>CM077624.1:4594776-7148596 GCA_039566895.2 Turritopsis rubra | reverse complement strand
CAATATCAATCTTCTGTTGACAGCTACTATCTTGTTTCTTGGTTTGTTTTTGTTTTTTCCCGATTTCTAGAAGTTGTGCCTGACATGCGTCCGAGTGAAAAAATTGCCATTGCATTTCCGCTATTGCTACAAAACTCACAGTCGAAGTGGAAACTAACCTTAAGGCTAACTTCCAATTAAACTTCCAACATCCGAATAGGCTCACACACAGATTTGTGCATGTGCAGTTGATAAATTCATAATTATTTTCTTCTTTCGTACTGCCTGCCACGGAACATTTGGAAAGATGAAATTTTTCACTTGCCATGAACAGTGTTTATCTCCACTAAATGATGAAACGTTTTCTCTTGAACCAACCAAAACTTGTGAGCAGCAGCCATATTTGTTTATTGTCTGCCCAGCTTGACACAATTTTATAGGTAGTCAGCCTCCATTAAATGATTAAAAAAACACCCAAAAATACACCCAAGATGAGCTGAAAATAAAAGCAACAAGCAAAAATTGATCCTAGTTTAGGTTCACATTAAGCAAACGATATTCTGATTATTCATGGATTCAAAGGTTTATATTTATGTCATTTAATTTTTTAGGATTTATGCATAAGGAGATTGAAAAGGCTGATATTCAAATTGCTGATACCTATGAAAACCCTGAGGCTCCACATCCTAGAGAGATGATCGATTTAGAAGTTTGTAATCAAATCAATCAATTTTGGGTTTTATCTTCATTTTTGGAAACATCAATTAACTTTATCTTTGTTCTTTCTTTCTACAGGCTCAATTTGAGCAATTGGAAAATGAAATGAAAGATTCCAATTCAAACTATGAAGCGCTGCAGAGAAGTTTCCTTGAATTAACCGAATTGAAGCATATTTTGAGAAAAACTCAATCCTTTTTTGATGAAGTATGTTTTTTTTCTATTTATTTCATTTTCATTTTCTTTTTTCTTAAAATGATTCTGATTGTATGTTTAAAGCAGCTGAATAAGAATAAGACGTTTGAGTTTCACTTCTTAAATGGCAGAAGATTTTGACAAAATATAGTTTTAAATTCACTTAATAAATAAAACTGAAATGTCTCTGTTTTCACTTTTTTCTTAATAAAATATTTAAGATCAAGCTTTAAAAATATTTAATAATAAAGAATGTTTAAAAAAAAACACATTTAATAGCCACATTTAAAATTTATTTTTGGTTATACTGGGTGGGGGAAAAAATGCCCATAAAATTTAACTCCTGAATTTGTGAAAGACATTTGCCTAAACTTTCTTTCTTTTTATCTCACAAATTTATTTAGAGATTTTTATTTGTCTGTTTTTGTAATAATTCGTTTTATATTTAAGTCAAAAATGATGAAACTAAGTAAGGGAAAGCACGATTTCAATTTGTTCAAATTTTGACGTCAAGTTTTTTTTTCATGTCTTTTTATTAACATTGATGTTACAAAAAAAATTTTTTGCCCACCCGGTTTATTACAGATTTAAGTTTGGCCTGATTCAAAGTATTTTCCTAGCATCTCATCATGCATAATCTCTCGTGATTAAACTAGTTGACTTTATCTCATTGCATTGATAAACATAAATATTCAAGTTGCTCACCTCATTAAGCATATAATGAACAAACTAACCACTACCACCCAAGAAATTAACACTGATGAAACTAATAAGCACTTCATCGTATTTGTTGCAACATACAACCTAACATCCATTCCATCTGTCCATCACTAATTGTTTCCAGGCTGAATATCATGTGCTGCAAGAACACTATGCAGATACAAGTCAGCCGAGTGCTGGGGAAGAGTTAGCTTTGTTAGGGGATCAAACTGATCAAACACCACATGGTGGGAGATTAGGGTAAGTGACCAGATTGGCACCACAACAGGACCATTTGCTTTGTTACTGCTTCGTTGATCATTCACATTGCAAACCAGTAATCATCATACGTAAAAATATCTTTAGAAAAAATCATGTAAACTTTCATCACTATAATTGATTTGGATAAAACAAAAACGATGGTATAATACACAAGAAATAAAAAAAATAGATTTTTTTTAAGTTCAAGACCATTAAGTTATCACAAATTTGCGTTTTATAGAATATCAACCAGCTTTAGCAAAGAAATGTCCTGTTTTTTTTATCTTTCTCCCATTATTGTCTTCTGTACTATAACAGGAGGGCTATGCTGAAACCAAGGCTAGATTGGCTGAAAATGAGCCAACAACTGCTGATGGTCAGTTAGGGTGAGTTGTGTTTAGTTTAAACTTTATGTTTCCATTATCGCTTTTCATTTTTTTATCCAGTTAATAGGAGCTAGTATGTCTTGTAGTTTTGTTGTTACTTTGACAGATTTATTTCAACAAATGAGTATAGTTATAAGTTCTAAAGCTTGGTCTACACTGCTCAACTCTCAGTGAAGTGTTAGATATTGTTTTGCTTCAATAAAACTTTATTTGCAAATGAAATACTGCTTTCAAAAATGTGTTGCTTATTATAAAATGGTTGACATGTCTTTCACTTCAGCGTGAACTAAGCTTAAAAGGGGCTACAAAATAGATCACATGATCTTGAGACTTATGGTGCAACACCAAATGTCTATATGAGACTAAGAGAAATAAACAGATAAGAGAATGAACAGATTATTGCATATTGGTAAATTCACAGACCAGACTAACAAATCAGCAGACTTTATCGCAACATGTTTAATGATCCAGTTGGTCTGTAGATTTGTAGAGCATGGAAAGAATATTAATATTGATGTTAACTTCGCTGGAAAATAGTAAAAAGTCATGTGATCCATTGTAGCCCCTGATAGTATAATTTAGTCATTATCAATGTAGTTGTTCTGATGTTGTTCCTGCTACAGAATTAGTTAAATGTATTGAAGAAAAATGATGTGGATTTAAAGGCGGCTCAAAATGAATAACCATCTCATGGTAATATGGAGTTGGTGATATTTCTTGTAACATAAATACTATTTAAATTTAAGGGTTTATGGATGTTCCTTCATGTTCCTGATATTTTCTTTGAATTTATGATATGATATGACCCTCTTTTCATGCTTGAGCATTTTTTTTTTTTTTTTTACTACAGAAAATATTATTCTTAGATTTGTTGCTGGTGTAATTAACCGAGAACGAATCTCAGTGTTTGAAAGATTGCTTTGGCGTGCATGTAGAGGGAATGTGTTCTTTAAGCAAGCTGAAATTGAAACACAGTTATTTGACCCAGTCACTGGAGACCAAGTTAATAAATGTGTGTTCATTGTTTTCTTCCAAGGCGAGCAGTTGAAAATCCGAGTTAAAAAGATTTGTGAGGGGTATGTTTGGAATTTGAATAAAAGTGAATATGTATTGTATAACATTCCATTCAGCGTTCTGTAGTTGTAACTACTCTGTCTATAGTTTTCGTGCAACACTTTATCCATGCCCAGAAACACCAGCAGAAAGAAGAGAAATGGCAGTTGGAGTAATGACTAGAATTGAAGATTTACAAACTGTGAGTAACTATAGACCTATCCCAAGTTCATGTTTTTATGTCGTATTTTGGTACTTGGTCGTCAGTACAGACCTTGTTTTGATGTGTTAGACTTAGTTATTATCTTGTGATTATTTTAAGACTCTTGTGACAGATGAAAATTATAAATATTTCGATCACGTGATGTTTAAAAAAATTTTGTTTTTGACTTTCTTGATGTCGATCTGCAACAAAATATTTTTTTATTGCAGCTGTTTGATAAAAGAAACTTCCTTAGAATGTGACCAATTTATTTTTAATGTTTTTTTATTTGTTTTACGAACACATGGATACAATTCTTCACAAAAAATGCAAACATGTATAACACAGTTCATTTCATCCATCAATATCTCCGTAATCAACAGTTTGTATAGAATAATTGAATTGAGTATGATGCTTTGATAAAATATCAAGTGCATGATACAAATATATAAAAGAAAGCTATATCATTTTCCATAAAACAAGGAAGTGAAGAAATGGTTTCTCATACAAAACTATTCTCACAAATTTCAACACTTCAAGATTTCTTTCCCAATTCAACAAAAAAAGTTCTCCATTGTTAATCTACCAACCAAGTAAAAAGAATTACAGCTGACAATTTTATGAATTTTATCTGTCACTAGAGTCTGCTGTGGGAGTAGTTGTCTCCATAGAAACAAGGTCTGTACTGATAATCATGTCTTAATGTGACATAAATTTGGTGGAATTCTTTTCCACATCAAAATTATGATGAAATATGTTTTTAGAAACATTTTGCAGCTCATGAAAAAACATAATTCTTAAGATTTGTCCTTTTAGTGTGTTTTCTTCACAACCTGTAAAACTCTTCATAGTTAGAGATTGGTTATAGGGTGCATGAAAATTCGATAGGAAAAAAAAAAGGGACAAGAAAATTTGTTTTAGTTGGTAATTATTATGAATAATAATGAATTGCTTAACACAATAGGGAATAGAGTTTGTAGTGATCTGATCATTTGATAAGTTCCTTTATTCATGTACATCAACTAAAACTTCTCTTCTGCAGGTTATCAATCAAACACAGGATCACCGTCACAGGTTATTGCAAACTATCGCAAAGAACATTAGCAACTGGTTCATCAAGGTGAAATGATTTTTCATAATTATTCTGTAATTCTTTCGTTTAATTCTGATGATATTTTTTAAATTCAAAATAACATTCTTGTAAAAACATTTTGAAGTTTCTTATTTCTGGATAAATTTTAATGGATATAGATAATCTTTTTTTGTACATTTTATTTTACGGTTTCCTCGTCTACTTTAGGTTCGTAAGATCAAAGCAATTTACCACACAATGAACATGTTCAATTTGGATGTTACCCAGAAGTGCCTCATTGCTGAATGCTGGGCACCTGTCGGTGATCTTGATCTTATTCAAGGTGCATTGAAAAGAGGAACTGAAGTCAGTGGTGCTTCTGTTCCCTCCATTCTTAACCAAATGAAAACCAAACAATCACCTCCCACATTCAATCGCACCAATAAATTCACCAATGGTTTTCAAGCAATTGTTGATGCGTATGGTGTTGCTGACTATCAAGAAGTGAATCCAGCTCTGTATACTATTATCACTTTCCCATTTCTTTTCTCTGTTATGTTTGGTGATTTTGGACATGGAATCATAATGGCTTGTTTTGCTGGTTGGTTGATTTGGAAGGAGAAGAAACTTGCTCTGTGGAAAGGTGGTGGTGAGGTTAGTGTTAAGAGACAGCATTCTTTTGAAAATTAAAGAGAAAATTATAAATCTATTTACATTTATTTCGTTTCTTACTAATGAAGCTATGCTTCGTTTTTAATATCTGTTTCATTGGAATGACCCAGAAGCTTGAATTATGTTTTTCCACAATATTTTTTTATTGTTTTTTTTTTATTGTTTTTTTAATAGATGTTTGAAACGATTTTTCATGGGCGATACATTGTCTTCCTGATGGGTATATTTTCAATTCACTCTGGTTTGTTATATAATGACGTTTTCTCAAAATCAATGAATATATTTGGCAGTGCATGGACGAATAATGTAACTACTGATGGGTAAGTTGAGTTATTTATTATTTCAATAAAATAACTGCTTCAATATAATTCATATCATCTTGGCCAGCCACTTTGTAAATAAAATTGAGCATCAATCTTTTTTAATGTTTTGATATAGTTTAAATATGCTAGAAAAGATGCACAATCGCTCTGCAGCTGCTACAATCATGCTTAATCCAAAATATGCAGCTAGAGACACACCATACTATTTTGGTATTGATCCTGTAAGTCAGATGATATTGACGTAAAATGAATTTTTTTTTCATCACAGTGTTCTTCTGATTATTAATTTGTTGAAGCTCTTCTTGATTTAAATGAGTTTGTCTTCGTTAGGTGTTTCTTTGCCAAATTCGCTGCAATTTTGCTCACAACTAGTAGTTAGTTCCATCTCTTAAAAATCTGAATCTAAACTATAAGATAGTATTTGTAGAAAAAAAATACGATGATTGAAAATGCCAGTTGTGTAGTTGAATGTGTGCTTTATTCATAGGTATGGCAGTTGGCTCAGAACAAGTTAACATTCACCAACTCGTTTAAAATGAAAATTTCTGTTATATTTGGTGTGACACATATGATGTTTGGTGTTGTACTCAGTCTGTTCAATCATTTGTAAGTCTTGCTTCTTAATATATACTTATTTAATATTTACCGTCATCTACTCTTATTTGAAGTGACTCAAGATGAGTTTCTCTCCCTTTTCAGACATTTTAAGAAACGTATCAATATTGTTTGTGAATTTATACCTCAGGTAAATTAAATATTTCCCTACCTACTTTGAATTGTACACCTATCATTCATTCATTCATTCATTCATTCATTCATTCATTTATTCATTCATTTATTTATTTATTTATTTATTTATTTATTTATTTATTTATTTATTTATTTATTTATTTATTTATTGTAGTTGCTATTCATTGGTTGTATTTTTGGGTATTTGGTGATCATAATTTTCTACAAGTGGATTGCATTCAACACTTTCAGTACACATGTAAGTGTTCCAAAAAAAGACAAGTTCATACTGCTCTGTATTGGAGCATCTCAACACGCTGTCTAGTAAAATGATCATGGTCACAGCATTTTTTTTTTTATTTTTTAGCTACCTAGTTTATTGCTTGGATTAATCGGTATGTTTTTGAAGTTTGGAAAAGAAATAAAAGACGATGATCTGTTATACAATGGACAGGTTAGTTCTTATACCACAATTTTGCCATTAAATGTATAGCCTCATAGTTTTGATGAAATTGAAGTTAAAGAAAGAAGAGGAATTTTAATAAATCACACTCCGAGAAGAAAGAAAACAAGAGCCCTTAGGGCTTAAGGTCAGCGCACTTAAAATGTTGATTTCCCCTAAACAGCGGTTGGTCGATGGGCGGGAACATACACTTTATGCTTATTTTATAAGCATAGTGAAATTTCGTTGAGGGTGAAGTATGTGATTTACCAAAAAATAAGTATGAAATATTCTTAACGTATTCTTATATTTCAGAATAAGATTCCGTGACAATGTCACGTACACGATAACAATAATTATGCAGACAGCTTTATGTTTGATATTAAGATTGATTTTCCCGTTTTTGAATATATTTATTTGTGCATTTACTGTATCTGTTTTTCACCATGGTCTGTTATTCTTACGAAACTCACCCTGGGAATATTCTTACAAATTAGGCGATTTTTACTCTGACATTCTTATAGAAGCTATTCTTATTAAAAAAAGCGTGTATTAGTAATCAGAGACAATACCAGCACGATGAGTATTAAAATAGACAGGGTTTTTTCTTACACTTTTTTGCCGCCACTTTTGTCTTATCTAAACTAAATCTGAAGAGTCAAAAGATTAAACGTACGTGAGAAGTTCAGTGCAACTTTTTCAGAAATCTCTCAGTCAAAAATACAAGACAAAAACTTTGGTGTTATCGAATTAATGTTCACGGAGTTATTTGACTCGATTATTCAACATTTTCATGATAATAAGTGGGGATTCACGAAAGCAAAAGCACTAAATGTTCTTCTAACAATATGCTCATCATAACGAAGTTCTTTGTAATATACAGATAAAAACAAACCTTTCAAAATAAATACGATAGTACCAACTTAAGACAAATTTAAATAAACTTTCGTTGAAACCGTTGATTGCACCGTCAAAAGGCAATTCTTTGGTACTACATGAAGCAAAATGAAAAGAAAACAGAAGATTTTTCATGAAGATAATCAAGAATATAACCATAATAAAGTTTTTTAAATGTTAATGGAAACACAAAACAGTTATCTTAGTAGGATTTTTGAAAAAATCTCAAACAAAATCCAACTTCTAAATCAAACAAAATTTCTATTTCATAAATACAACAGAAGATTTTTCACACAATGTGTTCAAGAAAGAATATGTGCATATATGAGTGAAATAATGCAGGAGCTATTCATATATGAAAACTATAGACTATACTAGAAATATATACAAGGATGACATGACATATACAAGTCTACCCAACAGCTTCTATAGTTATCGTATTGCGCTTTCCACCAACTACTTTTATAGACTTCAATGCCATAATCTTCTCCATTAAAAGTACTTTGTCTGTTTTAAATGATATTGGATTAACTGGTTTTACATAAGGAATGATCTGTTTGGCATCAAATGTGTATACTTCACTGCCAATTTCTGAAGCTGCAACTCTAACAAGAACCTGCTCCTCCATTTTATCTTTCCGATTCATGGATTTGCAATGAACGCATACAACGAACTTGTCTGTCACAGCTGCAGTAGTACGATCACACAGTGTGCACTTCAAAGAGTACAAAATCTCAGTAACAGCATCAAATTCTCCAATCAATATTGGCTCTTCATAATCTTCATGCATAACTTCAATATTTGGAGCTTCTTCATCAATTATTTCCACTCTCGTTTCAGAACATGTTGTTAAATAGACTTCACCACCAAACTCTTTAACCAGAAGATTGTGAAATTTCAGATATTCATGTTTATTTTCAATGAGATTTTTAAGAAAATGAATCCATTCATCCCAGGCTGTGAATGAAATTACACCACTGTCATTCAACAAATACATTTGATTCAAGACACAGGCATTCCTGGAACCACCAACAAGGACAGTTTTTTCAATAGCATGTTTAATGTTCAACTTTGCTTTCAAAGAAATTATTGTGCCTGGGACTAAATCAGCTGTCAGATCAGTATATGTCATTTCTGGGTCTCCACGTTGGAAATCTAAATTCACCACATCAATATCATCAATTTTGGTTTCTCTGTTGATAATAAACTCAGCATTGAATTTCATTGTATTTGGATTATCATCTTGGTCAACAATTTTTCTTAAAATCACTGGATCACCAGACACACTCTTTTCTGTTAGATCTTTATATTTTTTGTCATCAAAGCAAATGGCTTTCTTAAAAAGCTTATCACCTGTTTGGATTTGTAGCCTGAACGATTTGTTTGCCTTCTGTGGTGAAACACTGTGTATGTAGCCAGTGATATCTGTCACTTTCCTCTTCTTAGTTGGACTTGCCATAATCTAGCAATAGATAAAAATAAAAATCGTTTAGTAAAAATGAACGTAAGGTAAGACCAGGCATGAATAACCTGGGCAAACCCTCAGAACATATATAGTGTATAAACTAGTCAAAAGTTATGTGCATAAAATATATAAGAAAATGGAAAATAAGAATGTAGAAGTATTGTAATAATTGAAAAGTAAAAAAGATTTACTTAAAAAGCATGTTAACTAAATTGTAACATTTTAATTTCTATTCCATATGGTCATTCTCCTAAAAATGCGTTCTTGGATATGACTTCCTCAAAGTTGAACTTTTTAACTTTCTTGCATATTTTTAGCTTTGTCACTAATCTATGCTACATCCATAGGCAGTATATATTTTACATATTCGTTACAGAGCGCCTGGCGGATGACTTTAAGCTGGAAATATAACTTACTTTTCCTCCAAACCAAATTAAACCTTCCAGAACAGCACGTTTACTAAATTTCACGTGGTCGTGTAATTCTACCCACAATTCCAAATACATGACCGGGGGATATTTGCTCCGTACAAACCCCCTAACATCAGTTTAGATCGCAAGGGGGTAAGAAAATAAAATATTGTAGTTAAAACCATCAAAGAATGCAGATATTTACCCCCTACGGGAAAAGTTAACGTATACCGACGTATCTGAAGATTTTTATTTTCTGGGCGAGTGATTTTGCTGAGTCCAACCTCGCAGATAATTTAGAGGAAGACGAAGAGGTCATTTGGATTGCCTTGGGTAACATTTTTGTTGTTAGCTTGCCAGGTATTCCTACTTGAAGATGATAAAGATTCTTGAAATTACTTTCATTTTGTGAAATGTTTTGTGGCCATGGTCCATCAGTTTTGCTTTTGAGTTATTTCATGAGAACTTATTTTGCTTTTCCTCATAAGAAAACCAAAACAAAATGTAAAAGAAAAGATGGGGGAGATCACATCATACATTTTATTCTTTCTCATGTTTTTTTTGTAGATTGATAGCTATTGGAAAGTTGTTTATGCAGTTCTTTTTCATATTTTTGATGGGTGATAACTCCTTAGTGGCTGATTTGAGAGTTCTGTCAGTCATTGATATGTACTTGCTTGCTACTTTTGGACCATGCCCTCTGTTTTCTTTGTTAAACTCTTATCCTAGCATGTTTAAATGATGTGTTGTTAACATTTTAGCCTTATGCTAACCCTATTCATTTATTGACGACAGTGGACTTATCACTGTGTAATGTACTTAAAAGGGTTATAGCTTCTCTAGTCCTGAATAAATAATCTCTTAAAATATAATATGACCATACATATCAGAGGTAAATTCCTTACTATTTTGTTTTGTTATGAGGGTGTCTTAAGTAATATTGAGATGTTCAAACAGAAGCCATATTTATGTTCCTCTTTCCTGCTCTCCTGTATATAACTGTAAACATATATAAATTAAATGTGATGACAATTGAAGTAGAAAAAAATTTAATTACAAATTTAAACAACATTTTAAAAGTGAAAAAATCAGCCAAAATGAATGACTCCAGGAGTAACCCATGCTTTCTGACAATCAGAGAAGACTATTTCATAGTGAATCAGAACTTTCTGTTACTGGCATGGCTGTATTTTCAAGTGCATGCTCTACAATTTTTGAATCTACTTTTATATATAATATGATGTAGCTGGAAAAACTTCTCCATTAGCAAGTTTAGAATTGTTGACATAATCCAGAATCTTTTTGTACCATAAGATTAATAAGATTTTCCTTAATCTATTAATGGGAGAAAACCATGACTTCTATCATAGCTTAAGGAATACTCTAAAGCTTTGCTATTATACAAGCCTTTTGCTTATGTTTTGTCTTTTTTGGATACAGATTTTGTAAAAGTTTAAAAGTAAAGAAGGCATTTCAACATGGGCCTTGTGCTTTTGTAAGGCATTGTCAAGGAAAAAAACGAAATAAGTTTAAATATTAAAGTCGAAATAAATTTAACAACACTATATATAGAAACAGTTTTAAATTTGTTTTTCTCTTAATTTTCATTATATACTTACTTTTTCACTGTTTCCAAAACTTTAATAAGAATGCGAATCTCGATTTTGTCATATATATATAATCCATAATTTCTGTCTGGAGTCTTCTGTGGCTGATCAATTTTTCTTGTTTATACATTGCATCTTGATAATCATTGAAATAAACTTGTATTTTTCTATTAAACCTTTTGAAAGTGTATTTGATTTTTTTTGTCATTTTTTGGACATTTGATTGCTTACTGGATGATGGAATGATCCTGCATGGTTCGGTTTATAAACATTTGTCTTTTCGATTCATTCACATGTATGATTTCCAATATGGCCATGGCTGGTTTCATTGTGTGCATCATGAAGAAAGAAGAACACTGAATCAATCTGAGAAAAAGCATTATTTGGCAAAGTGAATCTTTGTTGTTATCTTGTCTCTTCTCGTCCCCACTACGCTCTTATAGAAAGGAACAGATTTGAAAAAAGTATCAAAAAAGTGTAATGGATTTTGGATTTTATGAATTTCCCAAATGAAAATGTTAATTTATTATCAATCACATCATACCCTGGAGCACTAAGAATCTAAGTGATGCAAAAATAAAGCGTCGTAGTAAATAAAATTACAGTAAGATTGTGATTTCTCTTAAAACTATTTACACATAAAGATTAAAAGAGAAAAACTAAAACTTGTTGAAATAGACTCGTATTGCAAAAAGATATATCACTTGTAACACGACTTTTGTTAAAACATTTCAAAATGTAAACCTGGAAACTTGATTTGATTTTAGGCATAATTCAAGCTTTTTCTATTTTTCTTTCATCTGCAACTTAATTCCGTCATGATCTGAGTAGTAAACAAAATGTACAGAAACCTTTGTATCAGCATGTTGAGCAAGATCTTTGTGGATGTACACATGATCAATTAATGACCCAGAGATATGAGTAGCAGTGTCATTCGTTAATACATACTTCTCATTTAAATAATTATGTAACATGGTGTTATTTGATTGTAGGGTATTAATATTGAAATCTCCTAAAATTATATGAACCATGTCAACTTGGCTACTCAAATGTTGTATAAGATATAGAAAATTTGCGAGACTTAAGTTGTTTTTTCGATATAAAAGAATGATGTTCAGATTGTCAGTGCAAGTATCAGGTTTGCACAATGTATAAAGAGAAGCTCCTGGAATGGAAATATTATTAATCAATGTAACACTATCATTATATGCCAATGCAATGTTTGAAAATTTGTCATTACTAGTATTGTTGAATTCCAATGAAAATGGAGTCAAAGTTCTTGATATTTGTGTGGTGTCCGTGTTGGATGTCAATTGAGTTTCAGTAAAACAAAGTACATCACTTTCCATAAGAACATTATCATGCTTAATGTCGATTGCATGTTTTGAAAGAGAACGAACATTAAGTAATGAAATTGAAAAGAATTCTTCCGTACTTTCAGAATTTAAATAATTTAGAGATAGATTTTCTCTCATAAATTCATACTCAGCAGTTGCTCTTGGATCGGTGTTAAAATGTTTCTTATCAATGTCTCCTAAGATACACAATCCAGCTAAAGATGTTACACGACTTAAAGCAACATAAACTTGACCAGAATTAAATCGCTTTTGTCGGAGCATATCAAGACTGAATACTATTTCGGGGAAAGTTTTACCTTGAACTTTATGTACTGTACAAGCCCATGAGAGAACTAATGGAAATTGAAGTCTTTTTATTACTGGTGAGGATAAACTATTCTTCCTTATTTTTATCTCCTTTTCAACTCTGTTGATTGGGACTAAGTTGCGAGCTCTTCCAAAAGGATCATCATTAACGGCTTTTACCCCTATATCTTCATCATCCATTTTCAGGTATATAGTAGCTATGTTACCTCTTTGATCAAACTTCAGATGTTCAACTCTTCCTATTTGACCATTACACAGTTTATCTTCGACGTCAAGATTTGATGTTAGCATCACTTTTGCTTTTATCTTTAATGAAAGTTTTTGAGCTAGTCCACCGGTATCCATTTGACTTCGCTGATACACCTTTTCAAGAACACTTGCTGCAATATTCTCAGGCAACTTATCGATGGCTTCAATTTCGTACTCGAAACCTGGTAGTTCCCGTAATTTTCTCTGGTTATGTTCATTAACTAAAGCATTCTCAGCCCAAATATGAATAGCATCAGTTGGATAGTTTGGGTCATCTATTTCAATTCTTCTTGATTGCAGTATTTCTCTATCTTTGTCTGACAGTAAACCTAATCTGATATTGTTTAAAACATTGATGAATGTTTGATCACCTCGTTGTCTCATGACTTCAGTAAGTTCAGCAATTTTGAAGTATCGCCAACAGTGAAAGATATTCAACATATGATCATTAAATTCTGCAAAAACAGGTTTTTGTTGAATTGGTGGTAGTTGATAAAAGTCACCACAAGCAATTATTGATATTCCTGCAAATGGAAGATCTTCAGTGCAACCAAATACTTCGCATAATCTTTGGTGAATATAGAGAAGTAGCTTGTTTGACACCATCGAAATTTCATCGATGATTATCACTTTAAGTTCACTATACTTTTGTCTAAGCGAACTTCTTTTTTTGTCGCTTAATTTTGAAACACATTTACCACTCGTTCGATCTGGTAATATTCCTAACGCTGAATGGATAGTTGAACCATCAATATTCACAGCTGCAACTCCAGTTGGTGCTAACATTAACATTCTCTCTTTGCTGTGTTCACCTGAACCATAAGACAGAGCTTTATGTAAGTACATTTTGATAGTTGTTAGTAGATGTGATTTTCCGCATCCAGCACTCCCAGTAATGAAAATCTGAAAAGGTTCTTGTTTTGTTGTTTCCTTGCTTTGCAACGATTTCATTGAAGTTCTGACCCATTTATTAATGAAGTTAAATATCTCTCTCTGTTTTTTGTTTAAAGAACGGATTTTTTCATTCATTTCATGATCAGAAATTGTAATTGGTGTACGAGCTGGCGCTCCACAAATATTTTCTTCAGTTAAATCATCAATTTCCTCATCTTCGTTTCCATTTTGTTCTATTTCATCTCTTACAGAATCGTTTTCTTGTTCTCCAGATGCATTTAAACCGTTAGCATTGTTTGCATTGAAATGAACAAATGCATTATCAACTAGTTCGCCGTAAGGTTCACAAATTTGTTTATTTGTATTGATAATGTCTAAAACTCGTGGATCTAACATTTTTTCTGTGTATGTTCCAGAAGGTGTTGCCTTTAATTCAATTTCATTTCTAAAAGGATAAAACATGAACAACATATGGTGAGCGTAAGCTTCTGGCTTCGTTATTTTGTTAGGTACATGGTATCTTAATACGCATTTTCTTCCTCGCAATTTTAGGCGTTCTTTAGATGACATAAGTGGAACAGAAGCTGGTAATCGCATATTTTCTTCACTTAACAAAAGATCTTCAAGAACTTCTGGTTGGCAATCATTTTCGTCATCATTAAGGACTTTTACATCCAAGATATAACTGGACAGAAATTCAGCATAACAGATACTATCCATAATTGCATATTTTGCTTTCTTAAAAGTTAAGTCTGGTCTGTCCATATAGCGGTCCAACATGTTTCTTTTAAAAATATTAGTTTCATTATCAGGCATGTTAGCTATTTCTTCTTCGCTTCGACAAACTCGATACCGATTTTCAGGAAGGTTACTATTTGCAAAGGTTACTGCAGGACATGTTTTACGTAACCAAATTTCTGGTAAAACAATAGAAACAGCTTCCTGAATGGACATTTCCCTATGTGTTCTGTAAGCCTTAGATACAGATTTCATTTTTTCATAAGCATTTTGTCCTGTTTCATATGCTTCTTTAGCTGCTTGTTTCATTGCTTCAGACGATTCATCCTCCGATTTCGAGAGATATGCACACATATAAGCTACAGCTTTGTAATAATCTAAAACAGGTTGTATGTCAATGTTTGCTTCCCATGCAAGTAAGCCATCTTCAAAATAATTATTTGTAAAACAGGAACCAGGAGCTCGTTTGAAATGGATCTGATAAGTATTAACAGGTGACATTTCCAACGCACGATAATAATTTGCTTCTTCAATTTCTAACACTTCTAATATCTCAACAATAGATTTAGGCGGGTTGAAGTTTTCCTTTGAAGCGTCATGCATGTTACGATACCTCGGATTTAAATTTTCATCGATATATTTTTTAACTTTATCTAACAGCTCTTTCCTTGTTTTCAACATTATAACTTTCTCTTCTTCTGTGAAGTCGTCAGAAATAGGCTCAGCTAATCGTGTTCTATTTGTAAAAAATTTACCAAAAGAATATCTGCACTCAACATTTTTATATTTTCGACAAGATCTGGAATGACTATGTGTTTGGTATGTTTTTACCAAATCAAACAAATGATCATTGTGTTGCTGTTCGGGTAGTTCACATTTGATAACATTATCTACAAATGCAACATATTCACCCTTATTTTGTTCGCACAAAATAGGTGCATTTTCGACCCATAGTAAACAGTGAACGTGGGGGCTACCTCGTACTTGGAATTCCACCCGTATAGCATAATGAATCACTTTTCCAATAGGTCCTTTTAATACTATATGCTTAAAAAAATTTTCCACCCTATATTGAAAATGTCTAGCCAAAAGAACGGGATTGCTGTTTAGAATTTTTGTTCTCTCAAAGTAATTCAAATTTGAAATTTCATCTGCTGTTAGATTCATGCCGTTTAATTTCCCTATAATTTCAACTAATTCGTTCCATCTGAGATCTGCACAAGAAAGAGTCATGAAATAAGTTGGCAATCCCAGTTGTTTAACCATGGCTAATACTTCAAAAAGAAATCTTTTCCAATAAGCAGGAGTTCCTTTTAAGGTGTTCATGAAGTTGAAGGCTTCGTCATTAGCTATTAGTTCACTAATTTTTTGCTTAAAATTTTGGGAAATTTGACCTGCTGTAAGACCATCAGATTTGATCTTTTTCATGGCAATATTGATAGATCTATTCAAATTCAAGTGTTGAGTTAGGGATTGGGCAAAGAATATGTAATCAGAGTCTGAAGAAAATTTTTGTTTATAATTCAATAATCTTTGATTGAAATATTTACAGGGGCTCAATTTTTCTTTTCTTTCATGAGTATATCCAAACTTCCCGGTTGGAAACAACCACGGGTGTGCAAGTAATTCACAATCTTCATCACATATTATAGACAAAGGTTGCTTATTTTCTCCTGGTGCAATAGTTACATTAGCATCATCATTGACTGCATATGCAATGTCAGGTACGTAACTAGTTTCAGAAGCAGTCAGTCTAAACTCATCTAACGGATTCGCTTGTTCTTCTTGATCAGCCGTCTTGACAAGTGGAATTTGACTCTCATTTACAAAATGGACCTCGTCGTCGAATGTGTTGCTTATTTCTCCGATCCAACAATGAGGCACGTTTTCTATATTTATCTCAATGTTAGAATACAATGGATTATTTTGTTTTAAGTGCATCAAAATTCCTCTGACAATGTCTGGCCTTACTGCTTCAAAAAGAACATTAGATTTGAATGACATTTTCCTTTTTAATGCAACTTGAACTATTCCATTATTATCCAATCCCCGTGGTAAAATGTTGCAAATGTCATCAGCTTGTATGGGAACATTACAAATAGATCCTTTCATTTTAGGCGATTGTCCTTTTGGCATGATGGTGATCTTTTTGAATAACAATCTTTTTGAAATAAGTGTTTTCTCGAGTTTGCGAATGTCGGCAAAACTATTAGGCAACTCATATATTTGTAAATCGTTAGCAACAGCCTGACATGGAAACTTTCCTTTTACCAGTTTATGATGGCATGTTTGACATATATATTCGAGGTTGTCGAAACTAAGTACGCGGAAGTCAAAAATCTTTACACCTACACTATACAAATGTTCATCGAAGATTCGAACAGATTGTTTGTATAGAGTTCTATTACAACATACACAAATGTAAAAAGGCCCTTCCCTTACGATTTTCTTAAATGATTCTATCGACCCTGCTCGTTGCTTTTGTTTACTAAGTCGATCTCTTTGTCGTAAGTGGCATTTTCTTTCATCATTTAGGCTAGCACGTTGCTTCTTTTTACACATTCGGTTCTTTTCTACTGATTTTGCTCTTTGTGTATTTGAGAATCCAGCTCTTTGGATTCGCTTACAAGTTCGATTTTTTCGCCTGAGTTCCGATACTTTTTCAACCGATAGTCCAGTTCTCTGGTTTTGTTTGCAAGTCCGATTCTTTTCCCTGAGTTCCGATTTTTGTTCTTCTGATAGCCCAGCTCTTTGGTTTTGTTTACAAGTCCTATTCCTTTCCCTGAGTTCCGATTTCTGTTCTTCTGAAAACCCAGTTCTTTGGTTTTGTTTACAAGTCCGATTCCTTTCCCTGACTTCCGATTTTTGTTCTTCTGATAACCCAGTTCTTTGGTTTCGTTTACAAGCCCGATTCCTTTCCCTGAGTTCCGATTTTTGTTCTTCTGATAACCCAGTTCTTTGGTTTTGTTTACAAATCCGATTCTTTTCCCAGACTTCCGATTTTTGTTCTTCTGATAACCTAATTCTTCGGTTCTGCTGACGTGCTCGATTCTTTTCCCTCAATTCAGACTTAAGATCATCCGAAAGCTCGTTTTTTTTATTCTTTTTAAAAATTCGGTCTTTCCCCTTTGTTGTTGATTTCAGTACATCGGAAAATGAAGCAATATTTCCTTCACTTACATTCCCATTTTGCAACTTACGCTTTCTAGTATAAAGAGACTTTTCAGTCCTTAAACACTTCTGAGCCTGCAGTAAATCAGCACTACTAATCAATACGTCATAACTCTGCAACTGATAATAAACTCTGTTACCTTGATTATCGAGATACAGATTTTTGATGTAATTTTCTGCGCTGTTTAACGAATTGAATTTCATTAGTACCGATACACCGTTATTATCTGGCAATCCTGTATTCGGATGGCGGGAATGCGAATCGAAAATGTAAATAACTTCATTGACCGAAAACAAAGCCGTAGTGAAACCACTACTTGTGACCAATAGCGCACCTTTGGCATTACTACACAAAACATGATTGAGGAAATAACCGCTACTACTACAATTTAAAATACCAGAGACCTCAACCTGCTTTGTAATTATCAAATCCACACCATTGATATGCACCCGGTCAGGCAAGTCATCAAACGATAGATACCCAGAGAACCCTAACGTGACGTATAATTCATTCCCTAAAGTTAGTATGCGGTCTAAATCCCATTGTGACCAATAACGCAAGTTCTTAAGTGCGGAATAGCATACCGACCACAACGCATTACATGCACACTGTTTCCCTGCAGATTCTTGAAATCGAAGGTCGCCTTGATTAAATGAGCCGGAAACTATGACGGGGAAAGCAGGCCCTGGGTTCACTTCAATATCGCCGGACATGATCAAAATCATACTAACACAAAGAAGCAGCGGATAAAAAGTTGGGATACTTCTCAAACAAAAACAGGCCATTCTCGCGCTTCCATTACAATTAATTAAGCCCTTTTCTTTCTTAGTCCGGGAGATTTTTGAAGTAGCATGAAAACTACCAATAATGATGCGATATGCTTCAACAGAAATCATATCGAGCAGAACAAATACAACAACTATGATAATTGCTTTTTTTTTTACACTTCGCTACTTTCAGGTTTCAGGTTTCAGGTCTTATGTTTCTCAAGTTACTAGTTACAAGTTTCGAATTTCGAGTTACTGAGCTCTAGCTGTTCACCTCGGTGAACTTACGTTCCACCAAAATTAGGTGGCCTCAATAGAGGTGGGAGTCTTTCACCAGGAAGTTGTTGGATCCTAAAAAAAATGTGATAACAATTAAAAAATCATAAGTTCCCATTATTAGGCAGTAAAAAATCATAAAATAAACACACGAATTTCATGTCCGAGTTTAATTGTACCATCTATGCTGCATACTACCTTAAGGGAAGAAATTTTCGTGGGAATTTAATTTCGCGGTAGACCAAAATCATTTTATTCGTGGATTTTACTTCGCAGTTGAAAGAAATTTTTAATTTTCGCGGGAATTTCACTGCGCGGATGACCATATTTCTAATAGATTTTAGAGTTCTAGCTAGATCAGTTTGGCATACTTATCTGTTTGTAAACCTGTTTTTGTTAAAATCATGTTTTCGGAGGAATTTAATTTCGCGGTTGTACAAATTTGAAAAATTTCGTGGGAATTTAATTTCGCGGATTTGAGCAAAATTTACAATAAGAAATTTAGATCGGCTTCCTTACTTATAAGAAATACACAACAACAAACTGTGTATATGAGGCTATTTTCGCGTGGGCTTATTTTCGCAAGTCATTTTTTTTTTTTTTTTTTTTTTTTGCATGGATCTGATTTCGCGAATTGACTACCTGTGGATTTTTCGTGAGAATTGTTAACAATGTTTTATAAGTTTTGATGCGCTTCGACAATATTACCTACGGAATAAAATTTCGCAATTTCGCGAATGGAAATATATCGTTTTAATGAATTCGAGATACTTTAATTTCGCGAAAAGGTGAAATTTGAAAATTTCGCGTGAATCAATTTTTGCGAATCGGACATTTTCTCAGACATCGAGACGTAATAACAAAGAGTTATCTCTTTAAGAACAGATTTCTGTTTATGGCTGCCATATTTTCGTATGCATTCAATTTTCGATACACTAGTCATCGATCACAAAAGTGCCATCGCAAAAATCGTGCACGAAACTTTTTGCATTGAGTGGAAACCCAGTATAAGTGAAGGAAAAAGTCCTTTTTTTAGCGTAGATTTCAATTTCGCGAATTTGAAAAAATTCAGAAAAATCGTGAAAAGTTGTAAACAATTTCTCTCGCCAAGGTTTAGTTGTGCTATATATATTTAATTTTAAAATCACATAATTAATTAGCAGCCGATAATTAATAACAACCGTCATGCCATCAGATGCAAGTATTAGCCGCTAGCTATGAGTCAGCTCATATTTAATTTTAAGTGTTGACACTTCTGCAATTCCTATGAATGAAAATAGGATTTCAAAAGTACCCAATCAGCCATGGTATAGTTGGGGTTATTCATTATTGCTATTGTGAGCATAGCAATAACTTAAATCTCAACTTTATTCTGTTGTATTACCCCTTTAACTGGTTGATGTCATGAGTTACTGAGCAATTTTTCCATTCAAAAAAGTAGAAAAAGTATAAGCTTGTCAAAATCATTTTAGTGCAATCAATGTATCTGAAGCTTTTACTGATTTTCTTCCACAGAATTTGTGTCTTTTCAATTGAACATAGAGGGGATATATTCTTTTTAAACAGAAAAAAATCCATTTTAACAAAAAATCCATAAAACCCCCCAAGGAGAATGCAATTTCTCAATTTCTTACACGCTTTTTTTTTTATGAGCACCAGTAAATGTGAAACGAGAGTTGCTGGTGCTTAAGAATTTTCGAAATATAGTCTCAAATGGTGCTTAGCTGGTGCTTGTCTGGACCCATAGGATAACCATCATAGGAGTATGATGCACTCATGCACACTTCAGACAGACAAACACAATGAAACAAGTAAAGCAACTTTTCTAAACAATAACAAACTGACGACGCTTTCGAAATTCATTCGAATGAACCTCATATAACGTGAGAACTTTTTGACGACACTTATGTGTAAACATTCTTTTGACAAGAATCGAACCATTATAGAAATAACCATTATAGAAATAATTCGAATGAAAAAATTTTTTTCGTTCAGTGAAGGGAGACTGAGGCTGGTGCTTAACTTTTGATCAAATCTGAGGCTCGCGGTGCTTATAGAGGTGGTGCTTATAAAAAAAAAAGCGTGTATTCCTAACATTTACATTTTATGGTCACTAATTTTTTTTCCATTTTTGCAATGTGAGAAACTAATTTTTTACTGGATCTAACCGTTTGTTCCTATTTATTAATTCGTATTCAAATACAGACCTATTGTGTTTATGCTGACCAAAATATTTCTTGCTCGCCTATCATTCACAATTTTCATCTCTTGTGAATCAGGTTCAAACAGAATCTGAAAATTAGTCTAAAAATCCAGTTACTTCTTCAGTAGTATGCATATTTTATCCATAATGGCTGATGATTTTATATTATGAGAGCAGTAGGGTGAAACCAACAATTGATTCAAGAAGTTTAAGTCACACTAATAGGTAATTTCAGGGTTAGGCAAGCATTTTAAATGTTGTTTGTTTTATATCTTAACTGTGAGCACAAACTTTTTGGATTTCTGCGTAAGCTAGAAATACTTTCAATTTACTATCTTAAGGGAAGAAATTTTGGCAGGAAGAAAATTTGGCAGTGTTATCAAAAATCTGCCAAATTAATTTCCCACCAAAATTATGAAGTTTGGGGGTCCGCCAAATTAAATTCCCAACAAAATTATATTTTTACGGCATCCGCCAAATTAAATTAAATTAAATTAAGAAGAAATTTTTGCGGGTAGAAAATGTTGCGAAAGAAATTTTTGTGGAATTCATTTTTGCGATTTTGCCCTTTTTCGCAAAAATAAGTTTCAAAGAAACTGAAGAAAATTAGTTCATCCGCAAAAATAAATTCTGCAAAAATTTCATCCCGCAAAAATTTTTTCTTTTAAGGGTATATATATAGTTTGTCATACTCTTGTAGTCTTGACAACAGTTCGGCATCTTGCATAGGACCATTTTGTATTTTTTATCTGAAACTATCTGTTAAATATGAAGAAACCACCTGAAGATGATAAATTTATGTGTGGATAAAATTTCACAATTTCACAAGTTTTGGTTGCCTTCGCGAAAATTATGTGAGAAATTTGGTAATTTGGGCATTCACGAGATTAAATCCACGCAAAACATATTTTAAAATATCATTCTAAGTCTGATGAGGAATGTGTCTCTGATGAAGAGTGTGACAAATTTGATGCACTGCAAGATATGTAAACTAAAGCTATTTCATCGAAATACTTGAAAATTCTTTTGTTCTAGTATATACAGTTATAATAAGATTTCTTTCTTCATCCATGTAAAAAATTTGAGTATTGGGCATTTGCGTTTGCGAAATTAAATCCACTTTTGCATCTTTAGCTTTGTATTCATATTTGAAGAAATGTCTTTTCTGTAAAGCAACATGTGGGTCAAACTGAATAGAAAACAAATTTAAAAATAGCAGCATAGCTCCAGAAGGTTCTATAGTTAGCTTTATACTCTTGAGTGGATTGAAAATTGTGACACATTCTGACAAAATTTAATGTTTAGGAAATTCTGGACTTTCATGTTCTGCGTTAAGACAGATTTTCAGTGTCGCTCACTTGTGACTTGATCACAAGTCTATCTCAAGTAAAATAGTGGATACATCACAAATAGCTCTACTTTTTCCATAATCATATACAAAACGCTATGGTAAACTAGTTACATGAGAAAAATTAAAATTGAAATTAACTACTTACCTGGCTAGTTTTTCCTCCTCGATGTTGATATATATAACAAATATTAGATATAGGCACGTGGTGATTTTTGTATATACTGGACTTTAGCAATGTATATACAATACCACATACAATAGGATTAAATTGGAATTTGGGAATCAACCAATTTCGATAGATGATATATTATATATTAATATCAATAACAATAATGCAGCATACAGCGTGACTTTCCACAACAGAGATCTACAGCGAAACTGAGAGGATGGAACACATGCTCCCAGAATGCATTATGATCAAATTTAGGGCGCATTTATGTTATGTTTCTTAATATTTTACAAATTTTTCATTTCAATATTCCTTACTTACATTAATAAATTATGGCAACTTATAGTTCAAAAATTAATGATAAGCCTAAAAACGTCTGAGCCCAAATCGAAAAATTGAAAGATAATAAAAAAGGGCGTTCAAGGGGGCGCAAGCAACTGCAACAGTGTGACTGACTGACTGACTGACTGACTGACTGACAGACACGGGGAAATGAAAGATCAGCTTCCTTGCGGCGCTGACCAACTAGAAGCCTTCAGGCTTTAACAATTTACGCTAGGAACGTTACAGGTCTTCAGGTCATACTTTCCGAGTGACTTATAAATTACTTATTTTTTACCGACTGAACATTCCCACCAAACTTTTTAACCGATAAACTAAATAACTACCGGCGGAGAAATTTAAAAAATTTCACTATTTCTTTGTAAAATAAGCCTCCGCCCTTTTAAACGTATTTACAAGCTTTATAGAACATAATTCAAATTCCCTCTAATTCGAACGAATTTCAATGTCCCTTCACCTATTATTTCCTTGTAAATGAACCTCCGTAATTCGAACTCTCAAAATATCGAACCATTTATCCGGTCCCTTCGATGTTCGAGTAACAGAGTGCACTATACATATGAAGCGTGATCACCGGATAAACCAAAAAATCTAATAGTAAGACGGTTGAAGAAAAAACAAGTCAGGTGTTCTTTTTACTTAATATCGAAATGGCACATTTTGTCAAATGAATTTTGAGGTAGGTAAAGCGATATCTCAACACGAGGGAAATAATCAAGCAAATATAGTTAACAGTATCGGAACATGGAATGATGGTGAAACAAAAGTTGAACAACAAAAAGCGCGATAATGATTTTAGCAGCCTAGGAAGGTATATGGCGATTGAAGGTAATAGTACAAGTATGATGAGGCAAAAAAGTAAAAATTACTCCAAGAATAATCGATTCCATGAAATAATTCTGCAAGACCTTGCAACTCGAGGGAAATCATTGCGAGAAAACTATGCAATAGTAATTCTTTTGTGTGTAACAGGAATATGTTATATCAATATGTATCTCAAGCTACAAGTTCACAGGCTATTATTCACAAGCTACTAATTCACTGTTCACTTCAATATTTCACTACTTCAGTTACTTTACTGACAATGAGTATCACCGACACTCCCTTAAAGGGGAGTATCAATAATATAATAAATGAAACCAGCAACAGTTGGACCTAAAAAACAAAAACGAAATGTGATGGCATTTCTCCCTGAATTTTTTATCTTAACTAAATGTCTAGAGATGGCAAGTCATTATGGGGCATATATGTTTTCATCAAACTTGCTATATGTGCAGTGGAAAGGTCAGTGAAATCTTCTAATTGACCATTTGGTCATCAAACCACTGCACCCTATGAATCTTAACAATTAGTATAAGGCAATAAAAGAATGAAGGAATATGAATTGCACATACTTTATGTTACTGGTTGAATGCTTTTGAATTAAATCAAAGTTGTAACAACGTAAGCTATGATCTAAATAAAGCAAATGGTTTAATTAAAAGATAGAAGCAAACACTTGACATCTGAGAAAAATAGGCTGATCCCTTCAGCCGACATCTTCAGCCGACATCTTTTTAAATTCTTATTAAGCTTAAAACATTTCATTCTTTCTACTCAACATAGAGGAGTATTTACAAAATATATCAGGCCTTCTTCACAAAGACAAAACTTTTTGTGATAAGTTTACGAAAAGGTCCAATGGTGTTCTGTATCACATGGTCTCCATAGCTATTTGTTATAATTTCTAAGGATTTCGGGAGTAAAAAGTAATCTCCAGTCATCTAGAATAGGGGGTGGCTGGAATAATAGGGGGTTTAGAAAATTTCCTGATAAAAAATAGTAGGGGTGGGTGAAATTTTTGCTAATAATAAATTAAACAGGGAGGATGGAATTTTTTCTCTCAAAATTTTCAAAACTTTTCCCACTTCTTCCAACAGTAGCTAACTAGGTCTTTAGAGGATTGGAGTGTAAAACTAAGTCAATATTAGTATGTTAGAGCTCAGGTAAACGTCCATTGGGTTTTTTAAAAAATCAACAACACAGAAAAGGCGTTTTATGAAGTTTTTTGCATTTAATACGTTCCTTTACGATCTACAAACTTTATCATACATGCTCTAAAACTTACGCAGATGGCCGGGGGGAATTTTTACGTCTCAATGATTTTTCTGAGAAAAGCGTCCCTAATAAAAGGGGTATATGTGTATTAAATCTTAAAACTTTGAATACTTATTGAATCCTTATTTTGTTTAGATTGTGTGGAATAATGGGATTTGTTAATTTTGGACATTTGAACATAAAATAAATTACGTTAAATTTTCGAATGGATAATATTTTGCAAATTTTCAAGCCCTTTCGCAAAATTAATTCTGAACAAAAATTATAGAAAGTGATGATTCACATTTTCCCGTTGTTTATTGTTTTGAATACTTTTTGCTGTAACTTAGAATATGTTTCCACTATACTGGATAGCTATCAGAGCAATCCAAAAATTGTATTGGAGAGGCCAACTGTTTCCAATTGATCCGATCGTATGTTGAATGGTACCACAATGTAGCAAATTGATATTGATATTGGCTCATCGAACCGATGTGATTAGTGTTTCCATTAGACATCGAAACAAAGAGGAGCGGACTTAAAAGCTATCCGATATAATGGAATCATAAACTTAGACATCTTTAATTTTTCACTATATACTGCAAAAACATTGTCAAATTCCTGCACTAGCAAATAAATGCACTCAATCGTTTGAATGAGACAGTTCTTGAAATTTAATCCACGATATTCACAAAATCACGTATTGATTTTACCCAATCCCTATTTAAAAGTTCTGGTCCAATTTATTCCGCATCTTCTTATTCCATTTGTTTGTTTGTTTTTTATTGAAAAAAAAAATTGAATGAAAAATTTTTTTTTAGAAAGAAGCACCCCTATGACACCAGAGTGTTTACAACAGTTGATTTCTCAAATGTGAGGTAATGAAGAATTTTAAAAATTGATTCAGATCATTGTTCTCCAAATCATTTTTTTTTTCACTCATAGTCCGGGTTTCTGATGTCTCCTCCTTCCCGTCTCCTCCTTCGCGTCTCTTCCTTCCCATATTACAGAAGGAAAATTTGAGAAAGATGGGAGAGCAACTGAAAATGTCAGCACAATAAACGTATTGCATAGGAAAAAAATAGTCATCACAGGAACCCTGGGCTAATCCACTCACTGCTGCACATACATGTGAGTTAAAAGGCAATTGGAAATTTTGAAAATAATGTTGCAGTAATAATTGCTGCCAGAAGATCAATATAATTGAATTCAACTTAATTTTTTGGTACACGAACAGAATTATTGATATGCGTATTTCCAAATTACTATCAATGTGCATGCTCAATGATACGGTACGTGCTGATACGCCTATTATTTTTTGAAGTGTAAATCCCGCTTAATACAGCTACACAGATAGAGTAAATATCATGGGTACATGTTGAATTTAGTTCTAAAATTTCTTAACGAGTTTCTTATTTCAGGATATCAAAATTTTGATTTTAAGAGAAAAACACTGAAATTAAGAATGTGTTTCATGCAATAGTCAACTATACAGTAAATAAACATTTCAATTTTCCTGAATTACATCAACTCCATATTAAAGTCGTCGATTCTAAGGTAATCTTCTGATTTATCCAGAAACCACACTCGGTATGTTGGTCCAGCTAAAAAGCTGCTAACTCTTTACAATAAATTCAGTACTCTCGATGAAAATTAAACTGACAGAAAATTAAGATCTGAAAGAAACGAACACCGAAAGTCACACCCACCCTTGTCATTTGAATGCTATTCCGTTTTAAGTGGAAAGGAAAGAATGGTTTCAATTCTGTCCAACAACCTCCGAGTATTACCTTGGATCTCAGTCACCAGCGAATCGTTCAAAACAACATAGAACTCTTCCTGTCTACTGCAATAAAAAACGAAGTTAAACGCATGCACTATCAAATCTATTATCTTCCAAAAATCCGATAAATGTCGATCAGTTATCATGAAGAAAGAAAATACATTAAAACCCAAAATTTCGGTGATGAAACCTTTCAGTTTTATTTAGAAGAATTTTTTTGTTTACATCTGATGATCGCGTGAAGAGCGTGAAACTCTGATTTATGTATATATTTGCATCATCCATGTTTTGAATTCTGTAAATAAATTTTATTTAAAAGAAATATTTACTTTCTACCAATTGGCGAACAGTGCAATTAATACCACTCCAGAAGCAACAAGGAATTCTGTAATTTAGGCTGGTTTTTTTCAGGGGATCTCTCATTAATAATTCCTGATTTCTTCATCGGACCAACTAGAAGTAATAGTGGGACAGTTGGACATACACCTCGCTTGCTCTTATACAGCGGAACCTCTCTAAAGTGGACACTTCCTATAGGTTAATGTAACGAGATGCGGTCATCACTAGTATTGCAGTGAAAACCTTGTTATTTCTGTCTGGATTAAACGAGAAAATGGTTTTGCAATATCTCGTTCTTTCAACCAAAAAAAGAGAAACTTTCAACCAAAAAGTTTAATGATCGCATCTTGTTAGCTTAACACACTCCTTCTACGACCCACTTTTATCCGCTTTAGAGAGGTTTTGTTATGAGAATTCTTTAAGAAATTGTCCGGGAAAAACATTTTTTTTGACCGTCTTACAAAGGTGTCCAGAGGTGTAGGGAGATTTCACTGTATAGAATTTCATTACATCAACTTTAAGGAAAATAGAAAGAGGATTCAGGATAGAGATACTCCATTCTGTTGGAACATACTTCTGTTGTTACTGAATATAATAACTTAAGAAAAATAAAATACTAAAAATAAAAAACATCATATCATAAAAATCATAATATATAAAATCTTATAAACACAATTCTAAATTAATTTGGTAACAAAAATAAACAAAGGCCGAGAGGCGCGAAACTAACAAACCAATGAAAATGAAAATGAAGAAAATCATTGTTCTCCAAAAGCACAACCTTTTAAAAATAAATCGTACAAGCTTGACATAATACGTACAACTTCGAGCCTACACATCTACTAGAAGGTCAATTAATATAATCGAATAAATATCACTTTCTTTGGTTAAAAATACTACATCATAAAGACATAGGACAGCCGCAAATTTCTTTGGAGCAGTGTGAAAAGGTTCTTTGCAAAACATAACAAAAATGTAGAACAAAGCAAAGCTTTCGATAACACAAGATTTAAGATTTCCAGTAACGCTTAACGCTGCTCAATGGATTTCCTTTTGCAAATTCCCTAGAAATTCTCACAAACCAAATATACAGTCAAGTGTATTACCACACATAAATACTTTTTTCAAATGTCGTTATTATGAAGACAAGAAAGAATAGCAAGGATGAGTTTCAAACATTCGATGTTAGTAGGGCCTGCTCTTCACCTTCAATATCAGGAATCAAAGGAAGGGATTCTTTCGTTTTCTGCGTATTGCGTAAATAGGAGAGTCTCTCGAAGACGCAAGAAGCCGATAATCGCGCATCAGCATCATCGTCCCAACATTCTTCAGTCGTTGTGCAAATTAAGGACAAACTCTGCAAAATAAAAAATATTAAGAAATGCAGTGATAACAAGCGAAAAAGGACGAATTCAAAACGAGTTTCCAAGATTGTAAAATCGTTCAAAATTGTATGGCCATAAATGTCAAAAAGATAGAAAATTAAACGCCATACGCCCATTTTACACGGCTCCGGCGTTAGATGTTTGTCTGTGAAAGTTTGATCGTATACTTTTCAAAAATAGCGCCCAATAAAGACCGGCGTAAAAGGGACCGGCGTTAGTTTTGGGCTGGTGTAATAAGTTCCACCACACTAATCAAACTACAAACAAAATAACTTAATATAGTATCCAATTACCTTGTTCTCTCTCCACTCCGGTTTGATAATGGGACGGCAATGTTGGTCAACCACACATGAGCGCATATCATCAATGGTTGGATGCTGACCAACTTCATGTTCAAATGCAACCCGATACGGTTCAACAGGACCTAACAGTAAAAATATTTAATATATCACACGTTAAAAAACGTTTTCCTAGTTCGTATCATGGAAATGTAAAGTTTGAAATACCTACCTATGGCGCTACAACGTGTTAAAGACTCCCACATTACTAGAGCTAAGGAGTAGATATCAATACTCAGAAAAGATTCTGTTTGAAAGCCAACCGCTCCCTGCAAAACTTCAGGCGCCATATATCTCTTGGTTCCTACCTGAAACAAATTATAATAATCATTTGATGAAACAAATTATAATAATCATTTGATGAAACAAATTATAATAATCATTTGATGAGGCAGATATAGTTGATATTGAATTAAACGGCACTTGAGTAGAGATAAAAGATGGACGGAGGAGCAGGTTTTCCTTTAGGGTAGAGTAGGGGAAATGTGTTGATGGAGGATCAACTATTGCGTTTATCTGAAAGTAGTTAAAGTGACTAACAAAATCATTTCTTTAATCCGTACCGTTCTGTTAGAAGTAGACTCACAAATTTGCTTTTTAGGAACCGAAAATTAATAGAAAAAAAATGGAATTGGAACAAAAGGATTATGCAACACTATTTAACCTGTAACTTCGACTCATCACTTCCACCACCATCATAAAACAAACAAGCCAGACCAAAATCGCCTATACAACAACTACCATCACGTTTAACCAATACATTACGACTTTTAAAGTCACGGTGTGCAATAGCAGGTTTAGGTGGCACTCTTGACATATCATCTTCATGCAGGTACACCAATCCAGATACAATTGATAGCAGTACTTTCAGTAAGTCATCATAATCAAGAACAGTAGATGACAAATAGTCCGCCAAAGAACCTTGTTCATGGAATTCTGTTATTATCCAGTATTGATCACAACCCAATTCACAACGTTTCTCGGCAGAGTGAAATCTCAACACATTCTCATGCCACAATTGGCAATCACAGTACATAGTGCGTTCGGTCTCCCAAGAATCCCGTTCATTGGGTAATATTATTTTTACAGCAACTTCCTTATGTTCATAGGTACCCCTCATGACACAACTGTATTTCCCTCTTGAAATTTCTTCATGGAACTGAATGGGTTTAGATTGAACTGGTGGACTAGCAGGAATGTGGTCTTGAACACTCCTTCGGTTTGCCTGGTTCTTCTTGCGTAATCTCCAGATTATCCCAACTGCAATTGCTGCTATCATTAGAAGGCCAATTGTAGTAAAAATCAATGCCAAATTTGAAGAAGGAATTGATGTTTTTCCAGTAACTAAAAACAAAAAATTCGCACGTTTACTTACGAAAACAGTAACCCTATCAATCGCACCAGTCTAAATTTCATAAAAAATTCAAAGGTTTCAATGTTATGTACAGTTCAAAGCATTGGTCAAAAAATGAAAAAAAACGAATCTTGAAGGAGTTCATTTGTTCCACACACTAAGGGAACCAGAAATAGGCTTTCGCATTGGTATGGGACAAGCAGTGACTTTTGATTGCAGATGTATAAAGTGCAGTGGAATTATGCAGCTAAAGAAATCGTTGAGGAAAGCGAGCGGGCGGGAGGACAGGGTTCAAATCCTGGTTGGGTCATGCCAGCGAAGTAACAGCGTGAATCGATCGACTCAGCTAAGCACTCAGCTTGAGAGCAAGATTGGTGTCTAAGGGGGTTGTCTAGCTGAGCGGTTGAAGCAGACATGTGGCTTCCGTAGCCAAATGAGGGCTTCATATATTCTCTAGAACCTCCTATACAGGGCCCTCATTGATAAGTCCTTTCAGAACTGAAGAGGCTAACCTGGGCAAACATTAATAAAAAATAATTATAGTACGTGGTGTATATCCAAGGATATATGTATACGTTTACTGTAAAAAAAACCATGGAAACCATGGGAACATTAAAAATTCTTGATAGTTTCATGCCAGAAAAGCCAAGATACAATGTCACATAGACTGACCAAGAAACCAACTCTATATTACCAGCTTAAAATGATGACAAAATAATCTGCAAGAAGTATTCAACCTCAAACTCTATTAAATTCAAGTTGAAAAACATAAAAAGGAACAATAAATAACCAGCCTAGGTCTAGAGCGGAAGCTCTGTTATGGATATCCAGAAAGCTGCATATATATAATATGGTATACCAAGCACTACCACGTACTACAATAATTCACTGTTAAATCACTTACTAAACTATATGAAATGAAAGGAATTACCTTTTCAAAAGTTTTTTCTTTCAAGTTTCAGTACAAGACTGACTATGGTGGGGGGAAGCAGCTTCTTCCGTACGCCATAGAAAAATTTTTTATAACATACCAAGCAGTTAGTAATTAAATGTAAAGAAGTTTCCAAGTTTCCAGGGCAGACATTCTTCTATATTTAACGTTCTTGTAAGAATAATTTGTTATCTAAAAACCGTTTTCAAACGCTGTCCAAGTATTACAAAGTTTTCGCATTTTCAAAGATGAATTAATTATCAGCAAATCAGTTTTTGAAAAATGTGATACAGTTACGTAACTTTAAAGTTGCGCTATTTCGTATCTACTTAAACTCACATAGGTTTGGACAGTAAGAAGATGAGAAAAAAAACAACAAGAAGTCCTTGCAGACAGTAGTATTCCTGCAACACCTGCTGAAAAGTTCTTTCTGATGAAATAATGAAATGCGAACACAGTCCACGATTAAGGCTAACTAAGTTTTGTTGTAAAAATGGATGTCAAGAAATAAAATAAAATTTGAATGTTTTTCAAAAAGCATATGAAGTATACGTATATGTTTACCTTAAAAACATGTACACCTGGAAAACACATTAGAATATTTTTAAGGCTTCACTGTTTTGTCAGTATATATTAGAATGTCTGAAAAGCAACAGATCATAGTCGCATTAAAAATTGAACTTCGAAAACATGAAAAAATAAAAAACAAAAGTTGAATGGGTTTCGTCAAATATAACAATTAAATCCAAAAATCCTGACCACATAATGACCGACCAATGACTGACTTAATATTTGAAGCTTGAATGTTGAGAAACAGCAATATTTTTAAGATGGTCTAAATATTAAAGCGAAGAAGTATCAAAGATAACAAAAGATAAAATTTGAATGTGATTCAAAGGGTATATATATCCAAGTATAACTGAAGATTGCTCAAAGCATGTAACAAAAGCAAAAGATACAATGTTGCATAGATCGATCATCGAAAGGCTCTATATTCTTAGCTTCAAATGATGACAAACTACTACAAAAAATATTTTACCAAAAGAAAAGAATAAAGAACAAATTCAAACTCTATTCAAGTTGAAAAACATAATGAATAACCAAAATATAACCAGCCCAGGTCTAGAGTGGAAACTGTGCTTATGCATATCCTTGATGCACAGACTTCAAATGTGTGAAATTGACCATATCTGTCAAAAACTGACCTGACCAAATTTGAATGTAAGAATTGAATGAAGTCAAGTCCAACAACATTGATTTGATGTTGTAAAGGAGAAACTTACCACTAGAAGACAGAGTCGATCTTGTTGTACGTACAAGGTTTTCCGCAATTATGACAAGGTTACTGTTGCAAAAGTCTGCTGTGCAGCAACATGAAAAGTACTTCCCTGAACCATGATGCACTATACAACTGCTTTTATTATCTTGAGGTTGATAGCATTCACCCCAACAGCCTGCATGCATTATATGAATGCCTTGAGAAGCATTATTGTACACTGTTTGACATGATAAATATGAAGTTGAAACATTGCAGTTTTGAGGTGTGGCACATCCAGTGACATTAGTACAATTTTGTTGATTGGATACTTGATGGCATTGTAAACCAGAAATACCTAAAATATTTGGTGAATACATTAATTAATACATTGCACAAATATTTTTCCTTCAAAGGGCAATTGATAAAACGCAAAATATATTTAAACCATATCAATCAGGCTTTCAAGCTGAGTGCTAAGCTGAGTGGATGGATTCACACTGTTATAGTCGCTGACATGACTTGGCCAGGATTTGAACCCTGACCTCCTGCACTGAAGGGGAGCACTCTACCACAAGGCTACCATTCGGTTCTTTGCTATGTCATATTGTCATCTGCAACGACTAAAAAAGAAACTGCCACAGCCTGGTATCAATGCTTTCCTTATTTTCCTCATTTTAATTTTGTTAACATTGAAACTAAGTAAAAATTTGGTGGGAACTCCATTTCCAATGGTAGGTTGAATAAACCGGGTCATGTAAAAACGCAGGGCTACCTATTTGGGTACAGCAAAGTTTTAAAAACCAGATTGAGAAATCGTTGGTGTAGCAACAATTACTTAAAGGGCGAAAGAACACTCCACCTATCAGGGCATATGCGTATCTTCATTAAGCAAGGGTTATAGATTTTCTGACGAAAAATACTAATTCATTTACAAACGAGGAAAAAAATGGAATGCAAGGAGTATCAATAGATTTTGTTAATGGAAAATTTACCGAGGGCAACTTTTGTGACAATGGAAAAAAATACGAAATTTTCTCCTCGCCCTAAATATGACCACATTCACGTTTTTGTCTTCTTTGATCATGCTTTTCGTATATCAAAATCAGGTCACGTTGAAAAGTCTGTACTTTTGTATGTTGTTGCTCAAGTCTGTATTTTGCACAATAATAAAAATGGTAGCATACTAATATAAACATTACATTGCCAGGCTGTGCAGGCGCTATCATGACATGAAGGTGGAGTAAATTTGACTTGTAAACGTGTTGGTCGTATTTTTTTATGTGAAATAAAAACTTATTATGAAATTTGACAGCAAAAACGTATCTTTTTTTTTTGATTTTTGTTTTTTCCAGTACCCAAATAGGTAGCCCAATTGGGGACCCAATTTGGGGACCCTGCGTTTTCACATGACCCCTTATATCTTCTTATATAAAATCATAATTTAAGTATTGTCCACTTATCTGAATGGTATTGTACCAGAATCTCTTTTACAGAAAATAAATGTTCATGAAAAGTCTCTGTGCATAGTTCTTATTTTAAATAATTATTAATTAAACTTTCAACAGCTTTTAGTTGCTTCAAATGAACTGGCAATGCACTAGCAACCTCTTCAGATACTTCTCAAGGAAGTTTATAAGGAAGTTTATAAATCTGATTTTCTCCTATGAAACTCCTTATATTTTTCACCGACATTGATTTCAAAAACGATGGAGAGCAATAAAGCGACGGTTTAGCTACTACACACCTGATCAGCTAGAATTTTATTATTGGTTTATGTAAGAAGAAGATTGGAGAGGCGATACATTAGCAAATTTGTTACAAAATTATAAAATTTAACTTTGATTGGTTGAAAATAAAACCACTTACCAGTTATGAAAAATGAAAAGCTAAAAAACATGAACGCGAAACCCATCCTCTTCAGCTGTCTTCCCTACTCACTGGATTTCTCCATACAGAACGATCAGGAAAGAATACACAACATTCTGTACCGTCACACGACACTCGGAACTCTCCTTGTGATATTATGGCGTCCTCCTATTATCGATCATCATATCGCGAAGCGCGGCAAGTGTGGTGCCACGACAACAACACGAGGACGGACGACAGTAACATGAGAAAAATCTACGAAGTTTCGTGAAACTATGAATGATAAGGCGATGAAACTTTAAAGATTTTGTATGTGATAATTAAACGATCTCTTTCCATGAACTCTAAGGGACTGATTACATACATGATCACTCCCTATATTTCACACTCAATTTCTTTGTTTATATTTTTTATAAAGCCGGTCAATACGGTACTAAAACACATTACTCCACCACCATATTTGTTTCTGTCGCAGCGAAACGGTGTATGGATTATTCATTAATTACGAACTGTGTGAAGGAGTTTTTAGCGAAAAATTGGGTAATTGGAATGAACTTATTTCGTATTGAGTTTATGTTTAAATGTCCTGGGCGTACTTTTGAAGGCATTGTTGTTGTATGGTGCTCAAACTACACGTCAATTCGCATAGTATATTTTATTAATATATGATAAATGTTTGGTAATGTCAGAGGCGTAGCTAGAGCTCGGTCAAAATTTATGGAAGAGAGTTTAGTCATTTAAAGTAGAAAAGGAAAACGTGCAAGTAACCTAATCAACAATTAAGACTGAAAAGAAAGATCAAAACGTTGGACTCCGTCACTTTTTTTTTTTATTGACTCTGACTATAGGCGTAATCAGAATGTGGTTTAATGGAATTAACTGAGTAGAAAAAGAACGACCATGAAGTGCGGGGTAGTTTTGTAAATTTTGCCTGTTAAGGGGGAACACCCCTCCTCTAAAATGTCAAAAAGGTGAGAGGTGAAATTATATGTTTGAAAGAATCCAGAAGGTTTGGCGATATTTTTCCACATGTTTTTTGTGTCTCGCTAGCTTTCTGTTCACCACAAGCGTTCTAAAATCAAATAAGCATAAATATATGACTAGGGTTTCCATACCCGTTGATCACCGCCCTTCGCTTCTCTGACGAGATGGCGTAGGGCGTCTGTAGGTGCAATCTGCTGCGCCGAATGGAATTTTGTGTTTCAAGAGGCGTGGACGTTCTTCCATCTCCGAAAAACATTTGGAAATTCGGTGATAATTTTTAAACTAACTTTACTCAATTTCGATGCAATTAAGTTGCCATGTCGCAGAAATGTTACTACTACTACTACTACTACTACTAATCATTTATTTCAAGTTGACAATTTCAAAAATATAAAATTTTTTGAATATTTTACAATTAAAAAATAGCTTTATCATTTTCAATGGTATGCTAATCAAAGTCAACATAAATATTAAAAAAAATAAAAAAATTACTAATTGACAAAATTTAAACAAATTAAATAAAATCTAACAGGCACAATATCAATCATTAAAGACTTATTATATAAAACCTACCCCCGCTACGTATGGTTTGCAAATACGACACGGGCAGTGTAGGTTTCAATTTTCTTATTTGACTTTTAAATCCTTCGAGAGACTTAACTTGTTCCAGATTTTGTGGTAGTCTGTTCCATGTTTTTGGTCCAAGTACTGCAACAGATTCTTCACTTTAATACACTTTTAACACGGGGTATTTCAAAATGGCCGCTGTTGCGAAAATTATAAACAGTATGGTTTTTCTCTTTAAACAGTTCTGAAAATATTTCAGGGAGAAATTCCGTTTACAATTTTAAACATTTATATGCAACATTTCTATTTCTATACGGTGATGTATGCAAACAGACCCGTCTTTGTCCAGAAGTTTCTGGAACGAAGATTGCTTGTCATTATACACAATTTTAAGGCATCTTTCGTGTATTCTATTTATATCTTGTGGTTCATCTCTCTACTATGGAACATCCAAGTTAGAGGACACTGTTATTACCACTTGCCTCCACGGGGTGAGCGAAGGGATTTTTTTGTCTCGATTATCCAGCCGCACAGACGTGTAATCTGTCCAAAATTTACCAATTTCAGGAAATCCGAAATTTTGTGGTCATAAGTTACTTAAGTTGAATTTTTGTGCAAATTTTCGTCGCTCATCCCACGCGTCGACCTGTTATGCTTCATTTACTTCCACAAAGCAACGCCCTTCAAATAACGCCTCTTCACATTCCATAGTTTTGAGCTCATTAATTATTCATGAATGCCAAAAACATTCTTTCTCGTCATATTTTGACACAACCTGTTAAAAGCACATCAATGGACGCTTAAAAAATGAAATTTTGGTAATTTTTGATACTTGAGGGTAGTTCCCCCTCAATGCACACAAAGAGGTCGTGTGTGAATTCCATCAAGCAGAACGAACCGTTTATCATAATTAGCTGATAAACTAAGTTTATTTTTTTTGGTATGTAACAACACAGTGTTCATGAATGCTCTGACGTCTATGTTCTTAGCTTTATCAAGATAGTCTTGTAATAGTAAAATAGGGTGTGTAAAAGTAATTCCCTTTCAACTCCAAGACGCTTGTAGGGAGACTCGATGGTTTGTCGTGTATGGTGAATTAGTGAACCCTTCAAAGGATTTTTTAGAAAGATGTCAAGATTTTCCACACACCATCGACTATCGATCAAATGTAAGACTCGCAAGTAAGGACTCCTAAACTAGGAATGAAAAAGGATACGATCATCCTGCAGACACTAAAGCACACTAAAGCTTACTTTTGATACAGTCTTGAAGAGTAGTGATAAAACTATAGTGTTCAAATGAAACGAATGTCAAGGGAAAGCCCTCAGTAGAAAATGTCCCCATAAGAGAGTCGATTCTGGAATGACGTCATATATACAATTACAATAAAAACAACAGTCAATTTCTTCGTGTAACATTCAGATGGGTGAATGACATTCAGAAATGCAATTTGAACGAATTTTCAACTTCACTAGCTCTATAAACCGTGCCTACATCCTTGTAAAACGATACGAAATTTTAGTAGGAAGACATGAAAATCTCCTCCTAAACAGCCATGTCCTCCTTAAGTTTATATATCTTTTATGGAATATTGTGTCCTCCTAAGCGTTCAATTCCGTTGAACCTCGTGATGATCTTGGTGATAAACGTTTGAAAAAGGCTAATAAAGCCCAAATAAAACTGAGTGTTGAGAAGACAGATGTCGGTGAGATTTGATTCCCCAATTGATCATCTTCGATCTTGATGTTTAACTGTGAACTACTGCCCTCAGATATCAGTTATGTATGTTTACCACTGTCTATCTACTACTACAGCTGCATTTTATGTACTGTATCAGCTCGTAAGTAATTAAGTGTATTAGCTCCATATGGTGACCGATAGCGCAGTTGGCAGAGCAAAGGCACTGAACACGGAGGGTAATGGGTTCAAATCTCACCAGGTCCTACTTGATGCGTTGTACTCTATATCTGATGATGATATACACATATAATATTTTGTTGGCTGAAGATGTACATGATGTAGTTATGAAAAGCTTCCCACGATCACACTTTTATGAAATATTTTTTGTCCTTTTTCATTCAATTTATAAAACGAAATTATTATTTTTATCGCACATCATGTATATAGCGCACGAAGGAGTTGTTCCCTGAAAACACAAGGAACAAAGAAGGGGGGAAATACTAATACAAATCACGACGAGATTAAACCCAAAATGGCATAGATCATGACATCACTCGTTTTGGGTTAATTTAATCATGTCATCAGGGAGTCTGTTACCGACTGGTGGCCTTGTGGTAGAGTGCTCGCCTCCAGTGCGGGAGGTCAGGGTCCAAATCCTGGCTAAGTTATGCCAGCGACTATTACAGTGTGAATCGATCAGCTTGAGAACGGGATTGATATCTAAGGGGGTTGTCTGGTTGAGCGGTTGAAGCGTACTTGCTGTTTCCGTAGACTAAATGGGAGCTTTGAATGCTCTAGGACCTCCTTCGCAGGACTCTCCTTGATAACAGTTCTATGAGAACTGAAGAGGCTATCCTGGGTAAACATTAATAATAATAGAGAGAAAGAGACAATAGCTTTTATCTACACTGACGTTTTAGTAACTTCAACCTGTTTTTTGGCTTTCTGCGTAAGCATGAAAGACATAACGGGCTGTGCTTTTTTTAAACGTGTCTAAAACTAGCTTGATTACTAAACGTCCGCATTTCATTGCCGGGGGAAAAAATGGTGGACATGTTATGCAAAACTTGAAAGTGCTTCAATTTTCATTAAAATTGGCATGCAGAACATTTCATTGCTGCAAATTTCGAATTTGGGGATCATTTTTCAAGGTGTAAAATGGTGTAAAACCTTGTTGAATTTGATTGAGTCAGTGGAGGTCAATGTAAACTGGTAAATGATCTCAAATTGGATGTGTCTGCTATGCTGATGTGTTAAATGTGGTCTAATCTCTCCTGAAATATTATCACCTACACCTATAAATACCTACTTTTTTTCGTATTTCAAGTTTTTGTATCGTAAGTGACACGAGAAGACATGTGAAGTCTCAACACAAACCGAATTCCGCAGACAAATCCGAAGTCATTTTATAAATAAAAAAACCAACGTATTATTTTACAAATCTAAAAATATGACATGTACAATTGCATTCAGTCTACTGGGTACAGTTCTTTTAACCACGGTCGAGGTGTGTAGTGAGAGCCATCAAAGCTTTCAAAATATTCATCAATGTCTGGATGTTGTACCTGCGATGAAAGCACCGAAATAAACAACTTCGTGTTACACTGCCCGGCTCATTCGAACCTTGGATTGTTCGTAAAATAAAGAATGCCAGTCAAACGTTTCTACAGCGGAAACATCGGGACCAATAAAACGTGTCTGCTGTTAAGGCGGAAGTTAAGTAGAAGTGTGGACTTCAAAGGGAAACGTATCCGATCCTATTGAAAGGTTTAGTTCTGAAACGAATTTTATTTTTCAAAAAAACAGGTATAAAGATTCCAGAGTATGCATGTCCCATGGATGCTTCAAAATTCGAATCGTTGCTGATAATCAGACTCCCCCACGATTCAAACCTATAATAAATACCTCACCTTGGTGTTTGAGACGATATCTATATTTTCCTCAACAACGTATGTGGTTTGAATATCAGTCCTATCACGAGTATCCACCAACACGGAGTAATTCGGTTGATACCTCCAAGTCTATGCATTTAATGTACAAAGAAATATATGTGAAAGAATTGATACATTTAGAACGAGATGATATTAACCCGCCTGAAGGGTATAACATGTTTGTGAGATTAAAGATTGCGAAATCAAAGCTTGCGAATGAAAAGATTCCTTTTGAGTTCGCTGAAATAAGGAATGTAAATAATAGTGATTTTGACTTGAAAATGTTGAACATAAAATTTTGAATCACAAACATTTGGGTTTTTAAAGCATTCTAAGTCACACGGAATGAAAATTAAAATACAGTTTGAATTAACCCTAGATAAGATATAGGACTTAAGAATTTTAATCACGTGAAGTAAAAGACCGCAAATGGAACGTCATAGCTTTAATTTGCGAATAGACCTATCTTCTATTCATGTTGCTATGTCATACTTTGAATTGGTTGAAAGTACAGATCTTGTTTTGGTGTACCTTTATTTCGCGGTAAACATTTCCTTAACTGAAAATCGCTGTGAGACAGTTTTAAGTAATTATATCAACACAGAAAGGAGATCGGTACTGATAATGCGGCATGAACTTGAGATAGCGGTCATTTAAAATTATTCTTTTATGGTATATTCTTACCGGTTCAAAGTGATTGACTTGAATCCAATAATCAGGCGCCTTGAAATAACAAACAAATTTTCTATTTATTCAAATAAGAATTTCATATGACATAATATGAACAACTTACACAAACAGCTTCCTTTATGAAACAAATTATTGTCTCATAAAGGCTCACAAAATTCAAACTTACCCTAGATCTGTAATCCCAGCCTACGATTACTCCTCTGTATCCGAACTTTTTATGTTTTATAACTTGACCAACTCGGAATTTGATATTTTTTCTGTCTATTCGTGGTTCAGGCGATCCAGTAAAAAAACCGTTTGGTTCATTGAATAACATAACCTCTTTCGCAGCGCATTCTCCCTTATCTGTCGCATACAGCATTCGGTCTTTAAGGTCGTCTAAATAATTTGCCCACTCTGTAACATTACATATTTTCCAAAATGTCTGCACACTATCTGAAAACAACCTATAAATAAAGTCAAAAAAAGCATATATATTATACTCTCTTCATTTTGTGTTTTCAATTTTCTACTATTAGCTATAAGAAAACTTACAAGTGGAAATGCAGGAAATGCAAGCACAAAGTATATAACATTTTTCTTTGTTTCGAGTTATGTAAACAAATTTTCACTCGGTTATACCAGAAAAAAATCAAGTGACATCATAACAGCCATCTATTGAAAATTATTCCACTATTACTGTAGTTATACAGTATTGCAGTTATCACACATAATTTTTTTTACAACTTAGGAACCTTGAAACTTAGTTTACAAAATGATGTTATTGCAACACAGCTGCTATGAGATTTATTTTTGCACTGTAAAGATAACTTGCTTATTTTTCAATAATAGCCATCAATTAGACCATTTTTACACTTCATGGTTATTATGTTTTCGTGTAAGTCAAATTTTCAAATTTTGCAAAGGAGTTTATTTTATATAACTAGCAGTTATTGAGCAAATTCTGCAATCAAAGTAAATTTAAAAAAAAAAACTGAAGGAAATTACACCACAGTTTCCTATCCACTGCCCCCTCCATGCCTTTGAGCCACACAAGAAAAAATTCATTTTTTAAAACAATTTGAATTTTTTTGGGGGTATTACAGAGGCAGGTCCACATTTTTACTGACTTTGTAAATAACCTTCTTAAACAAATAAATTCTTATCTTATTTTATAGGTATTATAGGTATTAACCTATTCACTTTGCAGCTCTCCATTGTTGTTTTTTACTTCAAAGAAGCTATTATTTTTTTTCAAAGAAGGTGAAAAAAATACTATAAGGAGTTTCATAGGTAGGAGAAAAAACAGATTATAGAAATATCTAAAACCTTCATCATATAGAATTTTTAAAATTACATCTCAGGGTATGAATTAGTAAAGAAAAATATCTTTGCAAAAATAAGAACTAAAGGGGATTTGAATTATAAAGCAGCCGGCCACAATGGCCGCAAGTCAGTTGCAAAAGTTTTAACAGACTTTCACGCAAGAATATTCAATGTTTTCAAATCCCAGGACAGATTTAAACAATGGTAGTATTAAACAATAATGGTAGCTGAGCAGTGCTAAGAGTATTTTTTCCCAGTTTGTAAATGATTTGGAGCGGTTTTGGCTCTTTAAACTTTTCCACATAATAGCGAGCTGGTGCCAGGTTGTAAAGGAGCCAGCACGGTGTCTACCCGCTTCATAATCAGGCCCTAAAGACTAATATCAGAACCTTCTCTTGAATTGCAACATTTAGTTCCACAAGATTATGAGGGAGGCCTCAATTTCAAAAAACGTAAGATTTTAGAGATGATAACTGGCTAAAAATTTTTTTCATAAAACATTTTTCCTTTATGGTAGCTATTTTCATCATTTTCACTTGCATACTTATTGTGTACATATACCAGTGACTTGCGAACCTGTATGCATCAGTCATCAAAAATTTAGATCTGTGCACGCATTCTTCACTTGTATGTGTATGTGTAACAAGTTTGAAGCAGGTATAAGACAAACAATTCATGTTCTACTTTTCTTTTGGCAAGAACACAAATAAGAACACTAGAGACTCACATAAACTGAGTGTTTGTGCTTTCAACTCAAGCTTTTTTTTAACAAAATGCTGAGTAACCATTCTCGGCTCCTTATGTTAATTAACATTTATTTGCCTTACAGCTAGTTTCCTGAGTTTACAAAAAAAGAAAAAAATTCTCAAACGTTATGCATTTTGAAGCATTAAATTTTTTGTTTTTTATATGTAGCTTTACACATAAATAGTCAGGGAGCTGTGATGCAAAAAAATAACTATTAGAAATACACATACTACACATAAAGGACTCCAAAAAACTTTACCGGATAAAGTAAATTTATTTACTAAAGCTACCCAGGTCAGAAATGTCTTCATAAAAACATCTTTTTAAAATCACATTTTGTCGCCATGTTCTCAAGATACTTTTTATAAAATGTCAATTTCACTTTAACGTTCGATTTAAAAAACCGGGGATGAAAAACAACATAAAAAGAGAAGATCATACTTATCATGTGTTCTATTTTATCTTAGATAAAAAAAATGACACACTTTTGTAATATTATTTCATTCGTTCATTCACTTAAGATGCAATCTACGTTATACTTTAAATATGCAACAAGCGTTTTTGATTTCACCCCCAGTACAAAATGTGTACAAAAAGTTTTTTTTCCATAAATTTGATCGTGTATCACCCGCTTAATTGGAGTAAAGCTTGGTTTCCACTGCTGTTGATTTTTTATTTTTGTCGGAGGAAATTCTAAAATCAACTGGAAGGGGAAGAAGTTGATGGGATTTTTGCGCTTTTTTGTGTTTTTTTAAGAAAACATCGATATTTTGCAGGAGTACAAGAAGTGTATGAAAATTTGGTCTGATTGATAAATAATACCATTTCTTTGGTACTATTGAAGCCGATCATATATGAAATTAGTTTCCCCCGCTAAGATTCGCATGTGTAATTTACGATTTTATCACTTTTTTAATTGAAAGCAATAGAATATCTTTAGAACAGATTATAATAAGGGGAATTTCCACTAATATGGAAACAGTACAGAAAAGGAAATGGGGTATTTTTGGGATTATATCCAAATGGTATCAGACCCACAAAACCCGTGAAGTATACAGAATGGAAATATGTACCACTATCTGTACCCTCCGTTTGTATCCAATCCCGTGTACACCCCTTTAAACTTTTTCCTGAGTGTTCTACATTTTACTTTGTGTTCTACATTGGACCATCCCTAGAAAGTATTAGTACGGCTGTGATGAAAATGTTTGCTTGAACCACACATGCTAACCATTACCCTCAATTATCAAAGACACACGGAAGATGAAAGTGAAACTGCAAATAAGAAAGAGGAACAAGTTTTCCGCAGTAAAAAGAGATCGGCATAGTAAACGTCTTGATGTAGTGTAGTTGATGATAATTTTAAGCTTCAAAATGTTAATCATCGATGCAGATATATGGAAGTAAAATGCACATACAAAAGGAGTGGCTGAAAAAAATGTTTTTTTATGCTGCAACCAACACGCCCACCTATCAGTTCAACATATGAAAGATTGGTGTGCCGCACTTCCTGCACTTCATGCTTTTACGGGTTGGTGAAATCCAAAACATTCAAGGAACTAAGAAAGAATGAATCTTTTCAAGCAAGGTTTATTACGAATGCTTTTATTTAATGTTTTCTGTGAAATTTACACACTAAAGGACACATCATCTCTAGCAAAAAAAGACAGCTAAATAGTACTATTCTCCTTCTTTTTAAGGAAACGCTCGGGATCACTTTAGATTTGATGCACAATGATTTCCTGAAGCTTTTGTCTGTCGAATTTACCGTTTGAAATGCAATAATGCCGATTAAGGTTGTTACCTTAAATTTGTTGGTTAGCAAGAAGGCAACCGCAACCACAAAAATCCTAACCAGAGATGCACTGCTATTTCATTGCAAATGGGGGTCGGTTGTGACTGCTTCAGCAATGGCACAATATGCCATCTCTATGTGAAGACTATAGTTGGATTTTGGACAGGATGGCTTGAAAATACAATGGATGATACGGGACCCAGCTCCAGAGTGTGTATCTGTTTCTAAAATAACTTGAAATCTGCAGGACTTTTGTATAGGCAATTGTATAAATTGTTCAAACTGCATTTCAGACGACGATTCATCATCTGAAGAAGAGATTGAAGATGAAGACAACCTCGATGAAAAAGATAGTGATTCGGAATATGAGAATTGAACCTACGGCAAGGCAAATCGAGCTGTTTTTTGTTTTCATTTCTAGTCACTAGAACATATTACACCTTGTAAAGTTTTGTTTTAACTCTTCCTTTTGCATGTCAAAATCTTTCAACCAGGAAAAAAACTTTGGAAATGTCTTTGAAATCTATTTAGAATGCAATGTTATGCTGCTGACATCACAAGAACAAATTCAATGACGTATAACTTCTTAAATATTGATTATTTTTACAAGACCTTCTTGTAACTTTTGATCAGCATAAAATCTGCTATTGAATGGTGTAAAACACATAGAAAAGTGAAAAATTCATTTTTTTCTGTTATATGCTGATGACATCACAAGCACTAATTCAATGTCGTATAACTTCTTAAATATTGATATTTTTACTATATCTTCTTATAATTTTTAATCAACATAAAATTTGCTATCAAATGGTATATAATACATTGAAATTTGAAAAACTTAAGTTTTTCCCTTTAGAATGACGTCATTTGGACCTAAAAATTTCTCGGACAAGGGCCTTCAATAAATTTAAGGTGTCTGGTAAACTTTTTTCATTTCAATACATGTTTGGAGTTTGTTTAAATGCAAAATTATAAATTCACCTCCCCGTCCAGTTTTTTTAACATCGTAGCTCCCTGTCTAAAAACTTCAATGAAGTTGTCACAAAAAATCAAAAACAATGAATTATGAACAAATACAAACTTTTAGAGAAAGAACTTTAAGTGAAGAGACAAAAATATGATCAATAAGAGAAATAGAAACCCTAGAGAGTGGTGGAAGAAGCTGTGTGCTGTACCACACTCAGAGCTCTTGCTATATGACTAAAACCACCTTTAAAAATTTGTATAGCTACAGAGTTAAGAGAATTAAAAATTTACCTTTTAAATGCAGAAATTCTTTTTTAACGTTTTCAAAGTATATACATTTCTTAAATTCATAAACTTCAGTTCCTTCTCCAAACATTAGCTACAACACAACTATACAATACAAAAGTTTTGGAACTGACTTGCACATTATATAGCCCGGTTCCTGGAGTCTCTTCTTCTCAAAGGAAATATCCAGAAAAGTCTGGAAGTCGGGCAAATCCACGCACGAAATCTGTACGCTGTGAGCAAGATTACCTAATTCCAACTCTAGTCACAAATAATGGAAAAATTATTTTTTCCGTATGACTGTTATCTGTTACTTTATCTAGCCCGTGCTGTGCATTGAAATTTTTGGGGAAGAAAACCCATGTATTTTTATCAGCGTGCTACCAACACTGACTAATAAGAGAGTATTTGGAACAAATTATAATTTTAATGCATAATACTGTTGCCACATTTTGATAGTTCCACCCACAGAAAATAGATTTCCAATGTTTTTATCAGGTTAATTACCCTGTGCAAACCATTGTTTTTTCCAGGATGATATATATAACCCACGGGCTATTACTGATTATTAGTGTTTCTTACTCTAGTGCGTGTTAAAGGGTTTTTTGACGGTTAGCTAGCCTTACCTTGCCTTACCACCTTGTCAACACTATAGTGTTCCCAATTTGAGAATAAGATAGTTAAGAGTGTCTCCTTTTTGTCATTTTAAAAAAATGGAAGTTTTAATTTAGAGGAAGGACGCCTAAGTTGGCGTCTTATTAGAAATAAGCTAAATAAGAAGTCAAGTCTTATTAGAAGTTCAAGTCTAATTAGGAGTTCAAATCTAAAAGGCAAGAAACTGTGATGTTCTCTCGGCCTGTAAAACACACTACTAACCTTCTCGTCAGGTATTCTCTGTCAGCTGCCTGGGGTGTCATCCACTTTGAAAGTAAATATTGTGCTGGGACAGCAAGAAGAAGGAATGCTAGTTGAATTCCTTGTCTAGGCATGGTTGTGATAACGATACTAACATCTTTCTATAACAGCTTCCATTTAGAGTCAATACAAAATGCCTTTTAGTCAAGCTTCACAGCAGACGTGTACTTGTTTACAAAATTCATTTTTTACTCGATTAATAAAAGTTCATTGTTGTAGTTTACTCTTAAAATCATCATAATAAAGAAGACAAACTAATGCAATTTACCGAATACCGATTTCCTCTTTTAAGCACCCCAGGGGTGTTTGGGAGCGCTTATTGGAGGAGGGCGTTTATAAAACGTCTGTCTCAAGAGTTTGTTCTTTTTCTTCTTTTCTTATTCTTCAGTTATTTTTACCTAGGTAACGACCTTATAAGTATTGAGCCCTTATAAGTTTAAAACTTTGTAAATATTTTTATTTTTTTCAAAATATATTTTAATAATAATATTGTAAATATTTTTACATGTTTTTTGAACCTCAGTTATCCGAACTCTCACACCAGACCGAGCTATAATTAGTTCGAATAAGTCAGGGTAAACTATGAGAGTTACTGAAGCGAAGTTGAGAGATCGAGTTCGAATAACCCGGTGTTCGGATAGAGGTTCAACTGTATTCGTAATCAGCAAAGATGGAAGTTTTAGTTACCAATGAACTACTAGGTTACGTCATGGACGTATAAAGATATATGTTCATGGTTACGTAGAAGAAAGGTCATTTCTTCTTCATCATTTTTCCTCTTCTATTTTACGTTTTTACATGAAATTTACGAAAGCATATTATTCCAGTCCGAATGATCTTTCGAACGAGGGTAAATTAGTTGAAATTCATCAAGATAGCGCGCTGAGAAATTTATAAACAAATGTGTCAAGTGGTGCACACATTTGAGACTGAACGTTAGGTCACTTTTGCAACACTGGGTGCGAACGCTTTCAATCAATTAAAAGCCATCGTTTTATAATAATTAATAAATCAAGCATAGTATTCTATTCATTATTACAAACATTTTCTTTAAACCTCAAAGTCACTAAAGAAAGTGAATTAAATAAAGCGGCATGAGTGTTTCCCTGTGATTGTAATTTTCAAGGGATAATATGGTATCACACTATAATTTAGGCTTGGCGTTAGCAAGAGCTCGTTGCTGCTTCTTGGCAAGCCAATAAAGTTTTGTAGAAACAATATAGGGCCAACGGAACAACTACATTCATTCAATTAAAGGCACACAACAAAGACACGAATCAAAAGTGGGTATATGTTATTAAGCCCCCCCCCACACACAAAAAAAAGTGTTTTGTATGGAATCACATGGTTACGGTGAACACATAAAAACTTTAACTTACCTAAGTAACTCTTTACGAGATTTGCACTGGCCTCCTGTGTGAAAATTATCTGAAGGAATTGCTACTAAAATTCTGAGAAAAATATACCCTCGACTACACCTTCTTCGGATTGCTTTATAGTCGTACTTATCAACCGATTTAAGCATTCCTATTATATGAAACGGCCAGGGTCAAGTGAATAAGCAATATAGGAAGCACATCCAAATGTCCACTATACTAATAGCGAGGTGTGCATCCCACTTTTAGTTTAGTCAGTGTGAATAAAAGGACTGGGAACGAACTTTTTGCATGGACTGTTATAATTAAAATTTTAGATCGTGCGTAACTGAGTTGTGACTTTAATGGCGATTAGTATTATAGGAGAAGCGCGATGTCAGTGGGCACATTGCATTGCACCCTAAATAGAACGCGATATTTAAGGGCAAATATCTCAAGAACCAATGAAAATAACTGACGTCACTTTGGGTGTGCGATATTGGCGATGGGGTGTCGAAAAATTTGGATCTAAAACTTTTTAGGGACGGGTGTGACGTCATTAGAATTTTTGATCGACGATATCTCCATAACGGTACATCGTACACAAGCGATCTAATACATTTTCTTGATCAGCTTTTCGAGCTCTACAACTTCGTGGTACTTATACTTTTGGATTGTGAGGTTTTATTTTTTGCTATTCTTATATTTTGAAAAAGAGGAAGAGCACGGGCGAGACAGTAACTCATGGGAAAAATGAACCTGTAAAATGTTTTTACCCGGGATACTAGTCTTATATACTAATACGCAATTTTGCTTTTTTCTTACCTAACTTTTAAAGAAAGAAGGTTTGGTAAAATTTCTCAGGAAGTTCGTCAATGGATGTTTGTTTTTTCTGTATTAGTACAGGGAGAATCTCCCATTAGGAGAATCTCTAGCTCCATCTTACGGAGTTTTATTACTTCTTGGAGGGTTGTACCTTAAGGAAGACACCATAAAGCCGCCCGGAGGAGAAGGCAATGCAATGTTTTTTGCGTTCGAAAGTTCATCAAATTTTCTGAACGTTCATTTCTTTGAAGAGAAATGAAGACGCTGCGTGTTAAATTTTTGTTGTTGTTTAAATTTTTTATTCAACGCTTTAAGTTCAGTAATAAAGAATAACAACATTGATCGGTATCAGTAACTATTCTATCCGACGAGATAGACGATGTAGACCTGTTATGTGTTATCAGTTTATCATTTTCTACCGATGTCTATTTTTTAAATGTGTTTGAACGTAGCTTTTTTGTATCAGTTCGTTTTGACTACTCTGCCGAAATGTGTAGCTAGCAGTTTATTTGGTATTTTATTGTAGTGTGTGGATTGTTATTATTAAGGTAAACCAAGGTAGCAAGATCATTATTATATTGTTTTGATAGTATTTGAATGATATCATTTTTTTTAGATTATAAAATTGAATAGTATAAATGATTGTAATGCAAGAAGAGAGTGATTAGATACATACTTACATGGTTTTTGTATCATGATGCACAAGTGGAGTTTTGAGTTTTGACATTTCCACAATTCATAGCAAAATAAAGAATTGAAAGATAAAAACGTCTGAGAAGGTATTATTTTTGTTAGCTTTAGTTAATAGGGAAATTTGAAGGTATTTTCTTATATATCAGAAGTTTAATCACGGTTAGGTAGGAGTATACGTTGGTTAGGTAGGAGTATACGTTGTATTGTCTTTTTTCTAAATCTATGAACATTGGAATTTTATCGTTTAGTGTAACTGTACAACTTTAGAAATCTCTAAATAGGCCAAATAGCACTGAAAAATAGGGATAATAGCATTCTTTGAATGATCGATCCAAAATATTTATACAACAATTTTGTGTTAAATATGATATAATTCCAACATGGAGAAACACAACAATTTTTGTATATACACAGACTTATCATGGCAGTATTGCGTGTAAAAAACATTTATGGAGAAAAATTGTAAAATGTTTTTACACGGTACACTAGTCTTCTTTATTAATAGCGAGCTGTGCATCCCACTTTTAGTTTGGTCAGTGTGAATAAAAGGACTGGGAACGAAATGTTCGTATGGACTGTTATATAGTCACATTGGGTCGTGCGTAACTGAGTTGTGACTTTAATGGCCATTAGTATTATAGGAGTAGCGCGACGTCAGTGGGCACATTGCATTGCACCCTAAATAGAACGCGATATTTAAGGGCAAATATCTCGAGAACCAATGGGAATAACTGACGTCACTTTGGGCGCGCGATATTGGCGGTGGGGTGTCGAAAAATTTGGGTCTAAAACTTTTTGGATGGGTGTGACGTCATCATAATCTTTGATCGACTATATCTCCGTAACGGTAAGTCGTACACAGGCTATCCCATACATTTTCTTGATCAGCTTTTCGAGCTCTACAACTTGGTGATACCTATTCTTTTGGATTGCGTGATTTTATTTTTCGTCACCCTAATATTGGAAAAAAGGAGGAGCACGGGCGGTGGGTGCAGTAACTCATGGGGAAAATGAACATGTAAAAAATTTCGGCCGAATTTCACAGTTTACAGTGAAATAATAGCAGAAAATTGTAGAATAGTCATTGAAATATTGATTGGTAAAAACGGATAAGTGCAAAAATGTAAAATAACTTGAAAATAACCCGGTCTGCAACAGCTAGTTAGGGAAACTATGTAATTTGGAGGTCAAAACACAGCCATGAGAGTTCAACAAACATTAACGCGACTTATCCGACGTTATTATATGATTAATCATATTACTGTGGCTCTTCTAAATTAAATTTCCGTTAAATATAACTTGAATTGGTCCAGCCCCAAAGCAATTTATACCCAATTTTCAGTGGATGTGTAGATCTTTCCATAACTCATTACTACACATCGGATTTTTTATATTTTATGCAACGACGAGAAAGTACAAAGAAAATGCCGACTTTTGATGTATTGCTTTGCATAAATTTGCATAACAAAACATATAAACAAATGTATTCAAAAGTAACTATTTTTAGTCGCGAGAAAATGGTACAATTTACAGACCCAGCCTTAACGTCGCCGGGATACTAGTCTTCTTTATTAATAACAAGGTGTGCATCCCACTTTTATTTTAGAGAGTGATCCATTGTCAGAAATTTCACTGTCATTTTCTCATGAGGAGCGCGTAAAACCACGATGCTGCAACAAGCGTTTTTTCAGTATTAGTATATTAGCAAATGACGCGACGTGAATTTTTTGGCACGGGTAACATTGCATTGCGACGTTTAGGGGAAAATATCTCGAGAACCAATGGGAATAACTGATGGGGTGACGAAAAAAAAATTGGGTCTAAAACTTTTTGGGGACGGGTGTGACGTCATCAAAATGTTTGATCTACGATATCTCAGTAACGGCACGTCGTACACATGCGATCCCATACATTTTTTTGATCAGTTTTTCGAGCTCTACACCATGGTACTTTTTTATCTTTTTGGATTGCGTGATTTTATTTTTCGTCACCGCCATATTGAGAGGAAAACCACGGGATGGTGGTAACTCATGGGGAAAGTGAAGATGTAAAATGTTTTTACCCGGGATACTAGTCTATATACTAATAGCGCGAGTGTGCATACCACTTTTATTTTAGAGAGTGATACATTTATAAAAAATTCACGGTCATTTTCTCACGAGGAGCGCGTAAAACCACGATGCTGAGAGAAGCGTTTTTTTAGTATTAGTATATTAGTAGTGGCAATTGACGCAACGTGAATTTTTTGGCACGGGGGACATTGCATAGCACCCCCAATGGAACGCGACGTTTAGGGGCAAATATCTCAAGAACCAATAGGAATTACTGACGTTTTTGGGGTCCACGATATTGGGTGATGGGATGACGAAAAAAAAATTAGGTCTAAAACTTTTGGGGGACGGGTGTGACGTCATCAAAATGTTTGATTGACGATATCTCAGTAACGGCACGTGGTACAAAGACGATCCCATACATTTTCTTGATCAGCTTTTCGAGCTCTACAACTTACTGATACTTATTCTTTGCAATTTTGCAATTTTATTTTTCGTCACCCCTATATTTTGAAAAAGGAAGAGCACGGGTGGTGTGAACTCATGGGGAAGTTGAACCAGTAAAATATTTTTACCCGGGATACTAGTTATTATACTAATAACGAGTGTGCATCCCAATTTTTAGTTTGGTCAGTGTGAATAAAAGGACTGGGAGCGAAATGTTTGTATGAAATTTATATAGTGACATTCTAGATCGCGCGACGTCAGATGGCATATTGCATTGCACCCTGAAATAGAACGCGATATTTAAGGGCAGAGAGAACCAATAGGAACTGACGTCACTTGGGCTCGGTGATATTGGCCGTGGGGTGGCAAAAACATTTGGGTCTAAAACTGCAGCGATGCAGGGAAATCACTTATCGGCGAGGCCTTTTTTATGTTTAATTTTCTTATTTCCTTTGCCATTTGTTGTTGTCAAACTAATATTGAGAGGAAGAGCACAGCACGGGTGTTGGGGGTGGTAACTCATTTGAGGAAAATGAACCCGTAAAATGTTTTTGAACGCTATACTAGTCTATATACTTATAGCGAGCTGTGCATACCACGTTTATTTTAGAGGGACACATTTTCAGAAATTTTACAATCATTTTCTCATGTGGAGCGATTTTGCCCACTGGGATGCATTGCGACCCAAATCGAACACAAGATTTAGGAGGGGTAACTGGTGTTTTTTGCAAAACTTTAGGAACAGCGCACTATATCTCTGTAACGGTTGGTCGTAGACATATGATCCTATACATTTTATTGATCAGAATTTCGAGCTCTTACAGATGGTAATACTTTTCGTTACTAATTCGTTGATTTTATTTTTCGACAATTCTTAGTGGCTGAGGACGCAGGTTGAATATGGGCGGCGAGCAACGCCGCCTTCTTGGCTGCTAGTATTAGTATATTTGTAGTTGGAGTTCAAAGCTTGGCTCTTCCACCCACCAATAATGGCTACCTACACCTGCCACATTTCCAAACTGAACAACCTTCGTTTCATATGTGGTAATTTCCTCGAGACTAGATGAAACTAAAGCTTGTAAATGGGAAGAACACAACATCAATTGCTTAGTATGTTCCAGGAAGCCACCTATTAAAAGATCAGGTAGACCCAAGAAAAAGAACAGGAGAGGAGGGAGGGGACACAAAAAAACACATGGACTAAATCAATTGCTGATAAAATTTACAAAGATGTTCCTAAGTGGATTGACTTGTAGCAAATGACGCGACGTCAAATTTTTGCACGGGGGACATTGCATTGCATCCCCAATGGAACGCGACTTTTTATGGGCAATATCTCGAAAACCAATGGGGATAACCGACTTTTTGAGGGGTCCGCGATATTGTCGATAGGGTTACGAAAACATTTGGGTCTAAATCCTTTTGGGGACGGGAGTGACGTCATAAGAATCTTATATTTAAAAAAAACAAAAACTATTAACATGTTGTATTTCTTCTACAAAACGTCAACACTATGGTTTATCTTTCAAAATGAACTCAGGGCGTTCATTACAGGTTTGGCGTGACGTATAGAGGAAATACGTTTATATTTTGTTTCAGAAGAACTTGAAATTTTGGAATTTTATTACCACTTTGACATACCTGGAATCCTTTGGTTGATGTCTGAACTGATTGGTTTGGCAAATTTGTTTGTCATTTTGAGATGCTGCACATGTGATATGGACTGATCAATGACTTTTGGAATAGGTCTTACTGAGAATATCGCTAGTAGTGAATACATTTCCAGATGTTGTTGGTCTACCAGAATGATTTTTCTTGGAAGGTCTACTGCCCTTTATTTTTGCCTGGTAAAGTGACACAGGAACCTTTTTGCGCCAATCGATGGGTACAACTGAAGGCTTGGTGCCTCTTCGTTCAATGGGTCTTATTTTACTAAAAGTACTATTTTTCTAGAATACTTCTATCCAAACTCTTTCTATTTTTTTATTGCTGCGTCACGAAAACGTGTCAATTTCTAATTTATTTGATTGGTTAAATAAGACTCTGAAAATTCGAAATTAATTAATTTTTTTAATAGAAAATTCGAAAATAGAACATAAAAGTATGAGAAAGTTGAGTGTTTTTCATCAGTGGTTTTGGTTACATTTTTATTCTGCTCGTCCCAGGCCATCTTTAAAACGCTTAGTTTCCGATTTTCGCGAATTGAAACAGACGTGAAGGAAGTCTTGTCTTATGTCTACAATGAAATTGGTAAATTATTAACTATTGATGAACAAAATTGAAAAGCAGAAAGATAAGAAAGGTAAGGAAGAATATGAAAGTCATACAGTTTTGTGGGCCATCCAAGATATCTACAGAAAGAACAAAAATACAAATATTGCAAAGAAAGGTAACAACGTATGTGTTGTTCAGAAAACGTGAAGGCATAGCTACTTACTGTTTTCATGATGAACGTACACTGGTGCTACTAAAAGATAAGACAGGGGAGTTAACGTAAATTAAACTTAGAATGGAACGTCTAGTATATATTTGTGGATGAGAAAACCGAACATACATTACATGCATTTTTTATAGCAACAGTTTATAATGGTTATTTTGGGAAAATCCAATGTCCCAATTATTTTGTTAAAGCCATTTAAATTTATACAAAAATAATTGTTTTTCTTTATTTTTTCTCGATTCTAGTTTAGAATCTCCCTTATGATAATGAGGCATATCTTATGTATACCTCAGGTATATCTAACATGTACTCTCAACACTTACAGCAAAAATATACCTGAACCGTACCTTAAATTTCAGGTACATTAAAGGCACAAAAAGCAATCTACTTAAAGTGTACTAATACGTTCCTAAAATATACCTCAAGATAAGGTACATTTAAGATACAAAAAGCAATGTACCTAAAGTCAATGCACCTTCTATGTTCCTAGAATGTGCCTCAAAATAAGGTACATTTAAGGTACAAAAGCAATAAAAAGGTAAATACCTAAATTATACCTAATATGTACCTAAAAATATACCTCAACAACAGGTACAATTGGGGCACAAAACCAATGAACACCAGTTCTCCTATGCAGGTACGTTAACATACATCCAATTGAATATACATAGATTTTCATATAGTGTAGGCCCAAAAATGCTCTCGTGTGCATCAACTTAAAGATTGAATTGAAATCAAATATATATGTGGTAAAGGTCCTGTCCCACGTCGCCAAAATGCAGACTATTTTTCAATTGCTGACCATGCAGCAAAAATAAAATGTCAAATTTTTTTAACTAGCTTTATGCCATTTGACAGAGAAAGAGTCAGGCAGAGTAGAAAAAATAGAACAACCATATGTTGAAACAAAGTGAATTTGAGTTATTCGCTCTTAAAGTTTGTAAAAATACAGACCAGTATTTTACGGACCATACGGAAAAACTTCATTTGCAAGTGAATTTTTTCACTAAATTGCTTGTAATTTGACACAGGTAGATATTCAAAACATTTATCGATTGTAATGGTAGAAATACAGTAGACATCCGTTAATTCGAACACGCAAGGGACCAAAACTTTTGTTCGAATTAACGAATGTTCGAATTTAGCAGCTGTAAAGAAAAAATCAAGTTCATTTTTTCGGTGGAATAATGAAAAATTAAAGTTACAGGGAAGAGAGTAAACCTTGGCCATGGAGAGGGACTAAAAATACCATGATGATTCCATTTTACAGGAGAAGCAAAGTGCATTACAATATTGAAAGATATTTTACCCTCATTACTATGAAAACAGTGTCTTTGTTTTTATTCTCCCCCATTTTTTTGTACAGAAGTTCGAATTAACAGGCCTATTTTGGCTAAGGGACCAAAAATTTTGTTCGAATTAACGGAGTTCGAATTAAGCAGCACAAATTATGAGAGTTTCTTACACCAAACTCAAGGGACTTCGAATTAGCGGATGTCTACTGTAACAACAATGATATTCGAAAAATATTCGGCAGTAGAACAAATAGTACCATTATGTGCTTTAAAGAAAAGTTTAAAAATAGGGATCTATATCTGATACCACCAGCAGAATTGTAATGCAATAGCATCCTTTAGAAGAGCATTCGGATTGAAAATAGAATTTCAGATGAAAATGTTTTACAGGTTTTCAAATCCGACGCGAATCCGCAAATCTGATTCGCGTAACATGTCCTCTCGCGAACCTGTTCGGATTCGCGTTTCTTGCTCTCAGAAATAAAATGCCGTTTTGACTAGTATCAAGAATACCGTGATTCTAAACTGTCATTTTGTTTTTCTGGAATTACGATTGTGCTGGAAAACGATGTTGACGTGTAACGATATCATGAAAATGGAAGGAAGGGAGCGCAGGAGGACACACTACACCGTGCATGCTCTCGTTACATATTTTGATGCACATACAGCTGATTGATTAATTAAATTCTCACTGGATGTTAGTTTCAGGGAAAGTGAAGAATAATGTTTCTTTTAATAATCAAACAAAATGTTGAAAAAAGTTATCTTCTCATTTTTCATCTTTTTTAATTCATTTTTCTGCACGTGCCGCGTAAAAAACTTTTTATGGTGGAGTAGACATTTCGAAATGTTTTTTTATTAATTCTTCTACACGTAACGGTAACAACTGTGTTGATTAAAATATTTTCTCCTTTTGTATAAAGGCCGTTTTTCACTGCACAACATTCAAACAATATTTCATAAACATTGGTTCTTTCGCCAAAAAAAACATCGTGGAAATAGAAAATTAGCTAATACAGCCAATTTTTTAGATACAGTTCTGACAGAGTTTAAAAAATACGATAATAATAACGAATCATGGCTAACTTTTCAGGGAGCGTCCCTTTTAAATAAAAATAGAATTGTAATCCGTTATTGTATAAGTGCTTCTATTTTAATACGTTTCGAAAATAAAACTGCGTTTTAATTCAAGTTCATTTTTCCTGAACATTAGGGCGCGGTCACATCTGATTTTTTAATTAAGCAAGCGTTTAGTATGGGAATCGCCTTTTTCGCTTAGCTGAATGAAGTGTCGGAATATCAAAGGCTTGATTCACAACAGAAGTAACAAGAGAATCAGTTGTTATTTATTATTTTTGAGGCTGAAAATACCTAATAAACATAATCTCAATAAAACACTATTTCCTGGTGCGTTAATATTTTCTATAAAAACCAAACGTACTGTAAACAGTTTCGACAAACAACTAATATATAGTTAACGCTAAGTCCAATGTGACTTTGTGCTCAGATAATAAACATGGCTGTAGATCTTCTGGTACATGTAAAACCTGTGGCGTAAATAGAGGATCGTGGGTCGTTACGCATGTGTAATTAAAATGAAAATACACGTTGGACTTTCTCTGTTTTTGCGTTTTAGGATCGGTGTACACACGTTGTGTTTTCGACGCGACGACCAAGTCTTGTGGCGGGGTAGAATAGTTGTTTTCTTGAAATTTCCTTCCACAACCGTAGTAGCATGTGGAACCTTTCTTATGGCAGTATTTCAAAATAGACACAACGTAACCATTTGGTGCTGGGTCTGAATATTTTGGTTGAGTTTCCGCTCCTTCAGCGATCGCAGTAATTTTCTGGACTTCAAAATTCGCTGGCGTTTTTCGTTTCTGAGTAGCTTTGTGTGTTTTTTTTATACCAGCTCCTTTTACTTTCTGAGTATTGACAGCATTTGTAACGACTTGTTTCGCCTTTGTTTGGTTTAATTTCGAAATATATTGGTCAAGCATTTCGATACGAAACAAGATGGCCATCACATGACTACACACATTGAACGCACGAAATCTTGTGCAAGATTCAGAACAATATTGAATTAATTTTTTTTCTACCAGAGCAGGCTATAAAATAAAGGTGACGTCCAGTTGGACCAGTCTCGATACCATTCCAATTTGCAATAATAGAGGTTGCCTCGACGCGAATTTCATGACAAATAGATTGAGGTATTCTATTTATGCTTATCAAAGGTACACTCCATCCACCAACACTATTTTCTGTAGAAGCTCCACTAGCAGTCGCTTCATGACGGGTGGCAACGTGAACGAATTGAATTCTACCTAAAAAATGAAAGTACACCATATAATTGTACACATGGTTGTACAAATTATTTATGTTATTTAAGCATAAGGAGGAGTTTGTCTGAAAAATAAAATAGCTTTAAAAACTAAATTACTTTTCTCTTTGCAAGGATTCATTTTAGAAAACGTCTCCTCTATTATTTCAAATTGTGAACGATATTCTTCGACCACTCGCCATTTTCCTCTACCAATTAAACTCATCTATATTTTCTCGTCTTGGCTTTTCACTTCTTCTCGAATGGGATGTATTGTATCTTTTACTGACAACTCTTTAGACTTTTGCCTTTAGACTTTTTAATCACGCTGTTCATTGACTCGTTGACGTTTTGATTATACTCATTTGGAGGGCTTCCTAACCCACATCTCGTTCGAACTGAAGCTTTCATGGATGTTTTCATCAGTTTTTTTTTTTAATTTCACCATACTGGCTACCAGTACTCTCTTTCTCTCTTTCCATCCATTTTGTTTCCAGGTTCTTCCACATATCTTCGAAATCTACTTTTAATAAATTACATACATACATACATACATATTTACTCACATTCAATTTGGGTCCTCTTTTAGGGTCCTCCGTTTTGGGACCTCCTTTAGGGTCCTCAGTCCCCCTTTTCCGGTATGCCGGTTTCTAGCTCGTGCGTTTCTGTGAGAAATAATTTAAAATCATTCTTAAGTGGCTAGAATGTGAAAAGGCATTGATCCGTAAAATTGGCATATTGTTTCAGGAGAAAAATAGATTTGCAAAATTTGTACAACAGAATAGAATTGAAATGAAAAAAAAAAACAACATGTAAAGTGATTAAAAAGTGATAAAAATGAATTCATTTGAAATTGTATCTCAACATTCATAATTTCTAAAGCATTTACAGGAAGAAGACTTTTGGTTGTCCTTTATCAAACTGAATCAAAGGGGAGAACATGATGCACAATCGAAAAGCTGTGTAATACTGTGCAGTAGCTAGTCCTAAACAGGGATTTCTTACGAAACAAATCACAACATTATTGCAAGTCAAGTGTATCTTTTTCTCTTTGAAATAATTTAATCTATAAAAATTCAGGTCAACATAATATATACTCATGAAACACAAACTCAAACTATTTCTGCAAAACAACTTATTTACCAATACCACTTTTATATCTTTTTTTCCATATAGATAGTAAATTAAACAAACTGCAAGTCTTTATCATCAGGAAGATAAAAATGTTTGAAATAAGGAAACAAATTCGATCAATTAAATTTCCATCTTTAAAAATACAGCAGCAGCATTTGAACCATTCCCAAGCATTGGTAGTAGTACTTTAATCAGACATATCAATGTTGGCCTCAGAAGAGGTCACAAATAATCTCTTCTATAGTTTCTTTCTCAATAGTATTTTGATGGTGATTTAAAACTTCAGGATGCCGTCCATTAGTTATTTTCACATCAGAAAATTTTTACCAAGGTCCAGTCATCCATGTTTATCTTCAACATCGTAATATTATTTTCAATAAAATAACCTGGAACGTAATCTTGATTGAAATACGAGGTGTACTTTAAAACAAACAAAAATGAAAGCCCTGTATTATGCAGGTAAAATATTATTTTTTGCAGAACATCGCCATAACATGCTGCTTTTCTTTCTTGTCATGTGAAAAAGTTATTTACACTTGTCTTGATCTCCCGAATGTAAATTCATTATATGTGAGCAGGAATTTGATAAATAACAAAGACAAAAACATTACCTCTGACCTGTTCATTGTATTCTGTCCGTTCTGACAGTCTTTAAGAAATTAGAAGCAGCTGACCCATTTGTTATTGTTCAAAAGAGGGAATCCAACTGACATCAGCACACTGCAACCCTCAGTTCTATTTATAACAGTCCATTATCTTTAACTTTCGCACGTGTTGTTATATAGCTAAATCTGACATCATGATGATCTCAGCACATGAGCATGAACAATAACAACAGGTGAGAGACAAGAAAAGCAATTGTTGTATTGTTTGATCTTCATAAAAGTAGCACGTGAATTATCGAAGTAACTGAAAGGTCTGCATCGGTAATGATGATGTCAGCACGAGGTTACCACCGGCGGTATTTATAACAACATATTGTCTTTATGAAATGTTTTCTTAATTTTTCTACATTCGAGGATGTTACACTTTTACCTGCTTTAATTCTTTTAAGTGTATTCAGATTACTTTCTATCAACGTATTTTCTTTATCCTCATCAATGTCATTATTGTCGTTAGATGGGATACCCGTCCTTTCCTCTTAACTTCTCCATTGACACTTTCAAATATAATTTTTTAGGTAATTTTTCCTCTGAGTTTAAGTTTTGGAGGGAGGATAAAAAATTGGTACCCAGACTATATTTTCGTCAACAACAACATTCTTATCATTTATGATTGGACTTCCATAGTAATTATGTTGTTGTTCTTGTTGGGGATTCAAAACATCTTGTTGTTGTTGCTGGTTTTCTATCATATTTTGTTGCTTTTGAAGTTCCAAAGATATTTAAGCGTTTGAGGGTCAAGTGTGATAACAGACTGCATTTCATCTGCCATATTTATTTTTCATGAATTCTGAACGCTGAGAGCCCAAAAAGTTGAAAATATTTAAACTTTTTTTTCTACCGTGAGGACTTCGAAAACCGCGCTAGAATTCCGTAATAGATTTTCAGAATCCAATCAATTTTGAGAATTTGAGAGGATTAATTCCGCCCGCTTAAAATTTACGCGAATGGAAAAAGGCCTTAAGCGGGATAAGTTTTCTACGCTCTACTCTTTTGAGAAATGCTACAAAAAATTACATTGCGTTCATTTCATATGAGATAAAAAATTTCCCCGGTAAGCGGGGATCTCGCCTATCAATAGGCGAGATCTTGGTTAGCGGGATAATATTTTCTCATATGAACACAATTTCCTCGGTAAAGGTCAGTTTCCATTCACCGATATCGTCCGAGCGAGCGACTGTTTGTCACCGATCGTGCATCAATCGAGCGTATATTTTAATTTTCATTCAATTTTAGAATCGTGCGCATTAAAAAATCTTTCAATGTCTTTTCAAAAATCTTTTCTCTTGTCAAAACAAAAAGAAGTTATTGTCGTTCAGAAATAAATTAATTAATACAGAGTTTTCTAAAATTTGATTGGTTGATATAGACAGGCGGAAAAAACGAGATCAAAAATTTTAGATGTGCACGAGCGTTGATTTTTCCGACTGCATCCGCCGGCTCGAACATAATTTCAGCTCCATTGCGCATGCGCTGACGTCAGTAGCGTTGTTTTTTCCGAGCGGGCGAAACTGCTGAATGGAAACCGACCTTAAGCGGGGAAATTTTACGCTTAGTCAGCAAAATTTTGTATTTATTCTTTTGTTCGTATACCGTTAAGTCATGCACGTGCAGGTCTTTTCCTCGATTACCGAGGAAATTGTTTCTCATATGAACAGAACGAGGCTTTTTAGTACGCCGAAAAGTTTTCCCGCTTACCGAAGTATTTCTTATCCATATGAACAGCCCCTTAGTGTTGGAAAGAGAATGAAGGTTAGTGTTTTCCTTTTAAAACTAATCCTGTAATCTCGCAAAAAGTCTGCACTGTTGTAATATTATTTAAAAAGTGGACTTTTTTGTCCGATAGATGGTAGTGCCCAATCCAATGAACAGTTAATTTCAGCCATACAAGAAAGAATGACTTATGAAAAACTCTTTTGTCTTCAAATACATTGTCAGAAGAAAATAAAAGTACTTGCAGGTTCTTCAATTAGTTTTTTAGGAATCCATTAAACTTGAAGAAAATAAAAGATTTCTTATTTTATTCATTATTTGAATTAAAGAAAATACGATTTTATGTTTTCTCCGAATTATGATAAGGAATAGGGAAATTTTTAAATTCTGCAAAACGATCAGAAAAATATATATACCAAATTTAGATATTATTCATATAATATTTATATAAAGAAAATACTAATGACACTAATCCGTATGGAAAGAAAGGCATTACGATCTAGTATGGGGCCACAAACAAATGTACCTAAACTGTACCCCTGGGTTGATTTTTTAAATAATATCTGAATTGACGAATGCTGTACTTCGAATGTACTTTCGGTATACCTGAGATGTTCCTTGTTAGGTATACCTTAGGCCTCCCTCTTTATATACATGTTAAGGTACATTTGTACACTGCTATAATGAAAGATTTGTGCATAATATGCTACCTCGAATACACCTAAGATGTACTTCAGGTATACCTTGAGGTACATTCACGTGTCATCGTGCACGCACCTAAGGTAAACCTCCTGTACATAAAAGGTACAGAGATTATAATCAAGAGTAAATTTATTTAACTGTTTTTTTTATCTTGTTTTGATTTGTACAATTATTATTATTATTATTCTCTTCTGCTTATAGATTTTTGAAGAACCTCTCACCACTGAGCTGTGATATGCCCCTTTGCTGGACATCTTGGTTTATATGATCAGTAAACGAATGTTCCACAAAGACTCCTCCTCCGATAAGCCTTTTGTTTTTTTCATATTTTTCTGGATTTTTATAAAAACATCTTCTTACCACTCAAAGAAATAATAAATGAAATTGTAATCGATTCATGACAGAATTGAATGTTATTCCTTTGTTCGAGGTTGAGGATTCGAATGTTATTTTTATGTGAGATTTTTTTACATACCGTAAATGACCGAATAATAGACGCCCATTTTTCGAATAAGCGTTTATCTCGTGCTCAAATAAACGCCCGTGCCCGAATAAATGCCAAGGGTGGTGCTTGAAAACCAAACGCTAATTCATTGATGGGCGTTTATTTAAAATTAAGGGCAAATTCAAAAAAAATGTTTGCTGTAAGTCGCCTTGAAATAGGAAATACATAGATACATGAAACTTCTCTGTAATGGCAGACATCCTCCTATATAGTACCTCTCCAATAACTACTACAACGGACACTTCTTGGAACAATCGAATAACTACAACCCATACAATCCTAACCCATACAATCAAACTCTCATATCAAAACCTCTTTGTAATAGCGGACATCTTTTTGACTCCTGAATGAAAATTTTACTTGTGAAAAACCTTATATGCGGATATGCAGGCCCCAATTTATGTGTTTTGACATTCACACAGGGAGAGCAATAGAAAGGTGGGAAGATGTCACGATTGCCGCAGCAATTGGCAAAAAATCGTTGCTAATTTTTAGAGGCAAAAATACCGCGAAAATAAATAAATGTTAAGTAGGAAAAAAAAACGCATTTTTTTCTTCTTCACTTTTCTTCTTCTCTGTTACATATTTTCTTAAACTTTATGAAACCATATCATTCCCTTCTGAAATATCTTTCTAAGGTAAGTGTAAATTTGTTGAAATTCATCAATCAAGGTAGCAGGGGTAAGAAATTTAACAAATTTTTCCAAGTGCCCATGAAAATTTCACGAGAAAAATTTATTATTAGTTGTGAAGTGAATGACATTGAATCGTTTAAACTGCACAAAGACGGATGACCATTCAAGAGATAGTATTAGCCTACCGTAAAATCCCGGTTATAAGCCCCCACCCCCCGGTTATAAAACCATATAATATGAGAGGTGGAATATACATTTCAAGCAGTTTAGACAAAAACAAGGAATATACATCCTCTCGGTTATAAGCCTCCTCCGCTCACCCAATGGGATATCAGGGATTTTCCGGGATTGTACTTTTACTACTTCGATATAAAAAGGAAAAAAAACGTTTGTAGATTGTTTCAAGAACAGTATGATAAGGGTGCATATATTTGGACCCGCTGTCTGCCTTGTCGTATCGGCAAAGGGTACCCTAATGCCTAAATTTTCATCAGCTTTTATGTTTTTGGGTTCGAAATAAAAATGAACGTTAAATTTGACATCGGGATGCCATTTTTAGCCTATATATCAAATTTCATCAAATTTCAAATTTCATACAAGGGGTATTTTTTATGCTTTTTTAGGTCAAATTTCAAAATAGATTTTCAAATAGATTTTCTTTCTAAAAATAGATAGGGTCTGGTTTTTCTAAAGGTCCGAGTCCGTTTTTTCTGAAGGTCCAGGGTCCGGTTTTTCCAAAAGTTCGGGTCCGGCTTTTAAAGTATGCCTTTATTTACCATCATGTGAACAAAAAGTGTGCAAAACAAACTACAGTGATGTAGTTCAAATTAAAAATACCGACAATAAATAAAGCTTATAAACTTCCAGACCAGGGAATTTTCTGACAACTATTAGACGCCGTTCGAGGTAAAATCTGGTATCAAAAACGTTTCTGTGAATATTCTTTTAAAGTTTTTAAAAGAACGAGCAAAAAGTTGTTTATAAACTCAATCACCCAAACAAATTCTACAAGGTTTAAACCATGAACTATTATTGATAGAGATTATACCTTGAACACAGTGGATGTTGGTTTATATATACTTACTGGAGACCATGTCAATTATTACTGTAACGTGTAAAATTCACGAATCCCAAAAGCGCCAAAGCTCACATTTCATGATCTTTAAATAGACAGAAGAGATGTAAAGGTATTTTATCAAATTCCCAAAAAGTACTTTTGCTGTTTCTCATTGTCTGTACTCGTGTTTACATGCACGATCAAAGTTTGAAAATCGTTAGAAAAGAATGTTTGTTTACAAAATTATTACGATGACGTCAAGCCTTCCTGCATCACATTAAAACATGATTAACTGCATGTTAAAATTCAGTTTATTACAGAGGCATGTAAACCAAGCTTTTCCTCACGTCCCTATTCGTGTGCTTTATGCATTCAATATTGGCATATACAAAAAATGTTTATTTCGTAGTTGCAGTGAAAACTAATAGAGTTCGGTAGCGAATTTCTTGAACTAAATGACCTCGGAAAAAAAGATTATTAATTTTTCAAATCAACAGATGTTTTCAATGTATGGATAAAAGTCAAAAGACAAAGCGGAACTATCTTGCTGACGTGGGGATTTCTTTTGCTTCAGTTAATAAAGCGTTTGTTCTTACGTCTTTTAATACATGCAGCTGAATAACAGAGACATAAAAGTAAGTTGTTGTTTTAGATATTTATGAGGTGAAAGATTTTAGGTCATTGCAGAGAGCAGGGTATAATACAATTTTTCGTATTGCCTATAAAATAACTTGTCTTTATTTTTTTTAATATATTATATGTTTACTTAGGAAAATGCGAAAAAATTAACGATAGTATGTTTATATAAATAATGGTTATTGTAAAACGTCTAGCTAAGAGTGCAAGCTTACACTAAAAAGTTTGTTCAATGTTTGAATAGCGTAATGTCCAGCTCGCACATTCCTCTTTTAATGTGTCTGTGCATTTAATCAAAGCAAAATTTCTGTTGATTTATAGTAGCACACATAAATCATATTCCATAATCCAAAATTTGCAATGATTCACAACAATTTGCAAAGAAAAATAACTGAAAGGATTGAAATAAGTTATAACAACAACATTTTCATTAGATTTTCATGCAACTCGTTTTTATACCAAAGATTTTAATTCATTTTTTTCATTTTTTATTTTTTTTAAATGTATCCTGGACCAAGCTGTGTTTCACAATGTTTCATAAATATTTTGCACTAAAAACCATGCTCTGTCACAGCAGCAAAATGTCTATCCTTTCCTTTAAGAAACCACCCGATCAGAAATCCCGATCAGAGCTTTATTTTACAGACTAAAATCATAAAAGCATTTGTCAATAGTATTCTTATGACCCTAGTGTTGCGATTTTAACATTTCTCAAATAATATCCTTCCGGAGTTATTTTGAGGTTAAATTTGATGTTAATTTACGATTTTTTTAAATCAGAACTTTTGGTAGTTTATGTTTAGCCAATTCTGTACTGCGTTTGTAAATGCAGACAGCATAACAAAGACGAAACTTTATCCGGTCACCAAATTGATCCCAGAACACAAAATGGCGCATGAAGATGTAAACAAAACAGCGCCCGTTCGTCGGTCTTCATATTTTGATGCAGGAAGCGTGTGTTAATTTTCGGTAGGATAATTGGAAACCAGTTCAGAGATGCATTATCAGCCAAAACACGACAAGAGTAAGACTTTTGGAAAACTACCCTGTTTCCATTTTTGTGAAGACCTTTCTACAAAGTATCTTCGATTTTGTCCTTATTTGAACCTAATTTGAAGAGATGAGAAATTTTAACCCAATTTCCGTGATACCATCTCAAAAATTTTGATTCTGGTCTCAATAAAATTGTTATTGCTTATATCAGATTCTTTATCATCTCATTGATTCACATTTTTATAAAGGATTTTCTTTTAGTAAACAAAAAGCATTCTAAGGTCATGTCATGATTAATGTTGTCGTTTGTGTTAAAGAAAATAAATAATAAACATGCATTTTTCAGAGACGGTTTTTAAAAATGAACATAACGAACGAAAAAAAAATTGTTGATTATGACCTACCAAAAATGAGTCTTAGAAGAGGGTCTGTTACGAAATGGGTTGACCAAATGTGTCAAAAATAAAGTTTCACGAAACCATTAAATCTTTTCAAATTGATAAGGTAGAATGAACAAATTTACGTCTTGTCAAATATAAGTGTTTTCAGTGTAATATGAGGGTAAATCATCAATTGTAACAGCATTGTAATAGTGTCGGAAGGACAACTCGATTATCAAGTTCCTACTTTTTTTTAACACGAAGTATAATATTAAACCTATACGTATTCATAAAATATCACCTATTAAAAGTTTTAATGGGTGAAATAACTTTCTATCATGTACCCAGTTTGCCTCCATCATGACATCGATACACTGTCTAAGTACTGTCTAAGGTTAAAAACTACGAAGTAATTCCTAGGTTCAAACATCTATTTTCTAAGTAACTATCTCATTATCTATTTACCTATTGAAATATTTTAAAAGATTTACCCCTTCCTTTATAGCTTTAAGATATTCTTTGTTTATTTAATTTGTTCATCTGACACCAAATTGACACCAAATTGACAGAGTCTGCCTCAAATCTCAGAATAACGAACTGGGAATGGTACTATCTTATAGAGCTCGAAAAGCTGAACAAAAAAATGTATGGGATCACATGTTGACTATGAATCGTTACCGAGATACCGTCGTTCAAAGATTTTCTGATGTCATGACGTCACAGCTCCCCAGTCCAGTCCCAGTTTATTTGCCACATACTCTGACCCGTGGCCAAAATAACTAATTCTAAAAATCACTTTTTAGCCATTTTAAGTTCATTGAGCAATAAAACGAACCAGGAAAACATTTTTTCCAAAAGATCTGGATCTTTTCATTCCCAATTTTGATGGTGTCCCTCCGACAACTGTTACTAGACTGCTATTGACTCAAATTACTTAACTATTCCAAGCAGTTTAACATTGTAACATGTCTGTATTTGCTTCTCGAAGAGTGCTTCGTGCCAAATTAAATAAAAGAGTTTGTTGTTTTTTAAATTTGAGAATAAAGTAAAGATGATTTTTTCTTTAATTCTTCTTCTATCCTGTCTTTTCGACACCAAGATTTGATTTGTCATAAACTGAGAATGGTAACATCAACAACTTTCAAATTATCTTATATAACTTCATATGATAAGAGGTTTTCGAATCAACTAGGTTTTTCCTAAAACATAAACCATTTCTAAGATATTCAGGTTAAACCTATCAATGGTCCTTCCGACACATTTTTCGAATTTCATAATAGACTCAAGTGCCAATCGAATGAGATTTGAAGCCTTGGTGCAGCTCTGAAGTGTCGCTTCCTTTCCACCACAAAATAGAGCAGAGAGGTTTTTTCTTTCTATAACATCATTGCCATTTGCTGACTTTTAAGGTGAGAAATGAACAGAAAAAATAAGTTAACGGGATGTAAATCATTGTTGTAATTACACGAACAACTGATCCCGTTCGCGATTAATCTCCGGATTACAAGTACAATTAATATTCAGAGTTATTTTGCGCAACCAACATTTTGCGTGCAGAAGTGACGTTTACAATAGGTTTATCAAACAGTGTGACTCAATGCGATTTAAGTTGCTTTAATTGCCAAATATCTGCCTTTTATTAATATCATTGTTTAAAATCGCATCTTGTTAGGCTAACCTAAAGAGAGATATTATAGAGAATCTATTGACATCATCGAAATGATTTCTTTCAAAGACATCTTAATACATCACAGACTATTGTAAACACGACTACCAAAGAGATGACATAATTGTTATTTAATTGTATGTAAATGAATAATAGTTTTATAGTTTATAAGTTTTTGATGGATCTCTGGAAAATTGCAATAAATATGGATAATTTTCATAGAAGAAGATTAACGTAAAATGTGTTTTGGAAAAAAACGTAAAACGTGATTTTGTAGGGATTTTAAATTTCTACGAACCTTTCCTGTTCTTTTGGCGTATTTATGGTGTTTCCCCTTGAAATGACTCCCTTGTCAGTTATCTTTATAAATCAGGCCAACTGTGTTATAGGGTCCAAAAACTTTTATTGTTGATTCAACAATGAATTGACTCTTCTCTCTATAGATGGAAGCTGGTTTTGAAAGTTTTGAAAATATTTGGTTTCAGAGATATATCATCGTAAAATGTAAGGGGGACACCTTTCAAATTGACCATTCAGTTAAATATGACCTCTTTCCCCCACTCACAGACATAAAGCTTTAATAATATCTCTCATCCCCTCTTTATTCCTTCTTAGTCCAAGCGGTTCATTTAACAGTTTCAGACCATCTAAAATTCATAGATTGTGGAATTCTTAATTATGTCATAAAAAAGCAAAAACAAATGAATTATATAAACAATGTGATGTAATCATTACCATATATGTAAGAACGAAATCACCGTTGTCAATTCGTATTATAATTGGTAAACAAACTCCGACATGCAATTATGCACGAGTTTTTAAAAGTGTTATTATTTCTATTACGTAGACGCCGTGCAGCATGGCACAACGCAGTGAAGCTGCAACGACATAAATAGAAGGCTTAACATTTCAGGTATACAACATATTGACTCTTACAGTTTCATCGAAGAGCTTGTTAGAAGGTTTTGTAACAAGTTTTAATACAATAGAAGTGTGTAAAGATATCATATTGACTTGATATAGAGGAGATAGAGTTTCGATTTCACGTTATGTCGGAGTAATCGCAAAATGGAAGTCTCTAAAATGAAGAACATTGTTGCAAGAAACATTTTGACATGTAGTCATTTATTCGTGAGTAACTCAAGGAAATAAAATGTGAAGATTTTTGAAAAACATCATTGTTGCTATTGCAAATTTCTTCTTCTTTTTTGATATATACAATATCCACGCTTTTTTTTATAACCGCCAGTAAAAATCAACCATAGGCTCACCTTTTTCCATTTTTTTTTTTCTTGGTTCTTAAATGGTGCTTATTTGATATTCTAAGAAAACAAAAATACATGCCCTCAAATCTTCCAAATCGTATACTACGTAGTGGGCAAAATTCTCAAAAAGTCTCTGTGAAGGAGTGTTTTTTTATTGAAACAACAGGCGATTTTGCTTGCCATTCTTATTGAAAACATTCCTCCACAGAGACTATTTGAAGATTTTACCCACTTCTCAAATGAGAAGAACTACCTGTCTCTTTGAGGTAGAGGAAGTATAAGGGGCATTCATTCAGGACATTTGTAGCAAAAACATATAAACTCCTTCGTCTGTAGTTTTGTGACTACAAAACGCTCCAAGAAAACAAGAATTTCTAAAGGCGGGCGCAAACGATGCAACATTTTCATCCAACTTTATTATTGCATAAATTTAAACTGATTACAAACGTTCCAACATTGACAATTTTTATGAAAACAATGTTGGATGCTGGATGAAAATGGTCTAACACGATTTTTCATCAACTTCTTTATGCAACAATAACTTTCTCGAATGTTGGATGAAATTGCTGGATCGTTTGCGCCTAGCTTAAGATTGGTGAAGCAGAATAATCATAATAACTCACGAATAAGAAACGCCATCCAAAAACATGAATTGACTGTATATTGTTTTTGGTTGTCAAGAATTCTACTTTCATTCACCAAAAATACAAAGTATAATTTTTCTTTGTCAAGTTGCCTCGCTCAATCTTAGGTCATTTTCATTAACATGAAGAGTGCAGAGAACTAACAGCACGCTTGGATCTCAATAAGTCAGAATAGGCTATAAAAAGAATTTATTGAATTCTGAGTTAAGCGAGGTAATACCTTGTTAGAAGAATCCTAGAGGAATTGAAAGTCGGTCGGTCCGGCTTTACGATAAATCGAAATGTGTGAACAAACCATTCGATCAATTTTACAAAATTTCATTAACTTTAAAGGCTCTTCTATAAATCGAAAATGTTAGCCATGTTCAACGTCTTTTCGACGAATCGAATAAATTTTAGCTATTCAACATGAATTTTTTTATTATTTTTTAATGTTTTCAACGTGTTGAACTTTCTACAAATCTATCAGAATTCGCGCAAAGCGCATAATACATTATAAAATTTATGCATACGATTTTTGTTTACAATTTGAGTTGTGGTAAGTTGTAGCATAGAATTGAAATAGACACAAACCATCTATTTGTACTAGAACTTTAATCTGTTTTTAATCCTCACCAGCCAATGGAACAGTCGATTCAAAGTATTTTCGAATGTTTTTCTTTGTTCAAGTTCGTGAAATCGAATGTTTTCTTCACGCGAATTCTGATTAACTAATTCCTTTATGAAAAATCGAACATAGTGTAAAAACACTGTTTCATTGGTTGATGAAAAAAAAAGATATAAGTACGAGCATCTGTGTATTTCAAAGCAATCTTACGACTTATATTGTAAACATAAACTGCGTGGATAAAATAGTGTAGTGTATGATGGCCTTTGGATAGTATTTATTTGGTTGTTTTGTTGTTTATTTAATAATTTTCCGATTTCATGAAAGCTCTTCCCTGGTATTCCGAGAGATTTCTCTAATCATTTTGTAAACTGAAACCACGATTTAAGGAAGAGGAATATCACACGTTTGTAAATGGTCACTCAATCAGTAACAAGTAAAAATTAACTAGTAACTAGTAAAAAGTTTCACTTCTGTAAATCAGAAAAACTTTACAAAGTTTACTTTGAACTGGTTTCTGAAGAAGTGGATAAATGATTTTTTGTTAGTTCAGCAAGAATCCGTACTAGACATATTTTGATTCCATAAGAAACCTCAAAAATAGCTTATACCCCATTTACACTAGAATTTAACCATGGTTTAATCAAGTATCAGTTTCTTATTCGAACATAGAGTAAACGCCACTTAATTAAGTCAAAGTTTATGGTTTTAATTTGCAAGAAAATGGTACCCTGAGCATATCTCTGTGCTTTGATGCTGAAAGTTTCTTACGGGTAAAGCTTACTATTAGAGTTTCTTAAAATTTTGGATCCACTGCTAGAAGGTTTCTTGTAAAACAAATTACGTGTACCTTATCGGGGGAAAAAAAGTCGGGGAAAAATTTTATCTGGGAAAATTTTAGTCACCTTGTGCTTGTGCTGTGCTTTGATTGAACTACATCTTCTAAGTAAAAACTACATTATACACACACCGTTGGACTTCGTACGTTTATCCATGATAATTTAATACCAATCTTGATCTTCTTTATACTTAGACGTTCTAAAAACATGCCATCCTCATCTAATTCTGCTTTGAATAACATACCCTGCAGCTCACCAAGTACAGAAAAACCTGTGGCAGAGCGACCTGTCACACGAGCATGGAAACGAAAAACGGCACAGAAAAAACTCCAAATTATTAGAGAACCAGAACGTCTCATAACATGTTTGAATACCTCCCATTCCGAGCGCCTGTCACACACTCTTCAACAATTACGTCAGCCAGACACTAGAATTCTGTATTTTAATTCCATCATTGTCGAGAAGAGAAGGTCCAAAAGAAAGCCTCTTCGTTTAATCTTAACTGCGACGATGGACGATCCGGATGAGAAAATATTAAATGCCAAAAAGCAAAGGGTGAGAATAGCAGGTAAAATCAAAAAGCCTTTAGACCGGAAAGTTAAAAACCTTAAAAATGGTAATGTGAAAACGGCAGGAAATCTTCGTTCTTCTGTTTTGGAATGCGAAAACATTGCTGATGTCAATGACATGGAGCGCCAAAAGATTCATATAAATGCCGAGAATACAAGCAAGAGTTCCCGCAAAATTACCATCATTCGAAACGACCCAGAACATGTCACAAAAAACAATGCCATTGAAAATTCAGTTTCTCCGTTAAATGACATAACATTACGCGAAAGACACCAATTGAAGGTCAAATGCGACAAATTGTCAAATACTGAGAAAGACAACAACAGCGAAGACGGAATGCACAGTCATGTGACCATGCCGTTGATGCAAGATGGTATGGATATAGATAAATTGACGGCTAATGACATTAACGCCAATCCTGCCAAACTTCTAAAAATTCAACATCATATCAAGAAAACCACAGAAAAATTACAACAGGTGCATAAATCAAAAGACAGCGACGAGTATTTTCAGACGTACAATAAGTAAGAATAAAGCTTAATTTTTTCAGCATTTTTTCAACGACTCCCTTATTCCTTACACGTTCTGAGAAGGGCGGAAAAGTACTTTGCAGCTGCCTGCACGAGTGTTTTATTGAAGGATGATTGCACCAGTTCATCGTGTGACAGTTCATAACAGGACTTCTTTGAAAACAGTGTAAATATATTTATGTATTATACGACTGAATGAACCATCCTGTATAAACATTTGATAATAATAATAATAATAATAATCGAATAAACACCCTATAAAGGAATGAAAACGTCACTAAAAAACTTTTTTTCACTTATGTGAACAAGAGAAAAATGTGGGGGTTGGGGGAGGGTGTTTATTTATTTTTGGACTTGCTTCAGGGGACGTTTAATGCAAGGGGGCGTTTATTCAAGAGGGCGTTTATTCAAGAGGAGGTTGAAAATCATCAAAGGGGGCGTTTAATCGAAAGGCGTTTATTCGATAAAATACGGCACTTGACTTTGATCGCTTATTTTTGTTATTCCCATTTAGATTGGATGATCTAATAGAAAATAAAACCATCGAAGAAAACTATATCAAACTAAAGGGATTATTAATGGAGAAAGGTAACTGTGAGTTTACAACTAACTTTGGGTGAATGAATGTCATACAAATGTCTGAAGGCCGTTCTCCATTAGGCGAAATCGTCTGCGCAGACTTAACTTCAGAATTTGCGCATATTCTCTTGCGCAAGGTCCGCCAAAGTCAAGTCCGGGCGGACGATTCCGCTTCGTGAAGAATAGGCTAAAGAACGACGTTGCTGGCTGGATGTTCTTATTTTCTTCTATTTCAGCCTTGATGTTCATATAAATCTATGTTTCTTATAAAACTCTTATAATTATCTATCTATTCATCTCCAATTAATTTCAAATTAATTATTTTTTGGAAATATTTTTCACTTATTTGGTTAAAAAATGTTAGCATGACTTTTTTGAGTTGAATGAGTAAATCCTTAAATTTAACTTTCTTTACCTCATAAGCTTCAAAATTTTCCCTCTTAGTTTTCATCTAGATATTGAAAAATTCATATTTTATATCATTCGTCAGATAAAATTATTCATCGCAGAAAATGTTCGTCACTTTTCCTCAACGAATTTTTATTCCATTTTTTACTCTTTTCAGAACGACTCCAGTACTATATCAACAAAACCCGAACATTTCTCAACTCCGACAATTATACACAAAGCGAGAAAGATTACCTTCTTAGTAAGATTATCATGACTTTAGGTAGGTCTACTAAGAATTCACTTTACCGACTGTCATTCCGCAAGTAGTTGTAAATACCAATTCCCTGTCTACATTTTATATTTTTAGATGACCGTGTCGCTGGCAATCTGGATACCTTCTTAAAGTCCGTTTTACATCAAGTACCTAAAAGTTCTTAAAAATCGCAAGTTGTATCTCCTCTCCTTATTTCTACCCATTACATGTAAAATTTGGTAACAAACACAGGAGATTTTAACGCGACCGTTCTGCATTATATTACCGTATTCATTTTGGTGTTCCCTAAGCATTTTAAAGAACAGCCGAAGAGACACATGCCTCGGCCATTTTTAGTCAAGTTGTTCTTTTAAAAAAAGTGTATTTGTATTATATATGCTAAGTGAAGAAAATGCTATGTCGTTGTTAAACGCCGATACGTGACGGAAAAACTTATAGTAAAAGCAATACAAGCACGCTATTTTTCATATATCATACGTCATTACTGTTTGTAAATTATCGACCAATACATTATCTACATACAATCTAGAGATTGTTTCTTCTGAAGGCTCAGTTATACATTTGAGTATGTTTATCTGACAATTTCTTCCCACTATGAATTTACAAATATAAAAGTCTCATACTTTTCAGATAGAATTTCGTTTTCATAAGGAGAGAGAAGTTAAAAGAAAAGAATCTAGAAGTGTATTCGTGCCATCTGCACTGTCGCTGTTGGTCTTTCTTCCTGTTTAGGTTTTCCAAAGAAGTGGGGGTGTTGGGACAGGAATCTCTCCAGTGTCCTGTCTGTCCGCTAGCGAAGAAGCACATCTATCGTCTTTGCTTTTGATAGTTGATTCAACATCGATTGTATCAACCTCGAAAACTAGGCCTTCCTGGTGGAGTATGCTGCCACGAAAGATTGGGTGCGGAATTTGTTGGGTCTCTAAACATCACATTCATCGTATTCTGTAACTGTTGCCCAGCCAACTGGAGACATTTATCAATTTGTTTCTTTCAGAGAGTTTTTCGACAACGGTTTTCAGTTTCAGAGGCGAGATTAAGTAATTTCTCCCAGAACGTCTTCCATACTATCTTGGATGTCATTGTTAAACTCTGCTCGTTTTTCGTTTGGTTTATACTTAAATTCTGCTTTTGACAATTTAGGTTTCTTGCTGCGACATTCGTATGCTTTTGCTAATTCTCTCTCGATGCTTAAGATCGAGTTACAAATAAAAAAACTAACGTCTTATAGGACATGACGTCATCAGTGCATCATACACTCTTGTCAACTCTCAATTAAACAAATACAACAAATACAAGTAAATACAATTTTGATGTATTTTTAATATTCTGTTAATTTTTGAAAAAATTGTGACTTATAGTGTTGTTGTTAGTGAAAATTACTTTTTTTTGTATCGTTGTGAAATATAGTATTGAATTTGCGACATATAGTATTGAGTTTGCGACATATAGTATTGAGTTTGTGACATATAGTGTTGAGTTTGCGACATATAGTGTTGAGTTTGCGACGTATAGTATTGAGTTTGTAACATATAGTGTTGAATTTGCGACATATAGTGTTGAGTTTGCGACATATAGTGTTGAATTTGCGACATATAGTGTTGAGTTTGCGACATATAGTGTTGAGTTTGCGACATATAGTGTTGAGTTTGCGACATATAGTATTGAGTTTGCGACATAGTGGCAGTACAACATCCAGGAAGTTGTTGCATTGTATATAATTATATCGACGCCGTTGCTTACGAGAATATTCTCTGGAAGCACTTTTTAATTCTTTCGCTTTGCAAACCGCTTATGTTTTGCAATATTGCTGTCATCTCTGTACAATTCAATAACTCTGCATGTTTCTGCGAATTAGTAAAATTTAAGAGAATAACAAAAGATTTGGAAAGGACTAAAAACCCATGACAAGAAACTACCATAGTCATGATCATATAGTCCAAATGTGAACCAAGGTATGCAAGCAACAACACGTAAATGCAAGGACTTGTGAAGATAAAAGCAATCCATTGAAGTGCTTTGCCCCTATATAGAGAAAAGAAGGGCGGGGGACGGTGGGTATACCATTTATTTCTCTTGTCATTTTTTTTTCTTAATATTCTTGCGATTTGTATCGCTTCAAAATCATTTTCCAAAGTCGTTTTGAAAGTTGCTTAAGATAAGCGGTTTGTCGTTTGTGGATGAAAGTTGACAATACAAAATAGCTACTCTTTACCGGAGGAGAGAATACAAAAAATAAGGTTTCTCATGAAAAGATGACAAAATTTGATTTTATGTTTCGGTTGGATTCAGGTTTGAAAGACTATTGTATGTCATGGCAGACAATATTATAATATTATAGGCAGGTATATTGATTTAGCTGCCGAGCATGATCGCATCTTTTTCGGCAATCTAAATCCAGAAATTAGCTTTTTCATACTACTATGCAACGTGGCATTTATGAAGAAGTGTAAAATATACGTCTGAAGCCGTTTAAAGGGCCTTAATTTCCTCGTTATCCAGCTATGGTTTGCAACAATTTTTGTTCTCTCCCTCACCACCACACCCTTGTTACGTTTTGTTCAGTCTTGATCCTCTGGGTTATCATTGGCATATCTTATTTGGAAAATTCGAAGGAAAAAGTCTCCAACGCTAGCACAAACAATTGCACACATTTCCCTCCTTCATTTTGACATCCAGTTAGTGAAAAACTTTTACAATGAGAAAGACTAGCGTTTAAGTTCATGTTTAAGCTAATTTATTTTTCGTCCTTCTCAATGATTTGTCTATTTGGCTTGCCAATTAGCAAACAGCTCTTGCTTACGCAAACCTTAAAATATCAGAGCCCGTGCCATTTTATAATTTCTGTTTTACAGCAGAACACCGGCAATTTCAACCCTCGATCACTCGAACTTTCAGTAACTCGAACTAAATGCTCTTTAAAAAATCCCTCAATAACTCGAACATCCGGTATCCCGAACAAAGTTTGTCGGTCCCTTAGTAGGTTCGAGGAGTTAACTGTATTCGTGGTTGTCTATTATACTAAAATTTCTCATTCTATTTTATATTTTATCATATTTTCTCAAATTTCTTTTATATGGTCATTACTTTTGTGCATCATTGATATTAAAAAAGAAAACTTTTATAAAATCTACTATACTAGATGAAAAAGAGTGTTTCTTATTCACTTACGTTAAGCCGGATTTCCATTCAATAAATTTGTCTAAAAAAATATGTCTAAAAAGGAATGAATAAAATAAATAAAGATTTTTCAGCAATAAACCAAAATCTTCTTTATATTTAAAACCCGCTGTATTCTTGTTGTTGACATTTCAGGTTAGAACTTTTCATATTGCCAAATTAGAAACAGAAAGTAATTTTGCTTATGACGAAATAATTTGAAATATGATTGTTTGCAGCAATATAAGTTACGCAAACATCAAAATATATAAAATATATTAATTTTCAGCAAAAGAATTGATTGATATTAGAGGCACTAGACGGCAACATAGAATTTCACGAACATCGTCAGAGTAATCTAAACACGCGCAAACAGAATGGGAGGCAGGCAGCGATTGGTTATTGCGATCAGCATGATCACCTTAGTTGGCTCCCTATACAACACAGGAAGCGCCATAACTGGACTTCAGCAAATACCGCAAATCGAGCAGACGTTACGACAACATCCTGAGAAAGCCAAAACGTATGGATTTACAATTGATCTTCTTGAAACCGTCAAGAAAATAACTGTGATCAATATTGTTGTTAGTGCTGTCTCAAGTCTATCGGTGTCCCTCTTATTTGCTACTGTATCTGATGACATGAAGCAAAACAGGTCAAACAGAACCTTTCTGTTGGTATATATCATTTGGCAAAGTCTGAGGTGTGTTTATGCAATACTCGTTTGCGTTTATATGGAAGAAAAGTATGAACACCTTTCATCTGTTAAAAATGAAATAGTTATCGCAATTATTTCTATCACAATTTCCTTTGTCTTTCTCACCTTTCTATGTTGTTATTACAACCATCTGACAACATACTATCAACCAGACCATATGACGCTGAACAATTTTTACCAACAAAACGCATCAGCCGCGCCGTATAATCGTTTCAAGAATGAAGGGCCGAAAAGCATACTACCTCCTTTTTCCAAAAGAAGTGGCGATATTTGAGAAATTGTAAAAGGACTGTCCCATTGTGCAAAATCTTCAAAAGTCTACGAGGAGGAGTGTTTGCTATAAGAATGGCAAGCAATATCGGCTGCTGTTTCAATTAAAAAACACTCCCCCACAGAGATTTTTGAAGATTTTGTCCACTGGGTACCTTTGGAGATGGTAATGTACAGATTACATAAAAACTTCAATTTGATTTCAGTTGCAATCTTACGCAGTCTATGCGCAAATATATGTTCGCTAATTGTTTTTTTAAAACCTTTAATTCTCTGACGCCTGACTCTCTTTTTTAGACTGCTTATTTTATCCACGTGAAGATTTCCGGGGCATTTTTTGTTAAAATAAATCGGCAACAGCCAGGCATTTAAAGGGTTAAAATTCTTATCTCGGCAATATCTGTTGTTATGCTGGATTTGATGAAATTTGTTTTTAACGTTATTCGATTTTTTTTCAGATATTCTTATTTATTCGGAAAGAAGATAATTTTTTGGCTCTTTTCAAAAAGTGTTCAGGTAATTATTAATTTGGTCCAGAAATAGGTTAAATCTGAGAATAAAATATCTTTGTTGCCAAAAGTTTATCATTTTTGTGTTGCTTATAAAAAAAACCATGTAAGTTTCAAGTTTATTCGGTCAGCGGCTTTGAGACAGAATGTCGAAACTAGTCTACTATAAGGGATCGTTCAAAAAGGACGTAACGGAAAAATGATGATTTTGACATTTTGTTTTCTGTGAGATAATAGCGTCTGTATTATATATCATATATTTAATTGATGTAAGTTAATATTCTGGGTAAAATAAAATCTCAAATCTGAAAAAACTCTTTCTTTACCTTTTTTCTCCAGCTTTCTTCAGCTTCTCTTTGCGGAGTGCGCTTCGCATAATGCAATTTACAATCTCAAAATTTATAGACCGAGTAGTAAATGATAAATAATAACAAAATCATCCAAAAAATTAAGCATTTTATCTTCATACTATCAAACCTAGCGTGATTACTGATCCTTCAGCATTTCCTTGCCGTGAAAAAAAAAAAATGAAAGTGGGAAAGTTAAACAATAAGGGAAAACCAAAGTTCTTCAATTTCCTTCAAGTGCTTCAATTTTCATAAAAATTTGCATGAAGCACAATTCAATTATGCTAGTTTTCAAATTTGTTAATCGTTTTCCATATTTTGGACCGAAAAGGGTAATCTGGGCACAATTCTGACCAAATTCCTCAAGTGCTTCAACTTCTTTTTCCAGACCAATATTCTTACCCGAATTTTCCCTAACATATATATTTTGGATTTTCGGCAGAATCTTTTCACGTGAGAAAATAATTCCTGATCTTATGTAGTCTGGCTTGAGTGTATTTTGGCAGTTTTCTTCTTACACACGCATGCCTTAAATACAAATAAAAAGTAACAACGATTCAAACAAGAATAACTATATTTAAATTAAGAAGGTTAATTCAGGGATGCCATTGTGTTATTTTCAGAAAACCGAAAATGCTGTGTGCCATATAGGAATGATCCACGCAGTTCGCGTAATTGCATGTAGCGACCAGATGAAATAGGTAACCCTTATAGTTTTGTTGAAAAGATATGAGTGGACGAAAGGGCGGCGGGCGAAAGTCTTCCGCGTCAGTCTGAAATAAGAAGATTAATAGGAACACTTTAACGGCTCAGTATAACATGCAGAGGACAAATTTTCAGTTTTAGGAAAAGAAATTCAAAAACAGAAATTCACTTTATAAATGTACAAAAACACTATAATGAATGGGGTTGTTTAAATGGAGGTGAAATGACACGACCAGCCTGTAAGCTTCTTATGAGAAACACATGGGAAAATGACTTATAATGCAAGCAAGCTGTCACTTAAAGGACCGGGCCAGCTCACCTCCGTATGAACACCCACAAAGTAAAGCTTGTTGGAATATAAATATCAAAAAAAATCTATAAAAAAAACAACACAAAAACATTACACAGTAAAAATTTGATTGGCTTAAATAAAAGCGATCACTTTGGAATTACTAATGACTAATTTCAGTAAACATTCTTGGAATGAACTTACATCTAAAATAAAGCCTGGACACATATGATTGTAAAGAAGCGGCGGGCCTAGGGTTAGGAAAAAAAAAAAAGTGAAGGAGTACAGCGTCATGAATTTTCTTTCAATTAAAGTGTTGATTAGGTTACTTGGACCTTTTTCTTTTCGACTCTAACTAACCCAACTCTCTTCCATAAATTTTGCCTAAGCTCTCGATTCGCGAGAGTACTTCCAAGAGAACTACTAGAAATTCGCATTAGATATTAATCATTATAAGCAGCATGTAATACAGTAAATCAGAAATTTATTTTCATAACAGCAAAGATATGCGTGCTGTTACCTTTACACGGAGAAAACACACAAAAAGACAAGCACTCGTTCGGTGTAATGCTTAAAATAAGCTTAAAATTTTAACCATCAATATTACGATACGTCACCAGACAGAACAGCTAAGACGATTCAGTGGAGTTCAAAATGATGATATAACAAAGGACGTGGAGAATCAGTCGGATTCATACATTCGATTGGCTAAATATAATCAACAAATTCGTTATAACAAATTTCAAAGTCACATTTACCGACTGTCGGTCTGGTGGCCCAGTCATGAAAGCGACTTTAACAGTGTGAATCGATCCACTCAGCTTAGCACTCAAGCTTGAGAACGGGATTGTTATTTTTTTGTCGTTTTTTTATCTCTTTATTTTAATTCGGTACAAAGTATATGCGTACCAAAAAAGACACAACTTACGTCGGTCAATTTACACCGAATATACTGAAAACGAAAAATTAAAATGAAGCAAAACATAAAATCAAATAAGGTCTATATTTGGAATATAATCCCTGCATAACCTACGACGACAGTTTGCTGGTTTCCATGATTTTATTTGACGTTTAAAATCCTCCAAGGTTTCTGCGTTTTTTATATGAGCTTGTTCCAGATCCAGAGGCGTAGCCAGGGCTCAGTCAAAATTTGTGGAGGAGAGTTTAGTCATTTAAAGTAGAAAAGGAAAACGTGCAAGTAACCTAATCGACACTTAAGACTGAAAAGAAATATCATAACGTTGGACTCCTCCAAATTTGTTTGACTGACCTTGAATACACCTATGAGATCTGGGGATACAAATAATTGAATGTTTACCTTCCAGTTCTGTTTGTACTTTTGATAGTTTAAAGAAAGAAGAAGAACGAAGGTTATACCTATTTTGATAATTTATTACGAATAATTCAGCAAAAGTTTTGTGAGAACATTTGAACATTTCTACGACGAGTTTCCGAACGTTTCTGTTGTGGATTGTAAACGAGCTGTCCTTTCCCAGTAAATCGTCAAAAGTTGATATTTAATCATTGTAAACAAGTCTTAAGGCCCTCTCGTGAAGTCGATTTATTTTGTTTATTTGTTATTGGACTCCCTACTATGGAACATCCAAGCCAGAGGACTATTATTCAAATTGCGATTCAAAGAAAGATTTCAGGATTAAACTTCTTTTATGGAAGGTTAATTCTTTTATCATGCGGTTTAATACACTTAACTTTTTAACTTAACTCAAATTCAAGTTTATTACCTTAGTACCTAGGAGCTTCATTTTATTTTCTTCCCATATTAGATCATCTTTAAGTGTTACAAATGTTTGTTCCACTTTATTGCAGAATATTAGAAGGTGACACTTATCTGTATTCAATTTCATGTAGCTGTACTCAAACCAATTAATGGGGAGGGTACAGTCATGTTCAAGTTCGAGGCACAAATTTAAATTTAGGATCACTAGTATAGGCAGTTGTGTCATCTGCAAAATTGCAAACGTCACAAGCATTGAAGATAAAAAATAAATCATTAGGTTTATATTAAATAGAATTGGCCCTAATACAGAACCTTGAGGAACACCTTAGAAGTTCTAAAAGCTGTATTGACCTTAGTTCTTTGCCAACGGTTATTTAGATAACTGAAACATTATCATTTGATCACTTGAAAAATAACAAATGGGTCTGGAAGGAGCAGCTGACTTTTATCAAAATGGCAAACAAACGAGTTAAACGAATGATTGGCTCTCTCGTGGAGATTCCCTTGTAGAAAACTGCTGACTCAGTTTTCCCACGACCTTTATAACAATTACCTTTAAGGCATCAAAATCAAAACCAGAGGCATCCAACTATGCTTTTAAGAGCTCATAATTAGTGGTGTCGAATGTTTTGGAAAGATCTGTTAACACTGTTCCAGAGATATTACCACAATCTAAAGATTTCTTGAACTTTTCCATTATGACTACTAAAGCGTTTTATGCGCTATAACCTTTTCTAAATCCACAGAGGTGGGAGATAAGAGGCTTTCTATAAAAGGAGGAACTTGTGATTGCATGATACTTTCAAAGATTTAAGATATTATAGGAATAACACTTTTAGATTTATAGTTCTTAGTATTCGTTGTATCCTCCCTTTTGAAAACAGGGCGTGATGTCTGCCAACTTTAATTCGGGGCTTTAAATGCTCTAGACCTCTTACACAGGAACCTCATTGACAACAGTTCTATAAGAACTGAAAGGCTATCCTGTGTGAACATTAATAAATAATAATAAAAACTCTTTATTCTGAAGAGCTTTCGGTAGTCACAACTGCTATTTTCACAACTATATATTGAAAATGGTACATGTGTCTACCGAATGCTTTTTGAACAAAGAATGTGACCTTGAGATTTGTCTTTTCAAAATCAACAGCATTATAGTTTTAAGCAACGTTGGAATAACATAAGATAAACAGGCGATTCCTTTTAACTTATCAATCTACAATTTCAAGCAAGCAGGAATCAGTGACCAGTGATACATACTTTTTCTCTCCTTGACGTCGGAATGTAGTTTAGCACCAACATAAAAGATTATGGGCAGGAAACAGAAGAAACAAGTCAAAGCAATAATAGTTTCTGGATCTCTTTTTTTGCTACCGCATTTGTATGTTCTTCCCCAAAGGTTGCGCGTAGCATTCACCTAAAACGAAAAGAGGAATAAGTAACATTAACAAATAAATTTGCAGCTGAGCCGCTTAGTAATCATAGAAAACACTTATTAATCATAGAAAACTGCCAGAGCAACATTTCAATGACTTATAACTTTAATAATATTTTTATTATTAGATTTTTATTATTAGATCATAGAGTTTATAAATGACAGAAACCAGAAATTTGAAAGCAATGGCCTCACATACAGCGACATTTATATCAGCACACCAAGCTGTAGCTGTTTCTTCGCCTTTATAGTATTTGAACTTCTTCTGCAATTCCTCGTACAGTATTCGGCAATTCGAACATATTCTCTGGCTTCTGGTGGTGTTATGATCGGTGCTCTGCAATATAATAATATTTGAAATATGCCTGCCATCGAAATATTCCTACAATGCACATTCAAAATTTGCTGTACACTGAATGAAGCTCTTAGAGTGTTTCCATACCACCTGCTTACAGAGCACTCAACTCGTAAATTGAATAATACCTATGTTGTTTGCTTAGAGCTAGGGCTTGCTAATCAACAGAAATGTGTATTATCAGGCACAAATCATCCTGACATCAGATTCTAGTATTTTAGAGAGTTTTTTCTTATTTCTTTGTTATGATTATATGGAGTAGTATTGTTGTTCGCAATAGGGACTTCTTTCTTCCTTCTGTGGAAACTTTTTCATTCTTTGCTTTATGATAAACAGCCAAATCTATTGTAACTTTCCATATCAAGAATCATCTGAAAACTTACAATTGAATTGTTTTTAAAACATTTCTTAGTTTCAGCATACAACTTTTTAAAGTTTTTGAAGGCTTCAGATGGTTTCGGCTTCACAGAACTTTGATCATAGCATTCTGAAAAAAATATATATTTCAGAGTAAATCAATTTGAAATGCAACATTTGAAATAAACATTAAACTTTAAGCTTGGTTTTATACACTCACCAATTTCCAGTGAATAATAACACCAGATAAAGAGGTGGGATTCAAAAATGGAACAGTACAATAGTAATTGAATGAGAAGCAAAATAGCTTGTAAATTTATCTTAATTATGTTCTAGAATTTATGGCCTTGAATTGTTCATTGATTGATTACTTTTTATGACAATTCTATCTTATAATACAAAATGCAAAATTTACGGTGACTTATTTTTGGTGCAAAGGCCAAAAACCATCAAACATTCTATTAAAATAAACAAATATATAATAAAAATCTGTTGTGAAATAAAACTTCAAGATATCTCCAGATAATATTTTTGTTATCAGTGTTCTAGTTAGGATTTCAAGGACACGTAGTGGCCAAGTTCGCATCAAAGATTGGCTATAATTTCAACATAATTTATAATCTTTATGGAAACACCTGTTCTGTGGCAAGTAAGGGAGACAAAAACCATTGTAGCGGCCTCCACGCTAAAATGTCCCAGCTAGAGCACTAGTTGTCACCTCACAATAGGCATGATTATACAAACATAGCTTCATTGGCCAAATGCAGGATTAGAATGTATTATAATATTTTACACAGCCGCATCTTGAATTAGGGAGAGTTGAAAAAATGCCTTAAAATTATTAATATAAATAGGGGTTGCAATTATTATGCATTGGAAAAACCGTAGTTAACTGAAATTCTTTGCAATTCAAAGGTAATGCTGCATTTTGGTGTCAAGAGATACCTTGATTTTTGTGAGTTCAATAATGAAAAATTTTGCAAACTGATGAATACGCATAATTTTGTGAACATTCATTTTCACAAGTAAAAGAAAGATTTGATCAGAAGACAAAAATTTTAAAAACCATAATAAAACATGGTTGGGAAAATATTTTCTAATAATTTTCGTTAACACATCAATTTTCACCATTTTTCCAATAACAAAATTGGCAAGCATTTATTTTTCACCAACACAGGCAAAATTTATAATTGAAGGGGTGGGGTGATTATTAGAAACCTCAGCGCATATACGAGTTTCCTACAAAAATAACTTACTTTCACATCCAAGAGTATTCCAAATATTTATTTGATCTTGATACAATTTGGGCACAACTTGATATTGTTCATTGACATTATGAATAAGAGTTTTACCACATGTTACAAATGTTACTTTATGAAGGCTGGTGAATGCATCATAATAGTCAATGCATTTAGCGCAAACCATCATTGGTCGTAAATGTGTTAAAACACAACTAGTGAGGTTGTTCATTGCTCCAGATAGTATCTTCCCAATTGAATCACATATTACAGTTGGTGGTTGTGTAATGAATCTGGAACTTTGGACATGAACAGTTGTAAGTGACATGTTTTCAACTTTAATTGGGATTGTGGTGATGATTGGTGTCGATCTTATAGATGATGAAATTTCAAGTTTAGCAGTTGAGTTTAGAATCAATGATAATGATGGTGATATCATGCTGGAATGTAATAGACTTTGGCTTATTATAAGTGAACTGTTTGAAACCGAGGATGGAAACATCGATGTATGAAGGATTGCATTGGTTGCAGTTGTAATATTAATTGGAAAACAGATAGTTGTAATAACTATGCATACAGAACTCTCCGGAATCAAAGACCTTGCAGAAAAAACAGGTACTGTAGAATTTGCTTTTACAGATGATATTAATAAATTGGATGTGCTTGCAATCATACTTGATTTCAACGATTGATGAGCAATTGTTGTGGAAATTCTTCTTACACTACTTTTGGTTTCATTTGTGCTTTGTGGGATTGAAGAGTTTTGAATTGTTAATGAACTGCTAATTGCCATTTCGCTTGATGTCATGAAAAGAGAATTTGATGATGTGGGAACAGCTTTAGACATATCTGTAATACTGTTCAAAGTTATTGAAGAGTTTTCCATGTCAAATTTCTTGATCATACTACTTGGCATATTTTTAATTGAATGTAAAGGTTCAGTGGGGCGAACCTCGTGAGCTGATGCAGCTTTTATTACAGTATTTCTGTTTGATGGGAGCTTGTTCAAAGAAGAATGCAACTTATAGGAAGAAGAAATAATCATCGTATCTGATGATGATGGTGGTGAAAATGATGATTCTTTTGTTGAATCCGAAAGTTTATCGAAAACTGAATATTTAGCATTGTATTCGCTGGCATTTTGCGCTAAAACTTCTTTTTGTTGCGACATAAAGAAAATTAACAAAGATATGTACAAAGTTTTAAGTCTTTCATGGGAAATGAGAAGTGGGTTTTCTCCTCTAAAGAAGTACCTCCCACACGTTACTTTTTCCGCCATTTTATATCTTCAATGTTTGTTTACCTCTGGATTTTTAATTACAGGAAGCATAGTATTATGGAGGTAACAGCAAATCAAAGGAAATCACCTTATAAAGTAATAAAGTCGCTTTGATATGAGTTTATCTCCGTAATACTAAAATTTAAAGCTCGACTCGATCCTTCCTTTCAATGAAGGCTGACATTCTTATATCTATTTGATACACGCTTCAAATTTTTTAAAGATATCGACAGTTCTTAAACATGAGTGAAAACGTTGATCTGTATGTTAAGGTATGAACAACATTCAAGATTATTACAGTATTTCATTAATTTTTCTTCACCAATATCCCAAGGTTTTTTAATCTCTTTTTTTGTTTTTCTGTCATTTTTAAAAACGAAATAAATGTAATTAGCTATCTGTATTATGAACAAGTATTTAATTATTTACTTTCCACGTCTGCGTATTTTTATTTCAAATCAGCATTACATAATATTAATCATATATCAAATATATCTTATTTTGTGCGATGATATATTATTATTAAATATGTTATATATTATGTAGCGACTATTATATATAGCTAATTAAAAATTGAATGAATTTAATTCTCCACAGACAATAGATTCAGTCTTCATAATAACAGCAAGAAATTGATACAAGGTTAAATGGATCTTCCTATCCATAGCTAGCTAGCTATATTTTGTCCTTCTTTAATTTGTTGTTGTTGTTGTTGTTGTGAGATATAGTGACACCCATATTCCAAACCAATCATGTTCCCTCAACACAACATAACATTAATACTGTAAAATCCCTCTTGTGAAATTCCTTCTGTATCATTTATCTTAGGCCAATGCAAAAGATGGCAAAGGCCTTGGGGATTGCCCATTCAGTCATAGAATCATGATGATTTTGAAGCTTAAAGGAATTGGTGGTCAATATATTCCAGTGCATCAGCACCCCATTCCTGCTGCATTTAAACAATTTTGTGTGGATGCTGGTGTACCCATCAAAGTCCCAGTGTTGAAGCATGGTGAATATGTTGTTTACAATGCAAATGATATTGCATATTACATTGATAAGGAATGGCCCGAGCCGAGCATTAAATCTGAAAACGAAATGGCAAACAAAGTTGGTGGCAATTTATTTCCAAGGTAAGTGACTCCAAAAGAAATTTTATTATGTAAGATAACATTCTGTGATATCAACCGGGTATGAATAAGTGGTTCACAAAATGCAAAGTTTCTGTTATTTTAAAGGGGCTACGAATCACATGATTTTACAAGGGGTGCGATTATACTAAGGCAGACAGTAAAAAATTTAAACAAACACAAGAATCAAGTGATTCATGTTCTAGCTCCTTTAAGCTTTATCCAAGCATAACAACCAAAACATGGGAAGTTAATATTATATTTTGACTTACTTTTCAATCACAGATACTTGGTGTATAAAACATTTTAAAATTGCAATAAGGATAAAAAAGCATAGAGGGAAGTTAGTATTATTTGAAAAACTATTTTTCTTTCCTAATTCATACCCGGTTCATAATTGTGGATTATCTTGTAAATTGATCTATGGTTAGAATCACACATAAAAATTTTTTCAAACATTGAGATGGTATCTATAGGTTTGCAAGATACTATCACTGATTTAATGGTCAAAACTTTTGTTAACGAGAATGTTATTGCGTAAAATGAGAGATTTTCAAACCAACTTATGATCGCATCTTGTTATTAGCTAGACAAACACACTTGTGTCTACACAAGTTACGTTCAAGGTTATTTGAATGTTTTCAAAAAAGTTTAAAAAATTTCCCCTTTTTTAGGTTTGCTGGCTGCCTGAAAAACAAAGACCCAACTCTTGATGAAAAACTGCAGAATTCTTTAATAGATGAACTGAAAAAAATTAATAACTTCCTGGGGACTAAAAACTCTCCAGGAAAGTACCTGGATGGTGACCAGCTAAAGCATCCTGACTGTGATATCTTGCCGAAACTCCAGCATGTGAAGGTAGCATTAAAGAAATTCAAAAACTTTGAAATTCCCGATTATCTTACAGATTTAAAGCAATATATGGCGGATGCAGCAGACGATGATGCATTCAGTTCCACGGTCCCGACTGACGAGGCCATTAATGAAGGGTGGAGGAAGCATTTCTCATGAAAAGCAGAATATTAACAAAGTTTACATTGTATCATTACAAATTAATCTATTGCATGGTATTTTATGAAAACATCTATTTCTTGTATATGTGAAAACCATTTATTTTTTACGTTGGTGTTTTTGAATATTAACTTATTCCATATCAGCTACAACCATATATATATAATCCACTAGCATTTTACAATTGATGTTGTACCATCCATTATAAAATATTTGGGCTGTCGTCAGTTTTACAGTAATGAGGCCAGGGAACGTAACTCTTCAAATAACTGCTGTTGACATTGTTGTTAAAAGTTACAAAACAAGGAAGTCGAAGGGTGAATGTCCTCTTTGCCCTCACTTACTGTATGACATAAAGGCCCTTGTTACGAGATTCTCTTGTGAATTCCTGAAAGATATATCACACACACATTTCCACAAATAGTTATTGTGGGTGCCTGTCCTGTGATACTTTTTAGATTCGTACAGGCATTCTATCATTACTCTGTTAACAAAACATTTTTTTTAAACGAACTTGTGATTTTTTTCTTTATGATTTGCTGCTGGTGTTGGAAGCGAAAGCAATTTTTTATTAATAAAATTATATATCAATTCTGTATACATGCATGATTTTTTTCTTTTTAATTATGCAGTGAAATCTCGATATTACGAACCCCTGGTATAACGAACTCTTTCTGACGAACCGGGTTTCATTTCCTCTCCCTTGACAAGACCTCCGAAAATCTATTGTTTTAACGAACGGGTTTCTACGTCTCTTCAGTGTTCGTTACATGGAGATTCCAATGTGATTTCAATTGTTTTGAACCAGCACTTTGTTTATTCACACGCAGAAAAAAACAGGACAATCCAATGGTATTAACAGTGACTGTGTCTCATAATCTAACCTTAATACGCCAAACGGGAAACGTTCTCTTGAATTATAACTGTTGCGTGTTTGTAATAGGTAAATAAATTTGAATGTGCAAAGTTAATAGTGATTTTGTAAGAAAATAGAAAAACATTGAAATCTAGCATTTTCCCCACCTTTTTCGTGTGATTTAGGGGAAACTATCCAACCCGATTCTTTGAAAGTAAAAACAAAAAAACAGAATCTCCTAGAATGCATTTCAGTTCTGGATCCCAAATTCGTATGGAAAGCCGAAGAGTAAGAAAATACTGGAAAACGTCCTGTAACATTTGTTTCTCTTGATCATCATGAAAACAAGTTTATCTGTAGACAACATAACTGAATGATATCTTGAATCTTTCTTTTTTCTAATTGGAAGATTTTGTTTGTCGGACCAGTATTGTTCATAATAAGTGAAAAGAATTATCATGTCATGGACCTGATGATTTATCCGTTGGGCTACGTTTCGAGAGAACCTTCTCTCATCATCGGGCAAGTTATAAATGAGAAGATGTCCCTTACATACGATTTGCAACGGTCAAAACAGAATTCGGGAATTCTTGCAGCGGGGAAATATAGAAGAAGTGTGTAAAAAAGTGCAATAATTGATTATCAGATATTTGATCTGTTACTCAAATCAACCAGTTGTAGGTAAGGTGCAATCTCGTACTCATGGTTTCTTGCCTTTTTTATTTACGGACGGCGGCGCCGGGTACGAGGTTGGGTAAGGTGAGGTTGGTATAGTGCTAAACTGATTAAGAAACATTACGAAACATTTGATATCATTTATTGCCCTAATGTTGGGACGTCATTGTCCGAATGCTAAATATGGATGATATTTTGAAGTCGATAAAGTACAATATGACATCGACCACAAAGTTGGATAAGATAAGCTTCACAAAAACTTCAAATTCATAATTGAGGTTGAATAAGATGGAAAGATAACAATCTTAGCCGTCTTGTACCAACCGTTCGAAAATAAACCGCTTATCGTCAACATATTACTGCCTATCAACAGTTTCTTCCCTGTCAACATATTACTGCCTATCAACAGATGTCTTCCACATTTTTATTTTTTGTTCTGGTTGATTTCAAGCTCAGGTTGTTTTCAAAAGAACAACCTTAAATTTGTATGGTGACATTAGGTGTAATTTCGTGTTAACATGTGATTTTCCAAGGAAAAGACCGTTCCTGTTTTTTTGTTGTTGTTTAAACACCGTCTTATACCGTCAACATGTCTATCTAACCTCCTTTTCAATATTCACATTAATTTTAACCATTCTACTGGGAATTGGGAAACCTAGGAGATTGTTACTTAGAAATCAGTATTACTCTTTTTAATGTTTACCCAGGATAGCCTCTTCAGTTCTGATAGATCTGTTATCCATGAAGGTCCAGCGGAGGAGGTCTAGAGCATTTAAAGACCCCATTTGTGCTACGGAAGCCACAAGTATGCTTCAACCGCTCAACCAGATAACTCCCTTAGATATCAATCCCGCTCTCAAGTTGAATGCTAACCTGAGTGGATCGATTTACACTGTTATAATCGCTGACATGACTCCGCCAGGAGTTGAAACCTGACCTTCTGCTCTGGAGAGGCGAGCACTCTATCACAAAGCTACCAATCGGTAATATAATGAATTGCATAAAACAACGAGTTGCATAAAGACGAGTTAGACATGATGACTCGGCCATAATACACTGTTTAAACAGATATTCAGGAAATGTCTATTCGATAAATCGGGGAAAATCATGGAAACGCTTTTTGAGACTTCTGCTTACGAACAACACCATGATGTGTGCTAGTGTTTGTTGACATACGAGACCTACCAACGGAAAGTTTCAAGATTACAGTGCATTTATAATATGATACAAAACGGGCAAAACGTTCTATACGTTCTGTTCCTCGCTCTCGCTCTCTTTTCATTACAAGTCTCCATTACCACACACCGTACACACATTTTCCAGCTATGAAGACATCAGATAATGGAGATAACAACAATAAATAGTCAGTAATTTTTCATCTCCACTTGTTTTTTGTTAACTAGTGAAAATACGTAGACTATATATAATAATATATAATATAATGTAATATATATAATAACAGGTTACAGGTAATAATAAATCGTCATCATAAAAAAGGCAACAAGTGGTTTAACATTCTTGACCGTATTTATGAATCGTATATTGACTATTTTCCAAACATGACGCTCGATGGAGATGACAAACACTATTGAAGGATTTGTAAATATCTCCATTTTGTCCACAAACAGGTATCAAACTGTCGCCAGAAGGACATTGAAAGTTGCAATCTAGATCAAGAAAGTTATAGTAACAGTAAATCTTATTATCAGGAAGAAGAAGATTGGTGAAGGATTAAAATTGACTCTCCACCTACAACTCTGAGTACCGCAGTTCATTTAATAAACTCACCCGGGGCTTATGTAAGGTTCAAAGGGCGGCGCTCATTCGAAGACGTGTGGTCATAAGAGAGTGGTGCTTATTTCAAAAAATTGATACTCAAATTCTGTTGACGGTGTTGTTGAAATAATCGTCGCACGTAAACTTTGAACTTGTCAATATTTGCGCATGCGCATTATTTTGTTTTTAGTTTTTGTTTTGATATACTTTGCAATCGGACGTAATGTACCTTTTTAAAACGAAAATGATTTACATTTAGTTAATACACACTCCTCTATATTTTTCACCACACCGATATTAATCGGGAAAACATCAACAGATGTCACCCTATGAAGACGTCAAATTTTATAAGTACTAGGCGCCAAGGCGGCGTCACTCGCCGCCCATGAAAACTTTCAGTGCGCGTTCTCCCAGATAAGAAAAAAAGAAAATTTCGCTCGCCGCCCATCAGTATCAAGGTAGCAATAGAAATTTTTGGCAATTCTAAGTTTACAAAAAAAATTCAAGTATTTATAGTCTATATTCCTATTTTTGATTCCATTCACAAATAAATAAATAATTCAACAAAGCTATCCGGGTATAAATTTTATACTGGTTCCACTGTAGTGATCTAAAATTCAAGAACACAACCTAAAAAGTTTTATGCCATTCTGACTATTGAGTGAAATTTTATAAGTATTTCTTAATAGCGTTTATTAGGGTGCGCTTTTGGAGAGCGGCGTTTATTTGCGACCCAGCGCTTTATTATATATTTTTATCATCTTCTTATACTAATAGCTTTTATTTTTATTTTTATTTTACTTTTATTTTAGAGAGTGATACATTTTGAACTCATGGTACTCCCGGTAACTCATGGAGAAAATAAACGTGTAAAATGTTTTTACCCGGAATACTAGTCTTCTTATACTAATACGCAATCTTGCTTTTTTCTTACCTAACTTTAAAAGAAAGAATGTTAGGTAAAATTTCTCGGGAAGTTCGTCAATGGATGTTGGTTTTATCCGTATTAGTATAGGGGAAATCTCCCATTAGGGGAATCTCTAGCTCCATCTTACGGAGTTTATTACTTCGTGGAATGTTGTGCCTTAAGGAAGACATCATAAAGCCGCCCGGAGGAGAAGGCAATGCAATGTTTTTTGCGTTCGAAAGTTCATCAAATTTTCTCAACGTTCATATCTTTAAACAAGAAATGAAGAGGCTGTAAAATTTTTGGTTTTGGTTTTAAAAAATTTTAATATCCAACGCTTTAAGTTCAGTAATAAAGAATAACAACATTGATATTTATCAGTAACTATTCGGTGAGTTAGTCGATGTAGACCTGTTATGTGTTCGTGTTATTAGTTCATCAGTTTCTACCGATGTCTATTTTTTAATGTGGTTGGACGTAGCTTTTTCGTATCAGTTAGTTTTGACTACTATGCCAAAATGTGTAGCAAGCAGTTTATTTTATTGTAGTATGTAGATGTTATTATTAAGGTTCTACTTTAGCTTTTAGTTTAACTGTACAACTTTAGAAATCTCTAATTAGGCCAGATGGCACTGGAAAATAGGGATGATAGCATTCTTTGAATGATCGATCCAAAATATTTATACAACAATTTTGTGATAAATATGATATAATTCCAACATGGAGAAACACAACAATTTTTGTATATACACAGACTTATCATGGCAGTATTGCGTGTAAGAACAATTTATGGAGAAAAACTTTAAAATGTTTTTACACGCTACACTAGTTTATTATATTATAGGAAATACGGGACCTGAGAAAAAGTCAGAATGAATGAATGCAAAGATTCGAAAAGTAACAATGAATGAATGCAAAAGATTCGATCATGATGATCTATCTATGGAAATATGGATAACTCCAACTTTTACTAATTCTATCCCTATTTCAAATGGGTTACGTCATCCTGCTGCTCGCCTGAAATATTGATTCATGTAGGCGCGGACACATAACAATAATAATAATAATAATAATAATAATAATAATAATAATAATAATAATAATAATAATAATCTCGAGATACAAAAGTATCAATTAATATGGCCCTAATGGGCCTTCCTATAATCCTTACCTTTAGAGGTTACACTAACCAAAACGAAAGCATATAGGAACAAAGTGATACAGAGTGTTCGCAACATGATTGTCTCTTCTCGACAGTCGACCTTGCACACCAAAAAAACAATTTGAAATGGTCACAGTGTTAACGAACCTAACTATATATATTATGTTAACGAATCGTTAATATGTAACGCTCTTTGAATGGTTGCATATATAAGAAAGCGTGAACGGCCTTTATTTATATTTGATAGCTATATCGCTTTTTATTCTCTGTTACTTCCTTTAAGAAAATCATTCCCCAAAAAAACAATTTAGTTAATCCAGTTGAATGCTATCATTATCATAAAAAGTGTTGCCTGGGAAGAAAGTATATCTCAGCTTTGTTTAAATTAAGAGTTTCAAAAGAAAACAATATATTCCCTGTAAACATTCAATTTTATACGAAACCTATATATTTGCACGATTCATCAGTGAACTGTCGCTGAAAAACATACAAAATAGAGGGAAATGTTTCAAAGAAGGTTTTAACATTCATGACTCATATTGCGTCTGTATCAAGAACGGTGAAACTTTAAAAAGGAAAAAAATTAGAAGATAGATTGTGTTATTATTGAACAAACATCATTTTCATCCACCTGCGAGAACAAAACACACGTTCCGTTGTTTTGTTGATGTTTGTTTTATTTATAAACAAGTAAACGAACTTATCAAATATTAAACCTTTTGCAATAAGAAATCCAAATAAACTAAATGACACTATACTTCTTCTGTACTTGCTATTCGCCGGCTCCTGTACTAACTTCCTCTGAATTTACTACCACGTACCAAAATAGATGCACTTACATCCCTTTTTTAAAAGCACCAATAAAATTCTTTTTGAAATTTTGAGCCTATTTGTTTATTTGATTAACAAGAAATCAGAGACTTAAATCCACCCAAACCACATACTACCTATAACTTGTGCCATCGTGGGTCGCGTGGGTCAATTTCACTCGTGCCTTCGCGTGTTTGTTTTTATATCTCATTGGCTATTACATAAAAATTCGCGCGGGTTCATTTTCGTTTCCATTTTTTCTTCTTTCTCTCTATGTGTATTAAATATTAGTCACTTTTCCCCGATAATTTTATTTACCGATAATGTAACTTGAAGCATTCTATAATTACAGTAGAACCTCGATATAACGAACACTGAATAGGTAGAAATCTTTTCGAGAGTTCGTTTAAATCGAAGGATTTTAAGAGGGCTTGTTGAGGGAGAGAAAAGGAAACACAGTTCGTATCAGGGGTTCGTAATATCCAATTGTAACATATTAGTTCTCTGATTTCAATAAACTTGTAAATTCCCCTTTAACCCTAAGTAGTATCATTCAGAACACTTATTATCAGGACCAGCCTACAATCTGTTTCTCTGATTGTTTTATCACATTATAAGAAGACAACGATGGTCATTATAACATACCTTATCAAATTCACGCCATTCTACAGTCAATTCTGAACATCAATCTTGATCTTTTGAGCGTTCCGTTGCCGGAAAACACATCTCGATATCTTGAAAATTTTACTCGGCCCCTTGAGGTGTTCGAGATAGCGGTAGTTGACGGAAAATTAATGTGTGCGTGGATGATAACCTAAATTTCCTGAGCGCATTAGAAATGCAAAGTTATAATGCCCAAAATGTAAACAATACACTTTTCACGAATTTCCAGTTCTATTCAACGCCAATATATTTTGTCAAAGGTATTCTGATAAATAGCCGAAGGTGGTAAAATCTCTCTGTTTTTATCAGAGTATTGATGAAATTCGATGAAGATCACGTTTTATCATTTTTTGTTTTGGGGTTTTAAGGAATCTTGTTATTTCCGCTCTTGGTGTTTATTATAGAATTTATAAATCAACACGAAAGGGAGAACACCCAAGAAAAACAAAAGATAGGTACGGTGATAGAAAAGCAAAAATCTCAATATAGAAAATCTTAAGAATGAGATACAAGAAAAAGACCTTACTCTGGAGAAGTTACAGCCATCCCAATGGACAAAATCTTCAAAAAGTCAATAAGGAGGAGTGTTTTCTATAGGAATGGCAAGCAATATCGCCTTCTGTTTCAATTAAAAAAAACACCTCTTCACAGAGACTTTTTGAAGATTTTTCATCACTTTTTAAGAGACGTTTATGAATTTTATTAAAACCGTCGAAATTAACTTATTTTGGTAGTTCATCAAAATTGACCAAATATTTTGAAATCTCGGATATTACGAATTCCTGACATAACGAACTCGGTTTATATTCCTCTCCCTTAACCAAAAATCTCTCGATTATAAACGAACTGATATCTACATCTCCCTTTCATGGTTCGTTATATCGAGATACCAGTGGTATTATCGTTTAAACCACGGAAAGACAAACTGAGGAAATTGTCTCGTTTGAGAAAATCAAGTCAGTTTGATAAAATGTATTTACTATATAAACTAAAGGTTGTTAAAATTATATCCTTTTCTTTATTGGCATTGACAATCATATTAGAGATGGTGAAAATGTTAAAAAAAAAATGAATCAAATTGTTTTCTAGAACTTCATTTTGCAATAGTTTCTATTTTGAAGAAAAATAAATTTTCATTTTATACTAATAAGGTCAAAACTTCTCAATTAAAATTTATCGTCATTTTTCCTAATTTCCCTTATTTGCGTCATTGTTGCGGTTTCAGGAAAATATTCTCTTTCGCCAACATATAACAGTCGATGTTCTTAATGAAGTTGATTAATGGCATCCGACCAGAATGAATTGTGCTTACGTATATGTCTTGTTTCATATTTTAATCTAGAAGAGTAATATTAAAAAAATAGGGACTGAGTCATAATAAAATTTTTAATACCCCCTGAAAATTAAGACATTAAAAGTATAGTTAACCGCATGTTTCCTTGTAATTCCGGGCGTGTGTATTGACAAGAAATCCGGCAAAGGAAATAACTAACGTTTTTTTCTTTATTTAAAATATAAAAAGTACACAACAAAATTAGAAAAATAATGAATGAAAAATGAAATAATATTTAGAAAACTCTAGGAACATAATAACAAAGAAGGGGGTAAAAACAAAAAAATTACAGTTTACTTTTTTAGACTCAGAGTATGTTTACTGATAATTTCTTATGAAAAGTCTTATGAAAGTGTTTGAAAGAACGAGGCATTACTTGACTCTAACCTCACACTTACCCAGACAGAATGTATAAGGTTTTCACCGTTAACTTTGGTGAGAAAAAATTGTTGATCGGTTGAACCGTATAAAAAGCTAATAATGAATCCTCTTATACGTCACGGATTATTTAGTAGAAATTGCCTCGTTTTGGTGTTTCTAATCTTAATGATTACATTACGTTTTTTTAACAGATAATTATCATGATTTTAGTGGCTCGCTACCTCATTTCATGGCGTACGTAATGTAACGTCGTTATTATTCGTCAATTTGAAACGAGGCAATGCCTGCGAAACGATTACGTGTCAGTGACGTAATTAATGAAAAGGTCATGGAACTGATAACACACACGCAGTGTATTCTCCTTTTATCTTGGTATGGCAAAAAGGACTGGAAACGAAATGTTTGTATAGTACATGGTGAATGTTAGCTGGGTGTGTAATTAAGTTGGCCTTCAAACGGACTAAAAGAAGATAACAGGACGTTTTAATATGGCATACCCAAAAGAATGCAACGTTTAATAAGAGAATAAACTCTGATGGGAGTCCCACATTTTTGCTACGATTTGTACGGATTCCAAAACAATTGGTACCAGGAACTGTAACGTCACGAAGGCAACAGTAAAATTTCGATCAAAGTCATTTTATTAGCGGTTCGTTGATAACATGACCCCTTTTTATATTATTATTTTATTTACAGATCACCAAACGTGCAAACTTACTTACGGTGTAACGAACAGAAAATAACGAACAGAAAATACGGGTGACCTCGTGGTGGAGTGCTCGCCTCCAGAACGAGAGGTCAGGGATTCAAATTCTGGCCGAGTCATTCCAGCAACTTTAGCAGTACTTAGCTTAGCACTCGGCATGAGAGCGGGATTGATGCCTAAGAATCAAGCTGAGCGATTGAAGCAGACCTGCGGCTTCAGTTGCCCAAATGGGGGCTTTCGATGCTCAAGACCCTCATTGATAACACAGTAAACAGCAATAATTGTCAATGATACACTCTTTAAATGAAATCCCCAAGAAAAACAACTTTTGTTTCACTTACTTTCTCGTTGCCGTCGTATTTGCATAAGGTCCCATATTTGCCACGTCCAAAACGTGGAACCCACAAAACTACGTCAATTAGTCCCACTCATTCCCATTTAAGTTTCAGTCAATGACGTAATCATATGTTTACCGGTACAGTTGGAAGCAACTTCGAGCCCATGTTCAGTAGGAAGAACTGTTATGGAACGGAAAGGAACTGTTATCTTTTAAATTAAAATTGAATGTTTTTCTTCTTCAAATATATTTACACTGATATATAATGAATACATATCTTTACAAAATAAACGTGAAAAAATGGTTCAGAGAGGGCAAACGTTTTTTTTTATCTCTGCCAATGCTGGACAGGTAGCAAATAAGAACAAGCACAAGAAGGCTTTTGTGTTGCCTGGAGCAAACCGTGCAGACTTATAATATAATAAACCATACAGCATATGTCATATTTCAACGATCTGCTCCGGCCTTTACGCAGGCGCCAATGCCTCAAAAAATGGCAATCAGTTGAATAGGTGGGGTTAAATAAAACTTTACAATATCTTTATATGCTGCATAGTTAATTGAGTAGAGGCTTACAACGGCCGGAGTAACGAATTTTAACCAATCCGTACCTTGATTTCGAACGGCAATTTTTATTCATAAGATAGCATATGTTTTTGTAAGTTTCGCCATCATCACCGCAGATTTCTGGAATTACTGGAACCTTCAACTTCTTACTGATCCATAAACAACGGCTTAAGTTAGCGCCACAAGCTAAAAAGAAGCAGCAGAAGAAAAGTGTCAAGTTGCAACCGGGCCTTATTTGGGATGTTACGTAACTGCGACGTCAACTAGGACGGGAGTATACTGTACGCCTTTGCAGAATTTATGTTTAAACGCTGTATTATGGTCAGTAATGTCAAAGTTTGTTTTCCCATAGCAAAATTGCTTTATAACTATTGTTAACAGGAATAATAGAATAACAGAAAATATTAATAAGTATTAAAATTATGAAATCAGTAACATTCCTTCAGTTACTCAAACAACCAAAACTTGAATGAAATTTGGTCTTTTCTCTGCCCCTACACAGCATATATGTTGCATCATAATCTTGATGTTAATTTTTTTTTTTTAAAAAACAACGGAGAAATCCATTAAAACACAATTATAGAATACATATGATGTTACCTTCTTCTGATGGAATAACTTTCGGATAAATGACAGAAATCAGGGTAGCAAATAACAGTGCCACTATGATCTTTTTCTCGGCTACCATTTTCAATTCTTCTTTCTTTTACCTCTCCAAATCTTTTATATCTCCAAATTTTTGTTGTGGTCAGATTTTCGTCTTTTGAAATACACCTTGAATTAATTTAACGATAAAGTAAGTATTTTCTTTAGCTTTCTATGAGTTGATTTTCACCAATATCTTGCTTGTGATGAATTTTTTTCTCCTGATTTGAATGTAAATACGAGTAGATGTTTTTGGCTGTATGTCGTGATGTTCACACGTTTTATAAGATATTCTTGATATCCGCTGTGGGAAAACATGTTCTCCTACGTAGGTGGTTTAGTGAAAAAAATAATTTAAAGGGAAGAAGTAATTCGAAGAGAATATCATAACGATGTATCATGTATGTATCAAGATGCTTATTTCGTCTCTTGATACGTAAATGATCTCTCACAAGCTATTCATTAATTAGTGATGGCGATCGTTAACCGTTGTTATGTCAAATGATCAACCTCGTCCCCAGAACTTATGTACTCAGATATGTACTGGACTATCGAACAATAACAATAAGCCCTGAGGACGAGTTATGTCGAACGATAACACAATTTATTTTTGATCTCAGGTCATGATGACGTCAAACGTTCTAAACGTATTCCAAATACCTTGCAATTAGTTAAATCTTTGAAAAAGGAGGATTGAATATTTATTTTGTTGGTGAAAAGCAGGAGCTTGTCAGAAAAATATTTATCGTACGAATTATTTCGATCGAAAAAAGTCGCTAGTAGAAAAGCGACTTTACCCTGTTTTTAGTTGTTTACAAAAAATTAGTCTTTCTTGAATGACCAAATGTTTTGAGCAGAAATAGAATACGGTGTTTTCATAAATATTTTAAACGTGGTAAAACTCACGTGAAATGTAATTTTAGACACGTCATGATGAAAATATGAAAAAAATATTTAATCAACAACTCTCCTCCGGGGTGGGGAAATTTACTATGAAGTTGGTCACACAATCTTAGATAAAAAAAACACACTTATGCAGCAGGTTCGTACACACATATATGCACGTATATATTTATCAAGTAAGTGGTTTGTTGAGTCTACTCCTGTCTTTTCTTCACTCAAACTATCCTGTGTGTTCACCTATTTTTTTAAAATCCTTCCTGCAACCAGTATAGTTACAAACAACAGATAAAAAGAATTATATTCACATGAAGAAATTGCAGCCTTTCCCTCATAAACTTGAAACAACACGACATCTGACCTCCTGGTTACATAGGAAGCTGAATAATACCTGTAATCAAATCATCATGGCGACAGAATCCATCCGTAGCGCTTGAACTTTTACACCCTTTTGACCTATAAGGGTTGCAAGTATCTTCAACATTCTATGTGTTATCTTGGTTACTTTCAAATTTATCATTTATGTATTCACAATGCCGGATTTCAGAGGTCGCAGTAATAAAACAGAATAGTCGTTCGAGAGAAGCGTTGGATTCGTCCGGTCATTATGTGAATATGTCTTGCCACTTAGCCTCTGATGTGCCAAGTCAAATACCACTAAAATGATTATATAATGTAACAAAATCATATCAGTGTTTCGCAATTTTGCTTTTTGAAAAGTCAATATAAAAGTAGAAGCTCTTTGAACGAAGAATTCAAAGAATCGGCATTCTTGAATTTCACAGCCATCGTCATTATTTTTTGTTGCTTCTCCTCCGTTATTCATTATAAAGGAAGATATAATGTTCATTATGTTAACGCGTTCACTGCGAATGGAAATTTTAAAATCCGCAGGGTTTTTTTTTCTCACAGAAATCACTGAGACTGGCAAAAGGGGACGCAAATATTTTGATTGGCTTTGTGTGAGATTTTATCTACTTTGTGTAAAGGCTTACATTCCGAGAAATACGTCGACAAAGTCGACACGTCAAACCGCAGCCACTCACGATGACCAGATACTTGTTCTTGGCAGTGAAAGTGTTCGGTTAAAAGAGAACAAGCCTATACACTCTCTACTCTTCTTCCTTTACACTATACTAGGAAGGAACTACGTTGTAATCCTTTCTGAATAGAAGATACAAAATTGCTTTGAAAACGTATTTTATTTAATTCCATTTCAGTTATATACAATTAAGGAGCAACTCATCAAATCTTCATAAAAAAAACTTTTTAATTAACGCCCCGATAACCCGAACAATTGTATCGGACAAAAGAGATACTCCGTTCTTGCAAGCTGCTACCAGGAACATTAATTTGCTCGAGTTTTGCTGGATCATCCAAATTTAATTGGATATCCAACTTGGCCCTTTCTTTCCATCGAGTTGTGCAATATCTAAAAGCAGGGAAGGAAAGAGACTCTACAGAAACCATAATATTTTTAGGGGTCAACAAATTAGGGATAAAAATACTTTGTTGGCCCCATTTTTACGCCGGCCGTTTTATTGGCGTTACTTTTGATATTGCACGGTTAAATATTCACAGACCAACAACATCTAACACCGGACCTTTTAACGCCAAGTCATTAAAATTAACGCCATCAAGGGGCGGCGTAATAAGGGCCGACAAGGTAGTGCTATACATTAAATTAGTACAAAAGAAAACTATCGTATGGTCGTTATCAGACAAACTTTACTCACAGTAACAGATCAGCAACTTCACCAAGTTCAGGAATGATAGGTTCCAGGGTAGCCACACAGGGCATCACTATGCCATTAATAAAACCGATCTATTTAAGAACGACACAGAAGGTTACTTAATACACGAATATTTCAAAAATTGAAACATATATGTTTTTTTTTTATTATTATGTGAAAATTTGAAATCAGGCTGGGATATGCTTATAATATGGTTGTGCTTATTCGAAAACTAAGTCTACAGGTACATTTAAATGAGGTCAAATTCAGGTATAATCTATAGCTAATTGAAGCCCTCGTATCACAAAGAAGTAAAACAGTGTCTGAGACTTCAAAACAGAATTTAAAACAATTCGTCAAGGCTGGATAATAGTAGAACATACTTAAGAAATTCCTAGATCTGGGCCTATATGCATCTTATAAATGTCATGCTTATATAAAAAAAAAACATGTATAAGACAAATTTTTTTAAATTATAAAACGATCGCGTTTCATATGTACCTGGTTCAGAGCAAGTTCATTCTTCTTAGTAAACATCGATAATGGTATCATCCCTTTCGAGATTTCCTCGTCAGCCTATAAGTATCGAAAGGATCGTAAAAAAAATCATTAGAGGTACCTCGTCAGACCAGATTTTCGCCACTTCTGTCCCACGAAATGTTTTGTCATCTATGCTTCGAGAGGAGCTTCGTAGCAAAAGAATGTCTTTTCAATTTCATCGCCTTCAAACCCTCACTTTTCTTCGGATAAAATAATCGTCCCCTCCATAACATTTCGTTACAAAACTTAGTTTGATAAGATAAATTAATCGTTACATTTTCAAGCGCTGTGCGTTCGTCACCTCACACATACCTGTTGGTAAAATTCTTCGAAGACTTTGTATGAAGACTGTTGATGTATTTCCCATGGTTTACATGAACCGCACAAGTCACTCATAGTCATCATAACAAAAGATGCTAACTCTCTAAAGAATTGGAAAAGTGGAGGGGAAAGTGGAGCTTAATGAAACAGTTTTGATAATGGTCCTGTAGCACAATGAGCATGGGCAACAAATATTTTTGTTAATGTCAAACGATAGTCATTCTTCATTCTTCGGATTTACTAGGACGTGTTTAATAAGCGAGAAAAAATTAAACATAAAAGAGAGTTTTATTCTTCCCCGACCAGACATTAACCCGACCTTCCGCTTCTTCTCTTGTCACATTCCCAATACGAACTTCCGTTGGTTAGGGTTTTGTTTTTATGGTACGAGTAGTTATCTTTGATTAGTTTGGATCCTCCTTTTGAAGTTGTGATGAATTCCATGATGCAATGATAATAATAAGATTTTCCGCTCACGATATAAAATCCTGCAACAAACTACTGCCTATTGTCTACTTCCAATTTTTTTATGATTTCAAACACAGGCACTTTCTCAAATTAACCAATTAGATTTCTAGTTTCATATGGGACCCTTCTGCGGGCCGCTTGTTAAATCAGAAAATCAGTTAAGAATTCAATTCAACTCAAGTGTTTACAACCTAACACCTCTCCGCTTTTCTTCGTTTTAAATATCCCGTTCAAGAACCAGGTGGAAACATCATAGGGTAGGCGGCGCAAAGGTTAATTATAATAAGTTACGAAAATTCTAATAAAATTCCCGTCACTAATTCCCTTCTTTAAGTCGAGATTCAATTTTCCCAGTTTCGCCAAAGAATACCGCTTCCTTCAAACCACATTGGGGTTGCAAACTTATAGGTAAAAAGAAAGCTGTCGGTACGCAAATGGTTAAATTAACTACAAGAGTTCCCAAATGTTTTTAATTATTAGATTTGTGCGAGAAACAAGGATTCAATAAGATAGTTAATAAGTCGAACTAATCAGTCAATTCCGTACGCAAAGGGTTAAGTTAATTGCAAGCGTTTCCAAATCTTTCTGATATCAAGTTTTGTGCGAAAAACAGGGGTTAAAAGTACTTTAAAGTACCAATTAAAGGATTATTCAGGTCGGGTTAATGTCTGGTCGGGCTACTGTCCGGTCGGGCTTCTGTCCGGGTGGGAAACTGTCCATCGGGCTTCTGTCCGTCGGGCTATTGCCCTCAAAAATATAATAGTCGGGCTAGTGCCCAGTCGGGGTAGTGTCTGGTCGGGCTACTATCCGAGTGGGCTACTGTCTGTCGGGCTACTGTCTGTCGGACTACTGTCAGTCGGCCTACTGTCCAGTCGGGCTACTGTCCGGATACCAGGAAATTTAATATTGATATAAATTATATTGAACTGCGATTTGACCCTGGAAAATAATCCCCACTGTTTCGATTTACCCCATGTTTCATTAATCCCCACTATTCCATAATACAGTGACAGAAAATGTTGAGAAACCAAAGACACAAAATGCTTTTTCACGGTTGTAACGTAGCGTAAATCCGTGTTTAAAATAGGCGTTCTCCGACTACTCCTGCGTGAAACTGCGGGAATTTCGCCAATCTACACTTGAGAGAAATGCTTATAATTTTTATAAATGAAAGTTTGTACCGCATCAATCAATTTGTAGTGCTTTGATATTTTGTTGATAGAAATAAACAACATAAACAACATAGATTATATTATAGTTTCTATCTAATGAAAATCGGCCCTTAACGTTCACTTTGTGCATGTCCATGTGGAGAAAAATGTATAATAGATCAACAAAAATTGAATTTTCCTTAATTTTCATTGGTTTGTTACTTTGTTTTGTTTCATACACGTGGCAATTTTTGGTATTTTTGGCAGAAAAACAAGTACACATAAATTATGCAATGACACAGACTGGCTATTGCAACCGTGTTCGCGCCTCTCGGTTCTTGCTCGATATAAAAGCACAATTAGTGCTGTTATAATATTAACATTTTTATAGTTTACCAGCACCGCTGATAATTTTATACTGAAAAAACCTTTGCAGTGTTTTAACTTTACGTGTCTTTTCTTCTCAAATAAACTTCACACAGAAACACATATGGCATTACTGAGATTAAAAGTGCGTTATTTACGATCAATTGCGAAGGTTCTACCCAATGAAAAACTGACCTGTGCTGGCCAGACTGCCAATCAAAAACACCAGATTCAATAATCTCTCGCAATCGATCTCGATAACCGAAACTTTTCAGCAAATCTGTTGCTATAATACATTTCTCCATTATATCGTACACCTGTTGTGAATAGATTAGCCAATCAATAAGGAGAGTTAGGTAAATAGCCAATTGTTTAATCCAAAATACTCATACCCTGGCCTCCTGTCCTGATGTAAGATTAGAAAATACGTTGCATTCGTTTTGCTAAAAATGTAAAACGAGAATAATCAGTTCCATTATTAAAATATTGTTTTTACAAAAACACTTATTTCACATCTAAATTCACTCGAATAACTCGAATCAACTTGGTACCCGCTCCTTTCTTTCTAATAATGCCAAGAGCATTTGCTAGAGAGAAGATGAACTTGTCCATAAAAAGTCCATAAAAAGTCCATAAAAAGAGATTCACACTTTTTTCGAATCATAAAACTATGAATTTATAAATTTTCATCTTTTTATCATAAACATGATGTATGGGAAATTCAAAAAACAAACATCAATTCACCAACGCATTTTATAATCAAGCAGGTACCTGTAGTATAAATCTTGCCATATAAAAATGGTGATTTTCCATCAGTGAACGGTCGTATAGACTAGCTAAGGGGTGATTAGTTTGCTGGATAAATGCATTGCTTCTTCCACGATGGTCCAAGTCATGGCAAATACAGGCAAAAATCATAGCAAGAACCTTAAATATAAGGAAAGTTACTTAGAAGAAAGAAATTAAGTTCGGAAAGAGACAGTGAGAGTGAGAGAGAGTGAGAGTGAGAGTGAGAGACAGTGAGAAAGACAGTGAGAGTGAGAGAGAGTGAGAGAGAGAGTGAGAGAGAGTGAGAGTGAGAGTGAGAGTGAGAGTGAGAGTGAGAGACAGTGAGAGAAATTCTTACGAAGTTTATTATAAAGGAGATGAAAATATTATTTCGTGAGTATGAAAAACAACAAAAACCACAAAAAACCCCAGCAAAAACAACAACAAAAACGGCAGCAAAAACAAACAAACAAACAAACAAACAAAAACAATCTGCTAATCATTCAGAAAATCCAAATAATGTTCCAATAAAATTCAATCTTGATGATTAAAACCTGGAATTAATTTTTAAACCTATGACTCAACGAAGTCACTATACTTTTCCCTCGCTCAAACAAAGAATTACTAGAATGTAACCGTTATTACCTCTAGTTTGGGCATTTTATCACCAACCGCTTTCTGTAACACGTACATGAAATGCGCAACAGAAAATGCATGAAGCCAATTGTGATACGGCTGATCTCGATAGTGTCCTTTTACTGTAGCAATAAAGCGGACTAATTTTTTCTCAGAATAGCTAAAATTTAACAACAGAGTAATCATTCATTTATAATACATCGTGTCTTAAGGAGAACTACAATCACCAATGGCAATATAATCACCTTAGTTTGCTACTCTTGAACAATTCTCTCGCAAGTTTTGCAAACCAAAAACCAAATTGATCTCCGTTTTTAAAGTAATTGAAAGAGAACCTAAAAGTGATTTACAGTGCACCATAAATACAACTAACTCTAGCAGAACTGTAACAAAGGTCTGTTTTCATCAAAACTCTTCCAAAGAAAGATACTGTGAACTAGTTATTACTAGCTATTTTTTTACTAGACTGACTTGTAAAAATCATCTGGAATATCCACAAATACCACAGGTTTTTCAACTTCTGAAATTTCTTGATCACTTGGCTTTGCACAGTAAGCTAGTACTTCTTTAAGTACAGTAATCTCTGTAATTTTCTTCTGGATATCAGCACGTAACTGTAATGAAAACGACTCTACTACATTATTATTGTATTCTATTATTACAGACTTCCTATACTCATTCTCGAACCAGATTCTGTTTCTACGTTGGTACACAAAGAAAAATAATATGTAACAAAAATGATGACGAGAAGCTGTAAAGATGGTATATTTTCTACGGATATTTCGTCTAGTTCCTACTAGACATCATCAACGTATAGATTTGTGTACTGTTCACATATAAGTTTATAACATTCAAAATACACTATACATTACACGTGGGACATATTACAATACAGTACATACGACATAAAACGTGTAACGGCAAACCCAAGGATATATAAACCTTTTAGTTTATATAATTGGTCAGAGTACCTGAAGCCGCACGGAGTACACATCATTGCACTCCTCCCCTTATTATATCTTTGTATCTATCAAAGATGGATAACCCTCCATAGACATAAGATAAGGTGATGCTCAAAACCAAAAAAGTATGCATTTATTACAGGACATTGTAGACAGGAGATCCATAGAATATCTTATACATGTTTTAAGCGCATATCGAAAACCTTTGTGCTTGTTGGAACTGGAATGTGTTTTATTTCTTATTTATTTTTCGGTCCTTCAAAGACTTTGACGAAAATTAAATTTCGATCTATTGAGATTTTAAATTGAACATACCCACATACAGGAAAAGCGAAAATTGATTACTAGGTTTAAATTGAAGATACACATATAGGAAATGTGAAGATTTATCGGATCACTTCTTTGAATAGGAGATTCAATACTCACTTGATCAGATCCAAAAATAATATTGAAACAAGAACAGCATAATTTTAGAATGTTCATGTCTAGAGAAGAATGCAAACAAAATAGCAACCAACGCCAGATTTTCGATACAGTTTGTACTTTTAACATTTTTGAACATTGGAAGTTTCTTCACTCAAAGCATAGATAGTTTCTATAATGTACCTTGATCTTGAAATACACCGTTTCGATTATTGTTTAACTGAATAACACCAACATTTCTAAAAGGAGGCAGTTATACATGATATACATTTTGCTTCATTCACACTTGGGAAAAGTATGAGTTATCCTTTACAATATGTATCTACTGAGAAAAAAGGTTATTAAATCAAACCTGCCATTTCTTGAAATGGGTGCAGCCAAGATAGAACTAGTAGTGTCACCAGTTATAATATCAATATCTCGACTAAAAAACGGACATTTATAGGGATCCTTTATATTCAAAAATTCCCCAGTTTCAATCACATGACCAGCTATACCTTTTGATGATGGCAACCTGAAGAAACGTAAACAAGATAATAGTACAATACTATTCTTGGAAGTATCAAGAAATAAAATATTGCATATTCATGTACCGCAGTATTATCTTGTTTCCATCTACATCCTTGATATTAGTGTCATGTGTGTATAAATCATTAGATTCTGGATCACATTGATACATACAATAACTTGAAGACTCTGTGGCATTCATTGCAAAATTCTAAATGAAATTTACAAATCTTTGGTAAAAGAACGTTAGTTTGATCACGATAAAGGCATGTGAACTGGACAATTTGAAAAGACAACTTGCCATTATAAACTGAGTAAGCTGTTTCAATGATCTTGTTTCATCCAACATTTGTCTAATGAGCAAAGAAAAGAATTCGTTAAAAGAAAATTTTGTTTCAGCGGATTTTATGGAAAATCTATTTTGGATAACACCATGCAAATCTTACTTAGCAAATTGGTTAACAAACTCATCAATGTTGTTCAGTGAACGTAACTGTTGGGCGACTTCACAGTAGTGGACTGCAACTGAACCCCATGTTAAGTAACTGCAAGTTATCTAAACGTAATACTCACAGATTCCGTTAGTCAACTTGAAAAGTGACAAACATGATGTCAATATGATTAATTTTACCTCTAAATCCTGACTATCGAAAGCTACAGAGTTAGCTGTTTTGACAAATTCTACGACTCCTAAAGAAAATGAAAATATGGATTGCCAGGAAAAAACAAAATAAAACCGTGAAAGTAAATTTTAAAAACATGTTATAGGCAAACAGTGCGAAATTAGACATCAGTTAAAAAAACTTGACAAACCCAAAATAAACGCCACCTAATAACAGGTTTTTCAAAGAAAACTGTTTACCTACCATAAAGCTTCTGATCAGATAGAAATATGGGTTGACATATCACTGATTGGTCAGTACCTTCGAAAAATCAAAAATATGCTGTGACGATCATTGCTTTCTAATTTCCCCAATAATTGTTAAATACAAATGGACCTCTGGTATATAATTTTAACAGACATGAAAAAAGAAATTATCACTATAATGTAAGGTTTGCGTATACTCTTGCTAGTTCCTTAAGTTGGCAAGCCAAATATCAAAACCCTAGAGGAAACGGGAGAAAGAATGAGGACGAAACGTAACTACATTTCATCAAGTGAATCACCTGTGTTTTATACCCACGAAAATTATAATTAAAAGAATAACGAATGAAATAACTGATGAAAAGTTATCTTTTTGAACAGAGTTTACATACACTTTTATTTTCGCTCATTTATTTTCTCACTACAATGTGAATGACCAAACAAGCCAAGAAAATTAATACAAAATACAGGTATACAGGAAACTTTACTAGAAGTTCTAGTTAAACTGTCACCCTGGAGAAGAATTACAGTATGACTAAAATATTCTTGGTGATTTTCTTATAACGGCTCGTTTAGTCCTGTTAAAAACGATACATGAATTATGTCAAACAATACATCAGAGGTTGGGTAATCGAAGCAATAAGTGCCGTACTTTTTGCCTCAAAATAGGACCATCTGAAAAAAATGCTCCTGGTATATAGAAATTTCTATGATGTAACATATATAATATATATTGATCTTGCCATATGAGCTCGCTTATGCAATAAATAATGTAGTGTAGCCACAAAGAAATACACAAGAAATACTATTCTGATATTTTGGGGCCAATATATCCATATGTCCATATGTTTTATTTACAACCAGAAAATCAGATTATGTGCATTATACATAAAATAACAGAACATTTTCTTCTCAATCACAAAATTATGCAAATCATTGGGGTGTGTAAAATAACATACATTGTTTTAAAAACTGTTCAATTTTTAAATATACTCAAAATAGCAGTAACCTTACCATCCTGTCCAGTTCCAGATGGAAATCGATCATCCTATCAAAGAAATATGCTTTAGAATATTTTAGAATAACAAAAAAACATGGGGTAGACATGGGGTAATACAAGAATTTAATTTGGGCAGTGCCAGTTTTACAGCTTCAGTGCAAAGTGATTAAAATATTACTTATTCTTGTATTTCACAATTTTTATTCCCTTCTAGTTATAAACTATCTTGGATCTTCCTGAATTTTGGGTGCAATTTTGGGTGCAATTTTGGGTGCAATGATCTAAATGCTCAATACTGGTTTACCACTATCAAATTTGAGCTATATCCCGCCATGTTAACGTGAGTATGACAAGAAACTTACACCTAATATCTCAGTGACAAAAACCATTTCTTTCTGACGTGCAACAAAAGCTGAAATAGTTGTTGAAGTTTGAATATCTTGCTTCATTGTATGGAATGATCTATAAAGCAACAACGACAACAATATTCATAAATAAACCAGTTATATACTATATGGTACCGTACCATCCAAAAGAACCTTTACAAGATTGCAAAGGAATGAATTTTTACTAGTAATCGCATATTTTCGAGTACAATTAACAATTAATTATGAGTTACATGGATTAATCGTTAATGAGACTTACAAGTACAGAGGATGAGGAAAATTACATGATTCATCCTTGTTACGAGTAAAATAGGATGAAATCAACATGTTTAATAAACAAAAAACTGTTAACTTCTATTCGTGAGAGCTAAATATCTTAGGCAGACACATAAAGTTACATTCGGGCTGTATTGTAACTAGTATCGTTAACCATGATTTTGCTTTATTATTTCAAAAATCTGAATGTTCCATAAATGGGATAAATCTATGAATTTTCACTTAAATAATCAAAACTGAAAGAAAAAAATGACAATGTAAAAATCAATGCAATCCCAAATCATTGTACCCATATCTTTATGCCATAGCAAATGTATGCATACAAAAGAAAACAAAGCTGGAATAACATTTTGATTTTAGTTCTTTCAAAAATGCCTGTTCAATTAAACACATTTCATGGAAAATACGATCTTTTCAATCAATATTTTACCTTGTCAAGTTGGCAGAGTAGGTTGTGAGATACTAAAAAGAAAATTTAAAACTCAGAAAGATTGAATTTCTAAATAAAAAGTATAGAGATAGAATGAAATTCAAGAATAACAAACCCAGTTAGTTTATTTTGCCTCTCTTTAAACATTAGACAACAAAATTGGAAGCTTAAAAATTTATAATTAGATTTCACTGATAGTTTACCATTCCAGAATCATCAACAACATAGAGTATGTATCTGTCTGCATGAACAGCTGAAAAGGATAAAAAAAAAGTATAAAAATATGTTTTTAAAAAAGAAACTTTGACCCTTAAAGATATGGCTAGTTTGACAGGTTCATTTTCCCCATGAGTTACTGCCCCACCCATGCTCTTCCTCTCAATATTGGGGTGACGAAAATTAAATCCAAGTATTGCAAATGAAAAGTACCACTGAGCTTGAAAAGCTGGTCCAAAATTATATGGGATGGCGTGTTGATGACGAACCGTAACAGGGACATTGCCAAACAAAGATTTTAATCAACCCATCAACCCATCCAAATTTTTTTGTCACCCCAATATCGCCAATATCGTGGACCCTAATTGATGTGAGTTATCCTCATTGGTTATCTAGATATTTGCCCTTAAATCTTGCGTTCTATTTGGCGTGCAATGTAATGTGCCATCTGATCTGATGTCGCGCTTAAAGTAATGAAATTTGATGAAAAAATGGCTATTAAAATCACAACTTAGTTACGTACAATCACACAATTTAATATGGGCAAATATCATTAATTTTATATGCATACTTTTCAATGTTTTTCAAACTAAAAAATGTTTTTCAAAGAAAATTCAAAAAGTGTCTTATATATTCAAAAATATACTTAAAAAACAAATATTCTTGGTTTTGGGTGTTTTTTTGCCCTCAAATATCGCGTTAATTTCATACGTTTTGAAATCTATTTGTTGTAACCGCGTTAATTTCATCCAAAAACTAAAGGGAAAGTCAACCCCATTGATTTCCTTCGCGTTAATTTCCTTCGCGCTAATTTCGTAGTGTGTTAATTTCCTAGAATAAGGTAGTTATCTATAGCATAAAGATAAAACTAACTTTACTTACCATGTGCAATGCTTGTCATTAACTCATAAATAACAGAACATTTTGTTTTGTGTTGATTTATTTCTTTCGTCAGGTTTTCAAGCATCTTTCTTTTATCTTTATGAACACAAAACTAAATGAAAACATACTTAAGAATTTTAAAGTAATCGAGATAATAGTCTGGATCCAAAATTGTAAACATATCAAGTAAAGCAATCATAGCACAACAGAAAATGTTTAAAAAAACCCAAAAAAAATGAAATTGTATTCATAAACAACTTGTTTATCTACATATTTAACCACTAAATTCATGCAGTAATAGTGTTTATCAAAGCCAGTGAAACTTTATGCAACTACCTTCCATCTTGATAAATTTCTGTCATTCCTCTCTCCTATAAGTCAGAAAGAAACTAAATTTGTTTTACTAAAATACATCTCTTAAGTAACTGTTAAAACGACAACTATATATGTTTCGTTTTTGTATCATTCTGATTTGTTAAATTTACTTTTGAAAAAGATTTTAATTTAAAATGTTTCATTTTTAGGTGCTAATAATGATTGATACGGAATTTTCTCAAATATATGATGCACCTTACTCCAAGTGCATAACATCTAATTTCCATGCCACACAGAAACAGTATAGTCATGTGCAAAACCCCAACAAGCTATCAAGCAACAAATTATTTAGAATAAATTATAATTTACTGAACACCTCTCAAACATCCAAAATCAATTTTACATAAAGCATAAAACAACAAGGCATGTTTTAAATCACCACTAGTTATTTGTTGAATTTGTTATGCTTTTTTAAAATTTATGGCCATATTCAAGTCAATAATGTTAAAATCACCTTTCGTTCCAGAAGATCCTTCACATTTACAAATGAGCCATCGTTCAATTTTTTCTTGTGATACATTTTTTATAACAAATTCTTCAACTATACTTGGATTCTCGTGTAAGTATCTTTGTATCACATCTTTGTCTAAAATTATAAAAGAAAGAAGATACATACAAACAATTATTATGCAACCTTTAATGGCTATACCTTCATTGACACAACAAAATCTCATTACATACCTTCTAAGGAGAGTGAATGTATATTTTTTTCTATCCTTTCTGAACAAATGGATGGTACTGAGTAATTATGCTGGAATAAGTTAATATGTTGAATGTTTGTGTTGACTCTAGTTTTACCAATGTAACCTAACGGTAATGATGGCAGACGACGCCCTCCAACTTGACAAGAGGGACAGGACATTTCTTTAAATTACTATAACTTTATCATCTCTAAAATATTGCAAAGTTAATCATTGATAGGGATGCTTCTGCTTAAGCTAAATAAGGTGGGCAAAGTTGTTGGGATATTAATGATGAGAAAGAGTGAGAAAGATGATAATATGTCAATAAATTCTGGAGGAGTCAGTCTCAGCATTTAACAAGTTGAAATCATTGAAATCACCAATAGGACATAACTCATTGTTTTCTAATGAAATTGTTTGCAGTAAGTGTGTCAATTAATCCTAGTTAAAGTGTGTATAGAACGGACTGGTGTCTATTAATGCAACCAACAATTAGATACTCTCCTTTTTTATTAGAAAACATGATTTAATTTCACCATCTAGGAAACAAATAATGTCTTCTAAAGTCTGAACACTTGGTATTACTAAAACAATCCGAAATGTATAGAGTGTACCTCCTTTCAAAGCAGTCATGGGAGTATGGCAGTGGTTGTATCCAGGAAGTAATGAGGCAGAATTGATGCTTCCAATTTCGTTTTTGATAGAATACTTCGAAGCTGGTCAAAGTGACATGATAAGGAACCAATGTTAAGATAGAAGAAAGATAAGGGATTTTTGATGTCCTTGAAAGGATAATCTGAAATTACAGACATTGTAGTACTTGCAGTTTTGTTCATTAAATGAAAGAAGAGAATTTAGTGTGTTTACTGTATTTATATCAGATGTACATGAATTATGTAGAATGTTGAAAGACTAACTTCTATTAGATGAGATTCAGGTTGTCAGAAGTTAAAAGTAGCAGAGGAAGATAGCATTGAAATAAAAAGACTTTAATTAACCAGATTATTAGAGAGGGTGTCGTTCCTGCAGATTGGGAACTCTATTATAATATAATATTGTTCAAAAGGTATAGCCAATGCTCTATTTTTTTATTATTGTGCCAGTACCCATAGCTAATACATAAAGCTATTATATACAATTAATTATATTTATACAATATATAGCTGATTCTTCAGGATTATTCTATTTTTTGTTATTATACTGAGTCATTTTAGTCACCTCTCCTGTTTCACTTGGGAGCAGATACTTTTCATGTGTCAACAGATACTTTTGTGATGTTTCTCAGCTTAATGGGCAAAGCATTGAATAATTTCACTCCTGTGTATCTTGAGGTTTGTTTTCTGAAAGCAGATGACTTCGAGTTGATGCTAACTGGAAAACATTTTCTGCCAAAATGATGGTGATGGTGTTTTGGAAACCCTAGTTTTATATTATGCTTATTTGCTTTTTGAACACTTGTGATGAGTAGAGGGCTAGCAACACATGTAGATCTTATTGAAATTGTTTCAAAACATTGCCGGGCTCTTAAACATAAACTCTCACAACTGATTTTTTTCGCTTTGTTTTGTTTACATTTTAAACAGAATTCACATAGACAACATTTAATATAGATTGAAGTGTCATGTTCTATTGAAATCAGTATGTATACAATTGAGCATCAATTTCTTTTGATATAAACAACATGTGTAGTAACAGTTGAATGTTTAGTTACCGTCACCAAGTCCTTGTTGTGCTGTTTGCAAAAAACGATTTGGTATATTTATATATATACAAAAATTTATCTACCATAAAAGTTTTGTTGTTGTTGTTGTTTAATTTATTTAAAGTCGGATATAATAATTATTTTACATAGTTATAAAATAGCCCGACTGGGTGTGTTCATCATGTATTAGTCAATTGGAATTGTAACATAGAAAGTCTCTAGCTAGATTCGTTAAAATATTGACCGATTTAAGTGTTGTTGTCATCATATCATATACCTATGTACCACCAGCTACACACACCACACACGCAACAAACAAACAACCTCTCCACCACCACGACGCCGAAACTTTTCGTTTTCCCACTTTTTCTAAGATATTTTAAAAATCTCTTTTTTCCTGTGAAACTCCTTATTTCTTTCCCCTTCTTTGATGTCAAAAACAAATATAGAGAACAACAAAGCGGACTCTTGTTATATTGAAATGTGTTACTTTTTTATCGTGTGCTTTTTTATCTAACGACCTCACTTGTCAGCCATATTTGTTTACCATCAATATGTTTCATGTAAAGGCAGTCACTAAATTTGAAAATAGGGAGACTACTTGTGGCAAAGCATAAAAATTGGCAGGACGGTTCCTTACACCCCACCAATAGGAACATTTTAGCCACTTCCATTCGGTCTACATGGTAACCTGGACATTCCGGAATTAAACTTAAATACACCGATTGAAACCAAAGTTGTTACATAGATTTATTTAAATGCACTGATCATTCCTTCGAGTTTACATGGTAAAACTCATGCCGGTTATGAGTTCAATTACCCCCGGATAAAAACTTTTAGAGCCTTGGTGCCAAAGGGTGCTCAGCCTGCGCCATGCCTCGTTTAAAAAACTGAGCGTGTTCTAAAAAAAAGGAACCGTAAGGAATTAAAAAGCAGATATATAAATCTTTGTATAATCTAACATTGAATGTATGAATATACCAATATGAATATGAATACAGTCGAAGCTCCAATTAGCGGACACCCCAAAAGGCGGACAGCTCTGATTAGCGGACAGATTTTTTTTCCCCGGCCATTTTCTGGTCAAATCCTTATAAAAAACGTTCCAATAGGCGGACACTCAATTAGCGGACGCTCTGATTAGCGGACGAAATTTTAGGCACGAAATGGCCAAAATGCTGATTTTTACGCTCCAATTAGTGGACATTAAGCGTCAAACTGCTAAGGGACACGAAAAAAAAAAAGACAAATGTGATAAATTTTGGTTTATTTGAGACATTTATCATACTTTTTCTCCAAATCATCTTTTACAACTTCCAATTTATTTTTCGCCCAATCCATTAGCTTTTTTGGCCCATAAAATGTGAAGGTCACTGGCACTTCCAGTCCATAGCCACCACCTCGATTCAACCTCTTGCCAGTGACTATGGCTGTAATTGATGTGTTTTGGACTTTCAAGAAGAAAGAAGAAAGCTTTGTAATGTTTTGAGGAAGATGGCCTACAACAGTGTCCTTCCCGAAGCAATCTTTCCTTATGATAGCGACTGCATCTTTATCAGCTATGTTTGAAGGCTCAGGCTTGCAAGATAACGATTCGCCGATCAAAGGAGACCAAACATCCTTGTAAACGTGATGCCCTCTTGCGAAGTACGTAGTCCAACTATGATCAATCAGGATTGGTATTTCCACTTCATACATTTCCTCTGTGATGATATTTTTTCCTGTCAGGATTTCATAAATCCGTTCAAACGCCTTATTTCTGTCACAGCGTGTTTGTGTGTTTGATCTTTTTTTCAATTTTGTTTTCAAAGTTTTTGTCAATCGAATCTTTTGTGAACATTCGAATGTTTTGTTTTCAAAATTTTTGTCAATCGAATCTTTTGCGAACATTCGAATGTTTTGTTTAGAATTATAACTAGGAATTTAGAAGAGATGTTCGTAATTTTTAGTCATCACAAACAAAACCGAGTAACAAGTTAAACATGGCTCCTGTTGATGAAAAGCAGCAGAAGAAACGTGAGGCTGGAAAACTAAGCAAACACTGTCTTACATTAGACGAAAAAATCAAGATTCTTGATGCCAACGAAAAAAAGAAAATGAGCTGCAGAGAGATCTCCAAAACATACAACATTGGAAAGACTCAGGCGGCAAACCTCTTGAAAAATGAGAAAACACTAAGAACAGAATACGAAAACTTTCAAGGAAAGGGCTTTAAACATATCAACAGAACAAGTCATCAAAAGTTCAAACCGATTAATGAAATCCTTTACTCCTGGTTCAAGAAGTGTGAAACGTCTGGCATCTATGTAATTGGCCCGTTGCTCAAGGAAGAAGCAATGAATATCAAGGAAAAGCTGAATCGTCCTGAACTAGATAGTTTTAAGGCTTCTGATGGTTGGCTTGGAAAGTGGAAACTGAGCTATGGTATCAAGGAAAAACAGATATCTGGTGAGTCTTTAGATGTCTCTGCGACTACAGTAGAATCTTGGATGGAACGAGTTCTTGTAAAGAGCTTTGTAAAGGCTACGAGGATAAGGATATACTGAACATGGACGAAAGTGGATGCTTTTTTAAATCATTACCAACGAAAGGCTTGGCAATAAAAGGAAGGAAAAGTAAAGGTGGAAAAAAATCAAAGCAAAGAATTACTGTTGCTTTTTTTGTCAGTGCTGATGGTGGAAAAGTCGGCAAACCGATCGTTATTCGGAAAAGCAAAAAACCGAGATGCTTTAAAAAAGCTATTGCACAGGACAGACTGAGTAAGGTTATGTATTTCGATGACAAAAAATCTTGGATGCAGGTTGAGATAATGGAAAAGATTTTGGAAGACCTCAACCGTCAAATGATCAATCAAAAAAGAAAGGTGATTTTGTTCCTAGACAATGCCACTGTCCACCCTCCTTCACTGATTGATAAGTACAGCAACATAAAAATCGTATTTCTACCAAAGAATACTACTTCTCGTTTGCAACCGCTTGATGCTGGAATCATTCAAAGTTTTAAATGTAATTATCGGAAGAAGTTGATGCGATTCGTCATTGCTCGTATTAACGATGATTTTCTCGCTTCAGAAATTGCAAAGCAAGTCGATGTTTTACAAGCCATTGAATGGGTAGCCAAAGCTTGGGACGAGGTGACAACAAAAACAATTAGAAACTGTTTTAGTAAATGTGGATTTAATAAGAAATCCTGTGAAGATGAAGATTCAGTCCTCGATGATGAGTTGAAAGCTCTATTTAATGAACTATCAGACTCTTCAATGACCGCCGAGGAGTACGTCGACTTTGATATCGAAACGTGTACCTCAGTTCTCGAGATCAACTCAGATGAAGTAGATTGGAAAGTAAGCTCTTTACAAAAGTGTGTTACGGGATATTTACAGAAGGAATCTGGAGCCGAAGAAATCGAAGAAGTGGTAACTGACGAGGAAAGTGAGGATGAGGTCGAAGAAGTTGAGCCCGATGAAACCACTCCATATGAGGCTCTGGTCATCATTGAAAAGTTGATTAATGTGAAGGATCTCAATAGTGATGAGAGATCTTCTCTTTCCTCAATAAAAGAGAGACTTGAAACCATTTGAATAAACAATAAAAAACAAAAAACAATTGGACATTTTATTAAATGAAAGTTTCGAATGTTGTTACGTTAGCATTGTGATCTTGATATTCAATCGTTCATATTATTGTTGAGATTTTTCTTTCATCTTGTAAAAAAATAATAGTTGCGTTTAAAATAACCTTTCATTTGTCTTTCTTTGTCTTCCTATAGCTAGTACCTACTGTAGACATGAAATTTACCTTTTACGACACCATAGAAGGGCTTACAATCGAATTTAGAGCTTATATTACCAAACGTTCCAAAAGGCGGACAGCTCCAATTAGCGGACACCAAGTCGAATTCCCGATGGTGTCCGCTAATTAGAGCTTCGACTGTATACCAATCTCATCCAATCTGTTCGTTTCATGTCTCAACTCATAGCCTTCATAATTCACATCTTAGTATTCGAATTGCATGGGTTCTGTTGGTTTTAAAAAAAGAAAAAAGTATGTAAAAATTTGTTTATATTTTTTTATTCAACACTTACGCATATATTACTGCTTATCTTACGCTATTTCAGTAGAATAGCCAATTATAAATATTTTGGAACTGAAATATAATCCGTTATTATTATTATTATTAATATACTACAAAAATATTTACGATGTTTTGATATGTTGGTATACATAAATACATGTCCTGATACACCCTCGCATCAACTATACATTATTCTGATGCATCCTCGCATCGTCATTAAAGTTGTCGTATTATATATAATATAACAATGCTGTCTGATGCTAATGTACTGTGTACAAGATACAGAGGCGGATCTAGAGGGTATGTCGAAATTTGTGGAGGAGAATGTTAGCTATTAAACCATAAAAGAAAAACGTGCAAGTAAGTCACAAAAAAAAAAACGACATGTATGCGAGGTTATATTTTTTCCTTTCTTTTTGTTTTTCTTTCGTTGCCATATGAATGAAAGTTTCGTGGACATTTCTTCTCCCGTGGGAGAAACTGATAAGAAAATGATATAAATACCGTATTTCCTCTAATAAACGCCGCGGCGTTTATTACAAATGGCAGATTTTAGATGCGGCGTTTAATAGAGGGCGGCGTTCTTTAGAGGGCGGCGTTTATTTCAAAATGAAAAAATGACATAAAAATAGATTTTAAACCACAATGTTTTCTTTTCCTAAAAAGCGTAACAAAAGATAAAAATGTTTTATACAAAAGATGTTAAGAAAGAATATCAACATCACTGTCGCCGTCAGAATCCTCTTCTATGATATGAAAGCTTTCATAGCTTTCGCTAATGTCAGAATCCAAAATTTGAAATGGATTTTCAGCAGATCGATCTTCATCCAATGCTTTCGTTGCCTGCTTCAATAAATCAGCTCCAGTTGAACAAGACGAATCTTTTTTGAAACAATAGATTTGCTCATCTTCTGATCCATCCGTAGCTAAGTTTAAAGCACATGACTTGAAAGACTTGATAATTATCTGACTGCTCAATCCATTCCACGCTTCTAAGACCCATTGTACAAGTTTTCGTCGGGGTGGGGGTTTCTGATTTCCCCCTTTTGTAAACTGCTGTACGCCTTCCACCATCCATTCATTATAAAGATCTATCATCCGACTCTTGAAGGGCTTGTTCCATGATACATCTGGCGCCTGTATGTATTTTGTGCAACCCCCTGGAATTATGACATTTTCAATTTTTCCTTTCGACAATACTCGCTTAACAGAGTTCATGATGTGGCACTCAAAAGAATCCCAAACCAAAAGTCGCCGGTTGAAAGAAAATGTGCCCAAAATTGTTTCAACAAAGTGTAATGTGAGTTCCTCATTCATCCATGCATTTTTTGATGACACAACAACACATTTATTTCTAAATTCAGTGTTAAGTTCTTTACATTCTCGCTTTGCACCACCAAAGACAATAAATGGTTTCAATTTAGTCCCATCAGCTTTTGCTGTCAAACAAACAGAAATTCTGACTTTTTTATGGCCAGTTGACTTCAGCATTACTTCCCGTTCACCACGTCGCTCTACAGTTGTTGGTGCAGCCATATCCGCCCATACAGCTGTTTCATCCATTGCAATTATAGAGCTTGCATTGAATTTGTACTTTCTTGACATTCGCCGGACATGGATCACATATTGTACTAGTCTATCAACAAGGAATGCTGGATCTTTTTGGATTGTTGTTGTTCTGCGCCGCAATGAAAGGCAATTTCGTTTCATAAACTTCTCTAACCAGCCACGGCTAGCCTGGAAACTATCTTTTGCAACATTATCCTCCCCAACACTTTCATCATGGATGGCCTTCGCTTTTCTCATAATTAGTTTTCGAGAAACACGTAAAGAATTTGCTCTTCGTTCATGTATCCATTGGAGTAGGTCTTCCTCTAAGTCGACATTTTTGATTTTACATCCTCCTCCTTCCAGTTTCATTCTTTTTGCTCCTCCTTGTTTCAGCTTATCCGCATTAGCTTTCCATTCTCTCACTCTCTTTTCATCAACCCTGTATTTTCTTGCTGCTTCACGATTATTATAACGCTCTGCGTAATCAATAACTGTGGACTTAAACTCAAAAGTAAAATTTCGCCTTTTTTCCCCTTTATGGGATATAGATTGTTTGTGCACTTCTTCGTTTGGCATTTTTTCTGCTCCGTCACCACACAACTCTGATGAAATAAACTATGAAGACAAAATCTGTCCGTGTATGAGACAAGCTGCAGCTGGCTTTGTTCACACCTTATGATGAAAATTTATCACACCTTCATTCCTTTAAAATTGAATAACCAATTAAAGAAGTTTCAGAGTTCAAAGAACGGTTTTCCTTTCGGTTTTCATTTCATGCACATCATTCTTATCTAAATCACGTTTTCCGAAGCGCTTTCACTCAAATAAGAAACGTTTTTTAGCAGATTACGAAGAGTGATTTCAGTAAAAATGGCTCGAGCGATTCCAGTACAATTTGAAGTGTATTTCAATGTAAGATTTTTTTCCAATATCCGTGGCCATCATGTTTACAAAAACGTATGGACACCTGAAATTGGAGAGTCTTTGGTTTGTAAACGCGATGAGCGGTTGGAGGCCAAAGAGTTGGGTGAGTATGCGATTGGAACGTACAAGAAGATATCAGACGAGGAAATTTTAGTCGGACATGTACCAATAGAACTGTCCAAACTAATAGCATTTTTTATTGAAGCTGATGATAATCACGTGTGCGCAATCGTAAATGGTAAAAGGATACGAGAAGTTGGCTTGAGTGTTCCTGCACAATTCAACTGTTACACATCAAGTAAAGTTCATGCAAAAATTCTTCATGAGGAACTGTTGAAGAGGAAAAAACAATATTCGTTTTTATCTTTAGTTGTGGAAGAATTTGTCGATAGAAAACAAGTCAAACTCATATAAACTGTTTGTTATTGCTTTTTTAGTCAGTTTTCTAATAAACGCCGCTTTCTAAGGTGCGGCGTTTATTAGAGGGCGGCGTTCTTTAGAGGGCGGCGTTTATTACGAATGTTGAAATACAGGTGCGGCGTTTGTTAGAGGGCGGCGTTTATCAGAGGGCGGCGTTTATTAGAGGAAATAAGGTAAGCGTAAAACGTAAAATTTAAAATTATTTTAATTGTTGCCCCCGCCCTGGCGGGGGCTTTTTATAGCTTCACGACATGGGGAATTTGCTGAAAATTTTTGTTCATCTTCTTTTTTCAGACAATACCTAATAGTAGGGCGGCGACTTGGTGTATCACTTATTTTAAAGAACGTAGCAACTGAAATGTAAGCCCTAAGCACAAGAGCGTGGGTCTTTGTTATGGTAGTGATACACGAAGTAGTAGCCAATAGTAGTTTCGCTACTCTCTTCACTGGGCGCTGCGCTCGTGCTTTGAGAAGTTACATCGAAGCGTGCGGTGAAGGAGTATCAGGTAAGAGGGGTTAATTTTTATCTGCTTGAATCATAGTGTTGCAATGAATGGTAAAGTTAATACTTCCTCAGATTATTCTGCTGAAGGCCCAGAAAAATTGGGAAATCTACCAGTTGAAGGAAAAGAATTGATTGAGACTTCTAACGAAGTAATTACTCTGACAAATACTGATTGGAATAGACCAGTTAACAATGAGATCCATTTTATGAATGCTTCTAGATTACAACCTTCAGTTTTTACATGTGCTGTAGATTCATTTCTTGAGGTTTCATTTGTTAGCTTAGGTTCGTTTATAAACAGTAGAGATTCCAAGAGTGAATTTTTTGAATTACTGAATGTTTGTTTGGATCAGTATAGATCTATTTTAAGCTCAAATTCCAATGATGTGGTGCCAGAGTATGCATTAGCTATTATAAGACAGCCAGTTTGGGATTACTTGGCTCAGAACTGTCGTTCATTTGAAAATCGAGATTGTAATGCTCAGTTTTCAGACATTTTTTCACATCGTGTGTTTAATGACCTTCTTGATACCGAAAGGAATTTATTTAAGATGTCTTATAAAATACTAGGCACTTGTACAGATTGTGATATAGTTTTAGCAAACCAATGCACCGTGATGTTGAATTACATATCAGAAGTAGATTTAATGTCTTTGGAAAATATTAATGATTGGCCACAACTGTTAGATCCACTTGTGCAAAATAAATCTTTATTTTGTAATTGTGGTTCCAATTGTGAGAACTTAACATTGGAATCACTGTTAGCCCCTAAAGTGTGTCTGATTGAATTTCAAAAGGAAAATATTGAAAGGAAATTTTTTGATGAGTGTGTTTACATTCATGATCAGAGATACCTGTTGAAGGGATTAGTAAGACATCAGGGAAGACATTTTAGTTGTGCTGTTTTAGGTCAAAGGAAAGTTTGGGATTACATTGATGATTTACAAGATAATATTCTTCATTATAAAGATTTAAATGCTCTTTATGGAAATCAAACGAATGGCTGGTTTTTCTGTGTTTACGTACAGGATCAGTATTGTTCAGATGATAGTAATTATGAAGCTGATGAGGCTGTTGATTTTGATGTAGTGACTAGTGAACAAAGACGTAAAAGGAAATGTGACGATTGTAAAGACTATCCATTGAGAAGCAAATTTGATAAGTCTGAATATAATAAAAAATATTATGAGAGAAATAAAAGCAAGGTAAATGAAAAGTATCAGATAAATAAGGACAAGTTGAAATTGCAGTATGAGAAAAATAAAGATAAAATTAAAGCAAAGGCAAAGGCAAATTATGAAAAAAATAAGGACATGGTAAAGGAAAAGTTAAAGCAAAATTATGAGAAAAATAAAGAAAAGAAAAAGGCTAATTTGAGTAAATACTATGAAGAAAATAAAGAAAAGATTAAAGCTAAAAGACGTGAGAGATACCACGCAAAGAAAGATAAGAAAGGAACATCTGGGGTGACTGATAAAGGAAAGTTTCATAAAACTTTAGAAATGACCATAATTCAGTGTTTGACTTGCCAGGAAGCTTGGCCAGTGCATAATAATTCTAAGCAATTGAAAGAAAAGGAATTTGAATGTATGCGTTGTAAAAATGAAAAAAGTTTACCTAAAAAATTTAGTGTAGAAAATGGAATGATTCCTTGCAAAGTTCCCCCTGAGCTTCAAGGATTAACTCAAGTTGAAGAAATGCTAATTGCTAGAGCTTTTCCTGTTATTCAGGTTTATACTAAACCGAGTGGCGGTCAGAAAGCTTACAAAGGACATGTTTTAACTTTGCCACATGACGTGCAGCATATTGCTAATGTTTTGCCCAGATATCCTAGTGATATTCCTGTTATTGTTTTTAAGTTTGATGGGAAAGATAATAAATCAAGAGATCTGAAAGTTCGTAGACAAAAGGTAATTGATGCATTAGTATGGCTTACTGGAAAGAATGAAAAGGGGGAACCAAATAATATTAAGTACCAAGACGTGACTATTGATTATAGTAGATTTGAAAAATTACCAAAGAATGATTTCTTACAATTGTCAATGAATGTAGATTTTCAAAATGAAATTTCTGGCAATGATGAAGAGGCTTTGCCTGATATGGGACCAAATTTTGAAGATGATGAGAAGGTATATGATTCTGATACTGAAATGGGTAGCTTTATTCCAACAAAAGTTAAAACCAAAATGGAAAAAGAAATTTTTGAAGACACTTTAAAAAAATCAGAAAAGGTTAATATTGGTAGCGATGCATTAAATGAATTTAAGACTGAATATTTAGCAACAATGGCGTTTCCAACACTTTTTCCAGATGGTAAAGGAGATCCAACTAATTATAGCACCAAAAGGGAAATTTGTAAAAGTGAGACAGAAACATTCTCAGAAAAGATAAAACATTTGATTAAGTTTGGAGAATTTATAGACGGAAAATGGGTTTATAGATTTGCTGCACACCCACGTTTTGGATTTTGGGCATATAATATGCTTTATCGTAGACGATTGTTAGGACAAGGGAGCTTTTATCTTAAACAAAATCCAGGTGAGGCTAATCTGACTTTAGCAGAGTTGCAAGACATGATTGAATCTGGAAGTTATACTAATGTGATGAGAAAGCTACAAAGATATGCTAAGAATATTACAGGTACTAATGCTTACTGGAATAATGCTAAGGAGGAATTAAAAGCTACTATAAAGCAGGTTGGAGCACCGACAATATTTTGGACTTTGTCTCTTGCAGAATTTCATTGGCCAGAATATCATGCTTTATTTTCTGATGAACAATGTGACTCAAATACTTTAAGAAATAATATAATTAATTATCCACATTTGATAGACTGGTTTTTCACCATTAGAGTTGAGAATTTTGTAAAGCATTGGCTATATGAGTTATTAGGAGCAGAATGGCACTGGTATAGATTTGAATATGCAGTAATGAGGGGCTCTATCCATTGCCACGGTGTAGCAAAATTGAAAAATGATCCAGGCTTAATCGTTCTAACTCAAAAAGCCACTGAAGGATATTTAGCAGAAAAAATATTTTCTAAGAATTGTAATGAAACTGACCGGGTGGAACTGGAACAGAAAGTAATTGAGGGTAAAGCTTCAGAAAAATTAATTCGTGACTATGTGGATTCTCTTGTGACTGCGTGTAACCCATGCACTCCAGAGGATGGCTGGGTTAAACCAAATATTCATCCTTCTAAAAGACGGATTAATGATATTGATAAAGATGATTTAGATGATGATTATTCTGACTTAGTAAATTGTGTCCAGAGGCATAGTAAATGTAGTACAGCTTATTGTTTGCGTAAAGACAAAAATGGTGAGCAATATTGCAGATTTAATTTCCCTTTTGAAAAATGTGATAAAACATTTATTGAATTTGAAGAAGTTAATACTAGGAAAAATGGCATTCAGTACAGACCAAAAATTGTTTTGAATAGAAATGACGCACGAGTAAATCGGCATCAGCGACTGCAACTGCAGTTGTGGCGTGCTAATTGTGACATAATGCCAATCATAGATTATAATGCTTGTTTAGAATATCTTGCTAAGTATGCTTCTAAGGGTGAGAAATTATCAGATGTTGCAAGAGATGCATTTATTTCTGTAGTTGATAATTTAAATGGTACTGAGCAAATGAGATCTATTATTCAAAAGCTTATTATAAGAGCTGTAGGAGAGCGAGATTTTAGTGTTCAAGAGGTCATGCACCATATTTTATCATTAAAGTTGATAAGCTCGACCTATCAAGTTGTAAATGTTTCTCTTGAAGGATCTAGAAAAGTTGAATTTAGTGAGGATGATCTGATTACACAACCTTCCATTGTTGATAATTATGCAAATAGAGAAGGTGATAGATCTATTTTGGAAAGCAATTTTGTAAATTTTGTGTCACACTATTCAGTTCAAAAAGAAATTATTAAGAAAAGAAAGAAGCCAGTGATTGTAAGAGCTTTTCCAAGCCCACCTTCTAATCCAAAAGGTCCTCTGTATGGTGTATTTTGCAAATATCAGTTGTTGAAATACAAACCCTGGAGGAGTAGAATGAGTGATGCTTGGGATGGTTTAGATGAAGCAGATACTGATATGATTTGTCAAAAGTGGAATGAATTTTTGCGAAGTGATTTAGGACAGACTCTTGTTCCAAACTGGAGACGAGAGTTCAGTAATGCTGAACTTTATTTTGAACGATCGGAAAATGATGATTTTGAAGAAAATATTGAAGGAGAACGTGAGGAATGGATGCATATAGCCAATTTATGTGTTCATGACGATAAGTTAGCTAATGATAGGATTGATGCTAATGTAGAATATTGGCAGTCTTTTAGAGATACTTATTCTGAAGAACAAATTGGTGACATGGTTTCTTGGCTTGATAGGAAAAAAGCTGAAACCACTGATAATAATGAGACTGTATTTGAGGTTAACGCTGACTCACTTAATGAAGCGCAACGGAAAGCATTTGATTTAGTTTTGAATCATAAAAGCAATCCAAGTGAACAATTGTTGATGATGATTATAGGTTTAGCAGGTAGTGGTAAAAGTTACTTGATCAATAACATTAGAGCATTGTTAAAGGAAAAATGTGTTGTTACAGCCTACTTTGGAATAGCAGCATTCAATATCAAGGGTAAGACATTGCACTCTTTGTTGAATTTGCCAATCAGAGGAAGAAAGCTTAGTGATCTAAAGGGTCCTGCTCTTTTACAATTACAAGAGAAATTGAATGGTGTAAGATACATAATTATTGATGAATATTCTGTTGTTGGACAAAACTTATTAGGATGGATTGATAAGCGGTGTCGTCAAGGCACTGGTAATACTGATAAGCCGTTTGGAGGGATTTCAATTATTTTAGTTGGCGATATTGCTCAGCTACCACCGGTTGGAGATAAAGTTCTTTATCATAAGAAACCTAATGGTGAAATTGGTACCATGGGTTTCTGTATGTATAGAAAATTTACAACTGTAGTTAAGCTTACTGTTAATGTGAGATCTAAAGGAGATAATGTTGAGCAAGAAAGATTTAGAGCTGCATTGTATAGATTAAGGAATGGTGACTCTACTGAATTTGATTGGAAAATGTTTTTGACAAGAACACCTGGTAATATTGCTAGAAATAATGATGTTAAGAGTTTTGTAAAGTTATCATTTTCTAATGAAAAAGTAGCTAGCGATAACTATGAAGCACTGAGAAGTCTTAATGTACCAATTGCACAAATTAATGCTAGACATAGTAATAAAGCTGCTGCTAAACTAGCTTCAGATGACATGGGAGGGTTAGAACCAAAATTATTTTTAAGCATTGGTGCAAGAGTAATGTTGACTAGAAATCTTTGGACTGAAAAGGGACTTTGTAATGGATCTATGGGAATAGTGAAAGACCTTATTTATCAGATTGGCGATTCTCCTCCGAATCTCCCAATAGCTGTAATTGTTCAGTTTGATTCATTTTATACAGGACCAAGTATTCTTGCAGACCAGCCTCGCTGTGTACCTGTTATTCCTTTAACAAATATTTCAGATTTGCATGGCTCATCTCATGAAAGGCAGCAATTGCCTCTAAGATTATCTTGGGCAATTACTATACACAAATCACAAGGGCTGACTTTAGATAAAGCTTGGATTGATTTAGGAACTTCTGAGAAGTTTATTGGTTTAGCATATGTAGCAATTTCAAGAGTTAGAAAGTTAGATGATATGATAATAGAACCTATGACTTTAGGCCGTTTACAGGATATTAAAAAGCGAAAGGATTTTAAATATAGAGAAGCTGAAGAACAAAAGCTTAGTGAGCTAGCATTGTAACCTGTTTAGCACTTATAGAAGTGAATTTCTTAAGCCATCCAAGGAATCTGTTGTGGCCATACAAGTACAAGGGATCGCTTGGACATCAAAATATGTTTAAGCAATTTTTTTGTGCTTGTAGTGCTAGAATGATGATAAAAAAGAAGAAAAAATTGTTAATAATTTTAAATTTGCATTTTTTTAATTGTACATAAATTTGTATATATTTTTTATTTTCAAGATTAATAATTATTGCTTCAAACACAATTCAACCAAGCTTCAATGATCAGGTAAGAAGACATTGAGTTTAAATAGTTTCTTGTTCAGGCAATGAGGCAAGATTTTTTTCAGTTATTCTCATTACGTGAGAGAGTATGGATTAACCTTAAAGAGAAAAATTTCCTTCATTGTGTCCATTGAATATGATGCTCAATTCTCTAAAATTTTCACTTCTGTAGTTTTTGGCTATTTGAGCAGTGAACCAAAGCAACATATCTCCTGACTTGATACCATAGTTTTTTTAGGCAATGTGGTCGTAGTTTGTTTAATGAAACAGAAACTTTTGTATTTTATTTTTTTAATAACCTTACAAGCCCTGAATGGGATGATGCACTAAATAGAATGAATAGTTTCTGCAGCATAAACTGTTCTACAAGAATTTGCAGTCAATTGATTTTATTACAAACATTTTTCTTTTTAAATTTTCTGTTTACTTTTTATTCAGAATGAATGTTGAAAAAGAAAAGGAAATGGAAATAAACAGTGAAGAACAAGATCTTGAAAGTGAAAGTAGTAAGTTTTGTTTATTTGAAATTTTTGAAAATAATAACATGTAGAACTTGCATATGATTTCTGTAAATCAAAATTTTTTCGAATTTTATTAACCTATTTCATCCAAGAACCAATGTAGGAAAAATAAGAAGCATTGTTACATATAAGTATTTTCCTATTAAATAAATTAAAACTTTCTTTTTCATAGAACATATTGAAGGCAGCGATATTGATAGTTTTTCTTCCGATGCAGAAGATAATAAATGTAAGACTTTCATATCATACAAATTTTAGTACTAAGCCTTTTTTTAGTATTAATCTTCATTCCCAAAGGCTCTTTTTTAAAAACACGAAAAATCCTTTGTGAATGACTGCCTATTTATAACAACACGCACAATTCTCCTCTTTTACCTTCGAAAAGTGTTTGTTTTTGCCATTTATTGACTAAACAAATTTTTGTAGCATTTTACTTTTAAAATTTGACCCCTAATCTTCAAATTGAATACACGTCTTTTTTATAAGAAATATTGCCAGACTAATGTTAAAAATTGAAAATTATAGTTATATATGGAAAAAGAAATCCGAATTCCCAGCTAGAACATGACGTCGTTTCAACGTTGTTTCCACATCTTAACGTACTATGTAGATGCCAGAGAACATTGAAGCAACGTTGTGTGTTAGCTGGGCTATTAAAGCTAAAAATATTTATAAAGTATAACGAAGTTAGCATATGAAACATTCCAGAAACATTCAGGCTGCCTAGCAAAAAGTGTTCCTTATAAAAACAAATGTCTACATAATTTCATTATCAGACAAAATCGATGTCATTATAGGTGTGAAAGGCTACGTCACCACTCTGAGCGATGAAAAAGTCTCCAGGACTCAAAACAAGTATTTTGACTTGAATGTGAAGGAAACCCCATCATCGTCAATAAAAGTGCGTGTAATGTCGGAGAACAAAAATCGACAATTTCTGGAACAGTGCTTTTTGGACAAAAGCCCAGTAAAATTTAAGGGCCTTAGCCCTAGTAAATCTGGTCAAATCTTCTTCAATGAGAAAGTTGGAAGTAAAGTTACACTATGTCGTAAGCCGCTACAATTTTCTTGTGACGACGTAGTTGACTCTACTGTTAAAGACATCATATCCAACCCTCCGAAGAACCTTGTATCCATCAAGGGACAGATTGAATGGATTGAAGCAGAAAGAGATGTTCGAGTTGGTGGGGTCATGAAAAAAGTGCGGGATGCAAAGTTTACCGATGGTACAGGCTTAATAGATCTGGCAATTTGGGATACCTTGATCACGCAACTGAAAGCCCATCAATCGTTTCGATGTTTCAACGTTGCAGCAAACTACTGGAACAAAAGCTTGAAACTAACAACTACCGTGTCCAGTCGAATTAGTATTATCGAAAATGCTGATGCTTCCACATCATCGCTGCACCAATCTTTCCAACTATCCGAGAAAAAAAACTACAGCATCATCTGTTGTCCGGAGATAGTTGCTGTTGAAAAGCAAGAGTACTATTCATGTCGTAATATAGCTTGTCGCAAAAAGTTGCCAGTCAATGATTCATCAACTGTTAGATGCCCACATTGCAAAAGAAAGCTGAAGACAACTGGTTTAGTCCATACTTTCATTGTCGAAGTCATTGTTGAAAAGAAAGGAAAACAAACAATATTAACGATGTTTCCAAATGTTATTGATACCATGAATTTGGATAGTACGATCCTGGAAGATGAAATACTCAATTTGGAAGGTTATGACTTTCATTACAATTGCAAAAAAATAGTGACAAAAGTCGCTCCACACGAAGATCTTATTTAACCCTTCCCAGTCGACAAAAGACCAAAATATCAATCTTTTGTTAATTTTTTGACACTCCTCCACATGTGACAATCTTTTGTTGTTTTTTTCGATCCTAACAGTCAATTGTGACGTTCCACGCGATTTTCTTTTTAATTAGGCCAAAACTCTCAAATAGCTATTTTGGAGAAGTGTATTTTTATTCAAATGTATGAATACTGCATAAATACAGTGTATTTCAAAACGCGTGGAACGTCACATTTGTTGTATAGATTTGACATTTTACTGCGTCGATATCTTTTGTTGTATATTTTGTATACAGTTCGTTTTAAAAACTAACTTTCAAGTCTTAGTTTTCTCTTCCTGGTTGTTTCTTCAGAGGCACCCCTCTAAAATATCCGACTTTTTGGATTTCTGCGTAAGCAAGAAATCCATTACAACGGGCTGTGTTTTTCTTACTGTCCAACCTAGCATGATCTCAAACACGTCCGCATGCAAACTATGCTGTGAAAGAGAATGATGTATCTGCATATATTATTTATATCTGACAGTATCATAATCTAGCTGAATTGAATAATTATTATATAATTTCCGGGGAAAAAAAATTTACATTAATTATCTCTTTCTAAGATTTGATTAGTTTTCAGGATTTAAAGAGGCTTTGGTTGGCTTAAATATTGAAATATTATTCTCACGTAATCAATAGAACAAAGTAATAAATTACCAGTAACACGTGGGTTTTAACAATGGAAAATTTTGTAATGTGCAATTTTTCTGTCAATTCAAAACAAATACTCGCGTGCATTCGATGTAAATGTTTTTTGACTGTACTATCGAGTATACTTTTGCTTTCATTTGGCAAATTAATAATAAACAAATAAAAGCCTTTGTGACTGGCAGAAATCCATTATGCCCGTCCTGGGCTCTTGTTAATATTAAATCTTCGTTTCCTTTTTGATTCTTTTTAATTTCGTAATATTTTGGCTAAGAAGAAATTTTGACCCGGTTTTAATTGACAACAAGAACAAGATGGCGCAAAATGGTAGCAGCATGCTTTCGAAAGCTTAGTTTTGTTTATTGTGCGAATGCGCGACCAGAAATAGCCATAAAAAAGTAGTTAGTGTAAACGGGTCTTATCGAATGTAAATAGGGTCTTATTAAGAAACGCCACCAGCAAATAATTTTCAAAACAAAGAAATGTACATACATGAGTTGAATTTTTTTAAGAAAAAAAATTATAAGAGCTTATGTGTAAAAAGAAATGCGTCTACTTCGACCAGTATTAAAAACAAAGATTCCGTGGACTCAAGAAACCTTCCCAAAAATTTGCGATCTTCGATGCAAAATGACAGTTTAGATAGCTAACAATCTTTAGATGTAATTAAAAAGTTCGTTAAGATTGAACTACCCACAATAAAAAATCGTACCTTACATTCAAATGTTAAGCATTTTTAGTAAAAGTAACTACTTACTACTTTTAACTTAAAGCCTTACTACCATGCATCTAACATAAGCAATCTGAAAAATATCCATCTCTTCGTGTATTATTAAGCGATAGAATATTAGAAAAATTCATTTTAGAATGTTTGCTTGATAAAACCTTCGAATATTTTTAGACTGCGTTGCTTTGTGAGAATTCATCTAATTTCTGAACGAAGTCTCGTCAACTATTAAGCGCAGGCTAAAAACTGCTGTTTCGGCCGGAGTAGTAGTAGTAGGAGTCCAAGGGTGTTTTAATACGGTACTCGCTTAAGCTGCCACCGTAAAAAATTATTGCTTTCAATAACTACATAACAATGATTGTTATGTGTAGTTATTGAATTGAATCCAAAATATTTTTGGCAGATGACAGCCTTTTCCTAAATCAACGATCATAATGTTATCAAAACGTTTTTTAACACGACATTTTTTAACGATCGTTTGCATCCTCTATTGGAAGAGACTTTAGTATCGTCTCGGCAATTTCTTTTTACCTTTGTACATTTCGACCACTAGGGAGCTGGTAAATCTTTGGCCTGATGAAATTTTTTAATCTGAAGCCTGATGCTTTAGCCTGTACGTGGGGGCACTCCTAGCTTTAGCTACTTGCTAGTTTTAAAATTTAAACGTAAAATTTCTTTCTTTTGTGTTGTTATTTCTATTGTTGAGTGAAAACTTTTTGGCTGTTTTTGGCTGCGGTCGTTCCTCCCTCCTCCTAACGAAAAATAACATCATAGAATGATTGCTCATAAAAATGAATTCATTCTCCTCTCATCTTCTTTCTCATGAATCTCTCTCGTGATTTATATTATGACACACGAGTTATCGTGGTTAATGCCTGATGTACACCCCAAAAGTTATGTTTGAACTGTGGTGTTTGCAGACCAAAGATTTTTACTGACGTCAAGTAACATCACAGTTCCCAATCTCCAAAGTTTCAACAGTTAATTCTATAATAATAGGCCTGAACAGCATTGAAACATTTCATTCATTCCATTCATGAAACACCAAAAAACGATTTTTTTTGTCGCCACTCCACTATTCAATATCCCTTTTGCTCTTGTTCCAGGATATACAACGTGGTCGTTGACATGATGGTGGTACAAAAATTTAAAAAAGACACACGCAAAAAAATTATATAATATTATACATATAGCCAGCTCTCTATATATATTCGTTTTTAGAATACAGTCAGTAGAACCATCTACTGAAGCTACTGAATTTGTTTTATCGTTTGTTTTATCGTTTGTTTTATTTTGTTTTCTTCTCTGAAAATTAAATTAGACCTGCGCCGCCGCCAGGCCACGCCAATTAATTAGTTAGCGATATATATATGATGATGAAGTTTCTGTCATCATGTATGATGATGTCCAACACAACCACCACACATACCACATAGATTAAACTCAAACAATGAAAACAAAATGTGTGTGTGACATCAATCAGTTCTTGATGAAGGACTATATACAACTTATATAAAAAACACTTACCTCTAATAATAAAATACTAATTTCATCTCTCTCAAAACAACCCCAATTATTCCAGAGAGGCCCCAAGCTGTAATGGAGGGATGAAGTTGCTGTGATTGGTAGCAATGTGTAAATGTGTACAAGAATTCTACATGTGAAAAAAATATAAAGTAGTAGAAACGAAACTGAAAGCTGAAAATGTAGTAATTAGTTTTTGCTGTGTTCTAACCTTTTGACATAATATTCTGGTGTATGCTATTTTTTCAATAGGCTTTTCAGGAACTGACATGCACTGCTTTGTCCATACTGAATTTTGATTGAGCTACGGCTTGCTCTTCTTGAATTTAAGCGTTGAAATTTTTTTCAATTTGATAATAAATTTGATTTATAGATAAGAAAATTTTGTCAATTTTGTATAAAAAAGTTTTGTGTCTGATATAAGATATAACATTTTAAAGTTCTTTTGACTGCTGGGCTTTGTTGCTGCAAAGCACTTTGACATCTTTTGGTTATGTTTGGAAAAACAAGCTGAACAAGAAATATTTGGGAACTGTCATTGAGTTTAAAGACATAAAATACTTACTATCTGGCTTTCAAATCTGGTCTTGCCTACCACGAATCCATTTGGATTCTCATTTTTAAGGAATATACAAATTTTCTTAGCCCAATTTGACCATAGGAACCAACGATTATGAACATAATTCTATTTTAATAGAACATAATTCAAATTGAATATATTTATATTGTTTGTCAGTCTAGTATTCATAATATATAACTAGAGTTTATCATGTCATAGACCGGTTGTTTTTGTTTGCGACGTTTCGACAGTTACTACTGTCATCATCGGGCGTTTGTAAATGAATGATGTAAAGTTTATATATGTTTTCAGTAGGATCGAAATTAGGATCGAAGTTATTTCGGACCTGGAAGGAAGCAATGTCAATATTTCGGACCTGGAAGGAAGCAATGTCAATTATTTGTTTTGCGTAGAGCTGGAAACCATATCGCAGGAACATTATACGATGTACTATTAATACTGGAATTGTTTTTGACACTGTATATAGTCTCTTTGACTTTTCGAGCAGTCCATCCTTTTTCCTTGTCAAGGATCTTTCTATTCTCCCAATCAAACTTGTGGTCATTAGTCCAACAGTGGTCAGCAATTTCGTTTTTGGTTACATCGCCATTCCGTACGGCTCGCATATGTTCTTTGATGCGTTGCTCAAATGTTCTTTTTGTTTCTCCTATATAAACTGATTCACAATCACTACATGGAATTTGGTATATCACGTTATTTGTGTCGTTCATTGAGATCTTGTCTTTCAGATGAGATAATATGTTACGAAGAGTTTCCGTTGATCGAAATCTGCATTTGATGTTGTGTGCACGGAATATTCTTTGTAAAGCATTACTGATACCAGATACATAAGGAATACTAATAGTGGTCACCGGTTCTTGTTTTGTTGATTCTTCGGTGTTTGAAGTTCGAGTATTGTTTATTCTATTTTCAACTCTTCTAACAATCGTCCTGTCATATCCATTTGCTTGGAGAACCGATTTGATATGTTTCATTTCTTCAACACGATCATCGTCATTACTAACAATATCTTTCGCCCGATTTATTAACGATGCAACAACACTTTCTTTGCAACTTTGTTGATGGTTTGAGTTACAGTTTAGATATTGGTCTGTATGTGTTGGTTTACGATATACGTTCACTGAAATGCTTCCGTCTTGATTTCTTTTTACAAGAGTATCCAAGAATGGGATGCAATTATTCGATTCCTGCTCGATTGTAAATTTTATTTTCGGGTGCAATCCATTTAGATGTTGATGAAAATTATTCAATGAATCTCGTGTCACTATAGCGTAAACATCGTCAACAAAACGTTTCCATACTTTTGGGGGTTTGTCAGCGGTTGTTGTGGCTGTGGACTCAAACGCTTGCATGAAGATTTCAGCAACTACAGAAGATGCCGGACCTCCCATTGCAACTCCATCTGTTTGAGTGTAATAAGTTTCATCGAATAGAAACCACGTTTTTGTTAATACAAGCGTTATCAATTCCAAAAATTCTGTTGGTGGAATTTTCGTTTTGGATGAAAAGTTTGAGTCATTAGAGATTAAATCTCTAATTATATTGATCGTGTCATTTATCGGTACATTTGTGTAAAGTGATGTAACATCGAATGATACCATTTCTTCATCAACATTGACAGTTTTTGTTCTAACAAAGTCGGAAAACTCTTTTGAATTCTTGCATCGGTTAGTATAGACGGAAATATCGTCGGAAATATTGACATTGCTTCCTTCCAGGTCCGAAATAATTTCGATCCTAATTTCGATCCTACTGAAAACATATATAAACTTTACATCATTCATTTACAAACGCCCGATGATGACAGTAGTAACTGTCGAAACGTCGCAAACAAAAACAACCGGTCTATGACATGATAAACTCTAGTTATATAGAACATAATTCCTTTATTCCTTTATTAAGTGTGAGACTGCCAACTTGTCTGGTCTTTTAGTAATCAAACAAATTTAAAAGGGATTAAGAGTCTAAATAAACAAAAGTTTAGACTCATTTTGTAGGTCTGTCCATCGAGAACATTGTAAAATCTTGCTTAGAGAATTTTTTAAAACCAACAATAGTACAAATCCTCCATACATGAGCAGTGTTTTTAAATTCCGTGAGAGCACCGGTTACTATCTGAGAAATTGAAGCACTTTAAAGCAAAATTTATTTGGACTACTAAACACAGTCTTGGGTCCATTTCTCATATAGGTGCACAGCTATGGGACAATATCCCAGTCAAGGAAAGTAAAAGTAAAAGACTCCACATCATTAGGTGTTCTTCGTGCTAAATTAAGGTCTCTTCCAAGTCTCTTGTGTCGCTGTCATATGTGCACCTAAGAACCTATACTCTTATAGTTTTTATAATTTTATTAGTTTTATCTTATATATATATATTTTATCAATGATTGATGCAAATATTCATGTAGCTACCCTGGTAAAAATCCTGACAGGATCCTCCTATAGGAGGATTCTGTAGGATCTTGTTAAGATCTTTCAGGATCCTAGTTAAGATCTTTCAGGATTCTAGTTAAGATTTCAACCAGGGTACACCCTTCCCTGTTCCTTATTCTTTTTATTCTCCTAAATTATCATTATTGTTTTTAAATGTATTTATCAGCTTTAAACAAATTCGAAATGAATGAAATAAAAATAAAATTAATGTTATGTTCAGCCACCATGTTTCCCTCAAATCGAATTAAATGAAATAAAATAGCAAACTAGAAATACCTACACACCGAACAAAGAATAAGGATCATGTTTCAGGAATCTTCAATTTTAAAAGTTGACTCCCATAAGTTCAAAAGAAAAATGCCCTATAGTAATCATAAATGAAACAGTTATATGTAACAGTTATGTATATAATTATAATTGAGTGTTTTATTTGAAATATTTTACCAACACTTTCTATTTTAGAGTTATTGTTTTTGTATATAGAAGTTCTTGGGTTTGAGTAAAACCATGCTTTCATTGAGATGAATAACAATGAGTTTTTGTGAACCTGATGATATTGTGACACAGATTGATGTTGGTCCATCAACTTTTGGAAGTCTTTTGAAGAGCTCGTATCATATTCCCTATCTTAAAAGTTTGGAGAGAGAACGATCCATCGAGTCGCCATACACGTCCCTTGGTTCAACTGAAAATTCATATGCAAGCATACGAATGATGGAGAATTATGGATCCCTGAAAGCCAAGGCAGAAAGAGTTACGGAAGCACATGAAAGTAAATCTAAAGGTAACTTCGAAAGAGTTTTTTCTAATATAGGAATTATATGTAATTTAATATATGAAAAAACCTCACACTAATATCATTCAATTGTTGTCCTTAATTTCCAGCTGTTGTGGAAGCTTTACAAAGTCTTCAGAAGAAAATCCAGCGTTTGGAATCAGATCGTGTTCAAGCGGAAAAAAATTTAAAATGTTTGGCATCAGAGACAAGTGACTACAAGCAACTTCTGGAGCAAAAGAAGGCTATTGAGAAAAATGATGATGTACATAATACACACAGCAAAGGTATTTCATCATTTTTTCCCTCTTTAATAAACTCTTCGGACTGGCAGTGCAGCCTGAAAGAAAAATTTGCCAAAGAATGAATTTTTACATGAAAACACAAAAGATCCTTTGTACCGTTATCTGCAAGGCGGAGTCATTAAAATCTCTTGGATTAACTAAGGTGGTTTGTTTAAACATGTAATTGAAGTGAACGTGGCTCCAAATAAACAAAGGACTTGTTAAAGGCTGTTGGCTGAATATGCTCCTTGTTAGTTACATCTGAAACAAAGTTCCATTTAATAATAAACGCTTAAAAAAGTCAAAATAAGAGAAAATCCAAGTCAAGCGGTAAAAATAATGACATCATTAATGCAACTAAATTTTTCGTCAGCAGTTTGTTTTAAAAATGGAATCATTTTTACCATCTTTGCTGAGTTTTTATTTAAAAAACAGTTTTAGTCGAATTAAGTTTACATGAAGCATGTTATTATCTGTTTTATAATGACTTTTACCTTCACTATGTGTTGTAAGTATTTTTGGGAAGCTCTTCTATTGGTCAAGAGTATTTTGGTTGACCTGGTCTCCATTAAAATTATCAAGTTTGATTCCCATTAATGACATCACAGACAGAAAACTTCAAAACCTTATAAACTGAAGAAGCACTTATCCAAAACACATTAAAATTTTGTGAGTGCCCATTTTGACCACTAAGTATCGATTTATGCCAAAAATTCAATGGTTTATTTTGACAATGATTCTCCTTTTACGCACCGAATGCTAATTTCTCTTACACAGACACGTAAATGTTCCATAAGGCTGCACGGTAGTCATTACAGTCAACATTCCTCTACTTTCTTCTCCTCTACTTTGCTTTTCCTTTACCTTTATTCAGAGCTTGAGGGTCAATTAGAGCATGCTCAAAACAAGTGCCAAATTCTGGAGAAACAGTTAGAATATATGCGCCAGATGATGCACAATAACGTTTTATCAACTTCAAAACCTGCATCCCCCAACGATCCAGTGCCGCAAAACAGTTCTTCTCCATACGCAGTGACCGCAAGTTCCCAATTTGCTACATCACCTTCAGTATCAAGTAACCGACACCTGACTTCACTTGGAATCCATTCTCCTGCTATGGAGAAATTAAATGAATTAGAGAAGGAGCACAAGAAATTGACTGCTTCGCAGAGTATGGCTGAGGTACTTGTTAAAGCTGCTTGTGTTCCTATGTGTTTGCCAAAATTGTTTTGTTGTTTTTTTTGTGTGTGTTTTTTTCTTAATGAATATTTTTTATGTTAGCATAAAATTCGTGAATTGGAAGAGAAAATACGGGAAGAGAAACATTATAGAAAATTGTTGCAAGATAAAGCAGCTGAGGTATGCCGTCTGAATAACTCATTGCATTGAACTGCAGCGAATAGAAGAATGGATGCTTTCTCATTTGTATTTCCTTTTAGCTTCAACATGCTTTCGCCACAAACATGCGTTCACCTTCGGCAAAAGTTGAAAAAAACGTGCAACCAAAGAAAACAAGAAATCCCAAAAAGGTTTATTTTTTTTCTTCATTCCAAGGGAAGAAAGGAATTGTCATAAAAACTTTAATCTTTAAGGCTGCACTCTTTTCTTCTTTAGGTAGTACACTCTTTTCCAAACCAACTGTCAAGAAATACAATGGCAAAATATCCAGAACCACTCTGTTCACCATCGTGTTTTTCACATTTAACGTCAATTCCGTTTGTCGTTGGACAGGTAAGTTTTCTGCAATTGTGTTCGGTTTTTCTTACGTTATTCTGTTAGGTAAGAAGTGTTGTATTTGTACATAAACATTCGTAAATAATAGGTAACAGTCTCAGAAATAAGTTATTCAGGAAAAACTTAGTAGCGATGGTGTTTCTACATACTAGAGACGAAATCGTTTTTGATTACCTTATTCCCCCGCATATAACGCCGCCCCGCATATAACGCCGCCCCGCATATAACGCCACCCTGCATAAAAGCCCATGTGCTAATACCTGGGTGTAGACCCACTGCTCTTATTAGTGAAAGTTATTCATTTAGGAAAAAGATGGTAAACGATTTTTTCATTAGATAACCTTTTCTCTTCCAACAATATCTTTCATGATAGGCTCTGTTTTTCGAGATATTAGATGTGATCTTTAAACCGCTTATTCTCCCTTGGACCACATACCGCAGCTTTCAATTTTCCTACTGGTGACTTTTTAATGCGTTACATCAATATCGCAAAATTCGTTTACCTTTACTGACCATTGTTGATTTTGGTGACAAACGTTTTTAAGCCCTTTTACGGGAGTGTTTTCGGTAAGTACTTCGTGTATCACTATCCATGGAAAAGACCCGGACTTTCTTAGAGATGTTGGGTCGTTCTTTAAAATAGTGATACAGGAAGTCGCTACCGTGTTTTCAGGATGCGAAACTCAAAATCATAAAAAATATTTGCTTATAGACCTATCCCGAGTTTATGTTTTTATGTTTTGACCCAGTACAGATCTCGTTTCTGTGCAGACAATAGACCTTTCCCGAAATTCTGTTTCAATTCTCGTGCTCAGTATCAAAATTGCTTTTAACTGCACTATAGGGAATTGGAATGATCGAGACAGTTACTAAGTCATTAAGTTATAAAATCAGTAAAACAATGAGTTGCATCAAAACGAGGCGGGACATGTTGATTGGGCAATTATACGGTGTATAAAACAGAACATTCGGGAAAGATCTATTACTTGAAATTGTCATACAGCGATTTGCAGTTCGGTAAAATTCATATTAGTAAATAATTACCGTTAATAAATGTAACGTATCAAAACGAGGCTGTCTGTTCTGGCCAAGTCAAAATACGACCTAAAAATACGAACAAGGGATTGGTTTATAAGTATATGCTTATATGCATGGAAAAGGGAAATTTCAAAAAGTATTTTATCTGAAACCTATCTTTATCATCAACGGTATAAAGAAGGATTATTCGACTTTGTTATTTCTAGTCGACTGCGCGTTCCCATTCGGTTGGGGCCAACATTCAAAATGTCCTTTCCATCATGAAAAGACATAGTAAGTTATGTGATCAGGGTACCGTCATACCTAAACGGAGTAAGTTGCGCACCAGTTCAGATAAGGAAATGAACAAGTTACTGACGACGTTGCAAGATGAACTGGCACAACTCGGATTGTGAGTAGAAATTATTGTTTGTATTCATCGTTTAGTGTTGTTGTTTTCTGTTGTTTATTAATTGATTGTTGTTAACCCATATGCGATACCAATACGGAAAATAAAGTTTTTTGATTGGCTAAAACGAACTAAACGTCAGTGTAGTTTTGTTTTTCCTGGAAACGCAATATGGTAGCTTCAAATGTAAACAAAAACTTAGATTTCTGCTGATTCCATTGCATCATTTAATGCAGTGTACTTGGACATTTTTTTTATGTTTAGCCAGGAGAACGAACAAATCTAAAACATTGTTTAGTTTAGTATGTAGGCTAGCTAATAAGTAAAATATTATTAACTGTTTTGTTAACACTGTGTACTTTATGGCAATGGTACAAAGTTATGATGTCCGTTATCAGTTTTTTTATGTGGAACTCCCTCTTTGTTCTTTTATGATTCTTAGAGAAAATGATGCTCGGTCATCGTAACGACCTTGCACGCTCGTTCGATACTCAGACCTCGGGGAAATATTTAAAGCACTCCCCAAGCGGTTATTATTATATTATTGGTTTGGCTTGTTTGTATCTTGAAGCAATGATACGCTTTTTTTTATAAACCACCACTTTTATAAGCACCAATTAACAAGCATCAGAGGCACAACCCAGTGGTCAAAATCTTCAAAAAGTCTCTGTGGATGAGTGTTTTTTTTATTGAAACAGCAGGCGATATTGCTTGCCATTTTATAGGAAACACTCCTCCTCCACAGAGATTTTTTGAAGTTTTTTCCCAACTGTCTGGTTCGACTTTTGCTGGTGCTTATGAGAAAGCATTTTTATCATTTTTATAATTATCTTCACGGAAGGGCTCTCTTTCCATGTCAATGTTTTCCACTATTTTATCTTCATTCGTTACACATTTTCTAGCGAACATCGCGAGGTGTCGTCACAATTACAGGTAGCCAAAGATGACAACATTATAACCGATTTGGAAAGGGAGCTTGAACGAGTAGTTGAAAAGATGGAGCAGAAAGGTACGCAGATCACAACGATAAGAGATCATCTATTACGCTCGAATTGCAAAAAGACGCGACCAAGACGTGTTTCCCACAACCAACAATCCGTCAAATTACACCCTGATCAAGAAGTAGAGATCGTGACAACGGTCAGGTCCAAAGAAGTACAAAACCACGTCAAAAAGAACAACCCGAATTTAGACATTTTGAAGAAAGCAAGAAAATTGCAATGCACTCTACGGAAGGACGATTTGAAATGGGACTGACCGAACTTTCCTGAAGAAACGTACGTGCGTGCGTGCGTGCGTGCGTGCGTGCGTGCGTGCGTGCGTGCGTGGGCTGTGGTCGAACTTCTTACCATTTTTTTTAGCAAAGGGATGGGAATATCATCTTGTAAATAGTTAAATTCATTCAAAAATGATAAATTTTTTTATATAATATGTAAAGCAACCGTTTTGTCAGTTTCCTTAGTATATATTTATTTCCATATTTTCATTTCAACTACGCGTTCACGATCAAATTTTTCGAATTTTACACGAAGGAGATGACGACCATTTCATGTCTTTATATTTTCATATTCCGTGTTTAACCTATTTTGTTTCGTGTGCCTAAGTTCAGATCTACAACCTTTTACAAAATATATTAAGAAAAATCAGATAATTGGTTCTAAAAGGAAGATTTCCCATATATATGTATCGTCTAAATTAACATTATAGGTCTCCCTCCCCTCAAATTCTATGTATATGGTTGCAGAAAGTTTAGCAGGATGTTTGTAGACTCAAGAAAAAAAGATCTGGGGCTATTGTATTTGCGTAAGCGTATTGAGTTTTGGGGCGGTGGTGAAGAGTTCACGCCCTTTTGCGAGGTAGCTACTCTATTGTACATAATCTAAAGTTCGCTGACTAAAATACAATATAGAAAATAAATATAGAAAATAAATATAGAAATAGAAATTTAAATTGTTAATGGGTCCATAGAAATTCATATTTCTATGATGGGTCTCAATGAATTTGAAAGTGACAAGGATGCGTTTTTCTTCTTCTTTGTTACTTTTCAAAATTATATTCGTATAGAATTTACATAACTAGTCTGATTACTTATAAAATAAATCATATATAATCAATATTATTAGATGATGCGGTTTAGATGATGATATTATAAGATACGTTTCTCTTCCGCTTTTTTGGCTTTTGAAAAGGACATTTAAATCCTCTGTCTCAAAGCATTGCAATGCAATGGTTTCAGTTTTAACGAACCTAGAATTTTTTGTTTGGGTGTGTGTGGTGTTTGGGGGCGATGGATGAACGGAAGCTGTTCTCGTAGATCATGGCTGAAGAAGATAATGTAGCAGAAAGATTGGGAAAACTGCAATTACTTGCACGACCACTCAAACGTGACGACATAGATGTTTGTGCGTCCTATACTAGTTTCTACGAGCCTTCGAATTTCAAATTTAAAGAGCAGAAAATTGAAGGACGAGTCACTATTACCGAACCTGCAAAATGTAAAACCAATCCATATTACAAGGGTACCAGAAGGAGCAGGTATTCCAATTTCATTGCCGGTATTCATCAGTTTGACCCGTATCAAGAGCTGACAGCCACACAAATAGAAGCCTTTCGCCAAGTGTTTGACATGGTCGACAAAGATGGCGGTGGTGGCATTGACGCTGAAGAGTTGTATAGCAGTATGAAGGATTTAGAGTCGGGACTTAAACTGGACGAAATCAAGGAAATATTAGATGAGTTAGATCGAGATGGTAATGGGGAAATTGATTTTGAAGAATTCCTTTACATGATGACAAGCATGAACATTCAGATAAAAGGTAGGTTTATAAAATTGTTTTCTTTTTTGTCAGCTCCGTTTCTTTTGGTTTCTAAACCAATAACAATCCTGCAGACACTCAATTCAAGATACTTAATTATGTCCAATGTTTTTTAGTATACCCCTATCCCCTTTTATTTTAACGGTAAGTAGCAATAATTCATTTAATGATTAAAAAATTGCTCTCTACATACCAAATTTTTAAGTGTATTGGAAGAACATTGTGGTACATAGACCTTTTCGTATATTCAACAAAAATTAATGGTTTTTGAAATTTACTTTCGTAAAAAATGAAAACGACCCTTAAATTGCTGATGATAAATTTACTATGCTTGAATATTTTTAGATTAAACAAACAACGGAAACACCTGTTCCATTTCGTATATTTTAACAAAAGTTCAGGTCCTTTATAAAAATGTTATCACGAAGAAAGTAACAACACAGAAAACTGTAAAGCGTCACAACTTTGTGAATAATGCATATTTGAACTCGAAATTTTCTATACATCCTGAACTTTAGATTATAAATACATTGAAACACAAATTTTATTGTTGCCCAATTTACTTATGAAAAGGTCTATATACCCATCAGTGAATTATATTGTAGGAACGTAATGATAAACTTGTTTAGAGGCGCAGGTGGAGGATTTTACCTACGCAAAGTCAAGCAAAAAGAGACAGAATATTTTTTTCTCCGTAATCACTAAATTCGCAATGAAACATTCCATTAAGGAAATTGAACGTTATTACGCCAGCAAGGCTCGCTATACACCCCATGTTGTCGGACATTATGCTGCTGGCGCAAGAGTAGATGGTCTTAGTGACAAAGAATTGCGACAGACCTGGAAAAATCTTTCGCTAGCAAGTAAAGGTAAAGATTCGCCGTACGCCCAACCGTTAAATTTTGTAATGTCGTCCAATCACGGACAAGGATTTAAAAAGAAGACTATCTGTCTCAAAGGGAAAAAAAGGAAGAAAAGCAGTCGTTGTTCTGAAAGAAACAGTCCTTCGCTAGCCTTCGTTTCGTCTCAAATGCCATCACCGTGTTCGTGGACCACCAGCCGGGAGAGCTCAAGACCCGAAAGCAAAGTCGGTTGGACACCACGCCATCGTCTGCCCATTACGAAAGTGGCGCTTCCACAACTAAAACACAATCGCAACAAGAAGTTGACCATTATTGATATGGACAAAATCCGCGAGAAAATTAACAAAGCTCGCAACTCGTACTACGAGGAACTGAACCTGGAGAACAAGGAAAAAGCACTGAACTATTGGCAATCTCTGAAAATTGACGATATTCCATGTGAGCGTCTTCAAGAAAATTTCATGAAAGTCTTCCGAGCATACTCGCCAACCTCCGAATACGAGAACCACATCGTACACGAAACGAAACGAAAGCAGGACAAGCTAAAACGGAAGAGAGATTTCAACTTGCGTTTTAACAATTCTCGTGATGACGTCATATCTACTTATACCTGACATGACATTTTCGTGTAACATATCATTAGTATTTCATATTTCAAATACCCTTTTATACATTACGATAAGTCCGTCTCTTAATTACGTACACACGCTTTTTATATAAACCAGTAAAATATCGATGAGGCTCATGTTTTTTTTGCCATTTTGAGCCAACTCTGGCGCTTTAAAGTGGTGGTTATTTGATAGAATATGTCCGAGTATACATCCTCAAATCTTTCAAAACCACCATCTATCTATATCTGTATTTTTTGCGGCAGATAAAGGGTAAAGGAAAGAAAAATTCTTCGCAATGATTTTGAGCCTAGGCTGGTGCTTAGATGACACTTATCTTTTCAGTAAACCTTCTCTTCTGGTGGTTATAAAAGTTGTGCTTATATATAAAAAAAATCATAAAGATCGTTATGGAGATGCTTTTACAAGGCAAAGGGTGTTGTGCTTACGCGGCGAAAAAAAAATTCAAAAGAGGAAAAAAAGAGAGAAAGAGAGGACTTATTTAGCACGTCATTTGGTCTTCATGGTTACGAACTAAACAGAAAGTAAAACCTCGATATAAGATTAAATATGAACCTCTTTATAGTGAATACCTTGACTGTAGCAGACACCTATTTAAGGTGGCGAAGGTGCCCCCTATATTTCACCGTAGTTATCATGAGAGGGAGGGGGATAAACCTAGGGGTGGAGCACTAAATTTTTTGAAGTCTTGTGGATGGAAGGGGTATATCCATTTATTTAAGTGGCTTTTCATCCCTTCTGACAGTACGTTAGTCACCGGGAACAACATTATGCCCTAAAACTTGTCCACTGTCGAGACTAGAAAAGTAAGTGGCACATCTATAAGTACATCTTGAAGTGGATAGTCTGAAGTTCCTGTATCCAGTAGAGCATTTTTGGAAAGGTTTTTTTTTGTACAATGAAAGTCTTTTGAATATGATGAGATTTATGGTAATTTGAATTCAACATTATGGGATAACACGTTGGCGAAATGTTTTGGTGTTGCTGTTGTACGAAGCGTCGAACTGAAGACATTCACACGAAAAGCATCGATCATACTGTAGCTCAAGGTATACAAAAATATCTTTTGTTTTTTCGTCATTATAAAAGAAATTCCGTTCATTTTTTTCTTCGGGCCTCCATTGTTGAATTAGCATAATAGAGCGATGGTATAGTGGATGGTACCTTCGAGTACGGCCGTTGAGATCTGTGTTCGAGTCTCAGTCATGTCGGATCTCCGATGCGCTTTAAAAGCAGCGTATCAGCCCATCTGGAGCCATCGACTAGACTGCGCACTAGCTTTTGGCCAAGTTTAGAGCAATGCTATACGTAGCTCTGGCGGTAAGTCAACTTCCAAGTTGCAAGTCGGTGGGTGGAAGAGCTAACCGATACGGACCGATACAGGCCGACACAAGGACTTACCGTTAGTTTTTCACGCTTATATTCTTTATTCTTTTGATAAGGCAATAGCTTTGCATACAGTACATTCCCTGTCGACTGATAACGACTCTTATTAACTGGATTGACTACGATCTATCACTCCTGGCTTCCATTTTCTACAGTCTGAATTTTCTAATTTTTAGTATGTGTGTGCATAGAAGTAACATTTCAGTTATTTTTTCCCCGATTTTCACGGGGATCAATTGAACAAGGAGATAATAAAAAACTCCATGTGCACAAAAACATAAAAACTGTGTCGACAAAAAAAATAAGACAAAAACTAAAAGCATAAAAAAACCCACAGAAACTCGTAGCTAATTGCAAGCGGAACCTGGCCGAATCCCACTAACTTTGACCGAACATCAAAATTGATCGGTTCCGTTAGCTACCACAAAATGTAACTTCAGTATTGTTGTTGTTGCCAATATCGTAAGGAAATGCGTTTTTTTGCGTTGCGGTTTTAGTCTAAAGAAAGTGAATTTAAAAAGGAAAATAACAAAATACACGATCTGACAAAGTTCCCTGTTACTATCACCCTATATAAAGATGATACACAGACAGATATGCCTCACCATATGTTTCTGAAGCTTGCCTTGCTAACTTGTTTCGAAGTATATGCATGTGAAAAGAAATGGGCTATGCAAAAGGTATGTAAATTCGTTCATGTATTTTTGTATCTGAAAAACATTGAAAGATTCAATGGTTCATCCATATTTGGATATATTTTGTTTGCTTGTTTGTTTGTTTGTTTTTCTCTTTGGTTGTATTTTTTGGTTGTTTTTATTAGTTTTGAAACTAATTGCGTTGGTCTTTGTTTTTTTTCTCGGAGAGCATGGGTTCTGTATATTGAACGTTTCTCACGAGAGATAAAAAGAATACTCCTCCCGTCTCTAATGTCTAAATGTTTGTATGTATGGTATATGTGTATATATGTTTTAATGCATATTTTAGTTGGAATCCTGGTTGTGCTATGGTGTATTGGAGCTACCCGTGCCACACCAAAAACTGCTGCGAGACTCCAATGCAGGTTATGCTTATTTTAAACCTCCTTATTATACCGATGCAGGACTTCAGGCTATGAAGCTGTCTCCCAATTCTGGAAATCGGATTTCGAAATCGCTCACGAGATTCCTTTCAGCGCGGGCATTCGCCAAGGATTGTTCTCTAAGTTCCAACGACATGGGCGGTTTACAAAAGGGAACTTCCAGATTGGTCGGAACAAACTAAAAAGTTCATCAAGTTTTTGCATGAAGTTGACGAAGAATCAGTATCATACCTGCAGCTTTCTCCTTCAAATCGTCAGGTAAAATCAAATTATATATTCCCAGCATAATCGAAGGGTTTCTTATGGTGTTCGGTTGAACTTTACAATAAAAGATAAATATCATTAAGTCGATAATTATTTTTTTATTTAATTATTTTATAGGATTTTAAACAACTCAATGCACTAAACGAAGCCAACTGTTTAAGATATTTAAATAGCATGCCGATGACTCCCATCCAAGTAAATCAAAAGCGAACTGAAGAACATTTAACTAGTGTGTTTAATGGGTTATGTGAATGTCTGCGCAGCGCTCCTGGAAACATACGTCTTGGGTTTAAAGCTGTCAATCAAAGGTTGAAAGACGCGTTTGACCCAATGTTAAAGTCGCGCAGAGATCCAGCTACACATCCAAACTTGACTACAAAATCAAAAATAATCCAAGGATACATGAAGAGTTTAGGTGTAACCGTACACTTCCTTCATTATGACAACCAAAAGGAAAATTATTATTATAGTTCTGATAAAGACTATTATGGGAGTTTGAGGTTATAATGAAGTTCATATCTGGCGATATCTTTATAACCGTTGATCTTCATCTGTATCTTAAAGGGATTAATGTCTTAAAAAAACAATCTTATATAAGATGATGCATAGTTGTTTTGCTTTTCCTTTCTACAAGCCAAAGATAACACTTCACTCGCATTCATAAGTTGTTCCTTATAATGTTCAGAGATTAGAGTAACCTGGCAATCCGTGTTCAATTAAACAAAGCAAAACATATAAGTTTTTTCTTTTATAAGCAACACAAAATTTTGGCTGATGCTCAATGTTAAGTTGCCCTCTTTTACAGGCTGATTTGTTGCTTGCTTGTTGCTTGTTGGCCATCTACAACCACATTTGCGTCTTTGTCTAAAAAGGTAGGCCAGCGCGGGTTTCTTAAAACCTAATAGCTTTTTTATTACACGCTTCTCATCACCAAACAAAAAAATATAGTCCCTTGTTGCTTTTTTATTTTAGTTATAAGTTTTGTTCTCAGTTTATTGGCGAGGCAACTGATCTTTCATTCCCCCATGTCTGTCAGTCAGTCTGTAGCATCGTACCATAAGCAAAAGAAAATGATTTCAAGTCAACTGCGTTAAGATAATGATGACGGGTGCATTATAATATTAGACCATCTACCTTAAGTGGATTAATTTTTGCAAGTAGAAGTTTTCGCGGATTTTGGCATTTTCCACGAAATTTAATCCACGCGAAATCTCAATTAAACGTTTGCCGTAAAATTTAATATGGCCGAAAAACAATAGAAAATTTCTGAAAAATGAAAATGAAGGGCGAAAACTATTCTAACTAACTCAATAAAAAAAACGTAATAAAAGTTTTTGATAAAAAACAAAGAAGCAACATCGTGTTATGTATTTCATTCAATAAACATACATACATATAAATACATAAAATTCTGACAACCAGGATAATTCTATAGGGGTCAGACCTATATATATATACGGTGAACTCCCGGTAACTGGAACCTCCTAGGGACCGGGGAAAATAGTTCGTCCTAACGAATGTTCGAGTTAAGCGAATCTCCCGTTAAGTCGAATTCTGGCAAAAATGAGATATTAGTTCGAGTTAAGACGATTCTTTCTTTAAAGATCATAATAATATTATGTCACAATATTAACATTCACTGGAAGAAGTTTCGTATATCTTATTTACTGTCTTTATCTGGACAGGCAAAATATACCTTATCGGGGAAAAGAAAGTCGTGGAAAAGTGACTAAAATTTTGGGGTGGTGACTAAATTTTTCCAGACCAAAATTTTCCCCGTCTTCCTTTTACCCGACCTGTATTTTTCCCCGATCTTTTTTCCCCGACCAATATTTCTTCCCGACTTTTTTCCTCAACTATTAATTTTTCCCGATTCATGTATTCCCGAGAATTTCTTCACATGGTAATTTACACTTTAAAATGTTTTATATTTTTTTGGTCGAAAAACTTTATTTATTCATACAATTACTTGAATTTAAAGGAACTCTTCATCCACCACACCTATGATATTTCAGAAAATATCCTTACAAAATCAGAAAAGAAAACGACAAGTGAATCTGCTTAGCATAAAAAAAAAAGGAAGAAACTTGTTTTAATATGAACAAACTTGTAAACGTTTACAACAATAACTCAAATACCTAATCCCAAGGATAAAAAAGATAACAAAAGAAACTGTAAAAAAGTTTTCAGTTCTTTCATTCTTGTGCACTTCTCTTAGTTGGGGAAAAGTGACTAATTTGAAAATTTAGTCGGGGAAAAATGACTTAATGTTCCTTAGATGACTAACTTTTTTCCCGACTAAATTTCCCCCCGATAAGGTATGTCTGTCTTACGCAAAGAATTAATAAAAATGAAAGAAATCTGAATTTTGTAATTTAACAAGTCTTTTGAATTCCTTTTACCAAGAAAAAAGTTCGAGTTATACGAAGAAATTAACCGAAGGGAGACTTAAAAATATATATATATATTATAAAAAATAAATATATATATATATTATAAAAAATAAATATATATATAAAAAAAAATATTCTAAAATAACTTAAGTTGGGAAGAATTTTCTGGTAAAAAGACACATTGATGGGATTCAAACAAAAGCGAATAAAATATTAGCGGATAGTCACGTAGAACGACAAAACGTGTGAAAGTGACAAAACTATACACCTTTCCCGAATTTCTGTTGAAACAGCGGGTTTTTGTCTAGTAAGTACATCCGGCCTCGTTTTAGATATTAAAATTGCCTTTAATCATTCTACTGGGAGTTTTAGTAATAGAGAGAATTACGAAGTAAAAGTTAAAACATTATTGAAACAATAAATTTTATAAAAACGAGGTTGGGTGTACTAACTAGGTCAAAACACGGTGTTTAAACAGAAACTTGGGAAAGGTGTTTTGGAGGCTATTGACAAATAACAAGCATCATTATCATCACACCATCATCGTCATCTTCATCGTCCGTAAGCAGATAAAAATAATTAATTTGTTTTAATTGTTTCTAAACGCAGATTAAATAAAGAACGAATTTTTTTTTCTTTAAATAAAAATAAAAATGAAATGTTACTTCTATGCACACACATACTAAAAATTAGAAAATTCAGACTGTAGAAAATGGAAGCCAGGAGTGATAGACCATAGTCAATCCAGTTAATATGAGTCTTTATCAGTCGACAGGGAATGTACTGTATGCAAAGCTATTGCCTTATCAAAAGAATAAAGAATATAAGCGTGAAAAACTAACGGTAAATAAAAATTCATTTAGGTCAAAGTTTAGCCTGTACTGCATATTCTTAGCAGACTAAAGATTGTCCAAAGATTATAAACAATTCGTTGTGGAAGTACACAGAAATGTTCAGTTAAATCCTTCGAAGTGTAGATAGAAGAAAATACGTCGCCATCTTCAGATAATAAGGATCAACATTCAAATCAAAAGCTTGATACAGTTGTTGGGAAGTTTACAGTGGGTGCATAGATAACCTTTCGAATACATCTTGGGCGCATGGGCGTTTTGTTGTGTTAGGAATATCACTTTTTTACAAAGGTAACATTTATCTGTCCCGGGTGCAACATTGTGTTTGTGGCGCTGGCAGACGAATGCTTCATTGTCTTGTTTCTTCCATGGCGCGTATCCACCGCACAAAATGCACAGTTGATTGGTTGGCAGAGGCTTTTGACTGACTAACCTTGATCTCATACTGCACATGTTGCAGATGTGAACAGCTGTTTTGAATGGGTTCTTGCCAGGGAATATAGAGGTGTAACAACGAAATTTCTAGAAAAGACAAATATGGTTAAATAATTTGAAGCAGCCGGTGATGCAAAACAGTAACCATATCGGGGAAACTTTTCCCCGGCGTAGTTTTTTCCCGTGAAAGTTTTCCCCGACCAGGTATTCAGTTATCTGTACCTATAAATCAGTAGGATCCATTTCTTTTAATATCGCCAATGGAACTTTAATGTTTAAGTTGGAAAAGAATACTTTGGTCATATTATAGTAGCTAACAGCTAGGAGGATGAAGAGAAGGAGACACAACGCGTAACTATTTTCTCGTGTTCTATTCAAATTTCTATTGTTCATAAATTCCAAAGAAATATGACGGTGTTACGCGTTTCATTGGATTTGTGACATTTTTGAGAATTTTTTGATTCTTATGTACCTTTTTGAATCTTATGTACCTTTTGGAAAATTCCTGATATCTTCAAACAGACAAGGAAATAAATCCTAATTCTTTTACTTAACATAAATGCAATATTTGTATTTTACTCTCTGAAAGTTCCAGAACGTAAAACACCAGGGAGGGGAAGAAAAGCCCATTTAAAGTTTGCCAAATTTTCAACAAAAATATGTTGAAAACAAAGGATAAAACTTTTGTTTTTGCCTAATTTTGTTTCCAGACCTCCAGGCTTTCCTTAGTTATTAGCAGTTTTAAAAGTACAAATTAAAATAATTTTTTGTAATAATTTTCACTAATTATGTGTCTTATAACAAAAGAGATTTCGTCCGCTTATTGTTGTAAAATGATCAACCAACGTGTAGTCTACACAACATAAGAAATTATGAAACTTGATAACCAATGACAAAGCAGGAATAAGTAATTATGCGTTTTTTTCCACGATTTCAGTTAATATCGTGGAGATTTAAAAAGTATGTTTGTATTATGTCACTTAGTGGCCGTAACACGGTTATTTCAAAAGAATTTCAGAAGTTGTGTCTTCTCCCCATTCATCCTCCTAGCTAACAGTTACAAAACTAGACTTCTAGTATTATTTATGACTAGGCCATTATACGGCGTTTAACTGTTAATTCGGAAAAGGCTATTTTATATGATTGATGTGACACAAGTTTGCATTAGAATGAGGACGGCCTAGTGTAAATCTTAGAAAATTGGAAAGCGCGCTTGAGAGATAAAAGTGAAATAAATCTGCCAAGAGATCATGATCATTCAGAGGCGGATCTAGAATCTAACCGAAATTTATGGAGGAGAGCATGGTCATTAAGCGTATAAAAGAAAAACGTGCAAATAACCTAATCAACACTTATGTTTTCACAGAAAATTCATGACTCTGTACTCCTCCACTTTCTTGACTAACCCTAGATCCGTCGCTGTTATTACCTTAAAAGCAAAACTCTTTTCAACATCCGAAACTATCACACTTCTAATATCCTTCTGACAATATTCTACAAGTTGTGAATATAGGCGGGCTTCCTTCAAATGTTTGAATATCGATAAAGCCACTCGAGAATCATTTTGGCCGTTTCCAAGAAAGAAATTCGCAAGTTTTTGATGGTATCTTTTCACTAGTTCCTCTTCCGCCAAGTACTTTGAAGCAACAACCTAAAAGAACAAGACGTCTTATACGAAACTGGCCTTTGTAAACAGACAAAAAGGTGTAAGTGAAAAATGGTAAACCTCCCCAACAGCGGCATGGAAAAACGTGAGCATTTCCTGATCTCCTTTAATGCTGGTATTCATCAAAAATGATTTGACTTGGCGATGTGCTTTCAACCAAATCAACATCGGTAGTGATTCGGTGTCTTCTTCGCGTAATAAGCTTCGTATTTCTGTCTCCGTTAATCCGGAATTACAACATCTCAGAAAACATAAAAACTGGAGAAAAATAATAAAAAAGACTTTCATCACATTATCTGCATTTATATTAACCACACCGGTTAGATGCAAAAAAATCGTTTGCCGGCAACTGAGTCAGATCTCGACAACATATTATAAGGACTTGGGAAAGCGCATAATTATAAGAGAGAGAGAAAATAGTCTGAAAATCACCTTCACTAAAGTCTCTCCAATGATGATGAAGCGAAAACAACAAAATTTATTACCGGTTTTACTTTGTCGGTCTCGTCTTCCGTAATAATTCGTTCTAAAATCATACCAATTAGCTCTGGAATTGTTCCTGAAAAAACAGAACAGACAATTACTTGTCATTTGAACAAGGAAATTTGTTCTTTAAAAAAAATCCACGGCGATTTATCAAGTGTTTCGAAAAGAGACGTTTTTTATAAGCAACACGACGCTCAAATCTGTCCAAAAAAACCCCAGAAAACAAAACCAAAAACGAAAGAAAAAGAAAAAGGAACTTATATCTGGTTCGAAATGTAAAGTATATAAAATGAAGTCCCCTCTTCAAAGGGTTCTCCGTTTTTTTCTTGCGAGCAACTTAAGCTCGGCTTGTGAGCAACTTGAGGTTCGGTCAAAATTTTGTGTTGCTTATAATGAAAAACGCGTAAAACGTGTTTGACTGGAAAACTGACCAGGAAGCAACTTTATCCGTTCGGTGACTTGTTCGAACACACCAAAAACACGTAACTCCTCGCACGCCATTGTTAACCACAGGGGTGACGAGGCTGCATCCAGTGAAATCAGAAGCTCCATCTGTTCAGCGTCGAGTTGCTTGTTATACCGAGAGAATAGGGTTTCCACTAACTTTCGTCTGTAGTTCACATCGAAGCCAGTTAATAAGATTTCTTTTAGACCACTTTGGAATTTCTCCCTCATCGATTCGTATCCTTGGTAACTTGGTGTGCAACTGATTACATACCGAATGTTACATTCGCCGTGTGGAGTTGGCAACCAATCACAACTTCTCCCGAACATATCATAGAATTGGTTGACCGCATCAAGAACGATTGTTAGACCTTTTATACGTTCTGAGGAGGCCACCAGCTTTTCGTGAAAATACGCCTTCAGGTAATCGTAATTGTCCCTTTCTTCTGTAAGAGGAGGTTCTGTTTCTAGTTTCTCAGATAACTCTTGGCAGAATCTTTGTAAAACAGTCAGAGAGTTCGTGGAGCCTGGGGCTGAACTGGAAAAGTTGTACAAACAAGGACGATCGGCCTGCAAAAAAGAAACAAAATGGCCAATTTGTGAAGTAACACATCGTAATGAATATCATAAGGAGGCAAAACAGGCTCACCTCATTTAGCTTTAACACCTGTTTTGCCACTAAGGACGACTTTCCCATGCCAGGTTCAGCCACTATAAGCAAACAACCTTCATTTTCATCGTTCTGCACGAAATTCATCATAGCATTTATTTCCTCTTCCCTACCAATCACCCATTGACCACGTTTAGCGATGAAGACGTCTTGCATCAGTTGCTGGCGACTTGTTTCTGACATTTGTTCCGACATGTTGTTTTCTGATGCATAACATGTGATGCGTCTCTTGAAAAACTCGATTACGCTTGTCTCAAACTCATCCAAATCAATGAAGGATACCTTGTAATGACAGAAATAAAAAGACCAAGGCAATTAAAAGTTTGAATAATAAAGTAATTATGAAAATAACGACACAAATTGTTCCATGAAGATAAATAATTATATTCGCTTCGTTGACGACGCATAGATTTGGTAACGTTATTGCTTACGAAACAACTTTAAAATACTTCAAGGGAGATTTTGTTGTTGTTGTTGTTGTTGTTGTTTATGTTAGTCTCCGATTACCTTCTCCATTCCTGTAGAATTATCTATCCCACTGGCTGTTGATTTATATCCAAAGGTTTGGTCAGGAAATCTTTCAGTAATTTCGTTTTTCAATCGCTTAAATATAAAGTTTATTAAATCAACATTTTTATGATTTATTGCAATTTAGATAAAACATTTTAAATGATTTATATGTTATTATTTAAAGCTTCAACCACATAATAACTTACTTGCAAACACTTCTTTGCCAGTGGAATCTCGTCTAAGAAATAACGTGCGAACGACTGGGGAATGTTTGCTAATGAATCCTTATCCCGCATCATGAATAACGAATTTTCTGAATTCGTTCGTAAAGCTGCATGGAGTATCTCCATATGGGTTATTGAGGTCGGATACACCCATTCGTAATTGGAAATCAATTCATCAGATAAATCTTTCAAGGTAGGTATCCAGCCATATCTAAAAATATCATGTTTACATAATTTTGCATGAACGTTCTTTTTAGTTTCTTTTTCTACAACCCTCCACAAAATTTAATTGAGAAAATGTCAAAAACTGCAGCCTGAAAAGACCTTTACTAAGAGCACTATAATAAGAAATGACACATCAACTACCTGCGCACTTCAAATAATATTGAACTGGGTGTGGGGCGGCAATCTTCTCAAAGTCTTTGTAGAGACTAGTAGTTGTTTTGATTAGCTGTCAATTAAAACTAAGGCATTCTAAGTAAATGTTTTTGAAATACCTCCTTAAAGAATTTGGAAAAGATTTTATACCTTTCACCAAGCATGTTCAAAAAGAATGGTTTGGCATCCGTTTCATCAATGCATTTATCTAACTCTCCCATACATATATTTATCGTCTCTTCTGTTTTTGTATTTTTTGGAACACCCCAACGAAGATCACATTCCAATAAGTGAATTTGATATTGTTCACACCACTCTTTTAATTCAGGAATAACCTATAAAGTCAATAATTTGTTTGTTTATATGCAACATTCATATTTGTTTCATTTTGCAATTATTTGGTCAAAATATTTATTTACACTATTTTCACTAACTACAAAGTCTTTTTACACAAAACAGAAGGCACCACCAACCTTTTTAACAAGTACCTCCCTTTCAGCATGAAAGTCTGTGAATGTTGAGGAGATGAACAAACGTATAACCTTCCACGATTGGCAACTATTTCGTAGTTTCTTTCTGTTTTCATATTTCTCCTTGTATTTTGGTAAGGTTGCGTCAATTTTCTGCCACACAGTGTCAATGATATCTTCAAAATCACCATTATCTCTCGAAAAGTTGCTACCAACATTTGGAACAATTTTACTGCAATCACCTTTCTGGTCTTGTAAATTTTTGCCACAACCATTATTTGAATTTACATTTAACTTCTCCTTAAAATGATTTTCGTTTTCACTATCATCAATTTCAGGACCATCTTTCTTACCTATTTGGTTTGTTTTAATATCCCTCCCATGACCGGTTAATTCAAAATCATCTTCAAAATTTTCATACTTCTCATTTGATCCTCTGCCATTTGTTCGACAATTATCTTTACAGGTATCCAGTAAACCGCCCATATTCTGATTAGAAAAATTTGATGGTGGAATGTTTTGTTTGCCACTGCTGTGTATAAACTTGCCAGTTGGAAGCCACACATCACTCTGTTGGTCACATGCCACTTTAGATCTATACAAAAACTCAAAATGAAGAAGTTGATCGTTAATAAGGATATCCTTAAGTTGTTATTAAGTTATTCCATAATGATATTATGCACAATTTTTTTATTCTACTTTTTTGTTCATTCATTTGACTTCATTATTTTCATAAATGTATTAGATTTTTAATTCAAATTCATTTCAAACTAAAATATTGATTTTAAAGAAATAATATTCCAGTTATTCCGCTCAAAATTACTCTGTTTATAATTTGCTCTTCAACATTTTTAAAAGTTCTCAGACATCATAAGTGTGATGATGTATGTAATGATAAAGCATGGTTCCCACTAGATGTATATGAGCGTTTATTAAATGTTTAATTAACATTTATCTGTAGTGTTTATTTGTTGTGTCAAGGGCATTGAATGCTCCCACTGCAAAACTAAAATGTTAGAGAGTAAAATCTTTTTTTCTCACCCATGTTTATAAAATAATCAAAAAGCAGTAAGTTAGATCAACCAAAAAATCCTTTTTTGAAACTTGATTTTTCACTGATTCTTTTGTTTTTACATTCCCAAGAAACATTAAGACCCAAAAATTTTGGTGGGACCAAAATTTTAGATTTTTTTGTGTCCAAATATTAATCCGTCCAAAATTCTGATTTGTCTGAAATTATTTCCTGCCAAAATTTTTTGAAAATAATTTCTTTTTACAATTTCCAGTCATAATGGCAAATATGTGATGATATCTCCCTTAAAAACGTCTTGAGTTGAATATGTCACAATTTTTTTAGTCTGAAAATTGTTCCTACATTATAAAATTGGTCGGAAAATTATTCCCTGGAAATTAGCAAAAAAAGACTGAAAATATTTCTGCCAAAGTTTTTCTGCCAAAATTTTATCCGCCAAAATGTTCAGCTATTAATGTATATGATTTAAGTTGATTTGTTACATCAGAAATGTCAGCACACTTTGTTGTCAGCATTTAGTTAACATTTAATATCAAAACAACCAGCGTTTATCAGCATAAAATGTATGTTTATGGCGTATTAGCTTTTAACTGAAAGATTTACTTTCCCACTAACATGTAAAAATAAATGTTGCTTATAACACACTTTATATCGGAGTAGTTGTGAAAAAAATGCTGTTTGTTCATTTGCAAAGTATAACTAAATACAGCACTGGAAATAACACCACATTCATATAACAGAATTCACGTTGAAAAGACATATTTTATTTTGAATTGAAATTCAGTAGACGTCTACTGAAAGAAATTGTCTATGATAGATGCTCGGTCACTTGGGAATTCGTAATTGCCGATTTCAATAACTTTATATATAGTAACATTCATAAAAATGGACAATTCCTTAATTCTCAAACTCTACCTGTCGAGGTCAAGTTTCGTTTTATAAATATTATATTAATTTTGCTAATATGGTAACAATTGAGTAAAACAAAAAGCATGCCATATATATTATGCCATATATATTATGTTTTTCACGTGTTGGTTCTGCAACAATACCTGGGTTTTGAAATCATTTATAAACAAATAAAATGTTTCTGAGGATTCTAAAATAGGCCGTTGTAGACGAACCAGAATACAAAATTTTCTTCGTTGCCCAACAATGGGACGAAAAAGAGTTTAGTCATTTCACTATCTGTGATGACCGCCAGATATTTCATTTGATCATCTGAAAATTTTAATCAAAACATGAACACCAACAAGTGAAAAGTTATTTCCAGCGAAATGCCAAAAGTTTTGATAAGTTTATTTATTTCAATTAGCCCAATTTCTTGACACCTAAAAATATGTAAAAACACAAACCTGTTATATTTCTTGTCTGTCATGATGATAAAAATCGAGATCATCTGCCAGCTTTTCCACCATGTACACAGAACAGAAAAACTAGTGCATTCGTGATGGGCATGGTAGCACAACAAAAAAGTGAAGTTTTACACTGCTTAAGTCATCCCCCCTCAAAAAAAAAAATTGTAAAAAGAATTTCGTAGAAGCAAACGCCTTCATTTATATTGAGCTCTTCTGTTTTGGAAATGTGATAACTTTCTTGTGACTATGTTTCTTCTCATTTTTTTTATGTGGAATCGTTTTTCTGCGGACCTACAAGAACTACTCGGTAAACAAACAAATTTTACGGCTTACGATTTTTTCACTTTTGCTTTTTTATAAGCACGAGTAAAAATCGCTCATTGGCGCTTATTTCTTTGAGCCTACTTAAAGTAGTAGTGCTTATTTGATAGGCTGTGTCACGTCGACGACGTCTGCTGCTACGCAGCCAGTTTCCATCGTTTTCTCGTCTTTACATGCGAGGCGGCAGTTGACTTGATTACTCTCTTATTTTAATAATGGTACACTGCCATCAGGCGTCAAGGCACTTTGTTTTTGATATACCAAGGTAATAGAGAAATATATGGCCTAAAAATTTCCAAAACCACCTAACCTATACTGTTACATCAGAGAGAACGACCTGTCTCTTTGAAGCTAAAAAAAATTCTCTTCGCATCAGCCTAGGGTGTGGTGCTTAGATGTATATATATATATTTCAATCCGATAAGTGGAAAGAGTGCGAACACTTAAAGTAAATTAGAGGTATACAGAAAGTCGTCAGAAGTATATAGAATGTCAAGTTTCGACTAAAATATCCGAAAAAATCGCTGAAATATGATTTGGAGGGTGTATAATATGCTGACGTGTCAGCAATAACTTCTTTGCAACGCAAGTAAACCCTCAAGTGTTTACAGGGACGTTTAGCAATTTTATGTTTCGTTTTGTTTCTTATAGGAACAACTTTAGTCCAATAATAATGTTAAAGAAATTACCTTAAAGATAATGAACTGTTAGAAGTAGAACCGAGGGTTGCAGTATGCTGATGTCAGCAGTTGGAATTCCTCATTTGAACCATAAGAAATGGGTCAGCTGCTTTTCCAGATCCATTTCTTATCGTTCAAATGAGGGATTCCAACTGCTGCCACCTTACAGTATGGATATTGCAAGATTCTAATTTTTCACGTCTCAGGTTAATCATTCTCAATGCTCTTTCGTGTATATGATGAATTATATTATTCAATTTTCGGCTATGAAACATCCACATTAGGGGGAAGGAGGAAATCTGGGAGGTAACAAAAGCATTGATTATTAGTTTTCGTTTTTCGAATGACATTAGAGAGGATATTCTCACTAGAGCGCTTACTTTATTGGCTAGCCTTGTTACAGAGTTGGTTTACATGCTCCTCGAAAGAGAGTTTGCTGTCAATGGTGACTCCAAGTAGTTTTTTTTAGTTTTTGAGCTATCTAAATATGTTGCATACTTTGATTTTAATATCTGTTTCATTGTTAGTAAAGATTTTTCTGCATTGGCTTTCATTCCATTTTTTAAACCGAACATTAACATTGCAGCTTTTTTTTTTAACTCATTTACAACTTCATTAATGTTCTTACCCGTTGAAAATGGTTGAAAATAGTATCCTCAGCGTAGCTGGCAATGTCGATATTTGGGACGAAATAATAGGTCACATATCGATCCTTGTGGTACTCCATACTTGATGTTTATCCATTATTTATTCTTGCCTTCTGTTTCCTATTCGTTAAATAAAATTTCAAGACTAAAAAAGAATTCATATCGAAACCATATGCATGTAGTTTTGCTAGTAAAACTTCATGCGGAATGCAGTCAAACGCCTTGCTTAAATCAGTGAAGAGTGCTTCAAAGGTTCCACCGTGGTCGAGGCTTTTTTTTTCAGTTTTTCAATCGCATTTATCAGACATTGTTGGGAACTATGCCGTTTTGGAAAACCAAACTGTTTTGAGAAATTTGATTCAAAGAAGGCGTATATCTGATTGTACATGCTTCTTTCATAGATTTTGGAGATATTTGATACGATCTTTTTCTGTATGAAACTCTTTTTTATGCATTGGCGTAAGATCTGCATTTTAAAGTGACTGAGGAAATTCACTTTTTTCTAACGATGTATTGAAATTTGTTGAGATGAAATCACTAAATATATCACATTTTTTTTTAATAATATTTGTTGGTAGCGACGGCTTTGCTGTTGTGCTTTTTGAGGATCAAGTTGGCGGATATGTTTTTCCATTTCCTAAACTCCAACAGTTCTAAAAGAAAGTGTTCTATTACTGTCTATGTTGTTTTTTATCTTTTGTATGCTTGGATGAAATTTTTACCGAGAAATAATGGAGTTTATATCGTGTTTTGAAAAGGCTTCTTCATTTCGAGATGGTGGTTCTATATCTAGATTATCAACTATATTTCCAAAATAGTTGTTAAATATATCCGCCAGATCTTTGTCGTTAGACACTGTTACTCCTCTATCAATTAAAGTAATATTTTTACACTTTTTTACACGATTGATTTTTTGGAAACACATGGCTTTACTGTTTTTCAAAACAACTTATTATCAGTTACACTCTTGACGTTAAGGTCATTGTAGAAATTTTCCTTACTTTTCCTAACTAGGAATACACAAATATTTCTTTGTCTGTTACATGCATGCAGATTTACTATCTTCAGTTTTCTCTTTCCTATATTTGTTAAAAGAAGTCTAGATCTTGTCATTATTACTTTATTAAGTTCCTTATTCATAAAAGGTGCTTGGTTAAAAGACGTACAGATTTTTTCTTTCGAGGAGCATGTTTATCCCATACCGATATGCAAATATTCTTAAAAATTTCGAAATCTACAAGATGATGTCATTATTCATAGTGTTAAAGAGATCATGATGAAATTGAGAACTGTTAAAATTCCGGTAAGCCCTATAGTTTATTTCTTTCGGTCTTTCTTTTGCAAAGTTAGTCTTCAAGACTGTTACTGTCAATTTATGTAAATCAGACAAACCGGTTTCAACAGTTCTGGAGTGGGTACTGACTAAACAACGGAACCACTTAACGTGACCTGAGACGAGCTGAACCGAGCTGAGACGAGCTGAAACCACCAAGAGACGAGTTGAGACCATCTGAGACCATCTGTAAAAATATACGCACCATATTTCCTAAACCACGTCGGCCGATTTGGTGATTTTCGGAGTATATGGGAATCCTCTCTCTTATCGCCTTTTCTCCACTCACGAATTTATTCGTGCAAACAGATTTTCCAACATCAAATTTGCTGTGTTTATGTAATGGCTTTTAATACCCATGCGTCGATGTATTTGGCAAGTGGAAAATGGTTTTAACGAAAATCTGCGGGAAGTTATAGTCGGCAGTCGAAAAAATCATGTTTTGCAGGCATTAATAGGAGCGAATGGCTGTCTGTTTCAAATTTCGTGTACTTTTAGAGAATTAACTTGCCTTTCAAGTATTAATGTATTGCAAATGAATCGTGTGATGAAGATCTTGTCACGTGGCCAAACTTTCGTCTTAAAACGACTGAAAACTGAAACGGCATGGCTGCGTCAAAGTTGACGTAAAGTAGTCTTTGTTATTAATTTCTTCTGCACGCTTTTCTTCCGACACACAAGTGCTTTCCAATTAAGGTTTAGTTCAGATGCAATTTAAAATGGTCTCAAGGTGCTTATCTAATTTTAGATTTAAGGCGTTGTTGATTGAGGCGGTGAACCTGAAAAAAACTATTCTATTGAAACTAATTCGAAACGATCTCAAGGATGTCAAGACTAGTTCAGAGGGTTAGTTGGAAAAAGTCTCAAAAACTTTCAGTCCGTTTTGACTTGAATGCGAACCAACCTTTAAATTTCTAATTAAAGAGATAAATTTGTCATTAACTAAGGGGGTGATCACATGAGAAAATTCAGCCTGGTAAAGAGAGCTATCCCTCTTAACTCTCTCATTAGAAAAATTTTATAAATTAAGATGTCTGACCACATGAGAAACGAAACCAGCCTGGTTAACCGCGCTGGCACGCCTCACGTGATCACCCCCTGAGCTGGTCTCAGTAGAACAAAAAAGTTTGTCTCGCAACACCAGTCAATTGTTCATCGTCTTTTTTCTTCATCTCAACACACTTTCCATTGTTTTCTCAATCCATTGTTCCCAAAATTGAAATGAAATGGACAGCGTGAACTTCGTCGTATAGGGGCTTTTTACGCTGGCTTTTAATGGCGTTAATTTTCATTACTTGGCGTTGTAACATGTTTACCTGTGAAGGTGTGACGGTTTGACGGCGTTTCATTCGGGCCAACGAAAAATGGGCCAATTTGGTTTTCTATAAATGTAGGAGGTTAAGACAAACTTCATCAGAAGAGCCTTAAATAGTTCGATACACCAGACTTTCTCTCATCTCATGTATTAGTTTTCAGTAGTTTTAATTCTAGGTTAAAGTTTGGTCGATCGAGAATGTCTATATTGATGGAAATGTGAGATTTCTTCTGGTCTGAAAACAACTCCGTAGGCATTGATTGTGAAAGCGCCAACGACAGTCGTTCGTAATAAATAACAAACTCGTACCTAAGACAGAACAGGTCCTGTGGAGGATGTGGTTGCACTGTCTGAATGACAAACGCCCATCAGCGGATCATCCAGGGAGTGTTGAAAATTGTGGGGAGTAAGTCACGGGGAGTTTTAAGTCCTTGAGCTACCATCCGTATTGGTTGGCTTTTTTGCCCGCCAAATTGCAACTAGGAAGTTGACTTACCGCCAGAAATTTGGTTTGGTTTGGTTTGCAATTTATTTAATGTCGGCCAGTGTGCAGTCAGTCGACGGCTCCAAATGGGCCGATACGGTGCTTTTAAAGCGCATCGGAGTGAAGTATCGAAATGTGACATGACCAAAGGTATTACCCAATACACCATCGCTGGGCGATGTAGAGGGAAAAATTGTGGAGGAGCACATTAACATTTCTGTTTCCAGTCTGTATCACCAATGGACTTACTTGCACGTTTTTCTAACATTCCCCTCCACAAATTTCGACCCTCTAAATCTGCCACTGAAACCTGTATCTGTATGTCGAAAATCTCACTTTTCATATTTTATGCATTGAGAGAGAAGGGGTGCAACGGAAGTAAGGTTTCGTTCATAAACTAACTCATCAAGCGAATGAAACAAAATAAACTTAGTAAAAAAACTTATGCGCTTTCATGACACACCGCTTTACACTAAAAGTCTTTGCAGTCATTTTAAGATTTGAAAAAGGCAGATTTGTACTCTCTAAGTATACATGAGTTTCAATTTACGGTTTTAAAAAATAATAGTGTTTTGGCTGAAGGGACATGAACAATGGTTCGACTTAACCAAAAGTCCGGCATACTCTGACGTCCGACTTAGATGCTATCGGCTAACCCTCCAAAAAGAGGGTACATATTTCTTTTCTTTTTTCAAAACTATGTGGAAGCCATTTTTATCACATAATGACAGTCCTAGCTTTAGGGATAGATTGAATTAAAAAGGCTTAAATTGATATTAATTTTGTCACACAAAGAAAAAGGTAAAAAAGAAATGTATCATCGCACACCACACAAAGAAGGGTAACTAAATTTGTATCACCTTTGAAAGCGGGACGAATGAAATTATATAGTAATGAAAGTATATAGTAAGTAAGTCTAGTTTTTGAAAGCCACACTTAGGAAATCCCGAAAGTAAGAAGCGGAATAATGCGGAAAGTAAGCGCCCCAAAAGTAAGCGCATTTCAAAAAATGTAAAGAAATAAAATGTATATAAGTAAAGAAGTATGAACATGTCTTACATACATAAGAATTTGTTGTTAAAGCATAAACATGAGCATCAGAAAATACAAACGTATGTGACAACCATGTGTACAGCACACAAGACCATAAACATTTCAACAAAGCTTAATTCCACGAAAGTTACGGCTGCACTGTACAGAAATTTTGTATGTCTCGTGTGAAAGGGGATCATATGCATCAAAGTCAACCAAATATTAATTCTGTATTCGACTGTCATGTTGAACAAGAAAATGTGTTTTCTGAAGCATACAATATTGGTTTTGAAAAACTACATAAAGATAAATTTGTCGTAGGACATGTTCCCAATGAATTGGCTGCGGAGTTGTTCGAATTAATGAAAGATAGAGTTGTGCTAATGAAGTTTTGCATAACTGTAGAATCTATGCCAGCAAGAGAAAGAACTTGGAATCAGGGTGGCGGAATCAAAATTCCATACTGGCATGAACTGTCTATCATGGGATCAGAAGACAAGAAAAAAAAAGAGCTAAAGAAACGACTGAATAAATTAAAAACTACTAAATATTAGACTAGAAAATTATCTTCACTTTTTTTTCAATAAGCCACTGGACTCTGGTCCCAGCCCTCAAGTTGCTTAAAATTTTGGACATTTCAGCCCTCAAAGTTGCTTAACATTTTTTGTTGTACCTAGCAACCACCTTTAACATGTATTTAACATGGGTTTGTTTAGGTTGACAAAATACAAATAGGCCCAATGAGACACTCAGGTAATTTCTCAGTGATGTTTTTGTACACAAGTGTGCCCACAGCCTTAGTTTCTTAACCTCTTAGTTGCTTACAGATATTCCATTGAGCCCAGGAGTTGCTTAAGGTTGAGGTCAGTCTAGGCTTAGTTGCTTATTGAGCAGTTGCTTATTGAAAAAAAAGTGTATTTAAAAGAACTTTTAGTGAAATAATTGTCTTATGTATTTCCCCTTTTTTACTACCCAATAGTAAAAGTACAATCCGTTTGTTAGCGCCCCCAGAGGCTACTAATTTCTAAAGTAAGCGTCCCACTTACTATTGGAACTTTACGGTATGTCACGATGATGAAATTTTGATAAAAACTTTTAATAAAATCAACAGACAATCGTGAATCCTCTGGTGATAAAAATACTAATTTTTGGCCATGCAAAATGGTAGACTTGGAAAGCTTTGCTGTTCTTTGGTGCATGCTAAGAGTACAGAACAAGAGAGTCACAGAGTAAAAATAAATGGGGCCATCCAAAAAAGACTTTTGATCCACTTGGAGACTCTGACTGCAAAGGGGGAATAATATTATTGTATCCCCCTTTGCAGTCAGAATCTCCAAGTGGATCAACAGTCTTTTGTGGACTTTTACTAGTCTGTAGTTGTCCTATCTTCACAAAGTCATCAGTAGCCAGAGGGAAGTTAACGTATTAGTTTACCATCAACTGTCTGCATCTGTTGGGATAACCGTTGGAAAAAATCTTTATTGCGATAAAATTTCATTACTTTACACTGCACATTTCATTACACTATTTTATTCCAGGCAGAAGAACAAAGAATATGACTGTTGTATGATTGATTCTCAAACAAACATCACAAGTGATCAAAGAAATAAAAGCCAAAGAAGAGAATGAAAAATTGAACAAGGTCCAGCATCATAGTTTCCTTATCTGTCCATCAGCACATCGGTACATGAGAATTAGTGAATTGAATGATTTTCCTGTGAGTACCTTCAACCGAATTTCAGAAAATCAGAGCCAGGAATTTTGATAAGAGAAGCTGAACAGCCTAATTATCCTAATTAGCGCTGTCTCAATTCCAATGTCTTTCTCAATTTCAACAGCACTCAATGCATAGCGTATTATATAACTTGCATGGTAATACATTTACATCATCAAATCATCATCAAATTTCCCAGCATTTATATGGAATTTCAACCTTGTGATGGTAAACTAGTATGACTATAACTTTCCTGCATCTTACAGTAGTATGACAGTATTTTTTGGTTCTGCTTGTTATGCTTCTATATCATACCCAAACCTGTTGTCCTCTTCTTTCCCAGAGATTTAGCTAACTCATTGGTGCAATTTTCAGTATAATGGTGATCCCACATTTTTTGTGACCTTGGTCAAAATTTGGTTTATCTTGTTCGGTGTGTCTGCATGTCAGATTTTGTTTTATTTTGTTTTCTTAGCCTGAAATGACTTTCAGACGACTTGCTTTACTCTTTTATTTTAATATATTCCAAAGAACAACAAGAACTTATGAATAGTACACTGCTGACCATATATATGCAGTATTTTATTTGTTTTTGTATTTTTTCAATTGAGGGTGGTTACCGAAAGAACAATTTGCGGGTAGGTCAAAAACATGATGACCTACCTCTCATAGCCTGCCTTATGGCCTACCCCATAGTCTGCCTTAAAATTCTAGTTTCTGTAGCAGTTTGACCTTGACACTGAGTAGAAGGTAGGTTAACTGCAAAGTACCTTTACCAACAAGCCAACATTTCTGCACCACACTCACTTATGATGAATATGGTACTATGGCAACTACATCCACCATATTTTACTTTCATTTTTGCTGACCAAGAAAAATGGCCACCCAATTTTAGACGTCATAAGTGAGTCGCACCACAAATGTTAGTCCGTTTTGTAATGCAGTTTAACCACTTTCTACAAAGTGTCAAGATCAACCTTTGGCAGGTACTAGAATTTTTAGGTAGGCCATAGGGTAGGCCATGAGAGGTAGGCCGTGTTTTCGACCTACTCTCCATCTTTTATACTTTGATTCCTAATATTCCTCCAAAACCTTTGTCTTGAGCTGGCCATACTAAACATGTATGCTGTGTCTGCATGGTCAACAATTTCTCTAATTGTTTTCTTAACCTTTAAAGTGACCGATTGACTTAATCTTCTACTTTGTGCTTTCTTTTTCTTTTATATCTCTTTAACAGTAAGCCTAACAGGGACTCTTTTGGAAAGCAGCAGCTATATCATTTGTATTTATGTATATTATACTGAAACGACTATATACTGTATTAAGATTTCAGAAATAAATAAAAAAATATATATATTCTAAAGAACGACGGAAATATTAAACTGCCGACCACAAAAAACTGCCGACCTTGCAGTACTAAGTCTATTGACATTATTAAATGAAATTCAATATGCAGTATGTGGTACAAAATATAATATATACAGTTTTGGTTATAGACTGGTCCTTTACAACAAATGAATTGCTTTTACATTATAGCACTAGAAGAAGAATTTTGAACATGCCCTCTGCAGGAGATCTTATCAGAAAATTGGTTAAACTTAAAAATGCCAAAAAGGCACAATGGAATGCTCCATACATCGGTAATAAACCAGGTAGTTACGGTGAAAATGATATTCTACTTGGTATTTCTGTTCCGGACATAAGAAGAACTGCAAAAGATTTTCATCATTTGCCACTGACTGACCTTTCTACAGTTATTACCTCCAAGTACCACGAGGTGCGGTTTGCTGCAGTTGTGATTCTTGTAGCGCAATACCAGAAAACAAACAAGACAGACATATCTAAACGGATCTATGATTTTTACGTGCAGCACGTCATCGATGGGCACATAAACAACTGGGATTTAATCGATGTCAGTGCATACAAAATATGTGGACCTTATCTGTACAATCGGCGTGATCATGGTAGAAGTACCTTTATCCAATTTGCCGGATCCGAAAATGTTTGGACACGTCGTTTAGCCGTCGTTTCAACTTTTCATCACATTCGTCAGAATAACTTTGACATCACTATGACGTTAGCTGAATATCTGTTAAACGACACTCATGACTTGATACATAAAGCTGTCGGCTGGATGTTACGCGAAGTCGGTAAACGTGACGTTGAAATTCTTACGGGGTTCTTGGATAAACATCATACTGTTATGCCGCGTGTAATGCTTAGATATTCAATCGAGAAACTGTCTTGCACTCAAAAATCTTATTATTTAGCTAAATAGCTTTTCAATTCAAAGCATGTGGAGTTAAAACTTTATGTAGCGGTAATCTTGACTGCCCTATTAACCGTTTGTGACGACGATAGCAAAAATTATTCACACAAATTCTAGATGACATGGATATAACAAGTATATAGCAAGTCATTTTGCTCGAAGGCTAGCTATATTTCGACCCCTCAAAATACTAAAAGGAAAATCGGGCAGATATTAATAGTATTATTATGTTATACAAAAAGATACCAACGGAGTTTAAATCATGCTTTTCAATTTCAAAGCGAAACTCTGAAAAGTTGTACAAAACGACCCCCAAGACTGCCCAACCCCCCACCAGCCCAGCCCACCAGAGAATGAGTGAAAATATTTCCTCAAATTCCTTGATTTCATTTTGTTTTCAATGGTTTCATCATGTGGACGAAAATTGGAAAGAATCCCATTAATGAATTAATCAACGTATTGTTATTTCCAATTAGAATGCAATTTGTCATAAACGTTTAATGTAACTCCTCTTTCCATGTTAATTGATGTTTGCCATGGTGTAAAAAGTAATGAGAAGCAAATAAAACGGAAAGGAATGTTTGGAGGTGTGAGTAATTAAAAAGAAAAAGTAATTGTAAACTTTTCGTTGACCACCTCCAGACTGCCTACCACATCCGTTTACGTGTAGTGGATTCTCCTTTCCTTTGGTTTCGTCCTGTGGTTGCGTACCACAACAAAACCATTTCGATATATATTGTCCGTTTGATTTCACATATGTTAATCGTGATGATGTTTAATTGTCTAAAGGAATTTCGTCAGTAAAAGCTTTTTTTCTTCATTCTTTGACATAATTACATTATATACGTTCTGTCTGTTGATCTGTCATCTTTTGGATCCTGAGATTTTCATATTGAACCAAAAAATAAACAACTCTTCCTCGCCAAGTTGAAACGCTCACCAAGTTGACAGATTTTTTAAATGAATCATAACCACATATAAATAAATCAATAAATCAATGCGCGATTAAAATAAGTTCTGTTTGTTCATCATAAAAAGAAAATATAATAATTTCTCTTTTACCTAATCGTCCAAATTTTTGTCAGACAAAATGTTCGTCACCTCACGTCAGAAAATTTCATCACTATATTTTGTCTGAGAGCCAACGTATGAAGAATTTTTTTTCAGTAATATAAACCTCTGTTTGTTTACTAGTGAACTAGTCACTAGTCGTGTGCGCCCTCTCCTCTTTTTCTCCTTTTTTTTCCTGCGTTTTTGGGGTTTTTTTTGGCAAGTTTGCGGATTGTGTCAGTGAAATAAATTTGTGAATCAGAAACTCAAACTATTTAAGAACATATACAAAAAGATAGAATCATATTTCATTACAAAGGATATTTTTTATTTTGTCTGTGGTTATTCTGATGTTTTTTCAACTGCATTATAAACTTGTCTCCACTGCTCCTGCATCAATGACTTGTGTTTTGTTTTTCATATTTATTTTGACTTTGCTGGCTGGTCCGAAGGACGGAGGACGTGTAAACTCTTCGTTGTTCGTGTCCAGTTTTGACGTGTCGTTAGTGACACGGCGTATATCTCGGAATGTAAGGTTAGTTCACTTTAAAAGCAGATTAAATTTCACACAAAATCAATCCAAATTTAATCGTCCTCCGGTGCGGCGACTGGTCACTACGCAAGGATGTTCATGAAAAATTCTTCAAATTTGTAGATTTTGTAATTTTCGTCCATATACTGAGCGTGTTAATAAGCCGATTTTACTTTCAGCTGAATAAAACACATATCCTGCAAGTTTTCGGAGTAAACCTAGTCAAATTTGTTTGGTCCGTGCACGGGGTCAGGTACTGTCTCTCAAAGATCCAAAGGCTTTTATAAGACTTTGCACTGGGAAGAAGTTAACTAGTTTGGTAAACTTATGCAAATATAAGTTGGTCTCGTTTTTAGGCCAAGCTAAAAGTCATAGAGTTCTGCATTATATTTTATAATGTATAAAACATGAATTCAGCAGTCAAAATAAGTCCTGGAACACAAAACAAAATGTTACTTTTTGCTAATTTTTTTCAACTTTTCGAACTTTTCGAAAGCAGCAACATATGTTAGTTATTTTAGGGATTGTTAGCACTCTGTAAGGATAAAAAGGCGTTTCATTACAGGATTTGATTTATTTCATTTGACTTTTTATTTTTGATAGTGCAGACGAATATGTGTCCCTGCACGTAAATCATACACAAAAAAGAGGTTTGCAACGTCTTCTGTGACAGCAGGAATATTGTTTTCTTCTTGTTAAGATAGCTTATAATTTTTATTAAATCATGGAGAATTGCGGTCTGCACAATTATTCGAAGCCTTTCCCAAGGACAAAATGCATGATAAAGATTCTTTTGGTTAGCTGGAAAACAATGAACGTACATTCACTTAAAATAGTTTAGATAAAATGTATGGTTAGAATAACACAGTTCTATTCAACTCGACGTACAATAGACGAAACCGCCGTATTCAATGAAAGGCATTCTCTCGACGACCTTTAGGGCGTCTCTTTAATAGAATTAAAAAGAGGTGGCGATACGTCACTGATCCTTAACGACTTTCTATCGATTTTGTAACAAACTATCAAATTGGGAAATATAGTCTTTTTTTGTCTCTTTTTTTGTAATCGATTTGTTGTTGTTTTTTTTTCTTATTTTGAGATGAACATTTTATAAATATTGAATTACCGGTGACATGAATGCAAAGAGAATCAGTGTTAATCCGATAGTAATCCGGCGCGGTAACTGGATCTCCGCCCATTTTTTTGAAGTTCGATTTCTGCAAAAATTACCATCATTGTGAAACTACCAATATGGCGAAATTCCACGCATTTCTTTATGTATTAGTCCTTCAGCAGAGGAGAGGAGAGATGAAAAAGTTTTTACGTGTCCGATATCCCTTTTTAGCTTCCTGGCATGAGTTCTGTTTCTTCATATTTGATGATTTTAATATGCCTATGATGCACGAAATATTAATTAACAATAAAGTTGCTGTATCGCTGATTTAACAAAAAATTAAAAATTCCTGAGAGATGAAAAGAAACACTGAGTTAATAAGTTTGTTACAAGATTAATGTTTGAGGCGATCAAAGTAAAGGCTTTTGTTACCAAATAACGCCATAAAGAAAAATCTCTTTTTGTAATAAGTAAGTTCAAACGATAAACTTCGGCGTTCCTCCCTTTTGTGTGTTTTTTTTTATTTCAATCTTCTCTTATGGTTTTTATTTTACTTTTGCTCCGCGCTGGTCATTGAGCGAACAACAGTTTATTGTTCACTGAAACTATGACTAAAATCAATTGGCTATAATAATAATAATCATTTTGTCGTCGTCAAAAAGTTTAAAATTTCATCCAATCTTTCTAAATTTCGGAAATGATGATGCACTAACGCGTTTCGTCGTCTTCCGTCATATTATCTGAATGACATCATCAGCAGCAAATGGTATTATGTACAAATACATAATAAAATTCCATCTCCCGAAAAAAGAAAAAAAAAGACAAAGGAAAAACACAAAGATCAAGGCGCCTATGATTAAGTCCAAAAGGCATTCAAAAGGTTATTATACGAAAAAAAAAATTATCTGAAAAAAAAATCGTATTATATCATAGCTATGTTATTCTGTATTTTCTTCCTCCACATTTAACTCGTCAAAATACGTTCGTTATCTGTTTTATATGGGTAGGTTATCAAGATGTTGAACTCAATTGCGTTGTCGTCACTCCGCCCGCTTTATTTTATAAGTTCATTTCTTTTGGAATTCCCTTGTAAGGATACGATCAGTTTGTGGTGATGTGACCACCGCGATAACTCGTATAAATATCAAATCTCACAAATGATGAATATTTTTCGCGATTTAACAAATAAATAAATCAATAAATTCATTTTTAGGTTTTACTGTTTCATCTTACGAACTCTACGATTGACGACATTCCTAATAACTAAGCACATGGTACCTTACCTCCAAATCTATCTTTACTTAGATATCGGTGAACTCATTATAAGTCACACATAACTCATTATAAGTCGCACATGTTGCTCTGAGTAACACCTGAAGACCATCGAGGGGTATTGATACTTTTAAGATGCACACCCCTTACCTTCCGGAGCCCATTCTAGCATATTTCTCGTCAATTGTTTTCATAATAGGATTTTGAGCGATAATTATTTTTTTTCAGAACTCGAATTTGTTTAATTGTTTATTTGAATAGTTACAGATAAAGGTTTGTAGAAGCATAAGATGGTCGACTTAAAAAACTGCATATTATATTATTATATTATGTCAAAAGTTTAAGTAAAAACACTGAAGATATAGCTAAAAATTCATATGGTGGTGTTTTGGTCTCAAAATTTCGAAAAGTTAACAAAAAATAAGTAAACACCAGTTTAAAACAGGTCCTCCACAAATGCGAAGTATGACTTTTAGCAGAAACAATCTGATTTGTGCTCCGGGACTTATTTTGACCGAAAGAATGTTTTTCACTTGAAATACATGGTACCTGTTTCCTTCCTTCTTTTTTTTATGTTCTGTTTGTTCTTTTTCTTTTTGTATTCGAGTTTTCTATTTTCAAAAAACAAGGAACAAAAACAACAACACGAATACACTTTAGGATCTTATAAATTGATAAACTGATGATGGTTCCCAACGTGTTTTACAAGATAATTTTCACAGTAATACGATAATGCGATGCTTCGGGAAATGCAGACTCCGAGCGATCTGTTTATCATTAAAGCGTTGACATGGGTCAAGTGTACTGTTCATGACACGTGTGCTCGCCAACACTATTCCTCTAAAGTTCAGGCAATTTTTTTCTGTTTATCTGTTTTTCTGTTCCATTTATTGATGTACATATTAACCTGTATTATCATAAGAGACATTTTGTTCTTGTAAATTGGTTGAAATTTATTTTCAGCTAGTTTTATGCCTCTGTGGCCGATTCGATTGTTCTTGTGTAAATATAAAACAATGCTGTTACTGCATTTTTTTGTCTAGACTGGCAAAGTGATTGTTTGTTAGACACCATGCTAAGCTCTGCTCATATTCTCGTTATAAAAGCAGCCACGACTAACTATCACTCTTTTACCGCACATTTGACAGCTCGTTGTGAAAATCTGTAACATAAAATGTAAATTATATTTTGCAAAAGGGTCAAACCTCACTTAATCTAGTTTGTCACGAAATCTCCCACAAATGATTAGATTTGTGGTTTCAAACAATTGAAAATAGTTTTCCAATGATTGACAACTAGATAAGTTCCCCATTTTTGTTGCAGACTTGAAAACACAGTTGGTTTAAAGGAGGCACCTGAGGTAATTCATTTGGCTTTTCTTTCTTTTTTATCAAAGTATAACGTCTTGGTTTTATTTAGGGGGAATGGGAATATTATTGGATGTCTTTTTCATTGCCTTTATAGATATCAATTTCTTTTCAAATAAAACAGAAAAATAAAACAATTTTTTTTTGTTGCTAATATAATTTGATTCCTCGATACTTGAAATTCACGTCTTAAGAATTTGTTTATCTCTAAACAAAGCGTTTCAATTAGACGTCATATATGTTGTTTGTTTGTATGAGTTGATGTGTGGTGTATAAATGCTATCCTTTAATAAACATTTTCATAGAAAATATTATGTTATTTCTAATCAAGTAGTTCTCGTACGCCACTTAAAGCTCAAATTTTTAGTGCATAGTATACACGCAGACTGGTATTAAACTTCTTTTCACGCAAAACTTACACAACGCTTGACTCAAAACGCGATTTACCAAATCACTCTTAAAATGATTGTCACCCCCACCCTAACCGTTAAGAAATAATATTTGTTTCGGCCCAATTTTTTCGGGGGATTAAAGGTTTGTCATAACTACGTAAAAGTGTGTTGTCCCTTTTTTCTTACATTTTCAGTTTTCCAAGAAAATACATGGTGTGAACGGAGCCAAATCTCTAATTTTCATGATGGCGTCATGCATTGAAAATAATTACAATAAAAATTCATCGTAGAAACAGTTTTCATTTTGACGCACATCTTTCAATATAAACTTATCCCGTGTATTATTATTTTTTTTTTAATACTTACCAATAATTATTCATAATTTATTAAATTATCATGTGTGTTTGGATAATCCGTTATAAACTCGTTTCCCATTTCCTTCTTTTCTTTTATACATATCATTTTTGTTTTTATCTATAATTAAAGGAGAAAGTAAAATTTTCTAAGCACTGCACACTTATTTCCTGTGGAATTTTAGTAAGACCTTTTTTATGAATGATAACACGCAAATTTAAATTTAACATGCCCGTAACAAAAATGGTAGCAAAAAAAAAAAAAGAAGAAAAATGGAATCCAGAAAAACGTTTGACCGAATTTTTGTCCCCTTCTAAGATTCAGCACGCTTCAACTTCTGGCTGACCATGCAGTTAACAAAATTTATCGATTGACAGGTAAGGCGTCCCGAACCAATTACTCGACCATCATTTAATTAATAACGTTTCATTTTACAAATTACTGACAATTTTCAAGAATTTAATAACTACCTCCATTGTGATGATTGGCGCACGAACAGTCCACAGAACGAAGGAAACAAAGAAATAAGATAAAAGAAGGAGCAACCTTATAAAAGATTTTTTTTTCTTTTCTCTTTGCCAATATGATTGCAGTTACTCAATATTTAATTGCACTCGCGTTAATTACAAAGTTTTTGAGCATGCGCAGAGTCATAAAAAATCAATTTCAAACGCGTTTTTCTGACCTTACCACGTACGTGATGTCGTTAATTTTCATGAAATGGAAGTTTGATTACTTGATGCAAACCTACATAAAAACCACTTCCATATAACTGCACTGCTTCCTTCCGGCATATAAACTAAAGTCATGGCCTTGATACAATCCTTTGCTCGAGGTAAAATAAAGTGTCAGTAGGAATCTATGGAAACAGGATGTAGTGTGTACAGGCATATATATACGTCCAAAAGAAAACGAAACTCTCTTTGCACTCTTGATTTTTGATTTTTATGTCGCTGGTTGGTTTAGAGAAAATATTGCTTGATAATATATATCTGGATAACTCTTCTATTCATTTCGCCATGTTTGACATAATATCTGTCTTCTTCCCGATTTAGTCATGAGAAATTTGCAAGTGCAATTCAAAAATAAGATTAACACCGACAGGGGTTTTCGTTGAGGAGTTCCACTTGAACTTCAAGGGCACTGTTGGTTGGAAAAATACATAGAGCAAACAGATCAAGTCTTTTTCATCACTGATTTTCTTTTCGTAAAGCAAAAAAAAAAAAACTTAAATTATTTCAATAATGCAATTCCTAAAATAAGATAAATAACAATAAATAAATAAAAGTAAACAAACTTTTAATAAATACGGAAGGATTAAGATGACATGTCAATTATATGGGCGGGAAAAGTTGTTCTACTCTCAGTCAGTAGACCTGTGGGGAGTTTTTATTACCGGCCTCAAACTGGTGTGGTAACTATAGTAACATTTCATATATTTTTTTGCAACCATTTTGCACAAAGCACACGAATGCTGCACAAGAACGTCCACTTTGTTTGTGGCCGATTTTGTGAATGGCTACCACTTGATGTAAAACCACATGGAAACCCCCACTTGATAAATTGAAAACCAATAAACTGTATAGCTACCTCTTCCTTTTTCCTCCGGCTTAAGTTTGCGGTATATGTGGTTCTTACGTTTAGACAAATGATTTATACCAAACCTGTCATTGTACGCCTACGCGCTTATGAAAATTACTCGTGAGAAAGCACAGATCGTTTGCATTGTGAATTTCAAGACAGGCATTCTAATGGTCAGTGGTTTTTAAGACGAAAATTCTCACTCGGTTGCTATTATGTTTATTTTGAATGGCGTTAGCAAATGATTTTATGTTTTAAAGAAAGTGTATTACTTCACTTCGTAAAATGGGTGATAAGAATAACACAACGGTAAAGACGCACTTCAGAAATCTAATGATTGACGTGTCTCTTTTATTCAAACTTAAAAACAATAGTTTTTCTATTGTCTCTTTTGTTTCCAACAATTTACCTTGTTGAAAATGTATAAGTGTTAGTTTTTACGAGATTTCATTTTTCATTCATGGAGAACAGATGTCACGCTGTGCATTGTGGGTTATATCGACGTCTTTATAAACGACTGACCAGAAGCCATTTCTCAACTAATCGCTATTAAATTAAAACGTATTGCGGTCATTTTCAATAAAGTCGACAGTCGGACCATAAGTCCGGGTTTATTGTAAACACAAGTTTGGCCACAGCGTAACTCACTTATGTGTTATGGTCAAGCAGGCATTTTTTTTTTTTTTTTTTACAATTTTTTTTAAACGCATAATTTTTGTATTAACTCACGACTCACTAGCTTCATGTGAACTTATTTGATTGTGAATAATTAATGGTTAATTGACATTGCTGAATAGTTAGATTGTACAATTAAGTTTGAAAAGTTATTTAGTGCATGAATCAGTATTATCAAACGACATTCAACGAGACTTTATTTCTTCTCTTCAAGAAACAGATTTTTTTCTTTTTCTATTTTTTATTTAATTTTTCTACGCAAGATTGATGTTTTCTTCATGAATGCGGTTTTTTAGTTGACACACTATCGGTTTTGTTGGGGTTTGAAAGTTGGTTAACATTCGGTTTCAAGAACTGTTTATTTTGTTAAATATTCAATTCGTTCTTGTCTTCTTTCATTTGACAGTGGTTAAAATACAAGACTTGATAATTGTTTATTCAACACTTGCGGAAAACCAGCAATATGTCCACTATGACCTTATCACAAATAGAACACATCGGTCCGATGAGAGGTTTACCACCGCGTTACAAGCCAGAAAAATCACAACTGATTGTTACCGACACACTGCAAGAAGGTCCTGGAGAGCTTGTGAAAACAGATTCGCCCAACTTTGTATGTAGCGTTTTGCCGGCTCATTGGCGATGCAACAAGACGTTACCTGTGGCTTTCAAAGTCGTTTGTTTAAGTGGTGATATTCCTGATGGCGTTACCGTCAACATATCTGCTGGAAATGACGACAACTTTTCGGCAGAATTGCGAAATGCTACAGCCATCATGAAAAACCAAGTGGCCAGATTCAATGATTTAAGATTTGTTGGCCGCTCCGGAAGAGGTATGAGTTGCTTATCTTTTCGATCATGATTGTTTATCATCAAACCTATTTGTCTAAACATATCACAAGCATCGGTAATATAATTAAACAAATATATAATCCATGTGAAATCAAATCGTGAATGACGGGAAAAGATTTTACAATTTTTAAAAGTAGTCATTTTATAGTTGGATTTGGTCGTGTTGTGACGGTTGTTCACAAAAGCTATTTTGTATCGATGTTCAACTGATCGGAAATTAAGTGTCTTCGTTACCACTTTACAGTTTGCAAACATTATCTATAATGACTGCCACATTAAGTTGTTTTCTTAATGTTTTCCGTTAATGAACGACTATCAAAAAATGGTTCACACAAATCCGAAGTTATGACAATATTTTTTCCAATATAAAAAGATTTTCTTTTTTCTTTTTTTAAGAAAAAAGATATAAATACAATGTCCTTAAAAAAAATTAGATATCGCTCATGTCTTATATTTTCAAAATACTTTCTCTTTTGATAATAAGTTTCAAATCTACTTCCATAAAATGTTTTATAAGTTCAAAATGGTTCAACATCAGAACATAAAAACGAGGAAAATCCACCAATTTTAGGTTTCATTCCTTTTTCTCAAATACAATCCATCAAAAAATCATTTTTTCCTCATTTTATTTTCAAACAGAAATCCATAAACTTTTGTGCCACTCTAAAGTATCAATGCTTTTTTTCCCTCTTGGACGTGAAAGAAAATGTTACATTCCAGTATGTAGTTCCGGGTTTCTGTGTGTACTTTACACACCTTTTGTGTTTGCAAACGAACGCAGTTGAAACATTCAATTACCGACCGCAGTTGATTGAATGATTTTTTTCAAACAACCAACTGTTTTGAAACACAAAAATAGACCACAATTTAGGTACACGGTCAGAATTACAAGAAACACAAAAAAAATTCGTAGTTTATTTTTCGTATATCTGTTTGTCCGCTGTTGTTGTTGTTTTTCTGTTCTCATAAGAATTTTATTTTGTTACTCTTGCATTTAGTGAACATTCATGTATATTTTTTGTACATTTTTTATTAGGCAAAACCTTTACTATCACTATCACCGTCAACACGGAACCACCACAAGTCGCAACGTATATGCGAGCTATAAAAGTTACTGTCGACGGACCGAGAGAACCAAGAAGTATGTTTACTATTATTCTACCAATCAATGACCTTGTTTTAATTATATATTCTTGTATGGATTTTGTTTAATTACTTTTAAAACAACTGGTAAGAAAAGAAACAAAACACTGTTTCCATGTTGACGAAAATTATAATATTTTTCGCCCTGAACAACCTTTGGTCTCTCTCGTCATCAAGATGGCGATAAAAAATGTTATCAAAATCAAACACTCATTATTTCTACACGAAAGTTGCTTTAAGAACCGTTCCGTTGCATGTAGATTTAAGAGGCTTTATAAGATATCGAATTGGCTTGCTTGTGGCTAGTGTGTGTGTATGTATCTTTCAAAATGTGGTCAAAAAGCAGTCATAATATCACTTTACGTTTTCCTCTTTTAAAAATCACTTAGAGTCGACCATTACAATTAACTAATATGGAGTGAACTATAGCTCTGCGGTGCTTTAACTAAGAGAGGTTTTGTCATTTTCTAAATTTACTCTTGTCAATTACTTATTTAACAATTAAAAATCATTCATTCGTGAACAGCTTCTCTTTTTTGGAAATTTTTGGTCGATAATTTTCATGATTATTATTATTACTTAAGAAATTGACAACACACGGTCATATGATTAATACTGTCGTTTAAAAACACGAGTTGGTATACAATAGGAACGTTAAAGTATCGAATATGAATTACAATAGCCCCCACAGGGATCATCTACATCATAGGATATAGACAAAAAAATGGCTTAAACTTGTTCACAGCTTATTGAAACAATTCTTTGAGCAAGAATACATTTTCAAATTAGTATTAAAGAAATAGATTTAACCCTGTATAGCATATATAGGAATTTTCCATAGTGAATAAGGAATATTAAATTGGCGACGTATTGTGTGTATTAAAAATGTATTTATGCTAATCTGCTTATGGATATGATTCTGTTGCAAAGAAATGTAGTTAAAAAAGAGATTTTATTTTTAAAATTCTCGATAGCTTATCAATAACTTCCCTGTTAAATATCATTTTCTTTTCAATATTTCTTTAATTTCTGAATTGAATTATACTTCTTAAGAAAAAAAAAGGAGATATTTCTCATCTAGAGATTAAATGAAAAAGGTAGTAAATTTTTCCTTACAGAAATTTCATCCTTTTCTCAAATCAAAACATCGAAAATGCTTTTCATGATATTGAAATAAAATCCAGCATTTTCAGTTCTTTTCAGTTTGATTATTTTGTGTATTTTCCATATTTATATTCATATTTAGAAAAATATTCATATTCATATTTTGTTTTTTTTGCTTCGTGTTGGCATCTAATTATTTTACTTGTTTTTTCATAATTCTTTCCAAGCTTACATGAAGTGGTCTGCTTAGTGATAGACATTGTAAACATGGATTTGTTTTTGTTTATATCTAAAACTCAAGTTCATTATTTATTTTAAGTAATAGTCAACACGAAAACAAAACTAGGGACGGAAAACAAACTGTTTTTCTACCTATTTTTAATGTCCCATTGTCTTTTCAATTACTAAGACTGCCAAAAATATTGAACGAGCTAAAAAACTATTTTCGATTAAATAATTTTTTTGAAAATGAAGATTTCGTTTTGTGGTGAAAACCTTGCAAAACGTCACTATTCAAAGTAGATATTAATTTCAAAAATCTAGGATTTTTGATATTCAGAGAAACCTGGACAACCAAAGGGCGAAAAGAAAGAGTTAAATTGAAAAATAAAAACATATTTTCCTTAAGTTGGATTATGCTCAGCATCTGTTTTCGGAAAGTTATAAATGTTGACAAACAAGCCAGAAAAACCGCAGTTTTATCAGATAAAGATTGTAAAAGCTTTTGCATACTGATTCATTTTTCATCATTTTTTCCCCCTAAAACTGTTTTTATTATTGTTGTTTTTACTTTGTTTTTTTTGCTTTTGTAAAAGTACATGCACTTTAAAAATTATTAAAGAGATACCGCCGAATGAAAATTTTACTTTAGGACTGGGAAATTCCATAAGTCCGATAATAATTTGTTATTGAAAGAAAAACATTGTAAAAAATGCGTGTAAAATTCGCAGTTCACATGCATCTGGTTATAAAAAGTTGTCCCCTCTGCTACAGAGTCAATGTCACACTTTTGGTGTGCCTTAGGGGGGTCGAACCCCGGGATTAGCACGATTCTTTTGTATTTTGTATTTTTATTCAAAATTTAGTTTAAAAAAGTTCAGAGACGTACATCTGCAGATAGAGGATAACAAAAAGTTCTTATGAAAGGGGCCGACATTTAACTCGCACTTTCATATGAATAATTTAGAATGACGGCTGCCTGTTAAGATTCTGACGGGTGTTTAGCAATAATGAAAAAAATTACTAAGGAGATATTATAGAAACAAGCGAACACACGAACGTTTAAGAGATGAAGTAAGTTCTTAAAAAACACGGATTTCTCTGTTTAAAAGAAAATCGAATTAAGTTCTAATTTTTGTCGACATTTTTCTATCATATCCAATCAAGCTTGATCTTATCATCTTTTCAAACATCTAATTTTATTTTAAAAATATTTGAAAATGCTTTTAAATTATAACTGTTAGTTCTTGTGATACATCTTTGCCGATGTTTACACCTCTCGATTTCTTTTTTTAGTCTAAATGGGCGAATATTTTTTTTGTTTTGTGTTTTCGTCGGCAATCTTTGGAATTTTCAAAGAAACGTACTTTTTTTTTTTAAATATCGATGTGATACGATGATAACCGTCTTCAAATAAATCAGGCTTTATTTTGACAGAGTGACTGGTCTTTACTCAAATGGACTTTATTAGGGACACGCTTCAAAATTCTACAAAAACCCTACAAATGAATTTTTATTTTTGTGAACTTTAAGACGGAAAAAATCAAGAGGTTTTTAATACCGAAATTAATGCACGGAAACATCGTCAATTTACTGAGTCCGCCCCTCCTCTTCTCTAAGTCAAATATAATATTGACATTTCAAATTCCATTTTAGGGCATCGCCGTCAAGAAGAACGTGACGGACCTTTCGTCGGTCATTATGACTTTGCTCGTATGGGTGACATGGGAATTGATGGTTTTCGTCCTCCTTTCTCGGACATGCATCAACCACCAATTCCAAATAGTAACTTCTCCCACATGCCTCCAGGTAAATTATCCTCACAAGACTCACTTGTCTAAGAAAGGTTGACAACAACAAAATAAAAACAATGAAATTTACGAAAAATTATTTTCTGCTTTTTTCTTTCTTTTTGTTATTGTTGTTGTTGTTGTTGTTGTTGTTGTTGTTGTTGTTTTTCTGCTAGTAAGGTACTCCACACTCAAACTCTTTGAAATTAGAAGATCAAACTTTAGTGCATAGATAGCTTTTGTTCCAGAGTTTCGTTCTTAACATTTTGTTATTCTGCTGTGATCAAATCTTATGTCCCTTTTGTTTTTCTCTATATGTTGAAGTTGGGCGTCCAATTTTGTCGTATTTGAATATTCCGGTCCTTTTTTTTAGACATTGGAATGCGTTCTCCATCTGCATGGTCACACTATAACTTCCCTGGTGGAAGCATGTACGGTCATAACTTATCGCCTACAAGCAGTGATTCGTACGGAGGAGGGATGATTCACAACAGCAGCTACCATCAGCAAAACATGACAGTGAGCTTAAAATCAGGTCATGGAAGTGAATTAGGTCTTCAGGGTAGTTATAATGACCCTAGAATATACGGTTCGACAGGACAATTATCACATAATCGAAATTCGCCCACAAATTCGAATGGTGCCAACTCACCACCGCAGAGCTTAAGTTCAGCATACCACACTGATTCTATGAATAATACCAATGGCATGAACAGCTCGCATTCCTACCCCAGTTCTAACGTACACGGTGGAAACCCAAACCCTGCACACAGTTTCCTAGGCACAAATCAAGTAACCATAAACAATAACTACTTAATGAACGTATCACCTCCGGGGACGTTAAACTTGCCGTTCAAATCGTACAGCAACCAGACGGGCTTGACGCGCGCCGGTGAAGAAGACGCCAACAATAACCAATTAGGTCATTTCTATCGCTCGCCCCCAACGATATATGAGGCGCAGACATTTGGTAATCAAACGTATCTGAAACATGGCTATGAGGCTCACATAACCGATCAGAATGGAAATGTAAACGGTCACCATGGTGATGATATGGACGATAGTTCTACACCAAAAGTGTGGAGGCCATATTGAATTCAAGAAAAAAAACTATTCTGACCTTAGCAATTATAAATCAATGCCAGGATTTAAAATGCCTTCTTTGCTGCATCCTTTTACATTTGTTATTGTCGAAAAGTACGATAACCGAAAACAAATTCCTTTAGTTACATTTTTTCTCTCTCTTTTTCTTTTGAGTTTTGTAAATAAGAGTTTTCTTTATGCTGCTACAGAAAATAAAGGATTATTTATAAGCATACTGGAAGACAGTTTTGAAAAGCTATTTAAGAATGAAATTTATCGTTGCTCGACAATTTAGAGTTGTTTGGAAAAGTCTTACATGGAACATTCTCTTTTGCGTCTTTTTTATCTGTGTTTTGTTGTTGTTGTTGTTGTTGTTGTTTTGCGTCACAATTCCTTATTTATTTGTATTCATCGTTCAATATTTTTGTTATTTTTTATTTTTTTTTCCTTTTCAAACTTTTTTTTTTGGATGTAAAAACAAAATATTTAGCAAGTTTATTACTTTGCTTTATTTTTGGTTACCTTTACCATAATAAATATTGTATATTTGGACATACTTTATGAATTGATAGAATAATCATGCTTTTCTCTTTCCTTCAATGAATCTAATGACCGGCAGATTCTCCTATGTTCCTAAAATGGGAATTTTGCATGAGGAAATTACCTCCAAGAAGAAGCTGCCCGCTTGCCCGGGGAATGCCACCTTTGTATGACGTCATCGATATTGTTCTGTGTTCTTCCCTTTAGGTGTGAAAGAGGTAGAGCGCAGAATAGAGAACAGTAAAGGCTTCTCATTAGTGTCTGTTGCTTCCTTGCTGAATACTACTTCAGGCAAATATTCATAAAGCATAAGCTGGATTTTTAGTTGTTTTTTCTTAGCGTAAGCGTCACTACACGTCAAGGTACTTTGAAATAAAAACGAGTTGAGTTAACTTGCTTGGCATGGATTTCCTACGACTACAACTCTATTCGATATATCCGTCCAGATAACATAAATTAAAAAACCTGTAGTCAGAATGACGAAATAATCATTTCGCTTTCACAAGACGTAAGGAGGGCCTTAAAACACGTCAAAGGATGACAAAGTAAGTGTGTTCCAGGCCATAGAAAGTGAATAAAAATGTTGCCGAGGGCTGTAGAAATTTGCTGACAAATCAACTCATTTGCTAAAAATAGATTAGACGTTTCTAAAAAATGGAAAAATAGAATAAAATTATTTATTTCAAAATTACACAGTCATTAACAGTAAGCAGTGGAGAATGTTAATCAAAGTCCTATGTCTGTAAGAGTCACTTTTAGGTACTTATTTGCCACCCACAAAGCAAGTGCTTGACGAAGAGGTTATTCCTTTCAACAGACGTCACTTTTCAAACGACAATCTTCCCGTTCTTGTATCAATACACTTTGTAATTCAATAAGGAAGTATCAACCTATGAAACTGTTCCTTTCGATATAATTTCGAAACCATATTGGGAGTATATAAAGGTTCATAATGTTTCCTGTCTTTCTTTGTCGTTTTGTTTTGGTATAATTTAAACGGCCATCACGTCATGCTGTTCTGTAAATTAACGTTTTCTGATAATATATAAATATATGGGTCTTTCAAAAAAGGAATTGATTTTTGTCAAAAATATTGCGGAGATTTATTTGTATTACGCATCACTGATATATCTCCATGGCGAATTTTGTTAAATGTCATTGTGGAAAAACCTAGTTTTAAAAGTTTCTTATTTCTGGCGCTGAAATTCAATGATTTTAGTTTAAAAGCTTGCTGTTTGTGCTCTTCTTCTTCTTCTTCTTCTTCTTCTTCTTTTCTTTCTTCTTTTCTTTCTTCTTCGAGAGGGTCTCTAGTACTACGTGTCTTATATAGGGTCTTCTACGTGTCACTGGGCGTCAACTTCCAATAGCTTGCAATAATTCTAACGGGACAATTTATGATAACTGATAATGCGTCAACTTACGATAGTTTTAAAAATATTTCTCGGTTCACACTGAGATTCAATTTGCGTTTATAAGTGATATTTTTTATATGACAGTTTTCGAACTGTATCTTTCTCTTTATAACCTTTTTTAGTTTTGTCATAAAGGACCGGGAAAAGACGTCCTTCTTCTCTGAGAAGTACTTCTACTTCTGAACTTAAACTTTTTTCTCAGCCATTTCTACCGTTGGATTACATATGGCTTTTGTTTCTGTCTCTTTAGGCCACAAATATTACTTTTGGGGATATAGTATGATTTAAGTGCAGTAGTCTGTCTAAACGGTAATTAAGAGATTTCAGGGCTGGAAAATTGACTTTCTAAAGAAACTTTCAGAGTGTCGTTTCGAGTAGTTTCTTATAAAAACAGAATGTAATTCCTAATATTAAAACCTTGAAGGAAGAAAACAACTAGTATTTAAGAATCGATAGAAATCTTTGTATTAGATCCATTCCATCTTAATCAAAGGAAACGTTTAAAAACGTCTGTTAAACATCTGAAAATTTCGACATACCCTCTAGATCCGCCCTTGCCTTACTTTTTGAAAATTCTAGTAAAGTAGATTTCTTATTGAAATAACAAACACACACAAAAAAAAACCCACAAACTAAAAAAAAACACAAAAGCAAGACCGTATGGTGACCGTGTTGTGAAAAAATATTTATTACTAAAATGGACCAAAATAAATAATTTCCAATATCTCATGTTTTTTATGGCCTCTTCAAATTTTGTTTTTCATAATACAAAATTAATTAAAAAAACGTTTGTTTCCATAGAAACCAACGCCTTTTTTGCACTGTTTTTCCACAATCACATTAAACAAAATTCGCCATGGAGATATATTAGCGATGTGTAATATAAATAAAACTCCGCAATTTTTTTGACAAAAATCCAATCCTTTTTTGAAACACTAGCCAAATAATAAACACAGTAATAACCAATATCGTTTGGTATTGCATAAGAGGATGTGTGAAAAATGGTATCCACTTAATCATTACTGAAAATAAGCTATGACAGAAAACCACAGACTAACGTTACCTTGAAGTTTCTAAATGCGGCAAGCAATTAGTAGATTACAACGAACGTAATTAATTACTCATTAAGTGCTCGTATTAACTGACAGAAGACTAATCAGTCGATAAATACACCATGCTTAGGTTATTAATTGGTACAGTCGTTCAATTGCCATAAAACATCTATATTTAAACCAGACAGAAAGGCATGGTGGGTAATTTTCATAAAATTCTCATCAGGGGCGTCTATTTACGTCTTTTAGTAGATTTCTTTATGAGCGTTTTATTTAATTATAAAGGTAGATTTTTAGTTGTATTCTAGTCGTGATTTAGACACCACCCCTTAAGTTGGTATAAAAAAACGATTTCTTAAACTTCTGCAGGCCATAATTCACATAATTCCATTGTAAGGGAAAATCAAGTATACAATCTCGAACCTCGCCCTTTATACTCGCCGTCCGTATATCGAAAAGGTTCGAGCGTTCGAGGTTGATACGTATAAATATTGAAAGTAACATGCCCACAAAATCCTACATATTTTTATCCCAGCAAATTAATTCACGAAATGCTCAAAGTTTTGTTGGGGAATTTTAACTTTAGGAACAACTGTCAGGAAAATCTGACTCAAAGAATCAGAAACAAGTTTTCGGTTGCTACAGTCATGGACAACATTATAAACAGCTCTGTGGTAAATCGGGTGGATTTCGGGTGGAAATCGGGTGATCAAATCCGTCAAGGGCTCTTGGACTATTAGATAATGCACAAAAATAGAACGTGCGTTCCTTGGCGAATAATATAGCCAATCGGAATAATATGGCCTTGGACAAAAACATATATTTTGCCTTCCGCCATTGTACTTCCACAAGTACAACATTTTGCACTCTTTCTAATGATGACTTTATCAGCAAACCATTCTTGAATTCCTGGGGGTTTTTTTATTTTCAAAGATTGCTCGTTTATAGGTGGTACTCTTCTGTTACCATTTTATTGCTTGTTTAAGAAAGTTTGTTTGTTGTCTCGTTTTCTTCAGTGCATTCTCTGATTTGAAATTTTGAAATAGTAAGTGTCCTCACTTTTATAGCGCCCTTCTTCAATAAGCGAATTTAAGAAAAAAAATTAAAAATACCCGGTATGAAAAAAAAATTAATACTTTTCAACCAAAACAAGTATTCTCACTGTCTTGTTTAAACCTCAAGATGATAAGGGACCCATATGGTCCCGAATAAAGGATTGGGGAATAAAAGATTGCGAAACTTAAAGTTTGGGAATTTGTTTGTCATTTGCAAACTTAATCCTCTTTAATCCTGAAAATCCAATAGAAATCTGCTTATTTTGAAATTCCTGCCTTCTGATTCGCAAATTTTAATTATGCAGCCTTTAAGTCAGTTTTCCACAAGATGGTAGATCGGCTATTGTTTTCTTCATGTGAACACTAATTCAAACGAGCCAAATTCATTGATTTGCGGGATATTCTGCAAACGCTTTTGGAGGAAATTATTTAAAAACAATAAACCAATAGACTGTAAGAGGAATACCTGCTCAGTGTAAAACCGGCTTTATATATCCTGGTTATTAAGATTTCCCCGTAAAGGGAGAAGTCTTATTTATTTTACACAGTAGTGATGAAAGAAATAACATTACAACAACTTTTGAGGTTCTTCATTTCTGTTCCTTCTATTCTTTCAGTCAAGCCCAAAAGAAACTTTACGTGCTCACGAAGGAATGAATTAAACATGAAAACGCAGAAGAAGTTTGTGTACAGCCTTTTCTGTTACACGAAGTCATTCTTTTATTCAACACTATTAAAAAGTACAAGGTATTCTTATTGTGTAAAAAAAAGAGTGAAACATGAATTTAGCTTTAAAACAACAAGAAAATGTTAACTTCTAAGAGGCTGTTTATATGAGAGGCGGGACGGGACAAAATATGAGAATCACCATTTCTGCTAAAAATTATTTCTGTGTTTATATGAAGAATGTTTGTCCCGGGTAGATTTCGTCCCGTCCAGGTAAAGCGGGATCTCATAATGTCTCGTCCCGACTGTATTCTTTTTTATGTAAAGGCGTAATCCCTGATATAATTATTCATCACCTCCCGACAAACGTCCCATCCCGTCTTCCATATAAACAGCCCCTAGAAGGACTCTTTTTACAGGCTAACCATTGAAGCAAATGCATCCTAAATATATTTTTATATTATATAACTTGTCTTTAACATAATCACAAATACATTTGGCTGACAGGTCCACGTTTCCTGTAGAGTTGTGGTGGATGTGAATTCTCAAACACACCCATTTCCATTTTCTCATATATGCAGCTTGCAAAATCAGCTCAATATATATTTATATAATCTGTCCGGTTTTCATCAATATGTTGTTAGGCATGATAAAGGATGGGGAAACTTTACAAAACATCTTGCATATATATAGTTTGCTTACCATCATTCATGACAATGGAGTCCTGTGTTTTTTTTGTGCACGCATCATGGTAAACACATTCAAAGTGTCTTTATATCCCGGCATTTTTTCGCGTCCGGCATTGTTTCATCTTAATGTTTTAGTTGTTCTTTAACAGAAAAGGAGAAAGTAAAAAAGTCAATAACTTAACTGACAGACATCTATGGTTAAAAACAAAACAAAAGAAACTGCCGGACACCTAGATACAGCGAAACACATTCCTGCTGCTGCAAGGTAAATTTCTCTCCATGCTATGATCTTATATATTATTGTCCAAAATAGTAAGGACGATGCTGGTCCTTTTGGCAGATGACAGGGCAGTCCTCTCATGAAGCTCGTCTATTATTGTTTTTATCCAGTAGTCATGAAACTACAATTTGAAGTTTTTTTCTTTAGATTCGATTCCATCTATTTTTCAGATTTACAACTCCTTTTTCTGCTATTATCTTTTTCTTGCCAATCTAAGGAAAGATTCTTTTTTCTGACTAGCCAGGAATCCAAGCTACCCCTTCCACAAGCGAAAGTGATAGGAATAGCCGGGAATCTTTCTTATCGAGATGGTATTCTTTACTTTCCGAAATCTTTGAGTTTCTGTGTGGTAGTCCGCAGACGAAACTAATACGGTATTCGCTTTGCTACTACCGTTAGAAGAGACCATTCGCCAGATTATGTTATTAACGAGACGATCAACCATTACGCAATGTACTTTAGAAACTTTGTATGTTGTACACATCAAGAAATGATACAAGAAATCTTTCTCCACGAAAGAATATTCAATCTATATTTTATAAATAATCATTCAAAAAAAAAAAAGATAAATTATTATAATTTATACAATTAAAAACACCAAGCTGATTTTCTTTTTCATCAACCAAATTTATTTATACTCGATTTTCGTGTCATAGGGTCATAGGCATCTGGGTCATAGGCATCTGGACTAATTACATACGGTTCATCTAACAATTTAAACCTTGTGGAACTTGTTTGGGTGATCGAGTTTATAAACAACATTTGCCTCGTTCATTCAATAACTTTTAAAAGAGTTTTCACCGAGAAGTTTGATGGTTTGGAATTGTTAGTCAGACACACTCTTATGGCCAGTCATTGTGTCTAACCTCGTTTTCAATATACAAATTACTTGTAACTGTTTTACCGGGAGTTGGAATAATAGAAGCGATTACTAAGTTATAAAGTTCTGAAATCAGTCAAATAATGAATTGTATGAAAACGAAATTAGACATGTTGACTTGGCTATAGGGCGGTACTTTAATAGAAATTCGGGAACGATCTACTGAAGAATCGATGTAAAAATTTTATTTGATCAACAACAGTATAAGTTAAAGTTCCCTTTACACCACACCTGTTTTGGGACAGACAACTGTTTAACGGTTGTTTTTTCACACCTTCGCTCAAAACAGACCCCTGGTAAAATTTTGAAACAGAATCGTGTCTTAAAAAAAAGGAACTTTAAAAAAATTACAATAAGCGACACCGACATATTGACGTTAATTACTTTAAGACGTACGTACAAAAAACGCGTATCGAACGATCCCTACACCTTACCACATCATAGCATTCTTGATTTTCTTGTACTGCTCATCGGTAACCTTCATTGATTCGTCTACAAGTTCCAGCGTATCCCTTATACGAACCATATTGTCTTGGATAGCTTGTAATGAAGCCTTCACTTGCTTTTTGTTCAGATTCAGCTCAACAGCTCCATTTTCTGCGTCTTGTTCGATGGCGGTCAAATCTTTTAAATGGTCACTGATGTTAACCTTCAATGTCGGACACAGTGACAAAACCCGTTTTGTTCTTTCGCACACCTACGAGAAAGTTCATTGGGCATAGCATTAATACAGTGGATTCCTCATAAGTAAATTCTCTATAGAAGTGGACACCTTTTTATGCACCAATAGTGTCCGCTATATAGAGATTCCACTGTAACACAAATAGGTGAAGTACTCTTGGAAAATCTTTGTAGTTTCTCAGAAAATATTTTTAGATGCAATCCTTAAAGGAAACTTTGAATACAAAATTCAGTAGTTAACCTCGTTTTCGTAAATCTCCAACACTCTTTTGATCGGTCCCGGCAACTTATCTTTATTACCATTCACATCGAGTTTGATAAAACCAGCATTTTCCACAGCCTGTCAAAAAAAACCACAAACAATCGTAATTTAGGATTATAAAAAACCTCCAAATTGGTTATTTTCCGCCTATTTTTCTTTATTTCGGATCTATTCGAATCCAAACTCATTTTTAAACATAGTGGAGTCACTTTAACGGAGGGCCGTGTCTTGAAAATGTGATCATTTTCATATAGATACCAAAAGCAGTAGAAACCCGATTACTCATATCTTTCTTCAATCGTGTGAAGAATGCAAAGGGGAAGAAGTTACTTATTATCATGAAGATTTTAAGTTGTTATGGATGCCAATCTTCACCTTTTCTTTCTCCGAAGAACAGAAATCATTTCGTATCGGAAAGACTTACCACAAGACCTTCTTCATCACCGTCTCTCAAAGAATCCTTTAAACCAGTAATACATTCGTCAATGCTTGCCTTGTAAGTATCTATGATCCCTGATATGCAACACGCTCGTTTGAAATTTTTCACTGCGATCAAAAAACCAACACAGCATGTTTCAACTTGTCTGATTTGCTTGTTACATTCATCAAAAATATTATCGAACTGAACAGAAAAATAAGGCAAGAACAATCAAAATGCTTTAACCAACACGTGTCACGAAGATTGAAAACTTTTAGTTCCTTTTTAAGATGTCATACCTGTGGGATTTTGCATAGCTTAAGTGATTCGAAATGATGGTCATCAGCGGTCGCTAAGTCTTTCGCGAAGATGTTATGTTGAGTGGGATCAGTGAAGACATCCAACAATCTGGAGTTGTCCCTTGTATTGTTTTTTACCTTTTTGGGTTTCTTCTTCTGAAGAAGAAATCGTATGAACGAACGCATTGCACCGTGAACACCTCCATCACTATCGCGAGCTGAAACTGCTACACTATACAAAAAGAGAAAATAAAGTTACTAGCTGCCTGGGTAAATTTTTTACTAGTTTCACTTTAAAATGTTTTTGTTATTAAAAATGTTTTTTTTTTCTCTCTTTTTTTTTTTTTTTGGGGGGGGGGGGGGGGGGGGAGGGGGGGGGGGGGGACTTGGTGCGAAATAAAGATGTTTGTGTGCTATTAGAGGTAAATACATAAATCTAGGCAGAATGGTTCATAGTACCAATAGAAACATTTTAAGCCCCTGAACCACTTGGGAAACCCCTCCATTCAGTCTCCATGGCAACCAGGTCAGTCCAATAGGAACATAATATTTTTTAGAAATTTGGAAAACCACTTATACCAATTGAAAGACCACAAAAAAAGATAAAATTTGTTGTATAAAACATGGTCTGATTATTTGATTATTTATAGTTCACAAGTAATAGGCCTCCAAAGTTTCACACTTTTATCCCTAATAGCACACAACTTGCACTGTATCTGACATATCAACACAATGGGACTTTCACTTACCAACCAACAAAGTTATGCTGTGCTGCAACGTTTTCCAACATTTGAATTTCTTTTATTGATACATCTTCATCCGAAACACTGGAAATCTAGTGGGGAAAAGGTTATGGAAACAAAAATGAAATAAAAAATGCCTCACGATTGCACTATATATATATTTAGCCAAATCCTTCCTGAATCAACATATACATATATGTCATATATGAATTCAACTGATGATGGCGTGAAGAAAACACATGAAACTTTCAGTTTTGAAAATAACAACGTTATTCTTTTTCGTTGTTTTACTTTCACATATTAATACGCTCTAATTACAAGAAGACTATCGAGCACAATACCAAGACAACAAAAATGAAGATATTTTGATAGTTATATACAAACATAAAGGTAAAAGAAATACACCTACTTTATCAAGTTTATTCCCTATGAGTAAGATGGGAATCTGCAGTTGTGATTTCATACTTTTTTTCCGTATTTTTTCCTTCGCTTCTCCATTTTCTGAACTAAACATGCTGTTGTTCATTACATCCTGTTTCCATGTGCCAGCCATATCAATACTCCCTGTATCACTCAAATCAACAACAACTAAAAAATAGAGCAGAAAGAACTACTTAGTATCATTAAGGAACAAATGCAGTGCAACCTATGTTGGGATTAACAACTTCATGAGTGGAGCAACTGTCATTATGTGGAGAAACCGTCTACATGTGGATTGACCATCATTAAGTGGAACTATCACTTAAGTGTGGAACAAATAACAGAAAAAAATGCATCAACATTGAATTGTTTTCTTGAACTGTTTAATATTTCGCAATGTAAATCGAAACTCAGGAAAGCCTAAATTACCAATAGCAGCATCAATATCCCTGTAATAACTTCTACGCAGATCTATTTCTTCTCGTCCCGGTAAATCCCAAATAGTAATAGATACTAATGTTTCAAATGGTGTTTGAACCTTCTTTGTGACATTTCCAATGTTTACGTTCATAGTTGGTTGGTAGCTGTAGTCAAATTGCTCTTGAATGAAGCGTAGAAAAATGGAGGACTTTCCAACATTTGCATCACCTAAGACGAAACATTTTGATCGAAACTATCAACACTTTTTCCAAGGTGGAACTATTGTAAACACATTTCTTAAGCTTTGGGGTTGTGGTGCAACATTTTGAGGTGTATGCAACCAAAAAAATGTACCCTATTGAAGCATCTGATACATTCCCGGTTAAGATAAAAAAAAACCAACAAAATGATAGGTAGAATACTTGAGAACACTGAGTCACCAAATTCAAACATGATTTTTCTATCAAAATCAGTTTTCCTCATTTGATAACTTTTCCTTTGAAATTTTGCTCCTGAACGCTTTTTACGTTAAAACACTAACTTCTTGTCGCTAAAAAGTGGCTCCACAGTGCAGCGATTAGAAATTTTGTTCTATAACACAACAAAATGTTTTATTCATCAAAATAACACGAGTTTCATTATGTTCTTGTGGCATCAACATTTATAACATTTTATTGCTGCATTGTATATGTGACAAAACAACCATTTACCACAACAGATTGAAAAAAAAGTTGATGGATAAAACACCTACCAACAAGAACAATCTTAAATGATGGAACGTCTTCTGGTGGAAATGTTCTCTTCATGGGATCTAAACGTCGTAAAGACACACATAATAAAGCTGCTAACAATATGGATAGATATAAGTATACCCAGCAATGATGGATATAAGAATAATTATCAATATTACTTTGAGAAAACATGTTTGATGCTGCTGAACCCATTTCAAAATGGATGTGTGATGCTCCTCTACATTATGGTTTTCTTTACCGTTTACATTACAATTTTGTTGTTTTTTTCTGAAAAGAAACAGATGCATATCCTTATGTATATCCAGATATGTGTCCTTATGAAACTAGCAACATTGTAGCACTATTGAAAAAATTAATGATGTAACTCGATGATTAAAAGGGAGCCGGTCGATGGGGCATAAAAAATAAACTTTGACCAGTTCTCTTCCGTCAGTTCATGCAATCTTTGGAGCGTGAAAAGTTCCCAGAACCCAATAAGGAATGATAGCTGGAGACAAGAACACTACTTGGCAATTTCTTAAGGTAATGATGAAATTTTCTGAAATAATGAGTTCCTTCAGAGGTATGACTTCCTTCAGCCTTATATTGCGATTTTTTAATTTAATCTATTTTAAATACATCACTTTACTATCTCACATTTTATGAGAAAGTAACCGTAAACACTATCTATCACAGAGTTTGGAAGGTAAAAAAATAAAGAGAGCTCTGACCGTAGCGAAAATAGATTGGAATTACAATATAAAATGTGAACGAAATAAGAAAATATTTTTAGAAAGTTTGATTGATTATATAAATAACTATAAAATACAGTAAAGCAAATGAAACAACTTTTGCTCACCAAAACACCATGCCTTTGTCGTCCACACAATTAGCCTATGTATTCTTCTTGTGTTATTGATTAAAGGAGAATTAATGTCAAAATTGACCACCTATTTTTTTTTTGCTTAATTTGATTTATTTTTAAAAAATACATCTTCATACAAAGTCATTTGATCCATTATATCAAAAGTTATTCAAAGTTTAAAGTTTTCAGTTTTTCTTCTGTTTACCATGTCTTTCAGATGTGTTTTTTTACTCTACTTTTAAAAAAAGTCCAGTGCTGTTTTATTTTACCTTTCCTTTTCATTAACCTGGTTTCTGCAAGGTGCTACAGATATTTGTTTTCTTTAAGTTGTTGAAAAGTTGTTATATACGTTGGAAAGAACATTCACCCAAAAGTAACTAACACCGATAATGAAACTTCACACCCAAGCAATACATAGTTTATTCTTTGCTTAAGTAATTTTGATAAATTACAGCCTTGAAAAATCGCTGTCTGAAGAATGTTTGTTTTATTTTCCAAATTATCATAGAGATCTCATATACGCATGCAAGTAAGTTGGGCAACTGTGACATCATGTGACTTTTGATCATGTGACTTTAGAAAATCTTAAATTTAAGGCGAAATAAAAATTTTTATTAGTTAGGGAACATTTTAAGCTGAGGGAACATTTTAAGCCAAAGTTGTTATTTTGACATCAATTCACTGTTAAATTTTCTACTATTTTATGCTGCCAATGATGGAAACCTTCAAATATAATTTTAGAAACCCACCCACTTAAAATGTCAAATTAACATTTTGTGTGGCAGATTTAGTTTTGGATACTGCCCCTTGCTTTTCTTTTTTATAAGATACAGCTAGGCTACAACTACCTAATAATATGTTCTTATACTAATACTCAATCTTGCTTTTTATGTTTTTTTCAGTATTAGTATAGGGGAATCTCTTATCAGAATAGGGGAATCTCTAGCTCCATCTTAAGGGTTTTTATTACTTCATATGGAGTGTTGTATCTTAAGGAAGAAGGCTCCCTGAAGGAAAATGCAATGCAATGTTTTTTCATTCGAAAGTTCATCAAATTTTCTCATTTCTTTAAACGAGAACTGAAGACGCTGTGTGTATTTTTTTTTTTGTTGTTATGGTTTTTATTTTTTAATTCAACGTTTAAGTTTAGTAATAAAGAATAACACTATCAGTGTGTATTCTCTCCGAGGTAGTTGATGTAGACCGTTATATTTTTGTGTTCTTTATTTTCTACCAATGTCTATTTTTTTAATGTGTTTGAACATAGCTTTTTTCGTATCAGTTAGTTTTAACTACTCCAACTCCTATGCCCGGAATGTGTAGATAGCCATTTATTTGTTATTTCATTGTAGTGTGTGGATTGTTGTTATTAAGGTTTGCCTATAGGGAAACGGAGGTAGCAGGATCATTATATATTATATTGTTTTAATAGTGTTTGATTGATATCTTTTTGTTTTAGAATAGAAAATTGAATAGATAAATGTAATGCAAAAAGAGAGTGAAAATCATGGTTTATATAAGATATATACATGGTTTTTATATGTGCACAAAGTGGAGTTTTGGGTTCTGAACATTTCCACAATTCATAGCAGAATAAAAATCAGTTTGAAAGATAGAAGCGTCAACTGTATAATGTTTTTACGCACTCTTATATATAGCTAGCTAAAACCGATCATCAGTGTGAATAAAAAGCAGCTGAGGAGGAGGAGGAAGGGAGGAGAAGACACCACATCATACACAAACTCAACTCCTAGGAAAATAAAGAGGAAGCACTGGAGTTTTTTATTACAGTTGTTATATAGATTGTTATCATAAGGAATCTAGCTACACTGCATAATCTTGATTTGAGCAGTGAAGTTGTTTGGCATCGTACCGAAAGTTTTTGTTTGAAATGTTTCTGTTACTAACATTCTAAAACATTGACATTAGAGAGGAAAGCATTTATGATATTATATCCATTGAAAGGAAAATATTAAATCAACTTTGCAATTTTGTGTTCAGAATAATATTACATATAATTATTTATGCATTGCTCAACACACTCTTTATAAACGTGTGGAGACCAGTTTCCCACGACTTTGACGAATTTGTTCGCGCGCGAATCGATTTTTTTTTTTGTCATGACGAATTGAATTATTGTTTTCTGGTTCTGAATCGACTGCTTCATTGACTAATGAGAAAATAGATTGAAGTACGTGCACAAAAAACGTATGTGTGTATTATATTGTAACAAAAAATTGGATGCAAAGAATCGCAAAATGTATGATGTATTTCCTTCTTGCCCAAATTTCTCTTAAAATACTGATTGTATACCTTATCGGACAAAACAATGTCGGACAAAATTTTCGTCGGACAAAATAATTCGTCGGACAATATTTTCGTCACCCGTGGAAAATTTCGTCACTTTTGTCCGACGAAAATTTTTGTCCATTTTTTAAGTTTCGGAAAACAACATAAATTACTCAGTATCATCCTTATATATGTTATACAACAGTATTAACTTTGAAGACATGCTACAAATCTTTCTACTTCCAATCATAAAATGTTCTACTTTTTTTCTATAAAAAGTTGAATTGCGCTATCAATGTTTTCATCTAATAAGTTTTCAGTCAAAATGTTTTCCTGAATTTCAGATGTCTCACTGCTATTTTCATCATCTTCATCCAAAACGACTCGTGATGATTTTTGTTTTGCGATTGTGCTTTCCTCGTTAATTGAAGAAGACTTTCTTTTGATTCCAGGCTTTAAATACTCAGCGTCACTTCTTTGCCCATCATCTTCATCATCAGTTTCCTCAATTCTCGGCGGTTTTCTTTGTATCTTTGGCTTTATAACCACTTCATTGTCCTCTTCCTCTTCTATTAAAATCTCTATTTCTCCATCCTCTTCATTTTCAGAATCATTTATTTCTTTAGCTTCAAAATCCCAGTTATACAATTTAACTAGAAAGTTTTTCATTTTCTTATGTGTTAAAAATCGTGGACTTTTGAAATTCAACATTAAAGGAATTTCTAAGCCTCCAGATGGAATTGGTGATGGTCTGTATTGTGTTCTTGAAACAAATCCTTCAACTTGACCACCTTCTTCTTTCAAAAAGAAATACACATGTCTCGATATTTCTCTTGGGATGTGTCCAACAGTTGTTAATTTAGCAGGATTCCCGACCAAAGCCTTAACAGCACAGCAATATGGATCATTCTTTACAGATTCTCTATCAGTTTCTATTTCGACCGTGACTTTTTCTCCTACTTTTACATTTCCCCAGTTAATATTTTTGTAAACATGGTATCCACGTGATGCTATTTTAGCTTGAGTAGTAAACGCCATGTCTAAATCTCTATTTGATCACAAAGAAAATTGTGTTTTCCTTTATGTATTTGCGAGCGTATGTCTGTAAACACACAATTATATAGTCAATAGAACACAGAACGGGTACAATTGGCTAGACATATAAAATGAAGAAGACAATGATCAGACTAGAAACGTGTTACGCCTAACGAAAAAACGCAGTTAAAAAGTAAGGAACTTAATAAGGAACTTTGAGGCTGAAATTCTCTGAAAAAATAAAGAACTCCAGGCTCAGAGCAAGTACTAAGGTTCCTTATAAAAAAAAAACGTGTAGATAGTTTTGCCGGAGATCAAGCTAAAAACGAAACGTGTTCAGTTTTAAAAACCTTTAGACAGCACTCTATCGTAGGTATTTTAAAAAATCTTTTGTCAGTTTGGAAAGTGGAAGTTTTTGAACGAATGACTGTTAAGATGATTTTTGTATGAACCAATGATTTTGCATCAGTGTTCATTGCATACATAGTTGTCGAGAGAGCTTCTTTTTAGAGAGAAAAGAAATGGAAAATGAATAAACCAAAATTTTTGGAGTATTTTCAAAGAAAGGCTTCTTGCTCGAAAGATAACACAGAAATCAGCATAACCAAGATTGTTTCTTCTACCACGAAAGATGTTACGAACGCAGAACTAACACTAGTAGAGAAAGAAATCGAAAATTCTGTCAACCGGCCAGCAAAATATGAAAAAGATATTCCTAAAGAAATCAAACAAGAAGTTGGAATTTATGCTGATAGTTATGGAACGGCAGCAGCCCTTAAAAAATTTAAATCAAAGTATAGCAAGTTTACTTTTAATCGAACAACAGTAAATTCATGGAAAAACAAATACAAAAATAGAGTAAAGAATGCAACGTTTAAGAGGGCCGGGAGGCCTAATCTTCTAAATGAGAACTTGTTGAAAAAGGTAAAAGATATTGCGATTGGAACAAGGTCAGCTGGGGGTGTTATCAACAGGAAACAAATTTTGAATATTACTAAAGGTGTTGTAAAAGCGAACGATCCGAACTCCTTGAATGAGTTTGGTGGACCAATTGAATTGACAGACCGTTGGGCCAGAAATGTACTGAGTTCCATGGAGTGGGTAAAACGAAAAGGGACAACTGGAAAAGTAGAGCCCTCAAAACAATTCCTAGAGGAAGAAAAGTTTACGTTTCAAAGACAAATATCTAATGCTGTTTTCGAACATGATATTCCTGAAGCTTTGGTTTTAAACCTTGACCAAACTCCCTTAAGTTATGTTTCACCAGGAAAATATACATTCAGTTTCAGAGGTGTCAAAAATGTTCCAATTAAGGATGTGGATGACAAACGTCAAATAACTGGAACATTTGGTGTATCGTTGGATGGAAAGTTTTTGCCAATTCAACTCATTTACCAAGGTAAAACAAAACGTTGTCTTCCAAAATTTGAGTTTCCTAAATCATTCTCGGTTACATATACCAAAAATCATTGGTCAAATACTGATAAGTCAGTAGAGTTTTTTGAGGCTGAGATTTTGCCTCAATTTTAATGCTATCTCTGAAACTATGATCAGTGCTGAATATTCTAAAATCTGAGGTTAAAGATAAGGAACTGTGAGACTCAAATCAAACTTAAGGTTCCTTATAAAGAAAACAACGTGTAGACATTTGTTTTAAAGCAGTATAATGTTTTTTAATCTCTAGAACTATTTTGTAGCAGTATAATGGGTTTTTTTTATTTCTAGAACTAAACCTCTTATGTTAACGCAGTTATGCTGTTATATTAAGTTTATGTTATATATATTTCATTGTAGTAGAAAATAGAGGAAAAATCTTTAAAGCAGTTCATAAACATTCTTTCTTTATCAAAAAATGAATTTATTCAAACTTTGGTTTCGGACAAAATTTTTCGTCGGACAAAATTATTCGTCGGACAAATTTTTCGTCGGACAAAATTATTCGTTGGACAAAATTTTCGTCACCCATGGAAAATTTCGTCACTTTTGTCCGACATTGTTTTGTCCGATAAGGTAGTCGACTCTCCTCGCACGAACTCTCAAGAGGAAAAGTTAGAGATAGCGAGATCGCAAATAATAAATATTTCAAATTTTCCCCCCATCTTTTTATCGCATTGCATTTATCTAGCCTTGGCGTTCAGTTTTCTTTTAGACATCCTCTAGCTGCTTTCCAAATGTGACTGTTTAGATCACACAACAAAACTCAATAACCAGTCAAATATTGCTCATGAACAAGAGAAACGTTATTTCATCCATAGTCACAGAAGTCTTTTTCATAGTGTGGCTATGTAAAGTGAGTTAGTAAGTAACAGAGAGTTTATATTCCTTCCATCCGTAACGGTTGGTTACCGTATTACCGCCGGAGATATCTTATCGGGGAAAAAAAAAGTCGGGGAAAAATTTAGTCGGGGAAAATTTAAGTCGGGGAAAAAGTTAGTCATCTAAGGAACATTTAGTCATTTTCCCCCGACTAATTTGCAACATTAGTCACTTTTCAAAGTCAAAACTTCGTAAGTCAAAAATACAGGTCGGGTAAAAGGGAAGACGGGGAAAATTTTGGTCGGGGAAAAATTTAGTCACCACCCCAAAATTTTAGTCACTTTTCCCCCGACTTTTTTCCCCCCGATAAGTTAGGTATAGCATTGCTTTTTCGACAATAAACAACACTATGTGTATTATCATTTTCTTTCATTTTTAGTCTGCACACTGGGTATAAGATTTTTTTCTGAAAATGAGATGTTTAATTATTATTAATTATTTAATTATTTAATTGCCAACAATGCAATACTTATGTAGAAAATCGGCAGTTTTTAAAATTTTGAATTTGAATTTACTAATATTAAGTTTTCAACTACTTTAGTCGTACAAACTTTCGCGAGCAGAAAGTTACGCGAGTGTCAAAACTAGCGAGCATAAATTTTCGCGAATCAAGACCAAACTTAAATTTTAAATGCATGGATTTTCAAGAATAAAAAAATGTATGTAGAACAGTTGCGTGTTACAACAGTGTTTTATAGGCATACAGAGGCAGAATACCTTAAGCATATATTAAGGATATCTTGAGGCTAAGAAGTTAGCATAAAGAAGTAAATTTTACCAACCAAAATAGTTGAGTAGTTAATGATATTTGAATAGTTAAATTTATAAGCATGTTTGAGGGTTGACTCTTAAGATTTTTTAGCATGGCCGAGGCTCAACTCAAAATACATGATGCTTTTAAAAAAAGATGTGTTTCTTGATATCGAGCAAGAAGAAATTAGGAATCCTAAAAAAACAACAAGAATCCTCCAAAGAACAAGTTTCCTCCCAAAAAACGTGCAAAACAAACGGATATCAGAACTATGTTTGGTCCTGCTTTACCAAGACCCCGAAATCAAAATCGCGCGAACGATACAGAGAAAGTTGCTGATGTTATTCAAATAGACTAGAATAGTGTAAATTTGTTTATATTGAGACGTTTCATTTTGAAGAATACATACAGTACCTGAAAATTCTTTTCAAACCTTGAAAAAAATGAGCTTTTTTAATTTTTTTTCGCGAGCATAAACTTTCGCGAATCAAGGAAAAACATTTATTTCGCGAGCATAAACTGATAATAATAGTCGAGAATTTTTGAAGACGTTAACTTTCGCGAATTGGGCCAAAATTCGCGAAAATCGCGAAAGTTTCTGCTCGCGAAAGTTTGTACGACTAAAGTATCACAGGTTGAACCCAGCTACTCTCGCCTTAGAAAGGGTAGAGACCTTTTCGCCCTGAACCTTAACGACGCTTGGGTGGTTTACAAAGAGAAACGATACCTCAGGGAAAAACGTTTCACGTTTAAGTACGCTAAAGTACGGAGTAATTATACAGATTAGAAACGAGGCGATGGATGTTGTGACGTAATTTATGAAAAGGTCTATTAAAAAAGGGAAATTGTTAAAAAAATAATAACAAAACATACAACAATGTCTAATGATCATTAAAGACCAATATTGAAAAAGATTCAATTATAAAAGGAAAATTGTTAAAAAAATAATAACAAAATATGTAACAATGTATAATAATTATTTAGATACAGACCAGTATTGAAAAAGATATCAAAGGAAGTCGAAAAAACCTGATTGTTAAAAACAATTATCATGAAATGCAATAAACCAGTTAAATTCATTTAAAAAATGTTCATTCAACATTATCTGCCTGCAAAAATGTTTTGTCGCAAAACTCCGCTATTCGATTCATTGACAAAAAAGAATAACCCAACGGGATGAGCTTTCATCAAATTCGTCCATCATCAACAAAGTGACTGACCAAACTATTTCCGATGACGGAATGTTATGATCAATCATCTGAATGCATTTTCTGGTGAATAGCTTTCACAACGTCTTCGCGTTTAATACAACGTAAAGCTTTTACGAAAGACTTACATTGTACCTCTGGATAAGACTGCTCCAGCAACACCATAAAATGCCTCATATCATTTGGATATCCAAATGATAAATCAAAAAGGCTAGCCAAAGTTTGAAGCTGTTTCTTACACTCTTTAAAGGGAATATTGTCGAATACTGACTCGATGTTCAGCCAATGTCCAGATTCATCAAATAACCTTTTAGCTTTATAGAAACAGAACAAACATTTTTTCAGGACTCGAACACAAACACAACAGAAAGTCACAAATGAAAGCTTTGTGTGTGCATTTTTCATTATTTGGCTAAGGTATACAAAATTATGCATCATTTAGTAACCGATGGGACAAAAACAATCATTTCAAAAAGGGCACTTTTGCAATGTACATACTTCCCCAGTGGGCAAAATCCTAAAAATGTCAATAATATACAATATCGCCTGCTGTTTCAATAAAAAAAACACTCCTCCACAGAGACCTTTTGACGATTTTGCCCATTGGGTCATTTTTGTTAAAAGAATTGGTAAATACCTCCAAATACTTTTTCACAGTTTGTAATGCATCTTTGGTCTTCAGCATTTAAAATTTCGTCATGAGTAGGATATCGAGATTCATGATCTTAAAAAGGCAAAATTAACAACTGACTTCTAAAGGCCTCAAAGGAAAGGAACTTTTTTGGGAAATGAGGAAATATACCTTCAGGTGTCGCTGGTAGCAGATTCACTTTAATGTCATCTAAACATTTTCAAATGTAAAAGCATTAATTGGTAGGAAAAGGATCAGAAAATCCAATAATCACTGATTTGTTTGAGTTTTGTTTGTTTGTTTTTCCACCATCATTAGAAGAGCAAAGAAGAAAAAGTGTCATATTTCGGGTTTCATGCATTGTACACACAATGTCTTATAACCAAAATGTCACCAAAATTTAGTATTTAATATTATATAATATTATTTAATATTATAATTGGCTAACTTACCATCTGATTGTGACTCTGCCGATGATAAGTGTCTCCTTCTCAAAGAAGTAGTACTTTCTACAATTTAAGAATTCAGACATTAAAGTAAGGCCAACACAAACCTTTTCATCAAAGCAAGCACTCAACTGGTAATAATGTTTCAATTCACAAAATAAGAAACTTGCCTGATGAGATTGAGCGAGAAAAGACAACTATATTTTTGTTTTCTAAACAAAAGAAATCAAACAGAAACATCACATTTAGACGGACAAGGTCAATCAAACAAACAAACTAGGCTAAAGTAAAACCACCACCTACCATCTGACTTCGTAGGGTCGTATTCACTTCCTTAAAATGAAAAAATAAATACTAATAAACAAGACAATAAGTGGATTTAAGGATGACAATTTAGTTACTTTGTATGTATCCTTTAATTATCTTATCAAAAACGATCGAACGAGCAGCCTATAATCAACTTATGGACTATCTTGAACAAAACTCTTTACTCTCGAGTCAACAGTTCGGTTTTCGACGAAACAAGTCACCAAGTGCAGCAGTTTCCATACTCATGGACAGTATCCGTAAAAATATGGATCAATGTTTATCAACAGGTTGTCTTTTCTTGGACTTCCGAAAAGCTTTAGATACCGTGAACCACGCTTGTTTATTGCAGAAACTACCATATTATGGCGTTGCTGGAAAGGAAGCACAATGGATTGCAAGTTACCTATTTCATAGAAAACAGGTGGTGCTATTTGATGGTGTTAGCTCAAACGTTGAGTCGATAACGCACGGTGTTCCGCAAGGGTCCATTCTAGGACCCCTTCTGTTTACCATTTTTATTAACGACTTACCAAATCAATTCAAGCACTGTATTATCTTACTATACGCTGACGATACCGTAATTTATTGTAGTGACAAGTATCTAACAAATATCGAAAATCATATCAATTCTGATGCAAATGCTATTTCTAAATGGATGAAGAAAAATTGTCTTTTTTTGAATCCTAAAATAGGGAAGACTGAGTTTGTTGTCTATTCGTCTCGTAAATTGAATCAACCTGAACCGACGATAGAAATTGACAATCACATCATTCATCAACCGAGTTCCTACGAATATTTGAGTGTGACGTTAGATAACCATCTCAACATGGTCGACCATTTTGGTAAGGTGCAGAAACGTATCCGATCTCGTATCAACTTGCTTCGAAAAATTCGTCACAAGATATCATCAACAGTAGCTGAGACGATTTTTACCTCAATGATCCATCCACTGTTCTTTTATTGCAATCACGCTTTCTCGAGCATGAATCAAACGTGGTTGACCAAGTTTGAATCACTACTTAACAGAGCTAAACTTGTGATAAATAGCACCAAAAGTAGAAAATGGCCAAGTATTAACACTCAGAGAAAACGGAAAGTTATGCTGGATGTGTTTAACTGTTTGAGGGTACAAGGTCCTATTGGAAATTATGAGTGTATTTCACACAAATATGAAACTTGGATTGAATATTTACTTAGGATTCCAAAAGTCAGTAGGGAGGCTGGTCGCAAACTGTCGCACTTTGTTGGTGCTTTAGCTTTCAACCAGCTTCCGTTACAGGCCAGGAAGGAACAAAGTTTCATCAAATTTAAAAATACGCTGCATAGAATTTATTTTGATTAAAATCTTTAATGTCTGTTTTGACTGGTACATGGTAATTTCGTATGATATGCCTTCTAACTCTTGAATATTTCAAGTTTGTTTACTTTTCATACTTTGGTTAATTTCGAATTTTTATATTTTCTTTCCGTAGTCCTGTTACTCAAATTTGGTGATAATTTTACTGTTTCTATAGTTGTTATTTTTATTTCCCTTTGTTTATACAGGTCCTTTATTGATACCAGTATTTGTATTTACTTTACTGCTTAAGTCAACCTGTTTAAATATGAAAGATAATAATAATAATAATAAAAATTATTTTGGGAGAAAAAAAAAATTATACCAAAAATCACAAATAACATTTTTAATCGACGTAGTGGAAACCAGATAAAAGGCTTACGGTTACAATTTTTCCAATACAAAGCAATTCCTAAGATGATCAATCCAAAACCACCAAGCCCTATACAAATCCAAAGCCAATAAATCCGATTTGCTTTCTCATTCTTGATAGTGCTTGTACCATTCTCTGTACGTGTTGTATCAGATGTTGTAGGTGTATTATTAAGTGTAGGTGGAACAGGTACTGTAGGTGTAGATGGAACAGGTAAGTTACACTTTCCATCAGGGTTATTGTTCCCACATATCTGAAATTTACAATTTACAACATTCAATATTTTATTTACAAATTATCCTGCATTATTAGGTGCAAAACCATGGGAACCACGCTTTTGGGACCAATTATGGTATTTATCTTAATACAGTATCTCAATACACTGTTGAAGGATACTGGAAAGTTCTGGCAAAGTCTTTGCTACACACAGCAGAAATAACTTATGGTTGAACTAAAGGTCCATCAAGACATAAGGTGGTGGAACAGTGATATGGACAGCGTTGTAAGAGTAAAGTGTATGTTATGGAAAGGTTGAAACGAAGGAAAGATAGAAAAAGAACTCTTGAATGAAAAATGGAAAAATGGAAAGAAGAGCAGTTAACAAAGCCAAATGTGAAGCAGAAATCAGAAAAAGACAGCAGAGGAAGATAGTCTTGGCATGATAACGGACTTAATAAACTAGATTATTGGAGAGGGTGCTGTCCCTGCAGATTGGGAACTCAGCACTATTATTAACTGTTATAAAGGTACTTTAGAAAGAAGTAATAATAGGGGATTCAAGTTTTGAAAATAATGGAAAGAGTTGTTGAAAGGTTGATCAGGAGGCAGGTAAATATGCCAAGCCCTATTACTACACACACAATATTAAAGTTGTAAGAGAAATATCTGGCTCGAAAAAAATATTTATTTAGCTTTAGAGATTTGGAGGAAGCTTTTGTGTAACTAGAAATTTAGTTTAGTGGTCTCTAAGGTTAGGTGTTAAGGATGATCACAGTCATCCAGTCAATGTACAGAAATAATACTAAAGAGCCAGATCAGAAATAATGGGACTTCTAGTGATGACTTTCTTGTCAAGGTAGGATTGCTTGGCTCTCTATTCGAAGCTGTGTTCAGAGAAATCAGTTTAAGTTGTTGCTGTGTACAAAGAGAGTTTGCGACAGCACAATAATCTGCATTAGTCAACTGTAATAGAAAGTTGAACAGTGTTATTATGCTATACATCAGGGATGGAAATAAGTCTGAAATAGTGTAAAAACACAAGTCAATGTTCATTAATTATAAATTTTGTTTTTTTCCTTTTCTTGCGCCATTTTACTTCAAACCAAATGAAATGCAGTTGGCGTTTCTTTTCTTATTTTAGACAGACATTCTCAAGACATTATGTATCATTTGTTCATAATTATGTGAGAAAATTGCTGAAAAAGTAATGAAACAAGAAAAATAACTATGCCACAAAAGGAAATGACCAGGAAACAGAGGGAAATGGGGAAAAGCTCATTTAACACCAGCAGAAACTTATTGCACAACGTTTAGCCCGAAAATATCAGGTCATATGTTTTATGTAGGTTTCCAAATAGGTAAAAATTTGGGTGCCAATTAGGATATATACCCAACGTTTTCCACCATCCCATTATTTGTACTAACATGAATTTATACTATGTAATTAGATAAATACTATTAATAACCAATTAAAATGCCCTGGGGGTTTATTCAGAAGGGTTGCATGCTTATTACAAAATGTTTCTTTACGTTTATATATTTTTAATAAAATCTAAGAATCTTTTTTATGAACTTTGAAGAAAATATTGTACCAGCATTTTAAACGCGATATCAAAATAGGAAATTATATACATTTCCTCAAATAAATGTACATGAAGGTTTATTAATTCCTATACCCATATCCTGGGTGTTTATTCTAGCATGGGCATTTATTGGTATCCCAAAAGGCTTACCATGGACATTTTTGGGAGTGTGCATTTAATTGGCCATTTACAGTTATACAGTTTACGGAAAAAAGTAAAGTACCTAAAACTAAAAAACCTTATGACCATTACGTACAAATGTGTCGGTAACCTGACAGATTAAAGCATTAAATACACCTGGTTAAACATACCCTTCCATCTGAAAGCTTTAAGCAATCCCTTTCTTCAGAAGTTCCTTCGACACAAAAACAACACTCTTGGGAACACTTCCCTGTAGCTGGATGACGGTAAAGACCAGCTTGACAGGAACAAATCCTATTTTGCTTTTTGGTGCATTCAGCCAACTCCATTTCCTTGGAATCACATGGAGGAGAGCATTTTTTACAAGGAAAATAGTCATCATTTTCTGCAAAGTAGCCATGTTTGCAATTAATACATGCAACATTAGTGCCGACAGGTATTCTTTCATTACTACCACAAGGTTGACTTAATTCCTTTCCAGGTGGACACCTTTCACACTTCACACATTTAACCTTCTTTGTTAAAACAACATCTTGAAATGTGTGTTCATCAAAGGAACACATCGTAGCATTTACTTGTCCAATAATAGCAAAACAACAGCAAACAAGTAATGCCTGGAAAAGATACAGCAACAAATTTACTAAAAGTTATTTGATATATAATATTAATATTAAAAAAAGATGTGAACTTACTGTAAAGTATATGAATCTAGCCATAGTCTTAGTTTTCATCTAGAATAAAAGGAAATTTAGTAACTTTTCCACCTCTCACGTCCATCCTGATCAGAATGTATTAGTGTCACAGTGGAACAGTCAATGCTATCTGAAAGATGTAATATCACTTATTGCTATGCAGTAAAAGTAAAAGCTATCTGATAGATATATAATAATCAAGATAGATTTATATCTCTGTCATTCAGGAAAGTACAGGAGAAAGAGAGGAAAATACATATCAACTAAATAAATGACCGATAAGAACATTCAGAAAAATATTGGAGTACAAAAATATTTATAAAAGCTCTATACAAAATTTGAAATAGTTGTGAGCTCATCAGTTAATGACCACAGCGACTGTTTCGAGGGTCTGACATACAACACAGTCGTTTTGTTGTGACTCCCCAGCTGAACTGGCCAAGTTCCACCGCCTTATCACAATAGTTAGGTAAGATTTGATTTGATGTGCCTGATAAATAATCATTAAACAAATAACTATCAGTTTATTTCCTGTTTAACCTTTTTTTTCCACCTAAATTTTATCCACTCCTCCACAAAGGTTACTTTCATTTCTGAGAGAATGTACAAGTAAGAATGTACAAAATTCTAATTGTTATTGACCAGGTGCGTCAAGTTTTGTTTTATTAGATGCTTCTCCTTTTTATAATATACAACGGTATATATTACTATGATAACGATCGAGTAAAACAAAAAGCATCAAAAAATAAATAAAACCACGCATTATTTTTTTTTTACATATTAGCTCATAATTCACATTAAGACCATCCAGAATACCTGCAAGTATCTGCGGCAGATCATGACTTGCAAAAGTTGCTCTTAAGTGTTCTATCCTTTTGACACATTATTGTTCAGGTTTAGTGGATGTGCTTCAATCTATTTAGAATAAGAGTCAACTATCAAGAGAAATATCTTCCACACGAATGATCCATCGTTTTGTTGCACTCTCCCAATAGTGAACAGGGGTTATACCCAGCATGTTTTAGTTCTCCTGACAGGGTACATTGTTTAAGGTTGTTCTCCATGCCATTGTCCATCGCCACCAGACACGAGGGCTTCCATTTGCTGTAGTCCGGGATGTAAAGTTCAGCTAAGACTTTGTCTTTAAGCGATGAGGGTACCACAACTCGATTTTGAAATGACTTCAATAGGGAGAATTCAGGTGGTTTGGCCAACCATCTGCAACAAAGTCAAATACCCTCCTTAACACAGGATCACGTCTATTGTGCTCATATCTCTAACGGTAATTGGAGAATGGACTAGTTCTGTCATTAAAATGTCTTTCCTGGTGTTGGGCAACTCCTCAGATGGTACGGGAAGCCTACTCACACGATCAGCATTTCCATTGTGTTGACCCAACAATATCGAAGTTCTTAGTCATAGTTGGAGAGGAATAAAGCCCCACACTGAGTTTTAGCGACGGCCAAGGTTGGAATTGACTCCGACAAGTAGGTAATAGGTGTTTGTGATCGGTAAATATCCCCAATTTGTGACTGTATAAGTACTGGTGGAACTTCCTGACTGGTAAGATAAGCCCAAACCCTCCTTCCCCAACTACGACTGCTCACCTCTTATTGAAAGGCCTGAGGTGGTAAGAAAATCCTCTGTTTATTGGACTGGGTAGTTGTCAAGGGCAGCCACTTGATTGACAGTTATTTTGTCGTATCCACAAATTCAAACTGTTCCATCCTCCTGAAACTATTGGGGTGGTCAAGCTGGAATAGGCAACATGTTGATAAACTCCCAACAGACATTGTAGTGCTGTTTTAATTCTTTTTTTAAGTTCATAGGGCACTAGACAGGCCTATCTAGGTTTAGCCTCAACCATGATAGGTGTGTTCACTAGCGCAGCCTTAATTGTTCGAAGTTCAGGTCTGAACACTTCACTAAACTTCAAAGTTCCATGACTACATTTCCTGGGTCAACCTGATTAGCATGATCAGTTTGATCCAGTAAATCCTATACAATCAATTTGTCCATACAAGTGTTGGTTTGTTTGGTGTGGTGATGATCGGATTCCTCTCCTTTTGGTTATTGTATTCTACACTTACCTCTGCAACTTCAACTGACTTGATGAGTTCTCCCGAATTTCTCCAGAAAATTGGTGTGAAGCTGTGTATTTACAGGCTTAATGACAGGCTTAATGTCACTTTGAGCGAACTTTGACCTAAAAATATCTTCACTCATTACAGTACCTGTGTCTACTTTCATTTCAACTTCAGACTGTGAAAACATTGATGAACTAATCGTTGAAGACAAAATTTATATAAATAACGATGATAAAGACTTCTCATAGAGTTATATAATATATAGTGCATTTTGCATTTTTGAGCTTTTTATAGACTGGTCTGTGAAATATTAAATTTGGTCTCTCAGTACATGAAAATCACATGACCATAACAAAATGTTACTATTCTTAATTAAATAATTACCATTACAGTGTTAAGGTTAATTATGGTTGTAATTTTTAGAAAATTGAGCAAAGTGTAAAATCTGGTCTGTAAAATACACACCAGTCGCATGACTGTAACAACGATTATGTGAAACAATGTTAAATGATAATGTGTAATAGTGTACAAAGTTTCAAGTTATTTGTTTTATAGTTGTAGAGATAAATGTAATTTAATGCAAAAATGTGAGCAACCATATCCCAAATTGGCAAAAATCTTTCAGTCCCCGTATCTCGGAAAATAGTAATTTTCAGGTCATACAATATTTATATTTTTGGTTCCTCTTGATGAGATCTATGCATTGAGTTATATATCAAACCCTAATTTAAACTTTGATTTTTGACTGACTCAGCAATTAATGATGTCACACAGGGGGCCACACCCATTATATATATTTTTTACTACCCCGGGAACCGATTTATTTTGCTCCTAACACTTCCCTGCACACAAAGAACATAACAGCCTGCACTATTTGATTTTGTTTATCTGAATTTTTAAGATCATTTTATAAATTCATTTTGAAAATCTTCAAAATCATTTCAATTAAATTGGTAATTTGTTGACTTAAAGACAATTTGTTGTTATAAATATAGCAAAATTTGATAGCATAATGAGCATGAACAACAACAACAGGTGAGATCTTCATAAAAGTAGCACATGAATTATCGTTTGGTCATAAATATAGGTTTCTTTTTTCGTTGCTTTGATTGATTAGTTTTCATAGAATTTACAAGATCTACATTGGCAATGGTGATGTCAACACAAGGTGGTACCTGCGGCAGTATTTTTAACAACACATTGTCTTTAAAATACAAAATATAAAATCGTTGCAAAATCATTTTTAAAAAACTAAACAAATCATTTTTTTACAAGGAACACATTTTGGAGACGATCCTTAAACAGCCTTTTGTTTATTTAACATGCATTTCCATGTTCAGTTCAATCGTGTGTCTAAACAAATCACATTGAAATTTTAATAATGACTTCATATATAATATAATATAAACCCAGATAGATGACAGATCACCCAAATCAAACTCACTATCTTGACTAACTAATAATCTATTCCTTCGCAAACATGTATAATAAAATAGTTTCATTTGGGCTGTACTGCAGATTGAAAACCAATAAGCCAATTCAGCAGTGTACCATTTAAACATTGTCAGCTTAAAAAGAAAAAAACAGTAAATGACTTTCCAAAGTGTTTATAAATTATATATTCATGTTCTTTGCTTGATAAGTAATGAATAATGTATCAACATGGAATATCAAGTATCAAGTCATTGTCTGCCAACATGTGCACACATCCTGGTTGGTTGATTATACTCTTTTTATACATTTTGAGGGGTCAAATGAAAATAAAATGAAACAAAATTGATGAAAATACAGATAAATTGCCAAGGTCTATTGAATAATGCTATTTTCATTTTTATTTATGACTCCTCAGCAGTGAACCAAATAAACGGAAAGTTTATAAAGAGCATTATTTGAGTAACCTGTAGAGATGTGTGTGCATGTTCGTAGACATTCCATATTGAAGCTTTCAGTAATTATCAAGCAAAAACACAAATTCTTATAAACAATACTGGTAAATATTTGAAAGTCATCTATAGCTAAGCAAGTCAACTGCCTCTGCCATGATTTTATTTAGGGCAAGAAAACAAGAACAAACAATGAAAACATTAGACTGAGCGTTTAAAAAAACGTACATATGGTGCACAGCCAGCCAAGGAAGCCAAACATACAGGGGCATTCAAGCGCAGTTTATGAACTTTTATGAATTATTAGATTTTGTTATTTAATCCACAACATTTTTGTCACTTTCCAAATTTTTATCTAATGTATCTCTAGCTAGCTATTTATTATATGTATATATACATCTAATATTATTATACAGCTAAATATATAAGATCAGTTCACCTTCAAACCAGACCAGCTCTACTCCTAAATTTTTTCATTGAAATTATATTTCTTGCTAATAATCACTCCAAATGGAAAATTAAAAGAAAAATGATTGAAAATGCAACACCGCACAACAGAAGAACAGGGTTTTCAAAATTATATAACCTGTTAGGGTCATAAATAATTCAGGAATTTCAAAATTTCATTGACTTCTCCAGACAATATGGCTTGACGCTTGAAGTAATCTTCTTAGCTTTGCTGACTAAACAATGATATGATTTACCATACTCGGCAGAATATTAGGGAAAGTCCCTGCATGAGAAATTTTTTTTTTAAAAAAAAAAACCTTTTTTGAAGCGCGAACAAAAAAAGGATTCCGACGCAACCCGTTTGCAAACGAGATTACCCCGTTTTTTCACAGTGAAATATTTTTTTTGATACCGAAAAAGATCTCTTGGTTGCCCTTTTGTTTTGATGTACAGATAGACGCAGTCGTTATGTTTACGGATTAAATTAAATCTAAATATATATATTCCTGACTATCTATCAGAGTTTATGTGGAACCAACTATTCGGAAGAAACTGTGCTCGGTGAATAGTTGGTTCCACATAAACTCTGATAGATAGTCAGGAACAACATTTCGGTTTGTCGGACCATGTATTGCTTTGAATTTGGCCTTACTTCTCTGCCACATTCGATTCGTTGTTACCATGGTATTTGGGTCAACGAAGTGGTACGTGTGGTTCATTGTGTTGTGTTGATAACCTTGAGCCCGAAGATTGTTGTACGCTGCCCACATGTCACTCCATATTTCCGTTCCAGGACGAATCCACTGTTGGATAATAATAAGAAGGGTAGCAGCGTCTCGACATTGTACAGGGACTAGAAATCCCTGCTTTGTTGATGGTTCATCATAACCACCAACAACCCATTGTTCCGGCACAATCCTACCGCGATTATATTTGCGACGTGCAAACAACGATTCATCAAGTTCCACGATGGATCCTGGGCCACCGATCTGTACGGGATTGTTGGCAAAATATGCGACAGTAACATCACGACAGCACTGATTCCAGTCAACAACCGTCTCACAACTGTCAATCGATAGCTCGTGTTGCGAAAAGGAAATAGCGCCATGTTTCCTTTACCGATTTATATAATATTAGATGGTGAAAACCAATAGACTAATTTATTTAAAAAAAACTTATTCCACAATCCCATTTTTTAAAGGAGCTACGACACGCGAATCACGTGATCTTTTTAAGATATATGGTTGCAGCACCAAAAATCAATTTGAGGCGAGGAGAGATGCGATAATAATTATGGCTGATGTTTAAAAAGGTGAACAAACACAACAATCACATGATTCATGTCGTAGCCCCTTAAAATATTTAATACTGTTTAATCAGTATTCCATATTTTGGAATAATTCTATTTCTGGATTTATTTATTTATTTTATTTATTTTTTTCTGCCGCGCGAAAAACATCATTCCAGAATACTGTGGTGAGTGGCATTGGAATACACCACCTGAATTCATGGTTATATGTTCGCGTCCTTACTCATTTGTACCTTTTTTCTGTGTTGAAAATTAAGGAAAATTGTCGAAACGAGATCAGGATTGAGACATTATAAATATTTGTTTAGGAAAAGATGTATTGTTCCCACCTAAGCGTCTCACTTAAGGGTCCTAAGGGTCCTACCCAAAGGTCCCGGGTCATGGTTTTCCGCTATGCCTCTGATAAGTTAAGTTATTAAAGTCAGCACAAAAGGCAATTATTAACAAAATAATTTTTCTAATGCCTTCGATGATAGAAAGAAATTTCAGTAGCATTTGAATAGGTGGGAACACTCTCACTTTGCATTGTTTCATGAATGAATGTGTTCATGACCACTTGGGTGTATTCTGTGTTCCTACTTATGTCACCAAGATTTTAAAATATTTAGGTCTCGGGACTATGGCTGCCATGATGGTTCCAAAGATTCTGTTGCTATGACTTCTGAATTCCCCTTTCCCACACTATTAGTTTTGTTAGCCTCAAGGTGATTGTGGTTCACAATGCACACAATAAATAAAACAAAGCTTATATGCTTTACATCAGCTAGTGATTATCCTCTAGATCGTTCCAGTCATAAAAGTCGTGACGAAACACCGAACACAGAATACTGAATGTTGCTGAAACACATAGAAAAATGTCGGAAGAGCTAGATACTGAAATCTCAAATCGATTTCAGCAACGGCGGATCTAGAGGGTATATCGAAATTTGTGGAGGAGAGTGTTAGCTATTGAAGGGTAAAATGAAAGCGTGCAAATAATCCCATTGGTGATACAGACTGAAAACAGAATTACCGTAATGCATCAAATAAACGCCCGGGGCGTTTATTAAATTTTTGAAAAATTTGAGGGGCCGTTTATTCGAGGGGGCGTTAAAAGAGGGAGGCGTTTATTAAATTTGTTGTCACTGGTAAAAGACACAGAGAAGTTGGTTTAGTCGTTCCTGTGAAACTCAGTTCCGAAACTCAACAAAAGTCCTGTGCAGAAGTGTTTTTAGGAGGGGCGTTCATTCGAGGGGGGCGTTTAATAGAAAGGGGCGTTTATTAAATAATTTCAGTTTTTTAGGGGGCGTTTATTCGAGGGGGCGTTTAAAAGAAGCGGGGCGTTTATTCGATGCATTACAGTATTTCTTCTCCACAATTTTCGGCATACTGGATCTGCCGCTGTTCAGTTATGTATACAAGTCTCGTGGAAACAACTAATCATCATTTATTTATTTATATGTATTATTTGCTATAATGAAAAGTTTAATTGTCAAAAAATTTTTCTGAGAAACCATAGAAAGTGTTCTGATACTCTTCCCCTTTTTTTCTCTTGAATGAGACGTTTTAACAGCTTTTCTGAGATAAAATCTAAAATCAGTCGACAGAATCGGAATCATTATTAAGACGACGAACTATATATTAAACTACTGTAAATTGACAGAAACAAAACATTATTATTTTGACAATGAAAATGTATCGAGATAAGCATTGTTATTGAGACGTCAAAATTAAAGGGCCAGGATGACGTCATTATTGTGACGTATAAATTTGCGCCGATAATGATTCGATGACAAAAACGTCGTGACTTTAACGTAGAAAAAGTGTCGAAATTTCGTCAATGGAATCAACGTTGAATCAACGTCGAAATTTTGTATATCGACGTTGTGACACATTTTCAACTAACAGCTTGTTTTGTTAAGAAGATATCGTATTTACCCAAATTGTGACGTCGTAGATGGACTTGGTCCAAAGTTTAATACGGACCTTTATCAACAACGACGGCGTGGAGATTCGACGGCTGACCTGCGGTGATTCCCTTACTTCCCTTTTACCATCTTGGTTCTGCAGTGAGGTTCTCAAGATCAAATCTGGCATAGTTCCAATATGGAAAACCTGGATTTGTAGGTCTGTTAGGTCATATAACAGTAACATATTCTCATCGTTTATCACTCCATCATTGGTCAGCGCGGAAAGCAGCTGATCTTTCATTAGCGTTTGTACGTCCTTCCGTACGTCTGTAATTCCAATTTGTCCACAGTTGTAGGCTGATTCCGCAAAACATTGGAATAGAGGCTATCCACAAACCGTGGTTAATGTATGAACACTACAACTTATATAAAGTAATTTAATTATTGTGAGTGCGGCCTAAAATACAGAAAACGTGCAATCCTAATTTGTGTTACAGAGAAGAACGACACAGCACTCAAGGTTAGAAAATTCTTACTGCTTTTTTTTATAATGACATTGATTTTGTGAGAAACTGTTCGATCCCATTTTCGATTTTTATTCCCTCCTGTGACACACTTAAAATTTCACAAATTCCCTGTTGATGAAAATACAAAAATACACAAAATATTTCCTGGGTGTCTAAAAACAAGTAGCTATATGGCGTTCTCTTAGCTATATAAATTCACTTCACACCCACACCACATAGTATGGAGTAGAGAGACCCTGCTTGTAGTGGCAGTTTCCGTACTTTCAAAAATTGTTGGGTAGGATGGGGTGTCTGGTCTTGTGTTAACTTAATAGCCCAGTAGAATTTTGGTTTTAGGTCAAACAAACTGCAAACGTTTCATATTTGGTATTGATAGATCGACAATTTTATGTAGATTCACATACTAAAACCCCAAGAAAATATAATTTGGGGAAAAAAAGTTCTGACCTTTTTTCTGGACGGGGGTGAAATCCGCAACTTCAAAAATAAAACAACTTTTTTTGAAATATGCGATTTCAAAAACTGATGATTATCATATTTTTCACATCCTCAGAAAGTGTTTGAACTGGTGATAATTGGTCATTACTGCTTGTCCCAGCCATAAATGCTGTTATGTTAGAATATTAGGATCAGGGGCGAAATCCTGGTTTGGATTCTGCACTGATGAGGTTTTGTTCCCGGTATCATGGTATTATGGTTGTTTGATCAAAGTATTTTTATTCAAAGCTAGGTCTGTCTTTGCCTGAGGACATTGTCCCTGTGAAAATGGTGCTGATGTGTATTTTAATACGTCATATTGGAGATAGTTCTCCATTTTTTTTCTATTCCAGAGTTTTGAGTCACATTTTGTATTGTAGCACTACGTTCTATACTTCCTTTCTCACATCAGCAAAAAGCGTTGTGTGCTACCAACATAACTGACCTAAATATTGTCAAGAAGTATGTAATAAGTATGTAACAACATTTTACGAAATACATGGAAACATGCATTTCATTTTCTTGAAACCACAGGTATTTTAATATTTGGTCTTGTGACTGGGGGAGGTGTGATAAAATCTTTTGTACTAGTTGATCAGTATCCTTGTTTGATGAACATCTCTTCAATTCTTATGAAATTCTTGCCACCATTGCTCAAGTACTTCATGCAACGCTTGGTAACCACAGAATTAAAGCAGGCAGCTATAGGTCAGTGTTTGATGAAAGCAATGAGACCAAACACAGTCATTCCTCCTCTTCTCTTTGGACTTGGGATTGAAGTTGATCATGCGATAGGATCGAAGACTCTAGTTCTTGAGCTAGCAAAACTTGGGTACTCTATCAGTTATGACGAGGTAAGGCGCTATAAACAGTCAGCTGCGATTGACACAGACAGTATATCAGAAGAGAGGATATCGTCAACTTTCGTGCAGTGGGTTGCAGATAATTGCGATCACAACGCAGCAACACTTGATGGTAAGGGAACTTTCCACTTCATGGGCACTATTGAATGTGCAGTCAAAGCAGGTCGATTTCAACCTCAATCTGTCAAAAGAATAGAGCGTATCTTGAAAAGTGATGAAGTAACCAAAGACAAAAAAGTTAAAATTCACTGGTACACCTTCCCTCAGTATCGCCCACTAGCAAACTTCTTGCTGAAGCCTGTAACATCAGTTGCTGCAAACCTGCCACAATTGACAGTACCTAACATAGACATCCTTTGGTATGCATCTGCGATCTTTCGGAATCTTGCACAACATGGACCGCGACCTAATTGGAGTGGATACATGGAATTGTCACACAGAGGTACCGATAACCCATCAGTATCGCGTATTACAATGCTCCCTTTCATTGATTTGAACCCAAGTGATGAGAGCTGCATATATTCAACACTACTTCAAGTCATGCAACAGGCTCGCCAGTATAACATTGTCACTCCGTCAGCAACATTTGACCAGCCATTGTGGTTGAAAGCACTCAAGATCATCCAAACAAAAGACCTTAAAATTGTGGCAAGGCTTGGCGGCTTCCATTCTCTTATGAGCTTTACCCATTTGACTGTAATGACCAAAGGCTGCGATCTTGTCAACTGGGCTTGCAGCAAAGGAATCAGACAACATCAACTGTGATCAAGCCCAGGAAGTTGGACAAGAACTCCAGAGAAGCTTAGACAACCATCCATTTTCAGCCGCAAAAGTTCCAACTAGCAAGAAAGTGCGGTCATTAGCACATCTAATAAAACCTGTTAAAATAGGAACCCAAAACTTGCATGTCGATCCGTCTGTACTATTCATGCGGTTACTGGTCCTTGTGGAGAGAGCTGAAAAGCCTGATAAATATTACAACTTCGAATTGGCGCCAAGTCCACCTGCATTGTTCAAAGATGGATTCATGAGACACGCAAATAAATCACTATTAGCACATGCTCTCACAAAGACCAAAACAAAACCGGCAGCAAACTGCGGGAAACGGAAGCACCAACAGATGACAACGGTAGATGAGGAAAATGGGAATCAGGAGGTAGAGAATGAGGACTTTCACATGCAAATCTCCAACGATTTCTCCTTTGTTATCGACGAAGGTGCTCTTCTGCATCACGTAACTTGGAAAGGAGAGAGCTACCAGGGTGTGATCAAAGAATATACGCATCACGTAAGAGCAAGTTATGGCGTTTGCACAGTGGTCTTTGATGGATACAAGGGAGCATCAACCAAAGACCATGAACATCGCAGACGCAAAGAGCATGCTCGTTCTTGCCCAGATGTAGTTGTTCATCGTAACACCAAGGTTTTCAACAATCGAGAAGGCTTTCTTTCCAATTCTTACAACAAGGATCAGCTGATTGCACTTTTGTCAGAAGAATTACAGAAAGAAGGTCACAAAGTAGTTAACTGCGATGGAGATGTTGACACACAAATTGTGAGTGCAGCCTTGGATGTCATATGTGAAAATCAGATCGCTACAGTTGTTGCTGAAGACACTGATGTGCTTGTCATGCTGATATATTTTTGGAATTCTGAAATGGCAGATGTCTTTTTCCGGTCAGAAACAAAGAAGTGTCAACCAGCAAAATTGCTAAATGTGAGGGAAGTCGTTGAAACCTTACAATCAGAAGTGATAAAGAACCTGTTATTTATTCATGCTTGGAGTGGTTTTGATACTACGTCTGCCACGTACAATCACGGAAAAACAGCTCTGTTGAAGCTTGTGGAGAAGAAAAACAAAGACGTATTAAAGATCTGTTCAGCGTTCGACAATGCGTCTGCTTCGCATGGGGATATATCTGCAGAAGGGGAAAAGCTCTTCGCCATTTTGTATGGTACGTTATGTCCAGTTTTTTCTTATTATGGTCCTAAAAGGGGAGGGAGAAAGTAATAGCAAATTCTCTACATCGTGACAAGTTAAGGAAGGTGTTTTGAAAAAACATTGAACTCATGACGGAACAATTTGGGATGAATATATGCCTACATGTATTTTATGTACTATCGTATGCGATCAGTAGGTCTCACACATGGTTTTCACCATTTATCAAGGCAATGAGCACACTTCAGTCAAACACTTTTACTGAACATAAATATGATTAAATCTTTGATCTTTTGAAGGTGGTAAATCAAACCAGCATTTGGGAACCCTGCGCAAGGTGAAAATATCGGAGATGCTGGTAAAATCGAAGAATGCCTTCAATCCTGCCATCGCGCCACCTACTTCAGATGCTGCTACTTTGCGTTACTGTCAAGTAATGGAGTGGAAGACATTGTCCAAATCTGACATTGACCCAGAACAATGGGGATGGCACATTGAGGACGGAAAACTAGAGCCAACAATGATGGTGCAGGTGAGATGTAATACTCTTTTCTTGGTGGTCTCATTGTCGCACTTATTTATGACAGGAGGATTGTTTCTGTGCAGAATATGTCATGGAGTACTTATCCTATGAAACGTGTACAGTAAGGTACAATTATTTTTTGCTTGAGGATTGGGACTCAAGACGAGTTTAATCTGAGGAAAAGGTTTGATTTATTGGGTTATTGTTTATTTATACAGTTACTCTTTATTCATTAATATTTTTTCTCTGTTTATGTATACATTTGTTCAATTTTCTAACTGGGAGAGGATTGGAGTTAAAAGCTGACGCTGCAAGGAAATCACATTTTTCTTCAGGATCCTGCTCCAGAGGAATTGCTGAACGTGGTTCGCTGCAACTGTAAATCTACCAGCAAAAACCAATGTCGTTCGTCAACAAACTGTTCCTGTGCAAGAAATGGTTTGCAATGCGTGTCAGCTTGCGGAGGATGTAATGGTGTGGGATGTTACAACAGCACACGGGAAGCTGAGGAGGAATATGGCGATGGAAACATATTTGATGATCTTTTCTAGCTTTTATTTGTGGATGACTTATGAAAATTAGATTGTGTTTCACGAAGTTTGCGCATTTTCCATTCAAGGGGGAACTACCTGGGGATAGGTGAAGTTGGAGGGAGTAGCAAATGACACTTAGTTGCATTAGTTTGTAAAAAAAGTTTGTCACGACATGGTGCATCCTTATGTTCACACCCTCTACATGTCAAAGTCAAATATCTTCAAGCAAAAATGCAAATGGTACTTCAATCAACTTCTTTACGCTTCCACTTACTCTCTTAGAAGAAAAAATAGAAAGGCTACCTTAAGTCGAATGGTCATTGGGGCGAAAATTGTCAAAATGACGTCACCGGCCCTGATTTTTGCTGACGTCATCATTTTCTTGTAAATATTAGGCGCAATTCTACAAGACTGAAGAATAGCTTATATAATACTTATTAACTGTGTGAAATTTCATTGAAAACGTTTTAGTACTTTACTAGTACATGGGGATCAAACTTGCGTGGGCAGATTCTGCCCTACCGGTAGTTCACTAGACCAAAAAAGCCCGACAGGAATAGGCTTAAGTAAAACGTACGTATCTTTTTTTCCCCAAAACCTTTTTTCTTGGGGTTTCAGTATGTTAATCTACATGAAATGATCTTTCTAATGATACCAAATATGAAACGTTTGCAATTTGTTTGAGGTCTGGCACTTTTTGGGGCTAATTCTACCAGACTATAAGACTTGTTTACTTTCCTAATTTTATTTTAAAAACAAAAAAACATGAATGAAAATTTAGATAGTGGATAATGATGGTTGTTGGGGGATGACAAAAATTAAACTTAAATAGTGTTATATATGTACGTGTGAGAGATTGTATATAGTGGCATATATATATAGTATATACAGTCGACTCTCGATAACTCGAACACTCGAAAACTCGAACAACTCGGTAGGTCGAACTTTTTTCAAGGTCCCTTGAGTTTACAAGCCCTTTTGAGGCAAAAAAAATCTCGAAAACTCGAACACTCGAAAACTCGAACATCTCGATAGGTCGAACTTTTTTTTCGGTCCCTACGCTGAATTCCTCTCGATAACTCGAACTTTTCTCAAATATTTTTAAAAAAATTCGAAAAGACGTTGTAATTCGAACGTTTGAATTTCGAATGTTTTCGAAAAATTCGAATTTTCAAAACACAGAAGAAACGCATGAAAAACAAAACACACACAAAAAAAAAAATTAAAATGGCGCCTGTAAAACCACGAAAGCTAGACAATAAATCCATAGGGATTAAATGTAAAGCCCTAAAAGACTTGGAAAAAGGTATGAAAAACAAGGACGTTGCAGCAAAGTACGGTGTTAAAAAAAACACCCTTTCAACATGGCTCAAAAATAAAAAGAAATTAACAACTTCACTGGAAAAGAAAGGCATGTCTTCATCACGAAAAAGCACACGTTGCGGAGACTACGATCAGGTAGATAAAGCTGTTTTTAAATGGTTTGTGGGTATGAGGAGTCAACAAGTTCCAATTGATGGCGCCATTCTTAAAGAAAAAGCCTTGGAATTCGCAAAGAAATTAAAGATTGAGGGGTTTAAAGCATCGGATTGTTGGCTTGGCAATTGGAAGAAAAGGTAACACAACAACATTTTTTTTTACTTGGCACTTTTTGTATCAGAACATTGAATATTATTACATAAGATTTCCACCATTTTCTTCGTACCCGAGATCTTCAACTTGCAAGGAACTTGCATTCCGTCCCCATCGCCAAGATTTACCGCCTTTCCAGTTATGACAACATTGCATTTTGCATCTTGATCCGCTCTGAGGAAAAAGAAAATCATCTTGGCAAACTTTCCATTGGTACCGAGTGGTAAATGCCCTACTATCGATGTGTTCTTTTTGACACAAACTGCATATTTGTCCTTCACATTACCTGGCTCCATTTCAGTTTTCAATTCCTCGTTCACAACTGGCGTCCATATATCTTTGTAAACATGATATCCCTTGACATAGCTTTCCAATTCTGTACTTGACATAATAATTAAGGGGATTGGGTCATCTTCATTGATAAAAACGTTTGCAATTTTAAGTGCCATTTCAGGTGTCTTCTCCAGAGGCAGTCGCGCGCTCAACAAATAGATAAAAAAAGGAATTTTCGGCAATGCAGTGGCTTCTTATTTTAAATTTGAAGACAAAGGCTTAGACTTACTTTTCCATCTTTTTTAGAAATGGGGTCACCTTGAAAGCCATCAGTGGAGAGAGTGCTAGCGTAACAAATCAAATGACAGCACCTTGGAATGAGACAACACTGCCTACCTTGTTGTCAAACTACAAATTGGAAGACATATTCAACGCCGACGAGTTTGGTCTCTTCTACCAGTGTTTACCGTCCAAATCATTCCACCTGGTTGGAGAAAAGTGTTCTGGAGGAAAGAACAGCAAAGTGAGATTGACAGGGATGGCGGCCGCAAGCGCAACTGGAGAAAAGTTGGAAATGTTTGTAATCGGCAAATCCAAAAAACCTAGGTGCTTCAAAAATGTGAAGCATCTTCCCTGTCGATATAGAGCCCAGAAGAAAAGCTGGATGACAGGAGATTTATTTGAAGAGTGGGTAAGAGGATTAGACACTTCTTTTCGAGCTCAAAACAGAAAGATTGTGCTTTTGATTGACAACTGCCCCGCCCATCCTGAAATCAATAACCTTACAAACATCAATTTAGTATTTTTGCCTCCAAATACAACGTCTGTCCTCCAACCAATGGATCAAGGTGTGATACGAAGTCTCAAAGCTCATTACCGAAAGAAGATCGTTCGTCTTTGTATCAAAGCACTAGAAGGCGCAAAGTCACTTCCAAAGATAAGCATTCTCCAAGCAATGAAACACTTGGTATCGTCATGGAACGCTGTATCGAAAGAAACCATTGTTAACTGTTTTAAGAAATCTAACATCAGCATATCGAACCAACAGGCAGCAGTAAACGACTATGATGATCCATTCAAAAGTTTACAGGAAGATATTGATAGATTGAATGAGTTGGATAACGAAGTAAATCTATCAGCTGAAGCCTTTTCTAATGTGGATAATGATGTTGTCACATCCACTACAATAGAAAGTGATGAAGATATCATCGCCCAATTGATCGAAGTTGATGAAGGTTGTGAAAGTGAGGAAGGTTGTGAAAGTGAGGAAGATGATCAAGATGACGAGAGTGTTTGGCATACGCGCCCTTCAGCCAGTGAAATTGGAAATGCATTAGAAGTTCTACAAGACCTTTCCCTTTTCAGTACACATGGGGAGCAAATCCACTCACTTGTACTGAAGATCGAAAGTACACTCATCCTTGAGAAATGCGAAAACTTGAAACAAAGTTGTATGACTGATTTTTTTCGTAAGAAATGATAAGTAAGAAAATTGCTCCAAATTCCTCTGTGTCATTTTCATTTTCTTCTTGATTTAACCTAACATCTTGTCTACCCAGTACACCCTGCGATTTTTGCACTTTCGGTAATACATTGAGACAGCGAAAAATACCCGGAGGGAGTCAAAAACGCCGGAACTGGAGATACCGGCTATATTACCTAACATCTCGAAAACTCGAACTCTCGATAGGTCGAACTTTTTTCAAGGTCCCGTGAGAGTTCGAGTTATCGAGAGTCGACTGTATTGTATATTGTATATAGTGGCCACAACATGGCGCTGCGAGTAGGATGCTAATGTGTTTTTGGATCTGAAAGTTTAAAGATTTGGTAATCTGAGCCAATCAGTAGAAAAAAATGGCTGAAAAACATCAATCTCGCCACCGACGCTAGATCTGTCAGTGGACAGATATGCAGCATTTCGTTCATGGAAAGAAACATGGAGCGATTATGTCATGATATCTGGGCTTGAAAAAAAAGATAAAAAATATCAAGCTGCTATGCTGCGTTATACATTCTCTGCAGAAACCAGGAGTATATACGAATCATTCAACCTAACAGAAGAACAGAAGAAAGACCCAGAAGTAATTATTACAGAAATGGAGAAATTTGCCAAGGGCATAGTGAATGAAACCCTTGAGAGATATAAATTTTTTACCAAAAATCAAGAAGAAGGTGATATCTTTGATGATTTTTTAACAGAACTAAAGTTACTGAGTAAAAATTGCAATTTTTGCAATACAAAAGATTGTTGGGAAGGGTTGTTACGGGACAGAATTGTAGCTGGAATTTTAAATGACGAAACCAGAGAAAAACTTTTATCAGAGAAAGAGTTAACGTTGGACCGAGCAACAGAAATCTGCAGAGCCTCAGAGTCAGCACAAGGAGGCATAGTAGAGCTGAAGAAGACAACTGAAATAAGCAGAGTCGAGAAATCATTCAACAGACATTACCAACGGAACAAAGATACCAACAAGGGTAATTTTAACAGTCAAGAGTATACAACTGGAGATAGTGGTAAGAGAGATTTGTTATTGACTTGCAAATTCTGCTCCCGAAAACACAAATTTGGGAGGGGACAATTTCCAGCATGGGGAAGAAAGTGTTTAAAGTGTGGTGGCCAAAATCATTTTGCTTCGGCATGCACACGTAAAGAAACGAAGGCTACAGATTCAATATCAGATAAAGGGAACGAAGAAGGGGATTCTTTCTTTACAGGGGCGTTGTTCTTAGGGAGTCTGGAGACTGGGAGCGCAGCACAGGTCGATAAGGTCCAAGGGAGCGAACAGGATAAGAGTTGGGAAATAATGTAACCAGGGAAAAAGGGACATGTAAAATTTAAACTTGATACAGGAGCTGAGGTTAGTGTCATTGGAACCAATCAACTGAAAGTGTTTAACAAAAGTATCGGAGAGTTATCGGTTACCAGAAAAACATTGATTGGACCAGACCAGAAACCCTTAAAGTGCCACGGAATGTTCCATCACAAGTTTACCATTGGGAAAACATCAGGAGTTGCTCAACTTTATGTGTGTAATAACCTAAAAACTACATTACTTGGACGCCCAGAACTAACAAAATTTAAGTTAGTCTCGATTGATATACCGACATCATGTGATTCTGTTGAGCAAAGTGATGTCAAAAAGGAGTTTGCAACCGTTTTTAATGGACTCGGTACAATCAAGGGAGATCCAATTCACATTGACGTAGAATCAGATGCAGTACCATACCACATTGGAGCACCAAGGCGAGTAGCGATTCCATTGTTAGAACCGCTGAAACGAGAATTAGAAAGAATGCAACAACTAAACGTCATTAGACCAGTGGACGAACCGACCGAGTGGTGTCATCCGGTGGTGTTAGTCACTAAACCAAATGGGGATTTACGTATATGCATTGATCTGACCAAGCTAAACAAGAATACAAAACGTGAGTTTTATGAACTGCCAAGCGTAGACGAAACATTAGCTGAACTAGGTAATAACTGCAATTATATGGCGAAACTGGACGCAAATTCGGGATATTGGCAGCTACCATTGGAGGAGGAAAGTCAATTGAAATGCACCTTTACAACACCATTTGGGAGATTTTGCCCCACCTGAGCACCGTTTGGGCTTACATCATTACCAGAAATATTTAGCAAGAGGATGCACATGGTTATTGAAAAACTAAACGGTATTGTAAAAAGTATGGACGATTTCTTAGTATACGGAAATACAGAAGTTGAATACAGAGAAAACTTACGACAAGTTCTAACCCGTTTTCAAGAACATGGAATGACTTTGAATCCAGAGAAATGTGTTTTTAATACTCAGGAAGTAGAGTTTCTAGGACACATAATTACACCAGAAGGGATTAAACCAGTTGGCAAGAAGTTGGAAGCAATAAGAGACTTCAGACAACCCACTAACATCACAGAGTTAAGGAGTTTCTTAGGCATGACCCAGCAATTATCCAAATTTAGCCTCACATTGTCACAAGCAGCCGAACCGTTGCGAGACTTGCTCAGTTCAAAGTCAGCCTGGCTATGGCATGCAGGTCATACCAAGGCATTCAACGAGGTCAAAGAGACATTATGCAAACCTCCAATCCTCGCTCATTACGACGTTAAGAGACCAACAAAAGTCCGAACCGATGGCAGATTGCTGAATGGATTGAGTATCATCGTATACCAACAGGTCAAGAATGAATGGAAACCGGTGGATTGTGCATCAAGATTCATTACACCAACAGAAAAGAACTATTACCCCATAGAGCTTGAATTGTTGGCAATTACATGGGGATGTAACCGAATGGCTAAGTATTTACATGGGTTACCCATATTCACAGTAGAAACCGACCACAAACCATTGGTACCTATATTAAACGATCGAGCATTAGTGGAAATGTCTCCAAGAATTCAACGACTGCGAATGAAACTGTTACAATTTCAATTTACAGCAACATACATATGAGGTTGTGACAACGTAGATGCAGATGCATTGTCAAGAGCACCAGTAACGGCACCAACCGAGGAAGATGAAATGGCAGAACGTGAGATAACTAGTCACATAAACTCAGTAATAAAACAACTACCAGCAACACAACAACGATTAGACCAGATACGAATGTCATCAGCGACAGATAAAACATTAGTAGTACTAAAAGAAACATTTGTGAAAGGATGGCCTAAGAGAATCCAGGAGTGCCCTGCGGAAGTACAAATGTACTGGAATGTTAGACATGACATCACCCAAAAAGATGGGTTGTTACTATATCGTGATCGGATAATTATACCTTCCGAATTACGAAAGGACATATTAGATAAAATTCATACCGGACATATGGGGATGGACAAATGCAAAAGGAGAGCCAGAGACAGCGTATTTTGGCCAGGATTAAACAATCAGATTGAACAGTTTATTCGAAAATGTGATACATGTGCAAAATATACACAGTCAAAACAAAAAGAGCCGATGTTAAGTCATGAGATCCCGAAACGACCATGGCAAAAAGTCTCATCAGACCTATTCTACTTCGCAGGAAAAGAGTATGTAATACTTGTAGATCAGTACTCATTGTGGCCAGAGGTATATCTACTACAACCAGCAAATACTGCATCAACAATTATTGCGTTCAAGAATTCGATTGGCAGACATGGAATACCGGAAGAAATAGTTTCGGACAATGGTCCACAGTATGCATCAAAGGAATTCAGGAAGTTTATTAGGGACCTAAACATCAAACACACAACAAGCAGCCCACACTACCCTCAGTCTAATGGGTTAGCAGAGGTCATGGTGAAGCAAGTCAAAAAGCTTCTAAAAAAAGCTAACGATTCACATTCGGAAGTATACAAAGGCCTCTTAGCTATGCGTAACACCCAGTTAGACTGTGGATATTCACCAGCCCAATTATCGAAAGGCAGAACGCTGAGGGAGGAACTACCTAGAATACACATGGAAAAACGAATAATGTTTGAAACAGAAAAAAGAGACATATCGAAAGAGAGAGACCGTGCAAAGAAATACTACGACAAGTCAGCCAGACAGAAAGAAAGCACAAGCTTCAGGATCAACCAGCGAGTGGCAGTCCAGGATGAGAGAACAGGTGAATGGATCAGGAAAGGAAAATTCGTCTCGTATGTACATCCACGATCATTTATGGTCCGTATGGACAAAACCGGCTCTGTCTTGCGACGTAACCAGCGGTTCCTTAGAGGCCTACACGCGATTCTAGTCTCTAGCGGTCTTAGGGGCAACAAACCAGTAGGGGGGGACATCGTCGAGACTGGGGATCACGATACAATCATCGAGGCTGGGGATCACGATATTACGCTTGAAAGTGATACATCTGACGACATGATTCCGTACGAAGGTGACTCTAGTCTAGACTCTAGTGCAACGGTTCCATATGAAGAAGAAGTAGAAGAAGAGATTCGATCAAAATCGGGGAGAATAATTCGAGTAAAAGTCCCTTTCGATTACAATGACTTATGAACCAGCACATAAAACAAAAGACACTGTAAAAATTTTATATTTTAAAACGGAGATGTTATATATGAACGTGTGAGAGATTGTATATAGTGGCCCGGCGGGGGGTCCGTGATTATGTTATAAACACAACAAATAGCAGCACCCCTAACACAATTTGGACTAGTATTAACAGTCAAATAAATCAAAGAAAGTAATTAATATTGATAAAACTTGATATTGGGTAATCCCTTTCCCGTGAAGGAGCGTTATCTTTTTTTTTCTTTTAAGGTTCTTGTTGTTTTGACTATATTGGTGTATTAACCGATTCGTTTATGCTCTAAAAATTCTATTTTTTCCTAATACACTCTTATAAATTCCACCAAAAATATGACACTGTGATGGAGTTTCTATTGAACTTGTCAGAGCAAATCCGAGAATAAAAGACTTTTTATCATTTTATTTTGATAAAAATGATCCAAAAGAAAGAAAGAAACTTTACATTTCCACTTAAGATTGTTAGCTTTCTCTATCGAATCATGTTGAAGACAATGACTTCATGTAACAGACTTTACAAATCTTTTGCATTTTTATGTAAAAATTCATTCCTTCACAGGTGCGTCAATTTCTTTCAGGCTTTACTGTATATATACCAAGGAAAGAAAATTTCACTGGAAAAAAATGGATTTCACGTATTCATAAAATTAAATTCTTGTGAAAGGAAAGAATACTTTTTGCCTCAATGTCTGTCAATGTATGCATGGTAATATTTAATTTTTAAAAAATATGAAGACTAATTATTTGCGAAATTAACTCCTGGGAAAAGTTTACTTTATATCAATTCGCAAAATTAAATTTGCACGAAAACTGCTACTATGGATCAGACTATCGACCTGTAATGGTTCCAAAGAATGATTCATTTTTGCAGGACAAGATAAGCGTTCAAGGAGTGAACTGCAACTAAGCCGAATATTCCTACGACACTTCCTTTTGACCTCAAATTTGTGAATTTTTGCCCATTAACTTTTGTGAGATTATCAAAATATGGGATATTGCAGAATTTCTTTTTAAATTAATGAAATTTCTAAAAATACTTGTGAGAATTAGTTAGAAATTCATCACTAGTGGATCTGAGATTGTATAACAGTTATATAATTTATTTTTTAGGTCCTTTGTTGATGGCATCATTTATGGTATTATCTCGTATCTGCTGCCAGAACTCCTCCTCAAAACTTGACCTTGTCAGAATTACCTGGACTTGTCCGAAGTCTTTGAACTTCTTATCGGCCTTATCTGAACTTGACCAGACTATTTACTTTAAGATATTTCCAAAAACATGATTTTCATTGCTCAATTTTGCATAGCTATCTTCGTCACATGAGAAGTATATATTCTTCAGTTGTCTTCATATATTCTTCAGTTTTTTACTTTGTCACATATGTCACATTGTACTTAACATTTTTTTTATAATAGATTGAGTTCATAATACATGAACAATTGTATTCAATACTCCAGTATAAGGACTTCAGGTTGAAAATCTACAGTTATAAAGGATATCAAATTCGGAATAGAATGTAGTTCTTGTCACCGCAGGAGAAAGGTTGTGAAATTTAGTAAATACATGCGGAATGTTATCTGTGTTATAAGTGTTATAGTGTACTACTTTTTTGGTATGCCCAACCGCGCTGACCTTCAGGCCCCAGGTTCTCTTACATTTCTGAGAGCCATAAGTTACTTTCACTTTCGTGTTTACAAAATTACGCGCCAAACTACACCGTCTTCAAATTTTTGCTAAATGTGCAAGACACGACGGCGGAACGAGAAAGAAAACGGCACGGTTTACAGTTTTCTCCTACGTCGTCGTTGCTGAAGGTGCCTAATATTGGAAACCCGGAATATATTATAAAGAACAATAAAAATAGATTCGTGTAGAATAAGTTGGCCGTTATCCAAGCCTCAGAAAAGTGATGGTTTTATGGTGCACCTCTGAGAACCAAAATATGTTTACATATTTTTGCGTGTTGAGATGTGGGGAATTCAAATCGAGTAACTCAATCGATTAAGAAGTTGATTTATCGATTATCTGCATGATCTATAACACAACTACAAAAAATAAACACAAATACAACTGAAAAAGGCGTTTTAGTACCTAATAAACCAGAAATCAGTAAAAGTGACGTTTTTTAAACATATTTGTCAGGCTAAACTCGATATATCGTGTTTCATCATTTTCATCACTCGATATATCGTGTTTCATCATTTTCAAGTAAATAATTGGCTTTAAATCTTAATCAAGACCGTTTGGATAAATAATTTTCGACTGTCACTACTATTATGAAAATCTAATCGCTTCTCCGCGAGTACCGAGTTCCTAATCAATAATATCTTTTTACTAGTAGCGCCGCTGAGAAGTGATAAATAGTTTGACTGGACTGGGAGGAATTTATCTATTTCATACGCTTGACTTGCAGGGTTTTTAGGGAAGCTAGTTACTGGAAGTTGTTTGTTGTTGTTGTTGTTGTTGTTGTTGTCGTTGATTGTAGTTGTTGTTGTTGTTGTTGTTGTTATTGTTGTCGTTGATTATTCTACTCTTCCTCTATTATAAAGTTGTTATTTGCTGTTCTATCCAAGACGAGAAAGTAATGAATAAGATGAAAACATGAATAAGCTTTGCTTCCAACGCAGTGTTTCAATTATAGAACTTGTATACTTTACTACACCGATGACGGACGTGTAGTCCGAAAAGCTTATGCATTTTTAAATTAAAAATGAATATGGTTTTATTCAAATATTAATCAAATATGGCGTTCTTATTACCTAAAAAACAGAATGCTTTCAAACAAATCCCTTATCATCGTTGCCAACATAGAAATCCGAAAATTATGTTGCCAACAATGTATTTTCATTTTTGCCCGTAAAAACTTTATACTGTCTTTATACCGGCGTAACTGATAATCATAAAAGAACTTCGGACCAATTCCTTTATGAACATTTCCTCTAGATTGTTTCAGAATTCAAAAAGGAATCTGGATACTATAATGTTGTCTTCTCAATAGAAATATGAAACAGCTCGACAGTCTATGGTATGAAAAATGGATCATTTTGTCTGTGGTATTCTGGTTTCAACAAACAACAAATAGAATAAGTATATGTCCCCAAATCACCTTTGTTCAATCTCGATTCATAAGGGACATTTACGGAGAGAGAGAGATATGTTTGACAAAGTAACAAAAATAATATAATCGCTTTATTCTCAAAATAGCAAACAAAGCAAAAGTTACTCAACAATATTTATCAAATTATCAAATATTACCTATGAAATAAGTATATTTTTATATAGTTAAATGATATATATACAGTATATATTTAAATTATTATATTAACTCGCGGCAAATAGGTCACATTTTCAACAGCTTTTTCTGCTTCTAGCTCTGCCCAGTGTCTACCCAGCTCCATTGTGCTATTTCAGCAACTCAACATCGTTTATCAGCCTTCAATATTCAATAATTTATAACTTGTCGTCTTATTTACTTTATTGATTGATTGATTGATGGATGGATTGATTGATTGATTGATTAATTTATATGATTATTTAATATGGGAGAAAAAACATTGTAATTAAATGGAACCTGAAAAACGTAAATAATAATAACAAGATGCCCTTGAAGGATTTCTGCTTTATTTGCTGATAATTTTCAAAAAAACATTTTCTATACCTTATTAACTCTTCTTATGCCGATTTTTATTGACATTTTTTTCTAAAAGTTCGCCGTCAAACATTCACGGACATGTAAAGTAAAATTACACAAGAGCATTTAACAGCAAAGAAAGCGGCTGCTTCCAATGACAAGCGAGGTAAGATGAGTGATTGTTGATCGTGAGTGATTGCTGGTCATGAGTGATTGCTGGTCATGAGTGATTGCTGGTCATTAGCAAAATTCCCTCATGACAATTATTATTGTAAATTGTTTCTTCGGTCTTCTCAAAACGCAAACTTCCTTGGATCACTTTTTGATCAAATAACAAAGTTCCAACCAATCAGCAGTAGTTATGTACCGTCATGTGAGTACCAAAAGTTTGCAAAACAAAATACAGGTAAAAAATACCGACAATAGGGCTTCACAATAGACTTCCAGACCAGGGAATATAGAGTAAAAAAAATCCAACGGTAGAAATGGCTGAAAAAAAAGTTTAAGTTCAGAAGTAGAAGTACATCTCAGCGAAGAAGGAAGTCTTTTCCCAGTCCTTTATGACAAAACTAAAATGGTTATAAAGAGATAGATACAGTTCGAAAACTATCATATAAAAAATATCGCTTATAAATGCAAATTAAATCTCAGTGGGAACCAAGAAATATTTTTAAAACTATCATAAATTGTTATCATAAAGTTATCATAAGTTGTCGTGTTGAAATTATCGCAAGTTGACCCCTACTGGGAACCGAGCTTTAATGGGAATTTATTTAAGAACGAAGTTATTGCAATATGATCACCTTAAGGATCCTTTCCTCAGATTGATGAAAAAACTTCATGGAAGTCAAGAGGGCGACGATAGGAATATTTGTAGTAATCATAACACAGTGGGCAAAATCTTCAAAAAGTCTCTGTAAAGGATTGTTTTCTATAGGAATGGCAAGCAATATCGCCTCCGTAGAGACTTTTTGAAGATTTTGGCCACTGGGAACAGAGAGGATGCCTTTCTGAATTCCCTAAACTGTGTATCATTCAATCAGCGTCTACAGAAGACAATCGTAGCAGTATCATCAAAGGGACAATGAACAGCAAATACTTCTAACGAAACATTTTAATATCTACTACTCCCCATTTGTTTGGTGTTCTCTTTCCTTTATATTCGTAGTAGGTTTGAATGCTCTTCAACGGAAAAAGCGACTGGAGAAGCAGTTGTGACAGATTGATGGCACTTTATCAACAATAGAATTACAGAGGCATGCACTGGAGAACACCAAGATAACATCGGAAGTGGTAAAGACATTGACATAAGTAGAAAAGGCTATGAAAAATGCCAATGAATTGTAAGTATCACATTCACATTTCAAATCATTTAACACAGATGGTAGTATAGCGTCAGTAAGTGTTTTGGGATTGAAAGATATCAGCGATACTACGGAAGTGGATGATATATGTATGATATAATGATATACGCATGTGTTAAGATCCTTCAATCCTTCGACCGACTGTTGGGCTAGTGGAAGAGTGCTCGCCTACAGAGCGAGAGGTCAGGTTTCAAATCCTGGCCGAGTCATGGCGGCGACTGCAACAGTGTGAATCAGTTTACTCAGCTTATTAGCACTGAGCTTGACAGCTGAAGGTGTTTATAGGTGTTGTCTACAGAGCAGCTGTAGCAGAAATGCGGCTATTAATGGGGGCTTTTAATGCTCTAGGACTTAATATACAGGACCGTCACTAATAGCAGTTACACCAGAGAAAACTATCCTTGTAAACACTGAGAAATAATAATAATAATAATAAGTAATAATGTTAAAGAGTTGTGATAATATCGCTGTTTGAGTGTTTTTCTAATAATGTTTTAGGAACGATGTGGATATCGATTCATTGGATATCGATTCATTGACACATGGAGCAAGCTGATGATGTTGCTGGTGTAATCTCCACTTTTTTTCAAAATACATACGATGAGGTATATTGAATCACGCAGCTATATTTACAAAATATGTTCTCGCATGGGCCAGAATTTCAATGTGATCATTTAAAGTAACCTAGTGGACAAAATCTTTAAAAAGTCTTTGTGTAGGAGTGTTTTTTAATTAAAACAGCAGGCAATATTGCTTGTCATTCCTAAAGAAAACACTCCTCCTCATAGACTTTTTGAAGAATCTGCCCACGGGGAAGATTATATGTTTTACCCGACTAATGTTTATATTATTTAGGATGAACTAGAAAAGGAATTTGAAAATCTTAATGATAGTAGCCATGGTAGTATGCCGATTCCCAGCTTAGTAGGAAAGTTTCATTAGATTTTGATTCAAATTAAAAAGTGACTCATGTTCACGTGGAATATAGAAAAGGTTCAACGTCACGCTTTGGCAGGATTACGTAAATCTTTCGTGTTATTGACGCATTTGTATCTTAATGTTTATTAATTTGATTGCTTGAAAGAAAGTATCAAGTTCATACAAAATAATATTAACGACTTTATTTGCTCTTAGCTCTCAGTTTACATTATTCTCGATTAATTGCATCATTTAATTTACCACAAATCGAATACCTTATTGGCTCTTTTTTGCGCCTACCATTAATGGTGCTAATTTTCATGATTGGCGTTGAATGGACGGGCATATTAGATGTTTATCTTTGAGAGAATGACTGTGGAGTTTGCCATTAAAGAACGACGTCAAAAGAGCGGCGAAGAAAGGGTCAAAAAGAGAGTGTGAACAGAATTCGTTGTCATGGAAATCAAACTGGGTTCAACTAACATACTATTCGATAAACTTTACTTTAGATTCATTAAAATAAAGTTTAAACAACACAAGTTTGCAATATCAAATCAAAACAAAACAAACAAACAAACAGAAATATAAAAGATATAGATATATAGATATTCTCCATCTTGTGCCGATTCCAAAAATTAGATATACTTAAACGCGGGAGCAAAAATGCGATACCGTAAACAAAATAACTGATAAGTAGCGATTCAAAAACTTTCTATACCGAAACAAAATTCAGGAAAAAAATTCTTTCAAACATTTTCTGTTGTTATTTATTTTAGATAAACGGCTGAAACAAACTTCGAGTGATGAAAACAATATGCCTGAACTGGCTGCGTGGTTATCTTGAAAAATATTTTTGCTGAGGGTTTGTTGTTCATCACAATGTTTACATTAGATTCTGTGAATCGATTAACTCTAACCCATATTGGGTTACCGCAAAGCATGTTTTAGTATTGACACGTTCTTCCCTCTTCCTTGAATGGTGCTTATATATAAACTTTTATAGGACTTTTAACCATTTTTCAAGAAAAGATATTGGTTTCTGTTTAACCATGCGGTTTGTATATGTGTTGTAAGTTGTTGTTTGTTTGTTGTTTGTTTGTTTGTTTGTTTGTTGCTTGTTGTTATTGTTTGTTTGTTGAAAATCAGTAATTTTCTTTTTCTAACAACCTTGAACCCAGGGTCTCTTTTCTTTTAGATAATACTTCGTCGCCATTAACAAACCGAAAAGGCAAAAAGACACTGGGTTCAAAGGCGTCTTTATTTTCAAAACATGTGGATTTGTGTAACCATTGTACAATATTTTGTTCTCATCAAACGCAATTTTCCATCCATCTATTAGTATCAATTTCCGTTTTCTCATGTAATTGACGTGCGCAAAAATAAAAAAATAAAAACTTGAAAACAAATTAATCTTCTTTTGAGGTTAGGTTTAATATTTTGCTTAATTTTGCTGACATGCCAGAAATTCCCTGTGTAACAAAACACAACAACAACAGTTTATTGGAAACAAAACAAAACGTCGAATTTGTTTTTTGTTTTTTTGGGGGGATAACAAGATATTGGCATTGCACTTTCACTCTTTGTCCTCACTAACCTCACTAGCCGTCTAATTGGAGTGGTGTTCTGTAAAATAAAATTAAAAAAATAAGTAGCGTGAGAGTGTCAACAAAATATTTGTCAGGAAATTGAGTTCAATTGTCTCTGAAATCCATTATGCAACCAAATGAAATATGCTTTCGTTGCTCAATTGCGAAACCTTTTCATTATTCAATACTCAAGTTTCCGATTAAATATATAGATAGATAGATAGACAGATAGATAACGCATATTCTCCCCCATCCAAAATAAAATTTGTTTCTTCAATTCCGATTGGTTTTTTCATGTGACAAAAATCCATGAAAATTTCAAGCCTTTCAACTTACCCATGTCTACGGCAAAAACAATTAAATCTACAAAAGAAAGCAATTATTCTGTTTAGAAGACAACAAATGATAGTGCTAAGATGAATGTGCGTTTGTTTAATTGATAGTCAAAAATATCACGAAAATTTCCAGCAATTCGTGATTTGAATGGCGTATGTTAAATCGGAAAATCGTGGAACATTTTAAATGTTTTTCTTCGCGATGCAATGTGTGGTACACACGTTTTTCATTTTATACGCACGCGAGTGAAAGATCGATCAGGTTCATTGGTGCCTATTCTGTTGCCATTTTGAACGTTAAAACTTCCAAAACCACCCATTACCTATGTTTTAACTTCAGAGAGAAAGACTAACCTATCTCTTATAGGCATAAAAAGTATAAAGGGTCAAGGAGAAATTTGATTTTGAGCCTAGTGTGGCGCTCTTCTTTTTAGTGAATTTGAGCCTGGGGATGCTTATGAAGAAAGCGTGTAGTTGAATGATGCATTTTAATTTTTCATATTTCAATATAATCTAACAACACTACCATTGCATTTTCCTCTTAAATTAAATTGAATTTAATACGATCTAAATTTCACATTTATTTAACCTCTGTTAAGTCATGGGTTTTTTCCATCTTCAAATTAAAAGAATCAGTACGTAGGAAGTACTCGCCTGCTTATTATACTTGTCCCGTGTTACAATTTACAACAAATGTGTTTACGTCCTGAATTGAATTAGTACGTAATCGCTAACACGTGCAATTAACGATTAAATTAAACAAGTGATATCTAGCAAAAAAAAAGTTTCGAGCCGGTAGGTCATCTCAATCACATAGTAAGCGTCTTTGAAACCCTTCCTTTTTATTATTCCTATTTACAATATATTCGTATAAAAAGTATATACGCGAATTTTAAAACCCTTGTGTAGTAAGCTTGAGTTACACGTTTGTTTATTTTATAAGAAATCTAGCGAAAGGTTTTAGTTCCAGAAGTTTTTTTTTATGTAGTGAATTTAGTTCTAAGAGGTTCTTAACGAGTTTCTTATTTCAGGAAATTAAAATTTTGATTTTGAGAGAAAAAACACTGACATTAAGAATGTGTTTCATGCGCCGTCTCAACTATACACTAAATAAACATTTCAATCTTTCAGAATTACATCAGCTTCATTGTAGTCGTCGATTCTAAGGTTTATCAATGTTAAAGGTTTGCCAAAAAGTTGATTTGGAAATTGGTATGACGGTCTTAGTTCCAAAAGTTTCTTAAAATTTGACGGGTCTGACACTAAATTTCTTATAAAGTGTTTTCTCTTATAAAAAAACAAACGTGGACTGCTGCCAAACAAATTGAAATGGACAACTTTTGAAAACATCTTTTGTGAAAGTTTACAAAAGCAATATATTCGATTTGAAAATTGACACAACACTCCGGAAGCGCGAGTAAACAGCATCTTGCTACTCAGAAAATTTGTTGATTTTTCACTAGGGATATTAAGAAATAAATTATGTTACTCTGATCTGGAGCGCCGTTTTATTAAAAACTAATAATTGTGTCAAAAGTGTTGATTCAATTTAAAGCGACATTTGATCGCATTATGAAAGAACTCAACATGTTTTTAATGCAGATGGCATTGCATTTATCTTTTGCAATTAATACGGATTATAAACATTGTACATCGCTCTCCCTCCACCAAATTTCGATGTGTGATGAAAACAATTAATCCTTCTATTCTCAACATCTGCCACCTAATAACGCATCTGTCACCTTTATAACACAAGATAAACCAAACCTCAAACATATATATTCCTTTAACCTCACTCCCAGGGATTCTAGCCTTTTCCATCCCTCATATTAAGAAGCCCTAGAAACGAGGTTAAATTTTTCGACACCTAGTTTCCTTTGAAATACATTGGATAAGTAAGTTTGAGTGCGTCGGAGGGAGGGGATGAAAAGTTTTGAATTTTATTCTCCTATTGTATTCTCAGTATGCAAAAAATTTCAAATCCTTTAATTACTTCCCGTTGATCGTAAATTGGTCCCCTGCCGAAGGAGGGTAGGCATTTCCGAATATTTATATATTTATGTAAAATACAAAGAGACATTATACATATAACGTGACCTGAGAGCGCTTTTAAATTATGCAATATGATAATTTTCCTCGTACAAAAGACTTTTAGTAACGTTCTTAAAACACTTTTGTAAAATGATATCCTTTAGATTAGGTTGTGTTCATCAATCGGTTTTTGTTTGTTTTAATATGTGATCATCATCTCCAAGCGGAAGCACAAACAAACATTCCATTCCCCTGAGGTCAGGATAAAACATTGGAAAGATCATATTAATGGACGCCATTCGAGATTATCGAAGAGAGAGAAAGAACTTTGGATATGAAGGGTCATTTCTAGGAAGGGGGAAATTGTTTTATAGCTGTTTATAATATTTTGATTGTCTCGATGAATTTTAAGTTTTTTATTTACAATTATATCATTAAAAAATATACCAAATGTATGAATTCTTTTCAATCTCTCCAAGCCTCAAAGAACCCTCCTCCTCCCTTCCCTCCCACTCCCACAGCACCCATTCCCAAACTCCTCACTCAACAAACACTTCCATAGATATAACCCCGGGAAGCAATAAAACAGAATATTAAAAGCATTTCCTAATCGACTCAAGTTTTAATTAATTTGGGGATTGCAGAAGCAGGAGATCAGACTAATGTAATAAACACAATGATGATTTGTTGTTTTTTGAAGTGTCGCCCACACAGATCAGACACTCGCATACCTAATGATAAACAGAGCTTCATTTAGTGGAATGTTAAAATTGTTAATTAGATTTTAAAAAAACGAGAAAGCATCCCCTCTTTGACTTGAAAAAAAAAATGATGACATTCTGAAATTAAAAAGTTTGTTTTACTGAACATTTTTGTCATAGAGATATGCTTATTTAAAGCGTTTGAAGTTCCGAATATTCCATCAAAATATGTACTTTTGCACGTATTGGAAAATCTGGAATTCCTTTCAAAAGACGTGATAAAAGTCCGAACACAATTTCAGAAATGTCAAAAACATGAGATCCTCAAACTCCCGAACATTTGCTAAATCATCAGTTTTTAAAGTTTGTTCATTAAAAGTTATTGTTTGATAGTAAATCAAATCGGAATAATGCTTGTTTGCCATCCCAGGAATTTTTGTTTTATGTTAGAGATCGGAAAAACATATATTAAAGGCTTACTATTACATCCGCCATAAGAATCCGCTGGACCCGAAACCCCGATTTTGCAACTCAGAATCCGGAAACAGGTAAATACCACAATATGTTTGCAGCGTTTAAAACATAATGGTATTTCAGAAATTCGGTCTGTTGTTTTGATGATTGGGTGTGTTACGTATGAGTCATAGGTATGAGTCAGCGAAATACATACTCTCCCCCCTGGTCGTTGTTTTTTATTTATCTTGTTGATGTTGAAATACATACGTCTTGTTATCTTGGAGAAACTTGCTGTCAACAGAAAAAAGTGAGTATTTTTTTATTTTTTTTTTTTATTTTTTTTAGATAAAGTATTTGTCAGCATAAACACGTACAATTCAAATATGTGCTATCTTTTCTCCACAAAGTATTCAAAAAACACTTCCAAAGGTTTTGCATCGCGATTGAAGGAGTTTAGAAGAGATTATAATGCGAAAGGAGAACTGCTATAATATATTTATGATAACATGAATATTTTCTGGGTAACCTTTGACAATCTCTCATTGAAAAAATTTGATTGGGTTTTACAACTACAAAAACTCACAAAAAACATTTGACCGATTTTTGTTATCAAATGTTGGCCAAGAAATGCAAGATCACGAAATATCTGGGCAGCCAGGAGATATGCATATTTCATCATTGATGAAATTGTGGAAAAATTGAAAGTTGCACCAGAAACATTTGGGAAAAAAATCCTGTTAATTGTCATCGTCATTTTTAATTGTTCTAGACAACTTTCATGTGCTGAAAGCGGAAACTGCTGCCAAACATTTCATCAAAGCCATAAACATCACAATAAAGTTAGTTAATTTGAATGTTTGCTTGTCATAATAGTTTCGGGAAATGTAAATATGGGATTAAACACTAACCCAAACATTGTTATTTATTAACTTTTGACATCTTTGCATATGATCCAATGACATGAAATGCTCATTTCTTGACTAACATAGATTCTGTCATTATATATTCCTCGCCAATCGAGAACTCATAAAATAACGTTGGAGCAAGCAAAGACTAAATAATACCTATCGTTTGTGTGGTTTACAAAAATATTCAATACTTCAGAGAATCATTTTTCATGACGTTCTTTCAAATTAAGTTATAATTAATCACATTGAAACGAGGCTTTGGCTGCTCAAAAGTTATTTATGAAAGTTCTATTCAGCGGCGGATCTAGGGTATGTTAAGAATTGTGCAGGAGCACATAAACCTTATTTGTGTTTTCAGTCTGTACCACCAATTGGATTACTTGCACGTTTTTCTTTTATGGTTTAACACTCTCCTCCACAAATCTCATAATTCCATTTTTGATGTATACTGTTTTGATATGTCTCGATGATTAGTTGTCAAATATCTTTAGACTAACTTTTCTCAAAAGTTGGATTTCCGAATTCCTGGAACAGATATCTCATGAAATTTCGATGCAATTGAGTAGCCATTTCGCAGAGTTTGTTACCACTTGCCTCCGCGGGATGAGCGAAGAGATTTTTTTTGTCTCGATTCAGCCGCACAGTGGAACGTCTAATCTGTCCAAAATTGACCAATTTCAGGAAATTCGAAATTTTATGGTCATTAACTACTTAAATTGAATTTTTGTGCAAATTTTCGTCACTCATCTCACCCGTCGGCCTCTTATGTTTTATTTACTTCCAAAGCAACGCCCTTCAAATAACGCCTTCCAGGGCAATTACACCTTTTTGGTGCAAATTCCATAGTTTTGAGCTCATTAATTATTTATTAGATGCCTAAAACATTCTTTCTCGTCATATTTTGACAGAACCTGTTAAGTCACACCAATGGAAGCTTAAAAAAATGCAATTTTCGTAATTTTTGATATTTGAGGGTAGTTCCCCCTGTAGATGAAGATTTTTCAAAACATTAGGGAAATTTGGCATGTGGATTGATGATTTCTATGTTCAAATGAGTAAAAAATTTTATTATTATTTCAATATAGCCAATTTGTTAAGAAATCTAAAGTTTAAAGATGCTCAGTTCGGCAAAAATTAATGAAAAAAAACAAACAAACAAAGTTTAGAATGACGATCCAGTGAGCAAAATCTTCAAAAAGTCTATGAGGAGGAGTGTTTTCTATAGGAATGACAAGCAATATCGCCTGCTGTTTCAATAAAAAAACACTCTTCCATAGAGACTTTTTGAAGATTTTGCCCACTGACGATAATTCCAAATAGCTGCAAGAGAGTAATGATGCACGATTTTTCTTTTTATAAGAACAAAGGCTTCGACGGTCTAAAAGTTTATAACATGCTGAGAACATTCGAGGCTTACGCGCGTTTGTTCTTAAGAAACTATTTTTACATTTTACAAGAAAACGTCATTATAATAGTCAAACACAAGAATATTATCATCATGTTGTTTACAACAGTATCAACTGAATTGAAATGGAAATGTCAACCAAGTTCGTTGAATTTCGAAATTTAGATATTCAATAGTGTATAATGTAAAAACATATTACAGACATTCGAAGGCTTCATCATTTCGATTGCGAAAGGATTTGGCAGATAAGTTTTCACAGGGTAATAAAATTTTCGAGAGCTAGAAAGAATGCAGTGCATGCTTTTCAATTATGCTTAATGACTTTCAATCTCGTACGCAAATTTCGCCATACAGTTTTTTAAATCCCAACACACAATGAGATTACTGAGATAACCGTAATGATGATGATAACTGAATTTATTAATTGTAATAAAAAGTCCTATCAAGGTAATTATGATAATAAACTGTGGTTTATAATTCGTTTGAGGGTCAGTATCTGCAACAGAGAAAAGTTGAAATGATATTTCACAATATTAAAGTCGATTTTGATTAGTTTCCGACCTTGCAAACTATTTGTTTTATTGTGTATATTTTGTCAACATACTCAGCGGCGAATCTAGAGGGTATGTCGAAATTTGTGGAGGAGAATGTTAGCTATAAAACCATAAAAGAAAAACGCAAATGAAATGAAATGAAATGAAAAAACATTTCAAAACTAAAGCCCTCGCCACACTTGGTTGAATTTATAATGGCAGATTAAAAATGTTGGAAAACCAACAAAGTCCGTACAAACAAAGTTCATAAAATAGATAACTGGTTAGGAAATAGCAACAACAACAACAACAACAAAAACAACAACAACAACAACAGGAAAACTCTTAAAACAATTTTAATAAGAAAATATTCTAACTGAACAGTTTACCTAAAAGAAAAACAAACTAAAATAAATAAAAATAAAAATAAAAGGAACAAAAAAATATAGTTTGTCTATTTTTTAAACAATTTGTTCATACTACATGCTACAAAATCGCGTATATGTGAGCATGCGACATTCTAGCCTTCGTTTTGCCGCTTTCACGCGATTTATAAATTGGCGTATGCCACATGGTATATTAATAATCTTCGTGTAGCATCCGTTGTCATTAAAAAATTCTTCTGGTCTGGAAACGTATTACAGAAACTTTATTAGCATTTTTTTCTTTGATCTTTTCGATGGGCTATTTTTATCAGGTATTGACATCACACAATAACCTCTACAGTTGAACCGTCCGATACTGATAGACAACAGCATTCCAGCCAGGAGAATTTTCTAATGATTCTGTTAGCATGAAAAGCGGAGCCTAAACGAAAGCTATTTTGTCCCGTGCGACATTTTGTAGTATGTAACGTATAACACAATATCTTGCACATAGGTGATTCAGAATGGTAGTTTATTTTACTAGTGATATAGATCTTACTAGTAATTTTGCTAGTAATATAGATTTTATTAGACCTACTACGTCAGACAAAAGAAAGTATAGCGCTTTCCAATAGACATTTAAGCTGAATTTCCAGTGAGACATTTTCTCGAGAAAAGATTTCCCGAGAAAAGATTTCTCGAGAAAACTTTTCTCTCTTCAATTTCCACTCGTGCTATTTGAGCGCGCGCGCGCAAAAAATGTAAACAAGATGGAACTTTCAGAAGAGGAATTACTTCTGCTGTTAATCCTGTACCGACGACGTAAGAAAAGGTTAAATAAGTACAAAAAAAGATACTGGGTGCGTAGAATATTTTCTGAACGGAAAAGTAGAGGTGCCTATCATACCCTTGTACAAGAATGTAAACTCCACGACCAGGAATTCTTTTCGAAAATGTTCCGAATGTCCACTGTGCAGTTGGAAGAACTTGTCCAAAAAGTAGCACCACTAATTGTAAAGTCGAGTGCTCGACGGGAAGCTATAAGTCCAGAAGAGAGGCTTTGTTTAACCCTGCGTTATCTTGCAAGTGGAAATTCTCATGTCAGTTTGGCTGCAACATATAGGATAAGTCAAACAACTATTGGAAGAATTATACCAGAAACCTGTGAGGCATTGTGGACGGTTCTTGTAAATGAAGGTTATATGAATGTCCCAGGAAACAAAGAATCGTGGTTGAAAATTGCACAATGTTACGAAGAAAGGTGGAACTTCCCAAATTGCTTAGGGGCGTTGGATGGAAAACACATTGTTATGGTCGCACCAGGAAAAAGTGGATCGTTATTTTTCAATTATAAAAAAACGTACAGTATCGTTCTTCTAGCCATATGTGATGCGAATTACCAATTTACTTTGGTTGATATAGGAGAGGCTGGCCGGCAAAGTGATGCAGGTGTATTCGCAAACAGTAATCTGGGCCATTGCATAACAAATGACAACCTTCAAATTCCCGCTCCTCGAGTTTTACCAGGAACCAATAATTATTTCCCCTATGTTTTTATTGGTGATGAAGCATTTCCACTCCGAACTAATCTTGTCAAACCTTATTCCAGAGACAACTTAGCAATTGATAAACTTATTGCCAATTATCGTATATCTCGTGCCCGTAGGGTCATAGAAAACTCATTTGGTATCCTAGCCGCAAGATTTAGAGTGTTCCACCGTCCTATCCATGCAAAAGTGGAACACGTGGAAAGGATCACTAAAGCCACTGTTGCACTACACAACTTCCTAATGGCAGGAAGAGATTTTAGCTCTACTTCTCAATATTGCCCGTATGGATTTACAGATGGGGAAGCTAACAGTAGGAAAGGGGAATGGAGACAGATAACTCGAAACGACTCTGGTATGGTTTCAGTTTTAAGAGTAGGGTCCAATAATTACTCAAAACAAGCGAAAGAGGTACGAGACTTATATTGTGATTATTTTAACTCTGAAGCTGGAGAGGTACCATGGCAATGGAATATGGTAAACCCTGAGAGACTACCGCAATCATAAAGAAACCCTTGTTATAAACGCTATACGTAAATATAATGAACAAAATGGTATATACACGCTTTTTTTATAAGAATTCCCTTTTTTGGCTGAGGGTGGGAATATTCTTAAATTCCTGTTGTTCTAACACAATAGACCTATTGTTCTCACCTTAAATTTTCACCCTCCTATTCTTATAAGAGTTGTTCCTATAAAAAAAGTGTGTATATAACAAGCCTCATAAGTATATGCATATGTACATATGACATCCATGTCTTCATGGGCTTAGTCACTTTCATATTCCAGGTCATACAACAGTTGCTGAATCTTTATTTTTGCCTGTCGATTTTTTCTTGGGGTTAATTTTTTCAGTAAGGAAATTAAACTACGGCAAAACATCTCATCCGGATCATCTTCTGTTTTATTTTTCTTCTCTGACATTTTTGAAATAATAAAATTTTCTACCGGATCCATTTCCAAGTGTCTTTTCCTTGTACTGGTATGATTTTTCCCCCCTCCGTTTGCATTACTTTGTGTAGCAACTGCTACTGGTGCGATATTCACAGACGTTGGGTGCATATCATCACTGTAGTTACTCGCAGTGGATAGTGGCGATAGAATATTATTATAAACCTCTGCAGGGGGATCCTCTTCACAAGCTAATGTTGTGGCTTGTGATTCTTCAATGGATAAGGATACATTGCTTAACGTACGTCGATTCGAGATGACATTTCTTAGAAATGACAGTTCGTTATAAAATCTACACGTGGGTGGCTTGGTATAACCAGCACCTGATCTGTTAAGGTCGCGCTCCCGATCCAGGCACTTTTTAAATCCATCATGGAGGTTTTTCCACTTTGCTTTGATATAATCAACTAAAAAAAAGTATGGAAACATTATTTCAGTAAAATACGGGTAGCAGACAGACGCATAATGATAAAAAAATTAAAACAAGTATAGATCTTAATCTTTAGCTAGATCATTGTGAAATGAGAGGCTATAAATGTGATGGTGGTGTGTGGGCTCACAGCCCAAGCATCATCCATCAACCAGTCTTGATAAAATTTCCTTGTTACTCTTATTCAGAATAAACATAGCAAGCAGCTAACCTTCAACACCCAGCTCTTCTGAAATTTGCTTCCATGCAATTCTCTTTTTATGACTCTCCTTGTATTCTGGAGATTGTTTATCCCACAAAATGGGATATCTGTGAATTTCCATGATCAAACGCTCCATGTCTAGCTCCCCCTTCTTTTTTACGGCATGATTAGAGTTGTGAAGTTGTGAAGCATCTACCGTTGACTGTGATTCATAAATGTAACGATCAGTATACTGTGACGATGATAATTCACTCATACCTCCTGCAGCTTCTAGCAACGTGCTGAGGTCGTACTGCGACGCCATTTTTACTTACGTTCAAAGTCCAAACATTTAAAGATGATGATTCAGCGATTTTGGTTGATCTCGATTTTCATTGGTTTATTTTTTGAGTTCTCAGAGAAATTGCGCGGAAAGTTGAAATTTTTTCAACTCACTGGCGAAGAGAAAATTTTTCTCGAGAAATGTAAAAATGATTCACTGCGCATGCTTGTGACGCATTTCTCGAGAAATTTTTCTCATTTCTCTGAAAATTTTCTCACTGGAAATTAACCTTTAAAGAAGAGCAAGTATACGTATACGTTAGAAGACAGTTTCAATGACGTCAAAAGATTATAAACTTATCTAAATTAGCTAAATTTCGAATTCATTTTCAGAATTGGCTTTTAATTGTTTCCTTTATAAGCTAAATTCTGAAAATATAGCTCTTGTGACACGCATATGTCGCTCATAAACTTGTGTCCTCGGATCCTGCTGCCTATATTTGAACTCGGACAACTTAGTGATAAAGCAGGAGTTTTCCATTCTCACTGGAAAATTACAAAAATCTGAAACAGGTTTTGGCTTTCTAGTAGTAAAATATGGCAATTTCTAAAGTTATGCTTTTCATAAAGTTAAGCTTGCTTTCCTGAAAAAGTTTTTTGTCAGAATCATCAATATTATAAAATAAAAAAGTCGTGCATTGACGTCATTCAACGTCATTCAACATTTTCAACACATCATACTTGAAGCTTTCATTAAAGGGAAATTCCTCACATTATCCAATGAAAATACGAGAAATGACAAAGCCTAATTATATTTCATTATATCATTTGATATAAGCGATTGCACACGGGTCTCCTTCACATCAGTTCACATTAGTTGGCATGATTAATAGCGAGTGGCACCACAATTTAAACGTTTCGTCAACAGTCGTTAAGTTTCTCTTAACATTCGGTAAGAAAGTTTATTACTTTTGTGTATATTAAAAGCAAAGTCACAGCATATCACTATCTATATAATTTCATTTACAAATATCGTCTAGCTTAAAACAGATCAATATCCGTAAAATTAGCCCTCTGTTGATAGATTTATATTCTGCGTTTGAAATTACATAATAAATATTGAGGGAAGAGTTGGAAGAAAAATGTAATGCCAATGTGTACCAAACGTAGCGATTTGTGCGAAAGAAAATTATTTTATTTTCGAGATTCCTTTTCGGGCAAACATTTGTTTACATAGAAAATTAAAAAAAAATTTTTAGAAATCTTTGTGATTATGTCTTTTTGCTCAAATGAGACACGTTATTTTTTATTGACTGTCGTTGTTTTTGTGTTGTTGTCGTTGTCAGGAAAAACGAGTTCAAAATATATCCTTTAGTGCTCTTCTGAACCCTTTCTCTCTAAACTTCACATAAATTTGTGTTGTGTAAAATTTAATAAAAAGCAAATAAGAATATCTCAAATAGACCGCATTTTCTACATATCATCGGACAATTAACCAAGATTTTGAAATCATTATTATTGACAGTATAAGCACACGATTATTCGTGCTTTCATGCTTTTTTTTTTATTGAAGAGGTACGCTAGTATTTCTGTATTCGCTTATGGATTAAATTTTTGATAAATTTTAAGGGAAGTGGTTTTGTTAAAAAAATAAGCTAATCGTGGCTTAATCCAGTATTTTGTGGTCAGGTACAATATGGTTGTGTTGAGTGTTTGTAAACATTCGGTTTAAAATATTGGTCCAAGAACAGAACAAAAATACGAAATCTAAAATATATTGTGCTCGAAGTTACGATGCAAATTTCATTTTTTATTATTATTATTTTGTTGTTGTTGTTGTTGTTGTTGTTGTTGTTGTTGTTGTTGTTGTTGTTGTTGTTTCTTTCTGATGAAGGAGTTGATGTCTAGAATAACAACATGATAGACGATTTTTTGTGAAACATGATTCAGGAGTTAGAAAATGGACATTTTGTCTCCTATCATATTTTCCCCTGGACAATACTTTCCCTTTAACCAAAATGGACATTTTGTCTCCTATCATATTTTCCCCTGGACAATACTTTCCCTGTTAACCACTGGCAATTGGTTTTATAGATGAAAATCGAATTTATCACAAAACACTACCGTATCAAAAAAATTAATCTCGAAGTTTAAAAGGATTTCTAATTCTAAAAATCTTATAAAAAAACGTGTAATGTTGTTTAACAAGCAAAAGCATTTTAACATTCTCTGGTGTTTTCCATATAAGAAATCTTAGATCTATGATGTCATAAAATGCCAAAAATTCTCACCACTATGAAAATGAGATGACTATCAAATCATGGTAATCAGTAAATAAGGAATTCTAGACAAAATGATAATTTATAATGAATTGAAATTTTAATATTTGTTCTACATTTAAAGCTTAACACGGTTCAACACTTATAATAACTTATAATGCCATCAAAATTATGCATTGCATAGTTGGGTGTTTAAAAATATTGTTATTATAAATATAATTTCTATCCAAGGAATCAGAAGGAATGCATTTTATAAAAACATCTGAATAAAATAACACAAGTGTACAAACACAATATCTAAAAGACATTCTGCAAATTATTTCATGTAAGAAACCTAGCGAAGAACCAACTTCCAAGAGATACTTACCTTCTTAGTTCTAAATGTTTTTTATTGGGTGTTTCTTAAATACTTGTATTGAATTTTTCTGTTAACTTTAATTTCTGTTAAGTTGTAAGAATTTCATCAAAATTAAAAGACTTAATTCACAGCATGCGATTTTTCACAAGTTTTTGTTTGTGAGAGATTGTGTTCTTACTAAAGGTTGTACAATTTTTTGCCCCATTAACTATCTATCTTACCTAAAAGGTATTAATTTTCGCGGGTACTTAATTTCGCGGGTACTTAATTTATCGAATTAAAGAATTAGATATTTCGCAATTATTAAATCTCGACACACCCATCGTTGATATCTTTCAGACTGGCGGACGAATATTTTGGCCCATCGTCATCATCGTCACCATATCATGTCTCTGATTAATTATATGTGTAGGTAGAACATTTTGAAAATTGCAACCAATGCAATTTTCATTTTAATTAGACAATTTGTAAACAAAAAACAACTGAATTTTTCTGACGCATTATGTCTGGCCTGTTTTCGCAAAACTCACCTCTATTAACTGACAAAAACACGGAGTATGGACAGGCATAACTTGATCAAAGAAAGAAAGAAATTGTTTTTCTTGTCAATACGACATGATTATTTGTCAAAAGATTTTGTAATTGATTCATCTACAAAAGGAATAAATAGTTTAGGATTATTTTACGATCATTAGGAACACTAATAAATTTAATTGCCTGTGTTGTTTTTTCATTTAATTAAAAATAATTCACGAACTATCATGACGTACGTTTCTTTGTTAGCTTGTCTTGTATTAGCTAGATTTCCGACGTACTGTAAACGTTTAAAATTTACTTTCAGAAATACAATAAAAATGATAACATGTTCATAAAATTAATTTGTTCATCTATGTTGAGATTTGGTTGAATTTTTAGGTAAAGAATTATAGACTTTATATATAATTATAGACTTGATATATAATTATAGACTTTATATATAATTGGATTAAATTTCTCTTATTGCTCTGATGATCATTCTGCATGAATTGAAAAATATACATTTCCCAAATTTCTGTTTAAACACCATGTTTTGACCTAGTCAATACATTCAACCTCGTTTTAATGAAATTTATTGTTTCAATGATGTTTTAACTTTATTATTTAATCTCTATTAAGCTTCGGGGACATTTTTCATGCGATTGCAACACAAAAGAGGGAAAGTAATAGAAATTAGAAATAGAAAGAACGGCTGAACCAAATTGTCCTGATATTTTTTTCATATTTATGAAATACATAATGAAACTTCTCGTAATTTTATTCTTCATCAAGTTATATAATATATCATCACTGAGTGTTGACAATTTTTTCTGATGCTTTTGACGCCACTGTTTTAAGAAGATTTCAACAGGCTTGTTGCAAAATGAGTAACCATTTAACTTCAGTTGGAAAGAAAGTTTAATCTGCTGTTTAATGAGGTTTCTTTGCCTTTTTGAATTCTGATCTTACAGATGACGTTGTTTGTTTTCTCTTGTTTGTTTGTTTGTTTTACTATTTATCTTGTTAAATCAGTTTGTTTGCCTTTCATTTATGAACCTGAAAATCATACAATATATAATAAATAACAATATATTATAAATTTCACTTCCGATATCTTTATCTTGGATATTATAGATTATTATATGAAGTCATCTTGTCTGTAAAAATGTGTAGCTATAATCCCTATTTTTTCGACGCTATAATTCCCCAATGGATTTTGTTATTCTTTAAAAATTTCCAAACTTGCATTACAAGCTACCGCTAGGTTTATGAGATATAAATCCTCGTGTATGGCCCTTCAACGACAAAAGTCTATCAGATTCTAAGTGATACCGTCCTTAAGAGATACTGGTAAACTTGAAAAAGCACGTGTTTTTATGTGGATGTGTCCCCTCAATATATTGTTTGTGTTGGGGACCCTGTGACAAATGGATAACATATGATCAAAAAGTCATTCCAAGAGGGTTTATCGTACGTCCTAGAAACCCAGGGCTAACTTTGACCATAGTCATTAGAAAATTCCCCGGATTAGGCGTAGCTAGAGCTCAGTCAAAATTTGTAAGGACAGAAATAATCACCCTGTGAAATTAATGAAACTCGAATGTTATGTTATGCTCTCTATAATTCGACCTCTCGGGGAAAATAAAAATAGTTCGAATATTATGGAGAGCGAAGAGGTTCATTTACATTAAAATTATAGGCGGAAGGGACCTTGAAATTAGTTCGAAGTAGAGAAAGTCCAAATTAGGAGTCAAGCCAACTTACAGAGAGAGTACTGTACGGCAGCCACTAACATGAGAGAATTGTTTTAGGGAAAATTTTCCCAACACACGTTTCGGGGGTTTAGATGGGACATCCATGTAGCTAACATAAACAACTCAATTCAACATAAACAACTTAACAATATTCCAAACAAAAAAAACTTAAAGCCGTTGGAACAGATAAATTTTTGATGACACTTATGTAAATGGTATTTTGAGAAACAACAACGCGGATTTACTTTGTCAAACCGAACCAAGTATCTTTTCCGCAATTCTGAGGAAGTAAAGGAAAATAAAGGCCAGCCTAACTTTCGTGTAACATAAAGGATATACATAATACTATATGCACATGCATTTTTAAACCACCGCAAAAAAATGAGACTTCACGAACTCGAACAAAGAAAAACATTCGACTGTATTCTGATTGTTTTATTGTCTGCTGAGAAACTAATCGAGATATTTCCATTAGAATACCGTGTTTACTCGAATGAGAGCTCCTGCTCGAAAGAGCGCCTCCCTCGGATGAGTGCCCACCCCCACCCTTCCTATTCTCAAAAAGGGTGTGATATTTACACCAGAACATGAAACAGTGTACAGTGGGCAAAATCTTCAAAATGTCTATGGGGAGGATTGTTTTCTATAGGAATGGCAGGCAATATCGCGTCATGTTTCAATAAAAAAACACTCCTCCACAGAGACTTATTTGAAGATTTTGCCCACTAGGTGGCTTGTAAAAAAGTAAAAACTATTAGTATTTATATTTAATTGGGAACTGGAAAATAATCTTATTTTTTGTTCTTCGTTTAGACTGACATGTTAGTAGTTTCACTGTTGTTGACATGCTGGGTTTCACAGGTAAGCTATACTTGATTTTCATCTTGATTACTAAATTTCACCACCAGTTGATAACTGATTGACATGCATGCAACTGCTGTTACTTCTCTAATTTTGTCCTTTAAGTGTAAAGTTAATCGAAAGTGTGTCGAGGCATTATTCTATTCACTCCATCCTTATTGATCTTAATGATCCCTATTGATCTTGTTTCCATTCAAAATTACTTTGTAGGTACTTTGTCGACCGGTTTGTCCCGAACATTCAACTTTTAAAGATGGCAAATGTAGATGCAAATTCGGAACAATAACATTTAATATAAACGGACAGCTAGTATGCAAGCTTTGTCCGGAAAACTGTTCAAATGGTACTGTGCCTTCGTATAAATGCAACAACTTGAAAGCGTACCATGACATGAAAGAAGTGACTTGTAAAAAATGTCCAAAAGATCATTTCGCATTTCAAGGGACCTGTAAAGTTTGCGAAGAGCAATGTGCGAAAAAAATAAATGAAAGACAGATACAAGATTGTGGATTAACCCACAATAGAATATGCAAATGTAAACGAGGCTTTTATCGCTCCACCAGCTCTGATTCGTGCATCATGGATTGCAGTAAATGTACGTCAGAGAAATCCCAGAGACTGCCGGATGGGTTCTGCTCAGATATGCCTGTTGATATGGTATGTTGCTATTGGACTCGTCAGATTTTTTATAATGATATCTTAAATTTATTATAAAACATTCGCAGTGGGAAAAATCTTCAAAAATTGTCTGTGGCGGAGAGTTTTTTTATTGAAACAGCAGGCGATTTTGCTTGTCATTCCTATAGAAAACTCTCCTCCACAGAGATTGTTTGAAGATTTTGCCCACTGGGTTTTCTGATGGAACTGTTGTTTTGTGATTTTTTGTTTTCTTTTTTAAGCGCTGTACAAGTACTGGAAGCAGAGGTAAATTAGCGACAACAACGTCATCACCAACAACATCAGCACCAACAGTGAAACAGCCGACAACGCAAACATCTGGTGATCCGTCGTCAACCACTCCACAAACGCAAACGAAAGTTAAGGAAATAACGGTTAAAAATGGAAATGTTACTGCAATGAATCATTCAAATTCTGCCAATAGTTCCTCGTCAACAACTCACACTCCAACAACACACAATCAAAAATATACGGCACCTCCGGAAGCTAAAGAAGACACGAAAACCAGTTTACTGAAGAAAATTTTATCTGTGGTTATTGCCATATCTGTGCTGATGTTTGTTGGATTCTCTATCAAACTATCTATCCATTGGTGTAGAAACAGGCATTTATGTGAGTTGAAAGTTTATAGTTTCAAACCTTCGTTACAATTCATGGCTCCTATGATTTTGAATTTTTCGCTTTCTTAGTTATACCTGCATCGACAATCCCAACGTTACCAGACATGGGTGGTAAGCTTTTTGACTTCTTCTTTTATCTGAGGCCACCGTCAATTCACTTGACATTTTGTTTCTGTTGAATGCATAATGGAGAAACTTTTTATGTAGGTTTCTCAATCGTAGATGAAAACAATGACACTGGTAAGGTTGAAATTAGTTTTATTAATATTTTAAGTGCAGGGTGGTCAAAACCCTCCAACAACCTTGGACCGCCCAAACATATTATCCAACCACCCCACAATGTTATCCAATTATATACCCCGAACCACCCCACACACACCCCACCCCACCCCTCAAAATAAAAATTATCCTACTAGCTATCACTAGTGTCCAGAAGAGCAAGCAGTTGCTAACAATTGATGATAACGTGTAACGATGAAGTTGTCAGCATTTCAGACTGTAAACAGTATAAATGAAACACTTGAAGAGAATTCAATTTAATAATAGTGTCAATCAGCCATTAAAAATCGAACGTTGGGAGATAGTGGGCGGTTGTTGATTAGATCATTATTCGGAGTGTTTGGGTTGGCGGTTTCAGGGTACTACCCACTCAAAAACATTGCAAGAAATAGGGTACCTGAAATTTTCGTACGTCTAAACAATTCGCAGTGAAGGTTAAGAAAAAAAGGAGATGGATGATCAGATCAAATCTGAGATTGCAATCTGAATCTGCATATAAAACGACAGTATCAAACCATATCTATATTTGATTTTTAGTTATTTTGACAGAAGCTTTCGTAGGAGCAGGTACGTGAACGATTTTTAAAAAAATAAATAAACAGAAACAAACTTGGATAGATACAATGCTTTCACGAGAGCTATCTTCTCATTTCTTTATTCTGGTCTGTATTTTATAGGCTCGCCACTTCTTCTGTATCAACGAGCAAGAGATTCTGGGATACATTCTGTCAGCGACCAAAACTCGCCAGGTTAGTAACACATACTGATACAATTTGAGTGTTCAGGTTTGGATGTTCATGTTAGTGTAATGTTCACTTAGAAAATCTGAATTTTCAAGTGAATTTTGCAGAAGCACTGTTGTGGTAGACCAATCATCCCAATTTGAACATGAGAGGAAAGAGTAATTGGATCGGCACTTTATGAAGAAAACGAATTGATATTTTTCCAGATACAGATGAGATATTTTGGGTTATTTTTGAGTTAATTAACCTTACTTATTGCATTTATTTACTTTCATAATTTTAAACAAAACCACTTAAAGGCTTGCCTCTACATGCCAGTTTATTTTAGCACACCCATTATTGAGGTAAACCACAAACTTCATTATTGTTTTCATCTGTCAATGCTCCTCCGTAGAGATGTTGATGCTATGCTAATTTACCGTAAATCTACTAATTAACGCCCAACTTCCTTTTAACGCCTTCCCCCTAAAAATCAAAAATATTTTATAAACACCTCCGACTTTTAAACGCCCCCTACTTATAAACGCCCGTCTAAAGGGGAAATACCCTCTACTAAAGGGAGCATTTATAAGAAACATATTGAATAAGTCTTCTAATAAACCCATTCTTCTACATTGATTGAAATTAAAAAACAGCATCTTTTTTTTTTGCTGTTGGAAAGAACTGTTTTTAAGATTTGTATCAAATGTTTCTTGATGAAAAGACAAAACAAAAGGTTTAAGATTGTATGAGATTATTCATTCTGTTAAGTAAAAACAGGAAACTAAATTTCAGACGAACAAAATAATGTTTTAAAATGAAAATCCAGAGTTTTTTATAACGCCCCTATACCCTTCGAAAATTAAATAAACGCCCCTACTCCCTCAGAAAATGAAATAAACGACCCGGGCGTTTATTAGAAGATTTACGATATATTATTTTAGTTAAAAATTTTGCTAAACCTAATGATGTTTTTTTCTGAGAAATCATGTAGCGTTTTAAAAAAGTTGTACGACTTTTAGTGCTTACAGGAAAACGTATGCAACTTTTAAAATGCTGAACTTTCTACGATTTTTGTAAGGAATTAACCAATCAGAATTAGCAATAAAGAAAAAGGAAAAGCAACAACAAACAGCTGATTACAATATCCTTTTTGAAATAAAGAACCGTCGAACTCTCTACCCATTCAATCTTATCATAACAATTTCAACATTCACCATCTTTGCAATTTTGAAACATAAGCTTTATATTCGTTTTTCTATATATTTTATAGAATCTATATATTTTATATTTTTTCTATATTCTATAGGGCCAAACAGACCAAACACTAATACGTTTCCAACAGATGAAAGTGAAGACCTTTCGGAGGATACCAATGAAATCGCTGGTAAATTAAAACTGAAGTCTCAATATGCAAGAAACAAGCATTCCTATACCAATTATTCTTTCCTTTCACTTATTATTATATGTGACTGTCCAATGAAAAAAAACGATCATGGAATTTATAGATTGGAATTATATCTAATAAATTCTGAGAACAAAAGAATTACCTATAAGTTTACCTTTAATATATCTATAAAAATAAACTATAGATTATAGATAATAGACTATAGGTAATTGTTTGCCTGATAATATAATATAATATAGATAATATAGATGAAGTTATAGGTGTATAGCTAATCTTTATAGATTAAAGGTAAAAATTAAAGGTAATATATAGGCATTTCTATAAATTTATGTTAGTTTTTTCCCTTGGACAGTCACATATATTTCTATGTTAACTTCTTCCTAGAATGCGACCAATCAAACGACGACGTTCCCATTAGTCAATCACTGTTGCACACAGTGGCTGATGGAATAGGCGGTGATTGGAGGAAAGTGGGACGAAAACTTCAAATAGAAGAATATCACTTAGAACAGATAGACTTAAACTATAAAGAAACCTATGAAAAGGCTGCACAAGTGATAAGCCAATGGCGAAAAAACTCTGAAACTCCACCTGTGTGGAAAGATTTGAAAAAAACTTTAATGCAATTAGAGAGATGGGACATCATTCGAACAATGGAAAATCAGATTTCCGAAGGTATTTCTCAATTTTCTAAATACAAAATATATATTCACTTGCTCAGAAGAGAAGAGTCGAAGGGATTTTAGAAATATGTTTTTTTTTTATGTTTTTGATGATGCCTAATGTGATCGGCCACCTTTTAATCGCATCGTATGAAAAGATAAAGTGTACATTGGACAATATTTGAATAAGGGACAATAGGTTTCTCAGGGGTTTTTATTATGAGAATGATCAAGTGATGTTTGATTAAGTTTTGTGTTGTTATTTTCAATTAAAAAAAATCGGACATAATAAGTTAACAGGAAGCAATCATATGAAAAAGATTCAGGTCGCTTCGCAGAGATCTTATTTCTTGTGTGATCGCGATTTAATTCATATATAAACTTACTTAAGAACAGCTTGATATTGACAAAACACTTCAGTCCAAGCTGAGTTTTTTCAAAACCATTTTAGTTTAATGAACAACATTGCTTTGAAGGAGAGTAGAAATCAGTTCGTTTTATCGAGTGTTCGATAAATCGAGAGATCGTTAAATCGAATGTTCGATAAATCGAGAGACTTCAAGAGGGATTGTTAAGGAGTGGAAGAAGGAAATGAGTTCTGGTGTAAAAGTTTGGATATAAAACGAGTTCAGTTTTACCCAAAATGTGTGTTGATGTAGTTTGTTTTTATTGTTCTAGATACTAATGAATGTTCCTTATGTGGTCAAATTGGTATTGCAGAAGATCTTAAAGAAGCAGAACCACTTCTATCAAACACTACTAGTAGTTCAAACACGTTATCTGAAGTCTGTACTCCACCAGATTCTCCAGCTCAGTTTTCTACCAGTGATCTATGACAAAACACTTCATTCACGTAGAGGAACCCAAAAACGACATACATATAAAACCACTAGCTATAATATAAAACTCGTAGAGATGCCGTTATGAACAAATTCTATGCATTTAAGATATGATAAATATGTGAATATATTTATACTGTTTGATGTATTTATGTCTAACATAAATTCGTTAGATATTGGTTACAAGCATTTGCAAGGAGTTACACTGAACATATTAATGGTTGAATAACCCGGTACTGAGGAGCCCCCAAAAGGCCCGGTATAATAAGGGTTAATAGTAACTCCCCCTAATTTCTGCTTGTTTATTGTTTGTAAGTAAAAGTTATTAGATTAAATTGTAAAATATTCTGTTTCATATGAATGTATTTACTTAGAAAATTTCTAAGTAAATTCATTTAGATTTAACTTTGTCTCTTAATAGCTTCAATTATTACTGATTTCGATTTTTGAAACACCAGATTCTAATGTTTCATCCCAGTAGAAGTGTTTGGGTTTCTCCAACAGTGTTCTACATATTCATATATACATATTTTTTTTATACATCGTCACAAGTCTTGAGACTATGCTCAGGGCGGATCCAGCATTTTTTTGGGAGGCGGCTCAAAATTTTGTGGTCTTAATGTTAAATTCCGATTATCCCGATTTTTTACCGGAACATTCCGATCAGGGGTGGATCCAAGCAAATTCAGAATAGTAAGCCTTGTGACCAATCTGGGTGATCCGTATGTGCTACAGAAACGATAATTTCGGGTTGGGAAGATGTTATACGTAATATTTAGTTAACTGCGTATACATCCAATAGATCATCCAGTTGTATGCAGACAGGGGACGTTGTACCGGCCAGGTACTTACTTGTGAACCCCAAACACAAGCCCGAGCATTAAAGCTAACTATCAGGAACTATCTATTGGAGAACAATTCAAATTTTTGTTACACATCCAAGAATGACTATATCTATAATAATAATGAAAGCAAAAATAAGTTTCAGTCGCAGGTTCATTCAAACAAGAAAAACACATTTTTGAAATAATAAGCATTCATTTGATAGTTATTTATTCATACAATATAATTCCAACATATAATTTGAACGATATTTGATTCTGATTTCAACAACCAGCAATAACAGTAACAGGAATCAATTGGGTCACCAACAGAGAAGTACATAAAATAAAGAAATAAACAATTTTATTATAGTTTCTCAACATGGTAATAATATGAAATGTATTCAAAAAAGATAAACAGCAGCAACAGTAATAATGAACCATCCAGGAAATTATGATTAAATTATAATGTAAACTCAGAAACAACAACAACAACAACATTTTCCTGTATTTTTTTTAAGAACCACCTCCAGAATATTGGAAAATAGTGAGAAAAAAAGACATAAAATATAAGAAACAACTAGGAACCTTAAGGCTCAAGTTTAAACAAATCTCTAAATTGACAGTTTAGGGGCTGATGTGGCTGGTGTGGGAATACATGGATGGAGCACAAAATGAAAGAAATATTTTAATAACCAGAATCTATCTTTATTGAGTGAGAAAATGGATATCTATCACCTTTCCAAGTTGAAAAATATATAATTTATATAAAATAGTCCTTCTCCCTACCTCACAGTATGAAAACCACCTATGTATGAAATAAAATTTTGACACTGAAGACGAATGCCTCAAAATGAAAACTTTATTGAGTGAGAAAATGGATTTTGAGAAAGCAGTAAGAATTTAGGAAGATGGGCAGTAAAGATATTCCAATGTTTTTATAATATTAATACAAATTACAAAATAAGTGAAAAAAACAAAAAGTGTGTTTTGTTCATTCTTTGTTTTTTTTGTCCAACATACTTATGTACAGCACTATAACCCCTCAGAAAGTCAACAGAAAAAAAATTCAATTAATACCAATCAAAATGCACTATTATGCTGAAGAAAATGAATTGATCATTGAAACAACAGTAAAACAAAAAAAGAACAAACAGACAAAGGTTTACAAAACATATAATCGAACATACGAAGTTAAATAGGAATTTCTTTTGCTTTCAGAGGAAAACTGTAGAAACATGCATACTTAGAGGCATAGCTAGAGCTCAGTCAAATTTGTAGTGGAGAGTATATTCATTTTAAGTAGAAAAGGAAAACGTGCAAGTAACTTAATCAACACTTAAGACTGAAAAGGAAGATCATAATGTTGGACTCCTCCACTTTTTTTGACTGACCTTGAATATTCATATGAGTATGCTGGAGAGAGAAATAAATGGCAAATTTTAAAGTCTAAAATGAGCATTTAAAGCAAAAAGAACACATATATTCATAAATAATACATCCATTGGAAAGTCATCTATAAATGAACTATATACAGAAACGTTTGCATTGAATGATACACTGCCATGCAGCAGAACTGTTCTGAAAGAATCAATGTAAATGTTCTGTTTTCCATCCAATAGACGGGTAAATATTGTTTACGTTTGTACTGAAAAGCAACCCAATTTTTTCAATAAAAACGTAAACATTATTTACCCGTCTTTAGGGTGAAGGAGTTAATTATATTAAACACTCTCTCCTCATAATAGGAGTGAAAAATCCAAATCAGGGATTAATTCATTTCTTAAACAAATTATGAAATAAAAACAAAAAAATACTTACTTATTATCCAGGGAAATTTATGTGAGTTTAGCTTTGCTATGAGATAATAATGACCATCTGCATGCTCTCTCCTCCTCCCTTCTCATCTTCAGCAAACACCATGAAATGGAATAATAGAACGTTTAGCTTGTGGTTTAATAACGAATATGAGCTCTGGTTTATTTTTCCATGCTGAATATTCTGGTGACAACACTTCCATATAAACTAGCCATGTGCATATATCCATCACCAATACAACTTCTCTCGGTCGGCTGTATGTATTATGATGGATAATTTGATGAGATAATACTTAGCTTATACACCTAGTACGCTAACGATTTACTAAAAAAATATCAAAAATATGTGACAATCGACTTCAGAGCCGCTTCTGCAATCCAACCGGTAGCACAAAACTTGATGAGATAGCCTTTTCACACATTTCTTCCATGCTAAAAAACATATCGATTGCCTAAGAAATTTGAGCCGTTCTTGAGCCGCTTCCAGCACATCAACCGGCAAAACGAAAGATCGATACCCTGCATCCATCGATAAAATTGTGGCCAAACACTCTATCGATTCCGTAAATTAGTGTCGCGAGCGGCTCAAAAACTGAAAGTTATAACCAAGTTCGGTGATAAAAAATATAGGAAGGCGGCTCAAAGAGTTGTTTCAAAATATGAGTTCTGAGCGGCTCTGTCCGAAAGCTCTATGATGGAGCGCTATTCGAGTTTGATAGAAAGAAGGGAGGAGAACTCTTCAAAAAGGCGAAATTTTTATTTTTGGCAAAATTTGGAGGCGGCTCCAGCCGCCTAAGGCGCCCGCTAAATCCACGCCTGATGCTTTATATTACAGTATAACCCCGTTAAGTCGGACTCTCAGGGGACCGAAATAATCGGTCTGACTTATCGGGAGTCCGACTTATCCGAACTTCGTCTTAAGTCAGACTCTACTTATTTAGTCCCAAGGGGGACAAGGTTTTAGTCCGACTTAAAGAAAAGTCTGACTTAAACCGTGTCCGACTTAACGGGGTTATACTGTAGTTACTTTTGATAAAGAAAACGTTATTCGCGTATTATATGACAAACGACGTGAGCTATTTACCAACTATTTACCTTCAGTTCCCGAACATTCAATTTTTGATGAATTGCATTTTTTAAACATGCATGCGCAAAGGAAATAAAAGACTGACTGTGACTTCTTATCATAATTCTTACTTTAAAAGGTATAGTATAAAGATTTGACATTTCCTAGGATCTTAAACTTTATTTTTAATTAACACCACATGAGTAAAAGGGACAAAGTACTGATATTAGCTCAGTTCAAAATCGGACAATGATAGTCTCTTTTTTATACTTTCCTAAGAATAACAACACGGAAAATCTAATTTTTTTTAGAGCTCGAAGAGAACCGAAGAATGAGGCTGTTCATTTTATTAGGGCTCTTTTTACAATCTTCTAACAAAAAGGAAGATGAAGAGGAACTGTGTAAGTGTTTCTCTTTTGCTCTTTCTCTGGCAACCAGGAATCCCAACTATTCGTATCCGGCGCTGGATCTGAGTAAAAAAAGCCAAAAATATTGTTTTCCCCCTCTCAGTCAGTCGATATCTTTCTTAGAACTAAAATTTATTAATAATTTGGTAAATAAAAATAAAATATATCGTGCTGTAAATAAAGAATCTCAGCACACTCTGTGATCTGTGTAGCTAAACACACATCTATAATTTATACAGTAATTAATTTTACAAATTGAGCACTTATTGATATAATTTTAGTATTAAGGTAGGTTCATATATGCTCGGCATGCTTCTATTCTCAACACACGTTTTTGAAGCAATTAATCAATGAAAAAAATGAAAAACATTTAAAATGGAAGCTTACAGTAAGTACTTTTGACCCAATAATAAATTTGAAATATCGCTTAATAATTGGGGGTAGAATTTTATCATTTCAGTGATTTCAAGATTGCCAAACTTTTCTGCATTATGTGCTAGTGGCCACGTGGTGACATCTAACATAGTAACTAAGTGTTTGAACATTGGTGACTCATGTAATGTTGTTAAACACTCTTCCATGCAGTCGGTAATATTACGAATGGCTTCAACTTAAGTTTTTTGTACATTTGTTTTGGTATTTTTTCAGTTAAATGGTCTGAAAAAAGAATTGTGATTTTCCGTCATTTTCAGACGACATCAGCATGAAGTTTTTTGTACAACGTCATTAAACTATTTTGACATTGAAGAGAAGTTTCAATTAGCAACTGCAGTTTGGCCATTGTCCAGGAAAATTCCTGAATTCGATGGACAGCTTAACAGGATTGTGTCAATCGCTTTGGAAGGACAAACTTAGTTGACACAAGGGTGACAAAACGTTGATATAAATCACCATTCAGATCAGTTATTCTCCAACGCTTGACAAAACCTGATAGTTGTGCCCACTTTTTGAATCAGTTTGGGGCAAGGATTCAATATGACTAATGAAAGGACCATGGTCAATGGTTAAGAACAATTTTCATAGATTTTAATTTATGATCATTCCATCTTGCTCCATATGCCTTCGTTGGTTTCAGTCTTGACTCGCCATAAGCTTCAGCTACTCTTTGTAACTCACAGTATCTCCTAGGAGAAGTTTGATACAGAGAATAAATTTCATTTAGAAATTCTTCCACTACTTTGAATACAGAATTTTGGAAAGCCTCTTTTAATGCTAACTCTAAGCGGTGGTTAAAACAATGGACTACTTGAAGCCATTCTGCTTCTTTTATCTTAGCCCCAAGGCCTCTGTGAATACCAGTATTCACACTTGCACCATCCTGCGGCGTAAAAGGAAAGTCATATTATTTAATTAAGAGTCACTCTCTTTCATTGTTTTTATTATATGATTTGTTAATGTAATAAAGTGTGGCAAAAAAATCTTACGTCGGGAGGCGACGAGGAGACACACAATTTTCTAGCGTTTGTAATAAAATCTTGAGTATTATACTGGTTAGGTTTATTTTCAAAGTGAGCTTTGTGACAAGGTATTGTAGGAGAATAAGAAAAGTGTTACCGGGAAAATCTTTACTGTGAATTACTTCAAAAGTCAGATAAACTTTACCGCAAATTATTGGATATTTACTGCGATTCCCGTTGGCTTAATTCAAGGACTGTAATACACCATAAAGGAATAGGGTATGGTAACAAAATATTGTGGAATAAGTTAGGCTAATTAAGGTAAAATTCACACTTATTAATTCCACTCAAATGGCCAAAAATTGGCAATTCGCACCAATAGGTTCTGCACAATGTATATCAACAAAATGATCAATTCATGTAAGTAAAATCCAAAAAATCTAAAACATCAATCATAGTACCTAATAATGTGAAGTGGAAGGAACCGGATTTCCACAGGTTTTAAGGTATCTGAATATTTTTATGCTCAAATCTGAAAATAATACCTAGGATGTATAAAAAAGTATTCAAGGATTTAAGATTTTACTTAAAGTAAAAAAAACATCAGAAAATGCACCAATAACTGATAATTACCGATAAGATCTTCAAAATGCCTTTGAACTATTTGATATTCATACAAAAAATATATACATTTTATGTGAATTGTTTCATTACTAATCTCCTGTCCACTTCTCAAAATATATCAATTGCGAAAATAGATTCCCTTTGCAAAATTTACTAAAACATGACCGGTTCGCGAAAATAAATTCCACAAAATTCACTGTGTTTTTTTACCTTCCAACTGCGAAAATTGCTCCTTAAGGTATTTTATTGAGCCATTTGGTGAGTTTTTATTTAAAAGTTTACATCTCTTTACTCTCATTTAGGTCATTCCATGCCTACTGGTTTTGGCTACCATACCAAAAAAGGTAGGTACAATATTAATCTAAATGTCACACAAAATTGCTGTAGTTTTATAGTTGTTGTTTGGTGCAAGATTAAATTGCATGTCATATCTGAAATCATTCTTCTACATTTCTTGAGATATATATGCCAGGCTCTACATGAGTCCAATGCTGCCTTGATCAAGTTATTAGAACTTTGCCATTGTTTTTTTAAGTTTGCCTAAATTTCCTTACTTTTATAATTCCTAGCTCAGGTTAATTGGGTGTAACATCAGAAATGTGTTTTTACTGCAGACCAGATGCACAAAATGCCTTAATTTATCGATTATCAATTATTTTTATGTTTAAACATAGAAAAATAATCAATTAAATAATCTATTAAATAATCTATAGTGTTTGTTTAGTCTTGTGAAAAGATCATAAGAAAAAAGGAACCACCAGACTACAATTGTAAAAAGTGTTTTGTAAAGAGATGTTTGATCCATGCTGTGCCATTTTGTATGGTTATTTCCCTTAAACAATTTATATTACTCATGTAAAGTTTGTGGCAGTCACGTATTGATATTATTCGAATTGTTTTGTTTATTTACAAAGAAAGTGTTGTGCAAGTTCTTCATTTTGCTTCGTTGGACTCTTAATGATTTTTAAAATCTATTTAATTTTTTAGATTCAATCCATTCCTGCTGCATTTTGTCCAGAAAATGCTAGTGGAGTAGAAGGATATTGCCGATGCAATATACACACCGTCAAATTTACTATACAAGGGCACTTGAGGTGTGTTCCATGTTTGAAATGTGGTCCAAACCAGGTCCAATCGCATCGTTGTAACAACGTGAATGGATACAAGAAATATGAAGAAGTGACCTGCTTGGATGAATGTCCATCTGCTCACTTCAAATACAGAGGGACCTGTAAAGAATGTGAGAAGCCCTGCGAGCTTAATCAGATTCAAAAACAAGATTGTGTGGGTGGTCTTAATCGTGTATGTGTTTGCAGGAAACCTTACTACCATGAATATGGGTCATCAAAATGTATCAAAAGATGCAGCCCCTGTAAATCGACTCACCTGAGTAAAAGGGTATCATATGGAGAATGTTTGGACTTTCCAGAAGATCACGTAAGATGGTTTTGTCATTACTCAACTTCCATTTTTAACAATAATTAATTTTACTTTTTTTCACACATAGTCAAGGGGTGTTTTTAAAATAAAGAATCGGGTGGGAGTTTTAGCTAGTGCATAAGGTGTCTTCCTGATTAAAGCATGCAAACGATTTTCCCAATGAAGATATGCGGTATGGTATACAGATAGTACACTTCACTCCCAAAGCAGTCCCCGAAAATCAATGATATCATTTATCACTGTCGTCGTGTTTTAGCTTATTTCACAATTTACGACAGCACAAAAATTGTTGGCGCAGAAAATTGCTATCCAATAGAAATTTTCAATTCTTTCAAAAATATACTTATATCTTCAAGGACAACATCTTTCTATTTATTATTCATATTTTCTTTTTCACAAAAAAAATTACGTAAATGATCTCTCTCAATTCATTTCGCTCATTTTATGTGTACAGCGTACATATTTTCTGTCTCACTGTTTACATCAAGAACAGGCGGCATATTTAAAATAAATAAACTTAATCTTTTCTTATTTTCAAAGTTCCTAACTGAACAAAATATATTTTAACGCAATAACATAAAACAACAACGACAACATTTTAAAATGAGAAGGTTTGCTATTTTGAATCAAAATATCTCCCGATAAAATCTTTGTTCCATGATGCACATAATAATTCATCTTAATGACAGGGTGGATAAAATCTTTGTTCCATGATGCACATAATAATTCATCTTAATGACAGGGTGGAAGTTTTTAATAACAAAGTTTTTTTTATGTTATATTTTCATAATGATGGTTAATACTTTTGCTTTTACTTTGAAGTTCTTCAAATCATTGATACATTATATATATTTCTTTTGTTCATACCATATTCTCTCTAAGTAGCACCCCTCTCCAATAAGCGCCCGCTTCAAGTTGAAAATATTTTAATAAGCGCCCCTCTCTGGTAACTATTCTATAATAATTATTCTTTCTTAATATTATTCTTTCTTAATATTATTCTTTCTAATAAGCACCCGGACGGTGATCCATGTCATTTTCTCATTCCAAAAAATCATACAAAATTATTATATAACCTTGAAACCACCAATTAAATTATATCTCTTACAGGTCATTTGATTTTTAATATTCAACAGTGAAGGAAAGAGAAAGGCAATCAGTCTCCTGTTAGACCTGCGATCCACAATGTGAAAAATGCTTCAGAAAATACTTTTCGTGACCTCCCTCTCAGAACCGATCGATTTTCTTAATTTTAGCATGTCTTGATGAGCTTATTACAAATTCGAAAAGTTTCAAAGCTTCCCATCTGCAGTTTTCGAGAATTAAATTCCTGAATTACACATTATCTATTTTAATCGTGTGATTTCGATTTTTGACTTTTAGCAATGCACGAAGACAAAAACTTAAGACAATAACTTAAGACAAAAATGAAAATAATTTGTGCGAATAACAACAAAAGATGTAATTATTTGTTTAAACATATTTTTGAACTTTATACATATAACTTATACTTCTTCATCATATTGATCAGAATCAGAATCGTCCTCGGAATTGTTCGGATCATCGAAGACATCTTCGTTTTCGTGGTTTTAATTTCCCTCGGAATTAAGGAAATGTATCGAACAAAAATCTTCTACATCCACATCGGTAGCCATTGTTCTTTGTCTTTTTCTTTGTTTTTTACGAAGTAGAAAGTTTACCAAATGCATTTTTTAAGACAGCACTTCTAAGAGTTTTGTTCTTTTTTTTATTATTTTAAAATTTTGATGAAACTTGATAGAAATTGAGCTTCGTGTGAAGCGTATTTTCCTTAAAAATTAAAACATATATTTCTTAAACTGCAGGTGAAATCTTGGGAACTTTATTGATTTTGTAAATGTATGCTCTAAATCACTTTTTCTGAAGTTTTGTTCAGATCAGAGAGGGAGGTCACAAAATGACACAAACGAGGTACATGGATCGTGGTCTATGTGTTTGGGGTTCACAGGTTAAATCGTCTCCCACACTTACTCTTCTTTCCACTTCGATAACAGAGAAGTTGATGTCCAATGAAATGATTGTAATGTTTTACCGATATACAGTTCTATCTTTTAAAAATTAAAAAAATTAAATTCAGCTCCATATCCATGGTATCCAGCTCACATTATTAAACCTTATTTACACTTGTGAATCTTTTATAAACATAAAATGGTGTCAGTGTAACTTAGGCTTACAAAGTTTAAAACTCGGATGAATGAGTTTGTATCTATTTGGTTCGTATTGCGACTTAGTTTTGAAATGCTGCTACCATTTTGCACCATATGGTTGTTGTTCACATTAAAACTTCTGAGCTTCCTGATTCTTAAACCTTAGCCTCACCTTTAACTTTCCCAATTCATATCAAGCAGACACTATAATTCAGTTCTAGCTAACACCCTGAGAGTGCTAGTTGGAATTTTTTGTTTTATGGTTGCTGATGTGACGATTTCATGTATAAGAGTTTCTCAATATGTTTGGTGAAGTGATTGAATAGGAACTTGTGTTCATTTCTTTTGTTTAATAATGAAACAAAACGATTTTTGTATTCCCTAAATTAGTCAAAAGCGGTCCTTAAGTTAGACATTAATATTTTCCACCCGATAATATCCAGTAGATGGTATTTTTCTGAAGTATATACATAATTGACAGACATTAGTCCCGCAGACTCAACTCAATTTTCATGTTCTCATTTTATAAATCTTTCAATAAGTCCATTGAATTTTCAATATAAATTGATTCATTAAAAAAAACTATTATATGATTTGAGCACTCCTTAACATGCCGATTTCAAAAATGCAAAGTGAAAAATTCACTCCTGCACTCCAGTATTAAATGTTTGCAGAATTAAAGATTGCAATTGAGCAGATTTCTATATATAATTATAATATATAATTAATTGATATAATTAATATAATTCTAATTTTCAGAATTAAAGAATATGAAATATAGTGATTTTGACTTTATTTGAAATTAAAGAGAATTTGAAATTACTTCGAACCATCCATTTTTATAAAAGGGGAGAGTCACACAATTTTGTTTTAGTGTTAAATGTTGGATGCACAGCTATAATCGTCTAGTCATAACTTGCCCTACGTGGATAAAATTAAATCAATGCGAAAAATGAAAAAAATGGGGCCAACCGCAAAAATTAATCCAAGCGAAATCAAAAAGGCAAGAGACCCTGGGTTTCAAGGTTGAAAGGGTCTAAATAAAAAAGACAGTCTTTTTAAACGATTTCTATAATTTTCCCCTCCTCTAATACTTTTTACACTGTTAGAAAAATTGTCTCGTATCTTCAGAACTTGATGCTCCTTGAACCAGGTGCAGCTTTTTGGTGGATTTTTGTTTGCAGGCGCTGCCCTTGACTTTTCAGGACTGCTTTGACAAGGCATTAAACTCTCCTCCAACAAGAACGATCCTATATCTCCTCTATCTTCGGCTCTACATACAGTTCTTTGACTTCGTTTTTATAGTGTTCGAAAACATCTTTGTTTAATGACAGACATTACTTAAAACATTACTTAAAACATTACTTAAAATTATTCAAAACCTTTTGACCGTGAAATTAAATCCACGCAAAAAATAAAATAATGGGGCCAACCACGAAATTAAATCCACCCAAAATGCAAAATTTTGGCAGACCATGAAATTAAATTCTCCGAATTTTTATCCACTTAAGGTATGAATGGTTTTTTAAATTTCTCTATAGAGATGTATAGAGGAGAAAACGACACCGATGCCTCCCACAATGGACATTGATATGGTGACTACTGTTTTAACACCAAAAAGTGTAATAACCACCACTTCAAAAGACGTAACAATCGATGGTAAGGAATCAACGACCACCACACCGATGCCTCCCACAACGGGCATTGATATGGTGACTACTGTTTTAACACCAAAAAGTGTAATAACCACCACTTCAAAAGACGTAACAATCGATGGTAAGGAATCAACGAGCACCACTGTGGTAACCTCGACAAGCGGCAAAACAACCACTGCCTTGAATATCAACTCATCCGAATCGACATCATTGTATACAACCAAATCACCAAATCGAAATCATATCGATGTTCATATTTTCTATTATGTGGTTGCTACAGTATTGGTGTTGATTTTAGTATTGATTTTGATTTGGTACATTCATTGGAATCGACGTAGCACAAGTATGATCTATAACCTTTCTGTTGTATTGATGAATGACACATATAGTTCTCAATGTATTTGGTATTGTTTATTTCAATCGGGTTTTTTTTCTTTGTATAGATGGATCAGCTAATTCGTCAGTTGCCGATTCTCCACTTCTTCCGGAAGGTGATTTTCAATTTGTACCCACAGGTGATGAAATTGAAATGATCAGTTTTGGCAATAGTCCTCTCTCAGGAAAACTACTTTCAGCAGGTAAGTCTAAGGAAATCGTGTGTTTTTCGTGTCATTTTATGGGTCATGTATACTCGTTTGTGATATATTTTGTGTTATATAATTATATGTAGGGGTTGTCTAATTATAAACATGTATGCTTTGTTATGTCCTTTATGTTGAATCAGTTTTTGGTGTTGACATTCTTAGGCCAACCAAATGGAAAGACACATGAGAACAAAACCATGGACTCTAAAAATAATAATCAAACCGATGGTAAGGAACTAACATTTTTGATTAAAGATATGGTGTGTCAACGGGCCAATGAAGATGTTGAAAAATTGGGTAAGCAATTGATGCTCCCCGAAGAAGTAATTGTTAATGTTCTTAGTACAAGTGTTTCCGTATATGAGAAAGCAAATAAAATTTTAAACCATTGGGTAAGAAGGAGTAGAAATACTCCTTTGTGGGAAGAATTGAAATCTGCCCTAGAGTTAATACCTAGGTATGACATTATAAATGATATAGAAAAGATGTTAAAAGAACCTGCCAAATTATGAAATATATTGGCAGCTGGTGTTTGGTGGGACACAATGCCATGTTTTCTCTTCATCACGACTGGATTCGATCTTCTGTAAGAAATACTGCTGACCTTGGTCTCTAAACTTCCATTGGAATTGTGTTGACTTATGCTGGTGGTTTTCATGAGTAACGCAAAAACTAGATTCCAATGACATGCATTTTACATGGCAATGATAACATATGTCATGCATCACATTCGACATACTTCTAAATCTATTTCCATTTCACGTTAATCTTTGCAGGGAGTGAATTAGATATTCCAGCATATCAACACGAAGCTTGGTCATAAACACTTTATCGTGTTGTTCACTACAACAAAAAGAACATACCAGCTGAATCATAACAATAGCGTTAAAAAAGGAAGAAATTGTATTCGATAGTTTCTCATCAGCAACAAGCTGAACCAATTGATTCTTTCATAAATTCTTTCAACTGTCTGTGAAATGGATACCTTGAATGTATTTCATTCCACAAGCCATTTTCCCTTTTCTCCAAGTTGAATATAACTTGACCATTACAAATTGTTGCCTTAGATTTATCTAAGATAAATAATAAGATAAATCTGGAGAAAAGGGAAAATGGCTTGTGGAATGAAATACATTCAAGGTATCCATTTCACAGACAGTTGAAAGAATTTATGAAAGAATCAATCTGGTTCAGCTTGTTGCTGATGAGAAACTATCGAATACAATTTCTTCCTTTTTTAACGCTATTGTTATGATTCAGCTGGTATGTTCTTTTTGTTGTAGTGAAATACGGGAAAGGGATTTCGACTAGAGTTCGTGTCATTACCTACAGAGTTTTTACCCTTGCTGTCTACAGTTGCACCCACATCAGAACCAGAAGTTTGTAAGTAAAACTTATGATGTATACTTCTGTTTGAACACCAACCTCGTTTCTGTGTGAATTATTGTTTCTCTAATTTTTTTAACTTATATTTGTTAGTAATTATCATTATTATTAGAACTCCCCGTAGAAAAATTAGAAGAAATTTTGGTATTGAAAACGAGGCCGAGTGAAAAATAATGAATAATAAAACTTAATATACTTAATAAGAGTTTATACAGACTCGTCGACGAAGGAAAAATGAATGATTTGAATGTATAAAGACCTCTATATATTTCATCTGTTTTACTCCTTGTTTTGAAAAACTAAATACGTGAGACTATCTGCGAGGGAGTGGAAACGAATAAATGGAAAATTCCAGATTGCAAAAAATGTTGCTCTTAAGGTCTGTTTACACCACGAATGCGTAAAAACGGATTCCTTAATTGACTCCCTGCATTGCTCGTATCGAAATATGCTTCGGTTTCTGTTTTGTGTGCATTTTCTTTTTATTGTTTTATCGATTCTACAACCTTGTTATTGAACAATACACCTTTTCCTAATTCGTATTAAGAACGTGTTCATCTGCTAATTTGAGAACATCAAACTTTTCTTTGAAAAGTATTATAAAAACATTTGAAAGAACGAGGCATCACGTGACATAATGTTGACTGACCCAAATAAATTTAAATTTCAAGTTTTGAGGGTCTCAAATTGGCTCGTTCTTAATTTGGGAATTATTCCTGAATCTGAAGATGAATATAATATTGATCCAGATATTATTAACCTACTGTGGTTGATTTAGAAACTTTATTTCCTTTTTAGCCAAAACATATGCGAAAAACGCGGCCGCGTCTTTTACCGCCTATTTTGTTTCTCAAAGAAAGGACAAAACACGCGGCAAAATACGGGACCGCGTATTTTCATATAATTTTTTTCTTGTTCTGGTCTTGAATTTTTACCGATCCTGTTTTGGCTGACGTGTGCATTTTGTGCAGCTATGCGTGCTCTCCTTAAACATGGTGACTGAAGTGTTTTTATAAAATTCTTATAAAAAGGTAAATATTTTTCTTGGTATTTCGTTATAAAGATTTTTAATCTTGATTCCATTACTTAGTTGTTTATTTGTTATGTATGCAGGTTTTTCATCCATGTTTGAGGAGATCATGCTTAGCTGCACAAAATGCATTCGGTAAAAATTCAAGACCAGAACAAGAAAAAAATGATATGAAAACACGCGGCCGCGTGTTTTGTCATTACTTTGAGAAACAAAATAGGCGGTAAAAGACGCGGCCTCGTGTTTTCTCCGCCTGTTATACTATGGTATACTGCAGACCAGATAATAAAACCTGTTATAACTCGCAGCCACGTGTTTTCGCATATGTTTTGGTTAAAATGAAAATAAAGTTTCCAAATAAAGTGTCAAAATCAGCCACGGTAATTAACCTCCGTTTAGATACTAAATTTGTACATGTTATTTGTTACACCACTGTTGTATTTTTAATGAATTGATAGTTTTCTTATGTGCTGAGCATATAAGCAGACATACAAGTTCGGTTGTTATTTTACGATAATTTGTTTGATAAATTTTAATCTGATTTCAAATTTTCATCAGACGTGATGCAGTTTATTGCATTCAGATGCATCTTAACGATTTCTCTGTTTACCGTCAGACATGTTTCACCAAGTTGTTTTTAAAAAAACATCCATTATGTCGGTTTCATCTATTTTGTATGTCGGTTTCATCTATTTTGTATGTCGGTTTCATCTATTTTGTATGTCGGTTTCAACAACGACACAGAAGTGTAAGTAGTCATACTCAGTTACATTTTTTTCGGTATTTGAATTTGATACACTATTTTTATATGCACCAAGTAAATTGAACTAAAATTTACATTGAAATAAATTATTACGCCGTCCCTGAATTATGCCTTGGCGTTAAAGGCGCCAGCGTTTGTCTGTTTAACCCACAGTTAAAAAAAATAGTTTCTGGTGTAACTAGGGCCGAAAAGATATTTGGATTTAAATTTCTCTGTCTTGATGAATAGCAGCATATTTCCGAGTGGAATAATATGCTTTAGTAAATTTTAAGGAAAAATGTTATATACAAGAAGAGAAAATGAGCCTTTTTCACGTAGCCTACATAGACCATTTTTAGTACGCTAAACTTCCGTCTTTCCTGATAACGAATATATTAAAATATTTCCAATTTTTCCCGGAGTTTTAAAGTTATAAGGTCTTAAAAAGGACTGTAAAATCGACTAAAAACATTAACCTGTAGTTACGTAGAATAAAGGCTTATATTTTTTATTTTTTGTTCTTTATTTTACATTTTTTCTTATAATTTTCGAAAGCATATTCCTCTGCGAAAATCTTTCAAACAAGAGTAAATTTGTTGAAATTCATCAAGATGCGCTGAAAATTTTTTTATAAATATGCCAAGTGCACAGTTTTGAGACAGACTTTAACTATAGACCGTTTCGTATATTAAGTCACTGCAGCCTTCGCCTCGTTTCTTAACTTAATAATTATTACGTATTGAAGAAGAATAAAAGAATTTCTTAAAACATTATTTTTTCTTCCTTTCCTTTTTTGTACTTGACACAAACGTCATTGTTATTCAACTTGAAAACGTGGCGGAAGCTGCTCCTGACTTAATCTATGACGTCAACAGGTAGAATTAACAATTTCAAAGCACTACTTTTGCTTTGTGCAAATAGTAAGTTTGAAAAGTCTCGCTCATTCAAACTTATTTTGAACGTGAATGTGAGAGAAGTGCTTTCAAATTGTTGAAATTAAAAAAAAAAGTATTAAATTTCTGAAGAAAATGTTTTTTTAGTATTAAAGTTTATAAAAAGGAAAGTATTTGAAAAAGGCGTTTGAATAACCAAGACATAACTTGACCCTTTCTCTCACTGACCCAAACAAATTTGAAAGTTTTCACCGTGAAGTTATGATGTTTTAAACTTGTTAGATGAAATTTGTTTTACACACATGTAATGCATTTATGTATTTATCTGTATTTTGTATATCTTCAGCCTCGATTATGTTGTTATGAATTTTTATATATTTTGGAATTGTTTTTATTCCTGAATGTTTATCCCTGTCTTCGAATTTAAAGGCGTTATGCTAACGCGTCCCATGATGTGAAATTTACTGTTTGTGTCACCATCATTGATCTGACTTTCCAAATTCGCTATCTTCCATCTTTTGAATTCTTTTTCTAGCGAGTGAGTTCATAACGAAAATGACTTGTTTTCCCGCAACAAATTGATGATCTTAATGGATTGCGTAAGATACAGTGGCTGAGCGAGATCTTTCCATAACCGAGACCTGTATGGATAAAGTCGATTTCGTACGCTCGTCTGTTCTCCGGGGACGTGCGCAAAGTGTCTGAATCTCTTTTTGTACGAAGATGTAGGTTATTGCATCTAAAAGCAAGTTTACTCTTGAACATATTCGTAAAAAGTTTTGAAGGGTTTTGCTGGGGAAAAATACTATAACGATATCGGGTATGCCAATAAGAGCGATGTAAGTAAACGTCACCAGGAAAGGTACCGCTAGTCTGTGAAGATTCGCATCACGATTGAGAAACCTCGACTGTAGATACAGCTTTAACAGAATGTACGTGTAAACAGACACGAAGATAAGGATAAGCCCTACGGTAAACACTGCAAAGAGGATTCGAAGTTTCATCAAAACATGCCATACGTTTGGAAGGTTCGGTAAAGCAACGATTGATATTAAACAGAACAACCAACTCGACAAGCTCAGTTTGATTTTCTGTCGATTAAAAAAACACGTTTGATAGTTTAACGATAAATATACGGCAAAAAAACGATCCAGGGTTAACAAAAGTAGGCTGGTGTAAAACGGGAATAACATGCTGTACACTGCAGACATCATGTAAACATCTAGGTCTACTGTTGAAGCAATCCGAATGATGGTTGCTAGGCACTGACCAATTTCACTGCAGGACAGACTAACAAGTAACAGCATGTATGTTTTTTTCTGTGCCTGATTGCGATGTTGTCGAATCAACAATACGCTTCCAACTAGATGCAATACAACTGCTATTACACTCGTTAGTAAAATCACAACCGTATACTTGTCCATCTCTGTTTCGTTTCGTTTCGTGTTACAAAAGCAACGTCTGGTGGATTTGAGTCATCCATCGTTTTGGCTTATATATATAATACAGTTTCGCGTGTTTGTTTTTGGTTGAGAGCAAAGAGAGTTTTTCATCATAGGTGTTAATAACGAAATTTTTCGTTTCAAGTCTTTTGAAGATTAACATATTGTTTGCGTAGACACTTTCTTAACAAACCATTCCCATTAAGAAAATACTTGTAATTGGTCTTTCTTGTTGTTGGGAATCCTTCTGTTTGTTCTACAAATCATCAACAACACTTAGGTACCAGATCTTTTCGTTTGAAAGATGAAAATGTAAAATAAGAAATCGTTATTGATATCATTCTCTCTGGAATTACCGTTAATGACCGACTGACCCAGGGGCCCTTATTCGGTAGGAGTGCGTATTAAATTTTGTTTGCTACAGATAACAAGAACAAAATATGTTTTTCTTTTAACATTCAACCAAATCAAAAAGCAAAATATTATATATTATACAATCTTAAAATAATTTCTTACCAAAATTAAATATTCACAGTAAAATTTGTAGTTGTTTATGCTCGTCATTTTCATCGGTTCAAATAAGCGCTCCTTCCTGCTTATTCGGCAGAGGGGCAGTTATTCAGTCATTTACGGTATAACCGCCCCTGTATAGTTAAGGTTTCAACAACTTTACCGGTAAAAGAGTTGATTTTTTTTTTCATATCCCCCCGTTGTAATTTTAGAACACAGCAAATAAATTAGCTGAACAATCGCCATTCACCATTCACTCTCCAGTCACCGAATTGGATTGGTCAATAATAATGATTGGTGTCCCATTTTTAAATATTTGTTTATTATGAAACAAATTGAAAAATCTTCCAAAAAAGGTAAATGGTCAAACTTTAAATCTTCAAAAAGTAATTGACGAATTTCTTTCATTTGATCCTTTCAAATGTTTTTTACGCCCATATTTTTTACGCCTATATTTTTTTACGTCCATATTTTTTTCACATTTCCTACACATTATACTCCTGTTAAAGTGACACCCCGGAAAACTGGGATTTTTCTTTTAGCGAGACCGAATCACCTGGTCCCTTGAAATTCATTTCATCAACGTCCCACGCTTAAGTAGGACATTTAGTATAACTGTATATATATATATGCTTTTAGGAAGATCGGCCCAAAAGCTTACCTAACCCTGATTTAAATCTTAAATTTTAATATAATTTCCTCTTTTAAACGCCCGGGCTCTCATTGAATTATTTTTTTAATTTTGAGGGGCGCTTATTAAAGGGAGTGCTTTATGGAGGGAATGTTTATTGGAGGGGGGACTTATTATAGGGGCACTCAAAAGAGGGCGGTGTTAAATAGAGGAAATATGGTGTTATGATAACTTCTCCGCAAACTTTGGATCAGATTAACGAATTTTAAGCACAACAAAAATATATTGCAAAGTATAATCGAAAAGGTCTGGTAATTAGGGTAAACAAAGTGTTTACTTCGTGTGGTGTTAAAAACAAGAAGTTGTAGTAAATATGGCTAAATCTTCATACAATTATTTAATCCAAAACATTGTTTACAATGTCAACACTGTGAAATCATTTTATGATATTTGAAAACATGTCTCCTAAATTAAAATATCAAACTAAGATTCGAATAAAACTAACTAACTAAAGGTATATTCCTTTGCCGATATTTTTCCATTCTCGTTAAAGATGTAAATGTCACGGAATACGAATTCGACAAGATCAAACTTTGTCTACTGCACAGAAGAGATGGATCGAGCAGTTGTATAGTGGTCACACCGCCTGTACTGCTTTCCACTGTAATAGTTGAACTTTCGCTTTTGTATATCAGCATCAAACTGCTGATTAATGCGCCGGCGAAATGAAACCCAGCGGACAGAAAGAACGGAGTTGCGTAAGAGTTTGTTGACGCTGATAATTTCCCTAAACACAAATGAAAACATTGCTAGCCATCAGATCCATCAGTGTGTAATACTTACATCGGTGCGTTCAGTTAACAAGGTGCGATCGTGAAATAGTGATGTCCGCACCTCCGTGAACTCATCTGTCAACCACAAGGTTTACCTCAATAACTTTATAAAACAAGGGAAAGTATTATTTTTACCCCGTTAATTCTTTTTTTTTTTTTTTTGGTTGTTGTTATAGAACTATCACCCTTCATATTTTGTGGCTATTGTGACGCTATTGTGGTCAAGCGAAAACAAGTAAACAATTTTAACAATTCAGTAAACAACAACATACCTCCAAATAACGGACCAAGCATTAGAGGTATGGACATAATAGCAAATAAGTTTCCAATAGCAACACCCACTTTACTTTTGCATGGTATTAAATCGACAATGACAGCTGCAAGTTGTCCGACCAAACAACCCTCACCGACGCCGTATAAAACAGCGAACACGCAGAAATTCCAGTAGTTTCGAGCAAAAACTACAATAAATTGTGAGCCAGTCAAAATGTACATGGACATTATGAACAACGTTTTTCTGCTAACGAACTGTTGAGATTCTAGAAGAATGCCAGACAGTATTTTGGTGCATGTTGAAGTGATCGCCATGATGCCCAGAAGAAATTTCGCCTTGGCTATGGGGATTCCTTTCCTCGTGGCTGACTCTACCTACAACGTAACAACGCATAAAAACAAGTTACTAAAGAAAGAAACAAACAAATAAATGTTTGTTTATCAAGATGGATAGATTCAAATTCATTCAAAACTTTTGGTCATTTCTATTTTACCAAGCCATACTTCTCCAACTCTACATACTTCTGCAAACGGCCTTATTATTCGATTTTTCTAATGGAAGTTCCTGATACAATTCAACTTCGCTACAGTAAACACCATTTCCAGGAACTGATAGATACATTATGTCCACATCTCTTCTTAACGGACACATTTTTTCTTCCAGATGGTGTCCGCTGTAGAGAGCTTTCAATGTAATATCTTTGCATTCCTTCTTATACGATCAAATAAGATCTTCAACCTCGAACACAGGACTTCTTGTTATTCCGATATACCGAGGGTGGAAAAAAGACTCTGGGTTCGAGATTGAATAAATTTTATGAAACAAATGAACTCTATTCTACACGAGGTGGAATCGTCCGCGCGGACTTGACTTATAGCTATAGTTCAAAAATCGTATTTTTGAACAAGAGAGCATGCGCAAAGTCTGCCACAAGTCCACGCGGACGATTGAAGTTTTGGAGTCATTTCACATCATGTGGCGCGATAGGTAGCAAAACGCCTTAATCTGAATAAGACTGAATAAATAAAAGGATTCTGTAATGAGATGACACAAACCCAAATTCTCAAAGTTTGTCGCTAAAAGCTTCCCCACCCACAAATCAAAGCCCTATGCTCAAGGACACACCAGAATAGCTTTCACAGTTTTATTTGTAGGAGGGTGCCTGTATTTATGTTTCCCTCTGTGTGGATATATTTTGGTCAGGTATTGCAATCATTACTCACCAAAAATATATATGGTATAGCTGCTCCAAATAAGAAGACAGACATTCCAAGAAGTAGCGTTATGTATTTCTTGTTCAACCACAAGTTTCTATCAAACACTTCCTTGAATAAATGCTTTTTCTTCAAGCAAATCCTTCCGGTACATCCACTTTTATCGATTTCACCTATTGAAGATGTCGACATTAAGCGAGAGTTATCGGTACCATTATTCGGAACAGAACTGCCGCTTTCCTTTTTTCCCTCGTTTGTCTGGTCGTAATTTTTACATTCGCTATCGTTATTGTTATCGTTCGGAGACATGTCAATACATTCGGATTCAGTCGGGAAGACTGTTTCCTTTTTTTTATTTATCGTTTTAACAAAAAGAATCGAGAATAAAAAAAGTAGATGGATGAACGCAAAGGCTCGAAACGCCCACCTAAAATCATATTGTTCCAGAAAAAAACTGAGGAGCGGTCCTAAGGAAAGACCACCAACTCCAGATCCACTGGATGCAATACCATTCGCCATTGATAACTTTTGTTCGAAGTTTTGCTGCAACACAACCAAAGATGCGTGATAAGCCAACCCAGCCCCAGTACCCCATACAACACTGAATGTTAACGGCAGTAACTCCGGCCTGGTTACGAAAGAGGAACCGATCAACGCTGTGATGCATAATGCAGTTGATATAAGCATGGACGCTTTAAATCCCAGCCAGGTTGTTATGATTTGCGATAATGGGCTCACAAAAAAGGTTAGTCCAAACGCTAGCGAACCAATCCAGGCTAAAACAAAACAAAGTGCGTGATCGTCACATGACATTAAAGAGAGCATGATGACAGTACTTCCAACCTCGAACCTAGGCTCTCAAGTTGAGCACGCTCTACCAACACAACCCAGTCATTATTAAAGGATCATCATGGCTTCTAATTTACACAAAGTTATCGCGAATTTTCCTTACTATGAAACTATGTCATTTAAAACATTTATTCGACCAATCCATTTTCAAAAACATCATAAATAATGAAAAAAAAATTGTATTTGCTACCTACCAGTTGCTGCGTCCGATTGATTAAATTCGTGTAACAGTGCACGAAATATCAAACCGAAGTTATTATGTATACCAAAGATGACGAATTGAATGAGAAAACAGCCCAAACACACGAGCCATTTCCTTGATAACAACATTATGCCGTTAAGTCGATTCTACAAAGACGAAATGAAATTTTCTAAAATAAAGAATATATATGGACGACAAACTCAGGCTAAAAAAGATGTATGACGTCATTTAATCTTTCATATTGAAATGAATTAGCTACACTACTCTGTGTTAGTTTCCCTTATGGTTTTTAAAATACGAAAATTAACACTTAATATTACAGGGTTTTTCATCCTATGTGAACAAAAGGGAATAAAAATATTATTATTATATTCTAAAATGGATAAAAGTATAAAAATTATATTATTTAAATGCAAAAATATTTTTAAAAACATAACAAGAGAAATATAAAATAGAATATACCGGAAAGTAAAGTAGGAATTCGAAAAAACTAAAGCAAAAAGCGCAAAAAAAGGAACATATTTTTTTTTGCTTGCTGATGAAATGTGTTATTGGGGTCTGCCTGAGTGGAAACACGCGAACTTGGTCTTCTCACGTAGATAGTCAACAAGCATAGTAAGCAACAAATGAGCTTGAAAAAGATAGCCCTTATGCAACTTTAAGCCTCAGTCAAAATTTTGTGTGGCTTATAAAGTTTCTTTAAGGTTTTTCTGAAAGATTACGTAACAAAAGAAGTTACTGTCTATCAATCATCTTGCGCTATATTTAGTAATCGTCGAAAAAATGTTAGTGCGTCCTCCCAAACATTGACAGTTCCTGCATTAAATGTTCAAAAGATTTGCCATAATCATCTTCCTCAGCCGTTCAGTAATGTTATCAAAAACTTAATTTATCTCCCTATAGTCAAAACGGAAACTCGGGAAACGTGTATTGCATATCGGTGCGTCCGAATTGTATCGAGATTTCCGAATTAGATGCGCGATCCAATCCTACAAGATTTCTGAAAAACTGTATTTCCCTTCCATCAAACCATCCAGTCATTCCAACTTCTTTCCGTTTATTGGTTTTGGATCATGAAAGAAAATTTTGCTTGAGAAGACCAACCCCAATAATCATGAACGGATGATTACCCTGGAATTATTGCACAAAAAGTTGCCATTCTATTAAAATCATTTCCATCAGTGATTGACAACGCCCCCTAGGTTCAAGATAATTACCTAACCTTACCTAAATCTGTAACAAGAAAAAAGTATAATTGATACGTAAATTTCTGACACGTAAATAAATTTCATTCCCAAATAAAATGTTCGAACTACTTTTTTTATGATTTTATAGCAACCTCGTAGAAGACCTGGGTTCTTGCCTTTTGGGGACGAGGTTGGATTTTATAGGTGATTATTTGCAGTGGAATTTCGATTTGCGGTGGCATATTTCTGTGGCAATTGAAACATCTTTCTCTTTAATTTTTTTTTATTGTTTGATAAGTGTAATTTTCAGTGTATATAATCTTTTTCATTTTATCTTTTAAGACTGCTCCGCAGACACCTCCCATTTCACTGACATAATCTCTGATGGTTGGTTTTACTAAAATACTTTTTTGAAACAACAGTTTTTGAGAACAATGTGTTTCAAAGCTTCCTTTTGTTATAGAAACTCGAATGGTACATTTTCTTTTTTGACGAAAATCCAAATGTTCCGTAGGTTAAAGAGGAGGTTGTCTTTGAATCACCGCTTGATAAAGAAGGAACACAATACCCAGTGGGCAAAATCTCCAAAAAGTCCCTGTGGAGGAGTGCTTTTTTCATTGCAACAGTCGGCGATATTGTTTGATATTCCTATAGAAAACACTCCTCAACAGAAACATTTTGAAGATTTTGCCCACTGGGTAGCGACAATGAAATGGTTGAGGGTTCAATTCTTATTCGTTACCTTTGCAGTAATTGGAAAGTGCATTATGTGTATAAAGTTTACAATATAAGACAAAGAAAATTATTTTAAACATATTGAAACCTCCTGTTGAAGAGTCAGTATGGTAACGAAATGCTGAGATCGCAACTGATGTATTTCCAGGAAAATACATAAATTGTAATTGCTCTTGCCGTCCGTATATCAGAAAGCCAAGAGACCCTGGGTTCGAGGTTGATTGCTCTTGATGATTGAATGAAATTGAATGAAAAATGACTTAATTGCGATCACCAATAGTGTTTGGTGAAAACTTTGTTATTTGTGTCTGGGTTAACGAGGCCTGGCTTCCATAATACTTCGTGTTCTTTCAAATAAAATGAAAAATCAGCTGCTTTCTGCAATGACCAACGAAAACAAATCAATGAAAATGCATTTTCCATTATACCATATTTCCTCGTGTAAGCTGGTCATCCATAAAAGTCAATGTAGGTCCTATAGTAGGTCCACATCATTGTTTACCACTGCCTGTAAAACTGACCTTCTTTACCAAATTAATGAATTAATGAATAAATATATTAATTAATGGGAAATTATGCTTTAAAACGAGAGAGATTTTTCATTTGGGGAAAGTGAATATGTAACAGCAGTATTTATTTTTCATCATTGTATAAGACTGCCCTTTGACACCACTTTACGTTACTTCGATTAAGTAGGCAAATAACTCTTTTAACCCACTTTATAAAACTGTTATTAGTTATAAACATAAGTTAAAACTAATTAAAAAAAAATCATCAACATCATCATCATCAAAATAGAATCCATCCAAAATTATTGAAAAATTAGAAAAAATATTTACTAACCTACTGTAAGGTAAGAAATTTTCATGGCATGAAATTTCCATAATTTGATGGAGATCTATAATTTGCAAAATTTAAATGCTGCAAAATTCATATGAGAAAAAAAAAAGATTCCGAAATCGATTCGCAAAAATTAATGTCACAAAAATTATCAGGAAAATGGAAGCAAATACAGTTTGTAGTTTTGGACTCGCAAAATAAATGTTAAATGAAAATTAATGATTTTAAGGTATTTTAGTCTTCTTTTTTTATTGAAATCTTTAAACTTACTGCAAACTCACTGTGTACTACACATTTAGAATCTTGAAATGATCATATTTCAGTCAAAATGCAAAATGAAAGGTTTCAAAACAAAAATATCCAAAAAAATTAATTTGACGCTAAAATTTCTGGTGGTTCAGGCACAGTAGAATGAATTTAAAAATGGAAATTCCCCTCTACTAATTTAAAGAAACTAAACTATGTTGAAATGAACATAAAACACACATTAACACATCAAAGCAAACAATTATATATACCCTGCTCTTCTAAGTGGCGAAGCTGTGCTCCTTTCACTTTTTATTTATGGAAAGTCCATCATCACAAAGTTTACACAAAATCTATCAGAATACTTGCAAATAAATTAAATCAAAGGATTTTATTACCTTGAAGTAATATTCTTCTTCACTTCCACTCCACGTTAAAAACGTTATCCAAAAAACGGAAATTTCACGCCATTTTTAAAACCCGTTTTCTTGAGCAAACCAATTACAGATCGAATTTATGGGAAGGCGTTGAGGAAATGGCAAAGAAAGAATCGATATTTAGAACCGATATTTAGAAGGGTGTTACGAACGGGCGCAGAGAACTGCAACATTACAGACACACGGAACCACACGGGGAAATGAAAGGTCAGATGCCTAACGGCGCTGACCAAAAGGAGAGTTTCATACGAAAAACGTTTTGACCAAAAAATCAGAAATCTTTGAATTCTACGGAATATAGTAGGTTTTACCCGACGGACCAAATCTTTTGTCCAGGTGACGAATATTTCCCCTCACGACAAACTTCTCAAGCCAGATTTATTCCCTGATAAAATATGCCCAACAAACATCAAAATTTCTTCATACTTACAATGTATATATAAGTTCTTGTAATTCACCAAAGTTTGATTAGAGTTTCTATAATATCGTATAATCTGTGTTACATGTGCTTTATTGCATAATCCTTGATACAAATTCTTAGTAATTATGTAAGATTTTAGAGAAATCTTTAATGCATTTAAAAGAAATGTAGTTTTTATTTTCCCCCATTGCGATTGTCAACTGGTTGCAGATTGGAATCATGATGTCAATTTCGACTCCATTTACACCTTTTCCGAATTTGTTTTAAAAACGTCGATGTTTCGCCAAGTCACACATTCCTGGCCAAATTATCATACCCTGCCTCGTTTTGATGCGATATTTTGATGAATATAATCACAAATGTTCCCAAATAGTTTTCCGAAATATTGTTGTTTAAACTGTTATTCGGGAAGGGCAGTGACTTAATACGCCCTTCCCAAAGTTCTGTTTAAACGCTGTGTTTTGGTCTAGTAATTACGTCCAATGTTTTAAATATCAAAATTACAGTCCACCAAATTCTCGGACACCTTTTTTATGAACCAACGGTGTCAGCTTTAAAGAGATTCCACTGTTATACCTACCCAGTCCAACATACACGAAAATAAAGTTGGTTATGATTTTCTCAGCTTTCAAAGTTTAAAAATACACATCTTAACAATCAGATTTATGGACTAAGCAAAAGATAAAGATAAAAGCTTAACAATTCTCATATCAGCCATGTTAATATAATACAGGCAAACAAAAGCTACCACACTGAATTCTCTACAAACCTTGTCCCGAGTCCCCCTTTTACTTCTCTATCTTGGTTCAAGTACTTTTCTAGATATCTTTCCAAAGCATTACCAGAATTACACCATTTCCAGTCCGCCATTTTTTGTGAACTTCCTCTGACAGACAAAATATCTTTTTCTCTAGACTACATTTTCCATATAAAAGTATTAACATTACCCTGTTTTCTTTCGATAATCAAATGTGACAGACTTATTGATATGTGTGGCGTATAATTCTTATGAATCTGTCATATACATCAAGTCAGATTAAGATAACATAAGGTTACATAAAAAAGTGTCGTTTTGAGAAGATGTAGATGGGGCACACTTAATCAATGACGTTATTTTTCGTTATTCCCTCGTTACACTTCCAAAATAAGAGAGAAACATTATGTATTTACAGTAGAATCCTATCGATTTATCGCTCGAACCTATCGATTTTACAGTAACTCGGAACTGTTTTTAGCATTCCTCTTCAACTTATGTTCTCATAAAAGACTCTCGATAACCCGAACAATGTTCATCAACTCCTTGCAGGATTAAGTTACTGGGAGTACACTATACTAAAAATATCGAATATCGCGGAGGGTCATCTTTATTTGTAAATTTAAAAGACAGAAAAAAATCTCTTACCGATTAACCGCTCTTGGTGCAGTCGTTATTATTTCTAAGTTCCTCATTAGATCAGTCAACATTATTTTTTACTTTTCTGTGTCTTCTTCGCAGAAGAAAGGTTGTCTTTTAAAAGATGTTATTCGCTCTTAAAAACCAACTGTTAATAATTTATCATTTACATTTGCACAATAATGAAATAGCGATTTCTCAAACATCAATTATTCAAATACTCACTAAACGTACGCACAGAAAAGTTCCTACATATTCAAATATTTATAAGCCATTAAGGTGACCATCTGGAAACAAAAGTGTTGAAAAAAATAAGACACAAGAAGCAAGTGTTCAAGAGAATCAGTAGCATGATTACAACCATCATCACCAAAATTATGAAAATTGCTTGAAAATTGGCAAATGTCAAGCAAGCAAATTCTGCCGAAATTACGGGAGCGCGTTGTAGTGCCATTGTCCATAAAATAATTATGTTATGAAAACCAAAAAGTTCACATTTGATAGCTTTTCGTTTCGGCAGGAAAAGCAAACCAAACTCAACAAGAAAGAAATGAGCCAATGGTAAATAAGAGCAACTTACAGTTCGCAGCCAACTTTTGTTTTGCTTATGAAAAAGGGGCGTACCGTATTTTCTTGAATAGAAGCCGCCCTTGAATAGAAGCCGCAAAAATTCTCTTTGAAAAATAAATAGAAGCCGCATTTTATCAATAGAGAACTTTCTACCAGCTTCTCTGTTGTTATTTTCTTGAGCATATTTAATCACAAGTTGTTTGAATTTCAAGTCGTAACTTTTTCTTTTCTCTGCCATATTCACAACTGAAATCAAAATTCATGCAAATGCTTGCTTTTTGTTTAGAACGCCATGTTTCGAAGCCTATTTTTCGAATGCGTTTCCTTGCACTGCAATGGCTTCATATGAATGATTAAAAATAAAGTAATGATAAATTCTGTCACTTCAACTTAATAGAAGCCGCAATTTTTTTCTTGAAAAATAAATAGAAGCCGCGGCTTCTATTCAAGAAAACACGGTATATCGTTATTGACCAACCGTTACCGTCGCGGGCGTTTACTCGAGCATGTGCGTGTATATACAAAGTACAGTCAAATTCGGGGCATACGCGTTTTTTAGCATTACCGAGGACTTTTACAGGTAAAAGATGCGATCATCTGAGATGAAAACCTAATGTCTGTCAGACTAAACGTTTATGTAATGCCTCGTTCTTTCATTACAAAGAGAGATTATCAACCAAAATGTTTACTGATGACACCCTGTTAGCTTAACACATGCACTGACCCGGGTTTAGAATCGGTCATTTACAGTGTCAAATTTCGTCCCCACTGAAGGAAGTCCCAGTCATGTTGCTGCCCAATTCCCTGAAAATTAGTCATGAACGTAAGGACCTCGCTGATGGGTGTTAATACCACAGTAGAAAAGATTGAGATAAACAACAGCAACAGTCAATTGTTAAGAAACATGGAGACTTTTACAACATTTTTTATTATGCCTTAATGAAGTATCTTACTGGAGAATGCCAAAAGCATAAAAACAGAATTCCAAATTTTCTCCGATTGACCCTAATCTGCTGTAGCTTTTCAGCATTTTCCCATAACTGTTCGGGGAGTTTTTCAATAAACCTGACTTATACGGGCTTCCCCGAAACTATATCCTTTAACATTGCACTGACTTTCCTTCTACATGAAAGTCTTACTACCATGGGACATATTTTCTAGAATCAAAGTTAGGACGGATAACAGTATTGACATAATAAAAGGCATACTCCATTTTAGACCTTGCATCATGTATTATAATCATCAACTTGTTATATAAAAAATCCTTATATTTTCAGGATATAGTAACAAGTTTCTCCACATAGCAAGAAAGGCAGAATTAACGGGATAAAAAAAAAGCCAACATGAAATTAGATTTTCTTGTATTCACAATAATCAAATACGAGAATTTATCGTTTACCACCAACACGTCCAGGTCCGCCTTTTGGAACATTTTTGGAGACCTTCTGCACAGGTGTTTTCTTGGCAGGACCAGCTTTCTATATAAAAGAAATCAGCCGAAATACACATATGTTGTTTCACAATGTCTACATCTCAATGAACACTTTGTACACCTAACCACGAATATGAAGGTTATTTTTATACATATAATAGTTTGAAAAAAAAAGAAAACATTCACCCTTGCAGCCTTCTTTTCTGCTTTCTTGGCTTTCGCTTTATCTTTGGCTGCCCTTTAATACAAAATAGAATAGAATGAACAGGGTTTGTTATAAAAGCAGTTTAAAAATTATAGTTTCAATAATAAACAAGAAGCCCCTGAGGCTTGAACAGTTTCCACGTTCCTGGTAATGCTATGAAAACGCTCGTTTATAGAGCACAATACTGAATTAGAATCAATATACTCATGTTCACATATAATGATGTGTCCCCTTAAATGTTAGAATTAGCATCAGGAATCAAAATAAAGAACAGTTGAAAATAACTGAAAGAAAAGCCTCAATCTATAAACAATCTACTCAATAAATCAGTTAAAATGTAGAGCATAATGTTTAAATTTGAGGCAAATGCCAGATACAAGTTAAAATTTTGGCAGTGAACATGTTGAGTAAGTAGTATCTATTCATTAGTTGTTTAAGTTTACAAATAAAACTAGAACTAATGAATTGTTCTACATGAAAATTTTCATGAAAATTGAAGCACTTTCGAAATTTGGTACATATTTTGCACAAATTGCCCTTTTTGGCCAAAATACGAAAATCGATTCACAAACTTGAAACCAGCACTATTGAATAGTTCCACATGCAAACCTTCATGAAAATTTAAGCACTTTCAAAATTTGGACCTAATTTTGCCAGAATTGCCCTTTTTTGGTTGAATACTGATTTTCAAAACAATTTTATTAAAAGGCAGGGAGTCACCAAGGCTTCATGCAAGAAAATTAGATGGTCAGGAACAGGGTAGCCACACACAGCATATGAGAGAAAAAATCCACAATTTTTCCATGACTTTCCAGGATTTTTTCAAATACTTCCATGACCAAAGAGAGGGTTTTACATAATTATGACGCCAGGAAGTAAAAACAGATTCTTCCAGATTCTTTTCTTAAGAGTGAATCATCTTTTTTCTGATGGAAGTGTTTACCAGAATAGGATTAAGATGTTTTTGAACACGATTTTCATTTGTAGTAACGTGTGTAACTCTTGTGTTGTATTTGATTTAGATACATTTTTTGAACACTACTATTGTAATCACTTGGGTTTTATAGTTTTGTTGAAGAAATACAACGAACCATTTTGTTCAAACACATACAGCAACATCTGAAAAACTTCCACGACTCTTTCCGAAATAGCTTATTTTCCTTGACTTTTCCCAGTTTATTACGTTTTTATAGTGTAATTGTCAAAATAATAAGAGTTAATTTTTATGGGCTTTTTTGTCCCACCCAGTATAACTTCTGTTGTATAAAGTAGACATAGGATGGACGGATTGGTTTAATGGATTTTTTAAAAATTATATCCAATGAATGTTTGATAATTAACAAAAATCTGTTCTTCTCCAATTAACCAATTCACTTTGTTGCTCTCCATTCTTGTTTTTTAACATCAAAGAAGGTGAAAAATAATAAAAAAATAAGTTCATAGGAGAAAAATAGTTTTTTGTAAATTTTCATTGTATAGAAGTTTTTTAAACTCCATCTAGCAATCCATCTTTCCTAAAGCAACTTTTTATTGTCCTCCAAATTGAAGACAAAATGCTGCAACAGAAGTTATACACTGAAACTTAAATTTGTTCTTAATAATCTCTTATAAAGTTGCACTCACAAAAATTATGACACTATGACACGACAGTTTCTATTGAGTTTTGTCATAGCGAAACGGAGAATGAAAATTCTTAATTCTTTTTCACCTAATGTCGAATCAAAGTTTCAAAAACAATGCAATAGTCAACAACAAATGTGATCTGTTTGTTAAAGACAATGTGTTGTTATAAATATCGCCTGAGGTACCACCTCATGCTGACATCATCATTACCGATGCAGATCTTGTAAAATTCTATGAAAACTCATCAATCAAAGCAACACAGATAGTAGCTTATATTGATGACCAACGATAATTCACGTGCTACTTTTATGAAGATCAAACAATACAACAATTCCCTTTCTTGTCTCTCAACTGTTGTCATGATGTCAGATTTTGCTATATTTATAACAACACATTTTCTTTAAACAATCAGAAAACCTACCTCACAGCTTGATTCCTCTGGGCTTCTCGCAATTCAGGTTTCATGTTCCTTTTGGCTAAGATATCTTGAAGTGAGGCACCTTGAATAGCTCTCTGGAATTTGACATTTCTTCGTGTTCGCTTTTTAGATACTTCTTCCTGTGTTCCCTTCTTATGTTTCTTTCTGTAAAGTACTGTCCATGATATTTTTCGAGGATTTCTTTTCATAAGGAAAGATCTTTCACTTTTTTTATTAAGGAAATTAAAAAGCTAAATAAAAAGAAAGTAATATATAATTGAAATGTTGAAAACATACATTGTCCTGTAGATTCTGATATTTAACACTTTTATATGTAACATTTTATTTTAATATACAGATATGTTTCTCCAAAAGGTTTTAAAAACTTCATGCCCAGCAGTTTTTCGTGTCCAGCAGTGTATCATACAAATGTTTTTGTCGTTCTTTAAAAGAAAAGGAAAGGAATAAACAAGTCAACTACCGTACAATAAAGGTCGTTAGGCCAACATCACAAATTATATTCCGTTTTTGCATCGTCCGACAGACTCTGGTTCAAAACTAAAAAAATCCAAGTTTTTTTCGTTCGGTCATTCAGGTAAAATTGCTGAAAAATACAATATTACCCATCGAGCAATTTACAGATAAAAACTTTGGAAATCAAACGTTAGGCTAGAGACAAAATATATCGCGGTATCATATTCCCCTCTAGTCTCTTCCTCTTGGTGCAGATTAACATAAGTTATGAAACATTACATCATCGACTCAATCAGGATGTGAAGAAAAGGAATTTTCCGACATTTTCCATCTGAAACTTTAAAATACCAGCAGAAATCCAGACTGACCGATCAACCGCTCCAACAAATTTTGTTGATTTTTTTGCCGACTGACTGATTCATATTTTCAACTTGTTTTTGACGCGAAAAAAGAATGTTTGTGATGCTGGCCTTAAGAAAACAAAAGAAACTGCCAGACACCTACACCTAGACTAAACAGTGTTTTAAAAACAAAGCGTTAGCAGTTACTTTTGCAGCACAAATTCAAGAGATCAATAACGTATAAGGGCCGACTAAAGAATCTCACATAATTAAGTCTTACCTTTCCATCAATCCTGATGAAACGTTTTCCATGACCGGGGTAAATCTTGTATCCACTGAAGTTGCAAAGCTCAAGCCTAGTATAGTGAAATTAGAAAAAAAGATCTTAGACCAAAGAAAACTTGTATTTATTTCAATTGTTAAAATTTGTAAAGAAAAAGCCCAGACTATATAATCAAAAAATAGGAAAGTGATGGCAGTAGTAAAAGCAGATTTACAAACTTCATTTTATCTCAATTCCCTCGATCACCGAGCGCAAGCAGCCTGTGGAATTTAAAAGGATACCATTATTTTGTTATTTTGACGTATTTGCTGAAACCTCAGGAGTAAAATACCCGGAATAAGCCTTAGCATATTAGATATACTTGGTCTATCTTACCTGAAAATAAAGATTTAAATATTTTCTCACGTTTTCAGAGACAGATACGCCAATGCTTCCACTAGCCCAGATTACTTCCAGAAACTTTGCGAAATTGCGAAGCGACGAGCATTTTCTCGAAAGTTTTCCTCGAATGTTTATAAGGCTTTGCTCATCATGGATTTTCAAAACAGGTTCGTTAGTAGTGAATACAACGCTAGAGAAGAATGGACTCCTTTTATCCACGATTCGAACGAAGTTACGGAAATCGTCATTTGTTTTTAGAAGAATATCCTCCTGGTATTAACATTCGTCGTTTATTTGGTGATGCAGGAAACTATTATTACTTTGATCCATGGAGAAGAAACGAGATATTTGCGCAATCCCCTTGTAAGTGCAGAAATTGTTCATACAGTAAACTCAGAAGACCGAGTAATAAAAAAATCTCAGCACCACGTCAACCGTTTCTTACAAAAGGTCAACATCATGATGATGAAGAATTTTTAGCTGCTGCTGAAGAAGAAGACATTGACAAACATCATGACGATTGCTGTGATGAAAGATATTTACCAAGCAAAAATGTTTTGAATCACAATTTGCGATATAATGAAGATGAAGAAGATGACCATATTATTATTGAAAGCAATGATGAGAAGGCTGACAATAATAATGTCAATTATGATGATGTGATCCAGAGTGAGGATGTTGATAATGATGATGATTCTGTGATGAATAAAAAGACTACTTCAACAGATGATATAAACGTTTCTGATTATGGTTACAATGAACTCCTAGAAGAAACTGAGAACTTAGATACCACAATGACAGAGTCTATTTCTGTAGAAGACGATAAACAAACTGTGTCTGTGATGACACCACCTGAACAGCAAAAGAAACTTGTTATTGATAAACTGGAATTAATTAGAAGTGTTCAGGAAAAAGTCAATAAGCTTGCTGAAAAAGTGGAAAATCTCACAGGAAAAGCAAGAACGAAGGACCATCTATTTTGCGAAGAAATGCTTATGAAGTGTATGCTTGAACTTGATAGTGTTTTGGCAGAAGGAGAAGAAATCGTTCGTAAAGCCAGAAAAGCTGTTATATCATATATTAATGAAAACATTTCAAAACTTGAAAATATAAGTGAACATGTACATAATCTTTAGAAATAAATTAGTCTTTATATAATTTCACTATTTTTGTCTACTTTTGCAGTGTTTTGGAACATTATTTATATTATTGAATCATAGTAATCTTGATTTTAGCAAATGTAAGGCTTTTTTTTCAGATCCCATTTCACTTAAAGGGGCTACGAAATTAATCACGTGATTTCTGTGTTTTTATTTACTTTTACTTTTTGATGCTTGTGCTGCAGATGAATTTTGAAGTTTTCGTAGCTCCAAGGCCTTATTTAATTTTGTTTTTAGCAAGCAAGACGAAACGAAAGTACAGAAGTCATACAAAAAATGAAGGATGGTGTTTTTAGAGCACAAGAAAACGAATGATAAAGATTTTTCAAGACATTTGAAAATTTTTGAAATTTTTGTACAATATGTGGCTTGTGGATTGTTGATTTCTATGTTAAAATGAGTAACAATTTGTATTATTATTTCAAAGCTAATATTATATATATTATATTTTATTAAGAAAAACGAGATCGAATGTATTTTTCTTAAAATGACTATATATTCGACCAGACGTTCCACCAGACGTTCCACCAGACGTTCCACTCATCAGAGTCTGATGATGACCATATTTTGTTTTGTTCCCCAATGTGCAAGGTTTTACGTAGCTCTAAATTTGCTTAGAGTAGGATGAAATGGTAACTTATATTTTTGCTTTTCATTTTGATTAAGACATTTTCCTACTTGCAATGTATTGGATTCTTTCACTTCAGACATTTCCTTGAATTTTAGCTTTTCTTTTGTCAGACCCATGTGTAAAAACGATGGGGCATGTCCGATAAACCCACCATTATTTACATTACTGTTGTGTGAATTATGTATTTTAAGCAGTACAGTAAAAGTAACATTCAATTGTCAAATCGTTTTAACGTTCGAAGAATATCAATCATTTAATTGGATTTTCTGGTGCATAGTGAAGTTTCTTAAGATTTTTGGGTATGCTATAGCTAGGAAACCTGTCTATTTCTATTCTATTCTATTTCTATAGCTAGGAAACCTGTCTATTCTCTCTCTCTGAACCACGGTGATTTTCAACTAGAAATTTTTGAGAGAGAAATAGCCAAGTTCAACCCAGGTCGTTGATTAGATGAAACTAGTCACGTGAAAATTTTCTACATGAAATAATTATTCTGTTAGTGCTGTCCGCATAGCACAAAACTTTACGCGTTTACATACAAAATGTTTTATCTAGGTGAGTGAAAAATATGTAAACAAAACTGTTTAAACTCTGGATAAATTATCAGTTAACAAAATGACAACTGTGGTAGACGAGTTTTTATATCTATATAATTAATTAATTCGCATATTTAAGAAACAATAGACTGAATCTCATTGGATCTTTTTTTTCAATTCAAATTCAACTGTTATCAACTGTCACTGTGGGTTGATTGAACCTGGCTCTCTCTTTCACCAAATCATATCAGCTAATAAAAATAGGGAAGGGAAAGAGTAAAAGTTAGGTTTCCTAGCTAGGTATGCTTAGCTGAGCTAGTAAAAAATTTTGTAGTCCTTAGATCTGGGTTTCTTATAATCAGATTTCTCATGAAAGGCAGCAGAAGTAAGTAACACATAATTTGAATCCTTGGGCTTCCATCCATATCGGTTGGTTCTCCCGCCCGCCGACTTGCAAAAAAAGCAAAAATGTTTCAGTTATTATTTGTCCCTACAATATTTTTTTATCTATGTTTTTTCTGTGTTTCTTTACATTCATGCCTCTTATTTTATAAAAAATATTATTGCCATGACACTTCAGCGGGCTGTACGCGGGTAATAACCCATATACTAACTGTTTATTTCGGGCATTACCTTCGAATATTGACTTCCGTCACGTGCCCTCATAACCAATTAGCTTTTTTTTTTGTATTTTTTTTTTCAATTAATTAATATCTCCTTGTTCAATGCTTGCTTCCATTGTTTGTAATGTGACTTTATTTGTAATTGCAGATTGTATTTTATTTTGTTTTTCCTTATGCCGTTTCATTTTCTCGATTTTTAAATCCTTTTTTCGTTTATTTTGCTCGACTTCATCATAAATCTATTGTTGATCTTTCACTTTCTTTACCATTGACTCAGTCACTGTTCTTGAGCTGACTTCGTTCACTGGGGTTGAAAATACTTAAGCGAATAATTTCCGTTCTTGGTCGTTACATATGTCGCCAATTAGGAGCGATTTCAAAAAGGTTTGTCTGATTGTATTCTCTAAAATTATAAAATTTTAAAATCTGAGATGTCAGGAACAGTTCGCATAAGATAAGTAAATTTATGTGATATCCAAAGACAAAAGCTGCTTATGCAGAATGGGGATAAGCTTCAGCTATCTTTGATAGTAAGTCAATTTCTTTCACCTATTCCTTTACGATCTCAATTACATGTACTGCTTCTTGAAGTTTTCATTACCTACCATGGCTCCAAGATGTCGGTTACCTTCTGTTGTTGTTTGGACTCCAGTACCAACAAATAGCTTTATTGCTTCATCAAGATATTTTCCTTTTACTATCAACAAGCTTTTAGTTGCTTTCGGGTAATAGCCAATGTGTGGACCATGTTCAACTATACTCTGCCACCAAGCATGTAATTCTTGTAGTTTTCCTATGCCTGTAAAGTCGTCAGCATAACATACGCGTTTAGGTAGATTAACTTCCTTTGGCATTTCATTTAACTGAAGCAATGGTAATATCCCGATCGCATACATGCCCATCGCAACTGGTGTTTGGTAACAATTCTGAATATACGGAGCAAACTCCGGACACAATATATACTTGTTGTGTAGCGTGACGGCTCTGTTGATGGAATTAAATGCATTTGAAGCATCTATTTGTAACAGTCCATGATTCTCTTCATCGGCGAAAAGATCTATTGATGCATGAACTACAATTTCACATCCAGCACTTATTTCAGCACAATTAGTATAGGGTTAATACCACATGTCATATAATAAGAAATTCTGACGTCAGTCGGCGGTACACGCATAAGGAGCGCGTTATACGTACCGACTGAAACCATTGCATTGCGTACTCAAAAGGAATCCGATGTTTAGGGGCGCAAATATCTCGATAAGTAATATGGCAATAAATAACGGCACACTTGGGGTCCAAATTGACCATGGGTTATCTTGAAAAATGTTTGGCTGGAGACAGGATCCTGTGACGTCACATCATGACGTCTGGTAAAATTCTTCTATAATTTTCATTTTCATTAGTATAGACCTTTTCATAAATTCACCAAAAATTAATCGTTTGTAAAATTGACTTTCATAGAAAATCACAACCATCAGTGAATTACTGATGATAAATTCATTATGCTCAAGTATTTTTAGACAAAACAAACAACGGAAACACCTATTTCATTTCGCAAATTTTAACAAAAGTTCTGGTCAAGTGTTAGTTAATGAACTCAAATTACATGAGAGAACTACCTAATCGATTGGAACATTTGCTATCTATGGTCAATCCTCTTGAAAAAAGTAGAAACAGAAATCGTCAGAAATCGTCAAGAATTTTTCTGTGTATCCTGGAAAACCGTTGCACGATTATTGTAAAGATAGGTATTTTGTGGAGCAATTTCAACATACCCTGGATAAACCGTTTCTTTCCATCTCGACTTAACAAGTTTGCTCAAATCACAGCAAGTCGAGAACAAGTCGAGAAGGAAGATCATATATAGTCACTCTCTTTTTTTACACACCCTACAAACCCTCTCCTTTTTAGGTACCCACTTAGGAGTTTCGTGACAGCACATAAAGCAATTAGCGGGCGTTTTTAAGAAAACGAGGGTGGACTTTGAGACAAAAAACAGCATCATTATATATGTCGATGATCAATCGAAGATTTAGCATGCTTGACAAGCCATAAAATAATTTCCACTGAAGAAAATAATAAGATCACAATAGACAGTTTTGAACAATAGATTACACCTGTTCTTAATGGTACTGATAATTCCTCAGGGAAAACAAATTTCACGAAGTTCTTCTATCGTAGGGAACCGAGTTTAGAAACGAGTACTGGATGTATTTTTCAAAACGGTGTATTTAGTTTGGGAATCGTGTTCCCATGTTAAATACACCTTTCCCGAATTTCAGTTTAAACGCCAATATTTTGTCAAACTATCCTACCCCGCCTCGCTTTGATGTGTTTTATTGTTTCACGGTAATTAATTGATTGTATACTTTTTGCTTAACTACAAATCGCTGTGAGACAACCTGTGCTCATTCTCGTCAAATTATCGCATCAAAACGAGGCGGGGAAGGAGATAAGAAGGTCCAATTTATGTAGAACATGTCTGCAGAATTCACATAAACAATCTTGTACAACTATACCTGAATAGGTTTATTCCATATACGTCTGCCTTCACACTGAGCACACACTTTCATGCATGAAAATTATAATAAATTATTCACTATATTCTCAATATTGAAGGAAGTTCACCAATCAGTATCCCTGTTCACATATATCTTATAATTCTCAAAACTCGTGATTATTCTCGCGTGAATTGACTCTTCTAGCATCCCTGCTGGCAATTGGAAACTCAATTTTGATTACAAACGTCATAAACGATATTCCACTGAAATTTGTTGAATGGAAAAAATACACACTATTAATGTTTAACAATAAAGTTGACGCATCATAGTGGAATATGTCACAACTGCGAGTAAAAACCAAAAATGCCTTAAATTTTTGACAAGTGAAAACGTTTAACGTGAAGATCAAACGCGAAAAGTACATAACTCAATGTCACTTGAACATTTCCAGGGGGTCATTCCTGTTTCCCATTTAATCACCACAGGCACTTTAACCAAAGTACGTCCTCACTGTATCTGTGATCTCCAGTCGACATATAGGACAGGTTTTCATGTCGAGAGCGCAAGATTGACAAACAGTCAGGTGACCACACGGGACAAATGTAATTTCCACGTCGTTGTCCATGCAAATTTTGCAAATTTTTACATCGGAGGAATCATCTAGCGGCCTCTCCGGTTTCGGTGGCACCATGCGCTTCCCATCTTCCGTCGAATAGGTTAAATTGAGTCCAAACGGGCTACCCTCTAGACTGTTGTACTTCTGAAAGTACACAACAGCTTGTGCAAGTGCGTCAGCTGAAGGAAATGGTTTAGGCGAATATCTCATGTAATAATTAATAGTATCTTGAACTAGAACGTCGGAAAAACCCATATCTAGAACATGGTTGATGTCATGTTCCGTTATGTACGTTCTTCGTAGTGTCCTGCCTCCATTAGTTTCGTACGGCTCCCTTTCCTTAAGTGGTTCTATTGGCCGAGGATCGTTGCGTACTCCGATTGGAACCACTAGTTTGGAATGAATGTCTTGTTCTACAATGTTGCCTGATTCTTGGAGCGGATATATAGTTCTAGGTTGATAATGTAACGGCGTTCTTTGTGGTGAAATAGCATATGAACTTGCACGAGTGGTTGTTCTTGGATATTGAAGAACAGGGTGGTGAAACCGCGCGCCCTTGTCCCATAGCGCTTCTCTTGGAGGATCACTTAAAGAATGTTTTATTGGGGCAGGAGTCCAGACTGGACTTCGATTTAGAGGATATTGGATCAGTCGCGGATGTTGATGAAGAAGGTTTTCTTGAGTCTGTAGTTCTTCAGTAACTGATGGGTTAGATACAGTCCGATGGACGTAAGGATTATGAAAGCTATAGATTGGCGGACTATTCAAGTTTCTTTGGTGGCTCGACCTTACATTATTACTTGTTGTAACGGCTTGGTTTCGATAGCCCATCCCATTCCTTTCGCGGAGCTTCTCGATTACCAACGGACAAGCAGGAGAATGTTTAATATGTTCTGTCCAAGCTCTGTCATTTTTATCCCATTTCTTGAGAAAAATATTACATTCATAACAGCCTACTTCGTCCGCTTTCCCTCTATAAAAGAATCCGGCTCTAGCTAATTCAACCGGCTGAACGGGAGCATCTCGAGGCCAAGTCAGAAACGTTTGGAGCCGGGTAGAGTAATCAGATAGGCGCAATCCACCGGGAACCGCATAATGACCTGAAGGAACGGGTTCGAAGTATGATACCGGTAAGTGTTGGCTGTTCCCTGAATTATATCCAATCAAGCGTGCATGACTGTTCATTCCATTCAAAGGATCGCTTAGAGCTCTGCCGATGTGCATGTTATTGACGCGAGTTGATAACGACGCTTCTCCATTGTGATAAGGAATATCCATCACGGGTCGATTGTTTAAGGAGTTCGGCAGAACGACATTCGACATGTATGATGATAGGTTTTCCAATGAATCTTGTCCTTCTTCATTACTATTATTATTACCGCATGGTAGTCCTAACACGTACCGACATGTTGGGGATACAGATCTAATATAGACATAGATTTTATACAACATGAATATAAAACAACGGAGGAGGAAGTGGGCATCATAAAAAAGACATTTGAAAACGAAAGAACAAGAGTTGAAATAAACCATTACTTGTGCCTCTGCATAGGGTCTTGCTCGAAACTCTCCCAGTCTGTGACTTCTACGCCGCAACAAAAACAAGACATCCAACCCTTATCATTAACACAATAGAAGCCAGCAGAAGACAGCTGTTCTGGGGAGGGCCAATGTTTATACACAGGACATATTACAAAACTTTGGAATCTTTTCGCCTCCGAACACATAGATGGATTATTTAAGCTGAAAAAAACGAGAGAGATCGAATTTATAAGATTGAAACATGGCCGGAACATTTCCAGAGAAATGTAATAATTTCCGAGAAGCAACCTGTATGACACTTAATAGTTTTAATACTTGGTTTCGGTTTCCATTTTAATGCCTTTGCGAGATTATCATTCAACAAATCAACATAACTAATTGCTTTGCTGGAAGTAGGAGAACAAAAGTTGTAAAAAGTAAAAAGTAAATTCCTTTATTTATATTGATTGATTGATTTTTACAGTTGAGATATAAGGCATGATGAGCCAACAATTCACTTGATTTAATAAAATGCCAGAGGTTCATTTACATAGAAATAATAGGTGAAGGGAATTTCAATTAAGTTCGAATTTCAATTAAGTTCTATTTTCAGATTTCTGTATCATACTCAAAGATTAAAATAAAAAGACCAAATCTTCATTTATTTTGTCTGTGTGTAAAGTGTTCAATTTCATTAGATCATTAAAACCAAAGTACAAACATTAAAAGTAAAATTTCCTATCTCTTGCAGTTTAACAAAATATTAGTACCTGAACGCTTTTCCATTCATTAGTCTATATTGGACCTCTTCATTTCTACAACTGTTTTGGCCATCTTCTATACTCTCCAGAGATTGTGTTGTTACGTTTCGTTGAACAATTGTTCGATATACCGGGTGCCAATCATAAACAAAAGTCTCTCTCTCAAAATCATCTAATGACTTGTAAGGTCTTGAATTTGCAGATGAAAATTTTATAGATCGATCAACCAAAAATGGACATTTATTATTCAAGGTTTGATGTCGAGAAAGTGGCTCGTCTCCATCTTTCCAGTCTTCAGCAGTCACACCGCATCGAAAGCAAAATACAAGATCACTAACTCCTGTGTATACAAAACCTGCTTCCACTAACTCTTTGATGTATACTGGCGCCTCGTTTGGCCAGTTGCTTTCATTATATGAAGTAAGTCTTTCTTGATAGCTTTCCCAATTCGGAAGGGTCATCTATAAAAAGGAAATGAAATCATTGGAATTTAGAGTAATTTATTATGTATATCTAAATTTCATGAAAAACAATCTTTAATTAGAGTTAAAAAGTGCAGCCATGTTTATTTCATATGTAAAAAAACGAAAAAAATGTATTAATATTTTTATTTTTTGCGAAGCTTTTTGTACTTCATTACATTGTCAGGCAATCCAAATTTGTAAGACATTTTTAAGACGTTTGTTGTTGTTGTTGTTTTTTACATATGAAATCTTTGACTACAATCAATTAATAATGTAAAATCACATTGTTGTTTTTCATTAGCAATAAAACATTTATAGATTAAATCTAACCAGGTTAATCATTTCTAGAATTCATGAAATTTCTCAGAATCTGAAGTAGTGATTAACAGATTTAGAGTTTTGTTACCTTGGTAATACCCTTAGACAAAAAGATAGTGTTGCATTTAGGGTTAAAAGTGGTTTGAATAAGTTACCTTTGATAGGTAGCACAGGTTAGAAAGAAATGAGAATGATTAAGATATGAGAATGATCAGATGGGGTAGCTTAAAGTGACAAAGTGAATCTGTTTTGGAGTTGAAAACCAGAATGCTATTAATAGTTTATGAGAATGTATACAACATAATAAGGAGCTGCAATGCTATGGTCATCTTGAAAGAATGGGAGTATATGCTAGGCCAACTTAATGTTGGGAATTTAACAGTTGACGGTTAGCAATGAGACGGCCAGAGAAAACATGGAGTGAAGTATTTTTAGAGAAAAGAAAGTCAACAAGGACTTAAAAAAGGATAGGGACTAACACAGAAGTTAGTCACAAGACCCCAAGAATGCAATCATGCTGCTCAGTCATTTAACAAATGAGGTATCAAATTAATGGTAATATTGAGCACTTTAAAATGGTTAAAAGACATTTCAATTTTCGCTTAATTTCGAGAACTTTTTGGCAGACAAAAATTTTGATCTTTTTACAGGGAAACCATGAAATATCCATTTTTGCAAAAGAGAAAGCCCAGCCCAATATTTGTTTTTCTCCACTTATGGCTGTTTATTAGAACATTTGCTAATATTATTTTTCTCCAATCTTGGTTCCGACTATAACATCAAAATCGTCAGCGTAATACGTATGTGAATTAACATGACAGTCGCACATGCAAAACTATCAATTTAGAAACTACAGCACATGCAAAACTAATGATACAAGCAAAACGTGACTTGTGAATTTTGACATGAAACAGCAAAAGATTTTTGTGTACAGTTTTTATTATACATGAAGTCATTATTAAAATTTTTTTTATGTTATGTAGTTGCTTAGACAAACAATTGAACTCAACAAAGCAAAGACTGTTAACTTCTAAAAACACCGATCCTTTTTGAAAGTTAATTATCTTATGTGGACACGTAAAGTTTCTTTTGGGCTGTATTGAAAACTGAAAAATTATGCTTTATGCTCCTCCATAATTTTCAACATAACCTAGATCCACCGTGCTGAATTGTTCAATCACATGTGCATTCTCTATTTCATTTTCAGGACACATTCCTAGCCCACATTTCTATCATAATTGATTGCAAATAAACAGATGAGATATTATATATATAAAGTTTTCTGATTTCTGAAATTTTATGTTACTATTATTGATCACTTCTTCTTCTTCTTCTCCACCAAAACAAACACAAAAATAAAACAAGTATATTATAATAGCTAGTAATCTTTTCATCAAATGTGAAATGTCAGCCATCTCTGTCTCTCATCTCTCTGTCCCTCCTTTCCTTCCTCATCATGATGAATATGTGAAGATGAAAATAAAAGTGATAATAATAAAATTTATTTCTATTTCTATTTCTGTATTATTTGCATAAAAGCCATATTACATACTTATAGCTAATCTCGCAAATTCTAATACAGCTAGCTAGCTATAATTCATAAATCTCAATCTCATATATATCTCGTCTCCATCTTATATTTTCATTCGAAAAAACCAAGCTTAACATTTATGAACAGTACGACGAATCTGACGCTTTTATCATTGACCTACCTTTTTTCTCCAACGAAAATATTTCCCTCTCTTGTTCCTGTGCTTCTTTTTAACAACTTGATTTATGGAAATATGGCATACGGTTAAAATTCAATTGAATTGAATATTTTCGTTTGGACATTTTCTTAGGTATTTAAGTTGTATATTAGCTAACTCCAGCAGACAGATGGTTTCTCCTTATCGATTTTGTTTTCGATTGATTTTTTTTGTTTTAATGTACCAATATCGATGTATGATAGTCTGATATATTCTGATTGCAAATCCTCGATATCGGTCACTATAATCCCAAAGATTCGCAGGCAGATGTCCCTCTCCCAAAAACAAAAACAGAAAGGAAACGGTATAGAAAATTACAACACTTTGTTCCGCATTCAAGGTAACGTCAATTGCGAAAGATTTTAAAATTATAAAAAATGAATATATTAATACAGATCACGATAAAAGCTTTAATTAAAAAACTACAGTGGAATCTGTCTAAAGCGGACACGGTATAAAGCGGACATCTGTTTAAAGTGGACGCAATCTCGTGGAACGGAATGATTTACGGTCAAATTCTCATTAAAAAAATCTCTATAAAGCGGACAGTTATAAAGCGGACAGTACTAAAGCGGACACTTTTCTTTGCACCAAATGAAGGTTTCCCCTAAAAAATCTCGGCATAAAGCGGACACAAAGTAACACAATATATCTTTCATCAATTTGTACATTTTTCAACTTTTTTGTTTACAATTTCAAGTATTTTTTTAATGTTTTTTTCGCTCCAATCAACGGCTTTCAATCAAAAGCTCCTTCCAAGAAGTGATTATGATGGGTTTCACGCATCAGACGGTTAACTTGATAGTTGGAAAACTAGCTATGCTATCAAAGACCCATACACGAGATAAAAATACAGCTTTTGGTAAATTTGGACCATAAAAATCAGTTTTAGGAAAACTCTCTATAAAGCGGACATCTATCTAAAGCGGACACTTTCTTTCGCACCAATGGTGTCCGCTTTAGACAGATTCCACTGTATTTCTAAACATTCTTTTTCTCCTTTGCTGTATGTTTATTGGTTTATTAGTTCGACTACAGTAATTATTGTTTTAGTCAATTTTTGAATTTCTGTTCGATTTCCCAATTTGGTACAATATAGTTAAATTTGTTAATTTTATATCGAATGCTTATACAGTGGAACCTCTAAAAACGGCCACTTCTAGGGACCAAACCTCAGTGGCCATTGTGTGGGGAGGTGACCGTTGTATAGAGAAGTCTTTGGGGGGAAAAAATTGAGGATGTTTTTTTTACAAGTTACTTTGTTAGTAATTACTAGTTAGTAATTTTTAGGATAGGAGAGGTTTTGAAAAAAAGAGCGTATTGTTTGTTTGTTTGTTTTGTTTTGTTTTTTATAAATATATCTTTGAGAAAGGATATATTATTAAGCCTGTGTCCACTGAACTATATTTAATTCCTATTACGAAATAATTATGCGAAAGAGTTTTTTGTAGTCCTAAGAATTTAAGACAGGCGCCAGAATGTCCGCCGATTTCTTTTTTAGAGCTTTGTGTTCACTGAAGTTTCTGGAGAAAGTTTCATTCATTTGCTCTCAGAACTTTTTAGACTTGTTTTTCAAATTTACACACGTTTACAATTCAGTGGAATAATAATGCAAACATCGGCTTTGTTTGGTCTTTTGAATTTGATTATGTTTTGTTTGTTTTTTTCGCAAAAAAAATAATGTTTGAAATTTTTGAAATAAAAGGAATAATATGTCCGGTTACGGTAAACACCGGAACTACCCAGAATCACCTAGAATCAACTAGAACCAGCCAGATTCAGCCATAACCAGTCAGCCAAAATTGCTAAGACGCATGCGTTGAACTTTTCCTTTCGCTCTTCACATGCGTGCAAATTTTAAAATAAGACTAAATGAAAAAATTCAAAATGGAGGGTTTCCAAAAAATACAATGCTTGTTGTCCTCAAAAAATACATATGTACAGGAATATTTATCAAATTGAATATATTTATATTGTTTGTCAGTCTAGTATTCATAATATATAATTAGAGTTTATCATGTCATAGACCGGTTGTTTTTGTTTGCGACGTTTCGACAGTTTCTACTGTCATCATCGGGCGTTTGTAAATGAATGATGTAAAGTTTATACATGTTTTCAGTAGGATCGAAATTAGGATCAAAATTATTTCGGACCTGGAAGGAAGCAATGTCAATAATTTGTTTTGCGTAGAGCTGGAAACCATATCGCAGGAACATTATACGATGTACTATTAATACTGGAATTGTTTTTGACACTGTATATAGTCTCTTTGACTTTTCGAGCAGCACTTTCTATTCTCCCAATCAAACTTGTGGTCATTAGTCCAACAGTGGTCAGCAATTTCGTTTTTGGTTACATCAACATCACCAGGAATATTTATGTGCGGAAGAATTTTCCCTGGTGCGTTCGAAGCTGTGTGCAAATAGCTTTGAAAATTTTCCGTATACATTTACTAGGTTTTTTTATTAGCGAACGTTTATAAGCATACCCAGGCTCGGATAAGGAAATTTTTTAAGCATATTCTTAGCATATTGCTCAGCCTTGGTGAATCCTTTTGACGTGTTTTTCCTTGTGTAGTAGATATTTTACTTAGACATTGCCTAGTTCTTTTTCCTTTAATACAATGGCTTTAATCAACACTACATTATATAGTCTCGTGTAAATGTAGCTTCTTTGTTAGAAAAACATTACAAGAAGAATTGGCTGTGGATTTTGACGATTCTCCAGCATGTTGATGAAGGCACATGTTTTGACTTAATAGTGGAAACTTGAAAATCAGTATTCAATTTTTGATACAATTCCGCAGCATTCGTCAGAGTGATGATGTTTTGTGTTGCCTCATTCATAATTCATAATTTGCTATCATTCATTCATTCATAATGTAAAACTTTATTAAGACATAAATACTACAGTAATACTTATGAATCTTTAGTGTTATCTTCTCTTCTCTTCGTGCTGTCTTCACACTGTATGTAGTCAAAACCGCAACGACTTGTTGGTAATCAAGGCTCTCTATCTAAGCTTTTACGGCCTCAAGAATTCCCGAGTGAGAAATATAGAATCACAGTATCAATCTAAATTTTTTTTCGACAACGTAAAAACCACGTGCCGTAATAATCCCAAAGGAAACACTAGAGGTGATATTTCTTTTCTTTACCGCTAATTACCCTTGAAGCTACTCGTAACATTTTCATAACTATTACATCACGATGCAAACAAACTCTGATAATCAGCTGGTTATTAAGCATATCGGAAACAAAATATCGCACCGGGGAAGGGAAATCTACCCCCAATTATTAAGCGATATTTCAAATTTAAACTATTGGGTCAAAAGTACTTACTGTAAGCTTCCTTTTTAAATGTTTTTCATTTTTTTCCGTTGATTAATCGCTTCAATATTAACGTGTGTCGAGAATAGAAGCATGTCGAGCAAAGATGAAGCAACTTAATATAAAACATTTTACAGAAACAGAAAACGTATATGTTTTTTCTGCAAAATGAAGCATGATGATCAACGTGATGAGGACTTTCTCGACTTATGTTTTATCCATGATGGGAAAAGGAACAAAAGTTCTGTTGTGACAGTGATGATAAAGTTGAAGTTACAAGAGGTTGGCACACCGTTAGTTTCATCAAAGCATAACGAGTTGATTACTTGGATCTTACATAGTTTGTTCCGTATAGTTAATGGGAACTTATGAAACTTTTAAAACTAGATGAATAACCAGATGCAAGAAAAAAATATGATGGAAAATGAAAGTGAGAACTTTGGTGGTGTTTATCGTTGGATTAACATGGTTGCCTCAAGTCCTGGAAAATTTAATGAAAATCGTGGAAATGTCCTGGATTTTTATCACTTGCCTCAATAAAAAATTATGTGACTCAATATGTGTCAATTGACAATTTTCTGTTAAACTTCTTTTCAGTTGTTTGAGTTTACCTCTGCTATTTTTGTCTCCAGTATACCCTGTGTGACTTCAGTCTTCAACAAAATAGACATTTCTTTTTGTAGTACTTTGTTTGTATCTATGTGCAGTATGCTTAGTTAGTTAGAGCCATTTCCTAATTTTGAAAGTTGAATAACTCTGAATTTTATTCTTTCGATACCTATAAAAAATAAAATAATTCCCCGTTATGCCTCGAACATGGCATTTAAAAAAGAGAAGTAAAGGTTTCATTAAGTTTGGTTTTGTTTATAACCTCTAATCACAAACACACCTCTACGGAAGTATATCTTTATAAAGTCGGCAATACGTGGACAATATGTCGCGCGAATTAATTTTCGTCGTCGTCGAAAAACTTTATATTTCACGTTTGAAGTACTAATATACCTAAACTATTTTTGTGTTACTAGCAATCAAACGAAGTTTATAGTAAGTAAAACCATGAAGTTAAATTTAAAATAAAATTCTGTGAAATACGAAGTTTTTGGACTCACTAACCGCGAAAATTAATTCGGCAAAAATGTTTTTTCTTACCGCAACAATTTTTTTAAGGTGTTTCAAAAATGGAGAAAAAAGTGATTTTGTGTCTTTTTGCAGCAACAAACATGTGCCACCTAATTTACTTTCCACCTCTGGCCTTTTCCACAGGAGCTGTTTGATTATTCTGACGCTCCAGGTTGACAAACATTTCACTGTTATTAATTTTCATCTTTGCTGAAGTTTCCATAAATGTAGTTACTATGAAAAAAATGACAAATGACAAAATGTTCAAAATTAAGTGTTTACTATGTGTACATGCATGTTGTTCTGCACCGATTTGTAATAACTGCCCCGATTTGTAATAATATTGCCTCAATTTGTAATAATTTGCCATGTAGAAGACTTTCGCAGATATCGTTTCTGTTAGACCAAATTTGGTACTGGTGACGTCATCATGTCGTCACAGTTTACCTTTGTTTTTGCTCCAGTAAGTAACAAGATGGGGGAGGAGAATTATTATGCATACAACGGTTCTGTGTCATGATTATCAAGATAGTTACTCATGGGGAAATAATGAAATAGCAACTTTTAATGCTTCTAATCATCTTATCGTCGCTATATATTAAAATGCTAAAGCTTGGTTCTGACTAGAGGTAAAATGCGATAGAAATGCTTTAGAATGAGTTTTTTTTTTTTGAACGCCTAATAAATGCGATAGAACGTTTTTAAAAGTACCGACAGCACTTAAAATTCCCCGCATTGTAAAATGTTTAAAATCTTTGCTAATTTCCATTTGTGTATTTTATTTCCATGACATTTTACCTGTAGTGGGAACTTAGGTAAACAACAAGATATGAACTTAATATGTACTTTGAACATAATTGTGTTTTCTTAAAAAAGTATACCGAACCGTAATCCAGAGATATATGAGAATGCAAAAGTGATATATATAATAGTGACCACTGTTATGGCTGTTATGGCTAATCATATTTAAACTTCGTTGAAAGATTTGAATGAAAAATATGAATCTAAACGGAATCAGAATGAAGTATCTCAATGAGAAAAAACAAAAACGATTTGATTGCGCAGAGCTTTCCGAAATTGCTCAGATTATAATTCGGTAAACCTTAGTACTTAAATGCTTTCTGCTGTTTCAGAATATGTCTAATACTGTTAACCAACCATGTGCATCATCCATTTAAAAAATCCATGCTGAGTTCCACCTAGATTGTTGTATAATTATTTTCAATTCCAGAAGCGTGAGTGATGGGGGGCTATTAGGTGGGACAAATGGAGCACATTTTAAGGCGGGAACCTGGCACGTATAAGACTTACGTTCTAATTATACTCTAATTATGTTTATGCACAGTGTGTATACATGCATTTCATCATTTCGGTGTCGGAGAACTCTCCAAGAATCAGCCACTGTAAGGAATCAATAATTCCATCTATGATGTCATCATGACGTCACCATTACCTAATTTAGTCAAAGGTTAAGAATTTCTATACAGGTCACTTACCTGTAAACCAAGTTCCAAGATCTATCTGCAACAAGAAATGGTCGTTATAAATACATGTTGTGACGTCATCAGTACCAAATTTGGTCTAACTGAAACAATATCCGCGAAAGTCTTCTACATACCAAATTATCACATACTGGGTCCAATTATTGGCAAAACAGTTATTACAAATCGGGGCAGCTTTGGCTATTACAAATCGGGGCAGAAGTTATAACAAATCAGGGCAAGTCGTTTTATTACAAATTGGGGCAAAATGATTAAAAATCGGTGCAGAACATATGTAATCACTTATATTAATGATTTTGTAGTTAAAACAGTCATTATATCATATAGTAACATTTTGGAAGCGCGGAAAATAAAACTCCAAGTGGTTTAGATAAACAAAAAATAAAATTATAAGCTTGCAATTGTGAACTAAAAAGAAACTGACACTCTCCTTTCAAAATAAAATCTTGCTGATTTTTATTAGGTATTCAATGTTAGAATAAGTTCAAAGAAATCCATAAGTTTTAATACTGCAACACTGAAATTTCCATGTTGTTAGATGAACACACTCCAAAACAAAGTTAGACTTCCATTCTGATGTGGTGTAACAACAGCATGGAAGGAGAGTGACAACAACATGGAAGGAGAGTATCAACAAATTGTTTCAACTCTTCAGGGGCGTTTATTTAACCTTATTACTCAAATTACAAACTCTTTTGTTGATATAAAAAAAATATACACATACATAATATATACGGCTTTCAAATTCAATTCTTTCAACGAAGTTAAAACATGATTCGTTTGAGTTGGTCTGGAAAACAGTATTTCTACAAAAATAACATTCTTTCTAAATGCAGAAGTTTTAACACAACCAGGAAGCAACACGAGAAAGGTACTTTAAAATGTTTGACAGAAGCTCATGTAAAACAGGTTGGTCAAACTTGATGCTCGTTATAATGCAAAAACCTTATAAGTTTTGTGTGGGTTGGTGAGGCTAAAGTGTCAGGTTATGTCTTGAATGAAATTGTCGTATGCGCGTGTACTTTAAAGCGGGATTTACGCTTCAAACAATAACGTGCGTATCAGCACGTACCGTGTCATTGAGCATGCGCATTGATTGTAATTAGCAAATACACGTATCTTCGCGTACCAAAACAGAAAGTTGAATTGAAATTGAAATGAAATGAAATTGTCAGTAAACCTACTCAAAGTGAAGTCTACCGTGTTATTGTCGTTTTGTAATTTTGCTTTATACAATTGGGGGCGCCACTCCATCACCCCACTGTTACGTCCCTGTTATTGTATAAGAGCTTTCCAAGGTTCTTGTGAGGGGAAATTACCAATAAATGTCATTTTTTTTACTGGTATACGCGCCTATGCAAAAATTATTTGCATTTTAGTATAATGATAATGGGTACACGGTCGTAAATGGCGTGTTATCGAAGGAAGAAATATTAGAAGCGCGAAATGCTCTGAAAGAATTCGTTGAGAGGTAAACATTTTCTTTGTAGCTTACATTTATTCTCACTGATCATTTCTCCTCAACTACTAAGTTTGTTTGTGGTGAAAACCTAATAAATTTCGTCTGTGCTAACGAGGTTACAGTAAGGTTATGTCTCGTTCCTTCAAACACTTTTATAAAACTTTTCACCGGCGATGGTGTAGTGGAAGCACCTTTGGTTTTCATCAGTGCGGTTGGAGTTCAATCCCTGCTGCGGAAACTGGAATCGATACTCCACTCCGTTGCGCTTTGAAAGCAGCGTATTCAGCACATTAGGATCCATCGACTGACCGCATGCTGGGCAGTGGGCAAGTTAGAGCAATGCTTAACGTATCTCTAGCGGTAAGTTTACTAATAAGTTGACTGTCGGAGGGGATGAAGAACCGTTGAGATAAGTGGATATGCCCCAAGGACGTTACAACTTCCCGTTACTTACTTACTTACTTAAACGTAAATTTATAATGAGGAGAGATTTTCAATAGAACATACTCTGTTTCTAACACGCCCCAAGTGTACAGATTTGCTGCCACCGTTCATCACAAACATACGAAACTGTGTTATTTATATCTTATTTGTGTTTCAAACTTTAGATCTCGTTCTTGGACAGATTCGGACAACGTCTTTGAGTTACAAGCAGGTCATTCAGCAGACAACCCGCGTGTAAACCGAGTCCGATTCCCATCTACACATCATCTGGTGTTTAAGAAACTGCTCCATCATCAGAAAATGTTAGATGCCGTTGAAGATCTGGTAAAATTACATCACATCTACTATAAAGTCAAACTTTTGAAATTTGAAATTTTTTTCCCCAAAAATATATATAAGTCACCAATATCCAAGGTGAAACAATAGGTGCTCGCATTCACGGCATTTTTAATACAATCGACCTGAATCATTGACGCTTATTTTTTGGCCATTTTGAGCCTATTTTGTTGCTTATGTGGTGCCTATTTGATTTACCAGCAATATATTCATACCAAAACTTCCAAGACCTACTATCTTCACGTTAACTTCAATGAAGGACTACTTGTCTGAAATAGTATTAGGGAAGGGGGATGATTTTAAGTCTTGGGTGAACCTATCACCTATAGAAATTCAAAACGGGGTAGCCATCTCCAGATTAGGTCTATGCTATTGAATTTGTCAACAAATAGGTTCTAAATGTTCTTGTATCTTGTTGGGTTTTTTTGCAATCATTAGCCGGTTGTTCTGCTATACTTTTGAATTACTATCATTTCAGCTTGGTCCGTCTTTTCGTCACATGCCACAAGACAAATTAAATGTGAAGCCAGCCGGTGATGGTGCTGCTATACGGTGGCACCAAGACTGGGCATTCTTTCCATACACGAATGACAGCGTATTGACAGTTAGTGTTCTCCTCTACGATGCAACCAGGCAAAATGGTATGTAAAGACGAAAAATAACAGCGTCGCGTTTTTTGCCCAATCTTTTTTTTTTCAGATATAGTCTTCTGTGATGTGTATTAGACACCTTACTTAACACCTTGTCGGGCGTTTTTTAGGTTGTCTGCAAGTCGTTCCGAAATCACACAAAGGACCCGTTCTTTCTCATTTTCACAACGAAAAATTCGTTTCGACTATCACTGATCGTAATTTCAAACCGGAAGAGATATCGTATTTGGAAGCGCCAGCTGGTAGCCTCACCATACACCATGTGCGCGCAGTACACGGTTCCGCGCGAAACCATTCCCCCACACCACGGAGTGTGGTGTGCTATATCTTCAACGCAATGGATGCTTGGCCTTTGTTGGGCGTGGCAGGAGCGGATTTTAAAAATATTGGCCCCGTCGATTTCAACTCATTCAACGAAACAATAATGCGTGGAGAGATTTGTAAAACACCACGTTTAGAAAAAGTGCCTGTGGTGCTTCCAGTACCTTTCGAAGAGTCGACAACTGTTTTTGATTTGCAATTTGACATGGACGAACCGCAACCTTAAAATTTCTGTTTAAAGACCCGTTTCCACTCAAGCCATTTTTTCGCTGAAAACCCGTGAGCACGCATAGTGCATTATAAAAACCATCAGAATTTTTCCCCGATAAGGCATTTTCAGTGGTGAAACTAATATTATTATTTTAAACGCTCACTCTCATTCCAGAAATTCCAGTGAAATATATCCATTGCATGAAAAGTTTTTTAGAGAGTGGAAACGGGCATTTACATATCATTAATATCGAATGTCTATTTCGTTTATATGAATGAACTTTGGTAAATGTGGACAACCACCGGTAAAATGGAAGTCCTGGTGGCACAGCTACTCACCGAGGTGAAGGTTTCGTGAATCGCAAAATTTAAATGCGTGTAGTGTCTTCTACATGGATACACCTTTCTCGATTTTTTTTAGCCTTAATATTTTGTCCGACAATACATCCTACACAGCCACGTTATGATTCAATATTAGGATGAAAATTATCACAGATCGTCCCGCAGCGACTTGCAGTTGAGCAATAATGAAGTAACAACGCATCAAAACGAGGACGGGTAGGATTATAGTTTGACAAGAAAATATTGCGTTTAAGCTGGAATTGGGAAGTGTCTCAGCTTTTTTTTCTGACAGAGTTAATTTGTATATCCGAGAATTAACTGAAACGAACAAAGAATAGATCTCCATTTTACCAATATATTTTTTCAGTTCAGGAGTATACACAGGACTACTTTCTACAAACTTGTTGATTTCTTTTCGTAAAATCGATAAGCTAAGGAGAATGTTTCGATATTCTGCTGGCATTCATCCTTACACTCGAACTTTTCGATATTCGTTCGTTCAAGCGCTTTCCCGGCGTTCCCACATATTGCATCCTAGCAAAAGAATACAAGATAAAAAAACACGATAGAATTCTTCTCACTAGAAAAACGTTAAACTTCACGATACTTTGACGCGGTACCTACAGTTTCCGCTATAGGGAGGTTGACTGTTATTTCAATTAGCGACAATTCAGGCGTAAAGACGTATTTCGCTAGATGAATAATTCTGATTATTCTGAAAACCAAACAGAATACGATTTTTATGCAAAAAGTTTAGTTTCACGCGAATTCTTGGAATTCCCGCTTAACAACCTTCCGGTAGTTGATGTTTAGTTGATATATAAATTGTTCGTATCTCTTAAGTCTCTTCAGCTTCCTTTACTCAGCCATGTTTCATGCGTACAATTCAAAATTTCAATCAGCGTCGAAACTTAAAAACGTTTGATTGTTCTATATTCGAAATTCTAATTTTAAGTTACCAACAAGCGTTCGAAAGTCCCACCAAGAGCGAAGATTTTGGTTCAGGGAAATGTAAAATAAACACTATCTCTGCGAAAGCCCTCTTGTCCGGGGTACACATAAAGCGATGTATTTTGGTTGAAGTAGGTAAGAGCAGTTCAGGAGAAACACAAAATCATTCCGACTACTCAAAAGTCCCAGTTATCAAAAAGTCTCTGTGGAGGAGTGTTATTTATTGAAACAGGTAATATTGCTGACCAATTCTTTAAAAACACTACTCCTCATAGACAATTTGAAGATTTTGCCCACTGTCTACTGTACATGTTTGCGTAAAAGTTTACCTGATTACTAATGAGAGTGATGATAAACTTTCTTGGCTTGAACAGTGACAACAACTTGTCAATTAACTCGCGATAATCACGCAGCTGAATGTTGGTTTCGAAGCTCACATAAGAACACATGGACTGAGGTGTCACGTGGATGGTGTAGTAACTGTCATTGAACAAGCCATTCAATGAGTAACCAATCGGGTCAAATACAAGACCGTCATTAACAGATCCAGGGATCAGCCACGAGATACCAGTGTTCTAAAATACAAGCGAGAAAATGTCAAGGCTAACCCCCTTTCATCATTACATGAAAGTCACGTCATATGGATAAACCGTGCAATCAACTCTCGTTATCTCGAACTGCCAATGGACCGAAATAAGATTTTAAATTATTATTACTAATGAATTCCGCATACGACATTACACGGCTCTTCGCGGACTTACATCAACGTTAATAAATAAATAAATACGGTTTATTAATACGAGCCTAAAAGGGCATTGGAATAGGAAAAATAAATACTCGAAATAAAAAATGCAAAATAAAAAAAGACAAAATAATTAAAACTAGATGCCCATACGCACAGAAGGATTTCTGCTTATACCAGCTGATCATACAATCCTTAAATCAAGCAACTATCGATATAACTTAATTACTAATACAAAATATTCATTCAAATAGTTTAGAGATGTGTGACAAACATAATCAGATCAAGTTGTTGTTTATTTAACATTGATATTTCTATTGACAATACGTCTTAAAGACGCATGAAAAAAACGCACGAATGTTGGACACTTAAGACCAAAATAAGATGTCTTTGTGCCGGCTGAGGTACGAACGTCAGAAAAAAAATTTTCCTCGGGTTTTCAATGGATTTTTAAATTAATTGTTAGGAGAATTAACGTCAATTACTGTAATAAATCTTTCCTATAATTTGTGAGTCAATCTACAAAGCTACGAACGCCAGAGAGAAAGAAAAAAAACAGGTTTTAACAGGTTTTTAATGGATTTCAATGGATTTCTAAATTAAATGTTTATAAGGACAGTTGACGTCAAAATAATGACTATAAGCTTATATGCGAAATGTATAAGACGCTGGAAAACCTATGCTACTCCTGGCATGGGGTCAAGTAAAACAGCAACATCCTAGGCACAACAAACAACATTCACATAAAATTCTTTCTTCATTCAAAACCTTGTAACCTTAAAAAAACATTTAACGATTTTCGAAGTGATTTACTTTCTTTAAATCTACGTTTTTGAAGCAATTTCTTCATTCAAAACAAAAACGCCCTTTCTCCATCTTTGAACACAAGTAAACAGTGTGATTCATGTAACAGAACACGAAAAACTGTCAAAGTTTGGACTGTAAGAAAAAAAATTAAAGAAAAACAAAGCCGGCTGTAGTGTATTTCTTGTTTTCACAGAAATCCAACAAAACAAACAAGTCCTCTATCAAGTAAATAATTTTTACACTTTCAAATATTTGATTTTATTAGTTTCCAAGGCAACAAATCACACAAGGGACCAAGATTTTTGTTTGAGAAAACAGATGTTAGGGATGGTGTTAACAACAACGAGAGTGGACAGTAGTACGTTATGTTAATCTGATAAGCTGACCTCTATTAATTCTTCAGATGATTTATACTTTTCCGCAGTGAAGTTGGACATTGCTTCTTCATCCAAGTCGGACATTAACACTTCCAGAGTGGTGTCAGACAAAGGAATTTGAGAATTAGGAAGAACCATGGAAAACAAGTACCATTGTTCCTCTTCGTTTTTGCCAAAAACATAAGGCTTTCCTTCTAAAAAATAACAGAGAGAAGAATTCCAAACTGAAAAAATTGTCTGAAACCCATACCCTTTTTCAGGACTTCTGAGAATTGACAAAACAAGGTTACTGGTTTTTAATTAGCAGTTCATAACCTTTAAATTAACAAAATCATTGGAATCTCTATACAGTGGACACAATTCCCTCAGAACTATAGTGTCCACTTTATAGTAAAGTTTTCTTTATAAGAATTTGACCAAGAAAAAAATTCAGTTTTGTTCCTTGACTTTATGTCCTTCTTGTGTCCACTTTGAAAAGATCCAAATTCCATTGTACTATGATCTTCAGAAATGAACTTACCAGGTATAATTTCTTTTAAGAAATCTACCTAAAAGTAAACATTGCAAGATTTGAAATGTGCAAGAGTGTTCCTTTATTCTTTTACAATCATTTTAAAAACAAACATGCAAAGAAAAAGTTTATATTACTAACCTCAAGGCCAAAAGCTTTGTGGACATCAGGTTGTTCATCTGGCCGTAAATAAATCCGACGAGAATAGAAAAAATTCTAAAACAAGGTGATTTTCACTGTGATCCTAATCGTAAACATTTATAGCTTTGAGTTAAATTTGTACAGGAACAACACTGAAACAAACATTTCATATACTTTCAGAATGTCAATTACTGTCTCCCAAAAGTTTAAAACTTGTTTTCTGAAATTTCTGTGTGACAATTTAACAGCCAATCAAAAAACAATAAATAGTGACTGTTCAAGGGGAAAAAATAACATGAATTTATAGATGGCTTTAGAAGTTAGTTGTGAGTTCATGGTTTCACAAACACAATGTTAACAGAAATACCTCAATTCAAAATGGCTTTCTTTTTTTTTGAGTTTTAAAGCAAATTAATTTGCAAAGCAATTAACCCTGAAATAGGAGTTCCTGTTCAACTTTCCCATTGTATTTAACAAAAGGAAAACAAAACAAAAGAATAATTAAATAATTTAATAATTAATATTTGAACCAATCAGGAAAAAGTATTTGCTCCTTTTCCATTCCAATTACAAAATGGGCAAGTGGAAAGACGCCTGAGTAAAGCGTATAGCATCACGTACCTGCACAACACACATGCCAGCATATTGTCTCGCTAATTCAAGAATTGGTTCTACTGCACATAGCATTCTCGTGATACCACATGTTTTAATGATAAATCTGTCCTTAGATATGAACATGCTACTTTCACTGAAATCAAAAGAACATGAATAACATTGTATTATGTCCTAGTCAACATGTTTGTGAGGCAAATAATATATATATGCACTACTTCATGAAAGTCGCATAGAAAACAATCTGATTTTAAAAAATTCCAAAATTAATACTTACTATAGTAGACATAAAGTATTAGACTCACCTGAGTACATACGAATCAATGAATTCATTGTATGTATGGCTGACAATTTCAGCATTCACGATCTTCAATAGATTGTCAAGTTCATATCTAAAAAATTATTTTCAACTGGTGATGTTTTAATTCTACAAAAACAATAGTGTGGGCTTTGTTTTTTGGAAACAAAAAAATCCCTTTACAGTAAGTGTTGGGTTTCCTTCTAACTTTTAAATCCATTTTATTGTCCAATAGGACATGACTAATCCAGGAACGAAGGAAAAAAGGAACGAAGGAAAAAAGGAACTAATGCAAACCTTTACACTTTAATCATAATTTCAGTGTTTTATCCAAGGTTGGAACAGTAAAAGAATAGAGAAAAACATGGACCATTATACTGGATCTCTTTGCTTACATAGAAATCCAATAAAGATGCGAGGAAAGCCTTTTTTAAAAAAAATATTTTGAAATATTCTCAGTATGTAACTTACAACTTTCTTTCAACTACTCCTGTGCGAAATGGGAATTTCACTCATCTACAATAGAGAGAAATGGTTTCTCTCTAGTGAAAATCAGCCTTTGAAGTTAACTTAAATTTTTCTTTGTTTTTTCTTAATTTCCATTGGTTTGTTAGTTTCTTTCGTTTCATACACATTGCAATGGCAACAGACTTGCTATTGCAACAGTGTTCTTTTCTTGTTTAAATAAACCAGTGTAAACAAAATATTAACAAAAAGAAAGAAATTAAAGTTCTAGCTAGAAATTTCAAGGTCTTACCGTGGTATTGCTCGCAAGTCACATTCTTGAATCTTGGAGGAATCTTCAAACCATATTTCTAGGAGCTTTTCAGTGCCTTCAAAAAATCCAATTTCGGTGAGATCTACACAAGACATATTCTTCTTCTCTCAGATGTAATATTCTAATCAGTCAGACGTTAAATTTTGTAGCTTAGCAATATGCTAGAACATCATTGATCTGACCCTGCAACGGTCAGATTCTTGAGGTGTTAGGGAGGAAATTGCTTGATATATCCAGTAACTTTTTCGCACAGATGCATCGGCCTGTGAAACTTCTGATAATCTGATCTTTACGAAGGCTTCACGTGAATTTAAAGTCAAAGAAATTCTTCCGTGGTCATGAGTGCTGCCATTATTAATAAAACACATCTCAAAAAATATTTTCTGCACGTGTAACCAACTATAAGTAAAATCTGGTTCTCATTTGGCGAGACTGAACTTCTGCTTACTTCTCAATTTCGAGCAGGGCAGAGCAAAAAATTAATTTTATGCCTGTGTCTGTGTTATATTACTTTTTGGGCACATTTTACGTCATAAGTTTGTGACGCTTATGCTTATGCTACTAGTTTGAATCTGGCTTTAAGGATCGTAGAGAGTGTAAACATAGCTTCCAGGACAGTTAATTATATCAGTTAGTGTAATTGTAGTCGACCTCTCCTCCCCAGATGCTGGGAAAATTGTTCCGTTTCTCGAAAACGAGATGAGAAACAAACTTTTCCATAAAATATTAAAGATAATGAACTGTTATTATAAAGGTCGTGGGAAAACTGAGTCAGCAATACTACAAGGAAATCTCCACGATAGAGTCAATCATCTGTTTACCTCTTTTGTTTGACGTTTTGATATAAGTCAGACGCTCTGACCATTTCTTACAGTGCGTTTACATGGAGGCCGTACTGAACTCAAACCGGTTTAAGATTCCAACCGGTTTGAAATTAGCGTTCCGTTTACATGAGAAATTTCGATACGGTTTTGGCGAGTTAAATTTTAAACAATAGACTACTAGTTCCTAGTCTCTATTCCTTGCGACAAATCTATAATGGCGCCTTCAAGAGAGCATGTTCTTCGTAATTTGGTTTTTATGATAGCCCATCTGATAAGTTCCATTGGTGCAACTACAACTACTTATGTGCAAAATATTTTAAATTTACTACGTTTACGAAATCAACAACAAATGTGTTTGCAAAATTCGATTGATGATCAAATAAAACTGAGAAGAAATTGTTCATTCAATGGGGATTCCCACTGTTGACATCACCACACAGCAACCATCAGTTCTATTTATACCAGTTCATTATCTTAATCAAAAGTTTTTGCCACACCTCTCTAGCACTTTTTCCACAGAAAGGGGTTGGTTAATATAGTTGCTTGTATTTGGAGTAGTTAGTGGTAACTTATTACTTTATTAACATTAAGCAACGGCGGATCTAGAGGTTATGGAGAGGTTAAGAGGTTAAGAGGTTAAGGTTATGGAGAGGTTAAGAGGTTAGAGGTTAAGTTTATGGAGGAGAGTGTTAGCTATTGAAGGATAAAAAGAAAGCGTGCAAATGATCCCATTGGTGATACAAACTAAAAACAAAAATTATGTTAATGTCCTCCTCCACAATTTTCGACATACCCTGGATCCGCCACTGATAAGCTACCGAAACTGGGAAACCCATAAATTTTTTGAAGCAGATTTCTGAAATGGGAACTGAAAGGAAGTAAAATCTGGTTCTCATTTGGCGAGACTGAACTTCCGCTTACATCTCATTTTCGAGCAGAGCAGAGCAAACATTTTTGTCAATCTGTTATATTTATGATTTAATATACTCTTCTTTAGGCTCAAATTCGCGCAGATCAATATTTTGAAAAAATCTATTAACTATTAACATTCCTCTTTATAATATCGCCTGTCAAGGAGTAATTAGACTCAGAGGAAGTAAAATATTATAATAACGTATTTCCTTTAACCTTCTTCGCCGACGACGTGCGACGTGCGACGTGCGTAGTAAACTCCAGGTGTTATTCGAAACTCAAAGAAGGGATACGAAAAAATGGTTTGAATGAACGAATTAAGTGCACGAATAACCGACTCTTTTACATTCTATATAGCTGACAGATTTTCTAGGTACCATATTTTAATGTAAGCTTCACGTGATATTTAACGTAAAATATAGTAAGATTTGTATCTATGGTGATTTTTTCCTTGAAAAAGCCCGAACCTCTATGGAGCAGCGGACACTTCGTGTTATGTCGGAAACTTCCTTCAGCAACCGTAGATGTCCGCTCTATAGAAGAAACACAGCGGGCAAAGACACGTCCTCAAGACGTTCATCCGCTATTGGGCACATACCGTATTTACTCCAATAAACGCCCCGGGCGTTTATTTAAAAAATATATTTTAGGACGGGCGTCTATTGGAGAGGGGCGTTTATAAGAGACGGGCGTTTATTTAAAAAAATGAAAGCTAGTGCTGAAAACTATGTCACCGTTAAAGTGACAGTCAAAAGGAAGCGCGAGGTTGGACTTAGTGTTTATACCAGAACAAACAGAACGTAGCGACAAAGACAATGTAGCCAGTGACACACCAAACGTGTTGCAGGTCATACGTAATGAACCTTGATCTTTTAAATAATATAGGACCATTGCAACCCTCTTTTCAGCTGAAATCGTATCAACACGAAATGATTCTTTATTAGGCTCAATGATAAGTCTGATCGAATCTACAAGTTTCATAAAAGTTACATAATCCATTGGAATATTTTTACACCATTCCTCTTCCAATAACTGTCCAGACAACAAATTCCGCCACCACATATCAGTACGACCAGGGTTCACCCAGTGTTTCCTCTTTCTAACATTAAGCCTATAAAAAGATTTATAATTTAATAAATAAACTCAAAAATTGTTATTTCTATATTATTTTCAATAATAAGAAACAACCACATCATCACTCACCTTTGCGAAACTTTTTTCAAATTTCTTCTCAGTTTTATTTGATCATCAATCAAATTTTGCAAACACATTTGTTGTTGATTTCGTAAACGTAGTAAATTTAAAATATTTTGCACATAAGTAGTTGTAGTTGCACCAATGGAACTTATCAGATGGGCTATCATAAAAACCAAATTACGAAGAACATGCTCTCTTGAAGGCGCCATTATAGATTTGTCGCAAGGAATAGAGACTAGGAACTAGTAGTCTATTGTTTAAAATTTAACTCGCCAAAACCGTATCGAAATTTCTCATGTAAACGGAACGCTAATTTCAAACCGGTTGGAATCTTAAACCGGTTTGAGTTCAGTACGGCCTCCATGTAAACGCACTCTTAGTTCCTGCGAATTACGACGCCTTCACAAAGAACAAAGAGATATCCATTGTTGGATGAAGAGCTTTCGAAAAGAAAGAGAATGTAAAAGTCTTTGTTAGAGCTAAAACATCGAAAGAAAAAGAGTTATCGAATGTTTCCAGTGCAATTTTTGATCAGAATATATCTATATACTAATATCTTCTTATACTAATACGCAATCTTGCTTTTTTCTTACCTAACTTTGAAAGAAAGAACTTTCGGAAAATTTTCTCGGGAAGTTCGTCAATGGATATTTGTTTATGTTTTTTCCGTATTAGTATAAGGCACTCCGGTTTAGTGCTTATAATTGTTTTATGATATGAAATACGTTAGGGAAGACATGACATAGCATCTCAGGCGGAGACTTCGAATTACAATCGAACGTAGCAGCTATTGACAACGAATGATAAATAGTCGTTTGAAGAAAAAAGAAGCGTTTGTTTACATTTTTTAAACCGAAGTATTAATAAGAAACATGCATAAAAAAAACAAGTATTTATTACGAAGAATAGTTTTTACACATTTACGACTTATGTTGTGTAATGTTGAAGGTTAAGACGTATCAAACGGCATTTTATCCAGTTTCGGTTTGTTTTCTTAGATTTCCAAATAAAAGAAAGAAAATTTAGTGTTGTACATGGTATTTTTTAGTACAATGATAGAAAGAAGAAAGTCAAGAAGTAATAAAAGATTAGAGATTTGATTAATCTGTTGGTTTTGGCAGTGAGTAAAATTAATTACCGATGGCGTTTTTCTAATTAGAGATCTCTCTGTTCCTGGAATTTATAAAGAAAGAACTTTGAAGAAACTTCAGCTTTGAAGAAAGAAACATTATTTGGAGGTATGATTCTTTTTAGGATTTAGTTAATACCTTACTTATATCGTATATATGTAAATTTGTATACACTCCAAAAGTTAATTTTGCGTGGGTAGTTTAGTGTGTGAGTGAGATATTTCACAATTTGTGAATAATTTTTCTGAGATTTAGCATTGATAATTATGAATATGTTTACCACAAAGACTGAAAAAATTTTTGGTTGACAATAAAGTTAGAAAGTGGAAAGAATTAAGAATTGGTTAGGATTCAGAAGTCGAAAAAATACATGGGGTGTCGAAAAATTTGGTTCCAGAACTTTTTGGGGACGGGTGTGACGTCATTAGGATCTTTGATGGACTATATCTCCGTAACGGTAAGTCGTACACAGCCGATCCCATACATTTTCTTGATCAACTTTTCGAGCTCTTCAACTTATTGGTACTTATCCTTTTGAATTGTGTGATTTTATTTTTTATCATCCCTATAATTTGAAAGAACACGGGTGAAGATCGGGGTGTAACTCATGTAACTCATTGGGGACGGGTGTGACGTCATCTAAAAGTGAACCGGTAAAATATTTTTACCCGGGATACTAGTCTATATACTAATAGCGAGTTGTGCATCCACTTTTTAGTTCGGTCAGTGTGAATAAAAGGACTGGGAACGAAATGTTCGTATAGACTGTGATATAGTGACATTTTAGGTCGTGCGTAACTGAGTTGTCGAGATATAGGCGATATTAGTATTATAGGAGTAGCGCGACGTCAGTGGGCACATTGCATTGCACCCTAAATAGAACGCGATATTTAAGGGCAAATATCTCGAGAACCAATGGGAATAACTGACGTCACTTTGGGCGTGCGATATTGGCGATGGGGTGTCGAAAAATTTGGGTCTGAAACTTTTTGGGGACGGGTGTGACGTCATCAGAATTTTTGATGGACTATATCTCCGTAACGGTAAGTCGTACACAGCCGATCCCATACATTTTCTTGATCAGCTTTTCGAGCTCTACAACTTAGTGGTACTTATTCTTTTGGATTGTGTGATTTTATTTTCGGCATATTGTTTTAATATGCCTGATGATGATAGTGGAGGCCGTTCAAAATGTAGTGCCGCGCTATTCGTGAAAAAAATAAATAAATAGAAATGTAATGTTTCTATTATTTCTATTGTTTCCACGTAAAAGCTGATGAGATTAAAAAAAATCAGACAATAAAATTAAATATTAAACTTGACACAACTGCGATTGTAATTAAAATGAGATGCTGAAAGTCTGAAACCTGGATTGAATCTTGAAAATCTATTAAGGTATTGTATAAAAAAACGAGACAATAGATTGGAATTTATTAATTACATTCGCATACCTATTTTTTGTCTGATTAATTAATCTCTTTTGTCGACTTGAGGACCCCCTCGCAATCATCACCAATGCGTCTGTTTCAAATGAAATATAAGTTTTATGATTAATCTATCTATCTATATATATATTTATAAAAACTCAATAGATAAATATAATCTTTACCAAATAAGGACAAAAAACAACCTTTCATATTGTTCAATTTTTTTTTATGTAATAGCTTTGATCCGCATTTTGAGCTCTATAGGGTGGCACTACTTATCCTTTTGGATTGTGTGATTTTATTTTTCGTCACAACCATATTAAGAAGAAGAACATGGGATAGCGATAAACCATGGGGAAAGTAAACCTGCAAAAACATTTTACAAGCTATATTATATATACACCCCTAAATTATGAAAAAGGAAGAGCGCGGGTGGTAGGGGCGGCAAATAATGGGAAAAATTAACCTGTAAAATGTTTTTACCCGGGATACTAGCATGTATCATTTATGTATGTATGAAAAACATTTTACCGGTTCACTTTCCCCATGAGTTACTGACCCCAACCCCTTACCCTTTCTCTTACAATATGGCGGTGACCATGGAGCTTTACAACTTAGTGATACTTAACATTTTGGATTGTGTGATTTTATTTTCGGTCACCCCTATATTGATAGGAAAATCATGGGATGGGGGTAACTACTCATGGGGAAAGGGAACTGGTAAAATATTTTTACCCGGGATACTAGTCTTCTTATACTAATACTAAATCTTGCTTTTTTCTTACCTAACTTTTAAAGAAAGAACTTTCGGAAAATTTTCTCGGGAAGTTCGTCAATGGATGTTTGTTTATGTTTTTTCCGTATTAGTATAAGGCACTCCGGTTAAGTGCTTATAATTGTTTTATGATATGAAATACGTTAGGGAAGACATGATATAGCACCTCAGGCGGAGACTTCGAATTACAATCGAACGTAGCAGCTATTGACAACGAATGATAAATAGTCGTTTGAAGAAAAAAGAAGCGTTTGTTTACATTTTTTAAGACAAAGTAATAATAAGAAACATGCATAAAAAAAACAAGTTTTTATTACGAAGAATAGTTTTTACACATTTACGACTTATGTTGTGTAATGTTGAAGGTTGAAGACGTATCAAACGGCATTTTATCCTATCTCGGTTTGTTTTTTTAGATTTCCAAAGAAAAAAAAGAAAATTTAGTAAAAACTGTGTTGAGCATGGTATTTTTTAGTACAATGTTAGAAAGAAGAAAGTCAAGAAGGAATAAAAGATTAGAGATTTGATTAATCTGTTGGTTTCGGCCGTGAGTAAAATTAGTTAATACCGATGGCGTTTTTCTAATTGGAGATCTCTCTGTTCCTGGAATTTATAAAGAAAGAACTTTGAAGAAACTTCAGCTTTGAAGAAAGAAACATTATTTGGAGGTATGATTCTTTTTAGGATTTAGTTAATACCTTACTTATATCGTATATATGTAAATCTGTATACACTCCAAAAGTTAATTTTGCGTGGGTAGTTTAGTGTGTGAGTGAAATATTTCACAATTTGTGAATAATTTTTCTGAGATTTAGCATTGATAATTATGAATATGTTTACCACAAAGACTGAAAGAATTTTTGGTTGACAATAAAGTTAGAAATTGGAAAGAATTAAGAATTGGTTAGGATTCAGAAGTCGAAAAAATACAGCCTTTTATTTAAATTTTCTTATTTTCTTAATTTTTTTTGTAGCAAGTTGTTTGAGAGACTTGGAACTATGACGTCATTATCATGACGTTAAAATGTATTGCCGACTACATGTCGGTCACAATTGAATTTGTGTGCAATTTTTCGCTGGGCTTAATATATATGACATTAAACGCATAATTATTGCGTTAACTGTTGCCGTTTGGGGCCCATATTGGCTCAAATTGATTTCTTCAGTAAAACTTTACATTAAATATGATTCGACGTAAACATGTAATAACATTTTTAACAAACAAACTTCTTCCGTGTTCTGTGAATTCTATTTTTGGCGACAAATAAAGGAGTTTTACCTCAATACACCGCGTTATCAATGCTTGGTAAAAATGTATGGCGGGTAAAAAATTCATGAATCGATGAAAGATTTTAGGGCGGCGTTTTGGACTGCGTTTTTGTATTTCATAGAGTTATTATCAAATGGTTAGTATAGCGTGTAAAAACATCTTATTGGGAAAGATGTAAAAAAATTTTACACGCTATACTAGTCTTCTTATACTAATACTAAATCTTGCTTTTTTCTTACCTAACTTTGAAAGAAAGAATTTTAGAAAAAATATCTCGGGAAGTTCGTCAATGGATGTTTATTTTTTCCGTATTAGTATAGGGAGAATCTCTAGCTCCATCTTACGGGGTTTTATTACTTCGCGGAGTTTTTGTACCTTCAGGAAGACATCATAAAGCCGCACGGAGGAGAAGGCAATGCAATGGTTTTTGCGTTCGAAAGTTCATCAAATTTTTTAAACGTTCATTTCTTTAAACGAAAACTGAAGACGATGTGTGTAAAAGTATTTGTTTTTGTTTTTATTTTTTTATCCAACGCTTTAAGTTTAGTAATAAAGAATAACAACATTGATCGGTGTCAGTAACTATTCTATCCGACGAGATAGTCGATGTAGACCTGTTATGTGTTATCAGTTTAGCATTTTCTACCGATGTCTATTTTTTTAATGTGTTTGAACGTAGCTTTTTCGTATCAGTTAGTTTTGACTACTATGCCGAAATGTGTAGCTAGCAGTTTATTGGGTATTTTATTGTAGTATTTGGATTGTTATTATTAAGGTATTAGAAAAACGAAGGTAGCAAGATCATTGTTATATTGTTTTGATAGTGTTTGATTGATATCTTTTTGTTTTAGATAAGAAAATTGAATAGTATAGATGAATGATAAAATCTTGGTTATATACATATATACATGGTTTTTGTATCATGATGCACAAGTGGAGTTTTGGGTTTTGACATTTCCACAATTCATAGCAGAATAAAGATTTGAAAGATAAAAACGTCTGAGAAGGTATTGTTTTTGTTAGCTTTAGTTAATAGAGAAATGTGAAGGTATTTTCTTATATTTCAGAAGTTTAATCGTGGTTAGATAAGAGTATACATTGTTAGGTAGGAGTATACTGTCTATTGTCTCTAAAAATAGCATTCTTAGGATTTATGGTGCCACACCAAAAATCAATTTGAGGCTAGAGATGCAATAATATTATGGCTGATCGTAAAAAAAGTAAACAAAACACAACAATCACGTGATTCAATGCGTAGCCCCTTTAAATGATCGATCCAAAATATTTATACAACAATTTTGTGTTAAATATGATATAATTCCAACATGGAACAATTTTTGTAAATACACTTATCATGGCAGTATTGCGTGTAAAAACAATTTACGGAGAAAAACCGTAAAACGTTTTTACACGCTACACTAGTCTATATACTAATAGCGAGTGTGCATACCACTTTTATTTTAGAGAGTGATACATTTAGAAAAATTTAACGGTCATTTTCTCACGAGGGGCGCGTAAAACCACGCTGCTGCGAGAAGCGTTTTTTTTTTCAGTATTAGTATATTAGTAGTAGCAAATGACGCGACGTGAATTTTTTGGCACGGGTAACATTGCATTGCATCCTCAATGGAACGCGACGTTTAGGGGCAAATATCTCGAGAACCGATGGGGATAACTGACGTTTTTGGGGTCCGCAATATTGGGCGATGGGGTGACCAAAAAAAAACTGGGTCTAAAACTTTTTTGGGGACGGGTGTGACGTCATCAAAATCTTTGATCGACGATATCTCAGTAACGGCACGCCGTACGCAGACGATCCCATACATTTACTTGATCAACTTTTCGAGCTCTTCAACTAAGTGATACTTATTCTTTGCAATTCTATGATTTTATTTTTCGTCACCCCTATATTTAGTAAGAGGAGAGCACGGGTTGGGTGAACTGAATGGGGAAAGTGAACCGGTAAAATGTTTTTACCCGGGATACTAGTTTATATACTAATAGCGAGTGTGCATACCACTTTTATTTTAGAGAGTGATACATTTAGAAAAATTTCACGGTCATTTTCTCACGAGGGGCGCGTAAAACCACGCTGCTGCGAGAAGCGTTTTTTTTCAGTATTAGTATATTAGTAGTAGCAAATGACGCGCCGTGAATTTTTTGGCACGGGTAACATTGCATTGCATCCCCAATGGAACGCGACGTTTAGGGACAAATATCTCGAGAACCGATGGGGATAACTGACGTTTTTTGGGTCCGCGATAATTTGGCGAAAGGGTGACGAAAAAAAATTGGGTCTAAAACTTTTTGGGGACGGGTGTGACGTCATCAAAATGTTTGATCTGCGATATCTTCGAAACGGCACGTCGTACGCAGACGATCCCATACATTTTTTTGATCAGCTTTTCGAGCTCTACAATTTAGTGATACTTATTCTTTACCATTTTGTGTTTTATTTTCGGCATCTTTTTTTAATATGCCTGATGATGGTAGCGGGGGCCGTTCAAAATGTAGTGCCGCGCTTTTCGTGCAAAAACAGAAATAAATAGAAATGTAATGTTTCTATTGTTTCCATAGTTTACTCGTAAAAGCTTATGAGATTAAAAAAACCAGACAATAGAATTAAATATTAAACTTGACATAACTGCGATTGACACTGTCTGATCATCAGATATTGTTTTGAAAACTTAAGCATTACGGGATTATAAATAATACAATATTATAAAAAATTATCTAACGGAAAACAGCATGTAACTTATCGTAACAAAAGTCTCTCCATAAACATAATCTGTGGTGTACCGTAGGGCTTAATATTACTGTTTTTAATTTACGTGAACGACTTTGTGAATTTCTCATTAAAGCTTAATAAACCAGGTTCCTTTCAAATTCTGAAACTTTTTAATGAAAATGAATGAAGACATCCTTGCATAATTTACATTTCAAGCAAACAAATTATCACTAAAAATGTCAAAAAGACTAAATTTTCGCTTTTTCCTTCATCTAGAAAAAAACGTCATATTCCAAGTAATCTTCCAAACTTATGAATAGAGAGCCCGGCGTCCTGACTATTCTTTTCCTCTGCTGGATATTTCTTAGCTGACATTTTTCATTGCAGAGAGAAAAGAGAAAAGTTCTTCTCAATCGCTTTTAAAACATTTAAAATGTGAAATGTAAAAATGTAAAAACCTGTAAAAAGTTTTTACCCGGGATACTATATACTAATAGCGAGTTGTGCATAACAAATTTAGTTCCGTCAGTGTGAATAAAAGGACTGGGAACGAAATGTTCGTATGGAAAATGTTATGATTAAATTTTAGGTCGTGCGTAACTGAGTTGTCGAGATATAAGCGATTAATATTATAGGAGTAGCGCGACGTCAGTGGGCACATTGCATTGCCCCCTAAATAGAACGCGATTTTTAAGGGCAAATATCTCGAGAACCAATAGGAATAATTGACGTCATTTTGGGCGTGCGATATTGGCGATGGGGTGTCGAAAAATTTGGGTCTAAAACATTTTGGGGACGGGTGTGACGTCATCAGACTTTTTGATCGACGATATCTCCGTAACGGTAAGTCGTACACAGGCGATCCCATACATTTTCTTGATCAGGTTTTCGAGCTCTGCAACTCAGTGATACTTATTTTTAGCAATTATGTGATCTTACTTTTCGCCACCCCTATGTTTTAAAAGAACACAGGCGAAGATGGGGATGTAACTCATGTAACTCATTGGGGACGGGTGTGACGTCATCTAAAAGTGAACCGGTAAAATGTTTTTACCCGGGATACTAGTCTTCTTATACTAATACTAAATCTTGCTTTTTTCTTACCTAACTTTGAAAGAAAGAACTTTTGGAAAATTTTCTCGGGAAGTTCGTCAATGGATATTTGTTTTTTCCGTATTAGTATAGGGGGAATCTCCCATTAGGGGAATCTCTAGCTCCATCTTACGGGTTTTTATTACTTCGTGCAGCGTTGTGCCTTAAGGAAGACATCATAAAGCCGTCTGGAGGAGAACGCAATGCAATGTTTCTCGCGTTCGAAAGTTCATCAAAGTTTCTCAACGTTCATTTCTTTAAATGAGAAATGAAGACGCTGTGTGTAAATTTTTTGTTTTGGTTTTTAAAAAAAAATTATATCCAACGCTTTAAGTTTAGTAATAAAGAATAACCACATTGATAAGTATCAGTAACTATTCTATCCGACGAGATAGTCGATGTAGACCTGTTATGTGTTCGTGTTATTAGTTTATCATTTTCTACCGATTTCTATTTATTTTTTTAATGTGTTTGAACGTAGCTTCTTCGTATCAGTTAGTTTTGACTACTATACCGAAATATGTAGCTAGCAGTTTATTTGGTATTTCATTGTAGTATGTGGTTTGTTATTATTAAGGTTCGCTATTAGGGAAACGAAGGTAGCAAGATCATTATTATATTGTTGTGATTTGATTAATATCTTTTTGCTTTAGATTATTATAAAATTGAATAGTAGAGATGAATGTAATTCAAGAAGAGAGTGAAAATGATGGTTATATACATATTTACATGGTTTTTATATCATGATGCACAAATGGAGTTTTGAGTTCTGAACATTTCCACAATTCATAGCAGAATAAAAATCAGTTTGAAAGATAGAAATGTCAGAAGGTATGTGTGTTTTTGTTTGCTTTAGTTAAAGAGGGAAATTTGAAGGTATTATTTTATACCTCATAAGTTTAATTGTGTTTAGGTAGGGGAATACATTGTCCACGATCTCTTTTCTTAATCTCTCTTCTAAATATTCTTTAGTAGCCAGGTGGTAAAAAATGTTTTACCTAGCTTTTTGTTTAACTGTTCAACTTCTGAAATCTCTAAATAGGTAAAATAGCACTAAAAAATAGGGGAAATTGTATTCTTTGTATGATCGATCAAACACAACATTTTTGTATATAAACAGTCTGTCGTCTGTCTGTCGGTCATTCTGTAATGCTGCAGTTCTCTCCGCCCGTGTGGTAACGCCCTCAACACTTTTATGTTTCCAATTCAAATAATAACTAATCATGGCGGTATATAGCATGTAAAATCATTTTATGGAGCGAAACTGTAAAATGTTTTTACACGCTACACTAGTCTAGTACCTATTCTTTTGGATTGTGTGATTTTATTTTTCGTCACCGCCATATTGTAAGAGAGAGGGTAAGCACGGGGGTTGGGGTCAGTAACTCAGGGGAAAAGTGAACCGGTAAAATGTTTTTACCCGGGATACTAGTCTTGAAACTAAGGGTGGTTCTGGACCGTCTGGTCAAGACTCTGATGGGTGGAGAAAAATCTTAACATCGAGAATGTATGGTGACTGTAGAGATCTTAGGCTTGCGATAGCAAATATAACCAAAAGCTTATGCACAGAGAGTGTAGATGACAAATCGCTCGAAGGGTTTCTGGCGTGACGCTCCACTCTTGCTGGCCCTTGTTTTTTCGTATCATTATACAAGGACACCAGCGGTTGGTGATCAGTGACGACCACGAACTTATTACCATACAGATAGATTCTGTTGGAGACAATGCCAAATTGAACAGCGAGACTGTCGCCTTCAATCTTGGAATACCTTTGTTCAGTCTTAGTCTGAGTACGACTAGTGTAGTTAACTGGTCTCCAAAAACCAGTTTCATCTTCTTTTTGGTAAAGTGTTGCTGCAATGCCTTCTGGCCCTCTATCAACAATGAGTTGAGTTTCTCTGCCTTGAACCCAATGTGCCATGACCTTGTCACTAGTCAGGGCATTCTTCAACTTTTGGAACGACTTTTCACATGCCGATGTCCATTTGAATCGAGCATTCTTCGTCAACATCGCTCTTAACGGAGCCGTAATATCACTGTACGTTTTCTCTGTGTCAAACAGAAGTGATTGGTTGTATTGACACCTTTGCAAGAACGATTTCACTTCAGCGACCGTCTTTGGAGTAGCCTTTTGATGGATTACTTCAACTTTCTTGGGATCCGGTTTCATACCGTTCTGGTCAAACACGAAACCAAACCAGGCTACTTCTTTCAGGTTGAACTCGCACTTTTGTTTGGTGTGGATCGAAATAGTCCTTTCAAATTTTTTAAATGTTCTTCTTTGGTTGTGCCAAACACCAATAGATCATCTTGGATCTGAATTACACCTTAAAGTCCGTGCAAACTGAGTCGGAATTTTTCGTGGAATTCTTGGGATGCGGGCCATGCACCTTGAGCCAAACGTTTGAAACAAAACAAGCCTTCATGCGTGTAAAGGGTGGTTAACTCACGCGAGCGTTTACCTAATTCCATTTGGTGGAATGCATGAGTAAGATCAAAACGAGTAGCGCTGTTAAGTTTATGTCTTAACTCTTGAACAGTCGGTACTGGAAAATGGGTCGTTTTAATCGCCATGTTAGCATGTCGCATATCTGCTGTCATTCGAATTTTTCCCGGTTTCTTTTTCTCCGTAATCACTACGTTGGAGATTCATTTGTATTCTACGGTCGAGTCTAATGGACTTTCGATGAGGTCATTTTCTTTAAGCTGTTGTAAGTGTTTCGACAGTCTTTCTTGATATCCTAGTGGCACTCGTCTTTCTTTTTGTAAGACTGGTTTAATACTATCGTCAATTTGGAAATCAACGACCTGACCTTTCAGTTTGCCAATTCCCTCGAAGAGTTTGTCATAAGAGTTCACTAATACCTCAACGTCGTTGTCACCTTTGAAGTCAGATTTGAAGTCGATTTACTTTTTCGTCAAACGATCCTTCTGGGCATATGTGTAATATACCCATCTTCTTTGCAGCCTTGTTGCCAAGTAAAGGTTCCGCTTTGTGACCACGTACTACTTAGATAAAATCTCGGATTTTCTTTCCACATTTCGCAGTAATATCAACGTATGCGAGACCGACAACTTCAATACCTTCTTTTACACCGTAAGGTCTGAGTATCACTTTTGTCTTTATCAACTTGCTGGACGAAATACCTTTTCAGGAAGTAAGATCTTTCTACATCCTGAATTAACCAAAATGTCAACGTCCGCACCATTAATTGCTACCGATACTATTTCGCCAGCTCGTCGTCGCTTCCTTCGTCTTCCAACTTGTTAATGATGCGGCCAGCCATTTCACTGTCAGTCGTACTTTCGGCATCGTTGTCCTCTTCCGACGACTCGTCTGCGATTTTGCGAACTTTACCCGGGCACACTTTACTATCCGTGAAGTGTCCCTTCCGGTCACAAGCCTTGCAATTTTTTCCTTTCGCAGGACATTTTCCTTTTTGGTGGGCTTGATGTTTTGCATAACCACAAGAATCACACAATTTCCTATCGCGTTGCTTGCTGTCGCCATTGTTGTGATCAAATTCCTTCGAGGGCGATCTGTTGTTTCTTGGAAGTCTGTTGACATTATCCGTTTTCTCCATCTTTTCTGCCTGCTTTGTACTAGATTCCATTGCAGTACCTGTCCTAATGAAGTCATTATACGACGGGCCTTCAGATAACGCCTTTTTTCGTAACTTGTTGTTCTCTGTTTGTATCACGAGCTGCTCGTTCTCGTGCCTTGCGGCATTTCACAAAATAACTTATAGACAGGAGAGATATCATTAATTTGAGCCATCAAAGCTGTGTGGATTTTATCGACAGCTTGTTGAAAAGTGTCTTGTTCAGTAACTTTCCCTTCATGCTTAAACAACGCAACCATTTCATCACCGCCCGATGATTTCTTTTTGTCATCATCTTGTACGTCCACCGTGATAAACACCAGCTTCGCACGTTTTATATATTTATCTAAGTTCTCTAACGTGTAGATTATCAAGGCAAAGGCACGAAAGATAAGCAAATCAGCGTGGTCCATGCTCGATGCTGGGTAGTGATCAACAGACACACTCGCGAATGTTGGAAAGCCGGATCTGGAAAAATCAAACTTACAGCATGTGAGAAAAGTTCCACTCCTCGTCGCCAAATGATGTGTCCGAAACTTGGGGTATTAAAAAGACAACAAATGCAGTTTAATAAAACCTTGTTCAAAACACGTCTTGTCAGCGTGACGAGCCCGGCCAAAAAGACCTTGGACTCGCTTATCCATAAAATATATCCATAATAAGTTTACATCACATCAATCCTTTAAGTACAAGACCAGTCGGAGCCATAAGGCGGAATAACTTGTTAGTAAAATCTGTTAAAACAGCGACGTTTGGAACCAGGAGCCTATCTAGCCTTGGATCAAGAGTTTGGAATAACTTCTCGAGTCATTGAAAATGTTGCAAAAATTTAAGTACTTTCAAACGAGCTATTAAACAATGGGATGGTTCCAGATGTTACTGTAAAATCTGTTTTTAAAGAATATTTCTATATTTGTATATAAAAAATTATTTAAATAAAAATTATTTGAAAAATTTCTTAATTGTAATTATGTTCTTTTAGTAATTTTAGTAATTTTCTTTTTGTATTAGTCGGTTTTGATTAGTTTTTTCCAATATTTATTGTAAAGACTAGGTTTTTGTTATACCGACTATAAATAAATTAACAACAACAACAAGAACCATGCCTACATTTCGCGCCGCGATAAAAATCTCCCTCATCGTGACATTTTCCGCCTTCGTGTGAACATAGCCTTAGAAGAGTTTGATTACCCAAAGATCAAGATGGCACAATAGAATGAATTTTGCAAGATCGACAATTTTCATAATAAAATCTAAACTGGCAGAGCAACCCCGACAATTTCAATTAGGCGTCCAAAAGGAGTTACTATATGTTATAATATATGTTGTGCGTTGTATACATTAATCAGTGGCGGATCTAGCAGAAATTTAACTGGTGTAAGCCAATTTGGTGGAGAATTTCAAAAAAAGAATTGCCAATTAAATTGAAATCATCCTTTTGGAAACACTCTTCTCCGTAATTTACACCAGTAAAATTGCTGTTAATAGTCTATATGAGAGAAATCGTCAAACAAATTCTTATGATGCAAGCCTCTTGTTTTATTGTAAGATGTATAATAGCTACTTACTTGGTAGGTTTGGCAGGGTGTTAAATCTTTGATTTCTCTTCTCCCTTCTACTTCCACACACCACCACCACACCCCTCTCCGTGCATCTCAATATATATTGAAAATACCCCTGTCACGGACCCTACACAGTTATCTCTAACATTTTTAACAATTACTATATACCTCAATAGCAGAATCTATAGCTACAACAGAAAATATTCCACCGTCTATTTAAGTAACCATGTGCCTAATTCTATATGTGACGATTTTAAGGCCTTAAAAAAGGATAACCATTGTTTCTTTGTTTTATTTTTTTGATATAAATGAGGAGCAGGAAAATCTTTATAATGTTAAATTTTAAGGAAGTATATAAATTTTAGAGTCACAAAATAACATACCAAAAATTAAAATCAAGGCTGAAAAATCTTTTATTTTTGAAACTTTTTTAATTCAAAGGATCGAGGTAATTATAAAAATCTGTTTTTATTTTTAAACATTTCATAATCATAGAATGATCAAATTTTTGTTGCTCTCCTGTTATAAAAATTAGAAGTGATTCAAGGAAGTGATTTAGGGAAGCAATTCAGTGATTTATCAAATCCATTCAGAGATTCACTGAATTGCTTATTTAAGTGATTATCAATTCAGGGATATCGATTTAATAATGGGTATCCTTTCCCTAAAATCGTCACATTTCTTTATCCTACCAACCAAATCGAAGTTATGGACTGTACACATCTTCTCTAAATCTTAAGAAATCACCTGGTCTATTTAGTATATCCCTTCTAAACATCCTCTTTTCTGCAAAGGCTGAACTTTCTGTTCCACTCGCTACAATTATTAACCTTTCCTTTTCTACTGGTGCATTTCCAAATAACTTAAAAATAGCTATTCACAAAAAACTTAAATAGAGTTTACAAACCACAGAACGATTACTCTACTATCTAATATAGATAAAATTCTGGAGAAACTATTGTACAAACGTGAATGTGGGTTTCTTGAATCAAATAAATCATTGTATAAACAACAATTTGGATTTCGAAAAAAATTACTCTACTGCCTAAACATGTCTCAGAAAATTATGGACACACTTGACCAAGGTAACTATGCTTGTGGTGTATTTGTAGACTTACAAAAGGCATTTGGCATTGTCGATCACATTATTCTACTTAAATTATTTTATTATGGAATTAGTGGACCTGTTCTTACTCTATTCAGATCATACCTCAAATCGAAAGCAGTGAATTCTAATTAAGTTTATTAAACATGGGGTTCCCCTAAAGCCTCCTTAACTATGATTTTAGGTTATTTATCAATAGGAAACGTCTTCATTCTGGTCCAACTATTAAATACTTGACAACGATCTTAGCTGGAAGTCCCGAATTAATAGTGTTACAACTAATGGAGCCCTTTCAAAAATTTGTTATCTTGTACCTCTTGCAGTATTAAAGTTAATCTACTATGCCATTTTCCATTCACACCTACAGTATGGCTGCCAAATGTGGGGTTAACCTGATCGTCAAACAAATCTCTGTCCTTCAAAACTTCGCAATGAGATTCATGGTATTTAAATCTTGAACTGAGTCTACATGCAGTCTCCTACTCCAAATTTGAAATACTTAAGTTTTCAACCATGGTTCATTTACAAAATGTTCTACATCTTTTGTTCCACAAAGAAATGCTTGATGCAATTCAAGCTACTTTGGCCTATAACCCCTCACATGGCAAATCTACTCGTGCATAAATGAATCTGGCCTTTTAAAACTCCCCCCTTGTCAATACAACTGGTTTTGGCAAAAATTCCATCAGATAAAATGCACTTTGTTCTGGGAACCACATCCAGTCTCTACTACCTACTAAGTTAATTTATTTCCACAACATTAAAGGTAACCTAAAAAGTCTGGTGAGTCCTGTTCTTTGTCCAACTGTACTTTTCCAAAGGGGTCATTGCCTTCTTTGTCTTAGTTTTTGCTAGTAGCAAGGTTTACAAGGAGAATGACAAAATGCAAAACAATGAGAACACTTCAGATAGTACTAGTACAAATGCCAAATGATGTAAGTAAATCTCAGAATTATGCAATGGAAAAAACACACATCAACCCTGTTGTCATTGTTGAAGAGAAATCATTGGGGATAACCAAGTTCATGAAAAAATTAGGACTCAATTCAATTCAATTCAATTAATTTATTTGCCATTATTGCATACATGACAATAATTAAGTTACAAAGAATAAAGTTAGTATAATAATATGGACCAGGAGATCACCACATATAGTACAGCTACAATAAACAACTACAAGACTTAGTGAATGCCCCTTTCCAAACAAAAATATCAAAATCATTAAACATCAATATATTATAGGAAAACAACCACAAAAAGATTAAAAATTTTATTGATATAAATGTTGTTATCAATAATTTCACTCTCACAATTGCCAGCCAGATAGTGAAAACCAGGTCTTGCAAATAGTGAATCCTTTTTGACAGTACAATCTTCATTCAAAAAATTAAGAACTTTCAGGTTTTCCATGTGGCATGATTTATGAACCTCTTGAGAGAATGAGTTGCATGCCAGAAAATGTGGATCACCAAATTTTATATAGTATTCTTCATCCACATATTTGATATAATGTGACTGTCCAAGGGAAAAAAAGTACAATTTATCGATCTCTCATCGATAATGTATAATATAATATAGGTTACCGATAATCTGTATAATCAGTCAGTATAATCTACCGGTAATTTTACCTATCTATTGGTAAGAAACTATATTTCCGTTAAAAGCTCAGACTATTACCGATGTGAATTATTACTGGAAGTTCATAACACTGTTTTAAAAGATGAGAGAAAAATATATTTTGCTGTTCTTTCCAAGAAGTGTGACATAAAAAATTAATTTCAAAAATGTGATTATGCGCAGGAGAATTGTTTAACGTAAATAAATAAATGTAAATGAAATAGTCACGTGTAAAGAAAAATCTTTTGAATTACCGATATTTTAGATAACCTGCCGATAACTTATCGGTATTGTGTCGTTCTCAGATCGGTAATCAGTATATCAGGGGAAAAAAATTATACTCTGGAAATTAGTATATCAACTAGAGTGTCTTTTTTTCTATTTGCTGACTTGTGGATTCCCAAGAAATGTAAGTGTTTCCAAAATTATATGCTTCGCACATTTACTTTTAAAAATTCTACACAGCTCCTTTAAAGCACATCGGAGTGAAGTATCAAAATGTGACATGACTTAGACTTGATCACGGGTCTCAGCGGTCGCACTCGAAGAAACTATCCATTACACTACATAATAGTTAATAAATTAATAGTAAATAAATTCTCTGTTCTACTCTATTATTTTCAGAATGTTAAGGATGCAGCCTGGAAATTTGGAGTTTAGAAAACGATGAATAAAAAAGCTGGATTTCTTGGTGTTTTCCATATATGGTCAACCAGAGGAAACTTACAGCCTAATGGTTAGTATGTATTTATCTTATCATCAGAAAATGCGTTTGAAGTGTTAAGATTGATCTAGTCTTGATACCATGAAAACCATTGATAAACTTTAAATATTTTCAGTTCCTATGTGTGTGTCAGTCTTGCACCTAAACTTAAAAGTTTGAAAGTAGCTTTTATCTCTTTATCTCTCTATGCACATCATAGTAATGGAAGATGGAAAATTAGCACAAAATTAGAAAAAACTGTCAACAAGGAGGGAGGATAATAATAAACTGCAAAAATTTCGCTAATCAGCCATTTCAAAAGTTATCCAGTTCTTTCCCAAGCAAAGAGTCCAGCTGCATCTTCACTTGAGTTAATAATGCATTTAGTTGACTGCAAAAAAATCAGATATATAAGTAAAAAATAAGTACTTGAACAGATCCGACATATTTAATGTGAATAAAACAGATGAGTCAGCAATTAAAAAGGTGACAAAAAACATGTAGAATACATTCTGAACATAACACCTTGTTTTTATTCTGTTTTATATGAAGTACATTTTTCTTCTTTCTATTGTTAAAGACAATGTGATGTTATAAATATAGCAAAATCTGACACCATGATGATCTCAGCACATGAGCATGAACAATAACAACAGGTGATAGACAAGAAAGGGAATTGTTGTGATCTTCATAAAAGTAGCACCTGAATTATCGTTGGTCATAAATATAAGCTACTATTTTTGTTGATTTTAATGATGACTTTCATAGAAGTAACTGAAAGGTTTGCATCGGTAATGATGATGTCAGCAGGAGGCGGTATTTATAACAACACATTGTCTTTAATTAAAAAAAATGATGTAAAAAGTGCCATTTCGCTGAAAGAGAGAAAACATCGGATTACGGTGAATGAAAAGATTTGAAACTACACATAGTCTCAATCAAATCAAATTTAACCACTCGTTTTTACTGAATCATAAATCGACATGACAACGACATCTCATATCAAGATTTATTCCGTCGAGACCAATAACACCTGAGAGCGTTCAGATTCTTAACATTCTTAATCTGAACTGATTGAAGACAAATAACTCACCACTTAATTTTTAACGAAACCACATCTTTTCTTCTAAAACTAAACTCAACGTTTTATGATTTCAGTCTGTTTTGAATTCTAAGAATCCATGCTTTGAAATTAAATCAAATGTTTTCAATCTGTGCTATTCTGTTCCCAAAAAATCGAATAATACTATTATCATACTATTGCTATCTTTTGAAGTTCACAGTCTTTTATTAATCTAACTTGAGATTTTAAAAAAATGTGATCAAAAGCTATGATCTCATGGATTCTTAGAACATTTGATTATTAGAAGATTTATGGAAATCTTTGTAAAACTTTGTGCAACAGATAAAACTCTAAATATCTTTCATGTAAAAATTCTTTCCTTCCTTGATGCTGAAAAGTTTCTGTCTGGCTGTGTTGCACTTTGTTAGTTGTGCGAATGGGGCAATCAGTGAAACTTGATAGAGTTAACCCGTTAACTCATTTTATTTGCCACCCCCCCCCCCCCCCCCCCCCATGGACACTTAATTCTCCTGCCTTCACCTTTGCACATGTGGTTTATACATATGACTTTTATCCCACTTCTATTCGTACGATCACCTCATCACCTCATTTCTTTATTGTTCTTATTTTTTAATTTATCTTATGATCTTATGTTTTGAATATAATGAAGTGTATAATGAACTCGAATGTTTCTGTTACTTTGTACTCACCCATGGACAGGCAAATAAAAGTAACTAGTAAATTTTTATACTCCATGATTGTTTAACTTTAGCGATATTTTTCATTGTAGTCATTCAATGTCCTGGTATCAACAGCTACAATGATAAAAATTCTGGTAAGATTTCTTTCTTTTGTAGCCGAGATAATCTCATTACATAAACTATCTACGGGGTTCGTACAGGACCTGGAAAACCTGGAAAATGGGTTAAGTTTGGCTAAAGTCAGGGAAAACCTGGAATAGTCAGGGATTTTTTTTAGATATTAGTCAGGGAATTTTGCTTCTGTCAATTGCTTTTCATAGCACACTCTATATTTATTATCATAATTGTCTTGTCTTTCAAAATCAAAAAAAGAGTGAAAAAAAATCAAATTGAAACAGCAGATATTGCTTGACACTCCTATAGAAAACACTCCTCCACAGAGATATTTTGAAGATTTTGCACACTGCGATCGATTCAATTAATGTAACCTTTGTATCACTTTTTTTTTGATTTTGAACATTGAACCGACATTGTTATGTCAGATCAGACTCAGTGGAATTCTTTTTTATAGTTTATGAGACAGATCAGTACAGTGATGCCAAAAGAAAATATGTGGAGGGTATGTGTTATTGGATTTATCTGCAATTATATTTTAATGGATCAGTGTACGCAAAACTATTTTTTGGTTGTGACTACCTTTGGTTGGTACCTGATGATCTTGCATATTTTACTCGTCTTAACGTAATATTTGATTGTATATGTAAATTATTGTCATCTTATGGCAACTACATACGACGGTCAAAGACTGGTGGTAAAAGTATCCTTACATCTAAACTGTAACAAACAGTAGGACCTGTAGTTCGACCAAATAGTCATTAGAAAATTCTCCAGACAGTAACCCTTCAACATACGATTCTGCAAAGTTTATATCCCATTTCAACCATTGAAACAAGATACTCACACTCAGCATAGTTCCCAATTTCTCTGTTATTATGTATTTATATACTTATTTGTTAGCAATATTTCCACTAGATAAACATTTCAGAAAAATTCTGCTTTACAATAATGTGTCCTGCATACAATACAGATTTAACTACAGTAAAATAATATATTAAAGGTGCAATAGTGAGACATTTATAACTGCGTAAAAGGAGCTATGGCATGTATCACATGATACTTGTGTTTGTTTTTTTAAGGTTAAAATTTGAAATAAAAACAAAAACACTAAAGTAAAACTCAATAAAAACAAAAATGAAAAATCAGTCCTCTGCAAGTAGAGAACTACTCAGGCTACACAGGTAAAAAGAGAAATATGCCATTATGCACTAAAATCACGGAAAGCATGAAAGTTGTAGGAAAATTTATATTTAAATTTAGATATTATGTTAGATATTATGGGTTAAGTAACATAATCTGATAAAGCAGGGGTTCGTACAGTCAGGGAAAGTCAGGATGAAAGGTTGCTTTTTTGCATAAGTCAAGAAATGTCAGGTGTTGTTAAGGAATTTTTTGAAAAGTCGGGAAAATGATTCAAAGTCTTTCCAGTACGAGAAATGCAATAGGTTGCTCTCTCTGAAAATCTGCTATTGGTTTCTAGGAAAATTGTCTTAGTTACTTCATTTTTGTTTGTTCTACGTGGCTTGATCATGAAAGTTTGTAAGGTGTTTCATAAGTTGTGGAAGGTAAAGTCAGTGAAAAACATATCTATTTTACAAGAAATTCAGGGAAAATAGTATATTTTTCAAGGAAAGGTCAAGGAATTTTTTAGGTTTAGAACTGTACGAACCCTGTATAGTATAGTGTTGAAAGCTTGTTCACTCACATATTAACTTCCGTAAACATTGATAGGCAAGATCACCTCAAATTATAAATGCTTCTCCTCAAAACTCAAGAAAACCTTCCTTAAATCTTCTCAATTTTCGATTTGATAAAGAAAAAGTGAGAACCACGCAAAATGGGTTAAAGAAATATTAATCAGACCTTTAAAGAAATGCATAATAAACTGTCTACTAGAAATGTTGACTAAAAAAGTGTTTTTAGTGTGAACTAGTCAGACAAAATGAAGGTAGTTCCAACCATGGGTGGCTATTCCAGCTATCATATCAGGAATTCATGGCCGAAATAGAAATAGTGATATCAGTGATACTGATGATGAATTCATCCTGGGAATATATATAGCTTATTGTTAGAGTTAATTCACATTAATTCTACCTGGAGTTTCCCTTGAAACGGTCTGCTCCTTTAAAACAAATGTGTAGCGTAAAGTTTCCAACATTTTAGACATCGCAAGTACCAAAATGTGACAGAATAAATGCCATAAACGATTGATGAATAACATCGGCCTAAAATGATTTCTCCTGATTTTTGGTATGCAATGTGCGATTCCAAAAGGGAGATTGCATCAGATTGGCTATCCCATAATATTTATATGATTTATCATCAATGATTTCTAATTGATCATAATGAGCCCACTGGAGCACTTGCAAGAGCATTGCTCACATTCATTTATCAATCATCCATACCAAGAAACTGGAGGTGAATACTTGAATCATTACAATGTAGATTTTAGTTCTCTGAAAGTCAGTCAGACAGAAGTTAAAACCAATTCAAGACTTATCTTACGGAAGTTTGAGCAAAATCAATTACCTATAAAAAACAGTTTTGAAAAACGAAAAAGGAAATTTAAATTTTTTTGAATACTTTACTCCCCCATGACATTGATACAAGTGCCTGATCTTTAGTGGCTTAAATTGACCTTCTTTCAACCGTACCGTTTTCAAAACTCCTTTCTGTACCCATAACTATGTTTCTTTGCTAGCAATATCATCTCAAATACAATGTTTATTGGAGAGGGAGGTTTAAAGGACGTGGGCGTTTATTAGAGAAAGTATGGTATCCCAATAAGAGCCCACCAATTACAAAAGCCTCCCCTTATTATGTGCAACAGAACTTTGAAGAAATGGTTCAAACAAAAGAATTTCAAGAAACACATTCATTAAAATATTTCACCATGAAAAAAATAAAACACCAACGTTGCTGCATTAATAAAATTGAGCAAATTTGGTCAAAAAGTAAAAATTTGGCATATATTGCATTCAATTTTTTCATAAAATGATTTAAATACTTTAGTCGGAGAAACTTTTGCCAGAGAAACTTTCACGATTTGAAAATTAGACGCGCGAAATCGTCCAAAATCGACCATTCGCGAAAGTTTATCCATGCAAAAATTTTCAAATCGTCTATTCGCAAAGATTTATCCAGTGAAAAAAGTCCAAATTTTGCTAATTTCTCGTCTTTTGAGAACATTGAAGACATAAAAGAAGAGTTGAAATAAATACCAGAGAAGCTCCCGAGCCGAGTCAATTCAAATCAATCGTCCATTTGCACTATGTGGGAAGAAGAGCTCACCATAGTGTGTAGCTTGGATAAAGATACAGAATCGGACAAGGAAAATGAATGGGAAAGTGCGTAAGTTACCGAGGAGCAGCAAGAGAGAGCTATCATCCAGAAATTACTGCAAAATAGTTGAAAGTCACGAACCATTCCTTCTCGTTGGTACAATTTAAGTTGTTATTGAAAACTTGTTATTTTTTGCCTTTTTGCCGATTCGCCAAAGTTTATTCACGCAAAATTTTTCAATTCATCCATTTGCGAAAGTTTATCCATGCGAAATTTGTCATATTGCCCATTTGCGAAAGTTTATCCAGAAAATTTTGCGAGTTTTTGACCTTGCAAAAGTTTCTCTCGCGAAAGTTTCTCAGACTAAAGTATGCTATTTCAGCTAAATTTTAATCAAAACAATCTAACAATAACACTCCTGTCCTAGTATAATATCTCATCATTCAATAGCATAGGAAACCGAATCATAATAATTTTGAAAATGATAAACAATGCAGCAACATACCTTTCAAGGATACTAAATCCAATCAGGTTACTTTATACCACAATTTTCACTTCTTAATGAAAAAAAATCACTTCCTTTTGATGATTTTTGCCATGAAGATTTCATTGATGTAGTTGCACTATTTGTAGTCATATCCAAAATTCTGTGATTTCGAAAACCACAGGATTTCAACTATTTCCATATATTGCAAATGCTGTGACTGGTTCTTTTTATGTACTAAAATTTATTTTTTGTTTGTAATCTGATAAATATAATAATAACCAAGCACACACATAAACATCTTGTCTTGAAAGTATCATTGAAACAAAAGGAGAAGTTTTCCTTTATCCAATCCTTCTTTAGTCAACCAACAAACAGGAGTTGAAACATGCTTTTCATAAATCCAAAAAATGTAAAGTATTGCCTATTCGGCCTAAGAAGTTGACACAACTCAAAGATCACTACAACACCACGACTAAATGATCCCGCAAAATCCATTTTAAACAGTTAAATAAAGTGAAAAGATATTCACAAAAATTGTCCAAGAGTGTAAATGGTACTAATTCAAGAAAGGTATTGCGAAAATGTAGGAGATATAAGGTGATTCTTTCAGAAAAAAATCTTCGTTCACAAACTCTACTACTACGTTCTCTACTTGCAGAGGACTGATTTTTCATTTTTGTTTTTATTGAGTTTTACTTTAGTGTTTTTGTTTTTATTTCAAATTTCCAAGCATGCTTCGCCGTGATTACACATCCTATTTTAAAAAAATTATTGACAATTGCCGAAAGTGGTTTACTGCGTTTGACACAGGTCCTCGTGTATGAAGTTAGATCGGCACCATAATTCCACATTGTAAAGTCGACTCATAGTGATTGAAGTCTACTCATTCCCTTTGAAATTGACTTCTGATTCACTGATGTTCTTACGTAAAGTCGACACATCGTTAGAGTCAAGTCAATTCATCATAATTCGAGTCGATTCATCGTAAATCATTGTGATTCAAAATATCCTCATTCAGATTGTACGTAACAGTAGCAATGAATATCAGGTAACACAAAAACACTCCAATTTCATTACATTTTATTTGAAATCATATCAAAGGCTGTTTTCCATTAGGTGAAATCCAATCTTTGTATAGTTCATGACAATGAAGTTCAGATCTGAATGCAAAAACTACTTTGGACGTTAAAAGAATAGAGCATCTTTTTTTACAGATAAAAGAAATATTAATCACATATATAAGGCTTGCCTATAAGAGATGTTGCTTTTCATTGAGCAGACAATAGAGTAATAAAGAACACAAATATAAATATAAACATTGTTCCAACGCTCTACCACCACCAGAGACAGGAGGAGGAAGAAGTATCATCGGCTAGCAGTAAAAAAAAGATAAGATAATAAACAAATGATCTAGTTTTAGTAAAAAAAAAATCATGATGTATCCATGTGATATTAAAGCTTCTAATTGGTTTCTGTCTAATATTTCGTTTTTTGCATGATGTTTCTGATGTTTTCTGGAGTCTCGTTCACATTGAAAGCTGATGACATTTCTAAACCATGCCGTGTTTCTAAAAATCTATGTAACAGACTGCAAAAAATATGTTTTTGTGTTTGTCTCTATCCACTAGTCGACTTGCTGAATAGTTAACTAGTTTAGTAGACAAATGCTGAATGGTCGACTTGATTGAAATGGAATCAAGTTGGATTGAATAGGTCGAGTAAAGCGCATCTCCTCAATTTCAACTGCAATGAGTCAACTTGAATCACGATCAGCCGACTTACAATGTGGAATTATGGCGCTGATCCAGCTTCACCATCTTGTGGAAACCTGACTGAACTTTCTGAAAAAAATATTTTATTGGCAATGCTTTTTTTTTAAGTTAAGATGAAAAACCAAGATTGACAAATATTATAATAAGATTATTGCTGAATGGACAGACTGGCGATTATAATTTGATTGACATGATATTTTTTTTGACGCAGTTTACGTTATCCTACTGTATTTTTTAATATGAAGTTTGGTTTGTTTGTTATAAAATAAAAAACATGTTTGTTGTTTTTGTAGGGAAGGGTGAACCTTGGATTCTCAGTAATAAAAGACCTGAAAGAATGAGAGAAACCTTGAATGAATTGGAGGTGAGACATTTTTTATTCATCCTTCAGGACAGGTCAATGTGAATCAAAGGTTTGGAAATCAGAAAATGCAAAGAAATTTTTAAAAAAGTCTGAAGTACAATTCTTGTGAAAATTTTACAAATCTTTAACCACTTTGTATTTTTTTACAAGGTAATATAAGAATTTAAAGAAGTTTATATCACCAAAAAAGTATTTCGTATGAAGATGAAGATGTGACATAATGAACGAAATCGTATCAGACATTCCTTTCAACTTCACAATAAATCTAAATTCTCAGAATAATTTTTAAAGTCATATTTTCTGTTAATACTGAAACACTTTTCATTCATGTACATCGCACATTCATCACACTTGACCTGCTTTCCTTCCTCAATACTCAACTTAAAATATTTTCATTTCAAAAATTGTCAAGATCCACCCATACAATTATTCCGATAATCAGAGGAAGTAAAGAATGTTAGAGTGTTGTAATGTTTGTGAAAGCCATTCTCAGCAAAAGTAGAATTCAAAAATATGATCCCATTCTTTATGGTTAAGTAGATATTGTAAAACACATATGACCTGGAGAACAGGATTGCTGGGTCTTTTTTTAATGGTCTGTTATACTTTTTGATTAGTCAAATAAAGTTTTTCCATAGGATTTATCAGGAATATGAATTGCTGGCATTTTCACTCTGTCCTCGGAATGATCTTTTTTTTTGACAGGAACTACTTGAGCATCAATATGTATGTTTTATTGTTTGGAAGAATACTAGGACATTTCAGGTAACAATCACAATGTTTTTAATGTCCTATTTATGCCAGTACTCGATAATGCTTCTCATATGTTTCTACAATGTCCCTGGACTTTCCTTGAGTTTGGGTGCAGTAATCATTGTGCCCAATAGCAATTTATAAGCCACTCACTTTGTTGAAACAAAATGGTTGACAATTCGTTTAATTTATTTTAAAACTCATTTCACTACAATTTTAAAGAAGTTGATTGGTTGACGTTAATTTCGACAAATTGAAAAAGTTAAACATGTTAAAATCAACATGTCGAGTCCAATAAATTGAATTGAAAATCTGCTGATACATGATACTTGTCGATTTTGATAAATTTTGATCATACATCCCCTTCTTCAGGCATATTCACTGCTTATGCTGCAACCTCATTCATTCAAATGCTATTTTCTTCTTTTAGATGGTTTTATCAAACTGTTTTATCATATCTGTAACAGTTGCAGTTGACTCCCCTCACATTGAAAAGATATTCATTGATAAATCGTTGCCAGGGAAACCTTCTGACTACATATACGATGGTAAATGTGAACAATATTCTTCCTAAATCTTTTGAAACAAACTTTGCTTTTAAATCAAGCCAACTTTTATTGATTTTGTAAGGACTGATTGAAGATAGCTTCATGGTATTTTCCTTTCTGGAGAAGGCAAAGTTAATGGTTGTAAATTATGCCAAAAGAACTGTTCCTCATGAGCGAAGAGAACAGGGCAAAGTTAGTTTATACGAACCAAAGGTAGTTACTTGTTATTTGCTAGGTAAAATTAAGCCCAAAACTTTATTATTATGGTGAACCGAGTTACGTAACTTGTTGTTACTGTAATGTTATTGTAATGTTTACAAAATTGCTGCAAAAGCTAAGAAACTTTTTTGTTTCATCAGACCTACAGGATTACGTTCACTGTATTTTTTGGCTGAATATATTTTGAATATATTTTGGTTTTGATTTAAGAGGAGGGCTTAGGTAGTTTAGATTGCTGGATGTTTTTCAAAAACTGCATTGCTAAAATTTATTTTTTGATCACTAGATTTCATTAATTGATTTGCCTGGTCCATGTGGTAGGAAAGTGAAGAGACATTGTTTACGTAACTTGCATTCTGATCTTGTATGTATACTTATCTCATCTACTGGTTCAAGTTCAAATCTTTATAGAAATGTTTTGTGAATCGAAAAGTCATCCGATGAAAGATGTCCAACTTCTTTTGGAACTAATTAAACTTGATTTTAAAATATATTTTTTTCATTGTGTGTCCAGCTTTGCGTTTGGTGGGTAAATACCAATGAGGAAGCTTGGCCGTGGTCACCCATCACGTCGGAATCGGATCGAGCTAATGTTGTGCTATTGTCTGTTACTGCCATATCAAGGTATGTTAAAGCTGACCGATGCATCTCTTTATGATTCTTGTTATGTACTCGAGTTTCTATCTTTCTATGGGATCATATATCGCTAATAACTATCTACTAGATGTGAAATGCCGCCTTGTTTTACAGTTAGGTGTAGCCTTTCTTCTGTCACTGGAGGCATAACCATTCAGAATTGCTTCCAGATATTTGTTTGTAATCACATCTTCTAACACATTCAGATCAATTTGAAATTGGGGTTGTGGGGCACTAATGAAATTATTTTTGAAAATCAGTAAACTGACTTGTGGCCTCGTGGTAGAGTGCTTGCCTCCAGTGCGGGAGATCAGGGTTCAATTCCTGGCCGAGTCATGCCAGCGACTATAACAGTGTGGATTGATCCAATCAGCTTAGCGCTCAGCTTAAGAGCAGGGTTGATGTCTAAGGGGTTTGTCCAGTTCAGCGGGTCATGCAGACATGCGGCTTTCGTAGCCCAAATGGCCGTTTTAAATGCTCTTGCACGTCCCATGCCGGACCCTCATTGATAACAGTTCTATCAGATCTGAAGAGGCTATCCTGGATAAACATTAATGAATAAAATTAAAAAAATTAAAAATATAAACATTAATAAATAATAATAATAACTAGTATCCCGGGTAAAAAATTTTTACAGGTTAATTTTTTCCCATGAGTTGCCGCCCCCAACACCCGTGCTCTTCCTCCCTCATAAATATATCTCAAAAAATAAAATCATAGATTGCAAAGAATAAGTATCACTAAATTGTAGAGCTCTAAAAGCTGATCCAGAAAATGTATGAGATTGCCTGTGTACAACTTACGGTTATGGAGATATCGTCGATCAAAGATTCCATGACGATGACGTCACACCTGTCCCCAAAAGTTTTAGGCCCAAATTCTTCGACACCCCATCGCCAATATCGCGCACCCAAAGTGACGTCAGTTATTACCATTGGTTCTCGAGATGTTTGCCCTTATTTCATTTTTCCCAATTTATTTAATGTTGGTTTTACGTAGTTTACAAGATACATGATAAATATAAAATGAACTAATCAATACCAACTCGTCAAGCTAAAATTTATCACAAAACCCTACAAAGTTTGCAATTGCATTGCTTGATTAAGTTAATGGATTTAAGACAGAGTTTAAAAGCATCTAATGAAGGTTTAGACTTGACACTATCTGGCAAGGCGTTCCACGAAAGACTTCCTCTAAATAAAAAAGACTGATTCCCAAAGCGACTTGAACTTGATGGAGGAAGAGAGAGAAGATTTGAGTTTCGCAGACCGTAACGGATGTTTTTGACCATGAATAGTGTCTTCATGAAAGAGGGATTCAGCCCATGGAGGGTTTTGTATATCTCGCATAAAAGGTAGCGTAAATGGATCTCATGTATACGCTTAAACCCAGACAATTGTAACAGTCCTTCATAGCTTTTAGAGAAATCTTGATAAACCGCTCTAAGTGCGCGTTTATGGATACTGTCAAGTTTACTGCATGAAGATCTGCAAAACATCCATATAATAGGTGAATAATTAAATATAGACAAAATAAAGGAGTTAAATAAATGTGCAGTGCAATGTGCCCACTGACATCGTGCTACTCCTATAATACGAATCGCTATTATGCTCGTAACTGAGTTACGCAAGATCTAAAATGTCACTGTATATTTTCCCATACAAACATTTACTTACCAGTCCTTTTATTCACACCGACTAAAATAAAAGTGTTATGCCGAGATAGCGATTAATAAAGTAGATAATAAAAGAAATTCTGATAACCGCCTGGGAACTTACTTGCTCATTTGAAAAGGTTTTTGTTTCCCGGGCCCTTATTATTAGATTGGGGGGGGGGGGGGGGGCAGTTTTGAAATTATTTTTAAATTTAATTAGGTGGTGATAAGACAGGGTCACTAAAAATATTGATTCAACACTAAAAATATTAATTAACAGGATGGTGTTATACTATTCTATAATAATTATAGTTGTACTTATCACATGTTGTGTTTCTGACTGATGACACAATTCTTCTCTTTCAGTGTATTCACAATTGACATTGCAGCATTCACAAGAACTGATGGTGACTTTGTAGATGTTGTGTTTAGGTGTGGACACTTTTCCTTTTAATTGGGAATGAGTTATGTAACACCTCGTTCACCTTCATTCATAATCAATGTTTGTTTTCCACTGTTTTTTACTCCTTTTTCGTCTTTTGAAAGCACTTCTTTTAGTAGGAACTTCTCATAATTGTGTCTGGTTAGAGAAGGTTATTTTGGATTGTTCTTTGAAATTAGGTTTAGAAAGTTTTGACTATGAATGTGAAGTATTTTCAAATTGTTAGTTTGACATACTGACATACTTCATGCTTGAAAGAAGCAAGAATATATTTCCAGTAATTTTGTACATTCTGAATTAATTTTTTAATTTGTTCGAAAAAATGCAATTTTCTGTTTATTTGTTTATTAATCATCATTATAACTTAACCCTTTCTTTATTGTAGCCACAAACAGCAAAATCAACTGCTAACAATTGAGCAGTCACAATCTTCGAGCGCTAAGTTTCTTCTAGACGCATGCGTTTATGAACTGATTGGGAATAAGGTAAAAGACAATACAAGTTTTTCTTGTAAAATGTTTTCGACCATCTTCAGTACATGTTAAATTTTTCCTGTTCTTCGTGGGCTTTTTTTTTAAAAATGGCATAATTCGGAAAGGAATGAAATTTGTAGTTACCATTAACAAAACATGCAGGGTCAAAATAATGATAATCTGCATGTGAAGTTGTTTTTTTTGTTTGTTTTTTTGTTTGTTTGTTTGTTTGTTTGTTTTTGTTTGATCTGTTTTCAACTCAAATTTTAGATATCAAGAGTTGAAATTTCAACAATTCCTATCAAATGTAAGACCGATGTTTACTATGCCAATTTATCATACTAATGCAACTATCGGTTTTAAACCAGCAAAGTTTGTGGTGTTAACCTTGTGAAACTGGATTGGATCATTAAGGCTGGGATCAGGATATGCCTGAAAATCACACTAAAAAAATGTGCTTTCTCATCTTTAGCACAAGTTGTTTATGCTAGTCGAAATTACATGCAGAATAAGATTGTATTGGCTTGTTTAAAAGGACCGCTGGTATGTATAATTTTGATAATGATGGTGCCACTCAATAATGGTTTTATCTATTTTTCTGTTTACTTGCTGTGTTTACTTGTGTTTACTCTAGAGTAAGGTATGTTGTTGTTTTTTCTAGATTTTGTGGGATGAGTATAAAAGGAAAACCAAGTCTGTGAAAACATTATTTGTATGTGAATTCATTGTTTCATTGTACTCTTTATGTACATTTTTATTGATGTTTATAGAAATGTGAGACAGTTTCCTTAAGTTGATTTACCCAATGCCAAACTATCGAGTGCATCTTTTTACGCCACCCACCTCACTCTCCTATGTTTACTTTGCTAGAAAATTGCTTTTCAGACAGAAAGGTTGATCCTGGGTTTCAAGTTGTTCTAGTTCTATATTCTAGATTGCTATAAAATATTTCTCCTATGCTACGTTTGTTTTTAGAATGCAAGTCAAATTGTCTGGCATCCTGCAGATTCTATATTTGTAATTTCAAGTGTGAGAGGTGACATTCAGGTTGGTTTCTTAACTGATCAATGTTGGTCCCCATAAACTGTTGCTAGTGGAAAGAACTACCATAAAGTGAAGTTCCATGATTAAAAATTTTCAGTTTTCAGTTTCAGTAGAAAAGTAAATATAATAGACCTTTCTATAAATTGCATCATTACATCCATCGCCTGGTTTTCACCCTGAATATATAAATTATGCTTGGGTCATTTACATAGAAAAACAATACCTCAGGGAAAAATATTTCACATCTAAGTAGATAGTTATTATTAAGATTAGAAACGAGGCGATTGATGTTGTGATGTAACTTATGGAAAGGTCTATTCTAAGAGAGAAAAAATGTATCTGGGAAAAACGTAATCACCCAAAAAATTATGCCAATATGAAATGACAAGGAATTTGAAAGTGAAAAGCTTACTTTAATCATTGGAAAAAAGCTGTCCGTTATGAAAACTTGCTGTGCACTACTTTTGTCAAGATTTATTTAAGATTTAAAGTTTTGGACCATTCATGATATCTGCTCATACATAGTTATTCTGTTTATTTCCTAGATTTTTGACATTGCAATGAATTGTGTATCACTTCAGCTTGTTTCTGATGAGTTGAAGACTAATGATTTTCTATCATTAAGCCAGTATTTCTTGTAAGTGATATCTCATCGCATTTAGGAACTAGCTCAGAAGCATTTTCTTTCTAATATAATTATTACCTCTATTATAAGCACCCCACCTAAATTAAAGAAAGTGTTTTGGGCTCATGATAGTGGACAAGGGAATCCTCCTGCAGCTGTAAGTTGTTGTGATGATCTTTTGTTGGTCTTTGAAAGGTAAAATCTTCTTATTTTCTCTACAAACCTATCACTCTGCAGTGTTGCTTTTTTATAGTGCACAAGGTTTCTGTTTGACCATTTTTCATACTTCAATTTAGAGGTCCTGTTGCAATGTTGAGGGTTGAGCTTGGCGTTTGCAGTCAAGGTACTGTCACACCTCTGCAATTGATATGCGAATATATCAAGTTTGGCCAGTTGAAAGAAGTGAGTTAGTGTCAAACTTTCATTATGCATATTTTATTAAATATTGTCATTCATTCATTCATTAAGTCCTTCGTCCATTCATTTAGGCTGTGGCATTACTGAATTCATTGAACTGGAACACTTCTGGCGCATTGTGTTTTCAATGTTTAGTTCTGATATCTGATCATATCTTCAAAAGACCTTTTAATTCTTATCACGAAGGTAGTGTGATCTGTTGCATGCTAATAGTGCCTTATTGGGCCTTCTTGCGTTGATTTTTATTGGCATTACTTTTTAAAATTCCACGGTCAAAATTCTCACCGACAAACATCTTACGCCGGCCCTTTTAACACCAAGTCATGAAAATTAACGTTGGGTGCTCACCTCCAGAGTGGGAGGTCAGGGTTCAAATCGTGATCGAGTCATGCTGGTGACTATAACAGTGTGAATCGGGATTGATGTTTTAAGGGGGTTTGTATAGCTGAGTGGTTGAAGCAGAAATGCCACTTCCGTAGCCCAAAAGGGGGCTTTTAATGCTCTAGGACCTCCTATACCAAACCCTCAAATCAGGGTTATCCTTGGTAAACATTAGTAAATAATAAATATGTGATTACCTTTCTTGTGGGATTCCTCACACCTCGTATATATTCTTAAATTTGTAGGCTGTTTAGAAGATTGTTTGGGAAGTTTTTATGCTCCTACGCGACCACTGGCAGAGGGCACAATTCTGCAGTTCAGAGATGATGTGAGTCGGATAGCTAGAAGGTTTTTTCATCATTTGTTAAGGTAAAGTTTATTGCTGTCAAGATAAAAGTCTCTAAAAGTGTCATGTAATCGCGTGAAGCACGTTGTGAAGAGAGATGAAGCGTCACTGACCCTCCATCTCGTCTTGAAATTCTGACCTCCGTCATTGACGATTTTACGATTTTTCATAGGCATAAACGTTTCGAGAAAGCGTTTTTGTTAGCTGTCGACATAAGTGCTAAAGATCTGTTTATGGTGAGTAAATAAAAATCCCAAATTTTTTATATTTTCTGTCAAACACGTCTTCGACCCTAAGTTTCACTAAGCTTAAATGAATTCACCGAAGCCCCTGAGATTTTCGTAATTAATTATCATTGCAATGTTTGTTTTGATTTACTAACTCGGTGCAATGTTTATTCGTTTTATTTATTTGTTGTTTTTTGTTGTTGTTTTTTTTCGTTTATTTTCATTTACATTTTCATTTACATTTTCTGCTTGTTTTTTCGTCTACCGTAAAGTCAAGGCAAGATTCTTATGTGTAGGATATTCACTATCTTGCCATGGATGTTGGGAATACGGAATTAGCAGTTGCTTCAAAGGAAAGAGCTTTACAGATTCACAGTTATGAAGAAAGTGAAGGTGGAAATATGCGTTTTTCGATTCTTCGTTAACCCTTTAATGCCTGAATTTTTTTCAAAATTCCGATAAATTTTGCGTCATTTTTTTCTCGAGTAGAGAAAACAATTGAATCTCAAAGGAAATGCTCGGTTTTAGGTCCGGGATATATATAAACGTAGAAAAGAAGAAGGCTGGTGAAAGAGACAGCACTTTTTCATCATGAGTACCATTTCAAACTTTTCTCGTTTGGTTAAACGAAGCACTAACCGAATATTGTGTTACTACTTCACAAATTTTTTTATAAGCACCAAAGCACCAGTTGTTTACACTCCATGTTTTTGTAGAAATCACTTCCTCAGTGTTCCACATGCATTGATTGGGTATACTTACTCCCTAACCAATTAAAATTAACCAACAAAATGTTTTTGAAATGTTTTATAATTAGGTTTGACTGACATCCCTGTGGATTACCTTGCTGCTGAGAATTATTTGATTGAGGTGAATCACCAAATCAAAGATCTCGACATATCGCAACCACCTCATCACGAGAAACAGTCGCGAATAAGCACGCCGCTCCGACAGCAACATTTTGAAGAGGCCGTCAGATATGATTTCGACGAAAGTGATGACGATATAGTCGACGACGATCCTGTGGCTTGGGCTTTAGCAAGCCGAGCTGGTAAACCTTAGTTAGCTGCCATAACTTTAGTTTTCCTTTAAACTACAAACTAAAAATTTTAAGTTCGCGCATGCATAAAATTGCAAAAACATCTTGGAATGTGCTTGAGTAGAATAAAAAGTAGCAAGCATGTTTGAAGATTGAACCAAAAACATTTCAGGTTTGAACACTGACACTTCATTGCAATTAAGAGTTTTTTAGCTATCTGAGAGCAAAATAAAAGTGATCATAGAGGCGACGAGCACGTAAAAATGCAATACTAAAACTAAGGAGACTTCGAAGAACATGTGCGTTTTCACAACAAAATAATACAAGTTTGTTTCATTTATTTAACCACCATCAAAATTATTAAGACACCCTATTTTGAGACCAAAAAAATCTTTCCCTTGAAGTTTCTCTCCTTACAGCAGTCCACAATTCTATTCGCTATTACATTTCAACCAATCAAATATAAGCGAAGAATACAAAAAACATCACGAAAAAGTTTATATCGTGAATTTGGAGGAAAAACCAATTCCAATGTTTCACACCTATTACACCTATGCCAAAAAAACCTTTATAACAAATATTTATATACAGAGCAAACAGAGAGGGCATATTTGCATTTGAAATTTTACAAAATTCAGACAATCCTTCACAAAAATTATCGAGACACCCTATTTGAGGCAATATCAGGTAAAACCTCGCCATTCCCCACCATTCCTCCTAGATCCGATGTTGGAGAGTGGTTTCACACCAAAATTGATTTTAGGGGGAGGGGAGACCATCTCATCGTTTGTTTTATTGTTTATTAGTGCGATGGCAAATTAAAGCTGGGTTAAGCTGGATGGTTCAAATTAAAGTTAACAGTTTAACAGTTTCCGCCATTAGTCAAATTACCTTCAACAACAGATTATTAACAACCCTTGTAGAAATTGAAGCACATTTTAAGTTTGGTCCAAATTTTGCCCTAATCGGTCTTTTTTGGTCCAAAAGTAGATGTGATCCCAAATTTGGTTAAAATTGTGATGTTGTATATGCTATATAATAGGTCATCATAAAATGTCAAGGTGTAACTTACTTATTGTTTGATTTGAAAAATTCTGGGAATTTTTATGAATTTATTAAGTTCCTCTGTAAAGTTCTGTTCGGCGCACCATGCAACTTTTTGGTAGAAGATAAGTGCGTTTTAAACACACTCTCATATAATGTGAAAGGTTTTTGTTGTTGTTGTTGTTTTTCAATAGTTTTTTCTTTATTTATAGGAAAATTACAAGCTCCTGAAACATCTACACAGAAAGTAAGCAAAACTACTTTTCGTTTAAAAAACCTCGTTTTTCGTTTTTTTTATTTCGTTTTTTTTTTAACCGATCAAACTATAAATTACTAAAATAAATTACTGGCGAGGAAAGTACTGTGCGCCCTCTCTAGTAAGCGCCACCGCCCACTTAAATTTCAAATAGACTTTATAATGGCTCCCTGCGTGATAAGCGTCTGGGTTTAATAAGATAAACTGAAACTTTCAAATTAGCAAATAAGCACCCGGGAATTTCATCAAGAATTGAACATTGAAGAATTGATGGATAAAGAGAAATTTAGTATAACTTAATAGGAGAGAGAGACACACAAAAGTACACACTCTCTTTGATTCAAATCATTCTTCAGTCTTTTATTGATTTTAAAAATAATTTTACAAAATTATTCCCCCTTCCAGTAACCGCCCCTTCTAATAACTGATATCCAAATCGCAAAAAAAAGAAAAGAAAGGGGAATGGTATTTCAATTTCATTATAACCTAATTATAATTTTATTATAACTTCATTATAAGTTCATTATAATTTCATTATATTTCATTATATTTCACTATTATTTCATTCATTAAATACGTTGATGTTATTGTTCACATAACGGCGCACGTCGCCAGCTGATTCTTTTAAAATCTTTTATATTTTATCAGCTGTTGAAACAAAGCCATTTTGCCAACTTCTAAAAAAAAATCAAGGCATAAAAATTTCATGATTGCAAAGTAAACGATGGCCACTTGACAATATTGGTGCACAAAACGTTTTGACATTAACCCCTTGTCCAAAGGAGATTTACTGGTGATATGCAAAGTTAAACATTTACAGGGTTGCACTGCGAAAAAAAAGCTGATTAACCAACTAAACAACTCTTTTGTTGTTGTTGCTAGTTCCTAACCCAGTTATTTATTCTATAAACATTGCTACAATGAAGAAAAAATGTCCGATCGATATTAAGCTGAATTCCAATATTTCTTGTGTCTCTTTCTCATTAAAATATGGTTTTCTTCGCCAGCTGAGAAGTATTATTAATACACTAGAATCTCCATATAAAAAGAAGGGAGGAGGCAATCAGTTTGTTAAAAGGGATTGTTAATAAGGGAGGGAAAAGAGGTTTCGTTTTATGGAGATCTTCCTGTAATGATTGTGACTTTATTGGGAAGTTGCACATGAGTTCAATTTTCAGTATTGTTATTGTTACAGGTGGATGAGACGCCTGACGATCTACAGCTCGTACATTTTGGCAACGTTTGAAGGATCTTGACGACGTTCTTGTACAGATCGAACGTACCAATCCTCACACGGTGGCCTCTTGGTATCGATAGCTTGGTATTGTGAGATGACAACCATCAGAGGAAGAACTTAAAAAAAAAAAAATGATGGAACCTTGAAATACTGACAAAGAATGATGACTATAAGCTCGATTATCTTAACTCTGCCATTTTAAACTTACTCGAATATTTTAACGCGGACTTGTTAAACTCGATATGCCGTTCTGAAGGAAAGTGGTAACAGATCCGTTTGATATTGGGAGTGTCTGTATGGTTGAAGACACAGATGGACACAAAACTTAACTTGACAAAGAATTATTATTGCATTGTTTAACGATGAAGGGATCTGGAAAGTTGTTGAATATTTTGGTATTGATATATAGAGTTCATCTGACAACTTCTCCTCACCCAAGTTAATGGAGAAAACATTATTTTGGCTGGGTTGTTGAGGTTAGTGCCAGGTTATACCTCGTTCTTTCATACATTTTTATGAGACTTTTCACCGTCACTTTATTGCGAGGAGAGATAAAACATACTCTGCTGATGTGCTGTTACCTGGTGGTAATTATTTCAATGAGACATTAAGAATTGAATTTTTGCTTTGTACAACGTACAAACGTGTTAACCTTCCTTTCTTGTTGCGACAATGGAGGTAGAAAAAATAAGTTATTTGCGACAGACGTTTTGTCGATACACCGGTTATCGGCAAAACGTCTGTTGCAAATAACTTCCTTTTTTTTTCTCTTTTTTTTTACACCTTTAAAGTGAAAAGAATTTAACTTGTGAATTTCACACTACGTTTCCATGTGTGGCAACCCATAAAAAAGAAAAATGTCCATCAACTTTTAATTCTCACATAAGTGGGAAATGGATTGAGACAACCTCGGTTCCAGGGTCTTTTCAATATACTGGATGGCGCAAGAAAGTGTGGAAATTTGCAATAACCCCTCCCTCCCCCTCTTATGTTTTTTTTATATTTTCAGCCCTAAAAACAAACTGTAAGATAAGTTATACATATACAAAAGTTAATGCAGGTTCCTGAAATTAATAGAAATTAATAGAAAACCCTGGTGACGTCATTGACGAAGACAAAATAAACTCTGTAGAAACTTACATTATTTATACGACAGTTTTTTTCTGTGGAGAACAGGGTATACCACATGCTAAATCGTTAAAGAAAAACTTTCTAATTGAACAAGCGTCTTATAGTGACATTCGCTGGACCCAATAGAGTTTTTCAAACAATGTTTCTTCTTCTAACACGTTTTGGATTATTTTTTCATTCAGTGTTCATTCCTAACCTTTTGTCTCACCTCGCCTGTACTTTGTTTTATTTTGTGCATATTTGTAAAATGTTAATTCCCAATATAAATATTTTTACAAAAAAAGAAATAAAAAGTATTTAATTGGCAATATATACAATATATATTCTTTCCTTTACAGACACAATAATGGTATATCTAGGATTCTGGCATGAATTCTATTTGTAATGATTTCATATCAAGTTGTAAGATTGTAAAAAGTTGTGTCTGTAATTGCGGATATAAGCGTTTCAACCGTAGAAATATTTCTTTTCGTATTTCTATGTTTCAACTGAAAGCAACTTTAGTTGCCTTCAACTAAAAATTTGAAAGATTCACGTGTGAACAGCTGTTCAGCTTTCAAAAGAATCTGTTGAAATCCTCTTTCTCTCTAATCGTACTAATCCTTCTTATGTTACGCTTTCTTGCATAATAATAGTGTTTGTAAATTTTTTATGGTCCCCAAGGGATTACGTCTTTTTATGACGCGTGTGAATAAAAGAGGTTTCCGTTGATCTAGTTAAAGTTGAGCATTTGGATGATATTTGTTGTGTTACTGTTTTATACCGTGCTATCAAAAAGAGATTGGTAACCATAAAAACGAGTTGCTAATTACGAATGATTGGCCAAATGTGTTAGATCCTGTGTAACAAGCTAATATGAAAAAAAATTGTCGGAGAATCATCCGGGGACAATTTTCCAGGAGGAATTGTCCTAGAACCGAGAAAAGCATTAAATGTTTCCTTGAAACGTGTAAACTCCTTCTTGTATCTTAGTGACTGGGGGAAATAGTTCGACGATTAGTGAGCGAATCTCCCGTTATGTCGAATTCGGGCAAAAATGAGATATTAGTTCGAGTTAAGGCGTTTCTTTCTTCAGTAAAAATCTTTATATAATGTCACAATATTAACATTGACTGGAAGACATATGTTACTTCCTGACTGTATCAGGACAGGCACAGCAATGTCTGTCTCACGCATGAAAGAAATTTAAATTTTGTAATTTAACAAGTCTTTTGAATTCCTTTTTCCCATGAAAAGGGTTCAAGCTAAAAACGAACAAATTACCCGAAAGGAGACTTAAGAATGGTTCGAGATAACGAACGTTCGAGTTATCCGGGGTTCGAGTTAACGAGTTATTTGTATAAGGAAGTATTAGAGAAGGTTCAAGTTACGAGTTACCGGGAGTTCACTGTATGTCTAAATTGAAAGCTTTTGTCTCTATATTGTGTACAAAGATGGTTTTCATAGCAAGTAGTTATCGTCACTTCTTCAGCTCCAGTAACGCTTTGAAACAGGTCAGAAATATATTGGATGCTATCATTCTCTGAAGGACCTCGCCAACACGCCTATTGGGGCCTGTCTCCACGATTATTGATAAAAAAGGAATCAACCTAATGCAGATGCATGCTAGTTTGTATCAAGAATCTCGGATGTCCTCAAAATAAATAAAGCCTTGCGGATGGGGTTTAGGTTGACATAGCAGTCGCTGTGAGTTCTATCAGTAAATCATGTCTCTAATCTATCTATCCACTCAAATTTGATCTCCGACGAGCAGGCAATAATGTCCTTGTAACACCTAATATCACCTAGTATCAAATAGTCCCCTGGGCCCAGGGAACGAAATGGAATGTTTACTGTTTGTGTTATGCACCGGAGCGGAAGTGAGTAAACAATGTGATTTTACCCAGTTGTACCTGTTCAAAATACGCATGCGCAGTCCATTAAAACGGAAAAGACTAGTTATAATAAAGATCGGCAAGTATTGAATAACTTATCCGACAAAACTTAGTCGGACAAAATCTTTCATCGGACAAAAGTGTTTTTTGATAAAGTTAAAGGTAATCCATTTTGCAGACCGGGCATATGATTTGTGGCCCATAAGTTATTTGATAAACATTTTTGTAAAACAACAACAAATGAATTTATAAAGCTGGGTCAACCCTTATAACACTCGTGCCACAATAATGAAAATAGGATGTCCAAATCAGTCACGTAGGTCGAAAGATATATAGGCCACTTCCCATCCGAAGAGAAACAACAACCAATCACACTGGACCATTAATCAAACGTTACACGATCATACAAAATCATTCCAAAAAGATGCCGAAATGATTTTTAATGAGCTACCTAAACGAATCCGTGAAAGTAGCAAACTTAGCTCGTTCAAGAGACTACTATGTAAATATAGTCTAGATAAAGCAGCCAAATCTCTATGATATTTATTTTCTATTTTTCCTCCTGCTATTCAACAACCTGTGGAATTGTTTTCAATTCTACTCAACAATCATAATCCAATTATATTTATCTCCACTTCAAAGCAACTTCCCTCAACACAGCAGTTTCTTATAGCCGTTTATTTCAGCATTTTGTTTATTATATGATAAGGTTAAATTGTCCATAAATAAGGCCAACGAAAAGTGGTCGTTGGTCCGTTGATTAAGGGATGGTTGCTGCTGTAGAGGCTAAGGCATTATCATAGAAATTCCACTGTAATAATTTGCCCTAGCAGTTAATGTTAAGCTCTTGTGCCTGACTTTTCCGTCGTAATGCCTCGTCCATTCCAGTCTCCTAGTTGGGCGAACCAATTGTGAACACCCGTCTTTTGTTTGCTGCGTCCGATCTGCGTCTGCGTTCGAAAGGACAAAATGTTGCACAAAATGAGAATGTTATGTGAGTATGGCAAACGAATGCAACAACACAAATAGACGATTCATATTGTTGCAAAATTCAAAAATTTGAAACACATATGACTGGTATGTGAGAGTTTTGTAATCAAGTTTACCTTATATCCGTCATTCCTTTGTACTAGTTTTCATTCAAATTCTGACGAAAATAATGTCAATGAGAAAATAAAAGTCGACATAAAGTTGGACAAATTGGACGTTTATGAAGACGCGCCCGGCCTAGAACATATGCATAGAACCGACAAAATAGGTTTACGTGACAAAAATTGTTCACACATGTAGTTTTCGTCTGAAAATTTTCTTCTTCAGCCAAAATTTGACATAAAGAAAGTTTTGCCCGATAGCTAAAAGTGAAGCACCTCGTTTACTCGATTTCTGATTTTGATAAAGCGCTCATGTCTGGGCAAGATTAAAATTATTTATCAAATTTTGTTTATAAAAACACTAGTAATTCCTTTGTGGGGAGAGGAATCATTGTCCTTCCTTTTTTAAAAAAGCTTGTTACCTAAAAAAGTTATGGTAAAGTTTAGATGATGTCCAAATTTATCCTATTTCCGAGATCGCATCATTGTGATCGTATTAAGAAGTGTGAAACATGTTTGAAATCGATGGTAAAAAGTGAAAAGAACATCTCCTCTCGTAGCAACATTCATATTCACGTGTCACATAATAATTTAAATTCTTCATCCTGTACATTTTGTTTTCGTCGTCCTAAACCACGTGATCCGAAATTGAATTTTTCAGCTTGTCGAACAACTGTTGATATACGGGGGAACACAAAAAAATCATTTTTATAAGAATCAGTTCCATTCTCATGTCGCACTATTTTTTGTTCGTTTGATCATATGTTTGTTCTCTGTTGAAATCTACAACAATGAAGAAGTTGTTCATTCATTAACGCTAAAGATCACCTGCTTAATATTTATTTAACAAAAGAAAGTTTTCGCCAGACCCCCTGTCAATGAAATCGAATTCAATGAGTGGTTAGTTCTTCTATATACATTATTGTTTAAGAAAGATTAGGAGGCTAGGTTTGGAAATGAAAATAAATATATCCAATAAATTTGCCTATCATTCATCCCCAATTAATATTACTGTATTCTTTGGAAGAAAAAAATATGTAATTATTTTCATGTAAGAACAAAACAAGATGCATCGGAAGTTCTGTAAAAGGAAAAATTCTTGCTATTATTAAAAAAAAACTTTGAGATTACCCCCTGAAATTTTATTTTACTTCTTCCCCTCTTCTTCGGTTCGTTTTCATTGTTCATCAACTTTTGCAGAAGCAACCTCGCCACAAAAACTTGAAAACAATTTTACGTGGCATATTCATGATCAGAGTTTATTTCGTCTTGCTCGAAGTAAACTGAATACAAGACAGAGATGGGCGACTTTGGTCCATCATCCACTACAAGTACAAACTTTGAGACGTTTAACGCTGACCTGTTTAAAGACACGAAAACTCAAGAACTCAACGATTCTAAAGATTCTGATGAAGGATTTAGCTCGTCCTTTTCACCTACAAGTGAATCATCGATAATACAAGAACAAAACATTGCGACCAGTCTGCATTTATGGGGGAATAATTCAGAGAAAGAAGAACCGTATTTCATGACTCAAATGGCTCCAGTAAACAGTATGAATGGCTTTCAGACGACAAATTCGCGTCGTGTAGTACAAGCTCCATCGCCACTTGAACAAGTAAGAAAACCCACTCCTGCTTTATCTAATTATCTTGCATCGAACAAAGCAATTGCTACTTCATTGGGTGTTAATGGTGTCACTGGTTGGAAAACCCAACAGTCTCAGCCACAACCACAACAAATACAAGTTTCATCTTGGCCATCCAATCAACCCTCACCTATTGGAACCAACGCTATCAGTTCTAATTGGAATGGATCTTTAAGAAACGGGATTGGAAATGTTCCTATGTCGATGGTTCAAGTGAATAATTTGGGAGTACAACACAATCAGATGAAATATACACAAAAGACTAACGGTGTTCTTCCTTATAGTCAAGGAAATCAAGTGAGCCAAACCCTCTATCAACAACAGCAGGCAGTTTTAGCGTCGGTACAAGCCAACAGCTTAAAGAACCGAAATTTTAATTCAACGTTCTTCAATAATAGCACAACTGGTGTAACAGGTGGGCACAGTGGAAATCCTAACTATTCCCTTTCCGGCGGTGGAATAAATTCTGGACTTGATCCATCGATCGTTGATGACATTTCTCATCTCACAAATAGCTTCTCAAATTTATCCGCTGCTAACGAACATAACAACAGTGGATCAACAAATGGTTTCTATGCGAATCAGGTATTTATTTTAATGAGTTATCCTGTGATAATTTTTTCACACTTATTTATCTTCTGATGTTTGAGATTTTATAAGACTTCCTTCTTTTTGTAATTTTATCTTACATTAATTGTTATTAATGGGTTTAATAACATTTTACATTTTGCTATAATAAATCTTCTAGTGTGGTTTGTTTACATAATTCGCTTCGCTGATTTTTTGAAAGAAGCTATGAGAGAGATATAGCAGTGCTCAAAATGTTTCGCTCATTTTGTACAATAACTTCAATAATTGTTGGGTTTACTTTTATTTCATGCCAGTATTTTTCTACGTTTCAAATAATGTTTCCTTAATGCTAAATACTTCTCCAACAAAAGAGAAACAATTTGTTCGACATGTTTGAAATTGGTTTTTTCTTTCCATAAATTTTTTTAAAGAAAATCCTTAAAACGAACGCGCTGAAAATATTATTTTCATTATTCTCAACTAAAGCTCCCTTTATTTCTAGAAATTCATATGTAGTTGATCTTTGATGCAGGTGTTCCTCATTTCATTCTATCTTTTGTTCTCAGGGTTTTTTTAAATGCCGAACATGAAATAAGAGTGTGATGTATTCATGTCGTGAAAAAAAAAATATCTGAGAATTACCACATGTTCCATCATCCAACAATAGGACTTGCTGAATTTTAAAAGTTGTAGCAATTAATAGAACATCCAAATTTCGCAAAATTAAAACAATGTATTAAATCTGAGCCACTTGGGACATCTTTTGATCGTGTCAATTTAACTTTGTTAACTCGTGTCTCTATTTATTTTGAGAAAAATGTGCCTATTGTATGTTAGTATCGCCACGTGATGTGAAATCCACGAGGTTTTTTTGCTGTATAATTTTGTAGGGTATATATATAGTGAAAGTAAAAACATCTGGCGTTAGATTAGTTTCAAAATATTGGAACTGTCGGTGTTTTCGTGTCGTGCTGTTTTGCCGTGAAAAAAATGAAACTTTACTTTAATTTTCAGGAGAGACGAAACGAAGATGGCGTGAAATATTCCTCTTTGGAAAGCCGATTTTTAGGGGATGTTTTCAAATCTGCTCTGGATCACGATAGCTTACCGAATTATGATGGTATGTTTAATTTAGATATATTTTGATGTTGGATGTTGAATTATTTAGCACTTCGTCGTTACGAAAAGGAAGAAAAGCTATTTCTTGAAATTTTTGGAAACGAATTTTTTTTCATTAGTGTATATACAATATGTTTGTGTTATATTTTCGATATAACCATTGGTTTGTATTTTTATACAGCTTTTAGAGGATATCAAAGCAAGAAAGGGTTTCCGCGCACAAGAGAAGGTAAAAATTTACAATGTTCATTAATGACTTTCATTTAGCAGATTTATGTAATTTTACATGAAATCAATTTTATCGTGTATTCTTCAGATCAAATTGTGCCTTCACTCGGCTCTTCTCTCAATGGATCACCAAGATCAGACTTGGATTTTGGAATTGAGCGTTTCTCCAGAAAGGTTTTTGTTGGTGGGTTACCTCCAGACATAGATGAGGGTGAGTTCAGAATAAATTTTGAATTTGATTCTTATAGATTTAAGCAGATGAAATATTGTGCATAATTGAGTAAAGACATTTATGACTCATCCCCACAAAGCATATTAAATTTTTTTTCACCATCTGCCTTAAAAAAGTTTCCCTTTGTAAGTAAAAAGTAAAAATATGGCCTACAATAGTCCTTATCGGGTCCTTCTTGTTATATTGGGGAACAGTATAAACACCATTGCATTGGTTATTTTCAAAGGATGTAATTGTTCTATATGATTGTTTCTCAGGCAGAACACAATTATTTTTCATATTTCTGGCTGGATTTCTGGTTCCTATTTTTAATCACATCAAAACAAACATCTGTATTAGAAATATGCATAATTTATAAAGCCATTCTTTGTGTAGATATTGAATTTCCTTATTTGTCTTTATTCTAAATGTGTAATATATTTTTTCGAAATTTATTTATAACTTTTCTAGATGAAATTCATGCAAGCTTCTGTAGATTTGGTCCCTTGACAGTTGATTGGCCCCATAAAGCCGAATCAAAATCCTACTTTCCACCCAAAGGTCAGTTGTAAATCTTCATTGACATGACTCAAAACTTCAATTTAAAATCAATTTATTATTCATAAATGTGATGTGATGAAAAAAAAGATTAGACAAAGCATCTGTTTTTTTCTCTCAGAACTTCTAGATTTTTTTGATAAAAGTGCTTGCCCATGAAATGAACTTTTAACATAATAAAAACATGCTTTACTTTCTCTAACCAATCCACTAGGTTACGCATTTCTGCTATATAAAGATGAAATATCAGTACAAAGATTGATTGATTGCTGCATTATGCAGGATGGAAAATTGTATCTTTGTGTATCCAGCCCTACTATTAAGGATAAACCGGTATGTGTTTTTCTTTGCAATTTATACTTTCTCTGAATTTTAACAAGGAAGCATCTAACATTTTGATCATTGGTGATCATTTAAAAGTAATATTATTTCATATAGGTTCAAATCAGGCCGTGGAATTTGGCTGATGCAGATTTTGTAATGGATGGTTCTCAACCGTTGGATCCCAGAAAAACTATATTTGTTGGAGGAGTTCCGAGACCACTTCGTGCAGGTAGGTCACTCCCCTTTTCTGTTGTGCACGACATTAGACTTATTATTGCCATGAACTCATTTTAATAGATATCATTAATTTTTCAGTTGAATTAGCAATGATTATGGATCGTTTGTATGGTGGAGTTTGTTATGCAGGCATAGATGTTGACCCTGAATTAAAGTATCCAAAAGGTGCTGGCCGCGTAGCTTTTTCAAACCAACAAAGTTACATAGCAGCTATAAGTGCAAGATTCATACAATTGCAGCATGGAGAAATTGATAAAAGGGTATGTTCATTTGGAATTTGTTTTTGTTTTATATCAGTAAATGACATGTAACAACAAACAAGTTTTTCTAATATTTTCTACAATATTTAATACAGGTGGAAGTTAAACCATATGTTCTTGATGATCAGATGTGTGATGAATGTCATGGTGTTAGGTGTAATGGAAAATTTGCACCATTTTTCTGCTCCAATATTACTTGCTTGCAGTATTATTGTGAGCAATGTTGGGCCATAATTCATTCTCGACCAGGAAGAGAATTTCATAAACCACTTGTAAAGGAAGGTGGTGACAGACCAAGACAAGGGACATTGGGATTAAGATGGTAAATGCAAATTCATTGATTTTCATTGAAATTCAGTATTATGAGTGATTTACCTTCAACCAATTATTTTATTACAATGTTTGTCTTTAGGCCACTGAAAACGCAGCCCATTCCGTCTTTGCCATCAATACCATTGTTGCAGTAAATGATGGAATATTGTATACCGCCAATATATGTGTATGGCTGTGTATGGCTCCTACAAATCATGCACAAAAATTCATCTCCATAGAATGTGTATATATTTTCTTTCGTTTATTTGTTACTAGCATTTCAGCTTTTTTTAAATATATATGATCTTTATATATATGAAATTCATGAAGAAGAAATTGCTATGTAAAGTTTTTCTCTTTTAAAATTTTTTATTAAGTTGAATAATACTTGTGGGTCGAATAGATCACATAGTGAAATGAATTCTTTTTTTGCTGTTTCTACACATGGCAGCTCCAGACGGCTTCTTTTCTATTTTCCGATTGACGGCTCTTCTTACATGCAATTCAATTTTTTAGTTTATAGTTTTGTTAGTTATGGATAATATAGAAAACGAAAACAACCCAAAAATAAGCAATACTGTTTAAATGAGTTTCATTTTATAGCCATGTTAGTGTTCAGAGAAATTTATCTTCATTTGTTAAATAATCTTTTATCTTCAATTCGCATAGAGTCTACAATGTACTGCTAGTATTATCCAAAACAAGTGGCGACTTTCAAGCTTTTGTGTGGCGAAATCTTGATTTACCTTGCAGAAAGTACCTATATTTGTTTTGAGGATTAGAGTGGTAAAAGTTCTTCAGCTATGTTTTCTCATGCAATAGTTCAGAATTATTTTCTGGTCAGTTTTTATCTACATTATATTGTTTATCAAATGTTTATTTATTGTTATACCTTCAAAATGATAATTTTTTAGAATTTTTTAAAAACTTTGATTGTTTACATATATTCTGCATTTTCGTTTGTCATAAATTCAATCTTCAACTTGGTGAAAATTACCATGTTTTTTAAAGCTATTGTGCATTTACACCTTTTGAAGTTGTATGAAACTCTTGAACAAGCATCTAAACACACTTTTTATTTTTGACTAAATGTTTCGCGATGTTTTTTTTATGACAATCCACCTGATCAAAATTGATTAAGTGCGTGGTGTGAATTCTTTCACCTTTTTGTCTGCATAAAAATTGACTGTTCTGGTCAGTTTTTTTTACACGTTGTGCATAGAAGAAAAAAAGGAATGTTATGCAACCCAGTCCTTTTGATCATTGAATATCACCTTCAACTAAATTATAAGTCGATTTTTTTTTTAATGAAAATTTTCCCACACGTGGAAAAAACAATTTGATATTCACGTGGGTTTCACATCTTTTTATAAACACGAGTTTAGCGCCCTCGTTTAGAAAGTGATGTTTCATCAGAAAGTATTTTAATAAAGTGTTAAAATGCGGTAATTAAGCATGGAGAAAAGTGTGAGTTTTGGAAAGAAACAGAATTTCATTTATCGTTCTTCTCTTTTTTTTCGCCACATCTTTGAATGGTTGCCATATATTCAACAAGTTATTATAGTGAAATCCTTTATACATTTTAAATATGGTTCTCTATGTTTTTAATACGGAATTAATAGTTTTCGATGTAGTTTTTACGTTTTCCTTACTTATGGCCGTCGTTAAGGTCCTATTTTAATTATTATTATTACTACCCCTTATTTTTGGTATTTTTTTCTTAGTTAAAAAACTATTTTATCACATTTTAATTTTTTTGTCCTTTATATCCAATAAAATGTTCAAATTTTTTTGTTGCGACAAAGCCATCGAACTTGTGAATTTTTACCTCGAATAAATTACAAGAAATTCTGTAAATAATAAAACGAAAGGTTTTCCGTTTTTCTCGAGCTCGAGGTAAAAACGACCAAGATATGGAGTACGTACGAAGTAAGCAATTTGCATATTGTATTTTATCGTTTTTAAGATATAATGATTTTTTTCAACGGGTAAATTATGATTTTTTGAGAGTTACTTTTAAGAATTATGTTTTTGTATGTTTAAAATATATACTAAATATTCGCTGTTAGCGTCATATTTCTTTCGTTTTGTGTCCAAGCAAGTTCGAATCGCAGCGCTGTCAAGCGAATGTTTTTTGTATCGCACGAAATTGTATATTATCCATAAAACGCAAGAGAGGGGAAGGAACTAATATAAGAGCCTAAAAATTTCAGTGGAAGATGCTGCGATCACAATATTCTTTACAATAGTTAGACAGTATTAGTCATTTTGCTTGTGTTAAAACCTTTTCTGACTCAAAATCGCCTTGTAAACATTGTTTAATTAATAAAATTGTGTATGAGATATTGAGTCAACTCTCCTAAAATCATTCATGGTAGAGGAGTTCTTAATCCTACACCGTTTTGCCTGACGTATGTCACATTAAAATTAAGGAACGTCGTGTGACGGTTGTGAAAATTATTAGAGAACTGTCAGTTATTCGCGTAAACTAAATCTGAGAAAAGGAAATAATTTAAAAAAAAACTGCGTTACAAATATTTTTTAATCTTTTAAAAATTTAAGTGAAATGTCCTCGCATTATTCGCTCAATTCAATTCTCTTGAAATATTTGAAAAAGGTTTATTCGCGCAAATTAGTAATAATATCAAAACGAAAATACCAATCGGCCCTCTTTATGACTTTTGCGTTTAAAGGACCGACGTTACCCCGACGAAAAAAGTTTCACCACGCAAACTTAAACTTATCACGAATAACGCCAATAAAGGCTGTTGTAAAAGAAAACGGCGTTAAATTTGGGGCGGCGTAATAATGGGCAACAAGGTACTAGCAAGTTTGTTGTATTCTGCATTTTCCTTAATCTCATTTCGACGAAAAGACGTGCAGACTGTTCTAGACAGTTATTGAATTGAATTTTGTTTTTATTATTTTTGCTAGCAGAATTCTTATGAAACTGGCTTTTCGATCGTATCTGAATCATTCATGTTTTGTGAACCATATCAATGCTTTGGTATGCGCACTAAAATCACCACTTGAAAGATTGTGAGAATTTTTGAGCAATTAACTGGTGTGTATCAACACAATGAACAACTGACACGTAGGACTTCAATATCTGTTCTCAACTTTTTATAAATTTGAGGGACAAGCCATTGACAAACGCTTGTCAATCTTACGTCTCCGAGAGGTGTACAAACAATATTACAATCTACCAGTTGAAATGTGTAACCCCCGTCTTTCTTTTTCATTCTTGTTGCAGGCAAACGAGTAGCTACTACCATCAAGGGGTTAAAAGTGACTTGGATTTCAGGAACTCCTGCAGCAGGTGGAAAGATTTTTTCACGATAAAAAATAAATTTTTTAAACTGAATTTCTTGCATTTTTTACGGAATTTAAGTAAATCAACTAAGTTTTTTGTTATTCCTTCTTTGGTTTGGTAAAATCAATTCCAATTCTTATTAAAACGATGAGTTTACCACCTTGCCTTGTCTTGGTGAGCTTGAAGCATATTCCACTACATATAATACTTCTTTTTCACGTTATTGGTAAAGACATTTTTCATTTATATAATCTATAACGGGATCAGGAACTAAGTATTTGATACTTTGATTTCGACTCAGTGCTGATCTAAAAACGAGAAAGCAATCAACGAGTATCGATACCAATTCTTATTCTTCCCGGAAATACCAAATTCTTCATTTCAACTGACCTTATTTTGGTTGAGCTGATTTCATTAGGAATCCATTCGTCAATTATGTGGATGTTATCCTGAAGAAAAGAACAAGAAGAAAAATTGACCAAAAAACATTTTTTTTCAGGTCTGAATTGAAACAAAAGCACGCCATATATCTCAGGTAACCATGGTGACAGGGGTGTGCCAAAAACGCAACACGAAGCCAATATCACTGTTTAGATTCGTAACCATAGTCACTTAATAACATTTTAGTAGTGGTGACAGTTTTTGTAATTTAAACATTTCTGCAAACACACACCTGATATTTCGATAGTACATCATGATTTTGGACAAAGTCTTTAGGAACTGAACCAGCCCTTGTTATAACAACTAAACCATATTGGCCGACAATAGCCTCAATCTAAATGTAAAAAATGCCCAGTGGAAAACATTGTTCAGCATTTTTTATAGTGAAGTATATAACCATCTTTTGAAAGTTCGAACGTTTTCACACACTTACATCACTCTCTGCCCATAAACCAGGAACGGCAAACGATTCCATTTGATCAGCACCACATAATAGCTTCACTTGCGCTGTAGATGGTAAACGATCAATCAAGGGCGTAACAAACATTTCATAAGTAAAAGTTACGGTGCGCAAATCCAATAATGAAACAGTGAATAAATTTGGAATCTACACCAACGCTGTACAAGTATAATTATGATGCAAATTAAGTCGAATTGGCTTTCCCTGTCTGTTGAGGTTTGGAACACCATTTTTAGGAAAAACGATATTAACATTAAACCTCCCACCAAAAAATCTCTCACTCAACTACTTAGGATAAAAAAAAATTTTGAACTAAATATGAAACCTTATTTCCGGGCATATTCTCAAATACTTTCGGGAGAAAGAAACAAGGCTCTTGTACTTGATTTGTATTTTTATAAGGCGTTATTATGCCGCCCGAGATAACTCTAACACCCAGAGGGCGGTTTGGAGAGTGATTTGGTTTGCAGCCACTCTTACGATTTCCACATTTCCACTGAGAATAAGATTTGTGACCGTATTAAAAATTACAAAGAATTTCAGAAAGTTCTTATTATTTCTGGTAAACCGCGTTTTTCGAAAAAGAACAACAACAGCAACAACTCGTCGCCCTGGCAATTTTTATTTTCTAGTTTTGTTACGTTGTTCAGTATTCAAACGAATAATAGTACACTATGAAAGATTTATAGGGACAACGATACACGAAGGATTTCATAGAAGAAAACATTTTAAAAATTTATAAGATGAAGAAATATCCAACTTGGAGATCCGAAAGACAAAACAAACAAAACAAAAATTCACTTCACGCTCTTTTCAGTTTTTAATTTCATAGAAATTTCTAGACTTCTCGCCATGCGACATTCACACTTTAAACTAGCTCTCCAAACAAAATCCAATCAAACCTCGAAAAATCTGCCATTTGTATTGAATGAGGTAAATGTCCCCATAGCAACAAAAACTCAAGCGTCATATCCATATTATATATATATATATATATATAAAAAAAAATATCGTCAAGCAGGTGTATGTAATATATTTTGTATGGGTTTGAATCAACGGTCATCAATTTTGTATGCGGAACTAATTTCTCGTAAAACTGTGCAGATAAATTCACCTTAGAAAGAAATATATACACTCTCACAGTATTCAACTGTGTTTTCCAAGTGTATGATGCTTAACATGGCGGATAATAATTGTGAGATGGGAAATTAAATATCTAATGCTGAACACTAGACTGGTGCATTTTGAGAAAAGAAAATGAAATACGTGGCCTACTATCTGAAGGAACATCCATCAATTCATCTTCACGGTTGACGATAATATCGCGAAATCGATCCAGTGCACTTCGAGTTCTGGTCCAAGCCGTTTGCTCAGTCTCCCACGTGCTTACTCTGTAAAAGAAAACGAATGAAGGGATATTAACAAAGACAAATGATGAAATTACAGTCAAATTACAAATTAAAGTTTTATTCCGATAGTTTTTGGAGACATTTCGGATCACTGGACGATACACAATCTAAACCGCTATTTACTGGCAATTTCTTAATGAGGTTTAAATTAATAAATATTAAAAATATATATTTATTAAAAGTGGATAAAGTACTCCACCTAATCCAATTTGATGATTTTACGGCACGTTTGCACATCTCTACCCGGTGAACTGCCGAAATCAACGGCTAAAAAGGCAAATCAGGAGCAAATTTATAAAAATACCATTTATAACAATATACGATAATCTAATTGTATCCCCTAAAAACAAACAGACAAACAAACAAACAAACAAACAAACAAACAAACAAACAACAGCAAAAAACCCAAAACCCAAAACAAAACAAAACAAAAAAAAGGTCAGAAAAATGTACGTATTTTATAACATTACAAACTTTTGTGGTAAGTTTTTGATAATCGTCATGAGTGGGGGAGATTATTCCAGCAACCACGTGAATCTTACCAGCTTTTTGTAACATGTCTCTCGCAAGCTCTAAAATAAAACTGAACGTAGAGAAATAAATAACAGAGGAAAATCTCTATGACATATCTGTATAAAGCGGACACCTTTTTCATGTACCAATGGTGTGCGCTTTATATAGATTCCACTTTCATAACATGCTGCACTCATGAACTTTGATATTTCAACTAAATCCTAGTGAAATTTCTACGCTAGGACATTTATCGATCGATTTCCAAGTTGTCACTACAAACAACCACACCATAAACGGGTGAACCACTATGTACAGGTAAGAAGCTCACCAAATATCCTTAAATGCATATTTGTAATTGGATTGAAACACCCTGCACTTAGAAGCATTATGTTCTTTTTGGCTACTTCGTTGGCGGCCATTCTTTAAAATGTCGCCCAGTTGTTCTCGGATTTGATTTGATTTCTATGAAACCTGTGTGATAAAACATCGTCAATATAAAAAGCATGTCTAAAGCAGGATTTACATTATGCAATTAGTTGAACCGATTTTAATTGTTTACGACCAATCGAATATTGTGAACAGAGCATTCGATCGACTTTTCTTTGTTTTCACAATCAGGCTCGATTTGTCGTAGAAATAAAAATCGGTTCCATTAATTGCATAATGTAAAACCCGCTTATAATGCGCACTGGTCAAATAATGAATGCAAGATTTAATGCAACACTGATGCAACATTAATGGTCGTTTAAAGCCGGTTCTCTACCAGACAGAATAGTCAGTGCGGAGCGGCTATTGTTTTCTCCACGCGATCGCTGATTGAACCATTTGATTGGCTTGCAAAATATTCCGCGGCGAAAAAGTTGAACTTGATTCTACTTTTCCGCGGACACTTTTGACGGAATTTATTAAAAAAAGGCCACTGGACTGCAAGCGGAATATTCCGCCCAGTGGAAAACCGGCCAAAGAAGCAATGTTGCGTAATGTTGTATAGTCATTCAACATTGCTGCAGCTGTGTGAAACATCAAGTTCTGAATGTTGTACTGTGCGACAAATCGCTTCTTTTAAAATCGAATGTTGTAAGAGCATGTAAAAACAAAACGCATCATGTTGCGTCAAATCTTTGCATTGAATGTCCCATTCGATTGGCTAGTAGTTTAGGGATATTGAACTCAATACGGGCTCATATCGGCTAGATTATGAAGGTCACTTTCATGCCAATTCGACCTCACACTACTTGTATGGCCGATCTGTTTTCATTGACAGAGAAACTGATGAAATAGAAAATATCTTTTCAACTAAACAGCAAACATGCTGCTTTGTTACAACAAACAACAATCTTGATAGACCATTATACAAAATTTTCAAACAATAAATATTTCCTCGATAACACATTTATAAATTGGCTTCTTTCGAACTACAGTAAAATCCCGATAATTCGAACTTTCGATAACTGGAACTATTTTAAGCGATCCCCTTGAACTAATGCTCTCTCATAAAACCCTCTCGATAACTCGAACTTTCGATATAACTCGAACAATGTTAATTGGTTCTTTGCAGGTTCGAGTTATCGGGAGTTTACTGTATATCTGATATCATAATTTTGTACAATAAATTTGCCATAAATTCCAAGTAATATTAAACAAACTCGCACCTTTGAATACCTTACTGGCACTTATCACGTTAATTTTTCACAGACGAACGTCTAAAAGATAGCTTATTTAACTTAAGGGCGGGCGTAAAAAGCGCCACCAAAGTATATGTAAACACGATTTGGAATAATATGTCCGCTTGTAAGAAGTTCAAAAATATTTCATTCTTGCTATCGTAAGATTGTTGGTGAAAGCTTAGAGAGAGATTTTGAAACTTTTCCTGAATATTATACAACATTATATTTTTTCGTTTTTATTATGTTATCATCACTTAACCACGGTTCCCATTAGGCGTCTATTTAGCGTTTACTTAGCGTTTATTTAGCGTTTATTTAACGTTTAATTTACGTTGATCTGTAACGTTCATTTATTGTCTCAGGGGTATTGAACGATTTGATACTAAACGCCAGCGTTTATTAGCATAAATTAATTTTTATAAGCGTATATTTAGCGTTTAAACAGAACGATTTACGTTTCCATAAGCGCCAGCCTAGTGGGAACCGTGCTTTAATATAATGTGCAGTAAAAACCGTGAAAAGTTATGTATATTATATATAATACAAATTCTAATCCCTAATAAAATCTACACATATTTTGATAAACATTTTGAAAATCTTAACTGCTTCATCACTATGTCCACATCATAGCACTTAAAGTATTAGTTTTCAATTCATGTTAGACGGTAAACTCTAACCTATCCTCAAAACTTACTTAAAATAGATTAGTTTACAGAATAGTTTATCGTATGTCTTTCCTAAATTAATAAAAAAACTAATCAATCGACGTCAATGAAGACAAATAACCGTCGATTTCTATTATGGAAAAAGTTTCTACTCTGAACATAATTTATCTAATAGTTTACCGTCTAGCAGGAAAGATTTAGACAGACTCATATGCGACTTTAACCTTCACTTTACAGATTCTTCAATATAATACTATTTAATTCTGATAACTGTAAAGGAATATATACAAAGAAACACCAGGAGGAAAAAACTGATAAAAAAAGATGAACCTGTCAATGGTATAAACAAAATTCTTGCATTTTATCAACATTAACGTTATCGTTTGCACCACCAGCTTGCACAGCCACTTTGAAGATCTCAACCTTGCTTCCTTCCAACCCTAATGATTCTTGAATTTCTTCAACTGATGCAGAATCGATTAGGTCTGCCTTGGTAGCAGCCACATGCAATTCAATCTCTTCCGGAAGGTCGTGAAAGACAGTGTAGAAAAATTTCTTCGCTTCAGGAAACTTCTCGCGGTCACACGAATCCACCACGAAGAAGATCATATTGGTGCTTGTGCAGAAATTCTTCCAATACGAACGGTATTCCAGGCCACCACCAACTATGTCAAAAAATAGCTTGAAACTCTCATGTTGCTGTCAAATCAATTTTCATTTCTTAACCGAACTTTAAAAAGTTTTTCAATAATATAATCTCAGCAGGAGGTACAAATTGACCAACATTTATTATGAAAATAAAAAACAGCTGCTGACAGATTTTCCAATCAAAACAACTCTTGAAAGAACACCGAAATAAAAGTTATGCTTTAGATTACAAACATGACTAGAAATACTTGCTCCACAGATTAGGTATTTTTCGTGAAAAAAAGTGAAAAAGTGAAGTTTTTCTACTTTGACATTATTTTTTTCTTCATGAAATTAATTTTTTCGTTTTCGGCTTTCTTCCAAAACGAAAGTTGTGAAAGTGACCTGACTCGAGGTAACAAAGCTCGGACTCTATTCCTTTATGTAATTCAATGCATCAAAACAAATAACACATAAAACAACAACAAAACAAAACTGAAACAAGAAAAATCAATGAATTCTGTGAATAAATTAATGTCAATATGGCAGACCTTACACAGCCTGAAGTTGATTGCAAAAAGGTCTTTGAAAACTTAACGAAGCCAATCCTTAAGGTTCCTCCTATAGCACTCTCTAAAGTACTCCACATAATTGGAAATGATTGCACTTACTTTCCCATATGCTAAGATCAATATCATCAAAAGATATGCAAACGACATTGAATCCTTTAGTAGGTTGGTATTCCCCACCTGATGCCTCACGTGAAAGCTGTGAAAGTAAAGATGATTTCCCAGAATTCTCCAGTCCAAGTAATAGCACCTTTCTCGTGGGCTATGGTAAAAAAACATTAACTAAATATCCAGATACAATGATGTGTTAAAGCTTATAGAAATGAATTGTTGCACAAAATGGTTTAAGAGGTTTAACAGACATTTTGCTTGATATACATTGAAAAAGCAGAAAATTTCACCTTTTGCTGTTCAGGAAAATCATCAAAGAGGGCGTCAACTTCAACGGGTTCCTTGTTACTTATTCTGTCAGAATCAATTTCCGACTCTGGAAACTTTAGTAAATCCTCTGTTTCGTAGTCAATGACTATTTCGGGTACTTTTGCACGAATTCGCATTTCAGGCACAATCTCTTCATCTTGCTTTTTGTTTAAGTATTGATACATAAGAATTGCAGATATTCCCATGCTGCCAGCAACAATCCCATATTTTAATGCTGGTTTAGATACAATCTTCAGCCACTCCATTTTCTATTAGTTTTGATAAACTTTGTTACATTTTTCTAAAATAAAACAACACCAGATAACCTCACAGAATTTGATATATGTAATAGAAGATAACAGAGGGAAAGTTTTCAATTACAATTTTCGTTTTGACATTAAGACATTTGATTTTCTTCTATACATTTTATAGGGATTTGTATATTTCATTATAAGTTAAGGAGTTAAGGATTTAATAGCCTCATGGTACTCCAAAGCAATCTATGTATTTCACTCAAATTTTGGGTCCATTAGACAGAAACCACCAGCAATCTTTAATACCTCATTTCCAAAATCATGTCATCAGACTTCTTTGAACCTACAAAAAGAGTCCATCAATTTGGACTCAAAGCACCCAATAAGAGTGTATGTATGATTTGCAAGAATGTGAAATGCTCATTCTTTTCTTACAAAAAAAGGGTGAAAATTCAGAAAGTTTATCAACAACCTGGAAAATACAGCTTTCCAGTAAATTCATTTGTCACATTCAACAAAATTATATTTCAACACATCAAATAAGCCAAACAATGAGTAGTAGGTCAGCTCCATTGATCACTATGCTACAAACAAGCCAGCAATAACACGAAGAATGTCTGAAGAAATAGAATCATGATAAAACATTCAATTTTCCCCATGTGCCTTAATTAATGAATGGGTAAACAATTCTTGCCCAAATGCCAATCAACAGAAAAAGCATTTCTTTTGACTCTATTCCTTTAACTTTGTATTGTTGCCTAATGACCAGCTTTTTTCTCAGCCAGCACTCAAATCAAGATTGTGTCCGAGGCTATTACGTTTTACCAGTAAGTTTATTTTTTCCCAATCTTTCTACTTTTTTCATTCCATTTAAGTATCTCTACCTTTGACTTTCCTTTGCAACATTGGAATTATATTATAATATCATTTTCCTGAAATTCACTTTTTGTGTAAACAAAAGGCAGCGAACGAAAGGAGATACTTTATAGCTGGAGCTCCTTCAGCAAGGTCAAATATAAACGTCACAGAAATTTATCCTTCCAAGGCCAATTTCTTGGAGATTGATTGTTTTTTGTGCCGATTTTAAGATGTCCCAAATCTGTGACACTATAGCTCCATTTCTTTGATTATTCAAACCCTAATGTATACCTGTCACATTTTTGAGTGGTTTTGAGTTTTAAAAAATTTTCTTGTCTTGTTTGGTCATACACATTGTACTGAGAAATACATGAGTGGGCATTAAGATACCACTACACTGCATTTAGGGGCAATTAACTTGTTCAGCCAATGGCATTAACTGACATCATTTGGATCAATATTGGCCACAAGAGATGTGTCAAAGTTTGGGGGACTTTTGAAGCTGGTGACATCACATCATGATGTTAGTAAAATCTTTCATCAACGATATCTCAGTAACGGTTCGTCCATATAATCCTATACATTTTTTTATCCCTTTTTTGAGCTCTAACACATAGTACTACATTTAGTTCGTTATCATTTTAATTTTCATTAGTATAAGCACAGGTGATTTAGTGAAAAGTAGTTTGACCTTGACCTCCCTGACCTTGCGAAGCTACTAGCTCTTGCTTGTACAAACTTTAATAATAATATTCTCGGACTCCCTATGACGTGATATAATAGAAATTACAGTATAAATATATCATTTTTTTACTGCGTGAAGCTTGATAAGAGAATATTAGGGACAACTTTGAGTTTAGTTGCTAGTTGCTGCAATTTGTTTTCAATAGGAAGACGGCAGATAGTAGACATGGGATATGGGATAAATAGATTGATTTAAAAAATTTTATATATGCAATGAGTTTAGGTATATAATTCAAAAAATCTGTTTTTTTTCTTATATTTTCACCTATCTATATATTTATACGATAAGAGTTTTAAGCCCTGGTCACGAGAAAAAACTAAATAACTTTCAAATTTATTTAAGAGACAAATGTGGCAACGTTTTTTTATCTGTTGCGTACTAATACAAGGGGTAACCCTTGCATTGCGTCATATGTATACATTTCCATTTGTTGACGAAGAAACAATAAAAAGAAAGGAAAGAAAGGGAAGATAGTCAAAAACTAGTTAAAATAACTTTATAAGAGTCGTGTATCATATAAATAGACAATTAGGTATGATTATATTTTTCCTTCAGTTTATCTTATTAAGGTTTGTCTCTATGATACAGACTACAGAAATATTAGCTGATATGTGGAGGAGGGTTTTTTATTCACAAGTTCTTTTTCTAAATAATGCCCAGGTGGACTACAACATACTGGGAAATGAATCTGTATAAATGTTTTATCCGGGCAGCTAGTATACTTTAAAAACAACAATGAAGAGCTATAAGCGAATTGGAGGATATAATATAAAATTCCTATCCAGCTCTACAACACACTCACATGAAAATTGTCACCCGAGTGTATTTCCGTCATAAAACATAAATATATAGCGTCTTCTAATAACATACGTTTTTTTCTCTTTTTTTGTGTGATAAATAGTATCTATATACATATATACAGTAGATCAAAATAACACAGAGTCAGCAAATGACACAAGGCATAAAGTTACAGTTCATAAGGTAAAGACCACAGGGATAACAAAGCTAGGAAACTATGGAGACCTTGTATATAATACATTTTACAATAATGTACAAGAAGGAGTATTATATTTGCGAGGTTGGTAAAAAGGACACTGAACTGGCAGAATACACACACACAGCATATACAATGAGAAGCAGCTGTCTTCACTGGATGACGAAACCACAGCAGACATGCTGATTATTAGTAGAAAAATCTGGTGGAAAGACATCAAGTGTAGTTATTCGAGAAATAGTCACGGAGTAGTTTTTTAAGACAAGAACAATTGATTTGTGCAAAATCAATATTAACAAGGTGTTGCATTTCATTCAGTTTGAACTGCATTTAGCAATGATGGAGTTGGTACCATTATGCAACACGAAATGTAATACGAAATCTTGTGCGAAATCAGCTATTGGAGCATCTATTCTTGGATTTCCATCATGATAAATTGTTTACAAAGAAGTATGCTGTCCAGGATGGTAATGATACTCTTTTTAAATTACCATAATTATTTCGTGATGATCCAGGCTGTCTTAATCTCAATGTACTCTGTATTATTGGTTCAAGTTGGTTGGTACAAACTTAACTTGGCTGTGTGGGAATTCATTCTGATGAAACTAACACATTTAAAACACTTTAGACTTTTCTCACAACTGTAATTCTGAAGTTGAACTATTTTGAATGACGATTCCATTTGGCATATAGTGAAAAGTTTGTTAAATGAAAGTTTGGTAATGAAAGGTCGTGAGAAAACAGCCATTTTCTACAAGGGAATCTCCACGAGAGAGCCAATCATTTGTTTACTTCATTTGTTTGTCATTTTGATATAAGTCAGCTACACTGCAACCCTCAGTTCTATTTATAACAGTTCATTTATCTTTAATCATTACAGTTAACACATCTATTTTGATACAAAATGTCTGTTGCTGAACCAAACAGCAATGTAAATTGTCTTTTAGAACAAGTCTTCTAACGACCACCTAAAGCAACAACTGTGTGGTGTGGCGAAGAACTTTTCCTAATATTGGAATTGGAAACAAATTTTCTTTCGCTACTGGTTATTGAAGAATATTCACTTTTGACTCTAAACAATGTTCTTCCCAAAAGCCAATCATTTTTAAAACATGGGCTTTGCTAGCTAAGCTTTTCATCATCATACCAAATGGATGAATGACTTTTTGTATACTTTGGTTTTAGCTATTACTAGCTATGGGTAAATTGTATATATTCTAAAAATACTTTGCTAGCGACAAAAAATCTTCTTCTCGTGTTTCATATATACCTCTTCAAGTTTCTACAACAAAACATGTTAAATTCTGATTTTACGTTTGTACACGTTGTAATATTTCTAATAAATATTTATTTAGATTCTGCTCTCCTCTCTGCTCGTGAGCGGAACATCCTTGTGATTCCTTTTGTGAGTGAAAGCCATTTGATTGTTCTTGATGCTAAAGTTTCAAAGGAGGTTTCTTTACATTTCCATGTTAAACCACATTTTCGTTTAAAATAAAAAGCATAAAATATGTCTTTCAACTTCATTGCATGCAGTTCAGATTTGAAGAGAAATTTAAACATGCGGCTCTGCAACTGAAGCTGCAATATTAAATTTATTCTCCAGATTTATTTTCCAGAACACTTTAATAGAGTGGTATGGTGGATAGCAGAGCATGAAATAAGTATTCTGCATATTAAACTTAATGAGTTTGTTTACGTTCGTTCTGTCTCAATACAGCACGATACCCATCGATGTTGGGGAACTTTGATCCTAATTTTTGGTCCACTTGCACATAATTAACACGGAAACTTTTTAGATTTGCATTCTCCATAAAATAAACCGAGTTACCACAGAAATATTTTGGTTCTAAGCTATGTATCGCAAGTTGAAATAAAACATCATCTTAGCGCCAGGACTATATACGCGTGCAAGCAAGTTGGGTGGCTGTGGCATCATGATTTTGATCACGTGACCTTTTAAACTTAAACTTTTTGAATATTTTTATAAGTTGGGTTTGATTCAGAGTTCCTCAGGGAACATTTTAAGCAAAGGTTGTTATTATCCCCTATAACATGTTCAGAGAACTTTTGCTAGTAAGTTGTTAATACACAGATGTTTTTGGACTCTCAGGCCCTAATCTGAAATGTCAGCTTAGTGACGATTTACGATCAAGGCATGTGCCTTTCAACATTTTTGTTTGGCAATGAAAGTTTTCTTTTTTGATCTGTCCTTGTTTCTTTTCCAGTGTTCCAGTTCCCAAAAAATATATGTAATACTGGACTAAGCTTGCAAGTATACAAGAAGAGAATTTTAATGTTATGATCAGGATAAAATCTTCAAAAAATAGTGATAAAAGAGAGAGTTATAGATCACCACAGACAAAGTATACGTCTTCACAGCTGAGTGAGAGGAGAACACTAGCCATATATTGAGAAAAACTTTTTAAATGAGCGATATCACTCTGCACTCATTCATGATGACATGGCCTGATATAGTGTTTAAGGAGCCATCAACAAAAAACTTGCTACATCATCAACACGTGTCATGATGTTTCAACGATGTTAGAGAAATTTAAAGTTTTTACCCTAGTTTAAAAAATATTTCACGTCTTCTAGCTAGCTATGGGAGTTTTTTTTTCTTTCTCTAAAACCTCCAGGGCTAACCTCTTCTTTTTTATTGAAATTGAGTTAGTAGTGTGGTCCTCCAGGATATGACCACTGGAGGAAAACATTGATCTCTCTTGAATTCACTGATATAGTTCAGGAATATTATCTTTTCTAACCTACAGTATTTGATCAATATAGTTGACTTTTTATCGTAAATGACACTATAATTCGAAATAATAACTTACTGATGCTCAAGTACTTCTTCACCGCCATCTTGGAATTCGTTAGTGTTCCTAGCAATCAGGGGGTATAGTTTTATATATTAGTTATTTTTTCCAGGAATTTTTATTATTTTTTTAATGAATTAATTTCTTTGTTATTACTCCTATGAGTTCCAGGGATCAAATTTTGGGACCAGTATTGTTCAGTGTCTTCTCTTATCTAATGACCTTTTTTCATACACAATTTTTTGCCGACCGACAATATGTTACACGCGTGCCTGCCGCTTCTACACAGCTCCTTTTTTTAACGTATTCGTAACAAAAACGTGACCAACAAAGGAAGCAGAATTTCAAATAAAGGAAAATTTTAATGTAACAACGAAAGCTCCGCGTACACGCTTATAAGCCTAACTGCTGAAGCAACAGCCCAGGCTGCTCAACTGGATTTGCCCAACAAGGAAAAAAAACAACCAAATAATAACGAAACCAACCACCAAAATAAAAAGGGACCATATTTTTTGCTTGCTGAGTTGAGAAATGTGTTGTAACAAGTTCCATTGGCTTAATAAAAACCTGTGCAGGTCCACATGAATAGAGACAAACTCTCAAATTTAGGGGGTGTTTACTTGGTAAAACTTATACCGGTATGAAACTTGTGCCCTAGTATCCAGCGGCGGATCCAGGGTATGTCGAAAATTGTGGAAGAGCGCATTAACATAATTTCTGTTTTCAGTATGTATCACCAATGGGATTATTTGCACGCTTTCTTTTTACCCTTCAATAGCTAACACTCTCCTCCATAAATTTCGACATACCCTCTTTGTCATTTTGTAGGTAGAACGGTAAAATTTATCTTTTACTGGTGGTAAATGAAAGTGATTCAAAAGTCAACATAATTATTAGCCGTGGTGCTCGTGTGGTGGACTAACTATTTTTGTCCCACAATTCTTGATCACTGATCTGCATTTGGTTGCTGGGGAGTAACTAAATTAATACTACGTTTACACTAAAGAAGATTTTTCCGTATTCGTATTCCGTATAAATTTTCAGATTGAATTCCGGATTCGTAGAAAATTTATGTTTTTCTAATGTAAACCAGGGAAAACACAATCCGTAAACTATCTATTTTTAGTAAGAATACGATCGATAGTTTTATGGATTGTGTTATCCCTGGTTTACATTAGAAAAACATCAATTTTCTACGAATCCGTCTTGTTACAACACATTTCTCATCTTAGCAAACAAAAATTTTTTGCTCTTTATATTTTGGTGGCAGGTTTCGTTCTCATTTGGTTTGTTTTTTTCCTTGTTGGGCAAATCCAGTTGAGCAGCCTGGGCTCTTTTTTCAGAGATCTATCCAAATACGTGAAAAAATTAATCATTCTGAAAATGCAGTGTAAACAACAGGTAGAAACGGAAAAAGTGCGAGACTACCATTCCTCGCGCGAGGAGTAGGCTAAAGGTGACGAAGATTGTTTTTAAAAAGAAATGAAAGCGATACAGGTGTCTCATATATGCTGTTTTATCTGCCTGTGCCGCAGAGTGCAATTAAATGCTATTTTAATGGCTTTGCTTTAGAAGCAGTATCAGCGAAGACAAAGCATGAGGAGAGAACACTGCAAACTGAGAAGCGCAGGATATTCATCTTTATGCTTTCACAGTCCACTCCTCGGTAGGTTTTCTTCGCTTTGAAATCACAAATGGTGTGTAATAAAGTTTCCACTACGTCATCTGTCCACACTCAATTATTTTGTGCGGTATCCATTATCTGTCTTTTGCTTCTTTTTTGGAGGCATTGTTACGAAACTTCTCTTCTAATAGTGGTTTGTTTCTGTTTTTAAAAACTTTAAAAAACGTGAACATTTTATGTATTTTCTCTGAATTTCTATAGAACACATGCTAGATATGAATAATAGATGAAGTGATTTCTTAGTCATGTAAACGCATGGAAAAGCAAAAACGATAAAGTACAGCTAATCCGATAAAGTTAGTCTAATGTAAACGGATCGCTTTATCCGAAAAAAATCTATTTGCAGATTTGAGAGAATCCAGGAAATTATAATGAATCCGGAAAATTATTGTAGTGTAAACGTAGCATCACACTAGTAAATCTCGCGACCACGGTGAATAAAAAGCGAACCCACCTTAACGAATGTTCTGTGGTTCGAGCGGGCCTCTCCGGACAAAAACGCAATATATTACTACAGCCGATCTGTTCCTCTGTTAAGTGGCTTCGCCAATGTTTCAGTGTCATAGGGCTGGAAGGGGGTTTCATTGTGAAGTGACATCTGGTAAAATTGACTCATCTTACTGTAAATGGTTTCCGCCTTAGATTTTGCGATAATCTGTAAACAAATCTTCAAATAGTTTGTACTAAAGTTTATGCAGCAAGAAGAATTAAATGATGAGATTTAAATTTTAACAGATGAAATGTTTCAGTTACTTCAAGCATGATTGGGGGCCAAAATGAAACGGAATGAATTCCTTTATTTTATAATAAATTATAAAAAATGCAAGTAAGATATACGAAAAATATACGAAAAATATACGCCTTTTCAGAGTTTGTGTTTGTGTTTATACAGTGGGATTTTGAGTTACACAGTGGGACGAGTCGGGTAATTTTCAACACAGTGTTTTCTGTAGAAATGACAAGCAATATCACCTGCTGTTTCAATAATAAAAAAACACTCCTCCACAGAGACATTTTGAAGATTTTGCCCACTGTGCGGATGAAGGATGGCAGTGAATGGTAAATGATTGCATTCGAACATCAACTAAATTTTAATCTATAACGTTTCCACATTTTCAGTGATGGTAATTAGCGTAGCGTCTGAATTGTCGTCGTGGTTTACTATCTGTTGCAGAATGGCCGACTTCATTAGGCAGAGATTATCCGACGCACAAACATACAACACAGTTTCCACCTGCAAAATACCAAATAATGTAAACATTTAATTACATGCAAATTTATACCAAGTATAATCAATGTTGAATCCCATTCATTGGCTCATATTTCAAACATATACCCAGTCCATCCAGCTCGTTCTCGAGGGATTATCCTCGCGTGTTTCCTCAAAAAAAAGATTCTTTTCTTTAATAACAGACCTGTTATCAAATCGGAAGTTTTTCCATCATCCCTACATGTGTATACGCCCCCCTCAAGTGACAGATTTTTAACGCTGCCAGGGTTTTTTTATACAACGAATGGTTTCCTATAACGGCAAGCGTCACTAGGGGCAGTACTTAAAAAAGGTTTACCTTGACTGTAATACTATTAAGCGCCGGAGGAATCTGTACCCTGATGACTGATTCATCTTTGTTAACTTTACCTCGCGCATGAAACAGTAACTCTACAAGAAACATCAATTATCCAAAGACTACATAATCTGAGTAAATGCGAAACGATAAATAAATAAATAAATAAATAAATAAATAAATAAATAAATAAATAAATAAATAAATAAAAATAATCATACCAGCACTATTGAGATCAGTGGAAGTTATTTGCCAATTGCTGTCAACATCATCGGTGAATTTTAAGCTGCCCAAGTTTAAACAGATCGAAAGTTGAATGCCATTTTTCAAATTCTTGTCACGAGGTTCAACTTCTTTCGCCTGCTTTCGGGTAACTAATGGTCTGAACACGTCTTTTTCCCCGTCGTCCGTCAAGCGACTATTTATTGTCGAACCATCAACAATGTCGTGACCAATAACTGACAGCTGTTTAAACATGTGGAAAAAACAGGAGAATACGTTATTGGCCCTTTTTACGCTTTATCTTAAGGGGAATTTCCACTTCACTTTTTTGATACGCATATCAGCACAAAATACGATACGGTACGTTCGATGCAATGCGCGTATTATTATCCATTCAAAAAATGTGTTCGTATTTTTTTACAGAATATTCATGCAAAACTGCAGACGTTGCTAAATTTTAGTTGGTTGGTTACCTTTTTCAGTGATACGCGTATTGCAAAAAAAATAAATAAAAGCTTAATCCAATTCAACTTTATTTTTTGGTACGCGAAGAGAATTACTGATACGCGTATTTCCAAATTACAATCAATGTGCATGCTCAATGATACGGTATGTGCTGATACGCGTATTAGTTTTTGAAGTGGAAATCCCGCTTTACTCTCACAGGAAAACATCTTCCGCCGGCACTTTAAACGCCAAGCCATAAAAACTAATGCCATGTTTTCTATGGGAGTATCCACACACCAGTAGAATATCAAGAGGTGTATCAGCAACATTAGGAGAAAGAGAGGTGATACTATTATAGTACTAATTCCATTTATTTTTCTGATCCGAAATTTGAGATACAAGACGAATGATGCTATATATCTAGCATGCGCGAATGTTGTTTATAGAGACATTCCATCATTCTCTGGTCGCTGCAACCAGCAAAGATGTTGAGAATTTCGCAGCGAATTCTTGTTTTCTGACCATCAGAAATTGGCCATTTTAGCTGAATTAACAAAAGTTTTGAAAAATTAGCAAATTTTGTACAATAAACTTTCGACTCTTCATTCGCGCGAACGGTAAACTATAAACAGGCTTTAACAAAAGGAAGAACTTACAAGAATACTCTGGCTCGGTCGGTCACATAACCATTCGATTTACACAAACTTATATTTCATGAGCGGCCTCCATTAACGCATGGTAAAGTCTTGAGGGAAACCTTTGTACATGTTGTGAGGTGGTTGGGGTTTCTTATGAAAGGATAAATTGACGTTTAACTTACCGTGCTGACAATTTTGTTTTTCAGGTCCAGCATTCTTATTTGATGGTTGTTTGTATCAGCAGCGAACATCAAATCGCCAGACTGATCCACAGCCAAGCCGCCCGGTTCGTTAAATTCGCATACGGAAAACTCGCCATCTTTATATCCAGGATGACCAGTACCGGCAAGAGTTGTGCAGGTCATACTGACGGGATCGATCACTTTTACCTATATGGGAATATTTGGGAAAAAAGTGATCTTGCTTTCTTGAAAGATTTACGAGGGCATACGAAAACAAACAAGAAGCCTTCGGATTGAAGATTTCCGCTGAGATGTGATATGCATATCGTATGAGAGGACAAAATACTTATTGAAACTTAAAAATACTTATTGAAAGCTTAATTCGCTAAATTTCAAATAAGGGTGATTGGCGCAATGAATTCTCTTTAGAGGAAACTTATTAACCAAACTTCGATAAAATAAGGAAAAGCTTATTCTTGCATGTTCTGCTCTCAGTGTCTATGTAAATTTTACCCTTTTTTGGTACTGATAAAAAAAAGGATTCACAAACTTAAAACCAGCATGATTGATTTGTTCTACATGAAGCTTTTCATGACAATTGAACCACTTTCGAATTTTGGTCCAAATTTTGCCCAAATCGCTCCATTTTTTGGTCAAAATATGAAAAAACCATTCACAAATTAGAAATTAGATGTTCTGAAAGTTTTAATATCTGTCAGGATTGTTTCCAAAGGGCGGATCTTATAAACTTTCAGTGGGTGTTCAAAGTTAATTCACTGAGGGCATCCCGACCACAACGCGCATGCTTATTTATTGGGCGGTTGGGCGCTATGAACGGGAAAATATAATCTAAGTTTTTAATTGAATCATAATTGAATCATTCTCAGACATAAAAGAAGAGAATAAATAAACTTTGAAGCAGCTGCCATGGATGAAATGGTAAGAAAAAAAACCTCACTACTACTAACAACAAATTCACCAAATTTTTTTTTTTTTGTTGTTGAAAGTTGCAGGATTCAGATTGATTAAAAATGGTTGCTTTTGAAGATTTGAAAAACAGCAGTCAAGCAGTGATCGTTGTATTGAACATAACCAGCGTGTTGGCAGTCATACTAAATGTCATAGCCCTTTTGTTTTTGTACTTGCAATCAAGAAAGAGGCTGGTGGAACATATTCTGAAAAGTCTTGCAATATTCGGGTTGTGTAGCGGAATATTCTTTGCAATCGACATCACTTTGTTTCTGTCTGGAGTGAAGGGAAACGAAATCACGAACAAAATCCTTTTTCTGATTCGACACACCCTATTAATGGCTGTCCAGTTTCACATCGTGTTTTTAACAATAGACCGTGGCATAGCAGTAGTTTTCCCCCTGAGACATATGTTAGTGACAAAGAAGACTATTTATACGTCCATCGTGCTCTTGTTTATAATTTCCGCGCTGTTACAGTTACTGTTATCTTACATCTTCGAAGTGCCTTCAAACTTGTTAATATTCGCCATCGCCACCCAACTAGACGCAGTGATGGTAACTTTTATCAACAGTAAAATCCTTCACACCTTATCAAAACGCCAGCGAAAAATGAATACTTTGACTCAAGATTCACATCTGAATAGGACTAATAAAATAGCAGGCCAAAAGAAAGTATGTCTACTTTGCTGTTCGTTGTGTCTGATATTCTTCGTCTGCAACCTTCCCTCCTCAATACTTATATTAATCCGCTATCCAGATATTGGCACATATTCAAGTCCATATGGAGTAGAAAGAACAGAAGTCTTGATCGTGATTGGTGGATTAATAGGCTCGTCAGTGCTTAATCCCTTGTTCTACATTCTACGCGACAAACAAATAAGAATCCGTTGTTCGGAAGCAGATGAGCAGATCGCAATGAAAGTAACAAGAATTGATCAAGGACAATAATCACCGCAAGCACGGTTGTTAGTTTCTGAATACAGGTTGAAGAAAAACCCGTGTTAAATATACGTCTTATAAATCGCTATTGGGAACCTTGAAACAAAGGCTTCATTTTCCTTGCGGATTTCGTTTATAATACATACGGAGTTTGGATACATTAAAAACACAATTCTAACACCTTGTGATTGTAAGAATCTGCCACATAAACCAATCCATCCTTTTTGTTGTATACAACAGCAAGTGGATGCTGTAACTTTGCTTCAATTTTTGTGCCATCTGCGTCACCAAACGCAAATAGATTCTAGATAATAAAAACACAAAACAATAAGCCCTACGTCTTTATCATCAGCAGGTGAATTTGGGGAATTCAATAAAGCCCGAATTCCATTAGACGAATATTTCGCGAATAGCTTCTGATAAGTATGAATTCCTGACGAAATGTCTCCGACCTTTTCATGTAATTACATTACGTTCGTTCAGTGCAGTCCTCGCCTCGTTTCAAATCAAAATAGTAGTGACGTAATACCTTGGGAGCCATGAAATTTTATGATCATCATTATCCTAGCTATCCTAAAAGACACATTGGAATCTGTAGAGACAAGAAACTAAACGGAACGTTTACCTGGTCAAACACTTATTAAGAACGTTTCTATGAAGCTGCTATAATTTGGAGCGAATGTTACTACGCTTTATAGAGTTTCCACTGTACTAATTATTAATAATTATTAATAATAATATTATTTATTATTTGTAATAACCTTAATGTTTGCAATTTACGATTGATCACTCATAACAGGATAAACCGTTGTAATTTTTCTCCTCCTGTAAGTGTTGAATCAAGGTTTTAGTAGAGCGATGTGAAAAGTAACAAAATAGGGTTAAGGGCGTAATAAGTTATACTATGCCATTTTTTGCATACGATTATTAGTTTACGAGAAATCGTATAGTGCAAAACAAATTGTTACACAACTTTTGGCCTTTAAAAAAACGTATGCAACTTTCAAAAAGCTCAACATGTATACGATTTTTGTAAGAAATTAACAAATTAGAATTTGATTTTTCAAACTCGAACAAAGAAAAACATTCGAAAAACGTTCTGAACCGACCGTTTCATTGGTTGATAAGAAAACTGAGAACAAAAAAATGTGTATTTTAAAACAATCTTACAACTTTATGACAATAACAATTTTGAACGAAAAATTTTATGCAAAAAAATTTCATAGTGTATTATGCGCTTCAATGACCAGGAAGGAGCTTATCAATTAAAAAAAAAAAAGAAGCCATCGATTACAATTGGAATTGAAGCAAAGTCTCCTACTAACGACAATAACCTAATTTAATCAGAAGACGATTTCCTTTTAAAAATCCGGTCTAAGGTGAAAGACAAAAAGGGATTTCAATTTTAGTCTTTTGATAAGTTGACTTGGACCTACATTCTTCAGCATGCTGCAATGGAACAAACTTAAACCGCTTTCATATCAACAACAGAGACAAGAAGAGAGACAAGTAAAAACAATGCGTACATACAGTTGGATCACGTTCACCTCCAACACAAGCTTTGACAGTACCAGTTTTCACATCCAACGTTCGAACACAACTACTTTCACTATCAGCAACATAGATGAGGCACTGTGCTTTGACAGTGGCCATTGTTAAACCAGATGGTTGTGCAAACGAGGCTTTGTGTGGGTAACTATTGTTACGGTTCTCTTCATTTCCGCTACCTGCAAAACGTATGCACGTGTTCTGCACTTGTGATCTAGAATTTAAAAGGGTTTTCACTTTCACTGCAGGAAGCCCTTTCACCTCCTACAATGTTTACATCGAGCGTGTTGATGGTTCTGGGATGGTGAGCTTTCGTCAGACTCTGACGTCTGTATCGCCTATGCAATGAACCTTTAAGACATGCGTTCAAACAACAGGTAAAGGCATTACCATATGAATAAATCAGATTTGCATTTTTTATGAAAACAAATTTTCTGGTTCAAGTTTCATATTCACAACCACAGAAACATTATAGCCCAAATCGGCCTTAAAAAGAATTAAGCCGAAAAAAAGAAAAGAAAAGAAGAAGATCACCCTTTTTTTAACCATGTTCCATCTTCTATAAAATAACACCATATTTGATGCGTACCAGCCATTGCTATATATAAGCAGTTCTCTTCAGATGAGCTAGCCTCTGAACCTAAAACACAAAAACAAACAAAACGTCGGGTGCTTGATAATCGATGGGAAAAGCAATAGTTAAAAAACAATAGCCGTAGTTAGGTACCAGGTGATAGTCCTATCATTACATCCCAAGGGGAACTGATTTCTTGATTAGTTCCATCTTTTCCGCCATCTTTATCAACTCCTTGTCTTCCAGTACCAGTAATAGTTGTAACTTTTTTCTCCTTCAAATTTATCTAGTGTAAAGAGGCCATTGTTCTGATCAGAATTCATATTGCAAAAGGGAGAAAAAGAAAAGGAAAAATATGGAAACTGCATTCAGAGGATAATTACATGTTTCGAAAAGTCATATCATAAAAAAAAAAAAAAAAAAAAAACATCAATTGCCTTTTTGACATGAAATCACGAGAAAACTCTACCTTTCGAATGGAATGATTCTCAGTGTCTGCAACAAAAATAAAATGTTCCTTCCATATTAACCCTTGCGGAGCATTGAATTGTGCAGAGGTAAACTCTCCATCCATTAATCCTGGCTTTCCATTTCCAATCACTTGAGAAACTACTCCAGTTTTTGCAGTAACAATAACAACATTATGATGACTTGTGTTAGAAATTGCTATTTCATCACCAGATGGTGATATCGTTAATTTACCAGGGAATTTCAAGGTGTTTTTCTTTAATGAATCCTTTGCAAGTTTAATTGGTAAATCATGGTCACGGATTAGCCCTAAAATTCATAACAGAAATTCAAAAAACATGAGACAGGCCAGAGAGAATAAAATTACTTTAGGCATCATTGTTTATGTGCATGAAGCCAATGCATTCAAAACAGGCTTGTGTGTTAGTTATGGAAGCATTTCAAACGTAATCAATAAGAACTTCACTTTTGGATCTTACGTTTAGTGACACCAATTAGTAAAAGGAAAACTGCAGTGGTTTAAGTCTTGTTATAATTTCTTATCAGTTCATTGCATTGTTTCAAGAAGCATTAGACTTATTTTATAAACTGTAACTACTTTTCCATCAGAAAGCATTCATTTTACTAAGTCCTTTTCTTTGTTTTTACAACTAATTTCAAGCACGTAGGTTGTTACCTTTTTGTTTATAGAAATCTAAAGCAACACCAACAAATTTCAGCAGAATGTCACAATGTCCTTCACCAACAAAATAGATCAGAGGCCTTCCGTCAGGACTGATAACAACAAATGTCGGCCAACATCTGACACTCATCTGATTCCAGAACAAAGCATTGGCATCATTGACAATTGGGTGATTAATATCGTAACGTAATACAGCACTTAATATATTTGCTAATAACTTTTCATTCTGAAACTTTGCGGAATGGACTCCAATAACAGCCACACCATCTTTTATGGAAAACTTTCCCTCCAGTGCATGCAAATCTACAAAAATGCAGGAACAATGAATCAGTCATCACTATTCTAAAAATCTATGCCAACAAAATACTTTCGTACACTTCTTAGCTAATGAAAACAACAGACGTTATAATATGATAAGTTTGCTTTTATAAGTAAAAACATCATTTCCTTCATTTCGTCCATTTTTGTGAATAAATAAATAAATAAATAAATAAATAGAGAATAAAACCTGATTTTGATTATCACAGACGATGAAGAATGAGATCATACTGCTTAATTATACTGTTTTAAAAAAATATGTGTAAACGTTCAAGCTACAAGCAACCCAGATTACATGGAGTAGAATTTACAAGTTAATAAGAACCAGGCAATGGTTAATGATGATGACGATGATGGTGATGATGATGAAGAAGGGATTCTTAGATTTCGTTGATATTTTAGTTTCCAATTCCATTATATTTCTTTGCAAAAACACATTAGGACACTCACAACACCATTTGGTAGTAGAATACCAGAGAAGTATAACACAACAATCATACAAGACTTCAAAACAAACTCTCATCCAAACTTTTCTCCAAATATTTTGAAATACTGTAGGTCTATGGATTCCTAGTGTCGTAATCGAAATAAAAATAAGAAACGAAACGAAATAAGATCAAATGTTAAACCGCTTACCTGGTAAAACATGCATACAATTGATACAACAATAAGTGAAAAAATCAAGCACACATAGTTTTCCGGACAGATGTTCTTTGAATGAAAGCTTCGTACTGGTATTTAACCATTCAAATTCATCTTCAAACTCAGGAACATGAAGATTGAATGATTCCATCTTAGTGATGAACTGAGTTGTAAGTTCTTGAAAATCTTCAGAGTCAACCTTTACATTGGCAAGGTACTCTAAACTTCTGGGACTGATTTGATCAAAACTCATTGTGTTCGTTTATAGTATTATTATTCAAACTATACAAACGAAGGTAAGAAGACACAACAACAAAGTACTAATTATTATTAACCTTTGGTTTTAAAAATAAGTAAAGGTCCTGTTAGACAGTAAACTATAAGATCAATTATGCTCAAAGTAGAATCTCTTATAAAATAAATTTTGTAAACTATATTCACACTACACAAGACTAAGGATGGACGTATCTTATAGTAGAATTTGAGTTTTATTTCTTCATTGACGTCAATTGATTAATTTTTTGATTAATTTAGGTAAGATACACAATAAACTATTCCTTAAACTAATCTATTTTAAGTAAGTTTTGAGCATTGTTTATCTAACAATTTACCGTCTAACAGGGCCTTTATAAGGAAATAAAAACACAGCTACAAATTCCAAACAAATAATTGAGAACATAAGAGTGTGTTTACATTTTACATTTAATTTCATGTCGATGATAAAAATAAGAAGCAACATTTTATTGATTTTATTTATATTCAAGACGTTTCAAAAGTCATCCAACTTTCATAATGTCTTGAATATAAATAAAATCAATAAAATGTTGCTTCCTTCATCAAATTGTTAGCCCTAACAAACATTTTTAATTTCATGTCAAAAGTCGTGACGAGCAGACAGATAAATGTTTGTTTTTTTGTGATTGTGAGCATAGTTGAACATTAATTAATAAAATTTCATGTGGGTTGTGATTACATGAAATTTTAACACCCGATATTTCTGTCTTTTTGGACCGACATGAAAATCAACCTGACACGAATTTCATATCACCTCTTACATGTAAACAGAATAAAGATTTTAACAAGAAACCAATTTGTGAAAAATCTCATGTTCCCGTAACGAAACTGCGTGTAAACAACCACTTAGAACATCCAAAAAAAATATTGATAGTAGTCTATCAATTTAGTATCATTTGATGGACAGAGAAGTCCACATTCCAGGTGCAAAAGGTGGAATATCAGGAATGTTTCAAATCAAATAAATTCTCGCTTTTGCGTGTACTTTATCGGAACGAAAAACAAATTTTTGTGTCCTAAAAATCTCCAGTCTTGATAAACCCAAGTAGTAAAAAAATACAGAAGTTTTGAAATAATTACAGCATGTTAAAATAAATAATGATAACTATGTATAAATAAACTCATTCAATAAAAATATATTATCACTCTGGTTTCAAACTGTCAAAAAATTTTTAAGTATTAATTACAATCACAATAATAATGATAAATATAGTGAACACTAATATAAAACCTGTTTCGATGCCAAACATTAGCCTTCATGGATTAGTATGATAATTTCGATGATAATAGTTTTATAAAAACAAACACAGGTTGGATTTATTCAAATGACAAGAAACCAAGTTCTGAATACTTGGTAAGTCTTTCACCCATTACTTTTTCCTCCCAGTCAAGAAGGCTTTTTATGAAGCTTCGATTTGGGCAGATATACTTGTGACAATTGGAAACATGTGTTAACGCCTCTTTAAGGGACACTTTGTTTTTATTGATGAGGTATGCCACTGCAATTGTAACCGATCGACTGATGCCTAGATCAGAGTAAATCAGAAGTGTTTCTCCATCTTTTTGCATATGTTGACTGATGAACGAGCACGCAGATGGGAGAAAAGTGGAAATATCACTTGATACAGTGTCGGCGATGTTGATATTGAAAAGTCGAGGCACCATTTCTTTATCATTACCAACAATCGTATCATTCAGTGAAAATCGTGGATCGTCTATTGTTGTGACGTTTACATGTGCCTTTATCTTTAGACACTTAGCAATTTCCTGATCAGCTGCATGGTTATATATGCCTACATACAAGAAACCAGGTACCACCTCAAGAGGATACATCTTCACCTGTGCTATTTCCCTTTGTGTGTATAACACCTTCTGTGATCTCAAAAATGGGTACGAAGCAGTGAAATCCTCATAACCACCTTTCACAATTTTAATTGGGTATTTACTGCCTAACTTCCACAACATGTCTGCACATAACATGGCTGGGCTATTCACATCTTTGTGCGAGGTTGCTCTATTATCCATTACAACTATATGTTCAACGGCACTGTAATCTATATGATCTGGGAAAGTATATCCATATTCATTCATAACATGAGTCGCACAGATGACATGGCTTTCCCTGTACTCTGAGAGTTTTCGTGAGTCAAATAACAACAGGTACCATTCATTAGTGATACACGGTACACCAAGTTTGACTTGATTCAACAGATTGTACAGGACAGATGGTTCAATAAATTGTATGTTGTTGTGCATGTTTTTCTTAGCAACCTTTTTGTCTATTTATCCTAAATTTAAAACAAACATTATTAAGCATTTATCCATTGGTAGGTATAGTTTACAATTGCTTAAGATGGCTAACTTCGAGATTTTGTTTATTTGAATCTCCAAGTGAGTTATGGAATATTCCTGAAGCATATCATTCAGTACAGCCTGAAAGCAACTAAGATAATAGATAACAAGTTCACAATTTTCAGAAGGGTAGTTTTAAGAAGAATGGTGTTCATTGATTACATGCTTTCAATCACATGTCTGTTCAAATCACATTTAACATAAAAGATTTAGAGAACTCCATTTAACAGATAAGACTGTAAAAAAATTCATTTCTTCACGGACGCATAACGTTTCTTTCCAGGCTGTACTGTAAGGAACAAAACAACCCTAGAAAACAAAGAAAAATATCCACCAAACATTTAATACTTGTAGAAATTGATTTTATTGTCAGACATTGGTTTTTTATTTATGTTTTAGTGTGTTTAAATAGTATTGCTTTAGACATGAGATAGACATGCAAAACTGAGATATAGATATAATTTTTAAATTCACAAAATATTTACAAAGAAAACAATTAAAATATAGTATGAATACAGTATTTATAGGTAAATATAAACATTTCTTCGTCACATATTAAATCTCAAATTAGTACAGTAGTTAGCAACAGTAAAAAGGTGCAGAAGCAGCCCTCAGAAGTTAAAAGAGAATGCTATGACAGAACAATGGAGTGGCTGCAGGGTTTAGCACCACCAAGGAAAAAATAATGACAAAACTTATTTAACAACACATTAAAAAAGTATCCAAACGTTTAACTCTCTTAAATGGTCAAAATTTTCGTTGACTTTGCATTATCATCGTTATCCATTCGAAAGTGAAATAAACTACACCTCACTGAAGAAACTTTTTTTGTTTCGGTGTCTTTCTTGATGTTTATCTAGAAAAAAACACTTGATATTCAAAGTGATGGAAAGTTTATTTTACTAAAAGGAAAACATGCATAGAAAAAAATCTAGACATCACTTAGACTTTCACAAAAGAGTCTCAGAAGAACCTTTTTTAAAAAACCTTTTTACTGAAATCTTTGAAAAAGAATTATAACCATCAAGATTTTCCTTTACCCTTGTCTAATCATGAGAAAAAAAGAAGACCAGGGAGCGAGGGCAGATAACAAGAGGACTGAGATTTACTGCAGCCAATTCAGCAGCAATTCCTATCTACCATGAGGGCTGCTTTTTAGATATTATATTAAAGATATTATAATTATCTTTATTATTAACTCATTCTAATTATACTTTTTTTTTAAAAAAAGCAACAAGTTTAATCCAGTGCATATTTTAGCAAATGCTGCATAGTGTCAAATGTTGCGAAACTTACACCGACTGCGAGGGGGCCTTTTATCCAGTTTATGCTCATGCCTTTGTAAAAACCTTTCACTAGACCTTCTGTTTGATATATGTATCTGATAGTCCACAGTAGCTTCCTATATTTGTATCCACTGCCATCAACACCATCGGTTTGCATCCTTCTTCGCACAATATCTAACGGGTAACTGAAACCTTGGCCAAACAATCCAGCAAATCCGCCAAACAGAAGACGATACATTCCTGTAAGTACACTGTCCGGATACCGATTATGATACCAGCTCTTTAAGCTTTCGTAAACAAAAAATGAAGTTCCGGCATATGGAGTAATGCCTAGCAATGTCGGTATGAATCCATTGAAAAACGTTTTTGATCCTTCTTTGTAATAAATTGATTTTATAGTCCCTCTCAGAGTGTTATAATGTTCTTTAACCGTAACAGCCATTCTAGCTCGTACCATGTCTAAAGGATAGGTACAAGTAACTGCTATTGCGCCAGCGGAGGAACCGGCTAAAAATCGTTTTGCAGGTGGTAAAGCTTCATTGTTAACACTGCCTAATGCTTTTTTTAGTTGCTCATGAGCAGTAAACTGAATAGATGCATAGGGGATGACCCTGGCCATTGTTGCACTGTTTCCACGCCACCAACTTAGCAGTCCATGGTTCTGATAATTTTGATTAAGTATATAGAAGGCCTGTTTATACGAGAATGGGATATTTGAAACTTGGAACTTTATTTTAGTTCGATCTAAAGGTGCAATAACAGTTTTTGCAACAGCTCCAGCACAAGCACCTGATATTAATGATTTTAATATCTTCTTGTCATTATCTCTATTATTGGAATTGGTTAATGTTGTATCGTATACCTTATGTGAAGACATTTTCTTGTTAAATCTAAAAATATTAAAAAAGTGCAGTTGGAAAAGTAAACTTGTAAGGCCCTTATCAACCCTCGCGATTTTGTTGTGGGTCATTTAACCACTTTTACCACATACTCTTTCTTACAAGTTGGTCTCATCCGTGTTCTTGAAACTGTAACTCTATCGTAGAGTTTCAGTGATAAAAAAAATGAAAAAAATATTCACAGCCTTTTTGATTAAAGTGTATTTACATTTTTTAGAATTAAGTTGAGAAAATAAAATAAGAAAATGAAGAGTAATACCAGAAGATTCAAATTTAGAATTTATAACAAAATAATGGATGACAAATTTCATATGACAACCATAAACTATAACTAAAATTAACACGATTTTGAATTTAATAAAATTCGCAGATAGTTATGAAAACTGCATTATAACTGTTTGTAGAAGGCCATCATAGACGATTCCAGAGTCAGGCAGTCATTTTTAGATTTCACTGGATTTTAAAAAAGTTATAGAAAACTATTAAATAAAATTGCAGCAGAGGCTGTCTAATTATTTGCCTGCCCATGGGATAGTCACAAAGTAACAGAAACATGGAGGAACACATATACTTTAATTTATTCTACACGTGGCAACAGCATTACAATATCACAGCACAGCACTTACAACAGTAGGAACAAACAACAGTATGAAATTGACTTTAGTAAAGCATTTTGATAAGGTTGAATTGACAGTAGGAGAGAAGCTATCAGCAGGAAATTACATTAATGGATCAAAATATTATTATTATTATTATTATTATTATTATTATTATTATTATTATTATTTAAGAAATACAAATTCTCAGGCTGTTAAAGCCTCTACGAATCGATCTTGTATGCAAGGTGATCGAATTTAAGCGGATGATCAGCCCAGTGTACATCGAGTCGATTTTTGAAGCAGTTGATAGATTCTGCATTCACCACGTCTCTTGGAAAATTGTTCCGTATTTTCACTGCTCGGTAGTAAAACGAGTTGTGTTGTAAACCCCTAACTCCATCTTTTGTAAAGATCCATTCGAGTTGGAAATCGTGCAACCTGCTGGCTGTCATTCTGGGTCTGAAGGTGGAAGGTAAGGTGGATTTTTCGAACACGTGAAAGTGCTTGTAAATTTAAATCATATCGTCACTGCATCGTCTGAAGACAAGTGTCGGTAAGTTCAGTTTTCTAAGTCTTTCTGGGTAGCTGGTGTTTTAATCCATCAACTAGCTTAGTAGCTCTGCGCTATACTCCTTCGATGGCATTGACGTCTTTTTGAAGATGAGGTGCCCACACGACTTGGCAATACTTCAGGTGGGGTCTGAACAGGGTGATAAACAGTTGACGAAATAATGGACCATCAAGATAATCGAAGCTCCTTCGGATGATAACTACCATTGTGTTTACTTTGTTAACTTTTATATTCAGTGGTCCAAAAACTTCAACTCAGAATCAATCATCACTCCAAGATCCTTTTTGTCAAAGACGTGTTCTTGCAAGTCATTGATGTACACAACAAAGAGAACAGGACCCAACACGCTTCCTTGAGGTATTCCACTAACTACTTTCGCTGGGTAGGATTTTTGGCCGTTTACTGTAACAACTTGCTGGCGGTTTTCTAGGAAAGCTTTTATCCAGCCATCCATCTTGCCTTCAATACCGTATGATTTGAGCTTACTTAGCAATCTCTTGTGGTACAGTGTCAAAGGCTTTGGCGAAGTCAAAGTAGATGGCATCAACAACCCCATAGACTTATTCACATTTAATTTTTCGATTTCTTTTTCGACCATGGCCTTAGTGACTTGAAGATCAGGAAGTTCAGCTGGTGCTCGCCTTTCTAGGGATGGAATGTCTCCGCACGACTCATTGGTAAATACTGACAAATATTAATTTTGCAGGATATCAGCTTTCTCCTTATCACCAAACTTAGTAGAGGACTTGTCGTTAGGGTCTCCAAGCAACGGTGCAACTGAAGATTTTGATATCAGCTTTTGTGGTACATGATTCCGAAACACCTTTGGGTTATCTTTCACTTTAGATTCGAACTCCTGCCTTGCGTAGCAATCTTTTTACCTTTTTTACTTTTCCTAAGGGAATTCTACCCTTCTTTCTCCAACCCTGTTGACATGTTTTCGGTACAAATCTATCGCGCAGTCGTAATAGCATTTTTTTGAGAGATAGCCAGTGATCCTCGTCAGATAACGTTTTACTTTCATTTACAAACTTGGCAAGCCAGTTAGAATCTGTTAAATACTCACGCATCTCCTCAAAGTCAGCTTTGTTGCATGAGAAAGCTTCTTGTCGCTTGGTGTACTTAACATAGCAGTTATATTTAAAGCATATTATACCATGATCACTCATTCCCAGTGGTGAAGTGTATTCAACATCGTTGACTTGCATTTTTTCGTTGGTGAGGATAAGGACCAGAAGAGATGGTTTGTCACTACCGCGGGCTCGTGTTGGTTCTGTGACATGCTGGATTAGATAACAATTTCGTAGGGCTTCAAGAAATCGAAACTCTTTGCTTTCCTCATCTCGTGGTATTGACAATGTTTTCCAGTCTATTTCTTTGAAATTGAAATCACCTACCAAGCATATATGACTGTATCTGTAATTACACAACACGGATAAAAGTTCATTCAGCTTTTCGTTGTTTATCTGAGACGTATCAGTTTTGGTCGGACTGCGATATATACAACTGAATAACAATTGATCTTGGTCTTCGTTGTATCCATTTTCAATCCTAATTTCTTCTACGAGATGCTCTAAGGACGTGTGAATGTAGATTACAATTCCTCTCCCAGTTTCAGACAGAAGGTTTGTTGAATGAAGACTATACCCTGGTATTTTGTAATCAAGTTCAGTTCTTTCTATAGCATTTTTTGGCTTCATTTCACATATGGCAATAACGTCAGGTTTCTTGTTGGAAATAGTCACTAGTAGCTCCGTTTTCTTTGTGGTGGTAAACTGATCTGCAATAGTGTACAATACGGTAAGTTTTGTGTTGTTAGGGATGTTGCATTGTTTTCGGCAGCTATAGATTTCATAGTAGAATTTGTTACGTCGTCCTTTTTGGCTATTTCTTTATTTGGATTTTCGTTTCGTTTCATTTTCATTTTTGTTGGTTTAGTTACTGGGTTTTTGCATATTTGTGCCGTTTTATTGTTTTTTTGTAAATTGTCATTCGATTTTTTTGTAGCTTTTGTTTTATTTTGAGTTTCTTTCATGTTCATTGTCGTAATTATACTCTTCATATTGTCTTAGGTATTGTTTTTCCTGTTTATTGTTCGGAAGGTGGTTGGTTTCTCTTTCTGAACTTCTGGACCTGTAGCGCGTTTTTTAGGGTACCCCTAACCTTCCATTCGAAAGGAGAGTCGACAAGCTCATCATCATTCAGCTCTTTGGCCTTAATTACGCAATTCTTGATTTGTTCTCGTTCGGTGATAGTGTAGTCTTCTGTTACGCTTATTCCCTTGTAAACTTTTAAGCCTTTCAACTTTGACAAACTACCCAGTATCTCATTTTTCACGACTTCAGTATTGACAACGACTTTTAATGGGCTGATTTTGCCTTCCTCCTTCTTTCCAAGTCTGAAAGCAGTCTTGATAGTAGCTGACGAACCGATTGCATTGTGAAAGTTGACTACAAACTCCATGTCAACAGCTTTTGAAGGCTGCCATTCCTTTTCTTGCTCAATAACCCCATGTATAATCAGGTTACATGCTCTAGACTTACGCTCTTTTTCTTCTTCCAGCTCCTCGTTCCGTGCCTCGAAGATGATTTTTCTTAACCCAGTTACTTGTTTTGGAACGTCAGACCAACCAATATCATCCTGGCAATCATTCTCTTCTCCTGTCTGTTTCGTAGGTCTACCAACAGTGTCAGCGAGTGTTTTGTTCCAACAGACAAGTTAAGCTTCTTCTCTAAGTTACGTTTGTTTTCCTCATCGGTTGATAGAATTGCTGCCTCAAATTCCTTAAAATTTCTGTCGAGACTATCCAGTAGTGTGTTGCTACCATCCAGTTTTCCTTTCTTCTACTTCAAAAGACTGATCTGGATCATATCCTGACATAAGTTTAAAAATTTCCCCTTGTATCTCTACACAGCTCGCACAGGAATACCTGTGGCCTTTCTTCATGATGAAGCACGCTAACTGGTACAAAGGGAGCTTTGTGCATCAATAATGCACAAGTCTTTTACAGTCAAAACATGTGAGCGTGTGTTGCTCATCGTCATTTTGGCATTTATTGTTAGTACATCTTTCGCCATCCTCTTCTATCAATCTCTCTCCTTCACTTTCCATCACTCAAAAACTGTCACTTGACTCGCAATCTGAGTTTTCTTGAGTTTTCTCGTCTGCTGTTGATCAGAAGTTATCGCAACGAAGTGAAATTTCTTCAGTTGGTAGATTCAATGTACGTGCGTCTTTTTAGTATGTTTTTAGTGGTTCTTATCTTCTTTTTCGAAAGTTTTTAAGGTTTTAGGTGTTTTTTTGTGAAATTTGTGTTTCTGCAGAAGATCTTGTGACTGCTTCGTATTTGACATCAAATAATTGAATATTACAAAGACAACAATCAGCATTTTTAATAGTATTGCCTCATCACCAGGAAAAGTAATATCAGGAGTCCAGCAAGGAAATATAATTGGTCCACTATTCTTTCTCATAATGATAGATGATATTTATGAAGAACTGCAACATGTGTGGTCTGTTGAGTTTCGCAGATGACACCAGATGTCCAAACGAATACACTCTTCAGAAAACATGAAATTTTTACAAACAGATCTGAATACTGTCACGTAAATAACATGACTTTCAACATTTCCAAATTTTCACTTATACAGTTTGGCACAAAAAATGACTTAAAAAGATCTTGTTTTACAAAATCAAAAGCTATGAATAAAATAAAATATAAAATAAAAAATTGTTTTTAAATTTAAAAATATGATCTTATTTGCAATAAAAACTGTTATGATGACTTTATTGAAATCTCTTGCTAAAGTCTTCACTAAAATAGGTGTTATCTTTTGTTGGAATCCCAACTGCAACAATAAGTTAGTTCATAAGAAAAATCGATGGTATTGTCATAATCCGGAATGTAAAAAATTGTAATATTGAAGTTTTTAATTTTGATAAGGTAGTTTCATCTATGCTCGACAAAACAACTTTAGAATCCAAGAAATGAAAAAGGAAACCTATATTATGTTCAAAAGGATGCAAGATATGAAATACAATATCAAAACAACATTAGTAATAAAAATATAAAGACATTTCTTTCCTTTGAAGATTAAACGGAGGAGAAAGGGAATGGGAGGATGCCTCCGTGTTCAACCATATATTCTTTTCTCGACAAAACAATTTTCAAAACAATTTAGAGATAAAACATAGAACAGTGGAATTACAAAGTAGATACCGTAAAAACCACGTGCCGTAATAGTCCCAAAGGAAACACTAGAGATGATATTTCTTTTCTTTACCGCTAATTACCCTTGAAGCTACTCGTAACATTTTCATAACCATTATGTCACGATGCAAACAAACTCTGATAATCAGTTGGTTATATTAAGCATTGCGAGAACATAACAATCGCATCCAGGGAAGGGACCACCCCCCCCCCCCCCCCCCCCACCCCCCCCTTTTTGTGTTTAGATTTGTTTAAAGAGGTTTCAGACTCATCTTAAATTTACCCCCAATTATTAAGAGATATTTCAAATTTAAACTATTGGGTCAAAAGTACTTACTGTAAGCTTCCTTTTTAAATGTTTTTCTTTATTTTCTTTGATTTAATCGCTTCAATATTAACGTGTGTCAAGAATAGAAGTATGTCGAGCATAGATGAAACTACCTTAATTATATAAAACCACTAAAAACCCTAATTTTTTACTAATATGTCCCAATTAAGTTTCACTTCACCCACACAAACAGACAAGACAAGACAAGACTTTCTCTCTATTGAATTTTGTGTCATAGTTAACAAAGAAAAAGAAAAACGGTGATGAAGATATATGTTTACGCTACAACGAAAACAAATGTTTCCTCATAAATTCCAAGGAGACGAGAGCATTTTTATAATATGGTGGACAGCGGAGAGAGCTCAGCTGCGCTCACCACAGCAGAGAGGAGGAGGTGACACAGTTGCGTGGTGTGAATGGTTTTTGTTTCAAGGTGTCTTTATGCCCGGAAATACAGCGTTTTCGTTTTGTGGAGAGAGGTAGCTAGAACAAGATAATGAAACCCTGGGGGGGAATATTTCCCATTGGAAGAGCCTTGCATTAATTTAACATTTTCCCCAATGTTCTTCACAAATATTGATCAAACACCACACCACGACTAGCCTGGCAGTGATATTTACCTTAACATTTTCAGCTACATGATTGTTTGCACCCCAACTACCCGCCTCCAGCATACTTACGCCCCTGCTTGTAAAATTTGGTCTGTCCCCGCCGGTGAACATTTTACTACCTTGTACACATCCACGATAATGAATACAGTGTAGTACAGTTTTCAAATATTTTTAAAAGTTCTCATTTCGAAAAAAGTTTAACAAATCTAGTATAAAAAATGCTTTTGAAGCATTGGTTTTTGAAGTTAATTCGTTGTCAATATGTTGGTGTTGGTTTTTGAAGTTAATTCGTTGTCAATATTTCGTTTTACAAGTGGTCGAGTGGTTTCAGAAGTATACGTGAGTGCGATGGTCTAGTCGTTGAGAGTGACGTCAGAATAAGTCGTCGAATAATTTTACAAGTCATTGTGGATGGTTTTAGTCTACGCGTGCGATTACTATTTGTAACTGTTTACTATAATTATTACTATTATTCAGTGTCGCTTTACACGAGGTGCATGTCATGTTACTTGAAATATCTGCCCCCCTAGGATCTGCTACCTTATTGGCCCTTATTTGGTAATTAGGCCAAGGAAAAAATCGTGAATTGGCTTTTTAGAGCCGTTTTTTGGCCAATCATCAACTTTGTTCAAAAAAAATCTTAACTGAAAAGTTCCAAAGGTGCTGGTACCCTTCAAAAGGACCACCATAAACACTGCCAGGGCATCATTCTGATCGACAGAATACCTTTTTGATAACTGTAGATCGATATAATAAGCCTAGTTGGTCGAGATCTTATTTCAGATGCTTCGTTTAAAAGCGTTTATATTTTGTGAGGAAAAGAAAAGAAAAGGAATTTTCTATTTAACCTCACGTTATTTTTTCAATCAAGAAGAATAACATTTTTTTGCCCCAATATTAGAATTTGGCCATTTTTTTACCTTCCTGGCCAAATTTAGGGAAAAGCAAAAACCAAATAAGGACCAACAAGATAATGCCTGTCTAACTCTCACCTCTTTGAAGTTTATTGATGAGTTCATTTTTCTCAAACCAAACAGAAAAGTTGCTCTTTTTTTTCAATTTCACATAACGTTTTGGTATAAGACAGTATAATAATCTACATATTTTTTAAGTCAGTCTCGTCATTGAAATGAATATTGCATAGAAAGAACCCTGTAATTGACTTTTGTGGTAATCCACCGGTAATGAGACTTTCGTGGTCGGATCATAATACAAGATGTGATTTTTCTCCGGAATAGGAAATCTGAGAAGCACATCATTTCTACATCATCGTTTCCATAGGCAGAAAACTTCATTTGCATCTTCGGATCGATGGCAGCTAGTTGGGTTGAACTTTTAGGGTGAGAGAGAAACCGTTTATGTACAGCTAAGACTTTCAATAAAACTGAGAGAACAGTTTTCCCTTCAAATAAGATTTTTGTACCGGACTGTAGGGGTTAACCAGGCTTTTCCAATCGCTAGTATATAGTTTCTGTCTTTGGGTAAATCATAAAGCTTAGTGGAGATGATAGACCATCGTGTTCGTAGAACTGTCGTGGAAGAAAAAGTGAAATAGAACCAAGCATTGGTACGTTTCCTGTATTTTTTATTTATTTAATAAATTATCAATAAAAGTACTAATGAACTATAAATTAATTTATCCTAATACTATAGTTAAAATTACAATTAAATATTGTTTTAAAATAGTCGATATCGGTAACAATTCTATAAAAATAATAAAAAACAATAGCAAAAGAGATTTTCCTCCCCCATGTTTCCTTTTGACTTTTGAACATTTACTGATGAAAGTACTGCATTTTCTGTATAGCGTTAGGGTGTACAGGTGGCAACACAGAGAATATTTGTATAATTTTGTTTACCAGACACAAATCGATATTGGATGCACAAAAATTAATATCGATTAATAGAAAGTTAGAATGTTTTGTCGCCAGAAAAAAACTGTCTCCTGGTAATTTGAAAAAATAGACAAAGCACAAAAAAGATTGAAGCCGTCTTTTCCTTCATCGACAGGGCCACCGTGTAGAAAAAGAAGACAGTCTTTATGCGAGAAAGACAAACAAAATACCGTCCCCAAGCCGTCCCCTTCAGCTGCCGGAAAAGGAAGAAAACTTGGGAAACAAGTGAACAAGCTACCTAGATATAAGTGGCAACAGTCATGTTGGAAATTTGGTATTGTGTGGAGACATCGGTAGGAGTTCTTTGCAAAAAAATTGATAACGCAAATCATTTTCAGAGCTCCTTCTTAACCCGTGTCACACAACGTCACACAACGTACCATTTGAACCACTTTGTGACATAACGAATGATCCTGTAGATCTCCTCTCCTCCACTACAAAATGTTTAGTAAAATGTTCCAAATTCTTCAGTCTTGTGTTCAATCTTCAATTCTTCAGTCCTGATTCAATTTCTTGCACGATATCATGTGTTTTTCGTGTAGAAACGTCACCATTTTCCTCGTTACCAACCTCTGACGTTTTCTCGACACTGTGATTCATACCATAAAAAAAGTAAACAAATAAACCTAAAGAGAAATGGAACGATAGGGAGTGAACATGACAATTCGTATAAGATTATGTCAAACTAGGAATTTGAAAGCACTTGAAAACATCTGAGTGGGAAACTGTGTTGGCTCTGTTGGGCAAACGCCTCTCCCCAATTTACTTAGCTTTACAATCACCACAAAGTTAACCGATTGTATGATAGTTGTGATCCGCCTGTGCATCAATTCCATGGCGTTTCACTGGTTCACAGGATTCAGGTCCTGGACTGGAAAACATTGACCATAACCTCTTCTACTGTGAACTAGAGGAATGACATCGGATCGGTTACCCAGTCTGTAGACCAATCGTCCGGCAAGCGAGGGGTCGAGGCTTTAATTCCTACTCAATCCATTACCCTTGCGGAGGTTAGAATTACATTGTGTGTAAAACTGATTACTGATTATAAATCAGAAAATTCCTCCAAACTCTACCTTAATTAAAAGACTTTCATACCAAAATAAAAGTGCTGTCAAATTCTTAGTTCTTCCTATAGTAAAATCAAACACGGATACTGAGAACTAAGCTGATGGAAAGTCTAACCTATAGTCATCCACACGACGAATCTGTACCAGGTCAACTTATTCAGTTTCATTAATAAGAAAATATTGAAAAACAAAGCAAGTACGGGAATCCACGGTACAAGTGGCACTTTGAATGAAAGTCCGTCTGTATGTACAGGTTGTAGGGTCAAATAAAGACAGCTTGTGAGCAGAAGCAGACCTAAAATCACAACTACTGTGATGCAAATAGGGTTCCTTTCTTTTATCAAACTACGACTAAATTGTGAAAAGATCAAGCATATTCCGATTAACTGAACCAAAATCCCGATCAACACGAGGTTTATTTTTGTCGAGTGTCGTTGTAAGGTGTTAGTGTTCAACTTTCTCAACAGCTTTGAATTTTCTAGAAGACAATAAATCAATAAGTCAATAAATCAATAAGAAAATAGATGGCCCAACGAGTAATCTAACAAGATGCGATCATTAAACGTTTTGGTTAAAAGTCTCTCTTTTTCGTTTGAAAGAACGAGGCATTTACATAACCATTACCTCGTTTAACCTAGACAAAAATAACAAGGTTTTCATCGCAAACTAGTGATGATCGCATCTTGTTACATTAACATGTAGGAAGTGTCCACTTTAGAGAGGCTACGCTTTATAAGAGCAAGCGAAGTGAAAAAGGGGCATGAGTTTACCGTCTTCTTCATGAGCGAAAACTGGATCTTCATTTTCGATTTCATCGTCTATCCGATACCTTAAAACCAGGACACATATATCAACTATCGTGTACGCTAGTAACGTTCCAATAGACAGCATCTCCACAAGGGCGTCCAGGTCAAGAAAAGCTGCTAACAAACCTTCAACAATACATAAGAGTATTTTCATTTCAGCAATTTTTACAAGCAGTAGAATAAACATACTGTGAAATCTCGCCATGACGAACCCAATCCTCTTTCCCCTCCTTCTTTAACGAACCCATTCAAAATCTCTCGATTTAACGAACTGTCGATATAAAGAACAGATTTCCACCTCCCTTCAGTGTTCGTCATATCAAGATTCTACTGTATGGTGTGTCACAAGTGTTTACCGATGGATAGGCCAGACACGACTGTTGAGATGACAGGCACTTGTGTTCGTTCATATATTTTCGAGAAACATTTGCATATCATTCCATCTTGAGATAATGCATACATGATACGCGGAAGAGGAACCATTGAAATCATCGTACATCCTACAGTGATGAAAGGCAAACGCTTATGTATGGAATGGTTCATTCTCATTCTCAGATCAGGGTTCAAAACTTGCCTGAGTCATGTCAGCGACTAAAACTGTGAGAATAGATCCACTAAGCTTATTACTCAGCTTGAGAGCGGAATTAATATCTAAAGGGGTTGTGTAGCTGAGCGGTTGAAACATACATGCGGCGTCCTCAACCCAAATGAGAGCTGTAATTGATCTTAGGAACTCTTACGCAGGACCCTCGTTGATCAGAACTGAAGAGGCTGTTTACCCAGGGAAACATTAATAAATAATTACAGTAAACATTATCACCATCATGGATGTTTCAATGTCGTTCAAACTTCTTAAGGGGACGTTTGAACATGACATACGTATGTGCACAGAACACTGTGAAGTAATGAAGAACCATTTACCAAGTAAACCGACTGTTGCACCGACACCAATAACATACGTCATGTAATGAATGTGTCGTTGCTTAAATGACGTGCTAACTGCCGAGGTTGGATCTAACTGGTAGTATGGGATCATAAGTGTTATAGCTGCACTCACACCAAAATATGCCAGAAAGCAAATGGCTATAAAGAATGAAGAAAAGTAAAACATTATTCGATCAATATCGTTCTTAGGAATTCTTGCATTTGTGAATACGGAGAAAATACAAGAAGCCATGGGAGCGGGATTTGATATTCGATGTATTGGTGGACAGATATTTTCCAACAGAAGAGGAATATCTAGTTCATTGAAAGAAATTGAGATGACCACCTGTCGCAAAAAAATGAAAAAACTATGGAAGGAGCACATTATTGGCGATATAATACATTTTATTTGTTGCGTCAACCTTTTTTGGGGGATTAAGAAATTTCCGTCCATTTGATTCAGACAGGCCCTTTAGATCTCCGTAATAGGGAGCTTACTCAACTGCGACGGCAACAAGGACGGCGACGTGAGAGTGATCTAGAAATATTCAGAAATCAATGGAATTTTCATAAACTCCTCTGTAATAACAAAACGTTTCATTGAATGAGTTTAAGGATAAAACCAATACGAGGGAAATCGAATATACTGCATTTTTTCGTTTTCGCTTTTAATAACGACTTCGAGACATAACTTTTCATCTTATGCAGAGAACGCACAAATTTGCTAGTGATGTAATTATACTCTCAAAATCTTCCCAATGGTGTAGTATGAAATAGACTTCCTTTCTAAACGAAATCCACTCACGACGCCGTTCTCGTTGTCGTCGTAGTTGCGTAAGCTCCCTAATTTGGTATCAATGACGTAATGGTATTATTTATGTAAATTTACAAATAAGAAATGAACTAACTAATTGTGCTAATCATTGCAATTGGGATCGATTTAGCCGGTTCTCGTGTTTCTTCGCCTGTGGTTGCTATGACGTCAAATCCAATGAAAGCGTAAAAACAGGTGGAGGCTCCTGCAAAAATTCCCTGAACACCAAACGGTGCAAAGTTCTTCCAATTTTTCAAATCAGCATACGCCAGTCCAACGACTGTTACAAGTGCTACTGTTACGATATTGACAAGGACACAAAAATTATTAAACCTTGCTGAGTTTTTAACACCAAGGGAAAGTATTACCGTAAAGGCCAGGACCACGCCAAGTGCAACGAAATCTACGTATTCACTAAAACCTGGGACATGTAATTTCCCAATGACACTAAGCGTCTCGTTTTTCATTACTCCACCAGCCAGAGAATCAACATATGCGCTAAGAGCACGTGCTATTGACGCGCCACCAATAATATATTCCAATAAAATATTCCAGCCAATGACAAAAGCACAAAATTCACCAATCGTGACATAACAATAAATGTATGCAGAACCAGCTTTGGGGATTCGTGCACCGAATTCAGCATAACAAAGTCCAGAAAGTATAGAAGCTAGCGCGGCAATAAGAAAGGACACAACTACTGCTGGACCAGTTTTATTTCTTGCTACTTCGCCTGTTAATACATATATACCCGATCCTAACGTGCTTCCCACTCCAATAAATGTCAAATCTATGGTAGTTAAGCATCTACGAAGCTCTGTACTTTCTGATGTGGAGGTTTGCAGTGCTTTTCGTCTCCCACAGGCTTTGATAACAGATGTGAAAAGTCTCTTCAAGATCGTCATTATTTATTGCGTTATTTACTCGTTATGTTATAGCTGCTTGATATTCACATGATTCGATATTTTGTCAGACGATCAAAACTTTATGTTTGTAAACGTGACCTCGGTTACCTCAAACTCTATTTACAAGGTTTATACCATGAAGTTTTGATTGTTGAAAAGTGTAAACAAACCCTTGTCTATCATGTTGCTTTTGTCTAAAAACAAAATAAATATGCGCGTGTACAAAGAGCAACCTCGAACTCAGGGCCTCTTGCCTTTCCGATATACGGATGGGGGCATCTCGTATATCGAAAAGAAAAGAGACCCTAGGTTCGAGGTTGGTACAAAGATCTTTAAATCTTAATCTTTAAAATTTACAAAACGTTCAAAACAGTATTGATGTTGTGTGTTATAACAAAAAAATCATTGGCATTAATCAGCCTTCTATTATAAAAAAGTTAATTAAAAACCTTTTGAGTGGTTGGTCAATTAAAAAAAAAAAAACCCCGTCATTTTGTATTCGCCGATAGATATAAGATATATATATAAGATAGCATAAAACACACGAGAGAAGATCTGCGAGGTGAATTACCTTCGAGTTACGAGTTAGAGTCAATCAATATATAAGGGTTGCGGAGTGGGTGCGTGAATCACCCAGTTCGCCAGCGAAAATCAAGAATGCGTCAAAATTGATGAAATTCTAAATACCTTAAGGACAGAAATTTTCGTTGTTGGAAGGTAAAAAAAACTGTGAATTTCGCAGAATTTATTTTCGCGACATTGACATATATTTTGAAAAGTGAACGGGATATTGTTATTGATAACGAAATGATACACGTAAAATGTACATCTTTCGGCAAAAATCTAAAAAATTCGCACTTCTTACTTAATTATCAGTAATTTCGATGCTAATCTTGTAATTCGATTCACGCAGAACTTAATCAGTCAAAAATTGCGATAAAAAAAATCTAAATCGATTTGTAATATTGAGCAAAGATTAACGAATTCAAAGTGTGAAAGGGAAAGATGGAAGAAAAGCAAATTAGACTACCGAACAATAAATTTTAGATCTTTTACAATACAAATATATGCAGATAACTGCAAAAGTATTATGTATAAAAGTCGTCCAAATATATTGGGTTAGAGGGAGAGAGAATGATGGTGCTTTTTCAGGTTGACGATAAATGTTACTAAAATGAAGTACTAGTTTGTAGAGTAGTTGGAATTTTATTAAAAAAAAATTATTTTTTGCTAAGCTTCTAAGGTGAGAAAAATCATCATCTGGACTTGAAAGATATTAGAAAGGACAGTCTCGACATGATAGTGTATAATTCTACTTTTACTAAGGATGGTTACGAACACTACTGATGCTTCTGCATTATTTATGAGGAATGTATATGATAGCAGTATTCAAGACGAACCTTTACATGTTGAGAGATATAAGTATCATGTCCATGAATTATTCTTTAGGACTAAGAATACGGTTTTTGCATGCATCTTGGACACAAACTGCTTCTATTTTGTTGATTTGCACAGTTGCCAACATTTTATATTACTCTAAAAAAATATAAGCTCAAAGTATTAAAAAAAACATGGTTATGAGGATGATGGTTTCATTGAATACAAAAATCAAACATTGTCACATTACAACATTATAAATGATGAAGAAGAAGAAGAAATTTCCAAAATACTAGTTAACGTGAAATAATTCATCATGGTAGTCATTTTAGGTTGCCTTTTCAGAGGGTTCAAAGGGTCTTTGCGTACAAAAATGCAGCATTATTTATTCAAAAGTTGTTTTTTTTTCTCCAATGTTTCAATGTTATACTATACGTTTTGGGCTTGGTTAACAAACTTTTATATCACTTTAATTTAGCAAAATTAGCAAATGAAATATCATTTTTTCTCCTATCTATCTATTGGAGATGGAGGGAAAGATTTTCTGCCGAAACAAATATAGCTTAGTGTAGTAAACAACAAAAATAATTACTATATAGCTAGAGGTTGAACAATTGTTTTGTTTATTTCATTAGTAAATTTTTTGATTTGTCAGAAAAAAACTTTATCGAAGCACTTCTTCTGAAGAATAAAAAACAACACACAAAAAATTTAGCTAGGTATTACATCATATTCGTAAATATTTGTCATCAACTAAATAAATGGAAATTGATGTTCCTTTTTATTGTCATGATGGTGGCAGGTACACTTCTCATTGAAGCTCCTCAAAATCGTACCCAGATTTGCTGTGAATTTCTTCAATTTCTTCATAAAAGTGGATGAATGTGAGGAAAATTCACAAGAAAGGCTACATTTATAATATACCTGGTGCTGGTTGGTTCATCTGCATATCATCGGTATCGGGCCTACATACCCTTTGCGGGGGAAAAAGTCTACTTAAGTCTAAAAAATGACAACTTTGAACTTCAACATACAATCCATTCACCGTACAAACGGGTCAAATTCGCCTAAAAGCCATACTTTGAAAAAAATTCCTTTGATCAGTCAAACTGTCTTATCACTGAAAGCCTTTTGGAAAATCTAGTGTAAGTGAGCTAAATCGCACTTTCCGTATGCCCCTATAGTAAATACAGGTGATTTACGGCACTGAAAACATTTCCTTGGTAGTAAATTTTGATCTCTCGTGTATCTGATCTTGCCAAAATAGCTCCGTTCCGCTCCGCAAAAACATTACTAACTCGATATTTTAAAATACGTGATTTTATTTTCGAGTTACAAACTCGAATTGGGAAAAACGTAAATTCTTTTTGGAGTTAGAGATTAAAGACGCCCGGTAGACTTTTCTGTTAGTTTTTACTAAAGAAGAATTTTTTAACACTTTTGAGAACTGTTTCTTCTGTAGCTACATACAAACCACTGTCCAAACACATGTCTGGTTTTTGTATCTGAAGAAACTTATACCACAAGGTGTGGTTAGCAAATAACAGAAATACACCATTCTAGATTCTGTTTTAACACCATATTATGGACTAGTTACCATGTTCAGTCTCGTTTTCAATATCAAAATTGCTTTGGCAGTAGTTAGGGATGAGAGAGAGACTAAGCAGGAAGTTGATATTTTTGCTTACAAGAAAAAACGTAACCTCTTTGTGGTCACTGGAGAAATCTGACCTCGCCCAGTCGCAACGAATTCTTGTTTTCTGTGGTGAACAGCGGTGCACAGACTGCACCTGCCGTTCATTAGTCGTGAAATTTGGATTTTCATGTAGAGAGCATTTAATTTTCTCAAAAAAACCCAAAACAACAGCAGACGTCGATACTTAACAGGCTTAAAATCAAGATGGTGGCCTTATCTTTACGAGTCTATCCGAATAACTGCTTTCTTCTTCTTCTTACTACTACATTCTTTCAAGAAATGGAATTAAAAACCCTTACTAACATATTACCAGTAATAATAGTAGTGTATCTAATTATTTCACAACTCATTGTAGCAGCGTTTCGTTCAATAATAGCTATGCGTGCTTCATCATTTTCTGGTAAAATGCAAATCTCCTCTTTGGCAAAATCAGTAAAAAGTTTCAGTAAAAAGTTTCTCGTTAATTGTTTTTCCATCTATGGATGTTAAACTTCTTCTATATTCGCGGTGCACTATGCCGTGATGGAGATGCAACAAACGCTTTCCTCCAAAATCTGCAAATAAATCAGTATCTTTCATATGATTGAGTATACTTTCAGCCAGCTTTACATTATCCTCGGACTCCCCTTCAATCCGAAAAAATGGTTCGACAAAAATTTTCAAATAATCTTTCTGTGTATGAATGAATTGATTTAAAAACACACCGACGACGTCCTTGTTAGTATTTAAGCAGACCAAAGAAACTTTCTTATTAATGTATTCATCAGTAACATCGGAAAGATTCCTCAACAACTCATCGCGCTTTCCTAAGATTGGGTTGGTTTCACCAGCAGGCACGTTCCACGCCAAGGAAGCCATTGGAAGGATGTGCTTCTTTATCAATCCCAGGACACTTGCTTTGTGAGCTTTTTCGAGCAAAGAAAACCGAAACATTTTTCAAATGATCAGATTGGTCTAAAAATCAATTTTAAGAAGATTTTTCTAATCAATTGCCCTCTTGCATGCAAAAAGATTTCTCATCAAAAGCTTCTTACATTCGCTATACCAACATAAACTAAAGAAATGTTTTTAAAAAAACCCTTTGAATCTTTGCAAAACCCATTGCCGGATCGAAGGTATGTCGAAAATTATGGTGGAGCACATTAACATAATTGGCCAGCGCTGTTAGGCATCTGACCTTTCATTTGCCCGTGTGGTTCTGTGCATCTGTAATGTTGCAGTTCTCTGCGCCCGTTTGTAATACCCTTCTAAATATCGGTTCTAAATATCGATTCTTTCTTTGCCGTTTCCGCGACGCCTTCCAATAAATTCGATCTGTAATTGGTTTGCTCAAGAAAACGGGTTTTAAAATGGCGTGAATGTTCCGTTTTTTGGATAACGTTTTTAAACCTAAAGTGAAAGTGAAGAAGACAGAAACTTACTTGAAGGTAATAAAATGCTTTAATTTAATTTATTTGCAAGTATTCTGATAGTGTTTGAGTACAGTTTTTAATGCATTATATATTTTGTGTAAACTTTGTGATGATGGACTGTCCATAAATAAAAAGTGAAAGGAGCACAGCTTCGCCACTAGAAGAGAAGAGCAGGGTATATATAATTGTTTGATTTGATGTGTTGATGTGTTTTATGTTCATTTCAACATAATTTAGTTTATTTAAATTAGTAGCGGGGAATTTCCATTTTTAAATACATTCTACTGCGCCTGAACCACCAGAAATTTTAGCATCATTTTAATTTGTGGATATTTTTGTTTTGAAACCTTTCATTTTGCATTTTGACTGAAATATGATCATTTCAAGATTCTAAATGTGTAGTATACAGTGAGTTTGCAGTAAGTTTAAAGATTTCAATAAAAAAAGAAGACTAAAATACCTTAAAATCATTAATTTTTGTGAACATTTATTTTGGCGAGTCCAAAACTACAAACTGAATTTGTTTCCATTTTCCTGGTAATTTTTGTGACATTAATTTTCGCGAATCAAGATTTTTCAAAAATTTCAGAAACTTTTTTTTACTCATATGAATTTTGCAGCATTTAAAGTGGGTTAAAAGAGTTATTTGCCTACTTAATTGAAGTAACGTAAAGTTGTGTCAAAGGGCAGTCTTATACAATGATGAAAAATAAATACTGCTGTTACATATTCACTTTCCCCAAATGAAAAATCTCTCTCGTTTTAAAGCACAATTTCCCATTTATTTATTTATTTATTCATTAATTTGGTAAAGAAGGTCAGTTTTACAGGCAGTGGTAAACAATGATGTGACCCACTATAGGACCTACATTGACTTTTATGGATGACCAGCTTACACGAGGAAATATGGTATAATGGAAAATGCATTTTTATTGATTTGTTTTTGTTTAATTTAATATCTGAATGGAAATATAGAATTGATATCTCAAAATACTGTTATTTCCTTTTTTAGCACTTTTTAGTACCTCTTTAACCACATCCCATAATGTATTCCTGTTCTCCTTCGGCATCATCTGTAGGTGTGGACCTTTGGACCCTCGAAATACCGAACCCTGATAAAACTCTCGAATAAGAAGCCAGAAAAACAGAAAAATACTAATAAGTTCAATTTTTCTCTTTCTCGAACAAATTCCTTGGTCCCTTACAAGTTCGAGATAGAGAGAGTGCACTGTATCGTCAATAATTAGCCAGGGTTCCCGACTCTTCTCCCGGCTTGATAAATTTCACTGATACTTTTCAAACTCAATCCAGAACTGAGGATTTCAGCTAGTTAATATTTCAATATCTTGCAGTAGTCGTTTTGGGAAAGTTTATCCCGTGAAAATATATTTTTTTTCAGTTGCAAAAAATTATCATCAAGAACCGAAAAAGGTAAGAAATTTCTTGCACTGTTAAGTATTTTTATCACTTGTAAGTAAAATCATCGCTGACGAAGAATGCTGTATTTGCTACAAGAACAAAACTAAGTCTTCTGGAAACGGATTCGAAAATCTTGAAAAGTGCATTACTAAGATGGCGGCTCTGACAATTCAGGAATATGCAATAAAAAAGAGTGACCTACCACGCCTTGTGGCAGCTGTTTCTGGTGTAGAATGGGAACACATCGTCGCTTTGGAACTCTGTTACCATAGAAGCTGTTATCGTTCTTACACAAAATCTGGAAGAACAATTGCTGATAGAACAAAGTTCCAGGCTGAGGCGTTGGAAAAGATGTTTGCTGTCATCACAGAACGTGAGTATTGCAGCTGAAAGAAATGATTTCAGAGCACTACAAGCATTGTGATAACCAAGAAATGGTAGACCCACGAACGTTCCAAAATATAATTAAAGACGAATTCGGGAAGAACATTGGAATCTGGTCACAGAAATATGGTGGAACTTTCCTGTTTGATGAAAGCATATCGAAAAGGGAGATAATTTCAATTTTTGCCCGTAAATTGGAAGTTGAAAGAAGCCAAAATAACTTTCATGTTATTCTGAAAGACAAGGTGAAAGACGTGGCGAAAACTATCCGTGAAGAAATAATATCAGCACTATTAACCTATGACTGTAGTACAACGCCCATTTGACGGGCGTTAATGCAATATTAAAGCAACTGGGTGCATCTATGAAGGAATTTCAGAAAGTCCAGCAAGTATATTCTGGAAGTATCAATCAAAGAGAGTCTTTTTAGCATGGATTGCGAATGTCCACGTCATTTTCAATCTTTATTGCCACCAGCGCCCTAAAAAAATCATTTCCAATCTTTATTGCCACCAGCGCCCAGACTACTCTATTAACATAAGAAGTTCATGTTGATCTTTTTTTATTACTTATATCAATCGTCCCATCTACGATTTCGACATTCCTTGTATATTAGAAAGCCGATTTCTACACCAAATTCATTGTTACCGCTTATCCTTTTGACTTTTAATGCATAAGTAACTAAGTAACTCAGATATCTTTCTTATGAATTGTAATAATGTCTTAAATTATCAGGTACTAAAGTACTTAAGTATTTTTTACCCAATTCTTTTTTCTTTTTCCAATATGGTTGGAAAGATAGTGGAAATCACCTTTACTAAAAGCAACATTGTCAATATGTTCACACCCAGTGTGCACAGGGACGTTCAGATAGGACGGCCCAGATATGCCCCGGGGACGTCGATAGTGAAGTTTAATCCGTCCACTTGAATAGGATGTCCAACAAGGACTTGAAGAGGACGTTCAAACGGCGTCCTTTTGGCCATAGGACGAAACATAACTTTTCACGTTGTATGTAGAACGTGCAAATCTGTTATTGATGTGATTAACGGACAATAATTCAGTCAATGATATAATATCAGATAGATTTCTTTTCTAAACGAAACCTACAAGGAAAACAAAGCTTTTGTTTGAGTAACGTCACCGTCTTCGTTGTCGTCGTAGTTGGGACGGAATAAATTTCAATGTCTGCTCTTGCTTATCAACCACATCATTTTTTGTGTACCAGCCTACATGGTATGTATAAGCAATTTTTTGTGTACCAGCCTACATGCTATGTATAAGCAGCTATCATCAGATGGTAGCAAGCCTCTGAAACTTCAACAACAACAAAAAAAAGACATGAATCATTAGATGTGTTTTGGAAAGTTATGTGGCTCCCAAAATATCCTGTACCAATTATCATCCGGTCTCCTTGTTTTACCGTCCTCGCGACGGTGCCAACCTCGTCCCCAGGGCTTCTTGCCTTCTCCAACGTTACTCATAATGTTCATCTGATTTTTATTCTTCCGAGCAGTTTTTCTTTACCTTTTTTTTCGTCGAGATTTCCTCAGTTTTATTCAAGTGAAGATTGAAGTTTATAATCTGGGCCACCCAAAGTAAATAGATTTCGTCTTTCGTTTGAAGTATGAAGAAGTTCAATTTTTCAGTTTTAAACTTTTTACAAACATAATTATTTAGTAATAATTATAATATATTAAGTAATTAGTACATAATTAGTACGTTTATGTTAACTATTACTTAGGAAGTTGATTCCAAAGAAAATGCACCAGGTAACAGCAGTAGGTTTTCATCGTACGTCAAGTGTTTAAATGCCACCCATCGAGTTACAAAGAACTCTGACAGAACGTTCAGTTTTTTCAAGAAAGAAAGTCCAACCTGCTTTGCTGAAAGCGCTTTTTTGTAAACGTTAAGTTTGGTTATTCGGAGTGGTTGGCTGTAGTACTGTTCACACTTACCAATCAACCCAGTTTCCAGGCTCTTCCCTCCGATGTATATGGTGTGCTTCCCCACAATGCCAAGCTCAGAATTTCGAGTTCGATTTGTGTGCACAGCAAATGTATGATACAGGTCGGATATACCACGACTCACTTTGTCTGTCAGCTCTGTTTTCGATTGATTTATGACGCTGGAATCTGATATATCTGGAAGTAGTTTATTTTTAAAAGTGTTAAGAGGAACTTCAATGGTGTCTCGGAGCTGCTGAAGTTGACTAGACAGCTCACGACTATCACCACCATTTTCTTTTAGACTTTGAATCGTAACATCGCGTAATTCCACTAGGCTAGTACTGAAACCATCCACAGCTTGAGTTAATGAAAAGCTTTCGCTATTGTTTTCATTTTGAGTATAATGTGGAACAATTTGTCGCAGTGTGTCTACAAGATCGTCAGTCATGTCTCTTAAGTCGGTCAATAGAGCCGACAAATGGTCGGTTTTTACTATAGGGATCTCTGATACCATACCAAAATCTTTTGCATTCACATACAAGCGATATTCAGTTGCGTTCTTCACCACACACACGTGGTTCCACTGTTTCTCACTGATAAACACATGGTCTGGCGGGTAAAATTCTTGCCATTGAAAGAGGCTAAGATAAAACCGGCCATACATGGTAACCAGCTGAAATTGCGAAGAACACATCGACGGTTCTTCCTCGTCGCCGATAGTGAACAATATCATTTTTTTGGTCGCAATTTCGTTCATGTTATACCAAAAACAAACTGACATTTGTTTTGTTGCCGGCTGGATAAGTCTAGCGATGGAGGGTAGATTGGATGTGGGTTTCTCCTTGAATAACAACGTGAAGTTGCTAGCTTCTTCTTTATTTCGTTTATCGTCATTCACAGCCTCCTAGAGAATCAACGCGTATATAGGTAACAATAAATAAACATAAAACAAAGATCGTACCCAGTCTCTTTGTCATTGTCAGTTCACCAACTAGTCAAAAGACAACGGGTACGAAGGTTCGTACACCATGAGTGGGTATGAGGGCATTACATCGAATTTGGAGAATGTCTGGTATTACAGGATTCAAATGAAGGATTTGAAGAAGGCGAGAGGACCTTACAATAATTGCATTCGTTTTTCAGAAAGAACAGGATTAACCGAGATTGTTACGATTAAACGATTCGAAGCAAAACCAGAAACATTTTGTAGGCTGAGGGATAAAATTTAGTGCCGGGCCGATCAAGTGACTTTTTGTTAGTAATTCAACCAATTGAAAGCAACCAAAATGATCATTGCTAGTTTGCAGTCAAAATGTTATTTTTGTCTATGTTAACGAGAACATTGTTACGTCGTATTTTCTTCCTTTTTTCAAACAAAACAGAGAGTTTCAACCAAAAATATATTGTGATCGCAAGTTCCAAAAAGTTTTCACTGTACATGAAAGCATTAGATAAAGTAGGTCCCAAAGGTGATCCCATCGCTGAATAGAAACAGAGACTGATGTTAAAATAATTTAGTAAACCCTTGTTTCATGTACACGACATGCAAAGTCACTGTCTGAAATGCTATACAGGAAAAACATCGGAGAAAGGTAACAATATATCCCCCCACGCCTGGACTTCATCCCCCCTGCGATAAGGTATTCCAATTTTACCTTAGAATAAACCTGATAAATGTTCTGCAAAGGCATTCTTCCATCACCCAAACGTGATAATTTATACAATTCACAATCTCCGATGTGGTTATCAACGAGGCTTTCCTGAAACCCAACTCTCTCGCATTCTTCGTCGTTGCCGCACAATAATAAACATGCTGTAATCGGCACCGGTGAAATAGACAGAAGTAAAGTCATTCGCTCATCTGTAGCCGCACTTTCCATGTATACTTTATATATTTTCTTGGCCGAACAAACTAGCGTAAAAACACAAGCCACAAACAAAACATAATAGGAAAACTTAGTCGAAAACATTTTCTCTCCTCTCCACTTACAAGAAAAACAAAGAAATAAATTCAGCGAACGACGACATTGAATATTCTCTAAATATGATGTCTTCAGGGGTTTATAAATATTTCAGAGAATTCCAATGTCATTTTGTTTGGTAAAACCAAAAAACTAACTGTAACACAATCTTTCTAAATAAAAGAAAGCAAAAGACCTGAACTCCTATTACAAAATTACTTAGCAGGCAGATGGTTGGATTTTTTTAATTTTTATTGCGAGACAGTAAATACGAAAACGTTATTCTGTCAATAGGACTGTAGTTTTGTGCTCAGTGGAAGAAAAAGCGTTCAAAACAATTTTATTTCAAACATCTTTCCTGCTTGTAGCTAATTATCCAGTTCTAATAATTATTATTCCAGAAGAGGAGAGAGGAGCCAACGTCAAGTTGCTCTGAACTAATAAAATACTCCATTGCATATGGGATGTTCGCTTAGTGTATCTACAACCGCTTTTGGAAACTGGTTCTAAAAGCTTCCACAAAAAATCGCCTCCCCCATTTCAATGTTGTTTGAAGTGTCTGCAGTTCCTCGTGTCATGTTTCACCATGTTATAAACATAACAGGTTAGTCCCCCTCTTCCAACAAACATTCAATGTGGAGGAAGAGATGCATTATCTTGAAAAAAATTTCCCTTTCAACCTTTCTTGATAAAGAACTAATTATCCAACAAATCCCCTTTAACCGATACAATGCATCATCAGATACAACAAGGGCTTAGTTAATTATAGTTAATTAGGCCTTTAGTTAGAAGCAGCTTTTAATATTTTCTCAAAACATTTTGTGGAAGGTTGGAGACCTTGATTGTACTCAAGTAGGAAAATGTTGTTTCGAGTCCTTTTACGTCGTACAAATACGGCTATTGTGAGGAAACAAACTTCAAAGATATTTTTAATAAAAATGATATTCATATTATCTATCACACATGGAAATACAACGTTTATATTTCCAAACGAAGTGGTAAAAAGAAAAAAAAAATAACAAAAAGGTATTAGGTAACGTCAGGAGGAAAAGTTGTCAAACGATAACAAAGATAAAAAATCAATCTTGGTCCATGCTTGTGTCTTCGACATAACGTTCGGCTTTCTGTCGGACCCCGTCAATTGTACTCTTATTACCATAGCGATCTTCGAAATCCAGATACCTCTTAAAAAAGAACTTCATCTTTTTGGAATTCAATTTCATCGTTATCACTCGTTCGAAGATGTTCCTAAAATATGATTTCAATGTCAGATAACTTATCTCCGTAATGTAAAAAATCTGTAATATAAGGATCGATCCGTAATGTTTGGTGAAATAACAGAAATTCAACTCACGAACTACAAAGTCTTACCTAACTTGCTCGACAGCCTTTTCTTGCCCACTTGAATTCATTACTTTTATATTCATGTCGATGTAGATGGACCACAAGTCGGTTCTTCTCGGATAATTTTTCAAAATACTTTCAAAAATGGTCGCACCTCGTTGATATTCACCAACTTTGAACTCCAAAATTGCAAACTGAACAATGGTCTCGATGTCTGCAAATCATTATAGAATTTACATATAAAAACATCACGATAATGTGAGCATGAATGGAATAGTCAAAACAAAACTTACGTTTGCGTTGCGGTATGGACTTGAGACCTTCAGTAAGCAATTTCCTTGCCCTTTCCACTTCACCTTGTCTGGCCAAAAAATATGCAAAGCCGACCCAGACTTTCTTGCTGGACTTTGTTGAACGTTTTTTGAGCATGTCTTGATAAAGCTTTTCGGCAGACTGTTAAAATCACAAGAAATGAAGATAGTAAAAGATTATATAAATTTGGCTAAATCTTCCTTGAAATCGAATACAAATGAAGCATTCACGAACAATGTTTTAAGCTTTATTGTTCGTCTCCTGTCACTATGGAAAATCTCTTCCTTATTATGTAAATATGAAAGTTGTTATTTCTACCTTCAGAAATGAAGTCATCTAATAAAAGGTGTGAACACTTTAACTAGAAGTATTTGCTTAAAGTATTTGCTTGATTTCCTGGAAAGTGTCTGCTTGAGGTAGAGGGAGGTGGTATTCCGACAAACAAAGAATCTTACTTCCAACTTCTTATTCTTCGTGTAGATTTCCACCATTTTCAAATAGATCTTCTTGAAATCGTTCAATTTCACAGCTTCTTTTAACGTGTGTTGTAAAGATTCCTCACTTCCATACATGCTTTCCAAGTTTAGCAAAGCTACCCAAACATTTAATTTCTCTTGCTCTTCTCTGAAAAACACAATATGAGCGAGTATGCAGTTGAATTCGAATTTGAAACGATCACAAACATCAACATGGTTCTGATTATTACAAGCCTTTTTTCTTATAACAAGTCAGCATTGTTCTGAATATCACATGACCATCAGATAGTTCCATTCTGTGTTCCGTTTAAGCCGGTTTTCCACTAAACGGAATATTCAGCGCGGAGCGGCTACTGTTCACTAATTGAACCATTTGATTGGCTTGCGGAATATTCCGCGGCGGAAAAGTTGAACTTGATCCGACTTTTCCGCGGACGCTTCTGGCGGAATTTATTAAAAAACAAAAGCTGCCAGCCTGCAAGCGGAATATTCCGCCTAGTGGAAAACCAGCTTTACGTCACTAATTATTTTGAAATAATTAAATCTCGCTACTTTGGCTGACACGATGGTTCCAATTATTCTGTTGCTATGACTTCTGAATTTCCCTTTCCCACACTATTAGTTTTGTTAGCCTCAAGGTGATTGTGGTTCACAATGCACACAATAAATAAAACAAAGCTTGTATACTTTACATCAGCTATTGATTATCCTCTAGATAGTTCCAGTCATAAAAGTTGTGACGAAACACAGAATATCAACCTTTATCCTACCATCTTACAAAAATGTTGGTGTGTTGTATGAAACTTGGATGACCTTCTGGTACCATTCAGCGAGTGTATAACCATACTCCAACATTGAATTCAGGAGGAAGGGAAGTTTTACCTAATTTTGCCTCAAAATAAGGTGTCTCAATAATGTAGCTAATTGATTCACTTCAAGTGTAATACACACAAATTGGTGTGTTTCGATGCGTTTCGTCAGAAAACCAGCACAAGTACGGAAGTTGAAGCTACCTGAACGAGATGGTTTTCAATGCTCTTTCCGCTACCAAGCGCGCCTTATCAACTTCTGCCATGTGCAAATGAAACGCCATATACTGTATCCATAGAATAGAACTGTTCGGTGAGCCAAGAATAACACGATCGAAGTCTTCGGATGATTCTAATTGCCTTTCAGTATCCAAAAGGGCTAATTCAGCCTAAAATAATAACACTCATATGTTTTCTCTGCACCATTTCCAACAGGTGTAACCTTTACAATACTTTAGCATACTTACTTGGACAAAGAGACTCGTTGATAGGTAATACAAACAAACAAACAAACAAACAAACAAACAAACAAACAAACAAACAAACAAACAGTAACGTAAAGTTACCGAATATTTATCGAACACTCAGTACCTTATGTAAGGATTCTTCTTCAGCTTTTTTGGCAGCCCTCTTTTGCCGTTTCGTTTTTCGAGCTTGCGCCTATAATATAACGCAGAAAATAATAAGACTGAACTTTACTTTCACACCGAAGTTTTTCTATATTCATGCAGACGATTTTAATTTCCCAACAACAACGAAACAAATCACAGTTCAGGCAAAAAAACTGGCCTTTTCATTTTCATCATCTTCACTGTCGTTATCATCTGATGTGTCTACGTCACTATGCTCTTTCTGTTCCACGCTCCAATCGAAACTTTCGCCAAGCTATAACAACATTTTAAAACGGTCTGACAAGCAACTAGTCCACAAATCAACATTACAGTCACACATATTAACTAAACGGTTTAGAATTCCAGAAACTGATAAGGGTAAACTCACACTTACCTTTAAAGTTGGTTTGGCATCCCCTTCTTCTCCTTCATCCTACAACAAGGATATACACACGCAAACTGTATTAACTCGAATAAAACGCCGCCTTTTGAGGAAGAAAGAGGTATTAACGCCCTCTTCTTCCCGAAAAAAGGGAGGGGGCACACTTTTGAAAATAAGGTGCATTTATTATGTTAACTTTATTTCGAGAAATTAGATTTTCGATAGGGCATGAAAGACATACATTTACATTAAAGTACAGAATATACTTTTAGTGATTACCTCCTGCGTCATTTCTTCGTTTTCATCTTCACTTGAAGAGTCTATATACAAAAGAATTCCATGATACATTTGGAAATGAGATAAGTTTACTGGACAACGAAAATAAAGTTACACACGTCATACGGTACTACCTTCACTAGTTGCAAGATCTTCGTCGGTATTTTCATTTTCGTGTGAATCTTCACCGTTCGTCCTTTGCTTCTTCTTGCCTTGATCACCTTGATAATCGTCTTTATCGTCGATTGATTTTCGTTTGGGTGGCGGAGCCAAATCAACATCTCCGACATCCTTACCTCGCATCGACAAATCGATTTGGTTATTCTTCGGGTTAATGCTACAAACGAAAAGAAAAGAGCGTTACAATCAGACACCATTTCTGACCAAAAAAACTGCAATTTTCTAGTTTTCCGAAACTTACTCCGACCCAAAACTTGACACAATGTCAATGAGTTCATTTACAGTCGATGAACGGATTGAAGAGATCCATATAAACTCCTCTTATAAAGTAAAAATAAAATAGCCATTATATTCAACAGACAAAGTTTTCTTATAGCGTTTCCATTGCGTCTCACCTTAAAACTTTCACTTTGACCAGCTTGCCAACCACACACAAGCTTTCGTAATCTTTTACATAATATTGAGATATATTTTTGATTTGCACACGACCAATAATCTTCGCTGATAAACTTCAACATAAAATGCAAAAATATTGAGGATAGTAGCGACAAGAATAAGGGAGTTTACTGCGACGGCGTCGACGACGTGAAAGTGATTCACGAATATTCAGAAATTAATGAATCATAAATCAATTGAAGTTTGAAGAACTTGTCTGTAATAACAAAACCTTTAAAAGACAGAAATGGTTTCGAAAAAGGATAAAACAAATACTAGAGAAACTTAATCTACTACTATCCTTGCGTCTTCGCTTCGCTCTAGTGCGACTTCAAAATATAACTTTTCACGTTGTGTGTCGAACGTGCAAATCTGTCAATGATGTAATTAATTGACAATATTCTCCCAATGGAATGAGAAGGAATAGACTTTCTTTCTATACAAAATTCACAAGGAAAACGAGTCCTTTGTTTCGCTCACGTCGCCGTCCCCGTTGTTTTCGTATATACTCCCTAATATCAATTAAAATCCAAATAAAAGCCAACAACAACTACTACTACTCTTTGAAAGAAGTTTGCTACCTGATGAATACGCCGGACTTTGAGCAGGTCTTAATATATCCACGCAAAATATCACCTTCTTTAATGTCATCAAAACCGTTAAGAGCACGATCAGCATCTGAAATACGTCAAAATAGAAGGTTATGTAACAATCTACTCGTCCATAAGAAACTGACTGATTCTTAAAAATATCGAGTGCGTAGCTTCCCGCATCCCTATACAATGTTGTTACACCCAGTGGGCACGCATTCGTCCTTCAGATGTCCTCTCATCCACGTACCATTGTGGACGTCCTTTGAACGTCCTCTTTAAGTTCTGTTGGACATCCTATTCGAGCGGACGGATTAGACTTCACTTTCGACGTCCCCGGGACGTCCTAACTGAACGTCCATGGGCAGTGTAAAGGATGTTGCAAACTTTCCTGAACATGTGTCCTGTCTTTCTGGAACAGTATTGTATCGGATTAACGGGTTTTGTTGGCTAATTAGTTCTTTATCAAGAACGGTTCAAAGGGAAATTTTTTTTCAAGATAAGAATGCTGTCTCAACAAGTTTTTGCCAAGATCTTTGGCCAGTCGGGAAATGAAAACATTAGTAGAAGCGAAATGAAAACATTAGTAGAAGCGAGATGAAAAATAGAATGAAAACCAATTTTACCATCAACACCACTTGAACCGGATAGTCTGTGGATGGAATAAAAAAGAATCATTAGAAATATAATACAACAATTTATTAACAACAACAACAACAACAACAACAACAACAACAACAACAACAACAACAACAACAACAACAACAACAACAACAACAACAAAAACGAATCCGAGACAGAATCATATAGAGAGTAAAAGTATTTTTCTTTAATGAAAACATTCATTACCTTGATTCACGTAACGACAGATTGATCTTATCCTCTGCTTCCACACTTAAAATTTGACAGCTGCACCGAAAAAAAACACGAAAAAAACCATATCTTCAGAACAGACAGGAGAGAACTAAAACTCCATCATTCATCGCTTGACCCCGTTTTACAATTCTGCTACCAACCATAATTATTCATGTATCAAACGAAGAAGAGAAAGGGAGAGAGATAGAGAAAAGGGGGTGATTAATTAAACATACCTAACAAACGAGTTTACAGAAAACTTTTTTAAAGGATCTTCCGTGAAAGTTGTGTTGATTTCGGTAACATGTGCAATACCAGCCTTCTGGTCTGGCAACGTGATCAACAGTCCGACGTTCTTGATAATCTTTGTTATTTTTCCAATCACTATAGAATTCTTGGTAACTGATTTATGTGGGAGTCCTGTGATAGAAAGATGTTACACATGATGGATAACTGGATAAGTAGATAAAGCAAACAGTCAAACCTCAGGTAGTTCCAACCTCTATAATTCCAACAAATTTGAAAGGTCGTGTTATAAAAGATTTCTACGTAAATGAACCTACTTGGTTCCAACACACTATAATTCGAACCATTTTGTTTAGTTGCTTGGATGTCCGAATTACAGAGGAACTATTGTACAGTATAAATTATAATAAAAAGAGAAACAAGTCCAAAATTCAGTCGTCCTGCTGAATCCCAACAATCCCACTGTCATTCATAATTTTAATAATATATGACACTACAAACGATTCATAAACAATCGATATCTCTACCTATGCGAGACAAATCCAAACACTTGTGTTCTTCACTGTAACCAAACACTGTTGCAAAATACGCAACGCCCGGCTTAAATGTTGAATGCCAATGTTTCACCTCCTAAACAGAATGTGTTATTAATCAGCCAATTTATAAATGCCAATCAGAGTGAGCGTTTAAATTCGATCGATTTTTTTAATTTCCAACCAGTGTGAGCGTTTAAATTCGATCGATCGTCTATTGGGCGAATACAATGAAACAGACACCAGCATGTTCTTACTTCTACTTCATTGGCCAGATGTAAACAATAGATTCGACCTTTGATTGTAGGCGTGACAGCAACATATACGAATGTTTTCGTGAGCTAAGCAAACGAGTAAGGATGATTATTCACTTATAGAACACCATGGTGACAAGATGAAATGAAATAACAGAGGAAAAACTTACGGAAACGACATAACATCGAACAGTGTCTCCAATTTTGTAATCGGTTAATGTTTTCTCAGGAAAGGGTTCTTTAAAGTCCAAAGCCGCAATCACACTAAAATCAAAGATTATTATACCCGAGTTCATAAAAACATGGGCCTTTCCACACTAGACCACTAGAAATTCTTCCTGAGAGACTTCTAATGACCGCAGCTCTTAGTCCTACTAAGACATTAAAATATAGTGTTTTTTTTACTCCAAATGTTTTCATCAATGATATCAGAGCATTTCCTTAAGCTTTGTTCTAATTTAAGCCCCGAATGTTTTCCAATTATCAAATAGTCTTCGCAGGAGCAAAGATTACTGAAATTTATAACCCTTAACGTCAAACTCGCTTTGCTTTCTCTACGAATGGAAAATGTTGTCTGTATAGTATTAAAGTATTGCTACTGTTACACCATTATGTGTGTGAGGATCGCAAGTGAGTTGAAACTTACCTTGGTTTGGTCGACAATTCAACTATTGATTTCGAAATATTCGTGTGAGAGATTGGCAGGTAGCTGAAAGAAACACAATGCTGATTCATGATGGTGATATTTTCCACCTTTTAACATGTTTTCTGTCACTGTACAAAGAAGTTGAAATTTGACAAGTTCATTGCTACAGAAGTGCGGTTACTGCATCATTATTCAGGGTTTGTATAAAGGGAGAAAATCTGGCAATGGGGTTTCCGGTCACAGTCTTCTATTCAGAGTAGCATAGCTTAAAGAGATGAATTTCAAGGTGGAATTGAATTTCCCAGTTCGAAAATAATCACGTGATACTGGAACTACAGCATGTTTATCATTCATGACCACCCAGGTGTGTAGATCAAAACAAGAAGTATTCCAGCTATAAGTACAGAGGCTTTCTGAATGGCAACCAACTTTCTTCATTAACAGTATAATTTTTGAGCGGTGAGATGCTTTCCTGATGTCAAGACACGTAGTTTGGAATGAAAAGATGGGGCAAGAGGTCAGTAAATCTAGCCCCTTGCATAACAAGTCTGAAGGTCATTGATGTAAACATAGCATATAGCTGGGTTTACATTATTTGATTAATTGAACCAATTTTAATCGAATAGTGTAAACAGAGAATTTGATCAATTTTTCTTGTTTTCACGAATCGATTTGTCGCAGAAATGAAATCAGTTCAATTAATTGAATATTGTGAACTTCGCTGAACAGAGTCAAAATAACAAAGTACATACTTGTGTGTTTTCAGATCTCTCAAGCCAATAACTTTAGCAACCACAGTTTGGGCAGGTTTGTAGGCTTTCAGGGGTGATTCACCCTGAAAAGGGACACATACAATATGGAGAATGTAACAACATCAAATTCAAAAAACATGTATACAATAAAGAATTGAGAAGAAATCTTCAACACACTATAAAAATATTAAGTGGTATTTTCGCAGGGAAAAATGCAAAATAGTTCTAATTCACCTCGACGATAGAATCCAGAATCTCTGACACATGTATATACCCGTTGATTCTTCCATTCAATAATGTCACACTCAACTGGCATGGTTTAACACCCTTTACACTAAAATCAAAACAAGAAAAACAGTAATTTTTAAAATAAACAAAAAAAAAAAAAAAAAAAAAAAAAAAAAAAAGAAGAAGAAGAAGATACGAAAGAGATTTGTTTATCTATCATTTATCTTACACGGATGTTACAACAGCACCAACAACAACATCTTTGGAATCACTCAAACGCTGGTCAACATCTTTGACTAAGATACCATGTGCAGTTGTTCTAAAAAAATTCAACAAATTTCAGGATCTTCATCATAGTTGTTCTAAAGAAATTCAACGTGTTTCAGGATCTCTATCATAGGGAAGTTTCCAGGTGAAAGGTAATTAGTGAACACGAGAATGTGTGTAAACAAAATGTCATACATGTCATATGCAGACTGTCATGAAACACGAAATTCATGAACAAAATTCTAGAGAATTCTGGTAACAGAAAGAACCGCCCGAATCCGTGTGTGACATAATGAATAATGGACATAAATAAATAAATAAATAAATAAATAAATAAATAAATAAATAAATAAATGTGTGTGTGTGTGTGTGTGTGTGTGTGTGTGTGTGTGTGTGTGTGTGTGTGTGTGTGTGTGTGTGTGTGTGTGTGTGTGTGTGTGTGTGTGTGTGTGTGTGTGTGTGTGTGTGTGTGTGTGTGTGTGTGTGTGTGTGTGTGTGTGTGTGTGTGTGTGTGTGTGTGTGTGTGTGTGTGTGTGTGTGTGTGTGTGTGTGTGTGTGTGTGTGTGTGTGTGTGTGTGTGTGTGTGTGTGTGTGTGTGTGTGTGTGTGTGTGTGTGTGTGTGTGTGTGTGTGTGTGTGTGTGTGTGTGTGTGTGTGTGTGTGTGTGTGTGTGTGTGTGTGTGTGTGTGTGTGTGTGTGTGTGTGTGTGTATCTATTTTATTTTTTTGTTGATGTATCTACCCAAACACAGACAATCTGATGGGTCTTAGTAATTTCAGTCAAATCTTTCTATTTAAGCTCAAAATGGTATGCAACAACAGCACAAAAGACATCAACAAAAACTAATTTTCCATTTTCTTCAGTAATCAAACATAGCCGAAGTAGATTTTTCTCGATTTTCCCATCTCTATTCTAGGCAGTGGATCTAGAATAAATATAAGAAATCCTAAGAACTGGTCCATTACATATTATTGGTATTTGTTAGTATTGTGTAATTATTCTTGCTATATCTGCTAAGGATATAAAAGCGGAACCAGACAGGCTTTACATCAGAGGAAAGTTCTTCCAATCTCATCAACATTTAATGGAAGGATATAGAAGCAATACACAGGAAACCTTCTGTATGAAGGTCAAATTACGAGAATCAAGAGTTTCCTCTGAACCAAATGGTCAAAGTTATTGATATTGCCGATCTGACATCTGGGAAGCATTACTACTGCTGCAAGGAAACAATCGTAGCCATGAAAAGCCAAAGCCAAACAAAGCCACGTAATGCAACAAATTATGGCCCACCCCAAAAAATCTCTAAAGTATACAGTTAAACTATGCCGTTTAATTAAACAAGGTGTGAAAAAATCTGCTAGGATAAAGTTTTTAAGACAGTTATGATTATATCAAACACAAGATTTTTTTTGTTGAGAATGTAACAATATAATAAATTAATTAAAATTAAATATCGATTGAAGGGGAATAATCAATTACAAAAAATGAAATTTCTTGTGATACCAAAAGTTATGAAATTTCAAACACAAGGTTTTTTTGACAATCTTAAATTAGTAGCTAGATACTTTATTGTGAATATTGATTGGGAATGTCCAATTTGAAATCAGTACAATATTTACAAATACATTACAGCTGTTCTCCTCTGGTTCCTAACCTCATGAATTATTAATGTCTATTTCATGGTTTTTCCTTTGATCAAATAATAAGCATTTTTCAATATTATTAAATCAGTTTTGATGTTTTAACAAATAAGAATTTCATCAATTTAAAAAAAGAAAGAAAAAAAAGGAAGGAAAAATCCCTGGAAATCAAAAACTTTAATTCGCTTTTTACAATTCAAGTGTTTTTAAAGAAGCCAATAATAAAATGAAATGGGATAATGAAATCAGATTAAAGGCCTAAAAGAACAAGAAAAATAAGAACCACATATAAAAGTTCAAAGAAAATATTAAGGAAGTACATTACTTTGGATGTGGTGGTAAAGCATGTAACAACATAGATTGATGGTGTGAAGAGGTAGTTTTCTTTAATTATGAGGAAATTCAAACGCTAAGTAGAGAATAAACGAAATGCTTGCACAACAGAATTGCACCCTTGTACCGCCTGCTTCTAATAAACTTACATATGTTCTGGCCAGTACGGAGATACTGATAACATTGCTAACTTTAATTGGTAACACAACGATGATCTTTTATGTTCAACAGAAGGAGAACAGTAACAAAAACATGTTCTTCTTTAAGTTGGTCTTAGCCATATCGATGATAGCAGTCACAGTCGGACAACCACTGGAAATCATTAACATCTTGTTTAAAACGAGAATCATTGAACTCAACTTACTAAGCAATTTTGTTTTATTTGTAACATTTTCGGGAATCTACCACTCCATCACGTGTCATGCATTCCAGAGATACTTTCAAATCAAACAGAAGGAGCTACCACTGACCAAGTTAAAAAAAATGATCTTTACACTTGTTTTTGCCTTGTACATACTACTAATCAACTTCCCAATTTTTCTTAACTTGCATGAGATCATTATAAACAGGGCAAATTGCAAAAAACCGCCCACCGCAACTTTAGCAATTGTAATAACAGTGACTTGGATAACATATAACAGCCTTATTATTTACATCCTGACACGGAAAGCAATCATGTTTGTGGATAACTGTGATAAAATCCGACAAGAGCGATTGGGTAAAACAGACAAGATCAATGTAAAACGCTTGCTGGTAATGAAGCGAATATGGGCAATGTTTTCATTACTATGGTTGCCATATGGCTGTGTTAATAGTATCCGTGACGCTGTGCCACACAATGTTTACGAAATTATAAACCCGGTGGCAAGAACTGTTGCCTTTGTATCCTTTTCAATCATCTCAGTAGTATTTTACCTCATGGATAACAATTATGCTCTTTATGTTAAGAGCCGGGCACTAAACATCAAAACATCCATTTTAAGAAAGGATAATAACGAATCAATTCAAATCAAAATTGCAGAAAGGGGAAGCACATTTGAATCATCAAGAACTGATAATGATGTACTGAAAGTCTGTGATGTTAATGAAAACAATGACAGCATAGAATCACATAACAAAGATATAAGAGAAGATGGCAGAAATAACAAGCAAGATTCTATCAAAATGTCTTGTGAACTTACTTTTCATAAATGACAGTTACTTTTTGATTAGGTGCATATTTCTTATCGCCATGTTGACAATCATTCAAATGCTACACAAAACAAAACAAAACGAAGATATCAGTCAATTATTATGTATCAAAGGTATGAGAAAAATCTTTGCCTATGCTCCAAAATGACAGATTTTAAATGGAACTATCAAAGAAATGTTTCGATTGTCACTGAATGTTTCCAACAAGATAATTAGAAGACAAACCATCTGGTATATTGTTAATAATAGTACCGACAGTCAAATGGATAATATCCTTTGGAACATAATCTGTAAGAACTCCTGGTACTTATATCTAACACTTCTGATATGAAGAGTCCCATGTCCTGTCTATACTGTCTTTACTTCTGTTTTGGCTTAAATGGGCTCCAATCACTTGATCACACAAACTATGCGAAGCGTCCATTGGAAGGGAAGGGTGAGATTATACTACGTTCAATAAAAAAGAATACAAAATCAAATTATCCCCAGTCATGGCCCCTTTTATAAATCCTTTAACTGTTAAGAAACATTATGATTACACATTTAACACAACCACGATGCTTTCAGATATTTTTGTTTCTGCAGATTTCACTGTATTAAAAGATTAAATTTCCTCACCCTTCTACCAGGCATATATGCAACAGTATTATGTTGACCTGGTAAATGAAGCAGCGTGAAATCATTTGTGACGATATTAATGATGCCATCAACCTTTTGTTCAGCAGAGAACTATACAAAACAAAATATGTTTAAGAATATCATGGAAAATTTCTAGGCTTTGTCATGAATGTTATTAAACCAAAGAAGCATACATTAGGTTTTTTGGACCGTTTTGTTGACTTGATTGCAGATTTAATCACATCTGGATGAGCAGTTCCCATGAACGTGAATTCTTTTAGGTTTACATCAAGAACAAGCACTTGAATTTCACAGCCAACTTCACAATCTTGTTCTAAAAATATAGATTATCATTTTGAAATCCAACCCGTATCCCGATAAATTCAGTTGATTGTAAAGGGGACCTTGCCAGGTAGTAGGATAAAAAAGCTCAAAGACAAAAAAATAACCTGAATTTTATGCCCATTTTTTAAAACTTCCCCTGTCCTACGAAATGTCTACAAATGTCATGGTGCTTGTATGGAAATAATGTTAAGATAAACAACAGAACATTAAGATAAACAAAAGAATAAGGTACATACCATACTTCAATGTTGTTGGTACACTCCCCGAAACTTTCACACTGGCATTTTCATCATAATACTCAACTTGAACAGAATCACGTTGAACTCCTACGACCTAATAACAAACAAACAAACATATATATTAATTTTTATTTTATTTTTTAGGCCAAGTAGCATTATAACATTATGCACAATGTTTGATAAGACGAGGAAGATTTTTGTTTTGAACGTGCTTGTTACCATGCTTGATAAAAGAATCATAATCTAAACATTTTTTACAATGAACAAGAGCTAACTTCCAATAAAATAATTCCATATTGAATATCTGAAATAATTTGGCAGGCGTTTTACACAACAGATGAAGGATAACAATAATATTAATGCAATGTTGGTCACTTCAGTTCACTATAATAAAATATTGCACCGACTTCAATTTAATGCCCTACTTTCATTAAAGCAAATGAAGCTCAAATTTATCAGTAACCAATTGCTTACCTTCACAATAAGTACTTCACCAACATAAGAAGGGAGAGTCCTTATGATCATATCTGTTGAAAATGAGAACAATGATAAGTATCATTATTATGCCGATTATAATCTTCAGAAATGAAAAGAGAACATATATTTAAAAAAAGGAACTTAAAGATAAGTGAATAAACAATGAAGTGGAAATGAAGTAGAAGTGAAAGTTCCACCAAAAAAGGAACTGCTACTACTGTGCTTTTCCGAGCCTACAGTGTAAGTGCCAAATCTGTGCTGCTTATTTACCATATATTAGGTATATTTATGTTTTTATACATTTTTGAACTTTTTCACTGCAGTTTTATTTTGAAAGTCGATTTCAATTAGTCTTAATAGACTAACTACCCTCTCTTATGGAGTCGTGATCTCATATCATGATTCCACTGGAGAAATGATATTTTAAGTGTTTATATTATATTATAGTATTTTATTTTATTGAATATAAATAAAGAATACAATTACAAACACATCTTAAAATGGTAAATTTGACAGCATTAACTAATGAACAATGTTGAAGTGATAAGAAGTGATTGGGAAGAAAAAACAAACCTTTTGATTTTTCTGCGACATCATGCAGCTTACGACGTTGAATCAAGAAAGTTTCCAGTAGGTTTGTGTCAGATAACATTACGTTCAAGACACTGTCAGTCTCATTTTGTAATACTGATACCTTAGTAGTACCTAGAAATCGTTTTTTCTTTTCGTCAACTTCAATTACCTTGACCAACACAGACTGACCAACGTAATGAGTCTGTTTGGCATCCGAAACAAACTGATCAGCAATTTTCTAGAGAAATAAAAATACAGAGTGAAATAATGAATGTATTGCAATAAAAAAACCCAGGAATCTGATTATTTGTCAAAGAGAAGTTCACAAAACTTCTTTCTGTTTATGAACAGCCCAAACAGTACCATTTTTTCTCGTAATTGATTTTTATACTGTTATAATTAAAAAAAACAACAACAAAACAAATAAATCAACTAAAAAATGATTAAGCATTGATTGTTATTTTTTTTGCCAGCCCAATGAAATCAAATGGAAACTTACAGCAAGAGGAACTAGTCCTGTCACACCTTTCGTTAATTCAACAAATATACCGAAAGGCATGATAACTGCAACAACACCACCGTACACATGGTCTACCTAAATAAAATTTCCCAATAATGCAAAGATGAAAAGTCATAGTCAATTTTGAAAATGTCAATAAAATCTCAACTTACTTTTAAGTCGCTAAAAGTTTTCAGATGGTTATCTCCGATCCTATAAACTTGTTTCCCAGAACATATCTGAGCATGAAAATAAAGGAAAACTATTGAATCGTATCTCTGGCGTTAAGTCAATTTTCTAGTTGCAAGTCCGTTAGCAGAATAACCAACCACTACAGATGGACTTAAAACTCCCTGTTACTTATTTATTTTTAATAATTTATAACACTAAAAGCTACTATCGTTTTGTAAATGAATCTGTAAGGAACTATCAGATATTTGTGTAAAACACAAAACAAGAAGTGAAAAGATACATTTTTCTTCTTATCCTTATCCCAGCCAGTAACAAGTAAGTCTTTAAAAATGTATTCTTCCACGTCAGAATTTAGAACTGCTTCCCATTGGTCATTCAACGACTTGAAGTCAGATACGTAATTTATTGGCAGGATAACATTTTTGCATCCAGCTTTGATGATTATCTTTTGATCATTGTCAACCTCCACATATGTACCTTGAACAACCTAAATAAAAACAAACAGCATTATGTCTCATAAAAAGCTTAAACTCAAACTCCCTTCTTCCTCCAATAATTTTTCTCTCAATAGAATTGTGACTCCAAAAAAGGAGCATTCATTTCCTAAAAGACCTAACACAAAGCCAATATAATAAAACCAAAACAAAGGAAGTAAACATAAAGTCACCAATATATAACATAACATGAGGAACAAGTAGAATGTTTGAAATGACTGTTTTATACCAATCCTCATTTTGCAGTAATCATTCAGTACCCAAAACACAAGACAGCATTTTTAATGAAAATATTGAGTTCCAACCAATTAGGATAATGGTGAATACGTTTTTGGGGTCCACATTGGCCATGTGTCAAAAATTTTGGGCAAAAGATTGACTTCACCATAATCTTAGTAGGAAACTATTATTATGTACTTAGAATACAACACACAATTTATACATAATATGTAAGTCTGTTTTGAAAGAACCAACCTTACAAATAAAAATAGAGATTTTTCTAATTTAGACTCACAAGTATAAAAATCAAATCATAAAACACATACTTGACCAACTTGGAGAGAAACACTTGATGATTGGATATCCTCCGGATTCTGAAACAAAAAAATAGATGAATAGATAAAAAAAAGAAGAAAGAAGATCTGTACAAAGAGAACATCCGGAAAAAAAAATCCAATAGAAAAAGAAAACCTGTCTGAATCAAATACTTTTAAATGAACTTGAACTAGTACAAATCCCAAAATTCATAATGCTAGTTCAGGTGATTAGCTACGACTTTTCTCCCGAGCAACACTCTGATAAAGTTTTTATCTTTCATTCAATTAATGGAAAAGTCAAGAAATAATTACTACCTTCAAAGAGAGTGTTATTTGATTATGCGTAGAAGATGCAACTGTGCACTGTAAAACCTTTCCTACAAAATAATTTTCTTCCCAAGATGGACCTTGTGAAGCGCTGCAAAAAGATTATGTTTATTATTATAGAAACAAATCTTAAATGAACATAAAGGGCAAATATTTGTGAGTTAAGTTGAAAACTGCAACAAACAAGCATTGGCTTCAAATAATTGTCAAACTTATACAGTCAAACCTGTGTATAACGTCCACTCTGGGGACCTTGGATAAGTGGGCGTTTTATACTGGTGGTCCTTTTATACAGCGAGTTTTCTATTAAAATACCAACCTAGTCACTTTAGGCAGGTGGTCGTTAGCACAGGTTTCACTGTACTAAGGGTGCATTTGTTTGGTACTTGCTAGCCAAGGAGGATACTGTTATTATCTTAAAATATCCCGAAAACATTTCGTGTGTAGCTGGAACAACTGCTGTAAATAATAATGGTGGTCTGGAGGAAGAGCTTTGGCGAGTTTCTGGAGGGAAAATTAGGCTTTTGAACATCCAAAAAGCTATAAAACAGCTTCAAGTAGCCTTGGAAAATACTATTGGAGGATATTATAGCACAACAAGCTATGCAAGTTCCTTTTATCTCATAAAAATATTTAAAAAAATCTGGAATTAGGAAGCTCAAATCGAAAAATCTGGAAGAATATCATCCTTGGCTAGTGCACATTGTTCCCCACCACTGCTATCACTACACCCAATTACCAAACAAATACAAAAATAATGCTCCAACTGCTCTCAGTGCAATGTTTTTGTTATTTTTGTATAATTGTATATCACTATGTACATTGACGTGTGGACATGTATATTGTGGATAAATCTTGTATATATTCCATGCTCACAAATTTCTAGCCTATTTGCTTACAGTTTTCTGGATAATCTCCCCACTGCCTACCTAATTATTTAAATTATTCAAAATGTTTTTGCACAGCTATAAACAAATGAATTTTTTAGAGCAGTCGGAGAATGTTTTGACCATGACAAGTATTGGATTTTAGCTCTGCCTGCCTGCCTGCCTGCCTGTACTGTTGGTGCTACCTTAACAGGGCAATGAATTTTATTGCCCTCACAAACCAAACAGATGTATGGGCAGTCAGGACAGTAAGATCACTCTCCTAGTTACCAAACAAATGTACCTTAAGAATTCACAAACTTTCATTCTTTTTTGCTTATAAATTATACTTACACAATTTCTGACTTCGGCAGTAATCCATGTACACCATTATAAAACGTTACGAAAACTCCAAACGCCTTCACACCTGACACGAATCCAACTACAACCGACAGAGGCTTAACATCTTGGTAGTTGGTAACAATTGGGAGTTCGGAATTAACAAGGGTTTTTTTGTGGGTTACTAACAGCTTTTTCTCTTTAGGTTCCACAGATAAAACCTAGTGATAGCAACCAAATTCCGATTAAAATCATTAGATTTCCATTTAAACCAATGAAAATCATAAGATTTCAATAAATTTTTCTGAAAAGATTTACAATTAAACATTATAGACACAATGCTATAGACTTTTAGAGACACACCCGAACTTTAATGTTCTTTCCAGCGACAAACTTTTTCTCTGGATGATTCAAAATTATGTCAGCCAAATGAATTCGAGGAAGCAATGCTCGAATGTGACTTGTAATCTTCACAAGACATCCAAACTTTTCCAAGGTTATGATTGTACCCTGCAATGTTATGATAGGGAAAATAGTCAAAGTAGGAAAGTTTACTGTGAAAGAAAACAAAAACTTTTAACTTAAAATAACTGTAATAAGTCTGTAATAAGACGATGACACAACTATGAGTGGTGAGGGAAAAATAACATTTCAAAATGTTACGTACCTTGTGCAGCTTTCATGGTGATGTTACTGGAAATAAGGTATTACTGATATGTTTTACTTTAAAATAATTACTGACGGTTCACAGAATTAGACTTACTGAAACAATCATACCGGCTTTCAAATCGTCGAAACGCATAAATTCCTTTGACAAGTCTGATCTATGACGAGTATCAAGGCAATGCAATACAATCAGTTTATTTCAATGAAATGAATAGGGCAAGATTATACAGAAGATGAAGTACTTTTAGGAGCAATAAAGCAGATAACACAACTCAGAATTTTGTATGGCAATCTTACTCGAGCATGGATAATGTATATAGGGAATCTAAGGCGCTGTATCCTAACACACGGCACCTGAAAAAAAAAAAAAAAAAATCAATGCCTATTATTTTAAGAAAATATTTAAAAACTCGATGAAATAATGAGAGCAACAAGCATTGAAAATCTCATGAAAGCCAAAAATCCAATTCGCAAATTAAAAATCTTGATCAGCAAAAACTTTTACGAAAAAAAAAAAAAAAAGTTTTAATATTTGATTTGTTTTCATTTGATGTTTGATGCTTTGCTGAAATATCGGTACGCCAAAATAAAAATTCCGGGTAGGCACAATTAAAATAAAGAATTATCTTTGCTCACTTGTGCTTCGAGCCAACCTTGTATTTTTTGTTACTGTTCAATTTTTCAATGTGTTCATCTGAGACTCGTGAAATCTTAATGAAAATCAAATAAACAATAATGAAACATTGTATCAAACAATACCATTACACCCGTAATCATCCTTCTGAATTCAAAGTCACTCACATGCACATTCCCAGCAGTTTCTAAATCAGGCATTTTAAAGAATAATCCCATTTTGTTGTCAGCCTTAGTGACTACTGCGTCTTTGATGATGTCCCCGATATCATACGTTTTTGATATAATGTCAGGTAAAAAGTCCATGACATTTTCCAAACAGGATAAACCAATTTGTTTGGTATGGGGATTAATATGGAGGATTCTTGCAGCTAACTGAAAGAACAAGGGTTACTAAAGGATTACTAAATTATCATATGTGAAAAATAACGTCACTGTATACATGTCATACATGTCACTGCCATGTATAAATTTTACCTTTTTCCCCTTCATATCAGAATCAGTGAGCATGTTGTCCGAGAAATGCATGGTATTGATAATACCATCAAAGCTACCAAAGATTTTGCCAGAGATTAGGTTTGTTGAGACCTTGTATGAAAGAATTAGAAACATCTCTGTCTTTTTTTTAAGTAATTCTGTAGAACATGACTTAAATACTGCCTAAACATCAGTTAAAGAAGTTTTACCAGAAGTATTGAATATAACTGGACACAAAACAAAACAATTTTCAAAAAGTATATACCACAAAAAATATAATCCAAAAGATGAGAAAAAAAATAAAATAACAACTATTTACAATCTGATGCATTATTTCAAAAACAGAGATTGAATATAAACAAGAAATACTTCTGTGATAATACCAACACAGGAAACTGAATTTTGGTGAACACTTCATGACACACTCTATACTAACTGGATCTTATAACAAGTAAATTGCAATCTCATTATTATGGTTTCCATCTGGACATTATAATATGTACGATTTCAAAATAATGAAATATCTCACCTCCACTACTTTAAATTTAACAAGTTGACCAGGAATGAATGAATTGAAGTGGATTTTATCATGATCAATCTAAATAGATACAATTCACAATACAATTTCCATTCTACACAAATCAATTCTGTAATAAGGACAAATTAAATTATTCCATTATTGTCCAGAATAAAATGGAGAATTGAATTATTTTTATAGTGCATCCAGTTATAAAGGTGCGAAAAGGACAGGAAACAGCAGTTCACATGAATTCATTGTCAATCCATACACATAGGCAATCCAGAATAATTACTTACGTCAGTACGTTTAGAATTTACATCAAGAGAAAATGTAACAATTTTCCCATTTGAGCTGACCTTCTTAACAAAAAACCATCTGAACATGCCAATAAACAATTTTTCTGAAAAAAACAAAAGTTGTCATGAAAACATAGTTACAGTGTTTCAGACAAGAGCTCCCAATCATTCACTGTCTCGATTGATCCTCGTACAAAACTCCTTTCAAAATTTCTAAAATTTAACTGACCCTTTACTTTAGATTTAGGCACAAAACCAACATTTTCTTTTGGTCCATACGAGATGATAAACCCATGATCTTCAATGCTTTGAACAACGCCCCAGATAAGCTGCAATAAAAAACACCGAACCAACATTATACAAAGTATTGTGGGAAATCAACATGAAAATCTATATTCCTCCGAACAATATCCAAAATCTGAAACTTTTAACATTTCTACGTACCATGTTCTCTGTAATACACTTAGAAGTGACACCAATGTTCACATCAGTTGGGAACGGACTAAGTTCAATTTTTTTGTAACCATGCTTCTCTGAATACAAAGCTTTTACAGCAATGGGCAACAGCTGTCCAATATTCAGCAGATTCTCTAGTGAAGCTATGTCTGTCTAAAATTGAAGAAATTAATGATTTCATTCAATTTGAGACAGCAAATACTTCTATCCTTAACTGTCCAAACATTATAATATTATTGCATTTTTCTATCTTCTCAGAAGAAATCTGATTAATTCAATTGCACTTGATTTGAATGAAAGATTAGTCTAGTTAAAGAACTTTGGACTAAGGCCCGTTTAAAATTAAAGGCCTTTTGACTCAGGCCTGTTTAAAATTAAAGGCCTTTGGACTAAGGCCTGTTTAAATTTAAAGGCCTCTGGACTAAGGCCTGTTTAAAATTAAGGATTTATATTCACATTAGGATATTTTTACATCAGATTTTTTAATAGATTTTGTGATTTTGAAATTTCACTCCCAGTTTTGCGACACCCAGCTTTGTTTACAATATCAGCATTGTTCCCAAAGATAAAGGCAGTAAACACAAGTCAGCCACAAACCTGAGATGATTCTGTTTCAGCGTCAGAATCTATATCAGAGTTTCCGTCTACACACTGTTCTAGATGTTCTTTCAATGCCAAGATGGTTATATGTCCATTCAATCCATTTGGTAAGCCCACAACAACATCTGTTAGACTGATTTCTTTTATGTAACCAAGTAAAAGAAAACCCTTTCTCAAATACTGAAAAAATATGAAGTTCATCATTGAAAAGAAGATTGTTAATTATTTTCACAAAAATCCACTTCTTACTGGGTGGCATTCCAGACGAAAATTGAATTGTTCAATTGAACGCTATTTAAGATTCATTAAAAAATAGAAATGAACATTCAAACAAATACTCAAAGGAACAGCAAAAATCTTGAACAATCAATTATGAACGTATTAATATACACTGACCGAATTTCTGAATTCAGACTATGCCACAAGAAAAGTGAACACTTTAAATAAGTTATCTGTGAAGCTTCTCAGATTACCTTGAATGAGAAATTTTCTGTAAACACCTTCTTTGCCAACACTTTACCAGGGATCACTTTCTCACTTTTCTTTTTTCCTTTGATGTCTTTCGTCTTATTACGATGTGTTTGGGATTTACTTGGATCATCATTCTGCAAAAAAACAAAATGAAGCAAATGAATCTAAATAAGTGCTAAGTACGTTACAGTTGTAAGTAGCTTTTCAAGAATTAATCCAGAACCATTGTCTGTAGTTGTGAAGTTGGTCTTGTCAATGTTAATTTGCAAAAACATCAAAAAATGTAAGAGAGCGTCACATATGAACACGTATTGGGCCAAGTCATTTCCATTTAACCCTACTGTGTTTTGTTTGTCCACGTCTTACAAATACCCATGCCTTATAAATACACCAACATAACCTATGGTACTTATAGACGATCTTTGTTACAAGGAAAAACAGGCAAAAGTTCATAGAACATAAGGAAACATTCATTCAGTATTCTTTTAAATAAGTAACCCCAAAATAGCTTAAAGAGCGACTTTATTTCACATTTCTTTGACTTCCACTAATCATGGTAGAAAGGACAACTTAGAATATTTTGACTGAAGATTTAAAAAATCCTTTTGTACGTGTCCCTGATTACAATATTGACTTCAAATCATTTAAAACAGTTGTTTAACAATTGATAGTTACATACGCCAAACAATAAATCTCCACTTGACTTATCTTTGTGTATTTCTTGTTTCCCAACTCGTTCACCACCTCTAGGGAAGCTTTCAATATCATCTGCCATTATTATATTATTATTTCAAACTAGGTTATTATCTGAAACATATATAAACATAATTAATAAACAAAACACAAAAAGCAAGAAAAAAATGAACAGAACATAAATTTCTCAAGACTATTATGAAAAATCAGGTAAAATGTAATGGAAAAGAACATCATTTTAAGTAACTAGTAGCAACCATGTGAAAGAGTATTCTGCCATTTAAAAAGTGTTGGTCCCATCAACTGAGGTAAAGACAAAAACAAAGTGAGTTGAAGGAACCTGCTAATATTGATCATGACAAAGCATGTGTAAATTTTTGGAAATATGAAAAGGAATTACCGTAATTATCTGAAATTATTATGAGTGAGGGGCTCATTATAATGTTTTTTGACTCTTCAGAGGGGGCAGTCATTTAAAAGCTGGGGTGTTCCTTCAGATAATTATGGTAATAGTATTGAGAATTTCAGCTAAATCCAGGGTTTTCCTTGAAAGAAAAGCTGTCTGATTTTTTGGGTGAAAATATTATGCCAGCCCACCACCACCACTCTTTTGTGATTACCGTCTTTGTTTGTAGTGCACACACCGTTTACATGATGGGAATCTCAAACCGATACGAAATTTCATACCTGTCTCACAGACAGGCCATGAGTTTCATATCACCTAAATCGTGAAACGCTTACAAACGCTCATAAAATGCGAGAATGGTGTGAAGAAAAAAGAAAAAAAGAAGAAGAAAAGTGAGGTTTAGCGCTATATACATCACGTGACAAAAACGATATACGAAACAAAGCATGAAATTTGTCAAACCTAAGTGAATAGAATTTACTTTACACTGAAACCAGGCTTGAAAAAGCTGCAAAAAACAGCGAAATCAAAACCCAAGAGAAAACCAAGAGAAAGGTCATAACCAACGTCAGGCGAAAGAACCATGCTGCACATGCGTGGTTACAAACTATACCTTATAATTTTGTAAAGCATTATGATAACATACAAATTTGCTTAATTACATGATTTAAAGAATTCATAAGAAATACTTTGATTGAAAAACAAAATCTGATTCCTCTGAAAATTGTTTTCATTTTCTTTTTGTTTTCTTTTAAATCCTTCATATTAAATCCTATTTACACTGATTCAACCATTGTCCTCTTTGTTGATCGCGAGGAATTATTTTGGTGTGTTTGCTACATTGCAATTCTTCTTCGGCTGTCCGCACAAAGATGGCAGCGGCATCAGTGTCCAGAAGGATAGGTAAGTTGTGATTGATATCCGAATTGTTAATTAACTAGAGAACTTTAGACGAATTTCAGAATGAATGGTAGGTTTGTAAAGTGTGTTTTTTCAAATCCAATTACACCAGCAATTTCAACACTGATGACAATAGCCCTTTAGATGACTTTTTTCGCAGATAACTCATTTATGACCAAACAAAAGGATGACGCTAACACAAGATATTTTTGAGGTTAGCTTTATCAGGTTAAAATGATTGACTGATTAAATCTTTTCTTGAAAAAAAGGTCCGAAAATTTTGCCCAAAATTTCTTCTGTTTTGCACAAAAAAATGTCCCGGGCCGTCAACGGTAAATAAGAAGCCAAGAGATAAAAGACGAAGCCAAGAGATAAAAGAGATTTGCGAAATAAATATATTTGTTTCACATGCAGAAAAGTCGTGCTACCGTCCAAAGGTGGGTTTACAGCAGTTATTTGAGAAGTTCTACAATTCTACAATTCACCAGTTCTCTACAATAGACGATTTCGGAGATAATGCAGCCATTATGGATTCTATTGTGAATACGGCTCAACAGTAGGGCAAGTTGAAATCCGGCTTCCACTAACAGTATAGGAACAATTTATAAAGTTTGTTTATCTTCCAAAAAGTCTTGACCAAGTGCAGAAATTCTCCTAAACAGTCCAGAACAAAAATAGGTACAACAACAAGAAGGAAATCAACAATCAAGACATCTTTGCAGGACAGGTCTTACTTCTCCCATGTAAAAGTAGCAAAAAAAGCACACATCCAGTGAAATATGCCCTAGTAAAGTTATCAAAAACATCAAATTCTATAATGGCCGCATTATCTCCAAAACTGTTATTCGTGAGAACTGTTAATCTGCCTTAAGGTTTGTTGTTGAATAATGTTATGATTTTCTTTGATATGGAATGTCGGATAGCGAAAAATTGTCAGAAGTTACAAAGCTGTCAGACATTTCGTCTGGCGTTGCTAAAAAAATATTTCGACCCCTGCTCGAGAATTAACAAAAATCAGAATAGAAATGTTACTCTACTGCTGTTGTCTTCAGTTTTAAGGATATATATGTGAATGATCATTCAATATGTATTATTGTTCAAGACATTCGCAAAAGAAATGGATCTGTTTGTTGTGTTAGGGACACTGTTTAGTTTTCTCTCCCTTGATGCCCTTCACTTGCTGTGCTACTGAACCTTTTTTTCTTGGGACATCATAACAACAACCAACCAGCAATCCATTTACCGTTAAAACGACTCAAATTTGCCTAAAATCCATACTTTGAATTTTTTTCTTTTGACCAGTCAAAATTACAGTTTGGTCAAAACCACTCGGCAAATCTGGTTTATGTGGGCTAAATTTCAATTTTGGTCATTATAATCACTGTTGATTTTGCAGCACCGAAATGGTTGTCCCTGGTAGTAATTTTGAGATCTTGTGTATTTGATTTTTTCCCGAATTATTTCCTTGCACTTTGCAAAAATCACATTGAGAAAGGAAGAGAGAAAGCAGTGCTGCTGATGGATGTAGATTTTATCAATGATGACACAACACTGCTGAAATAGAGATGCAAAAACACGTTATTACAGTATCACAGTATTGTTGAACTAGTGATGAAATGGTTGATAAATATTTTTAGATCCATATCTTTTTTAATGCGGTATATCGAATGAGCCCATATTTTATATTTCCTTAGCTTTCATTCTTTCATTATTATTTTTCTTTTCAGGATCCAGTCTAAGGATTTTCTTGTCTAGAAATGTGAGCTATGAAGCGACAAGACCAAATTTAATGATAAACAAAGACACTAAAGTTATTTGCCAAGGTTTTACCGGAAAACAGGTTTATACATTTTCTCTTGGACATTTTTTTAAATCTCTTTGGGTATGTCAAGAAAAGAAATTGCAGCAATCACACTTTGAATTCAAACATAAGAAACATGAAAAATTTGCTTGGATTCAAAATAAATAATGATTAGAAAGTTAAGAAATATTATTTTTTCTTGGACAAGTAATTCTCTTTGCTGTGTTGAAACAATTAGTTTTTTGTCTAATTATGTTCCTGGTCCAATTTTTGTTTTGTAAGAGTTCCTCAAATGTAGCCTGGTTGTAATAATTAACTTATTTACAGTTGGTTTTGCACTTTTAGGGAACATTTCACAGTGAACAGGCTATTCAATATGGAACCCAAGTGGTTGGTGGCGTGTCCCCCAAAAAGGCTGGAATTACACATTTAGGCCAACCTGTTTTTGCCTCGGTCCGAGAGGTAAGTAGCTGTTTCCATAAACTATTTTTGTTCTCTAAATAACCAAGACTGCATGATCTCATCAACTGTATTTTCCAGGCTAAAGAGGCGACAGGATGCGATGCATCTGTTATCTATGTTCCACCTCCTGGTGCCGCAAAAGCCATTGAGGAAGCAGTTGAAGCGGAAGTGCCACTTATTGTTTGCATAACAGAAGGAATTCCGCAAAAAGATATGGTGAAGGTTAGGTTTTTGAAATTTTTACGAATATGAAAAAAATACGAATATATGAAAAAAATATAGGAAAAAACCCTACATAATACCTGACCTGATTATTGCAATCACTGTATAATAATGCTCATTAACTGTTGGGGATCCTTCAGGGGGTAATACAGCCCAATTACTGAAGTAACCACAGTAACCACTAACTGTTAGGTGCTCATTTATTACAATAATAAAAAAGAAACAGCAAAAAATCAAAGTCATTGAAATAAAAAATAGCTACATGGGCTTCATGAAGGCACATGTGATGCAAAACTATCACTTCCCAAATTAAATTTCTGTGTTACCCCTTTGTCTTTGATTTTTTCTGTGTTGTCCTTTTTCCAAGTCCTGAGTAACTTAACTTTGAACCAGATTTAGTTGTTAAACAGCGTGATAGCCTCTATCATCCTTAAGTCAGTGTGTGTAGAAATCTTTACAGGGGCTACAGCATGAGTCACATGCTGCACCAAAAGTGGCAAGGCCACGGGATTCATGTTGTATCCCCTTTAATGCCCTTTAACCTCACTTTAAAGAGTAAGAACTTCACTTGTTATTTTTTCCAAAAAAACTTAGGTCAAGCATATGATTGAAAGACAAGACAAAAGTCGATTGATTGGTCCTAATTGTCCTGGAATAATTAAGGTTGGAAAAACGCTTTCTTTCGGTACTTTCCATCATCACATTTTGGTGAAATGTTTTTCCTGTTTTAAATGAAACTATAACGACAAAGATTTCTGGGCATCTTATGCTCTGTTAAAGGTTATCCGAAGTGTTGTTTTCAGTAAAATTTTCAGTTTTGTTATTGTTTTATGTGGTGAATGACCAGAACCTTGTCCATTGAATAAGAATACTTTTTGAGTAATTTTTTAACACACCTTTCAGCCTGGAGAATGCAAAATAGGTATCATGCCTGGACATATTCATAAGGCAGGCAGTGTAGGTAAGAAGGTTGTTTCATTCTAACCAAATTTACATACTAAGCATCTGCTTGTTTCAAACCAGTAAAGTTAGTGGTGTAAAACTTGTCAAATTGGTTTGGGTCATTGAGGTAAGAGTCAGGCCAAGTTATGCCTCATAAATGACTTTTCCACTGGACCTGGTTTAGAGCTGGCAAATGAATACCCTGGAACATAAATTTCATTGAGTAGGTTATAAAACACTAGGAATTTTACGTCTTTGCAATGTTATAACTTCAAGGGCTAGAGAAGATATAGACTTGTTTTTGACCTTGAGGTCTGCAGATATCCATTTGTGAATGTTTCTGCCATACTTATTTTTCAGGAATTGTGTCTCGTTCTGGTACATTAACTTATGAAGCTGTTCACCAAACAACCCATGTAGGACTTGGACAGTCGCTTTGTGTTGGTATGTATCAGGAACATTCTTTTGGAATCGTTTAGCTTTACCTTTTTGAAGCTGGCAAATATCTAATGTGATATGAGTAGTTTTAATGGATCTGAGAAAGCTCTGTTTGTAGGGATGGATGTATAGAAACAATTGAGAATGTAACGCTAAAGGTTAAAGTTATTAGAGCATTATAACAGAATATAGCGAACAATTAGAGTGTGTGTGGCGGTCTTTGCCCTGTGTGTTAACTCCACACACAAACCTTACATGTACTGCTGTTTACAGATAATGTACCAATTTCTGTATTTCCTTTGTTTACCCAGGTATTGGAGGCGATCCTTTCAATGGCACTAATTTCATGGATTGTCTAGATATATTTTTAAAGGATCCTGATACCAAAGGTGAGTTTTAGCCGTAGTTGCACTCAAATATATTGCAAATTCCATATCTTCGAATAAACATCAATTTTACGCTAACACCTTTTTTGATGATACGAAAAGATTTCCGCATCTATGCGTTATAGGGTTTCATTTGGCGAATTCAATATTGTGGAATCACTAATCCCTCTCATAAGAAAAACGGTGAAGATTCGTTGGAAGCTGGTTTTTTATACCCAGTTTTAGAATCTAGACAACGCTAACAATATAAATTTGTAAGACATTGGTAATGTTTCATCGTATTGTCCATTTCTGCTTAGCTATCATTCTGATTGGTGAAATTGGTGGTGCTGCCGAAGAACGTGCAGCCGAGTTCCTTCAAAAGCATAACTCTGGTCCGAATCGGAAACCTGTTGTTGGATTTATCGCTGGTTTAACTGCACCACCCGGACGGAGGATGGGTAAAAAAACGGATTGATTTCCTAGAAATAGTTCGATTTTGTTTACGTACCGCCGTATGTTGTTGATATTTCTTGTGTCTTTTTGTGCAGGTCACGCAGGTGCTATTATTTCTGGTGGTAAAGGAGGTGCAGAGGATAAGGTGAGGGTTTTTTATGATGGATTATGATGTAAAATTTACTGACCCTACAACTTTATGGTGAAAAGTGTTATAAAACACATACACGTAACCTAGGCAACATACACATAAACCACCTAGGTGAGGAGATATTGTCAGATGGATTTTGTGCTTGGTAGCTTCTTCTCACTAAATAATTTTGATTGAATTTTTCACTGCTCTGGCATTATGAAGAATGATTTCTTTTGAAAGTCTTCTGTCTATATCTTCTTTGCAACTATTGAACTTAAAGACCCAATTTTTTTTAAAATCTTCCTGATCGGTGATGGAAAAGAAGGCTTCCAAGGTAGTAAGTTTTTTTGGACGGATTATATTTAGTCGAGGAAAAGATTTTTCACCACTAAAGTATGTTTACAAAAGAAATCTTGGTTGATATATATTCAGTATTTTTTATGTCATATTTAGATCAAAGCGTTAGAAGATAGTGGCGTTGTTGTGACAAGATCTCCAGCGCAATTAGGAAGTACTTTACGTGAAGTAAGATGAGCACATAACTATCCAACCGTTGATTTTTTCCAAGTAGCCCACGTGCAATGTTTTGACTGAATTATGTATGTGTTTCTTTTCACAGGTTTTCGACGAATTCTACATTGGAAAATAGATTTGACCAATTCCGTCGATTTTTCCATTTTTGTATATACGATCTAACAATAAAACAACAACAGCACATCCATCCCAATGTGTTTGCTTATCACGGTGAAGGAAGACTCTGTGTTCATTAGAATTTTAATTGTTTATTGGGCCGAAAATCCCAACTCAAAACTTGTCTCACATAGTTTCCCTTACTGTAATGTTGAATTAACGTAAATATATATTTATATATACGCACATGCTTACTGTGTATATGTAGAATGTGGTTCAGCTGCCAAAAGTCCTCTGACGATTTGAAGTTCAAGTAAGGGCTAGTGTAAAGTGGGCGTTAAGATCATTCTATTTATTGAAGCGAATTTTTAAACAAAGGAACTCTCTCACTATTCAATTTGATGTACAAATCAAAATCTCTTCATAGTTTGAAAAAACGAGGCATAACCTGCTCACTGACCCAACATTGTATGGATTAATCAAGTGATCTTAAGGGCTTGAGCAAACTAAGACGAAAATTGTGTGAGACGACACCATAATGTTGTCTCAAGTATATTCATACCGATAAGGAACTGGTCTGGAAACCTAGTGTTGCCTTGGATATTTTCAATAGGCTAGTTTGCTCATGCACTCATTTTGGTCACATGACAAAATTACAACCAATGAAAATAACGATAACAACGTGAAGAAAGAAAGCAAGGATAAGATAAACATCAATCAAGACTTCAATCAAAGAAAATAAAAAAAATATACAGAACAGGACACCATACTAAATGTCAGCATGTTCTGACAGAACAGTCGGTTCACAAACACAACCATAGAGACGCTACTTGCGGAAGAAGTCGGTTAATTGAAAAGAGATGGATGCAAACCTTGCTGTGCTCTTCAAATAAGAAATTGTTAATAAAAGAATGATTTTGTTATTTTCAATATTTTTCGGATCCATGCAGTTAAACCTTTACAAACTTGCTTTCAGATTTTAGGTCTTTGTTCGGTTCGAAATTAGTGTGTTCATGGATTAATTGATAGCAGTTACGTGATCCCATTAGGTCAATTAGTTTAACTCCTTGTTCGTTATTTCCTCCACGCCACCAATTTCTGTTTTTAGCATTCAAATCCCCTAGAAACAATGTACAAATCGGGTTTTCTTTTAAAATCAAATCACAAGTGGCTTCAAGATTAACTAAGAATTCATTGTATTTTAGGTCAGGCCGGGCGGTATATTGATATAAGGGACCTTAAGCATCTGAGACGGCTACGAGGACGGCGACGTGAGAGAAATTATTGAATACTCGGAAAACTATGAATCACAAAGCAAGTTTAAAGATTTGATCTGTTATAACTAAAAGCTTGATCGATGAACTTAGAAAAAAAGAAATGGCTATCGAAACAGGATAAAAGCAATACAAGATATTTGTATTCTTGCGTCTTTGTTTTCAGTACGACTTCAAAACATAACAATTCACGTTGTGTTTAGAACGTGAAAATGTGCTATGGATTTAATTAACATAGTATCAAATAGATTTTCTTTCTAAACGAAATCCACAAGGAAAACAAATGCTTTGTTTCACTCACGTCGCCGTCCTCGTTGTCGTCGTATTTGTTTTACTCACGTCGCCGTCCTCGTTGTCGTCGTATTTGTTTCACTCACGTCGCCGTCCTCGTTGTCGTCGTATTTGCTTAAGGTCCCTACTAAGAAACACTTTTGATTATTGGTCAGCGCGGAAAGCAGCTGATCTTTCATTATCGTTTGTACGTCCTTCCGTACGTCCGTACGTCCGTCCGTAATTCCAAGATTTTTTATTCACAGTTGTAGGCTGATTCCACAAAACATTGGAATAGAGGCTGTCCATAAACCGTGGTTAATGTATGAATGATACACTACAAGTTATTCAAAGTAATTTAATTATTGTAAGTGTGTCCTAAAATACAGAACGTTCGAGACTTTTTGGCTTAGTTGCAGTTCACTGGTGGAACTATTGACCTGTTTAATAAGCCTGTAATGGTTCCAAAGAATGATTCATTATGGCTCATATTTGTTGGGCAAGATAATCGTTCCAGGAGTGAACTGCAATTAATCCGAACGTTTCTACGACGCTTCCTTTTGACCTAAAATTTGTGAATTTTTGCCCATTAACTTTTGGGAGATTAAAGATCCAATATTGCATTTTTTTAGTCATTTTTTTAACTTTTTTTTCAGTTTAAATTGAAAAAAAAATCTCATAAATTCTTCCCACTAAAATTTCTAAAAACACTTTTGAAAATTTTGAAATTCATCACTAGTGTACCTGAGATTGTATAACAGTGTAATTTCAAAGAATGATTATAATTATATATAATTCCCTTTTTATTGTTAGATCCTTTGTTGGTGGCATCATCTCTGGTATTACCTCTCATCTGCTGCCAGAACTGGCCTGTTTCATCAGACGTCTAAACCTATCACTTGTCCGAATTTTTTGAACTTGCCCGCCTTATCTGAACTGGGCCAGATTTTATGTATCAGATATTCCCAAAAAATTATTTCCATTGCTCAGTTTTGCATAGCTATCTTCGTCTCGTATATAATCTTCAGTTTTTACTTTGACACAGTTTTGTTACATTGTACTATTATTACCACTTTAACAATAGATTGAGTTCAGAATACACATTAATAAATTGTATCCAATACTTCAAGACCTATGACCTCAGCCCATCGAGACATAACAAACGTACGCAAGTATTTTTCTTTAACTTTTCGTCTCTGGTTTTCATTTTTAAAAGGCAGACGTAACAAGCGAAAATTAACATTAAGCGTGGCAACTATACAAATTCTGAATGTGAAACCTGTCTATTTCTCTCTCTGAACCACGGTGATTTTCAATTAGAAATTTTTGAGAGAGAAATCTCTCTTTCCCTCAAATCATATCAGCTAATAAAAATAGGGAAGGGAAAGAGTTAGAGTCAGGTTTCCTAGCTATTGATGAATAACATACCGAGTACAATGAGACATATGACTGAAGCCGAGATTGTATGTCCCGTGACACTTGAAACAACACCCCCGTTGACATTCAGATTCACTGCGAAGAAAAATTTCAAACAGCTTTTTATTGACGTCTACACGAAATGGCAACGATAAGATCGACCCGGGTTTCAACTTTTTTCCCGACGTGATTGCTGATTTTACCATGCGCATGTGCAGATCATTAAAGCATATAATTCGTTATCCTCAAACTGGAAACCGCTGATTTTGAAATGGAAACGACAGTTTTAAGGATATTCAAATTTTCTTTCTAAAATGTACTTCTTGCCACTGCAGGAGAAAGGCTGTGAAATTTAGTAAATACATGCGGAATGTTATCTAAATAGGGTCTAGTGATAGTGATAATAGGGAATAGAGTCCTTTGTCATGAGTACCACTTTTTTGGTATGCCCAACCGCGCTGACCTTCAGGCCCCAGGGCCTCTTGTTTTCTTTGATCTCAAAATGCATTCGTATAGTTGTAAGAGGCCATTAAACATTTGTCTTCTTACATAAGTCAGTGCAAACAAGAGAACGTTCCTTTAACCAAAATATGGAACAGTTAACATGCAAACTAAATTTGCAGACTGAAGAATGTTCCACAAAAGATGCGATCCTCGCGAAGCAACACGATGCGATTCTTCACAAATCTAAACTTATCGAAGAGTTGTCAGAAACAGTGCAACATGCAAACCAAGATGTAACGAGACAACATGAAAATAATCTCGAGGAAATGGCAACAGTTACTATCGTCAAACAGTGGGCAAATTGCCAAAGAATTGTTATCGAATGAAATCGCAGAAAGTCAGAAAGGAAATGAAGTATTGAAAAGAGAGTTCACAAAAGTGGATAATATAACCTCACTGTTAAGTGGGATTTCCACTTCTCTTTTTTGATGCGCGTATCAGCACAAAATACGGTACGACGTCCGATGCAATACGCGTATTATTATCCATTCAAAAAACGTGTTCGTATTTTTTTACAGAATATTCATGCAAAACTGCAGACGTTGCAAAACTTTAGAGTTTGGTTACCTTTTTCAGTGATACGCGTATTGCAAAAAAAGTTCAATCCAATTCAACTGTATTTTTTGGTACGTGAAGAGAATTATTGATACGGGTATTTTCAAATGACAATCAATGCGCATGCTCAATGATACAGTACGTGCTGATACGCGTATTATTTTTGGAGTGGAAATCCCGCTTTAGAAGATACATTGTTTAATATTAAAATGAATTGATTGAAATTGCATCAACAAGGCGATGAGGAAGTCAAAATCTGCGAATAAGATCAAAACGTTGCAGGAAAACAAGAAAGATAAGATAAGGTAAGATAAGGATTTATTTCCAGTATTTCCAAATAAATACATTTGGCTCTTCACCCAGAAATGCGTATGATATAAGTGTTTGTATCGCGTCAACATAAAAAAATAAAATAGTATAAACGTTTTCATTATTGCTCAGAAAGATCATCAATGGCCGACATAATCTGTAGTGAGAAAATTGAAAAATGTAAAAAAACACATATACACTATAATGATATTTACAAAATGGAATCAATGTTGAAAGATCATGAGGCAAAGATATCTCGATTAAACTCGATACTTGAACACGATATGATGGCTGAAAAGGAAGGAAATAATAAACGAAATGAATATTGACGATAGAATGAGAATTTCGTCACTCGAGCAGCAGCATCAACAACTTCTGCAAAACATCAAGTTGAAACATGAAGATATGATTGAAAATAACCTGCTTCATCAAAAAAAAGTTGCAAATGTGATCTGTCCGATTCAAAGCATTTGTTTTTATCTTGAAGGAAGGGCTCCGTTCCCTTAAAATAAACAATTTTCACGTATATATTTTAATTTGTGTATATTTTTTTATCTGTAAATAATGAAAACATGGCACGCGTTCACACGCATAAAAAACAACGTTTTGAATATTGCGACAGGGTTCTTATATATCAGCTTCAGCTTTTCAGCCAAAACTTTTCAACAACAAAAACAATCAATGCCCTTTACTCCTAAAAACCTACTCCCTGTTCTATTCTCAAACCAAAATTATTAGAAAATGGAACCAACGAAAAGGTCAGGCAATGTTAAAAAGGCACGAGGTGTGTAGCTGAACCCGCGAGTTTTTTCGTCAATTTTTTTTGAAATTCGTGGCGTGACAGTCATTCTCCCTCCACCCGTATCACATTTCGTGTCGTCCAGGAGTACCAATTCGTCGTACCGTGGAAAACAAAAATTCTATCGTACTATTTCGTGAATAATTACATGAAAAAAAGTAAATCCTTGCACATTACCCATTATGAATAACCTGGTAATTACGAAATTGCAAACTCAAGAATAACTGCGCCTTCTGGTGTAATTTTAAAAAACCCACATCGTTCCGCCCATATCAAATCAGATCATGAGTAATAATATCGTTCAAAGGTTTACAATACGTATGCTTTGGACTTGGGGAAAAAAATCTCTGATATTCCCTGTAAGTGTATTAAGCTAACAAGATGCCATCATCACGACGTAAACGTAACCTCCTGTTTTACCCGGACAAAGTTTCCACCCAAGCACAATAGTGCTAATTGCATCTCGTTAGCTTCGGTTATAGCTGTTGGAGTCTGCTAAATGGCGTGCCCTACGTGCCCGTTTTTAGTCGATATGCACAATATAGCTTGATGTTCATTGAATTGAATTGAATTGAATTGAAACATTTATTTAACGTTGGTTTGCCGTAGTTAAAGAAAAACAAATAAACTAATTTACCCTAACAAAAAAAATTTAAAAATTAGGAACATGGAAATATTTAATTGTCAAATCTGGTATGTAAATTATTATAACTGGTCCGTAAATTCGGACATCTTGCTACATGTTACTTCAACTGATTGAAATAAGATAAAAAGGGCTCTCTCACACAAAAATAAGTAGCAGAAAATGCAATTGAATAATTAACCTTCAAAAACAGCTTCCCAAAGTAGTTGAAATATCTGCTCCGTAAAATAAAAAATCTGGTCTGTAAATTGTCAAATCTGGTATGTAAATTATTATAACTGGTCCGTAAATTACTCCAAAGTTCAACTGGTAATCATAAAAGTTCAATTCATTACAAAATGAAGTTGATTGAGTACATTCCAATCAGGAAAATAAAAGGCTAATTTAAAAAAATACCCATGGTTGACAAACACGCCCACCCCCGGAAAAAGGGCGTGGTCACTTTTTTTTTAATTTTCAGAAACCTTCATAAAAGTTAGGAAAAGTCACAAAAGGTCAGTGAATTCGGTTAAAGCGTTAAAAAGTTATTTAGATTCAAAAATGCCGCGGGCCAATTTGAACCCCCCAAAATATGTCTGTAATACACGTTTAAAAATATAACATAATATCAACTAAATTTAAAAAAAAAAGGACTTAAGTGATAAAAATGGGATACGCTTATATTGTTGCTGATGTAAATGTAGCCTAAACCTTGCACTACAGTGACAGATCTAGAACAAAGGGAGACATAGGGAAACATAGGGAAAATTTATGGAGAAAATTAATGTTCTTTAGAGTAAGAAAAACTTACCCTAAATCCGTCGCTACACAATTGAATATCAAAAATTCGAAATTCAAGGGACTTAATTGACTTCGAATCTTATGTTCTTTTGTTCTTCTAAAAAAACGTGTTACGTTGAAAATATGTCTGGGCAATTATTATTAATATTAATGTTTACCCAGGATTACTTGTAAGCAGATACGCTTTTTAGTCACTTCTCCGATGGTTACAAAATTCAATCTTTTTGGCACATTTCCTTTGTACACGATACGCTTTGCTCGATTTTCCAGATTGTGAATCTTTGTCTGGAATGTTTTTGAAGGATTTCCAGTGAGGACCGAACAATATGTAAACAATGGAATCTGCATCGACTGTTAGTTGAGATTGAACGCATTTCAGTAGGTACAATCTTCCTGACGCCTTTTTGTATACTGATTCCATGTGTTCACGAAGAGACAGTGTTTGGTCCAGTTGTACACAAAGGTATTTGTAGGTGGTTACAAACGACAAAATATGGGGGGCGATAATTGACCACAAATGATTTGTTTTTGACGCGTTGAGCCGTTCCAAACAACATACACTCAGTTTTTCCTTTCTTTAATTTGATAACGAGCTCATTCATTTCAAGCCAATCATCTAACGATTTGAAATCTCTCACATGTAGTGATTTCACTTCATCCTCCTTCTATTTTCCAGAGGTGTAAATCACTGTTTCATCAGCGTATGTGATGATATCGCAATGGCGAAGAGCTTTCCCAATGTCGTTGAATGCGATGAGAAATAACAGTGGTCTAACACTGATCCTTTCGGGTGCAGATGTTTCTTTTCCGATGCACACAGTTTTTTTTGGTCAAACAAGTAGTCGACACAATTCTTTCTCAGTTCCTTCTATTCCATAACTAGAGAGGCTTTCAATAATTTGGGCGTGACTTAAGGTGTCAAAAGCCTTGTTGAGGTCTAGCAGAAGAATTACTGCAAGTTCTGTGTTTCTGTTTTTAGGGTTTTTACGGTAACCGAACTGAGTGAATGACAACAATTTACGTTCCTCTAAAAATGTGATAAGTTGGTTATGAATACATGTTTCCAGAATTTTGGAGCAAACAGGCAAAACTGTTATCGGTCGAAAGTCCATTTCTTGTTTCGATAATGACTTGAATACTGGGGCTATTTTTCCAAGTTGGAATAAGTTGGAATGATGCCTTTCTATAACGACATGTTTATGATATGCATAGGGGTTTAGCAATTATGATTGCAGCGTCCTTTAACATGCCCGGTGGAAACTCGTCTGGCTCACTCGACTTTTTCCTTAGAGTTTCTTTAGGTGTTTGAAAACTTCAGAAACAGTCAATTCTTTAATACGAAAGGTGCTGTACGTGCTGTAGAAAAAAGAACAAAATCTTGTAGCAATCGTTTTTGTATTCTTAATTACCACGTTATCTACCAGGAATACCTTCGCGCACGATTTTCGACATACCCTAAATCCGCCGCTGAAAAAACATCAAACAAAATGCATCCGTTCCTAATGTTTCATGCGGTACGTTAGGAGAATTTTCACTTGCATATGTGGATATTCGCCTTTACTCAGCTATAGTCAAAACGTTGACCACGAGTGTTTAATATGTGAAAAATTAGGTTTTTTAACTGGCCGGAGACATTTTTTTCGTTTATGGTAGAACTCTTCAAGGACTGAAGTATTAGCAATATTCCCCTAACATTTTGGTCGAACCCGATATTTGCCCACTACCCACCCTACACAGAAAATGAATAATAACACGTGATCGAGGATTACTTTTCATAAGTTCGTCACAAGATTGTCAGTGAGGCATGAACAAACGTACCGATGACTACTAAATTATTCCCGCATCAATTGAAGAACAAACAAAAAAGTTCGCTCTAACAAAAGCTGTTGTTATGGTAACTTCAACATATATGATAACAAACTCCCAAGGCTATATTTAACAAAAGAGCAAAATGTTCACGCTGTTTACTGTAACAATACGTAAAGGTGTTAATTTTTTAAAACTGCTTCGTGAAACATACTTAAAGCTAAGTTTTACCGCCGACCAGCAACATAACATGAGCATTTATTAGACAAATTAGTAACAAATTAAGTTTTTACGATATCGTGCAATTAACGAGGAAAAAGAATAGGATTTCCTTGAGAAAGTTTATCTGAGGACAAAAAGAGAAGAAACTATGGAAAAAAAAGAAGAAGTTTCAGGTACAGAGTATCAAAGAGCAACGACGAACACATCAGTATCTTATGCATCCCATGAAACAGATTCAAAGCAGGAACAACAACAACTACATCAAACAACGTCAAACAAGAACGCCACGGTCACTGAACACAAAGACAGAGCGTCGCCACTCTATCAATCCGACAAGTCCTATCAGGGTTATTATGGTGAGCGAAAGAACAGTTTTGCTGTGAACGAGTACTGGTCTGTAAGTGGGGGAAAGTATGCAGGTAACGCTTTGCCGTCTTCCTATTGCATACCCTCGCAAAACTATAACGGAAAATATGGATCCGCGTTCGCACCCTCTTACTATAATCCTTCGCCAAACTATATCATTCCGACCTACGGATACGGTGACCATGAAACTGGTAATATATGACTTTCCTTACCTTATTTTGCTGTCATTAAGTGGGGTTTATAATATTTGATTAACAGAACCGATTTTGACAAATCGAAAATTGTGTTTACACCATTCGGTCTCTAGTAAATATTTTCCGTTTAGGTCGAATAGACCTTTCCCGAATTTCTGTTTAAACACCGTATGATGACCGTATTATCAAGTTTCGCCTCGTTTCTATGCATTGTATTGTTTTACTGATTTCTAACTTCATTACTTACTACTAATAGTCACTTATTTTCCTATTCCCCAGTTGCAATTATCATATTGAAAACGAGGCGAAAGTTGATTGCAAAATCAATTTTTTATGCAACATATGCTGTTTCTCAAAACTTGTTTTACTTTTCGGAAAAAAACAACATTTTTTAAATTTAGCATCTTACTTTCCGGCGCATACACATCTGCCGCCTTATTTCTCGTCATCTGTATACGCCCACTTAAACTCGCTGCACCAAGATCATGTCGTGCACCCAATGCATCAAATAGCATGGAACAGAGAATCAAATATACCAACAGAAAACTGGGCATTTATGGCCGAAAACTGTGATCGAATGGCCAAACCATTTAACAGTGATGGCACAAAAACAAGTTCCATATCAATTTCGGATAACGACACTGTTCCGTCGCCACCGGCAACTATAATTCCCCTCAGTTCACCAATGGCTGGGCTTCCATCGATGACAGTGACGTATACTGGTAAGTTTATTTTGTGAAACGGATCTACAATCTTGAACAAAGCTGAATGGAATTCTGTAGCAATACCACCCCTTCTCCCCCACAACATAGTTGGTAAAGGTTGTTTTGGTAGCATGAACTGACTGATACTGGACTTTATGGTAGGGGAGAGAGAAGGAATGCAATTTTCTGTACCAATTTCAATTGTTTTGTTCACTATTGTAGGTTTGCATTTTTGCCCAAAAAAAGACCTGTGTAATTAGATTAGATACACAATGTTTAGTTTTCTGGATAGAATATTTATTGCTTAATTGCGCCATCTGGCTCTTGTTACCTGAAGACTTGAATGGAAGACCAGATGGCGCAAAACAAGAAGAAGTTGTTGTTGCTGAGAAAAAAATTAATTATTTAGATGATGCTATGTAAAAGATATAAACGTCGTAAAATTACTAACACGAATAGCAGGAATAAACTATGGGTTCGTAAGATTTCAAAGAAAAGGAAATGATGAATAATTTAACTGATTGACTGACACAGGTGAAACTGAAGACTTAGGTGTGCTGAAATTCTCAAGGTTTATGTTTGTTGTTGTTTCTGTCTCAATGTATGCTGATGTGTCTTTCAAAAATTGCAAATCATGGAAGAAATTGCAAGTTGGCAACCGCGTAGCCTTAGATCCAGACCTCATCACTTTTTTGATTACATCTTAAGCACGAGTCTCGTAAGTTCTTCCAAATATTCTTCAAATCAGTAGCTATAAAGAAAATAACCATAAATAATAATATACTTAGTGTATAAAGTGTAAATGTGAAGATAGAGATAAAGGTATGCACCGTCATATTATGTAAAAAATAATTTTGTACTACTGACTTGAATGTTGTCCTCCAAGAGTATCAGCAATTTTTTTCCAAGCAATAGTTTTTTTGGCTTGTCTTTATATGCTGGGGATCTCATGTCCCAAATGCATGGGAATCCTTTAACCATCTGGATTAAAATTTCCTTGTCAGCAACATCACTTTTTTCTTCTGATTGTCGCCTTAAATTGTTTAACATTGCAGTTGAAGCATCCACAAAATCATTTTCTGCTTGTTCATCAAACTCATCATCCTGCTGTGAATCATCAACAGGATCATAAAAGTTACTAATGTTAATAGCAGCCCCATCTATTGTAGATAAAGCTGTGGTTTGTACTTGTTGCTGTGTTTCTCGACACTGCTTTTGCTGTTGTAACACAAAGTTTCTATAACTTTCTATATCGAAATCTGGACTAGCCATTTTGTTTCTATTTTGCTTCTTGTTGATTTTTGAATTACTTTTTTTTGCAAACACAACGAATTATTTATTTTTATTTATTTCATTTCCCAATTTATTTAATGTTGGTTTTACGTAGTTTACAAGATACATGATAAATATAAAATGAACTAATCAATACCAACTCGTCAAGCTAAAATTTATCACAAAGCCCTACAAAGTTTGCAATTGCATTGCTTGATTAAGTTAATGGATTTAAGACAGAGTTTAAAAGCATCTAATGAAGGTTTAGACTTGACACACTATCTGGCAAGGCGTTCCACGAAAGACTTCTAAATAAATTATTGAATTTTCTCAAACTTGATTGGTGGATATTGACTGGCGGAAAAAACGAGATCAAGAATATTAGATGTGCACGAGCGTTGATTTCTCCGACTGCATCCGCCGATTCGAACATAATTTCAGTTCCATTGCGCATGCGCTGACGTCACTAGCGTTGTTTTTTCCGAGCGAGCGGACGAAACTGTTGAATGGAAACCGACTTTAAGTTCGTTTGTGAAAAAGGGTTTCTGCTACAAGTTTTTCTTATAAGAACAAAGGATATAAGAACATAAGGTTTCGAAGTTAAGAAATTGCTAAGAACACTCGAGGCTTAGAAACGTTTGTTCAATTTTTACATTTTACAAGAACGTCATTATAATCATAGGCATATTCAGGGTCAGTCAAAAAAAGTGGAGGAGTCCAACAAAAAGATATTTCTTTCGTCTTAAGTTTCGATAGGTTACTTGCACGTTTTCCTTTTCTACTATAAATGACTAAACTCTCCTCCACAAATTTTGACTGACCTCTAGCTACGCCTCTGATAATAGTCAAACACAAGAATATTAGTATCAACTCAACTCCATTAAAATGTCAACCAAGTTCGTTGAATTTAGAATTTTAGATATTCAATAGTATATAAATTAAGAACATATTAGGAACATTTTCAGGCTTCAAATTGAAAAGTTAAGAACGTTTGAAGGCTTCGACAAAGTTGATTGTTCTTATAAAAAAAACCCCATGTAATTCAGCTGGAAAGATTCAGAATTGCATTTTGAAGAATTAAGCTAAGTTTGAAACACAAGGAGAAGCTAAAAGCTAAAAGCATATCACCCAGCACCACAACGTACACACAAATTAAAATCTACAGTTACAGTTAAACCAGTTAAACCTCTTAAAATGTTTAAAAAACTTCCCTCAAAGTAAATTGGTTCGGACGTTTTAAAACGTTTAAAGAAAAAGCAACGAAAAACTTGTAAATGCTTGATTATCAAGACTCAAGTTAACTTCTCCTGTTTTTTAAAAGGAAATAAATGCCCGCCAACGCTAACAACATACACAGATTTCGCTCTTGTATTCATAACAAATAAAAAAACAGTAACGTTTTCATTGTTTTATGGAGATCTTACAATACTCTTCTAAGATTTAAAAATGATTCAGAATTGCATAATAAAGAATAAAGCTCTGTTTGAAACGCAGGGAGAAGCTAAATCTGTAAATTTTGTATCCAACACTATTGATTGGTTAACGTTCTCCTTGTTTCTTTTTTTTAGAAAAACTTGTCAATACACCGAAAGCAACACGACGCAAGCGCACAGCATACACACATAAACAACTGCAAGAGCTGGAAAAGGAATTCCATTTCAGCAGTCAATTTTTGACACGTGAACGACGCGTCGAACTCGCCGCCGTATTGGGCCTAACTGAACGTCAAATAAAGATTTGGTTCCAAAACAGACGTATGAAGCACAAGAAACGGCTGGCTTCCATAGGACAAGAGCGTCTCGCAACTTTCATACCTACTGACAGACTGCCCAGAGTATCGCCAATCTCATCGGATGGTTCGGAAAACGGTCGCAGTTTATCGATTTCTTCGGATTCATCGGATGCCTTTTATGATAACCGAAGGAAGTATATGCTGCAAGCCGCAACAAACAGACGTATCGCCTTAGCGCATAGAGATGTGATAAACCAGGAGATAGAATGCTATCGGAAATTCTACGCGATGTCGAACGCCACGACACCGCCGCCATCCTTAGGTAACGCACATGTTTAAAATGAATCAACGTTTTCAAGCGTAAATGAAGTTTTATCTAAAAGCAAAGAGGAAAATATAATTGGAGAATATGGCACCTTTCACCAACATAGATTTTACCGTTATTAAAGCATACGGACACCTTGTTTTAACAACAGACCAAAAATGAAAATTTCTATAATATTGTGTATGCTATTGAGTTCGATGGAGATGGAGAATAAACCCAAAGAAATGTCTAAATTATGCTTATCTATTATAGATTATCTGTTATTTTGTTTGTCTCTTCAGATTTGGTTTTATTTTGTCGTATACCCTTTGTTCTTTCAACTTGGCAACTCGGTATGTAAATACCTTCCCTTAAAAGTTTATGATTCTTTTGGAAGTTTGGGAAAAGCTTTAATACGTTTTCCCCAAATTTCCGTTTTTATACTGCTTAACAGTCTTGGCACTAATTAGTCTTTTTCATTGATAGTACTTACCCTAATTAGGATCTAGCCTGTAAGATCAACCTGACTGTCGGAAAATGATATTGTTTGGTAAGCATATATGTTCGCCATTAAAATGTGGAGGGCCATTTATAGAAATAGTATTTTGGAATAGGTTTATGTAAATAATCTATCCCTTTACAGCTTCGAATTACCTTATTGGAACTTTTTACACCTGGCCCAAATGGCGTTCCCCTTTATGTCTTGACGTTAAACATCCGGCGTTAGATTCTTGTATGTGAAGGTTTGACCGTAGTCTCTTCAAATATAACGTCACTAAAGACCGGCGTAAAAGTGGTCCGCGTAAAAAGAGCCAATAAGGTCTCCGCAATTATTTCGCTATTATTTATCTCCGCAATAATTTCGCTATTATTTCTTTTATTATTCACATTATAATAACACGTTTATCTTTTGAAATGGAAATTATATCGACAAGTAAATCATGCAGTTTTGAGTTAACATACATAGTTTTAAAGTTTCACAGATAAAATTAGAACTAGAAATATAATTGTTTTTTCTTGTCCATTTTCGATTTCTGAATGCGAGATAACCATATTCATTGATAATTTTTGCCATGTTGAAGAAAGATGTAAAACATTTGATTGGAAGACAACTTACACAAAACATAAAAGTGTCCACTGGTGTTCTTGGATTCTTAAAATTTCTCACGGCCGTAAAAATGAGTTCAAAAAGCTTTGCAGAGAAAAAGTGGTTATATGAACAGCAAGAGAAGCAACGATTGCCGCAGGTGTTAAAATTACTTCGGTCTTCACTTCGATTACCCAACCTCCGACGCATTGTTTGACCTGATTTTGGTGCCGTTTTTGACAAACTTAACGAGCACTATTTATTTCGTAACTTTAGGAAAACAGTTTTACTAGAACTTCGTCGTATTCTGCTATTCCTAAGAACTTTTTTCGTTGTTTTGAACCCCTTTGCTATTGTTTTATTACAATTAGATTCTTTATAATGTTAATCATAAGTATTGTGAAGAAAATAGTATACAACGACAATTAAAAATCTAAACACTGTAAAAAAATATTTTCAACTTTCTTTTTAACAACTTTTTCTGATACATTTTCGAATTTTCTATTTTTATTATTATTATTTCGAACAATAGGCATTCGATTTGTTCATGAAATTGATCATAGTCATAATACAAGTTCATACTGATCATTGACCCTGAGTAATATGTACGAGTTTTTTCTTAATACAAAGAAAGGAATTTCAGAGGAATAGTATTTGGTCAGCGCAGAAAGCAGCTGATCTTTCATTAGCATTTGTACGTCCGTCCGTCCGTCCGTAATTCCAAGATTTTTTGTTCACAGTTGTAGGCTGATTCCGCAAAACATAGAGGGAATAGAGGCTATCCACAAACTGTGGTTAATGTATGAACACTACAACTTATATAAAGTAATTTAGTTATTGTGAGTGCGGTCTAAAATACAGAAAACGTGCAATCCTAATTTGTGTTCCAGAGAACGACACAGCACTCAAGGTTAGAAAATTCTTACTGCTTTTTTTTATAATGACATTGATTTTGTGAGAAATTGTTCGAGCCCATTTTCGATTTTTATACCCTCCTCTTCTGTCCCTCCTTTCCCTTTTTTGTGGCCTTTTAAGTGTGTGACACACTTAAAATTTCACAAATTCCCTGTTGATGAAAATACAAATACACAAAATATTTCCTGGGTGTCTAAAAACAGGTAGCTATATAGCGTTCTCTTAGCTATATAAATTCACTTCACACCCACAGCACACACATAATATGGAGTAGAGAGTGATGATGCCCCTGGTTGTGGTGGCAGTTTCTGTACTTTTAAAAATGGGTGGTGTCCTGTCCTCCTTTTGTTAACTTAAAGTCTTGTTTGCTCTCCTCATTTTATTTTAAATACAAATAAAACTTTTGAATGAAAATTTACATAGTGGATAATGATGGGTGTTGGGAGACGACAAAAATTAAACTTAAACAGCAACACCCCTATACACAATTTGGACTAATATTTACAGTCAAATAAATCAAAGAAAATAATTGATATTGATAGGAAACTTGATATTGGGTAATCTCTTTCCCGTGAAGGAGCGTAAGCTGCTACTCTTTTCTTTTTCTTTTTTCTTTGAAGGTTTTTGTTGTTTTGACTATATCGGTGTATTATGCACTAAAAATTCTATTTTTTCCTAATACGCTCTTATAAATTTCACCCACAAAAATATGACACTGTGATGGAGATTCTATTGAGCTTGTCAGAGCAAATTCGAGAATAAAAGACTTTTTATCATTTTATTTTGATAAAAATGATCCAAAAGAAAGAAAGAAACTTTACATTTCCACTTAAGATTGTTAGCTTTCCCTATCAACTCGTGTTGAAGACAATGACTTCATGTAACAGACTGTACAAATCTTTTGCATTTTTATGTAAAAATTCATTCCTTCACAGGTGTGTCGATTTCTTTCAGGCTTTACTGTATATATACCAAATATGTACTTCAAGGTGGTAAGAAAATTTCACTGGAAAAAAAATGGATTTCACATATTCTCAAAATTAAATTCTTGTGAAAGGAAAGAATACTTTTTGCCTCAATGTCTGTCAACATATGCATGGTAATATTTAATTTTTAAAAAATATAAAGACTAATTATTTGCGAAATTAACGAAATTAAATTCCTGGAAAAAGTTTATTTTATCTCAATTCGCGAAATTAAATTTGCACGAAAACTGCTACCATGGATCAGACTATCGACCTGTAATGGTTCCAAAGAATGATTCATTATGACTCATTTTTGCAGGGCAAGATAATCGTTCCAGGAGTGAACTGCAACTAAGCCGAATATTCCTACGACACTTCCTTTTGACCTCAAATTTGTGAATTTTTGCCTATTAACTTTTGGGAGATTATCAAAATATGGAATATTGCAGAATTTCTTTTTATATTAAAATCAATTTACGTTATTTTTTTGGGTTAAAGTGAAAACAAAATCACATTAATTCTTCCCACTAAAAGTTCTAAAAATACTTGTGAAAATTAGTTAGAAATTCATCACTAGTGGATCTGAAATTGTATAACATTCATATAATTTATTTTTTAGGTCCTTTATTGGTGGCATCATCTCGTATCTGCTGCCAGAACTCCTACTCAAAACTTGACCTTGTCAGAATTACCTGGACTTGTGTGAAGTCTTTGAACTTGTCGGCCTTATCTGAACTTGACCAGATTTTTTACTTTCAGATATTTCCAAAAAATGATTTCCATTGCTCAATTTTGCATAGCTATTTTTGTCACGTGAGAAGTATATATTCTTCAGTTGTCTTCATACATTCTTCAGTTTTTACTTTGGCACATATTTTGTTACATTGTACTAAACATTTTTTTATGATGAAAAATTGTATTCAATACTCCAGTATAAGGACTTCAGGTTTAAAATTGACAGTTATAAAGGATATCAGATTCGGAATAGAATTCTTTGTTTGGCCCAAATTTTCTTTCTAAAATTTAGTTCTTGCCGCCGCAGGAGAAAGGCTGTGAAATTTAGAAAATACACGCGGGAGGTTATCTGAAGTGTTTTAGTTTTCCTTCGTAATGTGTACTACTTTTCTGGTATGCCCAACCGCACTGACCTTCAGGGACCCAGGGCCTCTTGTTTCGTTTTCAGTTGTTCATTTTTTGAACAGCATTTCGAACTCGCAATTTTTTTAGTTCAAATTCTCGTGGGTAAAAGCACAGGTGATTCACTCAAAATGTAGTTCCGTTTCATCCTCATTCTTTCTCCTCTCTAGGCTTTCAATATTTGGCTTGACAACTGAGCAACTAGCTCTTGCTTACGCAAACCTTACGCAAGCCAAATATTTAGTAGAGAAGCAGGAAAAACATCTGTATTTTCACTGAGTACTCACTCGTACCGTAGACGTATATAAATAGAAGGACTAACCACTAACTTCTAAAGCTTTTCAAATCTATTGTAAAAATCGTTTTTGTGTCAGCATGCCTTTGGAGTAAGCCTCGCCTCGCGTTTCACTGGATTTTTGTTTGCATGGGTTGGTTTATACGACTGTTTGTTTACGAATTGTGGAAAATCAAAGAAATTGGAAGAAATGCGAATTGCATATAAATATGCGACGTTCAATACTACTTCAAAACTGCTATTTAACTTTTTTCGGAATGTAAAATGGGCGTTTACAGCGAATTTCGACGAATTATGTAGTAGTTATGGGCGTTTACAGCGAATTTTGTCGAATTATGCAGTATTTTGTGGATATAGGTTTTACGAAAAATTCGGAACTTAGACTGATTGACGCCTGAAAATGTACAGGAAGAAGAATATCTTTTTCTTCGATTCTGAACGTTTCATGGGTCGAGGCTGTAGGAGGTCATGAGGAATCGGGGTTTAAAAATTGCCTACAAAATAAACTTAATATCTTAATATTCGTATCTGGTTGGTTTTTACAATCTTAGAAGCCAATAGAAGCGAATATTCTTAACTGTACTTGAGGGAGTTTTAAAACTGCCTTTGTTAAAATTTCAATAAGCCAATGGATTTATAGGAGTTGTAAGTCCTTCTCTTTACACGTCCATGGTCGTACTTATACTCACGAAAATTAAAATTACAGAATTATGAAATGAAAGAATGAAAAGAAAGAAGTACAATGTAATAGAGCTCGAAAAGTTGATCAAAGAAATGTATGGGATCACATACGTAATCGAGATATCGATGTGCTAAGATTTTACTGTTCCATGATTTAACAATGACGAAAATTGTTTTGAAGAAGGACAAGAAAATTTTGTTTTGACTCGATTAAAACAGCTCAAAAACATTATAAAACCCAAATAAAACTCTGGGATGATCGAAGCAATGAAGTAGTCAAAGTGCCACATATTTGGGATATCGAAGCAGCAAATTCAGACTCAAAATCGGAACATTTCAGAAAATTGTTCCTTGTATATAGAAATTTCTATGACGTAATATATATTTGAAATTGCCAAATGAACTTCACCTGCAAAGCATCTCGTTTACGCTCGCTCTTTTTGCTTACGCTCAAAGAAAGTTGAAAACAATTTTTTGAACAGTATTTACATTTCTATTTTCTTACTACAATTTGAACATGACCAAACAAGACAAATTTTTCGTGACTTGATTGCGTTGTGAGCGGACTGTATGGAAAAGGTAAACAAATAATATGGCGAGCGCTGCTTATTTTTCATGACATGGGTGGTTTAAAGTTACGTAATTACAATGACACTAAAATGCTTCCCTTTGTTTTTCTTTAAAACCCGAGTTATATAACTTGAGATTCTAATTTTTATTAAACTCTCGAGATATTTTGCAATAACCTTTCAGCATTTCATCTGTTCTCGCTCACGCCTTACAACAATGACTTCCTTTGATAGTTATAATATACCACCTGTAATGACTATTTTTTATCCAATAGTTAATAAACTAAGAACCAGCCAATTGACAAAAGAGGACAAGATCTTTTAATCTATCGTGGTGGACTAATAACTTAATGGTCGTGAACGTTGCTATCTTATAATGTTTATTCGATGTTTTGTTGTGCAAAGGCATGTCCATTTCTATTTTTGAAATCTTCGGTTTGATTTGCTACAAAATAGCTCATCAGCCTCAAAAGAACGGTCAGATGGAGTAGATTAATGGCTTTCTTTAAACTTTTCAGGATAAAAAACACTGGGTTTACTCAACTACAGGCCATTTTCAACCGCTATGTCCAGGCTATATGTCAGGTCTAAGTTCTAACTATAGTTTTTTTATTTTATACCTACCGATTATGTTTAAGAATTTTTGACGAACAACGTCACGTCATGATTGATGTAAGAGGAGTCTGACATCTGACTTTTTACCTGCAAGAAATTAACTTGTGCTTTACATTGGTTTGATTGTTTTTCCCCTGGTTTTATATTAACCCGATCTGCATCCCCAGTATGATTTTTTTCTCTGGCTGGTGTGGGGTGAAGAGTTTGAAGGGGTAGCCCCCAAGGTATTTTGAGTTTGAAAATATCACGGAACATGGCAAATACAGAAAAATATCCATTTTTAAAACCTGTTTACCCCAGACCACATATGCATCCACTGTCACCATGAAAGTAGAAAACCGCTCTACGCTTTTTATTGATATAACCATATTATCATCGTTGCTTTTAACTACTCTGTTGGGAAACAGGAATAATAAGTGACCATTTCTAAGTATTAAAGTTATGAAATCAGTAAAACTATAAAATGCATAGAAACGAGGCGGAGCTTGATAATACGGTTTAAATACAGTGTTTAAACAGAAATTCGGGAAAGGTCTATTGATGGTCTGAAAGTTGTTAAGTGTTACTACAAGACTCAGTTAAACTTGAATTCTCTTGATAAATGTTTTCCCAACATAGTGTTACTACAGTCCATTTTATAGAGATGTCTGCTTAAAAGGGACTTTACCTATGAGAATTTAACTGTAAATCCATCAATCCGTACATGGAGTATGTGTCCGTTATACAGAGATGTCCGCTTTATAGAGTGTACGCTATAGAGATTCCCCTGTAACATATTGACGAGAGCACTGAAATTGGTACACCAAGCAACACTGAACAGAACGTTCACCGTTTTAGGGTCGCTTGCCTTTTCGATACGGACGGTGGCGGAAATGTCAAGAGAGCCTAGGTTCAAGGTTGAAGAGAACAAGTAAAAGTCACGTACGGTCGTATTTTGCTCTTTTGAATTGAATGACATAAATGAGACTTAGCCAACCACATTGGCGTATTTCTCACTTTATTATGTGGCCCATTACTCATCATATATACTATATCATAATAAAAACACTTTGAATAGAATTTTGTCACGCAAAATTTTGTCCTTTCTGACGGGAAGAAGAAAAAGGTGAGTTATTTCATTAAGAAACCATCCAAACACTCCTAAAGAGAGTTTTTCATATCTGATGGAGTTTTAATGCTGTTGAAGGCGACAGTACTATAGCTTTCGTATGGGAATTAAGGGTTGTTAAATTATTTTTGTTCAATCTCTACTGACAATTGACAGCCAATTTTAAATGCTCGGAAGAGGTGGATCTAGTACCTAGTCGAAATTTATGGAGGAGAGCACGCTCATTACGCGTATACAAGAAAAACGTGCAAATAACCTAATCAACACTTATGTTTTTACAGAAAATTAATGACTCTGTACTCCTCCACTTTCTTTGACTAACCTTAGATCCGCCGCTACTCGGCACCTTAATGAACACAATATTACAATTACGATGTAAATGTCAGATATCCACAATTCGCGCTCTTCCACATAGGATTTGATTTGAAGGGACTTATACAGTATTTGACTTCCATAGGTACATGAAAACAATTTGCTAAAATATATAATAGAAAAAGAAGATGGACGGCAAAGACGGATTGAAACGTAGTTTCATTGATTTTGTGTCAACATCGAAAGTGATAAATGATTTTACGTAAGAAATTTATGCTTTTTTTCTTTTGACAAGTTAGTTTGTCAAATCAAGTGATTCTGGGTTCTTACTGTTTCGATTCAAATCGAAGTTACTTTAAGTTTTAATGATGCCAGGAAAAAGTTGATATTTGAACCGCTATTGAAATCGCTATAGATTACAGGGTTAAGAAGGGTCTCGTTGGCACCTGATAACTCCATATCGAACAACAAATAAAACGACTGAATATCAGAGTAAACCAAAGTTGAGATTTTGTTATATTATTTCAGGGCAACTCCTGCAAAGACGGCGTCATTTAAAAATCAATTACTCGGAAATATTTCTTCGCCAGAAATGGAAGTGTTGTGGATTGTTACATCAACTTTCATTATTTTCACAATGATCAGTGGCTTTACTCTTTTAGAATCTGGTAAGGATATGGGATTTTTGACAATCCGCATTGTTTCCGCTATGATATATCATATGTATATCGATCAAATTTCCTTCTTTTGAAGTGGGTTATAGAATCCTTCAAAGAGAAATCACGATATTTATACATTAATTTTACGGTTTAATCATATGAGATGCACAATTACTCGATTTTGATTGGTTAACAGGGTGTGCAATTACAGTGTAATTGAAATCTGCACTCGCGAATGTTTACTGCAGAAAAATGATCTCACTTACTGTACAGTGTTGAATATTTTTTTCTGTTGTTAAGTATTTTTTCGAATGTAATGAAAGAATTTAAACATTCGATTATTGTTTTTAACGAGTACGGCGGGCATGTTTTGTTTTTTATTTACTAAGAGTGAATTAAACTGTAATTTTACGAACTAGTGCCATGTGATTACTGGTTTAAGATATAAAAACAGGGAGAGTTAGTGTTCATATTTCTGAATATTTGGAATAACAATCGAATGTTTACGGGTTTTTTCATTCCATTCGAAAAAATATTTTACAACAGAAAAATTATTCAACACTAAACACTAAGTGAGATAATTTTTCTGCAGTAAATATTCGATGATTACTAGTACAAATGATTTTATTATGGAATCCTTTACAATGTGTTTCGCAGTTGTCATAGTCTGATGGTAGTTAGATTTTATACCCTGATGGTAGTCGACTCTCGATAAGTGGAACCTCAACGGAACCGAAGAAAATGGTTCCACAAATCGAAAGTTCCACTTAACCGGGGTTCCACTTATCAAGAGTCAACAATATGTTTTTTATAAAAATTTATGTAGGATTTACGCAAAGGAAAAACGAAGTTAACGTACACATCAAGAATATATTAGCTGTTGTCTTGAGTGGTATATCCTTTTGGCTTGTTGGATATGGGTTTGTTCATGGTAAAAATGAGGGAACAAACACCATGTCTGGCCTGGGAAGTTTTTTATTGCAGTTTAATGTCGATGCAGACTCTCAAGTTTTTGCGAAATTCTTAATCCAGCTCCCGTTTGCCATAACTTCAACGCATATTCTTTCAGGTGTGTTCTTAGTCTTCATGGACAATTTTTGTTTTGTTGTAAATACACACAAGGGATTGAGTTTCACAATTCCTGCACAAGATGTTTCTCTGGCCAATCTCCGTATTTTCTTCTAGTAACCGACCACGTCCTTTGAAACGCCCTATTCTAATAAACGCCCCCAGTTGGGCGCATTTAATAGAAATAGTTTTAAATACGTATTTACCACGACAAATAATCTATTAAAAAGAGCTTAATAGACGGCCTCCCTAAAATACAAAAAATTAGGGATGTTTATTAGAGAAAATACAGGACTTGGCTCAAAAGTGAAATCTCGGAAATTGGGAAATTTCAGGAGATTCCAACGATTTGTAGAGTTGCTTTTATAATCAACGACACCGTCTACGTTTAATGATTGTATTCCTAATACAAATGTAGAAGTGGAAAAAGTAAGGACATCAATCAAACCCATCATCTAAACATATATAGGTGCCGTTTCTGAAAGGGTGAATCTCAAAGCCTTTATGGTTTACGCCATGTTGAACACAGCATTCATTTATGTTTTCCCTGCACACTGGATGTGGAGTTCTTCTGGCTGGCTTTCTAAATTTGGTGCATTTGATTTTGCTGGTGCTGGAGTTGTCCATTTAAGTGGTGGTAAGTATGAGCCATATGTGACTATTTAAAAATTGAATTTCTCATTTCACATTCGTTTTGTCCCTTTGCAAACCGTGGAATATTATCTCCTGAGGGACCATTAAGGAACCCACAAGTGTTCTTGAGACACTCGCGGTCTAAGCAAAAATGGTTGTTCAGGGAAAGGGTTGTTCTTTCCACTTCTATGGTTTTGATTATATAAAACCATCCCGTTCTCCTCCACTAGTTTGAAATCATTAAAATCTCCACTCCTTCCTTTCATCAGATTTGTTCACAAATTTAGGTGCAGCCGCTTTCACTGGAGCCTTACTGCTTGGACCACGTTATGGTAGGTTTGGTGTGAAGAAAAGAGAATTTAAGATGAACAAGCCAGCAAATATTATCCTTGGAACAGTCATGTTGTGGTGGAGTTGGTATGGCTTAAACTGCATTTCAGCAATTGGTTTCAATGCGTGTACGGTACATTTCTTTGAAATCCTGTATACCATGTTATGTATTCAGTAGCCTTTCATAGTAGGGAGGGAGATAACTCCGAGTACAATCTTCACTGCAGTAACTGCCGAAGGTTGGAAGGCCAATTTAAGTGTAGCTAACTGAAAACTTGAATAGAAAACTGTGGTTCTTTGTTTGGGTGGTGAAGATGTCCGCATCTTCGCTACTCCTCTCACATTCGTACTGAAAACTGATTTGGAAATTCATATTTTACATATTGAGCAATCACATCCTTACGTATGTCTGATTGTATGTCTAATTGCTTGATTTATTTCAGCGATGTGGAAACTTGTAGCTCGTATTGCAGTCGTTACCATGAACGGAGCCATGGCTGGTGGTATAGCATCCATTACAATATCCGCTGTGAATTCATGCAAAAAAGGGTACTTTTATATGGATATTGGTATGTTGGTTTTTGGCGTCCTTGGTGGCTTAGTTAGTACGACAGGTGTAGCGTCGGTGTGCAGGCCGTGGGAAGGCTTAATCATTGGTTTTGTTGGAGGTGTTGTGGCAAATGGAGGTAAGTTATACTACTATTACAGGTAGTCTAATGTTAATGGCGTATTGTAACAAAGGCGTATATAGTCATATAAAACATTTACTGGTACACATTCTTGTAATTTGGTCCTAAATTCTACAAAATTCTACTAGCGTGTTTATCCCACCCTACTGGAATAAAATCTCTACAACTCAAGCAAACTTTACGATCTACAAGAACAGGGGCGTGACAAGCTTTTAAATTTACCATTTATTAATATAAACTGAACATTACCAATCAAACAAGACAGTTTTCCAACACCTACAACCAAGGACAAAATATTGTAAACAAGCCTAGAATTTCACACATCCATGTACACACTTTCTCTATAAGACATTCACTGCTTTATACTGCAACCTTATAGCAAAAGGTTATTGTAAGAGATTTGAATAAATAGATTCCTATCAAAGAAACCATGTCAGAATTGAATTCCATTCCATTCCATTTTCTGGTTTTCAAGAAGAAAGTAGGGAAGCACACATTACCTTTTACCTAAGATTTTCAAAATTTATTTAGGCCAAAGTGATGGATTTCAAACATTCAACTTTCTCCCTACTCAAACCATATGACTTGGTTAACTGATTAACACGAAAAGGAAAATTCATATGCCCTCATTTTCCAAAAGTTTTTTATTTTTATTTTTCTATTCATGGTCACCAGTGATTTCGTTATTGGAGTATTTGCATATCGATGATCCAGTCGGAGCTGTTGGAGTTCATTGGGGCGCTGGTCTATGGTCTATGATTTCTGTTGGGCTGTTTGCTGATGTGGATCCTCAAGTAGGATTAAATATAAGGTGGAATGGTGTATTCCGTGGTGGTGACGGATATCTCCTGGGTGCACAGCTACTGGCGAGTCTAGCGATAACGATATGGACTGCTGGGTTGTCTTCCATCTTGGTAACAACACACTAAGCTACCATTTTTCTTCGTCTAACAAAATGCGATCATAAAAATAATTCGTTGAAAGACTCTTTTTTGTTTCGTTTAAAAGAATGCCATGGCAACAATGCAACTATGATCTCGTTAGTCCAGACACAGAAATAAAGTTTTTACAGCAAAGTAGCAAATGTCGCACCTTGTTAGACAAATGTATAGGTAATCATGTTTATGCTGAGGCGAAAGTACATTGTGTTTCATCCTTCGTATCTTCATTTTCATTTCTTGTAGTTTGCTCTTCTACAATTTACAATCGGATTTCGCGCTCCATTGAAAGAAGAAATAGCAGGGTTTGATGCGCTTGAGCATGGAATCAATAACGAAGATGACGAAGACGAAAGGGAATCACCATCCACTGCTGGTCATGTTAGTAAACCTATGACATATGAAAGGAATTTATTCAAGAGGAAGGAAAATCATAATGAGTCTGGAGAAGACAAAGAAGCAGTTTAACATTCAGTTGGTCTGCTGCTGTTGTTGAATATAAAGGCGCACCTTCCCATTCCCTGGAATTAAATTAACGCACCTTCTCATTCCCTGCAATTAAACTAGCGCACCTTCCCATTCCCTGGAATTAAACTAGCGCACCTTCTCATTCCCTGGATTTTAAACTGGAGATCTAAAGGCTGGATTTTAGAGCTTTTTGTTTTTGCTTTTTATCCCTATATATGAGGGATTAATTCCGAAACGTTCCGATTAAGCTGATTAATCGATTAAGTTTTGCCGATTAAGTTTATCCACGTCAAAACCCGGAAATTCCAGATGATTTTAGTGTTAGGTGTAGAATTGATCATGAGGGATACAGCAGGGGCTGGTGCTGCGGAAGCGCCGGTAAAAAGAGTGGTGTTTTATTATCTGCTATATCATTTAGTTTACGTAAATATTAAATGATTTGTAACAACGTTACTTTTAGGGAAGTAGGTAGAACTTTTGACATCGAGTCAGCTGCGACTTCTGACCTGGCGTCTCTTCTATTTGAAAATTTCCGTATCCGCCCCTGTGCGCCCTACTTATTAAAGTAGTAAAATAGATCAAATAAAGAAAAACCGTATAATTTTTTTTACCGTATTACTTTGTATGAACGCCCTCTCCAATAAACGCCCACGAATGAAAAGTCATAAAATTCAATAAAATAATGGTTTTCTGTCTCCCTCAAATTAACGCTCGCTTAAAAGGTAAAAAATAAAAAGAAACGGGCGTTTATTCGAAGTTATACGGAAAATGTAAAATAAAATGTATTTAAAAAAAATCTTAATGCTTATTTTTTACAATTTTGATAAAATAATTGTTGATGTAATAAAACAGTGACATATTTTTAATAATGTTGATGTAGAAGCATTCAAAGAATAAATATACTTATATCCTCTTTTTACCAACCGGCTCTTACATTTATTTTTGGCGTTTGGATGGCGGTTATTAGAAGAGGCGGTTATCAGAAGGGGCGGTTAATAAAATGTATTTTTCTTTCTTTTCGTGGTTCTCTCATACATTCTTTTGTATTCTGTTATCCTTAATTGTCTATATTCATCATTTATCAATAAAATTCCGAAAGGTTTATAAAAGCTTTATAAAAATATTTTGAAATTTAGGCAGATGTATTCTTCAAGTCGGGGTGACGTCACATTTGGGTGAAAAAACAGAACACTCACCTGAATTTCTTTTCTTTTCTATATTTTCCATTTGTTTTCTATATTTTTTTTTTCTATGACTCACATAGAAAAATGTTTTGGAACATTTGATCACGCTGTTTGTTTTTCCTCAACACTACACTTTCCTCACATGACTTTCCACCAACCTGTAGAATAACAGAATGTTAAATTTCGTGAGGCCAATATATGCACGAAGCATATTTTTTCTCAAAGATGTATTCATTAAAATATTTTTCAGAAAATCATTTTGTGTTTTCATTATCTTGATGATGAGAAGAAAGTATTATTCTACGCCAACATAACACGTGGGATATTGTTGTCAATTAAATGTTTAAGTCCTGAAGTAGGAGCCAATCGTTATGTCTATCACCATGGTGACGACAGAACACATTACTTGAACTCGAGGAAGCGAAAAATGGTTCCAGTTTATAGTTTTGAAATAATTACAAAATATGCACAATATTAATAGCCAAAGAAGAGCGTGTTTCTTTGTAATTAAAAACAACATCGGAAGCATCGGGATTAAAGTTCGTTGAATAAAAGCGTTTTTATGTGAACGGATTAACCATTTGATTTTATAATAATGCTATAGCGAGTTAAAATATTTTATAGTGAATGCGTTGATGACAATATGGTGACAGTTTTCTGTAAAAAGACGTTTTTTAAAATTGTTAGTTTGAAATAAAGTGGTCGTAGGATTATTTATGTTATTGGTGATTTTGGTTTAGCATTTTCACAGGGGTGAGAAGATCTTGCATGCTATTGAAATTTGATTTGTTATTGCTCTTGTCTTATCTTTTGTTTATTTATTTCACTTTATTTATTTATTTGTTTACCCATCTATTATTTTCTTTGTTATTTAGATTAAAAGTTCCAGTACAACTGGTGTAAACCTATACAAATAAAAATGTTAATAAAAATTCCAAAGTTAAAATCACCATTACTTTTGATGATGTATTGTAAGAATATGTGTGGTCTATATGCAAATGAGACTTTGTCAAAACGAAAGTACCTTACAAGACATTCAAACTCTTGTATGCTACTCTGCCTTGAATAAGGTTTACCTTTTGCGTGGTGTTTTTTATTTATATATCACCATGGTTACGGTATATATTTACCTTCTTTAGGTTTTTAACGTGAGTAAATGCGCTGAAAGAGATAGTTTGAACAAGTCTCTGAGAATAGGTACTTTGAGCCACCACTTGTTCTCAATAGCATCATTTCTTTCAACTGGTGCTCCTCCAAAGCTTCGATAAGCAAAGAGGTCTCTTTAAGTGTGTATAAAGATATCTGCCGATTTCCAATCAGCTAACGCATTGGTTCTTACTGAACACATGGTTATAATCCAGGAACTTTACCTGATTAAAAATATGTACATGCACTCAGTAATAAAGCTGAAAATTAATAAAACAATTAAACATACATGAGAAGAGAATAAAAATAGGGAAAACTCAAAGGTAAATTCTTAAAAGGTCTGTTTTGGCAATAATTCCATTCGAATCATGCTGGAAAATGCGGAGGAGTGGTGTATTGCATAAGTTTTACCTTAATCACTTCCGTCCTCCTCCATATATGTTACCGAACATACCGAACATACCGAATAGGTTAGATGGGTACCTTCCCTGATAACGTTACCGTGCCGACTACACTATTACACTGAGCTATTACACTGAGCTTGAATATGTCCATATACAGAAAGTCAAAAAGTCTCTGTGGTGGAGTGTTTTTTATTGAAACAACAGGCGAAATTGCTTGCCATTCCTATAGAAAACACTTCTCCACAGAGACTTTTTAAAGATAATGGGGTAATTCTATATTCATATGAGTCCATAGTATAGATGGAATATAGATCACCGAAAACCTTTTATGTAAAGACTTGTCTTTATTGCGTCCTTTATATTAATTATAGAGAAGCTGTCCTTCCTTTTAAAACATCACACGTGCGTGACTTCGATGATTCGAATAGCTACCTTCCTCAAGTATACATACACATGGATGATGTTTACTAACGATATAATTGATCAAAGGCCTTGACCGTCAATAAATCTACTTATAAAAATCATAATAAAAAGCAGACGAAAACATTTGGGGATTAAGATCTTGGTGCTAACTGAAATAGATCATAGGGGGTTCCAAGTAGAACAGAATGGTTTAGACGAGATGTCGAAATAGTTAAATTTGTTTATTTTATAAATCTTTTTGAAACTTTACATCGTCTATCCTGGGTAAACATTAATAATAATAATAATAATAACAATAATAATAATCTAGCCCCCTACTATTTTATTGAAAACATTTCAATTCTTAAGTAACGTCGTCAACAAATATTCTAATATTCTTTCTTTCATGTATTTCTTTGGGATCGTGATTTTTTTTGGTTGTTGTAGGAGTTGGTGATAATGGTATCAGGTGCATGGCTCTAGAAATTGAAAGGGTAAGAGAAAGCAGTAAAGTTTATTGGCTAGAGAGTTTAATGATAATTTTTAGTGGAAATATAGATAGTACTTTTAAATAAGTCCTCCGTATTCTTCATTATGTTTCAGGAGCAATTTCCTTTCCGTTTAAATTGCTAGTCCGCGAATTTTGTAGTCCGAAACTTTGTAAACTCGCGTTTCTTTTTGTCCAGAAACCCTTATTGGTTGAAATTACTTGATTTTTTTATAACACACTACGACCACAACGTTCGTTATGTTTTGATTGACAGTTTTAATTAGTCTGAGAAGAGGAGCCACTTTGAGAAAAGTATTTAGCTGAGAACTTGATTTCTCCTAATATTTGCTTGACTTTCAATGTTTTCCTGCTGTCGAAAATTATTTATCATTTGTCAGTCAACCTGGTTTGAACTAATCATTAAAATGATTAGTCCAACACATATTATCTAACAAAGACCCTCCCTAAAAATGGATACTTCGTAAAGGCGTATTTCCTCCTTTAACCGCCCGGGCGCTTATTATTTAATTATTTTCTTTTTATATTTTTTCAATTTGGGTGTGCAGTTATTATTGGGTGGGAGAGGGCGCTTATAAAATTATTTTGAATGTCAGCAAAAGACGAAGAAAGATGATGATTAGAATCAAACATGGTTTTCAGTGGAGGAGTCCAACGTTATGATCTTTCTTTTCAGTCGATTAGGTTACTTGCACATTTTCCTTTTCTACTTTAAATGCCTAAACTCTCCTCCACAAATTTTGACTGAGCTCTAGTTTTACGCCTTTGATTTTGTGTGTGGGTGTGTGGGTGTATGCTGGTTAATTTCTATATTCTTATCATTCTTATCAAATGTTAATGGATTTGTCCAAAGCATTTGATTGTATTGACCATGAGCTTTTGATTGCTAAACTTGCTGCGTATGGACTTGATCACCAAAGTCTCAAACTTTCTAAATGCTACCTGAGTAATCGTTTTCAACGAACCAAAGTTGGTTCATTTTTCAGTTCTTGGCTGCAAATATTGAAAGGGGTACCTCAAGGATCCATACTCAGGCCCTTATTATTCAATATTTTTATTAATGATCTATTATCTTTTGTAACTAAGACTGGCATTTGTAATTTTGCGGATGATAATACCGTCTATTCTTGTGCCAACTCTCTAGCGGAGGTTATATCAAATCTAAAATACGACCTCTCAGCTGTTCTGTCCTGGTTTAAAGCAAATCAGCTAGCCGCGAATCCGTCAAAATTCCAGATGTTAGTCTTAGGGGAGCCTAAGTACAATTTACCAGTTAGTCTATATGCTGATAATGTTTTAATTACCTCTGTTGAAACTGTTGAGCTTCTTGGTATTTCTATCGATAGCAAACTAACTTTTTCTAGTCATATTTCCTCACTCTGTCATAAAGCTAGTTATAGAATCAAAAATCTCAACAGGATTAGATCTTTTCTTCAAGCTGACCAGTTAAAACGTTTATTTAACTCCTTTATTTTGTCTATATTTAATTATTCGCCTATTATATGGATGTTTTGTGGCAGATCTTCATGCAGTAAACTTGACAGTATCCATAAACGCGCACTTAGAGCGGTTTATCAAGATTTCTCTAAAAGCTATGAAGAACTGTTACAATTATCTGGGTTTAAGCGTATACATGAGATCCGTTTACGCTACCTTTTATGCGAGATATACAAAACCCTCCATGGGCTGAATCCCTCTTTTATGAAGACACTATTCATGGTCAAAAACATCCGTTACGGTCTGCGAAACTCAAATCTTCTCTCTCTTCCTCCATGAAGTTCAAGTCGCTTTGGCAATCAGTCTTTTTTATTTAGAGGAAGTCTTTCGTGGAACGCCTTGCCAGATAGTGTCAAGTCTAAACCTTCATTAGATGATTTTAAACTCTGTCTTAAATCCATTAACTTAATCAAGCAATGCAATTGCAAACTTTGTAGGGCTTTGTGATAAATTTTAGCTTGACGAGTTGGTATTGATTAGTTCATTTTATATTTATCATGTATCTTGTAAACTACGTAAAACTAACATTAAATAAATTGGGAAATAAATAAATAAATAAATTAGTCTATGTAATTCTGATAACCGCCTTCATTAAGGAATTTAGAAAGAGGAAATACAGTTTTTATCCGTCACATGATTCACAATGACGTCAAAATGAACATCGCTGTAGCTTAATGACGGGATTATATTTTCTCGACGGAAGTCAAGGCTCGGCTCATTGGTTGTTTAATCACGAAATCTTTTTAAACTATTCTTGTTGCATTTCAACATTGACAAAATACAATCTGTAGATTTTACATCATAAGTTGTTGTTTACAGTTATTGATGATGGACTCGGTCCACAAACGTGCCAGTTCAATGTAAAAGATCTTTGATATATGATAAAACCCTATTATCAGTATAGCAATGGAAAGAATTTAATTTTAATTAAGGCGTCTTAAATGACTTCGTCATTAACGAACTTTAGTAGTAGTAGTAGTAAATTATGTTTTGTGAAGTATTGGCAGAAGAGAAGTATGTTCTAACTGATAAGTCGCTTTGTCAGTATGAGTAACACTTGACTTGATAGATTTGAAGAAGTAAATTTCTGTTCTGTTGTATATCCAACAGGTTTTGAAGAACCGCGTATTAGAAGATGAAGTGTTAATGTGCTCGACTTGTTTGTTTGTTTGTTTGTTTGTTTGTTTGTTTGTTTGTTTGTTTGTTTGTTTGTTCGGAAACGAGTTTTATGATCCATAACATCTAATGTTGCCTTAAACACAGTCCTTGCGATGTCATAATGTTTGTTGTTCCATTTTCGCACTTCAAAGTTATTCAAAGATATTCTGCAAAATACTTTTAATTTTTTTCTGAGAACATTGGCTTTCGTTTTCATTTTCGGAACTTCGATATACAAAACGCACGTACGTCTTCAGCTGTAAAAATGCTAGTTTAGGACGCAATAGAGACAATGTAAAAGTTGTATAATGAAATAAAATTTTGAATCATCAATGCTAACAGAGGAAATGAAGATTGATAGTGAAAGAAACGAAAAAAGATGCCCTTAAACAAAATGCCCTGAAAATGCTGAAATTTGCAATTAAGTGAAAGGCAAAGTTCTTTCTGATAGTCTTAATAGTTTACAATTATGGCTAACATAAGAAATAATACGGTTTCATGTCGCTAGACCGACTACCGCTTAAAATTATAAATTCCGCTTAATTTTTTTGTAATTTTTTGTAAAAATGGAACGTCAAGAAATATCAAAAATGCCAAAAGATAAAATTTGAATGGTTTTCAAAATGCATGTGAAGTATACGTTTACCTTTAAAACATGTTCATCGGAAAATTTCTCCTTATCTAAGTTTATGATGAAAACCTTATAGATTTTATCTGGGAAAGTGAGGCTAGAGTCAAATTATGCCTCGCTTATTCAAACATTCTTATAAGACTTTTCACGGTAAATTCATAGCGAGTAGAAATTCCCAGATGAACATACTCATAAGATACACGATAAACTATTCCCATTAAAGACAATGTATTGTTATAAATATAGCTAAATCTGACATCATGATGATCTCAGCACATGAACATGAACAAATAACAACAGCTGAGAGAAGAAAAGGAATTGTTGGATTGTTTGATGTCAATAAATGCAGCACGTGAATTATAGTTTGGTCATAAATATAAGCTACTATTTTTGTTGCTTTAACTGATGACTTTCATAGAAGTAATTGAAAGGTCTGCATCGGTAATGATGATGTCAGCACAAGGTGGTACCTTTATAACAACACATTGTTTTTAACTAATCTATTTAAAGTAAATTTCATTGAAATATATCTAGAAGATATGAAATATTTATATTTCACAATTTCTTTTTTTCAAAATTAATTGAATTCATTCATCAGTTTTTCAATCCATTCATTTGAGTTAAAGCAGAAACAGATGTCGTCTCGTAGTAAAACCATATATGATTCATAAGGTTTGATTTAAGAAGGTGTTGGCGGTATAAACGTTTATTTTTATAATCAAGGATTACTTTATTAGCACTAATTTATAACTTGACAATTAAATGATGATTAGATAATTATATATATAAATAATTAGTATTTCTAATTAAATGAATTTTTCAACTGGAACGTAAACATTTGATTAAAAGGTTTCTTTTTTTTTAAAGAGTTGTATTATTATTCATACTGACACTTCTGTTTTCCTAGATACAAAAAACTGAATTCTGGTATATGATGGTTGGTCACGGCCATTATTTTGCATTAATGCTGGTTTTGATGTATAATGTTCTCACCACAGAGGCCTGTGAGTGTGGTAATCCAGCAGAAGGTAAGGTTTTTATACTTCTCTGGTATTTATGTTTGTAACATTTCGTTTACGTACCTAGGGTCAATACTTCAGGAGGGAGGGATCTGTTCTCCCACCATGGTTGGTCGACGAAGACAATTTTGAGTTCTAGGATCTCTTAAGCCACCTTAAAATGAATTTCAAATTTATTTGAGTCAAATATAAGCTGCTTAATGGTAAATGCTATTATATATCTTTAAACCAAAAATAATTTTGGCTACTTAATTACTCATTCCCACAGCACAAAATGCACGGAAGACGAAAGACTAAAGAGACAGATTTAACGGTTTATTCTTTATAGGTCGTTATCGTTAATAATCAGGTTATCGTGAAGTAAAGAAAGTGTACAAATACAAGCACCCTTTTCATACATCACAGATGAAACAGTTTACGTGCTAGTAAACACTATAATCCTCTTCTTTGGCAATTTGTGTTGACTGAGTATGCCAGACATTCCCTTCCTGCCGTGATTAATGCCTTCAAATTGGTAATTCCATTGTAAACCACACTTGACTTGCGACCCCTTCAAAACCCTTTTGTTCCTTTTTCGCGAAAATGTTTTTAGAAAGTGGTAAATACTAATCATTTTAAGCTGTTTCCTTTTTGTAAATATAGATAAATGGCATCCGTGGTCAACATGGTCCATATGTTCAAAAGCTAATAATTGCAGTGTTGGTGTTCAAACACGACAGCGTAACTTTAAAAATATTTTCTGTGGAGAGTGCTCTAATTGTAAATTGTATCCATTGAGTTGCCGGTCACAGAATTGTGGTGAACTAAACAACGGATGTGCGCAGACCTGCTCAGGGAATAATGGCTCTTGCTCCTGTTATAATGGATACAGACTAGGTTAATACAACTTCATTTACTTTTTCATCGAAATTTTTTTGTTAGTGGAGTTGTTGATTTCATTTATGTTTCTCAGGGGAATGAGAGATTTTTATTCAATGTTGCCTTGATTTCTTTATGATCAGTTTTCAAGTAGAGTGCTTTTCTTAATCTCATTGCTTAAAAGCCACGTTCATCAAGGATCATTTGATTAAAGGAATAAAGTTTGAACAGGGATTTAAGAAAAAAAATGAAAAAGTCCCAAAATCCTATTGTATTTTCTTTTCTCTATTGATATAATCACGATCTTCACAAAATTATGGGAGGAGATTTTTATTATTCAGTGTTTTAACGTTAACTTATTATATATATACAATAAAAATTTAGCTGTTATCTAAGAGAACCTCTTCTTTCTGTCATAGATGGAAAGAATTGTATAAACATTGATGAATGTATAACAAATACACATACTTGTGATCAGATATGTCATGATGAAGATGGCAGATATGAATGCAGGTGTAGAGATGGATTCTTCCTTCTTGCGGACGGTCATTCTTGTAGACCAGACAATTGCAGCAAGATTCATTTATCTGAATGTCCCATTGATTCATATGCAGATCACTTTGGATCTGTTTGTCAGAATGTTTCATACACGTGCTCTAAAAACAGAGAAGTTGAATCCAAATGCGAGTTCAGTTGTCCAGAGGGTTACGGATTAGCAAAAATTCAAAGAAATACTGGTAAAAGATTCGGTGAAGATATTTCATCTGCTGATTTTGACAACGTTGTTTCCTCTGTGTCTTGCGCTTACAACAATGGTGTTGAATGGTCAATATCTATAACCGAAACATTAAAATATTATTGTCGCCGTTTACACGACCCACCGAAATATTTGTCGTTATCCAATGAAACCATCAATGAGCATTCGCCAAAAGGAAGTACGGTCGGCATCATTTCTGCAATACATTATTCTCATATTGTCTATACAATTAGTGTGAATAATAACGACGCTTTTGTTATTAACAACGATAAACTGCAAGCAAATAAAGTGTTTTCTTTGAAGAACTTGAGAAACGCTGTGAAATCCGTGACAATTCGTGCAACTGACCAAATGAATGCTACATTGTACACTGAACTTACTTTCAACATCACTGTTATAAATATCAATGATCCACCACAGCGCATTAATATTTCCAAAGACGAGTTTAATGAATTCTCCCCAGTGAACCATGTAATCGGTGAATTGTCTGCCATTGATTATGACATGATCGATCCTATTCGTACATCAAATTTTGATTGGAAACTATTGAATAACCCCGAAGGTCTGTTTAAACTGAATGGTTCATTGGTTTTATTGCAGAAAAACATAGTACTGAACAAGGATTTAATTTACAAAATCGTGGTCCAATGTACAGATAAAGACCCAATGCCAAAATCTAGTACCAAAGAAATATACTTACATAGTAGGAATGTTAATACACATCCAGAAGATTTCGAGTTACGTGTTGGAGGAACAAATAATTCTTTGTATGAAAATACAGCAGTCAACTCCACAATCGGACAGATAATGGCAACTGATAGAGACAAAGATATAATCAGTTATGAAATTATTTCAGATTTTAAAGACACTTTCTCATTTGGACCGGTGAACTGCTCTCACTTTGATGGAAATAGTGTCAAATGCTTTGCTAACATAGGTAAAAATGTGTGTGATTTGTAAAATGTTTTCATTGATTCAAAACTGATTTCGAGGGGCAACTGTTTCCGTAAAATTTAATTTTTGATATTTCTTTATGCATAGTGTTAAGAAAAGAACTAGACTACGAGACGAAAGATGAATACGAAATTGAAATTAAAGCGACTGATGCAAAAGGAGAGTCCACAATAAAAGTATTCGATGTAGAAATTGCAGATGTAAATGAGAGACCTTCTGATATAATCATCAAAAATAATATGATTAACGAAAACAGTGGGGAAGACACATTAGCTGGAACATTAACAGTATGTGATATGTTTATTTCTTTGGAATAACGTTTGTTTTGAATACCCAATGTTTTCTTTTACATTTTGTGTTATGCATTTGAGTATATTGTTTCTTGTTTTATGCCAGAACCCAGTGGACATAGACTTTTTTGAAGATTCTGCCCACCGCGAGGGAAGAGGCAACTGTTAACAATCTCGTCAGTCTCCAATATCAAACCCTGATTTATAACAGCCGTACTTCTCATTATCTATTTAGGTACAAGACGAAGACGAGGACGATACACATCAATGTCAAATTGTCAATGCCAATACGCCTTTCAAATTGCAAGATATCAATATTTTACTGAAGAATGGTGCTGTTTTGGATTATGAAAAGAACCCAGTTTTAAATATCACTGTAAAGTGTACAGACAGTGGTCAGCCATCATTATCACTTACTAAAGTGTTGCCAATAATTATAAAAGGTAACTATAAGTGGAACCTTTATCTTTCACAGATTTTCAGTGTTTTCAGCCATGTGTTTCGATTTTAATGTAGTTATTTCTAAAGTATCCTATGTTTTTTTCCTAATACTTGAATGATGCATTTTCTTTAAGATCGAAACGACGAATTAAAAAAAGTTGAATTCATACAAACTGCAGACATCACTGAAAATTCCCGTAACATTATTATTGGAAGAATCGATATTACCGATGAAGATAAAGTCACCAATCACATTTGCAGTATTACACAAACATCTGACCAACAAATGTACTTGACGATCCAGTTAAAGGACGGAAAAAATGTTGTAAAGTTATTAGGCAAGCAATTGGATTTTGAAAAACAGCGAATCCTTCAATTCTCTTTTGTGTGTGTTGATATGGGATCAAGAAATTTCTCAAAGGGGGGCCAAGCATCATTGGTTATAAAAGGTATGTAACATTCTATTCTAGTATACCAGACAAAATATTGATGTGCTTGTAAATTTGTTGCAAATTAAGTGGTTAAAGAAGCTCTCTGTGGCGTGATATCACTAAAGAGAAGTGACAAACTACCCATAACAAGAAAATTCAAAACGTGTCCTGTTGCTCAATTGGCCGTTCCCATTCTTCAGTTATGTCTATAATAAATCGTACAACTACTGCAATGAAATGCTCTAATTACTCTCTTTGAGGTTTGTTTAAGCATGTCCCTAAATGATAGTGAACATTTTTTTATGAAAATGTTTCATGAAAATTTTTCATTATTCCATTGAGATACTTTTAGTGATTTTTTTGCATTCCATCGCGGTAGTTGTATTATGTACTGAAGAAATATCTGGAACGGCCCATTAAATAGATGCTCGGTATTATGCTCATCTGGTAGATCAACTCTGTATAAAATACATTATGTAAGAGTCTGAAATAATTCCCTTTGCAGCAGAAAGTATTTCCAATTATTACGCTTACAAAGAACATTTATTCTAAGAATTCAATTTAGATGCAAATGAACGGCCGCAGACACCATGCATGAATCCAGTTTACATATCGTATACGACTCCAGTGGGAGTTCCATTGATGAAATTGAACTCTAAAGATCCAGATAATATCTTATATGACGAAGGAATTTCTAGATTTCCAAAGCAGCGTCTATCCTATATCTTATCATCTGGAGATGACTATTTCAAAATACGTGATAATAGTGTATTGACATTAAAGAAGGTGAGCCTCAAATTTCATTTAGCTGCAAGCACTCTAGGTGGATTGGTGCATTTCTTTTACACATTCCAAAAATAGCATGCATTTCCAATAAATTTGGACATGATACATGAGCACGAAGTGACAACCTTACCAATTTCATTATTTTTAGAAATTGGATCTTAATGCAACGTACACCTATAGAATACAAGTGATTGATGATGGTAAGGTGGTCTTACGCGAAGAAAAGAACGACTTCATTTATGTTGACAGCACCCCAATGTTACAGATATTTCGATGTTCATTCGTTGCAGTTGGTAATTAAATCTTCTCTTCCTTTTACAAGAAGACTTGATGTATCTGAATACTGTTTTTAGTGGTTAATTGAAGTTGAGTGCATTTCTACTTGTTACTTTGTAGAACCAAATGATGATCGTTTACTTATCATCCAATTATCTTCATCAAGCATCAGTGAGAAGCCAAAGAAAGCAGATGTTGTTGGCGAATTCATTACCAATAAAAACAAAAGTATTAGATTTGATATTTACAGTCAGGACATGGCTAGTTTGGCAATAAAAGGGAAACAACTCGTCGTGGCAAATGATACTGCTATAAATATTCAACAAAAAGAAACTTATAATGTCATAGTTTCTGCCACAGTACAAGCAACTGGTGATGTGGTATATCAATTATTTAAGCTGAAAGTGACTGGTAAGTAATATGCAAAATTTATTTCATTGGGCGTGCATTCTTCAGAATTTCTAAGAAATACTAATTCACATTTTAAAAAGATTTCATTAGAGTATCTTAAAGGGGCTGTACCATAAATCTTAAGATCACGTGATTCGTGTCGTAGCCCCTTTAACGTTATTTCAATGTTAAGCAATCTCACTGATAATAATGTCTTCTTTCAATCATTGCTTAGCTGTTTGTTCCGAATTCTCGCATTACGATACTCAAGCCAAAAGGTGCAAATGTATGAATGGAAGAGTCGGTGTTAAGTGTGATCGAAATCCTGCTTTGTGTGCATCATCGCAATGTGTAAATGAAGAAGTGTGTTCTATATTAATCGCGAATCCTACGAGGTAAATTATCTATATAGTTCATCTAAAGTATACATTACTAAGTACACTGCAACAACAGCCGTTTAGTTGGGTCCATATTATAATCCTGACACCTCGGATGTTCCGACAGCTCCTTATTTCCGATAACTCTAATCCTTACCAACAGACCACCATTTTAATTATTCTCTCTTGGTTTTGATTTTCACAAAACTTTTCATTACCTTTCCTACCATTAGTACGACAATTGCTTTTATCAATTATTAAAGTGTCATCTAGGTTATGATATTCACTCTTGGAAGAAACGACCTGTGGAAAAATAGAATTGAATAGACGAATATACTTACCAATTCATTGCTCTTTTCAAAGTGCCTTTTCCCCCTGACCTTTTCGATATCTTCTTTCAAATTTAGATGTATATCAAAGGAATATCAGATTCCTGTTTTACTTCGCACGAATTACACATTTTACACGAGTGGTATTATACAGTATGATGTTGAAGAAACGATCAAATATTTTCTAGAAAAACCAAGCTATGGTAAGTTGAGATAGATGGTTCCTCAAAAAGCGAAAAAAGGGTATTTGATCTTTTTTGAAATAATTCGAACTATTCGATCTATTTTAGGTAATAACAGAAAGAGAAGAAATAATGGCGATAAAATTTATATCGAAGGTTCAAAACCACTTGCGGTTGGGAATTCATACACTTATGTGAAATTTATTCCAACTGACGAAAATTCTGGTTACCAGTTGTTAGTTGGAAAATCGTTATGCTCCAGATTAACGAATACACAGTATCGTTGTGTAAACAAGGAGGACTGCGAAATACTAAAATCATTTGGTATAAGCTGTCCTTATTCCTTTGATGAGCCAGAAGCAACTCCTCCTGGAAAGGTGATTGGCGGAGATAATTCTACACCTGATTGGATGTGGATTCCAATTGGTGGTGGTGCATTGCTCATTATTGTGATAATAATTGTCATCATATTCGTTAGGAAATATAAACGGCCAATTAAGGTAAGAGAACGCCTGCAAGTAATTCAAACATGTCTATGAAAGCTACAAATACCTGTCGATGATTTTCATATTCTGCAAAGCTGGGTCGTGGAAATGACAGCCTTTTATTTTGTACAAACTGACTATAAAGATTTGATTTTACCTATTATCTTTTTATAACGATATAGAGCGATGCCGATATAGGATACAGTGTCGAAAACAATGATCTTCAAATTCGAAATCAACATTACATGGAAGTTTCCAAAGAAGGTAGTCCAGTCAAAAACAATCTCCAAGTAAATTTGCCTCCAGCTACCCAAACAATGAAAGATATTAATGCTCTGAGACGAAAAACTGATATAAAAGTATGTTATGTAATATTGACCGAATTTTGTTTGTAAAAACATAGTTTCGTAGATAAATACCTTCGCTCATCGATTCAGGCTTTAAGGGCACAATGAAGTTTCATGTAAGGATTTAGCCAATCAGAAATCACACATAGGATAGCATTCGATTTCACGAACACACTCATGCCAAGAAATTCGATCGAAGACGCATTCAAATACAAAACATGAATCTATGGTAGCGGTGTGAATTTCACATATTGTATATAAAAGGTCGTATGAAGAATCCAAACGTTTACTATGCTCTATAGAATAACGGCCTCCTTTTTGTTTTCTTAGGTATTCGACAATGCAATTTTTAAACCAAACAGTTCCACGCCGGGATCTTTCGAAGTTCACAACCCTTCGTATGGAACGCACAATGCCACAAATCGTGCATACATCGATGATAGTCAGAAGGAAGCAAATAAAGAAAATTTGTATACCGAAGCTGAAAACATGTACGCATCCGTGGGAAAAGCCACTGTCAATCCTTTGTACGACAGTTCCTTCAAGAACCCATACGATCGGGTAGAATTACCATCAGAGAAAGCGAATTCTTTAAAGGACATGTTTAACGAGGAATCTGGTAAAAAAACTGTAGAATTGTCTATTGACACTAAGTTTGACGAGGATAAATCAAAAAGCTTGGATGACGTTTCAGAAGTTGTTAATACGAAACCTATTGTGAGAGGACCAAGCATAAATCATTTTTGTCCTGAAGATGATGAAAAAGACAAGACATTCAAGAAAATTGATCTGAACGCAGAATTCAATTGTTGATACCATCGTTTTTTTATTAGCTGACTATAGCGAACACCTTGTTAAATTTATCTGGGTAAGAAGTTAAGCTGGTTAGAAATCGGTAAATGCATAATATTTTTGTATTTTAGATGTATTATATGTAAACAGCTATTATTATTTTATTTTATCATAGCACATACTTAAGGATTTCCCATGGAAATTAATAGCTGGAGACTTAGTTTTGAATCTCTAATCAGTTGTAAAATCCCAATCCAGTCGATTGATTTTTCAATCCATAGTTATATATATAATATTTAGAATTTGACATTTTACAACTGATAGAAAAAATTACCCTTTCTAACATTCTCAATTTGGAAAGTCAAAATTTGTTTTTAAAATCTCAACCGACTTGTAATTATTGATAATTTCAATGTTTATTTGTTCTGTTCACTGATTGTATTTTGTCAGATATCACAAATCTCGTTTGAAAACATAATGACATTCGAAAAACAACAAAACTGCCATCAAACAGTCCAAACAATTAAAACTACTAAACTTTTTAGAAAAATATTGATAATATCATATTATCATTGTAATTATTAGTTCTAAATTTGTTTTTTATTAATATGCAAACCAGTTTTGAAAAAAATTGGTATTTCATTCCCATTCTGTTTGCATTCTTAACAAAGTAACTTATACCTGAATAACACTGCACAACGCTCCACAGCTGACGCCCTAATAGTTGTACTTGACGTTTTGAATTCTCAAGGAGCTAACAAAAAAGTTCGAAAAAGTATAACAAAAAAAAAAAAAAAAAAAAAATGGTGTGTGCGAACGAAAAAAAAACACTGAATATTTTTCACCTGTATTTTTTATAATAATAATAATAATAATAATAATAATAATAATAATAATAATAATAATAAGTACAGTGAAAAAAAAGCTAGTTGCATAGAGTTCATCTGGCTTTCTCCTCACCTAAGTTTATGGTGAAAACCTTATAAATTTTGTCTGGGAAAGTGAGGCTAGAATCAAGTTTCGTCTCGTTCTTTCAAACATTTTTATAAGGCTTTTCACGGTAAATTCATAGCGAGGAGAAATTGCCAGATGGGTATGCCCTTATTATACTTGGTCTTGCTACTAAAAAGCTAATTAAACAAAGTCAGTTGTGTTTTGTACTTTCGATTTCATTAGCAGAAGCATCACTTTCAAAAATAAAAGAGTAAAACTCACAACAAACATGCACATAGGATAGCTTCATAATTCGCTATTCCCTGCTTCCTGTTGCAGCAGTAGTAAATATCACTGAGAAAACATAACAGGCGTGAGGATGTAAGCCGCATATAAAATAAAATTGATGAGATCCAAATTATTTCAAAGACACAAGCACAGTTATATAAATATTTCTTGTTTGAAGTGGAGTAAAAAAAAAAAACTAAAAAAAAACTCACGATATTTTCCAAAATAGCTTTCCTTCCTAACGAGTTCGAATTATCGGGAAAATAAGACCGGGACCAAAATTGGGGTATAACTTTAACATACATCAGATATTGTGAATGTTGATTTATTTTCCCAAATTCCTGACAAAAAGTGGTTGGCCATGATCAGTGTGAATCACAACCGACAATCTATCGTACAACACGTGTTGGCTCAAAAATGTCGGGTTTCCATCAAAAAACCGTGAAACGCTTGATTTCGTATAAATTTGGAAAAGACCGTTAAAGGGCAAATGAGTATTGTCTCTTTCATGGACGGACATATCTATCCAATAAAAAAAATGTTTCTTTTCGGTAAGATATCTGCCTGATCCGAATTTCCGACATGGTAGGAGCTTTCAAACGACTTCCACGAATACTTTCGATAACGACCATAAAAACACCCGACGTTTGGTGGCGGCCGTTACACCGTAGAAATAGATCATTTGGTTGAACTGTGCGTGTGTATCTGTCGTTTTACGTGAACGCTATAAGCTTTTTAGTTTTCTGCTTCTTCTTAAACGTCTCAGTAGCGTCTTCAAAAAATGAAACGTTTCGCATTTGCAGCTGTTGTTGAAGAAACTTCAAGCCAGCGAGATTATACCCAACCTGGTCCTGAAGAAAAAAACGAAAAAAAGAAAGTCCAGTGAACCGGAATCCTACTTCCCGATCGGTCAAAATAAAAAGTTAGAACACAGTAATTAATATGATAGCAAACATAAGATAACAAATTTTCCTAATGCGATGTAAGGGTAAGTATGTAAGCGGAAAGTGCCTCAAACCTCGCCACTGAAATGATCATTCTGGTGCGTGCAAGTTCTCGCCTAAAAATCCTGAGCTATTTATTCCTAATGGAGGCTCATACCAGCCTAAGGCTGATAAGTAAAAAATAAAAAGAATTTATCAAATGGGTAAAAGTCGGTCATCACATCTTCATTTCTAAAATATCTTAATTTGCTGGTTTGACTAGGTGTAATCGGAAGTACCGATAACCCGAACATACCTTGACTATCTTCATTGATTGCTTTGTATGTGTTCTCAAAGTTTCCAGACACGACAATAAAACTTTATTTGTACAAATTTGATTATGGTGAATTCTAAACAAAACAAACAATGCACTGGATAATAAAGAACTATCTTAAGAGAAGAAAATTTAATTTCGCAACTTTTGAAAAGTCAAGATTTTCTCAAACACAACCTTTTGAACGCGAGAATTTTATTTCCCGAATAGTTTAAAATCGATTTTTTCGCATAAACTTGATTTCAGTAGTCAGTCGAATTCATTTACATAGAAATCACAGATCACGTGACCTTCGAAATCAGTTGTAATGATAGGGGTTCCAACTACAGAGGTTTGATTGTATTGATTTCTTCAAGGACAAAAAAAGAGAGATGATTTGACATGTTCTTACTTCAGTAAAAAGGTTAAACATCGCGTGGTGAGCTCTACTTCCCAAACATTCTAAAATCACATAACATTTCGAAATCATAAAAAAAACAAAAAAAACTGCAGAGCATTACCTACATAGTTAGAACTAGAGCCGGGAGGGGAGGGAGGGGAGGGGCATAAGACATCCTGCAACTGAGCTTATTGTAACCAAAGTGCAAAAATAAGGGAAAACCTCGTCATTGATTTGTTCATTGCAAATTTTCATGAATATTGAAAATTGAAAACTTTCGAAATTTGGTCCAAATTGTGCCCAAATTGCCCTTTTTGGGCGAAAATTTGAAAAACTATTGACAAATTTGAAACCAATATTATTGTATTATAATGTATGAAAGGTTTTCATGAAAATTGAAGCACTTCCAAAATTAGGTCCGAATTGTCCTTTTTGGCCAAAAATACGAGAAATGCTTCGCAAATTTGAAATCAGCAAATTGTTCTACGTTCAGATTTTCATGAAAATTGATGCACTTTCAAAATTTGTTCTAAGTTTTAACTAATTTTTCACTCCTCTTTCCTACATTTTCTCTCACTATGGCAATAAATGCGGACGTATAGTAATCACGCTTAGAAGACAGTATAAAAAACTAGAGCCCGGGCGGGCTAGTCAGCTAATTGTAACCAAATTGTCATAATAAGGAAAAGCTTCCTCTTAAAATCACCCTTTTGGGCGAAAATACGTAAAACAATTTACATATTTAAAACCAGCACTATTTTATTGTTCTTCATGAAAATTTTCATGAAATTGAATCACTTTCATGTTTTGCCTAACCCTCCATGAATATAGGGCATCCCTCTAATAACATTCGGAGGGTTATCGGGGAAAGTCAAAATCCAGCTAAATAAAAAAAAATAAAAAAAAATGATTATGTTGACTACCTTCATCCAATCATTGATCAATATTAACAAATCTATGACGTAGTTGAATGGTAGCACAAGTAACGATTCTTCTAACTCACTATAAACAAAAAGATGAAAACATAAGTTATGATAAACACAAATCCAAATGATGTTCACTCTTACAGCGATTGTGAAAAGGTACTACAAAATCCCACCTTGATTTGATTCTCTTTAATACTTCTAGTACGTATCTACAAGGCTAAAAGAAACGCACTTTTGTTGATGTAACAACAACATAAAATGACAGAGCAAGTTAAACACAAAAAATCAACTAAAAAAATGATGAAAATCAGGTTTTGAATTTTCACGAAAACATTTTTTCGTTCCAGAGATATTATCATTTAAAGTATTCTCCTTCAAATCTGTTACTAACACACACAATTTTTTAGGCGGCATTTAAATGGACCCCGATATGGAATTCGCCTGATATTGCATGATATTTCATATCGGAGTCATGCCAAAATACATATGCGCAGTAGACACGTATTGACCAAATTCTGTTTACAATATTTGACCGATATGAAATTCATATTGGGTAAATCATGTAAACAGGTGTGTAAAGTTTCTTTGCAGGCGATATCAAAATCATCAATCTCATATCGGGGGTGCATTTAAACGCCGCATTTGGTCGAATATCAAATGGAAACAAAAGAAAGCACATTTCAAATATTAGAAAGTGCTCAGGAGTGGACAGCAATTATTCAAAAAATGCAATGTTGTGGAACAAGCCATACACTGTAACAGAATAAATCTCCACTTGAAGGACAAAATAACTGGTTCGTCAAATTTGAACGAAGGAATCATACTTACAGATATATTTCCGTAAGCTTTAAGAATTGGGTGAATTTCAATTTTGCCGTTCTAAAATGAAATCAGACAAAATATAAAGGGAAAATTGATGGTTGATGGTCATAGTAAAAATTCAACCAGATTGAACCAGGTAAAGAACGCAACACGTGTGTTTGATAAGGAACAGTTTCACTCACATTATCTTGGCGTTTTTCCTCTTCTTGTTTGTATAATTCAATTGCTTCCATGAGCCTTTCAGCCTGTGTTTGAAAAAAACCATGATGCAGTTAGACGGTATAGAGCAGACAACCATTTACAATAATGAAAGTGAAAACAGACATTTCCTTCTTTCAAATCACAATAATAATGGCGTTCTCTTCCATAGTAACAGACGTAATATACCTTGGGGTGCAAAAGGTGATCATTTAAAAATAGAAACGAGACAATGTTTGTACTGAACCAAAGTGACGTAATTAAATGAAAAGGATTTGGAATTATGTATAATTCTGAAGTTGGATATCTGAAAAAAACATACAGAAAAATACCGGCTCCAATTTCTGAGGAAGTTTATCTCATAAGGGTTACTATTCAATCTTGAGGAACATTATTAAGAAGATGCGAAAAACCACCTACTCCTTTGATAGTTTCTAAAGTCTTCTTTCCAGCGTGAGACGTTTCGTCATCTCGTTCACCCGGTATCTGAGAAAGAAATATTAAGTTAATAATTAAAAGAATATTACTGGGAAGAAGTAGACAGGACCAATGGTTTTAACACTTACTGGTTTTTCACCACGTTCTAACATGGACAGCTCGTCAGCTTCTTCTCTCTCCTACAACGAGATAGAGTACAGTCACGTGACATCCAAAAGCAATCCAGGATTACCTCCCCCTTCCTTCACAAAAACAAATTTAATAACCGTAAACATTAAAAGTCATTGTTAAAGCTAATATTGCTTAGGTGTACTAAGATCAGCTTCAACTATCTTTTGGTTTTATCTTTTTCAATAAGATCAGTAAAAAGAGTCAAAACTTCCCAGTAGCCACGGGACGTCCTGTTAACATCCGGATGGCGATTAGACGTCGTAAAGACGTCCATATAATGTTCAAACGAGATTGTGTGGCTCCTGGGTTTTACTGGGTTGCCACTGCAAAATCTGATTGTAAATCAGGGACTTGCCAGGACTAGTTTTCTAATTTCCCAAGAAATTTGCTCTATAATTTCCACAACTTTTTCAGGATTTTTCAAGAAATAATAGTAAACTCCGGACTTTTCATTTAACGTAATCAAATAAGCGCTCAGGCACGATAACAATACTAAGTGTTCTGTAGCATATGCTTTGACACATATTATATTTTATATCGAATGTTGCGAGCAAATGAAAATAAATATTGATAGCTAATTTTAAGAAAATATCAGAAATATCAGAAACTAATTGACTAAGACATAAGAATTCACGGGGCAAGAGTCCATGATTTTCTCAGGACCGTTGCCAACCCTGTTTTATCAACCTTTTCCCTTTCTTCTTCAATGACAAGTAATTCTTCAGTACGTTGCCAAAGACATATTGACTTGTCATGTGATCCAGAAACCTAAACAACATCAAAACTTTAATAGTAATATTCAGGTCAATATAAAATGCCAGGCCATTAACAGTGTCAAAAACAACAATTACCACATATTCGCCACTACTGCTCACAGCCATTGACCAAATTTCAGCATGGTGTCCCTGCGAAATAAGTCACTTTCTTCAGAAAAACAAAACTTTCAATTTAGTGGAATGTTTTGATTCACAGTACTTCCACAGTGATCATTCAAAACAAGAGTTACCTGCAGTGTCATAATATTTTCAAATTTATCGGCATCCCAGTATTTTAAAGTTTTATCTTTACTTGCAGTGAAAAAGTAATGTGTCTTCGATACAAACTAAAAGAGACAGCTTAAAGTACTAATGTCCATTGTATCCATTCCATTGTATCAAATAATTTCCCATTTAAAAGGCATTATAAAAGTCTCCTGATTTTAGGACCACTTTCAAATATTTGATTATTGCATTGGTTCTAATAGAAAAACACAACACTTTTCATCATCCCAATAGAGAAGTTAATCACAATTTTGTTAATTGAGAAGCTTCGTCACGAAGTTTTAAAAATGGGATGACCAGAATACATTGTAGAAAGAAAACTTTGTGAGTCAATATTGGCCAACTTCAAATCATCTACCTACCTGAATTGCAGTGATACTAAAATAAATCAAACAAAGTCAAAATAGCAAACAATATTAATACTTTCATAGGCGCTAATCTAAAAGAACATTTTAATTTTTGTTTACTTGCAGAACAATAACATACCTGTCATCATGTGCAAAGATAGATTTATGACAATCCCCAAAATCCAAACCCCATATCTTAACATTTTTATCTGCAGAACCGGTAATAAGGAGAGAATTGTCCTAATGTACAAAAAAAGTTTAAAATTAATAATATGAGAACAAAATGTGTGGAAAAAATAAGGTCTTTCACACTGTGAATTTTGTACACTTACCAAGGAAATGTCCATGCAAAGCACAGGAAACTTATGTCCGTACAACGACAGAAAAAACTAAAATGACAAACATTTTGTTTTGAAATTTTTTCAAGATTGCAGCCCTAGTATATTTAAAGAAAGCTTTCGGTACTGTTTTATTTTTAATGATAGTGAAAGCGTAATACCTTCAGGGTATCAGCAAAAAACACTTTAACAGTACTATCCAGCAGAGAAACTGCAAGCAAACGTCCATCTGGGCTGTATAAGAAATAAAATGAGAAACCATTTAAACTATCAGTTATTGTTACCACTGACTGAAGCAACAATTGAACAATTATACCATACCTGTACTTTACTGTGAGAACTTCTTCTGTCATTTTCAGAGTCTGCGTGTGAGTCATGCATAAGCGCTTACTAAAAAAATGATAAGAATTTTTTTAAGCAATTGCTTGTGACAAACCGTCTTAGCATAGTGGGTAAACCATTGTGCTGTTATGGGAGATCATAACATCAAAAACCTCCAGACCTTCCTGCCGCAAGACCAGCCTATCGGCCTTTTGAGGTCAGTAAATGAGTACCGAGTTATGCTGAGACTAACAAACCTGCGCAACACAAGTAGAAAGATGCAGAGAGACTATTTCAACATTCAATGTTCAATCGAGACTGTATTTGTAGGAACATTACAATCTAGTGACAGAAAAGACAATGGAAGATATTTTTACCTGTTTGAACTATTCTCTGCATCTTGCATCAATTCAAACTCCCAAAATTTGACAGTGTGGTCAGCACTTCCAGATATAAAACCAGTCTATGAATAATCAAATCATTCACAAACAAATCGTCATCAGAACTGGTTTTATAATCAATCAATTAATAAAAAATAAAGTCATAAAAGAAAGAGTATGACTTTTCTTTAATCTATGAAGGAAACTTTTACCTTGTCTGGGTTTAAAGCGATTCCCCATATTGCTTCACTATGTGCATCGATCGTCTCTAACAATACGCCAGCACTTATGTCAAACAGCTGAAGTTTGCCAGTCTTAAGTGAAAACAATTACAAATTATTATGCACTAATTACAAAGAACTCAAAATAGTTGGATTACATCTTAACATTATTACATCATAATTTGTTCCCATATAACACTGTGTTTACTCTAAACATTTCTTTACAAAACACAAAATCAGGGTTTTTTTTACTGTAAGGACATATTATATTATATGACTTTAAATAAACAACAATTATATTTTTGCAGTGCTTTCTAAAAATGCTTCTAATACTCTTTTTTTAAATCCATTGTTTATGTCCTTTCTTAGAAGTTTCTTATTCCTGTGGAAACAAACTAAACAATGCAACAGCAATAACAGCAAACAAAAGGAAGTATGTTTATTTGAAAACTTGCAACTTGATTACATAATCAGTTTATGTAAGGTTGGGTTTTGAAAAACCTTTTGTTTATTTTTATCATTAAAACAGGGCTGTTTATATTTTTTCAGCCTTAAGAATCCCAAAACTTCAACATTGGAATTAATAATAAAAAACAATGACATAAACAAATGCAGAGAACGAAAAAAAGGAATCGTAATCACCTTAGTTCCAACAATGACATGCCTATCACCAGGAACAAAACACGAACATAGACAATAATCAGACTCTAACGTTCGAATACACTTTTGTGAATGGCTAAGTGTGAAAAAAAGAATGAACTTTGAAAAAAAAACAATTTTAAATTAGAAATCAAAATTTTATTGTGACATGGAATAAAAAACATGCTCAAAAGTAAGTGTAAAAAAATCCAAAAAAGAATTGAAAAACTAAAGAAATACCGGTTCCATATTTTCACCGATTCAGCACTGCCGCTCAGAAGAAGTGTGGCATCAGAATTAAATGATAGTGTTCTATGTGGAAACCAAAATTTTAATGGATTAAACAACCAAAACAATTATAAACAATAACAAGCAAACAATAATAATAATGCAGAAAAAAAAATTAAATAACAATACACAAACAATGATTGCCAGTCCAGTGGAGAAGGATATTCAGAAGGACAGAAGGGTAGAAACGAAAGACGAAAAGATAACAGTTACACTAGAGGGTGTACAAATCATCGAACCGCTCACTTCGTTCACTGTATATCATCAAAGAAAGCTGTTAATGGAAAGGGGCTTTTAATAGAGACATTATTCAAGATATATAATTTTGTTGTTTTTGTTTTTGTTTTTTTATTATTTTTATTTTTATTTCCAATTGACCCTTCACAAGTCAACCAAAGAATATACTATCTTCCAAACAACACCAACCTGATGTCAGTTCTGTGTCCCATATTACAAACTACTGTCGCTAGTTGACATTCTGGAGGTTGTGTTTCCAGAGATACTTTGTAATATCCAAAAGAATTACTTGTATACAGGAGAAGCAACTACATGAAAAAAGAAGTTAAACTACTAAACATTTTGATCATTTCATAGAAATAAAAAAAAATTATTTACAGGGGCATCGTGTTTCTATTCGTTTTTGAATTTGAAATGAATGAATGAATGAATGAAAGGTCAACACGATGAGTTTTTTAAGCTGCAAATGTTTCATTCCGGACATCATCTTCCATCAACAATGTCAGTGATAAATAACACACAATTATCAGAAAATGTTAAAAGAAATCGCAGCAACCTAAAATTAACAAAGAATCATTCTTTTCACCTTTAAATCCCCTTTACCATCATAATAATGACTGCATGATCTAAGAGGAAAAAAAAACATGTGTTGATTACATACACATCATGATAGCATTGGCCTTATATGACACCATCAATGATAACATGCAGACACACTAATACATTGACATGAACGTTTTATCACTATCTTGTACATCTCCCAGTAGCATCCTTATTGAATGCTAATGCCTCTCAAATTATCTTAAATCAACCCATGGAGAATCTACAAATGATACAGTTTTGGTAGGCAAATAAATATTTTCTTCATAAATTAAAAAAGACTAATCCAGATCAAGTATTAAGAAAACAAATGAACTCAACCACAGTGACTGATTATAAGATGGCATGCAATATAATCACAAACCTTTATCAAAACCAAGAGTAATGATGTATTACCTTAACTTCTGTTTTAATTGAAACGCTTGAACTTTTTTGATTTCATCACCAACTTCTTGCTCAACAGTAATGTCCATCTAAAAGTTAAAATAACATTTCTAGGAAAACAGATACATCTCAGTGGGCAAAATCTTCAAAATGTCTCTGTGGAGAAGTGTTTTTTATTGAAACAGCAGGCAATATTGCTTGCCATTCCTATAGAAAACACTCCTCCTCAATAGACTTTTTGAAGATTTTGCCAACTGGGATAATAAGTGTTGATTCATGAATGGCTCTGAATCTTTTTTTCTTTTAATTTAGAAACAATGCATAATACATGGGTATGGTTACACAAGACCATCATCTGGGATAACAATTGATTTTACTTCGAGAAATGAATTGAGGCATGCATAATGCAGTCATGCCCCAATCATTTAAAGTTGGCCGTTATTCCCACAAGTTGTTCATTGCATATCATTATAATCACAACAACGGTACCTTTTCAACTTGTTCAGCTTCAGGTTTTTTCCTAAGGGAAACAAAGACTAGTCAACATTGTTCCAATTATTATAGTCAGTCAAGTTATTAGCCAATAATATTTCAATAATATTTCAACGCTGTATCTTCAAAATTATATATCCAAATTCTTTAATGAAACCTGGTTTTTCTTTTATACTAACAAAACAATTAGCAAAAATATATGAACAAACTTTGGTATACTTTTGATTCTTTATAATTTTTTTCAATCTCTTTCGTAATGCGGTTTTTATTTCATCAGCATCAAGTAACTTAAAGACTTCCAGAGTTGAGTCAGTTCCCTGAAAATGAAAACAAACAATTTTGAGGAATAATCAAATGACCTTTTTAGGTCATAGCTTTACTTAGCAGTAAACCAAATGCTCATGTTATAAAAACAACCATGGAGACTTACGTGACAAGTAAGGTACTTCGAATCTTTATCTAGACACAATGACATGAGTCTTCCTCTACCTTGTCGCATGATAGAACCAAGGAACTCACATGCTATAGGATCCTGAAATATATAGATATAGTTTTCATTGGCAATAATTGGCTGTAACTTCCAAGCTTTTCCATTGACAACAAAGTTTTGTACCTCTTTCTTAAGAGTCTGTCTTTCTATTTTGTATACACGTAATTCTGAGTCACCACACCCAGTGATCAGCCTAGTTTCATTGTTTACAATGGAAATTTGCCATACCTTAAAGATAAATGTTCAAATTAAAGTCCTACTGGAAGATGTATAGGAATATTGGAGTGAGAGAGGATAACAGAAAAAATATAAAAATGATTTGATTGATGTAAGATTGTGTGCATTAGTAGTGCACTCTTTCTAGCCCACATGTATAAAGAACTCTTCTCAAAGCTCAAATTAATAATCACTTGTGTTTGTTAGTATAAGACTCATTCAAAATAGTAAATCTATCAGTTTAAGGCCATATTTGCATTGTTTAGCCCCCCCCCCCCCACCCACCCCCCCCCCCCTATTAAGTGTAGATCCCTTTCAATTGTAGCCTTCACCAGAAATAAATCTGTAGGTACACCCAAATAGTTTAAGGAAAAAGAAAAAGGTGAATGAGCAGAAGGCCATAGCTAAGTTAAGTTTACCTCACTTTTATGTCCAACAAGTGTTAGAAAGCAATGCTGAGTTTCAAGATCCCAGAACTTCACCAACATATCCTTGGAACTAAAACGAGTCTCCATAGCATAAGAAGAATAAAATGGTTATACATTAACATTTCCTTGATGATAGTTTTTTGATAAATTTACCTTGTAACTAAAACATTATGAGTTTTCATGATTACTGTACTGGTAACCATTCCTTTGTGACCTTTCAATCTGTCAAAAAAACATAAAGTGGGCGATACACAATTTGTTGAATCAAATTTGATTTGTCGAATTCAACAAGTTTGAGTGTGTATCAGCACAGATTTTCAATTCAAGATTCAACATGTCTATTTCAACATTTTTAAAAGTCAATCAATATATCACATAGTGTTATGTTGACGTTTTTTTTAAAAAAAATGAGTGAATTATGAACAATTTGATTTTGACAAATTGGAACGGTGTATCACAAAACTTTCAAATTTGACAAGTTGAATTCAGAAAATTAAAAGCAGTTTAAAACACATCGACACGTTGACTGTGTAAAAACGAAAAAAGTTGCAGAAAATAATGTACCTATATAAACCTCGTTCACTAACAATATCCCAAACTGTAACATCTGTATCCTACAAAGACAAATAAAAACAATAGATTCTGATTCTTCTTCAAATCTGTAGAAGAAAATTAAAATTTTGTGAGAACAGCCATCTGACAAATACAAATTTAGAATCAATTTTTTGGTAAATATAATATAAGGGTGTTACTGAATTATAGTGTCTGTTTGATATGAATTGGCAAAATTAAAGGTAAGGCTATAAGAATCAGGAAGCTCAGAAGTTTTACGTGAAGAAACACCTTATTTTGGCTTATAATCTAACCTTCACAGCTATTATATACATTATGTAAGCTTTTATACTGATGTACTTTGTGATGTATGTTATCATAGATTTCCTTTGGGGTCTTTTGGGAGTGAAGTGCCCTTTTTCATGTAAGCAAACTTTCATAACAAAGTCAATTGGGAAAATCTTTTGCATGGTCTAATTGGTTTATCAAACGGACTAACACCCTGAATATACATACAGCTGATCCAGATACCAATCGCGTTCCATCTGTGTTAAAAGATAGACTGGATATTAAAGACTTGTGACCACTAAAATTCAAAATGGGAAAAATTATATGAAAAAACTTGAAACAATGCTTACAGGATCAGTGTTTTTTGGCAACATAAAAACATAACTCACCAAAATGAAATATCAGTAGTAGTTTTAAGATTCCAAAGTTTAATTGTGCCATCAGAAAAGCTATCGAAGTGAATGAAGATTATCACATACATAAACATGCATCAATAAATGTGATCGTAAAGAACCAGTTATGATACACTTACCCAGCTGCAATAAATGAATTTTCGTCAGACTTGGCCAAGCATGTTATTTCACTTTTGTTTCCATTCAATGTTAAGACCTGAAAAAAAATAATATTACTAAATATAAATTGTCTTTTGTTTATTATACATTAAAAATTGACGAGCCCAAATTAATTGCCTTAAAAAAAACAGAAAGGAAAAATCAATTGTTGTGACATAATTAGAATATACAATATTACTCAGATCTGTATCACTAAAATAAGGAAATTCAAACTTAAAATTTACTTATTGCATGGTGCATAAATGTATATACCTTTTCAACTCTTTTCACATCCCAAATAATCACATTATTTAATGCGCCAGTAACAGCATAAATGCCAGTTTTCTGAATCCACGGTAACTGATCTAACATCAATAAATTGCATCTTGCACTTCCAATGACACCAAAAGATGTAAGAGGAGCATATCGTTTATATGTTTTTGACAGCGGCATTTGTTATTATTTTTACTGTATGGAAGAAAACATGACGGCTATGTGGTAATTGCACAATAAACGCATTTTTTTTCTTCGATGAAGTATTTTTTTGTCAACAAGACAAGCTCTTCATCTTGGAAAACTGGTCTGAGAACACTGTTGATAAATGGCTAGAGGATGTTTGTACATGAAGTTGCTTTAGCGCTCTTTTTTTTACAAGATATATGGCATCAGTATTAAGACAGGTCACAAGTGTTTAGACAAGTCAACAAGACAATGACTTTCGTTCTTCAGCAAAAGAAAACAATGGAAAATTATGAAATTCTCAAGTGGTACCATTCTATCTAGTATAAAGAATCGATCTTATTAAGAACCAGGTAAAATCATTCTGGTGATTCAACTTGCGAAAGCTGTTAGAAAAGAACTTATACAGAAAAAAAACTAAACAGACCTTTCAAATTACATAACGATGAAACGATGAAATGAAATGTTAATTAAAAAAATGTTTAAACTCATAATCCTATCAACTCTTCTAAAACAATACCTAAAACAATGATCTACAGTAATAAAGTATCTATTTTCTAATTTGTTTCTTCCTCTAAACAGTGCCTTGATTAAATTCAAGGCACAATGTAGAATGTCTCCTGTGCCACAGTAAATGAATCTGGAGGTATCACATGGTTGGTATTGTGTTCTATTGTGTTTCCCGTGTCGTCTCTAGCTAACACTGTGTCAGGTTTCCATGTTCTTCCCGGTTTGTGGAGAAGCTTACTCAATCACAACTTTATTATTAGAACTGCACGATTATATTCTTAAGGCTATAGATGGAGGAGAAATCGGCAATATTTACAGACTATTCTAATATATTAGAAGAATAGTCTGTAAATATTAATATCCTTTTTTGAAAAATCTTGTTCTTGTTAGAAAGCAATCTGTACGAAGGTCCAAATGTGTCATACATGGTGGACGACGCGGGAACAAATATTACTTGCAAACGTTTCGCAAACGTTTTGAATAAAAATTACTAGATTAACTTTTTCTGATGTACTCATCTCATTCTTTCAATAAATAAGCACCCACGAGGTTTTTCTCTCTTAGATAACACCATCTTTATTATTTTACAAATTGCAAAAAAAAACACGGCGCCGGAATGAGCTGCTTTAGTTCACACTAGACTTGTTTCAAGTCTACACAGAGTTTAAACGAAGGCTAGGTTGGCAAGCACGTGTGTTATTTCATCAGCAGATTCAATATGTTTACTCTTTTACTTTGCACTACTGTACTACAATTTATAAACAAAGGCAAGTTTTGACGCTGTTGTCTATTTCTTTCTATAAGATCATTTTTACCTTGATTTTAACACGATGATAGATGTGCAAAAAGTGCACGCATCTTTGGTGTGTTGCATCATGCATGTTCTTCTTATAATACACTTGGAAACTTCCCAAGAGAGAACCTGTACAGGTTCCAAACATGTTCTCATATTTTCTCAATATTTTATTTTGACTCTTCTTTCGTGTGTGGTGATGCTTTCCTGCCACGCTCTGACATGATGATGAAAACATGGAGAACAATATTGGTCTTGATAATCAAACACCTTTAGCTACATAAACAACTCTAACATTAGATATTTGATAGCTGAGCTGATCATTATTGTTGAGAAATTATCAAAACAGTGTAAATCATATGGAATCCATCTGTCCGCCAATCTATCTATCTATCACCTAGGTATGGTGACAAGAATAGAATTGATAAGAAAGTTTGAAAATTTTCATTGTGGTCTTTTACATCATGAAGTTGTTTTTGTTTTTTATTTTGAATTTTTTATTACTTACTAATCTCTCCAATTTCATTTATTTTAATGACAAAAACTTGTATTATAGTTTATTAAAGAGGTTTACATTGCCAGGAAAGTGTCAGAAGTTGACGGTCTAGAGGGTATGTCAAAATTTGAAGCTCCTCCACAATATTCGACATACCCTGGATCCGCTGCTGGATTATTGAGTTGCTAATTATCGAGACATATCAAAAGCAGTAACTTAATCTATAAAAATTAATGATTGTATGAATGGCTTGTACGTGGTTTGAGCAATAAAAACAACAAGCAAAGTTGAAAATCTTGTTTATCAAAGATCAAAAAACAAAAGCGTGTATCTGCAACTTATCTTTAGGTATTATGTACTGCAATTTTAGATGCAAAATTCAATCATTAGCTATTTTACTTACTGTAGTTATGTTCTTATAGCTTACAATGGTGATAAAACACCCATATTGGACACTGACAAAGTTCATTGTACCATTGGCATTTACAACAATAGCTCAAGATGTTGGTGAACAGGTAAATTTTAATCAGATTTTTTAAACTTGTTTTAACCAAGTATTAAAAGGCAGGAAAATATACAATGCTTATATATTGTTAGTAAACAAAGGATCAAAGAATCTTAAAAATTAAAATATAATGCCTTGCTCAGAAAAAACAGACTAATTGATTGCTTCCACATAATTGGTTGTTAGAATAAAACCATTGGAACAAAAAACCAATGCCTGTCTCAGAGTGATGATTTACAATCAGTTGTCGTTTCTCTAGTGCTCTGGGGGGCTTGTGACCATTAGAAGATGAAACTACCAATAACAATTAAATTTGTCAGCAAAAAATGGCAGGGACCTGGGGCCAAACCAGAGTAAACCATGACATATTTTTTTCAGTTTATTTGCAAATACAGATATTTGTAACTTTTGTGCAAAATTGTGACAGTATATATATCACTAAAATTCCCTGACACACAAATCTGTACAGATTTCCTCAGTTATCCCCATTGGTTATCAAGAAATTTGCCTATAACTTTGGGTATACAATGTAATAGTTTCACTCTGTTGTGCAAGAGAGTATAACATTGTGGACTTACATTGCGCATCCACACAAGGAAAGCTTGGTGACTAACCTTGTTTTTCCAATTATTTTATTTACATAGCCATAGTGAACTTTCAGTATTAGTACATAGGTATATATACTTAATTAAAAAAAACAAAGCAAAGTTAATTGTTTGGTTTTTTAAAAAATAGTTGTTTTAAGGGGTTCAGGCTGATTTAAACAATCTCTTTGAAAATATGAAGCTTCGTGCAAAATGAATTTCAGTTTTATGAACGTCAATAATATGGCTATCACTAATACATGAAGCTGCCAGAACCCACCAGGAAGTGACTAGAACTGACTAGGAACACACCAGAACCAAACAGGATATAGCAAATCAGGTATCTTGGGTTACATTTGTCAAGACATGGCATTAAAAACACGGGAAAATCGGATTCATAAATGGAAATTTGCACTAACAAACCTCATTATAAAAAACAAAAGATTTTTAAAAAAATTAATATTATACTTCAATTTTATGCTTAAATGTTGTTATTACTGAATAGGAAAGATTTTTTGATTATCTCCTACAAGGTAATTGTTTCAGATCACACAATTATGATGAAATAATAGCTGCAAACAAATTTGTTTGTAGAAACTGGCTTTAGAATTTCGAACAGTAACAGTGAAAGAATATACACACAAAATATTATGAATTCTTCCAGCGAATATATGATATGCGGGATCCCGCATCCTGGGACTTTTTATTCTAAAATGATGAAACAGCTGGAACACATTGAATTTAAAAGAATTTTAAACAATTAAAAAATTAAAATATTTTGTCTTGTCTCATAAAAGCAAAATAAATCATCCCGCAGTTTGTTTTTGAAAAAGAAAATAACGAAAAGCAAAACAAATAAGGTTGGGGAGGAGAGAAGTTATGGCTGTTAATACAGTTGTGATGAGATCGAAAAGGCTGCGTATATGAGTTGGCCAAAACAAGGGCAGAACTGCAGCCCCTTCATCAGGATCTGTAGGAACCCTGTCAGTACACAATGATTATAATATCATCCTAAAACCATTTTGTCAAGATTATTATCTCATCAATCTTAATGTATTGTATTATATTCTTCAACTGTACAAACCAAAAATACAGAAGAGGAATGATTCATAAGTTTTTAAGTTTTGCACTTTTTCCAAGGTGTGTAAGAACTCTTTATCATAAACATATTTTTCATTTAAATATAGGCATTAAATCGCAGTTTGACTTCCTCCACAAATGCTGTAATCGAGCTTGCTAGTTTTGGAATTGCTTATAAGATTTTGTTACTGTTTACTGGTTGCATTGAAGATGTCAAGTATGTTTCAGTAGTAACATTTCGAGGTGTTAAAGAACAAAAGAAGATTATCATCTTTGTTTCCATGTTTTCAGTGTTAGCATTAAGTTTAATGCTCATTGTTGGTTCGTAATTGCTATGTTCTAATCTTTAATTTATTGCTTCATGTTTAAAGTTGTTTTTACATTCACTCAGTTTATCCAAATTCACAGCGTGTGTCATTTTGAAAACATTCAAAAAAATACTTTTAGGTTTAACATCTGTTGGTAATGTCATAATCAACGATTTCCATGATGTCTCAGATGAAGTTGGAAATAAAGCACGAAAAATTTTGTATATGCTCTCTGTCTATCCATTTCTTGATGGATTGGTAAAGATACTTTAGTTCCTGTTTGTTCAAACAGTATGCTGACCAGTATAATATTCTTCCCTTGTCGGAATTACTCGCAACGTAAAATGCTTACCACCATAGGCTTGGACACACACTGGTATCTTGATTAAAAACAAATACAGTTTGTGTTGTGGTATTGGTGCAATATCTGATGTAATCAGTCAGGTTATTGATAAAACATAGTTTCATGATTATAATACTGTTGTGTTGCTTCGTTATAATACTGCAATGGTTTTTGCATTTGAAATGTAATGAAAGTGGTGCTTTTGGATTTTTCATTCAGATACTTCTTGTCATCATTTTGCTACAAACAAATCTGAAAAATCATAACGTTGAATTAATTCCAGTTATTGCTGCTTACTTCGGTGTAATCACAAGAATTGTGGTACTTGGGGTGTCGTATTATAGATACGTCTACCCTAATCTTATGTCGGAAGGAGACGCAAATCTTTCAGAAGATGCATCAGAAAATAACAATGTAATTTTTTGTTTATTTTCTCCAGTCAACTTTATGAATCATTTTGAACAGCAAGTAACAATCATCACTTTGCTGTCTGGCTTTTCTGTTATCTGCTTGAGATATCATCATGTAACTGTCCAAGGGAAAAAAACTAACATGTAACTGTCCAAGGGAAAAAAACTAACATGGAATTTATAGATTGAAATTATAGATAATCAATTCTGAGAACAAAAGAATTACCTACCTTACGTGGATTAATTTTCGCGTGGATTAATTTTCGCGGATTTCGCGGATTTTCGAAAAATCCGCGAAAATTAATCCACGCGAAATATTCAAAAATGACACCATCCGCGAAAATAAATCCACGCGAAATTTTTCATTTTTTCCATCCGCGAAAATTAATCCACACACTTTTTTTTCTGCGAAAGTTAACCCACGTGAAATATTTACGTACGTACTAAAAGGGGAAACAGGCTGAACAAGCTAGAATAGTCTGGAACAGGCTAGAACAGTGTAGAGCACATGCTGACAAGACACAAGCTGTCTAGACATCTTTTTGAACACAAAAGTTAACCTGTCAAAAAGCAGGTGGCTTTTACCATTTTGTATGAACACCTTTTGACGCTCGTTCATGACACCTGCTTTAGTCGTTTTTTAGTCTTGACACCTAGAAGGAATCGCATCACACCGCATCGTGCAGATTTACGCACTCCTTAGAGGAGTTTTTAGAGCCATATTCCTCCGTGCTGGCTCAGTGCTGGAGGAAGTTCGCATGCTATGCATGCGCTCGGAATGTGAGCGAACGAAGAGCTTCTGCTCAGTTTCCTTCTACCAAATTTGCCTTCAAAATTTCTTCGTCCGCGAAAATAAATCCACGCGAAATATCCCATTTTTAAACCATCCGCGAAAATTAATCCACGCGAAATTAGGTCAAAAGGGGTGTCCGCGAAAATATGTCCACGCGAAAATAAATCCACGTAAGGTATAAGTTTACCTTTAATCTACCTATAATAAATAAACTATGGATTATAGATAATAGACTATAGGTAATTGTTTGCCTGATAAACATATAATATAGATAATATAGATGAAGTCATAGGTATATAGATTTATCTATAAATTCATGTTAGTTTTTTCCCTTGGACAGTCACATATTCTGAAATTTCACCCAACATTGTGAGGGCAAGTTTTTTTTTCTAAAAAATAGGCTTTTCAATTTTAGGAACTTACATATAGAAGGATATTGAGTCTGTGGGCACCTTTTATGATAATCAGGATGGTGCAAAGAGTAAGTCGTCCACTTGTGAATTTAATGGTTGCAAGAGATCGTGAGGATGGCTTTACGCAGAAAGATGGTGTACAAGTATGGATTTATAATGTAGATTGTTAATCTCAGTAAGATTCAGACTAAGGTTTCAATTTTGTTTCTCAAACTATCAATAGTTAAATATTACTTGACAGTCCTTTATTTCTTTGTAGGCACTAGCTGTTTTAACAATTATATGGCCAATTCTACATGTCCCATACGGATGGTTGAATGAAACGCGTGTTTTAGAAGCGACATTTGCAACAGTGAGTGTAAAAATTCACTCCTAGTATTATTATTATTAAGTTCAGTTGATTGGAATACTAGCTTCAAACAAGATTTTACAGTGTTGTCGTAAACATTCCAAGGAGAAGTATGTTGAATACAAGAAAAACGATGTCCTATCCAATAGGTCTGATAAAGTGACAAAAATGATATAACTCTTTGTTTTTTTTCCTAGAAAAATGAAAACGGACAAGTCGAAATCCCTGCTCGTCAAATTCGTCTATTTGGGTTTGGAGCTAGCTGTTTATCACTTGGGGTATGTGCAACATCCATTGACTTATCTGCTGTTTGGCTATCTTGAGTTGCAGAATTCCAAAGAACTGTAGCATGTGCCAAAAATTTCTTTATTCTCAAGTTCTAAAAGCTGTTCTTAATACTAGCTTGCTATATAATGCAGAATTAGACATTCTACTTTCATTCATATGCTAGTTTTCTATGTAAATGAATGAATCCTGACATTGAATGAGACTAGAGCTGGTTGTTAAAAGATGGTAAATGATAGAGTTATAAGTGGTAGTTATGCAGTTAAAACTGTAAAATGTGTACAATTTTTAAAGCCTTTTCTTAGGCGATGCTTCTTTTGTTTTGGATACCAGGAATAGCTGCTAACATTTTATCGAATGTTTCCAACATCGATGAAAGTCTGATATCATTATGTATTGCACCATTAAAGATTGCATCATTTCTGCCTATACCAGGTGGGTGAAACATGGCTAGGTGAAACCGTTGTCATTAGAAAATCCCTTCTGTCCCTGGTTATAACAACCTATTGCCCATTTTCTCTTTGACCTTTTTTATATCTGACTATAACCCATGACAAATTACATCCACTACACAGTAATTATTTACTGTGATGGGACAAAAGTGAGTGGACAACAGACTAAAGTTCGTTTAAGTTAAAAAATACCAACAATAGAATTTGTCAATAGGCTTCCAGAACAGGGAGGTTTCTACTGGGTATGGTCAAACCTCTGAAGTAACTTCTGAATGAAAAAGTGAAAGTACTAACTTTACGGGCACGAAATTTATTTTCTTTAGTATCTGTATAGGTAGGTTTTCCTCCTTTGCAATTTCTTCACCAAATCACTTTTCTTAGTGAACATGAATCATGTCCGAAGTTCCTAATTGAGTTTTTCAGCATTGCAAAATGATTTGGAAATGTTATCAATCAGTAACTATTAACCAACTTTTCTTTGTAATAGTGATTTGCAGATCTTTATGCACTGGTTGGTTGCTAAGCATAAAACGTACATCCGTTCTTTATCCAAGTGGTTTTTTCAGACTTGGACTGATCCTAACTCTTCTTATTGTCATGCCGAAACTTGGGTGAGCAACACTTTTTGTGTGTTTTGCACCACGGTACATAAAATTTATGCTCTTCTTTATTTATTTATTTTTTGAATCTATAAGCTTTGTACAACACTGTTTGTACATTAATTATCTCCCTGAAATTTACGATATTCTTGACAAACAGTTTTTTTCCGCATTGTTTTTTTTGTTTCGATTAATTCATTTGGTGTGCAATTTTTATATACATTGCATCTTGACTCGAACCAGATGGAGAATTCAATCTTAAATTCTCTTTTAAGATTGGTATGCTGGTTTTTATTATTTGCACTGTTTGATGGTGTCATTGTTCATTGCTCTCTAGAGTTCACGGTGCTGTACTTGGTGCGTCTGTGTTAATCGCTGGCTTCTTGATAGACGCTTTATCTGTTGTGGTTGCGGCTGCTTGTGTAAAATGGCGAAAAGTAGGGATGTGTTTGTTGTTGGCGTTCTCCCAAGGAAATGCATTTGTTAGTTAAATATTTTTATAGGAAAGTCAGTCCACGAACTTTAAAGTGGGTGGGCGAAATTTTCGTAAGAACACATGTTTTCTAAAGATCTTTAGTAAACGTGGCGATCTAGGAAAACAGGAAAACGTTTAGAAAATCACGTTCGTTTTTTTTGCTCCGGAAATTGGTGTTTCAGAAGGGAAAAAAAGATATCAGTACCATTTTTTTTATGCAACACGAATTCTTTTGTATCTCATTTTTAGGCCAAAGTTAACAATGTAAAAGAGGAAAGGTAAGTCCAATGATGGCAGGATCGTCAATATCAAAGTTAAATTAATAAATTTTAGTAGCAAAAAGGTAAAAATAACAATAACGATAAAAAAGAAACAGGCCATATTTATTTCTCATTTCATTTTGTTTCAGGAAAGCCATATTAGATCTTACCAAGTGCGATGTATGTTACGAAACTGGTTTGTAAAACTGAACTCGGATAACTGAACAAATCAAGAAAAGTTGAAAGCTACGCTCATCGTTCCCCCCAATGCACACACACACACACGCACACACACTGATGCTGCACAGCGACTTTTATGAAATTCAAACGCAATGTGGTGTTACAGAAATATTCTGACACCATTTGTTCGTACCATATTATAAAAGAAAATATTTGTTTTTATTATGATTCATAGTAAAGTTATGAACTCCTGTGTGTACTTGCGGCGCGGAAATCCTCGAGGAAATCTTTTTCTTCTTCTTCGAACCTCCAATAAATAGACTAATGAACATTGTTCGAGTTCTGGAGAGGTTTTGTATGTTTGCATTATGATCTCCAACCTGGTTTCATTTGCGTTTAGTATTTTGTTTTATTACCCGCGTCGCAGGGCTGAATTCGATACAAAACGTTCGCGCAATCCTATATTGAAAATTGAAAGGAGAACAGATGAAGAACCTACGAAAATTTGACTCTGGAAATGAATGGAGATTTCCCCGCTTCTCGACAATTCTTCTTCTTCCTCTCGCTCGAAGTTGCTGTATTCTATCTAGATAGACTTCGTTTCGCTCGTCTTCTTAAAAGCACAAAAAATACCGTCAAAAACAACTTTCTTTTAAAAATATAAACTTCCTTAAATGATGATGGAAGTATCCATAAATGAATTTTCACACATGTCCTCATTTCGAAAGACCACTTTCTAGTGTAGGAAAGAACTCTTTTGGATAAACATCAGTAAAATGACACACAAAATAGATAACCCAGGGGTTCTTGTCTTTCTGCCTAGACGGCGAGCTGTATATGGAAAAGGCAAGAAGCCCAGACCAGGTCGAGGTTGGATATGGCATTAATAGAGAGCTAACGCAACTACGAAGACGGCTACGGGAGTGAAACTTGTGGAACAAAAAATCAAAATACAGAAACGAGGCTAATATGACGTAATTAATTATGAGAAATGCCATGATAGTGACCGTCAATAGGAGTAGCTGTTTTTTGTCTTCAAAAGGATTCGGTTACGTGGAAGGTTTGATAACAATACTCTCATTCGATTCACTCCAGTATGGAATGAAAGGTGGTTCAATATCAGGAAATTCAATGTTAACCTTTGTGCTATTTCGTATTCGATATGCTTCAAGTGTCGCATCAAAACCACGCTCTACCGCACCAGAATTTGACGCCGCATTCTCTGATCGGACAACCCTTTTCATTTCGTCATTAATCTCATCATCCTTTGTCATAGAAAGAAAGAAAAATTATTTACTGGGGACATTATTATGAGCAGTCGGGGGGATGCGTGGTAAATTAAATTTGAATTGATCCAGTAAAAAGGCAGCGTATCAGCCCATTGGGAGTAATTGACTTGACTGGCACTGGCGCTCGCGCAAGTTAGAGCAACGCTTTACACACATCTATCACGGTAAGTCAACTTCCTAATTGCAAGTCGGCGGCGGGCAGAATAGCCAATCACTACGGATGGAAGCCATAGGACTCAAAACAACCAGTAACTTACTTACTAACCAGGGTTAATTTACGGTATATGCTATGTATAAGCAGAACGAAAGTGACGTAACAGAATTTTTCATAAATTACGTCACCTTCGTAGTGTACAACTCTGGCCTTGCTTTCAATCATCATAATAATGGCGTTCTTATGCATAATAATAATAATAATAATAATAATAATAATAATAATAATAATAATAATAATAATAATAATAATAATAATAATAATAATAATAATAATAATAATAATCGATATATTTCTAGCTCCATAATTTACATGGTTCTTTTTCTAGAACGATTCAGATCGTTCCTTTATTGGCAGCCATGGTATGCTGAGTACGTCCTTGACGTCCGCACGTTTGTTCCAAACGAATCCAGCAGCAGCATTTTGCACTTTCTGAAATCGTTTTTGGAGATACTTGGTAGGTTTTGGAGAATTGCGTTGCCATAGTCTAGTTTTGAAAGGATGAGAGTTGTTGCTAGCTGTTTCCTTAGATTAAAGTTTACCAGTCTTTTTAGGTTCCGTAGGGTTTTTAACGTTATATAGCAATATTTTACCACATTGTTGATGTGTTCATTCCAGTTAAGATGTTGATCGAATGTGACACCTAATAATTTTGTAGACTGTATTTGTTCTAGATTATCACCATTGCATGTTATATGGATTTTGTTCTTATCAAGCTGGTGTGTTCGGGAAAGTTGTTTGGTAGAGAAAGTTATTAACTTTGTCTTCTTGTTATTAAAGAGGAGGTTTGATGACGAAGACCATTTTTGAAGTTCATTTATGTCATCTTCAAGTTTCTTGGTTAAATCTGGGAGTGCTTTTGGAATCGAATGGATGTTTAACGCAAAGCCAGAGTTAAGAATATTTGAATTCTTATCGTTGATTTGAACGTAATGTGATCGGTTTGAGAGGTAGTCAGTGATCCAGAAAAGGAAGGATTTTGAGATATTCAGTTTGTGGAGTTTATAAATTAGTGTTTTAAAGTCAATTGTATCGAAGGTTTTTGAATAATCTGCAAAAATAGCGATCGTTATTTCACCCTTGTTCATGGCTTGGAGTATATCATCACGTAGTTTTAGGAGACAGGAGATGGCAGAATATGACTTTCGAAAACCGAACTGTGTTGATTGGTAGAGTGATTGTGAATCTATGAATTCACAAAGTTGTTGCAGTACCACTCTTTCATAAACTTTAGATAAAACGGGAAGGACTGAAATTGGACGATAATCAATTGGTGACGAAGGATTTGCGACTTTTGGAATCGGTGTGATTTTTGCTTGTTTCCACTCGTCAGGAAATTTGTTGGTTCGGATGAAGTTATTAATGATGTGAGTCAATGGTGATATGATGTGTTCTTGTACAGGTTTTAGAAGATTAATTGGTAACTGGACCTGTAGAACAATCGTTACGTATTTTCTGAATGGCTTGTTTGATTTCATCATAGGTTGTCAGCCTAAGTTTGAAGGCGTTTTCGCTAGGTTCAGCTAGATCATGGATTGCATTATCAAGTACTTTCATTGATTCTGGCTTTTTGTTAGTTAGTTTTTCGGCTACTTTGTTGAAATGGTCGTTAAGGTGATCTGGGTCTTCGGTTATTGGTTTTGGGTTTGGTTGTAGAATCCTGTGTATAGTCTGCCATACTTTTTTTGGACGTTTTGACGATAATGCCTTTTTGTAGAACGTACTTTCTGCTATTTTTATGCTTAAATTTAATTTATTCCGGATGTTTCTATAAGCGTCCCAGTCGGATTGATTCTGTGTCCGATGTGCGGCCTTTCTTAAGGTGTTTCTTTCTTCAAGTCGTTGTGACAGATCAAGGTCTTTTAGCCAGGGAGCAGGTGGTCTTGTCATCTTGTATCGTTTCAGTGGTGCATGACGATCAATACACTCAATCACTAGTGAGTTGAAAGTATTTAATTGTTCACATGGATCATCGAATGCATATATGATGTTGAATAGTATGTGGCTGAAGTCCATGCAGTATTCTTCTAATGAGAAGTTTTTGAAATTTCGTACATATTTGTGTCGAGGTACGAACATGTCGCTTCGAATGTTTATTATTGCAAAGGGAGCATCGTGATAACTGAAACAGAGAATGACGTTTGTATGCAAGATCTTTTTAGGAATATTGGTGATGATATGATCAATTAGTGACACACCTTTTCTTGTTGGTTTGTTCACTACATTTTCCAAGCTAAATATCTGAAGTATGTCTCTGTATTTGTGAGTCGATGGAGTGTTCGATAACAGGTTGATGTTAAAATCTCCACAGATTATGATTGGACCACCCCACAAGTTGTTGACTTGGTAAGGATATTTTCAAATTTTGGTAACCACAGGTCTTTGCTTGCTTGATCTGCGCTTGGTTGGTAGACTATTCCAAGTAAAAATGAATGGTTTTTGTTTTTTCCTTTTATTTCCAACCAGAGATGTTCGATGTCTGGATCTATTCTGTGTATGTCTTTCCAGACTTTGTATTTAATTTTGGTCGTGATATATAACGCCGGCCCCTCTTTTTTTTGTCACGGTTGACGTACTCTATGTTGTAACCTGGAATTGTGATGTAATTCAGTAAGTTTGGATCACCTTTCAACCATGTTTCAGAAAGTGTCATAATGTCGAATTGGTGTTGTTCCATAAAGTATTGGAACTCATCAAAGGAGGGTGAAAGGGAACATGTGTTTAAGTGAGCAAAGCTGGTGTGATTTCCGTAGTTGTTGATAGTTTTGAGTTTGTTTTCATGAGAAGTCATATCTTGTGAATCATCATGTGTTAAGTAAGGGTAATTGTGAAAAGGTAATGTTTGCCAGAGACAATTTGGACATGTCCATAATGATGGAATGCGACAATTAACAAAGCGTATGTCGATATTTTTGACACATTTGTAGTGAGTGACAGATCGACACTTACAACATTCCATTCGTTTGTTGTTGCATCTTACTGTTTTTGAGCGTTGATTACAATATGTTGGTCCAGGATTTCTTTCGATATCTCCAGCCAACATAATTCTGTAGGTTGGATCTTGATTCTTGTAATAATGAATTGGTGCTGACCATCATGTTCGTTTACATTTAACATGGTTGAAGTTTACGTTCATAGCTTGGTTACTTTTATTCGTCACTTCACTGCAACCGCAATAAGCTAGCGACAACAATGTCAAGGCAAGAAATATAGCTTCTTTCTTCGTTTTTCTTTGAGAAATCTTATAGAAATCGAACTCAGTAAAGACCCAATTGCTCCTATCTCAACCTTGTTCAATTTCTATAGATTTAATGAAAATTGCAAGAAGGAAAACAGTAATTCAAATTAAATTTGAGAAAATTTTTTCGCAGACGTCAAGAATTAACGTCCATTACGTTGAAACCCCTGGAATCAATAATAATGATCGTCAAATTTTACGACCCCAAGACATTACAATCGACTCGCGCTATCACAGAAAATTATGACATTTTTGCTCAGTTCATTATTGGTTCAAACTTTAACTCCAATGTTTAACTTACTTTCGTATATGTATATTTGTTGTACATACATTTGTTGTACATACATCTTTCATAGATCTTCTGTTTCATGTCAGCATTTTTTAGTTCCTCAGGGAATATGGCATACCGGAAAAACAGGACCTTCGTTCAACACTTAAAATTTAACAAAAAGCAAGCAATTCCTTTTTGTCAGTTCCATAAAAATCAAATTTTTTAAAGTATTCAAATTATCGCAAACAAAACCTACGAAAAACGAAACAACACGCTTTCGAAATTCTCCCCTAATTAATATGGCATTTTATTTTATTTTCCTCTCTAGCTGCTTTCGAAACGTGATTGATCACACAACAAAAACGTTCCATTATTCAGAAATATTCGAAAAGACAGGCCATATTTAGCTTATGAACAAAAAACGAACTGAATTTTCTGAAAAAGTCCGAGACAGCGAATGAAATGCGCTCTAGGGACCCCAAAAGTTGCTCAAGATTGTTCGAGATAACGGAATTCGAGAACAATTTTAAGAGTTCTAACCGTTATAATGCTGAAGAGACGGCGACTTTTGTTCGAGATAGCGAGAGTCGACTGCATGTCGTTTTATCATATTCGTAAAACAAGTTTTTGCGAATATTAACAATTCTACATAGGGATGCCACTGCTATGTTTGCCTCGTGCGTACGCCCACCTACCTGCTTCTCTTTATGTAAGAAGGTTTTGAAAGCTTCAGAATCCAGTAACATACGAGCTAATACATTATTTTTTCCACACAACTGCTGTACATTGGTTTGGATCGATTTCGACATAGTGTCATCGCCTGTCGGTTGCAATCCGAATGAGTGCAGGACCAATCCAACTTGCCTGTAAGCATAACATACTGTCGTCAAATTAGGATACATTACAGGCTTTTTTATGCCGGTCCTTAATGGCGTTCAAAGGGCCACCGTTAGATGTTTGTCTGTGAAGGTTTGACCGTGATCTTTTGAAACGATAACGCCAATAAAGACCGGCGTAAAAGGGTGTTAATTTAGTCTGGCGTAAGAAGAGCCTATAAGGTAGCCGGGAGTAGTTTTTGGGAGTCTAGATAGATGAAAACATAAAAGGGAGAAGGCATATTAAAATAATTGAAAATAAAGTCTAAAATAAAAATATTGCCTTGATCCATAAAGCTAATCCATTTCTTAACTTTCATTGCCTGAAGAACCTGTATTACAGCTTTGTAAATACATATATCGCATTTGTAACATTGTGTGGGGTAGTAATAATTTCACAAAACTAAAAAAGCTCTACAGTAAGCAAAAACATGTGTGTCGCATAATATGTGGTGTAGATAGATACACCAACTCAGAACAGGAAAACATAATCCTCAGATCGCACATGTTAGTAGTCTGGATTATTTTTCTCCTTTCAGTCAACAGAAGAATACTCTCCAAAAGCATCTCTTCTATAACTTTTTTATATGGAAAGAATGAAAAATTATCAATTTCAAGAATTATCAATTCAAGGTACAGATTCGAGGTACATCACTTCAAAAAAGCGGCGAAAGAGTGCTAATTCAAGTGTCAAATATAGTTTTTGCACAATTCCACAAATGTTGGCGTACTTCTAGGTCCGCCTTTTATGTTACCTTTTTAATCGTTCATTTTCTTCTACCACCAGTAGCTCTCGTAGAACTTTCACCATTTCCTCATCGTGTAACTGTAGTTTAGTAATCGCTACGCAAGCCTCTAATCTCATGCTGTGATTCTTTTCAAAATGTAAAGCCCACATTAAACAATCTCGAATCGGTTGTGATTTGTCACCGACTATTCCAAGAGCTAACAAACATGTACAGAAAAACATTATTATCTTCAGACCAGAACATAAAGAACTAAACGAAAAAAATAATCGATGACATAGCGTCACCCATCCGCTCTTGTTTTGAAAGGCTTATTTCTCGCGAAAAACCTCATGTCTGAAAAAACGCTCAAAAACTCAATGGAAAAATAGTTTCCATTAAAAAGCCATTTATTGAAATCTCCTAGGATAAAAACACGTCGAGTTGCGCATTTTCATCAAATAGATTGCCATTATGTTGGGAACTAGTAACGAAATTAATACGATAGATGACACCCACCTTTGATGGCGTTAGTTTTGATTTTGAAATTCCTCTCTGATGATACAAGATCAACTAATATGGAACTGATTATTGGGTCGCAGAGTTTAATCTGTATAATTGTCTAAAATGAAAAAGAGATGAAAAAGATCAAATGAAAAACAATTTGTACTAAGTGCACCACGTTGGAATAACTGCAAGCTTCGAAAGACGATTTTATAAGCTGTTACTTTCTCAAAAACGACCACTTAAACACATTGGTAACTGAATAATAGTTTCTTTGGAACTTCTTGACGATGTAGGGATTACAAGTCTCTTACTTTGATGGTTTGCAGACACACAGTGTTCACAGGAGATGCCAAACACGACGATAACAGTGAGTATAGACGGTTTGTGACAAAACCAAACGCACACACCTGAAAACATAAAATTAGGCAGGAATACGATACCATCTCAAAGAACGACTTTATAATCGTGTGTGGAGAGGGACACCAATGTATTGGGGTTGAAAGCTTTGTTACTAGCACTTTTATCTCCCTGATAATTTGCAAATTGCTTTTCATTGAAATATAGATGGTAGATATTCCAACCTTTTTCAAAGCAGCTATGATCTTCTGTTCATCGGTACCTTGAAGATACTTGCACAAAGCATCATGTACGAGCTTAATAAAACGCAGAAAGAAAAAGGTTCAGAGAAGCTCCAACAAAGAGATTTCGAAATCACAAATGACTTAAAGCCAGTAACATAAAATTATCATTACAAGAAGGTTTTCCTCAAGTGTTGCTGAACCTGGCTGTCAGTAAGTTCGGTTTTATGTGTTTATACTACTGTTTCCAAGAGAACTCACGAAGCTATCACAAAGTTAAACAATAAAACAGGTCATATCATTCTTAAAGCAGGTACGCAGAGATAAAGCATGAAGAGAAACAGGAAAGAGGAGAATACCTTCCCATTCCCACTTCTACCCAATGCATTAGCAGCTGCCAAACGCACATCTCTGTTCCAATCATTCCACATGAGGTAAGAGAGTTTGTTAGCAATATCCTAAGAATGAAGTAAGTTATAATAGGTAACAAATATATAATTCATATCGCCTTTAATCATTAGGATCTTTAATTATTTATTCAAAATACATGATTTTTAAATCTTGCTACATGTACAACTAACTCACGCCAGCATCTGGAGCATCTGTTTTATGAGTATCTGTGCAGAAGCAATTTTAAAAGATTTGATAATTCATTTAACGTTTTTTAAGAAACGGATATGAATAGATAAATGGTGAAAATGACTGAATAAAGACATCATGAAATCTGTTGTTAAAACACCCAGGAAACTACTTGTGAAAGAATACATTTGAAACAACCAAAAAGTAAATATTGCCTCATGCTTTTAAGTATTAATTGAATAGCAAAACATGGCTAAAACATTCTTTTCTTCATTAGTTCACCTTTCAGAAAACACGCTAAATACATACCTGCTTATTACAAAAGAACTTACCCGGCTGAGAGTACCATTAAGCATTGGCAATATTTTACAAGCTGTTATTCGGTCTTTCCAGTTGGTGCTATTCAATTGCTCTGCCAACATATATTGTATTGACATCTGTGAAGGAAAAAAAAAAGAGAGCCTGTTATTTATAACAAACCATTTCTGAAAATATATATGCTGAAATAGTTTCGAATATGTTTGTTTGTAAAGCCTCAATGATAGTAGGAGTGTACATGTATGAATTAAGAATGTATTACGTTCAGTCTCATGCTTTTATATTTCATGTATGTTTATCCATAAGCACAATTTTTTCAAGTGAAATAGTAAGCAGTTGGGAATGTTTAAAATAGGCTGAGTGTTCTTAAATTGTAAGGCATGAAATGAACTGATTTGTTAGAAAATAACATTACTTAAGGAGGGAAAAATTTTTCACTAGTCACAGGTTCATTGATTAATTCATAGATTAATCATATATGTTTGATTACAGAGCAGTGTAAAATTGCTATGACCACTTAATCTGTAATCGTCCCGCCTAGTTGTAATCAGCCCTCTCTACTGTATTCAGCCCTGCTGTATGGAAAAGTCAAAACATAAACAAAGCTTTAAGACTCAAAGTTTTAAAATTTTGGGATAATTGACCCTAATAACAATTTATAATAATAATAACAACAATAATAACAATTTATAATAATAATAACAACAATAATAACAACAATTCATAATAACAACAATAATAATAACAACAATTTATAATAATAATAATAACAATAATAACAATAATAATAATAATAATAATAACAACAATAATAACAATAATAATAACAACAATAATAACAATAATAATAACAACAATAATAACAATAATAATAACAACAATAATAACAATAATAATAATAACAATAATAATAATAATAATAACAATAATAATAATAATAACAATAATAATAACAATAATAATAATAATAATAACAATAATAATAACAATAACAATAATAATAATAATAATAATAATAATAATAATAATAATAATAATAATAATAATAATAATAATAATAATAATAATAATAATAATAATAATAATAATAATAATAATAATAATAATAATAATAATAACAATAATAACAATTATGGAATAATAGACCCTCATCAAAAACTGTCAAAATAAAACTTAGGCTATTAATCCCATATTGCCCTCAAGGTAAAGCTATTACTAGAACTAATGCTATAGACATGATGACATTGATGATGTAAGAATTGCAAAGAAGAATTATGCCAACTTACTGTAAAATAACTAATGTGTTTGAGTAATCTTTGAGATTTCTTAGCTTTCATGCAGTCGGTACCTTTGACATGTGATAAAAGTTCCATTATGATACAGTCATTGTGGTGTTCATATTTAGCAAGGCACTGTACTGCTATCCATCTTTCTCCAGTCTCACCATGTTTAACAAAACGAATAAGCAATTGAGTCACCTACACACAGTAAGTTATATTTCCTTCATATACCATTGTATTCAACGAGAGTTCTATCACTTAATTTTCAGACAAATTTAGATTTGATATGGGCTTTAATTTCAAGAAGTGAAAAGGATATTGTCAATGAAAACAATACCTTTTCGTCACCTCTGTCGATGCCAAATAGCGTAACAGCTGCTGCAAGAGCAACACGAGGACAGCTGTCATTTAACATCTCTATCAATCTTTCTGCAATTTGATCTTCTGATGATGGATTTTCGTCAGTGTTTTTATCTAAATGAATTATGAACAAAACTTGTGAAAGAAGTTATAAGGCATTGGAAGTTATACACAATATATACATATAAACAATAAGGGTAACATTAAGATCAATGATAGCATTATAAAAACATATAATTATCTTTTAAAAAAACATTATCTTTTTTAACAAAGTACACCAAATTGGATTAGTCTGAATGATAAAAATATATGTGGATGTCCCAATGATTACACACTTGAAAATCAGGCATCCCACCTACTTGTATCCTTTACAGACTTGCATGCATTAATAAGGGTTTCCTGGCTATATATCTTGTGATATAATGTTAACAGTTTTCCAGTTATTTGAGTCAACTGCCTTTAGAGTTTACAGTGGGGCAATAGACAAACAAAGTTTTAAAAATCTTGTCACCATTTCTTTTCATAACGATTGCTCTTCCAATAGCTGAGACAGCTCCCAATCTTTCTTGATCATTTATGCTTTCAGTTCCTTCTAACAGCTCAGGAAGTTCTTTTTTCTGCCATTTTTTCTCAAGAAGCCACTTTGATATCCATTCATCAACTATAGAGGATGAGAAAAAGACTTAATACTTAAAACCTGTGGGAGAAAAACATTGCACCAAAAGAATTAAAGTCTGTGAGTGAGCAAACAGTTGTTTTTATACTGAGTCTACATAAAAAATACGTAAATATAATAAAAATAAGAAATACACAGTCTAGCATAAAATCTGTGAATTACATAAATTTCTAACACCTGTTACATGAAATTATATTATTATATTAGGTATTATGGGCATAAATCAATTTGTAGAGAAATTAATTACATAAAATTTTAGTAGTATTTGTGTACAAATAATTTTTTTTATTGTTTTCAGTGACTTTTGTACTATTGAATTTGCAGAATTAAAGAATGTGAATTATATACAAATTCTGAAAATTACAGCATATAGTAAAAGCTAGAACCCTAGATATACATTAGAAATGTGTCTAAATGCAATATAAGAGGTTTCAAGTGAATGTCATGGCTTTAAAAATGCAGAAGTTTGCAACTTCAAGGAAAATTTTCAAACATTATCTGCATTCTTTTATTCCATGGTTCGTTCAAGCAAATTTACCATTCAATCCACAAAAACATACAAATAAACAGATTACTATTTTAGTAGGTACAAAATTAAGAGGATTACCTATATTTAAAATGAATTGTTGACTTTTTTCTGTCATATATTCTTCAATTATATTATCGTTTATAACATTGGATTCTTTGGATTCCAGTTGTGATACATTTCTATTCTTAATCTTTTTCTAGAAAGAAAGTTAATTTATGTTGTTCAAAGAAAACATACCAACTACGACTTTCTATTAGATAATTTTTTTACATACTTGTACAGTATTAGAATGTTTTTGCCATTTCTTCATCCCCTTTACCACTCGTCTGTTGCTATTTGACAGTTTTTCTTTTGACCATAACGATGGAGAACATGGAAAAACATCTTGAAGTGCCGGTCGAATCTTTATGGAGGAGTTACTATCTACCAGGTACACTTTACTCTCTTTAAAGTCGAAAACTTTATCTTCACAATTTGAAATATCATTAACCAAATTATCTTCTGAGGAAACACCATCATTTGTCAATGGATCACCACCTTTCATACGATCACTCAGTAACTCTTGTCGACTTGGGGAAGTAAAATCCTTCAATATCAAATTTGCAGTACTTTTGCTAAGTATATTCAACACATATTCATCCCATGTGTGGTCTACTTTCTTAGTTTTAATATCTCCAAAAGATGCTTTTTGAATATTTTGTAAGGGAACACTGTCACAAGACATAAAACTTTTGACGTAATTTGGACTATTCACACGATACAAGAAGCTATCAGTGCCTGTGCTCTTGTCAATGCATCCAGTTTGAAGGGACTCCGTATTATCAATAGGTTGATGCGTTTTATTTTGAGGTGATGTAAGTGCTCTGTCTGGCAACTTTAGTAGCTTTTTTGTAGAATGACATTTAGCAAATTCACTCTTGGCACACCTTAATTTGCTTCGTGAAAATGGAAAGGTATTACAAATTATGGGAAATTCACTTCTTGTGTATGGTAGCATGTGTGGACTTCTTTCTTCCACTACATCATCAGAAAACGAAAATCTGTCACATATGTCCAACATTAAATCATTAGCTTGAGCCTGATTTGAAGTGTGTGCAATTTTAGGAATTATTTCATCATGTGTATTCCAAGTTGAAAAACTTGAAAGTTTATCAGAAGCCTTCGGTTGCTTAATTCCTTTTGCATAGTGCAAACAGCCTAACCTTTTGCACTCTAAATTACACTTATGTTCTTGTGAATTTCTTCCACTACTCTCTATATCATGTTTTCCACTTTGGTTAAACGCTGCACATTGTGATTCCTTGATAGAAAAGATTGTTAAACCATAATCTCGTCCAAATAATATGTTGGCCATTTATTTATTAATGTATAATAAGATGCATGAAGAATATAGGGAATGATTTACATAATTAAGATCATTCTTTTTTTTATCTGCTAAAAATTTAGGGAAAAAATATCATATACAATAATGTATAATGTGACACAATTTTACACTAATACTTCTACTATTCTAGTAGTGATACATTGCTCCAAAAAATGATCATTGAAAAAACTATGAACAATATTTCTGAAGGGTTGAGATAATGTTTTTCAATGTTTTTGCTATAGCGCCAGTCATTTTTTTCATTGATTTTTGGGATTATTATTATTATTATTATTATTATAATTAATATTATTATATTTATCAATCTTTATACAGGATAAAAACATCAGTATTTACAATTATATACATATATAAAAGCAAAACTGCTATCCTTGTTTGTCCTGTCCTGATGGAATATTTGTCCTGATGGAATATTTTATCAAACAAATTGACTGATAATAGTTGGAAATTATGTGATTTGACATTGTGAACATAATACAATTATATTGAATGAAGTTGATCATTTTGAAAATATTTGATTAGCACTTCTCCAAAAGATTCAATTTCAAGAGCCCTCTGTTAACAATGATTAAAGAAGGCTCTTTTAATGAGATTTTGTTTATATTTATAACAGATGGTTGTTTTTAATATTGTGGATAGAGCAAAAATAACAACAACAGGTAAAATGCAAAGTCTCAATACCAGTGCAAGTCTGCACTTGCAATTGAAATTTTTTTCAAAGTCATTAAGAGTTCGAAAACCTTAATGCAAAAAATAGTGATTATTTCATTAGAATAAGAATGAAAAACATTCATGTCTCTCTTTACAAAATATACAAAAAGAATTTTATACTATACAGTATCCACAGTCTGAGACTATGAACTAAAGATTGACGATAAATCAGCCCACTACAGGCCTAATAATTGCTAATTGGCTTTCATTGCTAAAAATCAATCATTATCCATTAGGTATCATTATGTATAAACATAATGACTGTTATAGCAATTATTGCAGCTATGGTGCAATGAAGAATGTTTTCACAAGATGGTCTAAATAGAGTTTTTTTAAGGGGAATCAAGTGATTTAGGATATCATCTATAAACATCTTGTAGCAAATGGATGTGTTGTACTTGCTAAAGCAGTCAATTATTCTTAACATCTACAATAAAATGATACCATTCACACCTTTCCACTTTAATAGTTATTTCATCCTCTTAACCGTTGTTGTTTTTGGCAACAGAAGAGGTCATAAAATATATAAGTAGTTCGATATAGGAAAAACAGTTTTTTAATAAACATCAAGTTCCATCATAAAGTCATTATAGAACAGATTCATTGTCAATTTATGACACTTGGACACTTTAAATAGAAACTCCATCACCGTGTCATATTTTTTAACTTTGTAAGAGAGTATCAGGAACAAATTAGAGTTTTCAATGATAACGTCTGTTGCCACATTTTGTTTTCAATTTGATGACAATAGATATAGTTGATTTAGGAAAGATGATAGATTGATAGATTGTAATTTTATTGAATTTCGTTATATAGCGAATTAGAGAATATAGAAAAATAAAAATAAAAATAATAAAAAAAAAATTTAACAGATTCTCTTTCATTGCTCTTCCATTGTTTATTTTGACAGTAACTTTAAAAAATATAAGGAGTTTCATAATAGGGAGAAAAACAAATTTTTTGAAAAAATATCTAAACTTTCATCATATGTATAGCTATAAAGAATTTTTTGCAAATCCATCTCTATGAAAGATGGTTTCCTATAAATCGACTTCTATCATTCTCCCATTGAAAACGAAATGGCACTAATCCTATATCTCCGTAATGGTTTGACGTCAACACGCAATCCCATACATTTTCTTGATAAGCTTTTGGAGCTCTACAACTTAGTGATGTTTAATGATTTGCAGAGAGGGTAAGCATGGGTGTTGGGGATGGTAACTAATGGGGTAAAATCAACCTGTAAAAAATATTTACCTGGGATAGTACAGTAGTATCTGTAATATACGCTAAAACTGCATGATATGGCTTGATTTGGCCAAAATACCTAAAATTTGGCTAATGTACGCAGTTGGTTGACAAAACTTGCAATGGAAATTCATGGAGACGATAGTCCAGAATGCAATACACCATTTCATGGTTTCAGATTTTCAGCACACATTCAGTATTAGAAATGGGAAGAAACAATGAACAAATTAATAAAAGTTTGACCAGAAGAAAAAGTTAAAATATTTCTTCCTGAAATGTTGAGTATTTTGCTTAGATCTTTTTATATGTTTTTGGAAATAAGTATCTTCAAAGAATATGTAAGGGAATTGATAACTTTCTTTTCAAAATTTTTCTTAAAAAATTATTTTCACTTCTGCTTTCTCTGCTGGTCAGCAGGGCCTTGTTAATTTCTTCTATTTTACTTCCGAACTCACTACTGAATAAGAGTTTAACAACAATGCAAATTTAAAGTGAGCTATTATGTTTCTCAAACTGTGAAATCATGTATTATGGTTTCCACACAATTTGTGGAATTTTTATTTGGGGGCAACCTACCTGTTACATCATTTAATTAAAAATCCTGAATTTCTGCAACATTGAAACAAAAAAAGATAAAAAAGTTTAAAAAAAACAACCTAATATAGCACTAGCTATAACTAAAAATACATGCTTACTTTACTTGCAGGTATTTTTCGTGAAAAATGTGAAAAAGTTAACTTTTTCTGCAAAACATCGGGAGTATTTTTCTTTTCACACCCCTTGCTTGATTTTCGTCATTAAGCGAATCGGAGAATATTTAGCTAAATACAAATCAACCTTAATTCTAATGTGCATCAAAACAGATTGCTTTTTCATCCCTTTCCGATTAAGAAAAAACCTTTATAATAAAAAATTTGGAGTCTCTGCTCTGTCTTGCGCCATTTATTTTTATTCCGTCGCTTGCTCACGGTACTAGTTCAATAAATCAATAATTCGGAAATTCAACAGCGGGTAAATCGGGACAGTAAAAAAGGGTAGCTAAAGTAGTGCGATATGTTAACACAGAGTTGTGAGCCAAGGGTAGCAAAGAAACCTGTCTATTTCTCTCACCCTCGGCCACTGTGCTATCTGAAATAAAAATAATGGCAAAGGGTTAGAGTCAGGTATCCTAGCTAAGGAAAGGGTGGTGATGCTTTGTTTTTGGTTTTGATTGTGTGGTGGTGTAGTTCTAGAGCTAAAGAAGAGTGTCCTTCTTTCTTTAACTATATATAAGGCTAGGCTGCTGCTCTTAGAGCTAGAGAGTGTCGTCTACTTAGCTGGAGAAAGAAAATAAAAATAAAACCGTAAAAATTGAATTTTCCTGTCTATTTTTTTCCTTTTTTGCTCTCTATCCCTCCACTGTGAAAAGTTTTATAAAAATAAAACTATACCCATCTTAGACAGCATTCATTATATTTGCTGTCAGATGATATATTTGTTTTTTGTAAAAATAAGTGTTTAGCTAGTACATGCGATAAAAGTTATAATATATAAATGCTCAAAGACATCACACTCACAAGTTTCAAAATACCTCTTGCCAAATTTTTGGCAGGAAAGGTGTGCAGTTTTGAATATAATTATAAGTAAGTTCTATTATGTATAATTAAAGAGAAAGGAAAATTAAGAACAACATTCTTGTTATATATTATAGGAATTATTCAATATAATTGCTAAAGATAAAACTTCAAAATGGCAGTTGGTAGTGTATTTGAATTTTTGGATCAATATTATCGCAAGCCAAGTAAAGTTAAAGAATTCCAAAAGGTTTTTCAATCTGGTCCATTACCTGTACACTTAAAAGGACGAGCTGACATAAGTTTTGTCCGATCCTTTCTATTAGCAACTTCGGTTGGTGTTATGTTTGGCTTGGTTCAATTGGGACAAGTGGCTTTTGGCAAAATGAAAAAGGAACAATAATGATACACAAAAATATTATTAGATGTGTAAATATTAAATTAAAGACAAATTTTGACAGAAACCTGAATTATCTTATTATTGTTCAAAAGTGTCTGCATGGCTGGCAGTGTGTACCATTCAAACATTTTTTGCCCTCTTTAGAATAAAAAGAAATAAGTAAGCAAGTCACCTGGAGTTTTCCTAGCAAATTTTAAAATCCGTAATTATTTCAATGGAGAAACTAATACCAACGATAAAATTTACTCTCAGAGTACTCTCAGGTGCTACTAGACAAGAGAGGTACTTTACAGCAGCTTCCTCCCCCTCTCCTCCCATAATTATTGAAGATCGTGATTATATCAATTGAGATAAGCAAATACAATAGAATTTTCGGCACTTGTGAAGACTGTTTCCTTTTTTTCTTCACCGTGTTCAAAATTCATTCCTTCATTCAAATGATTCTTGATGAACGTGCCTTCAAAGCAATGAGAGTAAGAAAAGCACTCTGCTTAAAAGTTGATAAAAAGATATCAAGGTAATTGAATAAAGATTTCTTTTCCAAAAACCATTTTCATTTGTATTTGTACACGTTCTTTAAGCGCTGGTCAAACAAGCGCAACATTTGGTGCAACATTCATCAAAAATTTGCACTCGTTTGACACGGGCTAAATTTTTACGCAACATTATGAATAACATTCGTGGTGTGAACCAAAAAAATAGTAACAAGCAGCTAAAGTTATTTTTGGTTTAAAGATATATATAAAAATAACCGTCCATTTAGCTCTGAAATTCCTTTCAAGACCGTTAAGGAGATCCTAGAATTCAAACATGATCAGGTATTGTATAACATTTTTTTGTTTTTTGGTATTGTGACAACTTTTGTTAACTGAAACAATTTGAATTGTGAAAGGAAAGGATACTATTTGCCTTAATGTCTGTCAACATATACATGGTAATATTTAATTTTTAAAAAATATGAAGACTTATTATTCGCGAAATTAACTAAATTAAATTCCTGGGAAAAGTTTATTTTATCTCAATTCGCGAAATTAAGTTTGCACGAAAACTGCTACCATGGATCAGACTATCGACCTGTAATGGTTCCAAAGAATGATTCATTATGACTCATTTTTGCAGGGCAAGATAATCGTTCCAGGAGTGAACTGCAATTAAGCCGAATATTCCTATGACACTTCCTTTTGACCTCAAATTTGTGAATTTTTGCCCATTAACTTTTGGGAGATTATCAAAATATGGGATATTGCAGAATTTCTTTTATATTAATCAATTTATCTTGTTTTTTCAGGTTAAAATGAAAACAAAATCACATTAATTCTTCCCACTAAAATTTCTAAAAATACTTGTGAAAATTAGTTAGAAAATCATCCCTAGTGGATCTGAGATTGTATAACATTTATATAATTTATATTTAGGTACTTTGTTGGTGGCATCATCTCGTATCTGCTGCCAGAACTCCTCAAACTTGACCTTGTCAGAATTACCTGGACTTGTCCGAAGTCTTTGAACTTGTCGGCCTTATCTGAACTTGACCAGATTTTTTACTTCCAGATATTTCTAAAAAAATGATTTCCATTGCTCAATTTTTCATAGCTATCTTTATCACGTGAGAAGTATATATTCTTCAGTTTTTACTTGGGCACATATTTTGTTACATTGTACTAAACATTTTTTATAATAGATTGAGTTCATAATACATGAAGAAAAATTGTATTCAATACTCAAGTATAAGGACTTCAGGTTGAAAATCGACAGTTATAAAGGATATCAGATTCGGAAGAGAATTCTTTGTTTGACCCAAATTTTCTTTCTAAAATGTAGTTCTTGCCGCCGCAGGAGAAAGGCTGTCAAAGTTAGTAAATACACGCGGAATGTTATTTGAAGTGTTCTAGTTTTCCTTCGTAATATGTACTACTTTCTGGAATGCCCAACAGCGCTGATCTTCAGGCCCCAGGGCCTCTTGGTTTTTTTTATAAGCATAGTTCTGGTTCTGCCTTACCGTAATTATGCTTAGTGGTTTCTGACATTTTACCCCAAAATTATGCTTATTCCTATGCTTATTCCTATGCTTATATATGCTTATATCGATGACGATAACTGACCCAATGCATTCGATTTCATTAACAGATTAATGTTTGATTAAAATAGTAATACTGTATGCTGATTGCAATTCAATACGTGATTTTTTGTTGAAATAACAGTTTTCTCTTTTATATAGCCCAACAATTTAGTGAACCTAAGAATTTGGAACCTCGATTTTTGAAAATTCAAAATTACCTTTGCATCAAATCTTAGGGTAACATTATGCTTCGCATTATGCTTAATTTTTCCTGATTTTTACCCTAATTATGCTTATAGCTGTTATCCTTATAAAAAATATATTAGTGTATTCCAATTCCCAGTTAGTGCAGTTAACGGCAATTTTAATATGGACTGGGCCATATATACGGTGTTTAAACAGAAATTCGGGAAAGGTCTATTTTGACGGAATAAACATTTACTTTTAGTAGACTTGAAAATAAATATTTTTCAACGCTATACCCACCCAATTTTATTTTTTTACATTTAAAAGGAGACATTGGATTATGAAATCAATGATATATTTTTTCATGGACCGGTACAAAACACCAAGATACGCGTGAGGGTGAGGGTTCCACGTACAATCCAAGCACACAAATATAAATCGATGTGAAAAGTGGTCTTCACCCACATTGTTCAGTTATTGTTATTACAAAATCCCACCCACCCTTATCATTTTTCATGAAGAGTAATCTTCCGCCCACGCCCAATGACGCCCACCTAGAATCTCCATTATTTCTGATTCAAGATTAAAGGTTCAAAAAAGCAAAACAAGAGAACTATCATAAAAAAATCTCAAACACTTTCCTAGTTCAGAATAATTTATATATAGCCCAATAGAATATTTACAAGTTTTGGTAATAAATTAAGCTATCTATAGGTGTACATCATAAAAGTCCATAACGCGTATGTTTCTTACCTTCACAGTGCTTCAAGAAAGTAGTTTTCTCTTCACAGAAATATACTGTACAAGTTATCAATAATACCAAATTAAAAAATAGCAATTCATACCGAGAAAAACAATCAGATCTTTCCAAATTGGAAGTCATTAAAATCTGCATTAAAACCAGTGTTCACTGAAACGATGAATGAGTAACCGATTTTCTTTATCAGTTTGCTATATCCGCCATTTTATTGTAATTATTAGGATTATTTTTTATTTTACTATTTGACATTCGACCATCTTCATCAACAGTCAAACCTCTCTATAACGGACACCATCGGGCCCAAAGGAATGGTACGTATAGGTCAAGGAGAGACTTGGACTTCAAAGGAGAAAAAGCTGCAAAAAGTGTCCGCTATAACGAAATGTTCGCTTGATGTGACGTCCGCTAAACGAAATGTTTGCTTCATGGGATGTCCGCTAAAGAGGTTTCGCTGTATTTTTGTGTATTATTATCTGTATTTTAACAACATGCCGATGGAATTGAGACTGTGTAAAAGAATCTGATTTAAAAAACAAACAAACATATTTTACAAGAAAGTATTTTGCTTCTTCTCATTCACAGCAGCAAGAACAACAACCAGCAATAAAATACTGCTATAGAATTATACATGCTTTCGATCTTTGAGCATCGTTGGTTGGTGAACTTGGTTTACTTTCTGGACCAGCTTCTGTAGCCGGAGCCGGTTTCTTGTTTCGTTTGAGGAAACTGAACTATAAATATTCAAATGATGAAAAAAACATTGAGTGGAAAATTTTATCACGACATTGTATTACGGGAGATTTCCAACAAAAACATTTAAATTCTTCTCATATAACGGAGCCCATTTTTCGGTAACTGCGAGGGGGATAACACGCATATTATTATTTATCAATCCTAGAGCAGGAGAATGGAGATATTCTGAAAACAGAAACCATCAAATAAACTTTGAAAAGCAACTTACAAATCCTCCTGACTTCTGTTCTTCCTTATTCTTTTGTTCTTCATTATTTTTTTCTCCATCCTTATTAGTCTTATCTTCTTCTTCTATTTCTTCTTCATCTTCTTCATCATCTTCTTCTTCTTTCTTCTTTTTCTTCTTATTGTTCTTATCTTCTTTTTTATTCTTTTTTTTGCTATCTTTTTCTTTCTTATTTTTCGATTTGCTTTTCTTATTTTTTCCTTTCGACTCATCGTCATCTTCTTCCTCATCTTCCTCTTCTTTTTCCTCTTCTTCTTCATCTTCCTCCTCTTCTTCTTCTTCCTTCTGCTTCTTACTCTTGTTCTTTTTATCTACGTTCTTTCTCTTCTCTATATTTTCCTCTTTTTTCGCTTCCTTGCCTTTGATTTTCCCCTTTGACTTTTTGACTGAAAGTTCCTCCTCTGATTCTTCTTCTTCCTCTTCATCTTCCTCCTAAACATCCAAAGATTAAATGTTGGGTTAAACTTAATGAGAATAACAAATATCCTACCAAAGGAATCAAGATCCCTTCAAAAATGACAATAATGCTCGATGATAATTACGGGTTTTCAAAGACAGAGCCAATCATATACGTACTACCATATTAGCTACAATTTTGAGGTATCTCGCAAAACTCAACCAAAAAGAATTCAACTACAAAACAAAAACAATTACTTCTTCTTCCTCAGTTTCATATTCAGTTTCATATTCAGTTTCTTCATCATCCTCATCTTCTTCATCCTCATCTTCCTCATCTTCTTCTTCTTCTTCCACTACTTTTTTTTTCTGCTTCACTAACATTTTTGTCGGTGGCTTTGGTGTAATATTAATTTTCTTACTGTTTTTTTGTTTTGGAACAACACCTCTTTTACCATCCACTTCATCTTCATCATCATCTTCCTCTTCAGATTCTTCTTTAATTTTTTTATTAAGAGATTGTTTGCTTTGTTTATTTACTGATGTTTGTTCCTCTTCACTTTCAGTTTCATATTCACTTTCATCGTCCTCCATTTCTTCGTCTTCACCACTATCAATATCTTTCGACCTTTTCTTCAGTTTATCTTCGTTCTTCTTTTGGAGTTGTCTAGTTTTTTTTATACTGGGGCTAGGTTCGTCACTTTCATAAGTACTGTCTTCTTCATCCTCCTCCTCATCAACACCCTTACCACTTCTACTTAACGCCCTGTTTTTCTTGTTATTCCTATCAACGAAGTCCTTATCAGTTTTAGAACGTTCGCTAACGTTTTTGTTCACATCAATATCTTTTTTAGCATCACTGTTCCTGTCGATTCGTTTGGGAAGTGCAGGTACCGGCCGACTTGTTGTCTCCTCTAATTTCTTCGCTGCTGGTTCATTCCGACTGAAACTTATTTCAGCAACCAACCTCTTGTTCTTCTTCGTTTTCATGTCATCATCTGTTGGCGGCTTTTCTGTCGGTCGGTCATCATTATCTGAACTTTTTTTCCGACTCTGTAGAAATGAAAAGCGTCATTCATTAATGCATGTATAAGTAATTCTTTGTGTTTCTGAGAGATCGGGCATACTTTCTCTTCGCTTTCAAAAGAAAAATTTAAGGGGTTACCTGATCTTCAACCGAATTCTTTTTAGCTATAAAGACAAAAGAGGATAGTGTAAGATACACATGCAAATACTAAAACAATTGGAAGATTTTGTTTGTCGGACCAGTATAAAAGATGACGAGAGAAGGTTCTGTTGAAACGTAGCCCAATGTAAATCGTCAGGTCCATGACATGATAAACTCTTCACTTACTAAAACAATTGAATGAGTCATTTTGAGAACAAAACAAGAGAACAGCATTGAGATACCTGGTAACATGCCTGGTATTTTTGGCAACTTGCTCCGATCAAACGATGAGGGCAATTGTGGTAATTCTCTGCGACTCAATTGCGCCATTGTTAAAGAATTGTTCAAGGAGCCATTCAAATTCACAGATTGGGACAATGCCTAGAAAACAATCATTTAAAATGACTCCATATTTGAGTTGGTTTACCTTACTTTGTTGCTACAGTGTTGTAAGCGAAAATGGAAACTAATCACTTAACTGAAAGCAGCGGCACATCCATAGGTATGTCGAAAATTGGGGAAGAGCTAATTAACATAAATTTCTGTTTCCAGTTTGTATCACCAATGGGCTTTATTATGCTAACATTCTCCTCCACAAATTTCGACGCACCTCTAGATCCACGGAAAGCACTTGTGTTTACAATGGGTTCATAGGTTTTAGGAGGAAGCATCAATACACATCTGCTATCAACACTGCTCCCCCAAAAAAGAATAAAGCTATGAAACCTGATCTTCCTTATGTCTTCTTTTATCTCTTGGTGAAACAGTGGGAAATGTCATGTTGCCAGGTTTCAACGTCATATTGGCTTCCTTAATGCTAAACTCAGACCGCATTGAAGATATAAGGGAATCCTCTTCATCTTCGTTATCACTTTCCTTACTCGTTGCATGTACAGCACGGACTAACATATGACATCCGCCACATGACACAGAGTTAACATGAAATTCTCTGAAGCGATTTATAATGGCTGGTTTAAATAAATTTGAAAAACATTCATCTCCTTGACCCAGTTTGCCATGTCGTCCATCTCCAAATGTGAATATTTTGCCATTGTCTACAAAACATTAAAAACTTCAGACTTAGTTGCGATATAGTAATTAACTTAATAGAAAAAAAATTAGTGAAGTTTCAGTAGACTTAAATATATAGCAAGTCCCAAGCCTTCAATACATTGAAGGAAAAAATGTTTAACATGAAATTTTACTGATTCGAAAATTATCTTGTTTATTGTTGGTACATACCAGTAACAGCAGCAGTGTGGCTGTCTCCACAAGAAACTTGCACAACTTTATGCTTTGACAAGAGTTCTATTAATTTTGGTGAAGATACTTCCTGGCACATTGTCCCATGGCCTAGTTGGCCATGACTTCCATCACCCCATGAATAACACAACCCCCTTTTGGTGACAGCAACAGTGTGTCTTGCACCACATGACACTTGTATATATGAGTCATTATCAAGAGCTGGTATTGTCTGTGGCCTTGATGTGTCATCTAGTTGCGATCCTGATAAACCTAATTTGCCAGTCTCGTCTTCACCAAACGTGTACAACAAACCATTGCCTGTTGAATAAAATATCAAATGATTTCACCAAGAAAATCATGTACAGTATATTCATATAATCTCAAATTGGTGGTTTTTATAAGATAAAGGCACATTTTTTGGTTCCTTACTTGTAACAAAAGTGGTGTGGTAATAACCACAAGAGACAGATATGACAGGTTCATCAGTATCTATTTTGACTGGTAAAGGACTTTCTTCTTCATTCATGCCAATACCTAGTTGACCTTCACTGTTGAGTCCCCACACATAAACTTCACCATCCCCTAGAAAGATAACAAATTGAAAGTGAACCTCATCATTATTAACCATCAGAAAGTCATCAACGCTTTAAAGAAGAAAGACCAACACTATTATGAGTCAAGGGAAATCATTCCATGATCAAACACTTGATTACACAGGCATCTAAGTTTGACCATAAAAGCTAAATCAGTTGTTCGTGTAGCAAGTAAATAGTTGTTGCAGTTATTAGAAATAGTTTAACAACAACGAAAAAAATGAAAAACCATCTGACTGTTTCTATCAATGATTGATCAGTTTGGTGAATATAACTATAAGCGAATTGGAAAAAACTTATACAACAGTAGACAGTATTGGCCAAAATGGAAGACTCACTACTGATACATTTAATGTTTTTATGATAACACAATGTTTTTACGATAACACAATTTATTATAATTTTAATATTTGATGTGGAAACCTTTATTTTAAATCACCATTTGAATATGATACAGCATGGAAATACATCATTTTTAACAGGATTCTGACATGATTTCCATAACTCAGACTTCTTTGATAACATCTCACAGCTGAATGAAGCGGTCTGCAACAGTTCGAAACCCTGATATAGCCATACATTTTTACTTTTTTAATATTATTGATCTGCCAACTGTTGACTGTTTTAGTCACAATCTGCCAGTGATTTCGTGAGTGCTGTCTCCTTCTTCACTGAGAATTTTAATCTGCACATACATCTCTGGTGAAATCCTTTTTGCAGGCATGGTCATTATTATCACACTATCAACTGTAATTCACAGCTACATCACACTTCTAATCATTGATAAATCCCACTTGAACAAGAATGTGCAATAATGAATACTCTTTGTTCAGAAAAACAATGTGTTATCTTGTGTGAATGAAAGAACACTGTGTGATGGAAAAATACAGGAAGAATTCCATTCTGGGCAATACTGCACAACAATGTTATATAATTTAAGTTAGGATTATCAAAACATAAAACACCAATGTAAAATTACACAAAATATATTTAAATCATTTTCAATCGAAAGCTAAGAATAAAACACATTGTAAATGCTCAAAGCAAAAAAAAACAAAAAAAACTGTAAAATTGTTTTAAATAGTCAGGATTCTCATTGAAGTTTTTTTTTTTTTTTTATCTATTCTATGAAGGCTGGTTGCTGAGAGGGACTTCAACATCTAGCTGATGTGGGCCTACATCGGGAATGCATATCTCAGATTTTAATCTATTTGATATTAGGCACATTCAGTCATCATTATCATCAATTATCATTATCATAATTATTATAGTGTACATTATACGTTACATTTCATTATATACATTCCGTGCCGGGATTTGAACCACTATCAGTTATCACACTAGTAATACAGGCACAGTGTCTTACCAAGTGAGCTGCACACCCAAGTGAGCTACACACCTCTACATAATTTATATAAAATTGAAAGGAACGTAAGAATCAACATTATATTTACCTGTTAGAACAATACTATGATAAGCTCCGCATGATATTTCTTTTATGACGATTGAACTGAGTGCTTCTAGAACTTTTGGGAAAGTTTCATTCTGAAAACATACCAAACGTATAATAATAATGTATATAATATGAACTCTTTCAATACACACTTGATTTTTCCTATCGTAACAAAAGATTCATTAAGATTGGAATCAATACACATTATTTTGAAGTGCTAAAGAACCAGTCACTGATAGCTTTTTATATAATTTGCCTTTCTTATAAAACAATGTAATGATTATTTGCAGAGCTGTTTCTACCATTGATTTGACATTTCAAATGGAAATCCATTAAAAAGACAAATATCGACGTACATTTTTATCACCATGACCTAATTGTCCATCTTCGTTTCCACCAAAACTGTATAACTTATTAGAGGCTATTAAAAAATATTATTAAAAATATAAGTGAAAAATATTTATAAATATTTATAAGCTTCAGAAGGTAAAAGTAGTAGAAAAATATCTCTTCAGGACTGTTTATTGAGAATCTTTCCAGAAATAACAGAGGTACCTGTAGATACAATTGTGTGAGTTCTTCCACAAGCAACTTGGATAATCTTCTCCGGTTTTAAAACTGAAAAGAATTATACATTTATATCATCTTTAATACTGCTAAACTGAAATATAATTTAGTCCAAGGTTTTTAATCTTATAAAAATACCAATGAATATCTGAGTTTTAAAGGAACTTTACCTTTCACAAAAGAGGGTTTATTTGTAGGTTTCTTATGTCCAAGTCCCAGTTGTCCCCAATCATTGCTGCCAAAGACATATAAACGCCCTCGCTCTATAAAAAGTAACATTAAAAAGAAAAAATGTAACTGCTCTCAGATATTTCTTTTATCAATTGTGCTTGAAAAAGACAGACATTTTGGTGCGGTATTTTAACTAAGCCGAAAAATCTTTGAATTGAAACCAACTTAAGACATCAAATTAAACTTAATATACCTGTTACAACAGCTGAATGCTCATCTCCACACGAAATCTGCAGAATAGGATCATTTTTAATCCAAAATTTATTTGCAAGATTGTCAGCAAAACGACTACGCCCGAATGTAAATACAGCCCCAGAATCTAAACAAATTTGTAAATGATTTTTTCCAAGAAAATGATTTGAAATAATACATGATGATGAAAAACAATTATGTTCTTATTCAAAATTTCAGAATATTACAGACTTCTTTTATCATGTTTCATTGCTTACATTCCTATCTCTCTATAGTATATCCACCATTTGCATATGTTACTACGAAATTGATCATGTCATTCGTATTGATTTAAAAAAAAAGTTTGTACTCTTCAAAACAATAACAGAGAATATTCATCATCATTGACCTTTGAGTACACTAATTCTTATGAGTATTTCATAATTATAAGGAAATGGAATTCCAGAGGCAATTTTTCGTTTTAAGATGGGTTGTTTCATTTTTTGAACAGCATTTCGAACTTGTTTTTTAATATGTTATTTTCTTGGGTATACACATTTTTTTTATCAGAAACTTAGGAATACCTGGGAATAATGCTCTGTGCTCATAAAATCGAGGCCGCTCGGGAAATTTATTCTTTTTTTTTTGTTTCACCCGAATTCGCCGGATATCAGGATAAGCAGGATACCTGGTTCTGTGTTCCCGATATAGCTCCAACATTTCTCCTTCACATCCATTTTACAGAATTAACCAATCTGCATTAGTTTTCGGGATATTGAGGTAAGAAGTGGCATTGTTGGAGAAAATTCAATGTGCGCACATGAAAGATCGTAAACTTTTTATTGTACAATTTATAGCGGAGAAATCAAAGAACCTACCTACTGGCAAAAAAGTTTCTTAATCAAAAAACTATACTTTTTTCTAGTTCTAAATGTTTCTTAATTTTCAAAGTACCTAGGTTTCGTACCTAGGTTTCTTATAAAGCAGTTTCTTATAATAAGAAAGTAGTTCCAATTCATCCTCATTCTTTCTCCTCCCCTTCTTCTCTGTTTCCTCTCTAGACTTTTGATATTATTTTGGCTTGCCAACTTAGCAACTAGCGTACACAAACCTTAATAGAGTGATCCCACACTCCACCTAACAACAAAAAAGTTTATTTTGAGATATAAGTAATTTTATTTTGTATAATAGAATTTAATATATAGCTAGCACTACCTATAATCGACCAGTCAGAAAAAGTGTCAAAAAAGTAAGAGATAGCAGAAATGATAACTTTAAGAAGAAAATAAGAAAACGAATGCAATATAATAAGTATAAGCAAAACTCAACGTAGAAGTGTAAAAATACCTGGAATTAGGTCGTCATCGTCTTCAGGGGATGCCATACTTTGTCATACTTGCGTTGTCTAGTGAACTATACTATACTAGCTCGAATCGAATTTGTTTGCCAAGCCGATTTGAAAACATCGAGCAAAATTTAATGGTCGAGACAAAAATAAAAACAATGTTAAAGGCCATAACTACAGTACAGATTATGATGTGCGCTCCGCGCTCGCGATCAAAGGAGGAGGCCCCATTAATCTTCCTTCCTCAGTTCCAATTTCCACTTTTTATATCCTAAAACCGGTATTTTCCCTATATTGTAAATTTCTGGAGTAAGTCACTTTGTCTCCCGAAGCTCCACACAATATTCAGTGTCGTGTCATCGTGAAAATGAGTGATCTGATATTATGATGATGTAACATTGCACCATTTTTTTTGCTCTGCATTCCACCACACAACAGATTATATACTTCTTTCTTATAATTCCCATTATCATCGCCATTGGGTAAACGGAGCAAATTGATCCAAACTGTTCTGGGGTGTTGTGAGTAGCTAGATGTATTATTATAGTTCTGTTTCTGCTTCTTTCACTTTTTGTTAGGTTTGGTCGTCAAGTGTTTGTCAAGCAACCTCTGTTGTTAAGCCTCCGTTAACATGAATAGGAATAACGTTCAAACAAATACACAATATAGAGGGAAAATGTATTATATTGTTTCTTTCACTTGCTTAAAACACTTTATTGGGAATCAGGATATATTTTTTTTTCTTCAACACAAAAAGTATAAAAATGGCACTATTGCACTTTCATTGGATGGACTGGATGCCAAGTGTGGGAGTTAGAACCAAAAGATTTAATTAATTTAATCAATCCAAGTGTTGATCCAGGAGTTTGATGAGAGTGGATAAAAGTATCCTGGAGAGCCTCAGGGGAGGTTTTTGTGATACAGGTTATAATTGAAGATTCTGTTGAACCAGATATAAAAATTTTAAAATACTGAGATAAGAAAAAAGGGGATTTGAAGATGCTCTGGAATGCTCAAAGGAAATCAGTCTTACTGTAAACCGTTGTAAATAGTGAATGCACTCAATAAAAGTCTGACCAGGTTGTCCCCAGATTTCATTACAGTTATTGGAGATGACTACTGAAGATCTCATGATAATACAGATAATAGTACATTTTTTGGAACAAAATATTAATTACAACACTTTACGGTATGATTTTTTTCTTCCTAAAAACAAAACATAATTACAATGAGATATATGGATCTTTCATATAAAAAAACAACATTTTATTATGATATCATATATACGTTTTGAGTAAGGGTACCATGAAAATTGAGTTTTTTAACATATTGATCTCGAAAGTTCCATTGAATTCTGTAGAATTCGATTTTTTAAAGAGTTGCTATTTTCCACTTTGCAATGCAACGTAACATCCTTGTCTAGAAGTTGGAAATTATCAACCAATTTCTCTTCTAATTAACCTGGAGAAAAAAAACACTAATCGTTCATTTATGGTTCGATAAGTGTTTGATTTGTTTGATTACCATTTTTCGTTCAATCACAGTCAATTGGTTACATCTGGAAATATGTAAGACATCCTATTTCTGTTTCGCTATGACAAAATTCAATATAAAACTCCATTGCAGTGTCCTGTTTTTGCGGGTGAAACTTTATTAGAGAATGTTAGGAACAAATTCGAATTTTAGTCTTGATACATTTTGTTTTCAGAAGGTGAGGATGTTTGTTAGATATAATAGTCAATTATAAAGGAAGGAATCTATTATTATGAAAGTTTAGATATTTCAAATCTGTTATTCTCCTATGAAACTCCTTGTATTGTACCTTCTTGGAGAGCAACAAAAAGTGAATCAGTTAATTTTTTAAAAAGAGTTGTGCGGCTGCTCTGCAGGCTCAGGTTTAAGTGTTTTTAATCATAACATTTAAAACTTTTATAGATCTACTGACTTCATGATGGATTATTTTGATCTCGTTCAAGACATGTTAGATGACATTGATGATGAACTCGAAGGAGTTGACAAACATTTTGAAGAATCCTTTAAGAATATTAAACATAAACACTCTGTTCGCTTGTTATCAGATTATGCTCTTCATTCAATTGCTGCAAATATTGAGCATTGGCTAGAGTATATTCCTAAAAATGCATCAGATTATCTGTATATTTTATCTCCATTTGATATCCTTGGTAAGTTTCACATTTTGATGGCACCAAATTTTGCGGTTTCTTGTGTAGCATATCTAAATTTGTAAATATTTTCCTTAGGTACAGACAATACACTAAAGATCTTGAGATTACTTGTTCAACAAAACAGATTTAAGAATCAACATTTGCATTTATTTCTTCACAACAACCTTACGAAAATGGACTTCAAGATCTTAGCTAATTATGGCATTAATGATAGTTATATAAAAATCCTTTTCAATCGATGCAAGGTAAGTTGTAAATGTTCGACAATGAATAGCCCATGCTTTCTGAATTAGTTTATGTTATGATTGAAAATACCGTAATTATCTGAAGGAGCACCCCGGCTTAAGTGAGTGCCCCTTCCGAAGGGTAAAAAATTATATGAGCGCTCTTTCAGATACTTATAGTAGTGCTTGATAATGCCTTTTCATCAATACTGAAATTATTAAAACCAGTTTCAAATTGGCTTAATGCCAAGAAATCCTAAAAAGTATGCATGTACTTTTGAAATGTACTTTATTTTTTGAAAAGGTGTGGATATACCTTAATTTCACTCTTAGCGACTGTACTATGAAAACCATTTTTATATATTATATTTATCATATTATATATTTGAACTTATTAGAGGCAATTTTTAGGATTTCAGGAAGTCATGGAATTTTCAAAGTTGAATCAATTTAGTTATGGGCTTGTTTGTTTAGACATCAGTTTACATGTTTTGTTTGGACATCAGTTTACATGTTTTGTTTGAATATTTTTTTTGTTTCTATTCTAGAAAATTAAATCTTTGACGATTTCTCCTAAAACAAAGGTATCCATAGCAACTATGAATCTCATACCATTGCAGTATCCTGAAATAGAATATTTGAAGATCGAAAAGCCTGTATGTATGTATGGTTTTCTTAATAATGTGGTAGACAACTGCAAGTCTGTCAAATTTTTGTGTCTCACTTTATGTAATAATCTTCACAACGAAGAGCTGCTCAAGATTCGGAAATGTCTATCATTAAGAAGTTTAAAATTGAATGATGCTGCAAACCTCACATGCAAATCTTTACAGGCCATGCTGAATGTACTTAAGAACCTGTTCGAACTTTCTCTGACTTCTTGCAAGATCAACTTTTGCAAACTTAACAGGTCCAAATCTTTTCAGAACATAAAAGTGTTAGACATATCTCGGAGTGAAATAACTGACCTTGGTTTGGATATAGCGCTCACATCAATGAATGCGGTAGTTGATTTATGTGTCAGCAATTGTAAGTACCTGACAACGTCGTCCTTTCGAATTATGAGCAAGCTTGCCAGTTTGAAATACCTTAATGCTTCTTACATATCTGGTTATCCACATCTCTGCAATTTCGACTTAAATGTGGAATATTGTTTGATAAAGATAGGTGGGAATATATTTTCGATTGATTTGTCAGGAATGAACATGATAAAACTTGATGTTATCGGATATAACTGCATGAATTTGCGTAAACTTACACTCTTTGACTGCCGTATTGTAAAGTTTTCATGGATTACTGGTATCAAGCAAATGGATTCTGTTGATAGTTTACCCAGTGATAAATACTCTTTGTTGGAGATTTGCAAATGCTTGGAAAGTGTGGGCTTGACTGGATCAAACATGTCACTAGAAGAACTTCCTATGTTTTTTCATAGTGGCACATGTCTCCAAACGTTACATTTTAAACCGAGGATCCATGGAATGGCTACAGAGGCCGAATTCTTTATGACTTTATTTAGAAACTTTCATTTTCAATGTTTGAAAGAGTTAGATCTGAGTGGTTCAGAAGGTGTCAATAAGGAAGTGTTATTATTTATCTTGCAGTTATATCCAAAATTAAAGAAACTTAAAGTTGCCAATTGTCACTGGGCCGAACAAGAGATAATATATCTAACAGAACTTATTGATAAAGTGAAACTGGGTGTCGTAATAGAATTCAAACATGCCATGAAATTCTAATGGAGATTTCTTACAACCCTAAATTTTATTAATATTTTTTCGTATTGCTAATTTTTATGTTGTTTTATTATAGGCTGAAATTTTAGATTTTATAAATTTTTAGGTTATTTATTTACTTTGAACCCATTACTCAAATATATAATATAATATATAATATTATAATATATATAATATATGTTCCAAACATACCCCTGTCACAAATAATGCCACAGGTTAATTGAAGATTTGGGGATTGAGATCATACTGATGAAATTTCTCATATTGTCTGTGTTGTCTTAAACTGTTGAATGAATTTATTAAAAAAAAAATTCTCCTTCTAACACACGTTTAGGGATCTTCTCCAAACTAGGCTTAAAGGTTGTCTCCAACAAAATGTCTAAAAGCTGATCTCCACAGAGCAATTTTTGGTTTCCAGCAATTACCAAATAATTTGATCGCTTGTCGCTGGCTATGCTCAAATGTGATCGCTGGGAGTAGAAGTGAATTCTACTCCCTAGCCCTCATCAGTGATTAGAATTTGGTCGTTGTCGAGCAACAACATTGCGCAATATTTGCAAGTGCACATGTGCAAGTTTTGTCGTTGATCACTCATGATAAAATAACTCTCTGTGGAGATTCGGCATAAAATTCCAATTTTTAGTTGAATTTATGAAGTTATACCAACAATAGACAACTTTCAAATAATTTTTTTTTAAACAGTGTTGTATTCAATATAATATTATAGTACAATTAAAAATTAAAAACTTACTGACGTTCGCTTTAAATATTAAATCATACAAGTGGCATAAAAGCATTATTTGAAGAACTCCAATAAGTTAGGATTCGACCATGGTTTGTTTCTACATGTGTAAATATAATAAGAGGCACCTAAAGCAGCCTCTGCCATCTTTTTAAAATATCTCTCATAATTAATCCCGTCGTTACGCAATATTTTTTGTAAGGTTTTCTGTTCGGAATAGAAACCCAAAGTTGTTATCTCTAATGTTACGAGATCGAACTTGTTTACCGGGACGATTACATCTTCTTTGAGTGAGGCATACTTCAATCTCTTATAATCGAGACTTTTTACAATATTGGTCTCGAAACAGATTGTTAATTCAAATACTAACAGGGTATTGCTTTTACGAATAACTGTGTCAGGCCTGAAACTGGTGAAGAGCTGCGCGGGGTTTGAGTAACCATCTATATCAATATACAGAGAATAACCGTGTTGTTGGAGTTGCAGGATGTAATGTTTTTAATACCCTATTGTGTCTCTAGGTATACCTCTTTTCACTTAGTGAAACAACATAGTTGGATAATACATGTAGCTGAGGTTGCTTTTTATCACAGAGAAAACATTTATCACTGTCAGATTTTTTCCATCGCTTCAGGTTGAAGTTGTTCGTTAAACAAAATACTAACGCTTTGTGGGCGAATATGTAAATGTTGGACATCAGAGGTGTTATCATTTCCAACCACTTTTGATGCTCACGACTGGAAAGGCTTTCGTTTAACACTTTCATAATACTTTGTTCATTTAGTTCATCCAGATGTTTTATCACTTTTTCATTCATGTTTTTCTGTAGCAATCTAGATGTGGTATCCTTTGATGTCATGTTTCTCAGTATTTGATCTTCAGCCAAGAACTTGTCCTTCGTCAGTTGGTAAACATCTTTTATGTCCTCATTCTTCGAGGTGTTAAGCAATCTTCTTAAGCTGAGTTTACAGTGATTTAAGATTTAAACCCAATTTATTTGATGGCAATGTTAGGTGCGTTACGTTTGCACCAACATGCATTCCAAACCATTTTTGTATATACTTGTTGACAACATTATCTAGGTTCTGTATTGTCCAATGTTTCTGAAATACTGTAAATAGACAGCCTCCATCAAATCTTACTGTATATATATTTAGTGACAACGTTAACTTTGTGTTACGGATGCAGTGGTAAGCTGTCTAACCTTTTAAGTTATGATGTTATGTCCTCTTTAAGCTCATCTTCAATAAAGCGTGTTGACATATCATACGAGAACTCTTTACCAAGATATTTAAATCTATCGTTTAACTCCACTTGTGGTACAATTTTGTTGCATATTTGCAGATAAGGCTTATACTGCACTGATGTCGTTTTGGTTTTACGTATGCCAAATGTTTTGCATTTATCTACACGGACGATTAAACCTTGCCAAGAACACCATTTTGAAAACACATGCAAAAGAAGTTGATTATCCTCAGCTGACGATGTTATCACAGCTGTGTCATCTGCAAATTGGAACCAATGACGAGGGGTTAAACATTCGTTGAAGAAATACCCGATAAGTCGGATCCGTTCTTCATCGATAGTTCGTAACAGGGTGTTGAAACACAGGTTAAATAATATAGGACTTAGACAGTCTCTTTGTAGAACCCCTCTCTCTACCATAATTGGATCGGTAACAAAAGATTTTGTCCCCACTGAAACATGGTAATCGGTGTAGAATTCTGTAATGATGGAAATAATTCCTTTAGGTATGTGATGGAATTTTAAAGTCATTCTCAATAGGTAATGACTAACCTCGCCAAACACATTTTTTAAATCAAGTAATGTAATAACCATGTCTCTTTGTTTCCTTCTGCTATGATTTACTATGTATGACAATAGTTCGGTATGTACGATAGTACCAGATATACCATCCCAAAATCCCTTCTGGAGGTTGGTTTCGATGTAGCCATTTTCGCTCACAAACGAATAAATCCTGTAACGAACGACTGACGACAGTATTTTTGAAAGTACTGGCTCAAGGGTTATCGGACAGAAGTTTGCTGGTTCATTTGTTGAACCCTTCTTGTGGATTAAGATCGTAAATCCATATTTCCATATTTTGGGAACGGTATGATTATCCCAACAGTAACTTATGAAGCGATGAATAACGGTACGTAAATTAGGACCGTTTTTCAGAGTTAGTATACTGATTTGGTCTAATGAACAAGCACTTGCACCACTTTTCATCTTTTTCACAATTCTTGCGATTTCGTGGTAGGTTGGTGTAGAAGAATTAAACAGCTTCATTGGTGCATTTAGCATTTTCATCCATTACGGAAACGTTTCACATTTATGAGTACTTCTTTTCAGAATGCTTTTAAAATACTCTAAACACTGTTCTTCGTTGAATTCTGGTTATAATAATAATAACAATAATAATAATAATGGATTTATTTCTATGATTTCAAAAATTTACAATTTGGCTCTTCATCTAGATAATATGAAAGAACAAAATAGTATAATGTGTGCGTTATCAATGTAAAACACATAGAATAGCAACAGACAAGAGAAGTGTGAAATGGGAAAAACAAACTTATAAACAACCTGAAGGGAATAAAGATTGTTAAACTAGCTGTGCCTCAGTAACAGTATCTGATTCTCCTCACAATGTTTTATATGATAAAGGTAGAAGAATAAAATTATGTAATTGCATAAAGGGAGGGATCAAGAAACTAACACAAGTAGTTACTGCAGAAAATTGAAATCAGATAAAGGCCAGATTAACAAAGTATCATTGTAAGCTGTGCTTGAAAAAAATAATAAAATAATGTTTTACAAGCTTATACCCTATATAGTTCATCTGACAATTTCTCCTCACCTAAGTTTATGGTGAAAACCTTATAAATTTTGTCTGGGAAGGTGAGGCTAGAGTCAAGTTAAGCCTCGTTCATTCAAACATTTTTATAAGACTTTCCACTGTAAATCCATAGTGAGGAGAAATTGACATATGAACGCACTCAAATTGACTCTTCCAAAATGTTTACACCAATGTTTATGTTTACACGGAACACGTATGATTTCAAAATATGACGACGTGCAAACTTTTGATCCTCAAGGGATTTCACATGCCCAAGGGTCTTCAATCTTTAACGTTATGTTTCATCATTCCATTGGTTAAATTCTGTAAGTCTTTCCTTTATACTTTCCTGAACCCCCATTAATGCGTGAAGTTGCATGTTCTTCCAAAGAAAAACTTCTATCCAACTCCTTGTTGATAAAGGAAGCCAACTTGTTCTTGTTGTGTTCCTTTTTTTGTTCTTTTGATATCGATTTGGGATGTGTGGTGATTGAATTGGGAAAAGTTAATGGTACTGAGTGGTTGTTTGGAAGTGGGGAGGATAGTATCTTGCTGGGCCATCCCGTATTTTCTGCGTTTTAATGATCCAATCTCTTGGCTGGCCCCTGCCCTTGGATTGTGCTTTTTCACAAGATCGGTTACTTCCGTGGACAGTAGCAACCAGCATTGGATCCTCAAGCAGGATCCGCACCCCGTATCCAAGTGTCTCCACCTCACCATCATTTTGCATCTTAAATTTTTTTTACGTCCAGGTTCGTCATCAAAAAAAATAAATCATTATCTTCTGGACCTGGTTCAAATAACCAATCGATATCTTCATACCAATCTCCATCTATGGTGTTTACAACGTCCATGTTTATTCTTTAACTGTTTTGAATTTTTAAAATATCAGCTTTTTAAATCATTTAAATTCGTCATATTATATATAGACTAAAAAATTCACTTAAAAAATATCAATAATATGGCCGTTATATCCTTGCTACTGTGAGTTTTTAATTCTTTAATGATTTATTTTTTTCAAGGTCGATGTTGACTATTTAATAAACCGACCAAATACAAACTTTAAATAAACTTCTTGTCTTATCTTTTGATAGTAGTTGGTTTCTTGTGCAAATCATGTTTTACAGAAGCTGTATAAAGGTGATGATACACGAGTCGATTTTTTGCTTTCGACATGTCGAACCCATATTGCGCATGCCACTTTTTTTAATAAAAAATTGCTGTCGAAACACATGATACACGCAAGCAATTTTCTTTCTAAAAAATGTCTTCGGAAAGTGAAGACGACATTATAGCCGCAGGGTGTATTATTATTTCTGAATGTACGAAGAAAAAGACAAAAAAAAGAAAGATCTGGACAAAGCCATGGCTGAAGAAAAGGACAACGTTTGGGATCTACGATACGCTTCTAAGAGAATTTAGACTAGAAAGCGAAGCCGATTACTATAACTTTCTTCGTATGAGCCCTGAAATGTTTGATAACCTCAATCATTTAGTACAAGATGATTTAACTAAACAAGACACGGTCATGAGAGAGGCTATACCACCTTATTTAAAACTTGCAGTAACTTTGAGGTACCTAGTCACTGGAGAAACATTTACAAGTTTACAGTACTTGTTTAGAATACACAGAACAACAATTGGATTATTTGTAACTGATGTATTTGATGCACTCTATTCAAAATTGAAAAATCTAATACAGGTATGATGCAATTTAAATTATATTTAAAAATTTAAAATTCTTCACTTCCTTGCGACCTGGGGGTCATTGAAGGAGTAGTAGGTGGTGAAGTAAGATAGTTCCCATGAAAATTCGATTGGTAAGGATTAAATACTGTGGGCATCGCATGGTGATGATTTTCTTGACCTGCGCCAATTTGTTCCATCATTATCAACTGTTGGATATTGAATTTTAGTATTTGTCTTGATCTTTCATTTTTGATGTTTCTTAGCTCACTGGCTATATATTTTCCGAATTTTTCTTCGGTGTCTTCTTCTTTTCTTTGGACTTTGCTTTTTGATTCCAAAAAAGAAATGGCAGAATTCAAAAGAACATCCTTTGTTTTCTCCTGGCTGACTGCTTTTCTTTTTTTAGACACAGGTTGCTTCGTCGATTTTCTTGGTTCCCTCTCTAAATCTGTTTCGTTATCTTCTGATTCTCCTTGCTCAATCGCTGTTTCTGGATCTTCTGTATCGTCTTCTTGTAAGTCCATAGATGATGATTGTTCCTATAAGTATAATATTTTTAATTTTAGATCCCAAAAAGTGAAGATGAGTGGAGAATGGTTGCTGAAAAGTATGAAGAAAAGTGGAATTTCCCAAATTGCATTGGAGCTATGGACGGCAAACATATTCTCCTTGAATGTCCAAGAAATTCGGGGTCGTACTATTTTAACTATAAAGGAACATTTAGCATCGTTCTTTTGGCACTAGTTGATGATGCTGATTATAAATTCCTATACATAGATGTTGGTTGCAACGGAAGAGTTAGTGATGGTGGGGTATTTAGGGATTCTTCCCTAAACAAAGCTATGAAGAATAAGAGTTTAAATATACCACCACCAAAAATAATGGATGACCATAGCACTAAATTACCATACGTTATTGTTGCTGACGATGCATTTCCCCTTTCTGAAAATATTATGAAACCGTATCCATTTCGTAATTTGTCAAAAGAGAAAAGAATTTTCAACTATCGGTTGAGTCGCGCCCGCCGAGTGTCAGAAAATGTTTTTGGCATATTATGCAAACAGTTTCAAATCTTTTTGACACCGATAAGAATTAGTCCAGAACGCGCTGAAAAGCTTGTAATGTTAGCTTGTGCCTTACATAACTTTTTGCAGACACAACCTAATGAAATACATCAACAATTTGTTGAACCGCACAATCAAGAAAATTCATCAGCACATTGGTCATCACTTAAAACTATACCAACAAATTGTACAAAGGATGCAAAAGATGTTAGAGAAGCGTTTTGTGAATATTTCAATAATAATGGAGCAGTTTCTTGGCAAGATGACTATATATGAAACTTTTTATAAAAAATGTATAAATAAAAAAGGTTATTCTTACCTCTAAATTTGACTTCGTTTGCCTTGGTTGTACTGTATCCCTTAAAAATTCCAAGGCTTTGAAATATGGCCATTTTGATTTGTATATTTCGTTTGCCCCAGCTCCGCTTTTATTTTGGGTTTTCTCCTTTGTTAACTCCTTTGAGTAGTAAGTTCTTAAATTTTTGATTTTGTTCTTCACGTCTTCCTCTATAGAAAAAATAATAGCGTACGTTTGTTTCTTTCTTTTTATAAGTATTTTTGATTTAAAGCAATATATTATTTACCTGAAATTTCAAGCTTCTCACACAACCTCTTGATAGCATTCACTTTTTCTACCCTGTTTTTATATAAATTGTTTCTTACATTCCATAAACTTTCTTCCAGTGACCATTCACTGATAAATGTTTCTGTAAAATCGTATTTACTAGCCATGTTAATGAGTACGTATGCACATGAAAAATGATTTTTTTCTTCAAAACAGCAAAAAATAAGCTGAAATCTCTTTAAAACGCACTTTGAGTATGAAAATTTGTCGAAGAATTTCCAACATGTTGGAAATTTTTCGACATCGAAAGATCACAATTTTAACACTTTTCAACAAGCAATTTTCGCATTATACACGCTTTAATTTATCGAATTCGACAATGCGCAATATGGGTTCGACATGTCGAAAGCAAAAAATCGACTCGTGTATCATGACCTTAAGTCAAGAAGTGTTTTGTGGCTCATTGCTTAACCTAATTTCATTTCAAAATCCTTCTTCCGATAAAATTCATCCATTCATTCTTTAAATCAATACTTATGGAAATTTATTCGAAACTTTCCAAAAACATTAAAAAATTATCGTTAACCAACGATTTACATTTCAAAGGTTATATACACTTAAAAAATTTATTTACATATTTATATTATATTTACATTCCTTCATCTCTTCACAATCTTTTCCACCATAATCTTTACAAATCCCCTCATGAGCTGTTCGGTTGTCATTATCTTTTATTGTTCTATCAACGTGTTGTTTCAAAAGGAACACTCGTATGATTTTAACCTTACAAGCGGCATGTGAAAATAGATGAGCCTCTATGCATGCAAGTTTTAACGCTTAATCCAACAACTGACCCCATTGGGCTGCCAATCGAACATCAGGACAAATATCAGAAATATGAATAGTGTCAGATTGTTTATGTCCTTTTCCGAGCACCATGTCAGATAGTTATCGAAAAATGACAGCAGCGTGTCAACCAACAACAAAGTAAAACCAAAAATTAAAAATTTCATAATAAAGATTTACAGTCATTCATATTCTACCAAATCAAGCATTTGCTTTGTGATATGTAGATTGTTAAAATTTCAAGCTCTCTTGAAGCAACATCTTTTTATAAACTATCCATCTGTCAGACGGACGCTTGTTTAACATCCCTGGGTTTGTCATAAACCCCTGGCAAAACTTTTCACTTGTCATTTTCTGTTGGACAGATGAATTCAACATTTTGTTGGTTCAAGAGGTGGTGACAGAAAAGGTGTATGGCACCTATTGACTTCCCTAGTAATGGCCTCCCAAACAGGTAAAGGATTATTACGAGCAGTCAACAAATTCTTGGGTCTAGTAGCTAAGGTGGGGCCAGAAAACCAATGCAAAACCATGTTTAATACCGTCCAACACAAATGAAACTACAACTTGATCAAGATGATCCAATGAACCGATTGTTGCCTATTAACATTAACTGGAGACTCGACTGAAGAAGGTAGTGAATTAGGAACTATGTCTATTCCTGTTGGTGCAATGTCCATCTGCGTTATAGAACCTGCACGACATAAATTGCGAAGATGATTCAGGTGCAGATGGCCATGGTGACTGCTGTGGGGCACGAAAGGGCCAATTAACACCTGCATAAGCCGCACCTGTGTGGAAGTTTCTTACAGTCACATTGGACATGCCGAAGCAAGGTAGGTATCCAACTCCCCATCATGAAAAACATACAACAAGCGTGGAAGCACCCCTCAAATGAGGATTATACAAGTCATCGTCAATGCGATTCCATGCCAATGAGGAATTGTTGGCCATCTGATAACAAATCACAAACCCTAGGCCGGCCAGTCCTAGTTGATGATGATGACATCGACGCACTTCTTCAGGTTAACCAAGGCGATAATTGTTTCAGTTTTACAACTGTGTTAACCCGTGTCCACAATATTCAATGAATTGCACAACAGCTGTTAGGCAGTTCTTGGTATCTGGAGCCAATCCTCTTACGAACAATGCTCTGCACTCCCATTAACAGATGTGCGACTAGGACGGTTGGGTCTAGTTTTCCCAGCCAACACCAACGAACATGAAAACTAAATTGCAATAACTCTGAACTGCCATATTAAAATTAAAACAATCTGCAATTAAAAACAGAAACAACCACTGCCTACACAACACAATGTAACAAACTTCCACAATCATTAAAGACTAATCTCACCAATAATAAACCGTAAAACCCAAAGATATCAGCAAATGACGTGAAAAATAACTTTTAAAATTTGATCTTCAGCAAAAACGTGACTATAAGGAGCAAAGAACTAATAAACTGCCGGTATCCGAAATACGGAATGGTAAATAAGACATTGTAAAGCAGAGGTGATAAAATCCAAGGTTGCCGCGCACCTGGCCGAAACTGTGTGTAAGGAATCACAGAAGCGCGGAGCCCCTGGGTAAACTACAGTTAAGTAAACTTAACACACTTTTATATAAACATAATTATTATATTGTTCCTCCTTCATCTCTTCACGATCCTTTCTATCATAATCCTTACAAATCTCATCATGAGCTGTTTCGTTGGCATTATCTTTTATTATTCTATCAACGTTTTGTTTCAAAAGGTACTGAGTAATAACTTTAACTTGGTTGAGTTTGATCAGTTTCACAGAAAATGCGAGAGGGTTTTGTGGCCTATCTACAATCTTGGACAAATAATATGTGGACTGCCCATGTAATTCTCCCTTTCCCTTAATCAATGTTGATTTTAAAGCATTTGGCCATCACAGTTGTGGTTTTGTCAGGCCAACATTGAGTTTTGGGGCAGGGAGCTTTGATTTCAGTGCTTGTCCACTAATATTGTCCAAGATTGTCTGAATTTTAATGAACAAATTGAACAAGGACAGGTCTATGCAGAGAGCATCAAAATGCTAAAATTCACTAAGAATGGTCATAAAAACAGTAAACAGTTAGTCTGTTCTAAGAAATGCATCCAGATAAACAAAGGACTTGTTTATTTGTTTGGTATTTTACTTTATATGGCAGAAAAAACCTTCCTGATTGTTGGCCATCAATGCTAGACAGGCTCAACACAATACTGTCTCCCTCTCCCTTCATGGATGGTCAACTTGCTAACTCTGTGAAAAATGACACACAAAATTCAGACAATCTTGGACAAATAATTAGTGAACTACCTTTGATTTCAGTGCTTGTCTGAGAAGAAACTGAATGGAAACAAGATGTTTACAAATTTGGAAGCTAAACTAGAACAAAAATAAGAATACAACTGTGACCATCATGTCTATTATGTAGATAAACAATAAATATTTATATATCTGTAACAAATACAGTTTATAAGTAAAGACACCCATTCGATTTTAACGGTAATAAATACACATAAAATATGTACTGCACTCTGGGAAAAACTTGAAAATCATGACAATACCTGTAACTTTTTTTACATCTAGATTTGCTTGGAAAAATTCATTTTTTTTTTTCATATTTTGCCTTGACATACTTGGAAGAAATTTATTAAAAGACTAAATTATTTCTTGATGTTTTTCTCTTTGAATGTTTTTTCGTATAATTTTTGAAATAGTATTAATCTTGGTTCTCTGTTGAAGCAATTTTGAATGATATCCTCTATGTTGTTGTGCAGCCTTATTATGTTTCTATTGGTGATATCAAACAGGGCATGGTCTGTAGCATCTGCATTATGTTCAGACCAAGTCCCATTTGAGCCTCTTTGGTCTGTTACTATGGAGGCTGACCACACAGGGTTTTCGGTATTGTCATTCATGCCCTGACTTTATTGAAACCAACTGAGACAGATTATTTCAAAGACACCTAGAATATTTTTAAAGTTGTAGGAAAAAATTCTTATTTAAAGACTTCACGTGGACTTCTTTCTGCAGTAGCACAAAAACAAATGGGGAATTTCACGGGAAGCGGATCTCATTTCAATAATTAGGAATTATGATTAGAGGTATGCTTAGAGTTTATTTTAAAAGTAGTTTCTACGATCCAACACATGTAAAGTTCTTTATACACGAGCTCTTTTTTCAATCTGTGAATATTTTAAAAGTAGTTTCTACGATCCAACACATGTAAAGTTCTTTATACACGAGCTCTTTTTTCAATCTATGAATATTGTTTTGGAGCATTCTTTAAGGACAGTTTGTAGTGTTTTTGTGTGAAATATGATTTGCAAGCATGATCAGGATCAGGTTTTGCCTCGTTCTTTCTAAAGCTTTTAAAAGACTTTTCACCGGAGAAGTTAGCTGGTTTGAAACTACATTCATACAGTCAAATTTATTTCTAAAATAAAAATAAAATATAATAGGCTGTTTTAGAAAGACGACGCGAACGGCAATAATAGACGTCTCGTGTAAAGCGGCGTCTTCGAAAACTTTGTGATTTAGGAAAAAAGTGCGGGGAAAAAAGTAAACAAATATGGCTACCCTTGCAGATGTTCGGTCTGCCCTTCTGATTGCTTTTGCTGATGACTCAATCGATTATGAAGAGTTTCTAATTTTATATGATTTGAATATATCGAGGGAATTGTATCCTTATTGGAAATTTGACAAATTTGATTTGTCTTCATGGGATGATGCGCGATGTCTCAGCGAAACTCGGTTTTATAAACGTGATTTGTTTGTACTGGTACATGTGTTTCGAATCCCAGATAAAATAACTACATGCCAAGGAACAACTTGTAGTGGAATGGAAGGACTATGTATACTGCTAAAAAGACTTGCCTTTCCATGTAGATTTTGCGATATGGTATGGGCTTTTGGAAGGAGCATACCAGAGCTGTGTCTTATTTTTAATACTATGATTGATCTTATGCATGAGCTACATGGTTTTCGACTGGAAAGCTTTAACCAACCTCATCTTGGGCCGCATAAACTTCAAGAATATGCTGATACTGTCCATCAAAAGGGAGCACCACTGGATAATTGTTTTGGCTTTATTGACGGTACACGAATGCCAATTTCAAAACCAAAGAGGAATCAAAGAGTAGTTTACAATGGACATAAGAGATTACACGCCTTGAAATTTCAAAGTGTTGCTTTACCAAATGGACTGATAGGGCATTTGAGTGGGCCTTATGAAGGGAGAAAACATGACAGTGGTATGTTAAGGGAATCTGGACTTCTTCCATTACTACATCAAAATGCGTGGTCCAATGGAAACCCTTTATGCGTTTATGGGGACCCAGCCTACCCAATTAGTGTTCATTTACAAGGTCCCTTTAGATTACCAAATACAGCTCAACAAAGGGATTTCAACAAAGCCATGAGTAAAGTTCGGATTGAAGTAGAGTGGTTGTTTGGAGATATAAAGAACTTTTTCAAATTCATTGACTTTAACAAGCAGCTGAAAATTGGATTAAGTTCAGTTGGAAAGTACTTTTTAGTGTGTGGTCTCCTTCATAATGCCAGAGCATGCCTTTATGGAAACCTAAGTTCAGACTACTTTGGACTGAAGCCACCAACAATTGAGGAATATTTTCAATAATATTTCCATTGTTAAAAACACAACTATGTAAACCAACTATGTACAGAGTATAAATAAAATGAAAAATGAGTGTCTCTTTTTTGCGAAAACATTATTTTTACACTATCAGTGAGTGTATTTTATTTTTTCTCTAAAAATGACCAAGAAATCTCATTCAGTCAAAACATTTCAAAAAATATATAAGTATGAAAATAATGAACAAGAAAACATCAACAAAAGCTTTTCATGTCAACTTTCTGCATAACAAAAAGAAAATAATGAAAAACAGAAGATTCAGCAACATAAGGGTTTTTGGCATAAACACAAAAAAATTATAAACAGGATATTGCTATAAGTCACTTTTGTTCCTTTTGAATAAAGTATTGTAATTGCTGCTGTTGCTGCTGCATTAAAAGCAGCATTTGTTGCTGCATCTGATTTGATTGTTCTTGCTGCCGATGCATTGTAGATTGAAAGGTTTGTAATAAGGTTGTAAATTGTTCATTTTGTTTCTCCCGAAGCTCTCTTTCTGCTCTTTTCATTTCTTGATCTACTGCCATTTTTTCCCTAAGAAATTCCAAGGTGTCACCTGCACTACGTCGTTGCTTCTTTTCAAAACTTGTATCACTTTCGCTACTGTCACTTTCTCTCTTTTGTGTTTGACCTATTCGTTCCATGGCTGTGTTTCTTATAGAAATGGCTTTCTCTTTCTCAAGTTTATCAGAAGCCTTTTGTCTTTCTGCCTCAGTATTATTTTTTTCGTCACTTTCCCTGGACAGTGCAATAAGTTCTTCCATAAGCATGTCAAATTCACTAGGTGGATCCCCTCCTTCCCCTGTGGTACGTTCGTCTTTGTTATTTTGGACTGTATATTTTCGAGAAATTGATGTGAAATGATCTCGCACAGATCGTCCAGTAACTGCAAATCCATCGAGTAAATTTAATGTGGTGGCTATGTGCTGCCACACATTTCCTCGCTCTCGTGATCCCACTTTATGCAAAAATATTTCATTAACCATCATCTCTCTCATTAATATTACATCTTTTTCATTGTTCCATGCCATAATACATCTATAAACAATGAAAAATAGCTAGCTTGCTTAAGTTTTACTTTTTTCAAAACACTCAGACTGAGATAAAACTGATCCTTTCAGAAACAAAAACAACACAGAAATCATACCAAGTTCTGATTTGGTAATTAAAACTGATTTTTCATAAAAGTTAAGGCTTCAAAGAAACAAATAATTTAAAACAAACCTTTTCTTTCCATCACCAGCATGGTGAGAATCCATATTGATTTCCATGTTTTTTTTCGAATTCAAGACGCGACTAGAGCCAGCATTTTGAAGGTCTCTTCGCGATAAGACGACGTCTGTTTTTATAGAGCCCAGACCTTTTTACCTCCGTGTAAACCCCAATTGCCGTTCCCGTCGTCTTTCTAAAACAGCCTAATGTGAATAAAAACGTACAAACAAAAAAAAAGACATTCTGAAGGTGTGAAACCAGCAGCGGATCTAGGATTAGGCAGAATAAGTGGAGGAGTATTTAATTTCTTTTTATTGTTGAGTGTTCATTAACCTACATTTTTCTTTCCTCCTCTAAATTCCAACACTCCTCCATAAATTTTGCCTAAGCTCTTGATCTGCCTATGAAAACATTCACCGTATATATGCACCATCAATACTTTCTACTACCTCTATAGAAGTGTATGTTATATTTTGTTATGTATATATGTAGAAAATTAGTTTTTTTCTCCCCGGAAAGGCATAAATTTCAGCAGGACGAAATTATCGGCAGCCAAAATTGCCGAATTTCTTGTCTGCCAATTGTTTTGCCCCTATTGGAAATTTTCCTATGGAAACTATTGCTGATATATTGCTGATAGTGCTTTTAGAATGGAATGAACTTTTTCCCTTTCGGAACGATAAATAAAATGAGCATAATGTATCTTAGTTTTTTTTTAAAGTATTTCGGAGGTGCATTCGAAACATTCATGAAGAAATATAAGTGGAATAAAATTAATTTGTTAGGAAATTATGTTTTTACATTCTTGACTTGACATTTGAGAATTGAGCAGTTGTAACTATATTATATTATCTAAGAATTGCCTGAAGAAAATGGTTGTCCTGTTGTGCCCATGTTTGAAATACCGGCCCTTATTTGTAATTACCCACCATGGTTCGATGCAGGTCTGGCTAATCTTTGAGACCCAGGCAGACATGAAAAAGTTTTCACCGCAAACTAAAGTCCGTCTCAAAAGTTGACATATTTTTAAAATTTCTCAGCGCTGCCTGTCTTGATGAATTTCAAAAAATTTACCCTTGTTCGAAACATATTTCAGTGTGGAATAATATGTTTTCGTAAATTTTAACAAAAATGTAAAGTAGAAGAAGAAAAATGAAGGGAAAAAAATGACCTTTTTTTCTACGCAACCTATGTATAGCTCATTTTTGATATCCTAAATCTATTCGTCAGGAAAGATGGAAAGATGGAAAGATGGAAAGATGGAGGTTTTTGCTTACCTAATATGTGATACTTAGGTAATGTAGAAAAGAAAAAACATTTTTTTCTTCTTCATTTTTCTTCTATTTTAAATTTTTTCTTAAAATTTACGAAAGCATATTATTCCACTCTGAAATATCTTTCGAACAAGGGTAAATGTTTGGAAATTCATCAAGACAGGCAGCGCTGAGAAATTTTAATAATATGTCAACTTTTGAGACGGACTTTAGACAGCGCTGAGAAATTTAAACAAATATGCCAGTTGAACAAAGTTTGGAGACTTTATTTATGATTTCATCTGTTATATTTGGTTTTGTATTCCAAACAATTCCTAATATGAATTATTAAGTATATCTCGTATGGGTGCTTTGGGAATCATCCCGGATCACGTGGTGCTTTGGGAATCATTTCCGGTCACGTGGTACTTTGAGAATCATCCCCGTCATTCTGTTTACTCGGACAGTTCTTTCTATTGTGAAATTTTATGATTTTAAAGAAAACTTTTACTGTCACATTCTTTAGGACTTTTGTGTACAATAGACAATGTATGAACTGTTTTGACTAATCTGATTCTGCCCTGTGTAAATGGAGACTCCAAAAATCTTGAAGTTAGATGAAGTTGTCGTCAACCGTATCGCAGCTGGTGAGGTGATCCAAAGGCCTGCAAACGCTATCAAAGAAATCATTGAAAACTCCCTTGATGCCAAGTCGACCTCCATTCAAGTCATTGTAAAGAGCGGTGGTTTGAAGTTATTGCAAATAGTTGACGACGGTTGTGGCATTCGCAAAGAGGATATGAACATCGTCTGCGAACGCTTCACAACGAGTAAATTGTCGTCATTTGATGACTTGAAATCGATTTCGACGTATGGCTTTCGTGGGGAAGCTTTAGCGAGTATCAGTCACGTGGCTCATTTAACCATTACCACGAGAACTGCCGACTCTCCATGCGCACATAAGGCCAAGTACGAAGATGGAAAAATGGTGCCTTTCCAACCAAACACAGCCGCAACACCAAAACCATGCGCTGGAAATAAAGGTCAGTTTACACAGTGGAATCTCTATGTAGCGGACACTATTTGCGCATAAAAAGGTCTCCGCTTTATAGAGATGTCCACTTTATAGAGATCTCCTATACATTAAGATCCGATTCTTTGTTTGTCTTGTCTGTCTCTCTGTCTGTTTCCGAATTCTGTGCAGTGTAAACAATTAAAATGAAGTCCTTAAAAAATACGGAAAAGATGATTAATAAGTAACCCTAACTAGAATGCCTCTTGCAAAACCAAACTTTCTGAAAAATACTCAGCAATAATTGATTTAGATTGAATGAGAAACGAAGAATTCTTGTGTAAATTTCTTCAGCTTATCTAGGCGAACAAACATCCATCCCAAACAGTTATATCTCTATATTAGAGACTTTTCCTATGCGAATTTGACTGTAAATCCATCCATTCCGTACATGGGGTATGTTTTGATTATGCGCCCGCTTCATAGGGCGTACTCCACTATAGTTTAATTTTGTGCAATCATATCCTTAAAGCTTTGAGGTCGTTATGACACTAGTTTGTAGCTTTCCAATAGTGGCGAATAGCATGTGAGATTCAAGTTCTAACGTTTTGGTAAATTTGGTATGATTTTTTACGGCGTTTCATCTTTGCAGGGACTCAGATCGCAGTGGAAGATTTGTTTTACAACGTTACTGTTCGACGAAAAGCATTGAAAAACCCAAATGAAGAACACTTGAAAATTATCGACGTGGTCAGCAAATACGCCATCCATAATCCAGGTGTGGCGTTTACACTGAAAAAGTTTGGCGAAAACATTGGCGATGTACGCACACAAAAAAATTCCACCATCGTTGATAACATCAAAAATATATATGGACAAACAGTGGCTCGCGAGCTGCTCGAGGTCACACACAACGACCAAAAGCTTGGTTTCAGAATGAGTGGCTACGTGTCAAACGCAAACTATTCCATGAAGAAATTTGTTTTTCTTTTGTTCATCAACCACAGACTTGTTGAATCGAATGCTCTCCGCAAAGCACTGGATACTGTTTATGTTAATTATCTCCCTAAAGACAAACGTCCGTTCGTCTACATGAGCATAGAGATAAATCCTCGAAATGTTGACGTGAATGTTCACCCTACAAAGCACGAAGTGAAATTCTTACACGAAGATCTCATTATTGAAGACATTCAGAAGTGTGTGGAGACTAAACTGTTAGGTGCTAACGAATCCAGGCAATATTACACGCAAATGCTTTTACCAAAAATGGTTGCGGCTGGACTAGACGCGCCTATCTCTGGTAAAGTAAAAAATTCAACTTAATACACCTTTCCTGAATTTCTGTTAAAATTCCCTATTATGGCCATCATACAACTACCACAATGCAATGCTCTAATTACTCGCTTTGGGGTTTGCTTAAGCATGTCCCTAAATGGCAGTGAGAATATCAGTTTTGCTCCTGCAAATTTTCCATTGAGACATTTTTAGTGATTTTTTGCATTGCATCACGGTAGTTGTATTATGTATTGAAGAGATAACTGAATAAGGGGAACGGCCAATTCAACATAATATCTAACCTAGTTTTCATTAGCAAAATTGCTTTTTAACTATTGGGAATATACACCTCGAAAATGGAATATAATAAAGACTTTTACTAAGTAATACGATCACGGCCTCGGTATATAAATAAATTACATAGAAAGGAGGTTAAACATGTTGAGAAATTCGAGAAAGGTTCCTCTTTTACAAATTTCTGACACAAGGAACGAAGTTACACAATCCCTATTTCTTTAGCCGTTCTTGATTGCTTGATGTTAATTTCCGAATGCTACGGTAAATTGCCTGTCTTTAGGTATTTTATCTGATCAAGAGACTTCACATAATGACAAAAAGAAAATGTACGCGCATGAAATGGTACGTACCGACTCGAGAGAGAGAAAATTAGAAGCGTTCTTTTCACCAAACACTGCCACTGCCACCGACAATTATTCTGTAAGAAAGTCATTCACTGACCTTGATGCAACAACAATCCGACAAATACCAACTGTTCAGCAAACGAGACAAACGAGACAAAGCATGGAAGACGGAAGTCAAAAGCAGAGGTTCGACTTTTAAATGATTACTTTACGGGTCCTTATTTAGTTAAAAAGATGAATAAAAAAGTAGGTTATTTTGGCAATATGTATTGGTTTGAACTGTCTTTAGTGCTGATGATATCAGTTCAATGTCACCATGGAATCCCTTTGTTAGGTTTATAGCTTCGGTTGGCTCCTCTTAATGTAGACCGTGTTTATATGTAGTGATGTAGAATGTATCGAAGTAACACCAATTCAAACAAATGTTGCGAATGTGCCCAATACGTCGAATGTGCCTACGGAAGAAAAAGTAGACAGCAATGAGGGATCCGTCGCCGAATTTATCTCAGGTATTATAGATTTATTCACATCGACATTATGTATTACGTTTCTTTTTTTAAGTTAGTGTTACTTTTCTAAGTTCACAGTGTAACTTTGGTTGCTTATATTTGTGAGGATTGATAGCAAATGTCTTCTCACCGAATGTTTGAATGTTTGACTCTTTATGGCTATAATACTTTCACCAAAATCTAAAAAGAGTTTCCCTGTAAACAAGAGCTTTCAATTATACTAATATATGATGGTGCAAAATAGCGAACTTTCATTTTTAGTCCGTCACTTAAAAGGCTACGACACGGCAATCACGTGATTTCTGTGTTTGATAACTTTTTCCCGGCAGCCGTGTCGTAGCTCCTTTAAAAGCGATCGTGTATTTCTTACATGTTTTCAAACCTATGACTTTTTGAGCTCTAGGTGAACGGCAGAAAACGTGTGTAAAAAATGGTAAGCAGGTGGAGAAGCAGAAACAAAAGCGAAATGTGGGGGAGCGCCAGATCAACCTAACAAGCTTAAGAAATCTTCGCAAGATAATTAACGACTCGGAACATTTGGGACTCACCAACTTACTGGAAGATCACAAGTTTGTTGGTTGTGTGAACAAACGGCTCACCTTGGTGCAGCATTTAACGAGACTGTATTTAGTGAATTCTCAAAAGCTGTCCCAAGAACTTTTCTATCAAATCCTTATGCACAAGTTTGGTAATTTTGGTTATATGCAACTCTCCTCCGCTGCGCCCATATTCGAATTGGTTTTACTTGCTTTGAATTCTCCAGAAAGCGGTTGGACACCCGATGACGGAGAGAAGGAAGATCTTGCCAAGCACGTGGTTAACCTCCTCAGCTCGAAAGCCGAAATGTTGTTGGATTATTTTTCACTGGAAATAAACGACAAGAACGAGATTGTGTCACTCCCGTTACTTCTCGAGAAATATACTCCAAATCTGAATGGTTTGCCAATGTTTGTTTTGAGGCTCGCAACTGAGGTAAGTTTTTTTTTTTGTTCCACTAAAGCGCAGGCGATATATACGATCAAATTTGTCGAATTCAGTTGTCGAATTTGAAAGTTTTATGATTCAAATTTGTTGAAAAATCATTTCAACATACGTCAACATAACATAACCCGATTGGTTAATAAACTTCTTTCACTACAATTTAAAGAAGCTGATTGATTGATGTTACTTCGAAAAATTGTCCAATTTTTAAAATATTGACATGTCGAATCCAATATATTGCATTGGAAATCTGCTCATACACGTTCAAACTTGTGGAATTCGATAAATTTGATAGGTGACTGTCTTCGAACGGCAGCTTAATTTTCCGGTAAACGATTTCGCAAACGTTCATTCATATTAATTTATAATTCTTATTTTTTCTGAGAGGGTGTGTTTTGACTTCACTTAATCCCTTAAAGGGGCTACGACATGAACCATTTTTTACCGTCAGCCATAATTAATATTTGCATCTCTCCCCTCAAATCGATTTTGGGTGCTGCATCACGTGATTTGTGTTTCGTAGCCCCTTTAAGCTCGGTAGGAGTACCCGTAGGAAATTTTAATTTAATTTCCCACGTCCGTGGGAATTTTCAATTTTCTCACGAGAAATTCAGTAGGAACCGAGCTTCACGAATGTCTTCTTTCAGGTGATATGGGATGCCGAACAGGAGTGTTTTGAAAGTTTTGCTTTGGAATGCAGTCGGTTTTATGCCTTTGGTCCAGATCCTTTGCCTACTGGTCATGACGATAGCACGTCAAACAACCAATCTTGGAAACATACTGTTGAACACGTGCTATTCCCTGCCTTCCGCACATCCTTGCTGCTACCTAAGAAATTTTCTGAAGACGGCACATTTCTTGAGGTCGCTAACCTTGCTGATTTATATAAAGTCTTTGAACGTTGTTAAAAAAGATATTTTATACACCCTTGACTGTATTCAGTTTTGAAAAAAAGCTACCTCTTAAAAGCTCATCATTTTACTTTTTTCCCTCTCAGTCAGAACAGTGTATAGCATAATTTCAGGGCCTGGCCAATTCCATATCCTCTCTATTCTATCAAGCCATGTGGCTTGCAAGAAGTTACGTTACTGTGATAAGAAAATTTTGTTTTCACAGGGACATTTTTAATAGACCCGAAGCACGTGTAATCTTACGTCTTATGGTCTGGTACCCAAAGTCAATCGTAGGCAAGTGGATGAGACGATATTACTGCCCCAACCAACGAGATAGCCATGTCGATAAAATTTAACGTAAAAATAATCATGAAAATAAACCTGCCTCGAACTCTGGTTCTCTTGCCTTTTCCATGTACGGACGGCGGCGAAGAATATATCGTACATAAAAAAGGCAAAAGACCCTGGGTTCGAGGTTGGAAAATGAACATGAAGTCTAGAACTCAAATCAATGCGTCGAAAAGAATACACAATCAAATTTCTTTATGAATTTTCCCAGGTCCGTTTGAGAGTTAAGACTAAGTTTAAATAATTCTATCTTCATCATCCGCTAAAAAAGCCAAATTACTACAATTGGGAATTCACGAAAAGTAGAGATAGGAAAATTAGCCTAAAAAATATAGACCGCCGCTGACGAGCTATGACCTGTACACTTTGGTCAATGTTTTCAAACTGGCTTTTGAGATCAGATAACGCATTTGCCCGAAAATTCGTAGCATTACCGACTTGTTCGTATGGTTCCCAGTTTCTTTTATTAGCGCGATCTTATGACTAAAGTGAGTTCGCGACAGTCTATATTTATAGCCTAAGGGAAATGAGATTCCTTCAATTTTCATTTAGCTATCACTTCAGTAAAACAACAGAAATTTTACATGTTTAGTTCTCATACTGTCGTATATGTGATAGTGCTATCGAAATTTCTTCTGATGAAATATCCTGGCGCAATTATTTAACAGCCTAGTTATGGTCAACACATACCTTACCGGGGGAAAATCGGGGTTAAAAATTAAGTCGGGGATTTAGTCACTTTTCTCCAAAAATTCTCCCCAATTAAAGCATTTATAAAAAAACTGCATTTTCCCCAAATCTATATAATCTAGAACGCCATTATAAAAATATCTCGGAAGTTGACTAAAACTCAGGGACAAGAAAGGATAAAGAATGTAAGCATTATTTAACGAGTTCGTGAGATTTTTGCATCGTAAAATCCCTTCCTCGAAACTTGGATATACAATGGAAATCGGCAGTAATGCTCTTGAAAGTAAACGCATTTCAAATTAAGCTGTCCTATCAAAAAATTCGCGAAAATTTTACAATTCCTAAAACGTCGCTATAAAGAAAACTCAGACCAACTTTTTAGCTTCAAAGAAACCTTTCAAATGCCTCATTTGCCAGAATCCAGTGGCTAACAAAACTAGGGTCTGCAACAGCGCCCACCATAAGACTCTTTGATTCGTGCTCTCGCTTGTTGATCGAAATCGTTCTTCTCGATACTGAAGTTGAGAAATAAAAAAAATAAAAAATTGAAGTAAATGACAATCACTCGAATTTTCAACATTAACCATTTTATTTACTTATTTATTTTTTGGTTGTGGGGGTTGTGGGGGATAAGCCAATTAAACTATCGGAAAAATTAACTTAATCACTTCTCCGCACATAAACAAAATCTCCTTAATCTCTTTCAGCAACATTTCTATCGTGAAATTTTATTCACGTAAAATTTAGTCCGTGAGAAATACAAACGTTCCCCACACACAACACACTTTCTTCCACAGAGAAAGAATTTACCAACAATCTTGTGTTTTTATATTACTCTTTAATTCGAAGAAAGACTTACTCTTATGAAGGGAAACAACAACAAGGTAAAGACTTACTCTTATGAAGGGAAACAACAACAAGGTAAAGACTTACTCTTATGAAGGGAAACAGCAACAAGGTAAAGACTTACTCTTATGAAGGAAAACAACAACAAGGTAAAGACTTACTCTTATGAAGGAAAACAACAAGGTAAAGACTTACTCTTATGAAGGGAAACAGCAACAAGGTAAAGACTTACTCTTATGAAGGGAAACAACAACAAGGTAAAGACTTACTCTTATGAAGGGAAACAACAACAAGGTAAAGACTTACTCTTTGGTACGCTTGCTCTTTAGTAATTTGATCAATCTGGTCCAGTAATTGTCTCATTCGAAGCTGAAGTTCAGTCAGCTTATCTTTTGCTGCTATCTGTGCATAATCATTAGCATGTTCTCCAACCAACATTTCTAAGTGGACTCTCTGAAAAAAAGAAAATAATTAAACCGTTACACGAAGCAAGATTTCAAATTTATTTATCGAATTACAAAGAGGACAAATTATTTAATGGACAAATTATTTAATGGACAAATTTTTGCGTTTTTCACAAATTTTGTTAAAATCACGAAATTAAACTCGCGCAAAACTTCCACATAAGGACGATTTCCCAAAAAGATCCACACAAAAAATTGAAATATAAAAAGTCAAAACCACAAGATAGATTCGCCTAAATAAATCCACGCGAAGGTTTGTCTTCTTACGTAGCAGAGCTACTTGTTTGTACATATATAAATTGTAGTACATGCAGTGATTTATGATGTCTTCAAGTTCCAGTTCTTGAAGATAAAAAAGAATAGAAACTCACAAGCCTTCCACCAGCAAATAGGCTCCATCTTGTCGAATTGGTATGCAAGCAGATATGGTGTTCACCAGGTGTATGAGAGGTGAAAGTAAAACGTCCTTCGGATGCATAAAACTTTGATAGAACAACCTTATTTTCTGGGTCTAAAACTTCCACATGCATACCTATACCAGGACTGGCAGGCATGTAATCATTCGCAGTATCATCAAATAATTGGGTACGATATTTGCCTAAATTAAAGAATGAATAGCAAAGCAATTACATGAAAAGTTTATATCCATGAGCCCTGCAACTGTTTCCACCTTCAACATCTACCAATAAATAACAGTGTTTCTTTCACTATATTCCTAATTTTTGAAATATGTGTGGATGGAATAGTTATTAGTTATTTTTGTGAGTTTACTGGTATCCACTCTTCTCAACACCACATGAAAAATTTCATAACTTTCATTTTTATCTCTAGTAATTTCAATTTGTTTTATCGTCAGGCCAACAAATTGAATAAATTGAATCCCTGAAAAAAAATTAGATGCACTTGGCAAGAATAGAAATTTGCAAACACAGCCTTTATAAACAAAACTTATAACAAAAATGAAAACTTGTATACATACTTGCATATAAATTCTGCTATGTGTAACAGGCTTTTTAGGCCAACTTATTACAACCTGTTGCATATAATATTAGGAGTAGAAATTTTTGTTCCAGATTTCTAGAAGTTCTTGTTCCAGATTTCTAGAATTTCTAAAGGCCAACCTACTGCTTAGAAAAGGGTCAAGTAAGGAGAAACATTTAGCATAATAGATACTTCCCTGCTTTTCCCAATTTTACAACTCACCAACTCACAACTCACAAGCTGATTATTCACACTCCTTTAGAAGAATTTTGCAAGGGAGTTGCTCATGGGTTTCAGTGGATTGTAAAACAATGAAAACTCCGTTGCAGTGTCATTTTTATCCGGAACAAACATGGATTTTAGTGGATAACAACAGTTGTTGCTCTTTGTTTTCAATAGGATGACGAGAGATGCCGTCAATGTTCCTAATTCCGAACACAAGTAATAAACAGACCTGTTTGGTTAACAAAATATACACTTACACTCCCAAAATTGCCACAAATACTAAAATGTTTATGAAGCAGAAAAGACTTTGAACAACAATTATCAGTGTGAAGAATCACTTGTGTGGTAATAATGAACTACACCATTCTGATATCTCTGAATATATACACATCGAAACGGTAATTCTACAGATTCATATTTTAGATAGAGCCTTAATCATATCACATAGTTACATCGCAGAGCTCGTAAAATTATGTGCAAGTCTCAAGGGGACTGTCAATTTATTGAATGCAGAAGTTTTGTGTTCGTTAGGTTTTTGTTTAGTTTGGTTGACAAAGCGTTATTTTTGATGTGGTTTGTATTTTAGAGACTGTATTTTTTTGCGTTTGGAATTAGGAAGGCTGTTCGGAAAAAAGGCACACACACAATTACGGAGATAATGCAGCCATTATGGATTTTGATGTTTTACTAGGGCATACTTCACGCTTTTTTTCGCTTGGTTTACACAGGAGAAGTAAGACCTGTCATGTGAAAATGTCTTGATGGTTAATTTTCTTCTTCTTGTTGTACCTATTTTTGTTCTGGACTGTTTTGGAGAACTTTCTGCACTTTGTCGGGTCTTTTTGGAAGAAAAACGGAACTTTTTAATCAAAAAAGTTTATATGAGCAAAGATTTTAATGGGTACAGTATCAGTATCACCAGAAGCTTATACATTTCTTCTTTAAGAACAATGATCAAATTTATTTCTCAAAATTAATATTTATATTAATAACTTTTTAATCAATTTTTCCTATTACTGTCAGGTGAAACGGGATTGTAAGTTGGCCTAGCGGCAAACCGTAATCACAATAGAACCCATAATGGCTGCATTATCCCCGAAATCGTGTATTGACGGAAGATTGTTGATTTAGTAGGAAAGATAGATTCTAAAAATGGATTTTTTATATATTCTATACATTTAGCGAGAAACAGTGACAGGACAAAACGGTTAATACTTTTAGTGAGAAACAGTGAAACAGTGGGCAAAACGGTTAATACTTTTAGAGAAACTGATGAAATATGCTCCGCAATTTAAACAAAATAATTCTTCCAATCAATATTTTTACTCAAAAACAAAAACACAAGCTTTTTTTAGGGGGAGTCAATTATATGTGCCTAAAACATTTGCCAAAAGTCTTTCTTTTCCATCATTGATTTTAAACCCAAAATTCAATCAAAATTCAGACTGTCAACTTTGGGATTTTCCAGCAATAAGTAACTATTGTACGTCTTTTTTTCTTTTTTTTTTTCTTTTTTTCATGCTAAAAATTTACCTGTGATCATAGTTTCATCGGGAATCTCTTCAATAAAACATTTCTTTTCTGTTTCACCCATGTGAAAGTATAAGGAAGAGCATGATGATATGTACAAGATCGAAATAACAATAGACAATTTCATAGTGAAAGTTTCTATAAGAAGCTGAATTTTAAACTTGTGAAGATGAAAATTTCACTTCTTCTCCGCCATTTATATGAAACGCACGCCAAAGTGATATTGACGTGTCGTTATCAATTTATTTATTTATTTATTTATTAGATTAATTTTAGAGGGCGCGCTGAAAATTTCAAAATATAATAGATAAAGTTATATTTTGTATTTTAGTATTATTTACTGTTTCGAAAAATATGTCAGATACAGTATTTACCTCGTTTTCAAACTATTTCTGAGGGAAAATTAGCTTTACAAAGTTCTTTTGTATCGTGTGTGTATAGAAGCGAATATTCTGCGTCGTGCATATATGACCTTTTTTCAATACACCGTGTGTTAACTGTTACTTGGTGAAGATCAGGTTTCTACTTCGACCTTTGAAAGCCTTCATTCATTAGACTTTTCACGGTAAAATTTTGATGGTCAGTAACTAGTAGAGATGTGTTGCTCTCTTGATTGCCTTAGGCTCCTCTTGTTACGTATATGATATTGTGCTTATTTTCAGAATTGCATTATATGAATTCGATTTTGAAAATAAATAAAATTGATAGTTCGCCAGGAATGACCATTGAAAATTTCATTTGGAGAAATCTTATCTATTGTTTTTATCTCGAAGGAATGGTGAGCGAACAATTCAAAGTTAATTGAAAAAACACAACCATGCAGCGCGATCAAAACTCGCCTCTAAATGGACAGCGGCCCTTACCATAATGCCAAAAATATATATACCCAAGGAAATTTACATGTGAACACACTGCTCACTTTTTGCATTTACTTAAGTGCTTGTGAAGAGAGAAACGTGAAAAACAGAAAAACTGATAGAATTGGTAAAAGGTAAAATTACTTGAATCAAAAAAAAAAAAATCTATTTGAACTACTTCGAAACTTTTTGACACCATTTCCCTTTCAACAAGGATACATTTGTTTGGACGGTTAGGAAAATATTGAGTATTTTTGAAAAGATTTCATGATTAAAATTTGGTATTAAGAAAGTTGTTCCTTGTGGTGGAAGAAGTTAGAATAGCATATAAACAAATATGACTGATGTATTTATTCAATATTTCTCTTCTCGCTTTCTTCAAAAGTGAGAAGAAAATTTCTTTTATGCGCGTGGTTGGATAATAGATTTTACCTATTTCTTCATCACAAAACACTAGGATTGTTCTTGCTATTTTCAAAGTTTTAACCCTACAACTTATTCCAAGACTTTTCATATTTTGTTTTGGCCGTTTTTGTAGCCTTTGCAATTCCCAGTCAAAATGTGATAGGGGGCTTTAGAATTTATAAATGTGTGTGTGATACTTGACTAATTTAGTGTTCTACTGACTAGGTTTAATGGGCCACGAATAAATGAAGCGCAAAAGAAAAGTTTTTTCTCTTTTGTTAATTATTGTTTGCGTGACAACATGGTGGAAAATGTTTGCATGGAAGAGTGTCGTAGATCAAGCGGCTAAAAATATTTCGAGCGTTCCTCTTGGTGAGCCTTTTTTAGTATTGAATTTTTAACAGCTGTTTCTCCGGGAGTTCCTTTTTCATAAGTTCTACACAAAGCATCGGTAAAGAAACTTACACCGTGAGAAGAGAGAGTGAAACATGTGCTATTCTGTTATTAAGTTAGGACCTTTTCATTTTATTTCTATTTTGTTTCTTTTCATAGGCTTCCAGCAGATTAACTACGAAGCAAAAATGGAATCAACCCAGTTGAAGAACGAGAGGTTTGATAATAATCTTCTCCAAAAAAGAGACGTAGCAATAATATCTTACCTTGCAGAAGATGCAGACCAATCTTTGTACTTCCTCTCCATGTTGTATCATTCATGGAAATTTATCACCAAACACCAAGAAACGTTGGTGAAACCCCTTTATAAAGCGTGGAGATTAAATCTGGATCTGCTGACGTTTTGTCACCCAGGGAGTTGTGATTACATAAAAGACTTGTGTGTTGATTTCTCTGTGACCTCATCTCCATCGCAGTGTTTCAGAATTGAACAATCGTTCGAAGTTGACAGTTCATATCCTCAAATTAATTCTTTCAGCATGTTTCTAAGGTTTGATATCTCCAACATTTTGCAACGTTATATGTACGTCATGAGAACCGACGTTGACGTATTTCTGACGCCAGCTATGTTGACATGGCGACCAAGAAAAGAAATCATTTTTGGGCAAGGTGGATATTGCCACAAATTCAATGAACAAAGACTGATTAACATTTCACGGAGACTCGGAATGCGCCATCAGGGCGTGCATTGTTTTGGTTCTACGTGGTACGGTGGTACAAAATTAGTAACGAAAATTGCTAAAGTCACATTGGAGTTAACACAATATGTTTACGAAAATGAATTCGCTCCACACAAACAAGGTTTAGAAAGCATCAAGTTCATCGATCCAAACGGCGAATGGCCGAAATGGTGGAGACACGTGTCTTCTTTATACGGCGCCGAAATCGCGATTAATCACGTGGTAAAGAATCTAACTAGCGAATATATTGCTGAGCTAGACACTTCGTCGTGTGCGGACAAAAGTATATTCCAAACGCCCCACATACACTGCTATCATGACGAATGCAGTTTCAGCAAATTTTTGTTTATTGACAAACTTCTAAAAATATTGCGTTCCAATAACAATAGCTTTGCGATTGGAAATAAAGAGAGACACACGGCACACGAAATTGGCCTGATGGTAACGAAGGATTATTCAAATTATATCGCTTGGAATTCGATCAGTGCATATTTTGATTATTTTCGTAATGTGAGCATGGAACTTTGACAATTCTCTCGAATGGTTTGTTATTTATCTATGCATTGAAATCTTGAAGTACTTAAAGGGGCTACGACACGGTGTTCACGTGATTTCTGTGTTTGTTTACATTTTCCCGGCAGCCGTAGTGTTATCTTATTTCAAAATACTCATCGAATCTGCAGACCAGCTGGAGGAACCACATATTGAACGTGTGTGCGAGCTAGCGAAAAGTACAAGTAACTTGGTAAAGGTTATCTTACTAAAGAAATCCATAAAAAGCAAAAAAATAATATTAGCTATAATTATCCAAGTTATATCTGGCCTACTGTTAAGTTTGCTTATTCTATATATAATATATATAGGGATGACGAAAAAAAACATGTCATGCTCTTCCTCTTTGTATTGAGCTGGTGCAGACGTTTTTTGGCGATAAATACCATTAAATAGCATTTTTTCCCGGAATCTATTTTCGAGGTTGCAGAATTGAAAATAGAATCATTCCTCCCCCGCATAAATTTCTCGTCTCCCCGCATATAGAAATAGGAGTGGTTGGAAAATATAATGATAAATAACATAGGGATGAGTGGTACTTTTGTTTTAAATAAATGAACTGGGTGTGTGGAACTTTTTTTAACGTGGAACGTTGTAACTTTACGTTAACAATAGTAAACGAGGTAGAAATGAAAGCACATCTTACTTTGTCTTACAAGTGCCTTTTTTGCCCGACTACCAAGTTTGCAAAGATTTTTTACGAAATCAATTGTTATAACTTTAGACGTTTTTGTGGACAAAAGATTTTCGGGATTTCATCATCGCATTCAATAAGAATATTCCAAGAGTAATTGAGGAAAAAAATTGATCGAAGACTATAAGAATATTCGAGGCTATTTAGGTTTCTCACATTCTTATGAATAAAAACCCCGTTTAATAAGGTTCTTTTTTATTTTAAGAACTTTGTCCTTGCGTTTACTGACCCGCTCATTCGCCTGCCGTAAACAACCTGGAGTGTTTCAGTCCCTAAAATTCAAAATTTTAGCTGACGGTTTAAACGGACATTTTTCGTCAACACATCGAAATAGTGCATAATGAATCTTCATTTTGTTGTTGTTGTTGTTGTTGTTGTTGTTGTTGTTGTTGTTATTGTCTCAAAAAGATGAATAGAGGTAAACTGTAAATATCAGGGAAACTTTCAAGCTCCTACTGACATTTTGAGTATGAAATGTCAAAAAAGAAAAAACAAAGATTTGCTAGTTATTTATTTTTTAATAGTTATTAAATTTTGTTTTCCGACAGCAACGTCTAAAAGATTGTTTGATTCCAATTTTGACATCTTGACTTCCTCAAAAACCTTTTTACATGGACGACATCTTCACGGAATCAGTCCATATGCCAAGTAATACCATTGACGAGAACACCTCATTGAAAATGATAGACGATAAAGAAGGTGTATATTGTAAGGACAGTGAGCACAACTACAGCAAAAACATATTCAAATCGCGGGACGGCTGGAAGCGACATCATACGACTGCTAAAACAGAAAGGTTTGAGTATTAAGCAAACTAGTAGGCCCTCTCCCTATAAAATCTATTCTACTCATGATTAGGCAATGGAACTTGTTAGGGACGTAGTCCAACCTCTTCTGCATTTATATGTACATATACATTTATAGTTGTTACCATGGTTACTAGTGAATTTTGCTGACGTCAGTGCAATTCTAACTAAATTTCTAACTGGTCAGTATTTTATGAACAATGAAGTTTTTATCAAATTGGAACGTTTCTCACAGGAGGTAATTTTTTATCCATATGAACAGGCCCTAATGACTATGCTTATTATTACTTCTACTATTAGGTCTTATTTACATTCGTGCAATAACCTTTGCCCCTTAGAATAGTCCCTGGTCTGGATACTTATATTCATTTTGCACTCACTTTGATCACATCATTACTAATAGGAAATAATTACTAGTGTAGTGTGTAAAAACATTTTACAGTTTTTCTCCATAAATGATTTTTACACGCAATACTGCCATGATAAGTCTGTGTATTTACAAAAATTGTTATGGGTCTCTATGTTGGATTTTAACATTCATCTATACTATTCAATTTTCTAATCTAAAACAAAAAGATATCAATCAAACACTATCAAAACAATATAATAATGATCTTGCTACCTTCGTTTCCCTAATACCTTAATAATAACAATCCACATACTACAATGAAATACCAAATAAACTGCTAGCTACACATTTCGGCATAGTAGTCAAAACTAACTGATACGAAAAAGCTATCAAACACATTAAAAAATAGACATCGGTAGAAAATGATGAACTGATAAGACGAACACATAGCAGGTCTACATCGACTATCTCGTCGGATAGAATAGTTACTGATACCGATCAATGTTGTTATTCTCTATTACTGAACTTAAAGCGTTCAATAAAAAAAAATATATATATATACAAATACAAAAAATTTTGTGTTTCTCCATGTTGGAATTATATCATATTTAACACAAATATTTTGTATCGATCATTCAAAGAATGCTATTATCCCTATTTTTCAGTGCTATTATTTGGGCTATTTAGAGATTTCTAAAGTTGTACAGTTGAACTAAAAGATTTAGAAAAGAGACAATACAACGTATACTACCTAACCAATGGATACTCCTACCTAACCACGATAAAACGTCTGATATATAAGAAAATACCTTCAAATTTCCCTATTAACTAAAGCTAACAAAAACAATACCTTCTCAGACGTTTTTATCTTTCAATTCTTTATTCTGCTATGCATTGTGGAAATGTCAAAACCCAAAACTCCATTTGTGCATCATGATACAAAAACCATGTAAATATGTATGTAATCACTCTCTTCTTGCATTACAATCATTTATACTATTCAATTTTATAATCTAAAAAAGGTATCATTCAAATACTATCAAAACAATATGATAATGATCTTGCTACCTTCGTTTTCCTTAATAATAACAATCCACAGACTACAATGAAATACCAAATAAACTGCTAGCTACAAAAACAATGAACGCTGAGAAAATTTGATGAACTTACGAACGCAAAAAAACATTGCATTGCATTCTCCTCCGGGCGGCTTTATGATGTCTTCCTTAAGGTACAACACTCCATGAAGCAATAAAAACCCGTAAGATGGAGCTAGAGATTCCCTCTATACTAATACGGATGCAATAAACATCCATTGACGAACTTTCCGAGAAAATTTTCCTAAAGTTCTTTCTTTCAAAGTTAGATAAGAAAAAAGCAAGATTTAGTATTAGTATAAGAAGACTAGTATCCCGAGTAAAATTTTTTTACATGTTCACTTTCCCCGTGAGTAAGTTACCCCACCTCCCGTGATTATCCTCTCTCAATTATGCAGGGGTGACGAAAAATAAAATCATAGAATTGCAAAGAATAAGTACCACTAAGTTGTAGAGCTCGAAAAGCTTGTCAAAAAAATGTATGGGATCGTCTGTGTACGACTTGCCGTTACCGAGATATCGTCGATCAAAGATTTTGATGACATCACACCCGTCCCCAAAAAAGTTTTAGACCCAATTTTTTTTCGTCACCCATCGCCAATATCGCGGACCCCAAAAACGTCAGTTATCCCTATTGGTGCTCGAGATATTTGCCCCTAAACGTCGCCTTCCATTGGGGATGCAATGCAATGTCCACCGTGCCAAAAAATTCATGTCGCGTCATTTGCTACTACTAATATACTAATACCGAAAATTTGTGGCCAACCTTTTATTATGCAGTTTATTTTCTTTTTGTAAGCATTCCAATTTTATTTGTGTTTCAAAGCAATTTTTCGTGTTCTTTAAATGCTGGATTTAGCACCCAGGGTGCTATTTAAAAAAAAAAATCAACTTCCACAGAAGGCCCTTGGTCGGGAAGGATGTTAAATCGCATCGAGAGAGGCGCTAAATAAACTAAACTGAAGCTTAACGTTAAAGAACGATTTCTTTGATGAAGCAACAAAATAGAAAGATTAAAATCTGTTCTTACACCCAGAAATAGAAAGCATTTTTCAAGCAAATCCGTCTATTTTTGGTTCGAATAAACGTTCGCTTTGTTTGGTTCAAAATAAAGAGGAGGCGCTTAATCCAGAGGCGCTAAATCGAGCATTTATGGTATTTAATTTTTATATATGTATATGTTCAATGTGAGAGTTGCTATGGGCTGCCCATGGAGTTAGAAAACAGAAGAAGATTACAGAAATTAAGATCTTTGTGGGGAGACAAAATAGAACCTATATCTTGAATTATGAGAAACTAAAATTAATCTGTTTTCGTTGCAAATCGTGACGTTTTTGCGTAATTATGACATTTACTAGATATACGAACAATTTAAGTTTTTTTCGGAAAAAATTTTTTTGGTTCGATTATTTCGAATTGGTTTAATTAATTTCGATTTTTGTCAATAATACAATTTTTATTTTATTGGTTTCAAAATTGCTCAACAGTTTCGAATCTTGTATCGATTTTCTCGGTTTATGTACATTAAAAAAGCTTCTCCCATTCGTGTGAAACACGTAAGTAAAAAAGGGTATGAAAGCATACTGATCTCATACTATTCAAGATATATATATACCCAACCATTAAATAAAAAAAACCGGAAAGTGGGTTCACTTCGGGTCTCATGTAAACGGCCTCTTACAGATCTATCTAAAAAATCATTCAATAAACATTCAATAATCATTCAATAATCATTTAATAATCAACAATATTCTTATAACTTTTATGCCAACCAACCTCCCGGAGTTATGCGGCGAATCGTTCGCGAAATTTTATGTTAATCTTTACACTGTCGCCATCTCTATGATTCGTTAAATTTTCTCTCGTAATTCTATTCTCTGTGTAACTAAATTTTGTAGTCGTAATCCATTAAAACATGCAGGCTTAGAAAAATGAAAGAAAAATGATTAATCATATACCTGGTAATTGATGATACGATATGAACGAATGTTTGAATTAAATGACAATGACGGAAGCATGTTAGCGCCATTATAAGTTACGTAACTTTAAATCCTCCGTGTTATGAAAATATCTATTTATATTTTATTCATCGTGTGCAGAGGACGTTACGAAAAATTAATGTTCATATTTTTTCTAAATATAGAAAACACTACTTATGGTCGAAAAAATGAATATTTGAAAGTTAAGGAATTCTAATGGCATCAATACGCGTCCGCACACAATGAATTGTACATTCCTATAAACTTGCCAGAAAATCCCAAAAATCGAGCCAAGAATGTCAATTTATATTCACTGGTCCCGAAACAAAAGAGCATCAATTCGAAAAAAACACACGCTACTTTCGCCAATAACCCCTTACATCGCAAAACTACTCGTGCATATGATTCTGGCCTTTTAAAACTCCCTGAAATCTGGGTCCGTATGACAATTTAAGTAAAAACAAAATGAAACTTAGTTCGAATAAATTCATTATGAAGAGAAATATTGAATTAGATACATACAACACAGAAGAAAGAGAAGACGAAGAAACTTTGGAACTTTTGTCGGATACAATAACAAAATACACATAGCTACATATAATATAAATGTTGCAGAGGAAATCGTATATAATATTAGTTTTGTTTGAACACATGATTGATTAAATCATTCTTTCACAGTACAGCGTTATGGATTTGCGAAGGAATTAAGATGAAAACACAAAGGATTTTTGTTTACAGTACCGTCAGACCGCCTAATCCCGAACAGCCTTCCCAATTCCGAACGCAAAAAAGTACAGTCTATAAAATACAAACCACATCAATAATAATGCATACTGCGTTGTCAATCAAACTAAATCTAAAACCTAACGAACACAAAACTTCTACCTGCCATAATTATACGAGATCTGCGATGTAATTACGTTTCGACGCGTATATATTCAGAGATATCAAAACAAATTGGTTTAGGCCATTATATTACCGCACGAGTGATTCTTCACGCTGATAATTGGTGTTCAACGTCTTTTCTGATTCATAAACATTTTAGTATTTGTGGCGATTTTGTTGAGTATGTTTATTTTGTTAACCAGACAGGTTTGTATTTTTATGCGTTCGGGTTAGGCGGTCTAACAGTATATGTATATAGTTTTATTTGTCACATAGACATGTTTTCAATGCAATGTAATTTTTATGAAATCTTAGATAAACAAAAGATGAAAGCTAATTTTTACTTACTGTTCTTTAAATGCATATCTTCTGTTTTATTTTAATTATTGCGGAATTTATTTTTACAGTTGGAGGGCCATGAAATCGCTACAGTACAGCCCGAAAGAAACTTTACATTTTCGTGTAAGATAAAATTACTATCGCAAATATTATTATTATTAATGTTTACCTAAGATAGCCTCTTCAGTTCTGATAGAACTGTTATTAATGAGGGTCCTGCGTAGGAGTTCCTGGAGCATTTAAACCGAAATTTCTGTTATTTCTAGCCAGCCTGTTCTTTACCTCTGCCGGATATTTTCTATGCTGATATAATTTTCACAACTCCGTTATGGACATATTTGAATCTACAAAAATCTACAGCAATAGTTGAAATAGCTTAACAATAGTTGGTACTTTTGCCGGTATTGTCCCTGAGTTCGCAGCTTTTTTATTGTTTGCATTATTACTATTGAACAGTTCAGTTATCCGAACACCAGGTTATCCGAATTCCCAGGTTATTTGAACTCGATCCCTTCAACTTCGGTTAAGTAACTCTCATAGTTTACCCCAGTTATTCTAATTAATAGGCTCGGTCCAGTGAGAGTTCGGATAACTGAGGTTATTATAATGCAGTTTGGATAAATTGAAGAGAAAGTAAATGATAGATATACTAGACGATTGACTTACTTTATTATTTCTGAGCGAGATCTTTCTCCGCAAAGGAACGATGTTGACTGTTATGTCTCTGAAAACTCTGTCTAAACGCGATAGTTTTAATATTATTTTCCGGAGTCTTGTTTTTATTATTTTCATCCTACTGTTATTTTAATATTTTCATTCAAAGTCTTATTATATTTAAACTTTCAGTTATAATAAAATATAATGCCCTTATGAACATCTGTTAAGTTGAATTGGTTAAGCTCTTTTCTGCCATTGTAATATTATCAATTTAAGAAGATGTGTGGCTGCTTTAATATCGGAGAAACTTTTGCGAGGTAGAAAATTCGCGAGAAAAGTCAGTGTTTTTTTTAGACCTTTTAGAAAGCCCATCGTCGATAACAGGTTAATAGTTAGTAAACGATAACATGCATTGCAGGTATTTTAAATATTTCTGTTTTTAAAGCTCTTTTGGATGGACTATTCCAAATATAAGATATAAAGACCAATTTCCATTCAAAAGTTTTGTTTTGATTGATCAATAACATCAGCGGACGAAAAAAGTTGAAAATGTTCAACTTTCACGAGCGTTATTTTTCTCGGTCATGTCTGATTCAACTAATAAGAATTCAGAATTGACATGCATAACCAAACGTCTGCATTTCGTTTACATTTCAGGAATCAAATATTCCATATAATTTAGTCTAAAAATAGTTCTAAATATTTTAATTATCATTTGGTCCATAAGTATAAATTAATGGAAGCTCTGGTTGGAATATTTGATTCTATACATCCTCATAAACGGAAATATAGAATCTCGGGTGATCCCAGTGGGCAAAATCTTCAGAAAGTCTTTGAGGAGTTTTTTATAGGAATGGCAAGCAACATCACCTGCTGTTTCAATAAAAAAACACTCCTCCACAGAGACTTTTTGAAGATTTTTAAGTGAAGTAAAATAGATTTGAATTATATTCTTTAAAAGTATTTATGTCAGGAAGGAGCTTCTAAGGAAGACCAAATTCCATTGACCGTTGCCTTGAAAAAGTTTTCAGGTATTATTCACTCGATAAATATAAATCTATGAAATCTCTGGTTAGAGTTTTTACTTCTTAAGTCATAAAAGAACTTTTCTATGAAGCATCGGAAATAGCATGATCTATTCCACTATTCAATTATCCCACTGTGTTAAAAGCGAATTATTTTCCCAGAAAATGGATTATTTAATTTAAACTAAGGTATAATCGAGAATAATTTTTAATTTTTTTACTTCCTTTTATGTGAAAATTGAATAAAAGATCAACTTTTTAATTTAAAAGTAACCAAAGTTCTTGTGTCACGAAAAATATAATTTTGATTTTCTTAGATTAGAATTTTCTTAGGTACCTTTTTAGTTACTGTCTCAAAAGTTTTAACGTAATCACTTTACGCTTTTCACCAATCACGTGCCTACATATGGGTTCTTCATTTTCTTTTTTTCGCTTTAAAAACCTTCGTTTCGTACAAAAATCTTTTATGACAAGAATATATTATATGCTATAATATAACTCAGCAAAAAAGGAAATTAAAAAACTATAACTTAAAATTAAAATCATAACTCAAAACATAAAATCAAAACATAAAGGAGTTTTTTTATCCTGATTTCGAATAAATCTAGTAAAATCATTTATCTTTCGATTCATCTTTGATTTCAAGCACAAAAGAATTGATTTCAATGATATTTAAAAAACATATGGTGCAAAACCATATATTTATCCTTTAAAAAACGTTGTTGACGTGATTTATTTTACTAGCTAATAATTCCAAAGTATTTGCTTCATTTTTTCAGTTGTTACAAACATGAAGTCCTGTCCGCAATATGAGCACGTTTTTGCTGTCGTGGTGTTAACTCTCGTTGCAGTATATCTATTATATGTGGCGACAAAACCCGATGTCGAAACTATCGCCTGAGACAACACCTTGGACACGATGCGTAGATTAATCAGCAGGAATCAAGGCTATTTGGAATGTTCAGATTCTCTTCTATATTAGTATTGGATTTAAAAGGACCATAAATTTTGGTTGGCACAAAAGATTTTGTGAATAATGCACCTATCCAAAGAATGTACATAAATGTAGTTGTTGTAAATGATGATTTACTCAAACTTGTTCTCAGCTTGTCTTTTTCTTTATGAGAGTTAATACGTTACTAACAATTTAAAATCACTGACATCCAAGGTCAAAATTCTATAAATAAAGTTTGGTAGAACAAGGAGGTGGTCTCTCCAAACAAACCTTTCTTTGAACATAGTCATTAGAAAATTCCCTTGTCTTGAAGTCTATTCTAAGAACTTATTGTCCTTGATCTTTTCAATAGGCAAACTTTTTGGTCACATGACAAAATTCCAACCAATCCGCAATAGCTATTTACCATCATGTGATCAAAAAGTGTTGGCAATAGAGTTTCACAATAGAATTCCAGATCAGAGACCTTTTCCTACCATAAAACGGATGCTTTAAGATTAAGGGCAATTTACACGATACGATTTTTCATACGTTTTTTGTCGTACACGTCATATCGTACCGTGTAAACATAAAAAAACGTACAAAAATGTGTCGTATCATGGTGTCGTGTACGTCAAAAAAAATGTTGAACATGTTCAATATTCATACGATATCGTACGAAAATTAACCAATCATATCAAAGCAAACAATGCTTCAAGTGAGAGAAAAAAATAGAATATTTTTATGTTTTTGAAGTTTCTCTATAAAACTGATTTGTAAATACAAACAGGATGGATAACATACAAGAAACTGAAAATTTTATTGAGAATTTTCGAAATGAAGAAAGTCTTTGGAATGTTGTAGACCCAAAATATAAAGATAGGAACGAGAGAAGGCTGGCTATTGAAAGATTATGTGCTGCACACGAACTAAGTGGTAAGGGTTACGAATTTCATGTATTGAAATCACAGCATGAAATATATAATTGTGAACTCGTGATTATGACATTATATTTCCCTAGAAAAAGAGGTCAAAGCAAAAATACAAAGCCTGAGAACATATTATGGCAAAGAATTGAATAAAGAAAGAAGTTCGCAAAAGAGTGGAGCGTCTGCAAGCAATGTGTATGTCTCAAAATGGCCTCACTTCAAATCCCTGGATTTTTTGAGAGATACAATAGCTCCAAAGAAGACTTTTTCAAATCTTGTAAGTTGTTACTAGATATAATTGTTTTGCCATGGAACCTGACCGTAGTTGTTGAAATACTCACAGTATTTCTGTCGCACTTCTTTTGCCTCTCTTGAATAAGAGTTGGTTCCTTGTGCAGACAACGATGTGAGAACTCCCTCATCATTTCTCCAATCACCTCCAATTACTACACCATGAATTTCTTCCCTATCTACAGATGTAGAAGGTAAATATCTAGAACAATTAGTTCTCAGGTAGTTATGAAGCGCGCAACTGGTCAATACAACCTTTTCAACCACTTCCGGCTTAGCTTGGATTGTAGATAAGAAAATCCGAAATCTGCTGGCAAGTATTCCAAAAGCATTTTCGACTATTCGTCTAGCTCTTGAAAGTCTATAGTTAAAAATTCGTTCAGCAGAAGTAAGATTTCTTGCTGCATAAGGCTTCATAATGTAAGGACGCAAGGGAAAGGCATCATCACCTACAATAGTGTACGGAACGATAGTTTGCTGATCATCAAGCATTCTTGGTTCAGGAATGTTAAGGGAATTATCTTCGAGTGATCGACAAAGGGAGGAGTTTCTGAAAACGCCACTATCACCAATCCTTCCGTTACATCCAGCATCAACGTAAATGAATTTGTAGTCATGATCAACAAGAGCCATCAAAACAACGCTGAAAGTTCCTTTGTAATTAAAGTAATAGGATCCTGACTTCGGAGGGCACCGTACTTTGACATGCTTTCCATCTAGTGCGCCAATACAATTTGGAAAGTTCCACTTGTCTTCAAATCCTTTGGCGATTTCTAGCCACTCTTCTCTTTTTGATGGAACCTGTAACAAAAAAGGTTTCAAATTTTTTTACATATTTTAGGATGATCTTGTGGATATATCCGAAAGTCAAGATAATGAATTTGCTCTTGATGATGGTAATGACGCCTTGACAAGTAGACCTTTACCTAAACGGCAAAGGGTTGAACAAAGCTTAAAAACCAGCGGTGCATCGCAAAAAGCAGAACAACTGCTTGATAAAACAATGTCGTATTTAGAAGGCAGGAAGCAGGAAGATGCGGAAGATAAATTTGCCAAACACTTGGCATGCCAACTACGAGAATTACCTCAGAGGGAAAGAAATTTTGCAAAGTTTAAATTGCAGGAGGTGATGTATAAAGTTCAATTCTTCGGAATAGGTCTGCCTCATACACAGCAGCAACCGTCAAACCATTACACAACTCTGCTATCACCATCAAATATGAGAAGTCCAACATCATTCCCGGGGTCACCAGAAAGTTTTTCACAAAATACTTTTTAATCTTAAATTTGTAACTTCTAGCAAATAAAGATTCTTACCCTTAAATATTCGTCTTTGAGTCTCTTGTAAATAGCATCACAAACTTCAGGGATAAAAAGACAAATAGTACTTTTATGAACTCGATACTGGCATGCTAGATCGTCGTAACTGCTTCCAGTTGCCAAATATCTAATAGTAACCACAAGTTTGATTTCTGGGCTAATTGCTTCTCTCATTACGGTGTCTTCTTTGGCAATGTCTGCGCGAATTAGAGAGAGCAAAAAATCGAAATCCTCAGGTCTCATTCTCAAGTAATTAGTATATATTGCAACTTCTTCAGTTCGAAGTTCTGTTACCAAATTTAAATAAAGACCTTTTAAATCTCTTCTTTGTAACCACTGCTTGGTCCACTCTGAACGTGTTTTACGTTTCTTTTTTACTGTTTTGGCATCATTTTGAAGTAAACAAAATGCAGATATTGATATCGCGCACAAAGCATCAGCTTCATCACTTTCCATTTTTTTTAAAATAAAAAATCATTTCTCTCTTCTAAATGTCGTAACGTGTAAACACAACGCTTTTTCTTTAAATATCATACATCAAATGTGTACGACAAAAAACGTACGACAAATATCGTACCGTGTAAATTGCCCTTTAGTGGATCTTTCTATAGCTATTACCTAAAGGCCATTTTACATTGGAACGATAAATAAGATGGTGTTTTTTTACGTTTATTACGTATTAATGGTAACAACAGTATCAAAATAAACATAAGAGAGATTTTACATGTAGCTAAAACCAATTATGTGATTATTAAATTGTATTTTGATGACAAAGAATTTTTACGGATGTAAGTTTTGTTGTCGAAATGCAAGCATGACACAAAACATCACGTATTTAATACATTACTAGCCGCCAAGGCGGCGTCGCTCGCCGCCCATGTAAACGTTCAGTGTGCTTTCTCCCAGATAAGAAAAAAAATAAAATTTTGGAAAGCTATTTGAAAGTGCTACCAACTCGAAATGCTGATCAAGAAAATGTATAGGATCATGTTTCTACGACGAAACGTTACAAAGATATCCTTGATCAAAGATTTTAATGACGTCACAACGTCCCGTCCCTAAAATTTGGCTCATATCTTTTTGTCCCCCCATCGTCAATGTCGCGGACCCCTATTGGTTCTCGAGAACATTTTTCCTGAATCTCGCGTTCGATTTCGGTCGCAATGCATCGGTTTCACACTGACGTCACACAAGAAAAAAAAATTTATGTGTAATCTTACGTTACTGACTCCCCGATCTCTCTCACTACTCATGTCTACCATTTTGCGTGACAGACAGACAGACAGACAGACAGACAGACAGACAGACAGACAGACAGACAGACAGAGAATCGGGTATTAATATATAGGACTAGCGGCCAAGGCGGCGTCGCTCGCCGCTCATATTCAGCCAGCGTCCTCAGTCACTGAGAATTCACGATAAATTAAATCAACCAATTAGTAACGAAAAGTATAACCATCTTTTAGAACTCGAAATTCTGATCAAGAAAATGTATAGGATCATATATCTACGACGAACCGTACAGAGATATGCTTGATCAAAGATTTTAATGACGTCACAGCGTCCCGTCCCTAAATTATCCCCAAATCTTTTTGGTCACCCCATCGCCAATGTCGCGGATCCCAAAAAACATCAATTATTCCTATTGGTTCTCGATATAACTTTCCCTAAATCTCGCGTTCGATTTGGGTCGCAATGCATCGGTTTCATATTGACGAGCACAAAAAAAAAAAAAAATCTTTTGTGTGATCTTACGTTGTTGACCTCCCGATCTCTCTAACTACTCGTGTCTGCCATTTTGCGTGAAAGACAAACAGACAGAAAATCGGGTATTAATATATAGGATTTACGCACAAAGATATAAAAATGATGTCAAAAAGTCTTTTTTCTTGAGCAATTCCTTATGGAATTTCTAATCCCTTTTACCTCTTTAATTGTTTTGCATGGATACCGAATAAAAGATAATAAATGAAATACTTCAACCACAGGATTCTAATGACAACTGGTAGAATCAAAACAAACAAACTTCAGTTTTTTCTGTTGTCAAGAGTTTTTTAATTTATTGTTTATTTTATTAGAACAAGATCAACAAGTCTGAAAAAAAGTCAGTTAAGCATTTTCCAAAAACCAAAGCTTTCTAATATTAATCTTTTTAATAAATCAGAAAATTCCTTCTTATCGTTGACTTGCCTTGGAAGATAAATAGACAATGAACAGGTGGAAGCAAAAGGAAAAGTCGTTTACTTCCATCCTCATAATCATAGAAGCAGATTTGTATTGGTGTAGAAAATCCAAGTGGTGTGGTACTTGGTTATCATCTGTGATAAAAACGAGTACCTAATTGATCCTTTTCACGCCAGACTAAATTTAACGCCGGCCCCTTTTGCGCCGGTCTTTATTGGCGTTATTTTTGAAAGGTTCACGGTCAAACTCTCACAGACAAACATCTAACGCCGGCCCTTTTAACGCCAAGTCATGAAAATAAATGCCATTACGGACCGGCGTAAAAAGGACCAATAAGATAAGTCTTTCACGGTAATGCTCTCCAATTGTCCTTCAAAGATATCCTGTAAAATCATTTCAAAGTAATAAGAAACATTATTTTCCAACAATTTTTTGTTAGTTCCCTCCTCTGAAAATTTACCTGATAAATGGATTTGAAATACGTAAATGTTAATTGGTGGTTTGTTCTCCCAATTTTCTTCAGGAAAGAATCATTTGTTGTAAATTCAACGATCAGTTCCTAAGTGATGAAAAGTACTGTGAAGGTGGCATTATGTCGCAATGAGGGCGCCCTTTTTGTTATTTACTTGTCGAGAAGTTTTTTATTTAGACGAGCGAAGTTCTTTGTTTTGCGGTGAAGTTTTGTTACTTGCCGTGAAGTTTTGTTTCTTGCCGTGAAGTTTTGTTTCTTGCCGTGAAGTTTTATTTTTTGCCGTGAAGGTTTTTGTTTTGCCGTGAGGTTTGTTGTTTTGCCGTGACACTTGTGGAGAGCCATACATAAGGCTTCGAAGGTCCAAAAGTTAAGAACATGCTAAGAACAATCGAGGCTTAGGAACGTTTGTTCTTAAGCAAATATTTTTACATCTCATAAGAAAAGGTCATTATAATAGTCAAACAGGAATACTATCATCATGTTGTTTACAATCTCAACCAAGTCCATTGAATTTCGAAGTTTAGATATTCAATAGTGTATAATTTTAAGAATGTTGTGGTCACACTGAAAAATTAAGTTTGCTTTAAATTGGCTATAAATAAAACTAGCTTAATGATGTTGAATGTCATCTTTGCTTCTGTATCTGAACTACACTCTCTGTTGCATGTAGGATAACCAAAAATTATCGTTCATTATATTTATCTACTTTGTTTGAAAAGACGAAAGATGTTTATAATAGTAATAATAGAGTGTGTTCATCTACCAATCTCAGTTCATCAAACTTTCCACTGGAAAGTCTTATAAATGCGTTTGAAAGAACGAGACATGACGTAACTTTATACTCACTGACCCAAACAAATTTAACAAGGTTTTTACCATGAAGTTTTGATGAACTGAAATTGGTAGATGAACTGTATGATATCATGTCTCAGGATTTTTCCTTCCAAAATTATAAGAGATTTATCAACGATCAAATGATTCTTCGATCTCCCTTCCTGTATTATGAATTCACCAAGAAATACATGGCGAAAGAAAAGAAGTTAAACATGGTTTTCCCTTTTTGCGAAAATCGAAATAGTCCAGAATATGACAAGTATGGAGAGCAGATTTTCGTATATCAAACTCCACATTTCATAAATAGCTTGACCATCGATGGCCCGGGTCTTTTTCATGGATAGTGATACACGAAGTACTTTCCCTGCCATGAAAAAGATCCGGGTCGTCGATGGTCAAGCTTTCTTAGAGATGTTGGGTCGTTCTTTAACATAGTGTACACGAAGTCGTTGCCATTTTCAGTTGAAAACAAAAAAACCCTGTTAAAACTCACCGTATAACTTGATAAAACCTGCTCTCGAGATAGATTTATTTTTTAAACTTTGTTCTTTAAACCAAACATTTATTATTGGTCACATTGAACTAACAAGTTTCGTTGCTAAGTAACTGAGGTGATAGCGATGATAGCTAAAAATTAGTATCTATGACCGGAGGATAAGAAGAACATTTTTAGGCTTCAAAGTTAATGAGTGAAGAATATTTGAAGGCTTTAAAGTTGAGTGTTCTTATAAAAAAACGTTTATATTATTTGAAGAATATCTAAATTTGTTATATATTCATCTGATCGTTTTGCGGAATTTAACAATTTTCGTATTCTCTTATAATTATTCGGAGAAAATATAAAATTCGTATGAAAATAAGAAATCTTTAATTTAAGTTATCTTGCCCAGCTGGTACAGTGACGTCGAAAAATTAAATAATTTATATTAAAACTATGTATTTTCTTCATATCGATTTTGGAGAAAATGAGAAAATTATAGATTCTTGAAAAACAAAATGAAGAAACTACTAATGACACTAATGGACTTCCGTAATAAACCTCGCGAACTGCCAGTATTATTATTTTTGTTGTTTTTAAACTTGTTGTTTTGGTTAAAAACAGCTGAAAAAGGTAAATCAAGATAAAAGCACGTTGGCATGTTTGAGGAAACAATTTTTAAAAAACTATAGACTGAATGAACTTTCACGATCAGCAAAATTGAAAGATTTTCGCGAGACAAACTTTCACGAATGGAGATTCTGGGACAATTTTGCGAGTCAAAAGTTCGTGAAAATGCCGAAAAAACGCGAATTCGCGAACGTTTCTCTCGCTAAAGTTACACCGATTAAAGTACATGCAAACGAAACTTTAATGGAGAAAAATTATCCACAAAGAATTTTCATAAACTTTTGAATTTTGAAGATATATCTCGGAAGAAGCAGAAAAAAATTAAGTATATTCTCACGAAATTCCTTGAAGACAATTTTGAACAACAATGTTCGATTTCTGATATCATCAAATGGTTAACAGTATCATATACAAGAATCTTCAAGTGTTTACTAGAAACTTAAGTGTTCGCTACCATACGAAAGAATTTTTAAGTTTGTATGTTTGTTTGTTTGTTTGTTTGTTTTGAACATAGAAATCAAAATGTTGCGAAAAATTGTCTGTTGTTATTTTTCCAAATATAGTCTACTAGCTAAAGTTAAACATAGTAATTCTTATAAAATAACCGTGTCTGCGTCATTATCAGAAATCGTGAAAAAACTAGAAGCTGACGAAATCTCTTACTTAATTTTGCATCTTTAAAACTGCCAATAACTAAGGAAATCCTGGAGGCCTGGAAACAAAACTAGGCAAAAACAAAAGGTATCCTTTGTCTTTAACATACTTTTCAGTAAAAATAAATAACCCTATTACTTAAATCATGCAATTTTTGCGTTTGTTTACTTTTTTTACCGTCTGCCGTAATATTATCGCATCCCTCGCCTCTGATCGAATTTTGGTGCTAGGACATAATTCGTAAGAACACGTGATTCGTGTCGTAGCCCCTTTTAAATTCGACGATCGATTAGTACAACACACAAAAAATTTCCAACTTTTAAATGGACTTTTCTTTTCCTCCTTGGTGTTTTACGTGTTGAAACTTTCCAGAGAGTAAAGTACAAATATTGCATTTATGTTAGTAGTAAAATCAGAGTTTATTTTCTTCTCATTCTTAAGACACCAGGGATTTTTCAAAAAATGCGACATAGTGCGTATGAAGATACGAAGCGCAGGTTACCTACAAATTTGTCACTCTCAGTGAACCAGATCCTTTAACAGTATCGTGACATGTTGAAGCCACGTGATCAGATCACCAATCATTAACCAATCGAATTAAACCAGATTTCCATTCAACAAATTTGTGCAAGCGGGCAGGATATATGCGCCAAGCGAAAATATGTCGAGTGCTAATTCGGAATTTCCATTTAAGGAACGCGATGTTCAAAACGTTGGCTACACAAGCAAATATACTGCGTTAAGTCAGGAATTTCTATACATTCTCTAAACCGATTGGCTAATAAATTTGAGCGCAAAAAGAAAGTTAGAATTTTCAAACTTTCTTGAGCTTTGGTTTTTGCGTCCGCTCGGTTTTGGAATGTTTTGATTTAGTACGCATGCGCATAATATCACTATTCCCGGCCGCTCGCACAAATTTGTTGAATGGAAATCAGGCTTAAATTACTTGTAGCAGACTGAAGAAAAATGCATTATATAAAGGCCGGAGCAAACCGTTCAAACATGTCATATAACATGTTATATACCATGTTAAAAGTGGGATGTTGGGACGGTTTGAACATGATATAGCATGGTCATATAACACGTTATAACATGTTAGAAAGCTCAAAAATGTCATATAACATTTTTGAACGTGTTCAAAAATGTTGGACGGTCTTTCCAACATTGTTGATAATATTTATTATGTTTGAACGGTTTAAACAGATTTTGTTGTAAGAAGAGTTGTTAGAGGGGTTGTTCAAACCGTTCATGTTATTTCGTATAACATGTTATATGACATGTTTGAACGGTTTGCTCCGGCCTTAAAGCAATGATACTTTGTTCACACAAATCTTTATCAAAAATAACATCTATTGATGTTATTTTCACTGACAGACCAAAGTAATTTTTTAATTCCTCTGCATAATACGAAACTGGTGTAAGTAATCACTATCATACGGTCATAACTTTTATGCGAACTCACCTTATTCGTTTAAAACCAAAAAAAGTTTTTATCAAAGCTACAAAAAATTTGATTGGATTAAACTCTGACGTAAACTATGATAACTTCGTTGCAACATTTCTATCAATTGTTAATCAACATGCTCCACTCAACAACAACAAAAAAAACGCTTTGCGGGGAAATCATGCACCCTTTATGAATAAAGAAAGAACTATCCAAAGGAATGTATATATAATATATAATATAATAATATATACAAGATCTAGGCTGAAAAACAATTATAACAAATGTCCTTCGGAAGTAAATAAGCAAAAATACAAAAGGCAACGAAAGTTTTGTGTTAATTTGCGCAAAATGGCCATCAAACATATAGCAGAAAATTCTGAAACAAGTTCTGGGAAATGGTTAAAGCTTTTTTGACATATAAAAATGATTCAAATGGTTATGCTATTATGCTCGAAACACAAAGTGCTTTTGTAACAGACGACAAAGAGCTTGCTACCTTGTTCAATAACTATTATGTTCTTTTTGCAAATTCGAAGATGAAACGCCAATCCATATTTTCAACACATGTGAAGAAGTTAAAAGTTTGTGGGAAAAGCTTCAGAGTTATTGTAGAAATAACATTTTAGAGTGCCATTTTCGGATTTTTCAGACTTTACGATGTATGTTACGACAAACACATTTTAATAAATCATAATTTTTTAAAATCATATTTAAGTTTTATGTATTTATCTCTAGAATAATTCTTAAATTTTAAATCTCTTGAAAGAAAGACATTAAAAGTGTATAAAACGGAACGGTCAATTGCTTTAACAAATCTACGAAAAAAACATCAATTACTTGATAAATGGAGTTTTGTAAAATCAAAATTTGAAAATATAACATGTATTACATTACATTCTTTTCACTGCTTGCTTGCTGACATACTTCCACTTCTTTCAACAACAATCACCTGATATGAAAGGTTTTTGTTTACTTTTTTTTCCGGCGGCCGCAGTGTTATCGCATTTCAAAATACTAAATACGTTCTTGCGAGCTAGCGAAAAGAACAAGTAAGTTGGTAAAGGTTACTTTATTAAAGAAAGCAATATCAAGCAAAACAAGTAATATTAGCTATGATTATTCTTGATCTGGTCTGCAAATTTTATCCTTGCTCAATTTTCGTGAAGAAGAAGAAGTGACTTGTTTTGATGCTCGTGCTGCAGTTGAATGTTCGTAGCACCAAGGCCTTATTTAATTTTTTTTAGCAAGCAAGACGAAATGAAAGTACAGAAAAGTTATACAAAAAATGAAGGATGGTGTTTTAGAGATAAAGATTTTTCAAGACGCTTGAAAAATTTTGAGATTTTTGTACAACATGTACAACATGTGGCGTGTGGATTGTTGATTTCTATGTTAAAATGAGTAACAATTTGCATTATTATTTCAATAAAGCTAATTTGTTATGAAAAATAAGAATTCTGTTGTTTATATAGCTATTTTTATTCTCTTATCTCTGTGTTCATTTCTTCTCGCCTCAAATCGAATTTTGGTGCGGCATCGTAGCCCCTCTAATAGGAATTCATATGGCCTGGTTTTAACGTGATTTTTATTAATCTCATTTTTCAATTATCACAAACATACGATTTCTCTTTGTCAATCATTAATGCGAAAGACCATGACGAACTACACTATTGACTTTTGACGTTTGGTTTTGCTTTCGATTTTGTATTGAATATGTCTTGGGTTTTTTTGTGAAAATTAACGTGTTCAAAAAGGACAAACGCTTCTAAAATTTCATTCTGTTACTGATATAATCTCTCCCGATTTATAACCAATTTATAATTTAGTAATAGCTAACTATATGTATATGTCATTACCATATTATATATACAATATATAACTAAATATACCAGTTTATAACTGACTGCTTGGCGAAAAGTCAGAATGAATAGAACTCGGTATATGAATTGTGTATGTGTGCTGACGTATCTAGAATAACTGGTACTCAGACTTCGTTAGTGTGTAAAACTGAGAGGGGAATAAGGACGAGAATACTCAATTTTGCTGACATTGCGTTTTTATCGAATCAATGAATTAATGAATTTAATCCGATATACATCATATATACAAGCGAGCCAGGTAATTCTGGAGTTATTTTTCTTAAGTTATCTGCTCGAGTTATTTAAAGTTCGCGTTATGACGTCACAATGACGTTATAATTACGGCATGATAAAAAAAACCGAAATTTTATTTGAAGTTAAATTCTCCAGTTATACTAGCAAGTAGTTGAAATTATGTTCACGTTTGATTATTAAGCGTTGAAACAATTGAGATCCGAAAAGAAAAATTGATTAACTTTTTGATCATAACAGAAAAATGACAAGTTTCACGTAGTTACACTGTTTCTTTTTTATAAGAATCCTTTTTATAAGAATCATTAGGCTCAGATTGCCCAAAAATTAAGAATAATTTAAGAATCATGCTCAGGCTCAAAATATAGATTTCAAAATTTCAAAAAGAGGTGTGTATGTTTTCCTATATTCTAGATGCCTTTCTAATCCATTTAAACTGTAAACTTAAATAACCAAAAATCAAACGGCAATTCGAATTTGAATGTTTTTTTGAATTCGAATGTTGATCTCTGAATCGAACATTGCAGTGGTTTCATCTCATCGCATGATAGAACGCGAGTGTTTAGCATGGGGTTTCAGCTGAAGATTTTTAGAATGTTGTGATAACAAACGAGCAACGTGTCATTTTGTTGAAGGAGAGAGTCGAAAATGAGTGATAGCAGAAAAAGAAAGCAATTAACCCTAGCTTGTTGGAAAGGGTTTAAAAAAGAAGTGGAGCATCGGGGAGAGAAATTAAAGATAGATTTACCAACTGTCGCTAAGGATAAAGGAGTGACTTGTGATATTTGTAAGAAGGAGTTTGTAAACACTCAGGGACTTGGTTGTCATAAACTAAAATGTGAGAAGGAACACCGTACATCACACACCATCACGCATACTCATCATGAAAGGACTAAAGCTGCTGATAATCAAGTGGATATCGTTACACAAGATGTTGAAAAAGTATTGTCGAGTGTTGTTGATGAGGTAGTACAGTTGATTGAAAAGAAACCGAGCAGAAGAAGAGGGGCTAATCGTAGAGAGTCGTTTACAGCGTTGTTTAAAGCCAAAGTCTTAAAGGAGCTATTGTACACTGATAAGTCACAATACACTGTAGCAGAGCAGTTCAAAGTTAACCAGTCTATGGTTTCCAAGTGGCTGAAAAACAAGAATGATATTTTCAGTCAAGCTGCGATAGCAAACAAGAAAGCCCTGCTGAAGCAACGCTCTTCTAAGAAGTATTTGCCTTTATATGATCGACTGTTAGTCTCATTTAAGGAAGCACGTGGAAAGGGTTATCACGTCAATTTTAACTGGTTGTGGAGCCGTGCACGTAACATTTACCGTGAACAGCATGGTCAAAATGCGATTGTGAAGAAACATGTGATAGAATCATTCCTTCGTCGTTTCAATATTCGTATGAGATGTCGTCAACGCAACCGCAAACAATCCAAGGAATCTTTTCGAGAAGACTTGCGTAAATGGCATGGGCTCACTCGAGAAAGACTCATCAGAACAGGAAGCAAGGACGACTATGACAAAAAGTGGGGTAGATTTTTACCCAACCAAAGATTCAATGTGGATCAATCACCACTTCCGTTTGTTGTTGACGTTAAAAGAACATATGAACAGATCGAGTATAAGCATTCAGAAAAGATATGGATTGCACAACCGGGTTCGGGTTTGGATAAAAGACAGTGCACACTACAAATACTGACACGGGCTGAAGGAGAACAACCTCGAATTGCTGTCATTTTTCGGGGAAAAGGAAAGAGGATTAGTCCGGATGAGAAGATGTCATGGCATCAAGATGTTGATATCTATTGGCAGGAGAATGCTTGGGCTGATACAGAGGTATCCGTGGAATGGATTAAAGGAACTCTTTCAAAATCAGTTCAGGGACTTAGCCGCTTTGTCTTATTCTTGGAAAATTTGAACAGTCAAGAATCAGAACAATTCAAATCTTCCGTTTCTGAGCTTAACGGAGTAGCATGATATGGATTAAAAAATGCTACTGACTTGTGGCAAGTTGTTGACGCAGGTATAGCTCAGCTACACAAAGTTCTTATTGGCCAAGCGCACCGGGAATGGCTTGATAAGGAGGGTAATGCAGACAAGTGGTATGGAAATGATTCACAGTTTACCGCATCTGAAAGACGAATTCTCATCACGCATTGGGTTGGAGATGCCTGGAAGAAATTATGCTCTCCGGAGTATGATAATTTTAGAAGAAGGTGCTGGGAAAAAACAGGGTGCCTCTTAACATCAGATGGAAGTGAGGATGAAAAAATTACACCCGAGGGACTAAAACTCTACAAAGTTCCACCCCCTGCAGTTTATTTGCCAGCAGCTGAAGAAGTGCCGAAATCCAATGAAGTGACAGAAGAAAGTATTGGAAGTGTTGATGAAGACGTGAACGAGGAGCTTGAACCAGATGGCAGGGACTGTCCCGATGATGATGGTGACGAGTGGGAGGACCACGAGGATGATCGTGTATTGGATGCGCCCTATTGTGGGATGCGTATGAAAATTCTTTATGAAAATGGTTGGCACGTCGGTAAAATTAATTACTATAATGATCATCTTCAAAAATACAATGTTACATTTGATGATGATTCAGAGGACTATGTTGGTGCAGATGACATCGACATGGTTGAAGTGTGCGTTTTTTAAAAGTTTAAAAGTTGTTATATGTGATAAAATATGTTATGATTACTGTAACTTGCGATTTGTTGTTTTTTCATGCCCTGTCCCCTGCCGTCATTTTTATTTTTCAAGAATTCACACCATTTCAGACAGTTTTAACGACTTAAACGCCATTTTTTAAGACATATAAAAAAATTCAAGTAAGAAAATTAAGAATCACTCTAGAATATTTGAGGCTCGTTTATTATGTATTTTTAAGAATCACAAGGCTTAGCTCGAATTATGTAATTCTTATAAAAAAGAAACAGTGTATGTGTGTGTGCATTTTGGAGACTACAAAAGACACATTTTTATCTTTACACACCAGCCAGAGTAAAAACATCATATTGGGGATGCAGATCGGGTTAATCTAAAACGAGGGCAAAACAAACAAAACAAATTTAAAGTTAATTTCTTGTAGGTAAAAAGTGAAATGTCAAACTCCTTTTGGAACAATCAAGTTGTTTGCCAAAAATTCTTAAGCGTAATCGGTAGGTATAAAATAAAGGACTTCGACTATAGCCTAAACATAACGGTTCAAAATGATCTGTAGTTGAGTTAACTTCTCAGTTATTCAAACCGAAGATTTCAAAAACAGAAATGACATGCCCCTTTGAACAAGTTACATCGAATAAACACTATAACATATTAGTATCTGGCAGTGGAGAGTCTTCTCGCAATAGATCTTTATGATTGGTTAATTTGACGTCACGTGGTCGGTCGCTATTTCTCTGTAGTGACCGGCTTTAAAAAATGTAAAAAAAAAAAAAAAAAAAAAAAATGGAAGTAAAAATGATGTCTGAGTAAAAAAACTAAGTAAAAAATATCATAGCCTCAAAGGAAACGTTGCCAATCACCCGGTACGAAAAACATCAATAAGGAAGCTGGCTAGATCCAAATATACCAGAAGTAAATGTCGCTCAACATAGTGGCCATAAAAATATCGACTCTCTCAAAAATTACAAAGCTGCAAACAAATGTCTCACATCTTGAGTTCAACAAATAAAGATAATAAAAATCCAACACCTTCATCAATCTCGTCCAAAGAACAAATTTCATGCGATGTCTCGACGTTTACATCATTGGTGGAAATTTCACTAACTGCTTCTTTAACTTTTCTACAAACACGAATGCTCCACCAGCCAAACGACAATGTCTTGAAATTTCAGAATAGAATTACAGTTTGTATTCGATAACAGAATTCGAAAAATTGTAATGTTTTTTCTTTTGTTCATTTTTAAAAGAATGTAAAGAATGTAATAATCGAACGTTTCTTAATCTCAGAAGACATGGTTTCTATATCAATACATACGTATTTTTCATTACTCCCCTGTAAATGCACCATCTGATATGGTTCGAGTTCCATTTAAATTCTAAAAATGTTCTCTTAATTGTGTGTCAGGTACTAAATAGCTTATAAACCTTATTAGCCTGTCAATACTTGGGAAAATATTGATCTCACTGCGCTAGGTCCATGACGTCACAGCCTCGGTCAATATTTTCCCGTATTGACCGGCTAAACGGTTAATAAGCCATTAGTAACGTCAACAACCATTAAGTTATTAGTCAACCACGATGGATTAAAAAGTTCTTGTCCTGTTGGTCAATTGGCTGGTTCTTAGTTCATTAACTTTTGGCGGTAGAACTATTGGATAAAAAAAAAAGTCATTACAGGTGGTATATTGTAACTTACCCAAGGGAATCATTGTTGTAAGGTGTGAGCGAGAACACATGGAAGACTGAAGGATTATTACAAAATAACTCGAGATTCTAATAAAAATAAAATCTCCAGTTATAGATAGTAGCATTGGTATGTTCTTGCCATGACCGACGTTTCTCTTTTTAACTGGTGAGTTCGGAGCTTGATTTTGTACATGTCAGGGGTTTCTTAACTGATAACGTTTACTCATTCGGTTTGTGGAGAATAATATTGTTTTAGTTTTAGTATTATTAAAAACGAATTTGTTTGTTGTGGGATCATACGCGGAGCTGGGTAATGTAACTTTCAATTTCTTTAAACCACTTTTCGATGTCCTTTACTTTGCATGTTTTGTACAGCGTTGTGCCATTGGCGAGCTGCTTGATGTTGTTGAAACCATATCTGACACGTACACATTGAACAGTACAAGTCCCAGGATGCTTCCCTGTGACACCCCTGCAGTGACTTTCAACAGCTGTGAAGATTTGTCCTCTATCTGTACAAAGTGGTATCTATCATTCAGATAGTCACCAAACAGCTGGAAAAACGAGCTTGAAAAGCCCATTTCTTTCATTTTGTTTATCAGCAGTTCATAGTTTATTGTGTCAAAAGCGTTATTGTAATCTGCGATAACAGCGATGGAAACTTCACTATTATTCAAGGTCTTTTGAATGTCATCTCTCAATTTCAATAACACTGTTACACTGGAGTGACCATTTCGATAACTAGATTGTGTTGACTTGTAAAGTCCCTTTTCATCAATGAATTCCTTCACTTGTTTCAACATGATTCTTTCGAATTCTTTCGAGGATCGATATCGGTCGGTGGTTTTGTTTGTTAACCTTTATTTTTGCTTAATTTTTCATTGCTTTGGAAATTTATCAATTTTTTATACAGCTGTTTATTATATTTGTAAGTGGAGATGCTATGAAATCTGCAACTGGTTTTAAGTATCTCACTAAAATGGTGTCGAATCCAGTTGAACACTCACTTTTTAAGCTGTTGATTTCTTTTCTGACGTCACAACATATATTGTTGATTTTAGATGAAAGGTCGTGTTGGTTTCGGAAATGGTTGGTGGTGTTAAAACATGGTAGCTTGACTTAAACCCAGTTAATCGAGTTGCTATTGAGTTGTAGTGCTCATTCAACAATGTTGGAGAAAATTTTATGATTTTTTCGGTGTTTAAGAATACTATGGATGGTTCTCCACACAATTTTAGGTTTTTTGGAAGATTTCAATTTTGATATTCAAGATGACAAATAGTGAATCGTGATCATTGATGTATTCACAAGGTAACACATTCTCACATGCTAACGGAATGTTGGAGATAATATTGTCTCTGAACTATAATGAACGCTGTGTCGTTCGAAACGTAGTTAAAATATATGGATTAGTCTAAACTTGTGTCGCCTTTTTTTTTTTCTTTTACCATCGTTATCATAATATTGTCTATCAAGGTTTTTCCACCTCTTGTTGAATAGGTGTCGTTGTACTTTGTTGATTCGTCTCCGTCTAACAATTCAATGTTAAAGTACTCTGCGATTATGATAGCACCTTCCCATTTGATTGATACGTTCGAGATGATTTCTTCAAAATCGTCAAGTCAAGCCTGTTTAACACTTTCTACCGAGCTGGGTTGATAGAAAACTCCTAGATAATACGAACTGTGTTTGTTTGATCCACTGATCTCGAGCCAAAGTTGTTCTATCGAGAGTGCAATGTTTATGATGTCTTTTCGTATTTTGTATGTGTAGGTATCTTTAATGAATACCCCAACACCGCCTTCTCCTTCTACATACGTTAATAAACGTTTGTTGTTTTTTTAACCAAGTTTCTGAACTGGTCATGATGTCGAACTTGTATGTAGTGAGCATTTGTAATTCCATCAGGATTGCTATGAGAACATTAAAACTTATATAGAGACCTTTTCACGTCAGAAAGAAACCAGTTGAAGCTTTGATTCTGTCGAGATTAGATTACGGAAACGTGGACTACCAAATCATATCTAGTTACACCGTCACAAGAATTCAAAGTGCTAAAGGATTTGTCCTGAACCGATACTGAAAAACGAACGATGTCACAAGTCTCGGTTGGCTTCCCCGTTGACGAACGTACTATACAGTGGAGTACATTGGCCTGAATATTTACATTTATGAAAACGAGCTGCTCACAAAGTTGTAACTGATACCAAAAGTTTTTCTAAACACGGCAATGGCCAAACATCTTTAGTTACATTAGTTTTAAAGTTAAATTTAAATTCCTTTCTTCCATCCTTCCTTCATGTCGAAACATGTGCGTTGATAGCTTATGATGACTGTGATGACTCCATGTTATTCTCATTATCTACAGTTTTCTATTCTTGGTTTTAAATTGTTTTTTCTTTACTTTCAATTCTGTTTACTGTTTATAAATTAAAATATATATATACTAGCTGCCTGGGTAAAATCAATCACTCCCTTTTTACCGATGCAATTCTTGTTCAGTACAGCGCGAAAAAAACTTTCCGCGTAAGATAGTTAGCTTTCACGAAAGATCGGTGTTATTTTCATGTCCAGTTCTATCGCATGTCTACACCAAACTGCGTATAAATTCATTCATTCGCAGACGCGTAAAGTTTCTGTCTGGCTGTGCTAATATACATATTAAAAAAAGAACTTGTGAATTAAAAACCCTACTTTACATGGCATTACTTCTGGAATAAACATATTTTTCTGTATCATAAAGACAATCTTTAATTATAAAACTGAAAGCTAAAATATAATTATATCTTCTTGTCTATTATTTGTATGATACACCACTCTTTTACATTTATTTTTAACAACTTTGAACTAATCTAACTTTATCATACGTTCTTGAATATCTTTTTTTTTTCTTTTTCTTGTTTCTTCATCAACAAACGGAAATGTAAACATTTGACGCAAAGCAATGGTTTAAATTCAAAATGGACTATTTGGAATTTTTTTGGAATTAACTACTTGAATGATAAATAAACGCTAGATGAATGAAGGCAATAAATAAATGTACTGCGCAGGTTTCTGAGCTCTCGACATTTCTTGATTTAATTTAAACGTAGCATATCTCTTGTAATGACATGTATTGTACCACACGTGTCTTAATCGATTTTAAAGCCTTTTTTTTAAAAGAAAAAGTAGATAAAGGAATTTCTTTCGTAATGCGATTGACGTTATTATTATCCAATCTTTTCCGGAGGTGACAAGATGAATTGAAATTCCACAGCTAGTGAATACAGAACATTATAAAGGTTAACAGTAAACTATTAGATAACTCGGCCCAAAGTAGAAACTTTTTTTATTATAGAAATTAATTTTCGATTTCTTCATTGACGTCAATTGATTAATTTTTTTGAATAATTTAGGTAAGATACACGGTAAACTATTCCGGTAAACTAATCTATTTTAAGTAAGTCTTGCGCATAGTTGACCTACTAGTTTATTGTTTAAAGGACCTTAAGAGATCATCTATTCACTTCCATTGGTAAAAATGGGAAAAAGTTTTTGAAAACGTTATTCAAAGTTTCGCCACTGATTGTAAAATTCGTAAGAAAATCAGTTTTGGCTTGGATAAGAAGTAAAGGCAAAATTTATCCATTGCACTAAAAAACTCAACACCACTTCATTTTTTACTGTCATGGAGCTTCTCTTATTCAAGAGCAGATTTCCCAACCATTCCCAAGTTTTCCCGATATTTTCCCGAACTATCCAACCCTGTCGCGTTTTCATTACCATAATTTGATTAAAAATATTACAAAATGCCTCACAGCAGCGATTCCCAGTTAAGCAAAATATATTATGAAATAATCTACCTCGACACAATATCAAAACGCATAAAAAAAAAGACCCGGGGTCGAATACATTCTGAAAAGAATGTATTCCGTCAAAAAATATAGATAAAGGCCGTTTTCCATTAGGAAGAATTGACTTTGGCGGACTTTACGTGTGGTCTGTAGCGCAAAAAAAAAGTCCGTCAAAGTCAAGTTCGTGCGGACGATTCCGCCTAATGGAAAAGGAGTAACCAGAAATTCGGGAAAGGTGTATTCTAATGTCAAACTGCGACTTGTTATGGTGAAAATAAAAAACGCAGATTATGTACTTTTTTGAATAAGCATCGATTAATTTTTAATTATACTAAAACAAAAAATATAATATCTTATGTTATGAAGAGAATGTCTCCTAAGCAGAGATAAAGCGTATATAAATCAAAACTCGATTGATAAAGACGTCTTTAAGATTTATCTCCACGGTGGAGAGAGGACACTGGTATCGGGAGCGTGCAAATCATTTTGAATATCGCTATTATTTCATTACTGAGTTAGAATCTTGAGATAATGCAGTGTGGTCAGTCCAAGGAAAAGGAAGCTAAAGGCATTTTTTATTAGTGAAGGTCGTTGCATACAACAGAATTGTTGAAGTGAGTTATTTATGATCTGTTAATACCTTCTTTTTTTTTTGTTACTTTCTAAAGAATAAAGTGTCAATCTTTAAATGTTTACAACTTTGTAAAATCTTCTTTCTTTTGAGATATAATTAGAAATACAATCACTCCCTTTTTCCCATCTATATTGAATCTAATTTGACTCGGATAATAAAATAAATAAAGAAATAAATAAATATAAAATAACTATAAATACATTAAAAATATTGTTTTGCAGGAGTGATAGTCAACGGCGGATACCACGGCGGATCTAGAGGGTAGTCGCAATTTGTGGAGGAGGACATTAACATTATTTCTGTTTTCAGTCTGTATCACCAATGTGCTCATTGGCACGTTTTTCTTTTATACTTTAATAGCTAACATTCTCCCCCACAAATTTCGACTACCCTCTAGATCCGCTGCTGGATACAAGGTATGTCAAAAATTGTGGAGGAGCATTAACATAATTTCTCTTTTCAGTCTGTATCACCAATGGGATTTTTGCACGTTTTTCTTTTATACTTTAATAGCTAACATTCTCCCCCACAAATTTCGACTACCCTCTAGATCCGCCTCTGATAGTGTTTTATTAGAAACAGTTTCATTTTGCTGGTTTTTCCCAACTATTAGCTACTCCAGTTTTTTTATGTGGTTTGTGCTCACTCTGTTTTATATTTATAACGTTTTGCTAAATAAGTTCCTTTTTTCAACGTCTTAACTTAATTTTGTATAAAATATTAAATTCTTGTTTTTTTATGAATTCGAGTAAGTTTTATCTGCCATTTTAGAGCATCGTTAATCCTTGGTTTTCATTTCTTGGTAAAACTACTTCACTTGAATTGTTATTTCATCCAACGCGTGGTTTCGTCATCGAATGAAACAAATTGCTGAATATAATTCATTTTTGAAAAATCACCACGTTGCATTTTCTATTGCGAATGAAATAACTCTGTGCCAAAAGATAACTTTTTTTCAATAACATAACATAAACATGCCTTTATCTTTACGAAATTGAAAATCCATTATTTTTTTTAAGAAATTATATTGATAGGATAATCAGTTTGGTAATTGCATCAAATTATTTCTTCCGCTCCACAAAGTTCGAACGCTGCAAAACATCAAAGCAAACATGGCTACCTCCAATATAATGCAATTAAATTTCAGACAGATTACCTTCCCGTTAGATTAAGACTTTTCACCCATTTTGCACATAAATTTCGATAGAAACCAAACCCATATCACATCAGTGAATAGATGAGTGAATAGATGTCGCTCAGGACTTTAATTTAGTGCGCGCCATTTGTTATCCCGTGCGCAGAGAGGTGTTCAAAACGATTTTATTGTGGAATCTCATTTTTTGGCTGTGTCACTTGTCAATAAGTGAGGGTTTGAAAACCTTTAGGGTCTGCTGGAAGGGATTTTGCTGACGTCAGGAAAAAAATCGAAAATAGATTTATTATATAGGTTATGCGTTTTGTTGGTTTAATTTTAATTTTAAGTTTAATTTAATTTGCAGATGGTTACAGATGCTTACAAACGTCTGCATACATAGTTAGAAGTTGTGGGAATTCCGCTCTTGAACACTTTCACTTTGTAACAAAATTGGTTCTTGTTTATTTCTTTTAATGCTACTTTTGCTCTTTTTAGCTAAGTAAACAGGAAAATCATTGTTGAGTATCTACATACGAAAGTAATTGTGTTTTTATAACATTCACTTGTTACAAAGTCAAAAACCAACTTCAAAGCAGGAGCTAGAAAAGAAGGGAAGAGAAATACACAGAAAACAGGTAATGCTTAACATTTAGATATCTTAAAGCTCATAACGGAGAGGAAAGCAAGATTATCTAATAGAATTCTGAAGACGAGAGGGGCGAGGGAAAAAGCTATATACAATGTTTTCCGACGTAACAGTTCGAGTATTGCACTGTAAAATGACGAGCTTAAGCCATAAGCCTAGAAGATTTCTGAAAAGAACTAAAGCGGGAAGCTCCTCTGAACAATGCCCTTGACAAGGAAGCCACATAACGACGATGTGACAAAGAATCCAGTTTAGACGATAGATCGGACCAATGACATTACAAACACTGATTGGATAAAATATCTTATGAATACAAATAAAAGCCACCACCCCGAATCGAACCAAACAGCATGCTCTTCCGTGCAAAAGGTCTTTTTAGTCGTTTTAAGAAGTGAATCTGTGAAAGATAGGTTAACCGTAAGAAGTAATAACAATTTAGCGTGTAAACTTTTTCATCTGGGTATATAGCTAGAGAATAAATTGAATAAAAGCATGGACGTAAGGTGATAAGCTGAAACAGTATTTGTTGAATCTATTCGCTGAAGAAATAGTACATCAATAAATGCTTTTTTAGAATAAGAAAATGCCATAAAAAAACGTCAATTTCTATTGAATTGCTAAATGAAAATCAAATCTTTACTTTCGAATTTATGGTTTTATAGAAAACATTTTCACCTGAAATGTTTTGGATTAGAATTTCACAATTACACGAAATGAATCTATTTTTTTCTTGCCTACGTTTCGTTTTGTTGTGGGTTTTTTTCTCTGTTTCTGCACATTTTTCTTTGGTGGATTTGATGATAAGGCACCTGAACATTTCTGAAAACTGGTTGACTAGCTAATAATTCCAAAGTATTTGCTTCATTTTTTCAGTTGTTACAAACATGAAGTCCTGTCCGCAATATGAGTACGTTTTTGCTGTCGTGGTGTTAACTCTTGTTGCAGTATATCTATTATATGTGGCGACAAAACCCGATGTCGAAACTATCGCCTGAGACAACACCTTGGACACGATGCGTAGATTAATCAGCAGGAATCAAGGCTATTTGGAATGTTCAGTTTCTCTTCTATATTAGTATTGGATTTAAAAGGACCATAAATTTTGGTTGGTACAAAAGATTTTGTGAATAATGCACCTATCCAAAGAATGTACATAAATGTAGTTGTTGTAAATGATGATTTACTCAAACTTGTTCTCAGCTTGTTTTTTTCTTTATGAGAGTTAATACGTTACTAACAATTTAAAATCACTGACATCCATGGTCAAAAATCTATAAATAAAGTTTGGTAGAACAAGGAGGTTGTCTCTCCAAACAAACCTTTCTTTGAACATGGTCATTAGAAAATTCCCTTGTCTTGAAGTCTATTCTAAGAACTTATTGTCCTTGATCTTTTCAATAGGCAAACTTTTTTTGCTCACCTTTTGGTCACATGACAAAATTCCAACCAATCCGCAATAGCTATTTACCATCATGTGATCAAAAAGTGTCGACAATAGAGTTTCACAATAGAATTCCAGATCAGTGAATTTTCTTGCGTTAACCAAACAAAATTAGGAGACCTTTTCCTACCATAAAACGGATGCTTTGAGATTAGTGGATCTTTCTATAGCTATTACCTAAAGGCCATTTTACATTGGAACGATAAATAAGATGGTGTTTTTTTACGTTTATTACGTATTAATGGTAACAACAGTATCAAAATAAACATAAGAGAGATTTTACATGTAGCTAAAACCAATTATGTGATTATTAAATTGTATTTTGATTTCGAAAGAATTTTTACGGATGTAAGTTTTGTTGTCGAAATGCAAGCTTGACACAAAACATCACGTGTTTAATACATAAACATCACGTGTTTAATACATTATTAAACATCCCTTTTTACGTTGACCGAAATTTAACGCAAGTATTTTTGAGTCCACGGTCAAACCTTCACAAAGAAACATTCTATATTATTGCTACGATGGCCCTGAAGGCTCATTTGCAAACACAAAAAAATGTGCTACGCATAAATTTTCTTGTGCTACGCATAGGTTTTTTTGTATTACGCATAGATTTTTTTGTATTACGCATAGATCTTTTGTGCTACGCATATATTTTCTGTGTTTCGCAGTTATATAGGAATTATTCAAGGAACAATAACTGGTCCTTAATTTATCCTATTTGGTGTGTTATGCTTCATGAAACTATCAATAAACATCGCGCTTAAAACATGGCAGGAGAAAGACGTACTGCGTTAAATTACTTGCCTATTCTTCAATCTCCATCATCTCCAGTAACTTTAGAATCGTTGGTAACTTTGTATTTTGGCCAAGGTTATACAAACCTAGAAATAATCTCCTTTCTGGCTGTCCATCACAATCATGCAATGAGCTTGTCAACATTAAAAAGGCTTTTGAGTAGGCTTGGTCTTAGGAGAAGATTTCAAAAAGATGTTGAAAATAGAAGAGAGATAACTGACATAATCAAAAAAGAATTTTCCTCAGCATTATTTTCCTCGTCAATTACATCATTAACTATTTGCTTTTGTCTGTCAATTCTTAATGATTCTTCAAAAGCAATGTCTTGTTCACAACTAAGACATGTGTGATGATATGTTTTAAAGCAGTTAGGACAAATCTTTTTGTTTGGAAGAGTGCTGCCCACTTCATTATCACTTTTAGCTGAATCACTGTCATCACTATTTTCTTTCAAGTCATTTCTAGGGAAACTGGCAAGGATAAAATAAGCTCTTGAAGCAGTCAGTCCTTTATCCAAAAGATACTGATTTATTGTAAGCATAGTGTCAACCTTTGATCCAGAAGGGTCTAATATTGCCGTATCAATTTCAGTGACAAGTTCATTAAAATAGTTTCGTCCTTCATTCTGAAAGAAATAATTCATGCTTGTATGCCTAAGTCGCTCTATGACTGGATCATCACCAGGTTCAAATGTAATAAATCTTGCACCTCCACCTTCATTTTGTCTCACCATTTTGGTAAAACCATCTTCATCTGTTCTTTGATATCTTACTTGAATCCTTAATGACTTTTTTGTTGTAACTTTTGCTTTCAGATTTCCAGCTGCCTTTTTATTAATACTTGTGAGCAGATTGTTTAATCTTACAGCAACTTTTTGTTTCTTGGCGGGTAAATCAATACTTTTTTCCGCATCATTTCTCTTATTGTTGCTGTTCACTTGTTCACCTTGTTCCCTTTCTTCTTTCAGAGCTTTTGCTACTTCTTTTTTTACTATATCTTTAAGAAAGGGCTCCATCGAAATATTTATATATTAATACTAAAACCTAAACAAGATGGAAACAAATGTTTCAGAGGTGCATACATTACCTTGATCACAAACATGAAAAGGTTTTTCCTCAGATAATAATAATAGATGAATCATTAGACGATATCATAATGTAAATATGTATATACAAAAACAGAAAAGAAGACCAGCACCACCAGCAGCTGCACTGAAAAGAATATATATGTATATATAAGTCGGGTAAAAATAAGCCATAGTTATGTTTGTGACAAGTTTCTACATTGTTTGGATAACTAGATAAGATTTATATAACATAGAAACATTCTAGCCTAGTATTATCATAATTTTTATGCACGCTTTCCTGCCATTTACATCCCACCACATGGCGTCCTTCGAGAATGCACGAAATCGTCAACAATACAGACCAGAAGGGAAATGAGCTCGAAACAAATGCTAAGCACAAAAAATGTATGCGTAGCACAAAAAATATATGCGTAACACAAAAAAATATACACAAAGACAATATGCGCGTAGCACAAATAAATCTATGCGTAGCACAAAGTCCTATGCGCAGCACAAAAAATATGCGCGTAACACAAAAAAAATTATGCGTAGCACATTTTTTTGTGTTTGCAAATGAGCCTTCAGGGCCATCGTATATTGCACCTATTACCAGGTAGACATTTTATTTCTTCATTCTGCTGGTTCTCGAAAGACACTGTGTTATTTTTTAGTAATAAAAGTTTTTATTTTATGTTTTTAGGGAAGAAGTAACCTCTATATAACACTTATCCCAACACCTTATAGCGGACATCTTGTTTGACCTATAGTGTTTTGCGAAAATTTTATCCGCGAGGTTTGACTGTAAGTTCTTTCCAAAATCATAATTCTCGTCCAGGTTTTGCTACTGAGAGGTCTACCTTCCCCAAAAATACTAGCCTAGACCTTATGAATGGCTTCAAGAATTAAAAACGTTCACTGAGATTAGTTTTCTATGATTTGATAGTTTTCATTGGATTAGCGGTTATCTACAGCAGTCTGTGAAGCCATCTTTCAGACTTATTACATAGATAACATACTTTAATCTGAGAAACTTTCGCGAGAGAAACTTTCGCGAATTTCGCGAATTTTGGCTTTTTTCGCGAAAGTTTATCTCGCGATAAATTTGAAATTGTTCATTCGCGAAAGTTTATCTCGCGAAATTTTGCTAGTTTTCCCATTCGCGAAAGTTTATCCAGTAAAATTATGAAAAATTTTCTGCCAAGATTTTTGAAATTTTTTTCAGAAATCATGTATTTAAAGGGAGGGAAAGAATTGTCTGTTTTATTCTTCTGGAAAACTTTAGAAAAATATACTCAAATAATAATACTCAGGATTTTTTTCTTTCTTTCTTTTTCAAAATATTCCGTTGTTCCTATTACAAAATCATCTAATCGATAATAACAATATCTGATTCTTTTCCCGGCTTTTTGTCTGCAAGTCTCGGCTTCTTTGGTGGTATTTTCCCCCTGAACATGTCGCGTATATCATACGACTTTGTCTCTTTTGTAGCTCTTTTATCCAATTTTCCTTTTATTTTGTGAGGCTGCTCTGCTGGCTGAAAGTCAACTTCTATCTCGTCTGCTAGGAACGATCCCAGGATTTCTGGTGCCATTGGCTCAGCATAAACTGCTTCAACAAGTTCCATCAGTCGGTCGAGAAGCTGGGCATTTTTTTGGGTTGGAGACATTTGTACTGTTACATTGCACGGGATTTCCAAACCTCCTTGAATAAGAGGTGATCTGCGGTAATTTGTAGATGTTAAATCGGCAAAAATTCTCGCATCTCTAACCAGCAAAAACTTGAGAGTTCGTGAAAGTTCTCTTGGTAAATGTCCAACAATCAACCCGTTCGTCTTGCATACTTTTATAGCAAATGTATCGAATGCATTATTCTCTTCATGAGAACAGACGAGGTGCTCTTCTTTGATGGGATGCCAATACTTTCTATAATAATGGTATCCCCGAATCGCTGCGTTGAATGTTTTTGTTAACATTATTATTACAATGTTTTATTGTTGTCGGAACAACTTGTCAACTTTGTTGAAATTTTGTCTTTCGAACTAACCTCCATTCGAAAAAAAACCAATTAACTCTCCATCGTTTTTCCTAAGTATTTAATCGTGCTCTTTCAAAATTAAAACTAATATCTCTGCGATGGAGTGTACTTTGAGATGATGAAATCGATTTCTTTTACTGTAATTTTCGAATTTTGTGTTCCATTAACCTTTTTGTTTTGTTTCTCTAACGAGTCAAGATGTCTTTCCTAAGAGCTTCGAACAAAGAGAATTTGCTAAACACCAAAGAGAAAAATGAGCATAACTCCAGCGGAGCTAAAGAAATAGAAGGTAATTTTTATTTATATTTTTCTAAGAATTGAAAGAATGAAGAAACAAGAAAAATGATTCTTAATTCTAAACGAACGCTTTTCGCCATTAGCAATTATTTTGACCTGTGGTATCGATACTGTAGTGAAACGTTAGTGAAACCGAAACTGTTCCTTGTGGGAGGAGAAAGGATATAGTGACAGTAGGATCGGGCGATAAATTTATTGTTTTCAAAAAAATGTTGAAGCTTTCTTATGTGTTCTTTTTAGGAGAGGGTGAAAATATTACGACGCTTGGTGATATCGATTATTCAACAATGCAAAAAGCAACAGCTTCAAAGCCCAAAGGTTACACTAAATGGTCGGACAAAAATCGTTATGATATCGGGAAATATGCCTCGCAACATGGAAACGCAGCAGCCGTTCGGAATTTCAAAAAGGAATTTCCGAACATAAAAGAAAGCACTGTAAAGGAATTTAAAAAAAGGTACGAACAAAAAATCAAAGAAGAAAAGAAAAAGAATCTCCCATCATCCAAGGAAATTTCCAAATATCAAACAAAAACTGGCAGGCCGTTGCTTCTGGGGAAATTTGATACTATGGTCCAAAATTATATTGAGGCAATGAGCAATCGTGGTGCCGTTGTAACTTGGGCTGTTGCGAACTCGGCAGCAGCTGCATTGATCAAGAAGTATCCTGGTGTAATCGGTGATATCGATTTGGAATCTTCTTCTTGGGCACAAAGCCTTTTCCGTAGAATGGGCTTCACGCGTCGTCGTAAGACTACTTCAAAGCTTGACATTCCAGAAGCTGCCAGAAAAGAGATTGAATACCTCTTTTTGTATGAAATCGTTACTAAGGTGGAGAAGTATGAAATTCCCGACTCATTGGTGATCAATTTAGACCAAACACCGCTGAAGATTGTTCAATGCTCCAACAGTACTCTGGCAAAGAAAAATAGCAAACATGTTGCTATCGTTGGCTCCTCAGATAAGCGCTCTATCACAGGAACCTTTTCCATCACTCTTTCCGGAAAATTCCTTCCAATGCAGCTCATTTACGGAGGTAAAACTCAGCAAAGTCTGCCACGTTATCAATTCCCCTCTAGATTTTCATTAAGTGTGAATGAAAACCACTTTTCTAACACAAACGAATCTATAAAGCTGCTGAAGGAAATCATTGTACCGTATGTCAAAAAGGAGCGTGAAGTGAAAGGTCTCAGAGAAGATCAAAAAGCTCTCGTGATAATGGATGTTTTCACGGGACAGATGACGTCCGATGTCAAAGATGTTTTAGAGGAAAATAACATATTGGTTACTAATGTACCTGCCAATATGACTCGTTTTTATCAGCCATTGGATCTTACCGTTAACGGAAGTGCAAAGCGCTTTCTTGCAAAAAAGTTTCATGGTTGGTACTCACAACAGATTTCTGAGCAGTTGGATTCTGGGAAATCACTGGAAGACATAGATATTAAGCTACGCCTCTCAACGCTGAAACCTTTACATGCTGGCTCGGTTGTTGATTACTATAATTTCATTACGTCGGCTGAAGGAAAGGAGATAGTGGTAAATGGATGGAAAGCCGCTGGCATATTCGATGCCCTGAAGCTTGGTAGCAAGAAATTGCCGAGTATAGATCCATTCCATGATATCGACCCTTTGGTCATTGAAATTAGTGTCATCACAAATGTAGGCGCAGTCTGCCAGCTGGAACAGGAAGAGATCGATGGGCTTTGTCATCCAATTGGTGCAATTGATTCCGACGACGAAGAGGAGTGGGAGCCAGAAGGCTTTAAAAACGTATTCGATGATGTTTTTAACGATTTTGATGATGAACAGTCTTTGTAACTATTTATTATTACATTAGAATTGTTAAGAAAATGCAAATTCAGATATGTTTGAAACTAATATTCGTCTATTTTCTGCAACAATAAATCCTTGGTTTTCTAAAATTATTTCAAAAAATTTCTTCATTCGCCAAAGTTTATCTCGTGAAAATTAAACAATTTCTTCGTTCGCGAAAGTTTATCTCGCGAAATTTGCCGTGTTTTTCGATTCGCGAAAGTTTATCCAAAAAATTTCGCGAATTTTTCAGCTCGCGAAAGTTTCTCTCGCGAAAGTTTCTCCGATTAAAGTATTCAAAATATTTAATATAAAAAATCGCGTTAAAGCAGATAAAACAACAACAAAGATCACGTGACATGTGATATAAAGCACATTAATTCAGAAATATAATGACGAGTATACAAATATACAAGAAGATACAGAATATAACAAGGAAAAAAAGGGAAAAAAATAATCAAAATTAATCCCAAATGAAAATTTATTGTAAAAAAAAAAATGCAAAAAAGTTTCGATAAGACGTCGCTAACTGTTTGTTAAAAGGAAAGTTATTAGAAGCGACAGAGCAAGAATAATGAAACGGTGCTTTTTGACGCGACTTGTGAGAATGATTAACAAACCAAAATATAAAATGATACGACAAAAACGTCTGTTTCGTTTACGTTCCTATTATATGCTACATATATATATAAGTATATCAAGAAAAACAAAATGCTCTATGTGAAAATTTTACGGAACATTATCGAAACCGCGATATCGTGATATAGCCTGCACATCCTTAACGTGAAATTGACTTCGACATTGCACGACATCGCATTAATGGTTGGCAATAGACGTTTTCTCAATTTCTAATGTGCAAATAAAATTCTCCTTTCAAACTAAAGGTCTTCTCAGACATTTTCCTCTTTTCAAATCGAAATAATTAAAAACGTTTTTTCCGCATGATAGAATGTTCTGGCACACAAGGTATTGCATCTTTATATCATGCAAGAGCACGTTATTATTATTATATTGACTTGAAACGAGGCGAGGACTGCACAGAACGAACGTAATCGATGAAAAGGTCGATCATTAAATTTCATAAGCTTAAGTGTTGACAGTATTGTTCATATAACCTAAAGAGTATAAACCATAACGATCGATTAAGCACGATTCACCAACCTAGAAACAAGCGAGGCACTTGATCGAGGCACATTAGTGTCTGGTGATTCTAAACATCGTTGGTAACAAAACCCCCCGCCAAAAAAAAACAGTGAACGGAAAACAACGACACGAACTAGCAGAGGGACAGCAACATTGGAATTTCTAGAGCAGTCCGTGAATTTAAAAACATGCATTTGGATTTGTCCGATGGATTTCGTGCACAGGTTTCATCTTTACCTGTTGGAACGTGACCTTAACTGAGCGTATTATCTTGCAGTGCTAAATATACAAACCACCATACCTTGCGATCGTGTAATATACAATAAATATTTACATATAATACGTATACATAACATTTCTACGTATACAATTTCCATATGCAATTAAAGCTATCCTTAGTGTGAGTAAGGTAAGATGCAGTCGAATTACCCAGACTTTGTACAGATCACTTTTGTGGGATTTTTTTCCTTTAAAAATCTTGCTCAATAAACTGCAAATACAGTGAAACCTCTCTATAGCGGACACTTTTTGCAGTAGCGGATAATTTCTCTCCTTGAAGTCCTTGAAACTTCCACTTAACGCAGACCTCCATGTGTCCATGTGTCCAGCGGACACATTTGTCTTGGTCCCGACGGTGTTCGTTATAGAGGTCTCACTGTAATATGAAAACAAAAAACCTTTGGAACGAAGCGTTCTTCGTTACACAGTGTTTTGTGAAAAATTTAGCAAAGAACGCATCAACTTCAGCTCAATGCAAAGACTATCCGAAATCTTGGTAAAAAAGCGGTTCCAAAAGAAATCACGCCAAAAATGAGGTATTTATCAAAAATCAACTAGTGGGTGAAAACCATATTGATAAGTTAAAAAAGGTTTTCCTTGAGTTTGTTCCTGACGAGGGGAATTCTTATTGTTGAACAAACTCTGACAAATAACAGTCTTTAGCGTACTTCCTTCCAGATCAATTTCCAAAACATTAACTTGTCTCCCGGAATATTACATATTATCTTATTCTGTGTCCTATACTCAATTAAAATGCTACTATAAAGGTGAATCCTAGCAAACTAAGGATGCTTTCGATTTTCTTGGTATAGTTAAACAATATTATCCAACACCAATTTTCACAAAAAGAATAACAAAAGTATACTACAGTCACCTAAAAATTGGATGTCAATGTTCTCGATTAGAATAGCAAAGACTTCTTCTTCATCTCGTCTTGTTTCCATTTCGGTAAGATGTAAAATTTTTCTCTAGTCATCTGGAACACTTGGTAAAATTCACGATCATTCAAGTAGACCTGTAAACAAAAACAAAAATGAAAACAAACAAACAAAACATCAGCAATAACAATAAAATTACCTGTGGACATTCCGAATAGTACAACTAACTGAATGCTGTGTAGTAGCCATATTAGTAGAAGTAAAGCTTAAAGGGGGAATCATTGATAAGAAAAGCTTAAGGGGGGAATCATTGATAAGAAACTCTGGCTTTTAATAAGTTATGCAAAAAAGGCACTGATCGAAAATTAACACTGGATCGAGTCTCTATTGTTTAAAAATTGACGCATAAGACCTTCTGTTTTAAACACCGTATTATGGTCTAGTTACCGTGTTCCGCCTCGTTTTCAATATCAAAATTGCTTTTAACTGAATAACGGAGAATCGGAATAATAGAGACCATTACTAAGTCATTAAGTTATGAAATCAGTAAAACAATGAACTACATCAAAACGAGGCGGATCATGATGATTAGGCAATAATGCGGTGTTTAAACAGAAATTCGGGAAAGGTCTATAGCCAAACTATTTGAGTCCTAGCAAGATAGTCACCCCCGTAATTCTTTGTGGTTTTTCAATGAAAAGTGGTGCGAAATGAATCGTCCAATGCAGTTTTAGGGATTTTATTGCAAGAATTTCAAAACCCAGACACTTTGTTCTTCTTTTGGTTGTTAGTAGGGTGGGGTTGGGATTGGTGGGATTAGCTACATTTATGTACAGTAAACTATAGCTCTGCCAACCCTATGGCTTAACTTCAAGTGTTGCTTTTTTAGGTTTGCAGACCACAATAATTATGCATTTAATTTCATGTTAGTTTATGAAAAATAAATTCAACTGTCTGTCTATTATGAGAAACGTTTGCCGGGCTGGCTCATTTGCCAAGGTGAATTTTATCTCGCGATTATATGAAGCGAGCTGAGACTTGTTTACACACGTGGCCTTTTAGTGTTATTATATTCTACATAATAGGATGTTTTTGAATAAAATCATGTTTCATTGTTTAAGCTTACCCGTTTGCCGGGGTGGTCCGCTTGTTAAGTGTTTATATGAGAAAATCGCCAGCCCGTTTGCCGAAAAAAAAAACTAGCACAAAACAACCGACCGGCCACCGACCAGAAAAAAACAACCATTAAAGGCGCGACGCGGTCAAACTTTTTTTCTTTGAAAAAGTAAAGGCATGTGTCGTGACTTATTGGGCTTTATTACAGCCGTTTGATTTGCGTCGGAGTTGTTAAAGAATTAGAACATTGACTCAAAAACATGCGCACTTGTATGTTTTATTCAATCTTTTGCTTCGCATTCTCCACCACGTGGTTCTCTTTGATTTCTGCAGTTAGTGACGCAAAGGAGAAGTGATGGAGGGCGCTTGATTGAAAATAATGTTAGAAAGAAGAAAACTGACATAAATGGATTCAGAATCATCATCAAAAACACATGCTTATATATTTTTCTTCGAATTTTTAATCTTTTTTACATCTTTTGCTTAACTTGGATTTGGTCTGGGACGGAATTTAGGACAACAGAATAAGAATATACGATATTGATATATGCTTCATTTGGATTTGGTTAATAAAGAACGTCGGATAAGTTACGTAGATATTAAAACATATTCCTCATGATTTTGACATTAAAGACATACCGAACTACCCAAAATTTTGAGTATGAAAATCCGAATTTCGCTAAACAGAAATAATCTTTCCAGATAAAATTTTTTATCAATTCTTTATTGTATCGCATGCATGTCAACACTTACATATTAAATTTATGGCGCACCCTGATCAATACGCACTTTTGACCGCGTCGCGCTTTTAACGGTCGGTGGTCGGGTTTTTCTGGTCGGTGGTAAGTGGCCGGTTGTTTTGGAAAACGCTAAAACTACAGAGGTCCGAACTACAGGGTCTTGACACTGTGTTTATTAGAATTTTACAAATTTCATGTGGTCGATGATGTCCTGAACACTAGAAAAGATTGTCCCAATGATATAAAGATGCTCCAGGGAAGATTTCCCTTCATAATTCCATAAAATACTTCTATCAACGGCGTTTATTTCGAGACTAACAACAATAATAATAATACACCTTTTGCGAATTCATGTTTAAAGGCATACCGAACTACTCAGGGTATCACGCATTTTGAGTTCGAAAACTCGGGGCAAGTCTCAGGGTGCTTCATGCTCATGAATTTTTCGGACCAGAAAATAATCTTTTTTATTTTGAACTTATAATAATTTTTATAAATCGCGCCTTTCATTAATTTGTTGACCATGGAAAGTTAGTTGGTCTGTATTATTTCAAAAATTCTTTATCGTTTTCAAATCAAAACAACGTGGAGAGAAATTAAAATAAGAATCACGATTAATTTTTGGTGGCAATATACGATACGACACAGTTTAGTGCAACGAAGATTATAAAAATGTATCATTATTGTTTAATATAAGCGTTACACTTAATTACTAAATTTTTGGTGAAAAAGATTAGTAATTTCTGTTTCTAAATTCTCTCGCTTAAATTTTAATTTCGTGGAAAAAAATAGACCCTGGGTTGTTCGGTATGCCTTTAAATGTCGCATCCCGAGTCAGTTGTCCATACGGGTCTCGATTCTGTGTTGAAAATTAACGAAAATTGTCCCACTGCGACTTTCTAATGAACAAAATATATAGCTAAATAATAACCGTAAAACAGTGTAACGCATCAAAACGAGGCCCGTATGGACAACTGAGTCAGGAAGCGACATATAAACCTGAATTCGGAAAAGGTGTATAATAATACAAATCGTTTTTCTATCTGGTAAAATCAAAATTTAGTAAATGAACCAATCCTAAAAATATCATAGCTATTAAATGTTGGATCTAAAAACATCAATCATCGCCATCCATGGTTTCAATATCTTGTTCAATATTCTTGTTTTCCCCCCAAGTTTCAACAGAATGATACAAATCACTTGAATGCAATACCCATCCATACTTCACAAGGCCGGATGAAATGCCTTCTTGCTTACAGAAAACCAAAGACACTCGACTTCAAAAATTCTGAAGTCAAATAATTAATCAAGTCAAATGATCCACAACCAACCAAAGACGATGTTGCATCAAGTGGGACATAAAAACCAAACCAATTGAGCCCATGTCCACAAACCCAACAATAGGATCATAACAGGCATGTTTCAAAGAGCCAAAAGCACTTCGGTAAAAATGAAAACTACAAAGATTCTTTCAAGTGAATATATGAAATACAACTTACTAATGACATAAAAACATACAAGTTGTATTAATTACAGGTAGTCAATTCTCCTTAAAGGTTATTTTTCCATTATCATCGCTGTTTTCCACGAGCATCATGACTTAAGAAACCATTTTTGTGGAAATGCCATTAGTTGAAGCATATGTTGATACCACGCCATTATATATAATATAATTTTATAACTGTTACATGTGTTATTATAGTGCAGAAAATATATAGTATAGTGTACCTCCAGCCTTTTCCTGTCAACACCAAATGGCATCTTATAGCTAGTCGTCTTTAATACTTCATAAGGGTGTGTCTACACAATAATTTTAATACGACATATTCACAACATATACCCAGCAACACCACAACATTGTGAGAATGCAAAATTACAAATAATTGCAAAAAGAGTGATTAAATGCACCAGTAGTGTTGTTGAGATTAACACAGTCTTCTTGTTTATAATGTACGAAGGTTATATATGCGTGTGTGTGTGTTAAACGTGCATGTGTATGAAGTGTTTTCCAGTCGTTATAGTAGTAGTGGTCTTCAAGCAAAGATCTGTCATCCACGGAGTGTGATGTATACGTATAAAAACTAAAACTTTGTGCATGCAATAAACCAAAAGATGCCAACCATGCTTGTGATCTGCCATCTTCAGTCAGTGAAATAACTGGTCTATCTCATGCACCAGTCCAAAACATTCAAAAGGGAAAAAAAATAAAAATAAAAATTAACGAAAAACTGCTGCCAGGTAATTGCACATGCGCAAAACAAAAACGAGCACTAGCTTGGAAGCTTTGCTTCAAAGAAGACAATCATAACAAAATGGTAAAAATTAATTAGGTTAATGTTTACACTACATTGTCTGTAGAGGTATCAGAAGATCTAAATAAAACAAGTCAACAACCTGTGTAATTATATTAAAAACTCAAACTACATTTTCTCGGTCTGTTTTTCTCTGTTAAATCATAATCATGAAATTCCCCGTGGTCTCGAAACCTACTGTGACAACTTATTGTTTATTTTTTTTCTAAATCACGCACTCATTTTGATCATTTGACAATTATTTAATGTGATGTGATCAAAGTGAATGCAAAACAAACTGCAGATAGACAATTTAAGTTAAAAATACTGACAAATAGAAGTTGACAATCAGCTTCCAGACCACCCAGTAGGCAAAATCTTAAAAAGTCTCTGTGGAGGTGTGTTTTTTATCGAAACAGCAGGCAATAGTTTGCTATTCCTATAGAAAACACTCCTCCTCATGGACTTTTTGAAGATTTTGACCACTGGACAGGGAATTGTCTATGATGAAACTATCGGAACAAACGATTATCATTATGACTAAAGTTATATGCAGCAAGGAAACAAGAACCAAATAATCGTTATAACCAGTTTAAAGACCTGTTACTGTTTGTCCAAATGAGGTGTATACAGTTTGTCCTGTATCAAATCTGAACTATAGAAAAATTTCCAGAACACATACCGTAAACCAAGTGAAGGAAAAACAAATATTTGTTTTCAAACTCGAAAAAATAAATAATTCTGCAAATTTCTCTATAATTCAAAATCATGTTTTGGAGTCATGGTCAACGATTTAGGAAGTTCATCAGGACGCCAATACGACAGCATGCAAGATGACAAACATAGAAATGAAACTTACATCTTGTTGTAGTTTACGTCTAATTTCAGGACCAATTTCCGTGAGTGGACCAAACCCGTTGTGCTACAAAACAAACCAAGACTGTCATTAAAAAACAACAATAAAATACAAAGAAGAAAAAAACTCATCCAAACAAAAATTGTTAAAAGGCTATGATTATGTTAGCAAAAACAAGAATACAAATTGATCACTTGGTTAATAGAAATTCTCCAGAATTAGTTGAGATTAGATTTAGTACCTTCTGTTTATCATTCACTGTTTTTCGTGCCTGCACTAGAAACATGAAAAATAACAGAGTTGATACTTTAAATTGGTTAAACAAGGAATGAGAGAGATTAATGATTTAAAGTATGTGGAATTCAAAAGAAAAAAAAAAGATAAACATGCACAAAAAGAGAAGAAGAAATAAATTTACATTTGTTAAAGCCGGCTCCTTTTTGATAAACTTTAGATGTTGGTGATATCTGCCCCCCATCCTGTCAACATTAGAAGAACACAGTGCTTGAATATGCACATAGTAAAACATATAAACCTGTGTTAAATGTACTTGCTTCGATTCACAAATTAATATGAGTCAAGGTATCAAAAAAGATTGTATTAAATTAGCGGTTGTTTGGAACAGAGAGCACTACAATTACTATATGCTCAATTCAACAAAGTGAAGTTACATTAAAACTTAGGTCAAAGTTGATAGTTCTATGTTTCATAGTTTGGCATCTTTAAAACCCAAAACTGCTTTAAAAATAATCCAGTTTAGATAAAGCTCCGCACAGTTTCTGCAACAAACCAATTAATTTACCTTATCATCTTGGTCATCTGCATTATTATTGCTGGTGTTCCTTGTCTAAAGGATTTAATTTAAAAAATATATTCAATAACATTAATTTAATTAAAAAAAATAACATCAAAAGTATGTAATAAGAAATTTATGATATTAATTTTTTCAATTAAATAAATCAATTATGGTGTTATGGTATCGTAGTTTTTCCTCGATTAAAAAACACAGCATCTATAAAAGGTGTTACGCATGGTGTTAGTTGGAGCAGCATGTTTAACAGAAGGCAGCGTTTTTCATATACGTAGTCCACTTGCAAACTTGAGTTAAGGGAACTAATTTTTGCAAAAGCAAAAACCAACTGGAGTTCATTTGGCAAGATTGAATATATATTATATAAAAAAAAAAGTTCACAGGAATTTCTATACCAAGGGCATTCTTTTAGATATGGATCGTTTTTTTGGGTGAAAAAGTGAGGCACTCAGATTTTTAACTTCCTTTGATTACACAACCTTTGATATATTTTTTGATGTAGTTTCTGCGTCATTTCTGAAAGTTTAATAGAGTCTACCAATGGTAATAACTGACGTCACTTGGAGTGCTAATTGACGTGGCAAAATCTAGGGGATTTTTAGAACTCTGTCTTCATGGTCACATCATGACGTCAGTCAAATCATTGATCAATGAAATCTCAGTAACAGTTTGTCGGGACATTTTTCTATCAGCACTTTGAGCTATATAACAGTGTACTTCTTTCTGTTTGTTATTCTGTGATTTAAATTTATGTTAGTATAAGCATGGGTGATTCATCACTAGTGAAATGTAGTTTCCTAGCTCTTACTTACAGAAACTTTAATATAGTGATGAGTTAGGTGAATAATTTTTAAATGAAAGAAAGGGCTATGAATTGATTTATTCTTGCAAAGGCATATTACACAACATGTCTTTCGGATTCATTTGGATAAGTTTTGGTCGCAAAAAAAAGCATAAACATAAATATAAAAATCATAATGAATATTTTTATTCAGTTTATAGCGTCGACATGTCTACATTCTTTATGCATAATTTTATTCAGTTTTATGTCGTGTAAAAATAAACGTGATAAAATGAACACACTTTTATTGTAAATCTTTTTTATCTTTTCATTTTTGTGAAGAGCCCTTTAAAAGTCGTTTAAACACATGCTGCAATAAAAAAAGCAGTGTTTAAACGCCTACGCAGTAATATCGTTTGAACGCATTTTAAAAAAATAATCCCAAATAAAAACGTTTAAACGTCTACAGACGCGTTGAAACTAGAAAAAAATTGCATGGTCCCTTTTCCCACAAACACTATGTGACACTATGTCACATCTAGTGAATAAAATTGGTTTTATCTAGTGCCTATGAACTGGGAAGAACTATAAACTAAATACACAATTGCATGAACAAACTTGCGAGATAATCCTATGCACTCCATGTTTTATTTGGTTGGTTTAACCATTCATAACTTCAAATTTGGAGTGCAGTATTTTGTAGAATCATGAATAAAAACGTGGCTTTGAACGTACCGAAATGATTGTTTAGAATCATGATGTATGCAAAATAAAAAGTATAACTTACTTGAAATCAATGGCAAAAAAGAGAAAGAACTGAACCTTCTTGGAAAAATATTTGTCTGAGTTTGGATTTATAAATTTATTTTTTATTTAATCTTTATTTAAAGTTGGAAAGACATATACCTAGTTTGTGTGACAAACTAATTAAATCCAACTAATTCGTAAAAACATAAAATACCAAAATGTAAAATAAAAAAGGAATGTTTAAATGAATAAGAATGAATAAGAATTGCACGTGATCTGGCCTCAAAAATTAAATTAAAGGAAAATCCACATACTAGTTCATATGCAATCTAGATAGAGCAGCTGTGACATTGGCAGTAGCAATTGTTGTGTGTTTTGATTCGATAAAGAAAAACTTCTTCCCTTTCTTGGTGATTTCACCAATAGCAAAATCTTACAAGTTTGGTTAGGTTATGGCAAACAAACAATTATTTAAGGATGGCCTTATGGTGCATGTGTTTTTTGTAATATTTTTTGCAAGAATTGTGATACAATTCATTTTCTGTATGACAATCGTGGTAAGAGCAACTATGTTTAGAGACATCAAAAAAACCCTCAATTAAACAGAAATACCAAATATTGAATTGACAAATTAACTTACATAGATCGAGATAGTAGTTCGTTTATTATCTGCACTAGCTATAAAACAAAGACAATCATCAAAGGCATATGTATGAAACTATGAAATCTTTTTTGCTCAATGTGTATGTAAAGTACAAAAAAGGGAAGTTTTTAATCTTAACGAACCTTTTTTCGCAGCAGCAGATTCAATATAAGATAATGGTCTTGGTTTGGTTGGTTCAGTTTTGGGTTCCTAAAAATGTCAATGGTCGTTTCATTCCACACACTCTTTCACATACCTTAAGTCATAAGAGTAGAGTGCAAACAAAAAATGAACGTGTAAAGAAGAAGGGAAGAGATTAGAATTGATACTAACTGGTTTTTGAAATGGTGTGGCACTGTATACACCAGAACGGTATTTGTCTCGAAAAGCGTTACTGCTTGTTCTTGTGGGTGGTGGTGGTTTGGGTGGAGCGTCTTCTACAATCAATAAAAGCATATACTTTATTTCAGTGGTAAGCACTGCGAACCTACAATAATAACCTTGTAATAATAACCTTTTATAATAGTATCAAGGGATAAGCAACAGAGCACTTGCCTTCATCTTCACTATCTGTCTTTGGTGTTCCATTTTTATTAGGTTGTGCAGCCACAGTGGAGCTGACTGGGGGCTTCACTGATCTAAAGCCTGCTGGTTTTGAGCTGGTTGCTGTAGAGTATGAAGGTGGTATCCCTGTGTGTGACGATCCTTCAGAAGAATGACTTGACTGCCTTCCGTGGTTACCGTAACCATTTAATAACAAGTCTTTGCTATTTTGATTCTGGTAACCATATGGGGGAGGTTCCCGTTTCAGTTCGGAAGTGGTGTCTTTTGGTGGATTAGTATCACTGGTTGAATAATTAAATTCACGATGGCCATCGTTGGGCGTTTTGGGAGAGGATGACTCAACTAATGATGAAATAGAAAATTCTAATTTTATTTCTGCATAAACTAGTTGATTTAAAAGCAAAATTTTAACATTTTCTAACAAAAATCCATTTGCAAAGATAGTAACCTCGAGTTGATGAGTCGAGAAGCTCGAGTGTTTGGTCTAAAAAACCTTTGAGAAAATCACTAAGCACTTGAATGAAAATTGAGTAACAAAGGTTTCCAACAAAAAATGAACAGTAGGCATCTTACCAGGACCATCTTCCTTCGTTGGAATTTGAAATTCTAGTATCAAGAAAATAGTCTTAAAGTTTCTATTTCATAAAGTAAGTTAACTAAAAATGAACCTGGGACTAAAAATCAAAGTTAGTTCTTTTCAGAATTTAGGAGTTTTTCACCTGTTCTTTGCAGTTCCTTCCGTATGTCTCTAATAAGAAACATCCCAGTGAGACATGAATGTCCCAATTTGTATCAAGATCATTTCTCAGAGGAGAACCTCTCTTATGTTATGTTCAAATATTAATGTGTGGTGAGAACACCTGCAGACACTAAGACTATGAATTCAACCATCATGGAAATTGAGAAGCAATAGCAACTATTCAAAGAAACAGAATTGTGGGGGTGGTGAACGGTGTAATAAAAATGAAAACTGGCAAGGGAAGAAAATTGCATCAAAACCAAGAAAAGTTCAAAATTAAAAAACAAATCAAATATATAATTATGTGTTTGTTTGAAAAATATAACAAATCTATGAAATAAACTTTATGGAAACCCACCGTTATCAGCCAGCCATTTGTCATTTTCTTCAATCTGAAAAAACAAAACACAAAATATAAGGCATCCACGAAAATTTAACATGCCCACGCAAAAAAAAATTATGCATCCTTTTTTTTATATAACGCATTTTATCAAGGGTGAATTACCTCCCGTTGAAACTCTTCACTACATTGGGGATGCCAAATTTCAGAGCCTTGTAAATACATTTCTTCTCCCTCACCAAACATTTGGCCACATTTAGCACATCTTGAGCATTGAGGATGGTAATGTTTCTCCCCTGCCTTCAAAGAACAAAGAACAAACAATACGGGTTCTGCATGAGGCATTGTAGAATAATAACGAGCAAGGACAATACACCAATTCATAACAAGCTTTAATAAGGATGCCTGATTAATTATGATTAATTATTTTGGCAAAGTAGCTAAGAAATCAAAATTTTGATTTATAATGAGACCCAAGGATTGACAAGCATTTAAGGCGTTAAAAAGTACTATCTAAACACCAATTTTATAGGGCAGTACATTACGTAATTCTTTCTGATATTTGTTTTACTATTATTTTCACCTCCTAGCTACTTCTCTAAAAAACACCTCCAATTTGGAACTGTCATTTGGGCTTTCACTTAAAACTATCACAGTTTTCAAATTCAAATAATTCACTTACCTGTAGCACTTTACCAGTTATGTAGCCACCACAACCTGCACATGTTACTCCAAATTCAGACTGGTAGTCTTGTTCACAGTAAGGGACGCCATCTCTAAAACAAAATGGAAAACAGCAAACCTTAAAATTACAGCATTAGAGTTGATGAAATTTAATTACTGAATACTGAAATATGGAAAACAAAATTGTTTGAGAATAGGAATGCATGACGGGATAATGAAGAACAAATGAGAAAACAAAGCAATATTAACTATCATTATTGATCTGACCTTCCCATATATTCACCAGCTAACAGACATCCACATTTATGACATGTAAAACACCACAAATGCCACTGCTTTTCTAATGCCAAGAGAGCCTGACCACTTTTAATATCATTGCCACATCCAGCACAACCTAAACAACAATCATAGATCCTTAAACATATCTTCCTCATGGCAATAAACAATGTTCCAAAGTTTTTGAGGAAGTTCTCACAACAATAACTTTCCGTAAATCCCTTTAGGGATGGGGCGTTTATTAGAAGAGAGCGTTTAAAAGAAGGGGGTGTTAATGGAAGGATTTACGGTATGTATATTTGATCTTTCATTTGTCAGAAAGTAGCATGTGTGGAGTTAGATGATGATAAAAAACATACAGCTGCTTGGATCACTGCTCTTTTTCTCAATTGGAGGTTCTTCCAAGTGTTGAGGAGATGGTTCTGATTTTTTCGAAGCAAGAGAGCAGTCTTCACATCTAAACCCATCGCCATCATAAGTAATTTGAACTTCCGGTGGGAAAAGTTTCCTGATAACAGAAAAACAGAAATATCAAAATATACCTGTATTGTCCTAAAAAATAACTCCTGAATACATTTAACCCCTCAACCGTCTGACTTAACAAGCATTTGCATCACTTAGATTTATTGAAACAATTTAGAAAACAAAAAACATTTAAATGTTATGCTAAAATTGCTCTTTTAGCAACCGCATTAAAAATGAAATAAATAAGAAAATAAAATTAATGAGATATTTATAAACACTTTCAAATGTTTTGATATTTTTCTTGAAATAATAGCATTTTGATGTCAAAAGTGGGGAATCAATTTAAAAACAAAGGTCTTTGAGTGCTGGTAAGGTGCAATAAGCAGTCAGTATAATCACATGTTAATTATCCTGAAATTGGGATAAATTTTGCTCATAAACATTATATATGATACGCACACAAATGATTAAAAACATATGTATATATGTGAACAAATAAATTTAAGGTGTGTTATATTCACAATGGCAAAAATATATTCTCATACTTACCCACACCTCCTACAACCAAAACATTCTGGATGATAGAAAACATCTAGTGCACTGATAACTTCACCTTCAACGTATTTCCCACAGCCATCACATTTAGTGCCATGGAGCTTATAGTAATCATTATTACAATAAAATTCTCCATCAACAAAAAAGTAGCCACTCTTCATCAAATCTTTTTTGCACTCTATCAAAGTAAACAAACAGAAACAATAAACCCACTTAAAATATGAATGAAAACACATACCATCAATGGATATATCATATTTCATCTTGGAACAGTTCAAAAGAAACAAAAACTGAATATCTTATTGAGGATAAAAAAAACAGGGAAAAGCGATCAACATTAGGGTGACAATGACCAAACTTTGCCGGACTTCAGTTTTCCCTTATTAATAATTTCCGAACAAAAAAATACCTGTTAAAAATTAAACACCTTTGATTAAAGTCAGGGAAGAATGTAACCAAATTTTCCTAGACTAACATTTCTTCCTACCTAACTTTTAAACCCTTTTATTTTATCTTCGTTTTGCTATTGTTTGGATAAATAATAACTGACATCATGGAATGACCCATAATTAAAATTATTAATTTTACATACTGATGCATGAGAAACAGTACTGATGATAAACCTTTCCCTGAACACTGACAACGTCGCCATAACAAGAATCATTGCACCGTGCACATAATACATCTTGGTATACTAGAAATATAAAATAACCGAAAATAGGATTGAAAATAGGAAGTTGAAAATATAAAAAATATAAAAATGCTATATAAAAAAACCTTAAAAAAAAAACACATAAAGTTACAAGTTAAGCTGAAGTTCAAATAAACATTGTTGAAAATACTTTTAATCCATAGTTCCTCTTAACAAATTATTAGCCTCTGTAAGAATATTATACACATTCATGATGATATTTTGGGGTGTTTGATGTTATGTTAGGGTTTGTATCACAGCAAACAGTTTTAAAAAAAAAACATTTCTAAAAATTATAGCTAGGTATTAGTTAGAAATAAATGTTTCCATTAAAACCACTAAAACCACTACCCAGAAATAAATTGATATCAACTGCCAAAAACATAACATGTGCGCACCCCCACCCGCCTCCAATAATAAACGCAGGATACGAATTACCATTTACCCCTCTTAGAGTATTTACAACTATATAATATTTCATCATAAATATATATAGCCAATAAATTCAATGTTTTGTTAACTTACAGTTACGATATACTTACCCATATTTCAAATTGACCAGATCCTTGCAATAGTTGCACCTTTAGGGAACTTTGTTTACAAATCAATGCCAACTTTTTAAAATTTACTACACCACTTCTGCATATAAATTAATCATAGCATTGTATTAAGGAGGAAACAGAATTTTAGAGTTTGCGGTAAGATCAATCGAATTATCTATCATATACTTTCAATATCTATTGAGTACGTCAATTTTTATCTCCATAACAATATGCCACGATATTTTTCTCATAACATTCCGAATATCTTGATATTCGCGAGTTGTGTCTTTGAGCGGTATCATGGTCCGTAGGGTACGAAAAGAAAATGGAGAGAAGGAACCACAGTGTAGGAGAGACCCGGGAGAAAATGTACAAATTTTGCAGTTATTAAAAATTAAATGTGGCGTAACTTTATTTACTCACATGAATTTCTCCAATTTTCGACCGAAATCTTTGTGAAGAGTAAAAGCGACAGGAGCTTTTTACACAATAATGATGGCGCCCCAGATTTTAGATAAATAAATTTTCAAAAAGAAAGGCTGTTACTGTATCATATTCGTCATGCATGTCTGACATGCATATGAAATGAATGACCCAATTTTAGACGGGAGAAATGTAGAGATGCAACTCAATTGTAGTTGGAATAATGAAAAAATTTATGAAATCCCGTGTTGTGGCCAGACCCTTTCTTGCAATAGTTGTTCTTCAAATCTGTGTTTTGTTTGACGTTGTGTGGTTGGTATGTTGTTAAAAAGTTATCATTTTAAAATAGGAAGGTCCTGTTACACGGTGAAACTATTAGATAAATTATGGTCAAAATAAAAACTTTTCGGATAAACCATTCGAGATATCAAAACAATTTGATTATTATTCCATGCTAAACTAGATACACGATAAACTATTTCCGTAAACTAATTTATTTTAAAAGTAAGTTTTGAGCATAATCATAATCACAAGAAAGTGACTATGGCATAATTTATCTACCGAGGACCTTGGATAAATACTGTGATTTATATTGTAAGGTTGTTCCGCGTGAAAGCCCGCACGACGTGCCTCTTTTGTGTAATTTTGAAGAAGTTATAGGTGTGGCCGTGTGTAATTTTTAGTTGCCGAGTCAACGAATAATAGATAATAGTAGTATATGAATAAATAACAATTATGTAATAATAATAATAGCTATTCAATATGTTTTGTTTTTAAACTTTTTACGCTTATTCACTTAATCAACAATATATTTATTGTGTTTTTTTGTGTGTGTCATTGCATGAGATGCCAACCTCGAACCCAGTGTCTCTTGGGTTACTATTATCTCCTCAAGATACCCCTGGGATCGAGGTTGCATAAGATGCAGGATATCCTGCTGAATTAGCTTTTTTATTATTTCCTCTTTTAGAATTTTCCCTATGATGGTGTGTCACCAAATCGAAGACACTTCCACACCACGGAGATGCAGAAAAAAACAATCACTATGATTGAAGATATTTGTAATCCATAATATTGTTATATTATTATAAGGCGTACCAAGCTCAGAGTGTTATAGGGAGAGAAAGGTGTTTAACACACCAATTATTATGCCTGACGATATCATTACCAACCATGGTTGCCGTCATACATGCAGGCTGTGACACTCACACAAAAACAAAATTTGATAGCGGATGACTGAACAGCAAATGCCATTTCAGAGGAAAGAGGACGGAACTACTCAAAAACAAAATAAAATATTAAGACATAAATATGTATTAACATTTTATAATGTAGACGAAAATCAAGTCCTATATAAATCACTTTATAATACATATACAAGATTGATTACTTTGCCTCATAGCTGTTACTTCACTTAATATCAAATCGTTATATTATCATTTTTCTCAACCTCGAACCAAGGATCCAGTTGGGTATCCACATACGCAACTGGATTCTTGTTGAAATTCAGTACATACGGTACATACTATGTTTACACAAAAGCAGTTACTTTATGTACCTCAGTAGGGACGCATCCGTCCTTCAGACGTCCCGTGGACGTACTCCCGTCCACCTCTTGTCCACTTACCATTGTAAACGTCCTCTAGAGGTCCTTTGGCCAAAAGGACGTCCATTCAACGTCCTCTTCAAGTCCCTGTTGGACATTCTATTCGAGCGGACGGATTAGACTTCACTTCCGACGTCCCTGTACCCACTGGGTCACACTTTTTTTTATATAAGCACCACCTTTGTAAGCATCACCCAGTGGGCAAAATCTTCAAAATCTCTGCGGAGGAGTGTTTTTTACTGAAATAACAGGCGATATGCCTTGCCATTTCTATAGAAAGCCCTCCGCCACAGAGATTTTTTGAAGATTTTGACCACTGGGCAGAGGCTCAAATTCAAATTCACTTAAAAGATAAGCACCACCTAAAAACTACCCTACTATGCTCAAAATCATAGCGATAAAAATAACTCTTCTTTCCCTTACACTTTCTCTGCCGTATTATATATAGGTTAGGTAGTTTTGGAAATTTTGAGGATCTAGACTCTGATTTCTTGATATATCAAATAAGTACCGCTAAAGCACCAAAGTTTGCTCAAAATGACAAAAAAAAATATGCGGCTGATCAATTTTTACTAGCGCTTATAAAAAGAAATGTGTGTAAATGATGATGGTCGAACAGCAGAGAAGGCGAAACTAGAGGGTATATGGAAATTGTGGTGGAAAATGTTAGATCTATTATCGCATAAAAAGAAAAACGTGCAAATAACCCCAATACTGATTGTTACAGGCTGAAAACAGAAGTTATGTTAATGTGCTCCTCCACAATTTTCGACGTACCCCTGGATTCGCAACTGGAAATTTTGAATTTTAATCCTTGAACTTGAATAACCTTGCTTTAGAAAATAAAGGGGCGCTGTTCATATGGATAAGCTTGCTTTAGAATAATTAAGGGGCGCTTTTCAAATGGATAAAAATTACCTCGGTAAGCGCGGGAAAACTTTTCTACGCTCTACTTGACGAGATCTTTCCCCTTTTAAGAAATTCTTAAAAAAATTTAGTGCGTTCACATGAGAAAAAATGTTTTCCCGGTAAGCGGAATCTAGCCTATTGAAAGGCCAGATCTCGGTGGGCGGGAGTATATTTTTCTCATATGATGAACAGATTTTCCTCGGTAAGCGGGGAAATTTTACGTTGAGTCAGCAAAATTTTGTATTTATTCTTTTGTTCATATTCTGTTACGTCATGCACGTGCGGTTCTTACCGAGGAAATTATTTTTCATATGAACAGAACGAAACTTTTAAGTACCAAGAAAAGTTTTCCCGCTTACCGAGGTAATTTTTATCCATATGAACAGCCTCTGAGACCTATAACGTAATCTAATAAGAAAGTATATACACAATCTTGGAAAATTAAAATGAAACGCTTGAACATGATTTATGGAAAAAAACTTGTTCACAAGGAATCACGTAAAGAAACTTATGAAATTCAAGGAGTAATAGGTTCAATCATAGGCATTAGAAAATTCCCTGGTCTGGAACTTTACCCAAAAGATCATATTTAAATACGAACAATTCGGAAAAGGCTATATTTTATCATTCAAGTTTTTACATATAAAATTATGCTGTATAACTATAATAGACCATAGAAATTTATAGACATATATGTATAGACATATACAAATAAACAACTCCGTTCCCAAATCTCCAAACTGTAGTATTTCACCAGAAGACTGGAGAAGAGAAGTCGTTTTTTATATTTATATGAAAAACAATTTGTTATTCAGTATATACAAAAAAAAAAAAAAAAAAAAAAAAAAAACCGCCACACAAGGTCACCCTGATACTAACTATCAACGCCACACAAGGTCACCCTGATACTAACTATCAACGCCACACAAGGTCACCCTGATACTAACTATCAACGCCACATAAGGTCGCCCTGGTAGTAACTATCAACGCCCATAAGGTCGCCCTGGTAGTAACTACGCCCTTTTCTATATGAGCATTAGTAAATTTTAAATTTCTGCCTACGACGAAAAAAATAGGACATTGGGGAACAGTTCAATCAAATGCAAGTGTTTGAATAGAAGGGATAAATAAAGGTGTGTCAGAACTTACAATTGGTTGCATGTATCTACAGTACACACGGACATTTCTCTAAATCAATAGGAACAGATACGCTCCAAAAGATAAAAATTCTCCTAGTAAAATATACAAAACCCCACATCCAATCAGAAAAACGCACCAGAAAGGTGAAATGACAGCTATAAAAATCATGATCTGGTAGCTGGTGATGAAGCACATAAAAAGTACATCTACACCTGTGAATTGAATAACCGACGCTCGTTCGTCGTTAGGTCTTCATCAACGTGACAACACGTGATGTTAGTCAGAACAGTATGAAGGCACTTTTCAATCCTACAACGGGATTTAAAAACATACATTTCACGAGGCTTCTCACAATACGTCACGAGGTGGACTTTTTACCGAGATTTTGAAATCGGAGGCAACCTAGCCGGACGCGGACTGTGGCCGGCAATCGGAGGTAATTGCCTGGAACCATCGATTATTTGTACGTTTGGATTTCGCACAGGTGAATATTCTTTCTTTAGAGCATAAGCAGGTCGCATTGACGATGGTGAATGCTTTGGCGGCGGGGGTGGAGGTTTTCTCAGGGAGGGCGGTGTTGACATTGAAGATTGATTCTGTGTTATATAAGGGTTATCATAAGGCGCCCCTCGAACACCTGTATCTCGACTTTTATTTTGTTCCAACCTCTCAACTTCAGTACTAAAAGAAAATGGAAAGCAACATGAACAGTTGAACGAGATGACAACATAACATTGCTTCTCCATAAGTTTCGTTTACTTCCGCATAGTCGTTATAAAATTCCCTTGTATGGAAGCGGATTGAAAAGTTTTATTTTCGGTATTTGTAACTGAAATTGTCTATGTCTAGTTTGTTTTGCATTCACTTTGATCACAATGACATTAAATAATTGCTGTGTATTGGTTGTAATTTTTGTCATGTGATCAAAGTGATTGCATGATAAAAATAACCTATTGAAAAAAATCAAAAAAAAAACAACAACGGACATAATGGGTTTACAGATCGGGAAATTTTTTTAATGACTATCGTTTTTGTGATATACGTTGCGTGAATCGAACTGTTCTTCCCGGCCCCAGAGGTGGATCCAGAACTTAGGCAAAATTCATGGAAATAGATTTTTTAAGCTTTGTTCCCACTGTGCGATGAAAACCAATCGCTTTCATTTTGACCAAAAACCTAAAATATCGTTCAAAGTTCATCGTATGATTTACTCACTAGGAATAAATTTTCTCGCTTAAAGACAAAAGACATTTCCCAGTGGGCAAAATCTTCAAAAAGTCTCTGTGGAGGAGTGTTTTCTATAGGAATGAAAAGCAATATCGCATCGGTTTCAATAAAAAAACACTGGGTTATATTTAATAATAGCAAAAGTTATATTTCAAACTTTCATTGCGCAAACCTCACATAGAAGGAGACTTGCGTAGGTTTCATGCACCCTGTACATAAGGCGACGTTTAAGAATATAATACAAAAACAGATTAGGAAGATTTTCGAAAGTCGTGAAGGAAAAGGTGAGAATTTCATCACTGGCTTCAAGAACTGCCTTTACATGACTGTGACTATCACTTTCGGTTAGTTTTTGACAGGATTTAAGGCAATAAGAACTGTTTGATATTATATATTCTATTATATATTCTATTTATGCCTTTTACTTTTAAATGCTTTATTTCCTTTTTTTATCTGAAATTCTTTGATCCTCAGGGCACACGTTGTTAACAGAATTATTTTATCCTTGTATAGATTTTTCTGAAGTGTAAATACCCTGTAAAAAGATTCGCTCAATAAAAAAAATAAAAAATAAAATATGATTTCACGGAAACACGGCAGCTTCCTTTGATAAAACAAAATGTTCAAAAGTTAGCGACAAACCAAAGAGATGAATATCAAAACTTTTTCATTCAATAGTTTAGAACTATCGCTATGATTTTACACCTGTCGCATAAGAAAGTTGATCGCTTAACGTTCCCACTACGCGACGAACTTGAAATAAACGCGTCAAAATGAAAGCCATGAGAGTTCATCGCACAGTGGGAACCAAGCATTAAGATTGTTAATAAGAAGTTTCATGACACTGTACTCTCCCACATTTTTAGCCTAACCCTAGATCCGCTTCTAACCCTAGATCCGCTCCTAACCCTAGATCTGCTCCTTGCCCAGGACGCTGGAAATTATTATTATTTATTTATTTATATTTATACAGGTTGACTTTGTCAGTGGGAATTGAAATAAAAAGACTAAAGCAACAACAAAAAACAGAACAGTGGGCAAAATCTTCAGAAAAGTCTCTGTTGAGGAATATTGTATGCCTTTATTCCTATAGAAAACACTCCTCCTCGTACACTTTTTGAAGATTTTGCCCATTGGAACGGTTGACAGGAGAATGACAATAAGTCTTAAGAGAACGAATATGTGGGAAACTAATGTTCAACTTACACGCTCCTACTGCTTGGTGTATCTTTCTTTGATGATCTGTATTTCGACCACCTCTCTCTGATTTGTACACGATATCGGTATGCCAGGTAGGCAATTAAACACAATAATGGTAAAACCAATAGGAATAAAATGAGCATTGCTTTTACCAATGGCGTGAGACAACCTAGCAACGAAAAGAAAGAAAAAGTAACAGTTAAAATCGAAAAGAAAATTATGTATGAAGAAAACCAATTTGTTTATTCCTTCAAACCCCAATACCGGTTTCTTTTCAAAACAGATTTGCCAGAAACGAACAACGAACATATTCCTATATAAATCTCATCCCTTTATTTTAATAAATTGGCAAATGGCATCCGTCAGAAGAAACAAAGGAAGAACAGGAGAAGAAATTGATTGGTCGTTACCTTCGGTACCACTCCCCTTTCCACAACCTCCATGATTGATACATCCTTGTCCAGAATCGCTGCTTCCACCTGGGCCGGCTAATTCACAGAATGGACAAGCAAAACCAGGAGAACAATGGCAGTTTCCATTGTTATTACAGACCTGTAAACACAGGAAACTTTGTTAACGATTTTCAGGTTAAAATAGGAATTTTGAAATAATCAAAGGTAGGGTAAGAAAAGGTTGGCTTATATTTTATGTACACTCATAGTGAGGTGGATCATATCATAGTCATTAGACAATTCCTTGGTCTGGAAACTAACTGTCAAGTTCCTATTGTCAGTATTTTCAACTAAAATTGTCTAACATTAGTTTGTGTTGCATACACTTTGATCACATGGCATTTCATAATTACTGTCCATTGGTTGTAATTTGTAATGTGATCAAAGCGAGTGCCTATTGAAAGGATCAAAGGTTATTTTCTAATGACTGTGATTGTATACACAACTCACACGACAACTTAAGATCACTTGAGTTACAAGTAAACATCATAAGAAAGCAAACATTATGAAAACTAAACATACTCCACCATTCTGGCAAGGTTTAGGACAGGATTTTATGTGCTTTAGCTTTGAAATATTTTTGCACTTATGATCCATGCAAAGCTAGAACGAGAGAAAAAGAAAAATTGGCTGTTTCTCATGATAGCTTCTCCTTTCAGTATTTGATACGACTCGTTAGACCAAGTTCTTACAAAGTTCTCTCCACATTTTGTTCCGTCAAGGGCTATGGTTGGGTCATCGAGATCGCCTCCTAGTGATGTGATGCCCATACTAATAAAAAAAGACAGATATTTAGGAACTTTCTGTTATCATTGGCAGTTGAAACATGTCTGGGGAAAAAGGAATTACAACATACGCGCATGAGATAACCTTGTCCCCAATATAGAAATCCACATTTTTTCTTGATCGTTTGTGACCAATGATAGGCAAGTTAGCCATTGGTTCAGATGCAGATTTGCTTTTACATTGCAGCTTACCACATAGTATATCTCTAGAATAACAGATTTGATCATAAATAATTAATCTGTATTGACATCGTGTGAGCTGTTCTACTAGAAAAGGCTTGGGAATAAAGAAAGAAAGAAAAAAAAAAAGAACCCTTCCAGGAACGAACACAAGGAATAAACAACCACACTAGTCTACGTAAAACTTTAATTTTATTACAACAAAATACTTTTTATCACACTGCACATGTTCTCCTCGATCATTTTTGCCACAGTTGCCCCATACGTTTGACGGTTTCGAATTTTGTGTGAAACAAATACTGTCTGCTTTCACACCGTCTAAAAAAAACATAAATGAAACTACTGTTCAAGAAAGTTTTAATGACAAAAGCCATAAAGATAATGTTTCTTATAAGAGCATTTTGTAGTTGTTAATTTATAAAAGTTTTAATACTTGGTCCCCACAACGTCTGGCATTGGGATGTGTGGCTCCTACAAAATCCTTGAAAGCAAACAGCCTAAAGAAAACAATTGTTTGTATAACAACAATAACAACATTTTTTCTGCTTTCTTTTTTTGGTGATTAAGTGAAAGGGTGTGGCATATTGTTACTGTGTAATTTATGAAAACAAAATTATACATCGCCATTTTCGCAAGATACACCATCTCTAACATAGAAATTCTTTGGGCACTACAATAGAAAAAAAGACCGAAGTAAATAAACAACAACAACAAAAAATATTTTAGACATAAGGAAAAGGAAAATATTAATTCCAGGAAATAAATTTACCAAACTTGAGTTTCCAAAACAGTATTCTGGCAAATCGCATTCTTCGTTATACTTGTCCCGACAAAGCGTCCCTTGACTTTCAAACTAACAACAAAAAACATAATGGCAACGACATTACTCTCTCCATCATCATCATCACCATTTCACCAGACCCCTCACACACAGTGGATCTTACCTCACATTCGTTATTACAACATGGCCCACTGGCACATTTAGCACCGGGTTGAAGAGTACATGTCTTTGGATCACAACATTTGTCAGCATCCATTGCTTTACATTCCTGTAAGAAGAAAAAGTAAGAGAGTAACTTCAACCTGAAGATTTCTGCAAATTATTTCTGCAATTACAAATTATGCTGTTACATTCCAATAAATTCTGTTCATTCACACTGGAATCCTTAAGACTGTATGACTTAAAGAATGTCCATGTTAGGCTAAGTAATCCTTAAGTCAGGAGAATTCAAGGGGATTGAAAATTGGCTCAACTTAGTGAAAATTCGGATTATCCCCAGATAATCAACATTTGTTTAAACAATCCATTGTCATGTCAACATTTTTGTCATTTTCGGACTTTACACTGCAAAATTTATTTTTTAGTTCTAATTTTCTTGGGTATAAAGCACAAGTGATTCACTCAGAGAAATGTAGCTCCGTTTCATACTCATTCTTTCTCCTGCTTCCTTTCTAGGCTTTTGATATTTGGCTTGCCAACTTAGCAACTAGCTCTTGCTTCAGCAAACAGTGACTAATTTTCAGTGTACAGTGTTATCAGCAAGAACAGGATATCATAATGTTTGGAATTATATGTATCCTGTATCTCCCCATGCAAACTGTTGTTCACTAAAAGTATAAACGAAACCAAAAGATCATTGGTGAGTTTACCTCTTCTGTGCCACAATCACATTTTTCACCAGCTTCCAAATATCCGTTGCCACATTTGGGATTTCCAAATAGCTGCAATAAATGAAAAGAAAGATTGTAATTATCCAAAAATCATCTCAAAAATGTTAGGGTTGTTTTTAGATTTCTGACTGTCCGCTTTTCTTTAGATTTCAAGACTGCCGTTGCTAACAAAATAGCAGCAGTTGTCAATAACAACAATAACAGATCATAAAAATACTAACCAGTTTGTCTCTCCACCCAGTGGACAAAATCTTCAAAAAGTCTATGAGGAGGAGTGTTTTATATAGGAATGACAAGCAATATCGCCTGCTGTTTCAATAAAAAAAGCACTCCTCCACAAAGACTTTTGAAGATATTGCCCATTGGGTGGAGAGATCATTATAAAATTGAAATGTAAATCAAACAAACAAAAGTAAAGGCTCGATCAGGAAAAACTATAAATTCCAACCTTATCTGGATAATCAAACAAGCAAGGCATCTGGCCAGTACCGATCCGCTTAGCATATGTTTCTTGAACACAGGAGGAGAAGCTTTGTACTTGCGTGGAACTGAAATGTAGCATAGATAGAATAAAGAAAGAAAAGTGGGAAAAAATTAAGGTGGACTCCCATTCAATATTTCAGGTATGCATGCAACTACTTTTTAAAGCTGAATTTTTATGGGTGCAAAGAAGTGCAAAACCTGTGCAAAACGAAAATGGCAGTTTCCACTCTTTAGGAAATATCCACATCACTTATGTTACTAGAGTTTGCACCAAAAAGATGCATTCATCTTATTCAGTCTTACCAGCCGTACAAAATAATCTGTTCTCAAAATCATGATTGTAGCAACATTTGAATGGAAATTGACAGTTTGTGAATGCAGCACTTTAATTCAAATTAATGATTTAGGAATCAGGACAGAACCTGTTCATTTATTCAGAAGAAAGCTTAATGAAATTACTTTATTTCCACTTAACATAATCAGACATATACACAGCTACAATAGCAAACAGCATTATCGCTAGAAAAAAAGTCTACGTAAAAAATACTGTTTTGTAACTTACGAAGCATATTCCGTCATGACACAGGGCTGTTTAGGACAAGAACAAGAACCACCTGGAACAGAAACGAATAAAAACTGGAATTATAAAAATTAATGAAAATAAAAAAAGTAAATAGACATAGATTGTTGAAGTACTTTCATACTATTTTCAATGGAATACTTAATTTCAAGGATTGAAAAATCAAGATGAGAATAGAAGCAACAAGGATGACCCTACTGTTATATTTTAAAATATCCGGAAAACGTTTTATGCATAGCTGGAAGAACAATTGTAAATGCAGCTGGGGGTCTGGGGGCAAAGTATTACAGAGATATTTGATGAAGCCCGGAATAAGAAGCTCAAAACGAAAAATCCCGAACAGTATCATCCTTGAAGGGAACAACAATCACTTGGAACAAAAATATTTACCATTGTGGTAGAATCCTAAATTATGGCCTAGTTCATGTGCTACAGTATTTGCAGAGATGGCTGGCAGCGGGTTGTGATCCTAGTGAAATTAGAAAACACAATAGATTCTAATCATTCATTCAATACTTCAACATCATACTAATGAAAGCGTTAACAGATGACCTTCTCTGTAAGTCATCCAATATAGCAGTCATTAGAAAATTTCCTGTTCTGGAAGCCTATTGACAAGTTGCATTGTCAATATTTTTAACTTAAACAAAAGTGTAGATTGTTTTGAATTCACTAATAACTGTGCATTGGTGGAAATCTATCACGGGGCCAAATTGAGCGCACAATAACATTTATGTATTGAAAAGATAAACAACAATTAGTTGCTATTAATAGGTTTCCAGACAAGGGAATCATTTAATAACTATGGATATACTGGTTGTTGTATACCACGTGGTTGTTTTATACAGTGAGTTTTCAACTAAAATACCATCATGGGGGTGGTGAAAGTAGTCCCTTTAGACAAGTGGTTGTTAACACAGGTTTCACTGTATGTCACTTGCAATGAAAAATAATAATAAACTTAAGATCGTGAAAATGACAAAAACAACAACAACAAACCATGTTAACAGCACATGATGTGTATGAGCACATCACACCAACACCAGCAAGTCCAACTAAACTACCAGCAAAATCAATCCCACTAAAAAAGAATTATGGTATGACAAGCCTTGTCCAAAACTCAAACATATCTGTTTTGTCAACATTATTATGATCTGATACATGAATGTGGCCTTACGATAACAACTGGGCATTATCAGGATTCATATTAAATCTTCCATGCAATACTTCCTCTGTATATTTTCGAAATTCATTCAGTGTGTCTCCTGCATTTTTAACAACCCTAATCATGTCAAAACTATTCCAAACTATCACTCCAATGACCGCTATTCTTGTGTTCATCGTCTTGTAAACCTATATAGAATGCCATTATCATATCAATTTCTTTATTGATTAGAGTCAAAACAACAGCAAAAGTTCAAATCCCAAAATTACTTCACAAAGACACAACAACTTACAGCATCAACATAATTCATTACATCCACACCTCTTTGGACAGTTGCTGTTTTATCTCTTCCGCGTTTATCAAACTAAAAGACGAATTTGGGAAACAACTAATTCAGAAATTAGTTTGTAGAAAGTAAGCTTTAAAAATTTGCTGAGTGATGTCGCTACCATAAAAATTCTTATTATTCTAAGTATCACGATGATTAGAGTTTTCTCAATGTTCTTGTGAATTCATTAAAATAGGATAAATAATTAATAATCTCCAGACATATTCATGTGGATGGACAATAAAACATCAGTCAGTAGAGCCTGACAAGCATATTGTGTGTTAACTCAGTGCAATGAAAAAAACAAACTTTCCTCACATTTCTTTTGTCCATAACAATTACAACTTCAACATAATTTTTATCTGCAGTAGCTCTCCGTTTCTGAAATTAAAATAAATCATAACAATGATAAAAGCCTTGTACCAAAACTTAATTGCAGGCAATATTAATTCCAATTTCTTGCACAGATTGATTAAGGTACCACAAATTTTGTGTCACTTTAGTTCAGCAAAATTAACAACGAAGCACGAGAATACTGAAATAAGGTGGTGCATTTTTTTCTTTTCTCCACTAAAATCTACCAAGGAGAAAGAAATTAAAAATTATCCCATGGCACAAACATACTCTAAGGTGATCCTTAAGAGGTGGCAAAACATCTCCTGAATCCAATGCCAAATGTAAACCATTACTACCATTGTACTTGTGTGCATTTCCTGAGATGAATAACAAAAGTATTAATAATTAATAATAAATTAAGGTTAATTAATAATAAACCTGTAACAATGGTTGACGGCTGATTTTTACTAGTAATTGCATGTTTTCTAGTACAATTCAATGATTCATCACAAATAACAAATAATTTGTTGATTTATTTTATGAGTCTGTGAGAAATAGTAAAATAGATTTAAGTTTGTATTGTTTCCATGAAACTAGTCTGCATAATGTATTTTTTTCGATGTAATTTGCACTCATCAGTACCTCATCAGTTGATGATTAATTCTGCAAACACTGAACATTTTAACGAAATAAAATTTAATACTTACCACATCTCCTACTCTTTTGTCTTTTCATATGTTTTGATTTAAAAAAAATATGTTTTCCCTGCATAAAACAACATTATTATAATCATCCTATGTCTCATCTTAAAAATAATGATCTAATCATTTTCAGTTTTCTACAATAAAAAAGGCAACTCTTTTAGTACACTGAATCAACATGGGATTGCAAAAAAGACTTCAAACGGCATTAGAGATTTTAATTTTTATAATGACACAGATCTATTTTTATTTTCAAAATATGTTACCAGGAAGTTAGATGAGGCATTCTTATACTCTTGATGTGGATGGATAAAATACTCTTCTCCGTCTTCATCTTGTATCAAACCTCTAAAACGAACCAAGTAAACATTAGAAATATGTTTCCAAAATGTCTGTCTTCCTCTCTCTAATTCTACACTGCAAACAATAACACAAGTCAGTTACCATGAATGATTAAATTAGCCCCACCAGGGTTTTGGTAAAATAGATTGCATTGATGACGTATAGACACAAGGATAGATACAAGGTGTATTGTGAAATGTTTAAATACAAACAATATATAAAATATAATAATATTATTAAAAAAATTAAATGGTGGCTTCCACTTGAGGTAAGGGTGTAAGAAAGTTAAAATTATTGATATAAGTGAAAAAAACTTCATCAATCAAATATATTGATAGTAATTTTAACTGAACGTTTGTCTGTAATGCATTCTTAGGGGCATAACATAGAAGCAGTAGAAAGAGTAGAAGGTACTACCATTTTTCTATTTTTGGATTTCTGCGAAAGCAAGAAATGCATTACAACCGGCTTTGTTTTAGTTTTTGTTTTTCTTAGTGTCCAAACCTCAACAGTTTTGGTTTTGTGCGTTCCTTTACATGAATCACGTTGTGTTAACTTTCGTTCAAAGATGGAGGAAGAATGTTTCTGTTTTGAATAAAGGAATCACTTCAAAAACATTAAAAAAAATAATCTTTAAAGAATTTAAACACTTAAAAACTTTAACTAACTTTTTTACGGGTTATTATAACGGTATAACTGCTTCATTGAAGAACGAATTTTGTGTGAACTTATTTGAATGATCCAGCTGAAAGTTGTAATTGTTCTCTCAACTGAACTCTTTTAAACTTTCTTATTACCTTCTCGTTTGTTACTTTAAAAAAAAGTTTAAAAAACAGTATTTCGGATGGATTTTTTATTTATGAAATCATTATTTTTATTCGAGGAAGACTGGCATTATGTTTTTTTTTCGATTTAAAAAAGTAATTTTAAAATATATATCTATTGTTACAGCTCAGGCCATGTATATTTCTTTTGTTTTAAACAATAAGTTTCTGGTGTTTCTTAATTAAACCTTATTCACACTTAATCTTTTTAAGTACTGTGTTGTCAGTGTAACTTAGGCTTTGGAAAATGATGGTTTGATTTGGCTATCAAACTTTTTGCTGCCTTTCATGAAATTTTCTAAAACGTTGTGTTACAGAATGACTGGTGTGCATATTATATTTCAATTTTAAGTGAAGCCAAGTACATCCGTTTTGCACCATCTGGCTCTTGTTTTGTTTACAACATGCTTCAGTATATAAAACCTCTTAACTTGTCCGTATACAATAATAGACAAATTTTCTAAATTTCTTTGGCAAAAACTGTTTCCTTTGTTTTCATTTCTATTTTGGTCACACATCACTAAACTATTTGAATAAATGTTAAATGTTATATCAAGAGCTGCTTGATTATGATCAGCCGGTAAAAGCAGAAATCCTTTTGACTTCTCATATGTTCTGATTTAGTAAGTTTTTTTCACAATTTCTGGGTGATTAGCGTTAAAAAATGATAAATTGAAAAAACTGTGAATGACAAAGTTAAAAAAAAAGAAAGAAAAAAACTGACTGACCTGATGCCATTACATGTCTCTATAACCACAGCAGAGTTTTCTGGGTTACCAAGGTGACCATGATAATAGCAGTTTTCAATACCCTTTCAAACGAAATTCACAAATACTCAATATTCGTAAAACAAAGAAAAATATTTGACAGAGATGTGAAAATTGCTTTGAATTGTGTCTGATAAAAATGTCATTTCTATAAAAAACGCTCCTCCACAGAGACTTTTTCAAGATTTAGCCCACTGGATACATACCTTTTCTGTATATTCTGATCCATCGACATTTTGAAATATCTTCACTGCTGTAGATGGAAGCAGATACCTAATGAAAAACAGAACTAACTTACGCTATCATTCTGAAATAATTACAAAAAAGATTGGGCTGATATAAAAATGTTCTTTAAATTGAGAAACATCAATAACTATTTAATAGTTCACACTACATCCTGCATTATACCAGACTGGGGTAACAACAATTCTGAACATGTACCAATAGATTTTCGACATTCCCGTACAATGAAATGATTGCGTGTAAAAATTTTCTCACCTATTTTTGTGTAAATGCAATGTGAAAAGTTTATTACTTGTTGCGAATTGGAATTTTGTTTCATCTAAATGTTCATCCTAAGAAAATCCATTAAGAAGATGTTATAACGACGTCATGATCTTGTAAGTCCCCCGATTTTTATTATATAATAATATTTATCAAAACTGCAGTCACCGTCAATACCTAGTAAAGTCAACAAGGAAGCTTTTCAAATAAACAATTTACTGAACAAAGAGCTGAAGTACGTACCTTTGAATTTAATTTTGTGGATAAGTCTCTTTTATTACGATGGGTGATATGTATAGGTTCTACAATTTGATATTTGTCTACAAAATCTTCATACGTTAATGCTAAAGAATAAAAAATAAGTAATGATAAAATGAAAAAACCTTTCGGATTTTTCGGTAATGAGCGAAAAATGCTCATGGAAATAGTGACTTATGGGAAGGACTTGTACCAAAACTTACGGCAGAAAACAATGAAAATTATTCTCATTCATTTGAAGATTTGAGCTAATACAATCCCCTGTTTTCCTTTTATTTCCCATAAAATAGTATAGAAAGGGTTGCATTTACAGCAACTGGAGAATTTAACACTTATCATATTGCCAGATTTTTATTCTTAAAAACTTCTTAATTTTTTTTTTCCTTCAGCCATCAAGGAGTAAATAATTTATGTTGTAGTTGCCTCATTTGTTCTGAATGTTTCTCAAAAAAAAAACTTTTATAAGCTACAATAAAACATAATCTTAAATTTGAAAAGAATATCTTGGAAAGAAACAGCATTGCAAAATACCTGAGCTCCATAGTAATGACGTAGAAATCACCAGAAATATTTTCATATAGAAATTTTTGTTTCGCGTATAGTCCATGGTGTTCATGATCAAATTCTATGCATGCAATGTATCTCGTCTAGCAATTTCTTCATATCATTCTCTAAACATGATTCAAGTAAAATAAAAATAATAAAAATATATAATTTATATAAAAACAAAACTTAAACTAAATAAATTCCACGCTTAGATGTTAAGAAAGCAGGTAGAGATAATATCAAATATAATGCAGTCACCCCCCTCAAAAAAGTATTATATTAATTAACACCTGAAGATGAAAAGAAAAATGCATTTTTATAAAGTTGAATTGAATAAAAAAAAAATATAAGGGTGTGATTGAAATAAAACCTCTGTGATAGCCCTGCTAAAGTATATACATGATACATGCTAAATTTTGCCGCAGCCTTTTGAATATATTAATGGTTCTAATTTGAATCAATGTTTATTATTTAACACCAATGCATCATTATTGCAGTATTTTCCAGAATGACTAAGAATGATGTTACCGACAAAGAATGGTAGAATTCCCACATAAAAGACAATTATTAATATGTTCACTCCAGAGCTTAAAACCCAGAAAATATCGCAGAGGGCGATTTTTATTGCTGCAGCAAAAAGTAGAAATACCCCAGTGGGCAAAATCTTCAAAAAGTCTTTGTGGAGGAGTGTTTTTATTGAAACAGCAGGCGATATTGCTTGCCATTCATATAGAAAACACTGCTCCTCATAGACTTTTTGAAGATTTTGCCCATTGGGACTTTCTACTTTTTTTTGCACCTACATTTTCCGCCGTTACTTCCATACTTAATAAAGGTTGATAAATGTCAGATTGTCGGAAACAATACGTCTGACAATGTCAGGTAGCAACGGAGAAATATTGACAAGAATTTGAAAGTATCAACACATAATTGTTAGATTTGAGACGCCAGATGTTATTTTCCAATAATTCATTAAAATTTGCCATATCAGAAAGAGGTCTGTTAACATTTTGTTATGTCCGAAAAAAGGAAAAAGGAAATTAAAAAACAGAGAAGTCTTTTTTTCTTCAATGTGTATAGATCATGACTACGCTTTTAGTTTTTTGAAAATATTTAGAAATTTTGAGACAGGAACTAAATAGGAACATTTTTTTGGAAAGGAATTTTTTTATTCTGATTTTGAATAAATATAGTAACATGCAAAACCATAATATTTATCCTTAAGCAAAATAAACGTTAGAACAAAGGTCAAATCAGTTCGACTTTATTAAAGTTCTTGCGAACTATAGTCCATAAATATTAAAGGCATACCAACTACTCACGGTCTTCCTTGCACTTGAATTGTACTGACCAAAAATAATCTTTTCAGATCAGAAATACCTTTATTTAAATTCATATTTTCCTTTTATAGGGTAAGCCATAACAATCATTTAGTTGTGCTTCTTTCGAAGACAATTTACATTTGAATAACAAATTTATGGTGGAAACAGTACAGTTCTTTCTGATTGTACAATCTCCAGAAATTATCTTAGGAAAAACTTCATCAGGGAAAATATACCTCTCCCTTTGACAAAAACAAAAGTTATGAAAGTCAGAAACAAAATGTTAATCCATGTATTCCAACCTCAAGGGATAATGGTTCTACTGTATAAATACTGGCCAAAGGTTAGAAATTCATCTATTTCCAACTTTTTCAGGACATATTATTTCCAAACTGTAAAGTCACCATTCTGCAAAATAAACTTAGTAGTTACACATAAAATGATCCAGTAGCTCAGGTGGTGTAGAAACAACCAAAATAAAACGTGGTTGTTTAAAATAACAAAGTGTCTGGATGCTTGCCACATTCAAACATTATTGCCATTCTTTAAAAGAAATAAGTATACATTAACATTTCTTATCGATGCAGGATTCATGCGTCTGACATCATCTGATCTCTTATGATGAATTGAAATGGTGTCTGACAATTTTCTGACAATAACAAAATAATGAATAAGTTTGTTTAAGGTTATTTTACATTCACTGACATTTCATAACATTTCATCAATTTTTGTATCTTAGCTTTTCTGACATTATGAAATTATTATCAACATTGCTCTGACGTGATCACCGCTTCTGACTTTTTATGACAATAACAGACGGGTTATTTCCAAATCTGATGATTATTAACCTAATGTTATAGTCTGTGCTAGGAATTGAGACCTTTACCATGTAAGTTAGTAAGTAGCAGGGCGTTTTAAGTCCTTGGGCTTCCATCTGTAGTGGTTGGCTAATCTGTCCTGCCGACTTGCAACTAGGAAGTTGACTTACCGGCAGAGATATGTATATCAATGCTCTAACTTGGCCAAAGGCCAGTGTGCAGTCAGTCAATGGCTCCAAATGGGCTGATATACTGCTTTTAAAGTGCATCGGAGTAGTGTATCAAAAAGGGCGTCTCAAACAGGGGCGTCGGCGGTCACAATGAGGTACTATCCACTACACCATCGCTGCACAATGAAGAAGGAGTATATTCGTAAAAGGTGCGGTGTGGTGTGGTAAAATTCATTAATCAAGAAAATGCATTTAGAGGTATTTGGTATTATAGATATCTTATTGGTAATTTTATTGTGATTCTTTTATTTTCTAGATCAATCACCAGTAAATTTTATTGGTAAGTTCCATGTCCTATTTTTCGATGGATGTGTCACTATTATACATAAAGGTAAAAACTTACTTACAAAATCTTCTGCATTTAAACAATTTCTGAAGCACCCAGCCCTGTAAAATGAATACAAGGAGGTATCTAAAACAGGTTCTTGCTACTACAAAATCTTCACCAAAGTATAAGAATATTCAACTCTCTTTTCAAAAATTAAATTAATACCTTATATGGTATGTATAGATAAAACAGAATCTAAAATGAAACCAAATCAGAGGTTTATTGACCTAAACTATGGATCATATAATATCGAAACGTAATATACATTTTTGATAAATTTCCCTTGAGTAAATCAAACATTAATGAGATCTGAAATAACAAAATAATATATACAATTCTTTTCCCTTGAAATTTGAAGGCTTTAAACAATCAAAAGCTGAAAAATATTTGTATAAATTTGTGTTCAGTTTTACCTCTTTTGAGTTAGTTAATATTCTTCAAATATTATTTTTTTCTAAATTCATGTGTAACTAAGGAGAAAAAAAGAATGTTATATAGATAAAGTAAACATTGCATAGAAATTTAACATTCAAAATTTCTGGACATTTATTAGTTTAAACTTGATCACTTTTGCAACTTTTCTTTTTAAAAGAAGTATGACTGAAGTATAATAATATTATAATTATTGAACTGTATTAATTTATGCTATAATATTAAATTATATACTAATTATTGGAAAAGAAATAATATAATAAATAAAACAAAACCAGACATTCAGTACAAAAATAGCAGTAACCCGATATCACTGTTTTAAATGTCTGTTGTGTAGACATCAAAATAAAATTGAACAAAAACTTTATATTATAAAGAACTAATGATGAATAACTAATAAAAAGAAAGTCAAACATAACATATAACAGAAACAAATTAATTACAGAACTTGAACAATATAGTACCTTTAGGGGAATCAAATATTTGCAGAATAAAAGATTGAGCTAAAGATTTGAAAATTGGACCTTCATAATGGCAAGAATGGAGGTATTAAAGTTTGTGATCAGGCATATTACTATTGAATTTACAGAATGAAAAAGCAAAATAATAAATTAGTAATCTATCATAAAACAAAAATGTTGAACCTTTTGCGAATCGCAAACCTTAGGTTTTCACTCTAAGAGGATCACACAGAATAAAAGTTACAGTATCGAGAATAAAATGCAACCCTAGATAAACAAGACTTTCAAATGAAAATTTCAAATGAAAGTCATGGGTTGAAAAATGTGGAAGATACGTCTGTGAATACGAGGTAAATTCATAGCAAACATAAACTCTTTTATTCTGCAAACTCTTAATAGGTATATGAAGGAATTTTATAATCCTAATAACCACTGGATATCAAATTAAAGGTCAATACATTTTGGTTTTTTTCTTCATTTTGGACAGGATGTTGAGCAGTCGGTATTACACTAAAAGCAGCCTGAACATTAAAATGACAAAAATGTATCAATCAGATATTGTAATATTGTTGTAATATTAATGGCTGTGCACTTGCTATTTCATTTTTGACCACCTTTTACATTCCATATTTTATGCCAGTCAATGATATCAATTCACATTCAGTTCCCTCACCTTCCCCTTAAATAGACAAAAGAAAACCACGTTTCATCACAAAAATACATCCAAAACATTGCTAGCAGAAGGCTAATAAGCCATTTATAGCCCTGCTAAAACCTTTTCTGCTACCGACATGAGGGTTTAGGAACTGACAAATTCTCCTTCTGTTTTCACTATAACAAAAACCTAATTTACATTAGAGAAGCCAGAAATAACAAAATTCACAATATCTTGATTAGGATGAGACTGGAGCAGGTAGTGACTAAAATAGAGATACGTTAACTGATGTATTGACTCTTGAATGGACCTTAAAACTCTCCTCCACACACCACAAACAAAGGTCAATCCATAATTTGAAAGCTAACGTTGAAATATTTTTTGATAAAATTCTGGAATTACTTCTTTGGACTTTCTATTTTACAAATATAAAAAATTATATTCATCGAGAAGCTGCATCGACGATAGGAGCGGTTTTTACGGAGGTGATACTTATTTGCGCTTTTTTCATCTTCAACTTCCGAAAAAGTTACCTGATGGAAAAACTTTTACCGTAAATTGTTGCGCCTTACAACCGTCGAACAAAAAAAAAACCCCGGAATTTCATTTATTATTCTATGAGAAATTTCATTTTTTCGACGCTGTTTCAAGTCAACCCCGTGTTACGGTATTATTGAATGTTGGAAAACATGTTTATCTTCCTGATGATAAAGACTTGCAGTTTCTTTTACTATCTATTAATATGGAAATAAAGATATGTTGGTAAATAAATTGTTTTGCAGAAATATTTTGAGTTTGTTTGTTTCGTTTTTTACGTTCATTTATGTTTTATGAGTATATATTACACGTTGACCTAATTTTTATAAATTAAATTATTTAAAAGAGAAAAAGATACACTTGTCTTGCATTGCAATAATGTTGTGATTTTTATTTCGTTAAAAAATAGGACTAGCTACTGCACAGTATTACTTGGCCCATATTCCATTTTTTCAGAAATATTATATGCTTATGAACAAGCTTTTCGATTGTGCATCATGTTCTCCCCTTTGATTCAGTTTGATAAAGGACAAACAAAAGTCTTCTTCCTGTAAATGCTTTAGAAATTATGAACGTTAAGGATACAATTTCAAATATATTCATTTTTATCACGTTTTAACAATCAATTTAAATGTTGTTTCAATTATATTCTCTTGTTCACATTTTACGCATCTATTTTTCTCTTGAAACAATATGCCATTTTATTTATGAATCAATGTCTTTTCACTTTCTAGTCACTGACGAATGATTTATAAAATATTTTCTAACAGAAACGCACGAGCTAGAAACCATGTTTGTTTTGATTTTATATTTTGTTTTTGTTCTTGTTACGTGATCAATATTATGATTTTTATATGGTTATTATGTTATTATATGGTTTACCACAGAAATTTCGACACATACTTAATTTTCGCTGCTGCAACCCTTATGTTGATTGTTTCTTAAATGCGCGGTCGTTCCTCATCAATTCTGGTCGTGTTTTTATTTTTAAAATTTCCTGCATAATTTGTTTAATTTATTCTTAATGAGAAACGTAATTTATTGTTAACATAATAACAATAAAAACCTCATTAGATATGCAAACTATATAAGTGAAACAATAGCACAAAACCTGCTATCAGGACGCGCCTATTTCAAAAGATAGGGTTAGGGTTAGGGTTCCAAATCGATCACAACTTCTGGTAAGAAGGAACTGATGTCTCGTGTAAATTTAAGGCTCCCAGCGGATTCTTTTGGTCTATCTCTGGAAAAGGTCTTTTTTCTTCGAGGAGATCAGTTTGGATCCGATCCCAGTTCCGTTTTAAACGACCTATGTAAACCTCCTCCCCACTACGTAAAGCTAGCCGTACCTAACAGCCGTATCTTAGCCGTACCTCGGCCGTACCTTACTAGATATGCGTATTTACAATAGATGAGTGTATTTGTTGCATAAAAGTAAATAATTCCAGATAATGAAGATATCCTGACACATAATTCCAGTTAGTTAACCAGCAACGCCACTGATAAATACAAAAAAGTTCAATAAGTACAATTAACTTCAGGTAACAACTACGAGGAAGAGCCGGCTAGGGAATCCCCATATGGCTTAATGGATATGACTGACCATGAATATAAGCACAGTCTGTCTGAGGGTGTTAAGTACGGCTAGCTAGTAGGAATGACTCAATAATGTAATAGGTACGTTGATCATCAAGAAGAACATGACAACATATTAACAAATAACAAATAAGATATTTCAGTTCAAAAAAACGGACAACAGTTTGGTTTGTCAATACTCTACATATGAAAATAAAACTAACTCAAAACAAACAGCATATGGACAATATTCAGTAGGATCAACCGAAAAATAAAGTACGGCCAGCCAGGATAGCTAAGTACGGCTAGCGAAAATAAGGAACAGCTAGGTAAAATAAAGGCGGCTGGGCAATATTCATAAAGTTAAATCGAAAAACTAAAGTACGGCTAACTAAGATTAGGTACGGCTAGGTAAAATAAAGGACGGCTGGGCAGTATCCCCTAAGTTAAATCGAAAAACTAAGTACGGTTAGCGAAAATAAGGTACGGCTAGGTAAAATAAAGGCGGCTGGGCAATATTCATAAAGTTAAATCGAAAAATTAAGTGTGGCTAGGTAAAATAAAGGACGGCTGGGCAGTATTCCTTAAGTTATACCGAAAAATTAAGTACAGCTAGCGAAAATAAGGTACGGCTAGGTAAAATAAAGGACGGCTGGGCAGTATTCTGTAGGTTAAATCCTTTAATGGTTAAATAGGTTAAATCTACTACTACACAGTGTACGGCAATGTATTTATCGATTTGTTTTTCGAATAATCTCTCGCGTGTTGAAATCATGTGATTCATTTGTTTTTCTTTTTTCCCTTCAAAACCTGTGTCGAAGGAGCTAGTAATTATCATAATTTTAATTATCAGAATGCGTCAATAACTAGGAATGGGCCACGAGATAATATTTTGTTTCCAGTATATCCCCTCGTTTAAGGCTACAGACACACCATACATATGATAGATGTAACTTAAAATAGAAATTTTGTAATGAACGCAATGGGGTTGAATGAAGCTAAAGGGTGTCCCTGTGCAAATAAATTTCATCATTGTTATAAATACACTATCATGGCACACACATGGAAAAAAGTGCATCGAAGAAAGGGCGGAAATAATTATTTTTTTAAATAAAATTTATTCACAATAAAAGAAAAACCATAAAATATTCAAAAACAAATACAAGATATTATATGTATAAAAGTATTTATAATATTCATTAAAATTGGAGAAAGAGAATGAACATTATCAAAAGCCAGGTAAGACACAAGGCTATAACATGGAAACTTGTAAAGAAAAACAAACATTGAACAAATTCGACTCAGAATTAAGCGTTGTAAAAAAAACAAAAAAAAACAAAACAAACCCTGTTATCTCTATCAACCCTTAAGGGCTCAGCGTACCTTTTAAATGTGAATTTTTTTTTTCAATTTTTTCTTTGACAGATGTAATCATTAGGTTATTATTACACTACATTTAAATTTATAGCGAAAAATAATGCTTTTTGAGAAAGTTATAGGCATTTTTTGTTATTCATTAGTTTTAAAACATTTCTAAGTTATGACAACCTTTAATACACTTTACACTGCGAATGCTACACCAAGTTAGTTTGTTTTTCTTGTGAAAATTAATTACTGACGTCTAAGATATTTTTGCAGCATGATTTAAATTAGCAGCTCATGTTGAGAATTTATTAAAGGCTGTCATATTGTCGTATATGGGATGAAAAATTATTAGTGTTCTACCGTCTTTGAGCTCCATCTTCCCAGCAAATGGCTCATTTCCTTTAAAACTTTGCACAGCGGTACATGAAAGCCTGTTAACCAAAAGTGTGCCCGCGATTTGAAAGAAAATTTCTGATTGGCTCAAAATCCGTGATTGTTTTCAACTGTCCAATAGCGCGGAAGTATGAAAAAAACAAAAAACCGTTTTTCTGCTGAATAAAACCATTAATTGACATTCGCGGGCACACTTTGTTTCTGATATTTAAAAAACGTTTTTCTTCGAGAGTTGGAGCTCGAAGAAGCATAAAAAAGTCCGTATTTTTGATCATTTTTGTAGACTAATTCCTTCCTTATTATTTATGTAAATATACAATTTTATACACCATTGGAAAGAAAATTTATTGCTGTACACGAATTCACGAAATATTTTTACTTTAAATGTAATGGTAAAGAAATAACGGGAAACATTATGCAATGCATATGTGAGTAAAACGTACGCTGAGCCCTTAATACCTGCAAAATCTGTTACTAACAGCGGCGGATCTAGGGTATGTCGAAAATTGTGGGGGAACACATCAACATAATTTCTGTTTTCAGTCTGTATCACCAATGGCCTTATTTGCATGTTTTTCTTTCATGCTTTAATATTCTTGATATATTCTTTAATATTCTTTCCTACTTTAAATGACTAAACTTTCCTCCACAAATTTTGACTGAGCTACGCCTCTGGTGGGCGTCCTTATGGCACTGCCAGTGATGAACAAATGAAACAACTGGTTAGGGTGATAACGGAGAAAAAACAACGCAAGTTGGTTCGATCTTTTATAAAAAAAATATCTTTTCAACCTGTGAATTACAAGTTTGTATGGAGCGAGAAAACTGGCTACTTTGAATTTTATATATTCAATTTCGCAGGAAATACCACCAGGTGTAAAACCAGCCATAAATTCAAATTCATCTTGTATGCTTACGATATTATTCAAGTCTATATAACCCTTTTAAAAACAGTCGTGTTCTATGAGGCCTCAAGAGCCGGCTACACTATGCACCTGTGATCGATAGGGAAATTTATGTTCTACAGTGAAGACCAGGCCATAGTTACTTCAATGCATTTGACTGTTGAAAAAATCCAATATAATTTTATAATAACAATACAACTTTTATATCTTTTGTTGTATACTCTCAAGCGGGTCTGTGCAACCGGTTTTAGAGCATTTGGCTCTTGTTGTTTTCTAAAACCATTACGTTTTCATATTTTATGATTTCAGATTAATATAATTTTTACAACCTTTTCCCATTCTTTAATTTTTTTTTTATTTTTTTTTTTTCTTATATGTTGGATGGTACATAGTTTTCACTAATTTAGACCAACAGTAACAATTAAAAAGTAGAATTTATTAAAATACAAAGCTAAAAATTAAAATCAAACACAATGTTTGCATCTGCTATAAATCTCAAATTTAGGTCAGGCAAGCTTGAATTTGGGTAAACTCTCCAGCTCTTTTATGTGACCAGGTAATGCATTCCAGGCCATTGATGCGCGAAAATCAAAAGTGTTTGTTGTACTCACTTTATTTGCATGAGTGGAGATGAGTGTCTGGCCTTGTCTAAGTTTGTATGGAATATTTTTCTCATGAATACTTAATACTTGAATTAGTTCTTTCGAGAAGCTCAGAAAGGTCTCCAGAGAAAATATTTAGTCTGGCACATAATCCTCTACGATGAGTTGTATTGATTAGATTGTGTGCCATTTTACTGGAGAACATCCACACTAAAGGGCAATAATTGAAGTAGGGTATGAGGCAGGTATGCGTCTGCCTGTTCTTGCGTGAGAAAAGAACGAATCCTCCTTAAAGCTTTGGTTTTAGACAAAACAGTTCTGCAAACAGCCTGAATATGAGGACAAAACAAAAGTTGACTATCGATAAGACCCCAAGGAGTTTGACCTGCTTTGAGCTCTCGACAGTGCACGAACCTAAGTTTAAGGAAATTACACGTTCTATACCCGGAAACAATATCTGAAATTTGGCATCATTGATTGTCATCAAACCATTTGAACTATCAATGACGCCTTTCGTGGTAGGGCTACATGCATGGAGAGTGTTATCATCCGCAAAATAGCAGATAGTAGATTCCGTTATTGATAACAACAAATCATTGATAAAAATATTGTGACAGTTATTATGTTTTACCAACACTCCTCATAATTTGATAAAAATGAAACTGGTGTTAACAAATTATCATAAATTTATGATTAATATGCAAGTAAACGAAAATCAAACGTTTTCTGTTTTGGCGCTTTATGAAACAATATTGTTGTAATAATGCCACTGTTTCAAGTCACCCCGGCACGATAAATTTTGGGTTACTTTTAGAAGCTATAACTTGGGATGGAGTGCATCAATTTATTTGAAATTTGGCAATCTAAAATGAATGACACTTTTTCCAAAATTTTAGAATAATTATTTTCTTAGATAAAAAGTTATGAACAAATATTTTTTAAAAACGGCAAATTTTGTTTCAAGTTACCCCATGTTACCGTACAGCAGCAGCATTTGAAGCATTCCCAAGCTTCTCTTCTCGTATTTCTATGATTGGAAATAGTACTTTCTTCAGAATTATCAATGTTGCCCTCCCAGAAGAGGTCACAAATAACCTCTTCTACAGTTTCTTTATCAACAGTATTTTTGGTGATTTAAAACTTTGGGATGCTGTTCATGAGTAATTTTCACGTTAGGAAATTTTTACCAAAGTCTAGTCATCCATGTTCATCTCCAACATCGTAATATTATTTTCAATAAAATAGCCTGGAACGTAATCTCGAATAAAATACGAGGTGTACAATATAATTACTTTAAAAGAAACGGAAATGAAAACCCTGTATTATGCAGGTAGAAAATTATTTTTTGCAGAACCTCGCCATAACATGCTCCTTTCTCTCTTATCATGTGAAAAAGCTATTTACTCTTGCCTTGATGTCCCGAATGTAAATTCATTACATGTGAGCAGGAATTTGGCAAATGACAGAGACAAAAACATTACCGCTGACCTGTTCATTGTTCGCAGTCTATAAGAACATTATTGTGAAAGTTAATCATAATGATCCGAACGGTTCACACAGTCATAGGTCGGTTGACTGCATCATCAGGTGACTTCAAACTGTCGTTTTATTGAATGCTCAGGTCAGTTTGCAATGTTGATCAATCGAGCTTTAAATCACCGAGAGTCGATGCGTCGGTGGCGAAAGTCTAGTCTGCAAATTTGACATAGAACTTGTTGCGCACGCGTGAAAGATCCAGATGAAGAAGCAAGTTCCTTGGAAATTGGAAAAAATAGAAGCTCTGATTATCCTTGAATTTGCAAAAAAACAATTCAAGAACATTGTTGAATCTTCTTGTTTTGTCGAAGAGAATATTTAAACCGAACCACAACAGGGAATACACTATGTGTTTTTTCTTGTGAGTTTTCTGAGTGACAGTGTATTAAAAAACCTCAAATGTTCAATGTATACGCTGGCGTTTCTTGCAAAACTACATTTTTTCTCAGCACCATTGCAGAATATAGACTTCTGAAAGCTGATTGGCTAAAAAAAATTTCTGTGTCTTCTGTGTCTCAAATATGTTAAGACACAACACATAAAAGTTGTGTGTTTTTTCGAAATTTTGCGATTTGACACATATGTGACGTGAGACATGTGACAAAAAGAAATAGTGTATTCCCGCCTTTATGCTGCTATGGTGTAATTAAAGCTTTAACGACTATTAACGACTTGTTGTTTTACGAGTGCTCCCAAATGATTTTTGATATCTTTTCTTTACCTTCTGTGTTGAGAAGTAAAACTTCATTAGAAGTAAAGCAAACCATAAACCTCAGACTGTGAGTCATTTCTTGCTATGGTTTGGCCAATTGAATGAATGCAACCAGAAGACATTCTTTTGGCGAATGGAAATCAAATTTTAACAAAAATTCAACTGCCTTTAGGAACTGCCTATTCATTCACGCTAAGGACAAACAGAGTTTTAATCGAACTACCGTAGAATAGGGTGGGGCTTTAAATGTTCTAGGACCTCCTACGCAGGACCCTCGTTCATAACAGTTCTATCAGAAGCTACGGCATTGAGATGAAAAGACACCGCTACCGAGCCATACACACGAACAATTGAGCTGTGTGGTTTAGAGTTATAACTTTACTAAAATATGCAAGTGGAATGGAGCGCCAACAAATTATGCGCTTATCCAAAAAAAATGTAATGACTGATTTCTATATAGTGCGTTAATGGCGCACGGACAGAGAGTAACTGTTAAATTTTCAAATATACATTATTCTTGGCAAAACTTTGCTACAGCTGTGTGAGCAGTACCTTGCGTCTGCCCCTTTGATGATGAAGAGATTCTGTTTATCTGATAATTTCAAATGTTTTGAACTTCCATTGAGGCAAAACAGGGTTAGAGAATGAACAAAGTCATTGTTGCAAGTTTACGTTATGAGGTGGTTAATGAATTTGAAATTATCAAATAAGCTGCATATAGAGATCCAAGTGTATTTAGTCAAAAGCAAAATGAAATCAAATGAAATCTTACTAAATAGTTATATGGAGTCTTTGTTCCAATCTCTTTTTTTAGTTCTTTACAAAAACTAAATCCGTTTCTATTTACTGCAAGTCTTATTCAGTCAAGTTCTTATAAAATATTTTTTAAAGAGAATTGCTTTTTTTAATTCCCTTCAGATATGTTCTTATTATTTTGTAAATATCTATTAAAAAAAATGGTTTAATCCTTCCACTGGGAATACAGTTACCATCAACACTTTTCCATTCAAATCCATTGCGAGTAAAATTCAAATTCAGCTTTGAACGGATCACCCAGCCTATCAGCGTGGAATTTTACTACCTCGATTTCTTTTCTTTTCATGTCGACAAACCAATTCACAAATTCTTGGCCAAGATACACAGCGAGGTCGGTGTCTGTTTCCAATGCCTTCAGCGAATCTTCTAAGTTAGTTGGCAACACACCATAATGGTTCAATTCATTTCCAGCTGGTGGTAGTTCTAATTTGTTCTTAATACCATCCATACCGGCTGCTAGATGGGCAGCAAGTGCTAGGTATGGATTCATTGCTGATCCCGGGACACGGTTCTCAAAGTATGTGCTCTTACCAGAACCTCTTGCAATGACGCGTATCATTGTCAAACGATTTTCCACACCCCAAGTAATCAAGTGTGGGGTCGCTACAAGATGAAACATAAAAATCATTATTGAAACTTTTTACTTTTTAGGTACTTCACCAGCAAATTATGCAAACTTAAATGTCTCTCCCTGCTTCTATTGATATTGCAGGGTTCCATAACATCAAACGTCGTCCGTATATATGGCATTCGCTTCAATACATCAAAACACAAAAACAAATAATTTAGGATAACGTTATTTTAGGATAACGTTGCGTTCTGTATTCGAATTTTGTGAATCTTAGCTTAGAGTTGGAGAGCTAAGTATCTGAAATGTATTTCAAAGATTTCGAAGCTTGGCAAATTATTAACTTGTTATCTAACTGGACGAAATATTAATATAGATTTACCGATTCCACGTGTACTTCCTTCTGCATGAAGTCTTCTCCAACAGTTCACAGTAGGACTAAAAATAGCTGAAATAAGAAATTTCGGAGGAGAAATTGTAAAGAGGAAGAATTGTCTGACACTGTTCTAGTTAGAACGAAAAGCTTTCCAAAGAAATAAATATTTTAAAATATAAATATATATATGAGAAAGAAAATAATTTCAAATGAAAGCTACAACAAATCCACTGCTAATTGGGCACTTTTAACCCATGTGGATGACAGGATGTTGGCTGGGTACTTATTTACTGTGAAAGGTAAGACAAATTTGTATTTTAACGTGATGGTCAGTACAGACCTAGTTTGGACGCGTTACATTGTTCCACGATAGTTATACATTTGCTTAACTGCAAGTCGCCATGTGACAACTTTAAGTAATTATCAACGCAGAAACAAGGTCTGTGATGACAACCGAGTCAAAATAAGACATATATATATAAACATAAACTCGGTTACGTTAAGTTTAATAAAAAAATTCATCAAAATAAGAAAACCATGTAATTTTAAAAAAGAAATTAGCAAGAAGATAGTTACCGGACAATGCTGGCGCATGTTTTAGTATACCAGCCAACCAGTGCTCAGCTGTCTTACTGAGCTTTGTTTCAGAATTCTCGTCCCACATGGCATCCTCTACAGAACCGTTATCACGAACCCACCAGAGAGAGTGGTTGAAGTGATTAGAGTTGCCAACTTTATCGTGGAGAGGTTTCGACATAAATGTTATTCTATCGTGCTGACCAGGTTTTTGATAAAATTCCTTTGCAGCGTTTTTGAAAAGGAACTCGTTGTCAGCTCCCTCAATTCCCATAACTGGTTTCAGAACGATTTCCATTTGTCCTGGTGCAAATTCAGTTTGAAGTGTTTCAATAGGTATGTTTGCTTTTTCGCACATTTTGGATAGAGTTAAAACATCCTCTTCTAAGAATGCAAATGCCTGTGGTATGTACAATGTACCCTCCTCAAACATCGGTACTCTGTTGTCATTGAAGATAGTGAATTCCATTTCGCTGGCGTGGAGCAGTTTCAACTGGTGTTCCTGTTCAAGTTGCTCACATAGTCTTCTGGCCATGTAACGAGGACAAGCCTGTTGACGTAACCCATCAATACCCCAGAATGTTTCGCAGAAGACGCCGCCTATATTGTGTCCACTTCCAGCCCACGACAATGATCTAGGAATTTTTACGTCCTCAGCTGGAGTGAGCCGGGCATCTGTACATCTGACCCCGTCCACCCGTGTTGCATCGCAATTGAAATAATTATCAAAGGAGAGCAAGACGGTTTTCCAAGCAATTCCAGGACCGCGTTTCTTCATGTATGGATACGCGCTTTTGGTGACAACTTTACAGCGAGCAATACCATGAAAATCAGAGACCATAAAACGATAGAAGTCAGCTTCATCTTCTTCTTGCTGGTTAAGTTCTTTCAACAAGTCTTGTTCTTTGCCGGTGACAGTGAGGGACCTTGGACTTGTTTTCTTGGATACTTCGTTTACACCCATCATGGGTAAGAAATGATGTAATATTCAATTAAATGGAAATCTCAATTAAATGGTTCGAATTCAGAAATGTCTTGTAAAAGTTCGTCGGCCGACTTTACCAAGCACTTCATGAAGTGAAATATAATCAAAATCTAGAAAAAATCTAAAAATTGATACAAGATAAAAAGGACAATATATACATTGAGATGCGTGCATTAATACGTTCATGACTAATTTATGCAGAAACAGCGTTCATGCTTACCACCTTGCACGTAAAAGATAGTACGAATTCAATGTTCGTATTAGTCAGTAAATATTTCATGTCCTAAATAGGAAAGGTAACAATTTTTCTGATTGAATCAGTGCGTTCATTTTTCTAAGTGCTATTTTTGCCTTTTCCCCATCTTTTTTTTTGACGATAAACAAAAATGCAGAAATGATTTGTTGAAAGGAAAGAAAGAAAAGAAAACGTAAAAAAAAAAAAAAAATATTCCATAGGTTATCAATTTATTCCTCTTGTATTCATAATTTTAATATCTTACTAATATTTATTCCCGATTGTGAAATACATAGCTGCATTCAAATCTGTGCTGCTGCTGCAATATTAAATAATCAATCTATAATGATATAAGAGCGTATCGAAAACTATCCAAGCCCGACAGTGTAAAAAAAAGCTTGAAAATCAAAGGAGGTCGTTAAAGTTGATAAAAAAAATTGTAAATGACTGAAATTTTGGCGAATTCTCTCTTCAAAATAATTTCTAAGGAAAATACGAGTCTGTTAAATGACGTGCCATACGTGCTAAATTTTTTGACGCGCCAGCGTGTCAAAACTTTTAAATTTACGAACGAGCATTTTTCACAGATTTTGAAGTTGAGATCTTCATAAAATTAGAACAATAAAATAGTTTTTACAATTTTTCCAGCAATAATAATCTGACAAAAAACAAAATAAAACTAACCATAAACTGGTTATAAAAACAAATATATACAAAGTTTAAAACGGAAGAACTTACACTTACAGCAAGAAATATACTGAATAAATGTGTAATCAGAAAAGACAGAGCAAAAATCTTTTTCCATTTCCACAACTACATGGTGATTTTTTTTAGTTTTGTTTGTTTGTTTTGGTTTTGAACTCTTAAAGTTTTCCTGTTTATGTAATGATATCATTTGGTACCCCATAATGGAAAGGTTGTGATTTATGCTAGGAATCCAAGCACACTTACTGAACCTTTTCCTTGATTAATTGCTTGACTGGGCTGCTCTCTGGACTGTAGATATCATGATTGCATCATCTTTAGATCGGCCCCTGAAAAATTTCCAGAGGTTCCAATTCAAACAATATTATGCAAGTTAGCTATCGTCATACTGAAAGCCTTATGCCTGTTATTCTGAACTTTACCCTTCAGATAACAATTAGGAAATTATATGAAAATACTAGTTAACTTAGGTATAAAACATAACAGAATTATTTGCAAACAATATAAGAAGATTACTTACTTTTCTTTCCTTCCTGTCATATTGCCAAATAGGTGTAAATAAAAAGTTCCTCTTAAAGTAAAAGTGTGTCCAAAGGTTTTTAAAATCCGTCCAAAATTCGTAATAATCTAATAGCATAAAAATATTAACACATACAAAACATAACTACTAAACTAAATTAAAGATAACGAACGGTTGTAAGTAGAACTGAGGATTGTAGTGTGCTGATGTCCGCAGTTGGAATCCCTCATCCAAAATTGACCAATTTCAGGAAATCCAACATTTTACGGTCATAAACTACTTCAATTGAATTTTTGTGCAAATTTTCGTCGCTCATCCCACGCGTCAGCCTCTTCTTATACTTCATTTACTTCCAAAGCAACACGGCCTTCAAATAACGCCTCCCTTCTAGAAACGTTCCAGGGGAATTGCACCTTTTCGGTGCAAATTCCATAGTTTTGAGCTCATTAATTATTCATGAGATGCCTAAAACATTCTTTCTCATCATATTTTGACCTGTTAAGTCACATCAATGGAAGCTTGCAATTTTTGATACTTGAGAGTACTTCCCCCTTAACTAAATATAATGACATTTTCTTGTAAAATGTAAAAAGAATTCTTAAGAACAAATGTTCCTAAGCTTCGAATGTTCTTAGCATGTTCTTAACTTTTAGGCCTTCGAAGCTTTATGCTCTTATATCCTTTGTTCTTATAAAAAAATGTTTGTTGTAAGTTTCTCCAACTAATCTAGTCTCTTGAGAAAGAAAGGATGTTATGAGAGATTTAGCCAATCTCAAACCCAGGGTTCAAGGTTGAGATTTACGTGGTTTGGGTGACGAGATTATAATGATATGAATTTTTTAATTCTGTCTCCCCCCTCTCTTCTTCAGTGCACTGCGAAAAATCACAAGAGAACACTGTTGTTTATTTCGAAGAATGAGAAAGGAGAAAAGACGGAGGGTGACAGTGAGTAGATATGAAGAGAGTCATGTAAACAACGCATGTACACCAAATCAACAACATGTGGAAATTGTAGAATCTGTTTTCCTTCGTTATTTTTCTTTTGTTTGACACTAAATTACATTACTTACAAAACGGATAAACTTGGATTTTATATGTGCTTTTTAGCCACTAAAAAATGAATGGATCAAGATTAAAATTATTCAGGAATTCTTATAAGTTGGCGGGCAAGGTTAGCTAACCTAGTGTTAATTTTGTTGTGAAGTTCATCATGGATGCATAATTGTTTTGTATGCTATATATCAACCTGAAAATCAGAGGGAACGAATGTTTTTAAAATATTTAGTTATGTTTTCAGAAACTAACAACTGTAGCCGAATATGAAAGATTACTTATTTATTCTCAGGTTATTTCCATTCCTAAGAGCTATGAAGAACTGCTAAAAAATGCTAGTGAAATATTTCATGAAGAAATAAAACTGGTATATCTTGATGATGGCTCAGAAATCTCATCAATTGATTTATTGAGGTAATCGTAAATGTAATTCTTCTTGGAAAAATAATTTTACTGATGCCTGTTTGCTCAGCAGAGAGCAAAGACCACTTTCTTAGCGGTGTTATTGTTTAAAAATATTTATATCCTTAACTCGATAATTGCTGGATGCATGTGCACCCACACATCTTCATTGGTTATAGCAGCTCTTTATGGAAAAACAATTCCGTTTATTTTGTCTGAGGGGACAATAAAATAAGATTATTTTCAATAGACATTAGCACACTTTCCCTGATATTTTTTTATAATGAAAAGTTAACATTTGATAGTCATCTATAGGCATTAATATTATTATGGGCCTCCATCAGAAATGAATAACCAGATTTTAAGGCAACAACCTGCAACTGGTACTGATAGCTGATTGTGATTATATCCAATTTTCATACCTTCCAGTTAAATTCTGTTTATCAAATAACTATAGATAGAGAGCATAGAGATGTTTCTGAAATGCCAATATTTGGATTAGCTCAAGAGAGAGGGAGATAGTTTGTTCCATTATCACCTGAATGGTTGTTGTGATTTGCTTGCTATTCAGTAGTTTTGGGGCTTTCATTTTGCCAGAAAACATGTAAAGAAATTTGATATATCTGAGCAAAAACGAATGGTTTTTATCAAAGGAATCTTACAAGATGTAACAAAAAAACAAACTTCTAAAAAAAATGCATATTTTATACATTTTTAATCTATAGAGATAATGATACTATCTTTGCATCTGCTGGTGAATCATTTCAAGGTATATATATATATATATATATATATATAATTATGTTTCTTCTGTTTCTTCAATTTTGTGGAATACCCATGGTCGTATAACGTATTGTTTCGTTAGCACGAGGAAAGTCCAATAGGACTTGTACTAGAGTTCTGATCCTTTACAAGTGGATGTAGATTGTCTTCCAGATTGTTTTTAAATCAACTCGATTACCTTTTTTCTTGAGTGCCTTGAAGAATTTTGTTACTTCAAGTTGCTGCTATTATCTTCTGTTCCACATTTTTAAATTGAGCCCTATAGGAGGTAATACAGAAATTTGTCAGTGTAAAAAGCCCTCAAGATTTTGCTTTTCTCAATGTTTTACAGTGCTTAGCTTTACAAACTTGTTTTTTTGTTTTTTATTTCTTGTGATACATTACTTAGATAAAAGTTTTTGTGGATAAGAATTGTCTTGTTTTTGTAGGCTTGAAACAGAAGGAAGAACAGACTTCAACATCAGCTTGTTATGATAGTAAGCCATTTTCCTAATTTTTTACTGTCTTAATTAAGTGACCGTAATTATTTGACTAATTAAAAGTGTGCTTAAACGAAGTTGGTGCTTAAAAATTTCTCAAACTTTCAACGAAAGGTAAAAACAGAAAGAGATTTTTGTTTTCATAGCTTTTCCCTATAAAAGAGTTTCACAAATAGATTTTACAAAATAATGAGCTTTGTTTCTATTCACACTTACATTTTGTTTTATATTGATATCTAGTCTATTTCAATATCATCTTTATCCTTAATTTTATATCGTATCATGTTTTTAATTCATCCTTCTGCAAAAAATGGCTTAATTTAAATAAGCGCCCATCTCTGGAAAGGGAAGACATAGGTGCTTATTCCAGAGGGGTGCTTATAAAAGTTGGGGACTTAATAAAATTATAGTATATAATTTTGTCATTATGTTATCTTTGGTTATCTATTGCTCCTTTCAGGTAATCCTTTTTTGTTTCAGTCATTGAAACCAACTGTTTCCATTACTTCAACAAATACTTCAAAAATAATACCTATACTAAATGAATTTCATAAATTCCTTCCAGGTAATTCATCAAGTTCTGATTGGATAACATTAAATGTAGGTGGCAGATGTTTCATGACCACAAGGTAACAAAAGCATTCAGAAAACTTTACCTAGTGAAAAGAAATTGAAAAGAAAAATTGACAATGACTTGTTTCATTATGAGACTAATAAAACTGCTTTTTAGAAAGACACTTACTCGTTATCCAGATACAATGCTTGGTAGAATGTTTGATGAAACAGGTTCACATTATTCATTATGTTTTTTGTATGAATATCCTGTTAGACGATAAAGTATTAAATAACTATACTCAATAACTTTAACTAGATTTGTTTACAGAATATTGTGTCATTCCCGAATTATTAAAAAAATATGGTGATATCAACTGACATCAATGAAGAAAATAATTGTTTATTTCAGTATCATTCTGATTTCATTTTGAATAGTTTATCAAAGATCAGTTTCTATTTTGAGCATAATGTATCTAATAGTTTGCCGTCTAAGGGGACCTTGAGAACATATTAATTGGAGATACTTTCCAGAGAGAAACTTTCTTGAATTCGTGAATTTTTGGTGATTCAATTTGGTGATTAGCAAAAGTTTATCAAGTCTGTATTTTTTTTTAAATTTCCACCAACGTAACAACGTACATTTATCTTGACTTACCTATTTTGAATAATAAATTTTGGGGATTTGGGAAACTTTATCTCTTAAATTGTGAAACATGATCTCACGAAATATCTTTCCAATTCAGGAAAGTTAATCCTAAAAAATTCGCGAATTTTCTTCCTCATGAAATTTTCTCCAATTAAAGTAACTGTGGTGGAATCAGTTATTTGATCTAAATTTCTTTCAACATTATAAAAACTTACCTTTAATCACTTTTCGCATTACTTGTAAATTTCTGTTTAGAGCATTGGAGTGCAGTTGATCACAATGGATCTTATCTGATCGATCGTAGTCCAGAATACTTTGAACCAATCCTAAATTTTCTGCGACATGGGTTTCTTATATTGGATGATGGAATCAACCCAAAAGGTCTGTATTTATAATGCCATTTATAATGCCTTATATGGAATTGCATCGTCACTGCTCATGCAAGACTTTGTTATTGATTTATAGGTGTTCTTGAGGAAGCACGTTTCTTTGGGCTTAAACCTATTGTTGATGAATTAGAGTCAAGTATCAATGTGACTGTTTTTTATATTTTTTATGTTGTCATTTTTGTGATTTGAATTAGGAAGTTTCTTTCTTTTCATGAAACCTCTTCTCTTTTTTTGTGTTTCAGGCAAATGACACAGAAAAGTGTTCTGTGAGTCGTTCAGAGTTCATGAGACTGTTAATGACAACTTCTTCTGTCGACGAACTTCGCTGCCAGGTATTTCTATTACCAGCTAGGATTTACATTTTGTTTAATGTCCATGTCAATTACATGGACATTAAACGTTTATATTTAATGAAACATCTGAGGCCTTTTCATTTTGATGCGTTGTATTCGTTTCACGGTAATTAGTTGATTATATATTTTGCTTAACTGCAAATCGCTGTGGGAAATTTTGGATAATTTTCATCAAAATATCACATTAAAAATGATGTTTAAAAAAGTTTGAGAAAGGACTATTAATGAACTCTTATTGAACTTTTAATCGAAAATTACATGAAAAAAAAACAGGCTAAGATTCTTCATGCAATTGCTGATATATTTCAGCCTGGAATAAAAAAACTCTTATGTAACTAGGCACTTATTTCAGCTTTACCAAATGATTGGCAAAAAGTATGATGGCTTTTTCAAACCTGAATATCATTCTCATATATTTACCTCCCTTAAGATAAATTAATCATTTGTTATCATGTAGGGAGTCAATCTCAGTGGTGCTGATTTATCATACTTGGATCTTCGCTCAATAAATTTCCGACATGCAAATTTGTCAGGTGCAAATTTGCAAGGGGCATCTATGGGAGGTTGTCAATTGTTTTTGGCGGACTTATCAGGAGCTTGTTTGGATGTAAGTAACAAACTGATAAGATGAATTCGTACTCTTTTGTTATGACAGAATTGCATTTAATCTCTGTAATTCGAACATCTAAGGGACATGGTATGATATATAGCGTGTGCAAATTACATCGGTTCCTTTTACACAGAAACCGTATTTAAAATGGACCTTGCAAGTGAGTTCGAGTTTACACAGTGCTTCGAAATACATAGGTTTGATAGTATCCTTCTGTATAGGATGTAGCAATGGACGGTGTTCAAATGAGACGCGCAAATCTGGAAGGTGCTTCTATGAAAAATTGTAAATTTGAGAGTGTTTCTAGTACGAGCTCTTGTCAAGCTAACTTAGAAGGTATAATTAGTATTAGAATTTGTTACACATTCCCTTCGTCCGTCTTTCTCTGTTGAGATCTTTGTTTAGTACACCTTCTTCACTTCTGTTTGTACTCTGTGGCTTCGTTGTTACGCCCAGCTGTACTTTCATGATGGGGTAGTATTAAACCCTATAACCAGAACCAGTCACCCCCAACCACCCATAAAATATTGTCCAATCATTCCTAACCTCCCGAAAACAGTCAACAGTCACAACTACCCAAAATATTGACTGATTCCCTAAACAACTAATTTAAGTAATTGTCATTTTCTAAATCTTCCAAGAAATTGAAAATAAAGCTTTTCCCTCAAAAATATTTAAAAAATATCAAAGTTTGTATTCGGTATCCATTGTGTTATATCTTCTGAATGCAGTATTGCGCCAAGTCGTGAGAGAATTTCAAAAATTTGAAACGTTGTTTACAATGTTTTTATTTCGTAGGTGCGAACTTGAAGGGAACGAATTTGGAAGGTAGTCAAATGAGTAATGTCAATCTGAGGCTGGCTACCTTGAAAGGTGCCAACATGCAAAATTGTGTCTTGAGAGATGCTATTCTTGCTGGAGCCGACCTTGAGGTATAATGCTTTTTCGTTTCAGAAATTCGACTTGCTGTGGCGATTCTATCTAGTTAAGGATTTTCTTGTTATGACAACAATTTCATTGTTTACAACGTTTGTTTGTTTTTATAGAACTGCAATTTGACTGGAGCGGATTTACAAGGTGCCAATCTACGTGGAGCAAATGTGGTGGGCACCGTATTTTTAGATATAGTTGCTCCCCTACATATGGTTCATCTAATGTAATCTCAGTTCCCTTGCTGTTTCTCTTGAAACTGGGATCACTTGACGAATCACTTGTCCGAGTGAATGTAAACTGGCAAACCAGAACGGAGTAATGATAATGTCCTTACATTGGAGAAACTCTTGAGTAGCACAATGAAATCGTTTGCAAATGAAATGCCTTGCTACTTGAAGTGAAGAAGTTGTAGACTGTAACCGAATCATTAACTCGAAGTAATCGGATAAACTTTAAGAAGAACTTTGATTCCGGCGGGAAATATCATCGAATAGATTAACATGGTGATGGCAGCAATACATTATATTTGGATTACATGGATCAACTAATTGGATGGATGAATTTAGAAATATCGGGGGAAAAAAACCGTGCTAACATTCCTTTTAACACGTCAATTTTTTTAAAGAAAATTCAACTAGTTGGTCCAAATCATACATTTCTTCTGAAAATTTATCCTCATCTAAGTTTATGGAGAAAACGTTATAAATTTTGCCTGGGAAGGTGAGGCTTGAGTCAACTCGTTCTTTCAAACCTTATTATAAGACTTTTCACCGTAAATTCAGAAGAAATTGTCAGATAAACATACTCAAATGTATAATTGAGCCTTCAGAAGAAACAATCGCTAGATTGTGTGTAGATAATGTGTTGGTCGATAATTTACAAACACTTTTGACGTATGATATATGAAAAAAATAGTGTGCTTGTATTGCTAAGCGTACATTATTCAAATACATTTTTTTTAAAAGAACAACTTGACTAAAAATGGCCGAAGCACGTGTCTCTTCAGTTGTTCCGTAAAATGCTTGGGTGAACGCCAAAAAGAATACGGTAATGTAATGCAGAACGGTCGCGTTAAAATCTCGTTTTACATGTAATGGATAGGACTAAGGAGAGGAGATACAGGTAGAATTTTTTTAAGAACTTTTAGGTCCTTGATGTAAAACAGACTTAAAGAAGGTATCCAGATTGCCAGTAAATTGATCATCTAAAAATATGAAATGTAGACAGGGAATTGATATTTACAACTACTTGTGGAGTGACAGTCGCTAAAGTGAATTCTCAGCGGATCTACCTAAAGTCATGATAATCTAAGAAGGTAGTCTTTCTCGCTTTGTGCAATATTGTCGGAGTTGAGAAATGTTCGGGTTTTGTTGATATAGTACTGGAGTCGTTCTGGGAAGAGTAAAAAATCGAATGAACATTGGTTTACAATATCGGGGAGAAATTCGTCGGGGGAAAGTGACGAAAAGTTTCGGCGACGAATAATTTTATCCGACGAATGATAAAAAAACATGATGGAAACATATATCAACGTTTTTTTACGAAATCTTTCAAAATTTAGATGCAAACTGAGTGGAAATACTTTGACCATATGGGGGAAAGAAAGTTAAATTTAAGGATTTACTCATTCAGCTCCGAAAAAACGTATGTTAGTTCAACACTTTTATACGGAAGCCGAGAAGGGTCATCCACAAATATATTTCAAAATTCACAATATATTTCAAAATCGATTTTTTTCTGAAAATCCAGAAATATATTTCAAATAATTGAGTCGGAGCTCCAAATCTAGCCAGGAATCGAAGGATATCGCAATATTTGGCATAAATTACGAGAACCAAATAGGTGAAAAATACTTCCAAAAAAATTAATTAATAATAATAATACTAAAATAGCTGTTCCTTATTATCGGGTTAAATTTTCGTTAAGGAAAAGTGACCGACTTTCGAATATTATTGCTTCATAGATTGGAGATGAACAGAGAGATAATTATAAGAGTTTTATAAGAAACATAGTTTTATATGGACATCAGGGCTGAAATAGAAGAAAATAAGAACATCCAGCCAGCAACGACGTTCTTAAGCCTATTCTTCACGAAGCGGAATCGTCCGCGCGGACTTGACTTTGGCGGACTTTGCACATGCTCTGCAGCTCAAAATTCGTAATTCTAGACAAAGAGAATATGCGCAAATTCTGACAAAGTTGAGTCCGCGGAGACGATTTCGCCTAATGGAAAATGGCCTTTACAAACAACAACAACAAAAACAACAACAAATACAAAACCCGAAAGAGAAGAAGATATATCTTGAGACATTTGAACGGCATTCATTCACCTAAAGTTAGTCGTGGACTCACAGTTCCCTTTCTCCATTAATAATCCCTTTAGGTTTCTTCGATGGTTATATTTTCTATTAAATCATCCAATCCAAATGGAAATAACAAAAAATTAAGCGATCAAAGTCAAGTGGCGTATTTTATCGAATAAACGCCCTCATTTGTATAAACTCCTCTTTCGATTAAACGCCCTCTCCAAAATTTGATGATTTTCAATCTTTTGCACTCCATCTTCGCTGTTGTTGTCATTCTCCGTTTTTGACAATTTGTCGCATTTGACCTTCAATTGGTGTCTTTGGCGTAATGTTATGTAATTTAACAAAGAGCCTGAATCTTCGACGGCATTGTTTTTGTGACATGTTCTGGCTCGTTTCGAGTGATGATAATAACAGAAGAACGAAGATTTTGTGCCGTTTTCACATAACCGTTTTTAAGGTTTTTAACTTTACCTGCTGTTCTCGCCATTTGCGTTTTGGCATTTAATATTTTCTCATCCGGATCGTCCATCGTCGCAGTTAAGATTAAACGAAGAGGCTGCCTTTTGGACCTTCTCTTCTCGACATTGATGGAATTGAAATACAGAATTCTAGTGTCTGGCTGACGTAATTGTCGAATAGTGTGTGGCAAGCGCTCGGAAAGGGAGGTATTGAAACATGTTATGAGACGTTCTGGTTCTTTGTATATTTTCTGTGCCGTTTTTCGTTTCCATGCTCGTGTGACAGGTCGCTCTACCACAGGTTTTTCTGTACTTGGTGAGCTGCAGGGTGTGTCATTCAAATCAGAATTAGATGAGAATGGCATGTTTTTAAAATGTCTGCTATATGAAGAAGATCAAGATTGATATTAAATTATAATGGACAAACGTACGAAGTCCAACGGAGTGTGTATAATGTAGTTTTTGCTTATTCTAAGCCAGAAAATTTAGTTCAATCGAAGCACACAACATATACACGTAATTTGTTTTACAAGAAACCTTCTAGCAGTGGGTCTAAAATTTTAAGAAACTTTAATAGTAAGCTTTACCGTAAGAAACTTTCAACATCAGAGCACAGAGCTCAGGGTACCATTTTCTTGCAAATTAAAACCACGAACTTTGACTTAAGTGGTGTTTACTATATATTCGAATAAGAAACTGATAAATACATAAAGAAAATACCGCTGACAAACCACCAAAAGTATGGAAACGTTTTGTTGACGATGTTTACGCTATAGTGACACGAGATTCATTGAATAATTTTCATCAACATCTAAATGGATTGCACCCGAAAATAAAATTTACAATCGAGCAGGAATCGAATAATTGCATCCCATTCTTGGATACTCTTGTAAAAAGAAATCAAGACGGAAGCATTTCAGTGAACGTATATCGTAAACCAACACATACAGACCAATATCTAAACTGTAACTCAAACCATCAACAAAGTTGCAAAGAAAGTGTTGTTGCATCGTTAATAAATCGGGCGAAAGATATTGTTAGTAATGACGATGATCGTGTTGAAGAAATGAAACATATCAAATCGGTTCTCCAAGCAAATGGATATGACAGGACGATTGTTAGAAGAGTTGAAAATAGAATAAACAATACTCGAACTTCAAACACCGAAGAATCAACAGAACAAGAACCGGTGACCACTATTAGTATTCCTTATGTATCTGGTATCAGTAATGCTTTACAAAGAATATTCCGTGCACACAACATCAAATGCAGATTTCGATCAACGGAAACTCTTCGTAACATATTATCTCATCCGAAAGACAAGATCTCAATGAACGACACAAATAACGTGATATACTAAATTCCATGTAGTGATTGTGAATCAGTTTATATAGGAGAAACAAAAAGAACATTTGAGCAACGCATCAAAGAACATATGCGAGCCGTACGGAATGGCGATGTAACCAAAAACGAAATTGCTGACCACTGTTGGACTAATGACCACAAGTTTGATTGGGAGAATAGAAAGATCCTTGACAAGGAAAAAGGATGGACTGCTCGAAAAGTCAAAGAGACTATATACAGTGTCAAAAGCAATTCCAGTATTAATAGTACATCGTATAATGTTCCTGCGATATGGTTTCCAGCTCTACGCAAAACAAATTATTGACATTGCTTCCTTCCAGGTCCGAAATATTGACATTGCTTCCTTCCAGGTCCGAAATAATTTCGATCCTAATTTCGATCCTACTGAAAACATATATAAACTTTACATCATTCATTTACAAACGCCCGATGATGACAGTAGTAACTGTCGAAACGTCGCAAACAAAAACAACCGGTCTATGACATGATAAACTCTAATTATATAAGAAACTGATACTTAATTAAACCATGTTCTCATTCTGGTGTAAATGGGGTATAAGCTATTTTTGAGGTTTCTTATGGAATCAAAATATGTCTAGTACGGATTCTTGCTGAACTAACAAAAAATCATTTATCCACTTCTTCAGAAACCAGTTCAAAGTAAACTTTCTAAAGTTTTTCTGATTTACAGAAGCAAAACATTTTACTAGTTACTAGTTAATTTTTACTTGTTAATGATTGCAAGTGAACATTTACAAATAATTGATAATTCCTCTTCTTTAAATCATAGTTTCAATTAAAAAATGATTAGAGAAATCTCTCGGGAACACCAAGGAAGAGCTTTCATGAAATCGGAAGAAAATTGTTAAATAAACAACAAAACAACAAAATAAATACTATCCAAAGGCCATCATACACTACACCATTTCATCCATGCAATTCTAACAATATAAGTCGTAAGATTGCTTTGAAATACGCAGATGCTCGTAAGTTTATCTATTTTTTTATGAGCCAACAGTGTTTTTACACTATGTTCGATTTTTTATAAAGGAATTAGCCAATCAGAATTCACAAAAAGAAAATATTCGATATCACGAACTTGAACAAAGGTAAACATTCGAATATACTTTGAATCGACTGTTTCATTGGTGGATCAATTTCATCCAGCATCCAACATTGTTTTCATTAAAAATTGTCAATGTTGGAACGTTTGCAATCAGTTTAAATTTATGCAATAATAAAGTTGGATGAAATATTGCATCTTTGCGGTCGGCTTTAGAAAATTCTCGTTTTCTTGGAGCGTTTTGTAGTCATAAAATTAGAAGAAGGAGTTTAAATGTTCTCGCTACAGATATCCTGAATGAATGCCCCTTATACTTTCTCTACCTCAAAGAGACAGGTAGTTCTTCTCATTTGAGAAGTGGTTAAAATCTTCAAATAGTCTCTGTGGAGGAATGTTTTCAATAAGAATGGCAAGCAAAATCGCCTGCTGTTTCAATAAAAAAACACTCCTTCACAGAGACTTTTTGAGAATTTTGCCCACTACGTAGTGTACGATTTGGAAGATTTGAGGGCATGTATTTTTGTTTTCTTAGAATATCAAATAAGCACTACTTAAGAACCAAGAAAATAAAATGGAAAAAGGTGAGCCTATGGTTGATTTTTACTGGCGGTTATAAAAAAAGCGTGGATATTGTATATATCAAAAAAGAAGAAGAAATTTGCAATAGCAACAATGATGTTTTTCAAAAATCTTCACATTTTATTTTCTTGAGTTACTCACGAATAAATGACTACTTTAATGGGAGAAACTTTCGCGAGAGAAACTTTCGCGAAAGTAAATCCCAAAATATTTTTCATTTTGGCCATTCGCGAAAATAAATCCCGTCGAAATTTTTTTCAAAAATTTAAAATTTAAAAATGAGTTTATCGACGTTATCAATGAAGAAGACGAATCAGAAGATGAAATATGGCAGATGGAGGGTGATGAGAGAGGAGCGACCAGATTTTTTTTGCTCTTTGCTTTGTCCGGGAGGGTTAGCTAAAGGTTCCAACATAAAGCCTTGTGAAAGGATTTTAAGACTAAAAACTTGATCTATGAATAAGATAATTTGTGAAAGTTTATTCCGTAAAAATTTTTCAAAATCTCCATTCGCGAAAATAAATCCCGCGAAATTTTGTCGAAAGTTGCATTCGCGAAAGTAAATCCCATAAAATTCGCGAGTTTTTCAACTCGCGAAAGTTTCTCCCGCGAAAGTTTCTCCCATTAAAGTACATGTCAAAATGTTTCTTGCAACAATGTTCTTCATTTTAGAGACTTCCATTTTGCGGTTACTCCGACATAACGTGAAATCGAAACTCTATCTCCTCTATATCAAGTCAATATGATATCTTTACACACTTCTATTGTATTAAAACTTGTTACAAAACCTTCTAACAAGCTCTTCGATGAAACTGTAAGAGTCAATATGTTGTATACCTGAAATGTTAAGCCTTCTATTTATGTCGTTGCAGCTTCACTGCGTCGTGCCATGCTGCACGGCGTCTACGTAATAGAAATAATAACACTTAAAAAAAACTCGTGCATAATTGCATGTCAGAGTTTGTTTACCAATTATAATACGAATTGACAACATATGGTAATGATTACATCACATTGTTTATATAATTCATTTGTTTTTGCTTTTTTATGACATAATTAAGAATTCCACAAGGTTAACACCATGAATTTTAGATGCTCTGAAATCGTTAAATGGACCGCATGGAAGTGCAAAACACTAAGAAGGAATAAAAAGGGGATGAGAGACAATATTAAAGCTTTATGCCTGGGAGTAGGGGAAGGAGGTCACATTTAACTTTCTTTCTGAATGGTCAATTTGAAAGGTGTTCCCCTTACGTTTTACGATGATATATTTCTGAAACCAAATATTTTCAAAACTTTCAAAACCAGCTCCCATCTATAGAGAGTAGAGTTAATTCATTGTTAAATTAACAATAAAAGATTTTGGACCCTATAACACAGTTGCCCTGATTTATAAAAATAACTGAAAAAGCAGTCCTTTCAAGGGGAAACAACATAAATTCCTCTATAATTTCTGCGGAGGACATCCTCTATTGGGCACATATGTAATACCAGAGGACGCTTTTTCAAGTCTTCCTTTGGAAGTCCAATAACTGAGCCCAAAGGAGAACGAGAAAGCCCTTGGGATGTCAATTTTGGACGTCCTTTTGATATCCTCGGCAATTTCCCCAAAGGCACAATAGAAGAACGTCTTTTGAAGTCCTACTTTTGAAGTCCAAAAATAGTTTCCAAAGGACCCCTTTAAAGCACTTCCTCTGTTGAGCACATAATGTAATACCGAGTGATGTCCCATGTTGGCTACCGCAGGACGTTGTTCCAAGAGTTTTGATGCATGAATCAATTATATATAGTATAATACCTGAATTTAATCCATAACATAAAGGCCAGCGGCGGATCTAGAGAGAAGTCGAAATTTGTGGAGGAGAATGTTAGCTATTAAAGTATAAAAGAATAGCATGCAAATAACTCCATTGGTGACACAGACTGAAAACAGAAATTATATAAATGTGCTCCTCCACAAATTGAGACTACCCTCTAGATATGCCGCTAAAGGCAGTTATACGAGACGCCTGTCTGCATGACCGGTAGTTTCTTTTGTTTTCTTATCCTTAAATGACTTGCTTTTTTTAATTTTTATTGTAAAGAATAATAAAAATGATTGCATATCTATATGTACATTGTGGGATGCCTTGTGGCTGTGCTGTCAGCTAGAAAAATCTGCCAGCCATCCAGAAGCCTAAAAACAAACAGAAACTGCAGCCAGAAAATTGTTGAGCTATTTGGAATAAAAAATAAAGTTTTAAAAATTGGAGCTGGTGGTGGTGAAGAAGCTGTGCTACACTATCACTCTAATACATCTATCCCCATCATCATTACAAAGTATACACACAACTTAGTTCTGTAATGTATTAAAAACTGTATTGATACACAATAAAGTTTCTGTTTTCTAACCCCAACCCTTCACCCACGTTCGAGAATCATTATCCACAAACCCTGAACTTTACGCCATTTTTATAACCCGTTTTCTTAGCAAACCAATTAGAGATCGAATTGATGAGTAGGCGTCGAAGAAACGGGCAATAACGGACTTCAGATACTCGGGAGGGTGTTGTGAAAGGGCGGAATTAACTGCAACATTACACACTGACTGACTGACTGACTGACTGACTGACTGACTGACTGACTGACTGACTGACTGACTGACTGACTGACTGACTGACTGACTGACTGACTGACTGACTGACTGACTGACTGACTGACTGACTCAGTACTGTGCTCAATTCAATCTTTATTTGCTTTGTTAAGCACTTTTTTACCCTGTCTAAGTAAACTTTTAATGACATTTACTCTTTCTATAGTCAAGTGTATGAGAAATAGCGTTCATATAACCAATAATTCCAGAACGATCAAGTTTCCCAGTGTTCTTCAAGTTATCCACAAAGTCGAAAAGCATTGTAACCGATCCAATACAATAGTCGATAACACACTCTGGTACATCCCAGAGAATAGATACGTCATCACAACAGAATTTGGCATATTTTAATAGTTTGGCCGTTATTTGTTCTGCTTGGCATAAACTTTTACCTCCTCCACCTGGACTTTGTAGCCATTTTGAAAATAATCTGCCAACCGTGCATGTTTTTACAAACATCGGCATTGAAAAAGTGTAGGTTCGTTTTCGTTTTTCTTGAGTGGATAGACGAGTTGCCAATTCCGGAAATACAGTATTAACGTCAGGCTTATCGTAAAAAAAATAAAACCACCCATGTTTCGTAAAAACGTGCTTTCTGCATCCCCTTTGGTTCTTAAAACATTCACTTTCACAACTGGACATACGTAAACACCATCGCTATTGCGTTTCAAACTTAACCTTTTCGGTTTCCTGTCATTTCCAACAGCATTTTGCCACATCTTCTTTGATAAGATACGCCTTTTCGACATCTCTCTCGAACACTGATTTAAGTGAGTAATGGGATTCTCTTTATGCCAGATTTTAATGATAAACACGTCACTTTTACCCAATGCAAATCATTTTTAATTGCAAGCGTGCGGGCATTGATAGATCGAAATAAATAGATCTGAAAAAATTGTTTTGGGTTTTCCACTAACATTCGGCATTATACACGCATGTGTTGTATTAATAACAATATCGAACATAAAATATCGGTCTTACAAAGACTCTTTTCTCTTTTAAAAGATGATTATCAATTCATTAACCTTAAATGTCCCGAGTGTCCCTCAAAATCTGTTCCTTTTTCTTCAAAAGGAACTTTTGTAAAAAGGAACACGTGCAAATAATATAAATCTACACTCCAATGCTTTTAAATGTTACTTTTACAAAGGAACAAAAAATTTATGATACGTTATATAACCGTATAAGAAGAAAAAAAAAACGTTCCTCTTTCTGCGAACTAACATTGGTGCAAGAAAAAAATGACAGAACAATTTTTATTCTTAAAAACAAAATGCTGCCTGCAAGACAGTTGAATTCTACAAAGATAGAAGCCACTCTAAAAAGAAACAACAGTCCTTTGGTAAGTAGTACACATTATATTATTTGCTATTGATTAAAAAGTTCAAAGATTTGTAAAATTCAACATCGTGTGATCTCTGTTTTTAACAGTTTTTTTTCTTTTACAAAGATACATGAAACAGAAGATACGTTGCTAGCCTGTGGAGCATAATGGACATCCAACGTCGCTCGCGATTTGATAGCCAACAAACGATGGACGTTCGACAGGATCTTTCTGAATTTCCTGGCGTGAAATTCTTGATTTCGTGCGTAACAGGAGTTGCACCCACAGGAAATATAGCAGGACGTGCTCGACCTGGTATTGCTTATTTCTTGTGTTCAAAGACATCCGGTGGTATGGACGAAAACACAATTTTCACTGCTTTCCACGACAACAACTTTGACGTGGAAATCAAAAGCATTCGTCCTAAGAAGTTTGAGTGTCAGCGTGAGCTAGCATTAAACGGTCTAAAAGTAGTTATCAAGGTATTTGATTTAACGGTGTTTCTTTGTTAAACTGGTTAAACAACGCGTTCGGAAATGATATAAATGTCTTATCAATTTCTAGAAATACTCCAAGAATCTCGTCAAAGAAAGCAACAAACACTGTTTCACAAGCAAACAATATCGATGATACACAAGCGGGTAACATTGTTACTTCAGATAATGGTATTCTGTGTAAAGTACCGTGCCGTATAATTGGTAGTGGAAGCTCCAATGAAAACGCATCGGCTAACTTAAAGAGAGACGGATTTGTACACGAATTCAATAAATGCATCAATGCGAATATACCAGCTGAGCCTTCTTCTGTTATTGGTAAAACAATACACAAGTAATTGTTTTGATGCAGGGGTTGAAACATGCGCATACGTGCAAAAGCTGGCGACAAACCATAGAGTGCAGGAACAGATTTTCAAGAACATGGCTCAGTTGCAAAAATTAATGCAAAGTGATTTCTGTTCGGTTAGAACTGTACTTTATATTAACACTGGTGAAATTATATGAAAACGGACAGTGTGTTTCATATCGAGATTATATACGTCGGAAAACACCATGCCTTCAGGTTTGCTGAGAACCCTACTTCAAGGGGGTGGCTTTCCACAAGCTATTAAACACCAAACTCCAAAGTTACAACAAATGAATGCTGGTATCTACATGACCTATAATCATCTTCCGAATTTTGGTGACGAGCAGGAAAATGTAGAACAGCGTCTTTATATCTTTAACACGACAATTAAATAACCAATGTACCGAAGCCCCGCGGTGGATGGAAGATAACTGTATGACACCATCAACAGCAACATTGAGCACGTAGAAAAGGAAAAACTATTTTACGACCATCCGTTTGACACTTTCACGCAAATATGTGTTAGGAGCAGATTTTCGGAAGACGATATTTCAAAAATCGTTTCGGCAAATCTATGTTTTGAAAAAAAGGTAATCCTTTCAAGAGATTGCGACAAATCTGTGTGCTGTTTTCAAAGATGCTGCAAGTGCTTACAACGGTTTGTACAATTCGATGCTATTCTACTATTACATTAAAGCCAATACAAAACTGTTTCTTACGTCATTTAGAAGGCCTAGTTGTCATAATGACGATGATGCTTACGATGCGCCGACTAAAGCCCCATTGTCAGATAAACTAAAGTCCGTTAATTATAAGTAATTCTGAAATGGATTGTTGTTTTAATCATCATACTGCTTTAATTTTACATCATACTTGCTGTGTTTATGTAATGGCTTTTAATGTGCATGCGTCGATGTCTTTGGCAAGTGGAAAATGGGCTTAACAAATCTGCGGGAAGTTGTAGTCAGCAGTTGAAAAAATCATGTTTTGCAGGCATTAATTGGAGCGAATGGAGGTCTGTTTCAAATTTCGTGTACTTTTAGAGCATTAACTTGCCTTTCAAGTATCAATGTATTGCGAATGAATCGTGTGATAAAGATCTTGTCACGTGGCCAAATTTTCGTAAACGGCATGGCTGGATCAAAGTTGACTTGTGTTAAGTAGTTGGATTCTGAGTTTATAAAAACACAATTCAATCAACAAATTACGTGACAAAAAGATCCTTAAAATGTTTTTTTTATCTCGAATAACATAGTTTTTTTAATTTTTTTTTTAAAATAAATATTTTCTTTGCTAGGACGATTCCCACCGACACTCGAAACATCCGGCAGCCGAAAGGACGGGGTTGATTTTTTTTCTCCGTGGTGGATTCAACTCGTCTCAGCTAGTCTCAGCTCATCTCTTGGTGGTTTCAGTTTGTCTCAGATAGTTCCGTTGTTTAGTCAGTATGCTCCTAAGTATATTTAATGTAACAAGTCATCGTGATGACGAAAATGTTGTTGGTTCAACAGGTAAGCCGATATCCGTTTCACTCTATATTTGCGTTCTTTCGACTCTATTTTATTCAACGAGTTCTGAAACTAATATGTATCGTAATCACGATTGTTATTTTAGAGACAGAATCTCGTGAATTTGGTGATAATGAACCTGTGGAAGAAGAGCCTGTATCTGGTAAATTATTTTATGTTACTTTTGAAGAATAAGATCTCTTTTGCGTAAGCACGGTGGATTTCTCATTATTTTCTTTAGCTGTAGAGAAAGGAAGTTGCAACAAATGGAAGCTATCGTCAGCAGTTCTGGTTTTACTGCAGGTATTCTAGTTTTCAAGACAAACTATGTATTCACAATTGGAGGAAGAAAATGTAAATTACACCAACATTGTTATGCTTTATTTATTGAAGAAAGTTGTAAAGTCATCAATGTGAACAAGCAACCAAAATACGATGAAAATATAAATAAATTATACGTTACTTAAAATTTATCCTGATCAGTTCACCTTAACTTCATCCATTATAGATTTCAATAAAGGCTCGTCTCACAAAGATATACTTTCACAATATCTATCCGAACAAGACTCCACAGGTATACTTTCAAGCAACTCCATTGCATCATAAACTATTAAAGTAGTAACTGATCTCCTGTTTTCATTTTCATTGGTCTTCGCAAATTCAAAATCACCGACCTAAACAGCCAGAATTACTGGAAAGAGGTTCGACAAATTTTATATGCGAAAATGGAGAGTACGGATGCAGTAGGTGGCCATCATTAATTAAATTTCGATTTAGGAAAGGTGGTGTAAATTCAAGATGGCCTAGGCCTTGGTACGATGCTTTGTATTTGTTGCAAGGCAAATGTCGGAATGGCTTTGATGTCAAAGGGTTCGTGAAAAGATATCCAACAGTCAAGAGTCAACTGACGTTTCATAAAAACAAACGAAATGTTCGTGTTTCGAGGCATTCTCCATTTCAAATGCTACTCTTTTGCAAGCATTTACCGCTGCTATTACTTCATCCTCTGACGATAAAACCTCTTCCATTGGAAACCATTTTCCATATTTCGCTTTAAGGTCAGCGTCACGATCATTTTCATCGTCGCTGCTAATCATTATGGCGTTCGCACTGGCCGTTTAACTGACGAAATGCTGAAGAGGGCAGTGGTCTGGTTTTCTTTCGTTTAATTTGTCTTCATCATCACGTGTCATCATCATCATCACGTGTCATTTGTGCGACTACTAAAGTATCAACAATGACATTTGACAATGACATTGTGTTGACGGTTGTTTCCATCAGGACCGCCGTCATCGGTATCGTCAATTTTGTCGGTATTGATGAATTGACTTTTGAACTCCGACATTGGAAACCATTCTCACAGCCATGCATCGTACACCGAATCGGGCCCAACCCATTCCGAACAGTGTCGCATACGAAACGCCTTCGTTGTCTCCTCATTTATGGCAGCGTCGGATAGATTTCTACTTACAAGATCAAATACCTTTTGTTGATATTCTTTGTTTGGGCTGGTGGATTCGCGATCGAAATTAGGCGCATCAAACGTCAATTCATTGTAAAGATAGCCTTCGTTTTTATCTGCCTCAAGAACGGCATGGTCGACGGCCGATTGAGGTACGGTACTCTCGTCTGGGTCTTCATCGGATTCGGAAATGGTAACTTGCGAGAAGCTGATCGAATTGTTATCATTGAATAGCTTTTGACGACAATTGTAGTCTAAATCATTGTATACAGCTCCCTCGCCATATCCAGAAGTAGGGCAACCATTTTCAAACAACGATTTACGACGTATTTTGGAGGCAACGTAATGGAACACGTCCACACAGTGCGTTCTGAGCCAAGCTTTTAAATTAAAGAAAAGCAAGTAAAAAATTGGCAAAACGAATCACTAAATAAATTGAAATTCTTTCTTTGATAAAACTGTCCATATGCAGAAACAAAACAAAACAGTCAATGGAAAGAACAAAAGTACATACCGCTTACTGATGGATTTTTCTTTTAAAAGGCTTTGGTTTTAAATACACACAGCCTGGTTCTGATGGCCTCCCCATCTCTTCCGTTATCAAAGTCAAGGTACTCGTTTGTAGTAATGAAAAAACCTGCCATTAACCCACATGTAATGGAAGGTTTTCAAGTGTTTATTCATTTGAGATATTATCCAACAAAAGCTAGCGTTTACTATTTAAGTAAGCCATGTACCTTGAAGCACTCTTTTGGCGTCCTCACAAGTGAATCACTGGTCCACTCGTCCATCAGAACTATTTGCGTATTTTCATTAATATTTGCCGCTGAGAAGCGTCCATCAGCAACAACTGTAGCTATATACTTTGATGGAATAATTCCTAAACAACGAAATCATCAAGTTAAAAGCATATATTTTGAAACAAGAATACACATGGAAGTTGAATTCATACCTTGAAACGGAGAAAACCACCTTGGCTTTTCACTATTAGACGGACCAACCAACATCAATTTGGATTCTTTAACCGGGAACTGTTGGTGACACAAAAGCTGATAGTACTTTTTATAAAATAAAAGTTGTACTTTTTCGTCAGGGAAACTGTTTTCAATACCTGAACATTTGATGACGATACAATTAAATCATAGACATACTTACAAGTAACGAAATTAATAGATAATACAAGCTTACTTTCTACGAACGGTTTGGGGTACGGAACTTCGCCCGTGTATTCATACTTGATAAAAGCACACGAAGATCCCGACATCCTTGGAAGCTTTTTCTTCTAATGTTGAAGTAGTTTTCATCCAGCACCTCGATGAAGTTGTAGTTAATAATCATGAGCGTTACTGCGCGACAGGAAGACTCTGACAGCAGTGTAGTTACTTGAGTTATATATGGTACAACCACATCGGCAACTCGCACTTCACCAAGCAAACCTAGAAGGAAGTCTTTTACGAGCGTGCAGTAAATAAACGTACGTTTAGCTTCAGGTGTTTTTTTTTTTTTGTATATTCCGCCATTACAGATTTTGGAGCTTCGTTCCGCCATTATTATTCTGATCATGTCAATAGCCTGATCGATTTTTGACGGAGGACGATCAGCCACTGTCATTCTACCACCGCCTGAAAAGAATTCGAGAACAAAATGATATCATGGTTATTTATAAAACGAACTTACGATACATTGGAAGATAAATACATGTCAAACCTTAGTATTGCTCATCGATCACCTGCAACGATAACCCAGTGAATTTAATCCTTTCTACAGCATTGATGACTAACTCTCCAACGCAATCATCAAGTGAGGGAAGTAAATGTAATTGCAAACGTTTATTGTGTTTTCTTCCACCGATGTTTTCGATCAGACAAATAACTTTGAAGAAAATTCAACGTGGTTGAATTAAAACCATAACTTTTCAGCTTTAACGGTTATTAATTGTGATTTAGCGTATCAAAAGCTTTTTGAATAGTCCATAATTATTACTCCAATTTTGTATCCCATGTTTAATTTCACTTTCCAATCCTCTAGCATTTTTAGTAATGCATATTGAGTGTTATGATTTTTACGATCTTTTTTGGAGTATATCATTTTCTCTTTTTATATGCCTGGAAATGTTTCGGTCTCAATTTATTGAAGATATTAGTTAAAGTTATGGAATAAGTCTTAACTGCGTTTTTCAGTATTGTAACGTTTTTCAATATGTCATTTTCCGTACTAGCCTTTTTTAAGGGAAGATTTTTACGTTAATTACCTCTTTTTCAGTAAATTTTTGGAAAGTGAAAATTTCCTCCTTCTTGTTTTCTTTAGATCTTCTTAAAGCTACCATTATCCATAAAATCATTTAAATCAGAAGTTTTTATATTAAGGTTCTTTGTTATGTACGTGTAGTGGGAAATGAACATGTTTGCTGTTTTTACATTATTGTTGATAATATATTACCATCTTCATCGAGAATTATATTATTGATGATTTGGGCTAATCAAAAAAATTTGGTTTTATTTACAATTTTTTGTTATCAGTTACATTTAAATTGTTTAAATAGTCCTGTTTAGTTTTCTGAGAAAGTATGTCGTTGCTTCTTTTATTCGACCCAATTTTCAATAGATTTTTCCTTAGTGTATTTATTTCGTAAATTTGATCTTGTCATGATAGCCTTTCTAAATTGCTTTGTCATAAATTGGCTATTATTAAACCTCAACCCAGTCGGCACAAAGAGGTTTTTAAGTGGTTTTTAAAAGGTTTTTTTAGAAGTTTTAAAGAGGTTTTTTTCTTGTCTCAAATGTCCGCTTTCGAAACTTCTCTTAGAAAACCTCTTTAAAACCTCTTTCTAATTCTTCTAAAAAACCACTTTAGGAAAACGTTTTTAAAACCTCTTCCCAATGCTTCTAAAAAACCTCCTTAAAAACCTCTTTAATCAGTTTTTTAGCATTCTTTTAAAAACCTCTTTTCCCAATGCCTCTAAAAAACCTCCTTAAAAACCTCTTTAATCGGTTTTTAGCATTCTTTTAAAAACCTCTTTTCCCATGCTTCTAAAAAATCTCCTTAAAAACCTCTTTAATCGCTTTTTTAGCATTCTTTTAAAAACCTGCAAACGGTTGCGGGATTGTCAATATGGCCGAAGGAATTCCCGATTTTTGCCTCTTTCTTTGTACTCAATTATCAATACTGCTGAAGGAACTGAAATTCCCAATTTTGCCTGTTTCTTGTATTCAATTATCAAAGATTTGATGAGAAAAAGTAATCAGATGTATTGTTGCAGTTGTAATTCCTGTATATACAATAAAAATACAATTTTATTATTGTCAAAATACAATAAAAATACAATTTTATTATTGTCAAAATACAATAAAAATATAATTCAACATATTATTTACATATTTACAAGCTGATTTGTTGGGATGATACTCAAAGGAGCTACATGGGATTACTTTATCTCGCGAATTTTTGCGCAGAAGCAAATATCAGTTAATGGCGAGGGACGAGGAGTGCAGTGAATAATAAGAAAGTAGACATAACATCAGAAGGTCACAGTGTCGTCAAGTATTAAGGTTCAACAAAGGGAAGGAGAGGAGACTAAACTAAACTAATTCAACAAAATTAAAAGTTATTATTAGCGTTGTTACGGCCTGCACCACCTTTCTGTCCAGGAGCATTTTTCAGCTTGTTGGTAATCCACAAGCGAACATCCCTTTCGGTGGTTAACCATTTTTTGAAGTTTTCTTCGGTTATTTCTCTTTTTTGATGCCTCCATGATTACTATAATAAATGTAGATTTGTTTTCCTAAAGTGTTGATTAGTTTACTTGCATGTTTTTTTTTTCTTCTTTAAATTTTCTACTTTAAATGACACAAATTTTGACTGAGCTCTAGCTACACCTCTAGATTTAGAATCAGATTTCATTGTCTTATTTTTTTTATGTAACATAATATTAAATTCATGAATATACAGAATACTGATTAACATGCAATTAAGTGGTTTTTGTTTCACGTAAAACATCAGAATTTCATTTACAAAAAATCTGAAGGCATGCAACATTAGAAACTTTTTTTCTCACAAAATTAACATGAATTTTATCTGCAACAATGGATTATTTTTTCACAAAATTAACTTTGCGTAAACAAAAACCATTTATTCATGCTGACTTGAGGTAACAAAAAATGATTGTTTCATATACTTTACACAATGTACTGGCATCCATGCAGATAAAAAACCCTCAAACAATAAAATGCAACATTAGAAGTTAAAAATGTTAATTTCATGAAAAAATAATTCCAATATGCCTTAAGTATATAAATACTATAGCCAGGAAATACCACAGGTTTGAATAGATACTACAATTTTCTAGTTTTCTAGGCTAAAACAATACATTTAAGTAAATATAACCATCAATATAATTTTTAGTGAGAAAATTGTAGCATCTACTTTCAGCTTTTAATATCATAATCAAAACAAAATCAAGTGGATTTTTAATACACGAGTGGGGTGTAGAATGATTCATGTCGTTTTATATTACTTCTCAGCGAGGAGGGTAATATTTTGAAATTACTGTGATTTTAAACCAACAGTATTATTGACATAATCAAAATCTAAGGTCGTTCCAGCAGAATATAAGAGGGTAAAACCGGCTACTTATCATTTCCAAATTTCCAAATGGATAAACTATAATAGATGAATCCAATAAAGCAAAACATTATCAATTCGATGTAGAATTCTCATGAATTTGATTAAAATGCAAACAATAAAGAAGTTCTTTGTTATTGTTTTGCTCCATTGGTTATGAATAATTAAGCATAACTTACTTTAATTGTTCGTTCGTCTTTGTCTTGTGCTTTTGCAGAGTGAAAAAATTAAAATTTCGCGCCCCAATACGGAACGAGGAGACAATAAAGACGGGGGGATGGAGAAAAGATACGAAACAGAAACATATCATAAAAAGATTATTTAGAATAAAGACTCGATTACATACATTTATTTCACTGTTTACTACATAAAAACTTCTTCACTAAGAAAGATAACTGCTAAATTCACTTTATAATGCGCTTAATCTTTTCGCAGACCCCCGGTTCTATAAGAGAAAGCGAATAGTTTTCTTTTGGTGTTAAAGAGGTCTTCAAAAATACCTCTTTATCGAAACCGCTTTAAAACCTCTTTAAAACCCGTAAAAAACGCGCGAAGACATTGCAGTGTTTTCTAGATATGAATAAAACCGATTAAAAACGTTTTCATAAACACCACTTTAAATATCTGTTTTAAAAACATTTTTGATACGTCTTTTAAAAGCAGTTTTCCTGGAAACCATAAAAACACCAAAAAAAGAGATTTTTAAAACGTTTTGTGCCGGCTGGGAAGTTTGCAATAGTGTTGATTGTGACATGTAGTGATAGTCGGCGGGCAGAATAGCCAACCACTGCGGATGGAAACCCATGGACTTAACACTTCCCGATACTTACTTACTTACAGGTGTCACCTGTAATGTCACAACGTGGAAAATTCCATATTTCAACCATCGAAGGCCAATCAAAGCGCTGGTAAAAAAGGTATAGTATCGCATGTCTAAGACGAACCGTTATTGAAATATCGTTGCTCATTGTATTTATCTTCGTATCGTATAACCTGTAAATTATCTCTCAGTGACGTAACATATATAAAGCGAGTAACAGTAAAAACGTATCACACGTTGATAGCTTCGTACAGTGGGCATGGCTAAAAATCAAATTCTTGTTATGAGAGATGATGATCAACCACAGCAGCGGATCTAGAGGGTAGTCGCAATTTGTGGAGGAGCACATTAACATAATATCTGTTTTCAGTTTGCATCATCAATGGACTTTTTTGCACGCTTTTCTTTTATACTTTAATAGCTAGCATTCTTCTCCACAAATTTCGGCTATCCTCTAGATCCGCCGCTGAACCAGTCGATCAAAACATGGAAATACCGATTGATGTTGAACCAAACACAGAAACAACTTTCTGGAAGTGATACTCTTTCCTTGACGAAATCTTACTACGATAAGAAGTTTACAAGCAAACGAATGCCGCAGCAAGAAACCTAAAACGTCGAAAGCAGAATTTAAGTATAAACCAAACGAAAACAAGTAGAGTTTAACAATGGCATTCCAGATAGCATCGAAGACGTTCTGGGAGAAATAACTTGATCTCGCCTCTGAAAGAAACTGAAAACCGTTTTGTCGAAAAACTTTCTGGAAGACACAAATTGATCCAGCTGACTGGGCAACAGTGACAGAATACCTGAGATCTGCAGAAGCAAGAGCAATCAGGAAAACTGGCAAAAGAAAAGCCGTACCTCCTTTTCAAAGGAGTGTGATGTTGAGAAACCCAACAAATTCCGCACCCAATCTTTCGAAGCAGCATACTCCACCAGGAAGGCCAAGTAGAGAAGGAACTTGAATTCATGGCATCATAACCTCAGTGGCGATTCCGACATGTTTTTTTCTGTTACATCACGATTCTAACCATAGAAATACGAGAAGATGTTCTAACTGATTTATTTAAAACATATTTCACGTGATGTATTTTTTCTGGGAAATGTCATTGTTATATTGTTAATCAAAATGAAAGGATGAATGGCTTTGAAAACTTGTTATTAAATAGGTTCGCGCACTATTGTTAAAGGATACTAGAGCAGAAGAAAGGAAGACGTTTCAAGCGACAGCAAGAAAACATGTACGGTCACAGCTTTATCCATTATAGCCCTAATACCGTTATACCCCCTATGCCCCTTATACCCATGAAACTGAATATCGGTGGGACTCATTATGAAACTTCATACGGAACATTGATATCACAAGGAAGTTCAATGTTTACACAATTAACTGGTGGAGTTTTACCACCTACAGCTGTACGCGATGAAAATAATCGCATATTTATTGATGGTGATGGTGAAATGTTCAAGTATGTTTTAAGTTATATGCGAACAGGAAAAGTGTTTGCACCAAAAGATTGTTGGGAACGCTTAAAATTCGAAGCTGATTTCTATCAGTTATCAACACTTAGTCAAGAACTTACAAGACTAATGATGGAGAATAAGCAACCAGAAAAATGTGTAAAGAACTAAGAACGTATTTGGGAAACATTTAGGAGCCCGAAGAAAGTGCTTCAAGATAACAGAAGTTGAAGTCACCTGGTGTTGTCACATAGATTTAGACATTATGTAATGCTTGGTTCATTCAAAGACTTAATAGATTATGATAGATCAACTACATTATTTTTTTATTATTATTAGGTTCTAGTTTAGTTTTTATACCATAATGATTTGATATTTTGATAACCGGAAATAGTATTATATTATTTAAAAAGCAACATTATCCACACCATCCTATATCAAAGCATTTGCAATTTCTATCGTGTTTATTCTAAAATCTAACTCGTGAAGTTTGTCGAAAAGAATACCAGGAGTTAATATGTTCGGAATAGAAGATAGCGGAGTTAAAGTTTGCGGATAGGGCCTTAATACCCTTACAGAGTTGTTTTTAATTTGACCAATGCGATATCAAAATCGAAAGAAAAAAAACTATTACACCATAAATAGTTGTGGAACAAAAATTCAATTCAGATCCAAATCCCTTTTGTAACATGAAAGTTTGTCACAGAGTTCCCACTAGAAAGAGCTGTTAAAACCACAGATCTTAAGTCCTTTCCGACTTAAGATCTTAACACGCCAAAGGATATAGTATGAACAAGGTCGCGCTGATCTTCAAGCCATTAGGCTCTTGTTATCTGTTATGAATCCAATCAAATTCAAAGTTTATAAAAACATTATTTTTCATTGGCAGCAAAGCGGTTTCTGCGGTTATTCTTGTTTACATCCATATTGTTTACCTCCATATTACCTCCATATTACCTTTTGTGTAAATTTATTTCAGTGATTATAAAATTTCTCGACATCACTAGTAAATTACTAATCGTAGTTGATTCCCTATGAGAACTTTTGAATCCGATTTAAAACCGATATACCGATGATGCATAAAATCGTAAGTTCGTCGCCGGTAAAATGTACAACTCACCAACTCACGACTCACCAACCCACCGATTATCCAAAATTGTTAAATACCACTAGCATCGTCAAGGGCTCCTTAAATTTGCATGCAAACTTGGTGGAAAATAGGAGTGGTTAACAATGAAATCTCTATTGTTTTCTACATCATTGTAAGTTTCTTGAGACAACTGTGACTGTTGTGAGTCTTGTGAGTCAAGGTCACTATTTTCATCATCTAAAATAACTGCACCTCCCTCTTAATTTCCAAGAAATAGTTCACTTTAACTTCGATGTGATGGCTGGTGAAACGCCAGATCTGGGTAACATTTCGTAAGCCTACTCTTTAACTGACAACAGCATCCACATTTTTAACTTTCTTTACAGTTTTTATAAAATAATCAGTAAAAGATCTGTGAGACGGTAAACTTTTTAAGCATAACAATTTTATTGTCTATAAACGACAATTCATACATTAAATTACTGGTAGGTGTTTCCAAGGATGTTGATGATGATAATACAACCTTAAAACGTTTTACATACACCCATTATAACAGATTTTATGATATGTATCTCACTTCAATGGCAACGAAACCTTTATCTCTAATATGAAATAAAATACTTTAATTGTTCTTATATATTGCTGCTTATCCTAGCAGTCCACCATCAAGATTCTGGCATAAACTTAGTTCTTGTTTTTTTTGTTTTTTTTATCATCATGGTAATCTGAAACAATGCAAATATTTTGGTATAACACAGCTGAAGAGGAAGCGGACACGACTCCTGCTGCTGATAACAATTAAGAAGACCTTCTTTTGGCTTCTGGTACTGTAACAACCTCAAGCGGCGATGGCGTATTCACCCCGTTAGGAGCCATCGACTGACCGCATGCTGGCCAGTGGGTAAGTTAAAGCAATGCTTAACGTATCTCTAGCGGTAAGTTAACTAATAAGTTGACTGTCGAAGGGGATGTAGAGCCATTGAGATAATTGGATATGCTCCAAGGACGTTAAAACTTCCCGTTTCCTCTTCTACTTTTCTTTCATTTTTTTTTGGTTGTTTCAATCTTAATGCATGAAGTTCATTAAAAATTTCAGGAAATTTCGCAACTTTCATCCGCAATATCCGTTGCTTCCGACGTCGCGCGAAGAAATAATTTTTTTGTAAGTTGTATCGGTAAAAGGTTTTAAATCACCCTCAAAACAAGAATCTTATACATCCACATCACGAAGAGGAAAATTTACTGAGTGTATTTTTAGACAGGGGGCTACGATGTCAAAAAAACTGGACGGAGTGGTGAATTTATAATGTTGCCTTTAAACGAACTCCAAACATGTATTGAAATGAAAAAAGTTTACCGGACACGTTAAATTTATTTAAGGCCCTTGCCTGGGAAATTTTTTAGTCCAAATGACGTCATTCTAAAGGAAAAACTTGAGTATTTCAAATTTCAATGTATTGTATACCAATTGATAGCAAACTTTATGTTGATTAAAAATTATAAGAAGATCTAGTAAAAATAATCAATATTTAAGATTATACGACATTGAATTTGTTCTCGTGACGTCGGCAGCATATAACAAGAACATCGCATTCTAAATTCATTTCCAAAGTTTTTTCCTGGTTGAAAGATTTTGACGTGCAAAAGGAAGAGTTAAAACAAGACTTTACAAGGTGTAATTTGTTCTAGTGACTAGAAATGAAAACAAAACAGCTCCATTTGCCTTGCCGTAGGTTCAATCCTTATATTCCGAATCACTATCTTCGTCATCGAGGTCGTCTTCGTCTTCAGTCTCTTCATCAGATGATGAATCGTCGTCTGAAATGCAGTTTGAACAATTTATACAATTGCAAAGATCTGCACATTTCAAGTTATTTGAGAAACAGTTTCAAGCTCTGGTTTGACATGACAATTTTCTGAAGCTACAGGAAATTTATTGTAATACTGCATCTGGAGCTAGGTCCCGTATCATCCATTGTATTTTCAAGCCATCCTGTCCAAAATCCAACCATACTCTCCACATAGAGATGGCATATTGTGCCATTGCTGAAGGGAACGTTTTATGACTGCAGTCACATGCGACCCCCATTTGCAATGACATAGCAGCGCATCTCTGGTTAGGTGGTAATTTTTGCGGTTGCGGTGTCTTCTTGGTAACCAACAAATTTAAGGTAACGACTGTTGGCTGGCTGAAAAAGAAACAGAATAGTATTATTTAGCTGTCTTTTTTGCTAAAGATGACATGTCCTTTCGTGTGGAAATTTCACAGAAAACATTAAATAAAAGCGTTCGTAATAAACCTTGCTTGAAAAGATTCATTCTTTCTTATTTCCTTGAATGCTTGTATTTCATCAATCCCGTAAAAGCACGAAGTGCATGAAGTGCGGCGCAACAATCTTTCATATGTTGAACTGATAGGTGGGCATGTTGGTTGCAGCATAAAAAACATTTTTTCAGCTGCTCCTTTTGTATGTGCATTTTACTTCCATATATCTGCATCGATGATTAACATTTTGGAGCTTAAAATGATCATCAACTACGCTACATCAAGACATTTAAGCCGATCTCTTTTTCCTGCGGAAAATTTGTTCCACTTTCTTATTCACAGTTTCACTTTCATCTTCCGTGTGTCTTTGATAATTGAGGGTAATGGTTGTAGCATGTGTGGTCCAAGCAAACATTTTCATCAAACCCGTACTAATCTTTCTTAGGATGACATGTCCATGATATGAATTACATGAATTACGTATTACCGAATGGTAACAATGTAGAATACTCAGATTTAAAGATTTAAAGATTTAAAGGGGTGTATACGGGATTGGTTCCAAACGGAGGGTACATATTTCCGTATACTTCACGGGTTCTGTGGGTCCTATACCGTTTGGATAAAATCCCAGAAATACCCCCATTAAAACGGGTTTTCCTTTCCTGTGCTGTTTCCATATTAGTAGAAATCCCTTATTATAATCTGCTCTAAAGATATTCTATTGCTTTCAATGAAAAAAGGGATAAAATCGTAAATTACACATGCGATTCTTAGCAGGGAAACTAATTTCATATGTGATCGGTATCAATACTACCAAAGAAATGGTATTATTTATCAAACCATTTATCAATCAGACCGAATTTTCATACACTTCTTGTATTCCTACAAAATATTGATGTTTTCTTTAAAAAACACAAAAAGGTGCAAAAATCCCATCAACTTCTTCCCCTTCCAGTTGATTTGAGAATTTCCTCCAACAAAAATAAAAATCAACACCAGTGAAAACCAAGCTTTACTCCAATAAAGCGGGCGCAATACATGATTAAATTTATGGAATAAAAACTTTTCATTCACATTTTGTACTGGGGGTGAAATCGAAAACGGTGGTTGCATATTTAAAGTATAACGTAAATTGCATCTTAAGTGAATGAACGAATGAAATAATATTACAAAAATGTGTTATTTTTTTTATCTAAGATAAAAATAGAACGCATGATAAGTATAATCTTCTTTTTTTATGTTGTTTTTCACCCCCGGTTTTTTAAATTGAACGCAAAAGTGAAATTGACATTTTATAAAAAGTATCTTGAGAACATGGCCGACAAAATATGATTTTAAAAAGATGTTTTTATGAAGACGTTTTTGACCTGGGTAGCTTTAGTAAATAAATTTATTTTATCCGGTAAAGTTTTTTTGGAGTCCTTTATGTGTAGTATGTGTATTTCTAATTGTTATTTTTTCACGATTTGCATAGTTTTATATTTTTTTTGCATCACAGCTCCCTGACTATTTTTAAGCGCTCCAAAGAGTTTCGTCATTTTTTTTATTATTATAACTTATGATGAAACTCGATAGAAATCAAGCTTCGTGTGAATCGTATTATCCTGAAAAATTAAACCTATATTTCTCAAAAACTGCAGGCGGAAATCTTGGGATTATTGATTTTGTAAATGTATACTGTAAGTCACTTTTTCTGAAAGGTCACGAAAGGTCACGAAATGACACAAACGAAGTGCATGGATCGTGGTCTACTTCCAGACCCATTTCTTATTGTTTAAATGAGGGATTCCCACTGCTGACATCAGCACACTGCTGTATAGGTCAATGAGAGGAGCATTGACTCAAACTTAACTTACCCGATAATTCACGTGCTACTTTTATGAAGATCAAACAATACAACAATTCCTTTTCTTGTTTCTCACCTGTTGTTACTGTTCATGCTCATGTGCTGAGATCATCATGATGTCAGATTTTGCTATATTTATAACAACACATTGTCTTTAAACAAAAAGCGATCTCTGTCCACGCCTATTTCTTTTCAAGGATACTTCGTTCAGTGAAAACAGGCCTTTAAGGCCGTTTTCCACTACCAGAAAATTTTCCGCGGACAGGAACGGAAAGAAAATTTTCCGCGGAAAATTTTCCATAAGCTATTTCCACTTGTTTTTAAAAGTTCAGAAAAGTGAAATGGCGAAACTAAGCACAACAACAAAAAAAAATTTATTACTGAGAAATCGTATTATGAGAAATAAACATAAACATAAAAAGAAGATGTGGGTTCGAAAATTATACGAAGAAAGAAAGAAGAAAGGCGAATTTCATTTATTGATTAAAGATATGATGATACACGATCACGCTCTATTTTTTCGATACTTTCGAATGGATCCAACACGATATGAAGAACTACTACAAAAAGTTGCTCCTGTAATAGTGAAATCTTCGGAAAAACGAGATGCCATTAGTCCAAGTGAGCGGTTAAGTGTTACCCTGCGATATCTATTCACAGGTGACTCGCAGACAACTATAGCTGCTAGTTTCCGCATTAGTCCTACTACAGTTGGTCGAATCATTCATGAAACTTCAAGTACGATTTGGGATGTTTTAAGACCTGACTTTTTACCTTGTCCTACAACACAAAATGAATGGAAAGAAATTGCGCTAGAATTCGAAAAAAAATGGCAATTTAACCATTGTTTAGGTGCAATTGATGGTAAGCATGTCATAATGCAAGCCCCAGCTCTATCGGGATCAATGTTTTTCAACTACAAAAAAACTCACTCTATCGTTTTGATGGCCGTATGCGATGCTAATTACAAATTTACTATGGTCGACATCGGCGATTCAGGCAGAAACAGTGATGGGGGAGTTTTTTCAAGTAGTAATCTTGGCATAGCTATCACTGAAGAAAGGTTGGATTTACCTGATCCAGAATCAATATGGAACAGTCAAATTAAATATCCATATGTTTTTGTTGGTGACGAAGCATTCCCTTTAAGAACAAATCTTATGAAGCCTTACCCGAGAGAAGTCTTAAGCTTGAAAGAGCGTATTTTCAACTATAGACTCTCGCGATGCAGACGAATTATAGAAAACACATTTGGTATCCTTGCGTCCCGATTTCGGATTTTCAGAAGATCAATTATAGGAAGGGTGGAGCTTGTTGTTGCAGTTACAAAGGCGGCCGTAGCTTTGCATAATTATTTAATGAACGAAAAAGAATTTGAAACTGCATATCAATACTGTCCACCAGAAATGGTCGATGTGGAAACTCCCACAGGACTTAAGCCTGGCACATGGCGAAATATGGAGATGTCAGGTGGATTATTGTCTTTGCAGGGGCAGCTAGGCTCAAATAACTATTCAAGAAATGCAAAAGTTGTTCGAGAAAATTACAAAGAATTTTTTTCCGTTGGTGATGGACAGGTTCCCTGGCAAGTGGAATTAGTAACAAGTGTACAAAACAACTTTGACAAAAGGCATTGACAGTTAAAGTTTATATCTATAAAAAACGTATGTACATCTAATACAAGGTAAAAACACATGAACAAAACGTTTACTCATTAGCATCTTCATGCATTTCACTAAGGACTTGCATTACTTTTAATCGCGCTAATCGTTTCTTGTTGGTAGAAAGGCTTTTAAAATCCTCAACCAAACTTAAACAAAATAACGTATCAGGATCTTTATCATCTGACAGACGTTCTGCAGGTGTATTTAAATCACGCTGAATTGATGCCAATAACAACTTATCCACATCAGTCATTTCATTTTTTCTTTTCTTGCTTGCTAGCGTAGTATTTGTTTTTGATGTAGCTGATGTCGTCTGGGATACAGCACTGTTTGCTATATCATAGCTTTCATTAACCATTTCAGTAGGAGACTCTGTAACAGCAAAGACAGGAGAGTCTGGTGGTGTAAAAATATCTGGCTTCTGGGGAATGTTACTGACTGTTGGCTTGTTTGTGACAGTGTCCGTTATAAAAAGCATCTCTTTAAAATATTGACATGTGGGCAATGTTGTTTTCCCAGCACCAGATCTTGTTGCTCTTTCTCTCCGTTTCAAGCATTTCCGAAAATTTTCTTTTAATTTTTGCCATTGTGTTTGAGCCTCTTTAGCTGGAAAAAAATGTGATAATATAGAATTTATTTCACTATATATATAAATTTGTTTGATCTTTATTAATAACTTTAAGTGACATTGTGTTAATTTATAAATGTGACTAATAGATCAGAAAAAAAATAAACACTTCACCAGAGTAGTATTATATTCTTACCATTTTTATTTAGTTTTTTAGCTATTTGAACCCAAGCTTGCTGCTTCTTAGGATGTTCTTTAAAGGCTCTACATGAAACGTCCCACAGACATCTATGTCCTGACCTCTTCAATTAAATTCCCAAGAAAATCATTTGCTTCCTCATCTTTCTCTCCCATATTAAGGCTAACAGAAGACATGGATGTCTCTTCAGTCCCTTCGCCTTCATATTGAATTATTTGTTGCTGCTGAGCCTGTGCAGTTGAATGTTGTTGGGAGAAGCTTTGGAGCAGCTGATTTTGAAATACCTGAAAACCATCGCGCAAGCCATCTGCTATCTGTTGATTTTGCATTATAAGTAAATCTTCTTGTGAAATTTCGGCTAAATAACTATTATTCTCCATTATTTACCTTTTAATGTTCCATGATCGCGTTCACTTTCTGAACTGACAGCACTTTTCTGATTTCTCACTCATGAAAGAGATAGCACGAAATTAATACATCTGATTGGTTAATCGAAATGTTTCCGCGTTTTCCGCACCAGACAACACGGAAAAAGTTGAACTCAATTCAACTTTCTACGGAACGGAACGGAACGGAAAATTTTCTGAGCACGTGATGTATACATGGTTTGTACGCATGCTCAGTAACTTTTCCTGTCCGTTCCGTTCCTGTCCGCGGAAAATTTTCTGTAAGTGGAAAACGGCCTTTAAAGTCGGCTTTGTTTTTCAAAATTAATTTTTAAAATTCACTCAAATTCACTCTTCTCCTAAGAACAAAAACGCACTCATAAAGTTCGTCGAAAAGAATACCGGGAATTAAATATGTTCAGAATAGTTAGATATTGAATAAGCCTACAAAATGGCTGACATACCTTCTTCAAAAGTTTAATTGAAATTACTATAAAAAATGAAATTGATGAAATTTTTACTTTTTTATCAAAACTTTATCAAAGTTTATTATATGAATATGTCAATCATTAGATCTCCTCCGTAGGTATGTTTGACCTGATTTTTAATTGAAAATATTCCGAACGTGCTGCAATGCACGGTAGTTCTTAACCTGTATAAAATTCTTTTGGTTGTGTTCATGCATTTTCTCACGAACTTTATTAGAAGCATATGTAGTTCGTGTTGTGAGTCAGGGATTTGTTTTATTTGCAGAACTATATTTTTTTTAGAGTTGTTCTATATTTTTGCTTCTTATTTAACGAGTGGTAGGCACATATTTCAGATGGATGTCCGTTACGCCAGTGTAATCCGAAAATCACAATCAGCTATGAAACTTGTGACAGAAATACCAGTTCGCATGGTCTCCGTGAGAAAACAAACTGGCGAGTTCGACGATTCTGCTTTAAATGTTATACTTCAGAGATTGGATAACAACGGAATGTGTGTTATTGATAACTTTTTGGATATAGAAACAGCTAAAGATGTTGCCAAAGAAACGAACAAGCTACTAGCAGGTGATGGTATATTTCAAGGGACAGATGCACAGCAGAGGACTTATCGAGGAGATAAAGTATATTGGCATCCTTCGAATGATAATTCTATAAGAAGCTATACGATGTTAAACAAAAAAATTGACAACCTGATCAAGGTAATAAATGGAAAGCTTCGACAAAGGCTACGCCAGGCGAACGTAACTCATAAATCCCATTGCCAAGTGTCCTGTTTTCCCACTGGAAGTTTTGGTTATAAAGTACACACAGATAACCCAAACAATAATGGACGATTCTTAACGACGAAATATTTTCCGAATAAAGAGTACACAGTATCTGACGGTGGAATGCATCGGTATTTCTTTAAAACAAACTTGTGTATTGTTAACGTGCCGCCGACGTTTAATCGTTTCGTCATCTATTGGTCGGATAAACGTATACTACATCAAGTGACTGCGTGTAACAATATGGTTTCCTCGTTAACGTCGTGGTATTTCGGTGGATTTAACAAAGACAACAAAAACAGCTCACTTTTTTTCTCACAAAATTCTGAACAAAAATTTGTCGGAGTAGTAGTAAACAATAGGCATGTTGGTATCAAAAGAAAATCCGACGATGAGTGATTTCTTAAGATGTTGGGTTAAGAAAACATTTTTGTAAAGGAGTTAGTTTATAAGAAGTTCTTACAGATTTCATTTCCTCCAAAAATTATGGCCTCAAAAGATTACGACATGCTTGAGAACTGAGACACCAGGCTATGCCTCGTTCCTTCAAATACTTTTTGTAAAAAGAATTTCCCATGTCGTCCCTTCTTCATCAAGTACAACAGCCAGTAATAAACATGCAGCTGCTTCCTTTTCGTGTTCCATTTTGATGAATGGTTACTTTTTTTCGAATTAATTTCTGGTAAAGCAAGCGCACTTTTAACTTTGGGTAACCAATTTTTTTCATGATTTTTCATGATTTATGATATGCCTTAAAGGGAATGTATGATAGAAATATATATAACAAATATTTTGTTTCTGGGAAGTATTTATCAGATTATTATATATATTATTAATTTTTTTAAAAAGAAATGTTCAATAAACATACATAAAAACATGTTCGTATTTTTATTTTAGCTTCATCATCATTGCAGCATGCTCACGTTCGCCATTTTTTTTTCAAATTGTTTTTTTCCAAAATGAGACATTTGTATCACGTGTACATGTGACGTTACAATCTGGCTGATAAACTGTAAACAAACGCGAAGAAAAATGTGTTGACCAGAATATCTAGTGAAAATTCTCTTAAAGGGATTCCTGCGTCCAAAATGATATTTCACTAATCAGATATAATCCATAAAACGAATTCAAAAACATTCCACTTGTTTTTGTTTTTATCTCTAACTAGCAAATTTATTTGCTGAAATACTGGCTGCCATTACATGCTCCCCATTGTTCTTCTTCGGATGATTTTTACAGACTTGCTCCAATTCCCTTAAAACTTGTGACGTAATAAGATAGTGCGAAACTATTCACCGCCAGTGAAAGTCAGGTTAAATTTCCAACCCTGGTGGTGAAAATTACTTTTAAATTCGATGTTTGTAAAATTTCTTCAGCACTCCACGAACAATTTTAAAAACGTTTTCTCCTGAAAATCCAAGGCAAAAACAAATATTGCATCAGTGCGGAACTCCATGGCAGTAACTAAATATGTGTCAATAATGCGTTAGCTGAACTTCATTTTGTAAAATCACCGATGGGAGTAAAAAAGTTAAACCTTGTTTGTACAGAATACGTGAAGGGAGCTTTATGATGCCGAAATATTGAAGCAAACGAGGTAATTAAAAAGCGCGAAAATAAATTAAACACGTGAGCGTGGTATTATTGGTTGTCATAACCAAGAGTGGAAAAAACCTAATATATCTTTTCATACATTACCGAAGGATAAAGTTTTATGTAAGCAGTGGGAAGCGGCTATCAAGCGCACTGGAGGTAACTAAGTAACGGTATTTTGGCCAACTTTGACTATACCATCTTATTGCGTCACAAACAATTTGAGGTCTGGAGCGACTCTGGCGAATCGAGGCGAAGAGATAAGCAAAGATGGCAGAGAAGAGAGAGGGAAACTTGTGTTTTGAGTGAAGGATAATATCAAGGATACTATCAATCGCATTTGGTATAAATGTTTAATAAAACTTTGTTTCTTGGCATAATTAATGTTGATAATGTTCTTCCATTTCTTATTGTTTTGATAATGTTATATTCAGAATTGGAAATTGCTGACGTAATATCAAGGATACTATCAATCGCATTTGGTATAAATGTTTAATAAAACTTTGTTTCTTGGCATAATTAATGTTGATAATGTTCTTCCATTTCTTATTGTTTTGATAATGTTATATTCAGAAATTGGAAATATGCTGACGTCAACACTTTATCAACAATGGAATTTGTATCCAATTTGAACGATTTTCACATCAACATAGGAAATAAATAAACGTACTGACTAAACATCGGAACCACTTGAGACGATCTGAACCGAACTGAGACGAACTGAAAGAGATGAGCTGAGACGAGAAAAAAAAATTAACCCCGTCCTTTCGGCTGCCGGATGTTTCGAATGTCGGTGGGAATCGTCCTAGCAAAGAAGATATTTATTTAAAAAACAAAACAAAAAAAAACTATGTTATTCGAGATGTATAATACCGAATATAAAAAAAAACATTTTAAGGATCTTTTTGTCACGTAATCTGTTGATTGAATTGTGTTTTTATAAACTCAGAATCGAACTACTAACATAAGTCAACTTTGACCCAGCCATGCCGTTTCAGTTTTCAGTCGTTTTAAGACGAAAATTTGGCCATCTTGCTGGATATGCTTTCACTTGTTTGGCCAATCTTTCCTCCTCCATTGGCATCAGGTTTCTACTTCTTGATTATTTATCTTTTATTTCGTCAGCCATTTTGAAAATCGACTTCCTGAACTACAAAACTTTTCCACATAAAATTCATAACTTTTTACCCGTGTGAACCAAGCTTTAGTAAAGAAACAAAAAACAGTTTGTTAAAATTACTTTAGTTTTTTTTTTTTAAAAAAAAATTATTGGTTGTTGCAATTTTTATTTTTATCGAAGGTAAACAACGGAAGACACAGAAAGTCACACAAAATGTACAACAACTACAAATACCTATCGCAGGATAAATTTCTGCTGTGTAAGAGTGGGATGTCCTGTACGGAAATAGCCATGTCAATCACATCGATCATCGTTAACACAGAAGCCACGTTAATTATACTGTCCCAGCGTAAAACGCTATTTACGTGATACAACAATGAAATTAGCGAATGATAATTAGGACAGCATCTTTCGTTGATCACACCTTTATGAGGTTTTATGAGGCGGATAATCTCGCAATTAGTTCACAAGTGTCATTTTATTATTTTGCTCGAAGTAGGGAAGACATAAATTCATCTTCGAGATACTAACTCGAGGTGAGAAAAACATAAATTCTTTTTCGAGTGTTAGAGATTAAAGACGCTCGGTTGGAGAAACGATTGTTAAAAAAGTATTTATTCTTTGCAAATCTCTAGTTAGTAACTCTACAGTGAATTTATTTGAAAATGGAGTACAAATTATTCAAGCGTGTATTTTGCGTGGTAATGAAGACATCGTTTGGCATGTGTTTACATATTTTCCAATTATTTGATTGGTTGATTTTTATAAACAAATATTTTTTCGCACGAAATGAAAAAAAGTTAAAAAGAGTTCAACTACATTTTTGTGAAATGGAATATTTCGCAAAGAAATATATTGCACATGCGCATTACACGAAAATAATGTAGTTTGCTCGAATTTTTTTCTCATTTCGCTAAAACTATTGAGTGGAAATCCGGCTGAAGTCTCATTAGATTATGTTCAATACACCTGGTTTAATACACCTGGTTAATGTAATTCTTCAAACGTTCTCTCGTGGCACGAAGACGCTTCCATCGCTGTCCTCATCGCTGTTTCTCTTCTGATGATTTACAAAATACTTGATTTAATTCATCTTTCTAGCTGTTTAATTTCTTTCCAAATCAATATCTTTTCTCTTCTTTTTGGGACACTGATTATTTTTTCTAAATGTTGGCTGTCTGCAGACCTGAAAAAAACTCCAAAACACTAGTGACCTCTGCAGAAGATATCTAAAATGTCTTTTATGAAATAACACTTAACCATTAAACCAGCTGAGAGTGCGTTGTTTTTTCTCATTGTCCCATATCCACAGAGTTCTGAACGTTCCATTTCTTGTACCTTTTGTTAAATCGAATGGTTTGCTTCTAAACTTTCACTTTTCTCAACACTATAAAAATGCGATATTGGTATCCCAATCAGTAATTACATGTAGCTTATGTAACTTGCCGGATTTCCTCCCTAAAATGGTCCACTATCGCCCTTACCCCGTTGTAAGTGTTGTTCTCAGTTTCCAATTACCATATTTTTATGGTCGACGCTCGGAGTATGTTATGTTCAGCACGTCCATATCTTTAGACACGGCAACTGCGTTAGTATCTTCTAGGCAAACGAGTTGAACAATATTTCTGTGATAACACACAAAGGCAACAGAAGCATCATCAGGTGATGCCGGTGACAATTTTCAAATAATGTTTACGTCATTGACTGCAAATGATACCCCGAATGATTTTCTAACTTCTTCCTTTCTCTAGTACAGTTGAATCTCGATAAGTGGAACCCCGGATAAATGAAACTTTTACTAAGTGGAACCATTTTCGCTGGTCCCTTGGATTTGCTTTAAGAAACCCTTATAATTTCTTCGGATAAGTGGAACCCTCGATAAATGGAACTTTCGTTAAGTGGAACCGTTTTTTTTAAGTCTCATGGGGCAAATTAGCTCTCATAAGTGGAACAACGTCGTTTTCAAAAAACAATTCCGTGTAAATAGACTCTTAAAATTTTCGAATTCAAAAAGTTAGAATCAAAACAAAACATTCGATTTTCAAAAGCTGCACATGTAGAACAATATGGTGTCTGTGTGAAGTCTTAAGAGACGTTTAAGTTCTGCAAGACTTTTGAGAACTTAATTAGAACTTAATAAGAACCTTTGAAACAGTAATATGATTGTTATCCTTTGTTTCCATTTATTACCGATTTTTGACCCAACTTCGGATAAGTGGAACTCCCGCTTAGTGGAACCATTTTCAAATCCTCCCGGTTATATGTCCCCGAAAAGAGGCTTTGAAATAATATAAGGCTACGGCTTATATCTGGGATTTTACAGTATACAGTTTAGTCAGCGGCACTCGGGGGCGACTGACTCTCTTGAAATCGATCATTTTCTTCTTCTTTTTCTCCAACTTATTTGTTAGTCTAACACACTTCTTGTCATCACACGTGGCCGTGTGTTGTCATCACACGTGACTGTGTGTTGTTATTGTTCTCATAATAATATTCATTGTTTTAAAAGGATCACCTGTCTAATAAATTAGCAAGTTCAAGTGGATGAGATGTGAATTAAATGCGCGCGAATATTGTGCAGTCAAATTCCTTCTCCTGCTTTTTTTAGCTAGTGGCTAGAAGTTGTGTAGTTTTTTCCCAAATTAGTTTGTACAATTTTCCTTAAACCGACGGTGTCCCTCGAAGATATATAGAAAGTATATATCTTACATTTTTTCTGGCACGTAAACAAAATGGCGCGTATTGATATGGAAAACAATGAAGTGAGGCATGACAACATTTTATAGATTTTTTATGTATATAAATCAGTTGCACGCACTTCTGTTGACACGTCATTTTTACATGAACAAACAGAAGGCACAATATTGCGTCATCAGAGTAACGGCTGTGATGTCATCAAAACTGTTTTTATTTTGTTTATTAAATATTTTGACAGGATTACAATTTCAGTAATACAACTGATATAAATATTGGTCCTGTTGAAATAGAAACAAAATTTCTTGTCTATTTGTAAGATACACCACTCTTATACATTTATTTTTAATGACTTTGAACTAATCTAACTTTATCATACGTTCTTGACTATCTTTCTTTTTCTTTTTCTTGTTTTTCTTGAAGAAGAAATCGAGAAGAATTTTGGGACTCCATCCGACTCATATACGATTGGCCAATACCAAATCAGCGAAGTCTCGCAAAATGTTACGAACAAAATAAAAATGAAAAGAAAAGAGCATACGGTGAAAGAATCCGAAAATCCGAAATGTTGAATATGGCAGTATCACACCCTTAGTTTTTACATTACAAGGTGGTATGGGGAGAAGAATGTACGACGTTCTACGCCAGTCTGAGTCTTCAAATTGCTAAACAAAGAATGAAAGACAATCAACAGATCTCGTTCGCATTGTTGAAATCCTGTCTGTGCCTGCGTGGGTGTAGATCAATCAAACGAAAGGACAAAATAACATCTTTGTCTGGGAACCATGTTGAGATCGATATGCTGATGAGCAAAATATGAATAAAAATAAAAAAACAATACAAAAAAACGTTATTAATTGGTCAGCGCCGCGAGGCATTTCGAACTACCCAGGGTCTATTTTTAATTTTGTGGGACCCACGAAATTAAAAAAAGAAATTTAGGCAAGAGAATATACAAGCGAAATTACGAAGCTGTTTTCCCCAAAAATTTAGTATTTAGGTGTAAATCAACAAATTAATGATTAATAAAATTTAATAAGGCGCGATTAATAAAAACACGAACCTTACGGCTTGAATGTCAGCGCTTACATAGACTTTGTCCATACATGATATTGGATAAACCTTCACAGTGAGGACATTTTTTGTCCTCACTGTAACATAAATTTGCAATGCTTTCATAGACTCGTGGCACAACAGTTCTAAGCAAGTAGATTTTTTGGGCACATATTTTTCCTAACACACTTTACAGAGAACAATACAGGGAACGATGGATGTTTTCAGTAATATTAGTATTGCTATTTACTTTTTGAAGTAAATCTCTAAAATTATCTACATAATGTTTTATCACCATCACCATACTCTCTTAAGCATCCCTTTCTATTGTTTCTTGGCCATTTCAACATCCACAGCTGTGTCTATTGTTTTCATTTTTTTATATACATGTCAGCTGACTTTTTTTTTCTCTTTTTTTTAAAGAATGATAAAATGCACGAAAAACTGCTTGGCAGGGTTTTCCTAATTTCAAATCAACCTGAATATTAGAGGCCTTTTACATGAGACCCGAAGTGAACTCAAACCGCTTTGAAATGAAAAACTTCCCTTCGATGCATGATGTAATTTTTATTACTGTTTACATGACTTGAAAACTCACTTCGGGTGTAGTTCGGGTGTAGTTTAATTTCAAACCGGTTTGAGATTTCACTTCGGTCAATTTGGCAAAGGCAATCAGTATCCTTATGTTTGGGGTTCACAAGTTAAATCGTCTCCAACTTTACTGTTTGTTTCGCTTCGTATATATACTGAGAAAACACTGCGATGATGTTAATGTCTGGACCAGGTTTACAGTTCTACCGATGGACATCTTGTCCGACATGGAAAAAATAATCTTCAGGCCTGCACGATATCATCCCACATAAAAAATCCACACAAAAATTATTTCACATATAGTTTAAGTATAAAGTTTGCAAATTCCTAAGATTAAGAGTTTTGATGCATGAATCAATATATATAGTATAATAGTAGTACTGTTATTATACGCAGATTATAGGCAGTACATACGAGACGCCTGTCTGCATATCCGGCAGTTTCTTTTGTTTTCTTAGCCTTAAATGACTTGCAGTTAACTTGCTTACTCTTTTATTTTTATTGTAAAGAATAATAAAAATGATTGCATATCTATATATACATTGTATACACTGGAATGTTTTGTGGCTGTGCTGTCAGCTACAAAAATCTGCCAGCCATCCAGAAGCCTAAAAACAAACAGAAACTGCAGCCAGAAAATTGTTGAGCTATTTGGAATAAAAATAAAGTTTTAAAAATTGGAGCTGGTGGTAAAGAAGCTGTGCTACACTTTCACTCTCAAACATCTATCCCCATCTTCATTACAAAGTATACACACCAAACTTAGTTCTGTAATGTATTAAAAACTGTATTAATACACTAAGAATACTTACCTTTTTTGAAATAAAGTTTCTGTCTTCTTCACTCACGTTCGAGAATCGTTATCAACAAACCCGGCACTTTACGCCATTTTTATAACCCGTTTTCTTAGCAAACCAATTAGAGATCGAATTGATGAGTAGGCGATTAAGAAACGGCCAATAACGGATCCCGATACTCGGGAGGGTGTTGTGAAAGGGCGGAATTAACTGCGACATTACACACTGACTGACTGACAGACACGGGAAAATGAAAGATCAGCTGCACCGCGGCGCGGACCAATTATTATAAGTTCAAAATAAAAAAATATTATTTTCTGGCTCGTATAATTCATGATCATGAAGCACACTGAGACTTGCCTGAGTGTTCGAACTCAAAATGCGTGATACCCTGGGTAGTTCGGTATGCCTTTCACGTAATTTTTGTTTTCAGTCTGTATCACCAATGAACTTAGAGTTAACAGAATTCAAAAAGGAACTAGCAATACTAATATAACTGAAAACATCGTTCTCTGTATTGTTCCCTGTTAAGTGCATGAGGAAAAAGATTGTGCCCAAAAATCAATTTGCTACATGTTTAGAACTGTTGAGCCATGGGTCTATGAAAGCATTGCAAATTTATGTTACCACAAAAGACGTCCTAAGTGTGAAGGTTTATCCAATTTCAAATCATGTATGAACGAAGTCTAAGTTTGCGCTGACTTTCAAGCCGTAAGGCTCTTGTTTATTATTTATCCGCTTTCTTTTAGCATACTTATCGCATGTATGTATTTACGGTAAATCGGAAACCGTAGGGGTATATGTATATAAAATAGAAAGAAAAAAAAAAGGATACAGAAACCTTTAATGTAAACATTTGACACAATGCAATGGTTTCCCCTTACTAATACACATAAAGATACAACACTGTTGCTACATTGGTCTCTTTAACAACTATTTCGTTTAGGAATCACGAGCAGGGCTTAAAACTCTTATCGTATTAATATATTAGATTAGCTTAAAAGTGAATGGCTCTGTAAGAATTGTAACAATTTAGTAATAAAAGAGTTCGGTAATATACGCAAATTAATTTGAGAAATTTCACCGACTGATTTAAAAGTATTTATACATTTATTTATTAACTAGTGTAGCGTGTAAAAACATTTTACAGTTTTTCTCCATAAGTTGTTTTTACACGCAATACTGCCATGATAAGTCTGTGTATATACAAAAATTGTTGTGTTTCTCCATGTTGGAATTATATCATATTTAACACAAAATTGATCATTCAAAGAATGCTATTAATCCCTACTTTTCAGTGCTATCTGGCCTATTTAGAGATTTCTAAAGTTGTACAGGTAAACTAAAAGCTGAAATTCAAATGTTCAGAGATTTAGAAATGAGACAATACAACGTATACTCCTACCTAACCAATGTATACTCTTACCTAACCACGATTAAACTTCTGATACATAAGAAAATACCTTAACTAAAGCTAACAAAAACAATACCTTCTCAGACGTTTTTATCTTTCAAATCTTTATTCTGCTATGCATTGTGGAAATGTCAAAACCCAAAACTCCACTTGTGCATCATGATACAAAAACCATGTATATATGTATATAACCATGATTTACACATTCTTCTTCTTGTACATTCATCTATACTATTCAATTTTCTAATCTAAAACAAAAAGATATCGATCAAACACTATCAAAACAATATAATAATGATCTTGCTACCCTCGTTTCCCTAATAGCGAACCTTAATAATAACAATCCACATACTACAATGAAATACCAAATAAACTGCTAGCTACACATTTCGGAATAGTAGTCAAAACTAACTGATACGAAAAAGCTACGTTCAAACACATTTAAAAAATAAACATCTGTAGAAAATGATGAACTGATAACACGAACACATAACAGGTCTACATCGACTATCTCGTCGGATAGAATAGTTACTGATACCGATCAATGTTGTTATTCTTTATTACTGAACTTAAAGCGTTGAATAAAAAAATAAAACAAAAACAAAAAATTTTACACACAGCGTCTTCATTCTCAATAAGAAATGAACGTTGAGAAAATTTGATGAACTTTCGAACGCAAAAAAACATTGCATTAGACAAGACCACTAGACAAACAACCCGGTGTTCGACCTATCGGCGTTGGTGAAGTCTTGCGCAGAATCTGTGGGAAAACTGTTATGTCAGTGATTAAGAAGGATATAATCACATCAAGCAGCAGAGTTCAAATGTGTGCCGGGCAAAAAGCAGGCGGAGAAGCTGCAATCTACGCAATGAGGAGGGTTTTCGAAACTGAAGAAGCAGAGGCAGTACTCTTGATAGATGCAGCAAACGCGTTCAACAACATAAATCGTCAAGCTTTTCTGCACAACGTAAAAATGATATGCCCAGTATTCGCAAATTATGTCATCAATTGCTACCGAACACCTGCTAAGCTGTTTGTCATCGGAGGAATCGAGTTGAGTTCAAAAGAAGGAACTACACAAGGTGATCCAATCGGCATGGCAGTGTATGCGACAGGAACAACGCCTCTCCTTGTCGAATTGATATCAGCCATTGCAGATCATGACGAGATGGCTGCATTTGCGGATGATATAACAGCTACGGGGAAATGTGAGTCACTACGAGAATGGTGGGATAGCATTACAACTGTAGGTCCCCATTTCGGATACTATCCTCAACCCAAAAAATCATGATTGATTGTTAAAGAACATCATTTACCGAAAGCCATAGAAGTCTTTCAAGATACAGACATAAAAATAACAACTGAAGGTGAACGACATCTTGGTGCTGTGATTGGAAGTCTAGAATACCAAGAAAAATATTGCAAAAGCTTGGTGGAAAAATGGTCGGAAGGGTTGTCCCTTCTTTCTAGAATAGCAGTGACACAACCACAAGCTGCTTACTCATGTTATGTCAGTGGTTATCAACATAAATTTTCCTACTTCATTAGGACAATACCGGGTTTTGAGAGGTACCTCCAACCGATTGAAGAAATCATTTGGCATCAGTTCATACCAGCAATCACGGGAGATAAGACCATCAACAACAACGAGCGGATCTGTTAGCATTGCCTCAACGTTTGGGAGGCCTTGGGCTCAAAAATCTATGCGAAATTGCCCCAATTGAGCACGACAACTCTAAAGCTGTGACACGGCAGTTACAAAACAAGATACTAGGAATGAATGATGAAGAAATTGGGAAAAGTGTAGCTACTATCAAAAACGAAAGACGACAAAAAATAAAGAAAAGTTGGAAGAAATTAGAACGGACATGAGTGACGATCAGAAGAGAACGAACGAAGCCAACTCAATGGACGGAGCGTCAAATTGGCTAACAAACTTGCCAATTAAAGATTTGGGTTACGAACTCAACAAAGAGCAATTTCAAGACTCCATACGCATCAGATACAACTGGTCACTACCTCGACTACCTAGCGAATGCGTATGCGGAAGCCGATTCGACATCACACATGCGCTGTCATGCAAGAAAGGAGGCTTCGTTACATTAAGGCATAACGAGATCCGTGATCTGACATCCGTTATGCTAGACGAAGTATGCCAGAATGTTCGAAAAGAACCAAGAATGTTGGAAATGGACGGTGAACATCTTTCACAGCGCAGCGCTAACAGAAGCCAAGAAGCACGACTTGACATCAGTGCAACGGGATTCTGGACTCCTGGACAAAGAGCATTTTTTGATATAAGGGTCTTTGACCTAAACGCTCGGAGGTACAGGGGTCTGGATCCTGAAAAATGCTTCAAAAGAAACGAGTGTGAAAAGAAGAGGCACTACAACGAACGGGTGACAAACGTAGAGAATGGCACATTCATACCCCTGGTATTTTAAACAAGTGGCGGCATGGGACGCGAATGTAAAACATTTTATAAACGGCTTTCAGAAATGATAGCAGAGAAGAGAGGCGAAACAGAACAGAGAGTTAAGGACTTTATAAGAACAAAACACTCGTACAGTCTTTTAAGATCAACATTGTTGTGAGGTTCACGCTCGCTTAGAACCGAACACAACCTAAATGACATTCGCCTAGCCAACGCGATTTCAAAGGTTAGAAGCACCGATTAAAGATAATGTTTAAATAAGAGTTTATCTGAACTCTGAAAAGAAAAGCTGTTTATATATCTAATGGAATGGAAAGAAATAACTTGTAAAATCTTTGAAAAAAGAAAAATACGGTACGTCTATGCAAAAAAACAACAACAACAACAACATTGCGTTCTCCTCCGGGTGGTTTCATGTCTTCCTTTAGGCACAACACTCCATGAAGTAATAAAAACCCGTAAGATGGAGCTAGAGATTCCCCTAATGGGAGATTCCCCCTATACTTATACGGAAAAAATAAACATCCATTGACGAACTTCCCGATAAAATTTTCCTAAAGTTCTTTCTTTCAAAGTTAGGTAAGAAAAAAGCAAGATTTAGTATTAGTATAAGAAGATGTGTTTACCCAAGATAGCCTCTTTAGTTCTGAAAGAACTGTTATCAATGAGGGTCCTGCGTAGGAGGTCCTACAGCATATAAATCGCAAGTATCCCTCAACCGTTAAAGAAGTCAAATTCGGGTTTAGAACAAGTGGAATACCGTAATATCCCGGTTATAGTCCGGGACTACATGACCAAAGGCTAACAAAAGGTTAAGAAAATAAGGAGACAGAAGAATACTCATGAATGCCAAATCAAATCATATATATTTTTCTTCCTACATAGGTTACAAATTAATCGTGACATAATTCCAAAGATAAATTTTCTCAAAAGGAACAGACTTGTAGTCGACAGTTGCAACGTTCCCTAAAGCCGGTTTTCCACTAGAATGTTTTGTGCAGAGCGACTATTGTTTTCTCCACGTGATCACTTATTGAGCCATTTGATTGGCTTGCAGAATATTCCGCGGGGGAAAAGTTGCGACTTGATCCTACTTTTCCGCGGAGGCTTTTGGTGGAATTTACTAAAAAACAAAAGCCGCTAGACTGCATGCGGAATATACCGCCTAATGTAAAACCGACTCAAACTCCCTAGAGTCTATTCTACACGGAGTGAATTTTCCCTAATAATAAAAAGGGGGAAAAACAATCGTGATTAGTTGTAAATATACACTTTTTTATATACAAATAACAGTAAGAACAGGAACGTGTGGTCACTTTATGACAAAACATTGCGACGGTGTGTGTCAACGTATGTTTCATGCGAGAGTGAGGAATTTTCCAAATCACATAGAATGAGAATTTAAGAAGCGTTATGCAAGAATATTATAAATAATGCAAACGCATGGACGAATATCGAAAATTACTGTACATATTAAAAGGTAAAATTTTTAAAACAAGTATAACCTGAAAAGATACAAATAAATTCACAAATTCTTTGTGCGACTGCGGGTACTTCTTCGCTTTGGAAATGGTTCGGGGATATCCTCGTCAGTTTTGAGGTCATCACGACTCCTTTTGGTAGAGGCATCTTTTTGGGGAACAGCTCTTCCTCTTCTTGGACGCATACTCTGAACAGGAGCGGCAGCGGTGACTTCATCCACTTCAACCTCTTGTCGTTTTCGCGTGTTACGAGTTGGACGCTTTTCAAGCAATTTCTCTTCAACAGATATAGGAGTATCGACATCGCAAACCTCTGCAGGAGCAGCGGTAGTGATGTCTATTACATCAACCTCTTGTCGTTTTCGCGTGTTACGAGTTGGACGCTTTTCAAGCAATTTCTCTTCAACAGATATAAGAGTATCAAAGACGGCAACTTTTTCATGGCGCGAATTAGACCGTGCTTCAGTGCGTTTGGACACCCGCCTTGGTGGAATTGAAATTTCAATGATGTTCACATCTTCATTACCAACTCCATTTACCGTTGCATGTGACTCCTCGCTGGTTTTCATAGCGGCGCTTCTGTTACGAGCGTTTCGGCGTGGCTTTAAGTCAACACCTTTTGTTGTGTTTGGTGCAACCTTTGTAGAACCAGTTTGAGGTTTTTGAAGAGCTTTTCCTTTTCGATGTCGTGTAGTTGGTGAAGGATCAATCTCCTTGTCAAGGCAGATTTCAGTAAGCTTATTCTCTAAATTGCTTGGAGATGGCTGTTTCCGACTTCGTGTTTGTTTTGTTATCCTCTCACAAATCATTTGAACGTGCAACGTTTCGTCAGTTCGCAAATGCTCTGCTTCATCCAAATTGCCGCCGGACACTACTCTTTCTCCTTCTCTTTCAAGTGTCTTCGTCATTCGTTGCCTTTTTGTTCGTAAAGGAGCCTCTGAGTCGCTTACTTGCTCCACAGCAGGACGTCCGCCAAGAACACGTTTGGACGGCTTTTCATGATTCTTGAGTTCAGGATGGTTTTCAAAGCCTGTGGTGGTTTCCGCCACATGCAAATTCTCATTGTCAGTAGGACATCGGGCCTTTCTTAACCGAGTCTGCCGTTTGGCTTTAGCTTCAACTGGCGATGTAACTTCCTACAACAAACAGAATAATAATATTTTTAGATTAAAAAACTTTCCAAAATTTCAAGAAACATCCAGTCTAGTGATACCTACCTCATTTTCAGTGATGGTTTCTAAAACTTGCTTAAGGGTCATTGTATGCTTGGCTGGAATGTTAGAAAACTGATCATCACCTTCTTCCAGCACATGGCTAACTGTCATACCCCTGGTTGACTTCGTTTTTTGACAGCGGGAACTTCTTGTATTTCGATTCTGCTTGGTCTTGTCGGGTTGTTCGACAGGAACTGCAGCCATGCCCTTCGCAGAAGTCCTACTCCTCAATCTTCTGCCTTGAGTGTTGATCGGCTCAATGTTGTTTACAACGTTTTCTTCAATGTCAACTTTATCTTCCAAAACGGAATTCCCTTTGTTATTCAAATTGGCAATAAAGTCTCCATCTCGACTATAGTTTCTTCCTCTGCGTGAATGCGCGTCTAAGGGACTCATTAGCACCGCAGCTCCACAAGTAAGACCAGCCACGATATTTAAACTACTTTTCTTATCGACAACAGATTCATCTTTGGGCATTGACATCTCATCGTTACTATGTACGGGTTTAGGACTAGAAGACAATTGGACTTCACCGGAGACATTAGGGGATTCACGTCCCGTTATCCTTTTCTCAGTAGCAGGAGTTTTGAACATTTTTTGCATGGCTTCCTCATCAACAACTTCGCCAGACTTATTGACTTTCTTTTGTGCGATTGGTGTCTTAAAGAGAAGCTGCATACCTTTATCCTCAATCTCGATACCTTCAATAACATTAGATGATACGTCATTAACTGGAGTTTTCGAAGAAGATGCTCTTGTTGTCCTTTTCTCAGTAGCTGGAGTTTCGATCATTTTTTGCATGGCTTCCTCATCAACAACTTCGCCAGACTTATTGACTTTCTTTTGTGCGATTGGTGTCTTAAAGAGAAGCTGCATACTTTCATCCTCAATCTCGATAACTTCAATAACATTGGATGACACGTCATTAACTGGAGTTTTCGAAGAAGACGCTCTTGTTGTTCTTTTCTCAGTAGCTGGAGTTTCGATCATTTTTTGCATGGCTTCCTCATCAACAACTTCGCCAGACTTATTGACTTTCTTTTGTGCGATTGGTGTCTTAAAGAGAAGCTGCATACTTTCATCCTCAATCTTGATACCTTCAATAACATTGGATGACACGTCATTAACTGGAGTTTTCGAAGAAGATGCTCTTGTTGTCCTTTTCTCAGTAGCTGGAGTTTCGATCATTTTTTGCATGGCTTCCTCATCAACAACTTCGCCAGACTTATTGACTTTCTTTTGTGCGATTGGTGTCTTAAAGAGAAGCTGCATACTTTCATCCTCAATCTCGATACCTTCAATAACATTGGATGACACGTCATTAACTGGAGTTTTCGAAGAAGATGCTCTTGTTGTCCTTTTCTCAGTAGCTGGAGTTTCGATCATTTTTTGCATGGCTTCCTCATCAACAACTTCGCCAGACTTATTGACTTTCTTTTGTGCGATTGGTGTCTTAAAGAGCAGCTGCATACTTTCATCCTCAATCTCGATACCTTCAATAACATTGGATGACACGTCATTAACTGAAGTTGTCAAAGAAGATGCAAATCTTGTCCTTTTCTCAGCAGCTGGAGTTTTTAACATTCTCTGTATGACTTCTTCATCAACAGTTTCGGTATATTCACTTTCACTTTTCTTTTTTGCGATCGGAGTCTTAAAGAGAAGTTGCATACTCCTCCCCTCAATCTCAATACGTTCACATACAACAGATAAAGCATCATCATAATTAGTTTTCTGGGCAGTTGATGGTTTGAATATCCCCTGTATGGCTTCTGCATCAAAATTGTCACTAGATTTATTAAGTTGTTTCTTCCGAGTTGCTGGGGTTTCAAATCTGGAGAATGCACCTTCATCATTGTCAACAGCACTTGGCGTTTGATATGCAGCAGTTTCAACAACACCATCTAGATGAAAAGAAGTAGTTAATTATTACCTCAATCTAGATCAGACTTATATCAAACATTATATTCGTCCATACCTGGCATGATTGGTTTCTTATAGGGAGTACTGTCACGTCTGGCTCTCTTCCTTGCAGGAAAACCAACTTTAGCCTAAAAATTTATTTGCAGAATGAGGATTAGTGGAAAATAATCAAATGTTACAAAGTATTACAAAATAAGAATTGATTGTTACCTCGGTAATTAATCCACTGAACGTAAATAAAGTAGAATCAATGTCAGGTTTGTTGATTTTAGGAAAGTGTCTTTTAGCTTTCAATATTGGTCTTATCAAGTTCACAGGGATAGGGGCAACATTATCTTTTCCAGCGTGAATGATATTCTTCAAAGGATTCTGTGTCTTCTTCTTAGTCTCCTTCAGCTTAATACCAGCTTCAATATCTTTCCGCAAAGGAGTCTGCATCTTCTTCTTAGTCTCCATCAGCTTAATTCCAGCTTCAATATCTTTCCGCAAAGGAGTCTGCATCTTCTTCTTAGTCTCCCTAAGCTTAATTCCAGCTTCAATATCTTTCTTCAAGGCAGTCTGCATCTTCTTCTTAGTCTCCTTCAGCTTAATTCCAGCTTCAATATCTTTCCGCAAGGGAGTCTGCATCTTCTTCTTAGTCTCCTTCAGCTTAATTCCAGCTTCAATTTCTTTCTGCAAAGGAGTCTGCATCTTCTTCTTAGTCTCCCTAAGCTTAATTCCAGCTTCAATATCTTTCTTCAAGGGAGTCTGCATCTTCTTCTTAGTCTCCCTAAGCTTAATTCCAGCTTCAATTTCTTTCCGCAAAGAAGTCTGCATCTTCTTCTTAGTCTCCCTAAGCTTAATTCCAGCTTCAATATCTTTCTTCAAGGGAGTCTGCATCTTCTTCTTAGTCTCCTTCAGCTTAATTCCAGCTTCAATATCTTTCCGCAAAGGAGTCTGCATCTTCTTCTTAGTCTTCTGCAGCTTAATTCCAGCTTGAATATCTTTCTTCAGGGGAGTCTGCATCTTTTTCTTAGTTTCTTTCAGCTTAATTCCAGCTTCAATATCTTTCCGCAAAGGAGTCTGCATCTTCTTCTTAGTCTCCTTCAGCTTAATTCCAGCTTGAATGTCTTTCTTCAGGGGAGTCTGCATCTTTTTCTTAGTTTCTTTCAGCTTAACTCCAGTTTGAATGTCTTTCTTCAAAGGAGTTTGCAATCTTTTCTTGGTCTGCTTCAGCTTAATTCCAGCTTGAATGTCTTTCTTTAAAGGAGTCTGCAATCTTTTCTTGGTCTGCTTCAGCTTTATTCCAGCTTGAATATCTTTCTTCAAAGGAGTTTGTAGTTTTTTCTTGGTCTGCTTCAGTGAAACTCCTGATTCAATATCTTTCTTTAAAGGAGTCTGCATCCTCTTCTTGGTTTCCTTCAGCTTAATGCCAGCTTGAATGTCTTTCTTCAGAGGAGTTTGTAATTTCTTCAGTGTTTTTCTAAGCTGATGACCTAAAACAAATAATTACAGAATTCGGCTTGTTACTCGCAAATTTGACCCTGACCCTGAATATGGGGTTGCTTATAATTATAATTTCTCTGGGAAATTCTAAAATTTGGTTTCTAAAAACAAATCGTAACAATCTAAAACACATCTGCAGAACCTATTACAGTTTTCATGAAAGTCATTATACCTTTAGGGAATAAAATGTGTGAGAATATATGAGTGCAGAATTTGAGTGTGCGAATTTGGGTAAAACTTGTACTAATTATTTCCACACAAACACCCAAAACTAGCAATTTGCACTAAACCTAAAAAATGCAAAGTAGAAAGAGCTTAAAATCATACTTAAAATCATACTAATAAATTCTGCATTTCCTAGGCATATACTTTGATTCACATTAATTAATTCCACAATCTTTTTTGGTTCACATAATTTATTCTGCACTTTTTTATTGCCTTAAAGGAAATAGTATATCTGATGCTGATTTCACTTGTGGATCTGCACTGTAAAAACATGCCACTTGAAAACAGCCTTCCCCAAGTCTAAATTAATTCATTTGTTCAGGAATATATAAAAGTTTTGACTTTCAATTTATGGTTTCATTTATGATGATTATGAATGATTTGTTAAAAAATGTCTTAGGATTGACATTAATTTTCTTGACAATGAACAAACATTTTTATTTAAATCAGTCAAAGGAGAATGTTCTTGGGTTTCAGGTATCAAATATATTGTGGGAACAGACTATACCTTTTCTTATTTGATTCCTCAATGGTGTATTAAATCCTTTCTTTAAAGTTCGCCGTAGCAATGGCTTTGTCTGGATGGCTTTTCTGAGTGGAGTTTTCAACACCCTTCTCTTTTCAGATGACTTTTTATTATTGACATAACCATCAACAGATTCTGTTGTATTTGTTAACTGCATTGGAACAATTGGAGATGGCTCGAAATCTTTCTCATCTGAAGCAATACCGACTACTTCTGCTTGCAACGGAGATGGGAGAATTTTATTGATTGATGGTGAATCAGCAAAGACATCAAGAATGGAATGACCAACATTATTCATAGCTTCAGGAGTTAAAAGCTGAGATTCAGTGTCTTCTTCTGCAATAGGGACAGTGGAGAGTTGTGTTCCAACAGAGTATCGCTTTTTAGTTGAAAAAGACAAGGCATGTTGAAGCAATGGTTCTGATTTTTTTCTGGTATCGAGATTCAGAGGGCTTTCACCTCTTCGGACAGGTGTACTTGGTGGAAGTGTTTTATCAAAATATTCTGGACTAAGATCCATTCCAAAAGATACTCGCTTTCTTTGTGTTGACTTCCTTAGGATAGATCTTGGTGTTTTTCTTGCGTTGTCTTTTGGGGTATTATTTTCTTTATCAATAATTCTAGGAGATCGCCTAAGCAAAGGTGCATCTATTAACATTGGTGATGCAACAGGTTCAACTTCTTCTTTTACATTATCTGAATGACGTCTAAGATGTTTAATACTATTTTTTAGTGAATTTAGTTGCTCTGGAGTACGAGGACTATTCCCAAGAGGTGTCTAAACAATGGAAGGAACAGTTTAAAGGAAAAATTTGAGGTTTGTACAGGTGATGCTGAGACTGTTATTACCTTTGAGATAGACCTTTTCTTTGGAGTAATTTGTTTCTCTGGGGTTTTGGTATACTCAAATCGAAACTGACGGTCTGATATTGAAAACACATCTTTATGCAACAATTCTACTGTCTGTTCAAACAATTTTTGATTAACACGAGTTGGCAAGACTTCAGATAGATTTTCCAATAATACCTAAAGAAAATAAAGTTTCCATAAATTTGAAATAAAGGATTTTAAGCATTATGCAGGAATTTTTTTCTCTCGATCATATCTAATGGAACTATATCCAATAGTTCTTTTAATCTGTCCTACACAGAAATCACTCATACAATCAGCAGTTACACAGAGATCCTTCTACGAACATGGTCATTCAACCCCCTTAAAATCTCTAGAAGTTAAATACCGAACCACCCCACTCTCATTCCTGATTTAAAATACACTAAAATTGTCATGTAATAAAATCACTGCTTTGGGTAGTGTCTAACTTCCAGACACATTTCATATTTGTAATACTAAAGTAAACTTGGAAAACAATATACAGTGAACTCCTGGTAACTCGAACATCAGATAACTCGAACTTTTATTATCTCGAACTATTTTCTTCGATCCCTTGAACCACCTTATTGAATACTTCCTTATAAAAATCACTTGTTAACTCGAACCCAGGATAACTCAAACATTTGTTATCTCAAACCATTTTTAAGTCTCCCTTCAGCTAATTTCTTCGTATAACTCAAACTTTTTTCTTGGGAAAAGGAATTCGAGACTTGTTAAATTACAAAATTTAAATTTTATTTCATTTTTATTAATTTTTTGCTTAAGACAGACATATATTTTGCCTGTCCAGATAAAGTCAGTAAGTAAGATATACAAAGCTTTTTTCCAATGAATGTTAATATTGCGACATTATATTGTTATGATCTTTACTGAAGAAAGAATCGTCTTAACTCAAACTAATATCTTATTTTTGCCAGAATTCGACTTAACGGGAGATTCGCTTAACTTGCACATTTGTGATGTTGAACTATTTCCTCTGGTCCCTAGGAGGTTCAAGTTACCGAAAGTTCACTGTATATGCAACCTGATGATACAGTTTAGTAAAGTGTTTATACCACTTTTGAGGGAGAATAAATTATAAAGGCAAAAGTTGATATTCGCTGGAGTTGATTAGTTAAGCAATAAAAAGTAAGTGCATGACTTGTAATTTGCTGAAAAACAAGATTTCTTACCTTGCCATTATTCTGAATAAGCAGATGACAATGTTCTTGAGCTACATGAGCTAACTGGACTCTTACATCGACAGATTGATCTCTAAAATTTTACCAATAAATCATTAAGTTCAAATAACAAGTCATCAACAAGAACCTTTTTAAAATAAAGAAATGAGATTATTATGATATAAGATTATATGATAATAAGTAATTTCCTTGATGGCAACAAATTTCACATGACAAAAATTTTGAGTCTTAATATCCTTGGAATACACTAATGTTCATGCTTTCAAAACAGGCTAATCCTAGAGTCTTATTAGGTTGACATATCTTGACATGTTTAATGCTGGTGGTAAAGATGATACCTTTGGCCCTTCAATTGCGTTAATTTTATGTCATACTTATGTCATAACTCGCGTTAATCTATGGATGGAATTTTGCAATCAGATGTCAAGAAGAAATAAAATAAAATCATGACAAAGTAATTGTACATGTCTTTTCAGCGTGATCTGTGATTCTCAGCATGACATTGCTGCCTTGTTAGCAACACAAAGCCAATAACTATCTTTTCAACAATCCTACTTAAAGGCTTGGGAACACAGTGTGTGCTTCTTATAGGGGCTATGGCACGAATCAAGTGATTGTTACGTTTGTTTACTTTTTTTTACCGTCAGCCATACTATTATCGCATCTCTTGCCTCAAATTGATTTTTGGTGCTATCATAACATAAATCTTAAGATCACATGATTCATCCTGTAGTTCCTTTAAGGTTTGCTGCTGCAAACACATGTGATCATTGGTTCCGTAGCAACAAAACAACATGGTGCTTAGAAAGTGACACATAAATTTTAGTCAGGGAATGCAGTTTTACGGGCATTTAAGGGTAGGCCTGGCAGTGGTGGAACAAAAGGCTTGCCGATTGCCTGGGACAAGTTATTTTCTAGTTGGGTAAGTAAAAATCTTCCTTACGTGCCTGATCGTGCTAGTGGAAATTTTGAGAAATATTAACTACGTTTTTATTTATTATAGAAATTTATAAATCATCAAATTGTAGATAATTATTGTTACTTATAAATGATATCACAATATACCCTCAATGACTAGTACATTTGCCATATTGAAAATAAAGTTGAATGGTAGACAGCATAGCAGAAATATATGATCGTACAAACATAGAATTACACTTCAGAATTTGATTTCCAATGGTTAATACAAACAGCTGCCGGGCATCTTCGCTGTGGGTAAAGAAAATCATAGGGAGAAAAATCAGTGTTCTTCTAAGGGTACCAATTTTAATACATCATATAAAGGATTAGTAACTTTTTTCAACAAGAAAATTCCACAAATCACTTTTCAAAAGTTAAATGGAATGCTGAAAAATGGTTTTTAAAGAATATAGTTAGTAAAGTCAGTAGCAGTTGTTAAGAGGAAGTTTTATAGAAAGTGCTTAAATTTTGAGCAAGTGAAAATTCAATTGAGCAAGCAAAATTTGTAAACATTTGCATGATGCACAAGCCTTGAAATTCTTATGTTCCAACACTGGTTGGACAGTATGCCTTGATGCGCCTTTTCACAAGAATAAACAATTTTTTCTCATTATTTCGAGGCGAGACTATTTTGTCTTTTCCATCCGAAAAACTATTAAACAAACTACTAACCATATGGGGAAAATTTTTTTGGTCCCACTTAAGAAATTACAATGTTTCATAATTCAAATTGTCTACTGCATGGGTGGCAGTGTACCCTTTTTGTGGTTCTTTAGAGTAAGAATTAGAAGGGTAAGTTAACTGCCGGTTATTTGGATAAAAAAACAAAATAAATTGCCGGTCACGTAGACACAGTGTATAAATCATTTCCTTTAATCCTTTTGTTAATTTTCATATTTGAAAGTCTAATCGTATTATATTAATACCATTTAGTTTTAAGCCCTGGTCACGAGTTAAAAAATTTGTTTTAAGAGACAGATGTAGCAACGGTTTTGTATCCCTATGCGTATTATTATAGGGGAAACCATTCCATTGCGCCAAATGTTTACTATTCCGTTTGTTGACGAAGTAATAATAAGACGGTGTCGCTCGCTGTCCATATTCAGCCTGTGTCCTCTTAGTCACACTGAGAATTCAAGAAACATTAAATCAAAGAATTAGTAACGAAAAGTACCATCTTGTAGAGCTCAAAATTCTGATCAAGAAAATGTATAGGATCATGTCTCTACGACAAACCGTTGCAGAGATATCCTTGATCAAAGTCCCTAAATATTGCCCAAATCTTTTTGTCACCCCATTGCCAATGTCACAGACCCCAAAAATCATCAGTTATTCCTATTGGTTCTCAAGATAATTTTTTGGGTCACAATGCATCGGTTTCAGATTGACGTAGCACAAGAAAAAATAATTTGTGTGATCTTACGTTGCTGACTCCTTGATCTCTTTCACTATTCACGTCTACCATTTTGCGTGACAGACAAACAAACAGACAGATATAATATATCTATATATATTAATATATAGGATAAAAAGAAAAAGAAAGATAGTCAATATATTCAAGTTAGACTAGTTAAAGACAATGTGTTGTTATAAATATAGCTAAATCTGACATCATGATGATCTTGGCACATGAACATGAACAACAGGTGAGAGGCAAGAAAAGGAATTGTTGTATTGTTTGATCTTCATAAAAGTAGCACGTCAATTATCTTTGGTCATAAATATAATCTACAATTTTGGTTGCTTTTGTTGCTTGTTTATAAAAAAATAACTTTATAAGTATGAAATTGCCGTGTATATCTTACAATTAGACAAGGAGGTATATTTTTGCTTCAGTTTTATAATTTTGGATTGTCTTTATGATACACTAATAAGTTAATTACAGAAGTAGTGGCATGCAGAGAGGAGGGTTTTTTATTCATGAGTTCTTTTTCTAATATGCCCGGGTAAAGCCATAAAGAAAATATTATGCTTCTGCGAAGGAATGGATTTTTACATGATGGAAACACAAAAGATTTTCGTGTACAGGTTTATGTTATATGAAGTTATTATTAAACATCTTTTGTATTCTATGCAATTTGTTTAGACATATGCGATAGTACTGGACATGAAAATGCCCCTGTTGTTCCAAAGCCAGACTATTGTATTACACATATATATACATAACACCGATTTGGTATGGATGCTTTATGTCTATGTTGACACAGTTTTTGTTTAGGGAATTCTTCAAGGAAGTCAGAAAGTCATGTGGTGTGACTTTTGTTTAGTTAAGTCAAATGAAATTGGTGTATAATCATTGAGGGGAAAACAGCGTGATCAAACGTCCAAAAACAATTTTTTATGCGAGTCATGGAAAATAAATTCAGGTGAGTGTTCTGTTTTCCCCCAAAATGACGTCATGCCCAGCTGAAAAATTAAAAAACGCAGGAGGTGCCGCTTTATTAAAGAGGAGAAGAAATGTAAGCTAATACTATTGAGTCCAAACCTTCCAAAAACAATCTTTTTTTTGTTGCGTCCAATCGGAAATTCAGGGCCATCGACACCACTTCTTTTTATTACAACTATTTTCCCTGTAATATCGTTCATTTTTCTACAATAATATTCGTATACCCCTTGTTGTTCCCTTTCGCCACATTTGGCGCGTGAAATTATTACAAGTAAACAACGTTCAAATTTTTTTATCGCGTAGCGCCTTTGTCCACAATTGGTTCAAATTTTCTTGATCGTTAAAGTTGATTGGACAAAATTTCTTGCTTTCTACAGAATATCTGTTTTACAGAATACCTCGATGCAAATAAGATTTTTTGATTTTACAAACAATGTTAAAGTAACATGGCAAGGATAGTTGTGAAAAAAACAACACAATTCAAAATGCTAAATCTAGGAAGTACATATTGTTTCAGGTACTTTGTTTTAAGTACCGAGCCACTCAGAGAGAAGTAAAGATATGCACTTTTTTCTGCCACAATATAAGTAACGTATTTTTTTAGAGCTATAGACGACTAGAGATAGAAAAAGAGCGCTGCGCTCTTGGACCTTTGTCTCCCGGGACAAGCTGGGATCCCCCAGCTAGTAAAAGTAGAGAAAGTAGAGAAAGTAGAAAAGGTTTTACCTTAAAAGGACATAAATTTTCGCGGAATTAATTGATATACCGTAAGGGCATCTATTCTCGGCACATTAACTTCGGTATTTAACATGTGAAAAAGGAAAACCTAACCACGTTCAAAATGATGTAAGATATGAAATACAATATCAAAACAACAGTAATAAATATAAAAATATTTCTTTCCTTTGAAGATTAGATAAACGGAGGTGAAAAGGAATGCCCAGAGAATCTATTTTCGACATGATAACAAACAAACTCTGATAAGTAGCAGCTGCTTATTAAAAACTTGACAAGAATATATTCTCGCACCGGCCGGCCGGGGAATGGAAAAAACACCGCTATAGTGCTATAGTCATGGTTTGAAGTCACATGGCCAATCTTTCCATTCTAGTAGTAAACAATATTTGGTATTAACGAATATCAACATCTTCATTTCATTTGTTTTTTATTTGGGACTCCTCTCCTTGAATCGACCCCCCTTTCGAAGTGATATTTCTAATTTAAACTATTGGTTCAACATTACTTACTGTAATCCTCCATTTTAAATGTTATTCTATTTTTTTTCATTGATTAATCGTTTCAATTTTAACGTAAGTGATGAGAATAGATCCTAAAATATAAGGTAAGGTATTATGCCCTTACCTTATATTTTATGCTCAGCGAGTGTTGCAAAAAATTTGTTCTGCCAAATTCAAAATTCAAACCGTAAGGAATTAGATACCCAAATTTTGCACAGAACATTTTCTCAACCAGACCTATCCACTATAAAATTTGAAGAATATCTGAAATATAGTGGTATAGTGCATCTTGTTTTCTAATGATATTTGTTCTTTATGAAATAAAAGGTGAAGAGCAGAGTTTAGAAAACATAGTTTTTTCACATAGGTTCATTGTTTGCAACAAACAATCAAGATGCTTCCAAAAAGTGCATTCCCGGAAAGTTTGACGAGTGAACGAGGCAACCTCAGTGAGCAAATGAATGAATATTTTAATGAGTTTTGGTGGGATTTTAAAATGTTGATATCTTCAGAACAAAAGCTTTTTACATGGTAATGCACATCTTTAAAAGCAATTTACAAAATCCGCACAAACTGTTGAAAAATTTGTCATCCTCAGAATTAAATCTTTGTGAAAAAATAGTAAAATTTGTCATCTGCGAAATTAAATCCATGTGAAAATTAATTAAAGTATTCCTACTTTTATGAAATGTAATAACTAACTTACAATACATTACTTGTCATTCTATTCAATATCTGTTTCAATCTCAATTGTTTTAATATTCATGATGCAAATAGATAATAATAGAATTTCTTTCTTCTAGATATAACATACGCACCTCCGTCTGCTACCTGCAATTTCAAATGTCAGGATTTTATTACTTTGTAATTGTTGGGCGAAATGATAATCCTGTTTTTGAGGTTGAATTTAATGCACAAGGGAAGTCTAGCATATTAGAACCACAAGTAAAAGGCAAGGATGACCATCGGCATATAAATCAGTTCATAGTTCATGGCTCGTTAGATCTTGTTGAAAAAATCATGTGGACCACGAATAACATGTATTTAAAAGTTGTTGATAAGTTCAATGAGTGGTTTGTATCTGCCTTCGTTACAAACAGTGGTGCAAAGTTTATGATGTTTCATGATGTACGCAATGAAGATGGTATTAAAAATTTTTTTCAGGACTGCTATGAGACATACTCCAAATTAATGATGAATCCATTTTATGAACACAATACCAGAATTTCTTCGAGTGTTTTTGAACGAAAAATTCAAAATTTTGGAAAAAAGTACTTGTCTCTATGATAATGTATAATAATTTATTTTTGATAACAAAGCATCTAGATGTATTCAGCCCTGTTGTAACCTGAAATAACATTCTTTTTTTCATCTGGCATTTAAGAAACTTCATAATGGATGTCACAATATATATTTATTTTGCTAATTTCTTACTTTTAGTTATGGAAATTCATTGCCACCATTATTGGGCGGATTTTTTGTCGTCATCTTATGATTATAAGTTATCATGACAATGCTACTCAGCTAGTCATGTTCAGGACTAGGAAGATTTACAAAAAAGTTTTGACCTCTTTTCGCCTTTCAATGTTAAAGAATGTACCTAAATGTAATTATTTAAAATTCAAAATATTTACGAGGTCTGTGTATACCAGCATTTTATTAAGTTTTTAGGCTAAGTTTTTGATGTGCCACAGAATCAGTCAAATAGGGTTCAATAACTACTGATGAAGTATAACCATCCCCTTTATTAGATACAACATTATACCCAACTCTAATCTTCTTCAAATTTAAATTTTCTTCTTAAAGTTTTAAAGACGGCAGCTGCTATCTGGTCTTTGAAAATTATGTAGTTTTCCCTTTATAAAAGCAGACTTTCTAACCCAAATGTGTAAGGAATGACAATCACTCAGGTTTTCATAAGATCATTTTGAAATCCAATTCTTGCTTCTTGTGTTTTGTTATTATTTTCCTGCTATTCCGTCAATCTATCCATGTTTGTGTGTATCACTCATCTTCTATACTTTTGAACCTCAAAAATTTCTTTTTTGTGTTTTTTAGGCCTGTAATAAATCAGTGTTTTATTCTAAGATTTATAGTTTCTTAAAATCCAAAACTATTTTCTTTTGAACAGGATTGTTTAATTTCTTGGTAGAATATGTTTGTGTTGCGGAAGGCAAACCCAGGTTTGTTTAATGTACCAGGGAGATGTTGTAGAATGTTGATTGCACTATCAGATAGCAATACCAATCAAAGTTTTTGGAATGGTAATACAAGGCAGCTACCCAGCTATCATCATAACATATTACAAAGTCTACCTAATGTGAAATCCATTTGTGGCCTCCACACTAAATCCTTACTTCAGAAGCAAAACAGTGGGTTGTCTGAAGATTTCCGGTTGATATACGAGGGACCGTTATCACTCAAAATAAAGATAATAAAGTTGTTTTCATTATCCACTGCCACTGCAGCCGTAATGGCAGGTCCTATTTTAGTATTGTACGGTAAAGAGAGTGTACCATTTATTGGAAAGATGATGTTGGCGGCCACTGTTGTGACGATGGGTGTTACCACAACATTGATTTTGCATTGGATAACCAGAGTCTATGTACATAAAATGTTTTTTAATCCTCAGTCTAAAGTATTTGCTGCTGAAACATACAATTTTTTTGGAAGATCTAAGACTCATGTGTTCTCTGTGGAGGATATCCTGATACCAGAGCTAGAATCTGCTTTTTCAACTTTTGAAGCTAAAGGAAACAAATTTTTCGTACATATGGATTTAAGAGAAGCAGAACAGATAATGAAATATGTGAGAGAGTATAACTTGAAAGAGCTCTCATCATGATGTATGTTTATAAATGTGTTCACACTAAAGAAATTGTATGAAATCTTAAAAACATCTCGTTTATTTGCAGTGATTACCTTAGGGAAGAAATTTTTCCAGGATTTATTTTTGCAAGCCAGCAATGAGAACAGATAATGCAATTACTAACTTATGATAATGTAATACTAATTTTTGTAATAATGTATATTATGTAGTAATAAAGTCATCAAAACTCAAGTTGAGTCGAGTTGGGTGACAAACTCTATGCATTCCCACCTTTTTGCCAACAAAGGTGGGCACAGCAATCATCGCCACAGTGGTAACCAAGCTTCAGAATATGAGGTACTCTGGGACAACTTTGTCATTAAAACAGACAATCTTTTCTATTTCAGTGCAAGATAGAAATTGAAACAGAATGTCCTTGAAAACGTTGCCAATATTGTTTCTGAATTTGGGCGGCGAAATGATGTATATTTTAGATCAACGACTGCGAGCCCAAAACATACCTAATGAGAAGGCCAGAAAAGGTAAATCGTTACTGAAATCCTTAATGTTTACTTAGAAACTATCTCTGTGCTAATGCAATTTTGTTTCTTATGGTCAAAAAAAGTAACAAAATAAAATAATCCCATCCCTGAACTCTTCGCGTAAAAAGTCTTGAAAGATATAAATATCTAATTTCCTTTCCAAGGTGATTGCAAATTTAATTCTGTGAATATATTATTATGCATTATTTGTTTCTTTAGTAATGCATGATATTCTATGTACCATGTTGAATAAGCGTTTCATGGATGAGCTTTTCAAACCACAAGATGCGTATTCAAAAAAAGCCATGAGAACAGTTTTCGATCGCCTGGCCCATGCGTCAATCATGAGACTAAATGCTGCTAGTATGGATAAAGTATGGGGAATTACTCATTGTCTTTCCGTAATATTCAATAATATTCAAAGCTACAGTTAGTAAAATTTTTGGAAACTTTTATTAAGGTTTTTCGGTGAACAGAATGTGTTTTTCATTGGTATGTTAGTGTAAAGCCCTAGATTTCTAATTCATCAAGTGTGGCCAAAAATATAAAGGTAGCCATTTTTCGTGGAAAAACGTGAAATCGAAAGTGAGTGAAATCATGGCAAAATCATGGTCTTAATTATTCTCAAAATAAAAAAAACAAACAAGTAATGTTCAAAGTTTCCTCCTGTAAGTGCAGAACTATGTGTAAAAGATGGATAAATAGCCCTGAACGTACCCATGTACCCATTTAAAATTCTGCATAATAATTGTATGCTGTCTACATTTTATATATCTTTATGTTGTCTTGCCATCTGTTATGTGTTATGGACCAGTGTACCACCAACCATAGGGTCATTTGTATGCAAACTCTATTTACATGTTTTTCTTTTATACTTTAATATCTAACATTCTCATCCACAAATTTCGACATACCTCTGCTGTTCTTGTTACTAAATGTCTGTTCCATTCCATTTTCTCCCAACTGTGTGATTTTGACATATTTTAGTTCTTAGTTTGCAGAAATACGAAGTTGATAGTCTGTAATAATGTTGGTGTTAATTTTATTGAGAATGATGGTTGTCTAATTTAGCTTTATGATCTTATGACTATGGCTTTGAAGTACCAGGTATATCTAAGTTTTAACTTTGTTCATTTGACACTGTGAATTGTCTCACAATGCTTGTGTACCTTCTATCACCTGTTCTTTGTTAGGTAAGCTTGTGCAAGCAGCCCTACGATATTCTCATGGTTACATTGAATCATATGGACGCCATTAGGGAATTTGCAAGAGGGAATGAAGCAGTCTTGAATCAAGTTGAAAACGTGTTTGGAATGATAAAAGAAGTAAAAACTATAGAATTTTATGAATGGTTTAGTATGACTGTTGATTTTCAATTCAGTATTCTGATAGTTTTAGGTAATGAGACCCGCAAGTGGTTCTAGTTTTAACATTCCACGGGTCACTTTTAATTTTTAAGTATGAAATACGTTTTATTTCCTTCAAGGATGGTACATTAACTTAATATTTTATTTTGCAATACAAGTTTTTCTGGGTTTGATGAAACTTTTTTTGTTATAACTTAAGTAGTTCTGCTTGAAAATGTGAATCTCTAAAGGTGGTGATAAATCCCATCTGTTTTAATGCAAATGTCCAAGTATTGTTGAAATTTTCCATGGACAGGCAGAAATATAAGATTTTATTGTTTGTTCTTTAATTCAAAAATCAAAATGGCCTGTTTTTTCTGTGGAAGTCAGAATCAACAATGCTTTCTTTAAAGTAATTGCTTGTCACAAAGGTAAAAAATCTGCTACAATGTAAAGGGCTATATAAGGAAGGGAAAAAATAAACTACAGAGATATGACAGATAATAATGAACGTTACACTCTAATGACTGAAGTTTTTAATGGAGGGGGAAACAAGATTGCAGTGAGAATTCCTAAGACGAGAAGTAACACAATCAGGAATAAGCACTGTAAACTGATGGGAGTTGGAAGCTGATCTAGCTGATCCCGGAAAGTTCTTGAAGGAAGGATTAGAGAGGAGAACTCTTCTGAACAGTGGCCATAATTTTATTTATAGAAAATAGGCAAAGACAAAGATATTTGCAGAGTAAATAGAGCCTTAGCAATGTTATTATAGATGCCCTGATTGATGCCAGAACAGATATATAACGAAGACATAAATATAGGACATTTTTGCATGTGTTTGCATTGTTTGAAAAGTATTATTTTGAATTTGAATTTATAATTGCTATTTTTTTTAGAATTATGGCAATCTAAGCACTGGTCAACTGCAACTTATCCGCCATACGTTGTTATCGTTTTTTCAAGATATGCATATAAGGGTATGTTATGGTTTTCCTGTCTCATAAAATAGTCAGTTTTTTAGAATATGAACACATACAGTCTTAAGCCTAGATATTGATAACCTTAGCTAGGATATAATCGAGGAAGTTATGAAGTTTTTTTAACATAAACAATGGATTACTATTTAGATCATTAGATACTAATGAAACATTGATTCTGCTGATGTGGTTTGATTAAAAGTTAATTATTTGTTAGGTCTCCATATTTCTGAAAGATAATGTGCAGTTGAGCAACGGACATTTTGTTTTGCCTAAAGATGGACAAGTTCCTTGGAGCTGCGATACACCGGGCACAATAAGGTGTGAGAATTGATTTAACCATGCTTTTAGAATGCAAACAAAAAAAAAATGTTTTTTCTGGCTATTGTTTATGTTTTTCAACAGGTTCTTCGATGACGATGGTGAGCAAAAAAGTGTATCTTTGTTTGAAACGCCGGGGAAATTTCAGTTGGCAGATAAGTTAGGATCACTGGAATTACTAGGTGATCGAGTTACAAAGCTAGGTTGTAATATGTAAGTATGACAGGATTTTCATTCGACGTGTTTACAAATTCTTCGGACGAAAGATAAAAGGTTGTGAAATGTCAATTGATGGGGATAATTTAAGAGAATTGAGTTAGTCGATCGCTGTGGCTTTCACCCCTAGCTTCTTCCTTTTTTTCATAAATTTCGTTCTCCGAGAGAATTATTTCCAATTTTCGGTAGTGCAGCGGTCTAGATCCCCGAAGAAAGTGGTAAGTTCGAATCTGAAGTCTGCGGTTACGGAGTTTGTGTTTAAATCGATGTACAGAGTGGCTGTTTAACTTAACTCATAGGTACAAAGCGTCAAGACCAATCGAAACCACAGTATTGAACACTAATAAAAACAGTATCTTAAATTTAAAGCAGGTACCAGTAGCGTTGTTTCTTGATGTTTTTATGAACGAAGAAAAGTTAATGACATATCAGTCACATGTCATCGTATTTTCATGCAGGAAAATGAGGGCAATACAGTTGAGTTTGCGAAGGCAGAATTAAATCTATTGAAGCACATGATATCTGGTACTTCTAAAGGTGGTCTATGCTTTTGTTTTTTGTGCCCCATCACATCTCTTTCTCCCAAATGGTTTGCATTTCAAGATGTGATTGACTTTACATATTTGTTGAAAGCAAAGGAATGCTAAGGTGTTTTTTTGTGGCCTGTCTTTATTTTAACATACGGAAGTTACTGATTATTTTCATGTTTTTATTTACTTACATCAGGTCCATCTGACTTCCGCTTGAATTTGTTTACAAGTGATGCTGAAGAACAGTGAGTTGCGTTTAGTTTAGATGTTCCTTTTAAACAAACAACTTCTCGGCACATGTTTGTCATTTGTTCTAGGCAACACCGGTAAAATCCTACTTAAAAATCTCACTTTTTCGCTTTTGTTCTGAAGTGATTGCCTTTATTCCGTACTTGACTCGCTTGTTTTTCATGTTGAAAAGTTTATTACTGCTGTTTTCTGTAGGTTTGCTGACGAGGAATATGTTAAATTAGGCCATAGAGAAGTTGTTGTCGATGCTACTAAGGTGCGTTTCATTCATTCGTTTGTTCGTTCGTTCATTCATGTGCGTTTTATTCTTTTCATTCACGACTGGATTTTATTACGTTATAATATGGCGTTACGTTACATCTTACAAATTCAAATTCCCGCATTTCTGTTTAAACTGTCCTAGAAAATCTCCTTTTGATGCGTCCCATTATTATTTAATTATAATATTTTGCTTATAATATTTGTCATAATTTTCCACATATCTACGAGACATGTTTAGGACAACCCAGCCAGAATGATACGACATATGAATAGAAATTCGGGAAGGTGCACTATCCCACCTAATTGTTCACTTATTTTATTCCTCTCTACGATTTTGTTGTTGCAGAGGAAGCAGCGTAGTGAATTATCACAGCTTATGGACGAGTTTTCTATAAGCGGAACAACAACAGGTGAGATCATGTTTTTCGTGTCTTTTTCCAAGCAACATTACACATATTTATTGACTTGTATCAGAGGCCATTTATGTTCAGACACGCTAACTTCTCCGATAAAAAACTGTTCTCGTATTAATATTTGTGATACTTCCATGGCTGCATTATTTTTCAACAATTCTTTTTATGTTCTATACTTTGTATTGCTCTCTTTTGCTAGGTGATAAAGGGGATGATTTATTGGCACTTATGGATTCAGCTTAGCTACAGCACAAACGAGAGCATAGTATGATATCTACTATATCACTATCCATGCACCACTATATACAATATGAATGCTTTTGATATTATTTATGTGTTTTTTTTAATTGTGGATAGTTTGCTCCATAAGAAAGATGTTACACTCTTCTTCATTTTTGTAAGGAACTACCTGTAGGAGTTAGCCCTGAAAATTTCTATAAAAAAGTCAAATTTTCAACCCTGAAAAGTTTCTTAGTTTCTAAAATCCATTTAAGGATTTTGCACATAATTTTTTTTTATCAATGCCAACAAAATATAGCATATTTCGATGAAACCCTTTTTGCCTGAAAGATGAAAGAATAAGCTATCCAGTCATGCAAAACTTGTTCTGTAAAACATAAGTTAACATCTTTAGTCGTCAAAAAACAAAAAAAAGTTTTAACGTTCAAAAAGTGAAAACAACTTAATTCTTAATTACTGTTTGACAGGCTGCACTTAAATCATACTGTATCCCCAACTGTTCTAAATCCATTATTATAATCTTTCATATTTGGGGCCTGAGAGACGAAAACAAAAGTAATATAACAGAAGAAACGCTAGTTCTTTTTATAAATGATCATTTTAAATTTACACTAAAGTAAAGCTAGGAAGAAGTTTCTCAGTCAGCTATTTTCCAGCCCTTGAGTGTCTTAGGTTTTTGATTAGCCGTGCCCTAGTTTCTTATAAACCGATTTCCTGTATAAAAAGAGTGTATTAAACAACTCGTAAAAGTTTTGGGACAGAAAACATGAAAAAAACACTAATTTCTCAATGTTGTTCTTATGCTAAGAAACGATGTAAATCCGAAACAAGTTGCTATTGGAAACATATTGATGTTATTTGTTTTAACGCGGATTTACAGTTCTCGCGAATGGATCGCGCAAATAAAGGCATGTTTAAAAATATAAATTTTTGTGGTCGCTGGTGAACGGTGAAGAAGTTAAAAAAATTCACCTTTTTCGCCCAGTCGCTACGAATTTTTGCTTGCTGACCAACAGAAAGTGGTGATTTTTGCTGAATAACAGCAAATTTTGCGTATTCAGCTTTGAACTGTAAACCCGCCTTTGCATGCAGTGTATAAAATCGATTTGCGTTATTTAGATATATTATTTCGTCCGCTCTGTACATTATATACAATAATTTATTGAAAGTGTGGTTTTTAAAATGAAAATTTATTTACTACGACGAATGCAGCTAGGTCTTTAATATGAAAAATATCCACACGCTTGTGTTTTGTTGTTTTTTGTTTGTTTGATGTTTATTTATTTAATTGAAAGAATTTATGACATAATTTCCTTTGCCTCGTCTCATGCTTGAGTTAGGGTTAGGGTTAGGGTTCGCTACGAATTTCGACATGAGTTTCTGTAAATGTGATATCTTTTATCTTAATGGCAAGTAATTCGCTAACACAGAAAAATCCAGCAAAACTAACGACGCATAGAACGAAAAATCGTATATCAGACAAGTTTGTTAAATTTTCTATTTCTTGAATCATACCAATTGAAATATCCTTTTAGTTCTTCAAAGGCCAGTGTGACGAATGGATGTTCGGTTGTCGTAGGTGATCCAGCATTAAGATGACCCCATCTGATACTGCAAAAAAAGCTCGTGTAATAGAGGAAACAGACGACTTTGCCATAGCCAAATGGTTAAAGTACAAGGCAACGTGAAAAGGATCTGCAGGGCAAGTTGCAACTTCGTGGAAGTGATCCACTCGTTCCAGCCCGCTTTGTATTTGGATAGAGTTGAGCTAGCATCAGCTGCCTGTAGCAAATTTGTTAAAAAACTACAGTAACTTCTTAGTTGACTATCTTGGATATTTTGTGTACTTTTCCAAATACCATGATACAAGTTATCTATGAATTGATTAAAATCAAAACATATCTTTGAAAAATATTAAGAAAAACATATACAAAGTTGTAAATAGGGCCGTGCCTCACTTGAGCACATAAATATGGGCAACACAGGCCGTACCACACTTAAGCACATGAACATGGCCAAAACAGGCCGTGCTTCACTTGAGCAACATAAACATTGCCAACACAGGCCGTACCTCACTTGAGCACATAAAAACAATAATCAATTGGTTTGTTACAACGCAAATGAAAACAACTTGAAATTATGAAAAGTCAATTAACAATGCTAGTTCTAAATTTAGGAAAACCATAGAAAACAAATTTAAATCCAAAACTGTTTTGACAAAGTCGTAGAATATCGTGCCGTTATCAGTTAATAACGGCCATTAATAAGTTGATTTCCATTCGGGATTTAACTCCACAAGCTTTGCATTATGCCAGATGTTTTAAAACTGTTCTGATGAGATGAATGGGTGGACATGGATATTAATTCCGGACGTGCGTGGACAAAAAAACTTCGAATTAAATTTTTCAGTTTTGGTATTTGAATTATCAGCAAATCGATCGTAAGTAAATTTTTCAAACGTTTTTTCAATGTAAAGGAAAGTCTCGTTAGTTTCGCTCCAGTTATCTGATTCAAGGCAGGTAATTCTCGAGGTTTTTTTCGAGTTAAGCGGGATTTCCACTTCAACAATTAATACGTGTATACGTACCGTATCATTGAGCATGCGCATTGATTGTAAATTGGAAATACGCGTATCAATAATTCTCTTCGCGTGCCAAAAAATTGGATTCAACTTTTTTTTGCAATACGGGTATCACTGAAAAAGGTAACCAAACTACTAAAATTTTGCATCACTAGAGGCGTAGCTAGAGGTCAATCAAAATTTGTGGAGGAGAGTTTAGTCATTTAAAGTAGAAAAGAAAAACGTGCAAGTAACCCAATCGACACTTGGAAAGGAAGATTATAATGTTGGACTCCTCCACTTTATTTTACTGACCCTGAATACTCCTATGATCACCACGTCCTATGATATTTCCTAGTTGTCAGTTGATGTGAGATGTGAGCGGTCACGCTTTTAGAGCTCTTTGATATTCTTTAAATGTTTGTTTTTTGCTCATCATATGTGCAAAAATGTTTTAAAACATGGCTCGGAGATATGAAGATGTGGCTATTTATTATCTGGTGGAATGTTTTATTAGATTATATAGTGGAAAAGCTAGTTTTTCTTGCTTGGAATTTTAAGAGAATTTGGATTGTTCGTTCGTTGTTAACAGAACTAAAAAAGACATGGTTTCTCCGTGATGTCAGATTATAACTTGCGTAGTCGAAAAGTCATGGCCTGAGAAAGTACTGACCTGTCTGACGAAACAAAAAATTATTTTACTGCCCTTGTGAAATCGGAAGAACTAGATAAAGGCTTTAAGAAAATTCACGAGGAACTTTCTGGGCAGATTAAACAGTTACCCAGTGGGCAAAATCTTCAAAAAGTCTCTGTGGAGGAGTGTTTTTTTATTGAAACAGCAGGTGATATTGCTTGATGTTTCTATAGAAAACACTCATCCTCATGGAATTTTGGGTAGAGAGGAAACTTGACGAGAAGAGTGGAAGAGCTTATTGAAACTAATAATAATATCAAAGCTAGCACAAAAGATATATAAATTTCCGTCCACAGTGAAATTAAACTAAGCATGGATTCATTAACACTTCTTACACATGCACACAATTCTAATTAACAGTTGCGCAGGGAATATCTATCATATGCATTTGTGACAGAAGAAAAAACACTGGCTACGAACGTTCCATCTAATGCAAAGTTGTTGTTTGGGGATGACCTTAATAAAAGACTCACGGACATTAACGGTTCCAATAAATTAAAGAGCAAAAAGACCTCCTTCTCCAAGGCAAAAAACGCCTACAGGTTCCCAAAAAACCCTGGAAATCAGAGATCATTTGGGTGCAACAAGCAGGGTCAAAGATACCCACAAAGAAACAACAACAACAACAACAACAACAGCCAGAGATACAAACGAAAAAAGAATTGAAAGTATGTATATTTACTATTGACTGTTTGTTGACAGGTGCATTTATTGGAACCGTACAATCTGAAGTTTCAAACTACCAGAGAGGGAATATAAAAAATCACCTTAATTCCTGGAAACTAACATGTAAAAGATCCATGGGTTTTAGACATTGTAGATAATGGATTTTGATAACAATCCAATATACAATAATTTTCATGCACATCCTTTATCACAACAAGAAACTATATTTATTCAAAAAGAAATTCAAAAACTTTCACATAAAAAAGTCGTTACTAACACTTCTCGTAAACAAGGAGATTTTGTATCAGTTGTTTTCACTAGACCTTAGAAAGATGGCAATTACAGAATGGTTTTAAATCTTAAAAAGCTCCACAATCGTATATTGAATATCAACATTTTATAATGGAATCCACTATAACTGTTATTAATGCCATTAAAAAAGACTGCTATATGGCATCAGTTGACTTGAAAGATGCATTTTACTCCATTCCGATCCATGCTGATCATCAAAAGTTTTTAAGATTTTTGGTTGATAAATCTCTATATCCGTTCATATGCATGCCTAATGGCTATGGACCTGCTATGAGAGTGTTTACAAAAAATTTAAAGCGTCCCTTTATAGTTCTACGTCCTTCTATAGTTCTAAGGGTTTGTATCAGTCATATACGTTGATAACACATACCTACAAGGCTCCACTTTTGAACAATACACAGACAATATCATAGTCACTATCAACCTTTTGAGGCTGCTAGGATTTACAGCTCATGTAGATAAATCAGCTCTTATTCCAACTCAACGTATCACGTTCTTGGGTTTCATTTTTGACTCCGTCCACATGACAATAGAACTCACGAAAGAGAAGAAAGTAAAAATCTACCACCTTAATCTCTCACAGCAATCCATCAATTAGGTTTGTTGCCAAAGGAATTGGCAATTACGTAGCTGCATTTCTTTCTGTTCCACATGGAAAATTATTTTATAGAAGCCTTGAACTTAATAAAATACAGGCATCAAAAATCAACAGAGGTGACTTGTCACTAGAATCCATGATGGAACTAAAACGGTGGTATAACTATCTTTACTGATGCTAGTCAGTTAGGATGGGGAATCACCGATAACAGACAACCATCAAGAGAATTATGGAGTGCTGAAGATGAACAAAAACACATAAACGTGCTTGAATTGGAGACAAATTTCATAGGCCTTGTTACTTATTGTAAGGGCAAAAATTATAAACATGCCCAAATAATAACAGATAAAAGCACTGCTACTGCATATATAAATAACATGGGAGGTATAAAATCTATACAATGCAATTCTCAAGCACAAAAAATTTGGAACTGGGGCATAAATAATAATCTTTGGATATCTGCAGCATTTGTTCCAGGCAAACAAAATAAAACTGCAGATGAGAAATCCAAAAAATTTAACGAAGCCATTGAATGGATGCTCAACAAAGAAAAAAGTTGGTTCACTTGATGTAGACTTGTTTGCTACCAGATTCAATAAACAACTCAACAAATACGTGTCTTGGCATCCAGAGCCAGAAGATTATGCTATAGATGCTTTCTCAATTTCAAGGTCTATAGGTTTTCACTATATCTTTCCACCTTTTAGCATAGTTGGTCAGGTCTTTGCCAAAATAAGAAAAGACCGAACGCGCGTGGTGCTATTAGTTCCAGATTGGCCAAGTCAAACCTGGTATCCTCATGTGATGAAGGTTTTAACACAAGAGCCCCTGAAATTTCCGCCACAGGAAGATTTGTTAATACTTCAACAAAAACCTACCCAACGCCACGCTCTATGGAAGAAGTTACAGTTGTTAGCTCTGGAAATCAACCTGAAGGTTTGAAATTTTCTTCATCTACTCGATACATTCTACAATCTGCTCTTCGTGAGAACACTCATAAAAAATATAATACATACTGGAAATAATTCCAAGTATTTTGTTCTAGCCAGCAATTAGATATCAACAATGTCAATATTTATAACATTATAGAAGTTCTCACAACATTATTTGACAAAAATCTTTCCATTAGTACTATAAGAGCAGCTAAAAACGCTATCGCTCAGTGATTACCTCTAATAGTCCTGTGTTTTATTGGTGCATGTTTCTCCACAATTTAAATGAAAGTATTGACAAAATTATCATAACTGCATCAGCATGCATGCATCAACATCTGACGTATTGCAAACAAAGTTAGCATTTTGTACGTCATTCAGAAATTTCTCTTCATTGAAATTGTTAAATTGTCTATAAGCAATTATTTTAAGTTTTGAACGAACAAGTTTTGTTTTTAGGCTAGTTGAGATTATTTTGTGGTAATCACTAAGACCTCTGCTTCAAAAATTAACGTATGTTGAAAGAAATAAGGTTAATTTGTTAGAATAACATCTATTGACGATTGGTGGTTCTTTGGAAAACATGTTTTATCCTTAATTAAATTTGTGTGATCGAATACATCACAAAAATGTTTAAATTTGTTGCAGTTACTGTCATTTAAACCATCCAAATTAATATTAATATCGCCCATAATAACAATATTATTGCACTTAAAGAACGAAACATTCCACTTCTTTGAAAAACTCAACAACATTTGATAAAACTGGAAGCTTATAAATACTGAAAATAATCCACTTGATTTTGCCAATGATTAATTCTGAACATATTATTTCATTATTTGTTTCTTTAAGTTCGTTCATCTGTTTACAATATACCCCTTTTCTAATGCATTCAATTAAACCTTCCCCAGACTTGTGACACCCGATCTTTTCGATTTCTTATTTCATAATTTTCTATATTAAATTGTGCTGAAGGAAATTCATGATTTAATTTTGTTTCAGCTAAACTAAAATGTTTGGTGAAAAATCTTTTCCAATTTCTCTTAGGTTACTGTAAAGGAAAAAATAGAAAAACTGAAATTTTCTGGATTTTGAACATAGTATGTGTCTTCCTATAAATTCCTATAATTCTTCTGGAAAAATCCTCTCTCTCTATTAGGGGAAAATGAAAAAAAAAGAAAATAACAACAATTTTGAAGAGAGCTCATCTTTATAATCTTTAAACACCATTATAAAAATGTGTGAAAATCACGTTTTCAACGACGTTCATGAATAATAATTAAAAACTGTCTTTTCTCAGAACAACATTTATGTCAAAACTCCACCAATAAAGAGTTCTTGTCACACAACTAACCATGCAAACGAAAAAAGAGACATGCCCACGTGATCATCTAACATAGCTTTACAATCGCGGTGTCAGCATTTTTAAAATAATTATTCCATTCAATATGCAGTAAAGCACAATGGTTGAAGAAATTTATGCGAGTGAAGAAAAAATGAATACTTTGAAATATCTTTTGAACCATAATCACAAGAAAAAAACTAGTCTGGAATCAGGGCCGTTTTCGGGCCGTTTCTTATGAATAAGTCGGGTGCCGTGAAAAACTAGAACCCATGCTTTTTTATGGTGCAAAATAAATCTTGTAACAGGCGGGAAACTTCGAATTTACTGAAGTAAACTCACCATGCCAGGTCGAAATTGCTCTGTATTTGGCTGTTCTACCTCCAGATATACAAAAGGGATTGCTATATTTCGTGTTCCTCGTGGCGACGAAGAGTATAGCGTTAACTTGCGTGCTACTTGGGTCGATATTGTAACCAGAGATAGGGTTGTAGACAAGTCTTTGAGGGAACAAATTCAGAAAAGGAATATAAGTATATGTGAGCGCCATTTTGAAGAGAAGCAATTAAGGAGAAGTAAGTTATATTTCGCTATGACAATGATCTTGCTGCAATACAAGGTTTTAAATAACTCCCAAGACATCACACCACCATGAACTACTTTTTTGAATACAATAACTAGCTCTCTCTCTCTTAGTAAAAAAAACCAAAACAATTAGCCAAGAATGTCTGGTACTTATTTCAAGCCTTGTATATAATAATACAAAAAAACAAAATTTTTGTTTAAGTGATCAAACTATACACATCTCATCATATTTTTGATATTAACACTAAGGTTTTTAAATTCAGAGCTAAACTTTTTTCTTTCACAGATTCACAGAGAACAACCTTGATCCCTGGAACTGTTCCCACTTTGAATCTTTCTGTTAAAAGCGTACCGTCATCAATTACCTCTCCAAGAGCATCTGCAGATATTATTGCAACAAAAAAAATAATACAAGAAGCTGCTGCATCTTCTATACATACAGTACCAGTAACTCTCTACAAATTCTATGATCAGTTTGTTAGACGCATAAAAACCCTAAAACTCCCTGATTCATGGAAAATTCAAGATTTTGCAGTTTCAAGCCAATTTACTAGCATCCATCATCACGATAAAGTCCACCTTCTTTCCCATCACGAAATATATGTCAAACCATCTCTAGAATTCTTGGTCAGAGTATTTGGATGGAATCTTCCAACTGATCATAGCATATATAAAGACCATTCCCAATCAGTTGAAAATATAACGCTTTCTCGGCTAATTACATTATTGTCGCAATATTAACTTTGTTTGGGAGTAGATATTGAAACAACAATGGTATTACCGCAAGACCTTCACAAACACATTATCCCAAAAAATTACTTTCCATATGAAAGCCAATCTTCACCTACATGTCAAACCGTATATGATCGTTTACCTATGTGCAAATTACTTATAAAGTCTGGTGACAAGTGCAGTGAATGTCAACGCCTGCAAATTACTGTGCAACAAAAGTCACGAAAATCATTGAAAAGAAAAGCTGACAACATTTTAATCCCTGCCAAACTCAATGCACCCATTTCTTTAACTTCACCAGAACGTCTCAAATTGACACTTCAAAATCAAAAAGCTGAAATTAAATCACTTAAGACTTGTGATGGTGCTTCTCCAAACCGAAAGTTTTTTAATATGCATAATTTTTCAGACTGTGGTGATGCTGGTGTTGTTTACAAAACAACCAATCTACATTGTCCTGATCGCAACATTTATTTTTTCTCGGATGCTCCACATTTAATCAAAACTGCAAGAAATTGTTTATTCAGGCCGATGCACAAGGTTCATGTGGAATAATGGTTTCTTCATTCTTTGGAGTCATGTTGCAGATTTATTTACCGAAGATCGTGAATGTGGGCTACATTTCCTTCCAAAACTGAGTTACGACCACATCAAATTATCATCATACTCTGTCATGAATGTTAAACTAGCAGCACAAGTTCTTAGTTCAACTGTCAGTCAAGTTCTTCGTAATTATGGTCCACCAGATGCTTCCGGCACCGCGACATTTTGTGCAATGATGGATAGTTTCTTTGATATAATGAACAAACGTAATACTGTAGAATGTATTCACAAGTCAAAGCCATTTCTGCTTCCATTTTCATCTCTCCAAGATCAACGATTTCACTGGTTACTCAATGAATTTTTACCATAAAAATATGCAGTGGTTGCAATCCATAGAAGACCGTCCTGGTAATTTTACAGCTAATGCCAGAGGCAAGATGTTCATATCGAAGCAAAACTATGAAGGGATCAGGGTAACAGTACATTCAGTGGTGGAACTTGTCAAATATCTATTATCCAATGGTGTCCAGTATGTCCTTACTGAAAGATTTTGCCAAGACCCACTTGAAAATTACTTTGGTCGTCAACGGTCAATGGGTGCTAGAAAAGACAATCCATCGTTACGTGATTTTGGTTACAACGACAATACCATCAGGAATCTAAAAGTATTTAGACCAATTGAAGGAGGCAATTCCATCGATTTTGACATAAATGATGAACCAGTTCTTTGCAGGAAGAAGAACAACACAAATTGAATCAATCTGGTTTACTTTTTTTTAGAAGCCACATATGTACTTTAAAAACGGCTTTTTTTAAAGCCACACATATCTCAAAAAACATATCCTGGCTACTCTTACATGGATTTTCTAAAAAATCCAAGTAAGTAATCATTGAACTAGTTGTCCTTCTTTCTGTTTTCCTGCCTGCTAGCTAGCTATAGACAGCCACTTGACATAAAAACTTGATTTAGAATTAAACTTCATACCTTATTTGCAGAGTTAACACAAATACTCGTTTCATCACACGATGAATGATGAGCTGCCAATATATAGCTGGCTAATTTGTGGTGCCTCTTGTTTATTTTCTGAACTTTAATTGGAATTGGTAATTGGAATGTTTTGGTTTTAACAAGCGCTAGTCATTATGGATATATCAAATTAATGACACACGTCATACACACACGGCGAGACAAAATATATTATCTCGGTTATATTTTTATTACCTCAGTAATGCCGTGTAGAGTTTTGCATACCAACGAAATTTGATAGTTAAATATCGCTCCGTAAAAGTGCATTTTTGTAAAAAAGATTGAGAAAAAATATGATAATGTCCTGGCAATTTTCTTAGGGAAAAATACATTAAAAAGTGTTTCGGTCTGGAAAAAGTGGGAAAAGCTTGTTTGTTTTTTTGGGTTTTTTTTGTTTTGTTTTTTGGGGTGGGGGGAGAATCAAATAAGCAGGTGTCTTTTATGACAGCAAAAATAATGTATTTTATGAGATGTGTAGCTATAAAAATAGCTGTTTTTTTCTTCGTAGCAATCAGTGTCCTTGATTATCCAAGTTCGATGACTGCTTTTTGAGATCTGTTCGCAAAGATTTTGATCTTGTTTTATCACACTTCATTTTGTGAAGCTGTTGTTTGTCTTTCACAAAAGAAAATGTTCTTGTCCGTATATACAGCATCAGCAGATCTTCAAGCAAATTCATCGAAACTTCCTTTTTTACCACATGGTCAGCTCTGCATCTTACTTTGGAAAATAAGGCGAGTATGTACGGGTCTTTCATCAAGTGTCCAAGAATTTCTTTACTGTCAATTTTACTGACACACTTTTTGGTTGACATTTGGAAAGTAAATTCAGCAACAGTAAAAATACTGATAACATCAGCAGTTACTCTCCAAAGTCCATTTCGATCACGAGTGTTGACCAGTTTGTGCTCCGGTAAATGGGTACTTCCCTGAAATTTACCAGCAAGGAGAATAGATAAACACTGTTGATGATAAGAAGATGGTTCAATATCCTTGCAGGTAAAATCAAGGGTGTCCTCCTGAAAACTTCCACTGATAAGATGAACCAAAACATGATTTGCAATTTCCATGCCCAGGATCACAGAACATTTTCTACTGAGCCCTGGAAACAAATGGTCAGCCTCATCGGAAACACATTTGTAAAACTTTGGGTAAAACTTCTCAGCATCCCCATCAAATTATGAAATAGAATCTTTTATGTAAGTATATGTTTGGTTTACCTTATCCAAGGACCCAACAACATAACTTTGCAATTCCCCTAACATACTGTCAGGATACAACCCATCTTCAACAAGATTACCAATACTTTTTTCGATGATCTTCTTAAAAATCAATGGGTGAAGCATTTCCTCAGCAGTTTTAGTAGTTGAAGTCGTGGTATATTTTCAGCATGCTTGGAATTCGTGTGACGGGTCAAACCACGTTTCGTTAGGCAGGTTTTGTTGCATTTTTTACAGGAAAATGAAGCGGTATAAGTGGCAGCAGGTATATCATCAACAACTGAATTACAATCACCATTCAATTCACCCTCTCCTAATAAAATGTCTTGGTCAATGACTGCAAAAATAGCGTCAAAATCATCCCCAGAAAAGAAATCTTCCTGTCTTGTCGCCATTTCTGCTTGTTCTTTGCACCATAATTGTACGGGCCGTATCAATTGGAAGTTCACGCTGCAAATCGGTCGTTTAGGACCGCATCTTCCAGACTAGTTTTTTTCTTGTGACTATGTTTGAACAAAGGAATTATTTAAAAGTTTAAAGTATCTACTTCTGAAAGAAGAAATTTTCAAAGCAAAAACATTAGTGGTTCGATTCTACCTACAATTCTCGATCTATATTGGTTCGCTCAAGAAAACGGGTTTTAAAATGGCGTCAAAGTACCGTTTTCTGGATAACGTCTCTAAAACCTTTCTAAACAAACGTGGCCACGTGAAGTGAAGAAGCAAGAAACTTACTTTGAAAAATGAAAATTTCTTGATTACATTTATAATGTTTTTTTTGTATTAATACAAGTAAAACAAGTTTTTGCCAATTTTAATACAAATTTTAATACATAAAAGTTTTGTGTATACTTTATGATGTGACATGACTTTGTTTTTATTTTGTTTTATTTGTGTTTTGTTTTATTTATCGCTGAGTAATAACCACAATGGAAAACTCATTAAGAATTATTAACGGCACCATTCAAGATTTAACTCCTTCAATATGCCCTTCATTTCAACAAAAGAGGTGTAGCTAGTGCTCAGTCAAAATTTGTTTAGTCATTTAAGTGACTGTAAAGGGTCAGTACACTTTTTCTTTGATGCTTAATATTTTCACAACTAAAAATAATTATGTAATGAAAGTATATATTTTTAAAAAGCTCTACGTCTGCTCTAAATGATGGGCCAGATTAAAATATCCAAAAAGTTTGTTTTTTGGAAATCTAACAACGGTTTATATTTATAACGGTTTTATTAACAACGGTTTATATTTACATTTTCAAAAATATTGCATTGTGTTTAAAAACTGTAGTCTTTTTTATTTTATGTCAATCAAATTTTATAAGCATTTCAATTCGAATTTCATAAATTAACAAGTAAAAAATCAAACCCTTGAACTGATTGGCCCATTATTTAAAATCTGCATAATTATTCGCAAAACACAGATACAGTTTTTGAGTTGAACATTAAAGGAACATGATTGCATAATTTGTTTTCCGTTACAATGACGATTTGTGTTACAGGAGACTTTTTTCTGGAGGGTATCTCGCTGAAAAATTAGCTTCGCTTAATATTCAGATTGACAGATCAACACGCAGTGTGAAAACTTTTGCAAGAGCTCGTATAGAAAAAAGAGGAAATTTTATACATTATACAATCAAATCTCTGTAATTCGAACCTCCATAATTCGAACTCTCTCTAATTCGAACTAATTTCCAGGTCCTTTCACCTAGGATTTCTCTGTAAATGAATCTCTGTAATTCGAACATTCTATAAATCGAACTATTTTGGGTGGTCCCTTGGTTGTTCGAATTACAGAGAGTCAACTGTAGTTATTTTGCAAGAAATAAGAACTTATTTCAAAAAAGTAATTATTGCATTTAACTGACTGACCCTGTATACGCCTATATGGAACGTTCAATACAAACAAAATTAAAACCATAATTTAAAATCTCTTATTTTTAATCTCTTATCTATTAAATATAATATCTACAATTTCAGATGGTAAATCTATTATGGTGTATGGCTTGCAGCAACCGATCTAGAGATTAATGTCGAAATTTGTAAAGGAGAAATGTTAGCTACTAAAGCATAAAAAAGATGTGCAAATAAGCTCATTGATGGTACAAACTCAAATTACGTTAATTTGCTACTACACAATTTTCGACAAGCTATGTATCCTTCGCTGGTTTGTTGAAGAGCTATTGCTACTATGAATTGTTGCTAATATTTGGTGTGACATGTCGTCGATGGTTTCAGAAGGATACGTATAAGAGTCACAACAAGTGACTGCTAAGGTCGTCGAATGATTTAGCAAGTGGTCGAATGGTTTGTCATATCGCCGAGTGGTCTGTGCTTTGTAATGTTTTTAATATGAATACAAAGTTTTAATGCGGATTTTACATGGATTAAAAATGGATGTTTTGGTTTCTTCACCGTCGTGCTTGGACGTTTATGAGTCTTTTTATGCCTAAATATTTTTGCACGTGTCTTTACTTAACGTATGATGCGTTTGTGGATCCCTCAGTCAGTAAATATTTTAAAGGGGGATTCCTGGTCCAGTTTATGCAGCTGCTAAATGGTTCGGTATTTATTTTTTTATTTTTTTATTTCTTAATTCTTCATACATAAAGACCGAACACAGTGCAATACCTTGAACTAATTATATTGTCATTGTTTTTTTTTAAATCTTGTTACATAACATGACTTCATAACTTCATGTTTTTGGTTTTTGGTCGATTAGTATTCGTACGCGATTTGCTCATTGATAAAACCGTTCGACGATCTGTAAAACTACTCGATAATTTCACTTAAAACTGCACGGACAAACTACTGAAACCCAACGACATGTCAACTGGAATATTAGCAACGATTTAACTTCCGCGTGTTTCGGCGCGTCGTGTAAGGAAACTGTTTAATATAGACTTGCTATCTCTCTATGTATTCGTTCCGAATTTTTGAAGTTTGTAAATCCCAGGTTTGGGCAAATTTGGTCCAAATTTCGAAAGTACTTCAATTTTTATAAAAATTTGCGAGTAGAACAATTTGATTTCAAATATGTGACTCAATTTTCATATTTTCGCCAAAAAAGGGAAATTTTCGCTAAATTTGGACCAACTTTAAGAACTGTGAATTGATAATTTACATAACAAACAAAGAACAACTTGCCATATTTGATGGCCCCGTGTGTCAAGTGGTGGTTTCTGTGGGTTATACTATAGGATGGTAACCTGGGATTTGTTAGGGCAATCTTCTGAGGACAATCTTCCAGGGGGTAATACGATGAGGCCATTAGACTGGATCATGATGTTTAATCCATTGGTTAGATAAATTTCTTCTGAAAAAATTGGATTAATGTATTGTTCAATTTTAACTCTTCAGTGCCGTATAAAAAAACACACTCAAAATGCCGCCTAAGTCCTCGGTCCGGTATGTGTTGGAGCCAGTTGTGTTGATGTTCATATTCGCAACCATGACTCAAGTTCCTGTCCTGCAACAGTATGTCTATAAAACATATAGCAAAAACTTTAAATTTACGTACGAATACACGAACGATTCATCAACTTGTGGACTTTCCATCAATAATATCACTCAAGAAATGCTTCAAAACCAGGTAAATGTTGGAGAAGCATTTTTTTTGGAAATTGTCTCGTCAGACAGTTTCTTAAAAATCACCCTTCTCTCAAATTGCGGAAATGCAGGAATGGCGCAAACCGATATCCTGGAATTAGTTAAAGAGGGATGCGTTCATTGGATGTTTTACCATTTGTTATTCATTTTCTTTAGGTACAAGCTGCTGTAGCTAAATTCAACATCGGTCTATCCTTCTGCTGGGCTATAGCCACTATCGCTTCATGTTTATGTTATGGCGTTCTTTCCGATAGAATTGGACGCAAAAAGTTCCTTATTCTCAATTGTATCGGATCTGGAATAGATGCTGGTCTTACACTTTCGATAATGATATTCAACTTGCCAGTACAGATAATATACGTGGGTGTAGCGCTAAATGGTATTTGTGGCGGATACATGGGCTTATATATGATTTGCTACGCCTACCTTGCTGACGTATGCGAAAGCGAGCGATTACCAATGAGAATCGGTATTTCTTTTTTTTTCTGTTCTCCATGTCTCACACAAAGTAACGAGAGCTTTTAGGTTTTTTATCGGGCAAGTTTCAGAGGAATTTCTGAAGTTTTTCTCCACGTTCATCCCCCAAGGGCATGCGATCAGTAAGAAGAACGTAATTATCACAAAAGGCGAGATTTCGCTAATGATAGTTGATCTGGCAAACCGGCATTTTATCGTCAGATTGAAAATAACACGGAGTAGAACAGGTTCGGATTAAGATTTGAACACTATTAAGTTCTATTAAGTTCCTTTTTTAAGGCAAAATATACTGTGTAATCAGTTTTTCATTGCATACAGTTTTGTTTAAATACGATTTCCACGCTTTTCTATGTTATGTTTCATTTATAGACAGGATGGTGCAGGATTTTCTTCTCTTTTATTTTTATCTTTTTTTACATAGCTATATTCGAGTCAACAAGTTTAGTGGCTTCATGCTTGTGTTTTTACGTTAGCGGTCCATTTATTCAGAGATATGGTTTTATTATCCCTCAAATCCTTATGTTGGTTTTATTCGGTGCTTCCGCCCTTTACGTGTTGCTGATATTAAAAGAATCACTTCCTGTAAAAGATTTTTTCACGGAAGATACTGAGTCTTTGCTACAAGACACTACTCCAGTAAAAAAGATGTCGAGAGTTAAGTTCGTTTTAACAAAACTTCAACAGCAGCCAGCAGTGTTGTTGGACGTTCTAGCAAGGCCCCGCCGGAAACGCTGGGCTTTGTATCATTCGATCGCTATTCTCACTCTGGTCAGCTGTTTTACAAATGGCTTGTTTAACCTTACCGTTCTTTACCTAATGAATCGTCCATTTTGCTTTCCACCTTTACAAGTTGGTATTTATCTTGGATCACAGATGTTATCATTAGCCATTGGAACAATGTTTGGCACACAGATTCTCCTCAGAGTTTTACCTAAATACTTTGTAGCGATGTTATCACCGTTCTTTGCTGTAATCAGTTATATCATGTTTCCAATGGCAAAGACAGTAGCTGTTATATATGGAGGTAGAACATAAAACTTAAGAATAATGATATGATTACTACTATCGCCTTCGTGATACAAAATACATTAAATACGTTTTTTATAGTTGCATACATCCTCATTTTATTGAGTTTCTCAGTATTTCATTACATGCAAAAGTTACTATGGAGTCTTTTTTAACTTTTTAGCTTTCCAGGAAAAAGTATCCGTATTTTTTCCTAACTCCCCTTTTAGATAATGGGGCAGATTTAGATTCATAACATGTGTTCCTATTATTCTTAATTTCTTTCTTTAAAAATGATACCAGTCTAACTTCTGATAATAATATTCTTTATTTCTTTATAGCTGTTGCAATTCGAGGTTTCAGCTCAATGCATACACCAATATTTCGTTCAGCTATATCGGATATTGTTGACGATACAGAACAAGGTGACGATTATTGTACTTTATTTATTTCGTGGGTCTCAAAAATTTAAAATGTAAGCGAGAGAATGCACAACCATAAAGTACTGACTCGTTTTTATCATAAATTCAATATTTATCTGTAAACTGTTTTCGAAAACAGCACATCATTGGTGCGTAAACAAGAAAATGGCCGTTAAGCTTAACTATTTATCAGAACATAATGAACTCAAGAGACTTTTTTAAAGGAAGTGTTCCAGAGTTTCTGTGGAAATTGGTCAGACAAATGATTTGATGGAAAAGTATGAAGCCCAGATAAGTTGACTGATTGTATATCTTCTCGAATCAGCCTCTATGTTGTTTTGCTTCGAAAGCGAAGAAGAACTTCAACAAATAGAGACCAGAATACAATACAATAAAATACAATGTAATGTTAATGTTAATGAAATGTAATATCAGTTTGTTGATTCCGAATTAATAATGATATATTTTCCGTAAGATAATTGTTCCAGTTGGAGCAAGTTTGCTTTGTTTCTTTACTAATACATCTTGCTGTTGTTGTAACAGGTTCCATCTTTTCTATTGTTTCTGTTTTGGATACATTGATCATGTTCGTTGGTAGTTTCGTATTCAATCTTGCATATTCTAAATTGGAGTCTAATGGAAACGCAGTCCTTTTCTTCTACATACCTGCTGCATTACTTATGATTCCGTTGGTTTTGACAAGGTAATCATTAAAATTTTCGTTTGAAAAAGGGTTCAATGTTTTAAGTTCGACATTCTACTATTAAAATGCAAGACCGATCTAGAACAGATCTGGAATATACGAGATTTTGTAGAATTTCCTTTTACATGTATTTTTAAATCAGCAGCAAGATATAAGAAATCTGCAATTACAAAAATAAAGTATACCTCCGGTAAGTGGGACCTAAAGGAAGCATCATGTATTTCGTGAACAAACAACAAGAATAGTTAAAGACTTCAGCGTCCTTTTGTCCGCCTTGTTTGGTGTGTACAATTCATACAAGTTCCATCAGCGTCGAAAGACAATAAAAAACGTTTGATTGTTCTATTTTCGAAATTCTAGGTTACCAGCGTTCGAAAGTCCTACTAAAAGCGAAGATTTTTGATCAGGGGAATTTAAAATTACTTCTACTTTGCGATAGTCACTCTTATACGGGGTACGACTAAAGCGAAGTATTTTGGCTGTAGTAGGTGCGGGAAGTTCAGAGGAAACACAAACTCGGTCCGACTAATCAAAGTCCCAATTATACAAGGTTTTCACGTTATGCCACACTTTGTAAGAACTTCACACATCCTAATAATCTGTTGCCACGATTTCTAATAGCAAAAAAGCTGCCGCACGTTGTAATGAACTCTGCAAATTCTATGAAGGTTCTTTACCAAATTTCAATGAAACCTCCCTAAACGCTCTATAACAACTTCTTCCTCCTCTTCGCCGGGACCCCCGAGTGTGACAGAGTTTATTGCAAAGCGTGGCAACAGATTAGTACCCGGAGTATACTATACTGTTCACAAAACAACCATCTAACTAACTAACAAAATCCTTCAGTGTATCCGAGTTCAATAATACTATATAACATTTTTTTATAATTTAGTTGGTTTTGGATGAGATGGAGAAAAGAAGAACACAATGGGCAAGAATATTCAGCTTTGGATTGAAATCAAGACATCTATAATTTCGTAGTAAAACAATGAATGTCAGCAAACATTGAAATTTCCTGGTTTACGGCCATTTCCCGGTTTACGGAACTTTCTTCGCTACTTCAGTATTTTCGTTGTTTTTTTAGTTTAACTTACGGAGGCAGGTTTTGAATTGAGTACCTTTTCATATAACATTGTATTTCGAAGAGAATAATTTGTTTGTCGGAAACTCCTGCTTCCCCTCTTACGTCTCTTTCAGCGTGAATTCTTCAGCCTTATTAATAATATTACAATTCTTACTGGAGATGACGAAATGTTGTTTCATGTGGCGGATCAAGAGGTGTATCGTAAATTATACAGAAGCACACTTTCAGTCTGTATCACCAATGGGATTATTTGCACGTTTTTCGTTTACGTTTTAATAGTTAATATTCTCCATTACAAATTTGACATACCTTGAGATCCACCACTGCCTTTCCCGATTTTTTTTTTAATGAACGTATTATGAACTCATTATCAAGTGTCATCTAGTTTCAATGCATTTTATTGTTTTACTGACTTCCAACTTGCTAACTACTTACCAATATACTTTATATACTTTATAGTGTACTGGCACTATTATGTCACAATCAACACTATTTGTCGCAAACTTAACACTATATGTCACAAACTCATCACTATATGCCGCAAACACAACAGTATAAGTCACACACTCAACACTGTCGGAACACAACACTACTCACATCGATGAAAAAATACATCTTCACAAAAATCAACACTAGTGTTTCGCATTTTTTGGAACACCTCCACTTTTATGCCAAACATCAAAATTAATTAGAATTTTATTCAATATTGATCAATAATGTCACTCACGATTTTACATGTTTACCCTGATGACATTATGTGTCTCCTCTTCTTTTCATTTTAGTGTCAATCAGCTTTGGAATATCATTATTTTCAAGGTTTGCTTTTGTGATATATATAGTGTTAATTTATAAATAGTGTTGTGAAATAAATAGTGTTAGATTTTGAACATATAGTGTTAAGTTAAGAATTGTGACAGAGTGGGAGTACAAGAGGTGGAACTTGTTGACTAGGCCATAAATCAGCGTTTATACTGAAATTTGAGAAAGGTCTACGAAACAGTTTAAAGGACTTATTTTATCTAGATGTATTTATAGTGAATGTTTTGGTAAAATTGTATCAATTCCAAAATTTGTCATTTCTATATTTCCTGTGTAATTATCTTACACATAGAAATTTCATAATCAATGTAGTTGTGTGGTCCATCGGGACGGTCCTTAGGAAAAAAGTTAATTAGCCAGTACCTTATTTCTATGTCATTTAAAAAGAAAAGGAAAAATCAACAGCTATTTGATAAATAAAAGAATCAAAATGCATGGTAAAATCATACGTCTTTTACACTAGCGTTACGTTATCTTTGTGCACGTGGAGGTCTGTCTGGAGTCTGGACGTTATCACCGTCGTGATCAGAACGGAACTCACGGGTGATACTGCTGACCGTTGCAACATTATTTGAAATTCCTGCTAAATGTTAATTCCTTTCCCTTGGATGAATGTTTCTGATAATGTTCGTATTTAATGGTTCCGTAAAGTCCTAAATTAGACTTTTTTTTATCAACAAACGAAAAGAGAAAGAACCCTTAATTGGTCAGCACGATAGCAGCTGATCTTTCATCAGCATTCGTGTTCGTCTGTCAGTCTGTTCGTCCGTAATTCCACAGATTTTTGTGCCTAGGTGTAGCCTGATGCTGCATTAAGCATAAATAGAGGCTGTTCTTCAACCGTGGTTGATTTATGTATTATGAACTTCTTTATTAGTTTAAGCAGTTTAATTATTGTAAGTGCGGCTTTAAATTCAACAATTTGAACGTAAAATCTCATACGTTTGCCTTGAGAACATTACATGCATAACACAGTATCAAATATTAGTTCCTGAATCTCCAACGCGAAGGTAAGAGAATTCATAGGCAGTTCCAGTAACCCTGTCGAATGACTGAGTTTAAAGTGCCAAATACTCTGCCACAAGGAGTGAGGAAATTATGAAAGTTAGGATATATCACCTAATTAAGATATTCCCCTAATGGTGATGGAAAAAATTCTCATAGTTAAGATATCATATCCTAATTAAGATATGTCAAGTTCAAAACAGGCAGTTTTCCAGCGGATGCATCACAATCGCATCCTATCTTTGCTTTGCTTTCTATAACGAAATCAAAGGCGCGTTGTTTAAACACAAAATTTCCATCATAGTTTTATGTTTTAAGAAAATCTACAACCTAGTTAGGATATGGTATCTTAATTGGGACGTTTTGTATGTTTTGCGTACTTTATCTAAACATCGTGTTTGGTGCAACAGTCGTTTTTCCCAGCCGCCATATTTTTTTATTTCGTTGAATTGGCTATCGCGACAACCCATCTATTCAAAATGGTTTTATCAATATGATGACTAGGCGATCGTTACTAAACGATCATAACTTTTGATTCCGCGATACATTTCATTAGAAATTTTGTGAGTTGAGGTGTTAGGTGGTCCATATTTATTTAAGAAAGAAAGAAAAATGCGATTCGTCAAAATATTGGCAAACAATCTAGATGTTCTGGTCTTGCCATTCGGTTAAATGCTTCAACACCGTCATGGATATACAACTGGAGGGACACCTTACTGTGGATGCAGATTAGCTGTTCTATGAAATACTTTATGTGAAAGTCCACGGCCTACAGGCGTAGTTTCCCACTCATTGATGCAAATGCTACAGAACTGCTAAATTTCTGTATGTTTTCTTGGAATTTTTGGTATTAGCTACTAAGAGATCATTTAGATAATTTGGATAAATGAAGTCACCAAGATGAACCTTTGTGACAACATTTAAAACAAATTTCCTCCAAAAATTTTAAGGGTGTACAGAAGCTACATACCTGACTCATGGCACCCAAATAATGTTCCTCTGGCAGTTTTTGAGGCCGTCTGGCAACACGAAAAAATTAATCATGGTGCACGTGGTGCTCCTCTCCTAATACGAAGTGGGACAGCAATATGTCTTTTGGGCTGTACATTATTCTGTATGGGCTATTAACTAAATTATCAGCTCCATTTCCCATTTAGTTATCATGATTATCAATATCATGAGGACGCGCCTCAGCAACATCTTGATGTTCAAATCTACGCTGGAGAACAGACCGTGCCTGTGGCTGAAAACAAATTCACCACCTCTATGAAAATGCATGAAATGCTGAAAACACCAAAATACCCAAAACCTGTAAAAGGAAATGAAAAAACAAAATGAACAAAATGAACAGCAATCTCCGAAATAGCTATGCTCTGAAATTAAAAGAAGAAATAAAATATAAACCTACTGGTAAAACTATCTTTTATACTCCGTTGCTCTCCCACAGCACTTCTAACTCCGTTGCTCTCCCTCAGCACTTCTAACGTCTATGAAAGGTAACAATAAACTAGAAGCCCTTAGGAAATTGAATAAATAAACGCTATAGCTAGCCTAGCTAATATTCATATTCTTTAAAGAAGTAGGTAGCTATTACTAATTATTAAGTCAGCGACGTAGTCGTAGACTTATTGGTTTCGGCTCCAATATACAATTCGTCGCACACTTTACAAATCCATCGGTATATTCGGGTTTCTCCGGGTTTAATAGAGCACGAGGCCTGGCCGCGGTGTTAGTTCCAGTTGTTCGCCATGTTGCTTTTTCTTCAAACAACCTTTGAAGAAGAAAACATTGTTTTTCAAGATTTCGACAGAAGAAACTACATCCTCTTAAAAGGGTAGCAGATGTTACATCTTATATTAAGGATAGAAGAAATTTAGCGATTACACTTTCATAACAACTTAGAATACACTAACAAACAAATAAGCTATCTAAAGTTTTTATCAACATCGAACATTCACGTCGTCAAAAAGGTATTGATTTTTCGTTTTTAACCTTTGGCTGTGAAGTGTAGATGTGTCTACATTCTGTTTTTGCAGACTAAAGACTAAACATTCTGTTTTTGCAGGGGGGGAGGGAAGCAGTGGTTGAAATAGCAGTCGGTGGTCGGTAAAAACCGATCTGAAATAAAAATAACTGAGGAGAACATTCGTAATTTTTATAAGAAAAACTGACCGGCTTATTTTTGTAAATAAAAGCTGGATGCCCAAAAGGATTAACCCGCTGAACATGCTGAAGTCACATACTAATAAAACAACAAAATATCAAAAGAAAATAATAAAATATTATAAATATCTAAATATTTGAAGCTTGAATGTTGAGAAATAGTATTTTTTTTGTATGACGGTCTAAATATTAAAGCGAAGAAGTATTAAAGATAACCAAAGATAAAATTTGAATGGGTTCAAATAGTGTATATAGACGGGTAAATAATGTTTACGCTTTTACTGAAAAGTGACCCAATTCGGCAGTCAAAAGTAACAAATTCTATTCTTTTGACTGTCAAAAGACGGTCACTTCGGGCTGCTTTTCTGTAAAAACCTAAACATTATTTACACATCTATATATCCAAGTATAACTGAAGATTGCTCAAAGCATGAAACTCTGAGTATTGAAGAAACAATTGTCTTTTTATTGAACCTACTATCCAAGTATATACGTTTATGTTTCACATTACATCATACAAATAAAAATTTTCATCCTTTGTGATGTCTCTTCATCTGAATTAATCTGTAAGATTTTAAGTAATTTCTTCTTTTTTCTTGATAATTTTGAATTTTTTATTAATTGTTTAAGGTCAATGATTGGAGGTATCGTTATCAGGTATTCGATACATGGATATTGGCTGCTTTATCAGAACTTGTCCACTTCATCGGTTTTATCAATTTGTCCGTATCGGGACCATATATTAGTATTTTTTATGATTTGTGTTTTCAGATTTTTTATGATTTGTGTTTTCAGATTTTTAAGAAGTTTGAATGATTTCTTTTTTGTTGATTATCGCCTCGAAAATTGAAATATCGAAAATAAGTTGTCTGTTTTATAGTAACAGTGTGTTCCGTTAACACCAGCACGGTTTTGTTATTTTTTTCTTTATTTTGGAAAGATAATTTTGAGCTTCATTGATATATTGAAACTAATCCCCAAATCATTTTACCAAGGAAACACGATAAAAAAAATCGCGGAAAAGTGCCGACATGGCAAAAAACATAATCCATCCTTCGTTGCTCTTTTCATCTCCTTCTTCTGTTCTTGGCAAACATTTTATCTTCGCTATAATGTCCAAACGCGCTGACCTTCAGGCCACAGGGCCATATTTAACGGTAGAGACCTTTTCACAAATTACGTGGTTACATCCGTCGCCTTGTTTTCGCCCTGAACATTAACGGCACATTAAGTGCGGCGTAATTATAAAGATTAGAAACGAAGCGATGGAGGTTGTGATGTAATTTCTTGATTTATAAAATAAGCACCATTAACAAAAGCTAAAGTCATATTCTTTTCAAGAATTATAGGTAGATTTAGAGGAAACTCATTTATGAGTAGCTAAGATTACTATGTCATCTTGTCCATATTCATGACGTTTTTGCATAATTATGACAATTAATTTAGATTTTTATGGGTTTTCATTAAAGGCATACTGAACTATCCAGGGTATAACTTATTTTGAGTTTGAAGACTCAGGGTACGTCACCGCGTGTTGCATGCTTTTGAATTATGCGGACCAGAATTCTTTCTTCTTCTTCTTATTTTGAACTTATTTATATTTATTACTCGCGCCTACATTAATTTACCGACCGTGGAAAGTTAGCTGGTCTGTATTATTATCCTGATAATTCCTCATCGTTTTCAAAGCAAAACAACATGGAGGGAAAAAGAAGAATCACGATGAACTTTTGTTGGCAATATTCGATGTACAGCACAGTTTAGTGCAACGAAGATAATAAAAACGCATTCTTTAATATTTCTAGTTATGTTACATGTAATTCTTCGAAACGTTTCTTGGTTCTATCTATCTTTTTTTGAGCCGTCCTCACTGACACGCTAGTAACGCCAGAAGTTTCTCTTGAAAATCATATTTTTCTGCTAAGCGGTTAGACATAACAGCCTTTTTTGTATAGTATAAACATTATTGTAATGTTATAGAAGAAAATTTACACTTAAATACCAAATTTATGGTGAAAACAGGTTAGTTCGTCTTGTTTGTATATTCTCTCGCTTAAATTTTAATTTCGTAAGACCCACGAAATTAAAAATAGACCCTGGGTAGTTCAGTATGTCTTTAAACTCAAACCTCAAACCTTTACGTGTCAATACGGACACCATCGGTACTTAAACGGGTCCGCTATAAATAGGTATCCGTTAAGTATAAGTTTGATTAAAAAGATTATCACGAATGATGAATTTAACTAATTCAACAAGTTACTGGGCAACTACATTTAAATGTTAACCACTTAATTTTCTTTAAAATTTGGGTCGTGCGTGTATGCGTGATATTAAATTGTGATGCAGACTAAATGAAAGTTTACAGAATAAAATAGTTCGGAAACTATTTCAAATAAGGTCATGAAGTTTTTTTCACATAGTTTTCCAGCTTTTTCCAGCTGCCCTTATCATGATCTTCGTATGCTTCAATAAAATTTGAAGAGAAAATTTATTAAACAAGACTTGAATTTTTATATTTATATTTGCAATTAAAACGAATAATTTATGTAAAAATTATAAGAAAAATAAAAATGAATAAAAATTTAGGGAAAAAAAGTTTTTTTACTACCATGAAGACGAGAAAAAGACGACTTAAAAAAAGACGTCTTTTGTTTACTGGGGAAAGCTCTCTAGGTTATTAAAATGAAGTTTTTTTTTATTCTATAGTCATTTTGAAAATGATCAAGCGATAATGCAGAAATCCTTCTGTCTACAAGGGCATTTCATTACTATTGAAGCAAACTGGTTGTAAACAATGAATTTAAAGCAGCATGAACTATTTGCTTTTGATCAGAAACTTCCTTTTAAATGTGTTTGTTAGCGATCAGCTATTTTATGTTAATCATAGACAATTGGAATCCTTTTCATTATTGTAAAATTTAAATGCTGTGCAATTATATTCACGTTCCATGATTGCAATTTAAAAAACACTGTATTCCAACAGTAAACTTTGCAGTTTAATGTTTTGACTTCTACAAGAGATAGAATGGAAACCTTTGCCGTTTTTTCCTTAATGTTGACAGTACTCAATGTTTGGGGGAATCCGTTATCATTAGAAGATGAATTGTTAAGAATAGTTGAACAATCCATTATCAACGATGTTTATGAAAACAGTAAAGGTACACAATGTTTGGAATTGGTATTACCTGTTATGTGACATCCTGCTCAATTTAACTCTTTAATTTTTAATTCATTAAAAAGACAAAGCAATGCTTTGTCTATTGAATCGAAGTTCCAATTTTTGTGACGTCATACTCGTATTGGTACTGTTGAATAAAATATTGGGTGGGAAAAAGGATTCTTTCATTATAAATCATTTGAGAGAAAAGTTTATCATCAAATCGATGTTATTTCTTGGGGGAGTTTCTCTTGTCTATAAACTGCAAAACAAGTTTAACAAGTATTTTATTTTCCTTTAGGAGCTTTTCAGAGGACAGATTACTCTGATGACAAAATCCCTTTACAAAATCTTATATCATATTTGGACGAATATTTAAGTACTAATATTGATAAAGATATTGAAGAAAACAATGAATACGAGGATAACTTTTTAATGTGCTCTGGTGCAGGTGTTCAGTGCAAATATTGTTCTCAATGCTTTCCTGGTGGTTGGTGCGTACAGTCTCCTGCAAATCTTCCAAAATGTTTGTGTAACTATGGTTGGAGTGGTCCAAACGGCTTATATTTGCCCAATACAAATGACAGAGGATGGGGAATAAACCGCATAGTTGCAGATAACTGTCACACAAGCTGTCATTACACACATCATGTTAGGTAAACCTTTAATTCTGAAGTCTCTGTTCTTGTACACTATCACTTATTTCTAATAGATTTGATTCTAGTGATATTTTTTCTGTAAGGCAAGTTTAGTTTCACCAGCTCATTTCGAAAGTACCTGAGTAAATTTGACCCTTGTAAATTGGTGTACAGGTAAATCATTACCTGATTCATTTTAACCTTATAGGAACAAAACTTGTGCAGAAATTAAGCCTACAAGGGCACCTATTGTCACTGTGGCCACACCGTCCACACACTCCACACCTACTGTCGCTGTGTCCACAACGTCCACAGGTACTGTCACTGTAACCACACCACCCACACACTCCACATCTACTGTCACTGTGACCACACCGCCCACACACTCCACATCTACTGTCACTGTGACCACACCACCCACACACTCCACATCTACTGTCACTGTGACCACACCACCCACACACTCCACATCTACTGTCACTGTGACCACACCACCCACACACTCCACATCTACTGTCACTGTGACCACACCGTCCAGGCACTCCACATCTACTGTCACTGTGACCACACCGCCCACACACTCCACATCTACTGTCACTGTGACCACACCGCCCACACACTCCACATCTACTGTCACTGTGACCACACCGCCCACACACTCCACATCTACTGTCACTGTGACCACACCGCCCACACACTCCACATCTACTGTCACTGTGACCACAACGTCCATACCTGCTTGCCATCACTTGTGTGGAAAGTTTAAAGGAACATGCGATTCAGCTATTAAACGATGTAAGTGCCAACGTAACTGGGCTGGACCAAATAAGTACTACTCTCCGATGAAGAACACCTATTATGCAGATTACTGTAATAAATGGTGTCCCTATCTGGGTTTTCAGATACCGTAAGTTTATAATTTATTTATGCTAATTCATGTCAACTTTTAAACAGGATTAAAAGTATTCACTATATAATTATGTCTACACGAAATACTATACCCCCCAACAAAAAAAAGAAAACTGTTAAAAATATAAAGTATAATCTATATAAAGACCGTCTGCTACAGAAAGCCAATGTTTTGGTTGGAAATTGTCCAAAAGTGACAAGAACGAACGTCTGGAATCCGTTTTTTAATAATTTTTTACAAGACTGCAGTCTTTTTTTTTTGTTGATAGATTGCCATTTATTTGGTCCCAAGAAAATTAAGTTTTCAGTCCCATATGTAGTAGTGCGGCACTTCGAAATAACATGCAGATTATAACACAATGTCTGACAATTTTTATTTGGGTTTATAGTTTCCTCTCCTTTACAAAAGTAAAACACACTAATAATTTCCAAATTCTTTGTTAAGTCTAACTTAAGTTTAGCTTAGCAGTTTTATTGAATTAATATAAAGTAAAATTGGTAATGAATTATGTGAAAGGGAAATTCATTTCGATGTGCTTTATTTAAGTAGAAGAGAGGAAGATATAAACAAAATTAAAAATTTGAACAACTTCCTAATTTTACGACCACCGACCGTACTGTTACATTCCCTGAAGTCTGAAGCTGCGGTTCACTCCTTCTTTTCATTTTTAGGAATGATGCTTGTACTGATGATGGTAACAAAATTTCAAAAAGATGGTGGAATTTTGAAGAATACATGTAGTAGATGGTGCAATAAAAATGCCAATAGATGTTACAGCATTTTGAAATACGGACGGGACAGTGTAGATGGTTTACGAACAGATTTTATACATATCGTATTTAAGCATTTTTGGTGGAAAATGTTTTGGATCGATGTAATATGCAGAACAGTGAAAATCTTTAACCGTATTAGCCCAGAGATTTATAGATATAAGCTTCTTTTTTTGGGGAGGGGGGTGGGGGCGTGCTATAACCGGACTATGACCGGGATTATACGCTATGCCTTAAATTTTACAGATTATTTGTTAGTTTTATTATTTCTTTTGATTCTAAGTAAGAAATTCAGACATTTTTTTTTGACAATGGAAACAATGGAATTTCTATCAAATTTGAAAGATTTTCATATCAACAGAGGAAGGAAATATTGCATACGTAAATATAAAAAAACATTTGAAAAAAAACCCCCATCTAATAATATAGAGCCTAAATACAAATTAGAGTCGTTTCACCAAAGCTTTCATATCATAAAGGGCACGTAATAAATGATTGAAATATTGAAAAAATTAGAGATACTTCGGAAAATTGTGACGTCACACCTTCTATCGATGACGTCATAGTTACAAAAAATATTGCTTGACAGAATAAGGGTTATAATCAGTATAACGTGGCTCAGATTTCCAAGTAGGGCGTTTTGGTGAAAATGAGTGTACCTCAAAAAAGTGCTGACGTGAACAAAAATGCTTGAGAAAAAAAACGTATTTTTTATTAAAATTCTAATCCCTACTTAATTTGAGGAAGTCCTGAAATATTAAGTCAATAACGGTTTCGGAGATATCAATTTTGATAGAATGCCACGGGCCTACACTAATGGACACTAATTATTGTTAATTATTGTTATAATTATTGTTTAGATATAATATAAGATATATATCAAATTCTTTGCCACTCTTCCGCGTCAGAAGAAAATGCATTAATAATAATTTTTGTAAAAGTAACAGAAAATTCATCGAATATATCGGAATTTATTTTTGCTATTTAACGATTTTTCTTCGTTTTTTGTGGAATATAATTTCGCAAAAACGCAAAAATATATACGGAAAATTAAATTTCTTCCCTTAAGGTTTTATGACAAGTTATTGTCTATTATTTTTTTTGAGTTTGTCAATAGGCTAATTTTAGTTTAAATTCACTTTGATTATATGACAACACAAGATCATCAAAGCAGGAGATTGCACTGGGAACCTGAAAAATTCTGAATTTACAAAGCTCTTTACAACCACTGACTGCATGTTAAGCCTGATTCACACTTATAATAGAGACGATGCAAGCATATTAAAACGTTTTGTTGTATATTCCTTCGCGTAAAATAATTGATTGTTGAGTTACGTATACGTATGCTGCGTTTGACTGTGTGAATCAGGCCTTATTGACCCGTTCCCCATTTAGAAATCTTTCAGTTCAACTAAAGCTTGATTCCCACTGCAGTGGAAAAATTGACAAAGAAATCAAAATATACTGTGACACAATAAATAAGGCAAATAACTGTATTATTCTTGCTGAAACTGGTTCCAATGAACTAGTTCCAATGATGGTTTACAACATAATCTTCCTCTTTGGCGGTTTTAATTAAAACAATTGTAATTGTAATAAATTTTGTAACTAAGCAATTCAGAAAACGTGTCCATCTCGTCTATAAAGCAAATGATTGGTCGAATTCCCTACTCTGTTGAACAATCAAAGAGCTTTTTCGGAAAGAAATTCCGCAAAGCAATGCATTTACTTATATTCCAAAGTATTGGCGATTTAGTAAGACGACTGTCCCTTTTCTGCACGAACCTCATGAACAATCGCACCAAAATTTTATTCATCTCTAACTTATAAGAAAAAAACGTTTATTTTAGGAATATACGAGGAATATGTCACTAATATAACTATAATGACACCCTATAGATCATCTTCAGTGACAATAATGTTAATTGTTGTTAATTATGTAAAATTCCTGAACGGTTATTACGAATTTGTTTTGCACTAGAAAAAGGAACTTTCTTTTTGTATGTCCTTTTTTGATGTTGCATTTCCGAAACTTGTCAATTTAATCTAGACGTCATTGACTAGAATAATGTGAAAATTAGACCTTGTAATAACATTATACAAACGGCGCAATGCGGAAAAATCTTTGATTTGTTGCAGTGCATGATTGCTGATGATAACTTTCAGTTTCCAAACATTTTAGTACAAAAATAAAAGATATGGTTGGTATTGGAAATATCAGCTATTTAACAGTAATACAGCTTACAAAATTTTGTCAAACTATTCTACCCCGTCTTGTTGTATTTACGTGATTATTATATTTTCTTAACTGCAAATCACTGTGGGACACTTTGTGATAATTCTCATCAAATTATCGCATCTCAAAGCAAGTTTGGGTCGGATAGTTTGGCTAAATATCGATATTTAAAATAAATCTTGAATTTAGGTATAAACGGATTTTGAAAATATCACAAACTTGGAAATTCATCAAGGATTAAATAATATTGATCATGTATTATTCGAAAACAAAATAGCATAATTACTAACGCATTTCAATAAGCTCAGCACATAATATTTTGAGTGAAGATGAACCGTTAGCAATGAATCGTTATAAATTGTTTGAGGTGAACAGTGATTGAGGCTCTAATAGTAAAACGCGTTTCTGCTTTGCTTTTGTTTTGAACAGGGCTAATAATGCTTCTTTTCGACAGAAAAGTAACACTAACGTAAATAAACAGAGGAAATAGATTATAAGCATCATCAAAATGTTTCACTCTGATGATGACTAGTGGAATATACAGTCACTTTAAGAAAAATACATTCGATCTCGTTTTTTCTTAATAAAATATGAAGCTTCTGGTGATTTTATTCATAATCAAACTTATTGCCCGAACCAAATTATTTGATATCATCAATACGTTTGTTTTCTTATTTTCCAATTATAGTTTAATTAAAAATCTATTCCCACTTTGCTTTCATAACGATAATTTTCGCAAAATAAGGATTTCTAATATTGTGTTTGACAATCAATTAAATTCAAATAAAATTCGGGAAAGACGAAAAATGCAGATTCGTCCTGTTTACTTCGTTTGTGGTTTTGTTTTTGAAATGTAAATGTTTCCATGAAAATTGAAAAAATTCAACCACGGATGCCTTTTCACTTTGACGACGTACGAACCTATTTAACGGACACCTCATGTTGTCAGCTATACAGAAGTTTCGACTGTCTTTGTATTATTTGAATCTTAATCTAAATAACGTCATGCAAGTTTTTGTGATGATGTTTCATCTTGTAAATTCCAATAAATAAACAAACACAGAGATTGGCCAGTGAAGAAACAAAACTCAATAAAGATTGCTTTTGTTAAGATTTTAAAACATAATTTTGCGCTATTTTTTATTTTTTATAACAAACCGGTTCTTCTTCCTCTCTTAACAAACCCTTTTAAAATCTCTCGATTTAACGAACTCTCGATATAGAGAACTGATTTCTAATTCCATTCAGTGTTCGTTATATCGATATTTAACTGTACTCAATATAATACAAATACGCAAAAAAGCAAACCAAAAACTTGCAAGCAGGATGTTAACAATACAATGTAGCCCCAAAGAAACTTCCGTTCGCGAAGCAGTCAAAACATGGAGTTTGAACTTTAAACATGAAATCTCACGTTAAGTAAAAATAGGACTGTTAAGATACCGACTCTTCGTGGAGGCAAATTAACCTAAGCAAATTACGTGGACACATGAATTTTTCATATGACTGCACATATCTATCCATTTAAAGAAGAAGACACGTGGATTTTACGCCAATCTTTTTTCCAAAACCTCCACTGAGCAGCAAAAACTCTATTGTTGAGCGCCCGAGCATTCAGAAACTTTGTCACGATTTTTGGCAATGTGGTTACATCACGGAAGTAAAAAAAAACGTAGAAAAGGACAGATAGACTAAGAAAGCATGAATGTGCCAAATATTTTTTGAAGATAATGAAGCAAATTGTTTGTTGTCAGTAAAAGAATACAAACAATAGGAAAAATGATTCACTAGTGTTTCAGTTATGCAATACAATTATTTTGTGTCAAAGTGTATTTTTTTAGCAATTGTGATATGAAGACAATCTTTATTCCGTCGTGACAAAACGTTTTCAATTAATTTGGTTTCCTTTTACCTCTTGACGTCAAACACATTCGAATTGCTGAGATAATTATACGTGATTGGCTGGAAAATCCTGAATTGAGTTGACTGTTGTTTTCGAAACTCCTACGTAGACGATGAAAAGGAAAATTCTTTTACGACTCACTAGTTGAGGTTGTGTTCTATTTTGTAGAGTGTTGGCTAATGACACCAATTACTTTTACAATACGTTCGGTGATTACCAAAACAATTGACGACTAATGAGCCTTTTCTCTTTTCCTTTCAATGCTATATAAAAAGCGAATGGGCGTAGTGTTTTTTATCATTTCTTGAGTAGACATCAAGATGGAAAGCAAGAACGTTTTACTCTTCTGTTTGTTGCTTGCAACAGTTTATGCACGACAAAGTCGAAAGAATGTACTCGCCGACGTGCTGGAAGACGTTTTCGAACAATATCAGGACTACAAAAAAGAAAAGCAAATGGATTCACTCCAGGAATTAATAGATCGAGAAGATGAAAAAAAATATCATGAAAATTACAATTACGATCCAGTAAATCCGAATCTTCAGATGTGCCATGGAGTCGGTCTCGATTGTGAACATTGTGGTGGATGCTATCCAGGCGGTTGGTGTGTAAAACCAAAAAATGACGGCAAACCGAAATGTCTATGTAATTACGGTTGGACTGGTCCGCAAGCTATCTATGTTCCGAACACTAACGACCCTGGATGGGGTAAAAACAGAATCAGAGCTGGAAACTGCTTAACGCCGTGTCACTACACTCACCATGTCAGGTATTTATCAGGGACTACATAATCTCAATAAGACTTTTTCTTACCGTATTTTCTGTTTCAAACGGCGACACCGTTTATTATTCGTTTTTATGAAATTTTAGGGATTTTTAGGGGATAAAAAATACTTGTAATTTTTAGAAATCTGACATGTCTGCATATAGCTACAAATCCAACAGCACCTCACCCAATATGTCATCACAAGTGCGGAAAATATCAAGGAACTTGTGAAAATGGACGTTGCAAATGCTGCCGAGGTTGGGCTGGTCCAAATAAGCATTACAATGCTCATAAAGACACTTACTATGCAGATTATTGTGATCAGGAATGTCCATACTTAGGGGAGGGAGTCGAGTAAGTCGAAATTTAATTAAATTTTTTAATGTGTGGAAATGCATCTATAGTCTAGTGAATTTATCTTCAGTTTTCACCAATGTGGTGGGGATCAATTGCGCCCTGCCGAAACTTGAGCTGATAATCCACTTCAATGCGCTTTACTCCTTCGCTCCTTTGACGCCACCGATTTACCGCATACTGTACATGAGTTAGAGCAATACGTAATATATCTCTTGTGGCATGTTTACTAATAAGCTGACACAGTGGGGGCAGGTAAAGGAGTATGGGCCAAGGACGTAAAAAGTTCATGTTAAATATTTACTGAACCTTCATACTAAAAAAACAATAATTTCTTTCCAAATTGTCTACTGAGAAGTTCTAACGTACAATTCCTTTTTTGTATTATATTCAGTAACAATCGAGATACAAAAACTATTATCATGTCTTTGTTGTTAAATCGATCCGGATTTTTCTCTAATTGCTGCATAATGAGTTTTCAAAAATCTTATTTACAGAGTTATCAACGAAACACTCTTAATAGCATCATTTTAAGGATAACGACTATGAAATGGCTGCAGTGTATTCATCAGAAATTGTTTTCATTTTTAATAAGTCATTATGGTGGTCTATTAAAATGTGCTTACATTCAACATTACAATATTTATAAATCTTTATTTAGGAATCCCCATTGTACTCCCCACCCAGTTGTTGTGCCAGAGTGTAATCCCCACTGTGTAAAAAGTGATGGAAAATGCGTTGAGAATGGCCGTTGTTTATGCTGCTTGGGTTGGACTGGACCAGGTGCTCATCACGGCAAAGGCAAATATGATGGAAAAATATTGGCTGATTATTGTGACGTCTATTGTCCTTACACGGCAAAGAAAAGGTGAGGATAAAGATATCTTGAGAGTTGAATGTATTTGTTCCATAACCAAAACACCAGAGAGCATTCTAATTCAAAACATTTTTATTTCCTACAAATCAAGACAGTATTTTCATTTAGTAAAGCACGTAGAGAAGCTTTTTGTGAACATTTACATCGTCAAGCTAAAAACATAAAAAACATATATTTTTAGCCCGACGATGTGATTGTTCACGAAAAGCTTACATAAATAATTTACTATATGTATTTTTTCTTGGTTCTAATAAATCTTAAAAAAACTGCAAATTTTATGACAAGTTTTGAAGCATAACTAAATCTCTGTATATTCTCTCTACTATTCTAATTTTTCTATCAATTTCCACATTTTCTTAAAGATTTTGGAATAATTTTATTTAATTATCCCATAGAAATGACATGTGTGTAATTCCTGATTACGTCAACAGACGTAGAGCTGCTGGGCACAAAATCGACTATTGGATATGAGGATCGCTTGAACCTAGTTCATTGAAAAAACCAAAAGAACCTATATGCAAGTGAAGAAATGCAAAATGGTTTTTGCACTAAAAAAGCAATGTTAAATTCTTTTAATGCTCTTAATGTATTTTTAATAAAGATACTGTGTGATTCATGTTGTTTCGCTTTTTTGTTTGTGCGAGGAGTGTTAAAAACATACCAACATTGGCGTTTGCACACTATGGAAGATCATATCAAACCCAGAGGATGTTTTTGTCGTAATTTTATGTTGATCCAGATCGGCATATAATATATAAAATGACATGCTGGGCCATGACACGCTTAGTTCGACGTATAAAACTTAATATCAAGCAGAGCCGTGTTAACGTGTGCGCACCATAAAGATAATTACGCTTACTCAAACATTTTTTCATCTATTTTTCAAATTTAAGGGTGATTTGGCTCCATGCAATTAAGACTTCTACTTTTTCAGCAGTGCCAGAATATGTTTGAGTTCTGAACCAAATGAAACAGGTCATAGCAAAAGCAGCCCTTTTTGAAATGACAAAAGACGTTTGACACGTTCCAAGACAGATCACAACCTCAAGTCAAGGGCAGTTTGTCTTTAAAGGCCCTGGCATCGCAGGCCGAAATTGACTGAAACAGTAAAATGCAATTATAAACCGGTAAAATGCAATTTTACTGAATATGAATTGTTCATTAATAGATGATATGAAAACAAATGGCCAATTGTTTTTACTTAATGCAACACTCTTGGTGTATTTTTTTGTTTAATTAAAACAACTGCAATAATGTTTTAAGAATTTCATTTGTCAGGAAACTAAAATCAAATAAAAGTCCCCTTATTTGTTCTGCACGTTTTTCTGCCAACGTAAACTAAAAATCTATAACGAGATCGTGACTCAGAAAAATTATTTTTAACTACAACAAAAGGAATGATTGGTGCGATTACCTAAGAATTTTTATGAGAAACCAAAAGACACGAAATAGGAAAAACCTTTTTAAATTTATACTTCCTTCCTGTGTTATCATCAGAGTTTTTTCTTTTCACATCTGCAAATCCGTAACTATAAACACAGAATCTTTGAAACAAGATAACTGAAGTAACGTTCGCCACAAAGCCATCGGAATGATTATGCTACATATTATTCTACAAACAAAACAACGTTTTCCAATAATAGTGATATCAAATAAATTCATTATTCCTGCAAGCATAAATTGTGAGACAAATGACCCTTCCCCCTGTTTTGGAAATTCTAAACAGGGTCTCCCTAACACATTTTTTATGTTAAAATGTAGCTTGTCTCACAATATTTTGTGGATGCTTTTTTTTACTTGCTATTTTTCCAAATGTGTTACCATAACAACCTTCCCGATAAAGTTATGACCACACGCCTACCATGAACGTTTTTCAAATTTTAAACTTTTTTCATTTTTCTCCAGTTACATATAGGCGCTTTGAGCGACTTACATTCTTTTATGACTGAAATGCCTTTGCACACTGTATTTACAAAGTAATTTAAAAGTAGCGAGCGTAACGAGGTGGTTTGCAGCTTGAGCACCTTTGGCAAGGTCAAATATATATGCACTATATACATTTCTACTGCCAAGGGCTGTTTTTTGGAGATGGGTCGTTTCTTGTAATGACTTCATAAATGTTTAAAAATGAAAACTCGAAAGCGTCGTAAACTTGTTACGTACTTTCTATCTCTGATAGGAAGTCATAATCTTCATTTAAACATTTGTTGAACTGTAATAAATAAAGAGGAGAAAGTGAAACCAAAAAAATCTTCTCTACAAGCTTAGACGGAATGTTTTAACCAGCGTTCTTATAAGTCAGCGACTTTAGCACGCTGAGTATTAAAATCGCCTATGTTGTTTTGTTTTTTTTTTTGCGGACAGGTTGAACCTTCTCCCTAATTACGATCATCTCCCTAATCTCTAGCCGCTTCATTCCCGGTGTATGTTTCATTTAAGTTTGTGCGTATGTATGTTTGCGACGTTCTCCTTAAATTTAAGCTACTTGTGTATAAACACTTGTAAAAATGGCGTAGAAGTTTCGTTCGTTCACATGTAGGAAGAAGATGGGAACCCCCCCCCCCCCCCCCCCCCAAAAAAAAAAAAAAAAAAAAAGGTAAAAAAGAGAAGTTGTTTCTTACTTATTGAACTTTATTTAAAAAGAGGTTGTTTGGAAGTTTTATGTATTATGAAAATAACATTTGAGTTTTGTATGAAGATGTGTAGCTAAGGGTTCTTCTCTCTCCCTCCGTGTCCCCTACCCCTGGTGTTGGTGTTATTGCTCGTTCAACGCAGCCTCTTCCTCCAGTCAGTTGCCATTTAATTCGACATTTCTTCCACACTTTCAGTTAAAGAAAAAAGGAGATTTCTTTATTTTGTGTGTTTGGATTTCATTTTGAAACATGATGCAGCCATTATATTGAAGGACAGGACGACACAGGCTTCCGTAAACAAATATACGCCATTCATCTTTTAAATGTGGAATGTACTCGCAAAAAATATCATAATCCTTTCATACCCAATTCTGGGCAGGGTAATGGTTTTGTAATGGTTTTTTTTAGGATGTTTTTTTTCAAGAAGAAAATGAGTATTTTAGTTCCTCGTTTCTTAATTTGATGTATAGTATATTTACTTCTGAAAGTTTTTTCTTAATGAGTTTTTTTTCAAAAACGAATATAGATACCTAACAGCCCCGAAAGAAACTTTATATACGCGTTTGCGAGAGAAAAAAGATTTAATTGTCACACATATATCTGGAGTCATTATAATTTGTTTTTGTTTTCAATACAATTTGCTTATATATATATGCGATGGAAAGCTCTTAACTTTTAAAGGCACTGTCTCTTCGTGAAAGACAATCTTACGCTTGACTCTTACGCTTCTTTCGGGCTGTAATGTACATATTTATTTTAAATTTTCCAACATTTGAATAAGCGTTCGTATTGTCATGAAATTTGATTTTTATCTTTTGAGGCCGGTTTACATGTACAGTAGAATACCGTTTAGGCGTACCCCGGTCGCTAAGTCGGACCATTTTTCTCGATCCCTTTAGCGAATAAAACCTATGTAACTCGCACTTTCTGAAAATCGTAGGTAAAATGATTCGAATTTGAAATTGAATTCTTGCAAATTCCATGGAAACCAAACAAATGATTCATAATTGAATTCGAATTCTTGCAAATTTTATGAAAATCTCACGATGGCGTCATGAAGTGGAGAAAAACGGAAATTACAATTTTTAAAATTTTAAAATCAATAAAATCTCGATAAGTCGTACTTTTCAAGAAAGTCTGAGTTATCAAGACTTGGATAAATCGGACATTCGCTAAGTCGGACGAATTTCCTGAGGGTCAGAGTTAACGGGATTCTACTGTATATATATATTGTGATATAGTTTTATCAATTATTACAGTATTATCAATGTTCAAGGTTTGCCAAAAAAATACTTATCTGGAAATTTGCATTACTAAATCGTAGTTCCAAAAGTTTCTTAAATTTTGATGGTCATTATAAAGTGGTTTCTTATATAAAAAACCGAAAAAAATCTCAACAAATTGTGCAGTCTCAGCAACCCCGACATGAGTGCTGAAGCGACCAGAAATGAAAATGTAAACAGAACACCATTTCATATATCGCCTTAATTTCATACCAACTATCTTGTAAAGCCCAATCTCTACTAGGCGGAAAATGTGACGGCGGGTGATGTAGATTGAACGTAAAGTAGAAACCTTCACTTTATGTTACAACGATAAAAATCGCTTGCTGCTACATTTTCCGCCTAATGGAGATTCTCCTTAAAAGCACTCAGTTATTCATTGTTTTTTTTTTGCTTTTATTTGAATTTCAGTAAGATCAGATTGCTTTTTTTCATTTTATGACCTTAGCCAATTGTTGTTTGTAGTATTGAGTAATCTCAATCCTCCCCTTCTGATTTAATTTTCTGTTATTTTTAAAAAAGCCTTTTGGAAACCATTTAAATATTCTTGAGCTACCACTTATATCATAAAATTTTTCTACAAAAATTATGTGCACATCGAACCATTGCTGCTGACTTGCGGCCATTTATGCCTGTTTTATTTGTCTTGTCTTGCTCATTTCAATGCAACAAAAATAACTCCATAAAAGTCACAAATCTGTTTTTGTATAACAAAAAGTATCATTAAGAATAGAAATTCAAAGGGTATGACAAAGGTGGAGCCCAGCGCAATAACATGATTAATTTCGATTTACCACTCATTTTACTTACTGCTCGTCTGAAGAATACTATCCGTTGGAATGGGATCAACAGGAAAATGGCTAAGGCGTATGCCAGACCCTGTGATATTGCTATATATGTTCGCTGCTATGATGGAAGCACCTGTTTTGGAACAGTACGTCTACCAACAATATAGTGAGGAGAAAGGCTTGTATTATGAATATGAAGACGATAAATCATCGTGTGGAGGATTTCTCAACGCAACGCAGAGAAAACTTCAAGATGAGGTAATTGACAAATGTCTTTCCCATTCATTTTCAAGATTTGGGAATCACTTGAAGACTCTTTAGAAAACGTTTTCTCTTTAGAAAACGATTATTAAGCCATCAGGTTATATAACCATTCAAAACGTGAACTTAATGATATAAATGATATAAAGCAGACAGAACTATACACGCATAGTCATTTTGTGGCCCTTCCAATTATAGCTTAGTTATTAAGGCCAGTTATAGGGGGTTCCCAGCCACAAACTCAGGGCCGTTTGTCTGCTTTTTGTGTAAAGATGACGAGAGAAATCGGGTAATATATATGAGTTATTTTAACCAGTGATAACTTCGTTGGTCTGTTTACGGAAACCGATATGTCGGATAGGCTAGATAACTCGGCTAGACGATATATTTGCGAGTGTTTATATTAAGGCCGAATGATTTCATATAATTTCGGGTTACTATTTATATGAGAGCGGGAACTAATGAAGAACAAACACTCACGTTAAAACTATTGGCGTTAAGAGAAGAATTTCCTTTGACTTTCGTTTCCAGACAAACGAATTTCTTTAAAAGTGAAAAGTTTTCGTGCAGTTGTTGCAACAAAACAAAACAAAAATGGTACATCGAAAATGGTTTAACATGATGATGTTAAAAATACTTGAGAAGCACATTAACATAATTTCTGTTTTAAGTTTGTATAACTGATGGGCTTATTTGAACGATTTTCTTTTATGGTTTGATAGCTGACATTCTTCTCCACACATTTCGGCATATCTCTTGAAAGCTACTGTGCTTTGTTTAAAAATTCTTGCTTAATTCTTGACAATATTCCGTCGGACTGATCTTGTTTTACACACTTCCGAATTTCTTTATAACAGAATATTTAATAAAGTGACTGAGAAGAATAGGAGGTAACGTCATCCACGAAAAATCCCTCAATAGGAATCAAAAGCATGCCATTTTATGATTACCAATGTAATCTGATCACCATCCATTTGTCAGAAATTTAATAGTCGCTTGTTTCTTGTTAATATATTTCTGTATCGTCAATCTAAATTAAAGTCATATTTTTTCTGTTACGTGGAAAACTTATGAAGCAGGGATGTGTAAGCCATTTATTAATAATCAATGCTAATGGATACATAAGAGTCCTCACAAAGATAAAAAAAGAAAAGAAAATATAGGAAAGACGTTCTGAGAAATAATGTAATCCCTGTCGTACTTCAATCAATAAGCATTTAGCATTTAAAAACTCGCTTTCCAATGCAATTTTAAAAACCAACACGAACAAGATGCCCTTGCAGGCAGAAGGATTTCTGCAAAACTTCTGAATATGGAAAATTGTCATTAAAAGTGAATGTGAAAGTTCTTTCTCATGAAATAATGAAATGCGAACAAACACAGTTCATTTAAGGCTTACATCAGAAAAAATATGTTGCTAGATTGACCGCCGCTTAAAATGATAGAGATCACTTTTCCCCCGGTCGCTCAGTCGGTAAATTTTTTAATTTTTCTTTTTATGAAAACGGAAGTCAAGAAATATAAAAAATTTCAAACAATAAAATTTGAATGGCTTTCGAAAAGCATATTAGTATACGTATGCGTTTGCCCAAGTTAAACACATCAGAAATTTTTCAAGCCTTCCTTGTAAGTACAAATTAGAATAATGTCAGAAAAGCAACTGATCATAGTTATATTAAAAAATTGAATTCGAAAAACATCTATCTAAAAAAATATCTAAAATACGGGTTTCATCAAATATATCAATATATCAAATCTAAAAACCCTGACAAAAAAGATACCGAGCAACGACCTTTTATGACGTTTAAATATTGAAGCGAAGAAATATCAAAGATAACAAAAAATAAAATTTGAATGGGTTCGAAAAGTGTATATCCAAGTCTATACGTTTAGCTACTATGTGGAAACATATAAAAAAGACACAATGTGGCATAGACCGACTGAGAGACTCTAAAATGATGACAAACTAATCTGCAACAAAAATTGATCTAAAAGTAAAGAATAAAGAACAAATTTAAACTCTATGAAATTTAAGTTGAACAACAGTAACAAAAAAACCCAGTCCAGGTTTCTCTAGAGTGGAAGCTGTGCTAATGCATATCCAGAAAGCTGCATAAATCATGTAATAGCAAGCACTACTCCGTAGTATTATAATTCACTATAAAACTACTTAGTAAATGAAAAGAATTAATAATAATAATACTTCGTGATTCATATCTACGTTGTGTCACATGGGTTTGTTTCACGTACTTTAGCCAGATGTCGAAATTGAGTGCTTTGTAAGCTTTACTTTGTTTTAACTTCGTCCATTGAGTCTAATATTCTTGTAGTATTTGCTTTAAAGTTTATTAAAAATTGTCATCGTTCTTTTCACCGAAGGTTCAAGCATTAACTGCTCGTTTCAATATCATTCAATCATTTTGCGTGACAGTTCCAACCATCATATCATGTTTGTTCTATGGAGCGCTTTCGGATAAAATTGGCCGACGACCCATTATGTTGTTGGCAAGCATCGGTGCTTGCATTGATGGAGGTGTAATGTTATCAGCGATGATGTTCAAACTTCCACTTTACAGCATTTTCATTGGTGCAGTTTTTAATGGGTTAGGTGGAGGGTTTACAGGAATATTTATGATATCGTACGCGTATTTGGCTGATGTTACCGAGACCGAAAAATTGCCGATGAGGATGGGTAATTTTCTAAATTATTTCTGCTGTTTGAGTTTTAAATGCCTTTTTATTTTCAAACAACTGCAGTAACGTATCAGGCAAGCCTGTATTGAAACTGAATGCTAAACAAACTGCTTGGTATTGAGAGTTTACATCTCTTTTATCCACTCTTCTGAACATTGTTGTGTCATGTTCTTCTTATAGCCTTACTATCCGCATCAAGTGGTGTTGGATTGTGTTTTAGCAACTTTGCAAGTGGACCATTCATAAAGCAATATTCATTTACTAAACCACAAATTCTCATAACGGCATCCTATCTAGCTGGTGCCTTATATATATTGCTTGTTTTAAAAGAGTCACTAAATAGTACGAGCACAAAGGAAGCCGAAGTGAATTTTCAGGAAGTGAAGAAAATCCATCGGCAACCAAAAATCTTATGGGACGTTGTGTCAAAGCCACGACCTCGACGATTGGCGTTATACTTGTCCATGTTGATACTTGTTATGCTTGCATTTTTCACCATTGGCGTTGTAGCGGTGATTACACTATATTTTATCAATCGTCCGTTTTGTTGGCCAGCATTGCAGATTGGGTATTACCTTGGTACACATATGGTCACGATGTCTGTGGGGACAATCATTGGTTTGAAATTGTTCTCTGTATGTTTCCCGGAATATTTTGTTGCTACACTCTCTTTTGGATTTTGTATCGCTGGTTTTATCATGCTCACATTTGCTGCTGAGAAACCATTGGCTTATGGAGGTAATTTCACATCGTGTGTTAAGATTAAAACACGGACTATGGAACCATTTAGCAAATGAACCCATTATTATTGATTTTAATATTAAATTTTAGCTCTGGTTGTTCTTGGATTTGGAATGATGCAAGATCCTATTTATCGTGCAACTATTTCGAAAATTGTCGATCCAACAGAACAAGGTAAGAAATTTTTTACCCATCACCGAAAACAAAAACAACCCCAAAACAACATTCTCTTTCAACTCTCCGTTTGTTTGTTATCAACTGCAGAATGTGGAGGGATTTTCCACTTCAATTATGAAATTTAACGACAAAAATTACTAAAACTTATAGGTCATGATCCAAAACTCATAGTGAAAAACTGAAAGGAAAATTTTTTAACAACCAATTATTGTTTAAAATTTTGAATAGAACTTTAGACATCACTGAATGTCCCATTAACCAGAAACTATAAAATTGGGCTGACAAGTAAAAGCCCAATGTGTTAAATTCGTAAATATCGGTCGAAGCATTTTTAAGGCCTTCAATTCAATGTGGTTTGTATTTCACAATTATTATTTGGGAATAACTAAAGTTAACGATTCATATCAATCTTTTTTAAACAATCACGATTTGAAAACTAGTCAGAATTGAGCTATATTTTACGCTTTCTTTAGTTTTAAATTCCAACTATTCAAGGCTATTGTATTTCTGTTGCTGCCCTATTACGAAAGGCTTGTAATTTGGTTAAGTACTCATGTTTAAATTTGTTAATGAAAACATTTAGAAATATCAATATATCAGTAGTAAAAAATATCATTTTGTTTCTGTTTTATTTTTGTATTATACAGGTTCCATATTTTCTGTTATCTCAGCATTGGAGATGCTTTTTTCATTTGCTGGAAGTTTTGTGTTCAACACTGCTTATTCCAAACTAAATGATTTACAGAAAACAAACTACTTTTTCTTTTTACCTGCTGGGTTGATGCTGATCCCGATGGCTTTATCAGTGTTAGTATACTTTATACCGTATTTGTGTGCTATGACAAGAATGATTTATACTCACTGATCTAAAATATAACTCTGGATTGAGCAACCAATGTCTTTAGAATATTTTTGAGCCATCGGTATAATGTGAACGCTTTCATTTTGAAGCTTAATTGCTGACATTATTGTAGGACACGCTACGTATCCGTTAAGTGAAAAATTCGAAAATCAAGTAGAAGAAAGCTCAGATTTTCTGCATTAGTATACACCTTATTAGCGAATTCATGTTTATATGTCACATCCTGACTCTGTTGTCTATGGACCTCGTTTCCGTGTTGAAATTAATGAAAATTGACCCATTGCAATTTGCTAATGCGCAAAATATATAACTTAATAATTACTGTGTAACAATGCAATGCATCAAAACGAGGTCCGTATGGACAACTGCGTCAGGATGCGACATATGAACATGAATTCGGGAAGGTGTATCATCTTTTGTTTTGGGAATCTTGAAAAGCAGCACATAAGGTTTCACTATGAGTTGGCTGAGCTAGATACTATGTAACTATAGTTACTGTAGAAATGGTGCTAAGAATTTCCGCAGTAGCTATGTTGCTCGGACCTAAATAACGTAAAAAATAGAAGCTCGATCCAGTGTTATATTGAGATCGGCGTTTATACTATATTCTCTGCATGCGAGCTTCGAAATTCTTTCTAATGATGGATTAAAAGCTCTGTTTCATTTTATATCATATTTTAGAATATTTTGGAAATTATGGGGAACTACAAGTAAGGATGCCACAGGCTGGATTCCTGTAAAAACAGATGAAATTGACGTGCAATCATAACTGACTTGATGATTGGTTGTTCTTACGCAAAAAACAACAGCAATTGGTCACCTACCACAATTCAATGCAAAAAGAGTCAAAAGAAAAGTCTCAATTGAATAATTCAAATCAAACTTTATTCTCTAACTACGGCTTAATGATTAAACCAATACCAAACCGTGGGAGCATTTATAAGGCCACTTTCCACTTGTGCAATATATCCCTCTCAACATATTGCATATTGCAAGTAATATTTTGTACAATATTGTAGATGGATGTGAACAAGTTTGTACAATTATGTATAATTCCTTTGTATATCACTTGCACATCTTCTGTATACTCAGTAAATTTCCACATATTAATAATTGTATAAAATTGATTGTACCACGAGATCAATATATAATATATCATAACTGTCTTTAACATTTATAAAATATATTGTACAATTATTTACAACGTATTGCACACTATATATTGTACATGTGGAAGAAGGCCTAAAGCATCGGATTGTGGTAGTTGTATGTTGAGATAACCAAATAATGGAAAGGAAAATTATTTTATTTAAACACTATTATTAACAACAGTGGGTCATAAAATAGGAATAAATAATGTTCTAGCTATAAATGTTGACTTGGATGTTTGGTGACACTGGATTTTTATTCTATTGAGAATCAGTAATCCAATAGGGCGTATTCGAAACGAAAATATGCCGCTTAAAAATCTTTCTTGAAAACTTTTTTCCTGATTATTTATAACAAATATGTAAGTTGTTGTATTTTGAAGCAAAATACTACTACTGCACAATAAAAGACAATGGTAGTGGTAAATGGACTATATTGACTAACTCTTAAGCATATGCACTTCCCCAAGTTAGCGGCGGTAGTCACCAACGATGATCACAGTAATACTGTAGCTTTCAACAAAATCTACCAGAATACTCGACAAAAGGCACAATAACATTTCTGTATTTAGAGAAATATTTATTTCCCGTGACACCACAGAACTTCACCGTGCAATTTTGGCATGCATAAAAGCAGAGTTTGAACTTTTCATTGAAGTTATGGAAGTTATTATTACAGGCGATGCATAAAATTGGATATGGATCCGTTCTCATAGTAGAAAGATCACAAACTTTTTCGAAGACTTAAGGAATCCCTTAAACCGAGAGTAAGGGCATAAAGTTAGAGAAAACGTTTTCAAGTTGAAAGGAGTTGAACACTCTTCAACTTTTCACCTAACTGATTAAAAGTTTCTGTTGTAGTTTTCACTAGTAGTTCACTACTTGAAACCGATAAACCAAGCTTTATTGAAAGATGCAATGCAATCAAAATTCAGATGAGAGTGAACTAACATTTTTTCCAGTACACCTGAAATTTAACAACCTTGAACAAACATTGAGACATTTTCAAATTTATTAGACCGACCCAGATATTTTCCTGGTCTGCGTTGAAGCGGCATTGAAGAAAAAACCCATGCAGTCAGAGCGCTGCTTGATTATGGACATATTAAAAGAGAAGGACTTGCAACTTCTATAAATCTATCGTCTCGGGTTATTGATTTTTTAACGATGGTAGTTTTGAAACTCTCTCAGGTACAGTTAAAAATGCATACTGCTATTGGCTTCAACGATCGTAACAACCAACCAGGAATGAATTTCAAGATAATATGTTTATTTATAAACGTATAAGAAGAAAAGTTACTTACAACTAACTTCTAAAGCCTTTGAATTCTATTGTTAAAATCTTTTATGTCGGCATTCTGTTGATATAAAGTTGTATGTTGTATCTGAACATACAACATACAACTGTCTCTCATTTCACTAGATTTTTGGTTTACGGGTTTTTAATACTGCCTTTGTAAAAATTTCAATACAATATTTCAATACGTAGACGCGCTGTATTTGATAGACCAATGAATGTTGTAAACCCTTCTCTTATTATACGTTTATGGTTTATTTTGTAGCCAATTCGTGACCTCCTGCAGCCTCAACCATTAAACTTTCAGAATCGAAAAAAGAAAAAGAAAAAGATATTCATTTGTCCGTACCATTACAGGCGTCAGTAAGGCATCTTTTTAAGGTCCGAATTTTTCGTAAAAGTTATATCCACTAAATACTACATAATTCGTTGGCTGTAGTTTATAGCTGTAGTTTATAGTAAAGTTGGAAATATATTGGAACAGTGTTTACAATTTTTATTTTCTGTCGTTTATTATCTCACTACAAGAAAATTAATACAAAACACATGTATACAGGAATCTTAACTAGAATTTCTATCAAAATTGTCCTCCTGGAGCAGAATTTACAGTACAAATATATTCCCGGTGATTTTCTCATTACGTCACAGGGCTCGATTAGTCTTGTTAAAAGCAGCACACAAATTACGTCAAACAATACATCAGAGGTTGGGTAATCAAAGCAATAATGGCCGCACTTTTTGTCTCAAAATCAGACCATCTCAAAAATAATGTCCTTGGTACAGAAATTTCTATCACTATATATTAAGGTTTGCGTAGGCAAGAGCTAGTTGCTAGATTTCTGCACATGAGTTCACAATTGTAGCCGAACCAAAATAACATATTTATTGTAGACATAAACTACAATGAGCACTGGAAAAATGTGGTTGTAAATCACTATGTTAAGGTTTGCGTAAGCAAGTGCTAGTTGCTTAGTTGGCAAGCTAAATATTCAAAGCCTCTAGAAGAGAAGCAGAAAAAACAATGAGCTGTATTTTCACTGAGTACTCACTTGTACTTATACTCACGAAAATTAAAATTACAGAATGATGAAATGAAAGAATTACAATGTTACAGCTCGAAATGCTGATCAAAAAAATGTATGGGATAACATACTTACGAAAAACCATTATCGAGATATCGTTGTGCTTAGATTTTACTGTTCAATGGTTTAACGATGACGAAAATTATTTTGAAGAGAAATCAATTTCATAAGCAAATCGAATGTCTAAATTTCGAAATAATTATTATTTTCAAAAAAAGACAATTCGAAAATGTATCGAACATTAAAAGAAAGTTGAAAACATTTTTGAACAGTCTTTATAAATTTCTCACTACAATCTGAACTAAACAAGGCAAGAAAACTTTTTGTGACTCAATTAAAACAGCTCAAAAACAGTGCAAAACCCACATAAAACTCTTGGATGATTGAAGCAATGAAATAGTCAAAGTACCGCATATTTTGGATATCGAAGCAGCAAATTCAGACTCAAAATCGGATCATTTCAAAAAAGTGCTCCCTAAAATATAACGCTTGATGTCGAGGGATTGCCGAGGGATTGCCACTGGTAAGCTCATCCTCTGTGAAGCTCCTAGGTGTCACTCTCGATAACAAGCTAAACTTTAATGATTATGTTGATGAACTCTGTTCTAGAGCTAACAGCATAATCAATTCACTACTGAGGATAAGATCTTTTCTTGATGACTGTGGAGCTTCTCTGTTGGCTAACGCCTATATTTTGTCATGTTTTGGCTACGTCCGTTAATCTGGATGTTTTGTTCCAAAACGGCGTCCTCTAAAGTTGAAGACACCTTCATCAGGACCTCGAGGGTTGTTCACAGTGATTTCTTTACTCCCGAGAAAAAAATGCTGAAGGTCTACCACGAAAACCCGATCCATGTGAAAAACTTACGGCTACTTCTTGTATAAGTGTACAAATCCCTGCATGAGTTAAAACCATCATTTATGTGGGATCTGTTCACTCCAAAGTTTAACACAATGGTCCTGAGGCGTGGGAACCTTTTAGCACTTCCAGACAAAAGGGAATGCGCTCGTGACATCTTAGTTTTCAGGGCTACACTTGCATGGAAAATCTTCCAACAGAGCTAAAACAAGCTGAAACCCTTTCGTCATTTAAGTTGGGTATCGGTAAAACTGAGAGACTCTATTGTCAGTGCAAGATCTGTGGATAAGGAATAAGATTATTTTATTATTTTAGTTCTTTAACTATTATTTTCAGTTTGCATGTTTTTAGCTTGTTTAATATATAACTGATCCTGCCAAATGAACTCCAGCTTGCTTACGCAATGAGGTTTTTGTAATAAAACTTCTAGCTCACGAATCTTTGCCGGTAAACTTTTCTATATGATTTGTAATCAGTTATATACACAATGCACTTTCCAATCTCCGCAAGGGTAACATATCGAGTGAGAATTTAACCAACAACCTCTGGCCTGCCAGGTGACTGCCCTACCGACTGCGTTATCAGATTGAAGATATCGACCAGCCTATTCCAGGGCTATCTTTCTCTATATATAAATGTCCGAAATGGAAGTAGAGAGAGAAGAAGCCCTGGGATCGATGTTGCAATATGAACGTCAGGGGTCTGAATGGGAATCTCCACAATCTCTTTACGCAACTCGAATAAGCACCTGGACTCAAACAGTCAAAGATTATTATAACATCGCTGAAAGAAAATATCATGGTAATTCTTAACTAGAAACAGGTCTACTATATCCTGTGTAGGAAAAGCTGGTCACCCTCAACTACATTGTACTCTCACAATATTACTCTCAGTTCAGATTTCCATGTTGTGTCAAGTAGGCGGAAAAAGCAATATTGAAAATATAATATATGAAAGCAAACCTGCGCAAACACATTCCATTCGAATTATGGCTAACAGAACCCCCTACTAAAATTCATAATGAATACACCTTCCCAAATTCATGTTTATTAGTCGCATCCTGACTTTGATGCGTTACATTGTTTCGCGGTAATTATTAAGTTTTATATATTTGGTCATCAGCAAATCGCAGTGGGACAATTTTCGTTAATTTTCACCACAGAAACGAGTTCTGTATGGACAACTGGGTCAGGATGCGACATATAAACACGAATTCGGGAAGTGTATTACATACAAGCACATTGAATGCGTTCTGAAAATGACCCCAATGATCAATTTAAGGTTTCAAATTTATGGTTCTTTAGGGTTAGGTTGGTGGCAGCCACACTTAGCATTGCATCTACGTGATGCACGAATTCCAAGTCAATATATAACAAGTTCAAGCAGAATTAAGCAGTAATGTTTTAATGAAGTAATGTTTTAACATTAAAAATCTGTGCTCGCCTCAGAGCGAGAGGTAAAGGTTCAAATTCTGGCTTAGTCATGCCAGCGACTATAACAGTGTGAAAAGCATGAGAACGGGATTGGTATCTAAATTCCGTAGGCCAAATGAGGCCTCCCAATGATGCTAGAGCATTTTCCTTAAACAACAAATTTGCGAAATAATATTTGTTAGAAGCCTAATCCATATTTCGAAGGATTTTTCAATAGAGATACATATAAGCGCGAAATTATTCCCGCGATTAAGTTTAATTATGTTATTATGTCCCGCGTTAATTGACACGTCGCTTAAACGCGCAGTTGATTAAAAAAAAGGTGGACCTTATGCAGCTTATGTAAATCAGTTTTGGAAATCTCTTTAAACGTACCAAATAAAATTAAGAAATTTTTCTACAAAAAAAACTAATGCTTTAAAGTTGTTAATGCTACCTGTAACACTTTTGCCAACAACAATCATGTGCATAAATTTTGGGATAACTCACAAATTTTCAAGCTTGGACCATCTAAATGCCAATTAGGCTCCCCCTCTCCCCCAACATTAATGTTGACCTGATAAATGGCTTCTGCAAATCAACATTGTTCTTCTTGAGGGTGGGGGAGTCAGAGAATGAGTAAAATCTGCTTTTTCCAAAACTTTAGTGCACACAATTTATACCACAATTTAACGCTAAAAGCCTAGTGTGAATCGACCCTTAAGTACTAAAACTAATTATCTGAAGCAGTTAAGAACACGATAATTCCTTTTGAAAAACATTCACTCGTTTAGCTTTCATAAAACACATTTACAACTGCTGAGATTTCTTCAATTCTGAGAGCAAAATTTTGAAAATTACGTTATTAAATAAATTCACATCTGAAATCTAATTGTAAGAATTAGTTTACTAGAAATAAAACATACACGTACGTTGTTTTTTTTTATCTTTTGCGAAACTGTTTTCATTCAAGCGTTGACTTTATGCGAAGGGTGTGACTTGGGTAGAAAACTATTGTTGTTAATAATTAACTTTTTTATGGAGGAAGTTGGTAAAAAATATACCCAGAAATGGTCACGTATTTCTCACTTTAACTTCTGATTATCGCATTTAGTAATAATGGGATCAGCTGGAAAATGGTTGATGCGTATACCAGAGCCTGTGATATTGCTATATATGTTCGCTGCTATGATGGAGACACCAGTTATGGAACAGTACGTCTACCAACAATACAGTGAGGAAAAAGGTTTGGTTTATCAATATAATGGAGATAAGTCTTCTTGTGGAGGTCATCTAAATGCAACACAGAATAAAATTCAAGACGAGGTAATAGTAAATGCTTCTCTTTTTTGGTTGAATCATTATGGCTTTTATGTCAATGGAAAATGTTTGATTTAAATATCCATAGAATGTTGAAGGCAAGTGAAAATGATTAAACATAATATGAAAACGACAACGCGGTGTTAAACTCTACACCCCAGTGGGCACGCATCCGTCCTTCAGGCGTCCCATGGACGTGCTCTCGTCCACCTCTCGTCCACGTACCATTGGGGACGTCCTCTTCAAGTTCCTGTTGGACATCCTATTTGAGCGGACGGATAAGACTTCACTTTCGACGTCCCCGGGTCGTCCCTGGGACGTCCACACTGAAGGTCCATGGGACGTCCCTGTGCCCACTGGGACTTACGTAAGATAATAAATTTCATTTAATTGCACTCCACCACAGGTAATTTTGGATCATTATGAGGAGTATGTGTCGATCTAACAAATTGAAAGTTAACTTCCAAAACTTTCTAAATAAAGGGCTCCCATCTCTCTTAGTTTACCTTTCCCAACAAAACAATATAAAGAGACTTTCTGAGCAAAGATCGCTCCAGTGACGTCTCTGACAGTTTTAATGCTTGTCCATGACGATCTCAATCAGTTATTGGATTAGAAAATACGTCAATAAGACGTCTTTGTGGTCCTTGTGTTAACTGGGGTGTTCTTTTAAATTAATAATAGTGAGATGAAAATACAATGTAATCTCTCTAAATCTCTCTACCTGGCGCACAAAAAGGTGTATAAAGCTATAGAGATTTTACCTATGAGAATTTGACTTTAAATTTGCCCATCCGTGCATGGAATATGTGTCCGTTGTACAGAGATATCTACTTTTGTAGAGGGTGTACACCTTATAGAGATTTCACTGTATTTAATCTTGGTATCTTGGTATTCTTGTGGTCTGTTACCTATTTTGCTGTTAGATGTTTGAAATACTGCTTTTTATGACAACGAACTCCAACATAAAAACCCACTTTTTTCCCTTTTTCGTTGTTCATTCCTTTTTAACTACTCACAGGTTAAATGTATCAAGTACTTTCCTTTTTAAGGTTCAAGAGCTAACTGCTCGTTTTAACATCATCCAATCATTTTGCGTGACTATTCCAACCATCTTTTCATGTTTATTTTATGGAGCACTTTCGGATAAAATTGGCCGCCGACCCATTATGATAATTTCATGTATCGGTGCTTGCATTGATGGAGGTGTAATGTTATCAACGATGTTCTTTCAACTTCCACTTTACAGCATTTTCATTGGTGCAGTTTTTAATGGGTTAGGTGGAGGGTTTACAGGAATATTTATGATGTCGTACGCGTATTTGGCTGATGTTACTGAGACCGAAAAATTACCAATAAGAATGGGTAATTCATTTATCCTTGTCTTTTCATTCAACTGCTTACTTTCCAAGTTATAAACCTTTCCATAAATAACGTTAGGGAAGCTCAAAGCCTCTCATTCAATGTTAATAATTATGTATTCAAGCACGACAAAAGAACTTTGTGTCCATGGAGAGGTATTAATCTGTTGGAAACAACACAAACGTCATCAGTGTTTTTACGAGGCGATGGTTGCACCAACATTATTTATGAAAAGGTCAAATCAAACTCAGTTGGGTTTAAAAACTTTTTGTTGTTAAAGATTTGAAACCATGTGTGAATCTCTCACACTCACTCACTTGATTTGTACATGTTTTGTAATGTTTTTGTTATAGCCATACTGTCAGCTTCAAGTGGTATCGGATTGTGTTTAAGCAACTTTGCAAGTGGACCTTTAATAAAGCAATATTCGTTTACTAAACCACAAATTCTCATAACATCGTCCTATCTAGCTGGTGCTCTATATATATTGCTTGTTTTAAAAGAGTCACTGCATGGTACAAGCACAAAGGAAGCTGAGGTGAATTTTCATGAAGTGAAGAAAATCCATCGGCAACCAAAAATCTTATGGGGCGTGGTGTCAAAGCCACGGCCACAACGATGGGCGTTATACTTATCCATGTCGATACTTGTGATTAGTACGTTTTTCACCATTGGCGTTGTGGCGGTGATTACTCTTTATTTTATCAATCGTCCGTTTTGTTGGCCAGCATTGGAGATTGGGTATTACCTTGGTACGCAAATGGTTATGATATCTGTAGGCACAATTGTTGGCTTGAAGTTGTTTTTATTATTTTTGCCACAATATTGTGTTGCTACACTCTCATTTGGATTCTGCATGGCTTCTTATATAATGATTGGGTTTGCTCAAGATAAAGGATTCGCTTATGGAGGTAATTTTATTTTTTCTTTCATATGAGTAGGTTCAAAACGTTTTTTGTGTTCTCATCACATACCTTGTTCCACTTCAGCACTTTACCTACACACGTTTTTACTTTTTTTTTAAGTAGAACCTAGTTTATAAGAACATTTAAGCTGAGATTTGTCCAAAGAACACATATTTAGCCCCTCAAATATGTTTTCAAGCCTTCGAAATTTCATGAAAATTTTTTGCCTTAATTTCGTTTTTTCTTTTCACAGTTTTTTCTTTTTACAAACACAAGAGTTAAACAAAGGGAAAAGAAAATATCTTCAACAGCATGAACCTTCTCAACACGGATATCATCCTTTCTCGAACCTTAAAAATAATAAGGACATTTTCACTCATTTTCAAAGTTTTCAGTTACGATCGCAAATAGGAAGAATTTCAGCCTCAATTCCTTCAGAAATATAAGCACATCAAGCCAAAATATAGACGTTCGTATAAAATATTAAAAACGTGTACAGTGAGAACTAGGCCAGATTGTTACCTTGCGCATGAACAATTTGATTGACCCTGATTTTGACAAATAGGTTTTAGCCAGGACAATAATTCTTCATTAGAACGACCTTTTTAAATTTTAAATTATATTTTAGTTTTATATTCTGTTATCTTTTTTCCAACGATTTTCTAAAGGAAAATAAGGATGTATAAAAACATTTTAGCTCTGGTAGTTCTTGGTTTTGGAGTGATGCAAGCTCCTATATATCGAGCAACAATTTCAAAAATTGTCGATCCAACGGAACAAGGTAAGAGACTTGATCTTTCGTTTAAAATTGCTGTCGTCGGTAAAGATTCGCCACGGTCTATGAGGCTGGAAGTAAGATTTTTTTTCGCTAATTGTATTTATTTTTAAAGTTATGTAATATATCACTTGTTCCCAAGTCTTAGAGATACATTTAAAGAACGTCATGAAAACGGTTCTACTTTTTTTGTTCGTTTTATAGCATCTTTAATTGCTAGTGGAGTATTCATAACTCAAAATAACTATAATGCGATTAGCAAAACAGAAACACTTATTCCACCGACATGTGCTGCGAACATCAGTTTCCGATGAGTTTTTCTTTTGGTAGCCTACATCCTTGAATATCGTTCGATTACATGTCTATAAAGTTGATGTCAGTTGAATGAGAGTTGATTTATTGCGCAGAAGTTTGAACATGTTTAAAATGATTACCACCCAACACTCTACAACACTAGCGGCTAAACGAGTGAAGCATTGATGTTGCATTCGTTTGTCTAGTTGCTAATGTGCATATCTCGAGAAAAAATATTTCACAAATCATGTATGAATAGGAGCGTACTGTATGAGATTAGAAGCATGTTGAATGTCTTCATGGTTCATGTTATAGGTTCCATATTTTCTGTTATCTCGGCATTGGAGATGCTCTTTGCATTTGCTGGAAGTTTTGTATTTAACACAGCTTATTCGAAACTAAACGATTTGGAGAAACCACACTACTTTTTCTTTGTACCAGCAGGATTAACACTGATTCCTATGGCGTTGTCACTGTATGTAGACTTTGCACTTTGTGCTTTGGTTTTGATTATTTGTTTGGTAGATCATCATGTACATAACCGCAATATATTATAGTGTGTTAAGGAAACGAGATCATAAAGATTTCCGTTTAACGTCTCCACACGATGTAATCCATTAGTTCGGTAACCCAAAAGGTTTTATCTGCGAACTAGTGACGATTGCATCCTCTCAGCTTAACTAGATGTAATGATATTAAAGCAGTACATGTAATTGAACCTTGATAATATATAATCTTCATTACGTTTCAGAATATTTTGGACATGCTGGGTAACTTCAAGCAAACGGTCCGGGTCTTGGGCTCCCATTAACACAGATGAAAGAGACATACGATCGTAGTGAACAAGCGATACTTCCTCGAGTCATACAGAGACGTGTTGGAATTGTTATGGAGCCAAATGGATAATATTTTAGTCTTAAATATCAAATACCAAGTGTGATGAAAAACATGTTATTTGGTATTCAAGTATTTTCAATTTACTAAAGGAAGATTTTTTCTACATAGGATGTTATATTATGGTGTTATTGTCAAAAACTGCCATTATAGTTTTCATAATCACCCAATAGCCAAAAGAATGTAACCCTATTCTTTTTTGTCATTTTAGTATTGTTATTGATATTCTTGGATTACATGAAACAGATTTGCGATTGATGCATAGTAATCTCAAATTTTTCTTAAAATACTTTCTCTACACTGCAGGACCCGAGAATTGTCATATAAAGTAATATCAGTTACCCTTCTCAGTGCCCGTTATACTACGAAAACTCTACAAATCAAAACCTATTGAACTCATAGGGGTGGCCTCCGATTGAAATCATTGGCCTTTCTAACCATGTTTGGGGAAACCAAGGGTTGACGCTTTACAATCGGAATGACCCAAACGCTTCTTCATAAAAGATATATTCTTTTATAAAATATAAGAAGTTTGAACTGTTGAATTATATAACTGTTAAAGAATATTGTCATCCGATACATTTTATCTAATGCTGATAAACGTCTAACTTTGTCGGTATTCTATATATTTACAGCGTAGCTTAAACTAGATGTTTCTCGGTAATTCTATTTCTTTCTTTTTTTCATCTTAACTAAATTACTCAGTTTCTGCACTTCATCTTTCAGTATTTTATTTTCTTCTCTTAATTTTCTGATCTCTTCTCTTATGTCCAGTTCCTTTTGTTTTCTAGTTTTTCTTGATCTTCTGGAAGCTTCATTATTTTTTCGTCTTCTTTCAAAATAATTCTCATGCCTTTCCATGTCCATTGAAGGTGAAAGCAAATATTCTCGATTTTCTGATTTCTGACAGCTTGGCCAACTGTTTGTCCTTGCTGGTAAACTTTGAACTCCATTGTGATTAATATCAGTCTGATGTTGCAAGAAATTGGAGAGGTTATTTTCCGACCAATATAGGCAATTATTCCTGTTTGGTACATTGTTTTTCAAGACATTACTACTACTGTCTGCATTTGCATTTCCATGAAGTGGGTATGGATTTCCAGAATATTGATTGGTCAGAAATGGGAAAACATCATCGTCAGTTTCTTGACAAATATTCTGACATTGTATGTTGTTGTCAAAAGTAGCTGTCGTCAAATTTTGAAACATTCTCGTCGATAGATTGCGGCCGACATCGTTGGTATTGAATATGGATTGGTTTACGTTTTCACATACCGGATGAAAGGATGTTGGACAGTTCAAGGAATTTGAAATATACTCTACAAAAATGAAAAATAAGTGGCATAAAATGTTACGTTTTATTTTATAAACCTCGGCAAAAATTTCTCAACTCCAATCAATTTCTGATTAAGTTTGGAAGCAATTTATAGGCAACGACTTCGTGTATCACTATTTTATAGAACAACCCGACTTTTCTAAGAAAGCTCACTCTCAGTAAAACCGATGAAGGCCCGGGTCTTTTTCATGGATAATGATACACGAAGTACTAACCAATTTATATTTAAGATATTCGTTGAGAGTAGAAATTAGTTCCGTAATTCGAATTTTCCATAAATCGAAACATTTGTTCGGTCCCTTGAATGGTCGGATTGCAGAAAGTTTTTTAGGTTCTTCTGAAAATGTTTGTTTTTGAAAAACTTGTGAACCTTGTGAAACACGCTTTTTGATATGTAATCGATGAAAGTATTTCTTGTTTAAAATTATGAATCATGAAATGTGAGAATGAACGTACATTGGTTAAAACGACGTCCAAACTAAAAAACGTGGCAGCTTTATTACAAAATGTGGCTAGATTTATTACAAAATATGTCAAGTATATTACTTAGAATATGATGTGGCATAAATGCTAGTAACCAAACCAGGTTAAAAATGTTTACACTAAAATGACTAAACAAATGGAGCATGAATATATCATGAAGCGTGACACTTAGTAATATGGTATAGACGTTCCCAAGCTGTCTTCAATTCAATACCTGCAGACAACAAACCAGTGAATTTGGTACTAATATAAAGAGATAGACCAAACTTTCCATATATAATAAGAATTTTTTAAGGGGTTTGAAAAATGCTTACTTATTCTCGATACCTAACTTGATTTGAATCCACTTTGCTTTTTATTGCAGATACTAACAACTAACAAACATTTCTTTCCTTTCCTTTTTGCGTGGTATTATACGTAATTGTAATTCATTAACATATTTACCATGACAACGCTTTGATTAAACTGGCTTATACTTCTTTGCGATTAATGTTCGAAATGAAAGATAGGCACTTAAGGCTAGAATTAGAAAGACGGTGGATTTACGGAAGCAGGTTTTCGGTTTTCGGTTTTCGGTTCTGTTTAATCAACTCTACATTCACCTTGGTCACACAAACAACTTATTTTATGGCGCCCATAAGGAATGTTAGTCGTTTGTCGCATTATTCAAACGAAACCATACTTGGTGACTGCAAGGGGAGGAAACAAACAAAAACAAACAAACAAAAAACAAAATTAACCAACCCAATATCGTTGTGGCCAATGAAATGTGAACCCCCCTTAATAACATCCTAATCCAATCACATTTAGTCTGAAATTCGCGAAATTGTTTTTTGCGAAATATCAATTGATAGCCAATTCGCGAAAATAAATTTCCTCGAAATCTTGTTGATGATAATGGAGAAGAACATGAATGGGTTAAACAAAGGATTTCTTAAGAAATATGTGCATTAACTTCCTGAATTTCCAAGATTCTCGTCCATATACAGGAACACTATAAAATTGAGAGTTGCCTGATTTTTGTAATTCGTGAAAATCAAAGCTCGCAAAATACACAAAATGCAAATCACAAAAATTTCTCGCAAATCCCAAAAACAAACCATCGCTAAAATTATTCCCCTTAAAATATTGCGACATCTGAGAACCGGTCATCGTTGTGTTAATTTTGTACTTTTGGGCCTTGCAGCACAGAATGCTGGAAAGAATTGCCCATCTCCACCACTCATTTGATTCATGTCTATTTGGCCTTGCAAAAGACTACATTATACATTATTTGGACTTTTTCGGAACTCATTCCTTAATCTCTTTTATCTTATGCATCTCTTGCACAAGTCGATGATTCATATAAGACATTTTCCTTGAGTTGATAGTGTTGATAGAACGAAAACCAAATGCCTTTGTAAAAACAAGAACTCACCCGTCCACTCGGTATTTTTTTGATACATCATCTCTATTTCTCGTACTATCTAATCGGCAAACGTATATCTTCTCGGTGAAACGACAAGATGTTGCTGCTTAATATTCGGCATTAAGAGTGACAGATACGCATACATTTTCGTGATAATTTTTTTCGAGTCGAAACCACCCACATTCGTAAACGAGTTTTCCCCCGCAATTTCGAACTAATAAATAAGAAATAAGAGGTTCGGTTAGAAATTGGTGGTCAATTATGGACGATTTAAAAAACGGCTTGTTCATTTCTGTCATTTCTGTCTCGTTTTGTCTTTCTTAAGCTCGGTAAATAGTCGGTAATTTGTCGGTTTCACGTGGGATTGCATTTAATTTGTGATCGTCCGCAAACAATATAAAGGAAAGTGTAGGTGTTCGTCAATGGCGACGGAATAAATGCATTAGTTGTCATGGCATCGCAAGAGTTGTCAAGGTAAATACAATTTATAATAGCTGTATTGTCATTAATGATATCTGTGTTCACTTTTGTAAGTGTAATTGGCTCCTGAGTTTGTTTTCTAAATGTTAATGAATTATTTTGTTCTAACAGTTGACTTGCGTTGATGTTTTTTAAGTTTGGAAAACTATTTAGTTACACGACATAACAAAGATTACAGGCTAAATTGTTAGTGAGGAAAGTCGCGGCAGCACCACGTGCAGAGTTTCTTTTTATTGTCACGTGACCAAAGGTGGATCTAACGGATATGAAGACATATACGCACAAATAAGCCCATCAGAAAATCCTCCACAATTTTCGACATCTGCATCCGCCGCTGCGCGACCGTCTTTTGGGAGCGCTTAGAATGGCTGTGTTTCATCAGCTGACAAAATATAAGACGAATAGTGCGCAACGTAATGTGAACAAAAAACATCAACAGCTGATACTTTCTTACTTCTTGTAGATGATCAATAATAAATGAAGGTCAAGTGAAACAAAAAATATCGGCGCACACATCTGATTAAATAGACTGATTCAACATCAAAGAGCCGTTTCTTTGTTGTTGTTGTTCCTTTCCTTATCACTGATTTTTTGCATAAACTTTGATAAAATCAATAGAGAGCATTCATCGGCGACTCTAAGGTAAGGTGAAAAAGGGGAGAAGTGTATTGTCATTAACACTTAAGTGTTGATTAGGTTATTGCACGGTTTTCTTTTTATACCCTTAATGATCATACTTAGTACTTCGTGTATCACTATCGATCACTATCGATGAAAAAGACCCGGGCCGCCGTTGGTCCAGCTTTGAAAGAGATGTCGAGTCATTCTTTAAAATAGTGATACATGAAGTCGTTGCCTACCTTACTCTTCTCCATAAATTTCGCCTAGGTTCTAGATCCGCCTCTGGCATTGTTGATATTGATGTAACCGTCCCATGGGAAAACTTATCAGAAAGGCCACACACAATAAACTTGCATCAAATATATTGTATCATCATTCTAATAAAAAAATTATAACTTTTTAATAATCTATAATTATTTTTATTCACTTAAAATTACCAATATTTGTGTAGGAAGAAATAAACTGCCAATTCGTAATTACAGACCAAAATGTAAATACAGTATTGAGTTGATGTTAATATCTATGATTACAGCGTATAGAGCATTATCTTGCCATAAACATAATAATCCAATGCCAGGTCTTATTGATCAGAGAGGTATGCTTTATTTGCAAGTCTCGTGTTTTGTTGGGAAGTCCAGAGGCGGATCTAGAACCTAGGCGAAATTAATGGATGAGAGTAAGATCATTAGTATTAGTTATTGCACAGTGCCGAGTGCAATATGGCGAATATTATTTAAAAAAATATAAGAAACGAGAAAAATGTGCCATATTGCACGAGGAACTGTGCGATAACTGATTTATCCATAGTACAAAAAATCGAAAAAACGAAAAAACGTAAATTTTGTTTAGGATTCGAATGTGACAAGGTTTTTTATCTGTACGCGTATTAGTATAAGGGGAAACCCTTGCATTGGGTCAAACGTATACAAAACCATTTATTTGCACTGATAAACGAGATATACTCTACTGATTAACCAATCAGATTGCAGATATTTTTTGAACTAATGATAAAAAGTATAAAATAAAAACGTGCAAAAAACCTAATCAGCACTTTAGTTTGAACAAAAAATTCATGACACTGTTCTTCTTTCCTTTTTTTGCCTAATGCTTGATCCGGCGATAAAGTCAAGATGTTTTCAAACACAAATTTGAATGTTTAACATAATTTATGTTTTCTGTCTGTATCACCAATGGGATTATTTGTACGTTTTGATGCTTCAACAGCTAAAATTCTCCACAAAATTTGACATACTTTCTAGATCCGCCACTGACGCCTGTGTCATTAAAACGCCAATACACTTCTAAGAAAGAGGGACTCTTTAATCTTACGCGATGCTTGACCAGTGAAATTATGAAAATGAAAACTTGGAATTAGCAATTCCCATGATTCAGTTATCCCTGAATTGAATGGTAAAAACGTTTCACAAACAAAACAAATTTTCTCACTGCCATCGAGGACATGGCTTAAAAACCCAAAGCGAGTATTTATGTGGTAGTTGTATAATGTGCTACAATTAATAATGGGAACTGCAAATTATAGTCAATAACTGTTCGTTAGACATTGTTGTCAACGAACTATTTTGGTCATGTATTCGTCATTTGCTTTCAATTGTACTGACTTAATATGACGATTTTCAAAAGCCACTTTATGGTTAAGAGCTCCAGTTCTGGTCAAAACAGGATCAATCATAATTTAATTTTATCTCCAGCTATTTCAGGCTGGGTATTTAAAATCATCCCCTCAGCGGCGGATTTTAATGATGTAAAAGTTATGGAGAAGAGTGTTTTCAAAAGGATAATTGCAATTTAATTGCCAATTCTTTCTTAAAAAGTTCTCCTCCAAAGTGGATTACACCAGTTAAATTACTGCTAGATCCGCCACTGCCCCTGATTGTCGAGACACATGATGAGAAGAAGATGAGAACAGAGCTCATTATTGTTTTTTCGTGTTCTATTCAAATTTCTATTGTTCTCGAATTCCAAAGATGTATAACTGCGTTACAAATTTCATTGGATTTGCAGCATTTTTGAGAGTGTTCCGATTCACTTATGCAACAGAAAAGTCCATTTAAAATTGAAAAATGTTAATGACAGTACTGATTTCACGTGCGAATGATGTCCGCTAGGATGTAGTTCTTATTGCGTTTAATTGATCGTGACAATTCTAGATGTATTCATCGTTGCGTTTCTACTCCACTTAAGCATTGCGAGTTATGAAAAGAAGACCTTTACAAAATTATTTTATGAAACGTTAATTTATGGAGTGAATGCTGTAAAGTTCTTGTGTTCTCCATAACTCTCCTGCCTCACATCGGATTAGCTTTATGTTACATATTTAACAGTAAGTGATAACAATTTCTAGTCAAATTTACGGAACAACGATTCTTTACCTTTACTGGTCTGAAAAATATGTTGAAAACAGATTTCCTTGGTGATTGGTAGTTTTAAAAGATAACAAAAAAACCCTAATATGGTTTTAATCCATCGAACACGTGAATAGACCTTATCATAAATTACCTCACAACATCCATCACTTCGTTTCCAATCTTTATAATTTACTCCGTACTTAAGCGTAGTAAAAGAACAACGTGAAACATTTTCCTCTGATGTATCGCTTCTTTTTGTAAACCAAACAAGCGTCGTTAATTAATGTTCAGGGCGAAAACGAAGCCATGGATTTAACGACGTAATTTATAATAAGGTCGATTATTCGCCAAGTGGAAATCTACCTAGTTTGTTTTTCAAACCTTTTAACGATTAAAAGACTATTTAAAATTAAAAGATCGTTCATTGAAAAACTCATTAATTTGTGTAATTCTTGAAAATTGTTTCTATCGGTTAAATTGTATATAGGCATTTGTGTCCATAGAAGGTACCAACGCATGGATTTTTGTTTGTTAGATTTTTAACAGTTGTGTCAGTCTTGAGAAGTTCAGAGCAACAACAACAAAAGTTCTGCGTAACTTGAAAAAAGCTGATTATAACAACTGTTTAAAATGGACTGCTGAATCTGCAAGTATAAATACCTGTTGAGACTGAGAACTGAAGGTTTGCAATGTTTGAGTTCGTATTCACGCTGTCATCTCATTATTTTTTTGCTGTCTTTAGTTAAGTTGCAAAATTGTTTGTTATTTACTAAATATATCTTTTTTACAAACTTAATGCAAAGTTAAACTAGCATTGTCTTTTTACCATCAGATAAACTGCTAACTGATTGCATAACCTGGCTGTTTGCTGATTTTTCATCAAAAAATGCTCCAGAATTTTGCTCGAACGTCTCGCACAGAGAACCTTGCTGGTACAATAACGTTGCCACAACCTCGTAGCGTCGTAGCGTTAACGTTGTGAGAACGTCGCCCTAATGTTGGAAATGAAAGTTTTTGTAACGGGGTCTAACGTTACAAAAACTTTCATTTCTAACATTAGGGCAACATTATGTGAGCGTTAAAAAAATCGTTAGCCTAACGTTAGCGTAACGTAGTTACAACGTATGCAGTAATTTTGTGACAACTAACACGAGGAATTTTCGCTTTACATTTACGTTCTGCCAATGTTAAGATAACGTTAATATAACATTATGTCAACGTTTTTATAACATTGACATACTGGCCTGGATATTGTACCTTTAGTTTAACCACGCTGTATTGACAATTAAAAGTAGGTAATGATTAGAGTAGGGGAAATAAAGTACAATTTGATGTAAATGACTTTTATAAAAGATAATGAACAAGATGATCAAAGGATGATTGTACTGGGAACGTGAAAAATTTGAATTTACAAAGGTCTTGAATTTTCATCTACTGACTGCATGTTAAGCCTGATTCACACTTTGAGACGACGCAGGCATATCAAAACTTTTGTTGTCTTTTCCTTCGCGTAAAACATTGATTGTTGAGTTACGCATAGGTATGTTGCGTTTGATTTCATAAGTGTGAATCAGGCCTTAATGGCCCAGTTCCCCATTTAGAAATCCATGTGTCCCCTCAATAACTTCTAAAATAGTTATTGGTATGACATAAAACTTGCCACAGTGATACATCACATCTTATTGAATGGAACAAAAAATTGAATGGAATGGAACAAAAACATTTGTGCTGACGCCAACATCTTCACGATAACGTCATCATAAATTAACTACTATGAATAAACCATTGTGTTCGATTAGTCATTTAATTGTTCTATTTTCTTTCCAAAGATATATAATCGTACATTATATATGAACTGAAAGAAGTGTCAAAGTAACTATAGCAACTGTATGGTGGCCGAGAACTGCCATACGGAAAAGTGCTAAAATATGTTTTATTATTTTTTGATTTTGTTTCAAAAAAATATTTTTTAACAATTTTTGAAATAATTTTTAAAGTAAAAATAAAAATACTTAAAATTCCTATTCCATTTAAATCAAAAGTAAATGAATGTCTACTTTGCATTTAATTTAATTCAAAACCATATTTCGAAAAAAATAATTTGAATTTGTTGCTGGCCGAAAGCTGCTGGCTTCCAAGTATAGCTTACACATTAGTAATAGTAAAGCATCGGGTAAACATGACGAAACGCAAAAGCTGATGCTGACAAATGGAATAAGTTTGCTCAAGGTGTGAAAAATAAATGCATCGAAAGATGTTGGATGCAATATTTAAAAAAAGCAAGAGATGGTGGTGCAATTACTCGAGAGTGAAAGTTCTGGAAAAGCGAAGAAATAGTTTGTTGAGGTTTCCTACGATGAAAAATATAAAAGAACCTTGTAACAAACACTTAGGCTTCTCTCGGGTATGTTTTGTGATATCTTTACAGGGGAAAGAGGCCCCTAATGCTCAAAAACAAGCCACATACCTAACTTCAAGATAATCCACGTCAGGTTTATTAAAAAGTAAATTTATTATGATTGAACAGTTCATCCAAGGTAATTTGACAAGTTTGTTAATAATGATGGCTCGCTTAACACTGTGAAAGGAGGAAGTGACTTGCAGATGAAGGCAGAATGTCTTGAATACTATTCGTATGCCAAATCAGAGAAAACACTGATGTTCCTGGAGTTCCAGGGTTGAGGATACACTTTATTTGACCCAGAAGTGGCTTCTGTACTTGCAAACGTGGATGAAGGTTCTCTTTTGTTTGGATTAGGCAATTTATCAATAATTGCTAAAGAAACATTTTTTAAAAGCCACTCATGTAACATGTTTTGCAAGTATTTAGAATTGCATAATTGCTTGTAATAGTCATGCTAATTGTCATAAATATGTTTGCAGTATCTTGTAATCTGCTTTCAGAGTACTTGCTATAATATGTTTCCTTTTGTTTGATTTTTTGTTACAGAGACTGTGGTAAATCAAATTTGATCAGCAATTTTTCAACGTAAATACATCTTAATCCACATTGAAAACGAAAAAAAGAAAATAGTATTTATTGCTTATATATTTAGTTATTTATTTCACTCATTAGTTCCCATAGCACATTTTTACACTGTATACATGTTGACCTGTATAGTACTCTCAGGTGCCAAAGTCAGCCAACTTAGATCTACATGAGAGAAAAAGTTGAAAACTTATTGTGGGAGTGTCTATGTAATGTTTTGGAAAATCTCTGCTAAAATGATATATTGTCCTCCATCCCTGTGTTCGGCACCCGAGAGTAAGATATAAGGTTAAGATGTAAGAAATATACCACAGTTGTCAAGTTCATAGTGCTCAGGAAATGCATAAATATGATTTGGATATCCATCTGGCATATAGGTTTCTTGGTGACGAATTCTGTGATTATTCCATATCATGTCTTTTAAGTCGTTAATTTCTCTTTGAAGTAGTGAAATCATCACATAGGCCAACACCATTCTATTACGTAAATATAGATTTTTGCAGCAGAGACATTCAAAAAAATATATATCACATTGTTAGGCATATAGAAGTACTCTACTCTGAAAGGCATAACTAAAGAGAAGTAAGATCGCTAAGATATTTGGATTATATTTGGATTATATTTGGTTCTCATTTATTAATTATTTTCAGTTTATTGGTCCTAATTTGATTTATTCTTCGGTTGTTTTTGTTTACATTTTGATCAAAGTATAACAGAAAAATGTTAGAAAACTTTTTTACCTGTCTTCATCTTTAGTTCTCAAGAATGCTTGTATTGTTGCCATGATACCAGTATCGGTAAGGAATTTATCGGAAGAATTAATTAAGTCGTTGATTTAAATAGAAGGAAGCGTTATTAGCAAGATAACCCTACACAAATAAATATAAATACACTGTAAGTCCTTTGATATATATGTATGTCTCAAAATTATCATTTACATACTTACAATTACAAATAACTTAGAGCACGCTGGGTAAGTACCACTTCGCGATTACTTCTGGTTTAGAATTAGTGTTCCAAACACGTAGCCATAGAATCTTGCGAAGAAAATCCAGTTGGTTCCTTTCGTAGTGAAATGCCCTTCCCTTTTAGGTTTGCTAGATCGTGGCCTTCTGTTTTCAAGTAGGGTATTATAGAAACGTCTTTGTCATTATAGTAGATTCTAAATTCGCGTAACCTACGATCTAGCGTGCGGATACTTAAATGGTAATGAGCATAATCTCGCTACATAAAATCTAAAATCTCTTTGCGCCGCAATCATTTAAGCACGTACTTTTCGAGATTGGTTCGAATATCTTCATGGTCTTTCCACGTTCGGCAAACGGCAGGCATTTTGATAATGAAAAGCGGGAATAACGTTTTTATAGTTCATTACTTTAAGCCACATAGCAGTTCCCGGCTTGGTGAAAATTGAATTGATTTTTTTTTATTCAGTTATACTATATTCTTTTTTCACGAAATTAATTATTTTGACTAAAAATCTTGAATTTCTGCAACATTGGAACAAGAACAGTTAAAAAAGTTAATAAAATCCTGCTAACTTCACAACTGCTAACTCTATGATTTCCACCTCAGAAAAAAAAAAAAAATAGAAGATGATCTTAAATCATTTCGTGTTAACAAAAAATACTAAACTGAAATCTTAAATCGAAAAGCCAAGCGTCAAACGAAGTGTTATTTTTTTATTATAAAACCAAAATCTTTATAGTTTATAATTTGCGAATCCAGTATAACGTTAATTATTGGTTGATCAAGTGGAAAAAGCTGTGCAGAAAATGTAACAACGTCTATTTAACTACTTTTCTAAAAGAAAATCTAAAATAAATTCTTAAAATCGACGCCATTATTGAGACGTCTAAACTACCTTAGAAAATAAATTGACAGAAACAACGACACCATTTTGAAACTGAGTGAAGAAACATTGATAGAAAAACGAAGTTACTAAAAAAAGCGTCAACATTATGTTGATAAGAATGAACACTAATCAAGTCTAAAATAAATGGGCTGATAATTAATTGTTGGCAAAAACCGTGATTATTTCAACGCAGAAAACACACGTTGAAAATATATTCACAAAAAACGTCGTCATTGTTACGTTGAAACTGCGTTGAAATTGAATTGATGGAAACAACGTCATTATTAGTATATATTTTTGGAAAGCTTTTCTTTTACTCTAACAAATGGAATACAAATTTTCATCTAAAAGTAAACATTTTTTGAAAGTGGAGTTCAATTTATAAGGTTATAAGGCTACCATTCACTTAACGAGTTCCTGTCACACAACCACTAAAGTTAAAAAATGTGCACTTATACAAATTCAAAGGATAGAATTTACCTTCAGTGTGTTACGGGAAGAAACAGATAAATTTAATATAAAGTTCAGGGGCGGACGCAGGGTACTGCTCATACAGCTTGAGCTGTAGCAAAATTTTGACAAAAATAATGTATATTTCAAGAAATTAACAGTTGCTCTCCATTACTGCTTTTCCGTCTGCTGTGCACGATTTCTGCGCCTTAGAAATCAGTCATTGCATTTTTTGCGGATTAGAGGATTTTGCGCTCCATTCGACTATTTTAGTTAAGTTATAACTGTAAACCCCACAGCTCAATTGTTCGTGGGTACTGCTCTGAGCGTACAGAAGCGGTATTTGAATCTATAGATGATATGAACCCACCGCCACACATTGCACTCTTTTGCATTCTGTGCTGTGTGTATTTAACAGCAAGTTTTAAGAGAGTTGTCAGTATTTCAGTCAGCCATAGCATGGTGCTGCTTGACATCCAAATTAATTTGGTTAACGATCGATGTAAAAATCAGGGCAAAAGACAATATTTTGTTTTACATTCAAGAACATTTTTGCTGTTGTCGTGTTTCTTTTCTATATATCTTTCTTTTTTTTAGATAAGAAAATTGGATTTAGTAAATAAAAAATCACGATGAAATCATGGTTGTTAATCATGGTTTTATATCATGGTATACGAAATTGGAGAATTATGAACAGAATGAACTTCTATTTATAACCTGAGTAGTGGGTACGTTATTATATAATTGGCAGATCAGTGGAATTTCTATTACATGTCCTGAGTAGGTAAGATTTCTTTTTACGATTAATTTTATTTAAGGGAATTAAGCTTTTTAATGGGATATCAAGGGTAAAAACAATTTTACGGTTTCATTTAATAGTCGGAATGGGATAAGAATTGTTAGGTTGTGTTTTTAAATTTTAGATCACTTATATACGTGGAACCAGTAAAAAAAATTAACCTGGTTAGCTTTGTTTTTTTTTTAATTATGTGTGAACGGAATCAAAAATAGGAATATAAAAAACTAATACTTGAAATGTTAACTGAATAAATTTTTAGGAATGAACTCAGAGATGCCCAAAATGTCTTGTGCAACCTAATACTGATGGGCGGCGAGCAACGCCGCCTTGGCGGCTAGTCCTATATATTAATACCCGATTCTCTGTTTGTCTGTTTGTCTGTTTGTGTGTCACGCAAAATGGTAGACGCGAGTAGTAAAAGAGATCGGGGAGTCAGTAATGTAAGATTACACATAAATTGTTTTTTCTTGTGTGACGTCAATATGAAACCGATGCATTGCGACCCAAATCGAACGCGAGATTTGGGGAAAATTATCTCGAGAACCAATAGGAATAACTGACGTTTTTGGGTGTCCGCGACATTGGGGATGGGGTGACAAAAAGATTTGGGCAAAATTTAAGGACGGGATCCTGTGACGTCATTAAAATCTTTGTTCAAGCATATCACGGTTCGTCGTATACATATGTTCCTATACATTTTCTTGATCAGCATTTCGAGCTCTACAAGATGGTTATACTTTTCGGTACTAATTCGTTGATTTAATTTTTCGTGAATTCTCAGCGACTGAGGACGCAGGCTGAATATGGGCGACGAGCGACGCCGCCTTGGCGGCTAGTATAGTTATATTCTTACTGTGTATATGTTATCACTTTGACGTAAGTAGTATATTCTATTTTTCAGATTATTGCTTTGGGAGAAATTCTAATCAAACTGTGTTAAATAAGTTAAACCTCAGAATTTTAAAAGGGAATATTTAGGGTTCGTATTTATAGCTATGGGTTGCTTTGTTTACATTTTCTGAGGAATCTGAGGGTCTCACTTCTGTGAGGGTCTCACCCATATAAATAATTTTTATCATGCGGCTGGTATTATTATCAGAAGCTACTACTGCTGGGAAATTTAAAAAAATAAAAGGCTTTGAGTGCCAGAAAGAATGTGAAATAAGAAAATCCATCTACTATAGTTAGACCATGTTCACACGTATCGGATAGCTATTGTTCCGTCATGAGAATATTTCGGAATGAAGTGTCCACACGTTATTTCGTGTAGACGGAATGCTGTGTCCACACGTGCACGGTGTTATCTCTCGATTCACTTTCTTATCTGGTGGAAAGTCATGTAACTCAGCAAATACCGCTTGAATAAACAAGTTGTGTTTATACCATCATGGCGTCTGGCAGCAGTAGCACGTTCACGTGGACTGATAAAGAAATAGAACTGCTTCTTGAAACAGTGAAAGCATACAAAGCTGAAAATGAAGTCCTGGGTAAAGACTGGGAAAGTAACAGGAATAAGTATGAAAGTATAACCGAAAATTTCCAGGATTCCTACCCAAAAGAATGTGATGAAGATTACCCAAGATCTAATAAACTCAGTGAACTAAGTCGAGTGAGAGTCACTAGTAAGCTGAAAAACATTCGATCAAATTACAAAAAAGCTGTAGATGCTGGCCGTAGAAGTGGTGGTGGAAGAGTAGTCATGACATTTTTTGATCTCTGTGGTGATATTTGGTCTGGTTCACCCTCAACCACAAGTTTATTGAGTGGTTTTGAGTCATCAGTTCCAGTGCCAGAACATAATAGTCATGAAATTGAAACAGAGTTAAATACTTCTGAACAGTATTCAGGTTATGATGAAGAAAGCAAAAGTGATGATAATAGTGAGCTGCTTTCACCTAGTTCTGTGTCATCAAGTAGTACTGCAACTTCAACAGAAGATGCTAATGACAGACGTCAGAAGATAAGCAAATTTTTAAAAGTTGAAAAAAACAAACGTATCTCAAAGAAACAATCATTAGAAAATCAACAACTAAAATTAGCCAGAGAAGACTTAGAATTAAAACGTAAACTTGTTGACAAAATGGAACAATCAGATGCAGATTTTAAGGAAAGCATGTTAAAAATGGCTAATTGCATGGAAAATGTAGCAAATGCTATCACCCAAAGTTTTGTGCTAATGAATGCAGTTTTAAACCCACCCAGGCAGGATGTGGTAACATATAGGAACAATATTTATCCAAATGTAAATGTTACACCTATGGTAAATGTGGAAAACCCACCCAGACAGGAAGCTCTAATGTATAGGAACAATATTTACCCAAATGTAAATGTTTCGCCTATGGTAAATGTCGAAAATCAACAACGTGTGCAAATAAATGAAGTTAATGATATTTTAGAGCAAGCTTTTAATCAAAATCCAAGTTAAAGTGTATGAAAATAGTCGATACACGACCTACATAGATACTTTAAAGGAAGAGAAATTAGCAGCAGGAAAAAAGAACTTCAGGGATACACTTGTTTTGTTCATTTGTTATGTTTATATGTTTATAGTTAAGCTACATAAGTGTAAATGTGGCATGTAAATATTGTTGTTTTTGTTTTTCACTGTCCTTAAAAATATCGTCATTCAAAATATTTTGTGAATATTTTTCGGTAGTGTTTTCCAGTGATGTCATTACTAGTGCTGTTGTGCGTATCTACTGTAGCAGGAGGTTGTTGCTGGTTGTGTTCTTGTACTGCTGCAAGTGTTATGTCATCTGACAATGTTTCTTTATTAATTTCACAAAAGTTGTGCAATATAAAACAAGCATATATAATTACTAAGGACTCATCTAATTTAGTGTCCATTTGTTTCCTCAGTATCCCAAAGCGGGCTTTCAGCCGGCCAAAGGCACATTCAACTGCCATTCTTGCTGAAGATAATCGGTATGAATAAAACTGTTCCTGGGCATTACTGCCTCCCCCAGCATATTCCTTCATTAGATATGGGAGTAATGGATAAGCAGGATCGCCTAACAAACACACAGGTACTGGGATTTCATCTGGAACAATTACTTTTGGACAAGGTGGTATTACTCCAGCTCGAAACGAATCATTAATAACAGAATTCCCCCAAATGCGTGCATCATGCACACTACCAGGCCAACGGACAACCACGTCAAAGAAGCAATATCTGTAGTCAACACAAGCTTGTACATTAATTGAATACCGCCCTTTTCGGTTTATGAAATCACTTGCATTGTCTTTTGGACCTTTTATGTCAATGTGTGTTCCATCAACAGCTCCTAAGCACTGTGGAAATCCATGGACACTTTCAAAATTTGAAGTCATCTCATTAACTCTCTTTGTTGTGTTAGGCAAATTTATCAATTCAGGGCCAAGTTTATCGCATATAGCTTTACAAACTCGTTTTACTATGGTTGAAACAGTACTTTTTCCAATGCCAAAGGCATTTGCAGTCTTTCGCATTCTTCCTTCGTCAGAAAGGTAGTATAGGGTAACAGCAACTTGAGCTTCAACTGATATAGCTGTTCGCATCACTGTAGTTTGTTTAGCAATGAATGGTCTTAAGAAACTGCATAGTTTGTAAAAGTTTGCTTTCGACATGCGAAAACTTTCTTTCCAGTCATTGTCATCGACTTTATTCTGCAAAAAGTTATTCCACCAAGCCCCTGTTCGTCCTGGTTTAATCCAATATCTTCTTATAAAAGTTTTCTTTTTCTTATGAACTGAATATTTTCCTGTTTGAACTAAAGCAAAAAGCTTCTTCTTTCTTGCTTGATGGGCGACAATCATACTCCTAACAGCTGATGAAAGCTGGAGAAGGTACCCAGCTAATGCATTAAGTTGTTGTTGAATGACGATAGATTGTTTACATGCTATCGCCGCCATCTTCCTGCACTTTAAACTTGTTCACACTTTACGGATAGTGGTATCGGAATGAAATCATTTCACTTTTTGAAGCGAAACGGAATCATTTCGATTTTCATACCGGATAACTTCGAAACAATGTGAACGAAACGTCTATTCGGTATGAAAATTGTTCCGAAATGGTATCTATCCGATACGTGTGAACATGGTCTTAGATGAAATCTTTTATATCAGCTTTACATTTATTTGTTTGTTGAAGTTATGAATAATTTCTGACTGAGTATATTTTATAATGTGTTTGAGTATATTTTATAATATGTTTGAGTATATTTTATAATGTGGCACTTGTTGATCGCATTGTTCCTTACCTTTTCTTATGTAACTAACATTTTTTTTCTTCATTTTTTGAATTCACATTTATCAATTAACATATGTGAGACAGTGGTTAAAGGTAGTGTCCACTAAAAAAACGAGATTAATCTAACATGTCCATTGTGACGTAGAGACTTGGTTAGAAAAATCTTTCTTATAAAAAAATTTATCACTAGTCAAAGCAAACTGCGAGAAAAAAAGCAAAACATTTTTCATTTGATATTTTTACCCCCGCTTAAATTTCTTTTAAGATTAAACGAAGTATTCATGAGTGCACGTGCTGAAAAATTAAGCCGATAAGAGCCGTTGTTCACCAATGTGAAATATTGAAAATAATTTATATTGAGCTTTTATAATGAATAAATGAATCGTCGTTCAACCCGGGCTTTAGAAGTGAAGTCACTTCTCTTGCGAAACATTTTTTGTTTGTATTTTCTTTAAAATAATTAGTTGATAGTAGCTAATGCGCTGAATACATTATATGCTTCTTTCACAAAATTCTTTTCCTTCACGATGTCTTGGTGTGTTGCATATGGATGTAAGAACAACAGCAAAGCCAATAATGACAAAACTTTTTCTCTCTCCCTAATGATCATACTGTACGAGAGGATCAAAGCAATAAATCGAACAGTTCTTCCAAAAAGGTGTTCGTGTGTTCAGATCATTTCGAAAAGAGTGCTTTCGATAGGAGTTGGGAAATGCAAAGAGAAACAGTAAGTAAAACAGCGCCTCACAAAAAACGCAATACCATCGAAATTTGTGCATACAGAAACGCCAAATCGAAGATTAGCATCGAATATTAGAGCTATAAAAAGAAATAGAGAAGAAGTACTTGATGTTGTTTATAAATTATCTTCTTGTGTTGTAGAAAACGCTATGATATGTTTTTTCTGATAATAAACTTTAGACGGTGAAGTTTGCTATAGAGACGTATGAAAAAGAAACGATGGAAACAAGTATGCAAATTGATGATCGAGAAATACCTGCAACATTTTCAATTGGGGTACAAACTGAGAAACTAGCAGTTGAAAAGAGAGAGTTTAAAGGAAACATTTTAATGCGTAACGAAGTACATATTGTGGAACGAATACCCATCATGCGTGACTCTTCTTGTCAAACGATGAATAGCCCTGTTTATGAAGGTCAGCTCTTTCGTGCAAATGCGTATTAGCTATTTTCATATGCTCGAGTATAAACTGACAGAAATTATTTTAGATGACATCAACGACCCTTCTGATGACAATAGCGAAATGGCAGACGAAGATAAGGAGGTGAAAGCAAGCATTCTGAATCCCGCAGTACAAAGTTCCTTACAGCTTCGAACACTAGAAGAAGTGTAGAGGTTTTTGAGCTGTATCGGAGTCACAACTTCGTTTGAATGGGGCGCCATTTGTCAATGCAAATGTCAAAATAGCAATTGAAGAGATGTTGAAGATGACGAGGTAACTGTGGAAGATGATACGGAAGATGAATGGCTTCAAAAATCTATTAATAGGTAAATTTTTGAAACAACAATATTGTGATCGGTATGAATAACAAATGTTGAAAGTTTCCGATAAAACTGACCCTGATTTCGATTCAGAGGCGTCTGTGGAAGAAGAAAGAAATGAAAACGAACCTTTAACTTCCTTGTCAGAAAACCAACCTTTGTATATGCTAAAGATCTTCTTAGTGTACGAATAATCACAGCTGCAGAAGTTGACGAAGTACTGCTTAAAATATGGTTCGCATGTTATGTTATCAACTAAAGGGCGTAACACTGGCAGTCAATTAACGCTACATTTCACATGTGAACAAGGTAATGTACATTACAATTTGTGAACTGATGTTACTTATGAACGAAATACTGAAGTTTATTCCGTACTTCAGGGTGCGAGTTCAGTTGGTTTGCTCAACCTCCGTTAACTTCTACAAAGGGTGCCGGAAATTTCCTGATTATTGCTGCAACTGAACTATCTGCCATTCCATTTAAAACCATGTTGAAATTTGCAAACTTGCTTAATTTGAAATTTATTTCAAAGTCAATTTTCTTCGAGCATCGCTCAAATTCTATTTTTCCGGAAATCGATAATTATTGGACACAAGAACAATCACAGTTAGTAAATAATATAAAACAAAACCAATTAAAACTACAGTTGGCGGTTGATGGTCAATGTGATTCACCTGGTCACAACGCAACATATAGTACTGTTACTGCTTTGGATATTAATTCTAACAAAATATTGAATTTTAGTATTGCTCATGTTAAAGTAAGTATCTATTCACCATGTTCTATATTTATCTATATGAATGCGTAAGTATAACGTTCTTATTTACATCAAACGCCATTTCTTATTAACTAGGAAGTAACAAGCTCGCAAGCGATAGAAAAAGAGAACAGATGATCGGTAAAAATATTTAAAGGTATTGCTTTACGCTTTTGTATGATAATTTTTGGTCTTATTAATTGCGCTTGTTTTTGTAACAAGGTTTATAGCTATTCATCATCAAGTTGACCCGTGGCATATTGGAAAAGGTATATTAAAAAAACTTATACAAGCATCAAAGAAAAAAGGTTAGTATTAGAATTTCATGTTCGTGTTCATGTACTATCAAATTAACTATGTCACTTTTATAACACATAGATCTGAAAATACTTGGTAAATGGGCTCCAGCTATTGTAAACCATTTGGTAATGGTAAGGAGTTAGTGGAGCGATTCAAATCTGTTGTCCATCATTGTGTGAACAAGCACGTTCTCCCACAGAATACATATTATGAGAAGTGTTAACATGGTGATCTGAATCACGACGAAGTTTGTAGAAAGGAATGGCTGAAAATGGGTTCGAGTGCACATACGAAGTTGCTCGGTATCGTTACGGAGTCAAGTCTAATGAAAGACCTTGAAATGATAACGGAACAAGTTCACAAAATTATGCTGGAAGTTTATCATTCCAGTAAAATGAGATACCTACCAAAAAGCACCTTCTACCGGATGGAGAGGATGATAGCAGGGACCCAACTAGCCGCGCTTGATCACAACTTTAATGCGAACCGCGGACAGGTAATAATTAAAATTCTTTTTTGGAGATTCTTTGCTCAGTTTTTCCTGAGAACATTTACGTATTGATATTACCTAGTTATTTGTATAGAAATTTTCATTGGATGAAGAAGGCCAACCAAAACCATTATTCTCTATCGCCTATTTGAAACCTACTAAACGATTTGTCGCCAAAGTAGTGAAGAGAGAGAAAAATTATGATTACCTATATCCTATTATAAAGAGTATTGTCGGGCGGGCAAATGAAAAGAAGAAAGCAACGACAGTTGAGCGAGAAAAGCGACAGATATCTCTTACAATTGCACCAGAAGAAAGACCTTCACGTGACGAAATCATTGAAAATTCATTAAGATATAAGCGTATCAAATTGTAAATAAATCTAGTTGTCTATTTTATTATTTTCCTATTATTATTACTGTTACGTGTTATTCCACATGAAGGTCGTTTCAGACACTTCAGCATCATCGCGGTAACCAGTATACTTGCCATCATCACTCGGAAATTCTTCGCAAATTTGTGACACAGCGCATGATGGTAACACTCTTCTTACACCTTTTCCTAAGTGTGAATGAATAATCCAACAAAACTGCCGATATGCTGCATACCGGTAGGATCTAAAAGTTGAAGAAATAATTTATTAGGAAAGGGTAAGTATAAAATGTTAACTTTTATCACCGAAGCAAATTAATGTACGTACTCGTTAGTAAATTAATTTCTTTTTGTTAGACCTCTGCTTTCTCTATCATGTAATGATACCAAAGCCGTCCAAAGACAATTTTTCAAAAGCATGACAGCGTCGAAGTCTTCGTGATTGATAATACAGTTCTTGTCTATACGTTAAATATATTTATATATATCAACATATTTTCAGATGTTTCTTCGTTAGTTTTTTCATAAATATTTTCATAAATTTTAAAACTAGTCATACCTTTTAAATGGCCATATTGTATTTCGTCGATTTCATAGCAACACACACACTCCTTATCTGTTGGCATTTCTTTACAATTCCCACAGACACCAACTTTCTCGGGATTGAGAAGAGCGACCCGATGTAAAATCTCCAGATTCCTCCTCATAATCTTCATATAGTGGCTCACTTATCGACTGCGGTGATTTTTCAAGTTCATATTGAAAACCTATTATTTCCCATGATTTATTGGCCGAAGACATTAGTTATTAAAAAAATTAGAATAAAAATAAGTTTATCTTTCTACTTATAAAATAGTTTTTATATAAAAAGAACTCTTTTACGCAAAATTACGATGAAATAGATGAAGAGAATCAGGGGGATTTCTGTGTGCTTATATCAAGTTTAAATTTTCTAACCAAGTTTCTACGTCATATGCATAATTAATTATTTTACCCAGTCTTTTTTGCGTAACAGATGTTCAACATGACACGTTGTGTTTTCAGAAAAGCTTATAAAAAATTGGATTTTTAGACAACATAAAGATAATTAAAAAATTATTAAATACATTTTCGATATCAACAAATTAGAATCTTTAATTATTGAAATTTTAGTTTTCAGCGGATACTACCTTTAAGAATAAATTACTAAATTTGTGTATATATATTTAGGGATGATGCTGATAATTTTGATAATGTTTCTTCAGTTGGTAAGTTCAAAATTTCTGATATATTGCGGGGAGATATCTTAACCTTGGTGGTAGAATTGATCTGATCTAGCTATGTTATTCTCTTTTTAAGTTTAAATATGCAAGTCAAACATGTGTATAGTTTGATGAGAGTTAGGGAAGACACGTCTGTTTACTAAGAGTATCTGCTATCATCTAGAACTATACCTTACAGCACTAACATAATGGTTGCATATAATAAAAATATTATGCCTATCTACACAACATGCACTGCAAATTTGTAATACGCATCAAAAGACCAATTTTCTGTACACAAATACAAAGCAAAGAATCTTATTTTCACAAGGAAGTGTTTGGTGTTTTCATAAATCTCCAAGCTACCTTGTATTTTTGTTTGTGTGAAAGTTTTTATTTACAGTCACGTTATACAATAGGCATAAATAGATTCTCGTTATTTAGTGTCTCACGTAGTTGTATATTTCTGTTTTGCTTTTTGTTAAGGTCACGTAGGTGATTGTGACCAGAGGCAGATCTAAGGTCAGGGAAAATTGTGGAAGAGTATAACTTCAAGAAATTACTATTTGCAATTTCAGTGTTCATTAGATTACCTGTACGTTTTTCCTTTAAACTCAAAATATAACTTCACTCTTCTTTAAAAATTTTCCTAAGCTGCAGATCCCCTCTGCTGACTGGAATATTTTTAATAGCATTAACAGAAGATTTCTGTGTTTATTAATATTTTCTTCTTTACTTTTTAGGTAATCAATTCATATTGATATAAACATATATATTCATACATTTGTATACAACATGATGCGTCCCCCTAGCCTTACACATCAAATTAGTCTCTTCAAAAATGGGATTAACTTGAAGTCTTTCTGTTTGGAAAACATAAAATCATGACCAGTAAAATCATGACCAGTAAACATCAATATGAAGCAGTTGCCAAGGAAGTAAAGAATAGACACGGAACATTTTGTAACTGTTAGATATTTTTAAGTTTGCTTTCCATTGATATATTTTATGACCTTCTGTTTAGCTTGCATGTTATTTTCATTTACATCATGTATTTGTTCATAATGAAAAAGTTGATGTTAGTGATTTATTTGGCTTTATTAACACTCCATGCTTTTAGTATTACCCAAGAAACTATATTCTAATTGTTGAGAGTTACAGAAATGTTTGTTGAAATTGGGAAAGCCAGTAAGATTACTTTCACACTAAAGAGGGGTTTATCGATTTGTGAAAATAGATGATTAGATTTGTAATTAGGTTTATCGATTTGTGAAAATAGATAATTAGATTGATTTTTCCTTGTTCTCACGATTAAATTTGTCATTGAAATCAAAATCGCTTCAATTAAACGAATTGTGGAAACGCCCATTCAAGTGCATCATTTTCACAGTATTACCAAATACCATATTCACAGAAGGGTTTCACTTTATCTGGACAAAACCATTTTAAAGTAAAACTTCTCCGCAAGTCTTAGCATAGTCTTAGAAGGGGATTGTGTTAATAATGATGTCAAAAACGCCTTATAATCGCGAATGTTCTGGAATAACTAACTTGGACACGACGCTGACCTGCGTCCATGGGGGACTCCAGCAAAAAGTTTTACGTAAATCGGGTTATTCCGATCAAAAATATGGAAGTCGTCCGCCCCTGAAGTTGATTTGATTTTAGAATGTTTAAAATTCAAAAGTTTCTACCTCCAAAGATTTCTGTCCAAATCTTACTTTTGGCAACCTCGATTTCGACAACGTTTCATAGCTCGTTTGCATATATAAACTTACATAAAAAATGATGAGAGTTTTCTTAAAACAACGAAATATTAGCAAAAGGAGCTAGTCACTCAACTGGGCTGACTTTCCTTCTGTAGGAACCCCTTAAAAAAGTCTTGAAATAATATGGCATTTCTGCTGTGTAATGACTGTATGTTACTACTGAAAAGTGAGCGTTGCACGATATACAGTGAACGACGCAATTAATGTGATTAGAAAGGGAAGTATACTACAAACAATATAATTTTTTTTTTTTATAGAACAGAAATAATTCCAATACAATGACGACAATAGATGACTTCCAAGAGAATGCCAAGGAGCTTATTGATTACTTGTCGCACTACATCAGAAACATAAGAGATCGGAATGTTTCGTCAAATGTGCAACCCATGTATCTACCTCCACTGTTACCAAAAGAAGCGCCTGAAACCAGTGAAGATTTCAAAAACATTTTAGAGGATGTTGAGAACGTCATCATGCGAGGTGTCACCCATTGGCGTCATCCAAACTTTCACGGGTATTTTCCCTCTGGCCATGGTTACCCTTCCATTCTTGGTGATATTCTATCAGCTGGCATCGGTTGCCTTGGTTTTAATTGGTTGGCAAGTCCCGCGTGTACCGAGTTAGAAGTGGTAATGATGGACTGGTTGGCAAGACTACTGAATCTTCCGGAACATTTTCGATTTGATTCCAAAGGTACAGGGGGAGGTGTTATTCAATCGACAGCTAGCGAAGCCACACTTGTCTCTATGTTATCTGCTAGAGCAAGGTATGTAAAAAAGGGAGAATATCATTGCGAGGAATTATCAAAATTAGTTGCCTATACATCAAATCAAGCACATTTTTGTACAGAAAAAGCTGCACTCATATGTGCTGTGAGAATACGTTTTTTAGATACCGACGACTTGTATAGCCTAAGAGGTGAAACTTTGAAAAAAGCCATTGAAGAAGACAAGGCTAGTGGTTTGATTCCTTTTCATTGTACGGCTACGCTTGGCACAACAAGTTCTTGCGCTTTTGATAATTTAGAGGAAATTGGAAAAATTTGTGAGGAAGAGAACATTTGGCTACATGTGGACGCATCTTACGCAGGAGCTGCTTTCGTGTGTGAAGAATTTCGCGACTATATGAACGGCGTCGAGAGGGCTGATTCTTACAATGTCAATGTTCATAAAATGTTACTCGTCAATTTCGACTGTTCGGCAATGTGGTTTAAAAATTCAAATGAAGTTGTTGAATATTTCAGTGGTTGTTCTGCATTGTATATGAATCACGACTACGAAACAAAAGCACCGGACTATAGACATTGGCAAGTACCACTGGTTAGAAGGTTTCGTTCTCTAAAAATCTGGTTTGTATTGCGCATGTATGGCAAATGTGGTATTCAGGCACACATCCGCCGAATGGTTAAGTTGGCACAAGAATTCAAGGATCTGATATTAAGTGACGAACGTTTTGAAATCGTTGCTCCGGTTGTTTTGGGTTTAGTTTGTTTTCGATTAAAAGGCGAAAACAAATTGACTGAGTCTCTTTATAAAAGAATTTACGAGGAAGGAAAGATATTCTTGGTTCCTTCGAAAGTGATTGAGAAATATATGATAAGGCTTGCAATCGTTTCCCATGAGACAACATCAGCAGATTTATGTCAAACGTTTGATGTTATTAAGACCCATGCTTCTTATGTGCTAGCAAATAATTAAAAGCCCTGTTGGTAATAGCACTCCAAGGATAAAGTATTACTTTCATTTGCTATTGAGAGTGTCAGTGGAAAAGGTTAGCGGAGTAGCTATCTTATTTACACAACGGGTTAAACACGATTGATATATATTATAAATATTTTGAATGACGATATAATGGAATAGGTGTTCTTAACTTGGTATATAAGTAATTAAAGTAAAAACCATTAAAGTGTGTATCCTTATTTTCTTTGGAAATACAATAGTAGGAAAAACATCTTGTTTATCCGGCATATTGGAGGTAAAAGAAGGGGAGTGGAGAAATGGACCCATGCACGTAGAACATTTCTGATTGCTTAACCTATAATTGACGTCTTTCAAATGTTTTTATCACATTAATTACAAGCTCTTTCGCCATGCAATAAGACAAAAAGAAGTGCTATTTTGACTCCCGAAAATGTGCTACAAGTAAGGACCTTTCTGAAACCTCCCTATAAAGGTGTGAAGTCGGATCCTTTCGGGCGCCAAATTTTATTAGAAAAATAGATGGTGCTAAGCATCTTAAAGTGTGCCAGATAAAACTTGAGAAGGCGCTATTTTTATTCAAATACACCTGTAGGAGCCAAATAATTGTGCACAGTGATTTTGGTGATTTCGATGGTAATATGGTGCATCTTTACTAGGAAAGACAGACGTAATTTCCTTCTGTGGGTGAATAATCAATTATAGATCAAATTTGTTTTTATCGTGAACTCTTCAAACTTTTCAAAACGATTAAAATCTCATTTGCTATGGAACCGTTCCCTACCATAAATAATAACTGACAATATGAATTTCGAAACTGTTTTTATAACCCCCACTAACATTTCATGACGGTACGAGTTTTAGATGTAATCCAAAATATACATCCATAATATTAACACTATCAGGCCCGGGGAGGGGGGGGTAGTAAGCCCGCGGATTGTATCAAGTTCAATCGCTAATGGTACTGACTTCGTATTTCATGACTTATCCTTATTTGGTAGGAATTAGAATTTTAATAAAAAAAAATTATTCTCAACCATTTTTGCTCACGTCAGCACTTTTTTGAGGTACACTCATTTTCACCAAAACGTACTACCTGGAAATCTGAGGCTGATTATAACTCTTGTATTCATCATAAATCTCCAGGATTTTATTCTAGATGTCAAGCAATATTCTTTGTAAATATGACGTCATCAGTAGAACGTGTGACGTCAAAATTTTAAAATATCTTTAATTTTTCCAATATTTCCAAAAACATTTCGCGCCAGTTATGGTATGAAAACTTTCGTGAAACGACTCTAATTTGTAGGCATCATTTCTTTTACGTAGGCATCATTTCTTTTATTTAACACTTAACTCTATTCCGTTCGTGTGTATTCTATCGCCGTGATTTTTGAATTTTATTTGATTGTGGTGTTGTTTATGTGTTCTGCCGTAACGGTTGTAACTGGAATGATATTCAAAAATAGCTCATACATTCTGAAAAAAACAAACACAAATTCAAAAATACATTCTAAATTTTTTTTTCATATTGTGGTAACATCTCCTTTTATACTCTCACCAGAAAACGTGTTTGATGACAAATATGCATAATACACATGACATAGACAATAAGCGTGGCTGGAAATCCTTTTGAAAATGGTTTATTAAATAAAAATCCCCTTCATCGATACATACGTATTATATGGTCAATAAAAGTGATGTAGAAGCTTTACAGCCCATACATAATGTGGTACGAATTACTGTCTCATATTACACAAGTACTTCAGCACATTAATAAGCAACATATCTACTTTTAGATCGTGAATTTTTGCGAAGCTATCTGTCTTTCCTTATTTTTATCCTGAATATCACATACAAGAGAGGCACACTCTCACATGATTTGTGATTGATGATTTTTTTGAGACAATGAAAAACATTTATAATGAACAGATCATTTCTTTCTCAATTCTTACCATGCTGTTATCAGTCATTTTCGTGTAAAAGATTTTTGCGACATACATGGGACAAACATTTTATATGACGTCGCCATGCTGTGGAAAATTCGCGTAAAGATTCGAATTCCAACAGCAACATTGATAAAAAAAGAAAAAAGAAAACGAACTTTAGCTGGTTCTATAAAAATATTTCAAAGAATTTTATTATCATAAGACATGTCTAAGTTATTTCAATGTGGTTATATTTGTTCATCGCTGGTTAGTATCCCAATAAATCGGATTCTACTGATTTGGAAATGCAAATATATGGAGTTTTCGAAGCACTTTGAAGGAACAGATATAAAATTTAATGGTGTGGGTTACTTTGCGAGAAAATACAAGGCATTTATTCTGTTCATGAGAAAAAAGAAATTTTATGGACATGGATGTACCAAATATGTGAAGCACAGATCTGTTTAAATAAATGTGAATGTAGAACTTACTTCGTATAAGATTATTAAAAGAGAACTAAACTTACGCGTAACATTTCCGATGAATTTCATCTTCAACGATAAACAAAGTCAAATTCCATCGTTCCTTAGTTTTCATAAATTTAATTTAAAAATAAAAATAACGATTCAAAACACAAAGACGTTCACTTCACTGAACAAGTGAAGATGAAAAAGTGAAGATGTTCACTTCACTGAACAAGATTGTTCAAAGAACAAAATTCGATGAATGTTCGAAAAGATTATCGTATTGTGTCCCATGGGTATTCTTTCAATTCGAATCACAGCTGAATGACGATTCTTTACTTGTACGGGGGTCAATTAATTTCAGTTTAACCTTATTATCATCATCATAGCAAAAGAAGATAGAGTTCTGCAACGAAAGGTATCTTCTAATTCAAAGCCAAAAAAAAAAAGGATTTCTTTTAGTATTTAATTTCCATGGAACCAAGGCCAGCAACGCTTAAAAATAGTTGTTGATTTTATCAAATCTACCTCCTAATTTGTTATTTTCTTGATGTCCCAACATGCTGCACGTTACAGATATGTAGAGTGGTTCGAAACAAACTTATAAAGGTTTGTGAAGAAATTGTATTGTGAGGTAATCCCAATATTATCCAGTTAAACCCGGAGTTAATCATCAGCAACTTCCTTGAAAAACGCATTTGTTCTCATAAAAAAATGTGTCATCACTTCGTAAAAAGAAACCCCCCAAATTTATTATTTATAATGGTTACAGAATGTTTCCCGATTCGGATTATATCAAGCCACAATCATCAGCACGAACGAGTACGCGTTATGCAAACGTCTTATTTCGCCGAGTTTTTACTGGTTCTACTAAGACGAGGGCAGACGGCTTAAACACGTGTCAATATCGCTGGTATTTTACTGGAACCATGAAGACGAGAAAAAGACGACTGAAACAAGTCTCATTATCACCGAGTTTTTACTCGTTCCATAAAGAGCAGAAAAAGACGATTAAAACACGTTTCGTTATCGTTCAGTTTTTACTCGTTCCATGAAGACGAGATAAAGACGACTTAAACACGTCTCGTTTTGACCAGTTTTTACTTGTTCCATAAAGAGCAGAAAAAGACGATTAAAACACGTTTCGTTATCGTCAAGTTTTTACTCGTTCCATGAAGACGAGATAAAGACGACTTAAACACGTCTCGTTTTGACCAGTTTTTACTCGTTCCATAAAGAGCAGAAAAAGACGATTAAAACACGTTTCGTTATCGTCCACTTTTTACTCGTTCCATGAAGACCAGAAAAGGACTACTTAAACTCGCCTCAGTATCGTCCACTTTTAATCGTTCCATGAAGACGAGATAAAGACGACTTAAACACGTCTTTAACTGGTTGAAAAACGTCCAAAGCAGTTTGAGACGAGAAAAGACGTCTTAAAGACGTTTGCGTTTACTGGGCATCACTTGCTTATCATCAAAACGCTCCGCAAGCAAATCTAACGCAACCTTAAAGTTCTCATTCGACAATGAAATACCTTTCATCGTCTCTTCAGCTGGACCAGACAACAAGTTTTTTAAAATAATTTATCTTTTCGACATCAGTAATAATTGCATTCTCATGAATCGCGCTCGTGAACGAATCAAAAGTTTTCCATTCCAACGGATCGGCATTATATTTTTTCAATTCGGTGTGAGAAAGTTTCACATTTTTCTTCATCTCCGATGTATCTTTAGTCGTAGCAAATTTATCAACAGTGTTTTTCTTGATGAATTCTTGCGACATTCTTTCAACATGTCAACTTAAAAATAAAACAAGACGCATTCAAATGTCAAAAATGTTTGCTTAGAGGGGCTACGAAACGAATCACGTGATTCATGTCGTAGACCCTTTATACGATGGCTCTGAGAGGTCATCTAGAAATTAGAAATTCCTATTTCATCATTCAACTCCATCATTTTAAAATTAAAATCAGTCGTTTTAAAAAAGAAATTTCCATACTTAAAATAACATTCCACTTTTGAAAAAAAAAATTCTACTTTTGAAAAAAAAAAAGAAATTCGTATTTGGAAAAAAAAATCCACTTTTGAAAAAAAGGAATTCCAATTTTGATGAATAATCCGTATCACAAGGTCCAAATTTCGTATGGCGTATTGATAGCCATTATAAGTTAAAGCCATCGGTTTCAGTATTCATGGCTGCATTGATGGCTTTTCCAGGCGCCTCATATGGTTGGAGGTTGGCCCTTCTTAAAATGCCTGAAATTCTGGCCAAGTACTACTTAGACGCGGTCAAAGAATATGGTCTTCCTGCCAAAATCAAGGCTGATGATGGTAGTGAACATAGCTTAGTTGACCTATCCATATTTTTCTTAAAACAAAAGATGGAGATGATCCCAAAATGGATGCGTTCAGCATAATCACCTCACCTTTGAACCAACGTATAGAGGCTTTTTGGTCCATTCTAGAGCGTGATAGAATAGGATGGTGGAGACAATTTTTCATGGACATGGTTCACTTGGAACATTTTGCAAATGATGATGCTGTGCTTGTGGAGTGTATTCGATTTTGTTTTATGAAATTAGTACGTCAAGAGACTTGAATTCAGTGGCAAATGATTAGAATTCGCACATTATTTTAGCGAGTCATAATCAAGGACCATGTGGAAGGCCGGATACAATGTTTTTTTTATCTAATTTGTATGATGGATCAAACTTTTCTATCAATGTTGATGTTGACGAGGTAATGGAAATGTACTCACTATTTTTTTAATGATTATACCCAAGAATTTGGTGAATTTTCTCAAATACTGATGGATGAAAATGGCTACAATAAATAGTGAATGAATAATCCAACAAAACTGCCGATATGCTGCATACCGGTAGGATCTAAAAGTTGAAGAAATAATTTATTAGGAAATGGTAAGTACAAAATGTTAACTTTTATCACCGAAGCAAATTAATGTACGTACTCGTTAGTAAATTAATTTCATTTTGTTAGACCTCTGCTTTCTCTATCATGTAATGATACCAAAGCCGTCCAAAGACAATTTTTCAAAAGCATGACAGCGTCGAAGTCTTCGTGATTGATAATACAGTTCTTGTCTATACGTTAAATATCTAATCTTATATACTAATAGCGAGTTGTGCATACCACTTTTATTTTAGAGAGTGATACATTTAGAAAAATTTCACGGTCATTTTCTCACGAGGGGCGCGTAAAACCACGCTGCTGCGACAAGCGTTTTTTCAGTATTTTCATTTGCGCATTAGTAATGGTCCAACTCCATCTTACGGGTTTTTTCATGTCGAAGGGTGTTGTACGTGAGAGAAGACGATGAAAGGTCTCCACGGAGGAGGATGCAATGCAATGGTTTTTCGTTTGAAATATTCTCAACGATCATTTTTGTTGGTGAAAAAGAAGAGCGAAGAACTGTTTTTGTTTTTTGTTGTTTGTTTTTATTTCAAAAAGGGAAGAATAATATTGTTGTTTGTTGCGAAAGTATTAGTAAAGTTACTACCAGTCGTATGATGATGATGCAGAAAAGAAATGTGGGTTTTTAAAATGTAAACAAATCTGTTTTTGTTTTCATAAAGATTGATTCGCGAGACGAACCAAGAAATCAAGCGAAGGATTGTATTATTATTATTAAACGTATTAACGAGTGGAAGAAAGAAATAGTAGTGGAAACGTGTACTGGAAAGTGAAGAACATCTTACTTTTACAGTTATTATAAATGGTTTTGCACAGAAGAAGTTGTCAAATGGTAGCAAATGGTTTTTAATTTATTTCTTTTTCTTGGAATTGATCGTTTTGTAATGATGGAATTAACGAGTGGAAGTATATACATAAAAAAGTGAATGAAAACACGAAGATAATGTCGTTATTTTTGGTAGTAATGGTGTGCTGGAAAGCGAAGAGACTGAATTGAATTGGAGGATTGTTAACGAAGTGGTATTTACATATCGTGATTAAAAATGGTTGCGTCGTTGCAATCATTTCGACCATGTGGGAAACATCAACATATTTATTGTGTGGAAGAGCTACATCGTTATTTCTGATGTTTTTTTTGTTGCATGTGAAGCAGTAAAGGGTTTTGTGTTACGCTGAGATATTATTGCTGTGTTAGTGTCGTTATTTATTTTTCAAGCGAATTTTTGTGGCTGTTTTCAAGAAAGTTAAAGCTCTCTCCCCTACCCTCATATGATGATTGAATCCTAACCCTTTCCCTACATACAACCCACACCGCCAGCCTAAATTATAGGTTTTTTATCTATACTTCACAGATCCAATTTTTTTAGCTATTCCATTTCGTTGTTTAACCTATGTTTTTATATTGCTATATATACTTTTAAGTGTGTTGTTTGTTTTGTTTTTAGTTGAGGACAGGATCTTATTAGCTTAATATCTTTCCTTTATACTCTTCATTGATAACATCTACCTTTCCATGATGGCCACAGTCATATTTCTTTAAATTATCTCTGTTTTATTTTGTTTGTTGTTTGTTTTATTTTGTCTGTGGCAGGGGAGAGGGAGTGTGTAATGTGTAATGTATGATTTCTTTTCAAGTGGCTATTTTCCTGCATCATGTACATTTTAGGGGAGCCTACTTATTTATTTGTACTGGCTTTGGGTATGTCGTTTTGGAATTCGCAGTTTGAATTTAAGCCATGGTGCTTATCTTGGTTGTTTAGTGCTATTTTACATTCTGAATGCATTTTTTTCTTGCTTCTTTTCTATACGACTTCTTTCTTTTTAGATTAAAAATATAGTGTAAATAAAAATTATGAAGAAGAATATTTAATGTGCCTATCATGGTTTTACAAAATCACGGTACAAGCAATTTGGATAAAGCATTTAATGAATTCATAGAAGAATGATCCTTTGGTTGTGTATACTGAGGAGGTATAATGTTTTTTTACGATTCACATTTTAATTGATTCAGGTATCCCGGGCAAAAGCATAATTTTACGGTTTCACTCAATAGCTGGAAAATATATATAATTAAACCATTTTTAGGCTGTGTTCTTATATATCTTATCATCATCATTGGGAGTGAACCGTAAAATGTTTTTGGGATACTAGTCTATATACTAATAGCGAGTTGTGCATAACAAATTTAGTTCGGTCAGTGTGAATAAAAGGACTGGGAACGAAATGTTCGTATGGACTGTGATATAGTGACATTTTAGGTCGTGCGTAACTGAGTTGTCGAGATATAGGCGATATTAGTATTATAGAAGTAGCGCGACGTCAGTGGGCACATTGCATTGCACCCTAAATAGAACGCGATATTTAAGGGCAAATATCTCGAGAACCAATGAGAATAATTGACGTCGCTTTGGGCGCGCGATATTGGCGATGGGGTGTCGAAAAAATTGGGTCCAGAACTTTTTGGGGACGGGTGTGACGTCATCAGAATCTTTCATCGACTATATCTCCGTAACGGTAAGTCGTACACAGGCGATCCCATACATTTTTTTGATCATGTTTTCGAGCTCTACAACTTAGTGATACCTATTCTTTTGAATTATGTGATTTTATTTTTTATCATCCCTATAATTTGAAAGAAAAATCACGGGATGGTGGTAACTCATGGGGAAAGTGAACCGGTAAAATGTTTTTACCCGGGATACTAGTAAATATCTAATAGCGAGTTGTGCATACCACTTTTATTTTAGAGAGTGATACATTTAGAAAAATTTCACGGTCATTTTCACAGGAAGAGCGCGTAAAACCACGCTGCTGCGAGAAGCGTTTTTTCAGTATTAGTATATTTGTAGTAGTAAATGACGGGACATGAATTTTTTGGCACGGGTAACATTGCATTGCATCCCCAATGGAACGCGACGTTTAGGGGCAAATATCTCGAGAACTGACTGGGATAACTGACGTTTTTGGGATCCGCGATAATTTGGCAAAAGGGTGATGAAAAAAAAATTGGGTCTAAAACTTTTTGGGGACGGGTGTGACGTCATTAGGATTTTTGATCCACGATATCTCCGTAACGGTACGTCGTACACAGACGATCCCATACATTTTCTTGATCAGGTTTTCGAGCTCTACAACTTAGTGATACTTATTCTTCCCCTTTCTATGATTTTATTTTTTGTCACCCTTATATTTTGAAAGAGGTAGAGCACGGGTGGTGTGAACTCATGGGGAAAGTGAACCGGTAAAATGTTTTTACCCGGGATACTTTTGTATGATGTGATATAACAAAGGCAGAAGAATTTAATACTTTCTATACAAATATAGGTCATAATCTAGCAGATTAAAATTGCCAAAACAAACACAACTTTGAAGGATACCTGAAGGGAAATCACTCAATACTAAGAGCTGACGAAGTTACGTTTCATTAAAAAAGTTGTATTCAATAACTTTAGCAGCGTAAGCAGGAATAATACGATTGGAATTGAGGAGATTACAAGGTTGTAATAAAAATACCATTGTATAGAATATTTCAAAGATGATAGAATTCTGACACTGTTTGATCATCAGATATTGTTTTGAAAACTTAAGCATTATATTCCAAATAATCTTCCAAACTTATGAATAGAGAGCCCGGCGACCTGACTCTTCTTTTCCTCTGCTGGATATTTCTTATGCTGACATTTTTCATTGCAGAGAGAAAAGAGAAAAGTTCTCCTCAATCGCTTTTAAAACATTTAAAATGTAAAATCCTGAAAAAAGTTGTATTATAAATGTCATCAAAATCTTTGATCTACGATATCTCCGTAACGGCACGTCGTACACAGACGATCCCATACATTTTTTTGATCAACTTTTGGAGCTTTACAACTTAGTGATACTTAACCTTTCAGATTGTGTGATTTTATTTTCGGTCACCCCTATATTGATAGGAAAATCATGGGATGGCGGTAACTCATGGGGAAAGTGAACCGGTAAAATGTTTTTACCCGGGATACTAGTCTTCTTATACTAATACTAAATCTTGCTTTTTTCTTACCTAACTTTGAAAGAAAGAACTTTAGGAAAATTTTCTCGGGTAGTTCGTCAATGGATGTTTATTGCTTCCGTATTAGTATAGGAGGGAATCTCCCATTAGGGGAATCTCTAGCTCCATCGTACGGGTTTTTATTACTTCATGGAGTGTTGTGCCTAAAGGAACATATCATAAAGCCACTCAGAGGAGAACGCAATGCAATGTTTTTTTGCGTTCGAAAGTTCATCAAATTTTCTCAACGTTCATTTCTTATTGAGAATGAAGATGCTGTGTGTATAATTTTTTGTTTTTGTTTTAATTTATTTATTCAACGCTTTAAGTTCAGTAATAAAGAATAACCACATTGATAAGTATCAGTAACTATTCTATCCGACGAGATAGTCGATGTAGACCTGTTATGTGTTATCAGTTCATCATTTTCTACCGATGTCTATTTTTTAATGTGTTTGAATGTAGCTTTTTCGTATCAGTTAGTTTTGACTACTATGCCAAAATGTGTAGCTAGCAGTTTATTTGGTATTTCATTGTAGTATGTGGATTGTTATTATCAAGGTTCGCCTTTAGGGAAACGAAGGTAGCGAGATCATTATTATATTGTTTTGATAGTGTTTGACTGATATCTTTTTGTTTTAGATTAGAAAATTGAATAGTATAGATGAATGTTATACAAGAAGGAATGTGTAAATCATGGTTATATACATATTTACATGGTTTTTGCATCATGATGCACAAGTGAAGTTTTGGGTTTTGACTTTCCACAATTCATAGCAGAATAAAGATTTGAAAGATTAAAACGTCTCAGAAGGTATTGTTTTTATTAGATAATTTTCTGAAAATGTCTGATATATTGCGGGGAGATATCTTAACCTTGGTGGTAGAATTGATCTGATCTAGCTATGTTATTCTCTTTTTAAGTTTAAATATGCAAGTCAAACATGTGTATAGTTTGATGAGAGTTAGGGAAGACACGTCTGTTTACTAAGAGTATCTTCTATCATCTAGAACTATACCTTACAGCACTAACATAATGGTTGCATATAATAAAAATATTATGCCTATCTATACAACATGCACTGAAAATTTGTAATACGCATCAAAAGACCAATTTTCTGTACACAAATACAAAACAAAGAATCTTGTTTTCACAAGGAGTGTTTGGTGTTTTCATAAATCTCCAAGCTACCTTGTATTTTTGTTTGTGTGAAAGTTTTTATTTACAGTCATGTTATACAATAGGCATAAATAGATTCTCGTTATTTAGTGTCTCACGTAGTTGTATATTTCTGTTTTGCTTTTTGTTAAGGTCACGTAGGTGATTGTGACCAGAGGCAGATCTAAGGTCAGGGAAAATTGTGGAAGAGTATAACTTCAAGAAATTACTATTTGCAATTTCAGTGTTCATTAGATTATCTGTACGTTTTTCCTTTAAACTCCAAATATAACTTCACTCTTCTTTAAAAATTTTCCTAAGCCGCAGATCCCCTCTGCTGACTGGAATATTTTTAATAGCATTAACAGAAGATTTCTGTGTTTATTAATAGTTTCTTCTTTACTTTTTAGGTAATCAATTCATATTGATATCTTCTTATACTAATACTAAATCTTGCTTTTTTCTTACCTAACTTTGAAAGAAAGAACTTTAGGAAAATTTCTCGGGAAGTTTGTCAATGGATGTATGTTTTTTTCCGTATTAGTAAGAGGGAATCTCCCATTAGGGGAATCTCTAGCTCCATCTTGCGGAGTTTTATTACTTCGTGGAGTGTTGTGCCTTAAGGAAGACATCATAAAGCCGCCCGGAGGAGATAGCAATGCAATGTTTTTTGCGTTCGAAAGTTCATCAAATTTTCTCAACGTTCATTTTATGAGAATGAAGAAGCTGTGTGTAAAATTTTTTGTTTTTGTTTTTAATATTTTTTTATTAAACGCTTTAAGTTCAGTAATAGAGAATAACAACATTGATAGGTGTCAGTAACTATTCTATTTAACAAGATAGTCGATGTAGACCTGTTATGTGTTCGTGTTATCAGTTCATCATTTTCTACCGATGTCTATTTTTTAATGTGTTTGAATGTAGCTTTTTCGTATCAGTTAGTTTCGACTACTATGCCGAAATGTGTAGCTAGCAGTTTATTTGGTATTATTAAGGTTCGCCTTTAGAGAAACGAAGGTATCAAGATCATTATTATATTGTTTTGATGGTGTTTGATTGATATCTTTTTGTTTTAGATTAGAAAATTGAATAGTATAGATGAATGTTATACAAGAAGAGATACATGGTTTTTGTATCATGATGCACGAGTGGAGTTTTGGGTTTTAAGATTTCCACAATTCATAGCAGAATAAAGATTTGAAAGATAAAAACATAGCAGAATAAAGATTTGAAAGATAAAAACGTCTGAGAAGGTATTTTTTTTGTTAGCTTTAGTTTAGGTATTTTCTTATGTATCAGAAGTTTAATCGTGGTTAGGTAAGAGTATACATTGGTTAGGTAGGAGTATACGTTGTATTGTCTCTTTTCTAAATCTCTGAACATTGAAATTTTAGTTCTATTTATCCACTGACGTCGCGCTACTCTACTATAATATTAATCGCTTTTATCTCGACAACTAAGTTACGCACGATCTAAAATTTAATTATAACATTTTCCATACGAACATTTCGTTCCCAGTCCTTTTATTCACACTAACCAAACTAAAAAGTGGATGCACAACTCGCTATTAGTATATAGACTTTGTGAAAATAGATGAATAGATTTGTAATTAGGTTTATCGATTTGTAAAAATAGATAATTAGATTGATTTTTCCTTGTTCTCACGATTAAATTTGTCATTGAAATCAAAATCGCTTCAATTAAACGAATTGTGGAAACGCCCATTCAAGTGCATCATTTTCACAGTATTACCAAATACCATATTCACAGAAGGTTTTTACTTTATCTGGACAAAGCCATTTTAAAGTAAAACTTCTCCGCAAGTCTTAGTATAGTCTTAGAAGGGAATTGTGTTAATAATGATGTCGAAAACGCCTTATAATCGCGAATGTTCTGGAATAACTAACTTGGCCACGACGCTGACCTGCGTCCCCCATCTCCAGCAAGAAGTTTTACGTAAATCGGGTTATTCCGATCAAAAATGGGGAAATCGTCCGCCCCTGAAGTTGGTTTGATTTTACAATGTTTAAAATTCAAAAGTTTCTACCACCGAAGATTTCTGTCCAAATCTTACTTTTGGCAACCTCGATTTCGACAACGTTTCATAGCTCGTTTTCATATATAAACTTACATAAAAAATGATGAGAGTTTTCTTAAAACAACGAAATATTAGCAAAAGGAGCTAGTCACTCAACTGGGCTGACTTTCCTTCTGTAGGAACCCCTTAAAAAAAATCTTAAAATAATATGGCATTTTTGCTGTGTAATGACTGTATGTTACTACTGAAAAGTGAGCGTTGCACGATATACAGTGAACGACGCAATTAATGTGATTAGAAAGGGAAGTATACTACAAACAATATAATTTTTTTTTTATAGAACAGAAATAATTCCAATACAATGACGACAATAGATGACTTCCAAGAGAATGCCAAGGAGCTTATTGATTACTTGTCGCACTACATCAGAAACATAAGAGATCGGAATGTTTCGTCAAATGTGCAACCCATGTATCTACCTCCACTGTTACCAAAAGAAGCGCCTGAAACCAGTGAAGATTTCAAAAACATTTTAGAGGATGTTGAGAACGTCATCATGCGAGGTGTCACCCATTGGCGTCATCCAAACTTTCACGGGTATTTTCCCTCTGGCCATGGTTACCCTTCCATTCTTGGTGATATTCTATCAGCTGGCATCGGTTGCGTTGGTTTAAATTGGCTGGAAAGTCCCGCGTGTACCGAGTTAGAAGTGGTAATGATGGACTGGTTGGCAAGACTACTGAATCTTCCGGAACATTTTCGATTTGATTCCAAAGGTACAGGGGGAGGTGTTATTCAATCGACAGCTAGCGAAGCCACACTTGTCTCTATGTTATCTGCTAGAGCAAGGTATGTAAAAAAGGGAGAATATCATTGCGAGGAATTATCAAAATTAGTTGCCTATACATCAAATCAAGCACATTTTTGTACAGAAAAAGCTGCACTCATATGTGCTGTGAGAATACGTTTTTTAGATACCGACGACTTGTATAGCCTAAAAGGTGAAACTTTGAAAAAAGCCATTGAAGAAGACAAGGCTAGTGGTTTGATTCCTTTTCATTGTACGGCTACGCTTGGCACAACAAGTTCTTGCGCTTTTGATAATTTAGAGGAAATTGGAAATATTTGTGAAGAACAGAACATTTGGCTACATGTGGACGCATCTTACGCAGGAGCTGCTTTCGTGTGTGAAGAATTTCGCGACTATATGAACGGCGTCGAGAGGGCTGATTCTTACAATGTCAATGTTCATAAAATGTTACTCGTCAATTTCGACTGTTCGGCAATGTGGTTTAGAAATTCAAATGAAGTTGTTGAATATTTCAGTGGTTGTTCTGCATTGTATATGAATCACGACTACGAAACAAAAGCACCGGACTATAGACACTGGCAAGTACCACTGGGTAGAAGGTTTCGTTCTCTAAAAATCTGGTTTGTATTGCGCATGTATGGCAAATGTGGCATTCAGGCACACATCCGCCGAATGGTTAAGTTGGCACAAGAATTCAAGGATCTGATATTAAGCGACGAACGTTTTGAAATCGTTGCTCCGGTTGTTTTGGGTTTAGTTTGTTTTCGATTAAAAGGCGAAAACAAATTGACTGAGTCTCTTTACAAACGAATTCACGAGGAAGGAAAGATATTCTTGGTTCCTTCGAAAGTGATTGAGAAATATATGATAAGGCTTGCAATCGTTTCCCATGAGACAACATCAGCAGATTTATGTCAAACATTTGATGTTATTAAGACCCATGCTTCTTATGTGCTGGCAAATAATTAAAAGCCCTGTTGGTAATAGCACTCCAAGGATAAAGTATTACTTTCATTTGCTATTGAGAGTGTCAGTGGAAAAAGTTAGCGGAGTAGCTATCTTATTTACACAACGGGTTAAACACGATTGATATATATTATAAATATTTTGAATGACGATATAATGGAATAGGTGTTCTTAACTTGGTATATAAGTAATTAAAGTAAAAACCATTAAAGCGTGTATCCTTATTTTCTTTGGAAATACAATAGTAGGAAAAACATCTTGTTTATCCGGCATATTGGAGGTAAAAGAAAGAGAGTGGAAAAATGGACCCATGCACGTAGAACATTTCTGATTACTTAACCTATAATTGACGTCTTTCAAATGTTTTTATCACATTAATTACAAGCTCTTTCGCCATGCAATGAGATAAAAAGAAGTGCTATTTTGACTCCCGAAAATGTGCTACAAGTAAGGACCTTTCTGAAACCTCCCCATAAAGGTGTGAAGTCGGATCCTTTCGGGCGCCAAATTTTATTAGAAAAATAGATGGTGCTAAGCACCTTAAAGTGTGCCAGATAAAACTTGAGAAGGCGCTATTTTATTCAAATACACCTGTAGGAGCCAAACAATTGTGCACAGAGATTTTGGAAATTTCGATGGTAATATGGTGCATCTTTACTAGGAAAGACAGACGTAATTTCCTTCTGTGGGTGAATAATCAATTATAGATCAAATATGTTTTTATCGTGAACTCTTCAAACTTTTCAAAACGATTAAAATCTCATTTGCTACGGAACCGTTCCCTACCATAAATAATAACTGACAATATGAATTTCGAAACTGTTTTTATAACCCCCACTAACATTTCATGACGGTACGAGTTTTAGATGTAATCCAAAATATATATCCATAATATTAACACTATCAGGCCCGGGGGGAGGGGCTAGTAAGCCCGCGGATTGTATCAAGTTCAATCGCTAATGGTACTGACTTCATATTTCATGACTTATCCTTATTTGGTAGGAATTAGAATTTTAATAAAAAAAAATTATTCTCAACCATTTTTGCTCACGTCAACACTTTTTTGAGGTACACTCATTTTCACCAAAACGTACTACCTGGAAATCTGAGGCTGATTATAACTCTTATATTCATCATAAATCTCCAGGATTTTATTCTAGACATGTCAAGCAATATTCTTTGTAACTATGACGTCATCAGTAGAACGTGTGACGTCAAAATTTTCCAAAATATCTTTAATTTTTCCAATATTTCCAAAAACATTTCGCGCCAATTATGGCATGAAAACTTTCGTGAAACGACTCTAATTTGTAGGCATTATTATTTTTACGTAGGCATTATTTCTTTTATTTAACTCTTAACTCTATTCGTGTGTATTAACTCTACTTCTGAAAAAAAAAAGGAATTCATATTTGGAAAAAAAAATCCACTTTTGAAAAAAAGGAATTCCAATTTTGATGAATAATCCGTATCACAACGTCCAAATTTCGTATGGCATATTGATAGCCATTATAAGTTAAAGCCATTCGGTTTCAGTATTCATGGCTTCATTGATGGCTTTTCCAGGCGCCTCATATGGTTGGAGGTTGGCCCTTCTTACAAAATGCCTGAAATTCTGGCCAAGTACTACTTAGACGCGGTCAAAGAATATGGTCTTCCTGCCAAAATCAAGGCTGATGATGGTAGTGAACATAGCTTAGTAGACCTATCCATATTTTTCTTAAAACAAAAGATGGAGATGATCCCAAAATGGATGCGTTCAGCATAATCACCTCACCTTTGAACCAACGTATAGAGGCTTTTTGGTCCATTCTAGAGCGTGATAGAATAGGATGGTGGAGACAATTTTTCATGGACATGGTTGACTTGGAACATTTTGCAAATGATGATGCTGTGCTTGTGGAGTGTATTCGATTTTGTTTCATGAAATTAGTACGTCAAGAGACTTGAATTCAGTGGCAAATGATTGGAATTCACACATTATTTTAGCGAGTCGTAATCAAGGACCATGTGGAAGGCCGGATACAATGTTTTTTTTATCTAATTTGTATGATGGATCAAACTTTTCTATCAATGTTGATGTTGACGAGGTAATGGAAATGTACTCACTATTTTTTTAATGATTATACCCAAGAATTTGGTGAATTTTCTAAAATATTGATGGATGAAAATGGCTACACTGCTCCTACAACTGCGACGGAAGCATTAAATTTGTATGTTTTTTTTATTTGATAAGATTTTAGAGTATTCTTGTGATTTTCCAGATTTTCTCTTAACCAAAAGGCTGAAATATAAATTCTGAAAAAAAAAAAATAAAAAAAAAAAATGGAAATAACTTGTCTTTGGTTAATATAAGAAGATATGCAATCATCACTTGTGTTTGCGGTTTTCTGTCTGGGTTAAGCGAGGTAATGGTTGTGTGAAGTTTTGAAGAATTCAAAAGAGAGACCTTCAGCTAAAAAACTTAATGATTGCACCTTGTTATGTTAACACACTAGGCGACAACTCCAAACATTTTATAGCTTATTTTCGTGCGCTAACATGTAACTTGTAATCAATATTCGTCAAATCAAGATAACTAAAATAATTTTTCACCATTCCTTCTTGGGATTTATTTGTGTGATAATTTACTTCTAGTTTCCCTTTCTACAATCTCTGTCATTATATATCCGGACAGAGAAAACACCCTCAAATTAGAGCTGTAAATGCATTGATGTGGGGAAAGGGGAGGGAAGCTTTTAGAAAAAAGTTTGAGAATTTTTGTCAGATATTATAGTTTATCACATTGCTGTAAAAATGTGTAAAAAGGAGAGAAAACGAGAGTTCAGAAGCTGCTATATAAGTAATGTGCTGAGAAGCAGCAAATATTAAAATATTAAAAATACAAAACGGATGTATTTGAAATTTATTTAAAAAATATCAAAGAGCAAGAGCATTTTTAGCTCAGTCAAAAGTTTTGGAGGACAGTTTAGTCATTTAAAGTAGAAAACGAAAACGTGCAAGTAACCTAACCGACACTTAAGACTGAAAAGAATAACGTTGCATAGGCGTAGCTAGAACTCAGTCAAAATTTGTGGAGGAGAGTTTAGTCATTTAAACTAGAAAAAGGAAAACGTGCAAGTAACGTTGGACTCCTCCACTTTTTTAGACTGACGCCTAGGAGAGTGGAGGTACAGGTCTCTTGTTGGGGATTATGATAAAAAGTACCCATCGTTTTTCTTTGATACATTTCCTCAGATTTTTAGTAATTTCTTTAATTTTTATTACGAAGAATCATAAGCCCTGTACAAACCAGCGGTACATTCGTCACAGCATTGCACAATGATGCTGCAAAAATCATAATCAGTTCGGGTTTAGTCTAATATTAATGAAACTTTGTAAGTTATCTTGTGAGAATCGTTGTAATAGACAAAAAAAGCATTTTTGAAATTATGCATTACATCTTACCACTGAACATAATAATAAAAATTTGTTCGAGTTGACAGTATGAAAATAAACTGTAAAACCTAAAAAAAAGAAATCCAAAAAAAAATCCTGTAACAAAACTTTCCAATTACTTTACTGTACTTTATGGAGGAAGATGTACCTTTCCTCAAAGAATTTAGCAATTTGAAAAAGAAGTGATATTAATTTATACTTGTAAGATAAATAACAAAGAAATGATCAAAAAGAAATATAAACAAAGAGTTTCACCAGAAAATGACTCTTTTAACATCAAGCACTAGAATAGAATAGAAACAGAAGAATTCAGAAACATGAACATAATTTAGCAAACTGTAACACTATTCAACTTGAATGCTGTGTATCCTGCAAGAACATAAAAATAACAGAACTGAATAAAAACCAAATTTAGCCTAGGATGTACGTTTGAACAAACATTACTAAAAACAAAATAAAAACTCTAAATATAGTTTAACTTGAACATAATGGTTAAGCAATGTCCATTTCCCAATTGGATTGCAGTATGATATGGGAAAACTCTTCCCTTAATTCACAAAAATTAGTGTATGTTGCTGGATGTTCAAGATTAGGACCACATGTATGTGCAATAGGACGTCTTGAAAACTGATTTTGATCTCTTGTAAATTATATTTCTACAGATTTGATGACTTTTGTTTCAGATCCTGTTAAAAACTTTAATAATTTTTTAGCTGCGAATTGTCGAATCCTCGAACAAATCTTTTCAAGTATCCAAATGATTCCCTTTCAGCATCATTATTTGGTTGTGCTGCAAACAATTGAATTACTTTCTTACATGTAGGCAAACAGCCATCATATAACTTCTTTAAATTAGCAGCTGTAGAAAACTCAATTTGATCTTAAAGTAATATTAAAGATTTTTTCCAGCAAGAGATCAGCAAGTGTGGTTTCTGGATGAGTTCTTGTTTCGCCAATTCAACCAGTATTCCATCTATGTTTTCTTTCGTGATCAACGACCTACACTTAATTTAAAGATCAAAGATTCTAGAACTTCATCACTGTTAAAATCTTCTTCTTTAAAATCAGATCCTAGCATTTATTCAACCAATACTTACTCATCGTTAGAAATGTAATCGAAAAATGACTTTTTAAGGTCTTCATCTGATATTTCATTAAAGATACAAAACTTGACAAAACAATGACTTAGGATTATGGGAAAGTACCTAGTGTCAAGGAAACCTTTCACAAATAATTTTCCCGTTGCATTCCATTCGTCAAAGTACAAATCATGACGAACTATAGGCACTCTGTCATGCTGACCAATGAGATAGCAATCTGCAGCTTCTATCCAAAATGATGAGTATACTTCTCGGGACACACCTTTGCCGATTCCTTTCTCATCTTGTCCCCTTGGATGAATAAATATAAATGTCACTTCATCAGACAAAGTGACCTATAATGTGAAATGTTGTGCTACAAAATTATATCAAATGACATCTGCAATTCCTATAGATTTTTCGTGAATTATATCAAAGACATAAAATCATCACCTTTCCAAGGCTGAACTCTTCAAGAAGATCCCTTTTTATTCTTGAGCGCCTTATCCTTACAATTTTACCCTGTGTATGTTCTGGGTCACCAAGAAAATGAGATAATCTTCTGCTGCGCAATAATTCTGTAGAAAACTCTTCAGTTGTTGATGAAGGAAATACAAGGCAATAGTTCCAGAGGTTCTGGTGGTGGCATGGTGAGGCCTTACAGAAGGTCTTCATTTGAGAAAAATCGTGATTTCAAGATAAAGAATGTTTTTGATAACACAATACCCTTATTACCCAAATAATTTGTAAGTTTCTCATCTTCATCTATCTCCCCACCCGAGGCATCGCAAATGCTAAAAATGCAATCCATGCTGCTTTCTTCAAACCAATTGTGACCATCATTATCATAAAATAAATTTATTGCTTTTTGCTTTATGTTCAAGAAACTGGTTCCATTGAAATCTACTTCTGGGAATCTAGCCCCTCCACCATTCTGAATACGCACACGTTTATACTTGTTTTCCTCATCAATGTATCTACGCCATTTAATTTGAATACATTTTGTTTTATTACCACTAGGAGTTCCTCCAGTTTTACTGCTTCCATTATTTTTACGAATTCTGGTCAATAGTTTTGAAAGGGGAGCAGTTTTTCGTACTTTTCTATCACCAGTGCTTGTACTTGTATCATTGTCTTCTCTGTATGAGGCTGTATCTGGCAACATACCCTGATATTATCTTTGTAACATATATCTTTGTACAGCTTCTCTTACTACATTATCCATAGCTACTGATTTAATGTTTCCTAAATTTAATGATCAAAATAAATATTAGTGTTACCTTTTAGATGATTATTATGTTTGCATTTGCTTTTAAACCCCTTTTACACCATCAAAATCTTGCTTACGTTCCTTGGAGATTTGAATTCTTTATTAAAAAGCTAATGGCCCTATGTTACTAACGGGAAAAACTTTTGATGGGTGTAGACTAACTTTACGCTCTGACAGGAAAGAATGCAGAAAAAATTAGCCTTGATAACAGGATACTTTAAGACGAAACGTTAGATATCTTTTTAAAATTCCCTGGTCAGTGGCTATAAGCTATACCCAAGATCATATAAAATCATCATGTGTGTGTTGATATAGTTATATACACACTTCATGCACATATATATAGTGTTGATATGGAACGTTTTTTAGAGAACATTCGACACACGATGCTCAAGAGACATCTAGAGCATATACTCAATGCACTTCTGAACCACACTTAACGTCAGTCCATAGAGTTTTTGAACTCTCAAGTTTTAAATGACTGATGTATGACCCATCAGAGCCATCGTACCTTTAATATTTTAACTGTGTGTATTGATTTACAACAACACTGAAGTGTTTGAAATTAGACACTGCAGTTTCTTTCACGAACAAAATACTGCAGATTAGATGATTTGTTTTGCAGAAATTTTGGCGTGAATACATTTATCAAGTTTGTTGTGCAAGAAAAAGGTATGACTTAATTTATTTAAGACCTAAACGTTGATTTAGAAAATACGAAATTCAAATTATAATTCGAATTAACTGTTTAATAAAGCGGCAAGTATTTGTAGAAATGAAGGCCGTAAAATACGTAAACCGTTTTTTATAAGTAAAAGAAGGTACTTTTGTCAAAAAGACAAGAAAAAAATATTTTAGTTAACATATTTGTGAAATAATTACCGAATAGAAAACATCAACAAAAGAATACAGTTATAGTGCTTGAGACCAGGAAGAAAATAAAAGTTACGTGTACCTGGTTGTGATGTTTGTAAAAAAAACTTAAAAACATGTGTGTCACAAGAAAATTTATCCAAAACTTATTTGAGTTTGAATCATCACAATCATAGGCGTTTTCATAGTCCAGGCGTTATATTTTGAAATTTTTTGCTACTGGTTCAAGCAGTTTTGATTTGAAATGGGTTAAACTTGTGTTTGCGGTCTAGCTATTTTGCAGTCTTCCGGTTGCGGGCCATTAAGGGCGTTAAAGATGCCGTGTTGGTCATAAAGGAAATGCTGCGGGTAACCGAGGAGGCTACACAAGTTGCAAAAGAGGTCCTGCGAATAACCGAGGAGGCCATGCTGGCTACAAAGGAGACCATGTAGGTCGTAATGACGTATACTGTTTTGATATCAAATATCTTATTTTTCTTGTTGAAGTATTCTATCGCATGCATAATATAACAATTTTTTGTAATAAAGAAACTGGGGAATCTGCAAAACAACCGACATGGCCTCCACTATGATCTGCACAACCTCCTTATGACCAGTATGACCTCCCGAACCACCTGTGTGGCCCACATGACCGCAACCCGCAACCTGTTCCTTTAGGTTAACCCATGTGTTGGTTTATTTTTGCAATAAAAAATCTACCTTTAATCTAAATCATTAATTTTAATTTTAGGAGAAAGGAGGGTAAGGGGAGTTTGAAATATGAAAACCTTCAGGAGATGAATTTGGGCGCTCGTGGTTGCTAAACAAATCTAATTATGATTCCAAAAAATTTGGTTGGTTAACAGTTGTGAAGTGCATGATAGTTGCATAATAGTTTTGATTTTCATAGCACTTATATTGGGACTATACTATCAATATTCTCTGCGGCTGGATAAAACTTTCTTAGTGAAATTTTAAACATTACGAATGAGAAAAATTTAGGAGATCAGCGGGTCAATCCAGGGGGTCGATCACAGCTTTTCAGTAAAACTTCCCCTTTCATAAATTGTATATTATGTATATTTTGATAATTAAAATCAGCCCAGTAAAAAATAAATTATAATGGCGCAGAAGGGTCAAACTGCGCGCACTTCGAGAAACACTGCGCGCTTTTCCTAATGATTATTCTCCGTCCTCTTCAGGAAACTTCACACCGTGTGCCTGCTACGATGCGCGATCTTCATAGCCAGAAACAGTGCGCGCTCTTCTTTACGACCAATTAATATTTCCCTACGACCACTTATCAGAATTCGTGTATTTGTTACACAATCAACCGTTGTACTTCGTGCCTGTCATCCCTGTCATCATAAAACCATTGACTTTTCTGAAGTGGAGGAGTTTCAGGATCCTGAGTTTGCAATCCTGCAGAGAGATAATCCGGAATTTATAGAATATGCTGATCTGTACTGGACAAGTCTGGGATATTTTGTGAAGAAATGCATATTTGTTTATTAACTGCTATTGATGACTTTTTATAAATTAATTTTAATTTAATAAAAAATAGTTTTTCAAAAAACCACTTGTGTCTTTATTGATGCTGTCCTTTTCGTATGAAAGTACATACCTATGATCAATAATATAATTTGAAGTTTTCATTCCTTTTTTCCAGACCTTTACTTTATCTTATTGGTTTATTTGGCCAATTTTTTCCCTGCGCATATTACGTCGGCCTTTATTTCGCTAAGGCCAAAATCGCTGAATTTGAAGAGATTTTTATCGTGTTTTTTTTTTCATCTTAATTATCGCCAGGTAACTAAATTAAAGTAACAACACTTTTCGATGCTGTTTTAATTTTCGATGTACAATAACATTAGTTCCATTCATTCCATTCATCCATTCTTTAATTGAAATGGTTATTTTACTTCTCGAAAATATCTTTCACACTAACGGATTGTAAATATTGATCCAAAAACATGTAAAAAAATTGTAACCGACTAGCAGTATAGTGCTCGTCTCCAGGGCGTGAGGTAAAGGTTCAAATACCGAGTCTTTCCAGCGACTATAATAGTGTGAATCGATCACTCAGCTTGAGAGCGGGCTTGATGTGTAAAGTAGTTTTCTAGCTGAGCGGTGGAAGCAAACATTCGACTTGGGCCTAAAATGCTCTCGGGTCTCCTGCGCAGGACCTTCAGGGTTAAAATTTTCTACAAAAAGGTATACTTATTTCTAAACAATGACAAGCAACCTTTGTTCTTAGAATAAAACACATTTTAGACATGATTTTAGATTAACTATTTCTTGTAGGATAGCGCGGAGGATAATGGTAGGGAAGCGCGCACCGTTTCGTGAAGAGTTTAATCCTTCTGGGCGGCCATCGTAATAAATAAATCGGAAAAAAGGCGTTTTCCCGAATTTTTCGTTTCCAGAAAAACGACAAAAACATAAATTTATTAGACCTAAACTTTGCCGTTATATTGCTGTAGTCTAGACAGTCACCATCATCGTGTCCATTTACCACACGCGATTTGTTGACATGCCAAGCATTTCTTGTTTTGACGGTATGGCTGATTGTATGGCAGTTTGTATGGTGTTTACATGGAGTGTTCTAATGACTGCTTCTCGCGACAAAAGAGAACGTAGAAACTTAGAAGCAGCGCTGATTGCCATTAATAAACCAACATTAAACAATCAAGTTGAAACAAGGATATTAAACCTTTTTAAAAACGGAATAACTTAAGTATTTTATAACAATTGTCTCATGACAACTGTTGCGATTTCTCACACATTTTCTCACAAAACTTTAACTTTTTAAACATTTTACTTTTACTGTTCATATAGCACTGACGATGATTTTGTAAAATCGAAAAGCTTATGTTTATGTTTCAATATAAAATAAAAACTTGTCATCTTTCCTTTTTTAAAATTGAACAGTTGATTATTTTTAAACAAAGTACATTATGATGGGATGTTTTGGAATACTGTTTAAGAAATTACGTGCTTTTCGAAATGCTTTTGAACCATTTGTTCAAAGTTCTGTTGCATCCAACAGGGAGGAGGCTTTAATTATTAAGATTTCCCCGTAAAGGGAGAAATCTTATTTATTTAGGCTTTCTGTTTATCGACTAGGAGTTGCGCTGCAACCTTTTTTCTGCCCAATCCGAATCGGTTATCAGTTTTTAAATGGCGGAAGTCCGTGTTGAGAAGAGTATTTTTTATCCATGGTTTCGATGTGTATAATTACGTTAAATTTTAAAAACATTTTCAGAAAATTTTCAGAAGTATTTTCTTGTATTATTTAGGTGTGTACATTTGATATGGAGCAGTTGGTCGTGTTCTAACAGCTTTTGAATTGTTAATCTTTTATATATTTTTAAAAATACATTGCAATGTAAGCGTAAATGGCGGAGTGGCATAAAGCTTTGCATTTCTTTTCGAAAACATAGTGGTTTAAATCCGATGACAGGCTTTTTTGATTTTTTTCTAAAAAAAAAGTTACAATAAGTGTAGGTTACAGCTATCTTCCTAGGTTACAGTAAACATGGTTAGAGACAGATTTAGTGCTAAACGATAAATTTCTTGAAATAATCCGCCATCGGATTTGAACCACTATTGATTGATACAATGACATGTTTTCAGAATACCTTATATTAATGCTTTTGGCAGCATGGGGTGTCAAATTGGACAGAAATGGAAATCTCATCAAGATCTGAAATATCTCATTACGATTTGTCATATTTCAACAAGATTCATGGAAATTTCATCAAGACTCACCAGCTTTGACAAATCCCTTTAAGATAACGGAAATTGCATCCAGTCCATTAATTCCATCTTTAAGATAACGGAAATTCCATCAAGGAATTGTCAATTAAATTAACACCCGCTTTGTAACCTATACGGTCTGTAAAATGTTTTTCAAAGAAAGAAAACGCGCGCAACAGAAGTAGAATAGTTGTTTCTACAAGGGATAACTGTGTACCAGGAGTTGAAAATATATCGTTTTGCGCAAGATGCTATAGTATCAGAAGTACTTACAAACCGAGCTTACGAATTTATTATCTTATTGGCATCATTTCAAATGTGCAACGACTCAGTTAACCACAGAAATTATGATTCTTCTAGAACTCGTTTAATTGCGTTCGTGCGAGCGCTTAGCGCTATTAGTAGACCAAACTTGGCACAGAACATTCTCTGCGGGTCATGCATTTGATTGACAGTTCGCTCCTTTCGCTTGATGAGATTTTCTCATGCTTGACAAGATTTTCTCATCAGGATGGAATTTTTGGTAGATTGATGGGGTATTCAAAATCCTGGTGAGATTTTGGTAATTGGTAAAGTTCCACCAATCTTCATGAAATATCTCAGATCTTGAAGAGATTTCCAATTTTGTCTACTTTTTCACCCCATATGGCCGGTACTTATTAGGCCAGACAAAATCGTGATTTGACCGTATTTAAAATATACATTATTGAGACACCCAGGCTATATAAAGCTTCTATTTCCTGTGGAGTTAATATTATCATAAACCACGACTGCTTGCTTAGCGGCGTTTATTATGGGCGTGCGCAATACGGTTATGCAAACTCCGCGTGTTTCATAATGGCAGAAAGTCTTTTTCTCCGCCTTGTAAAAAGGCATAAAAGGCGCTCTTTCAGATACCGAAAATCAATAAGTAAATAAGTTTGAGAAAATTGAAAACTAGTTAAAATAGTTCTGCCAAGCATGGTGCTCTCTTTCCAGCAGCGTTCACTGTTCAAAGTTGGCATGTGTGATGCTGCATTGCATTTCAATTATAGTAAATTCAGACCAATTTTACCTTCCAATTGTTAATGAGGAATTTAGTGTGATAATGAATTTTTATGGCTTTGATGCTAGGATCTTCTAGAAGGTAAAGGGCCAAATTTCAACATGAAAAAAAAGTAAACTTGAACCCAAAATACAAGTAGAACGTAAGTTATTTCATCGTCAGTATATTAAATCAAATCTTCTCTTTTTTCTTTTCTTGAAAATATTTTAATCGTGGCTCGTAAATCTCTCTAATGTTTGCTTTATTCTCTGTTGTTTGCACATATTACATTTTACTGCTTCATGAATCATCAAGAGCTTTTTGTCACAAGAAACAATGCATTCTTCCAACTGTCTTACTCTTTTCAGAACCTCAGAAACGTTGGACAGTGGATTGATTACCTGTGCCATTGTTTACTGCAGTTTTTGTGTGCAACAAATAACACCTGTCCTCGAACATTTCAAAGAACTTTAGGTACGTACCAAGTGAAATACGAAGTCCAGGAATCGAAACCTTAATGATAAATAAATATTTGTAATAAAATAAAAGTAATTAACATTCGATAAACAATATGTTAATTGAATGAATGTTTACAATTATTATGTATTTTAAAACGTAAAAGAGTTGGTCTTATAAAATTGACACAGCTCGCATTTTATCCAAAGGCAATCCCAGTTCATATTCATTGCAGCAGCGCTGTCACATGGGAAGAATTTTGGCATTCTTGAGTATGTTCAGATTTTCTGTTTCGTCGAGCTCCTGAATTAAACGTTGCACATGAAGTGTCGATGAAGTGTTTCCAGCTAAAGTTGTGATGTCTTGTTTTAAGTGGGATTTCCACTTCTTTTTTTTAAACAAAATATGGTATAGTACGATCGATGCAATGTGTACGCATTTTTTTTACAGAATACTCATGCAAAACTTTAGTTTGGTTACCTTTTTCAGTGATACACGTATTGAAACCAGACGTCTTTTAGACGCATTTTTTGTGTGTCTAAATTAAGTCTGGAGAAAGACGCACATTCGCTGATGTCTTTAAGGCGTCTTTAAGAGATCTTGAAAAATATAAACGTCTAAAAGTTGTCTAAAAGATGTTTTAGGAAAGTTCCGATTTATTTGGATTTTTGAACATTGGAGCACCTTTTCCTCTACTTCGAAATCGTGAAAGAACTGGAAGATATGATAATTACTAGCTACAGTATATTATCAAGTGCATAGTTTTTACTCGTCAAAATGTCAAAATGTTATTATATATATAAATAAAACAAAATTTATTTAAGGATGGGGTCGATGGACGATTTTAAAAGAGATGCAAGAGAAGTCATTGATTACGTGTCAAATTACATCAATAATATACGAGACCGAGATGTATTACCAACAGTGAAGCCGCTGTATCTAACTTCGCTATTGCCTAAAGAAGCACCTGAAACAAGTGAAAATCTACGGGAGATTTTGAAAGATATCGAATCGTGCATTATGCAAGGAGTCACACATTGGCGTCATCCAAACTTTCATGCATATTACCCGGCCGGCCAAGGTTACCCATCTATTCTTGGTGATATTGTCTCTGCCGGAATCGGTTGCATTGGTTTTAACTGGATCGCAAGCCCTGCATGTACTGAGTTGGAAATGATCATGATGGACTGGTTGGCCAAATTATTGAATCTTCCGGAGCATTTTCGATTTGACGCGGATGGGCCAGGCGGAGGCGTTATTCAATCCACTGCTAGTGATTCTACTCTCGTCTCTATGCTATCTGCCAGAGGAAGGTATGTTAAAAAGGGGGAATACCATTGTGAGCAATTGCCCAAGTTGGTCGCTTACACATCAAATCAAGCACATTTTGCTGTAGAAAAGGCTGCACTCATATGTGCTGTAAGAGTCCGTTTTTTAGATACCGACGACTTGCATAGCCTAAGAGGTGAAACTTTGAAAAAAGCCATTGAAGAAGACAAGGCTAATGGTTTGATTCCTTTTCATTGTACGGCTACGCTTGGCACAACAAGTTCTTGCGCTTTTGATAATTTAGAGGAAATTGGAAAAATTTGTGAGGAAGAGAATATTTGGCTGCATGTAGATGCAGCTTACGCAGGAGCTGCTTTTGTGTGTGAAGAATTTCGCTTCTATATGAACGGTGTTGAGAGGGCTGATTCTTTCAATTTTAATGTCCACAAGATGTTACTCGTGGATTTTGACTGTTCGGCAATGTGGTTTAAAAATTCAAATGAAGTTGTGGATTATTTTAGTGGCTGTTCTGCTTTGTATATGCGTCATGATAACGAATCAAAAGTGCCTGACTATAGGCACTGGCAAATACCATTGGGAAGAAGATTTCGGTCTCTAAAAGTCTGGTTTGTATTGCGCATGTACGGAAAATGCGGCCTTCAAGCACATGTCCGTAAAATGGTGCGATTGGCTGATGAATTTAAAAATAAGTTACAAACTGACAAACGTTTTGAAATTGTTGCTCCTGTTGTTTTAGGCTTGGTCTGTTTTCGATTAAAAGGTGAAAACAAATTAACTGAAACACTTTACAAGAGAATTCACGAGGACGGAAAAGTGTTCCTAGTTCCGTCTACATTGAAAGATACCTACATGATAAGATTTGCTATTATTTCAATCGAAACAAATTCAGCGGATGTGGAGCATGCTTTGGATGTAATTAAAGGTCACGCTACTTATGTTTTAGCTAATCAAAACTTTGAGTAAAAATTGAATCATGTTAGAATTTTGAAACTTTGAGATCAATGATTTGACTGGGAAAATTTGAAATTTTGGGTGACAATTGTGCAATTTTTATTTTATATTGGGAATCATCCTTTAGTTAAGAATAATAACGCAACCTACTCACAATTAATAAGCCAAATCTTTTTAGTTTCGTTTCGGTGTAAAGTTTTGACTACCTTGATTAAAGTTGTGTATCCCTACAATTAATTCAAAATTGTAACAATTCTCATAGCTGATACGATTAGTTTATATCAATAAATGGGGACAAAATATGACTAAGTATACTGTTTCCACCATCTTGTGAATGATTGATGCGTTCCATATAATGGCAGGTTCCAAAAGTGCTGTTGGTTTCAACAGTTGCGCAGAAGCGATAATTTTTCAGTACTGCACAATTTCCATAAACCACCAACAGTAACTACACGTTTTGTTATAAGTGCAGACCAAAAATCGAAACGGGCTTATTGGTGTAAATGATTTTGCCATTTTGAGCCTATTTTGGTCCTAAAGTGGTGCTTAATTGATATAACAAGAAAACAGAAAACAGTTTTGAGGGCAACTTCCAAAACCACCTACTTGATGTTTTAATTTCAGAGAGAAGGAATAAGAAGGGAACGTAAAGGTTTTGAACACGTCTGTGTTAAGGTGGTGGTGGAAAATTCTATTTCCTACAATTTTGAGCTTAGGTAATTTATTCGACATTATTTGTAAGGTGGTCACCTTAACGACTGGTCTGTATAAAAATTAGGTTTTTCAAACACTTTTAAAACAGTGTTCTTGCCCGGAAAATAATGGGCATTACCATCTATCGCTGGGTTTAATAAAAATATGTTTTGACATAAAATGAGATTATTCACTATGCAATACCTTGATCTTGATATCCGTTGTTGTCTTGTCAAATATTTGCTTATAAATATGCTTTTGCAAACCATTGCCAAAGTGTAGTAAATTACCTTAAAATTCAACCACCTTTTTTGGGCAAATATTTACTTTCAAATCATCTTTGATTAGCACAGAACATGCACATATTGGAGTGGTAAAATGGATGGCTATCTGCGGTGAATTGAGATGCAATTTACTGGTGTAAACATTATGGAGAAAAGTGTTTTCAAAAGGATAATTGCAATTTAATTGCCAATTCTTTTTAGAAAGTTCTCCTCCAAATTGATTTACACCAGTTAAATCTCTGCTAGATCCGCCACTGGCTATAGCGTGGACTTAGAAGTAAATGGTGTCGAATTATTAGCATGTTCTCAATCTAAAATATTAGCAAAACACTCGACCATTCATTAGATAATTTTTGATATATTCCAAGAAGGAATCTTTCAAACACTTTCAAAAAATTTCGTATTAAATATATCAATAACTGTAATAAAAAAACAACAAAAAGTTCCGGGCTACTACCACAATCGGAATTTACGGGCAAATCGGTCCACCACTACGGTGAAACAGAACTAGATCTCCCTGACTACAAACTAAAATACATAGGTTCACTGTTTCAGGGCGGAATGTCTACCATTTTTTTTTTTTTTTGCGTAAGCGAAGCCCTAAACAATACCCCATAGGTTGAGTAATCGAAGCAATTTTGCGGCCCTTTTTTGCCTCAAAAATCGTGCCATCTAAAAAAAAAGCCCTGGTATATAGAAAGTCCTATGACATAATATATATTTGATCCCGCCAAAGAAACTCCTGCCGCAAAACAACTTGCTACGCTCGCTGATTTTTGCTTAATCGTTTTTTGTTTAATTCAACAATTTAGTTCAAAATCAAAGAATAACTTAATTGATAACTATTAGTAAGCACTGAAGATGCTATTAAAGCGAAAAGCTTCTGTTCATTTTATGTTCTTGTGTTTTTGTTTACTTTAATAAAGTAATAAAGCATTCTATCTTTTCTATCAGAGGCAGTCAATGTATCCTGTTATGTTTTTGTGTAATCAGTAGTTCATCATTTTCTACCGATATCTATTAATGTGTCTCTTCTCTGGACATACCTATCATCTGTTTGAATGTTCAGATTTTTCATATTAGTTAGTTCTAACTACTATACCGAAATGTGTAGCCGTTTATTTGTTATTTCATTGTAAGGTGGATTGCTATTCACCTTTAGGACAAAGGAAGCAGCAAGATTATTATATTGTTATGAAATCTCTTTGTTTTAGAATAGAAAACTGAATGCTATAGATGAATGTAATGCAATGAGCATTTTGTGGCAATCACACAGTTCCATATACCTTTAAGCAATCCCGTATCCCACACCAACGATCCCATAGACGTTATTCTACAAAAATACAGAGATCATCCAAGCATTACTAAAATTAAACACCTTTCGAATATAAATGTTTTTTCCAGCAAACCCAATAGCTGGTAAATATTTTCCCGACGTTTCTGGGAACGAGGTTGAGCATGCGCGGATGCATGCCCATAAAATGTGCGTTGTGGATATTTTTTATTCTCTCGGATCTCTCAACATACACAGTGTCATAAGTTTTTTAAATGTGTTAATAATTTTCTTTCTTTAACATGACTGATTCATCTGCATTATTAGAAGAGTTAACAGTAAGAATTAACCAGATTGTGAGAGATTCTATTTCCGTTATTAAAGAAGATATCGTAAGAGAAGTAACCGCCGCTGGGAAGAGATCATTGACTGAAGAATCGCAAAGTATCGCAAAAAAGGTGAAAGCTGCTGAAATCCCTACCTTCAAACGTGCGTACAACAAACAGCAATACGAACACAACAATAAGGTTGAACAGGTTTTATTTGATGCTGAACTTGCGTTAGAGAATGGGGATGAAGAAAAAGTGAAGGAAAAGTTGGAGGAAGGTAAGACCTTAATTGCGAACAGGCAAAAATTGATTAAGATAGCGGATAGGGAGGATGATGGTTGGGAAGTTGTGAGATGCTATACTTCTGATACCCTTGCTGATAACTCTGAAGACGAGAAACGCATTAATAGGTCTAGGCGTCAAGCAGCAGCTAACAAGAAGAAAAATTCTGACAATAGAAGAAAACATCTAAATAAGGACATTCGTTCTAATGAAAATTTGTTTACCAGACGAGAATCTTTTGATGTTACTCTGGTCCAAAGGTTTAAAGCAAGAAGTGAATTTTTAAATTTTAGATCCTCTTGTTTCTTATGTGGAGAGAGAGGACATTTTGTTGCCTCCTGCCCAAGAAACAAACCACGGAATTCTGGACAGTAGAGATTATGAATACGAAACCTCAGAAAATGTATATTCTGTTGTGGGAAGGTTGAGAACAGGCCTGTGACAGGAAAAATTGTTTTTACTGATGCTAGTAGTACCCGCTACGGTGGTTTTATTTTTGAAAGGTTAAGTCAAAAACTTTGTGCAGAAAATTTTTCTTTAACCGAGCAAACAACAAGTTCTACACTCAGGGAGCTTCTAGCAGTTAAATATGTCTTATCTAGTTTTCGTCACCAACTTACCTCCGAGTCTGTTAATATTCATTTGGATAGTCTTAACACGACACGTATTCTTTCCGTTGGTAGCTGTAAAAAGTATTTACATGATGTGGCTGTCGATATATTCAAATTTTGCTTACAGCATGATATCAAATTAATCCCAAAGTGGATTCCCAGAGAAGAAAACGTAATTGCTGATAATTTAAGTAAATGCACTGATTCTGACAATTGGGGAATTGATTACACGACTTTTAACACGCTTGATAGATTATATGGCCTTTTCACGGTCGATAGATTTGCTGACGACAAGAATAGAAAAGTAGAAGTATTCAATTCGAAATTTTATTGTTCTGGCACTTCAGGAGTTGACGCTTTTACTTTAGATTGGCGTAATGAAAACAATTGGATTTGTCCTCCAGTTAACCTAATCGGTTCTGTCTTTAGGCACATGCGCCTTTGTAGATGCAGTGGTACAGTTTTAGTCCCTTGGAAATCCGCTTATTTTTGGCCACTGATTTATCCAGACGGCGTACATCTGGCTTCATTTGTGAAGCATTTCACTGTTGTTAGTCCTTTTTACATTGCATTTTCTGAGAACACTGTATTCTCTGGGTACCCCAATTTTAACGCCATAGCATTATTTGTATCTTTTTCTTAATAGATAAGCATTCTGACTAATCTGTCTCCTTTGTCAATTAACCATGTTTACTATCAATTACTTAAATAGAACAGACTTTTGGAACCAGATATTCCATTCCTGGATTCCAGGATTTACAGTGTAGGTTTGTATTTCCTAGACGGGAGGCTTCACAGCCACAAGATTTGTATTCCCTTGCCGGGAGTCTTCACAGCCACCAGATTTGTATTCCCTAGACGGGAGGCTTTACAGCCAAGATTAGTATTCCCTAGATGGGAGGCCTTACAGCCAAGATTTGTATTCCCTAGACGGGAGGCTTTACAGCCAAGATTTGTATTCCCTAGACGGGAGGCTTTACAGCCAAGATTTGTATTCCCTAGACGGGAGGCTTTACAGCCCAGGTTTGTATTCTCTAGATAGGAGGCTTAACAGCATGGAGTTGCAGTGCATTAAAGTTAATTAATTCATTAATTTTAATTAATAACAGTTTTGTAAAATCGATTCTGGAAGTATTCCTTTTTCAGGGCGTCGGAACATAGGGATATGGACGGAAACACAGAATCTTCATAATCAAGATTTGATTTCTTTGTCAACTTCATTGCCTAGATTAATTGAATCTGGCTTAGCATGTTCTACGAATTCCAAATACTTCAACGGTTGGAACCGATGGTGTACTTGGTGCAAAGACAAACAAGAAGTCGCCCAACTTCCAGCAAATCCATTCCATGTTGCTTTATTCTTAAATTACGTTTTAACAACTTATAAGACCAAAGGTGCTTTAACCTCGAGTTTCTACGGGATTCGTTGGGGCCACAACATCTCAGGCCTGATTTCGCCTACCGATAATCCATTTGTTAAACTTGCTTTTGAAGGTGCTTTAAGACTCGCATCTTCTGCATTAAAGCACCCAAAGGAACCGATTTCACCCGAACTACTTAAAACATTTTTTCATAAATTTAATTGTTTTCCAGTGAACCTTTACGATCTCAGATTCCTGGTAATGTGTTTTCTTGGTTTTGCTGAATTTTTTAGGATTCAAGAACTCCTTTCTGTTCAATTAAAACATGCAGTTTTTACCGATACTCACATCGAGGTAACATTAGAAAAGTCGAAATGTGATCAACATAGAGAAGGCAATACTGTTTTTATTTCAAGATTGGAATCCGATTATTGCCCGGTCAAGTTGCTCGAAAAATTTCTTTTCTTGTGCAATGTTGATAAATTTTCTGACAAAAATTTTTACTTGATTCCTAGATTATTTAGTTCCAGAAATGGACATGTTGCATCTAAAAGCCAAGGTATAAGTTACTCTAGAGCACGCGAGATCTTTATCGAGAAATTAAAAGTGTTTGATCTAGATTACAAAGACTTTGGTTTACACAGTTTGAGATCTGGTGGCGCAACAGCTGCCTCCGCCAACTACATTGGTGACAGATTGATATCGAAGCACGGCAGGTGGAGTACAGAGAAAAGCAAAAATGGATACATAAAAGATTCCATTAAAGAAAGGTTAAGCATCTCAAAGTCTTTAGGGTTGTAATGTACTTTGAGTAAACTGTAATACATAGGCTGCATCTCTACAATCTTTTTCTCTCTCTCGGATTACATGTTGCGAATCCAAATACCAAATAATACCGTGAAATGTTGTTGTTTTCTATTTCATGTAATGTGTGTAAGCAAGAGGGAAGATTAGTCGGGAAATGTTTTTTCCAGCAAACCCAATAGCTGGTAAATATTTTCCCGACGTTTCTGGGAACGAGGTTGAGCATGCGCGGATGCATGCCCATAAAATGGGCGTTGTGGATATTTTTTATTCTCTCGGATCTCTCAACATACACAGTGTCATAAGTTTTTTAAATGTGTTAATAATTTTCTTTCTTTCTTTTTGCACCTTCATCGACGAGCAATGGAATCCACAGTGATGGAGGCATGAAGACCAACTCCTGCCATTTGATTTGCTGGTATCAAACATCGTGTCGCAGAAATGGTTTCATTCAAATCCATTGGCTTTTCTTTTACTTGATAGATTGTAGATAATAAGACCCTTATACTTCGAGGGTACCCGTGACTGACGCATTTGGTTCGAAGACAATGTTTCCTCCTTCTAGGGGGTTTTTCGCTGCCGGCTTAGTCACTCAATAAATGTATATATACACGTACGGTATCTTATGGGACATAATTTACTCACACTGTGTACATGTTGCGAATCCAAATACCAAATAATACCGTAAAATGTTGTTGTTTTCTATTTCATGTAATGTGTGTAAGCAAGAGGGAAGATTAGTCGGGAACGGATAAAATGACTTTCAAACACGTCGTTGTGAATCAAATGAGGATAATAATCGTTTCTTACATAAAAATCCTTACGAAAATCTCACTCATGAGAACAATGATTTAAATGTCAATTATGATGCACAAAAACTTGACGACAAAAATATAACAACCCGTAATCGAAATAGTAAAAGGCAAAATAAAGGAAAGAATCAAAACAAGATTAATGATAAATGGCAAGTTGTCTCCATCTTGGGTGATTCAATTGTTAAAGAACTAAAGGGATGCGAGTTGTCAGACAATGACACCCGCGTCATAGTGAAATCTTTTCCTGGCGCAACAACCAACTGTATGAAACATTACATAAAACCATCTCTAAATTTTAAACCTGACATGATCATTTTACACTGTGGTACTAATGACCTGAAAGGAAACGATAACTCCGAAGATATTACAAATAATATTATAAACTTAGCGATAGATATCTCCAACACTGCCACCGTTGCAATTAGTGAATTGGTGTCCAGAAATGATAAGTTTCGAGAACGTGTTTCTGATGTAAACAAATGGTTGAAAAAGAAATGTAGCGATAGAAATCTAGCCTATATTGAACATAGAAACATAGTCGGGGGAAAATTACCTAAATCGAAGCCGTATCCATTTAAATACCACTGGTTTACGTTTGCTTGGGGAAAATCTTATGTATTATATCAAAAATTGACTTTTCTTATCATCTCATCAAAATTTACCTATTAAAAACAGCGACGAGATTAACCCTCTGAAATCATTAAAGTCTTCTTCCCGTTGTAGAAACAGCGTTGTTATCTCATATCTTAATGTTAATTCGATTCGAAATAAACTCGATGCTGTTTCCGATACAATTTTGCAAAATGTTGATATTCTCTGTGTTGCCGAGAGTAAACTGGATTCATCTTTCCCTGCCGGACAGTTTTTTGTACATGGGTTTAAGCAGCCTTTACGGCTAGACGTCTCAGACAAAAGTGGTGGTCTCTTCTTATTTGTAAGAGAAAAACTTCCTTATCGAAAACTAGACTGTCCTGTAGTAAAAAATGACATCCAGTGTATAGTGTCTGAACTAAATTTGCGCAAGCAAAAATGGCTAGTGCTCTCAATCTATCGCAACCCTAAACAGAGGATTAAGTACTTTTTAGATGAGATTACAAATATTCTTGATTTTTATTCTAAAGAATATGAAAACCTCATTATAATGAGCGATTTTAATGAAGAAGTCGTCCAAATTGATCTCTCCGATTTCATGTCTAATTTCAAATTATTTAATCTTATAAAACAACCAACATGCTATAAATCTAGTGATGGTAGATGCATTGATCTTATGCTTACCAATAAAAATAGGAGCTTTCAGAAAAGTAACTCCTTCGAAATTGGAATTAGCGACCACCATCATCTGATTTATACTATGTTTAGGCTGACGTATGAAAAGTCACCTCCACAGATTGTGCATTATCGAACCTTCCGAAACTTCTCTCTTGACAGGTTTCGCAATGACCTTGTATATGCTCTTACTAACAGTGCACCTGGGGATTTTGACTCTTTCAGCTTAATCTTTGAATCTGTCTTAGACGCTCATGCTCCAAAGAAGAAACGCACAGTCAGGGGAAACCATAAGCCTCATTTGACTAAAACCCTACGTAAGGCCATTATGTTGCGCTCTTCTTTGAAGAACAAAGCGAATAAGACTGGTGATGTTTATTTTTCTAATCTATATAAAAAACAACGTAATTATGTTGTACACTTGAACCGTCAAGCAAAAAAATCCAAATTTCTGAATCTTGGAACCTCTGAAGACTTTTAGAAATCGACTAAACTCCTCTTCACCAAAGGTTCTCATGTTCATGAAAGCATTCTTTTGCGTGACGACGGTAATATTATTAAAGATGAAGAGCATATCTCTAAAATCTTCAATTCGTTTTTTGTAAATATAGTGGACAGTCTGAATATAACTCCTTGGGAACTTTGTCCAGATAAAGTTCAAGACACCGATTCAAGCATTGATTCGATTGATTCGATTGTGAGAAAATATCGCAACCACCCGAGCATTAAATCCATCGTTAGCTCAAATAGAGGGAAATCTTTTTCTTTCTCAAATGTGACCTCAGATCAAGTCAATCGGGTAATTCGGGATCTTAATCCTAGGAAAAGTGTAAGTAGACCTTTTCCTTCAAAAGTCCTTCGTATGGTTCCTGATATCATCTCTGAGCCAATTGCTCTATTTCTAAATGCCTCTCTAAATTTGGGTAAGTTTCCTCAAACCATGAAACTTGCTGATGTTACTCCAATTTTCAAAAAAGGGGACAGGTTTCTCAAGGAAAATTATAGACCTATTAGTATTTTGTCATCTTTTTCTAAAATTTTTGAAAGAATTATTTTTAATCAGCTAGCTGAATACTTTGATGGCATTTTACATTCGCAGCTCTGCGGCTTCAGATCTAAGCATAACACTCAACACGCTTTACTCCAAATGATTGGTCAATGGCATAAATGTTTGGACAGGTCTGGTAAAGTTGGAGCAATTTTAATGGATTTGTCCAAAGCATTTGATTGTATTGACCATGAGCTTTTGATTGCTAAACATGCTGCGTATGGACTTGATCACCAAAGTCTCAAACTTTTTAAATGCTACCTGAGTAATCGTTTTCAACGAACCAAAGTTGGTTCATTTTTCAGTTCTTGGCTGCTAATATTGAAAGGGGTACCTCAAGGATCCATACTCGGGCCCTTATTATTCAATATTTTTATTAATGATCTATTATCTTTTGTAACTAAGACTGGCATTTGTAATTTTGCGGATGATAATACCGTCTATTCTTGTGCCAACTCTCTATCGGAGGTTATATCAAATCTAAAATACGACCTCTCAGTTGTTCTGTCCTGGTTTAAAGCAAATCAGCTAGCCGCGAATCCGTCAAAATTCCAGATGTTAGTCTTAGGGGAGCCTAAGTACAATTTACCAGTTAGTCTATATGCTGATAATGTTTTAATTACCTCTGTTGAAACTGTCGAGCTTCTTGGTATTTCTATCGATAGCAAACTAACTTTTTCTAGTCATATTTCCTCACTCTGTCATAAAGCTAGTTATAGAATCAAAACTCTCAACAGGATTAGATCTTTTCTTCAAGAGGACCAGTTAAAACTTTTATTTAACTCCTTTGTTTTGTCTATATTTAATTATTCACCTATTATATGGATGTTTTGTGGCAGATCTTCATGCAGTAAACTTGACAGTATCCATAAACGCGCACTTAGAGCGGTTTATCAAGATTTCTCTAAAAGCTATGAAGGACTGTTACAATTGTCTGGGTTTAAGCGTATACATGAGATCCATTTACGCTACCTTTTATGCGAGATATACAAAATCCTCCATGGGCTGAATCCCTCTTTTATGAAGACACTATTCATGGTCAAAAACATCCGTTACGGTCTGCGAAACTCAAATCTTCTCTCTCTTCCTCCATCAAGTTCAAGTCGCTTTGGCAATCAGTCTTTTTTATTTAGAGGAAGCCTTTCGTGGAACGCCTTGTCAGATAGTGTCAAGTCTAAACCTTCATTAGATGCTTTTAAACTCTGTCTTAAATCCATTAACTTAATCAAGCAATGCAATTGCAAACTTTGTAGGGTTTTGTGATAAATTTTAGCTTGACGAGTTGGTATTGATTAGTTCATCTTATATTTATCATGTATCTTGTAAACTACGCAAAACCAACATTAAATAAATTGGGGAAAAAATAAATAAAGAGGAATCCAGGCTAGAACTGTGGACAAAAAAACTCTGGAATTACGGACGGACAGACAAACGCTAATGAAAGATCAGCTGCATTCAGCTCTGGCCAAAAACGAAGAATGCGTACTTATTTGATTTACCATCGATTAATTTTCAATTATACTAAAGCCTGATTCACACTTATGAATCAAAACGCAACAGGAAATATGCATAGCTAAAAATCTATAGTTTCACGTGAAGCAAAGAGATAACGCAAGAATATCAAAAAGTTTTGCTATGCTTGCGTGATCACGAAAACAATAAATTTTTGCGTAAACATATTTAACGTTGCATTATGATTCATAAGTGTGAAATCAGGCTTAAATAAAAAATATAATGTCTTATGTTATGAAGAGGATGTCTCCTAAGCAGAGAATAAAGCGCCTATAAATCATAAATCGATTGATAAGATTAAATATCTACGATAGAGAGAGGACACTGGTATTACGAGCGTGCCAATTATTTTAAATACTACTATTATTTCATTAGTGAATTAAGAATCTTGAAATAGCGCAGTGTGGTCAGTCCAAGGAAAAGGAAGCTAAAGGTGTTTTTTATTAGTGAAGGTCGCTGCGGACAAAAGAATTGTTGAAGTGAGTTATTTATGATTGGTTAATACCTGTATCAGAGGCGTAGCCAGAGTATAGTCATTTAAAGTAGAAAAGGAAAACGTGCAAGTAACCTGATCGACACTTAAGACTGAAAAGAATTATCATAACGTTGGACTCCCCCACTTCTTTTGACTGACCCTGAATTCGCCTATTTGTATGTAACTTCTTTTTTTTTTTTACTTTTTTTTACTTTTAAGTGTCAATATTTAAATGTTTACAACTTTGTAAAATCTTCTTTCTTTTGAGATATAATTAGAAATACAATCACTCCCTTTTTCCCATCTATATTGAATCTAATTTGACTCGGATAATAAAATAAATAAAGGAATAAATATAAAATAACTATAAATATAAAATAACTATAAATACATTAAAATATAAAATAACTATAAATACATTAAAAAATTTGTGTTGCAGCGGCGAATCTAGAGGGAGTCGCAATTTGTGGAGGAGCAGATTAACATTATTTCTGTTTTCAGTCTGTATCACCAATTCGCTCATTTGCACGTTTTTCTTTTATACTTTAATAGCTAACATTCTCCCCCTCAAATTTCGACTACTCTCTAGATCTGCTTCTAATATTGTTTTATTGGAAACAGTTTCATTTTGCTGGTTTTTCCCCACTATTAGCTACTCCAGTTTTTTTATGTGGTTTGTGCTGTTTTATATTCTCAACACATTGTTAAATAAGTTCCTTTTTTCAACGTCTTAACTTAAAATTTGTATAAAATATTAAAATTCTTTTTTTATGAATTTGAGTAAGTTTTATCTGCAATTATAGAGCATCGTTAATCCTTTGGTGTAAAACCGTATAATATTTGTGGGTGAGTAAAAGTTAAGGCAGTTTACGCACTATTTCTCCCAACCACTTTTAGATATCCTTCGGGAAGTCTAAACACACTTATTTGGCAACCCACAGCAACTGATCTTTTTAAAAAGTTTTTCCTATGAAATGTTTTCATTTCTTGATAAAACTACTCACCTGAATTGTTATTTCATCCAAAGCGTGGTTTCGCCATGAGATAAAACGAATTGCCGAATATAATACATTTTTGAAAAATCACCATGTTGCATTTTCTATTGTCAATGAAACACCTTCAAAAGACGGTTTTTCAAAAACATAACACAGACCATTGACGTATACAAAGACAAGGACTAACACCTTACTTCTAAAGCTTTTCAAATCTATTGTTAAAATCTTTTATGTCGATATTTGAAGAAATCCTCGCCTCGCGTTTTATTAACTGTACTAGAGGGAGTTTTAAAACTGCCTTTGTTAAAATTACAATTAGACGAAACGAGCTTTATTTGAATGGATTTATAGAAATTGTAATTCCTTCTCTTTTTATACGTCCATGGATCAATATGCCTTTATATTTAATTAATTGAAAATCCATTATTTTTTTAAAAAATTACATTGATTTAATCAGTTTGGTAATTGCACGAAATTATTTGTTCCGCTCCACAAAGTTCGAACGCTGCGAAACACCAAAGCAAGCATGGCTATCTCCAATATAATGGAATTAAATTTCGGACAGTTTATCGGTTAGATAAAGACTTAGATAAAGACTTTTCACATTTCATGCACATAAATTTCGACAGAAACCAAACCCATATCACATCAGTAAATAGATGATTTGGCTTTCTGTCGCTAAGGATTTTAATTTAGTGCGAGCCATTTGTAATCCCGTGTGCAGAAACGTGTTCAAAACGATTTTATTGTGCAATCTCATTCTTTGGCTGTGTCACTTGTCAATATGCGAGGGTTTGAAAATATTTAGGGTCTGCTGGAATGGATTTTGCTGACATCATTTCATGCACATAAATTTCGACAGAAACCAAACCCATATCACATCAGTAAATAGATGATTTGGCTTTCTGTCGCTAAGGATTTTAATTTAGTGCGAGCCATTTGTAATCCCGTGTGCAGAAACGTGTTCAAAACGATTTTATTGTGCAATCTCATTCTTTGGCTGTGTCACTTGTCAATATGCGAGGGTTTGAAAATATTTAGGGTCTGCTGGAATGGATTTTGCTGACATCAGGAAAAAAATTGAAAAATGTTGTAATGATGAACGCAAACAGAATCAATATGCATCTACTTTTTTTAATAAACACATCAGTGCAGCAGCCAGTCAGCCTCCGTATTGTAACTCCTATGATTGTAACATTTTTGATATGAGATAATATTCACCACAAAAACAAACTAAAGTAGAGCCACATCAAAAAACGACGAAGACAAAGTTCAAATAAAAAGAAGAAATAGCTATAATATAAAGCATTTACTTCGTATAACATTATTAAAAGAGAATTAAACTTATGTGTAACATTTCCGATGAATTTTATCTTCAACATTAAAGTCAAAATCCATTATTCCTTAGTTTTCACTAATTGGTCAGCGCGGAAAGCTGATCTTTCATTAGCGTTTGTACGTCCGTCTATCCGTACGTAAGTCCAAGATTTTTTGTCCACAGTTGAAGGCTGATTCTGAAAATCATTGGAATAGGGGCTGTCCACAAACCGTGGTTAATGTATTAATGGTAAACTACAAGTTATATAAAGTAATTTAATTATGGTGAGTGCGGCCAAAAATGCAGAAAATGTGCAATCCTAATTTGTGTTCCAGAGAACGACCCAGTGCAGCACTGAAGGTTAGAAAATACTTACTGCTTTTTTTTATAATGACATTGATTTTGTGAGAAACTGTTCGATCCCATTTTAGAATGTTATTCCCTTCTCTTCTGACCCTCCTCTCCCCTTTTTTGTGGCCTTTGAAGTGTGTTGCACACTTAAAATTTCACAAATTCCCTGTTTATGAAAATACAAATACACAAAATATTTCCTGGGTGTCTAAAAACAGGTAGCTATATTGCGTTCTCTTTGCTATATAAATTCACTTCACACCCACACCACGCACATAATATGGAGTAAAGAGTGACGGTACCCTGGGTTGTGGTGGCAGTTTCTGAAATTTTAAAATTTGTTGGGTGGTGTCCTTTCTTACGTGTTAACTGTAGACTTTCCTAATTTTATTTTAAAAACAAAAAAAAACCTTTGAATGAAAATTTACATAGTGGATAATGATGGTTGTTGGGAGACGACAAAAATTAAACTTTAACAGCAGCACCCCTATACACAATTTGGACTAATATTTACAGTCAAATTAATCAAAGAAATTAATTGATATTGATATGAAACTTGATAATGGGTAATCTCTTTCCCGTGAAGGAGCGTAAGCCGCCAATCTTTTCTTCTTTTTTTTCTTTGAAGGTTTTTGTTGTTTTGATTATATCGTTGTATTAACCGATTCGTTTATGCTTTAAAAATTATATTTTTTGCTAATACGCTCTTATAAATTTCACCCACAAAATTATGACACTGTGATGGACTTTCTATTGATCTTGTCAGAGCAAATCCGAGAAGAAAAGACTTTTTATCATTTTATTTTGATAAAAATGATCCAAAAGAAAGAAAGAAACTTAACATTTCCACTTAAGATTTGCTTTCCCTATCAAATTGCGTTGAAGACATTGACTTTACAAATCTTTTGTATTTGTATGTAAAATTTCATTCCTTCACAGGTGGGCCAATTTTTTTCAGGCTTTACTGTTTATATACCAAATATGTACTTCAAGGTGGTAAAAATATTTCACTGCAAAAAAAATAGATTTTACGTTTTAAAAAAATATGAAGACTAATTATTTGCGAAATTAACGAAATTAAATTCCTGAGAAAAGTTTATTTTATCTTATTAAATTTGCACTAAAACTGCTACTATGGATCAGACTATCGACCTGTAATGGTTCCAAAGAATGATTCATAATGACTTAGTAAAATCTAACGAAACCTTAAAGTTCTCATTCGACAATGAAATACCTTTAATCGTCCCTTCAGCTGGAACAGATAACAAGTTTTTAAAAATAGTTCATCTTTTCGACATCAGAAATAATTGCATTCTCGTGAATCGTGCTCATGAACGAATCAAAGAAAGATGTCCATTGCAACGGATCGGCATTATATTTTTTAATTCGATGTGAGAACGTTCCACATTTTTCTTCATCTCCGATGTATCTTTAGTCGTTGTAAATTTATCAACAGTGTTTTTCTTGATGAATTCTTGCGACATTCTTTCAACATGTCAACCTAAAAATAAAACAAAACGCATTCAAATGTCACGAATGTTTGCTTAAAGGGGCTACGAAACGAATCACGCGATCTTGATTTATGGTGCAGCACCAAAATCATATTAAGGCGAGAGATGAGATAATAATATGACTGAAGGTAAAAAAAAAAACAGTAAAAAAACACAACAATCACGTGATTCATGTCGTAGACCATTATATATTCTAACTGTGTGTATAAATTTACGAAAAACTACTGCACGAAAAAAGTACTGCAGATTAGATGATTTTGATTGCAATGATTAAAACTCAAATCTTATTTGAGTTTTAAGCATCGCAATCATCACAAATGTGTCAAGTCATATTTATGAAGTGAAGGCCTTTTCAATTGCATTTGGGCAAAAAAATTTATGCAGAAATGTTTTCTGGAATATTCCTTGTTTTTATTGTTTTAACGCCTCATAAAACGAATATTCTGGGACACACTGTCTCGGAAAATCTTTATAATCAACAATGTTGATATTGTTGATCTTGTAATGGGGAAATCAATCATACTTCATTAAATTAATTTCAAAAAAGCATAATAAATTTTATTTTATTTTTTTAATGAACTGATACTACATAAAGTGGCTTTACACACCACATTGAAGTTTTCGATCCAAATACCCGGCCTTCACTTTCAATGGTTTACATTTTCTCAGTGAAAATTTGTTTGCTTTTTCAACTTATTCAATCAAAATATTTGATTGACAAAATATTTTTCTTGATTCATTCAACTTAAATTTTAACCAAACAAGTGTCAGAGCCTTTTAATACTAAGGAAAAGAAAGTGGTTTCATTGTTACCCTTAGTATCCTATGAGTGAAAATGTAAAAAGGTTTTACACGGGATACTGTAATAATATAATTGGTTAACTGTTGCCGCTTGAGGCCCATATTGGTCTTTAGTATATAAATATACATAGAGTTATTATGAAATGGTTAGTTTACACTAGTTAAGTAATAATATCTTATTTTCTATGAACAACTAAGATATTTAAACTGTTCCCTCGTCTAATTTTATTTTACGAAACTGTTTATTAACGAATACACCTTTCTCGAAGTGTATTGGGAACCAGATTATGATGCAACTTTCATACGTCATTTACCGTTTATTAATGAACCATTCGTGAAACTTCAAATTAAAACATTGTTCAGCCGGCACCAGACGTCTTTTAGACGCATTTTTTTAGTTCTAAAATAAGTATGGAAAAAGATTCATATTCGCTGACGTCTTTAAGACATCTTTAAGGGATCTTGAAAAATATAAACGTCTAAAAGATGTCTAAAGGATGTCTTAGGAAAGCTCCGATTTATTTCAAGTTTTGAACATTGGAACACCGTTTCATCTACTTTGAAATCCGTCTTATAGCCATCGTGACAGAACTGCAAGATATGAATATCACTAGCTACAGTATATTATCAAGTGCATAGTTTTTACTTTTCAAAATGTCAAAATGTTATCATATATATAAATAAAACAAAATTTATTTAAGGATGGGGTCGATGGACGATTTTAAAAGAGATGCAAGAGAAGTCATTGATTACGTGTCAAATTACATCAATAATATACGAGATCGAGATGTATTACCAACTGTGGAACCGCTGTATCTAACTTCGCTATTGCCTAAAGAAGCACCTGAAACAAGTGAAAATCTGCGGGAGATTTTGAAAGATATCGAATCGTGCATTATGCAAGGCGTCACACATTGGCGTCATCCAAACTTTCATGCATATTACGCGTCCGGCCAAGGTTACCCATCTATTCTTGGTGATATTGTCTCCGCCGGAATCGGTTGCATTGGATTTAACTGGATCGCAAGCCCTGCATGTACAGAGTTGGAAATGATCATGATGGACTGGTTGGCCAAATTATTGAATCTTCCGGAGCATTTCCGATTTGACGTGGATGGGCCAGGCGGAGGCGTTATTCAATCCACTGCTAGCGAATCTACTCTCGTCTCTATGCTATCTGCCAGAGGAAGATATGTTAAAAAGGGGGAATACCATTGTGAGCAATTGCCCAAGTTGGTCGCTTACACATCAAATCAAGCACATTTTGCTGTAGAAAAGGCTGCACTCATATGTGCTGTAAGAGTCCGTTTTTTAGATACCGACGACTTGTATAGCCTAAAAGGTGAAACTTTAAAAAAAGCCATTGAAGAAGACAAGGCTAATGGTTTGATTCCTTTTCATTGTACGGCTACGCTTGGCACAACAAGTTCTTGCGCTTTTGATAATTTAGAGGAAATTGGAAAAATTTGTGAGGAAGAGAATATTTGGCTACATGTAGATGCAGCTTACGCAGGAGCTGCTTTTGTGTGTGAAGAATTTCGCTTCTATATGAACGGCGTTGAGAGGGCTGATTCTTTCAATTTTAATGTCCACAAGATGTTACTCGTGGATTTTGACTGTTCGGCAATGTGGTTTAAAAATTCAAATGAAGTTGTGGATTATTTCAGTGGCTGTTCTGCATTGTTTATGCGTCATGATAACGAATCAAAAGTGCCTGACTATAGGCACTGGCAAATACCATTGGGAAGAAGATTTCGGTCTCTAAAAGTCTGGTTTGTATTGCGCATGTACGGAAAATGCGGCCTTCAAGCACATGTCCGTAAAATGGTGCGATTGGCTGATGAATTTAAAAATAAGTTACAAACTGACAAACGTTTTGAAATTGTTGCTCCTGTTGTTTTAGGCTTGGTCTGTTTTCGATTAAAAGGTGAAAACAAATTAACTGAAACACTTTACAAGAGAATTCACGAGGATGGAAAAGTGTTCCTAGTTCCGTCTACATTGAAAGATACCTACATGATAAGGTTTGCTATTATTTCAATCGAAACAAATTCAGTGGATGTGAAGCATGCATTGGATGCAATTAAACGTCACGCTACTTATGTTTTAGCCAATTAAAACTTTCAGTAAAGATTGAATCATGATTGTATTCTGAAACTTTGAGACCATTGATTTGACTGGGAAAATTTGAAATTTTCCTAATTTCTTGAATGGCATCTATGTCCAACTAAACTAATTTAAAATTTACAATTTGGTGGAATTCTAAATTTTTCTGTATCTACAACACTGTTGTGAAACAAAGAAAACAGTGTGATGCGACTTTTGTTTGTATTAACGTAGCGTCTGTTGGGTGACAGTTGTGCAACTTTTATATTATAATGGGAACCTTCCTTTAGTTAGGAATAATAACTCAACCTACTCACAATTAACAAACCAAACATTTTTGGTTTCGTTTCGGTGTATAATTTTGACCACCTTGATTAAAGTTGTGTATCCACGCAATGAATTTAAATTTGTAACAATTCTCATAACTTATACGATTGGTTTATATTAATAAATGGACAAAATATGACTAAGTATACTGTTTCCACCACTTCGTGAATGATTGATGCATTCCATATCATGGCAAGTTCCAAAAGTGCTGTTGGTTTCAACAGTTGCGCAGAAGCCATGATGTTTCGGTACTGCACAATTTGCATAAGCCAACAACAGTAACTACACGTTTTGTTATAAGCACCGGCCGAAAATCGAAACAGGCTTATTGGTATAAATGAGCTTATCTTAGTGCTAAAGTGGTACTTAATTGATATAACAAGAAAACAGAAAACAATTTTAAGGGCAACTTCCAAAACCACCTACCTTATGTTTTAAATTCACAAAGAAGGAATACGAAAGGAACGTTAAGGTTTTTGGAGCACGTCTGTGTTAAGGAGGAGGGAGGAAATTCTCTTTCCTACAATTTTGAGCCTAGGTTATTTATTCGATATTATTTGTAGGGCGGTCACCTTAACGACTGTTCAATAAAAACATTAGGTTTTTCAAACATTTTTAAAAGCGTGCTCATGTCCGGAAAATAATGGACATTACCATCTACCTTTGGGTTTAATAAAAAAATTTTGACATAAAATGGGACTATTCACTATGCGAAGCCTTGATCTTGATATCCGTTGTTGTCTAGTCAAATATTTCCTTATAAATATTTTCTTATAGTAATACTAAATCTTGCTTTTTTCTTACCTAACTTGAAGAAAGAAAGGACTTTAGGAAAATTTATCGGGAAGTTCGTCAATGGATGTTTGTTTTTTTCCGTACTAGTATATGAGGAATCTCCCATTAGGGAAATCTCTAGCTTCATCTTACGGGGTTTTATTACTTTGTGTAGTGTTATCCCTTAAAGAAGACATCATAAAGCCGCCTGGAGGAGAACGCAATGCAATGTTTTTTTGCGTTTGAAAATTCATCAAATTTTCTCAACGTTCATTTCTTTAAACGAAAAATGAAAACGCAGTGTGTAAAAGTTTTTGTTTTTGTTTTTATTTTATTCAACACTTTAAGTTGAGTAATAAAAAATAACAGCATTGATAGGTATAAGTAACTATTCTATCCGACGAGATAGTTGATGTAGACCTGTTATGTGTTCGTGTTATCATTTTCTACCTATGTCTATTTTTTTAATGTGTTTCAATATAGCTTTTTTGTATTAGTTAGTTTTGACTACTTTGGCGAAATATGTAGCTAGCAGTTTATTTGTTATTATTAAGGTTCGCCTTTACGGAAACGAATGTAGCAAGATCATTATTATAATTTGTTGATAGTGTTTGATTGGTGATACCTTTTTGTTTTAGATTAGAAAATTGAATAGTATAGATGAATTTAATACAAGAAGAGAATGTGAAAATCTTGGTTATATACATATATGCATGGTTTTTGTATCATGATGCACAAGTGGAGTTTTGGGTTTTGACATTTCCACAATTGATAGCAGAATAAAGATTTGAAAGTTAAAAACGTCTGAGAAGGTATTGTTTTTGTTAGCTTTAGTTAATAAGGAAATGTGAAGGTATTTGCTTATATTTCAGATATTTAATCGTGGTTAGGTAAGAGTATACATTAGTTAGGTAAGAGTATACGTTGTATTGTCTCTTTTTTAAATCTTTGAACATTGGAATTTTAGCTTTTAGTTTAACTGTACAACTTTAGAAATCTCTAAATAAGTCAAATAGCCAGAAAGCACTGAAAAATAGGGGTAATATTATTCTTTGAATGGTCGATCCAAAATATTTTTACAACAAGTTTGTGTTAAATATGTTATAATTCCAACACAATTTTTGTATATACACAGACTTATCATGGCGGTATTGCATGAAAAAACAATTTATGGAGAAAAACTGTAAAATGTTTTAACACGCTACACTAGTTATTTTAGAGAGTGAAACATTTATGAAAAATTCACGGTCATTTTCTAATGAGGAGTGCGTAAAACCACGATGCTGCGTTTTTTCAGTATAAGTATAGCAGAAGCAAATGACGCGACGTTAATGTTTTGGCACGGGGAACATTGTATTGCATCCCCAATGGAACGCGACGTTTAGGGGCAAATATCTCGAGAACCAATGAGGATAACTGACGTTTTTTGGGGTCTGCCATATTGACGATGAGGTGACCAAAAAAAAATTGGGTCTAAAACTTTTTGGGGACGGGTGTGACGTCATCAAAATCTTTGATCGACGATAGGAAAATCACGGGATGGCGGTAATTCATAGGGAAAGTGAACCGGTAAAATGTTTTTACCCGGGATACTAGTCTTCTTATAATAATACGCAATCTTGCTTTTTTCTTACCTAACTTTTAAATAAAGAACGTTAGGGAAATTTTCTCGGGAAGTTCGTCAATGGATATTTGTTTATGTTTTTTCCGTATTAGTATAAGGCACTCCGGCTTAGTGCTTATAATTGTTTTATGATATAAAATACGTTAGGGAAGACATGATACAGCATCTGAGGCGGAGACTTCAAATTACAATCGAACGTAGCAGCTATTGACAACGAATGAAAAATAGTCGTTTGAAGAAAAAAGTAGCCGAAGTAATACAATGTAGTACAATGATAGAAAGAAGAAAGTCAAGAAAGAATAAAAGATTAGAGATTTGATTAATCTGTTGGTTTTTGCCGTGACTAAAATTAGTTAATACCGTGGCGTTTTTCTAATTGGCGATGTCTCTGTTCCTGGAATTTATAGAGAAAGAAAACTCAGCTTTGAAGAAAAAAACATTATTCGGAGGTATGATTCTTTTTATGTTTTAGTTAATACCTTATTTCTTATATATGTAAATCTGTATATACATTGTGTAGTGTGTGAGTGAGATATTTCACAATTTGTGAATATTTTTATCTGAGATTTAGTATTGAGAATTATAAATCTGTTCACCACAAAGTCTGAAAGTATTTTTATTTGACTATAAAGTTAGAAAGTGGAAAGAATTAAGAATTGGTTAGGATTCAGAAGTCGAAAAATACAACCTTTTATTTAATTTTTTTTATTTTATTAAATTTTTTCAAGTTGTTTGAGGGACTTGAAACTATGAAGTCATCATCGTGACGTTAAAATGTATCGCCGACTACATGTCGGTCACAATCGAGTTCTTGTAAAAATTTTCGATGGGCTTAAGATATATAATTATTGCGTTAACTGTTGCCGTTTGGGGCCCATATTGGCTTTCAGTTATGGCTCAAATTCATATCTTAAGTAAAACTTTACATTAAATATGATTCCACGTTAACATGTAATAACATTTTTAACAAACAAACTTTTTCCATGTTCTGTGAATTCTATTTTTGGCGACAAAGAAAGGAGAAATCATTAGTTTTACCTCAATACACGGGGTTATTAAATACTTTGTATGGCGGGTAAAATATTTATGAATCGATGAAAAATTTTAGGGCGGCGTTTTGGACTGCGTTTTTGTATTACATATAGTTATTATCAAATGGTTAGAGTAGCGTGTAAACACATTTTATTGGGAAGATGTAAAAAGTTTTTACACGGTATAATAATGCTTTTTTTAACCATTGCCGAAGTGTAGTAAATCACCTTAAATTTCAACCACCTTTTTGGGACAGATAATTACATTCAAATCATATTTGATTAGCACGGAACATGCACATATTGGAGTGGTAAAATGGATGGCTATCAGCGGCGGATCGAGAAACAATTTACTAGTGTAAAAATTATGGAGATGAGTGTTTTCAATAGGATAATTGCGATTTAATTGCCAATTCCTTTTTAGAAAGTTTTCCTCCAAATTGGCTTACACCAGTTAAATCTCTGCTAGATCCGCCACTGGCTATAACGTGGACTTAGTAATTAACATGTTTTCAATCTAAAATATTAGCAAAACACTCGACCATTTATTAAATAATTTCTGGTATATTCCAAGAAAGAATCTTTCAAACACCTTGAAATAATTTCGTTTCAAATATATCAATAACTGTTCAATTTTGAAAATATTGTTTTACTTTCAAACATGAACTATGATGCAGCATCCGATTCTAGCTCCAGCATTCCCCGTTTTTAAACTTCCTTCATTGTCTACCCTTCCAAGATCATCTTCCATTTTATGTAAAACTATTGCTCTGCCGTAAACGCTACTGCCACCAGTCAAAGTAACCAACTTGTCAGTTATATCAACGTTGGCTTCGCCATTGGATTCAGCAACAATATTTCCCAAGTCACCAACATGCCTTATGGCATCCGTTGGTGCACCATGTGTTTTACCAAAAGGGTTGTAATGACCGCCAGCGCCAGCACATCCCCTGGATATTTCGCCTAGTTCGTGTACGTGAAATCCATGTTTTCCCGGATCAATATTCGAAATAGTACCTTTTAAATTGGTGGACCCATCACTATATGTTAATATTTCAATCGTTCCTTCAGCTCCATGAGTTAAAATGCATTTGGCTTTTGCAGAAACTGTCGGGGAGCTGGGTTTTCCTGTATGTTTGAGAAAATACAATTATTGTCTGTATTTTTAATGAGCTATTACATTCCAAGTGCTTTTTTTTCTTCCGAAGATAATGAATGTATAATGGGCCGTTAAAATTCAAAACTTCCAGTCTGCTGGTTACCAGGAAAGTCATAAAGAAATGAAAAAAATTGAGAAATTAAACGGTAAGGGAAGTTTGTAAAAGTGTTGTTAATTGGTTTGAAATAAAATTTGCCTCGCAAAAAAAAAAAGCGAGATGAAAAGTTAAAATCACTTTTTCAAAATGTACATGCGACCTGTTTTTGGATGTTTTATGAGTGATCAATGAGTTTGTTATAACAAAAAAGGATTTTTTTAAACAATGCATTAAAAATAAACAAAATGCTGGCAAAAAGGACCAAAAAGGGGCTTATACTTATACCATCTGGTTGTTTTTTTAGGTACCAATAAAGTAGGTAATTGTCAATAGTGTAAACAATAAAATCATATATAAACACATTTCAATAATCCAATTTGATATCTTCTTTTGATATCATCAACACGTGCTTATAATGTGTTGTTATCGGTTGCATAAAATTGAAAGAAACGTTTTACACTGCGTTATTAAGAAAATTGGGTTTATTAATTACGGACATATTACGAACTACTATATTTAGACATAGCAAACCTAGACATATGCGAAGGCTGCTAGTTTCTCCGCAATGCGTTAAAAATAAACAAAATGCTGGCAAAAAGGACCAAAAAGGGGCTTATACTTATACCATCTGGTTGTTTTTTTTTAGGTACCAATAAAGTTGGTAATTGTCAATAGTGTAAACAATAAAATCATATATAAACACATTTCAATAATCCAATTTGATATCTTCTTTTGATATCATCAACACGTGCTTATAATGATGTGTTGTTATCGGTTGCATAAAATTGAAAGAAACATTTTACACTGCGTTATTAAGAAAATTGGGATTATTAATTACGGACATATTGCGAACTAATATATTTAGACATAGCAAACCTAAACATATGCGAAGGCTGCTAGTTTCTCCAATTATTGTGTCCTAATTTATTGTGTCCCGATTTGTAATATTTGCCCCAATTTGTAATAAAATCTGCCCCAATTTGTAATACCTGCTCCAATTCTTAATACCGCCTTACCCGAAATAATAATAACGGAACTGCCCCAACTTGTAATAAGACCCTGCCCAAATTTATAATAAAGAAAAGCAGCGTGTTTCCAAAACGAAATTTATGTTTTATTAATTTACTTGTTGATAAACAATATCTATCTCAGGGTAGCAAATACTCCGGTGAGAAGTAGATCGACATTTCCACTCAGTACACTCAGAACAAACCGGTTTTCAAACCAGCCCCTAAAGTGAGCATGGTGTGATTATGGCTGTGTTCGACGAACGCTTTCCTATTAACGCTAAGAAAGGACAATCTAGAGGAAATCTCGGAACTTTAATTCCTAAATGTTGATTCATTACAAATTAGGGCAAGGTGTATTACAAATTGCTACACCTCTTTTTTATTTCATATTAGGGCAAGTCTTCTTATAAATTAGGGCCCAATACTATTGTGCAGCTAAGGCTACATCCTTGTTGTTCATATCAAAAGAACCATGGAATCTTGTCTGAACATGTTTCCTAACAATATAGATACCTTGCTAAAAGAAGACAATACGAGGAAGTCAATAAACCTTTGCTTACCATTGCAAGGAATATTCAAGCATTTATCCTCATTCTCGTTGTATGTCAGGGTGGATGGATTACAATCGCGATCATATCGGATGCCATGTACGCATGAAATAAATCCATTACATCTTTCTGGATCTTTGTAGTTACCAGGATTTTTATCGACACAAAAGTTACCATCTAGTAAAAATTCAATAGATTTTAGTTGTTACGCTTGCAGCAACGTTGATGCTGTTACTTATTGCTGTATTGTTTTTCTGACCAGAGATTTCCAAATCTTTATTATAACTGTATGTTGTATCGACCAGAGGGGAGAAAACGTGACTTTTCCAATGGAAGACATCTTTCTTTTCTATCTACTATGTACAGGTTCACACACATACATGGCCACACAACTGCATGGAACATGATGGTAACAGAGAACAAACGTATATAAACAAGGACGGACATAATGTTAGATATGACGTTGAACTCACCTATTGAGCTTCATGGTTTCCAGTTTAAGCAACTTGTTTCATTACCTAAAAGTTGGTGCCAGGCCCTTGCCAGTGGGAAAAATCCTCAAAAAATCTATGAGGAGGAGTGTTTTCAATAGGAATGACTAGCAATATCGCCTGCTGTTTCAATATACAAACACTCCTCCACAGAGTTTTTTTGAAGATACGATATGAGTAGTTGCGTGTATGAAAACAAATATGAATATGATGTGACTTTAAATGGAGGTTAATACTTAAAAAGGTAATAGTAATGCTTACCATCTTTCATATCATTTTCGTACGAGTGCTCATAGGTGTATTCGTCAGCATTGTTCTCCTCCAAAATCTCATTTTCGAATTCATCGTCCTTCAAATAATTTGGAATGTTCAGGGAAAACACTGAAAAAGAAAAGTCAAAAACATTTTTGTTTATGGAAGTTAAAAGTAACCATCGGTTACAAAGCAACGGATTTGGTCTTAATACACGCAATAGTTATGCCTCGAAACACTAATCTTAATACACGATCATACACGATCGTGTACGGAAATTCACGATCGAATTTTGTATGATCCTACATGTAAACAATACATACAATTTCCCATCATACATTGTCTGCAACTTTAAGTCATAAGGATGTGTTCAAGAGAATGTGAAGACGAACTTCTGGCGACTTCAGCAATAATTACTGCTGTTGTTGCTAAAAAAGCGCTGAAAAGAGCTAACAAAACGGAAAACGGACATGTTGGGTTCTGTTGCAGAACTTTCCTGCCGAGCTTCAGCTCGAAGACCAAAACGAGTATAAAAATTTCTTACAAAATGGTCGAGAAGACAAAAAACGCTGGCATTAAGTATATGTATCATTGATGAAGAATAAAACGAAATGTTCATTAAAAATATGCTTAGCACTAATATCAAATTCTATCGCTAGAGTTTTCAGTGCCGTTTTCTGGGCATTTCGGTTGTCATAATCCTTGGAATAAACATTCCTCAAACATTTGAGGAATTTGACATTTGCGCTCAATCAGTATCAATACTTTCGTCGTGACAAATTTTCGGATAAAGTTTTTGCACTATTTCTTATTTTTTTGATGTTATTATTAATATTAATGTCCAAGTATACTTAAAGTATTCCTTAAAGTATACTTGAAGCGAATTGACTTACGCTAGAATTTTCTTTTACTGAAGTTTGCGAACTGAAGTGTGTCATGGTCATTAGTGGGAAAATTAATTCTTTTTGGTGGCAAATAATCCCAACCCTATTAGTTATTTGAATTTGTTTCTTTTTACCCAACCAAATCTGTAATTTATTAACTATTTATTTTTTCACTAAAACTTTATTCTCTGAACGATATTTTGTTTCTTTACCCTTTGTGTTTCATGTACAGAAATCTCTATTGATTTCGTTCATTCTATTCCTTACAGACAGTGTTTCATTTCAACATAATTCGAAAGTCAATTTGATTGGTATTTTCATCATAAATGTATGGAAAGTGAGAACCGGCAAACCTTTTTTTGTATGATCATACATGTATGAAACTATGTTCACATTATACCGGAAAGATTTCAAAGCGTTATGAAAATATATCGGATAGACGTTTTGTTCCCATTTAAAAGCGAGTTTTGCAGCATGATTTTTATACCGGATACCGGATATCACAACGCAATTGCTTTCTGACGTTATGTATTATGATAGGTTTTCACAACGCAATTGCAAGTAGGAACACCTAAATAGTATAATTTTAAAATGAATTCTCATTGATGATGATCAAAAAACGTTTGGTCGACACAACAATAGAAATTATGAATCTTGATAACCAATGAGAAAGCATGAATAAGTAATTATTCGGTTTTTTGTAACAATATTTGTTAAAGCCGCGGAGATTTAAAAAGAAGTTTTTATTACATCACTTAAGGCTTGTTCTCATCTAGCCGCATTTTCCGTTATAGCCAAAAAAAAAAAAAAAAAAGTCAAGAGCACTGTAATGGTGCATGCGTACCTTGTTAAAAGTGCCGCTGATTGGGAGAATTTATGCTCTCCAAGATTGTCATATATTTTTGATATTCTTAGTATATCATTTGATATAGTTTATCAAATGATATACCTTGTATATCAATTTCCACTATGAATATCGGCTGATATTCGATGTAATATTGCGAATATCAAAAATATGTGACAATCGGGTTTTCTATAGAGTTTGCGGCAACATTGAATTCATTCGACTTTTCGCTGCGTTGTTTTACTCACTCGTGAGAAATAGTCAATCATCTTTGATCATTTTATAAACATTACGTAATATTTATCGGAAGAACATCGAAGACATTTCCAAATGGAATGCGAAGGTACGTGCAGTGTTTCTCTTTAAAAAACTTTTTCATTCAAAGGTTGTATTCACGTACTTTGATCACAAAAGAAAATTGACGTTCAATGGAAATATAATTGAGGTGTAGAGGAAAGTTCTGTTGAGCTTTTTGCGCTCAGCAGAAAATGTAGCCAAATGTAAACGAGCTTTTAATGGTCGTTACACGATTCCTTCAAAAGAATTTCAGAAGTTGTATCTCCATCTCATGCATCCTCCTAGATACAACGTATATCACACAGTGAAATTGTGTATGAAATTACATGTTGTCATACAAATTTGATCGTGTATTTCCCGCTTTAGGTGTGTCTGAGAATAATAAACATTTTTTCAAAGGAATAGTCATTGAATTTAATAAATTCTACCCCCTGAACATCTGCTTAAATAAATTGCACTAAGTGAAGTGATTACAAATGTCAAGAGTGACATTCTTCCTGTTTTTCAAAGTCATCATATAACAGATGTTTTTTTTGTCGCAACTTTATGAATTCTTAATTCTTAAATCCCCCTTAGTTAAACTATGCTCAAAATTTTATTTAAAATAGATTAGTTTACGGAATAGTTTATCGTCTATCTTGCCTAAATTATTCAAATAATTAATCAATTGACGTCAATTAGCAAGAAAAGATCAATTTCTATTATAAAAAAAGGTTTCTACTTTGAGCATAATTTATCTAATAGTTTATCGTCTAATAGGACCTTTGCTTGTGTATGGTTAAATTTTTGTTGAAAAAGAAATTGAAATAATATTCTCTATGCATATTTTTGAGTGCACGTAAAATATTACATATAGTTCAACAGAAAAATTTTCCTCACCAATGTTTATGTTGTCTGGGATAGTGAGGTATAGAGTCAGATTATGTATTGTGCTTTCAACTCTTTTTATAACACTTTTCACTGTTACTTTAGGGTGAGAAGAAATTGTCTGTAGAAAAATTTAAATGTCAATTTTGTTGCTAAATTTAACTTATTTCTGTCGAATATTCTAGTAGACAATGACTTTAAAAACTTTAATTTTCACGGAAGGTGCAGAACTTTCAGTAAAATATATTTTTCTGGCTACGTGATACATACAAATAATTTTTGAAATCACTAAAGTTCATAAAAACACAAGTTTAGGAAGATATTTCAAATCAACGGTTTATCTCTTTGTACACATCACGGTTCAAACAAGTCCGCTTTTGCAAACTCTCACAATGTGAAGGTAGTGGTAAATGATGGTCTAGTGACAGTGTAGGTACAAATAAAATGAGAAACAGGCTGAAACATTTTCCATTGTTTATTGTTTGCTTCTTTACATAACCAGTTTATTCAATGCACATTAAAAGAATGACTGATTTGCGCAAAATACAGGATGACCATGCGATAATAAATCATTAACAATATGACAACGTGTGTCCATAACCAACTCACCTGATACAAGGAGTGTTACAAAAATCCATGCCACTTTACGATTCATCATTTTGTGCGTTCGATAAAAACGAAAAGATTTTCAAATGATTTTAGTTTTCATTGATGTCAGCTAGCTATAGAGTTAAATACTCCCAAGTGTTTAGCATTATTAATGTATATTGTGGAATAATAGGTATCCTTTCATTATGCAATTAACCTACAAAATTAGCTAACAATTTGAGGAAATGACAATGGATGTTGTTTCATAATTGAGAAATTGCTTTCAGGGTGAAAACTTTGCACTTGCACGTTTAATTAATTGTTTCGATATGTTCAGCTTATTTTCTTCAGAGTGTGAGTGTATTTTTTCTCTCCCTACATACGATAATTCGCCTTGGAACACAACTGTCTGGATGCACATATCACCAGATAATAGCGGAGGATGATACACGTATGAACGCTTCTGTGAGTCAGTAACATATTGATTACATCATTGAAGAAACATTTAGAAGCGCAAGCAAAAACAAAATACACTGTGTCTGCATGACCGGCAGTTTCTTTTGTTTTCTTATAGCCTTAAATGACTGGCAGTTGACTTGCTTACTCATTTGTTTTTATTCTAAAGAACGAAAAAAATGTTTGAGTGCAAAAATGCCAGCCATGCAGAAACGTTGGAAAGAATATAATCGTCATGATCACTCTAATCTAAAAATTACGGAACAGTTACAGACAGAAATCTTTGACTGACTGTAATGATTGGACGCATGGTTGCTCTCATGAATTAAACGAAATTTTTAATATTTCGGTCTCAAATAGTTTTTAACGTCTCTACATGTGGCGGCACGTGCGTGTTTGTAAGTAGTCAAAAATAACAAGATATGCGCATAAACGAAGTTTCTTTTGAGGATTTTACTGGTTCTATTGGCTCTTCTTCCATGCAGCAGGACAGTGATTGGTTCTAGTGAGCCATCATAGAGATATGAAAAGAGATAGAGTAACAATCATAATAATTTCGTTTGCCCTAGCGCGTTGAAAAGCGTGAAAGTCAAACGTAAATGATCTTACTATATATGGAAGTCTAGTATTCCTCGTAACAGAAAACATTTGTTCAAATCTCAATAAGCAAATTATAACTAATGCTGTATTTTAGCGAGTATTATTCTAATATCTCTATGGAGTCATGCTTGTTACGTAGATTATGGTAGCGCTGAGGCAATAAATCGATCACATATTTTTGATGGTTGTTTCAGTCTGAGTTTTATTTAGGTCACTAATTCGCAGGATTCAGTCTTGGACTAGAAGCATAGAAGCATCGAGCGTACGCACTACTGTGAACTAAGGCAATGACGGTAGAGCTACTGCCCGACAAGTGGAAGAGCGTAGGTTCAATTCACAATCGATCCATTACCTTTGCGGAGATTGAAAAGTACATTGTGTGTAAACTGATTACAATAATAAATACTATAGTTCCAAATGTTGTTCCATATCAGATAGCAATTTAGTTTGTGTGGCACATCTAATACTTAGCCCTTCAACAACACAACGCATCACAAAAAGTACAATAGAAGTTTTGGAGTTCGTTTCTCCCTCTGTTTTATACCTCCATGATATAACAGAGCTTACATGAACAAGCTTTATTCGACCACCAAAAGTAAAATGCGTCTCAAACTTTCATTATGGAAGTGAAACAAGCCTTAAATTTAGCTAAGGTTGGTTGCACCTCATTGCATGTATAACGAGATTTAGATAACGAATTTAGTGGAGTTAATATAAAATGGTGTTCCAAAAGAGGGACTCTTTAAAAAATTATTGTCATTAAAACGTCTGTTTGACGTATAAACAAACAGTACTTAGATAAAATGAAAATAAGTTTCCAACAAGTATAATCATGCAAATTTATTGTCGAACTGACACTACCTCTGCGTCAACTAACAAGAGCTCTGAATATTCCATGAGCAATAAGTTTCCTACTGACTTCCATAGTCACAAGCCACTTTGTTGCTTTGATTTAGAAAATTCGACAACGGACATCACAACCCATATGTTTTCCTTAGTAAGTTTATATTAAGTAAATGTTCCATTCAACTTCATCTAGAAGTTTCTTACAATTTTTCCAGTGATTCGTGCTCTATTTGTCGTTCACCTTGTTAAGGTTCTTTTTCAGTACTTATTTCGTACATATGTCATAGTATATGTTCCGAAATGTCCTGGAATGAAAAAATAAATTCTAGTTATTTATTAACATTGATGTTTGGCAATTCCATTTCGTATCCATAAACTTGATTTTTGCTCTTTAATGATGTGTTTCTCCACGTGCTTAAAATGACTACATCTCGCCTCTTTTTAGCATCGAACTGCAACAAATCCACGCGTTCGTTATTATCTGATTTATCTAGATGATCAACTGCGCTCTTTTTTTCAACTTCGATGTGCTGAAAGACCGTGTATTCTTTCGTGGAGGAAAACGGCTTGTTTTCCTGTAAGCGCTCCAAAACTCTAATACTAGGCGACAGCGTTGTCGAATTGAGAGAAAGATCTTTCCTTTGTTCCCTTTTGACTTTGTCCAACCATAACTTCCTTTGCTTCAATTCGATCTCGTTGCAGAATTTCCCATGTTTGTTGGCAAAGAATGACAACTCGGTGCCAAGCTTCTGTTGTAGATTTCTGTTTGAAATATGCGCGTGACGAATGTTAAATGCAGTTGTATTGAATTTGCTATTACCAAACGCTTCGTATTTCAACCAGCGTAATCGTTTTTCCGATAACATTATGTACGGGTCTTTCCAACGGTTTGCCGGATTTGCATACTCATCAAGCAGTTTACAATAACTCATTGCTAAAAAACGCGCTAATCAATTTCAATACATATGTAAGTGACAAGGACGTGCCTGTTATTTGATGACTTGCAGAAACGCTTCTAAGTTCTTTTTTAACAAAGGTAAATCTTTTTTATTGATAGAAATCGAGAATTTCATTTGAATACATTAAATATGAATTATTTATAAAGAGAATTAAAGATTTGAAAAATCTTATAATTGTTATGAAATGATAAAGAAATAAAGCAAAAATAAAAAAAAGTTTTAAAAACACTAAAAATATGTAATTTAAAAAAACTGAGCAGGTTGGTTAATGAATGATTGCGGATAAAAAATCCATGTTTGTGGTCAAAACATTTCTGTCGACGAATTAGTAGATTTTCTTTCTGAAACCAAAAAACATGTTCGAAATAATCCCACAATGAGAGTTTCCTTTTTAGCTTTTCTTTCCATATGTTGTTATGGCTCCAGTAAATTCCAAAAAAAAACTGTTATTTTCAAAGATTATCAATGGGTGAATGTTTCCTTAACCTAATCGGCTGCTAGTATGAAGGAGGGAATCGTGTAAAAGAACTATTCGTTTTCGTCCCCTGTACTCTATAATGTTCCAAATTTATCAACAGATAAATGTCTGGAAATTGTTTTGATTTTGCCACCAAGACATAAAGACTTCGTTAAGGTTGTACAAATAATGTCAAAAATGAATTAGCTTATGTCAGGCACTTTTGAGTAAAAATATTTTTCAAAATGTTAAAAAACAACGGAATTAGTTGGCGTTTCTAAGTATATCCGCTAATTCGAACACGGAAGGGACCAGATATTTTGTTCGAAATGAATATTCGAATTAAACAGCATTCGAATTAGCGGATGTATACTCTATTTGTTTAAACGTAAGCGGTTTTATTACAATCGAACAGTCTAAACAGTGGAAAATTGATTGAATTCTCATGGTTTCTATTTGATGTTTCGTACAATATCAAAATCACTTCAATACAACTAATAATGTAAACACTCCGCTTAGGAGAATAAACTAAATATTATTAAAAAGTTGAAAGATATCACTAATGACCACAAAAGCGGGCACCCAAATTAAAAATAATACGTAGGAATACACAGGCACACATCAAACGCAACAAAACCAAGCTGCGGCAATCCGACAAAAATTAGAATATACGAAACGGGAAAAAACTATCTGATGCGACGACAAAGATACCAGGCTATAATTCTTAACAATACTATACAAAATATTACCCAATATTAGCAACAACGATATAATCAAGTATCCAACAGTCATTTTTATGAGATGTTTCACCATCCTCAAATCTTATTCATATCAACGTGAAATATAGAGGGAGTAAGCTAAGCAAAGGTTCTTTAAGAAACAGCAGTGTGAAGACCTATTTCGAAAGAAATCTTCTTTGGGAAGCAAAACAGAGAATTTCCCTCGCCTAACTCTAAAAACCATGTTTTTTTCGTTTTTTTCCCTCATTTTTCATCGAAAACATTGGAAATAAAAACATATGCTACTTGTTGAATGATTTTATTTTCTATTCCTTCTTCAATTTGACCACCTTGTACCAATTCTGTTCTTTTTTTTATTTCTTTTTTTTCATTTTTGGAACACCATTTATTTCTGTATATAAATATACTTTTTTCTAAACTTTTGAAAACAAAATTGTTTTGCTAAGTTTTGGAAACAACATTGTCGTTTGTTTTCATAAGGATCATAATGAAATATCGATTCTTTAAAGACTTTTCCTCTGAATGTTAGGATAACGCACAAACATTTAGGACCACGTGCAGTAATCACAATAGTTATTTCACAGAACGGAATAGAATAAAATACATAACTTTGCAGACCAATATGGAAAATTTAAAAAAAAAACGCGTATAATACTTAATCCTCATTCGCATAATGCAGAGGATATTTTTAGTTCGTCTCCGATTGACTTCACTGGACTTGACTCTAAAGCGAACAAATATATAAATCACTGAAGAAACAGGTATTTTGCAACATTTCCATTAGACCTGAGAAACATTGCTGATTAATTTGAAAACAATGAACTCGATAAACTACAGATCTCAACCCATCACATCTATCAAGGAATACCGATATCTTGGGACAGTACTAGACCAGACATTTTCAACACACTTTCAGTGCCAGTACAAAAAGACGTCGGGAAGATTACGACTACTATCTTCGTTAAAATCTTGCTTATCTTCTGAATCACTAAAGAAAGTTTGCAAAGGTTCCTACCAGTTCTTCTGTATAGCTGTTCGACGAACATGAATCCCACCAATACACAGCTTTCAAAACTGTCATCATTAGATAAGAGAATATTTAAAATAACTGGCAAAAGACAAACTCCTATATATAACGAATTTAAAAGACACGCTGTCCTTTTAGTTAAGAAATGTCTAATAGGGGAATTCTGTGAAAATTTAGAAGGGTTTTTCTCGGTCAGAGAACATAGCATGGCTACAAGGAATAACGGATATTTGTTGCAAATTCCAAAGTTGAAACTGCAACTTACAAAGTCTGGCTTCCGTTCAATGGGTGTAAAAATTTACGACGAGTTGCCCATAGAACATCGTCAAGTTGACAGTTTAATAGCCTTTGGAATAAGCGTAACTAATTATTTTAATAAACAACGGTCTTTTGAACATCATAACAGCTGTACGAATTAACTACAATACGAAATTGCAACATCATTAAAAGTCATTTTATTCTTGGCTTGAACAATATGTTTGCTGCACGAAAGGTTCACTGTATTTTCAAAGATTGTTTCAATAGGTCTTCCAACTGGGAAATAAGAGAATGCAAATTAATGATGACCAAAATGAATGAAAAATGTGAATTTCATTTTCCTCCAACAATTAAAAGCGGTGAAATCTTTCAATTTTTCAACAGTGTTTTACTGCGAACTTAAAATGTGGCATATATTATGGTGGAACCTACAATAGCTCCTATGTGCTGCATACTACAACAGAAAAAACCTTTGTGTTTTACAAAACTATCAAATATGCACAAAGTTTATTAGCAAATATGGGAGTTTTATTTCAATAATCACGTGATTGATCTCCTTCTCACATTTAGTAAGAAGTTCTTTTGTTTTAATACTTTAAAAGCTGATGCAGGATCTATTTACCTTAAGATTATCTACTGAGTAAACACAAGGTTAGTAGAAAAGAAAGCTTTAGCTAAAAAATATTTTTCTCGTGGTTTTCACTACAAAGAAATTTAAGGTGCATTGAAATTACATAACGTGAGTATCAGTTTATGACAGCTGCGTTGCTTACTGAGAGAAGAAGGGCTTTACAGAAAACGAATTCCAAGTCAATCTTTTCAAGGGCAAGTGTAGCAGATATATTTAGATCACTTGAACCTGTTGGTGTGGAATCACGCCGTAGAAATTGACTTCGAAGAAGAAATTACTTCACGACGGTCAAACTACTTTTGGCACATGGATGGAAACGATAAGCCTTATGACTTAGCAGTGTACATACTTTTATAGATGGTTCAGCCGTAAAATCTTATGGCTTAAAGTATACAGTACAAACAAAGGCCGCAAATATTTTTTTATTAAAAATAAATGGCGTTCCTAGAAAAGTTGTTGCTGATAGAGGACGCTCTTTTCAGACAGTTGGAACAGCCACTATATTTGAAGAAATCCGATCCAATTGTTCAACCCCATGATCGACCTGATGTGCTGTATTTTACACCAAATATTTATAACCAAGAGCTACATGATTTCAAGTCTCCTCTTGGTACAAGTTATATTGAAGCAGGTGTCAATGCCATGATGATCACTTTTGCAGAGACAAAATTTGGAAATTGCTCTTCGTTTGTTAAATCTTTTCCCGCCATTGCATTTCTGGGAAACAGTAAATTAATCTCTAATTTTATTGCATATATGCCAAGATGGGGAATTGCGCCATTGAGCAATCTTTCCCCCAACCAACCACCTGATGACGTTATTTTATGAAGTTTCTGATATAAATAATATTTAAAAAATAGACATTGGCAATTGTGAACAGAGAGTATAACTTTATAGTAAAAAAACAACTGGTCCGTAGGTTGCTATTATAGGAACCAAGCAGCGAAGTTCAGACAGTTGAGGTTAAAATTCTCGCCTTCTCCATCCGCCATGTTGTATAATCTTTAAAATACCATGAAATTCATCGAAACTAGCTGATTTGCTAGTTTTGAAAAACACTTTGTGCAAATTTGCTAGCTTTAAAAACTTGTGCATATTTGCGAGTTTCGAAAAACGCAAACATTCTTCGTTTTGTTTTGTTTCCTAAAAAAATGCATATTTGCTAGTTTTCATACAAAACTTGTATATTTGTTGGTTGTGAAATCAACGTTGTGCATAATTGCTACGCTTGAAAAGCACAAACACTTTTTAGTATTTTTTTATTCAGTATATGGCACATAGGAGCCGTACGAACCACAGTATTAATCTAAAATCCAAAAATTGACAAAAAAGCTGTGAAATTAAAATGAATGGAACAAAAATTTCATGCTGCAAAAAATTCTTCCCTTCCCTTATTTTAGCCAGAGCTGCAATCAGTGACATAAATTATGGCCATGGACTGCATTTTAATGAGTTGCAGCTACCCCTCCCCCCACAATGTTTTTGAGCCAGATCAGTTTGGAAAGTGTTTGTAAACATTGGTATAGGGGGAAAAGAACTTTAAATTTGATGTTTTGCCACAATATTTTGTCAGTGATTGTAGATAAATATCTCATTATACTAAAAGTTGTCAAAGATCAATGTCGAAAAAAGAACAATCGCAAACACTGAGTGAAAATCAAATTGGAAAGCTTAAATCATCCTGGAAAAACCTGAGTAATAACCAAGTGCACTCACCCTCATTGTTAGTAATGAGAGACTTTGAAGGGGAGGAAAAAACCTGGATTTTAATAATTTAAATACGTGTAAATCAATACATCTGGAATCTAATATGCATATTCACATAATTCACTATAAATCTATTTCTATGTAGGAGAATTTACTTAAATAAAAGAAGGTCTAGCCTTCACAATAATTTGAAAAATATGACTAAGCTCTAATAAAATTTTCTATCATTTCGTTAAATAGGAGAACATGTATCAAATCATCTTTGATGAAGAAATTGCAGAGATTCCTTTTGTTATCAATTTCAAACTCTTTGGAACTCGAACACGGTCGAAATAATGTTGAGCATCTACCCAATCTAAGCTTCTTCTTTCACGTGGAAGATTTTGTGACATTTTGTAGTGAAACAAAATTGACTTGAAGGAGTTGGCCCGAATTGGCTTTGCAGTGACTGTTTCCCATCCGTTACAGTTAAATCCCTTTGGACAATTTTTATCAGACTGGATCAATATGTTTACTTTTGATGCACTTGTCCTGGTTGAATTATTGATAATGATAGCATCTCGTCTTAATCTTGAATTTATCTTCGGTACAGCAGAGGAGATTTTGTAGCTATCCACATTATACCTCACCTGGTCTGTATTTTTCGAAAGGACAATGTCAATTTGTTTACTGGTGCTGTCATCGAACTTCATTCCCTTTGGCACATTACACTGAGTAAGTAAATCGTTTTTTAAGCATTTGATATATCTTATTAAGGCGTCCTGAATTTTGAAAAGTTCAGACCTGGTAAATCTTATTTCTCTATCTAATGAAAAGTTATCTCTCAATCGGATCCGCTCAGTTCCAGTTAGGACGAAATCCTTTGAAAGAAAATCGTTTATAGATGGATTGAAGTGATTTCTCTTGATGTTGACATCTAGAGTGTTGTTTTCTTTACATATCTTTGCAATAAACGCAACTGTGTTTTTGTGCAAACCGACTTTGGATTCGCATTTATGCTCTTGATGGGAAACCTAAAAGAGATGAAATTGGAGAGTAACAGCGCAGATATTGTTTATACTAAAACTAACTTATTTATGTCAATCTTGTTAAAAACGTTCCTCACATATCAAAGACTCATCATTAAATTTACCTTTGCAAAAACTGCAACAGTCAACAATATGAGATACATATCCAATTAATATAACCTTCTGATGTATTTGATTTAATTAACAGTACTTGATTGTATTATTTTGGTGATGTGAGAACTGGCGAGCTATAGTTGTAAACTGGTATTTATACTAAACAGACGCTGCAGTGATTGGTTAACCTAACTGAGATTCTTGATGTACATCCGGAATCATAAGCGAAATTGTTGAGGCTGGATTTACGTCACCGTTCAGATTTTAGTATAATGAAAGCTAGTGGAAAATGTTACATTCCTGATATTAGATGAATGATAGCGACGTCATACGTCATTTAAAATTCAACTCGACAGCACATTCCATTTGGATACATGTAATATGTTCTATCGAATATGACATTGTAGGGATTATAACAATAAAATAGTTATCTCATTGTTGTCTGATCTCTTCATTTTGTGGAAACGCATTTAGGGAGTTATTGGCACTTTTCGGATACATTATGTTTTTATAGTTATATTACTTTTTCCCAAAAAAATGCATTAGGAATCTCCATCAAATATATGGATTGCGAAAGGAGTGGTTGGCTGATTTTAAATTGGAAATTTCCTGATTTTTTGTATTTCTTGGCTTCCTTTTCCCACAAAGTTGACATCATCAAAAACTTCAAACATAACAGGTGAATAAAAGGCATAGATTACATGGTTAGTTACCACATTATTAACCACAAACACTCTGTCCATAATTAAGATTGAATCAAAATTGTTTATGACTTTCATAATAGCTAATAACATAATCTTTAAATTGAGTGTTCGTCAATCATTCTCTTACCTGGAACTAAATTATTTTGTAATCGGAATAATATTTTAGGAATCCAGTGACATTTTTGCTCTTTTTTGCTCTTTTTGCTCTTTTTTTTTTTTTTTTTAAATTGACGTTCTTGATAGTCTGAAAGTAATTTCACCCGTAATAAAGTATATATTCTACATATAAACTTTTGATGCTTTTAGATTCTCTTTACGTCTTACTATTATTATCCAATTGTAGTTTTGATTACTTTCGCATCCAACAGGAAAACTTTTTAAGGTCTGTGTTATATTTTTACAAAATATTTTTCTTTCGATTGGGATGTTCACTGCCCACAGTGTGCTTAATCGATACGTCATTTAAAACCAATTAAGTTAATGATAACATAGGTTAGTGCAGCGGAAGCATCTTGAAAGAATCCTATCACAATCCATCAACAAATATCGTTTTTTGTAATAAGTTTTTTGTAATAGGTTTTTTGTTTTCGTTTAAGATGTAATAAGTCGGAATTAACAAAGATTATTTTGATAAAAGGGACAATATGACGATATGACGTCTAAAGTGACGTTGTGTGTAGGTGTGCGGATAAAACGCAGAAAAATTAAACTTCAGCGATAACTTTGAATAATTTACCATTTGGGTATTAAGTTTGATTTAATCAGCAAAATGTAGGCTTGCGTATACCAAGGAAATCAAGTGGTAGAACTCACACCGGATTTCTAGAGGTTTTAATTTATGGCCATTGTTGGCAGTGTTTTATAAATTCCTTGCCCTGGAGAGCAAAACTTTTGAATTGAATCTAAATTTATGTTGCCGTTGATCCTGCATTAGCTAAATAAACTTGAAGGTATTGTCACCATTATGAAAAACGAAAACGCATTCTTGTTTATCATGTTACGGGCTGATAAATGATATAAATAGGTAAGCTTTTAAAACTAGCTTCTTAATATCATTAAATTGAATAAAGAATGGATAATAAGTTCAGTACTTACTACTGTTTCAAAAATTGTTTTCTTAAAAAACAAAAGTATTACAAGTTCACCATTTTGGATTTCTACATACACATCTTTATTGATGAACACAAAATGCCCATGTAATTTATAGTGTCGTCTCCGTGAAAAACGTGTGTAACCCATCGCACGTTTCAGCGGCGGAGGAAGGGTAAAAAAAGAAATTCAATTTTCAGTCTGTATCAACAATGGGATTATTTTGCACGTTTTTCTTTTATGCTTTAAAAGCAAACAGTCCTCCTTCACAAATTCTCCAAACTCAGCGTTTGGCTATTTTTTCAAAGTAATTTTTAAACACAGATTTCAACTTTTTCTCTCCGCGAATACACCTTTCCCGAGTTTCTGTTTAAACACCATGTTTTGACATAGTTACTACAGCCAACCTCGTTTTAATTAAATTTATTATTTCAATAATGTTTTAACTTTATTACTTAGTAATTATCTCTAATACTAAGAGGCAATTTTGATATCTAAAACGAGGCCGGGTGTACTTACTAAACAAAAACACGGCGTTTAAACAGAAATTCGGGAAAGGTGTATACAACCCAGTGGGCAAAATCTTCAAAAAGTCTATGAGAAGGAGTGTTTTCTATAGGAATGGCAAGCAATTTGGTCTGCTGTTTCAATAAAAAAACACTCACAGAGACATTTTTAAGAGTGGGCCCACTGGGAAATCACATAACTGGATAACCACAATATATTTGTATGTATGTATCCTCGTAGAAATCGCCGATTTACAGCACGAAAAATAAGTTGGTTATAAACTTACAAAGTCTAATTGTTGAAAATTACTTATCAATTGAAACCACAACAACTCAGTAGACCTCTCCCGAATTTCTGCTTAAAAACCGTGTTCTGGCCTAGTCAACAAGTATCGCCTCATTTTTATAATCTTAATCGCTTTTAATTATTCTACTGGGGAATTGGAATCATAAGTGACTATTGCTTGGTAATAACGCTATGAACTAAGTAAAACAATAAAATGCATAGAAACGAGGCGAAACTTGATAGCTAAGCATTAACATGGTGTTTAAACAGACATTCGGGAAAGGTGTATTTAATTGTTTTCAAATGCCAACATCCACAGATGTGTGGTCAGGTTTAAATCCAAGGAATAAAAGTAAGTTGCAATCAATCAACTTAAGTATTCTGATAATCAACACAAAATAAGATGACGAGTCTACATCAACATCTAATATACATTTTTCATGAATTTTTCTCTTTTACAAATTAATGCATATTATAAGCACCGCCCTTTTGTAAGAGTCTCCCACTTAAAAGCAGCAGCGAATCAATGGTTAGTCAAAGAAAATGGAAGAGTACAAAGTCAGGAATTTTCTGTAAAAACATAAGTGTTAATTAGGTTATTTGCACGTTTCTCTTTTATACGCTTAATGACCGGGTTTTCCTACATAAATTTGGACTAGGTTCTAGATCCGCCTCTATAAGCCCCCACCCCTTAAATGGTGAAAAATTTAATATGTATATATATATATACTAGTATACCGTGTAAAAATTTTTTACATCTTTCCCAATAAGATGCTTTTACACGCTATACTAACCATTTGATAATAACTCTATAAAATACAAAAACGCAGTCCAAAACGCCGCCCTAAAATCTTTCATCGATTCATGATTTTTTTACCCGAGGTAAAACTATTGATTTCTCCTTTCTTTGTCGCCAAAAATAGAATTCACGGAACACGGAAGAAGTTTGTTTGTTAAAAATGTTATTACATGTTTACGTCGAATCATATTTAATGTAAAGTTTTACTGAAGAAATCAATTTGAGCCATAATTCAAAGCCAATATGGGCCCCAAACGGCAACAGTTAACGCAATAATTATGCGTTTAATCTCATATATATTAAGCCCAGCGAAAAATTGCACACAAATTCAATTGTGACCGACATGTAGTCAGCAATATATTTTAACGTCATGATAATGACGTCATAGTTCCAAGTCCCTCAAACAACTTGCTACAAAAAAAAATTAAGAAAATAAGAAAATTTAAATAAAAGGCTGTATTTTTTCGACTTCTGAATCCTAACCAATTCTTAATTCTTTCCACTTTCTAACTTTATTGTCAACCAAAAATTCTTTCAGTCTTTGTGGTAAACCTATTCATAATTATCAGTGCTAAATCTCAGAAAAATTATTCACAAATTGTGAAATATCTCACTCACACACTAAACTACCCACGCAAAATTAACTTTTGGAGTGTATACAGATTTACATATATACGATATAAGGTATTAACTAAATCCTAAAAAGAATCATACCTCCAAATAATGTTTCTTTCTTCAAAGCTGAAGTTTCTTCAAAGTTCTTTCTTTATAAATTCCAGGAAAAGAGAGATCTCCAATTAGAAAAACGCCATCGGTATTAACTAATTTTACTCACGGCCGAAACCAACAGATTAATCAAATCTCTAATCTTTTATTCCTTCTTCACTTTCTTCTTTCTAACATTGTACTAAAAAATACCATGCTCAACACAGTTTTTACTAAATTTTCTTTTTTTTCTTTGGAAATCTAAAAAAACAAACCGAGATAGGATAAAATGCCGTTTGATACGTCTTCAACCTTCAACATTACACAACATCGTAAAGTCGTAAATGTATTAAAACCTATTCTTCGTATTAAAAACTTGTTTTTTTTATGCATGTTTCTTATTATTACTTTGTCTTAAAAAATGTAAACAAACGCTTCTTTTTTCTTCAAACGACTATTTATCATTCGTTGTCAATAGCTGCTACGTTCGATTGTAATTCGAAGTCTCCGCCTGAGATGCTATATCATGTCTTCCCGAACGTATTTCATATCATAAAACAATTATAAGCACTAAACCGGAGTGCCTTATACTAATACGGAAAAAACATAAACAAACATCCATTGACGAACTTCCCGAGAAAATTTTCCTAAAGTTCTTTCTTTCAAAGTTAGGTAAGAAAAAAGCAAGATTTAGTATTAGTATAAGAAGATACTAGTGTAGCGTGTAAAAACATTTTACAGTTTTTCTCCATAAATTGTTTTTACACGCAATACTGCCATGATAAATCTGTGTATATACAAAAATTGTTGTGTTTCTCCATGTTGGAATTATATCATATTTAACACAAATATTTTGGATCGATCATTCAAGGAATGCTATTATCCCTATTTTTTAGTGCTATTTGGCCTATTTAGAGATTTCTAAAGTTGTGCAGTTAATCTAAAAGCTAAAATTCCAATGTTCAGAGATTTAGAAAAGAGACAATACGACGTATACTCCTAACTAACCAATGTATACTCCTACCTTACCACGGTTAAACTTCTGACATATAAGAAAATACTTTCAAAATTTCCCTATTATCTAATAAAAACAATACCTTCTGAGACGTTTTAATCTTTCAAATCTTTATTCTGCTATGAATTGTGGAAAGTCAAAACCCAAAACTCCACTTGTGCATCATGATACAAAAAACATGTAAATATGTATATAACCATGATTTACACATTCCTTCTTGTATAACATTCATCTATACTATTCAAATTTCTAATCTAAAACAAAAAGATATCAATCAAACACTATCAAAACAATATAATAATGATCTTGATACCTTCGTTTCCCTAAAGGCGAACCTTAATAATACCAAATAAACTGCTAGCTACACATTTCGGCATAGTAGTCAAAACTAACTGATACGAAAAAGCTACATTCAAACACATTAAAAAATACACATCGGTAGAAAATGATGAACTGATAATAGGAACACATAACAGGTCTACATCGATTATCTCTCGGATAGAATAGTTACTGACACCGATCAATGTTGTTATTCTTTATTACTAAACTTAAAACGTTGGATAAAAAAATAAAAACAAAAACAAATACTTTTACACACATCGTCTTCATTTTTCGTTTAAAGAAATGAACGTTTAAAAAATTTGATGAACTTTCGAACGCAAAAACCATTGCATTGCCTTCTCCTCCGTGCGGCTTTATGATGTCTTCCTTAAGGTACAAAAACTCCACGAAGTAATAAAACCCCGTAAGATGGAGCTAGAGATTCTCCTAATGGGAGATTCTCCCTATACTAATACGGAAAAAATAAACATCCATTGACGAACTTCCCAAGATATTTTTTCTAAAGTTCTTTCTTTCAAAGTTAGGTAAGAAAAAAGCAAGATTTAGTATTAGTATAAGAAGATATACACACACTTAGAGCTAAAAAGTAAGTATCGATCGTATCGTAGCTAGAGCTCAGTCAAAACGTGTGGAGGAGAGTTTAGTCATTTAAAGTAGAAAAGGAAAATGTGCAAGTAACCTAATAGACACCTAAAACTGAAAAGAAATATCATAACGCTGTGGCATTTTGATATAAGTCAGCTGCTCCTTCTAGACCCATTTCTTATTGTGATTCCTCTACTTTTTTGGCGGACCCTGGATATGTCAATAGGTATCGTTGGTGGGGTATTATCACGTATATATATGGTTTATCAGGGCTGACCCACCTCGAATTTCAAAACAACCAAGCAGTAAATTATAAAAGAAGATGTCTGGGTTAAGTTAATCAAGACCGACAAACTGACATGAAAGTTGATTTATGAAAGGTAATTTCCACTATCTTACGATAAGCGTAAAGAGTTCGAAACACAAACAACACAATTAGGAACAGTCCCTTTTTTAAAGTTCCACGAACAACAAATATGATTTTTCTTACGAAATTCTAAGATTTTTCATCGTCATTCTTGCTGCTGAATAAAATACAAAGCAGAAATCTGAAAATATAACTATGTTTTACAGTATGGTGTAGTGGATAGAACCGTGTTTGGGTCTCAGTCATATTGCGTTTCAATACTTCACTGCGAAGTGCTTTAAAAGCACCATATCAGCCCATTTGGAGCCATCGACTCACTGCACGGGCCTTTGTGCAAGTTAGAGCAATGCTTTACGTTTCTCTGTCAACTTCTTAGTTGTAAGTCGGCAGGCGGAAAAACCAACCGATATGGAAAAAAGCCAAAGGACTCAAAACTCCGGGTTACTTCCTTATTTCCTTACTATTGGATCTCAATGGAGCCCTAAAATGAAACTAAATTAAGGCTCGTTACACACAGAAACTACTTTTAATTAATTGTTTGTGTTTAAAACTTTTTTTGGAAGGAAAAACTTCCAATAGAAAATGGATTTTTTTTTCTGAGGGATAGAAATAGCTTCGATACCGTTGTAGTAATATCGAAGGTTAGTCGGTTGTTCATGTCTAATTAGCGTCATATACTATACTTGATTTGTGAAATTGTGTCGTAGAAGAACTGACTTACCTTGAGTACAGACAAAAATAGAGAATTTTCCATAACATGGAATCGTTTATAAATTGGGACCACCACTTATTTGCTAAGGTCAACAATTGGTCCGTATTTAATGTCCAACAAAACAGATTGGTAACAGTTCTTAATAACACTAGTCAGCTTAGATATTGAAACTTTCCTTCTGCATGTATATAAACACCAACCCATTGGTTAACAGCGTAACGAGCTAACTCATTGGAGCACAAAAACTGGTATATGATTCCAATACATTCACTATAAAAAACAATCACTATAAAAGTGCAGTATTAGACATGTTTCTCTGCAGTATGCAAAAACCATTAATCAATGAAACGGAAGAAATAAATGGAGGTGGGATTATTATCGCATATACCATATAATTTATTAACTGAAAGTTTCTTTTTACTTTTTACTTTTAATGAATTATCTCTGCCAAGAGGTTTGCCAAGAGGTTTGCCATTTAATTATGTCTCATGGAAACATCAGAATATGCCATGAGTATGCATTTAAGATACTATGTTATAAGCAACTACATATGCGTATTCAGGGTCAGTCAAAAAAAGTGGAGGATTCCAACGTTATGATTTTGCTTTTCAGTCTAAAGTGTCGATTAGGTTACTTTCACGTTTTCCTTCTCTACTTTGATCGACTAAACTCTCCTCCACAAATTGTGACTGAGTTTTAGCTACGCCTCTGAATTATCCATGATTAGTGATACACATAATCATGAAAAGACCCCATAGGCGTATTCAGGGTCAGTCAAAAGAGTGCAGGAGTCCATATTTCTTTTTAGTCTTAAGTGTCGATTGGGTTACTTTTTCCTTTTCTACTTTAAATGAATAAATTCTCCTACACAAATGTTGACTTCCAACTAGCTACGCCTCTGGCATTCTTAAACACAAATGATGTTATCAGTTTAGCATGCTTTAAATCATGGTATGAGTTTTGCAAACTATTTCAAGCAGACCATAATTAAAATAAAAAAGATGCAAAATATTCTAGCAATTTTCTATTTTCTCAAGAACAGAATTAATTTTAATTCATTAAAAGAACTTCCTATTAAAACTAATTACTTGTGCAGCAATCTTGCGCTGCTGAATTTACAATATCCGTACAATGTGTACTGCACGATTTATTATTTAACCCAAATGAAAACAAAAGCAACAAAAGCGGATCTAGAACCTGGTCGAAATTTATGGAGGAGAGTACGGTCATTATAAAAGAAAAATATACAAATAACCTAATCAACTTTAATGTGTTTACAGAAAATTCATGTCTCTGTACTCCTCCCCTTTCTTTGACTAACCTTAGATCCTCCTCTGGGCAGTATAACTGCACTAACTTGACCTCTTTTCTAAAGGTTGGTTCCCACTAAGCGTTTATTAACGTTTATTGACGTTTATTGCCAACGTTTTCCATGACTAGTGATACACATAATCATGAAAAAATTCTCAAACACAAATGATGTTATCAGTTTATCATGCTTGACATCATGGTGTACGTTTTGCAAACTATTTCAAATAGACCTTAATTAAAATAAAAAAGATGCAAAATAATCTAGCAATTTTTTTCTTCTCAAAAACAAAATTTAATTTAATTCATTAAAAGGGCTTCTTATTAAAACTAATTACTTGCGCAGCAATCGTGCGCTATTACAATGTTAGTACTGTACGATTTATTGGTTATTGCAAAACAAAGGCAGTATATCTGCCAGCGACCTCACCTCTTTTCTAAAGGCTGGCTCCCACTAAGTGTTTATTGATGTTTATTGCTAACGTTTATTTTACAGATAACATTAGTTAATGTTCGTGCGGCAATTTTCTGGATCACGTTGAGTGTGAAAGTACCCAAAATGATGAACTCACAAAAATAGTTCACGCCAACGCACATTAACACGGAAATAACTCATGATCTTGAAATGAAAATTTTGTGACTAATTGGTAGTCCCCAGAGTGTTATCGTAAAAATTAATTATTTTATCAATGAAAAAATATTCACCAAAAAATCTCCAAAGTGTTATCGTAAAAGTTACATCAGAACCTGTCATCACTACTACTAACATCCATCTCCTTGTTGCGTTAATGAAAAAAGAATTATTTTGGAGTTAATTTGCTTTTTAAATATGAACATGAATATGTAACTCAAAAGAAATTATCCGCTGGAAAATTAGCACAAAACTCATTCAAACTCACGTCCAGTAGTGGGAACAAGGTTTAAAAGCTAAATATACGCTTATAAACGTTAATTGTTGCTAATAAACGCTTGCGTTTCCTATCAAAAGGAGTTGATCAAAAGGATTTGATATCAAAACTAAACGCTGGCATCAAAGCGTGCCGAGATTTGTGATGTAACAAATCTACAAAAATACATTGAGAATGTAAAAACAAAAGAATCAAGGAAAAATCAAGATTCAAAAAAGGATTTTTCAGTTGATCTTATCTTTTGTATTTCTGCATTTTTTAATTAAACGTTCAAGTTTTTTGCTTAGTAAGAACGAAGCTTAAAAATATTTTCAATTTATTTTTTCAAAAGAGGAATAAGCAAAGAGACACTGACCAATAAATCTCCAACTGATTGTATGGATTTATTTCTCAAACTGTAGAATGACTTTTACAATAAATGTCCATCTGATTTAGTGGAAATTCCAAGATGATTGATGCACAAGCCTTTTTGATGCACAAGGTTGCGCAAGACTTTGAGTTTAAGGTTTGTTTTTGAAAGTAACGATATTGCAATTTATTTGAGATCACTTTTACGGTTCATTTTTACGGTTAAATGAACATAAATATAATTTCTTCTATAATAAATAAGTTAAAATGATTTATAATTCAATATGAAATATTATAAATATATTTCTATGTAAAATAATTTATGTGCTATAATAAAAGATCCAGCCTTCACAATAATTAGAAAAATATAACTAAGCTCTAATAAAAATGTCTATCATTTTGTTAAAATAGGAGAACATGTATCAAATCATCTTTGATGAAGAAATTGCAGAGATTCCTTTTGTTATCAATTTCAAACTCTTTGGAACTCGAACACGGTCGAAATAATGTTGAGCATCTACCCAATCTAAGCTTCTTCTTTCACGTGGAAGATTTTGCGACATTTTGTAGTGAAACAAAATTGACTTGAAGGAGTTGGCCCGAATTGGCTTTGCAGTGACTGTTTCCCATCCGTTACATTTAAATCCCTTTGGACAATTTTTATCAGACTGGATCAATATGTTTACTTTTGATGCACTTGTCCTAGTTGAATTATTTGTAATGATAGTATCTCGTCTTAATCTTGAATTTATCTTCGGTACAGCAGAGGAGATTTTGTAGCTATCCACATTATACCTCACCTGGTCTTTATTTTTCGAAAGGACAATGTCAATTTGTTTACTGGTGCTGTCATCGAACTTCATTCCCTTTGGCACATTACACTGAGTAAGTAAATCGTTTTTTAAACATTTGATATATCTTATTAAGGCGTCCTGAATTTTGAAAAGTTCAGACCTGGTAAATCTTATTTCTCTATCTAATGAAAAGTTATCTCTCAATCGGATCCGCTCAGTTCCAGTTAGGACGAAATCCTTTGAAAGAAAATCGTTTATAGATGGATTGAAGTGATTTCTTTTGATGTTTACATCGAGAGTGTTGTTTTCTTTACATATTTTTGCAATAAACGCAACTGTGTTTTTGTGCAAACCAACTTTGGATTCGCATTGACGTTCTTGATGAGAAACCTGAAAAAGGGAATTAAATTTTATAAATATGACAGCAAAGTTATTGTTGATACCAGAATTAACTCATTCGTATCAGTTTTATCAACAACATTTCTTCCAAATCGGAGACTGTTCTTTAACTTTACCTTTGCAAAAACTGCAACTATTAACAATATAAGATACATTTCCAATGAATTTAACTGATGTTTTCGATTTAATTAACAGTACTTGATTATCTTATTTACTGGTGAGCTATAGCAGTAAACTGGTATTTATACTTCATAAATCCTGCAGTAATTAATACAAACTTAACTCAATTTTTTTATGTACATCCGGAATCGTAACCAAAATTGTGGAGGCTGGGCGTACGTCATCGTGCAAATCATAGTGTAATAAACGCTATTGTAAAATCTCACGTATAATTTGGTACGTATGTGTTATGTCACACGATTATTTTTGGACATAATCAGTTACTGCACATGTAATCAGTCAAGATTATGTAATTAATTTGTAAATTGGGCAATAAGGACTAATTAACTATAGTTAATTAAGTTTCAAAATTATTTTGTTAATGCTTCTTAAGTGCATTGGTGCATTCACTGAGGGTTAAGTATATGAACCGCCACTATGATTACTATCATACACGAAAGTTATACATCCCGGCTAAAGGATTTGCTTGATTTACTTGGATTCTGTTCTTTCTAAGAAATTCTTAGAAATTTTAGATCTGGTTATCAAATCAGAAATGAACGATTTCTCGTGTGAGATAGCTTTAGCCTCCATTGCTGGACTAAATAAAGAATTATTACGCACGCTAAACTTTCTGAGAACATTTTAAATGGTAGCGAACTGATTTTTTGATGGCAAAGCCTGAACGGTCTCGTATGATAAGGTTGTTAGTTGTCGCGGCTTCGTAAGGCGGAAAACAACTTATAGGTTTTTTTACGTGCTAATTGACTTTGCTAACTCGCATGGGTGAGTATGTGGGTAACATTGGTCACAAAATTTAGCAGATTATTAAAGCAGAACCATGTTGCTTTTCTACTAAAAGTTTCAATACATATGATTATTATCACATGTCAATCGGGCAAATGGGCTTTCCCGGCTTGTGGGATAAACTTATTCTTTGATGTAGCCCCGCCCCCTTATAAAATCTATTCTAATAATTCTAGGGCAATAAATCTTGGTAGGAATGTAGTTCAATGTATTCTGCATTTATTCTATTGATAGTTATAACCAGATTTCAGATTTCTATGTTATGAACTTAGTTTTCCCATTTTTGGTGTTTGTAAGTAACATATCCAGACTGTTTGTTCTAAAGCAGTTGGAAATATGTTGACAAAAATGTTCATATCATAAAAGGCGCGGACTAAAATCTTTGAAATGTTGGACAAATAAGAGATATTTAGGAACATTGTGACGTCACACGTTCTATTGATTTCGTTATAGTTACAGAAAGTAGAGCTTGACGTGCCTACAATGTTATCCTGAAGAGTTATTATGTGTATAAGGGTTACAATTAGAACAGCGCGCCTCAGATTTCCAAGTGCATAGGCGTATTCAAGGTCAGTCAAAAAAGTAAAGGAGTCCAACGTAATGATATTTGTTTTCAGTCTTTAGTGTCGATTAGGTTACTTGCACGTTTTCCTTTTCTACTTTAAATGACTACACTCTCCTCCACAAATTTTTACTGAGCTCTAGCTACGCCTCTGAAGTGATCAGAACGTTTTGCTGAAAATGGCTGTACCTAAAAAATTTGCTGATGTTACCGAAAATGCTTGAGGAAAAAATATTAATATCTACTAAATTTCAGGAAAAGTCATGAAATACTATTAACGGTCTAGGTGATACCAGATTTGATAGAATGACGCTTTTCTACGAGAATTACGTGAGAACGGAAATCATGATATTGATAAAACTTCACTATTACGGATATGTATTGTATAACTTGGCAAAACAGTGAACTTGTAATACTTTTGGTGTTGTGGTTTCAATTCCCGTTTACGAGTCTCATTCATGTCATATCGAATGGCAGTATCGGGTGTTCAGAAATCTTTTTGTTATTTCAAAAACCGGAAGAAGTAGTAGTGCGTGGGGATAATAACTATGCCTACGTTTTCATATGACGTAACAACGAAGATAATCTGAAGATGATTAAGGAGATGGTAATAAAATGATGAGATAGAAATGTGATTAAAATCGTTATAATTAGAGTTATCAAATAAATTGAAATTGTTAATAGACCTTCTCTATTCCACGTTTATATATCGTATTTTGAAGTAATTATATGGACAGAAAAAAGTTCCTGCACGGATAACCAATTCAAGAGATGACATACAGGCAACTCTTGCTGTCTCGGAAATCCGTATCTATAACAAAATTATTGGCCCCTTCACCAAAATTATTGGTCGTTTCGTTGCCTGAAAAGACCTCTCGGTTCAAAATTTTACTCGGACCCTTAAGAGTTGACTGTATAAACATAAACTCAGGAGGTTCACAGCAGAATATATATTGTGCTGTTGAGCAACAAGATTCAGGTTTTAGGATTCGTGTCGTTTTTAACGGGAAACCTAAATTGCAGTAAACGCTTGCTTTATCAGCAGCACAAAACAGTTGAGTTGATAGTGCTGCTGAGTTTCGGTATAAAAGGTCAAAGTATGGTGTAATTGCAGTAACTACAAAACTATGTGTGTGTGCTAAGAATGTAAATGTTACCACTTCATCTGACGCAGAGTACGACAAAAGTAAAGGTTATAATTGTAGGACGGAAACGCAAAAATACATTTGAATTATACAAGTTTATCACCATAAAAATTTGATTTCAACGGTGATACATTTTGTTCCGCTTATGACACAAGTTTTTTTAAAAAAAGACAATACAATATGATTTTTTTTAGAATATTGATTGGCAATAAAACTTCCCTTGTTAAGAAGTAAAAGAAGAGGTAAAATTTACTTTCATAACTTTAATAATGTCTTAATGCTTGTATGTCAAATTATATGTCTATTAATAACATATTCGTGTTTGGATATGATTTTTTTAAATGTTTAAATTTGAAGCCTATCTTGCATGTCATCTATAGTTCGTATTCGAAATAAGCGCCGGTAACAGTGTTGTCATATGTGGCAGTGGCTGATAAAATGTTCACTCTAACAAGAAGCTGCACGGAGCAACGAAATTATCCAATCGGTAGCTAAAATCATCTTAGTTTATCAAATCTTTCCACAGTACAGGAATTTGAATTTATCACACTATGACTTTCCGTCTCATGAAGACCTCAGTGAAAAATGGGTGAAACAGATCGAAACGCTAATGTTTAGCCAATTTTTGAACATGGATTGTAAGTATGTTGCTCCGTGAATTATTTATTAATTGTCTATAATATGATTTAACCATCTTTCATTCATTTTTTATGAGTTGATTTCATATTTTAAAACAATACTCTAATATTTATCAACCGACTGGTGGTCTCGTGGTACAGTCAATCCACTCAACGTAGCACTCAGGTTGGTAAGCGGCATTCTATCACAATTGCTATCTCCGGTATAGCTTAGCTAGAGCTTATTTAACATTGGTGGAGCAGAGTTTAGTCATTTAAAGAAAAAAAGGGAAACGTGCAAGTAACCTAATCGACACTTAAGACTGAAAAGAATATCATATGAATCACTTTTTTTGACTGACCCTGAATACGCCCATGGAAAACTAGAATAAATATCGCATCCAAAGGAAAAAATGTGCGAAAATACTTAGAGATACCAAAAAGTCATACTACTCGTCGCTTAAATTGACTAATTTGACGGATAACAAAAAATTTTGGAAAACTATTCGCCCCATCTTTACTGAAAAAGGTATCCCAGTGCAGCTAACTTGCATCATGGAGAACGGAGAGATAGATAGGGATAAAACCAAGATTGCTAATTTGATGAATGAGCATTTTGTGGCAATCACACAGTTCCATATACCTTTAAGTAATCCCGTATCCCACACCAACGATCCCATAGACGTTATTCTACAAAAATACAGAGATCATCCAAGCATTACTAAAATTAAAAACCTTTCGAATATAACGGATAAAATGACTTTCAAACACGTCGTTGTGAATCAAATGAGATCGTACTTAACAAATTTGAACGAAAGGAAATCTACACCGAAAGGGGATATATCGATGAAACTCTTATAGGATATTATGGACGATTATTCAGAACAGATTACAGATATCTATAATAAATCATCGGAAGACGGTCGTTTTCCTTGTGATCTTGAGAAAGCAGACGTTGTTGCAATTTTTTAAAAAGGGATCAAAATTCTCCAAGCAAAACTATCGACCTATTACCAAGTTACCTAATATGTCGAAAGTTTTTGAAAAAATAACGTATAATCAAATAAATTATTTTAAGAAAGATCGGCTTTTGCAAAGACTAAAGTACACAACATACCCTTCTTCACATGATTGAAACTTGGCACAAGCACTTAGATCGTGGAGAGTCTGTTTGTGCCTTATTGATGAATTTGTCAAAAGCATTTAATTCAATAAACCATTGTTGATAGTCAAATAAAGTGCCTATGGCTTTTCTGAATCTGCTTTACGATTTTTATACAGTTACCTCTACGATAGAGTGCAAAGGGTTGTGAATGAATCTTCATTCAGTTCTTGGAGAAACATTGATGTCGGCGTTTCTCAAGGGTCCATTTTAGGTCCTATGCTATTCAACATCTACATCAATGATTTGTTTTTAGAAATCTTGAAACTTGATCTTAGTATCTGCAATTATGCAGATGATAATACGATTTATTATACTGATACCTCGTTCCCAGATTACTTGCGTCGTAATTAAGGTGCTATGGCCTCTGTAACCTCGTTGTTTTCTTTAAATGGTTTGCAGTTAAACACTGATAAATGCAAACTGATTGTTTTTGCAAAGAGGGATGCTTGTCAGTTTGGTAGTAACTGATCACAATGTTTCTAATTCGAAAACTGTGAAACTTCTTAGTATTCTTGGTATTTTGATTGACCACAAATTCTCTTTTCCTAAAGAGTTAAGGGACATGTTTCCCAATGACATCAGGACGTCTCCTTCGCAGAAGGTTTTTTCTTTTAGACTTAGATCATTCCCTAAAATAGACTGCAAGTGTACTTTTCATACAAAGTGTTGGTTTTGTACCAAATTAAAAGACAAATTTATAGAGTTATTGAGTTCCTGCATGGCGGTATGACATTCTCAGTGAAATATCGTTTCATATCTGCTTCCAAAGATAATCGCTTCAACAGAATCGATATTTCTTTCAGACAATTTTTGGACAGTTACGAAATGGGTTGACCAAATGTGTCAAAAATAAATTTTCACGAAACCATTAAATCTTTTCAAATTGATAAGGCAGATAGAACAAACTTTTGTAAATTAGACATCTCCATGGTAAAATATAAGTGTTTTCAGTGTAATATAAGGGTAAATCATCAATTGTAACAACATTGTAATAGTGTCGGAAGGACAACTCGATTATCAAGTTCCTACTTTATTTAACGCAAAGTTATAATATGGAACCTATATACCTTATTCCAAGAAATTAACGAGGCGCAAAATTAACGATCACGAAATTAGCGCGAAGAAAATTAACGCGAATGCCCATAACAACTTACAAAAAAACATCAAAATAACGCCAATTAACAAATAAAAAACATCAAAATAACGCCAATCAACAAATAAAAAACATCAAAATAACGCCAATCAAAAAATAAAAAACATCAAAATAACGCCAATAAAAAAATAAAAAACATCAAAATAACGCGAATCAACAAATAAAAGTTGACCTTTTGATATAATGAAAGTTACAATGAGAACAGATTCATTCGTACAAAACCAGTCTCTCTTGTTCTCTTCAAAACGTCTATGATACCAGCTATGATAACCCTCCAGCCTGCCATAATGACATCACGGCCTTTTTCCGACAGAAGAAACTCGTAGACGTTTCTCATCACCTTAGCATGTTCTGGTTTCAAAGTTGAAAGACAAAAATCAGCTTCAATCGTAGTTACGTCACGTTTTGGGTCACGCATTTTGGCTCAAATCAAAGAGAAGGAGAACTCAGTATGTGTTTCTTCAGACGAAGATTGTAGATTTTAAAGTCATATTAGAAAAATATAATCTAACACTTTAATAATGGGTTTTAAATTAACAAGTAACTTATTTAACGTCCTGGATATTTACATTCCATTTAATTAAGAGGTATTTAATTAACGCGAATTTTGCAAATTCGCGTTAATTTTGTGTCTCGTTAATTTCCTGGAATAAGGTATATATTCATAAAACATCATCTATTAAAAATTTTAATGAAATAAATGTCTATCATGTATGTATGCAGAACATTCTGTTTCTTCTGTTTAGATGTTCTGAAAAACAATCATCTTTTATCATATAAATGAATTTTTCGAATTTCATGTCAAATACGTGACTAACAATATGTATTCCAAAACAATGGATTTTTGAGCGATGATAAATCCAGTGTTTCCAGTGTAACATTTCGCCATTCTTCATCACCAATATATATTATTGGAAACGTTTTATATATTATTAAAAGTTCAAATACCATATCTATTACAGTAGTCTTTTTGTGTAAAATAGTTTCGAAATACGTCGCATTGTTTTATTAGGAGTATATCTCCCCAAAATAGTATCGTCACTTAATTTGACCACCAAATGACATTTTTATTGCAAAATGTAAAGATGTAAAAATTACATCTAAAGTACTGAAGTAAACATTGCAAACACAATGTGAATACTTGTAAAAAAATATTAGCTTGTTTTAAAAAGAAGTTCAAAAGTATTTAATAACGATTTTCAAGTATTCCAGGAAGAAGGACAACGTCGCCATGAAATATATTCTTGGTTGCAACTGTGTTCATGAAACATAACCAGTGTTATTCAGAGCCAAATGTCTGTTGTACGTTGCCAAAAGGAGTGGGACATTTTTAAAAATAGGTTCTCACGACATTCTTATTTTTGGAAGAAACTTCATATCTGGCAATAAATATTATGACATTTTGGCAATTCTCAATACACATATTGAGCGTTATAGTTCTCCACTCGGTTTTAACAACCATTTTCACCTCTAAGGGTTTCATGGTAACACTCATGCCGGTACCTGTTCATACCGGCAATAAACTTGTACCTATCTACCTATGTATTTACATGATTTAGACCATATGGAACTCAACCTGGTATGAATCTCATAACGTGTCTGCGAGACAGTTCTGAAATTTTTAAATCGGTTTGAGATTTCCATGTAAACGGTGCAAACTGATATCAAAATATTGTCCAGAGTATTTTTTGAAACTAAAGTTTTCATTTGCCTTAACTGTATTAAAGTACTCTATAGAAAAGTATAAGATAGCAAATCCCAGTAGCAAGCGACCGAATATCAACGATTTTCATGGAATTTTTTTCAACAAAATTAACAATAACAACGAAAGGTTCTGTGTTAAAATTTTAACTGAAACGCGGCGCAAAAGAATCCGATAACATATACCGGCCGTCGTAATGTGGGAGTGATATGAAAACAGCCATGTGAACGGAAGGTAATTTCATGTTGGTTTAAAATCTCAACTCATGTCGCCTCTCATGTAAACACTGCTTTAGTTGGTGGGAGGCCTTTTTTATCATCGAAATTACAAATAAGGTATATCACCTTTTTATTTAATAAATAAATGTTGGTAAATCATAATGGCAGATGTTTATTTGCTCAATTGGTGTATTTCCGGAAATTGAGTTGGGTAAATGAGTTATAGGCTGAACCTTTCGACAAAATGCATTATTTTCTCAGAATAAACGGAAATGCCACTTCCTTCATTTTGCCTTCATTTTTACGGCAGGCGTATATAGAATGAGAAATGAAGCAACCATTACTAAAAACCAAAAAAGGTGCTGTAAAGAATTGTCCATTTGAAAATGCTGTGAATACCTGACTTGATTTTATGATGGGGAAACCAAATGCGTAGCTAGAGCTCAGTCAAAATATTTAGAGGAGAGTTTAGTTGTTTAAAGTAGAAAAGGAAAACGTGCAAGTAACCTAATCGACATTTAAGACTGAAAAGAAATTTCATAACGTTGGACTCCTCCACTTTTTTTGACTGACTCTGAATAAGCCTATGGAAACCTTGATACGGATTTTCTGATTACTTGAATCAGTAGACAATCAAAAGTTGTCAATAGACCTTCTCAAAGAGATTTTGCCGCACTGATCCAATGTGTTGCATTTTCAACTTGAATAGTAGACTGTTTCCGATTTTTTTTAACGTCGACATTTTGCCAAACCATCCTACCCCGCCTCGTTTTGATGCAATAATTTGATGAAAATTATCAAAACTTATCAAAATTATCAAAATTATTAAGATAGGTTTTTACATTCAGTCTTAAAAGTCGGGCGGATGATTTTTTTCAATCACTTTTTTCATTTCAGCAGTGAATTAATAACCATTGGAACAGGAAAATATCGATCGACTTTTTGTGAGTGACAGCGTAGGATTGATTCCTATTTGCCAATCGCTCGACCTGTGAATATTTAGCTCTTTTTGTATAAGCAAAAAGCAGCAAGCGTAAGCGATGTGCTTTGGAAACTCATTTGGGAAGACCAAATATATATTAGGTCATAGAAATTTCTATATACCAGGCTGGTTTTTTTTAGATGGATCGTATCTTGAGGCAAAAAGTGAGGTATTCATTGCTTCGATTACCCAACCTCTGATATATTGTTTGACGTAATCTGTGTGACGTTTTTGACAAATTGATCGAGCCGTGTGACGTAACTAGAAACTCACCGGGAATATTTTATTGGTACTGTAAGTTCTGCTCCAGGAGGACAGTTTTACCTAGAACTTCTAGTAAGTTTCCTGTATACCTGTATTTTGTATTAATTTTCTTGTCTACTTTGGTCATTGACATTGTAGTGAGAAAATAAATGACCGAAAATAAAATATATACACTGTTCAAAAGTATTTTTTTCTGAGTATTTTCACCATCGTTGACCCAAGTTGAATTTACGAGTTTTTCATAATACAAGGAAAGGAATTCCAGAGGAATAGTATTTTTCGTTTCAAAATGAGTTTTTATTCATTTTTTGAGCATAGCATTTCGAACTCGTTTTTTTTTTTTAATTCTAATTTTCGTGAGTATAGTGAGTCACTCTCAGAGAAATATGGGAAACGACGTCAATGTAGTTCCGTTTCGTCCTCATTCTTTCTCCTGTTTCTCTAGACTTTGCTTACGCAAACCTTAATATAGTAATTTCTTATGACCAATTAAAAAACATAATATTTTGCATACTTGCATTGTTTTAATGTTAATACTTTTTTCAATGCGTCACATTTCCCATCACAAAAACATTAATGGAATCGAATTAATGAGCACTGAATTATTAACTCCGCGTGTAGCAGGGTAGTTATTGGATTCGACGTTGTTTGTCTTTTGCGCGTGTCGTAAAACGAAATTAACATCAGAAATTTTCCGTCATTCTGATTGAAATTTGATTCTGAAAAAAGCTACAGTCTACACATTTCAGTCTACTGTTCAATCTTTTTACATCAAATATGTATTTCTATGTTTCAGTTCAATAAAATCATGTTGAACACAAAAATTTTAATAATGTATCAGCCTGAAAGAAACTTTACAGGTATATCTTACCTGGACATGGAGGGTATTACGAAAAGAGTTTACGGGAAATAGGCAATTTGATTGGCTGAGTAAGTTATTACAGAACGATACTGCCCGCTAAAAATGTAAGCTTCAAATGTAAGCAAAACGATAATAAAACTTTCCAAGCACTTTGATGTTCAAACTTCTTAAAGTAATTTGAACCGTAATTTGAAAATACGCGTATCAATAATTTGCTTCACGTACCAAAACAGAAAGTTGAATTGGATCCCACGTTTTTGGTGAAAAAAGTAACCAACCAAACTACTCAAATTTTGCCATGTCTGCAGTTTTGTAGGAATATTCTGTAAAAACATTCTAACACATTTTTGTCGAATGTGAAATTTATGTATGGACTTTATGGTAATTTTTACTACTAGGTTATCCTGTATAAACATTCATTAATAAATAAATAAAAGGCTTTTATGTTTCAGTACAGATGCACAAAACAGTCGGAGTTCCGTTTGTACGAGTGTATATGTTTTATACCAAAAATACAAAAACAAAAACAATGAACCAAAAACCTTATGACATAAAATAAGAACAGGTTAACCCCTTAAAATATCAAAAAAGTGCCTGTTACCCCTGTCCATATTTTACAAAATTTAAAACTCCTCTGAACGTTTTGCATTTATTTTATGGTAAATACAGCAAGGATCTGGAAAATATAACAGTGTATCAACAGGTGTCACTCATTAATTCATTCAATATATATAAATCTTTGGCCAGATACACAAATCACAATACTGAAGTGGAAACGGCCTGGAGATTTCATTATAGGTAAACTTATAGGTAATTCTTTTGTTCTCAGAATTGATTTTCTATAATTTCAATCTATAAATTTCATGTTAGTTTTTTCCCTTATACAATCACAAATACAAGAGGTAATAACCATGTTATTTTTGGCAATTCTGAAAAATGTGTGCTCCTTCACAGTGTTTAAATACAGTGTTTTATGAAGGTTTTCACTGTGAAAATGCATTTTTTTTTTAAACTGTTTTGATGTGCAAAACCTTCTCCATTTGACTTATTTCGTGATCAAATTAACTTCCTAAAAAGATTTTCTTATTTCATTTCTATATTTCTTAACTTATTCAAAGAAGTCTATTTTCGTCGCGGTCAAAGCTCTCTTAAAATATTTTTTACCTCCGACCTCTACGACAGAGAGTGTTTACGGTTACTTTCTCATAAACACGCGAATTTCCGATAGGTGTATTCTTGCTGTAGTCTAGCTGTCCTTCCCCATTGTTTAATTCTGCAATATTTTGTTATAATCTTTAATTCGCCGAAGGTATGAACTTTACAAACTTTAATTTCTCAATCTTATTATTATTATTAATGTTTACACAGGATAGCATCTTCAGTTCTGATAGAACTGTTATCAATGAGGGTCCTGCGAAGGAGGTCCCAGAGCATTTAAAGCCCCCATTTGTGCTACGGAAGCCGCAAGTATGCTTCAACCGCTCAACCAGAAAACCCCTTTAGATATCAATCCCGCTCTGAAGCTGAGTGGATCGATTCACACTGTTATAGTCGCTGGTATGATTCGGCCAGGATTTGAACCCTGACCTCCCGCACTGAAGGCGAGCACTCTACCACAAGGCCAGTCGGTTCTAGACTCGAACCAAAATCAATTGGAACGTACTTGCGGCAAACCGTCGAGCCAATCTAATTAAAATTTCTACAGAAGCATAGGCTGGAAGATGAAGTTTCCATCACTCTTCCTTATGTCAAAAGTATTTAAGTATATTTCTCTGAAACTGATGTCGAAATATCTAAAATTAACGAAGTAGTGTTATCATAAGATGGGCCTTCCTACCGGGTTGTACTGTAAGACTAAACTTGTATATCGGTATTATGTAACTGAAACAGATTTTTTTTGTGCTTCATACAATCATTTGATATATTATTCTGACCAGTACTGTAGCTAATATTAAAGAACAGGTTACCGATATTTTTTCACTATTTTATTCGAGTGGTTCCTCTGCAAAGTCATTTTCCATTATTTGATATTCTTTGCTTATATTACTTTCCTTCAAAAACTGTTCTGCATATTTAACCTTGTTTTACTTGCTGCTTTTATTGTACAACACAACTGTAAAAATATATAATGGTTGATTGAAGTTTTGTATATTGTAATCATCTTGATTCTTGTTTGAGCCTAAAGAAGTTCCTTCCTTGATCTTCCTAGAAGATCTTTTATTAAACTTGAGAGTGTTGTTGTTTTCCACATCAGGAGAACCCTAACCTGTTTCCCGCTAGACTTGGTGCGTGGACCTCAAATTTTTGTCTTTCGGGATTTGATAAACTTAATGAAGGAAATGTTTATCATAGAATGGCTTATATTTTAAGAATATTGATATGTACTATATGGTGTAACAAGTGTTGCAATCGTCTTGGTGCCATAAGGTTCTTGTGTTTCATGTAAACAACTTCATGAATTCCCACGCGGAGTTTACTGCCGTTTACGGCTGTTTTATTGCACTTGAATTAAAACCTACCTAAAGGATTTTGTTATTTTTTGTTCTCATATTTCGTTCCTCTAAAGAATTAATATCTCACTTGTTTGTGCTGAAAACCTTGTTAGTTTGATCTGGGATAAAAAAAAACGACTAATCTTTAAAGGAAGGGTGTTTCTTGTAAGAAAAACTAACAATCACCGTGCAAAAATTGATTTAAATATTTTTACCCATATTTATCATCACCATATCACCACACACTTCCATTTTAAATACAAATCTTTAACAGAATAGTTTATATAAGTTAGTTATAAGTGAGTTTGAAACTGCTTACCTACTGACGTAATCATAAACACGAAAGGCTTTTGAAAAGTAGAAGGAAGTACATGAAAAGGAACTCTCTTTGTGTATTTTTTTATCTAGTGATCACATTCTTATTTCTACACTTCTGGTCATACAGTTCATCTGATAATTTTTCATCGCCTAATTAGTTTAGGGTGAAATCCTTATAAATTTAGTTAAGGTTTGAAATTGTCATACTCTGTGATAGATCTGTGTATTCAAAGAATATAAAAAAATTCTACTATTACATATTGAAATTGAAGGAAATCCACACGAATATCTCAATTCTAAGAATCAAGGTAGATTAGCTAATAAGAAAATTATGCAGTTGCTTATGCAAACATTTAATACTGGTTATTTTTCCCTATCCAGAAATATTAGCAAATTCATAATCTAAAGAATGTTGGACTGTGAAATTGCGGAAAGTCCTCTTGTGAGAAACACCAAACTCTTTGGAGCACTCCCATAGTTTATCTGTCCAAAGTGTCGTTTCTTATCACTTTCGAAAGGCTCTTTAAAATGGAATTGAATAGATGTTGCTGAATTGGATATTTGAGGCTTTGCAGTGACCTTTTGGAATCCATGGCATCTGAGACCAGGTGGACAATTCTTCTGATTTTTCAAGTTAATTTTTGTTGTGATCCCCTTAGTGTTTCCTTTATGCAATACATTGTTCTCACTTTTGAAAGGCTTTTTAAATTGAATAGGTTTTGCAGTGACCTTTTGGAATCCATGGCATTTGAAACCAGGTGGACAATTCTTCTGATTTTTCAAGTTAATTACTGTCGTGATCCCCTTAGTGTTTCCTTTATGCAATACATTGTTCTCACTTTTGAAAGGCTCTTTAAATTGAATAGGTTTTGCAGTGACCTTTTGGAATCCATTGCATTTGAAACCAGGTGGACAATTCTTCTGATTTTTCAAGTTAATTACTGTCGTGATCCCCTTAGTGTTTCCTTTATGCAATACATTGTTCTCACTTTTGAAAGGCTTTTTAAATTGAATAGGTTTTGCAGTGACCTTTTGGAATCCATGGCATTTGAAACCAGGTGGACAATTCTTCTGATTTTTCAAGTTAATTACTGTCGTGATCCCCTTAGTGTTTCCTTTATGCAATACATTGTTCTCACTTTTGAAAGGAGATTGAATAGATTTTCCTGATAATCGAGGTTTTGCAGTGATCTTATCAAATCCATGACATGTAAAATTAATTGGACACCACTTCACTATGATATTTGCTACAATCTCCGTAGTGTTTGCTTTATGCAATACATTTGCATCACGCGGTAACCTTCGATGAATTTTTAATGGTACCGTAAACATTTTATAACTTTGCACCACATACCTCCTTTTAGCTGTATCTCTTAACAGGATAATATCGATATGTTGCTTATGTTGATATTTTAAATCCACAAGATTTGATCCTGTTCTTCTTAACGACTTTAAATACCTTGTTAACGCGTCTTCAATTTTTAAGATTTCGATAGTACTAAATCTGATGTCCTTATCCATTACAAAGCCATTAGTTGTTACACTTCTATTGACGCCTTTTAAAAGAATGTCAGTAGAAACGACTCCATTTGCCGTTGACTCCTTCAAATTATTTTTATAAATGCAAACAGTGACTACATCAACATTGTTTTTACATACTTTCGCCTTGTACTCAATATCCCCATTGTATATACCAACTTTCCATTTACATGACTGACGTTGGCTTGATAGCTGTAGAACAAAAAAGAATAGTATCTACTCACTCATCTGCATTATAGGTAGTATGAATCAATATAAAAAGAACAAGAACATAAAAAGAACAGCCAGTTTTTAATGTTAAAAGATAGGAAGAACAAGCAGTCTCTATCCTTTCAGCAATTATAAATTGTTCTCGAACCACTTGTTAGGTCCTCAGAGTGCATCATCTCGAACTTTTTGTCAAAATTCAGTTCTCAGAGAACATCCGAAATTATGTTCTTTGTTCATGCGAAACATTTGACGTGCCTTTTCAAATGTTTTTGAGTTATGGAATGTTTAGGTTGTGTGATCAATCACGTTTGAAAAGCAGCTACAGGTTATATCGAAAAGAAAATTGTTTTTCAAGACTGTCCCTTCGAAAAGTGGTTGTTCTAGGACAGGCCTATCATAACGAAAATTTGCTTCATCGCCAAACCATGGCATTTTTATATTTTATCTGGCCCCCCTTGTTGTGGCGCTGGCCCTGTGTTTACAGTTTTCGAAGGAGATACACAAAGGTTCTGGCATTGTTAAAAATTGTTCCAATTTCATAAAGCGCAAAATTAAAACTGAAGTACCTTACCTGTAAACAGCTTGATAAAGTTATTAGAAGATTCATTATGAAATACATTCTAAACGAAGTTGTTCTGCACCTCTCTGATGATAAATTAGCAGCTCTCTTTATTTATGTCGTTTTTTATCATAGGACAGAGCTTTTTATATACCCCCCTTCCAGTAAACAACAGGAAGTTGCCCTCATTAACGCATTTCCTTCCACCATCATTCTTGATTTTAATTGGATCTGGATTTTAATCTAATTTATACACGCGTGCAGAAACCTACGAAAAGGTGTCATATCAAAACCCACACGTTACTAATGAACTAGACAATTAACAGCGGTTTCTCCAATTCAAATGAATTTATGAACCTTCCCTTATTCCGAACAACAGTGTTTATCACTCCCGTTCAAACGGAAACTTACGTAAGAAAGTACTTTAGTTTCTGTTGCTTACTTGGAAGTTCCCCTCCTCCCTACAATATCAGTCGATATGTATTTCAACAATGTTGATCTTATAATTTATTAATGGCGAAATCCCTCTGTTGCACAGCTTTCTTAACAAAATCCATGTCCATGCCTTCAGGAAGTACAAAGAAAATTCAAAAATTGATTTTTACTTATTTCGCGTAAAATCAAATCCCCCTTTAATTTTCACAGTGTTTCCGTTGATTGGAGTAAAAATTACCACTATTCCCAAGATATATAACAAAATGATTTTTGAAAAACAGAATTAACAATCTTCATACCCGTGGCCTGGGTGGTCCCCTAAAGACAAAGAAGATACGAAGACAATTCCGCCTCTATCTTGGAAGAACAAATGTATATTTCAATATACGTATATTTGGGAGGTGACAGGTGGTGGCGATGGAATTTTATGTTTGTCAATCAGTTCTACGCATTATACGCGTTGGACTTTTTTCTAACCTCACATTCAACGCATCAACTCTGGCGTTATTTAATTTCTTTAGTATCAATGAAAATTCTGGGACACCCACCGACACATTTTTTCTCCTTCCAAACTGACTCCGATTAATCATCTATGGTTTTTCGTACAATGATGTCATTTTTGGCCTTTTCGATCTGTCCATACAAGATTTTTAAAACGATTGAGTTCTTAAGATGAACGGAAAGGTTTTTAACCAATCAGATTTTGATATTTCCAATGCAGTAAGTGGGATGAAGGATGCCACACATAGTTTCTATAATTTTTTCACGAATGTCATACGTGTGAACAATTACAAAAGGAAAAAAAGACATAGAAACAATAGAGGTCAGTAAAATTTCTTTGAAGGAGTGTGAATATAAAAACATCTGAGGCTTTGTCGTCTACCTAACCATCTTTTTCTTCGCTATGTCCATAGTGCCTATATTAGTGGAGAGTGGGGCTTGAATGAAACACTTTTTGTTTATGGACCTGTAGCTTTGCTTTGCAATGAGCATACTGATCCCATTTTTCTCCTGCATCACTCTCTATTTGTGTTGTATTCATTGAAATAGATGTAGTCTTGAACGTTCTTGGCTAGATTGACACTGTTTAATGCAAAAGAGATGTAGCATTCTTTGTTGCCGATGATTTTATTTTCCAGTCTAGCGCATAAATCCTGTTTCAATTAGCCCCATCGTCAGTTGTCAAATATTTTTATGAATAAATATTTATGTTTCGAATTTTTTTTCTTGTATATTATCGGAGAAGTGATAAATGAACATAGAAATGAACATCTAATTACAAGGTCATTGCGTATATCAACTTATTTTTCCAAAATTTGTTCCAAAACATAACAAAATTACTTTAGTGTGTCAAAATGTTTCGGTTAAATATTTGTTCACCAAGTTTACAAAAAATGTTGGAAATACAGTTTTTTTAATACTGATATAAATTATATTGACCTGCGATTCGACCTTGGAAAATAATCCCCACTGTTTCATATTATCCCATATTTCATTAAGCCCCACTCTCTCCTATTAGTACGGTCTCAAACTCGTCATCAGAATTCAGAATTTTCTTCAGCTTTCTGTTTTTCTCTATGTCTTTCTCTCTCCTGTTTTCTCTTTCATGAAATCATAAGAAAATTCGTATGAGAAATGAGGAAGAGCATATGTGAGTTTTTGATACATCAACTGAGTAGTGACATCAATAACATCATATATGATTTAAAACAGCGTACTTCAGCCTTTAAAGAAAAAACTTTTCCCGAAATATTTCTTTATAAAGTGATGCTATTATCGAAAACAACGTTTTATATATGATCGAGCTTAAAAAGTTGCTTCAAAAATATTTTATCAGTATTTCGACATTATTATCGAGATATTTCAATTTAATTACCGTAGATGGTAATTATGCAATGCATAATTACAATGTCATAATTATGTATTACATAAATTTTAATATTTAGCAAAGTAAACAGATTTATTATAATTAAAATAGCCATTTCAGACGCAGAAATCCTTTTAAGAGGAAAACTACAAATGTAAAATTGCAAATGTTTTTTGATTCCATTGGTATGACCTAACATATTGTGACAGATAAGGATTTTAAAAGATGTTTTTGACATCTTATGGCAGATTTACCAGAATGTTGTATTCACACTGGCAACTGTCTGGAAGAGAGGTTGTGTTTGAACTTTAATATTGAAGTAAATGAAGCATAAGAGTCCGATGCGTGCGATGAGTGATGAAAATTTGCACAAAAGTCCATTTTATGAAAATTCTGACGATTAAACCTCAAATTTGTTGAAATTGGTCAATTTGGGGCAGCTTTAATGACCAACGGCTGGATATGTGAGTTAATATTTCTTCAATATTTCTGGAGATATCTTTCCCAGGAATTCAAAAATCCAACTTTTGAGAAAATTAAGTTTAAAAAATACTGTTTTTTTTTCGGGTTTTGGCGCATGTCCACTCCTTCTGACAAAAGAAATACCGATTCCGTGCAACGTTGTGCACCCAAAGACTCCCTTATGCCATCTCGCCAAAGGGGTTCCCCCTTAAGTTTAATCGACCGCTTCGAAACAATTGATTAAATATTTATTATTTTTTATTCTTGGTTAAGAAGTTATAGTTATGATAGTAGTAATATCGATGGTTAATTTTGTTACAGTGACACCGTTAATATAGATTTAAATAAAATCATTTTTTGAATGCCGTCTTTCACACGTGAGTTTTATCAAAAGCAATCCTTGAAGCTGGACATAATTTTTTTTTTAATTGCGTTCTTAAGATCCTGTTAGACGGAAAATATCAGACAATTCATGCTGAAAAGGGATCTTTGATATAATCTAAATGATTCGATTTTATTCCATGCTAAACTAAACAATTTTTTCTGCATAATTGACGTCAATTGATTAGCTTTTTGAATAATATAAGTATGATTCACAATAAAGTATTCCGTAAACTTAATGAAAATAGATAACACTTAAATGATTTTTGTTAACAGGATTACCAACATATTTATTTGTTTTTTTGTTGTTGGTTTTCTTTGTTTGTTTGTTTGTTTGTTTGTATGCTTCATATGTTATATATTTACACTACAATGAGCGCCTCTGCTCAAAAGGGCCCTCCCCTCCCACCCCCAACTCTTGTTTTTATCATAAATTTAGTATTTAAATATAAATTTTCATCGAAAACAGTACAATAGTGTTATACTATACAGTAATTGCTGTTATGGCTAACCATTCAGCAGAAAAGTATGATTTTTAAGAGAACGTTCTGATAAAAGTTTACAAGAGTATCTGTGAGGATTGATATCTCTATGGTCCGCATAATTCAAGAGCATGAAACTTGTTACTTGCCCCGAGTTTTCGAACTCAAAATGCGTGATACCCTGGGTAGTTCGGTATGCTTTTAAAGCTCTGCCATAGTCTTTTTATCGAGCAGATTGCTCCAGGAGAGAGCGGCCACGTGACGTCAATTAACCAATCCCAATTATTCATTAAAGAAGACCCTACATTGCAGGGATAATAACTTGCAGAGTTAACAACTTTGGTTTAATCAGGAAAGGTGTATTTTCATTCCAAATTATCTTCCGTAACACCGGAAAAGGAAATCGGAGAAACTGAATCACCAGGATATCCTGGAAATTATCCGAATGATCAAAACTGCGTGTGTGTTTTTTTTCACTGATGAGGGCATCGCAGGGTTCTCATAAATCCTATCGCCGTTGAGGTGACTCAGTGAATAAGAGCCAGTATTGGAAAACCAATTATCACTGCTACTAGTCTCTGCGCTGCTGAGTCAATAAGGATTCTGGGACATCTGTCTGACATGCATGGACTTGTATATACAAATACCATACCACGTCATATATAAATATCATAATGTATAGACGAGTTCAGCTGCCGCTCATCAAAATATTATGTACAAAAATTGGTATAAAGGAGCCTCTTAATTCTTATCCCTCTAATTACCAAAGGTGAAAAGAAACAGGCATTCTGCTTTCAGAAATTTTCTTTATTAACCAAAACCCTCGTTGCTAAGGATCAAGAGTTATGTCTTGCGGTTGATTTGAAGTAAGAATTCCTGGCAAAAATAAAAGGCTAAAGCGGGATTTCCACTTCAACAAATAATAACCGTATCAGCACGTACTGTATCGTTGAGCATGCGCATTGATTGTAATTTGGAAATACGCGTATCAATAATTCTCTTCGCGTACCAAAAAATAAAGTTGAATTGGATTCAATTTCTTTTGAAATATGCGTATCACTGAAAAAGGTAACCAACTAAACTACTAACATTTTGCAACGTCTGCAGGTTTGCATGAATATTCTGTAAAAAAATACAAATACATTTTTTGAATGGATATTAATACGCATATTGCATCGATGTTTCTATTCAGCAGTTTCGCCTCCTCAGTCGGAAAAAAATAACGCTACTGACGTCAGTGCATGCGCAATGGAGCTGGAATCTTCGTGTACGTCTGCAACTTTCATTTCGAAAATCTATGGATTCTGATTGGCTATTGGTAAAAGTCGAGCGGAAAAAGTAGGATGCTATTCAACACGTAGAGAAAAACAAGTGTGTTTCCATTCAGCAGTTTCCATTCATTGCTCAGAACAAAATAACGCTACTGACGTCATTGCATGCGCAATGGAGCTGTAATTATGTTCGAGCCGGCAGATGCAGTCGAAAAAATCATGCACATCTAAAATTCATCTCGTTTTTTCCGCTTGTCTATATCAACCAATCAAATTTGTAATAATTTATTTATTTCTGAACAACAATAACTTATTTTTGTTTTGACTTTTGATTTTTTAAGGCGCACGCTTTTAAAATTGAATGGAAATTAAAATTTACGCTCAATTGTTGTACGATCGGTGACAAATGGTCGCTCGCTCGGTGAATGGAAACTGACCTTTTTCGAAACCGGCCTGTAATGGTATTGTGAAAATAAAACCCATTCACATTATATGTTCAGTAGTTGTGAACAGGAGGAAAGATAACTGGCTCGTTATTTCTTAGAGTTGGAAAGCATAGTGAATCGTTTTCTGAAAATCAACTAAAAAAAATCTTTAGCCTCAATACAATCTATTAAACAGACAATTGACAACCTCGTGACAATTAATTGGATGATTAATGAATCAAGGAAGTCAATATAAACTGCTCACTTATTGTTCATGAAGAAAGACGGAGGAATGTACAAAAATATATCACCAATAATTAGCAAATACAGTAAGATTGCGGAAATTTAATGATTCTCCCAGTTTCATATGTCTTAAGCTCAAACGAAAAAAAGCTAAATCTTAGAGGCCTTGAAATCACACGTTTGAAGGTTTTTTACGAAACAGCACCCCATATGAGAGTGCAATGAATCGTTAATTTCACATGTGAAATTACCTTTGACCGTTTGAACTTTAAATAAAGGTTTTGAAAACCGAAGAAAGAACTTTTTCTTTGAACGAGCAATTTGTTTTGTTGAGGTCTTTAAAACTGTCTTCGTATCTGATATCCCTATATTACCAGCTATGTATCTCGTAACCGCCAGTATCCGATTCCGAAAAGCCTACTATTATATGGATGATTTCCGCATATCAGGTACTGTATACGATCGCATAATCTGAGCTGTCAACATCCAATTATTATCAACTTTGGTTTCAACGGATTCCTCAAAATACAAAAGTAAAGGACATCTTTTTTATTGAATATATTTTCCAATCTCCGCTATGGTGCCGCTGTTGTTACAAATCGCAGTTCTCCTGTTCTACAGTTGCCACTAGCCTTTATGTATTTGTAGTCCAATTTAGAGAGACATCTTACGGAGATGTTATATTTTCAGTTATATTCTATTGCCATGTTGCTACTTAAATCATGTTAAATTGCATTTCAAGATAATATCAATACCGCAAAAAAGTCCTAATTAGGTCAATATTCAATTTGAAATATTTTGAATTCTTTCATTTAATATTTTTAAATGTTTTTGTTATTATTCCATAAATTGTGTTTGGTAAAACATAGTTGTAAAATGATTTTGGGCTTTAAATACAGACTTTATTCAGAATAGAAATCATTTTATTTGTAACATATTTTATTTTATTTCCTAAAGAATTTTTTTTGTAGCCATATATTGTGTTACATTATATTTCCTACAGAAATGCTGAAAAATCCTTCGAAATTTTCCATCAATTCTTTATACTTAACTACCTAACCACTTAAGTTTAAAAGCTTAATGACCCCTCATTGAAAAGTTAAAAGATAGCGCTATCCAATGTAAGTAATTGTTTTAACTAATTCCGACTACGAACATATTCGAAAAATTGCCTTATCAATTATGAGACAGCGATTTAAGCGTCTTAATTGTTGACGTCCATATAACCAGATGATCACTTCATAGATATGACGATCAAATGACGTTTCAATATCATGTCAATGCAACGTTATATAAACGTCTTATTTTTACGTCATATGATTACATCAAAAGGACGTCATGAAGACGTCATTTTTTCCAGAATCATAGATGCACATTTTGATATCCTATAAAAACCCTGGATAGCCACGGCGAAAATGCAAGCTTTCCGAATTTAGGTGTTTTATAGAAGACTTTTGTAAAACTCTTGTAACAGACTTTTTCGGAAGTATCAGGTACGTTGTAACTTTCAGGATAATTTCAATGGCTAGCTGAATGTAAAGTGTATTTTACGTCATTTTTCACTTTAGTGGTTATCTCTTAATTTATACGTATTACACTACGGCTATTTTTATCACGTCCATGCTTTTATGAAGCAAGTTTAGAACATGCGAATGTATTCTTGTTTTCTTATTCCTATTCAACCTATCGAAATTTTGATCGTTATTTTCAGGAGTTTAAACTCAATCAAAGGTTTCAAAAGATGTGAAAACTATCATTGTTGTTGTGACAAAGATCAAAATATTACTGTTAAACACTTCCTAATCAAAAATTGTAACAAGAAAATAGAGTGTAAAGCGTAGTTGTAAGTAAAAAAAAAATTCAGTGGAGAAAGAAACGTTAAAATAAATATATTTTGTGTGAATACGAAAATATTTCATACATGGATACGTTTGAGTGCCAAACAGCATGGACAAGGTATGATTTATTAGCTAGTTAATGACACAAAATACATCTCTCAAATTACCTTAAAATGTATTTATATTTGACATAGGAGAGATCAAGGCAGATAAAATCGACTGGCGAAGGGAATAAAGTCTTTGATAGGATGAAATTATTTGAAGTTGTAGTAAGTATGTTACCCATTGTTTCTTGTAATTGCAGATGCATATAATATACTGACTCACCGTTTTGCTCTTTATTTCAGCAAGTGAATTGTCGAAAATGAAACATGTTTCGAGTAGAAAAAAATGACGTGAATGTGTCCTGAAACATGATCGATCGAGAGTAAGAACTGATTTTTGGAAAAGTTAATATTTATTTGTATATTATGTAGCACAAATATATTATGAATCTCAGATCATAAACCACATTGATGTTTTGTATTCAATTCGTGAAAATAGAAGCTCAGTGAAGGAGAAATGGATTCGAAACGAATGTCTGACTTTACCCACTTAAACATGTCTGGATTCTCTATATTCAGTTATTTTTATACTTATTTTTTAGAAAATTTTAATATAATATATATTTGTATCAAATGGCTTAAAGTGTATTTATATTTATTTGTGTTATCATACTATTAAAAGCTTGCTATTTAAATCAATGACTTAATTAAATTTCCCTTACCATTTCCCTGCTACCATGTCCTTTGAAAAAATGTTCTGAGATACAAATAACTCGATTTGTTCCCTTTAACAACGTCGTTAGAACGTCAGTGTTTGACGTGACGATGACGTGATTATAAAGTAATGATAACGTGATTATAACGTCTTTTCTCACGTCGTCAGGACGTCGTCGAACATTACAAATATGACCATAGGATGACGTGATTATGACGTGTTTCTTGTCACGTCATGACGTGATTATATCGTTATAATAACGTCATGTGCCCGCTGGGTAGTAAATGACCTGAAAGTCGCTTTTGGAATATTTACAATCATGGACACATATTTGATAATTCTACAAAAATGTTCATGTTCTCTCTCCCAACTCACAATCAATTTTCTTAAAATAAAAGCTACTCTACGATGAATATTTGCTTCTAAGTTTGTCAACTCTCAAAAGCAAAAATTAGAGGCGATAACAGCAAGAAATCTGCGATAAACCGGCAGCATTGAGTTTTGAATATGAAAAGTTGAAAATAAAATCACCAACAAACATAGCGATTGTTTCTAGGACTGTCACAGCGGAGTAGATCGATCCTTGAAATGAAATGGAAAGTATTGCAACTATTTATTTTAAGGTTGTTAAGAAAACTTCTTTTCATTCCTAATATTCTGTAAAATGTATATGGAAAGGATGCATATGGCACATACCCTGTTCTGAAAGTTCAACATTTTCGGTAAGTGTTGCATGGAATATTGGAATGTATACTAAGGTAAATGCTCGAAATCCAAGAGCTAAAGTTAATTACCAGAGGAAAAACTATTTTACTATTTCCTATGTCGAATATACGTTGCCTGATCATTTCACAACAATAGGCTTTATTTTATTACCAGGAGGGCATTACGAAAGGAGTTATTACGGAAATGAGAGAATGTGTTTGGCTCAGTAACCGGTAATTACAGATCGATAATGCCAGCAAAAAGTTGTAGCTTCAATGTTAACAAAACAATAATAAAACTTTTCAAGCAATATATTTCTCGCTTCTACAATTTGAGTTACTAACTCGAAATAACTTTTTCAAAGAAATCAAGTCGATTTATCTCGAGTTATCGTGTCTGCTTAATTGTTCAATTCTAATGAAAATTTGCACGTGGAACAATTTGATAGTGCTAATTTTGATTTACATTTGTCAATGTAAGAATGGGATCAAAATTAATCAGTTAAGGATGTAGATAGGTAATATGGCAGTTCTAATGACATGCAAACCTTATTTTATGTACCGTTCAAACATTTTTAACAACAGCTGTACCATGACACTTTCTACGCTGACATATTTTTCTTTAAATCTCGGAACAATTTGGGATTAAAAATGGAAAAGTAAGGGGGTTTCGGGCAGGGGATTGGTGGTGGAGGTGATTTGATTTCGATGATGACTCGCAATGATTATTTTGAAACTAATGCTAATAATATGAAAAATTATTGTTTTTTACGGAAGCGTATTGGTGCCATATTTTTTCGCGACATAATATTTTCTATGTAAAGAAATTCTTTCATTACCCTTTCATTTCACCACTTAAGTAGAAATTCTATGTAAAGATATTTTTAGTTTCGTTAGTTTCACCACATAAAAAAATTTATGTAAAGATTTTTTTCAGAGTGCGTTTACATGGAGGCCGTACTGAACTCAGTACGGGTTGAATTTCCAATCCTCCCGTATTGAGTTTCAATACGGGTTCTTATTTCAGTACACCTCCTGGTCAATCCTATATTTGTGTTTACATGATAACGGCCGTACTGAAATTTAACCCGTGATGATTTCAAACCTATTCTCAAAATAGGTTTGAAATTTCGATACGGTCTTTCAAACTCCATGTAAACAGACACGGCCGTATCCAAAACTACTTGACATGCGCTGTAAGCGACAGAGCATGCGCAATAGCGACTTGTGAGCCGTGATATAATGGTAGCAAACAGCATGCTTCGTTCTCTATCCTCGCGAACATACAACAAGAATACTACTACTAGCTATCTGTAAACGAACTCTATAGTCTTTAATTATTTCTTCATCTTTAATTGTACTGTGAAAATGGCAAATCATGAAGCTTCTGACAGAGATTTCGATGCTGTAAAAAGATTTGCAAAAAAGAGTAGGTTAAGAATGAGGTAAGATTTTATTACTCGAATACTCAACAAGCTTTACATGTCACAAGTCACGTACGTTTATGACATTTACTCAAACTGCATTTGTTTGTAGGGTCATTATTTATATAAGCTTTCTTGAGCTACGACAATCAAAAATTATGAGTTATAGATTTGATTATTTTTGTTTTTTTCATTTCAGTGCCAATTCAGTATCAGCAGCAATGAAGAAGATTGCGACAGTTGAGGAGTCTGACGATGATGTATGCGATGAAATAGAATTACAATCCCTCCTTAATACAGACTTTAGTAGTACTTTGCCTGTCAACAGCAATATATTATCCACCATTAATGTTAGGGATTTATGTAATGAACCTTCACCACCATCTCAGGATCAGGAAGTCGCTACTTCTCATGCAGCTACACCAGAGCAAAGCAGTTCAAATTCAAGCACCAAACGTTGGAAGTGGACAGACGAAATGGTGGAAACATTATTGTTGAATCTGTCTGAGTACAAATCCTCGAAAACATTTGAAGGAATAGATTTTGAGGCAGATTTGGTTGCAATGTACACAGATTTAAGAAAGATGATGGCTGCAATGTTTCCTGTGTCAGATTTGGGACCTGAAAAAGTCCCAGTAAAAAATGTTTCACAGATGAGCAAAATTGAGGCCAAATCCTACAAAACTAAAGTGGAAAATCTGGAAAAACTAATGAAAGAAGGCTACACCAGAGTTAAAAACAATATACGGGAGCTGAGAAGAGGGTACAAAACAGCTGTAGACAAAGGAAGAAGATCTGGCTCTGGTCGATTTGTCAAAGAAAATTTCCAGCTGCTGCAAGATATTTGGGGTGGCTGTCCTGCAGTCACATCTTTACCTGCTGCCATAACATCTATGGAAGAACCACTCGAACAGAGAGAGGAAACCGATGGTGAGGAAAATGAGGAAGCGGTTGGCAATGAGATAGTTGACACCAACAAACGAAAACACCTAAAACAAAAGTTGTCATCCTATCAAAGAGACATGATGTTGTTTGAAATGGGGAAGGAGGAACTAGAACTGAAAAAGCAAAATACTGAGTTGCTTAAAGAGTCTATAAAGCAAACAGACAATGCTATAGCATTAATGAATGAATCAATGAATTCTATTGGAAACAGCATCAAGGAAGGATTAGGAATGATTGTCAATGCATTAATGCAGTCGCAACAGCCACAGTATCCAATGTTTCCAGGATTTTTTTCACCTCCTCATACTCCAGTATCAAAACCATAGATTTTGTAGTTTATTTATATGTTTATGTAGTTTATATATATATATATATTTTGTGTTTGTATATATTTGCATACTTATTCATGTTCGTATATTTATGAAGAAACAAATATTTGTGTTGACCTGGTTCGTTATTTTTTATGTACTCTCCCAAAGGTGCAAGGAAATTGACAAGGAAAGTATTACAGTGGAAATGTATGATCACGTTTTCCGTTGCAGAATGCATTCAACAAACCAATCAAATAAGAGATCAAGAAACAATAACGTTCAAAGCCGAATACTCCGCCCAGTACAAAGTTGGCGTTAAGTTTAACTTGGCAACCAATTATCTTTAAGCCTGTATACTGCACTAACAGTGTCAAATTGCAAACCTAACCATATACTTATACTGTCCAGGAGTGGGAATAATTTTTCCAAAATCATTATAATTACGGCCGCAGTGAAAGCGAAGACCATATTAAAACACCCTTGGACTACTCCGGCCGAAATGGCAGATTACTTTAAAACTCGGTATTTCTGATGGATTTTTCGCTTTACTTAGTTTTTTTTCGAAGAAATTTCTTTTTTTCTTTTGGCTCATACATTTTCTTTTTAAAAAATCAAATATTGATATAAAATACGCATCCATGGTTACAGCTCACGACAGTATGTATATTTCTTTTATTTGCAGCAAACATTTTCTGGTGTTTCTTGGTTAAGCCTTATTTACACTTGAGGATCTTTTTTAAACGTATACTTAGGGGTATTTACACTAACCGGAACATGCCGCTTTCCGCGGAAAAGTAGGATCAAAATTTTCCTGTCGCGTAATATTCCGCAAACCAATCCAATAACTTTATTTGAGATCATGCGCAGGTAACAATAGCATTCTGCCTAGTGTAAACATAGCTTTAGGCAAATAAGGCTTTATGGAGAATTTTAGGCAAATAAGTTTGGATCTATTATGTTCATATATATTTTGTATATATATATATTGTTCAAAACTATTGAAAAGCCGCTACCGTTTTGCACCATATGGTTCTTGTTATAAAATTATATCCATAGTGGGAGATGGGGGTTGCTTGATAAAACATAAGAAACAAGGCGTGATGTCAACAAAGGAAACCAATACATGGCATGCTCAACAAAAGTTACAGGAGAAAGAATTAGTTACAGTAACATACAGCACAAAATGAAAGATACATGATACATGTAAGCATATATCAAAGAATTGTAGTTCAATCTTTGTGTACTCTATCAAATAAATATTCTTTAACTGAATCACGTACTGCTTTACCACGTTGTGTATTGTATGATTGCAAACGGTACAAGCTGTTGTGATATTCACAGTTCTGGCAGCGCTGCTCATTTAACATTTCCATTTGAACTATATTATGGTGAATATCCACATTGTTTAATTCACAGAAATTATGCAGAACAAAACAACAATAAATCAGTTCGATGACAAACTCCAGTTCTACATCTAAACATCTGTTAAGGATCCTCCATCGTCCTTTCAGTCGACCAAATGCACACTCGATCTGGTTTCGAACATGCCGTAAATGATTGTTGAAACACACCTCTTTTGGCGATGTGCAAGAGGCAAATTCCTTCATCACATTTGGCAGCAGTGGATATGCTGGATCACCAATTAGGAGTGGTGGCACAGGAGCCAAACCAGAAACCAATTCCTGTAAACACGTGGGGAAGCTGCCAGACACGAACCTTTTTAAAATGACACTGTTAGCAAAAACTCTTGCATCATGGACACTGCCAGGCCACTTTATTTCAACATCAATGAAATACCCTTTCTCATCGCAGACAGCTTGGCAGTTAAGGGAGTATTTCATTTTATAACAAAAGTAGTCATGTGGATTTTCTGAAGGTTTTTTAATTGGTATATAAAGTTGATTTACATTTTGATTTCTTTTCCCTTGATAGATGAGAGATATTTTTACTTTATATAAGTTGTAAAATGAAATGAGATTAGGTGAAAATGTACCTACAGTTAAATGATTATGTTTTTCAGTATACACGTTACAAGTGGCACTTAAAAAATGAATATGTTCATTTTTTGTCATTGAAACATATATTTTGTTTGCAGGCTCTTCAAACCTGATGTCATTTCAAATGTTTGCTGTTGACATGACTGAAATTAAAGATCACAATATCACTATCAGTGAGCACGTGGAACCAAAAGGCATAAAGGTCCCTAAATTTTTATTGATGAGCAAATCTCAATTCGATTTTGATGGTTTCTCAGATTTTCGAATTACCTGATCATTCATCTGCTTTGACGTCGACTCCTGAATTGGCTGAGCGAAGAGAAATTATAAAACAACAAGATCACAACTTTGAATTATCGTTGAAAGCTGATAGATTAAAAGAAACAATATTGAGGAAAAAAATTGAAGATCAGGAGAAAGTACAAACTGATGCTATCAAAAAAGAAGATGAACATCGCAATTATTTGAAAGAACGACAGGAAAAAAGGAGACAGTTAGTTCCACCAGAACCAGCTTTATCAGAAGATTGTAGTGTCATAATTGTGCACCATTTATCTCTTGGGAGAAAACCACGAATCTTTCCTTCAGATGTTAAAATGGAATGTGTGTATAACTGGGTTGGTTGTCTGAGTGCACTACCTGAACTTTTTCAACTCATTGTTCAAATGCCTGGAGTTACTGTTGTTGACCCAGAAGCTTTTGCCTCAGACTATGAAAAAAGTATTCTTTACATGAAAGAGGTAGAAAATTCTGACTTCACTATGGATATATTCAAATTCCTAATCAGATGGATAAGCAAAACCTGTTCTAAATTTTTAAATCCAATTAGTGAGCTGAAAAGAATTTTCTGTCCTATATGTGGGAACAATTTTTTATTTGAAGAAATAGAACCATGCTGAAAAATATGCTGCAGAGAAATTTCCTATGATTATTGAGTCAGATAACGAGAGTGAAGGTAGTGATATGGAACTGCTTGTTTTATTGGAAAAACATAAAACCACCATTGGCAATGTTAGTGAAACATTAAAAGGTCTGGTTACCAAATGCAACGTTGATAAAAGTTCTTCAACAAAAATAAAAGTCCGTAGAAACTTACCTTCCATGACTTTTATGAAAGGATCCAGAAGACTTAGATCCAAAATAAACTTGGTTGTGCCTTCAGTATCCAATTTTATGGAGAAAGTGGCGTTGATCAGAGTGGGCTTTCCAGGGAATTTTTTTCAGGTAGATTAAAAAATTAAATATGAAATTTCGATTGTAAAGTAACACAATTGTATATTCCAAATTTCACTGTATTATTGATTGAGTTATAGAAGCACTTGATCATATCCAAAATCATCTCCTGGTTGACTTCGATGAAGGCAAGGTACCTCAGTCGATCCTGTTTGAAGACATAGCTAATGGCACCTTCAAAACAGCTGGCCAGTTAATTGCCTCATCAATTTGCATGAATGGTCCTGCACCATCATTCTTCAGCACATGGGTCTACAGATACTTTATAGGAAGATTGCAGTACTGTAAATATTACCAAATAAAGTAAATTTGGCTGGTGTCTACAACAATGTTAGTAGTTTCATATTACTTTTTTTGTTTATCTCTTCAGTGGTTAATAGTTTTATATTGATCATTATCAAACTTATTACATAAGTACTTCTGTACATTTTAAACATAATGTACATTTGAAATAGTGATTTTATCTTTCATCCATAGTATGCTGTACTTTTAGATACAGAAAATTCGAACTTCGGAAGGATTACAGAATTATTGTGCCAGTTACAAAGGTTTGGATGTACTCAGAAATCGGATTTAGAGGAGTCCCTAGCAAAGTCAATATTGAAACCAAGGAGACAATCAAGAGACATGTGTTTAATTTTGTGTTTTTGTATTGTGTGTTTTATTTTTAATTTGAAATTTTAACTACACTTGTTTTTTTAGATCTATTTTTATGAAAGCAGTTCTAAATGATATAATGCCCTGCCTGCAACAGCTTTCTGAAGGCTTGAATATATACGGTCTACTAGAGATAATGCGTGCCAATGAAGATTTGTTCAAATTTGTTTTTTGCTACAACAATGAGTTAGATTGGACTTTTGACAAATTAGAAAATTTGTTTACTCCAGTGTTCAGCAGAAATGGTAGCTCCAAGAAGACAAAAGAAATTAATGTTTTCAAAGCACTGATGGATCATTTGGAAACTTGCTGTGAAGAAGGTATGTGTTCTCTGTAATCTGAAAATAATTTGTTTCCGGTTGAAAATCTTTCTAGCAGCACTATTCCTTAAGCGTACTAATTTCCACGTGTATTTATTTTCGCTAGCTAAAAATCATATTTTGCGAGTATATATTTATTTTCGTGAATGACAAGCTTTTGAACTGACTGAACAACAATGAAAAAAATACAGGTACTACTTCCAATAACTAACCATCTCAATGGGAAAGAATTATATGATAAAAAGTTAAATTTTCGCGAAACATGGAGTTCGTGCATATTTGGCGTGTAGTTATTTTCGCGAATGACGTTTAAAAGAGAATTTCGCGTGTTTGTAATTTTGCGAAATCGATCATAATTCACGAAATTCGCGAAAATTTGTACACGTGAAAAATTGGTACTCATAAGGTATGTACACATAAATTTGGAAAACATGTATTGAACTTTCTTGGAAGTTTTGTGAACACGACAGTTTGCAAATCGAGCAATTAAGGGAATTAAATTCCGCGAATTTTTGCCATAGTCGCGAAATGCAAAATATTGTCACCATTGGCGAAGTTTTCTTCATGCGAAATTCATAAAAATGATTTTTTATTCCTCGAAATCGCAATTTTATTCCCTTAAAGTAAAAGCTGTACACTTCGATTCTAGAATACGAGTCTTTGAAGAAAATTATGAAATTTGTAACTGGTGCTTCGACGGTTCCTGTACTTGGTCTTCCATCTTTAGTACGCATCGAATTCATTCATGATTGTTCACCTGGTTGTCAATGTAAACCAACTGTTTCGACATGTGAGCTTACGTTAAAAATTGCTGTTCATTACGAATCAGTAGAACAAGTAAAGGAATTATTTGAACAAGCTGTGGCATTAAGCATCGGCTTCGATGCCATATAAGTTACTGAAGATATACCATAACATACTGTGTTGTTTTCAGTTTTAATAATATTTAATTTTTACCTACTAACTTTGATTCTGTTAAAAAATTCTATTTAGTTTCTTTCTTTTGCTTTTCACGAGTAAAGGGAATGCTCCTTTCATTTGTGTTTAGTTTGCATGCAACAAAAATTATGTTCATTGGTGAACATACAATGTAATTCAAAAATGCTCGGAAATTTTGTTTTTGCTGGACTTGATGAAGAAAGCCTTTCGTTACCTTTCAACATTCTGTCTAAGATCTGTGTTATCTTTGTATATATTAGCTAGTTACTTAGTTGTTTATATCTTATATTTTATAGTTATTTATATTTTGAAACAGTGTTGTGTTTTACGACTCACTTCTTTCTTCGAATCTTAACTGCCATATTGCCGGGTCACAATATTTCCAAATTCACAAAATTCACAAAATTCCCATTCAATTTCCATACGATGTAATTTTATGAAATTACATCGTATCATAAGTCTTAATTTGGTGCTTATTAATTTTCGTTAAAGCCCCAATTTCTCTTTTCATTTGTTTAATTTCGAAGTTTATGAAAGGACGTAAAACCTGATCTCCAGTAGGCGGAAAAATGTCGAGTCGCGAAAAGTAGAAACACTTTCTACTATTCGCCTGGCGACATTTTCCGTCGCCAGATTTTGATACGCCAATCAGGTTGCTCTAAAAGTTTCAGCCGCTACATTCTTCCGCCTAGTGGAGATCCGGCTAAAGACAGGAGTTTCGAGCTTTCATAAACAATAAAATGATGTCCACAATTACAAATAAGTTACCCCGTCATCTTTAATCAAGTTCATAACGATATATATCTCTGCTAAAAAATTTTCAAGCAATAAATCTTAATCGTATTAAGTTTCGCTCATTTCAAACTTTGCGGGCATATAGCGCCTACACTTCATACGAGAAAATCATAAAAATCATTTCCTTTGGTACTGACTGGAAAAATACACCCGAGTTTCAATTTAAATGTCGATATCTCGAGAAACTTTTTTACGACGTTCTTTTTACCATATATAATTACATGATAATTGAAAACGAGTAATACTATGGAATATTGCTAATGAATGACAAAATGTCATCATATAAATGCCTTGATTCATCAGCATTTTTTGGAAAGTCTACGTTGTTTTGAATCATGTAGAACAGCGCTAATGTTTCAAATTGTTGACTGCAACCAAATGGAGATATAGTTGCGCTGTACTGTCTTGCAATATCAATGTCGCGAGATGCGACGTTCATCATATGGTCTGCCTGCCTATCTACATATCATATGCACTGCCTACAACGAAAAGAAATTGTTTGAGCATATTATGATACGATAACTTAGAAGATAATAGAAATTATAGAATCACCTTCAGGTAAATTGTAAATAATATCGAGTATTCCATTTGGGCATTCCTGATTGGGATACGGCCGAATTCGATGCGAATTATGAAGCATCATGGCTTCCCTAAGTTCCCTCTTAATTACAAATGTGTAACAAAACTTCAAGCATTCTCTAAAAAAACAAACGGATTTTAATATCGAGTGGAATTAAACTTATAATTTTACTCTTGAACACTTTTACTAGTGAAGATATTTTTAACTGAATATTGCAAATAATAACGGATATGTTTCTTCATTTCAGAATATGCATGAGAGCTAGAGCGTCCCGTATTAAAACCAGATTGTGTTTCTTCTCCGCGAAACGTCAATCTGCTAAATCGAAATATTTTGGTGAGAAACATCAATGAATAATTCTGTTTCTTGGCTAAAATTATTAAATATGCTAAAACCTCACTCATTTTTATTGATAGCCCTGTTCGCTCTCCCGTTTCATGCTGCTCAGCTTCTTATTGCATATTAAATATATGCGCGTGTTACTTACCTTTGTATTGGATCTGTGTCATCCCAGCTACCTGCATCCTTCATATCCTACAATCGATAATAATGATTAAAATAATGAATAGATTCAGCAGTAGTCCAGATTGGTTTTTATAACAATACATTTTCTTTTAAACCAATTCTGTCACCCAATGAAATTTATTAGATTCTATTATAAAAAAAATGAGATCCTCGGGCTTTTTTGAGTATTTATTATTATTGGGTTTAAATTTATAATAGAAACGTTATTTATGATTATACCTTAAAATAGTTCATCCACCATTCTCCAAAGCACCTTCTAAGCTGAGACAAAACGCTTCAATACGCTAAATATAATGTTAATAGATAAATATAATGTTAATAGATAAATATAATGTTAATAGAATTAAGTGAACAAAGTTATAACTAAGTAAGAAAAATAAATCTTTTTTATAACTCCAAAATGTTTTGGGTTTGTTTTTTCCTCGATCACATGAAACAAATTCCAAAAGAAGAAGATAAATCCTTTGTAGGAGATAATTAAAATAATTAAAGATTTATTTATACCTGATTAGAAGTAGACTTTCCAAATAAAAAACTCCTTTCTCCGGCCATGGCATCCTGATGATCATTCCGAAAAAATCTCTGTATTCCAGCAACATTTAGGTTTTCATTCCCAGCACCTCCACGAATAACTCTGGCTGTACCTAAGGAGTACATATACTTCATTCGTTAGATCCACTGTTGTGGATTTTTTTTGTACCATAAATTTACTTCACGACAGCGTTGTTTTAAAATAGAACAGTAGTACAAACCTTTTAACATTTGAACACAACGAACGTAGTATCCAGTAATGACTTTTGGGCAATTATTAGTGGATGATGTTTCCAACCACAATAATTTTCTTGAGTATCTAACCGAGGAAAAATGATATCAATTATAATAACAGTATCCATTCAAAAATCTAACAATGTAAATAAAAGAAGCGTATATAAGTCATGCTGCACATACCCGTCAATGCATCCATGAATACAAAACCCATATGGTTTTAACTTGTCATATCCATCGAGATGCCATAAATAATTTGGACCCTAATATGATTGGTAGTAAATAATTTTATTACTTCAGCCTTTAATCTTTGGAAAAATTATCAAAACAATTCCATTTGTTGGAACTGGAAGGAAATTTGACACCTATTTCTAGACCAGAAGTATGTTTGCATTACGTCAGCACGATCCATAATATAACACCGTTATGTTTTATAACATATTAGTTTGAGTCCAGCATTTCATGATTCAATCTTACTGGTTTTACAGTCGTTTACCTCAGCTATATACTTTCTTCTGATCAGTCGTTTTGCTTTTCTTTGTGCCACTCCTTCCGGATCTAATATCTTCTGGATTTGTCTCAAAACATTACTTCAAAATATTTAATAAAATATGCTGATTAGCCAAAGCACAATAACATAATTGAATAGTATATTTTGAAACTGTGCAGAATGATAGAAGAAACACTTACTGTGTAGTTTGAATCTTGTGCACACATTGCAGTTTGTGGTGCATGCGTCTGTATTCTAACAAACAGCCACTGTTATTAATTTCCCTCTGAAAATAAAAAAAAGTTAATGTGGTGATTTGACTTATGACAATGCATTTTGATCTTAACCTTTGGGAAAAGATTGTGTATATTCTGGAAATGTTATGTAAAATGTAAAAATTACACTAAAGCAATAAAGCCATTTGGCTAATATATATATATATAATACTAATGTATTTTTTATTGTCCTACCTGTATTACATCATATATAAAGCTAAACGAACAGTTTGGCTTCTGTCTGAAGAGGCCAAGGGATGCAAAATGTCTTTTTAATTGTCGTAAACTAAATTAGTACAATAAACATTGGCAGAGGAAGAATAAGGAAAAGCAAGAACAAGAACCTATAATACAAAGTATGAATCAAATTCAAATTCCTTCTAAAATTTAAAAACCTTATTACATTTTTATATAAAAAAACTACAGTAACCTGATTCTGATTCCATCCTTTGCTAATAATAAAGAAACTATTTCTTGATATTTGTAACCAGAATGAAAATAAGCAGCAATTCGTTCCATCATATATTCTAGATTACAAAATATTTCGGTATTATATTGCATAATGCCAAAATCAGCTAGCTACATATTCTGGTCTGATGCTTGATTCCAGTTGGACAGTCAGAAAGTCCTGACTTATTCTAAACAAAAAGCTCTTACCGCGTGGATTGATAGTCGCCATGTTTGAAAACAAATACGCACATCAATTTGTTACCACTCACACATCACGTCAAGCCAGAAGAAATTCAACCAAGCACAAGGAAATCAAGTTTTTTAATTCCTTCACATAAAAAAAATCATGAGGCGAAATAAAAAATAATTGATTTCTTTTACATAATTTTAAGTGACGAAAAAAGTGAAAGGAATTTTTGTTTCTTCACATTAACATTTCTATGTAGAGAAATTAATGCTTAAGTTTTTTTTCTTCGCATAGAACATTTCTATCTAAAGAAAAATAAAATATTGGCACTCATACGCTTCCGTAGTTTTTGCTATCCAAAACATTTTGAAAATTAAGCAGACACGATAGCTCGAGAAAAATGGTTTAAAACTTTATTTCTAAGTTAGTAACTCGAATCTTTTAAAACAATATAATATGCTCAAGTATTACCGGGTCTCGATAGTAGAGGTCGAACTTGCGAGTTTAAACCAAGGCCCGGAAAACCCGAGTATAGATTCAGTATAGATGCACAAAAAAGTCAGTATCCCGTTCGAACTTAAAAAACTGACAATAGCTAAATTAAGGTGAAATGAGTCAAAACATTCTCAAAATTTCTGCAAATCCAATTAAACGCGTATAACTTATATATTGTTTTAGAGTTCGTGAACAATAGGAATGGATGTCCTGAGGACATCCAAACATTTATCCGGAGGGCATCCGCTATTGGGCACATATGTAATACCGGCGGACGTCTTTCTATGACATCATCAAGAAGTCCTAAAGCAGTGTCCAGAGGACGTCTTAAGAGAACGCCCTTGGGATATCAATTTCGGACATCCTCTGGACATCCTCTACAATTTCTCCGGAGGACATCCTCTATTTGGCACATTGTAATATCGGCGGACGTCTTTCTAAGACATCCTCAAGAAGTCCTACTGTGTCCAGAGGAAGAGAGAACACTCTTGGGATATCAATTTCGGATATCCTCTGAACATCCTTTACAATTTCTCTGGAGGACATCCTCTATTTGGCACATTGTAATATCGGCGGACGTCTTTCTAAGACATCCTCAAGAAGTCCTAAAACTGTGTCCAGAGGAAGAGAGAACACTCTTGGGATATCAATTTCGGACATCCTTTGGACATTCTCTAAGTCCAAAAACAGTTTCCAGGACGTCCTCTGTTGAGTACATAATGTACTAATGGGTGACGCCCCTTGGTGAGGTCGCACGTTGGCCTGCGCAGGACGTCGTCCAGAGGTCCAAACACATGATCATGAGGACAAGTTGATAGAAATCCTCTGATTAGTGATTTGCCAGACATCTTTATGCCAAATAGGAAAATTTACTTACAGGGAAAGAAAAAAGACTGATAAATAATTTCACAAAATATTTTTACAACAAATCCACGAGTTCTCAAAATACTCAATAATTTATTTATGCAATTTCTAGCATAATTGTTACTTGTGGCCCATGATGCAAGGTCAGCGGGCAAAGTATTTTGATGGTCCTCCTCATTTTCATGAGATTCTGAATCAATATAACGTATGCGAACTAAATTTTCATGGATATCATCTTCAGGATCTGCGACAATAGTAACTAGTTCGTTGGTTTCGCTCAAGATTTCATAAGGTCGATCTTCTTCAAAAAACAATGCAGTGACTCTTGCAGCTCTTTTCCGATAACGCCTGATATAATCAGCAGACCTTTTTCAAAAACACAAATTGAAAGGCAACTTTAACTAATTTCAAAGGCTTTAAAAAATGTTTCTATTTTAATCTTTGCAAATCATCTATCGCCCACCATATATAAAACAGTTAAAGAAAAAACAAATACAATCAAAACATAACTATTTCTGTTTGGTGTTGTAGGGGTATTTAAGGATCAGAAATTTCCACGGATACAAATTCAAAACATGAAATAAACAAATTTAAATTAACGAACAAATAACCCCTTCAATCTGTGGATTTTAACAGGTCGATTCTTCATATCCGGAAATTCCACTAAAAACGAATAAATAAATAGATAATAAAATAGAGCTTTGCTGTTAGACAACGTTGTTATGAATATATATAGTTTCCTGATAAATCTTCAGGAGCCTTATCATCAAAGAAGTTCTTTATATGAGTTACATCGAAACTAATACATTGGATATACACCATCCGGATATTTTAACTGAATTAATGACAGCTAATTAATACTTTTCATTTGCTACGAGATCCATTGATTTACTATAACAACGCTACGATAGTACAGAACTTACCAATATTTTTCTTTTGAACAAAAAAAATCATCTTGTTCATCGAGAATCGACAATATCTTCTGGTACGCTTCACAAGTAAAATAGGCATCAGATCTTAACTCATATCTTGAATAAAAGTTATTAAATCACCATTCATCGATCGATTACCATTTTTTGAAGAAAAGTAAATGAACACTATAACTTAAATATAATTACCAGAATAGCGAAATTTCCATGTCCTATTTGAAATTCATTTAGATGCGGGCTCCCCTGGGATTGCTACATTTTTTAAATTTCTGATTAAAGACCGTACTAAGGCTGAGTTTCACTTAAGTTTAGCCTTTTGTTGAAAAAATTGATTATGACAAATATTTTATTTATTCCAAGAGCATTTTGAAAATTTCTTAGCGACTTTCTTGGCGATCGCTTGAACACAACAGTATTATGATTTCTTTATATCGTAAGCACATGATTAACAAGACAATCGGCCTTTAAGTGGGATTTTCACTTTAAAAAATAGTACGCGTACGTAGCGTACCACAGAGCATTATGTTATGAATTCCAAATTAGACGTCATGTGGACGTCCTATTATTGGAGTCCTCGGGATGTGTCTGTTGGGGCGGCCATAATACGGCCATTGTGGAACTGTTTATAGACGCCTCAATTGAACGTCTTGGGGACATCCTATGGGAAGCATCTAGAGGACTATCCAAATTAGACGTCCTATTATTGATGTCCTCAGGATGTGTCTCTTGGGGCGTCCATAAGACAGCCATTTTTGAACTGTCTAAGGACGTCCTATGGGAAACATCCAGAGGACTATCTAAATTAGGCGTCTAAATTAGGCGTCTTTTCTGACACTTACAAAGCATTTTCAAAATATATGGTCCTATGGATGTCTGCGTTTACTTGGGCATTTGGTGACGTCCTAAAGACGTCCATATTACATCCGTCCTATCCAGGGCTTTAACTTCCGTCCTTAGGACGACCGCCTTTGGTCCGGGTCGTCGGGACAGTAATAGGATCAAAAGCGTACCTCCTCAGGAAGTCCTGTGCCTGGTGGATCCTTTCCTTTTTTATACCGTACGACCCTTTGTTTGGTAGTACGTTTGTATAGTATCTAAAGTATCAATAGTGTATAAAGCTTTGAAAGATATAAATAGATGACACCAAGTAAGTCACCGGTATCAATTATTTTTAATAATTTTTTCACATGGCAAAGTCACAGTGAAGAGTACTGACCCTTCAATAGCAGTTTTTCATTTTCCAAGAAGTCTGCAAGTTTTCTATTGACGGTTTCTCCAAGTATTTCCGTTAATACAATGAGTATAGATATCGGTCGATTAAGGTTTTGGTAATGAAGGACCGCCAGACTTAAAAATAGGCCCATTTTTTCATATTGTTGTCGAGGTTTGATTTGAGAGATCTATGATGTGATCCAAAGGCAATAATATGAATTTTGCACAATCCTTCAAAAGTGCATAGTGATAAATGGTAAATTGTCTATACCGTTGGCTTTCTGTCTTTTCATGATCCCAGTTCTTCCTCTACAACCAGTTTGCAAGCGTTGTCCACCTTTTATGATTTCGTTATTGTAAAGATTGTTTTATTAGCCAGTGGACTTAAATCCAGGTCACTTGTTGAAATTTCAAACACGCTTCAACACTTAAAATCCGGGAATATAGTACGTCCCTTATTTCTCTCATTACTTGCCGTGCGTCCAACGAATACTTTCTCTCATTACTTGCCGTGCATCCAACGAATACTTTCTCCCATTACTTGCCGTGCATCCAACGAATACTTTCTCTCATTACTTGCCGTGCATCCAACGAATACTTTCTCTCATTACTTGCCGTGCATCCAACGAATACTTTCTCTCATTACTTGCCGTGCGTCCAACGAATACTTTCTCTCGTTACTTGCCGTGCATCCAACGAATACTTTCTCTCCTTACTTGCCGTGCCTCCAACGAATACTGAAGTTTAACTGAACTTTATGACATTGAGTTTGCATTGTATTGAATATTTTTAGCAACTATTAATAGCAAAACACACAATCGTTTTCATATTATTTTTTCAGTTGAAACATAAGGGGTTTTAGTATGTTTTCAAGAGGCTTGTCTGTTTATTAAATGCTTCAATATACGAAGCTTAGCATGTTTGATTGAAGTAAAAAAAGGTTTTTATTCAATTTTCTATAAATGTGAGTTGATCTTATGGCTAGTTATTAGTCAGTTATTGATGTATAATGAACAGAAGAGTTCTGTATGGTGGTTGTAGTGCTTAGTGTGTTCGAAGATTTTGGAGCTCTTGTTGTACCAGTACAGTTTCGTCCATCCATACCAGGGTAATTGGTTTGTTAGGTTATTTTATAGTTGTTTATTTTATTAATAATTTTTCAACATATTTTCACTTCGCGTATCATAACCATTACAAAGACCCAAACCTTCGACAATTTAGTTTTAGCCTAAATTAGCCTTCCTAGCTTTCTGCTTGTTGTTCTCTACAAAGTAAACACGGAAGTTTTTACCAGAAGACTGTAATTGGGCAGACTGTTAAAGCCTTGGGGTATTAATTTGATTTCGTTCGCACTCTGTTTTTTTATTTGTTTATTTATTGTTTTTGAGGGAGTCGTTGTACTTAGTGTGTTAGAAGCTTTTACGAATTCTTGTTGTACAGTAAAGTTTCACATTAGTTAACATAATAAAGACAGATAGTTCAATTATTGAATCACTATATCGAAATATGTTGATTCTACATGTAGATTAATGGCAAAACACTCAAATATAACAAATAATACAAACTTCTAAGGCTAATGTTCACATAAAATAAAACTAATTTCTACAAGATATCTCGTGATTTCTAGTACCTTATAAGTAATGGACCAAAATACTGTTGTTACTGGTCTTTTCATGCTCTCACGAATTCATGATGAAACAAGGACTTTTCCCTAATTTCATTTTTTCCATTTTATTCTCTCATTACGTTAACGACATAATATTTCTTGGAAGAACTGTGGAACACATTTTCAAATGTTATTAAAGTCTGTCTCAGATGAATATCTACCCTTCAAAAGACATTTCAGAGTATAAAGAGTATAAAGGGCTCAAAAGGTCCTATGTAAAATACAATAATATAAACCGTGATGTTTCAAAAAAACATTTTAGTGCATAAACTTTGAGACAGACTTTAAAATACTTACAAACAAAATCTCAAAATTACATCTGCTGTTTTTCTTACATAAGTTTTCAGACTTTTATTAATTTTTCTTTAACACCATCTTCGTTCTCCTTATTAGGTACAGCATTATCTTCAGGCGAATTTTCCTCTTCCACGTTCGACTTTCCCCAGTGAAACCAAAACAATCTAGATTCGATAAACAATAAAACCTAAACTTGTCTTCAGACACCCACACCCAAAATTTTATTGAAAGACATAACCAATTTTCGAGAGGGTGATCAATGTAACAGCCTCAAAATGAATTATTCACTTATACCGAAGGTAAAAATTGTGGAAAGTCCTCTCTTGGAGGATAAAGAGGAGAAACCACAACTCATAACTATGTTCTCGTTTCCATTTAATTTACTATTGTTCATGAATTCTAAAGAAATATAACCGGTGTTACGCGTTTCATTAGATTTGCACCATTTTAGAGAATGTTTTGAAATCCTTAATATCTTAAAAACTGTAAGGACATAAATCCTGATTCTTTTACTTATATAAACGCAAAGGCTACCAGGAAGATTTCCCAAATCTAAAACACTAGTTTGAAAGTTACAAAATAAAACCAATTTTTGGAATAATTTTAAATTATTATATATCTTAGAACAAAAGCCTTTTTGTAAATTGATCAGGTAACGTGTAGTTGAAACAAAGCATGAAACAAATATGTCACTCACATTATCATAACCACCGGGATGAGGAGAAGTCCAGTCGGTATATAAAAGAACATATTCGCCATTCCGTTTTGATTTAACTCAGCATAGGAAAAGTTGAAAAGAAACGAAGCAATGAATAGAGCCGTGGTTTCTGCTATTGTTACTACGGAAAACATGGCACCTAGAAATATTGAAAGAAAATAATTTCAATAATGGGTGGAAATAATTAGATCACAAGATAAAAGAAAATGGTTGTGTGCAAACACATCTAATATCTTCATTATTCTAAAGATTCCGTAATTTCTGTGTAGGAAGACATATTATTTACCTGGCTACAAAGATTATAGCGCAACGGCTTCTATTTAAAAAGCATAAACTTTCGCGAACATAGCATTCGCAATTTTCCCGATTTTTGTCCCATTTTGCGAATGCTTCTCCAAAAAATCCAAAAGTTTTCTATTCGCTAATTCCTAAGCACTTTTTCTTTGTTTGAATTTTTGTCACTACTGACGCAGTCAATGACACCCCTGTATTTTTTTCTAGAGCTCTTAAGTATAGTGAAATTGGCTATTGATAATAAAATTTGAGGTTTTTCCTCATGGTTTTAATGTCGCGAAATGTTTTCATGGAAAAACGAAGATAAACGTTGGGCCGTATAAATAATTGTCCTTCGCAAAGGCTTGTGCCATAGATTTCGTGATTATTGTTCGCGACACGTTATGCCCGAGAAAGTTTATGGCTTTTAAGTAACATCAAGATCTGAGCATTGTGTACAGCACATAAAAATTCTCTACGCCATCTCGCCAGGGAAAGCTTAACTTATGCGACTTTGCTTCAGGAATGCATATGGTGCATAAAGGGAAAACGAGGTATATATGTCTTTTAAACACTTCTTAAAGCATGTAGTTTATATTCGGACATAAAAGACAAGCAAATATTAAAGTAAATACCTTGTTCGGTTGCATCTACGATTTCTGATAATGTGGAGCGAAATATAGGCACATAAAGTGCACTGAATGCACGTACTGCCAGTGCTATAAAAAGTTATAAATTACTCATGACATAACAAAGCCTGTATGCATGTAAGATATAATGTTAGAAATTTAATTTAAATATTCACCCATTCCTCATTTGGACAATTTTGTTTGTAGTAGTAACCGCATGACCGAGACTACAATTAAGGATATAGAGACGTCTTTTTTTCTCAAATTGTTTTTAAAAATTATTTTGAGATACTCGTTTTTCTTTTAAATAGCTTTCTCTAGAATATTTTGTTGTTCTACATTTTCGCCGGAAAGTGACTGAAAATGGGTACGAAAATGCCATCCTCACTTTGTGTACAAGTGATCACGCACGAACACAAAGAGCAATGATCATCTGTAAAGTTTTAGTTACAAAGATCATACTGAAACGTTAAAGAAGAACAAAATTGACAATGCAATAAATCTGAAGATATGAAATCAAAAGATCGCGCTGCAAATCCAAATAATCATCCTTAAAAGCTTTTTTCTCACAATAAAATTTTAAGGGTGTATATTTTAAGTATTAGTTCCTTTTTCGAAACTTTTCACGCTATGTAGCTGGATGAGAACTAGTTGGAAAGCTGCGACCCTAATCTACAAAATCATGTGACAGTTTTAATCAATATTTCGCATGATATTACCCACTGAACTTATGTTTTGGATGTAAAATTAAAGGTTAAAATCTTGTAAGCCATAAATAATATTTGAAAGCCTCTTTTAAAAAACTGTGACACAAATTAAAGAATGAGGAGTGCTGGTTATGATGATGTAAATTATAAAAGGATTTAACAAAAACTTTTTATAAAGGAACTCAATATATGTAAGAAAAGGTAACATTTTTTGGAGAAAAAAAACTTTTTTCAAATAGTTAGATAAGAAAGATTTCAATATTTGGAAACTGTCTAGTATATGTTTCACTAAAATGTCCGTGTGTACATGCGATTCGCAAATCTATGTTAATTTCTTAATTTTGTGTCATATGCTTTTAAAAACAGTTACAAAAGTTAACAGAAGCTGATTGGATAAAAAACAATAGAAAGCATTATGAAAACTGCTTGACAGAAAAAAATGGAATAGAAATTTTCCATAATAAAACTCTTCACATATGAAGTTGTTCTTTTCCCCTCAGTTCCCCAAAGAAAATGGTAATATTAAATAAAAATAAAAATTACCTGCATACGCCATGGATGTGGTTTTAGCTGATGCAAATATAATATATCCAATAATAGCACAAACTGGTGACATGAGTGCAACCAAATAACGAGGCAGAAATTTTAGCAGTACTTTCATCCCGATGAATGTACCAGCTGCAAGGACAACCTGTTCGGTTCCAAGGAATTTTCCTATTTCCAGTGGCGGCAAGCAAAATGGCCGATTCATTAGATAGAGCGTTATCATCATATACATGCCGTTAGTTAAACCACTAACCAGGGTCAGTATCACAATACAGAGAAAGAAAGCCCATCGCTTCGGTCGAGCTTTTGTACAAGTTCTCCATAGCATTTTCGGTTGCTGTTTGATCGCCAGGAGAAAACGTTTTAAGCCAGTCTTTTTCTGGTCCAAGATTCTCTCCATTTTGTCAGTTCTCTGATCTTCGTTTTCCCCTGTCTCTTTCATTTCAAAAACGGTACTGTCGTCCTTTTTGAGTGATTCCTTGATGACAAATACGATATATAAGGTAGAAGTGAAGTACAGAGAAGCAATAACGATTTGTGGTCCATGAAATCCATATGCCTGTATGAACGGCCCACTTGAATAGAAGCTTGCACATGAAGCAACAAAGCGAGTACATTCCAAAATACCTAGATGTTAATGATAACACTTTAAAGACTTCAATCAACGCCTACCTGCATATCTTGAAATCGAAAAAAAATTGCATATACACTTCCTAGGGAAGTTTGTTTGTTTGTTTTTTGTTTGTTTGTTTGTTTGTTCGCAAAACAGGTCTGTTTAGTTCTTTCTTGTTAAAAACGATGATGCCTATGCCTTTAAATGTTTTGTTTGTGGATTTTTAAATCATGGCGAATTTATTCCCTTTTTGGTCAGCGCGGAAAGCAGTTGATCTTTCATTAGCATTTGTACGTACGTAATTCCAACATTTTTTGTCCACGGTTGTAGGCTGACAAACCGTGGTTAATGTATTAATGGTAAACTACAAGTGATATAAAATAATTTAATTATTGTGAGTGCGGCCTAAAATACAGAAAACGCGCAATCCTAATTTGTGTTCCAAACTCTTATAAATTTCACCCACAAAAATATGACACTGTGATGGAGATTCTATTGAACTTTTCAGAGCAAATCCGAGAATAAAAGGCTTTTTATCATTTCATTTTGATAAAAATGATCCAAAAGAAAGAAAGAAACTTTACATTCCCACTTAAGATTGTTAGCTTTCCCTATCAACTCGTGTTGAAGACAATGACTTCATGTAACAGACTTTACAAATCTTTTGCATTTTTATGTAAAAATTTATTATATGTCAATGTATATGTGAATTTCTTTCAGGCTTTACTGTATATATACCAAATATGTGTTTCAAGGTGGTAAAAAAATTTCACTGGAAAAAAAATGGATTTCACATATTCTCAAAATCAAATTCTTGTGAAAGTAAAGAATACTTCTTGCCTCAATGTTTGTCAACATATGCATGGTTATATTTAATTTTTAAAAAATTATGAAGACTAATTATTTGCGAAATTAACGAAATTAAATTCATGCAATATTTTATTTTACTCAATTCACGAAATTAAATTTTCATGAAAACTGCAACCATGAATCAGAATATCGACCTGTAATGGTTCCAAAGAATGATTCATTATGACTGATTTTTGCAGGGCAAGATAATCGTTCCAGGAGTGAACTGCAACTAAGCCGAATATTCCTACGACACTTCCTTTTGAACTCAAATTTGTGAATTTTTGCCTATTAAACTTTTGGGAAATTATCAAAATATGGGATATTGCAGAATTTCTTTTTATATTAAAATCAATTTACGTTATTTTTTCAGATTAAAATGAAAACAAAATCACATTAATTCTTCCCACTAAAATTTCTAAACCTACTTGAGATTGTATAACATTTATATAATTTATTTTTTAGGTCCTTTGTTGGTGGCATCATCTCCTATCTGCTGCCAGAACTCCTCCTCAAAACTTGACCTAGTCAGAATTACCTGGACTTGTCCGAAATCTTTGAACTTGTCGGCCTTATCTGAACTTGACCAGATTTTTTACTTTCAGATATTTTCAAAAAATGATTTCCATTGCTCAACTTTGCATAGCTATTTCAGTTGTCTTCATATATTCTTCAGTTTTTACTTCGGCACATATTTTATTACATTGTACTAAACATTTTTTTATAACAGATTGAGTTCATAATACGAGATGAAAAATTGTAGTCAATACTCCAGTATAAGGATTTCAGGTTGAAAATAGACAGTTATAAAGGATATCAGATTCGGAACAAAATTCTTTGTTTGGCCCAAATTTTCTTTCTAAAATGTAGTTCTTGCCGCCGCAGGATAAAGGCTGTGAAATTTAGAAAATACACGCGGCAGGTTATCTGAAGTGTTCTAGTTTTCCTTCGTAATGTGTACTACCTTTCTGGTATGCCCAACCGCGCTGACCTTCAGGCCCCATGGCCTCTTGTTTATTTTTAGAAAGCATATTGATTTCGAAGATACGAATAATGGTTTCAAGAAGACATAATAATGATTGCCAATGAAAAAAGTGATCGAATTTTTGTGATAAACTGAGGACAGCAAAAACAAACTTTAGGTGTGTTTTATTATTATTTTTATGAAATTCACTTCTTTAAAGTAATTGAAAAAAACTTTGAATGTCGCACAATTGTTCTGTTTAATTCTTGAGTTGTTTTGATATCATTGAATAAAAATAAATGAAGAGAGAATAGGCTGTTACCTGAATTCAGGTGCACTTGGACCCTTTGTTTATGTTTTGGAAGACAAGCCAAAAACAGAAAAAAAATCTTTGAATTCGTGAAAAAGATGGTGTACATACATGTTGAAGACAAATTTAAACCCTTTTTTTACAAAAACTATAATATATACTTGCCCTGGCGCAGATACATTTTTTTTTTAAACTATCGAGTCTATGTTGTCTATGGTTGCACACCTTAAAACTATTTTCTCACAATTTTAGTTTTCTTTGATTTGCTTTTTGACTTAAGAAATAGGGTTAACATCCCAGAATACTTTTAAGAAATATTTATTGATTGGTCAAGCAAAAAATATTTGATGTTATTATGATATGGCGTGCTTGTTATAAACACTTGTTGAGAATTAATAGGGTGTCTGATGTATAAGTATTGCTTAATTTAGCTTTGAGGATTTGCTATCCCTTAATTCAATGACTCTGAAAGAGCAGTTGATTCAATTCTGTCTCAGGTGCTGTAACAGGTAAATTAAAGCTACAGAAAAGGTTGTCATATAAGATTTTTGACAACAAATATAAATTTAAGAATTAAAAAAGGCAGATCAGACAACTGTTAATCAAAAGTACTATTTCTCGGGCAAAAATTAAATTCTGAAAAACTTTCAGAAATTGTAACATCTCACAGTGGCAGAGGCACAGTTTTAGCGATGAAATCACTATTTTGAGTTGTTGTTACTTTTAACAATATGCGCGTGCATTAAATCAATTTCATAAGCAAATCGAATGTTTTTTGTTGGAAATACACATAATTTTGATAAAAGAAAATTCGAAAATCTATCTTTTCAGCAGTGTTTTGTTAACATTTATAATTCACACGTCCTTTAAAACGCTCAGTTTTCAATTTTCGCAGTTTGAAACAGACTTGAAAATAGCGTGGCTTATAAGCATAGACGCAAAATGACCGGCGTTAAATTTGGGTCAGCGTAATTTTATTATAGGTAGTCTAACCATTTCTTCTCAATACTCAACAAATAATATCGTTCTGAATAACGGTTTTACCTAATCGCATTGGCAGATTCTTCTTCTCGGTGACATCCGCAATGTAGGCATTAACAATCATAAGCATACCACTGTACGCCCCACTCATTCCATTTATTAATACGCCCACATAAAAAATATATACTGATAAATTCAAGTACATGCCGAGTAACATCAGACTTGAATCGATGCATGATCCAACACAGTTTATGGTAATGAAGATGCGCCGTCCAATTCTATCGGAGAGTGCGCCATAAAAGAAGCATGAAATTACTGTCGATAATGTCCAACAGAACATTAAGCCAATGTTAAAACGAGTCACTGAAGTTTGAACCTGGAATAGAAAGGCATTGATTCTCTGAAACTGTTCTGATATTGCAAATATAAGGTTAAGTACCTAAAAGAAACAAAACTATTCCATTGAGACTAGATTTTTTTCTTTCGCGACTTTTTTGTGTTTATCGAGCAATGGCGTTGCTTTAGACGTGCCTCAGAGAGATGTAGCTTGACAAGTTTCCGCCCTTTTTGGTTGTTCCTCAACCCTAGGGGTGCGGGGGTAGTAGGTCTGCAGTTAGGGCAGTCATGGCAGTGCTGGCAAACGAGTGAAGCTAGCAAGTACTAAACAAATGGACCCTTAGTGAAAAAGAAGAGAGAAGAATTGAAGAAACGTTTTTGTATTTGTTTTGTTTTTATTTCAACGATCTAATTCAAAAGCAAAAAAATGATACCGTAAAATCCAGGTTATATACCCGGGATTCTACATAAAGAAGAGAAAGGAATTGATTGTGTGGATATTTTAGCTTGGTTTAGATATCCAACCTGCTTTTTTAGCTTTTCCTAATTGCAATGTATATATTTTTAAGTGTGTGGTTTGTTTTGTTTTTGGAGCGCGTAGGAGTGAGACCACTAAATACCTTTCCTTTTTCCTTTTTCCTTTTATTGCGTCTACCTGTTCTTTGATGGTTCTCTTAGTCATTGCTGCATTTATATCATATTTCTCTAAAGTTATCCCTGATTGTTGTTTGTTGTTTGTTTTATTTTGTCTGTGGGAGGGGAGTGAATGTGTAATGTATGATTTCTTTCCCCGTTATTATTGTGCTGCATCTGTGCATTTTAGGGGAGCCTACTGATTATTGTGACTGGCTTTACGTGTGACGTTTATTAATCCCCAGTTTGAATTTATTTATTTAGTGCTATTTTACATTCTGAAATTATTTTTTCAGTTTGTGACGATCATGTACTTGCTTCTGTTCTATACGATTTCTTTCTTATTAGATTAGAAGATTTAGTATAAATAAAAATTATGACAAAGAAGAATAAAGTGCCCATCGTGGCTTTACATCATGGTACAAGCTATTGGGAGATTATTTGATGAATTCATAGAAAACTGCATAGATAACTGCCATTGTATCCTGAACAGGTATAATCTTTTTACGATTCACATTTTAAAGCACATTTTATCTAGGAATAAACAGGAAGATGAACCAGAAGCGAATAAAAGAAGATGAAACAGAATACATGGCACCTAAAATGACTCTGTGTTCATTTTTCTTCAAGTCTTTTTGGTCACAAGAAAAACGTAGCTCATTCATTATGCCGTTATGTAACGATACTTCAACTTCACCCAAAACCTTTGTTTTCTTCTTCTTTTTTTCGGTTTCCATTTTTATTCTGATATGACGGCAATTCCAAGTGAGAAAACAAAAATTCCTTAATGTTCATTTTCATCCTATGGTCTGCCATGTTGAACTGAAAGAATTCATTCTGCTCTTTTATGGATGATTACCACTTAGAAAATAAACATGATACATACATTCATTTAAAATGTTCTTTTTCGAATTGTGAATTTCTTGCGGGGTTGCTTACCAATTTCCTGCAATTTTCAATCTCTCACTATTTTCGTTGCCTGATATGCCTGATATCCAGTTTTTTCTCTATGATTACCAACTCAACACTATTTTACAAATGTTACCCCTGAAATTAGTATTATAAATAAGCATATTTCTATATAGTTAAATGTTAAATATACAGTATATATTTATGTTAATATATCAACTAGTTTATACAGCTAATTTCTGATAACTGAATGGCTGTTAGGTCTAGTTAGTCTAATAAATTTCAACCATGAACGCAGACTCAAGTTCACTTTGGAGAAAAAACACAGAACACTAGAATATCAAAGTAGATACCGTAAAAAACACGCGCTTTAATAGTCCCTAAGGAAACTCTAGAGATTATATTTCTTTTCTTTTCTTTTCTTTACTTTATTTTTGATATAGCTTGCTGTAAGAAAATCAAGAAATGCTTTAAATTTTCTAGTGTGAACCCGCCATAAATTTTTTTATTGGATTTCCGCGCTAAGTCAGAAATACATTGCAATGCTGTGCGTTCTTTTTCTTCTCCAACAAACTTTACTTGGCAACAGTAAATAGCAACAAGAATGGTTTACGCCAGCTGCGCTTAGCGGAGACAAGTCTGTCTGAGAATCACAGTTCATATAGCCACCGATGGTGACACCCTTCAAAATATCGGTGTCCTTTCTTGTCTGTTAAACTACGCCTTCCCATCACTTCTCTATCTATAATTGGTTCGCTCAAGAAAACCGGTTTTAAAAATGGCGTCAAAATACCGTTTTCTGGATAACGTTTCTGAAACCTTTCTAAACGTGGCCATATGAAGAAGCCAGAAACTTTACTTTGAAAAATCAAAATGCTTCGATTATTTTACAAGTATTAATACATATTTTAATGCGTTATGAAAGTAAGTTTTTTGTGTATACTTTGTGATGATGTAGGATGGAAATAGATACTTTTGCTTTGTTTTTAGAGTTCTCTGTGAATATTCAACTGAGGGCGTAGCGCAGGTGCACTGCTAGCAGCTTAGCTATAAGTTAGCTATTATTAAAAATTGTTTGATTTGCTGTGTTTATTTAGCGAAAAGTACAAGTAAATTGATAATGGTTATTTTACTATAGAATTCAATATAAAGCAAAAAAATATCATTAGCTGTGATTAATCCAAGTTATAGTTGACCAAATGTTCAGTTTGCTAACTCTTGATTTGGTCCGCAAAGTTTACCTTTGCTCAATGATCGTGTTGAAGCAGAAGTGGCGTCCAAAGACTAAGACTATTTAACCTTGTTCTATGTTAAAATGACTAAAAATTTGTATTATTATTTCAATATAGCCAATTTGTTATGAAAAATGAAGTTTTTGTTGTTTATAAAGCTCTTTTTATTCTCTTATCTCTGTGTTCATTTCTCCTCGCAATTCGGTGAGGCACCATAATTCTTAAGATACCACGATTCATGCCGTAGCTCCTTTGAAAACAATAATGGATAGCAACAAAGCAAATCGGTTAATAAACATGGATTTATTTTTGTTTTTTTTTAATTTTTATGTGCAATAATGATTCAATTTTTTTATGTGGATGCCTGATCGTGTTCTTGCATAGCATTATATGTTCCAAAAATATTTTCGTTGTTCAAACTGCTGTGTATAAAGATGCAATAAAAAGGATGCTGTTCTGCGTAATGATGATGGTTATGCATTCTAATATTTGAACATTATATATCTTAATTAGTGGAGGAGAATTTGTTTTTCATTTTTGTATATATATAATACACCTATCGAAATCTATGAAAATATGTGCTCCTTCACAGTGTTTAAATACAAACAAGCATGTTTATTGAAGGTTTTCACTGTGAAAATGCATTTGTTTTTAAAAAACTGTTTTGATGTGCAATTTCCATTCGACTTACTTTGTGATTAAATTAACTTCCTAAAAAGACTTTCTTATTTCATTTCTATAACTTAATTCTAAAGAAGTCTGTTTTCGTCCGGTTAAAGCTGTTCTTAAACTCTACGACCTCTACGACAAAGGTGTATTAATTCTTTCCGATAAGGTGTATTAATTCCACTTTAAGGATAAAGAAATTGGAGAGTGGAGATTTAATTAAGCGCCTCATTATAACATGGACCGCGACGCTTATTAAAAATGTTTTCACTTATTCTAAAGTTGTGTCAAAAGCCAGGCTAATCCAATATTTTATGTAAAGTGGTGCTATATTTAAGCCTGTGATCGTTTTAACACAAATCATCATGGAGATGCTTACACAACATTTCTTATAAACTTATCATGTGCTGACAATATCCCCTAATTAAGTCAACCATGTCCGTGGTTCTACTTCATGTTGTGTTTGTATTTCACATATTCAACAATAGCGGAAATCCATGTGCCCACTTTGGCAAATTTTAAATTTTAAATTTTGTTTACATTAAAATTTGATGAAAATTAGATGAAAGTTATCTCTAGATCAATTTCCCCTGGAAAATTGCTCCCCGAAAAAAAATTCGTTTTCCCGGAAGGAACGATTTACTTGATGTTAAGGCATTCAAAAAAACCCGAAAGGTATTGATTTTGCCGGAATTTTCCCATAGGCTCATGTCAAAATTCATTATTTGCAAACAGAATTATACACTATGACAAACAATAATCAGCTATACCTCGTTTTGAATTTGTTGCTGGGTGGTATTTTTGATGGACAATCCACAAGATGATGAGTCATTAGTATATTCGTAAGTAAGATATTTATCTTCGCTGAACTTTTTGTAAACGTATTGTTGTATAACAGGCATTTGCAACATTGAAGCGATTCCAAACATCATTATTAACGGCTCCAATGAGTATCTTATCGTTTTCACGACTGTTGTCAATACCATATTGATGAAAGGTCAGTCCCTAAAAGTGAACTAAAAGTAAAGCAACCACTTTTTATCTCGTCAATTATTGCAGCAACTTCGTACTGACTTCGTGAGTAGTTGACCTTTTCATACATACATTATATATCAAAGGACGTACAGTGTATTTATATTTATTTGCGAGGAGTTATCTTGTTAATTTAAGCTTCTTTGTATTTAAATCAACTATTGCCGATACCAGGCACGTAGTAATATTCGGCTTAGTTTCAGTTCACTCCTGGAACTTGCCCTGCAAAAATGAGTCACAATGAATCATTCTTTGGAACCATTACAGGTCAATAGTCTGATCCATCGTGCAAATTTAATTTCGCGAATTGAGATAAATAAACTTTTCCCAGGAATTTAATTTCGTTAATTTCGCAAATAATTAGTCATATTTTTTTAAAATTAAATATTACCTTGCATATAATGCCTGAAAGAAATTGACGCATCTGTGAAGGAATGAATTTTTACATTAAAATGCAAAAGATTTGTAAAGTCTGTAACATGAAGCCATTGTCTTCAACACGATTTGATAAAGAAAGCTAACAATCTTAAATGGAAATGTAAAGTTTCTTTCTTTCTTTTGGATCATTTTTATCAAAATAAAATGATAAAAAGTCTTTTATTCTCGGATTTGCTCTGACAAATAGAGACTCCATCACAGTGTCATATTTTTGTCGGTGAAATTTATAAGAGTGTATTTGGAAAAAATAGAATTTTTAGTGCATAAACGAATCGGTTAATACACCGATATAGTCAAAACAACAAGAACCTTCAAAAAAAAAAGAAAAAAGATTGGCGGCTTCACGAGAAAGAGATTACCCAATATCAAGTTTCATATCAATATCAATAATTTTCTTTGATTTATTTGACTGTAAATCTTAGTCCAAATTGTGTATAAGGGTGCTGCTGTTTACGATGAATTTTTGTCGTACCCCAACAACCATAATTATCTACTATGTAAATTTTAATTCATGTTTTTTTTGTTTTTAAAATAAAATTAGGAAAGTCTACAGTTAACACGTAAGACAGGACACCACCCAACAAATTTTAAAATTTCAGAAACTGCCACCACAATCCAGGGCACCGTCTCTCTCTACTCCATCTTATGTGTGTGGTATGGGTGTGAAGTGAATTTATATAGCTAAGAGAAGGCTATTTTCTAACCTTGATTTTCTAACCTTGAGTGCTGTACTGTGTCATTTTCTGAAACACAAATTAGGATTGCACGTTTTCTGTATTTTAGGCCGCACTCACCATAATTAAATTACTATATATAAGTTGTAATCTACCATTCATACATTAATCACGGTTTGTGAACAGCCTCTATGCCAATGTTTTGCGGAATCAGCGTACAACTGTGAGCAAAAAATCTTGGAATTACGTACGGACGGGCGTACAAACGCTAATGAAAGATCAGCTGCTTTCTGCGCTGACCAAAAAGACAAAATCGGTCAGATATCATAGTAAAAGATAACTCAAATTGAATCGGTCGATAACACGTTATATCACGAATTATTAAACTTACTGATGCAGATCACTGCAAAGAACTACTAAAAGATATTACTACACACTTTAGTGAAGGAGACAACAGATATCAAGAGAAAAAGTATTAGCAAGAAGTTTCCAAGGTTATATGAATAACAGACTAATCACATTTCTTATTCGATGAAGCGTCAGGATCTTCTATTTATTTATTATTGGTTTTGATGCTCATTTGTAAGCATTTTATTCGTGATAGCTAAACCCGTAGGTTCACCAAGGTCAAGAAGTGATGATAGAATGAAAGGTATAAAAACTTCCAAAGATTTCAACATTGATATCCGATGTCCAAACATTTAGATAAGCACGCGATTGAAATGAACATATAGGTACAAAAAACACGTGATTTAAGATGGATATATTGGATATATATATATATATGGAACCATTTGTTTCCGCAAAACAATTGAATTTTTTAATGATCCTTGATAGGAATTAGTCTTGTAAATATAGACGCGTATATAGCGTTGTATATGCTTTTTGTATTGATTATTACACTTGTATCTGATCTGATTCAGATTCAAAATTAACTTCTTTTACTGTAAACTCGTGTATAAGATAATGCACAAAAAAGAATAAGTAAAAAAGTCAAATTTAGTTCCAGTACCCTGTCTCTGTAAAATTAAGTGATGGAATATCGCGGAATAATGTTTTGCGATTGATGGAAAAGGGCAAAATTCGCAGGAAATTAATATGGCGATTTTCCGGAAAAAAAGCGATCCGCGAAATTTTCTTCCGTCAAAAGTTTCTGACAATAAAGTAGTCTTTAATCAGTTTCAAAATAAACTTTTGCAATAGGAGAGTTCAAGATTTTTTGCAATAGGAGAGTTCAAGATTTTTTGCAATAGGAGAGTTCAAGGTAGATTGAAATCGACTAGCAAAGGAAAAAAACTCTTTGATAGGTAGAAATTATGTGGTTTACTGTTGTTCCTTGAAAATGCTGATAAATATAATATTTTCATTTGCATTATTTCTTTTTATGTTCAACGAAAAAAGTTACGAGACGTGAATGTATTGATGTCCTGAAACTTGATCCATTGAGAGTAAGAAGTTGCAGAAATGATCCAAATATTGTCCAAAAAATTTTGCAAAAATTTTTAAAAAATCTATCCGTTATTGCAAAACATAACGCCATTACAACGTGATTAACACGTCAGTATAACGTCTTTTCTGACGTTATCAGCATGTAGTTTAGACGTCATTAAATGACGTCGTCGAACATTACAAATATGACAATACGTTATTATGACATGATTTTACGTCATGTGCCCGCTGGGATATAACAGGGAGACTGAAAAACGCGAAAAACTGTTAAATTTATCCAATTTATCAAGTTCAATCGCGAGTGTAGCGATGGGATGAAAACTACTAAATCGGCAATGACGTTATAAATGATAGCGTCATTAGATGGCAGAAATTCAACATGTGGATAGTCTCTCCACCATATTAATTTAGCATCTCATGTAATGTCATCTCTGAAGTCACGAATTCACAAATTCACAAATTCACAACCATTCACAATTCTAAGGCAACGCATTTGAGTACGGTTTATGGGATGTTCCGCTGTTTTGCTGCAAAACAACCAACTTGGAGAGCAAAAGTGAGATAATATGTAAGTGTTACTCAGAATTTGCGCTTGATTATCATTCATGAAACTCTTAATACGGTAAAGACAACTTATCTTTCTGTTAGCTGCAGTGCATATATTGCTGATATGTTGATCGAAGTTTAACTTGTTGTCAATTCAGATCCCAAGCAGCTTCACCCATCGCTCGGTTTCAGGAGTTTGCCTGCAATTTTAAGTTCACAACTCGTCTGGTCAGACACGCCGAGAAACATACCCTGAAATTTATCCGGATTAGCAACAAGTTCGTTACAACGAAACCAACAGTGTGTAACATAGAAAGATCAATCAACACCATGACCACTTTCCCAGAGACGTCGAGGGATTTTTGCCACTTTTGCAACAACTTGAACAAAGTGTGGTGTGTGCCTTGCTTTGATTGAAAAGCACAGAGTATACTAGAAAGCCAGGACTTTTGAAAGCGTTGGCAGAATGCTGATTAGAACGACTGTAAAGAGCTTTTTCATTGGCAAAGTTACACAATTCAGTTTTCTCAATGAAAAATACTAGATTGTTTATAAAAATGTTGAACAATAATGGGCTTCAGATGATGAAATGAAAGCAGATCGCCTGATATTATAAAGATCTATTATGATGAAAGAAAAATGGTTTAGACTAAGCATAAACTACTGCAGAAATATGTTTTATTGCTGTCTGGTTCTGTCTGATGCGAAGCCAAGTTATTGAGAGAAGTCAGTATTTACATCCACAGAGATTTTATGAATGACACGTAAAATAACTTGCAAAATAAATAACCAAGTTGCTCTAAATCCTTATGTCAAATTTACGGTACACTCTTTTTTATATAAGAACACACTTTATAAGAACAGGAAATCATGAGAAATCTTGTTCAGAATTTAGATGATTAAGAACAGGTTAAGAACATTAGGTTTCAAATCGTGCAATAAAATAGTTGTACGAGCTGATCTTCTCACGCTCCTGTACCGTACTGTACTGCTTTATACTGTTTTATTCTACTTCCAATCTGAAAATCAACTTGTGTATTACCAGATACAAAGCCATTTACTTTCTCATTGATACTAATTTTTTTAATCTAAAGAAAATGGAAATATTATCACATAAAAAAAACACACTTAAACAGAACTAGCATAAGATATCAACTTCCAAACATCAACTTTCCGTAAATTTCTTTCGTTTCTATTCTATTCTTCTTCTTTTAAAAATTTTTTAAAAAATCACCGTTTCTTTCTTCATCGACTTTTACTGAAAAAGTGTACGTTGATAGAAGAAAATTTGATGAATGTTCGAAAACGCGACGAATTGGTCCCGTGGGTATTCTTTCAATATATTTTCCCACAAAAATCGAATTAAGCTGTCTTTAGCATAGTTAAACTTTAGCATAATCGAATTGACTACCATAAGTGAGTCATTTTTTCTGAAAAATATGTAATGACTACCTTTTCACTACCTTTAGGAAATGACTACCTTATGTGAGTCAAAATGACAACCTTTTGACTACCATGGACCAACTGACCAACTAGAACCACTTGAAGTGACATTACCAATTAATCCGGATTCTGTAAGTCCACAGTTGCACAACTTCCAAATTTCAGATCAAAGGCAAATGGAACATCGTCAGAACTTAATAGACTTAAAAATGACTAAATCTCTGGATCCATCTACATGAACCCTGTAACTGAAGCTACTGGCCTTGATGAAAGACAATGTAGTGATTGACTAGTCTTCGCTGAAAGCCTTAGTTTCGATGCAGAGTGAGTCGTTTCCCCGGAGCGTGAAGCTAACCGAAGCGAGCCAGTGGGGCCTTGGGTGAATAAGAAGTGGGCGATTGAAGTGGGTAATTTAAAAAAAATCGGGGATTTTGTCCCCAGCCTCAAAAAAAATTTGCATCTTCGTCAAAATTCTTTCGCATAGAATCGACTTTAATTCGCGAAATAAAAACGCTTTATCTGGCTGTTGCAAGCTGAGAAAATAACGTAGTCAGACGGGAGTTTCACGTTCAATACCTTATCTTTTGCAGAGCCCTCAGTGATAGCAGAGCTTCTTAGCACTCGCGAGGCTAGCGTGGGTATAAAACCTTTTTCCGTAACATGGTTTAGAGAGAGAACAAGAGCCGAGAGGCACGAACACGGTTACAATAGCCAGTCTGTGCCATTGCATAATTTATGTGCACTTAAAGTTTTGTCTGCCAAAAATACCAAATATTGACACGTGTATGAAACAAAAGAAACTAACAAACCAATGAGAATTAAGAAAAAAGAAAAAAACTGTTTTGTTTATCTATACATTGTTCTCCACATGGACATGCACAAAGTTAACTTTAAGGGCCGATTTTCACTAGAGAGAAACCATAATATAGTCATTGTTATTGTTGTTTATTTCATCCGAAAACGGGTGTGGTAGTTTGCTTTGTTTTTTAGTTTTTTTGATCAAATTGATTGATACGGTACAATCTTATTTTGAACTATCAATTATAAATACTATAACCATTTCTCTTTAAGTGTAGATGGGCGAAATTCCCGTTTCGCGCAGGAGTTGTCGGAGAACGCCTATTTTAAACACGGATTTCCACTGCATTGCAACTGTGAATAAGCAGGTTTCCTTACACGGAGACGAACACAATGCTTCGTTTTGGAAGTAGCATGGTTTTGAAAACGATAAGGGAACGAAAAAAATGAACTCTCGTTGGGTCTTTTTTAGCCGACATTTTATGAATAACAATTTGACTGACCATAAATTTGGTTCGGTCTTCGTAGTATTTTCCATAATATCATTTGAGACATCGAATATCGTTATTTCGATATTTTTCCGGGGTAGGAAATTTGTTTGATATAGATTTTTTGTTTTAAAAGTGGTCATGATCGAAAATCAGGCAAACAAAGAATGAGGTTGTAAAGGAGAAAATTAATTTAACTTCGGAGTTTTGTTAAATTGCAAAATAGGCATCATTTATTTAATACATAAATGATTAATTCCGACCCTTACACTTTTATGTAACAAGACAATATAATGACGTTTGTTAAATATTAGATATATGCAGATGCCACAGTGTGTACGTACTAAAAATACGTGACTCGATGAGATCAATTTCAGTTCATATCTGAAGTACAAAATTGCCTTTCAAACAAAATATTCACTATAAAAATGGCTAAAAAATAAAGATGTAGAATGTGTTAACGCTGACTTCAATTGTTTTGCGGGCAAAAACAGCAAATCCAGGATATAATTCATAATTTACGTAAAGTTTTTCCAAAACAGATGAAGGAGCTAGGGCTTCGACGGTTGATACAGTTACTGTACTCGAAAAGTTATATACATGAATGATTTTAAACATGTGAATGTGGTTGTAATGAACATCAAGATAGATAAATAGCCTAGTTTTCGAACAACTGCAGGTTCCGTAGTCCAAGCGGAATGCTTACTATGAGCAGGTACAGATACGCCTATGCTGAGTTAACTTTCACCACAGCATAAGTAATGCAATTTTTTTATAACCAATGAAAGCTGATAGCTCTTTGCGAGGTGAAACCGTAGCTGCATCCAACATATCATACAACTACTGTAGGCTCTTTTCTAGTTTAAGCGAAATGTTCGTATAATTTCATTTTGCATAGATAATACCCATATATAAATATAACAATAAAATTACAACTCACAAAATCTAAGGACTATGAATAAAATATTCAAAAAATTTGATTGAATGAAACACTTCCGGTGTAACGGTGAATTAGGACTCCTGAAAATTGGGACTCGAGAGTCTTAATTCACTAGTGAATTAGGATTGGCTTGGTGAATTAGGACTTGACAAACTTTTAAAATTTTTGCAAGTCTTATTTCACTGGTGAATTAAGACTCCATAATCATAATTTGAATAAAAGTCTTATTTCACTGGTTAATTACGACTCCATGTCACATAGAAACCATCCCAAAACATAATTCGAATGAAAGTTGCATTTAAGTAATACTTCGGAAAGAAACCGTCCGAATTAGAATTTCGAATGTTTTTCAAGATTCAAATGTATGAAATAGATTACTTATTGAGAGTGTTGAGTTTTTATGTGTTCGTCATTGCTAGTAAGCCGTTATTTAACGTTGCAATTAAAAAATGGAAGAAAAAAAGGAACGGAATCATTTTCGTTTAGAAGATATTCAAATATTCGTACGTTCTTAAGAATATCCGTATTCCATCAAAGATTGGGGCCTGAAGACAAATTTCAGACGAGCGAGCAAAAACTTTTCTATTGAAAATGGACAGTTCCTTTATAAAAAAACCCGAGTTGTCATTATGGAAAAAAGTCGCCATATTGAAGTTATTAAAGATATACATGTTAGTAAAGATATACCAACACCTGTTGGTGAAAGTTGTCACTCAAAAAGTATGGCCTCACAGTATGGAAGAGGGTCGACTTATGATTAAGTTGCAGCACGATTCTTTTGGTACACTGTGTACAGCGATGTCGCCGAGTTTGTGAAAAAATGTGATATGTGCCAGAAGCAGGTGATGTAACGTTGAAACGAAGACTGAGCTGCATAGTAGTCCCGTCGAACCGATAGTCATGAAGCAAATTGGTGTTGATCTGTGCAACCTGCCAGAGGTTGATGGATATTGTCATCTGGTTGTATGCATTGACTACTTTTCAAAGTGGTCAGACGCGGCGCCAATAAAAGATAAATCAGCTGGTACGGTAGCTCAATTGATTTGAGTTGATTTGTAGGCACGGCTGTTTCTCTATCCAGTAAATGACCAGGGAAGAGAATTTGTCAACTGTGTATCTGATGAACTTCATCGCCTAACTGGTGTCAAACAACGGGTAACCAGCGCCTATCATCCACAGTCGAGTGGGCTAGTAGAAAGACAAAATGGAACTATAAAGAACTCTTTGATTAAGGTATTAGGTGATAACCCGTTGCAGTGGCCATACATGATTGAAGATGTGTTGTTCGCCCATCGTGTGAGCAAACATTCATCTACAAAGTATTCTTCCTTTAAGCTGCTATATAACCGAGAGCCAGTTCTTCCGATTGATGTTAAGTACCAGTTGTCAGCCACTGATTACGATCCCAATGAATCGTTTGATAGTGAAATGTTTGAGGCCGTCCTTGCATCTGCAATCAATATGAGAACAGGGATCCATAACGACGCAGGGGAGAACATCAAAATGGCACAGAAGAAGCAGAAAAAGGATTATGATCGTCATCACCTCACTTCTGCTGACGTTATTAAAGTAGGCGATGTGGTATTATTACGGAATAATAAACGTAATGACAGAAAAGGGGGGAAATTTTCCTTTAAATGGCTGGGACCGTACACTATTTCTGAGATAACCGAAAAGGGTGCGCTTACTATTAAGAATCGTGAAGGAAAAGTGTTGAAGAAGAAATATAACATGACACAATTAAAACTTTATATGGTTGAAAATGACGAAAACATCGAAACAGAGGGTGTGGAAGTCGAAGACATTCATAACAATGTTGATGGAGAAATTGATGAGAAGCCGCCACTAAACTGTTGGGATAAATTACCCGACGAAATCGTAGAGAAAATTCTTCTTGATGCCATAAGAAAAAGGAAGACAGCTGTTTCCTCACATATATATTAAACACGATGAATATATTCAAAGATTTTATCCTATAATTATAAATTTAAAGTAAGTGTCCGTAAGTTGATAAAGATACATGGTGATAGCATCGGACTTGTATCGCACGATATTATCGGAGAGAAAATATGGAGATCAGCTTGGCTGAACCTCCTTCCTCAGAAGTATTCGTGATACATCGTTCACCGAATTGTCTGGAAGAGCAAACAGCCACCTCAGTCCATAACAATCCTCGACAATGATGACATATCCCCTGACATAACAGAGGATTTTTGGGTACAAAATAATATGTATAATTTGAAGAAAGAAGCAGTCCTTACTTCAGAAAACGCATGGCTTAACGACACCACCATGGACGCAGCACAAAAGTTAATATGCAAAACGCTGGGAAAAGAAGACGAGTATTCGTCGGTACCTAATTGGCAAAGGAGAGCTCGAGTTCAATTTACAGCAGTGAACAAGGAGCACATCCAGTTGCTGCACGATGGTGCACGATGGTTATTGTTTTGTTCTAACGGTAAAGTACAAATATGTGACAGCCTGAAGAAAACCTTAAATCGAGTAACACAAAAGTCTGTTAATGAACTCTACCAATGTTGTAAAGACTAAAGTGGAAAGATCGGAATCTTGTTTTTACCCGTGTGTAAGCAACCTGACGGCTACAACTGTGGTCCTTTTGAATTGCCCCTTTGCAGCAGAAATATTGGACGGAAAGTCACCAACTGATGCGCATTTTAATGTAAAGAGGATGAGAGAGCATCTAGTTAATTGTTTGGAAACCCAAAACCTTGCACCGTTTCCGAAGGAATAAATGGAGAACATTTACAATACCGTTTATATTTCATTGACTTTATGGACAAAAAACTACATTTTTTTTTATTTTTATATTTTGTTCTGTGATTTACTCCAACATCCAGGAGGCTAAGAATCTTAATGATTTAATAATTTAATTGCGGGTTTAAATGACATAGCAAGGTTGCCACTTTAACAAAAACTGCAAGTGCATGCATAAACTAAGTAAGAACTGGCCGTATCAAAGTATTACTTCACGTTTCATAGCTTTTTTTGATTTTCAGCCTCAAAGATGCTTTTATTGATGCTGAGTGTTTACTATAGGTTAGCCTTTTTTCAAGGAGAACTCCTGAAAATCTTTTCGTTTCTTTCAGGTTTTTTGAATGACTTTAAAGTGGTTCATAGAAATTGTAGATAGTCAGCCTCAGTTGCTTGCCATGCCACGAATTTCAAACTGCTAGTTGCTTAGCAGGTGGCTAAATTTTTTTGACCACATCTCAGCCACATCTCAAAACCCTTAGCAACTGAACTGTATTGCTAAATTTTCTAGCTGACTTACTCAGTGTTCTAAAGACCTGTTTTCTATTTTAACTTTAGTACCTTTTTGGTAACAAGGACTTGTGACTAAAAGTTTTTACAGCCTAAAATGAATACCGACATTTTGCTTACCACGATTTTTGCTGGACTTCTTTCCTCAACAAGAGGGTTGGTTTTTGTGCGAATATGCTGTCATCATTTATTACTGTAAAAGAAGAAACTTTCGCGGAAGAAAATTTCGCGAATTCGCGAATTTTTGGCCGATTGGCGAAAGTTTGACTCCACAAAATTTTCATCTCGCAAAATACCTTACGGTAAAGAAATGTCAGTATAAACTTTCATCGGCAAAAACTTTTCGTCGGCAAAAACTTTCGTTACCGGCCCTAAAATTCGTCACTTTTTACCGACGAAATATTTTAACCGACGAAAGTTTTGACCAATTTTGAGATTTTATATGCATGCAATATTCCTGTATTGCAGAAATTCTGTACATGAAACTAGCCCTGGGAGAACTTAGATCGGTCTAGATGGCATTATCTGACTATTGGGCTCTGTGGAAGCGTCTACGTTGCGGAATAATTTTGTTGTTGAGGATAATTGCTTCTGTTCTCTTCCAGTTCCAGTTCCTTGTTAGCACTCCTTTCCTAAAATTTTTTCGAAATTTGACCTTACCACAATGTGACTTCAGCATTCCGTGTTTCATGAAAAAATCTGGGAAATGGTCAATACTTTCGTCGGCAAAAACTTTTCGTCGGCAAAAACTTTCGTCACCTGTCCAAAATTTCGTCACTTTTTGCCGCGGAAGTAGGCCATTCGCGAAAATAATTTCCTAAATTTTGCGAATTTGTCTCCTCGCAAAGCTTTCTTATGCGAAAATTACTTTTAGGCTACTGACCTCATATTTACGAGGTTAATCATTTTTGCGTCGATTTTTTTTTTACAGATACACGTTTTTTTAATAAGGAACCCTAATTTTGATCAGGCAGTTCCTTATCTTCAGTTGTCATTAGCTTAAAATTTGTATGCTTAAATGTATAAATGTCATTAAAACATGAAGATAGTGAGAACCGCATGGTAAGCTATAGAAAAGATCTCAAATGTGAAAATGGACAAACTGGAACTGGAAAAGGTGAAAGGAAATAAGATAAAATGTATAGAGACGAGTTGAAATAAAATAAAACTGAAAATCAAATCAAATTATATAAAATATGTCATGAAAACAGATTGAATTTCAAATCTTCCCCAAGATGGAACACATCACTGAAACACTGAGAGTGGAATACGGAAAGTGCCATCACTGATGCATTTACTGATGCCATCGCCATACTGTACGGTGGTATCACAGGTGAAAAACTATGAGAATAATGCCTGAAATTGAAAGATAATCTAACCGTTCAGATTAACTGAAATAATTTATAACAAGAGACAGAAATTTCTTCGAATTAATTTCTGGTCGAGTATCCAGAGGAAGGCCGTTATAAATCTTCTCTCCCGAGAACTTTACATTTTTTTTACCATAATTCGTCTTGAACAGAGGGATTTGGATCATATGCTGGTTGTTACAAGTGACTTTTCCATGGTTAAGCAGATGAAAATAATTCATAAAATTTTCCACGGTGTTTCCATCAAAACATTTTCTCATGAATTTGCAGGCTCGAATCCTCTGCATACTGTTAATGCTAGGAAGCTTTTTCTGCGAATTTCGACCATAAACAATCTTCCGGGCGCAATTTTCGAAGTTGGAACAAGTATGTTCTTGAGTTTTCGATACATCGAACAGCAAAATGTGACAGTAATTAAAAATAGGGAGTATCTTTTTACGGTAAATTGTTTCCGCAGTTGACTGGTCCAACTGATATCTGATATTTGATAGAAGTTTTAGTCGGCTAGAAGCATTTTTATAACTCTTTTCGAAATGACTATTCAAATTGTGCTATCAATTTCGATTCCCAAGTACTTGTAGGATGAAGTGCTATTGACTGTAGAATGTCTGAAAGTAACAGAATAGAAAAGAAGAGAATTACTTATTCTAGGAAGAGGCTTTTACAAGTAAACCTATGGTACCAGGGTCAAATTTCGTGGTTTATTTGTAGATAACGTGTGCGTCTTGATGATGTATTGTTGTTTAAATCGCAATCTGGATCGAACATAATTGGATTTTCCTTTTTTCAGATGCGGTCAAGATGGTTTTTAAACGTGTTGGTCGTAGGCGCTTCATCAATATCGCTGGAGAGATAGTTCTACTGATTTACGACTCAAGCTGTGAGTGAATACTCCCGGACGTCTTTCTTAAACATTACTTTCTTCGTCAGGTAATCATGTCCACGTAGATCATATCCCTTTTCTTAGCCGGATTGAAACTCAATAAAATCGTGAAAGACACTTTGATCATACAGTCGGTGGGCACATTTGAAGACTTTCATTGGTTTGAAGACTATCATGTCTCCCCGGTAGCGCCTATACTCCAGCGTGGGTAAGTCGAGTTTTTCTAGTCTTTCCTTGTACGAAACGTTTGCCAGTCCAGGAACACACTCTGAAGATTGCTTCTGTACATTTTCCATCGTAGCAGCCAGTCTTTTCTGATGGGGTTCCAAACACTAGCTCCATCTTCCAAATGAGGTCTAACTATGCTAGTAAACAGTCTTTTGAAAGTCTCTTTATCCAGGTGGACAAAGGTTTGTCTTATCATCCCAAAAAGTGAATAAGCCTTGTTGATTTTCTTAGTGACATGATTCGAAGGTTATTACATTGTTGAAACAAATGCCTAGGTCACTCACTTCAGTTGCTGTTTTTAGATCAATTCCATCAAGTTGGTATCGAAAAACTTCCTCCTTAACCTTCTGACGTTTTGATTTCAGTCTCATTACCTCGCACTTTTCAGGGTGAAATCTAAGAAGAGATTGCTGTGCCCACTTGTGTAAGCAATCAATGTCGCTTTGAAGCTTGACCAAATCTTCGTGGGCCTTGATTTTTCTGAACAGTTTTAGGTCATCTGCATACAACCACAAGTCAGTCTCTATAGCTTTTTCAGTCATAGTGTTGATATATATCACGAACAGAATTGGGCCAAGAACAGATCTCTCAGGCACTCTTGATTTGCTGCCATTCTTGATTTGCTGCCATTGACACACTCTTGCTGTTTTCTGTCAGTTAAGAAATTTTTAATCCATCCCAACACTGGATCTTTAATACCATATTAACGTTCAATGGTCTTTCTAAGTTTTTTGATGGTTCCGAAAATAAGCACTTAAGTTTTATTTTTCTTTAGGTTCAGAATAAGTTCATTTTCAATACAATATTCAGAGAGTGCAGTGAAATCAGAGGATAAATTTTCCTCAATGCTTCAAGTGTTTTCCACCGTAGTAAATGTGTCGTCAACATAGTGTATAATACAACTGGATTTGATACGCATACTCAGATCATTCAAAAACAATACAAATAGAAGTGGGTCCAGAATAGACCCTTGTGGAACACCATCAGTTACTGAACTTCAGAAAATATGCCATAATATGAGACAACTTGAGACCGGTTAAAGAGAAAGTCAGAGAACCAGTCTAGTTCTACTCCGTGTACACCATAAGGTGACAGTTTTTCTAGCATTTTAGCGTTTTAGCATTTTAGCATTTCTAGCATTTTAGCGTGTTTTAGAGAGTCAAACGCCTTCGAAACATCAACAAATATTGCACCAACAAGATTTTGCTTCTCAACATATTCTCTAATCACATCAATCAGAAGAGTAGCGGCTAACTCTGTAGAACGATTCGAACGAAACTCAAATTGACAGCCATTCAGTAAGTTGTTGTTCTCCAGATAATTTGTTAATTGTTTTCGCACTGATTTTTCCATTATTTTCGACACCACAAGCAAAATCGATATAGGCCTATAGTTGTCAAAACAACCATATGACTCAGATTTGAAGGCAGGATTAACTTTCTGATGGCTCTTTGCTGCTCTTTATATTGTAGATCCATTATATAACTTTCCAGAAAGCATTTGGATTACTTTTATTTTCGTTCAAAAGTTTTTTGTTGTGATTCGTTTTTCTCAGTGTTTTGTATCGAAAAATGTCGGGTTCAGCTTTCAATTTTCGACTTTTTTTCAAAGCTTTGTCTCTCTCGGTGATTTTTGTACGAATCCGTGTCGTCATCCAAGGGCATGGTTTACCTCTCACTCTCTTTTCTGTTAAAGGGGAATGTTTGTTGAAAGAAGTGTGAAGTATTTGGTATAAATAATTGCAACCTTTGTTGACATCTTTAATGGAATACAACGTTTCCCAATCATTTTTGTTTAAATCATCACAAAGTTTATTTTGATCGTAATTTCTGCTATTTATTGTGTTGGATTCGTATTTTGCAAAGTTTTGTTTACGTATACATCCAATCATTTCATGATCTGCAATAGAGGCCGGTATTTGTCGCAATAATATCACTTAGAGTGGATGATGTTTCTGTGATTTTCGTAGGGGTCTTTATCAGTTGTGTACAACCAAACAAACTTAATAGTTGTTTGAATTCTTTATTACATTTTTTCTAGAGAAAATTAACATATTAACGTCTCCCATGATGATCGCCTCATCATGTGCATTAGCAGCTGATGAAAATTGATTTGAAAAGGTAGTGTTGAAATCATTTCGTAAGTATCCGGGGGTCGGTAGATAACACATATGAGAAACTTTTATTTCCAACCACAAAGTTTCAATTTCTAAACGTCTTTCACATGATATTTTCTGTGAAATGTAGGCATTTGTTCTTGGTCGACTAATAAATGTATATCCCGGAATATCGTAGCTACTTTCATCATCCGGTTGTACGTGGGTTTCACTAACTGAAAAAATATCGATGTTGTAGCTTTCAACAATATTTTCAATATACTCCTTGTTTGTAGCCTATCCAGGAACATTTTGGTGAATGATGTTCATGCCTTTTGAAAGTAGAAAAGTACCTAATTCGGGTAAACGATACGAATCCGCAGGTCCCGGACAAGTTTTGAAGTCTCTTCCAAATAATAATAATAGAAGCAGAATGTTTGTTTTTCTATTGAAACTTCCACGGGCGATGATATCAGCACGTCCGCTCCGGGCGCCATTACGAATCATTTCAATTAATTGTTTCACTAAATTTTGATGTACCAAATTGTACATTCCTTTTTGTGAAAGCTCCAACAAAGGTTAATTATAAAACACAAACAATCCCCAAAACCGTACCATACACTGGAGATGGCATAAGCTACAAATCAGATTACATGCAAAGATAGAAACTCATAAATTTGATAACTTTCGCTGAGCATGGAATTGAAGTCCGCAGAAATTAACCCAAAAGAATATGAATTAGCATAAGGTATCTAAAGCCCATTCCGCCTCTCACAGGGTGACCCACAAGACGGAATTCAAAATGAAAATCGCTTCCCCATTACCACTTAAACAATAACATTCATCTTTGTTCTTAGCTCCCCCATTACATGTGAACATACATTTTAAATGACCAGAAATTTGTAACCTCTTCTGAAAATTGTAGCCATCTTAAGCGTTGATTGTTAATCTGGGCCACCCTTTTAAAAAGCCTCCCATATAGCTGGAATGGTAATCTAAATAAATCATTATCACATTCAGCATAATATTTATTTAAAGTTCTTTCAACATCAGTTTTATTTTAATTGCATCATGATAAGATATGTTGACACATTTTCGGATAGCCTTAACATTGAATGTAGCGATCAATTCACTGTGTGGTCAAGAATTCCTCCATCTAAACCAGTTGAAAAATCAAGGACAGGTTGATAATAACATAACAGAATGCTCACATGCGACGATTCGTTGCTTTCAAATGCATTTACGTAAAAACTAACCTTAAGTAAGATTATTAAAACTTTTGCAAAATTGTAAATAAAATCATGAACTTGCTGTTCTTACATTTTTATACAGAAAAACCAAGCAATATTCCTTATGGCAAAACTACTCGTTTTTTGAATTTTATACTGGAAAACCCGTGGAATGGAATACCCTAACACAGTAATATCGCATTTTTCAACGGAAAACAGCCATGCTTTTAAATCTATGTTGGTCATTCTCATAGCTCAGCCATGAATTGATTTACATCATATATGTTGCTTCAACCTTATCATCATCGAAGTTAATATAAACAATTTCAATATGTCCATTTCTTGATTTAAAATGAACTACCGTTCCAAATTGACAATTAATGCATATGTCCTTTATGCCAACATTAGTTATCAACATTACTCTAGCAACAATTTTAAATTTAAGTTCGACTGCTAACCACTGTGTCACTTTGTTTCATATCTTTCACTCTGTTGTTGTTTTTTTTCATGATCAGAGAAACTCTGAGGATAATTATGGATGGATGAAATAATAATAGCTACAATCGGATGGTAATGTATCTAACATTTTCACATTATGAAAATTAACGGAACTATTTTCTACAAACAAATGTAGTGCATTCCAAGGATAATTAGAACCATTTGAGCTAAATCGAAATTTGATGACGTTTTCATTTTCAATATTTAATTCACCAACCCAATAATGAATGAATTATCATTTTTTTGCCTTTCACTCAATTCAACTAATTTCAATAAATGCCATAATTCAAAGGAGATTATCACGTACTAACACTGGAGACAGCTGATACAAATCACCACAAACTAACATCCTTTTTCCAGCAAAAGTAATTTTTACGACTTCATGGATATTCCATTGACAATTATTAATTGAACATACAATAGTTTACTTCTTATACTTGTGCGCTGTTTATCACTCATGGGAATATAACCGTTTATAGAAATATTTAAGGCGGTGTGAATAGTTGTCCTGTCAATATTTACAGCAGCTATCCGAGACTTATAGAATTAAAGCTTGGCGAGGTCATTATAGATGCAATTTCTCAAATGCGATTTTTCAACGCTACCTTGGCCTGTTTAAAAACAATTGAATCGGTTCTCAAGGAATCGGATTATTGCATTTGGAATCTTGAATAAACTATTTAACCGAATTGAGGGCTATATTGAGTATCTCTCTTTGTTTCCTCAAAGACTTTTTTTTAAATATCTCCGGAACTACTGCTGCTACTTCATTGAAATTTCGAGGCTTTTCTCAAAAATTATTAGGTTTTTGAAAATGGTGGGAAAAAATGTTCTATTACAGCAGGTACTTCCGGTGGAACCAAAAGATTGACAGGTAGTCAATCGAAAAACAATGAAAATTTTAATATCATATATCTTTGAAAAGGAAATTGGGTGAAGAATACCATTATATCAATAAAACACGCAAAATTTAAGTTGTTTACAAGAAAATAGAACAACTAAATGACTAATCGAACACAATGGTTTATTCATAGTAGTTAATTTATGATTGCGTTATCGTGAAATTAATGACGTCAGCACCAAAATCTTTTGTTCCATTCAATTTTTGCCATAATTTTGTAAAACCAAATCTACTAGGTCTCCATTAGGTTGAAAAATACTCTTTATTTCTATTGACAATTGATAGTGAGGTCATCACTATCATTAAGTTTTAAAACATTAAGTTTTAGACCCAGGTTCTTTAAAATCCGTTTCTCCAGACCTGAACGGATAAAATAACATGAATATATGTAAGCAAATTATCTTATTGCAGCATCGTGCTATTATAATGGAAATTCTGGTTAGTTTAACTAAGTTATGTTATCCATTATTATATGATGGAGAATAACTGATTGCGCTTCTAGATAAAGTCTAGATAAAGGTTAGTTGCTGTTTGATAAGTCCCTGCTTGATAATTTGCTTACGTATGTGCACCCTACAGTGGCGAACCATGGTAACCATGGTAAAAAATGATCAAAACAAACGAGCACACAGCTTTGAAACTAACTAAAAAGAGGTCGGGAAAAAATAAACAAACAAAATGTTTTGAAAAATACTAAACTTAAATCTGAAAATGTAACGAATATCATTTATACACTGAAAGTTATCAGCCAAATCCTCCTCCACTTGCAAATCCATAACCGAGAAATCGTCATGATTAGAGAAACATTCAGGGACAACGTGATAATATTTGAATCTCTTTACCTAACCTCCACGAGTTTGACTCATTCGTCATTTATGTTCGGATATCAATACTTCTCTGAGCGGTAAATGGAGTACTCATCTTTAAGGGAATTTTCGCAAAAAGTGCATACCGTCTTCTTAGTTTAGTTCTGTAAACAATAAATGGATTTTTGTTTTTATTCCCAATGATTGCCCTGCAGGCAATATGTTGTTCCCAAACAAATTTCTTTACTGCATTTGAAGAGGGGGAAATGGAATTACGAAGCTTTAATCGCGTTTTAACCTTTTCTGGAAGAAGAGATCATGTCCATAATTTGGTACATGATTTTATGTAGGGAATAAACTTTCGCGAATGACCCCTTTTGTCGCTAGAAGTGACTTTTGGGAATTGTGTATTATGCAATTCTTTGAGGGAATAAACTTTCGCGCTTGGCATTCATTTTTGGGGGGAGACACATATAGAAAAAGTATAATATTTTCCAATAGATGCATTTATTGTTGCATTTATTGTTGCATTTGGATTCAAATTCTGCTCAAGATATGTATCTCGCCAACAAATGTTTAAGTTTATTTTCGCAGGAATTAGCGAATAAGCCTTTGTAAGATTTTTCGCAGCATCAAACTTTCATAACTGTAGCAAAAAGTAGTCGAAGTAATTATGAAATGTTAAGATGTATCCATCCGAAGCGTGTATCCATCCGAAGCGTGTATCCATCCGAAGCGTGTATCCATCCGAAGCATGTATCCATCCGAAGTGTGTATCGAACCCAAGTGTTTATAGAAACACTCAGTCAGTCTTTTAACGCGCTATACACAGTAGGTTAGTTTGAGTTTTATGAAAACCTATTATGAAGGATCCTAGGTCCCGGGTCCCGTGTTGAAGGTCCTCTGTACTGGGTCCCAATTTGTTTTATCATTGCCATCAAAAACAGCAAAAGAACAATAAAGAGTTTCACACCCTGGATGAACTACTAGTTTGAATGAAAAAATCACCTGGTATATCTACTTATTTAACTCCGAGGAAAACCCACAGGTCATTGGAATTAAATAAAGCCCAATTTCCACGTGGCCAAATTGTAGCTACATTTTCGCTGCTACGCATTGGCAGTAGAAACTACGGCACAATATTCATGAGATAGCCGTGAAAAATGTAGCTTGGCGAAAAACAATTGACCTACTTTTCGTTTCTAGCCGTGTAAATTAACGAATGAAAATCCAGACATTTTCAAACATTTTTATTGAAGTAGAACGTTCTCTTCTGAAAACCTCAGTATTCTTTACCTCGTGTAATTCAAATCAGTTTTTGTTGTCAAAATAAACAAGAGCCAGATGGCGCAAAACGGTAGCAGCAGACCTATTCCGTAACACCACTGTAATAGAAAATTTATCCAAAAAGTTTTAAAGCCAAATCAAAACATTATCTTCCTAAGCCTTCAAAAGTTACACTTACAACATAATTGTATTTTAAAAGGTTTCTCAAGTGTGGAAGGTAATAAGAAAGTTTGAGTTAAGTTGAGAACTGGTGAAATTTCTTAGTAACTGTTGATGGGCTTTGAAGAAATACTAACAGCAAAATCATAGCTTTCTAATGTTCAAGTGGTATTTTCAGTTAGAAGTAACTGAAATCCTCCTTTTTATATATTTCATATGAATGTTTTGATTTTGATGTAAAGCCATTAAAAATTCCTAGGCTGGGTTTGTTCATTACAATTTATATAGTTTCGTGAAGAGAGTTTCGCAAGCGTAGGCTAATTGCCATTTCGGCCGAAGTAGTAGGAGTAGAAATCCAAGGTTGTTTTAATACGGTATTCGCTTTTGCTGCTACCGTAATAAACTCATTTTAGTCAACGAGTTTAGGAATACGTTCTTTTCTTTGCCTTTTTGCCTTTTTATGAGAAATTTTGAGAGATCCATCTCCAAATGAATGTCCTTCTTCTCATAAGGAATATTCTCTATATTTCACACACAAATGTTACATACGAATTTTTGGCAAAATTTCAGCCTGGTTCTTATAAAGCTGTTCTGATAAAAAGAAAAAAGTGTAAAAGGCGGACCGAGAGTTTAGTCCACTGAAAAAAGGTGAAAAAAAAGGTGAAAAAAGTCCAATAATAAAAATTTTCATTGTGTTTTTGTGGAGCACTTTCCGCGCAATTAAAATAAGCCTTGGTCAGTTGCTTCCTCTTTAGTGAGGATTAAATTGTGCAAACACCCCAGGCTAGTTTTTGTTTAGTCGTGAAAATAATGAAATGGGTTAATTTCACTATTTTACATCCCATAAGTCTTTGTTTTTTACTATTTCGCATCCCATTACTACTTGTTTTTGACTACTTCGCAACCCACAACTCTTCGTTTTTGACTATTTTTGAAAGTTTAATACCAGACCGCTTACGGTCATCTGAAAAGAAATTTATCGCACTGCAGTAAAGCTAAGGCGCCACTAGAGCTTTTTTTCATGCGCATGCAATGCAACATTGCTGCATTGCATGCGCATGAAAAATGTTGCACGTGTCCCATATCACTTTTTATTTTTCCGTGGGACAAAAATTACGCAATGGAGCAAAATAGATCTGAATCTATTTTGCTCCATTGCGCCCGGGACAAAATTCGACAATATTTTTGTTGTGGGACATTTTTTCATAGTGGCCCATGCTTTAGATAATGTTGCGGGACAAATTTTTTATTGTGACGTCATTTTACATTCGATTTGAAATTCGATCGAATGCTCTTGAAGTTCCATTGCAGTTAAGAGAGTAAACAAATCACTTTCTTGTTAAGAAGACAGGCTTGCGCAAAGAAAAGATGTCTGAAAAGAAGCGACTCAACGACAAAGAAAAAATTACATTAATTGAATTTTATAAAAACAATTCTGCTTTGTGGGACAGTGATAACCTTTATCACAAAAATGATAAAGCAAAAGAGCCCATAAAGTTGAAGTTACAAGAACTTTTCAACCACACGTACACCGTTGAAGCTTTAGAAAAAGCATTTCATTCATTACGATCTTCTATGCTGAGAGAAGTTAAGAGAAATGAGGGATCTGATGTACCGTCTTCAAAATGGAAGTTCTACTCGCACATGGAATTCATCAAAGGTGAATTAACTAAAGAGAAAAAGAAAAGCCCCGAGTTTTCCTTCGAGGACATTGAAGATATCATTGATTATTACCGCGAGAACCCCTCTCTGTGGAATTTCAATTCTCAAGATTATAGAGATCGTACTTTACGAGAGGCTCTGATGGAGAAACTAGGTGAGCATTTTTCCGGAAAATTTACCGTTCCTGAGCTGAAGACATGCTGGCATGATATCCTCACCAAATACAAAAGAGAAAAACAACGAGAAGAAGGTTCAAGAGCTTCCGGATCAGGAACATCAGAGCTGTATTTTTCAACTTGGGAACATTACAATCAAATGGAATTCACAGATATTACAGCTGGAATGGATGAAGCAACCAGCACGCTAGGAGAAGAAGTCTCAAATCAGCCACCCCAAAAGAAAAAAAAAGAACCAAAGGTTTCAGAGGAACAAAAAGCTAAAACAGAATTGTGGAAAACCCTTGCCACATCGATTGCTCAAAAAAGTACAAGCAATGAAATTCCAAGCCAAGATTCGTCAAACCAGATGACACCTCTTGAAAAGCGAGCCCACTTATTTGGTAAAATGGTAGCTGATAGTTTGATGCAGTGTGATCAAAGAGATTGGCCACTTTTAAAGAAAAAGGTTATGGACCTTTTTTATGATTATGAAGTGCATAAGCAGGAATCAGCATTTTCGCATGCTGCTTCTTTTGGTTATCAAATGGGAGCTCGTCAACAAGCACCAAGTAGTAACACATACACTGGCATGTTGCAAAGCCCATCTTCAACAGTATACACAAGCCAACAATTTTCACCTTCAAGTTCGAACTATTCAAACGAATATTGAGTGTTCATACTATATTACCGTAAAAGGACTTTACAATGTTCTGAAAAAGACAAAAGACAAAAGACGTTGTCAGATAAGTTCAGAAAAGTTGCCTTAACATGTTTATCAAATACATTTTTCTTCAGACCATAGCTCCAAGTTAATATGCTGACTTCGAACAAGTGAATTAAGAACTGAAAAACCGAAAAGATCACCAACTTATTTTGAGTCAGCATAGAATCATTTAGCAATGTCCATCATCAACGAAAATTTGCGCGAATAACATAAAATTGCAAATTGTCCACTATTTCTTCCCTTAAATGCCCTTTGTATTTTGTAAATCATTTACCTGTTCAAATGTCAACTCGTGCGCTGCGCCATTGCCATGTAACTGCCCCTTCCATATTGAAATACTCAGTAAATTCCTCTCGAATAGCCTTCGCTTGATTGCTTGATCGATTGCCAAAAATATCATTTGCAATTGGAAACCAGGTGTCACTTGTAGTATCGCTCCTCCAAGCTCCTTCTGTGATTTCTCCTCTATCACTTTCTTGATCAACAAGACCTGGAGGCAAATCAACTTTTCCTACGGAGCTGTTACTCCTTTGCCAGTTATGTAAAGCAATAGCTGCCATTGTTATATTGGTCACCTTTTCTGGTTCGAGTGCTATTGGACGTCGAAATACACGCCATCTGTTGGCCAGTATACCAAAACCATTTTCAGATATCCTTCGCATTCTTGACAGGCGATAGTTGAAAATGCGTTTTTCTAAAGTTAAACCTTTTTGTGGATATGGTTTCATCAAATATCTTTTAAGCGGAAATGCATCGTCACCAGTTATAACAAACGAAACATCATTAGCACGTCCTGGAAGGTTTTGTGGAAATGGCATGTTCAGTGTTCCATTTTCCAAGGCTTTCTTTAGCTTACACTGGTCCCATATTCCTCCATCTGAGTTCCTGCCGTTTACACCTGCTTCAGCATACAAAAATTCATATTCTGGGCCAACTAAAGCCATTAAAACAACGCTGTCGCTCCCTTTATAATTTCTATGACGTGAACCCGAATTATGAGGTTGTTGAATTACGATGTGTTTTCCGTCAAGTGCACCGCATCCATTTGGAAAATTCCAACGCTCGTTAAACTTGTGAGATATTTCAATCCACTGAGTCTCAGTTTTTGGTGTCTTTAGGTACTTGAGGCCAAGTTTTTTGATAATGATATCGCATACTTCTGCAACTGCCTCTGATATCCGTTTTCGTGATATTCTGAATTGAAATTCCAGCGATCGAAACGTTTCACCCGTGGCTAGGTATCTCAATGTAAGACAAATTAACTCCGGAGGAGATACAGATTTTCTCATAAGAGTGTCCTCCTTTTGTAGATCTTCCGAAAGAAGGTCGAGTAAAAACATAAACTGCGTGTTGTTCATACGGATAAAATCTCTGCATTTCTTTGGATCGTATCTTACTTCTTGAAAAATTGTGTGATATAATCCAAGGTCTTCTCGTTTTAACAGCCATGGCTTAACCCAACATTGTCTCTCTGTTGACTTTTTTACATTTTCATCTTTCTCTAAAAGAAGCAGAGCTAACACCATTTCTTCGTACGCGGCCATCTTCTCATTCAAAACCACGTTCGATTCTATCTATATATCGAATTTTCTTTGCAACAATTTACTACCGGCGTCACTAACAAGAGTTTCATGCGCATGCTATGGGACATGTTGCATTGCATGCGCATGAAAAAAAGCTCTAGTGGCGCCTTAGCTTAAGTGTTAAATATTACAATTGTTTTTGTAAGGTGTCGTATTAGATAATTGACAGTTTTAATTGACATAAAGTATATAATGGCTTATGTTTTGAATTGATGTGATGAGTCATTTTATATAATTGTTCCGTTAAATTTGCTTATTTTCATAATATATATATAAGACAATGTGGTTAATCTTAATGAATGTTTCACTCAATATGATACGTAGGACGTGTGTGCAAGTGAGTAAGTGTGTTTTTAAATATTTGTTTCTAGATAACAACCAACAGGTAACAGCTTATTTAGTTCAGTATCGGTTGCTCTGGTAGGTGACAATTCTTTGATTTTCTCGTTAACAACTTTGACATCATTAGAGTTATTTCTTAACAGTTCTTGCATCCATGCATTTTAGAAGCATTTCAAAAAGGAAAAGATCATTTTTTCTACAACTTACAAAAATCTTGTGGGTTTATTAGTTTTACATTCTGCATTAGACTCAAATAAAATTGCAGGAGACCTAATTAAAGAACAGGCTTACATTTTACTAAATGACAAGACTTTTCGGCGATTTTTTCTTTTCGACTCTTTCTTTCTTTCAGTCATTTGTAGGCCAATCAGCACAATTTACCCAGACTGTGGCACTGATAAGTTAAAATTACTTTTTAATCAGGTCATTAATTCAAGAACTGCTGCCTTGTCAAATGATAAAATATATCAACTTTTTTGTTATAATAGTTGTTTGCCCTCAGGAGAACTTTTCAAACATAGGCATTTTGTTCCACTGGTAATTAAAAATTATTTTTCATTGCCAATTAAACGTAAGAATTTACCATGTAGTACCTTATCTGAAAATAAAAGGTCACAAGTTTCAGTTCACAGATGTTAAAATAAAGCATTAACTTCCATGTATAGGTTCTATCCCCCCACCCACCAATCGATGTTGTTAAAAGGTATTGTTTGGCATTTTCACGCTATTGCAAGGTAAGTGGAGATGGTGTTTTAAATATGTTATGGTGGCGCTCGGAGGAGAGGCACAGACAGTTTTGGGGGTTTAGCCTGTGTCAATAACTTATGCTTTTTACGGTCTTCTAACTTCACAATTATTCTAGCAAGATAGAGGCTAGTGTGCTCATATTTAACTCCAAGAAAGTTTATTAAAATGTTAGGAAGTTTGCGCAACTGCGATGGCAACGAGGACGTTAAAGTGATCCACGAATATTCAGAAATTAATGATTCATAACGCATTTGAAGTTTGAAGAACTCATCTGTAAAAACAAAACCTTTGATTGATAAACTAAGAAAGACAGAAATGCTTTTGGAAAAGGATAAAACAAATACGAAGGATATATAATAGGAAAACCTGCTATTGCATTCATTTCTTTTGTTCTATCAGATTTGGGTTATATGATCATCCCGCTTTAACGAGATCTTACTTGCATAGAATAACAAAACATTTTTCACAATAATAAAAGTGGTTACAAAATGAAAGTGAACAGTTGCTTTTGAAGATGTTTCTGTATTACAAATACGGCCTACATTAAATTGCATATCTTCAAGAGCATACACAATAGACACATAAAATTCATCGAAAATGTCCATACCTTTTATTCTTTCTATCCATCTGGTGCGACAAACATTAAACAATTTAGTTTCTGATGATGTTTGAGAATACTTATCTATGCTCTGTCTTAATATTGTTTGTCTTGTGTCAGAGAAATTGAAAAAATAGGAAATGTCTTTAATTTGTTCTATGACATTTTTTACTTTTTCGATATTACTTGTACTGCATATACCTAAATTTAATTTGTGGCAAAATCAATGAACATAATGGCTGTGGAATTGATCTTGGATATTAAAGCTGCTAAACCTTTTCTACAACCAGCAACAGAACCTGCACCGTTATAACCTTGCCCTCTGCAGCATTTAAAATCCAAATGTAAATCACTCGACAAACCTTCACCTGACAGACCATGTTCACAGGGAAGAAAACTTAGAAACTCTTCACGAGTGTTGTCATCCTTATCAACAAATCGAAAACAAAGGGAAAAGTACTCCTTACCAGCACTATCCATACACTTATCACCAAGAATAGAAAAAAAATCTTTTCTTTAATGTCGTTACTAATTTTCTCTGTTATCACTTGGTGATTGGTCAATACAATTAATTATGTCAATCTGTGTATTTCTAGACAAATATCGTGCATTTTTTGACAGGATTTGTAAACTTTCTTTGAATTGGGGATTATCCTGAGCTCTATAGTTTATGAGCTCGATAAAATTCCCTACACCAGACAGAGCATATTGACCAAACAATGGCTGGTTCTTGATAGAATCTCTATGCCCTCTGAGTGGTAAACCAAGACGTCCACATAAAAGAATGGTATCAATTATGGGTAAAAGCAGTTTTCTATTTTCAGACCGTTCAATAATTAATTGGGTATTTACTAATTCTTGCACTGATTTGGTTTTTCCAGCTTCTTTGCTAAGAAGTTTGGTAAATGAAAGAGAGGTGGATTGATGAAGTGATTTCGCCTTTTCATGATTTTTAAACAAAGAAGAGGCACCTGGACTGGCCTTGACAGCTTGAAAAAAAAGATTCCTATTTTTCAGTATCAGGTTAGGAAATTTATCAGCAAAAAGAACACAAGGTAAACAAAATCCACGATCAGTACTTGGTAAACAAGAAAGCCACTTAAAATTGCTTAGCAAAAACTGCGACCATTAAGTTTTGGAAACTTATAATTTTTATCAGGAACAAAGACATTCTTAGATAAATTAATAATTTCAAAATTTGTCAAATCTTAACTTTTTCTCTAAAAAGTGAAATATCATTTCCCAACACAGTAAATGAAGGAAACGTTTCTATTGAGTCGTTCTTTTCAATCTTGGGCAACGATATACTTATACTATTTTTATTTCCATCAGTATTATTGGGTGTAGATGTATTAACATTTGAGAGTTTTGAAACACTGTAAGAAAGTGTACTGGAAGGTTGGCTTAAAGAACCACTATTAGATTTCATAGGGATGAATGACGAATCATTTCTTTTAATTCCCATGCTAGCTCCTATAAAATAAGTGAATCAAAGAACGATAAAAAAGACAAGCAATTAAAAGGAAATTGGAAAATATACTGGACTGTAGATCTATTATGTTAAGTGGTTGCTATCTATACTTATAGGGTTTTTTTTAGAAAGATACTTTCTGTTTTCATGAGTTTTTTCCCCAAAAATGTGTCAAAAATCTGGAAATAGAAATAATTCTGGCAGCCCTGATGAAGAACACTGAAAGAAATAATGGTTTAAGAAATAAAAAATAAAAAATTACAGATTATTTTTATTCCATCTACCTGAAGAAAATTAAAGTTATTATAGTCTTCTTCTAGATTTCACATCTAACCTGACTTGATGGGGACGATGAATATAAAGGGGCATAAAGGAAATTTTTCCCTAAGAAGTATAGCCACAATTTACTAACTTATTCAAGGTAAAGTATTCCTGTAAATTCTCCTATTTTTGAAATTGTGCTCTGAAAAATATTTACATATTTATTTTCTTTTTCTTCTAGGGACACTTAAAAGGAATTTTAAAAATTCAGGAGCAAGTCATCAAAACGAATGTAGCAACAAAAATAAAAAATGCACCAGATGCAAAAGGCGGACTTTGTTGGAAAACGAATGAATTAAGCTAAATGAAGCCAAATTAATTATGTTTATTTTGAGTATATTATTAGGGGTTCACATTTCATTGTTTTTCACTCATGTTAAAGTTTTATAAACCCTTCTTGCAATCAAAATGGGTTTTCCTCTTATGCTGTTAGTTAACCTACCAAATTGGGATCATTTGTTTGGAAATTTTAAACAGTTTTATGATTCGAAACAATTTTTTCTTCATGGGTTACTTTAACAATTTTCATATTGCTTGTATTTACAAAATATTTTCATCAAACTTTGAATGACAGTTTATTTATTTATTTATTAATTAGTAAGTAATTGTATCAAGCCTTCATGGGACATTGGAAATAGAAGATAAAACAACATAAATTGTCATGAATATATTGTGGTAATTTATTTCCACTTTTGAAGTTTCTTGCTCAAAATAAACAGTGTATAACGCCTGTTTAGAAGGCATCTTAAGATAGGTCTAAAAGATGTCTAAAAGACATCTATGAGACGTCTTAGAAGACGTCTTTCAAGACGTCTAAAAGATGTCTAAATAGAGTCTGATTTGTCCGGTTAAAAGACGTCTATGTAAAAATGTCTTTTAACCGGACAAATCAGACTACATTTAGACATCTTTTAGACGTCTAGGAAGACGTCTTTAAGACATCTTTTAGACGTCTTTTTGCCGGCTGGGAGGCTTTATAATACATATTTTCATATGAAAAAATACGTTGTTAAATAAAAATAACAACCTTTCTAAGAATATATCTCTGTTGGCTTTTCTGCATTAGGATTACTTATGACGGATAGGTTGAAAGTTTGGTTTTCACTTCTAGATTTTCTCCATAGAACCCAAAACAACCTAAAACATGAAAAATCGTTTTTGTAGTGTTTCCATCTCCTATCATTACTGATTATTATTATTTTTTTATTTTAAGAAAATACTTACGATATCAAGGTAAGTGGCAGTAATAACGCGGCAGCAGGGATGTAGAAAAAAATCTGCGACAAACCGGCAGCATTGAGTTTTGAATATGTAAAGTTGAAAATAAAACCACCAACAAACATAGCGATTGTATCCAGGACTGTCACAGCGGAGTAGATCGATCCTTGAAATGAAATGGAAAGTATTGCGACTATTGATTTTAAGGTTGTTAAGAAAACTCCTTTTCATTCATAATATTCTGTAAAATGTATATGGAAAGGATGCATATGGCACATACCCTGTTCTGAAAGTTCAACATTTTCGGTAAGTGTTGCACGGAATATTGGAATGTGAACTAAGGTAAATGCTCGAAATCCAAGAGCTAAAGGTGAGTACCATCATTAAGTGACATAATACAAACTTACTTTTTAAATGTCCTTGGCATTAACACAACTAGTGTGAGAAAAAATGTGTAATTATACTTGGTTCATGGTTTGTCATTGGTTAATTATTGAATTATTTCATTTATTGTGTCGACTATACGTTGCGTGATCATTTTACAACAATAGGCTGACGAAATATTTTATACCAATAATTAGATAAAACGATTACAAAAATTCGTTTTATTTTGTTCTTTAAATATTGCCAAAAAAACTTGAGGCCCTAAAAACAAAATTAGTCAAAAACCAATGTTTCATCCTTTTGTTTCCAACATATTTTTCAGGCTGTTAAAATGAAAAGTACTTGTAACTTAAATTCAACCAGGGATTAGTATCACAATTTTCCCAAATTTTTAATGGGTTTTTCTTCTCCACCCTCGTGTTTTAGGTTTTAAAGCTTTCTGGAAAGTAAAGTACAAATATATTTTTTTCATTTTTGTAAAAGAACTAGGGCTCACTTCGTTTAGATATCAGGGATTTTCCAAAAGGTTTCCATAAGATAAAGTGAATCAAAACATTCTCAAAAATTCTGCAAATCCATTTAAACGCATTACCCGGTTATAGTTTTTTAAAGTTCGTGAACAATAGGAATGTGAATAGAACACGAGAAAATTGTTATGAGTTGTCTCGTTCTATTCATCCTCCTAGCTGAAACAAGAAGACGAGGAAATCAATACCTCCATAAGCAGCGTCCTTGTGTTTTATAAAAGCAAGCATTATTGAACCAGCGATTCCAAAAACAGGTGATATCATTGCCACCAAATAACGGGGAATATATAATAGGAAAACCTTCACTACAAGAAGGGTTGCCGCTGCACTTACAACCATCTCTGTACCAAGATAATTTCCGATTTCAACTGGCGGGAAACAAAATGGCCTGTTCATTAGGTACAACGAGATTACCGGATACAATGCAGCTGTAAAGCAACTCACAAGTGTCAAAATGCTGACAGGCAAATATACTATCCAACGTTTTGGTCTTTTCTTAGTCAGTACATCCCACAAGCGTTTAGGCTGTTGGTGAAACTGACCAAATATACGTTTGATGCACTCTCCTTTTGATTCAACCATTTCAGTTGGTTTATCCTCTGTCTTATCCCCTTTATTGTTCACATTGTTGAGTGATTCTTTCAAAACAAAGACAACGTATAAAATTGAAGCGAAATATAAGGATACCATCAAAATCTGTGGTGGTATAAACCCATACTTTTGTATGAATGCACCAGAAGCGTAGAAACCAAGACAGCGACCAACCAGAGCTGTCGCTTCCAATATTGCTAAAACAAATTTACTAACCGTTATAAATGTTACTCGATAAATATAACATGGTCATTCAATGATTTTTCATGAATAAGCTTAGAGCAACCAAATCCTCGTTATCAAAATGAATTAAAGAGCCCCGATCACTCAGCGAATAATTTTTACGACGTTCTTTTGTCATGTTGAAAACGAAACTGCTTTAACGTTATTTAAGGTGTAGTAACAGTTGCATTCTTCTTGCATGAGAGAATACATATGGCATAGCATATTCGTTTATGCCTTCTATAGGAATGGTTTTATATATAACGTATTGAGAATAACGCTTAAATATAAAACGCATCTGGCGATACTTTGGTCTCAGCGTGCTTCATGCTCATGAATTATGTAGACCAGAAAATAATCTTTTTTTATTTTGAACATACAATAATTTTTATTACACGCGCCTTTCATTAATTTGTTGACCGTGGAAAGTTAGCTGGTCTGTATTATTTCAACAATTCTTGATTGTTTTCAAATCAAAACAACATGGAAAGAAATTAAAAGAAGAATCACGATCCATTTTTGGTGGCAATATTCGATGCACAGACACAGTTTAGTGCAACAAAGATAATAAAAATTTGTTATTTAATATTTCTAGTTATGCTCTGTGAATTCTACAGAACTTCTCTTGGTTCTATTTATCCTTCTTTGAGCAATCTTCGAAGGCACTCTGGTAAACTTTTACCAGAACTTTCTCTTAAAAATCATATTTTTTCTGCTAAATGGTTAGCCATAATAGCCATTGTTGTATAATATAAGCGTTATTGTGCTGTTTTAAAAGAAAATTTACACTTAAATACTAAATTTTTGGTGAAAACAGCTTAGTTCTTCTGTTTGTATATTCTCTCGCTAACATTTTAATTTCGTGGGACCCACAAAATTAAAAATAGACCCTGGGTAGTTCGGTATGCCTTTAAAATCAACCGGAGCATGAAATCAACTGGACCTAAAAAGGAAAATCTTAGGCCGGTTTTCCACTAGACGGAATATTCAGCGCGGAGTGGCTATTGTTTTCTCAACGTGATCACTAATTGAACCATTTGATTGGCTTGCGGAATATTCCGCGGCGGAAAAGTTGAACTTGATCCGACTTTTCCGCGGACGCTTCTGGCAGAATTTATTAAAAAACAAAAGCCACCAGCCTGCAAGCGGAATATTCCGCCTAGTGGAAAACCAGCTTTAGACATTAAATTGTACGAGTTTCCAATCTTTAAGTTCAAACGTTTGAGTTGGTAAAGAAAATACAAATACAAACAAAACAAATTGATTCACATGTGATTAACTAGTAATCACATTCATTTTCGGGTGATTTGGGATAAATCACTTCTCGGTTTTTAAATTTTTCTTAAAGAAAATACAAATTAATTTTGTTAAAAACCTCAGATTGATTAATCCCAAATCAAAACATGTGATTACTAGTACAACTATTTAAACAAGAAATTCACTATATATTTTCATACATACCGATTCGAATTGGTAATTTTTCTTTAGGCGTAACATCTCCCAAATACGCATAAGCCATCATGAACATCCCGTTGTAAGCCCCGCTCAGTCCATTAATGAATACTCCAACATAAAACATGTATACGGGAAGCTTTAAAATCATTCCTAACAGCATCAAACTGGATTCAAGTAGCGAACCAATACAATTAAACAAAATTATGTAACGGCGCCCAATTTGATCTGAAAGTGTTCCGTAAAATAAACACGCTATGATGGTGGATATTGCCCAACAGAAAGACAGTCCAATGGTAAAATGCGCAACTGAAGATTGTACCTGTAATTCAAAAATCTTTTTAATCATTCTGTAAATAAACAACAACCAAACGAATCAGTCTAATTAACATGTTACCTTGTCCTGTATTTTCTTCTGATTCATATTAAGTATGGCATCTCCACAAGACGAAGAATCATTCATGTACTCATAAACAAGATTGAAATCTTTACTGTATTCATTATACACATATTGGTTAACAGTAGGCCCTTGCATCATGGAAGCAAACACAAACATCAAAATCATTGGTTCAAGCGAAAATCGTACAGAGAACTCCATCTTGCAAGAGGCGATAATATTGAAATGACAGATCTAAAAAGAATAGATAATAAGGTTGAAAGTAATTGTTGAAAGCAAGAAATAACTTTTGTTTACATCCCTTTAATAGGAAGCTTTCGCCTGCTATGATCGGACAAAATAAGCAACAATTATTTCTTACTTTGTCCGATTATAGCAGGAAGTTTATTAAGACGTCTGTGTCAATTAACGAGGCACTAACTGTGTGTTATACGCGATGGAAATGTGAGATCGAAATGACAGGAAATGCAATACAGAGATAGATGATAAATTAATCTGACATATCTTTTACTGCCACGTATAGGTCCATGGTCTTAAAGTTGCTTAAAGGTAATCTTTTATGAGCATTAGCAAGAGTGGGGTTACACATTGCCTGATATTTTGCGGAGGCAGACCATGGACTTGTAATAACTAAGTTACTGTTTTGCCCTTCCACTCAGGATTAAATCGACCGATGGCACTCCGAAAGGAACGAACGCAGTAAGATCCATTCGTTTTTACGGAGTTCGGCATTCACCTTTTTGCAAGCAAATGATAAATAACCATGTATTATGTAGTTTAAACTTCATGTCGAGTAAAAGGCCATCCATGTTTATAAAAATACTACTACACAGACGGAGAAGAACTTTTATGTGTAATGGCACCCAGTAACATCTTCAGCAAGTTCCTATGAACTTTGATTCAGCTAACAAAATAGTCTAATTTTGACATCCCCCATCCCAACTTCTATTTTCCTATCAACTATTTCATTTCATAGTGTAAAAACATAAAAAGATCTTCTTATTACACACAAGGGAGTAAAAAAATCTTGTTGTTTTTTTTGTGTTCTTTTAGTTAAAAACTAGAGATGGCGGACGGTTATTGTGTGGCACGTATGGGAAATGCATCGAAGTAAATAATCCTTAAGTTACGGGACGCAATGTAATAGTATTGTGTAATATGTATCACAAGTTATAGAATAATAATTTGATAAGAGTAACTTGATTCCGTCATTCTTGCTTTTCGAATTATGCCCCCAAAGAAGTATTCAATGGATGAACTATCCTCGACTCTAGACGAAAAATTAGCTGCTTTCAAGTGGGAATTATTATCTGATGAGAAATTAAGCGAAAGATTAGCTTCCTTTAAGACCGAATGGATTGATGATCTGAAGAATGAAATGATGAAAGATGTTAAGATCATGATAAACGAGAAGAATGAGGAAATCAACTCCCTAACTTCTCAGGTAAAGATGCTTCAGGAGCAAAATTATCTTGAGAACCATTAGGAATAACTGTCGTTTTTTGGAGTCCCCGACATTGGCGATGGGGTGAAAAAAGATTTGGGCAAACTATTAGGGACGGGGCGCTATGACGTCATTAAAATCTTTAATCAGGGATATCTCTGTAACGGTTCGTCATAGAGACATGATCCTATACATTTTCTTGATCAGCATTTCGAGTTCTATAAGCTGGTAGTACTTTCAATACTTGTCAGATTATATACCACCTCAATACAGAGCTCCTAGGAATCTTAGGAAACGATCGGCCATTTTGCTATCGAAATTCGTTCTTTCCATATTGTATATTGCAGTGGACTAAACTGGATGGTCGTATAAGAGATCTTCCAAATATTTCCCCCTTCAAACGTGTAGTTCTTAATTTTATTCCCCCAAACCCTGCTCTGACGTACAGAGTTAAAAATAACTGTGGACTTGTTTTACTTACACGATTAAGGGTTGGTTTCAGTCACCTACGTGAACATAAGTTTAGGCATGGATTTTTAGATCTTTTCGATTCCTTTTGTACATGTCGAACCAATTGAAACTACTGACCATTTCCTATTACAATACTCTAACTTTTCACATTTCCGCTCTAATCTTTTTAATGACCTTCATAATTTAAACTTGAACCTCATTCTAATTATTAATTATCTGTTTATTTAATACATTAATACTTCTACATTGTGTAGCATTCTCTTCTTCGGTCATTCAGACTTCACTGATGAGGTTAATTGTAATATCCTTAATGCAGTTATGAATTTTATTATATTATCAGACCGATTCAGTGGATCAATATTTGAGTAGCGTAAATTTAGCCAATTTCTTTTTCCCCGTGTTAATTTATTTTGTATTGTTTGTATTATTTATATATTTATTTTTTATCTATATATTCGTTCCCTTTTCCGGGTCTGTGCTCCTGGTGATATCACCTTTGGTGCCTTGCGGGGCATAGACACTAGTTTATTGTATATATTTTGTTTGTTTGTTGCTTGTCTTAAAAAATATATATACCGTATTTCCTCTAATAAACGCCGCCCTCTATTAAACGCCGCACTTATAGCCAAGCATTTGTAATAAACACCGCCCTCTAATAAACACCGCCTTCTAATACACGCCGCCTCTTGAAAAGCGGCGTTTATTAGAAAACAGACTAAACAAGCAATAACAAATAGTTTATACGAGTTTGACTTGTTTTCTATCAACAAATTCTTCCACAACCAAAGATAAAAATGAATATTGGCTTTTCCTCTTCAACAGTTCGTCATGAAGAATTTTTGCATGAACTTTACTTGCTGTGTAACAGTTGAATTGCGCAGGAACACTCAAACCAACTTCTCGTATCCTTTTACCATTTACCATTGCGTGCACGTGATTACCGTCAATTTCAATGAAAAATGCTATTAGCTTAGACAGTTCTATTGGTAAATGTCCCACTAGAATTTTCTCGTCTGACATCTTCCTGTACGTTTTAATCGCATACTCATCCAGCTCTATGGCTTCCAACCGCTCACACACGGACAGAACTTTTGCCTTCACAATTTATTTCATAAGAGTTATGTGGTGACAGAGCAGAAAAAATGTCGAACGAAGAAAAGCATAAACAATCTATTTCTCATAAAGGGGGAAAAAGGCGAAGTTTTACTTTTGAGTTTAAGTCCACAGTTGTTGATTACGCAAAACGTAATACTAATCGTGAAGCAGCAAGAAAATACGGTGTTGACGAAAAGAGAGTGAGAGAATGGAAAGCTAATACAGATAAGCTGAAACAAGGAGGAGCGAAAAGAACGAAATTGGAAGGAGGAGGTTTTAAAATTAAAAACGTCGACTTACTCGAATGGATACATGGAAGAAGAGCAAATTCTTTACGTGTTTCTCGAAAACTAATTATGAGAAAAGCGAAGGCCATCCATGATGAAAGTGCTGGGGAGATATTGTTTCAAAATATAGTTTCCAGGATAGCCGTGGTTGGTTAGAGAAGTTTATGAAACGAAATTGCCTTTCATTACGGCACAGAACAACAACAATCCAAAAAGATCCTGCATACCTTGTTGATAGACTAGTACAATATATGATCCATGTCCGGCGAATGACAAGAAAGTACAAATTCAATGCAAGCTCCATAATTGCAATGGATGAAACAGCTGTATGGGCGGATATGACTGCACCAACAACTGTAGAACGACGTGATGAACAGGAAGTAATATTGAAGTCAACTGGTCATGAAAAGGTTAGGTTTGTTTGACAGCAAAAGCTGATGGAACTAAACTGAAACCATTTATCGTCTTTGGTGGTGCAAAGCGTGAATGTAAAAAACTTAACACAGAATTTAGATATAAATGTGTCGTTGTGTCATCAAAAGATGCATGGATGAATGCGGAACTCACCTTGCACTTTGTTGAAAGAATTTTGGGCATATTTTCTTTTAACCGGCGGCTTTTGGTTTGGGATTCTTTTGAGTGCCACATCATGGACTCCGTTAAGCGAGAATTGGCGGAAGGAAAAATTGAAAACATCATAATTCCAGGTGGCTGCACAAAATGCATACAGGCACCAGATGTATCATGGAACAAGCCCTTCAAGAGTCGCATGATAGATCTTTATAATGAATGGATGGTGGAAGGCATACAGCAGTTTACAAAAGGGGGAAATCAGAAACCCCCACCCCGACGAAAACTTATACAATGGGTCTTAGAAGCGTGGAATGGATTGAGCAGTGAGATAATCATCAAGTCTTTCAAGTCATGTGGTTTAAACTTAGCTACGGATGGATCAGAGGATGAGCAAATCCATTGTTTCAAAGAGGATTCGTCTTGTTCGACTTGTGCTGCTTTATTGAAGCAGGCAACGAAAGCACTGGATGAAGATCGATCTTCTGAAAATTCATTTCAAATTTTCGATTTAAACGTCAGCGAAAGCTATGAACGTTTTCATATCATAGAAGAGGATTCTGACGGCGACAGTGATATTGATATTCTTTTTTGACATCTTTTGTATAAAACATTTTCACACAATCTTTTCTTACGTTTTTTAGGAAGAGAAAACATTGTTGTTTAAAGTCTGTTTTTATTTGATTTTTCATTTTGTAATAAACGCCGCCTTCTGAAAAACGCCGCCTTTTATTAAACGCCGCATCCAAAATCTGCAATTTGTAATAAACGCCGCGGCGTTTATGAAGATCGCTATATATATATAAAAAAAAATGTTGTCAATCATTAAATCGGTTTCCTGTCAGTTTTTGAAAATGGATAAACATCATTTTTAAATCACGTCAATCACTTTAATAACCTTTCTATGGTACAGGAATTTGAACCGCTACGCTATGTATTACAAATCCACCATCTTACTAAGTGAGTTACACATCTGGAAGCATGAATAAAATATTTCCATAATGATTTTTCCTCTCAGTGAAAAACGCGTGTTACACATAGAAACTCAGATTTGCACGTTTGGGTATTTTTATTAAGTCATTATGTGTCATTTAAAATCTAAAGAGGTTCGGAATTCCTGAGTTACAAAATCGAGTTACACATAATGACGTCACAAACCGAGTTATTAACTCGGAAATTTTTAAATTTTAATTTTTCTCAAGTTATTAAATTGCTTACAGACGTGATCTGAAGACTTACAAAAGTGTTTGTATACCTTTTTTTCTTAACTATCAAAAAGCGATGATTAAACAGAGAGACAGAGATAAACAGTGGGATTTATTTCAACCATCAATCAAATCTAAAAGAAAGCTAATAAAACCTGTATATTACTATTACTCTTAATATTTTAATTACTAACTCGGAAAAAAATAATGAGCTAAGGAATTCCAAGTTACTTATCTATTGCACCGGCAAAATAGGTTATTTTTCAGAAAAACATTAATTCCACAATGTATATAATACTTTAATAAATTCAGAAATTTTCGCTGGAGCAGAAACTTAGCAGATTTCGCGAGAATTAAATTTCGCGAATGAGCAAAAATCAAAAAGAATTCAAGAATTTAATTTCAGGAATGATGAAAAATGACACATTTTTTGAACATTTGTTTTGGAAAATTGTCACAATTTGTTTATTTTTTGGAATTCACCTGTATAAGACGGAAGATGGTTAACGTTCACCATATCTTTAATTAATTTGAACCTTTAACAAATTACAATTACTCCCCATTAAAGATATCATAGATATCACTTTCAGAAAGATAATGTACATCATCTTCGCCATCATCATTTTTGTGAGAATTTATTTTCGCCAATCACCGAAAAAAGGAATCGAAGAAAAATGTTTTTATATCCGTACGTAACTAGGTAAGTACGTGAAATTTATATATACGTAGTAAAGTTTATTTGTACGTAGTTAAGTTATTATACACGTATTTTTTCTTTCATTTTGCACCTATCGACCACGGCAGATCATAAATGTATCAATAAAATCAAACTTCGACATGACCGAACGTCTCACGAAGTTGTTGTGAAAAATTCCCTTTTGTCGTAATATTTCACAAAACATGCAATAACAAATGCGACGCGCTTGTGCTGACATCATCATGATGTCAGATTTTGCTATATTTATAACAGAACATTGTCTTTAATTAATAAAAACTTTTGAATCATTCCATAAACCTTTTCATAAATTACGCCACAAAATCCATCGCCTCGTTTTTAATCTTTATAATTACTCCGTACTTAAGCGTAATGAAAAAACAACGCGAAACATTTCTCCCTGAGGTATTGTTTCTCTTTGTAAACCAGCCAAGCGTGGTTAATGTTCAGTTCAGTGCAGAAACGAGGTGATGGATGTAACGACGTTATTTATGAAACGATCTATTGTGGTAACAGGAGAACTTAAGTAGATCATGTTATAGAATGGAGAAAGAACCGTAATACCCGGTGCCCAAACAAAAACGCCCATAAAAGTTAATTCTCGTTATTATGACAATAATAATATAAAATCATAAGAATATGAAATGGTATATGAAATTAGTTTCAAGTTCAATTTTATGTTTCTCTCAAACCATGCAGGTAGAAATAATGGAGACAATGAAAAATGGTAAAGTAAATAGGAAAAAGTTGAAAAACTTTCAACTCGGATGTCTTGGATGTCTTGGTAAAGCAATTACGAAGGTTTCTTAAAATTTGATGCCAAGGCAAAGAAAACCTTGTACATTTTTCCTGTAATTGATATTTATAAATATACGGTTGCCCTACGTCACAAATAAGATAAATACAGTATCTTATGAATATCCAAATTTTTACAATTGCTCTAACATTTCATCTAACTAACTAAAAAAACTGATCAATCTTATTCATACATTCTTCAGTTGTATATCCAGGCTTATACCAATTGAAAGTGCTTGATAATCGAATCAAAATTTGGATAAGGAGAATATATGGCAACAAGAAAACTACCTAAAAGATCACTTCTTTTGACTCACCATAAATTAACTTCTTTCACGTTTCGCGTGGAGTCCTCTCATCAATCACTTTACCCGATACATGATTTGTTGCCATTGAGTGCAGAAGAAATCTTTACTTTCAACACCTTATTTATATATCTATTAGTTATATTATAAATATTTGCCAATCTATACAAAATAAACAATAATATAAATAAGACTAAATGGCGGTGCCCTACCAACGGATATAATTGTTATTGTTATTGTTATTGTAGATTTATTTATACAATATACATAGTTCTAAATAATAAAAAGAGCCTTAAGGCTTGAAGGTCAGCGCTAACTTAGACCTAGTTCATTTTTGGAAGTAGGATAGGGCCTATGCTCACACTGAGGACGATCTTTGTGTTAACATAATTTGCAACGCTTTTATCATGGATAAAAAATCCTGGTAAAAAATGCTACATTTTGTCAATTCTTGTGTTATTTTTTTAACAAGTTAACTGTAGAGGAATGACGAAAAATAGTTAAAATGAGAACAGAGCTGCAAGACTTACAAAAATATCTAAGACAATACAAATATTAGGCTAAATTGAATTTCTCAACGCGTCCATTGAAGAGTGGCGCACATGGAGAACATTCAAATGTTCATAAGAAAAGCGATTCAACAGGACAAGCCTTATTAGGTATCCGGACAATTCCCCGACGGACAATTCCCCGACGGATAACTCCCCGACGGACAACTCCCCGACGGACAATTCCCAACCGGACAATTCTCCCCACGGACAACTCCCCGACAGACAACTTCCCGACCGGACAATTCCCAACCGGACAATTCCCCGAACGGACAATTCCCCGAACGAGATTACAACCGTGTGCAACAATTGGCGATTTATCAAACGGAATACGTATATGTAGGTTTGTTATACACGCAAACGTAATCGCAAGTACATCCTATATTATTTAACATCCTATATCCCAACCGGCACATGACGTAAAAACGACGTCGCTACAACGTCATATCAACGTCATGACGTTGGCTCGACGTTGTTGTGACGTCAAAATAACGTCGTGTGCAGGCAGGGATTAGTTAACATATCCAAATTTCTGTCAATATCGGGTAATTATTCCTTTTAACTGTCTCTAATTGTCAGTTCGGGGAATTGTCCGTTCGGGGAATTATCCGTGGGGGGGAATTGTCCGGTTGGGAATTGTCCGGTCGGGGAGTTGTCTGTCGGGGAGTTGTCCGTGGGGGGAATTGTCCGGTTGGGAATTGTCCGTCGGGGAGTTGTCCGTCGGGGAGTTATCCGTCGGGGAATTGTCCGTCGGGGAATTGTCCGGTAATCGTCGCCGGTTAATTCTACAACTCACCAACTCACGACTCACCGATTATCCACACTACTTTTATATACATACATATTTTGTTTTTAAAGTAGGGAAGTTTCTAAGAGGTTGTTTTTTTAAGAAAACGACAACGAACGATTAAAACCTTACAGATAGAACTTTACACAAGAAAGAAAAGGCTTTTGCTAGGAGTAACTTACACTCTTTGCTCAAGCTTGTGAAAAATGCATTTTGGTGTTATATTGCATAGTTCACTTAAGAATTTCACTTCTTTGGCCACATTTTCATTTTATTTGTGAAATTGATTTACTAAAAACATCGACACCATTTTGGATTGTTTATTCAACAACCGAGAAAAAGTCCTATCAAAATCATTTAAGGGCGTTAATATTACCGCGGAGGGCATTATACTTCCCAAGCTTCCCTCGGCTTGAGCCAAAATTTTTAATGATATTAAAGCAGAGAGGTTCTGTGTCCACATTGTGGGTGTAAAAATTCTTTTCTAAATCTCTGGATTATGTTCAGTTTGAGCTTGTTCTCCAGGGCATTTTAGTTTTCTTCGCACTGAGCCTATCTTTATTAATTTGTTGATTTTTATTGGATTCTCACTTTTCATTGGATTTTGGATTTTGGGCAGTTCAACAGCTTTTGCTTATCTATGTATTGGTTTAACTTAACCAATCTGTGTGTTAGTGAATACAGAATGTGTTTGGAAAGCTTTCTATAGTCATAACCATCGCTTAGAAGCTACTTGTACAGATGTCAACTGTCAAGTAGCGCTTCATTCTCTTCTTCGTTTTAATTTTTAGACGTTAATAAAATATATTATTGTTTCACAACATTTCAAGCTTTAAATATTTGGTCGGTCTTTGGTCCGTCTCTATTTTGTCAGGATTCTTGGATTTAATTGTTATATTTGACGAAACCGACTCAACTTTTGTTTTTTAATTTTTCATGTTTTTGAAGTTCAACTTTTATTGCGACTATGATCCGTTGCTTTTCTGATATTATTCTAAGTTATACTGACAAAACTGTGAAGCCAAGGTGTACATATTTTAAAGGTAAACATATACGTACACTTCATATGCTTTTTGAAAACCATTCAAATTTTATTTATTGACATTTTTTGATTTTTTCTCTTCTGTTAGCCTTAATTGTCGAATATGTTCCAATTTCATTAGTCTATCTTTTAAAAGACTTTCGCTTTTTCTTAATGAGAAGTTTCAGCATTTTCAGCTGTTTTGCAGAAACCCTTCTGCCTGTAAGGGCATCTTGTTCAACTAATTTTCATTCTCTACTTCATGTATCATTACCATTACAAAAACCTTCGACATTTTAGGTTATGGTTAGGATGAGCCTTGCTAGCTTTCTGGTTGTCAAAGGCGTAGCCAGACTTCAGTCAAAATTTGTGGAGGAGAGTTTACGCATTTAAAGTAAAAAAGGAAAATGTGCAAGTAACCTAATCGACACTTAAGCCTGAAAAGAAAGATCATAACGTTGGACTCCTCCACTTTTTTGACTGAGCCTGAGTACACCTTTGGTTGTTGTTCTCTCTAAAGTGAACACGGAGGTTTTCGCAAGGAGACGGTAATGGCGGAAACTGTTTAAGCCTTAGGGTTTTAGTTTGATTTACTACACATGTGACACGAGAATAAACAGAATTCCATCTAAAATGACTATTTCCATCTAACGAATAACAATTAAAACGAGAAATATTCTAAAGGCCTACAGACGAGATTTTGGCGCCGAATTAACATAATATTTGAGTGTTAGGACGTTTTTGTTTTTGTTTGGCATTTATCTACACGTAGAATTGGTATATTTTGACATTTCCAAACAAACATGTACAACAATGATTCAATGATCGAAAGATCTGTCATTATTTTGATTGCACATTGCAACAACATTTTCTGTATTTTTCTTAAGAATTCTCTCCAGAATATTGGAAAATAGTGAGAAAAAATGACATAAAAAATAAGAAACAACTAGGAACCTAAGGCTCAAATTTAAAAATATCTCTAAATTGACAGTTCAGGGGCTGATGTTGCTGGTTTGGGAATACATGGATGGAGCACAAAATGAAAGAAATATTTTAATAACCAGAATCTATGATCTTTCCAAGTTAGAAAAAATATATAATTCTCCCTACCTCACACTATGAAAAACACCTATGTATGAAATAAAATTTTAACGGTAAATGCCTCAAAATGAAAACTTTATTGAGTGAGAAAATAGATTTTGAGAATGCAGTAAGAATTTAGGAAAAGGGCAGTAAAGATATTCCAATGTTTTTATAATATTAATACAAATTACAAAATAAATGAAAATAATCAAAAAGTATCTTTTGTTCATTCTTTGTTTTTTTTGTCCAACAAACTTATGCACAGCACTAAAACCCCTCAGAACGTCAACAGATTCAAAATTTATTATTAATACCATTCAAAATTAATACCAATCAAGATGCACTATTATGCACATGTTGAAGAAAATGCATTGATCATTGAAATAACAGTAAAAGAAAAAAAGAACAAACAGACAAAGGTTTACAAAACATGTAATCGAACAAACAAAGTTAAATAGGAATTTCTTTTGCTTCCAGAGGAAAACTGCAGAAATATGCATACTCCTGCTTGTATTAAGTTACTCATGACTGTATGAGGGAATAAAGATCTTGTTCAAGAGAATTTTATACAAAAAGGAATTTATTAGGTTGTATCTGTATGTATGATAATTTCCAATGTTTTTTTTGTATGTGTGTGTGTGTTTACACATGCATGGCAGTTGACTTGCTTACACCCTTTTTATCTAATAGATGACTTTCAAATGTTTTCATCAGATTAATTGCAAGTTAAGGGTATGTGTAAACTTGTAATCAATCAAAAATTTATATAAATACAGATCAAGTGCTAATGCCTATTGAAAAAATCTTATTTATGTTCATTCCCAAGAGAGCATATGCATATTCAAGGTCAGTCAAAAAAGGCGGAGGAGTCCAACATTATGATCTTCCTTTTCAGTCTTAGGTGTCGATTAGGTTACTTGCACGTTTTCCTTTTCTACTTAAAATGAATAATCTCTCTACCACAAATTTGACTGAGCTCTAGCTATGCCCTCTGGAGAGAGAAATGGAAAGTCTAAAATGAGAATTTAAAGCAAAAAGAACACAAATATTCATAAATAATACGTCCATTGGAAAGTCATCTATAAATGAACTATATACAGAAACGTTTGAATTGAATGATACACTGCTATGCACCAGAAAGACCGGTAGCACAAAACTTGATGAGATAGCCTTTTCACACATTTCTTCCATACTAAAAACATATCGATTCCGTAGCCTAAGACATTTGAGCCGCTTCTTGAGCCGCTTCCAGCACATCAACCGGCAGAACGAAAGATCAATGCCCTGCATCCATCGATAAAATTGTGGTCAAAGACTCTATCGATTCCGTAAATTAGGGTCGCGAGCGGCTCAAAAACTGAAAGTTATAACCAAGTTCGGTGATGAAAAAAAATATAGGAAGGCGGCTCAAAGAGTTGTTTCAAAATATAACTTATGAGTTCTGAGCGGCTCTGTGCGAAAAGCTCTATGATGGAGCACTATTCGATTTTCGATAAGAAAAAAGGGAGGAGAACTCTTTAAAAAAGTGTTATGGGTTATTTTTGGCAAAATTTGGAGGCGGCTCCAGCCGCCTAAGCCGCCCGCTAAATCCGCGCCTGGATCTTTGAAATCTGAAATTTTTTTAATTGGTTATTCAATTTTAAAGGAATGAAGGTGTGATAAACTTTTGTCATAAGGTGTGAACAAACACAGCTGCAGCTTGACTCACACACGGACAGAACTTTGGCCTTCACAATTTATTTCATAAGAGTTATGTGGTGACAGAGCAGAAAAATGTCGAACGCGGAAGAGCATAAACAATCTATTTCCCATTAAGGGGAAAAAAAGCGAAGTTTTACTTTTGATTTTAAGTCCACAGCTGTTGATTACGAAAAAAGGTAATACTAATCGTGAAGCAGCAAGAAAATACGGTGTTGACGAAAAGAGAGTGAGAGAATGGAAAGCTAATGCAGATAAGCTGAAACAAGGAGGAGCGAAAAGAACGAAATTGGAAGGAGGAGGATGTAAAATTAAAAACGTCGACTTAGAAGAAGACTTACTCGAATGGATACATGAAAGAAGAGCAAATTCTTTACGTGTTTCTCGAAAACTAATTATGAGAAAAGCAAAGGCCATCCATGATGAAAGTGCTGGGGGAGATATTGTTTCAAAAGATAGTTTCCAGGATAGCCGTGGTTGCTTAGAGAAGTTTATGAAACGAAATTGCCTTTCATTACGGGGCAGAACAACAACAATCCAAAAAGAACCTGCATACCTTGTTGATAGACTAGTACAATACGTGATCCATGTCCGGCGAATGACAAGAAAGTACACATTCAATGCAAGCTTCATAATTGCAATGGATGAAACGGCTGTATAGGTGGATATGGCTGCACCAACAACTGTAGAGCGACGTGGTGAACGGGAAGTAATATTGAAGTCAACTGGTCATGAAAAGGTCAGGATTTCTGTTTGTTTGACAGGAAAAGCTGATGGAACTAAACTGAAACCATTTATCGTCTTTGGTGGTGCAAAGCGTGAATGTAAAAAACTAAACACATAAATGTGTCGTTGTGTTATCAAAAAATGCATGGATGAATGCGGAACTCACCTTGCACTTTGTTGAAACAATTTTGGGCATATTTTCTTTTAACCGGCGGCTTTTGGTTTGGGATTCTTTTGAGTGCCACATCATGGACTTAAGCGAGAATTGGCGGAAGGAAAAATTGAAAATATCATAATTCCAGGTGGCTGCACAAAATACATACAGGCACCAGATGTATCATGGAACAAGCCCTTCAAGAGTCGCATGATAGATCTTTATAATGAATGGATGGTGGAAGGCGTACAGCAGTTTACAAAAGTGGGAAATCAGAAACCCCCACCCCGACGAAAACTTATACAAGGGGGCTTAGAAGCGTGGAATGGATTGAGCAGTGAGATAATCATCAAGTCTTTCAAGTCATGTGGTTTAAACTTAGCTACAGATGGATCAGAAGATGAGCAAATCCATTGTTTCAAAGAGGATTCGTCTTGTTCGACTTGTGCTGCTTTATTGAAGCAGGCAACGGAAGCACTGGATGAAGATCGATCTTCTGAAAATCCATTTCAAATTTTCGATTCAAACGTCAGCGAAAGCTATGAACGTTTTCGTATCATAGAAGAGGATTCTGACGGCGACAGTGATATTGATATTCTTTTTTGACATCTTTTGTATAAAACATTTTCACACAATCTTTTGTTACGTTTTTTAGGAAGAGAAAACATTGTTGTTTAAAGTCTGTTTTTATTTGATTTTTCATTTTGTAATAAACACCGCCTTCTGATAAACGCCGCCTTTTATTAAACACCGCATCCAAAATCTGCAATTTGTAATAAACGCCGCGGCGTTTATTACAGGAAATACGGTATATAAAAACATATTTCATCTTACATAAAAGTAAATAATGAAACAGAGGCGGATCTAGCATTTATTTTTTTTTTTGCAGGCGGCTCAAAATCTTTTGGTCTTAATTTTAAATTCCGATTATCCCTTTTTTTTTACGAACACTCTGATCAGGGGTGGATCCAAGGAAATTCAGAATAGTAAGCCTTATGAACAATTTGGTGTTCCGTATTTATTTCAGCAAAGATAATTTCGGGTTGGGAAGATGTTGTTATAGCTCCCGCAGCGAGCGTAAGCGAGTGAGGTGGCCTAGTAGTTTCATGAGAAGGCGAAAGTCAGTTTTCAATTTTGTTCATCATTCAACATTCTCGTGATGCTTTGCGATTTTGCTAACGGTGCGTTTATCAAGCAAAGCCATTCTTCCAAGACAAAAGGAAAGGACAGGACAAGACAGGAAGGAGAAGGTATGTTTTTTTCAACTAAAACTTTTACTACTACTATAGGTAAGACATCTGATTCAATATCCGTTAGAACACAAAATGTGGGACATTTGTCTGTTGCAGATAAAGCTAAGTTTGTAGTTTCGTTTTTCGAAAATGGCTTCTGCTAATTCTTGCACTACTAGTTTCAACAAATTTTTCTTGCCACAAAAAAGTCTCTACTTGTTGGACAGGAATACGGCGAACACCAACCAATTTCTATAGCTAGTCGCTGTCCTTTACTATTTCTGTCGTTCGAAAGTTCATCAAAAATTTTCAACGTTCATTTCATTAAACGAAAAATGAAGACGCTGTGTGTAAAAGTTTTTGATTTTGTTTTTATTTTTTTATTCAACGCTTTAAGTTCAGTAATAAAGAATAACAGCATTGATAGGTATAAGTAACTATTCTGTCAGACGAGATAGTCGATGTAGACCTGTTATGTGTTCTTGTTATCGTTCATCATTTTCTACCGATGTCTATTTTTTAATATGTTTGAATGTAGCTTTTTTGTATCAGTTAATTTTGACTACTATGCCGACATGTGTAGCTAGCAGTTTATTTGTTATTATTAAGGTTCGCCTTAATGGAAACGAAGGTAGCAAGATCATTATTATATTGTTTTGGTAGTGTTTGATCGATATATTTTTGTTTTAGATTAGAAAATTGAACACTATAGATGAATGTTATACAAGAAGGGATGTGTAAATGATGGTTATATAAATATTTACATGATTTTTGTATCATGATGCACAAAGTGGAGTTTTGGGTTTTGACTTTCCACAATTCATAACAGAATAAAGATTTGAAAGATAAAAACGTCTCAGAACGTATTGTTTTTGTTAGATAATAGGGAAATTTGAAGGTATTTTCTTATATGTCAGAAGTTTAATCGTGGTTAGGTAAGAGTATACATTGGTTAGGTAGCAGTATACGTCGTATTGTCTTTTTTCTAAATCTCTGAACATTGGAATTTTAGCTTTTAGTTTAACTATACAGCTTTTGAAATCCCTAAATAGGCCAAATAGCATTGAAAAATAGGGATAATAGCATTCTTTGAATGATCGATCCAAAATCTATTTATACAACAATTTTGTGTTAAATATGATATAATTCTAACATGGAGAAACACAACAATTTTGTATATACACAGACTAATCATCGCAGTATTGCAGGTAAAAACAATTTATGGAGAAAAACTGTAAAATGTTTTTACACGCTACACTAGTCTATATACTAATCACCCACTTTTTAGGTTGATCAGTGTGAATAAAAGGACTGGGAACGAAATGTTCGTATGCAATATTATATAGTGACATTTTAGATCGTGCGTAATTCATTTGTCCAGATATAGGCGATATTAGTATTATAGGAGTAGCGCGACGTCAGTGGCCACATTGCATTGCACCCTAAATAGAACGCAATATTTTAGGGCAAATATCTCGAAAAGCAATGGGAATAACTGATGTCACTTCGGGCGCCCGAAATTAGCGATGGGGTGACGAAAAATATTGGTTCTTAAACATTTTTGGGATGGGTGTGACGTCATCAGAATCTTTGATCGACGATATTGCCGTAACTGTACATCGTACACAGACGATCCCATACATTTTCCTGATCAGCTTTTCGAGCTCTACAACTTAGTGATACTTATCGTTTTGGATTGTGTGATTTTATTTTTTGTCGTCCCTATTTTTTGAATGAGGAAGAGCACGGTGTGTGTGTGAAGTAACACATAGAGAAAATGAACATGTTAAATGTTTTTACCTGGGATACTAGTCTTCTTCATTAATAGCGAAGTGTGCATACCACTTCTAGTTTGGTCAGTGTGAATAAAAGGACTGGGAAGGAAATGTTTGTATGGACTGATATATAGTGACATTTTAGGTCGTACGTTACTGAGTTGTCCAGATATGAGCGATTAGTATTATAGGAGTAGGACAACGTCAGTGGGCACATTGCATTGCACCCTAAATAGAACGCGATATTTCAGGGCAAATATCTCGATAACAAATGGGAATAGCTGACGTCACTTTGGGCGTGGGATATTAGGGATGGGGTGTTGAAGAATTTGGGTCTAAATCTTTTTTGGAACAGGTGTGACGTCATTAGAATCTTTGATCGACGATATCTCCGTAACGGTAAGTCGTACACAGGCGATCCCATACATTTTCTTGATCAGCTTTTCGAGCTCTACATCTTGATACTTATTCTTATCAATTATGTGATCTTATTTTTCGCCACCCCTATATTTTAGAGGCAGAGCACGGGTGGTGGGGGAGGGGTGGCGGCAACTAATGGGAAAAAGCAACCTGTAAGATGTTTTTACCCGGAATACTAGTCTATATACTAATAGCGAGGTGTGCATAACATTTTTAGTTTGGTAAAATATTTTGCGTGTGAGGTTGCCTATTGTTTACGGTCCGTTTCTCACAAGTTTGTCTGGGGAAGCTTGAAACCAGCAATTTGGTTTTTCATTTGCACATTAGAAATAGTTCCAACTCCATCTTTCGGGCTCTTTTATATTTCCCCGTGTTTGTACGCGAAAGAAGACAATGAAAAGTCTCGATGGTGGAGGATGCAATGCAATGGTTTTTCGTTTGAAATATTTTCAACGATCATTTTGTTTGCTGAAAAAGACGAGCGAAGAAGCGTTTTTGTGGTTTGTTTTGTTTTTGTTGTTTATTCTGTTTGTGTTTATTTCAAAAGCAAAGAATAGTATTGTTATTGAGAAAGTATAAGTATGTTTACCATCCGTCGTATGATGCAGAAAAGTTTTTAAAAGGGTTTTTAAAATGTAAACAAATGTTTTTGTTTTCGTTAAGATTGATTCCCGAGACGAACGAAGAAATTAAAAGGAGGATATTGTATTATTATTAAACGAATTAACGAGTGGAAGAAAAAATCTGTGGTTTATAATAGTAGAAACGTGTACTGTACTGGAAAGTGAAGAACATCTTACTTATTTATATTTTACAGTTAATGGTTGCACAGAAGAAGTTGTTAAATGGATGCAAAGGGTTTTTAATTTATTTCTTTTTGGTGGAATTGTTTGTTTATATATATGAAGTATATACATAAAAAAAATGAATGAAAACACGAGCAAAATGTCGTTGTTTTGGTACTAACGTGTGCTGGAAAGCGAAGAAACTGATAATTGAATTGCAGAGGATTGTTAACGAAGTGGCATTAATTTTGTTACTTAAAAATGGTTGCGTCTTTGCGATTGGTTTCATTTCGACCATGTGAGATTATCAACATTATTGACATGTTTTTGAAGGGCTACATTATTATTTCTGAGGGTTTTTTTTGTGTGAAGCAGTGATGTGTTACGCTGAGATATTATTGCTGCTGTGTTATTGTTGTTGTTATTTTTCAAACGAATTTTTGTGGCTCCTTTCAAGAAAGTTAAAGCTTTTCCCCCATTACGAGGACTGAATATCATAAGCTATGTTTTTATAGCTATTTATATTTTAAAGTGTGTTATTCGTTTTGTTTTTAGTTGAGGAAGGAGATCACTGAATATCTTTCCTTTTTACTCTTCATTAATTACATCTACCTATTCTATAATGTCCATAGTCATTGTTGCATCTGTATCTTATTTCTTTTAATTCATCCTCTGTTGTTTGTGGTTTGTTTAATTTTGTCTGTGGGAGAGGAGAGGGTGTGTGCGATGTATGATTTCTTACCGGGTTAATATTTTACTACATCATATGCATTTTACAGGAGCCTATTAATTATTGTTACTGGCTCTACGTATGTTGTTTTGGAATTCCCAGTTCGGATTTAAGCCTTGGTGCTTATCTTGGTTCTATATTGGAAATGTTAGGGCACATGATATTTATTCTGTTTTTGATGATCACGTACTTGCTCCTGTTCTATACGATTTCTTTCTTTTTAGATTTAGAAAATTTAATAAAACGAAATATATGACCAAGAACATGAATGTGCCAATCATGGTTTAACATCATGGTAAAAGCGATTGGGATAAATCATTAAATGAATTCATGGTGGAATGACCCTGCCGTTGAATTCTGAGCAGGTATAATTTTTTTACGATTCACATTTGATTCAGGTATCCCGTGCAAAGACAGTTTTACGGTTTCACTCAATAGTTGGAAAATGTAACAGAAACATTTTAAGGTTGCATTTTGATATTTTTATCATGATTCTTCAGAGTGGAACCGTAAACTGTCTTTACACGGGATACTACTAATAGTGAAGAGTGTATTCCACTTTTATTTTAGAGACTAATACATTTATAAAAAATTCATGGTCATTTCCTCACGCGGAACGCGTAAAACCACGATGCTGCGAGAAGCGATTTTTCAGTATTAGAATAGTATTAGTATAGCGTGTAAAATGTTTTACAAGTTCACTTTCTCCATGAGTTACCGCCATCCCGTGTTCTTCCTCTTAATATGGCGTTGACGAAAAATAAAATCACGCAATCAAAAAGGATGAGTAGTACCACGTTGTAGAGCTCGAAATACTGATCAAAAAATGTATGGGATCGTCTGTGTACGATGTACCGCTACGGAAATACTGTTGACCATAGATTTTGATGACGTCACACCCGTCCCCAAAAAGTTTTAGACAAAATTTATTTTTCGTCACCCCATCCCCAATATCGCGGAACAAAAAAAGCGTCAGTTATCCATATGGGTTCATGCAATGCCGTGCAAAAAAAATTCACGTCGCGTCATTTGCTACTACAAATATACTAATACTGAAAAACGCTCCTCGCAGCATCGTGGTTTTAGGCGCTCCCCCATGAGTTATTGCACCCACCGCCCATGCTCTTCCTCTTTTCCAATATAAGGGTGACAAAAAATAAAATCACACAATCCAAAAGAATTGGTACCCACTGAGTTGTAGAGCTCAAAAAGCTGATCAAGAAAATGTATGGGATCGCCTATGTACGACTAACCGGAGATATCGATGATCAAATATCCTAATGACGTCACACCCGTCCCCAACATAGACCTAAATGTTTCGACACCCCACCACCAATATTGCACGCCCAAAGTGACGTCAGTTATTCCCATTGGTTCTCGAGATACTTGACTCCAAAAATCCCGTTCTATTTAGGGGCAATGCAATGTGCCCACTCACGTCGCCCTACTCCTATAATACGAATCGCCAATAAAGTCACAACTCAGTAACGCACGATCTAAAATGTCACTATATAACAGTCCATACAAACATTTCGTTCCCAGTCCTTTTATTCACACTGACCAAACTAAAAAGTGGATGCACACTCGCTATTAATAAAGAGGACTAGTATTCCTGGTAAAAACATTTTACGGTTCCACTCTCTAGGATCATGATAAAGAAAATAAGAATACAACTTAAAAATGTTTTTGTTATATATATTTTCCAACTATTGAGTGAAACCATAAAATTATGCCTTTGCCTGGGATACCTGAATCAATTAAAATGTAAATTGTGAAAAAACATTATACCTCCTCAGTTTACACATCCAAAGAATCATTCTTCTATGAATTCATTAAGTGCTTTATCCCAATTGCTTGTACCATAATTATGTAAAACAATGATTGGCACATTCAATATTCTTCTTCATAATTTTTATTTACACTAAATTTTTAATCTGAAAAGAAAGAAATCGTATAGAAAAGAAGCAAGAAAAAAATTCATTCAGAATGTAAAATAGCACTAAATAAATAAGATAACACCATGGCTTAAATTCAAACTGCGGATTTCAAAACGACAAACGTAAAGACAGTAAAAAGGTTTTTTAGGCTCCCCTAAAATGAACATCATGCAGCAAAACAGCAACTTGGAAAGAAATCACACATTGTACACTCCCTCCCCTCCCACTGACAGGATATATAAAACAAACAACAATCAAAAACAACAAACAGTACCAAATTAATAAATATATGATATAGATACAGGAATGACTTAGAGAACCATCATAGAATAGGTAGATGTGATCAATATAAAGATTAGAATGTAAAGACATTCAGTAGTGGTTTGTCTCCCTCCTCCTAACTTCCTTCCCCACTAACAAAACAAACAACATATATATAACAACAAAAACCCTGGGGTGTGTTAAGTACATTATAAAAACCTATAATTCCGGCTGGTGGTGCGGAGTGAAGAGATAAAATCATAAAATTGGGGGAGAGCTTTAACTTTTTATGAAAACAGCCACAAAAATTCGCTTAAAAAATAAACAACAACAATAACACAGCAGCAATAATTTTACAGCGTAACACAAAACCCTTTACTGCTTCACATGCAAAGAAACCCCTCAGAAATAAGATTTTAGCTCTTCCACAACATGTTGATAATGTTTCCCACATGGTCGAAATGATTGCAACGACGCAACCATTTTTAATCACTGTTAAATTAGTAAATGCCACTTCGTTAACAATCCTCCAATTCAATTAACAGTTTTTTCGCTTTCCAGCACACGTTTACTATCAAAAACAGCGACATATTTTCGTGTTTTGATTCAATTTAATGTAGATACTTCCACTCGTTAATTTCAGCATTACAAAATGATTAATTCCACCAAAAAGAAATAAATTAAAAACTATTTGCTACCATTTGACAACTTCTTTTGTTCAACCGTTTAATAACTGTAAGTAAGATGTTCTTCACTTTCCAGTACACGTTTCTACTATAAACCTTACATTTTTTCTTCCACTCATTAAGTTGTTTAATAATAATACAATATCCTTTGTTTCATTTCTTCGTTCGTCTCGCAAATCAATCTTTATGAAATCAGATTAGTTTACATTTTAAAAACCCTCGTTTCTTTTCTGCGTCATACGACGGGCGTTAAACATACTAATACTTTCACAACAAAAAACAATATTATTCTTTGATTTTGAAATAAAAACAAACAGAATAAACAACAAAAACACGGCACGTCGTAAACAGATGATCCTATACATTTTTTTGATTAGCATTTCGAACTCGATAACTTTTGAAAGAGGAGGATCATGGGTGATGGGTGCAGTAACTCATTGGAGGAAATTGAACCTGTAAAATGTTTTTACCCGGGATACTATTCTTATTACTAACTTTTATTTTAGAGAGTGATACATTTTCACAAATTTCAGGGTAATTTATCACGAGGAGCGCATAAAACCACGATGCTGCGAGAAGCGTTTTTCAGTATTAGTATATTTGTAGTAGCAATTGACACGAGGTGTACATCCACTTTTTAGTTTGGTCAGTGTGTATAAAAGGACTGGAAACGAAATGCTCGTTTAGACTGTTATAAATGAAATTTTAGATCGTGCGTAACTGAGTTGTCCAGATATAAGCGATTATGTTTATAGGAGTAGCGCGACGTCAGTGGGCACATTGCATTACACACTAAATAGAACGTGACGTTTAGGGGGAAATATTTCGAGAACCAATGGGAATAATTCCCGTTTTTGGGGTGTGCGATATTGGTGATGGGGTGACGAAAAAAAAATTGGGTCTTAAACTTTCGCTTTTCGAGCTCTACAACTTAGTTACTACAACTTAGATACTAATCCTTTTGGATTATGTCATTTTATTTTCGGTCACCCTTATATTGAGAGGAAAACCACGAGATGGTGGTAACTCATGGGGAAAGTGAACTGGTAAAATATTTTTACCCGGGATACTAGTCAATATACTAATAGCGAGGTGTGCATACCACTTTTATTTTAGAGAGTGAATTTTACGGTCATTTTCTCATGAGGAGCGCGTAAAACCACGATGCTGCGAGAAGCGCTTTTTCAGTATTAGTATATTAGCTGTAGCAAATGACGCAACGTTAATTTTTTGGCATGGGGGACATTGCATTGCATCCATAATGGAACGCGACGTTTTGGGGCAAATATTTCGAGAACCAAGACGTTTTTGTGGTCCGCGATATTGGCGATGGGGTGATGAAAAAAAAATGGGTCTAATACTTTTGACGTGTGTGACGTCATCAGAATTTTTGATCGACGATATCGAACACGGGATAGCGGTAACTGATGGGAAAAGTGAACCTGTAAAAATGTTTACACGCTGTAATAGTCTTTTATATATAATACGCGTTGTGCATAACACTTTCAGTTTGGTCAGTGTGAATAAGAGGACTGGAAACGAAATGTTTGTATAGAAAATAAAATGAAATTTAAGATCGTGCGTAACTGAGTTGAGAGTATAATAGCGATTAGTATTAGTGTGAGGTCATTACAGAAGTAGGGCGACGTCAGTGGACACATTGCATTTCAACCTACACATTACACATTACACATTACATACATTATTTTGATCAGCTTTTCGAGCTCTCTTAAGGGGTACTACTTATCCTTTTGGATTGTGACTTTTTGTCAGGGCAATATTGAGAGGAAGGGGACTGGTGTTAGGGTGGTAACTCATTTGAAGAAAATGAACCCACTTGTCTTAAAGCAACTGGCTCTGGGTCTCTTAGTGTGTTACCTAACATAGTTTTATTAACCCTCGTTTACAGAAGACTTATTCACACTACAAATTTCATGATATTTTATAAGTTAATATTGTCTTCTCTTACCTCTTAAAGTTAGTTCGTTACACAGAACACATGCGATCCGCAAGAAAGGCAAATTTCAAAGAACTATTTTCTATTCTGTTCTCCCAGTTATTTAGCCAAGTGCCTTCTTGTTGCCCCTAAAACTAGAAACGCGAAATGAGTTATTGTAGCCCAGTGACATATGAAAAATAGTAGCTATGGCGTAATTATCAGGACGTTAAAATGTATTGTCGGTCACAATTGAATTCGTGCGCATTTTTTCGATGGGCTCAATATGTATGACATATTTCTGTGTTCTGTGATTTCTATTTTTGGCGACAAAGAAAGGAGAAATCAATAGTTTTTACCTCAAAACACGACGTTATCAAATTCTTAGTATAGTGTGTAAAACATTTATGAATCGATGAAAGGTTTAAGGACGGCGTTTTGGACTGCGTATTTTTATTACATAGAGTAATTGTCAAATGGTTAGTATAGCGTGTTAAAACATTATATGGGAAAACATGTAAAAAAAATTTACACGGTATACCAATACATTTATATTACTTGGCATTAATAGCCAGAACAAGTTGTCGTTTATAATCCCTGTTTGAGAAAGAACTGAAGAAAAAATAGAAAATCAAAAGTCTCCTCGATGTTCTGGTTTCCATTCCAATGATTGTCTTACATAGTTCCTACAGTCATTGTGTTACTTTTACCAAATATTAATGTCTGCATATATTATATACAATATGCCATATATTTATTGTGATGATCTTGTAACCTCAATTCTTAAAACGCTATTTTAAGACAAGAAGTCATACGTAGAAATAACACCTGAAGGGTAACTTCCACATATTAGGCAGGCTTTTCGAAGGTTTTTTCCTTGCGATCTATTAAAAAGGTTTTCATGGGAGTTCAAATTTTGTTTGCTACCGAGTGAAAGAAGACCGGGCTCTTGTGCTATTTGTTAAACTTTATATGATTTCAAACTTCTCATGGATGTGCTAAGGGTTTGAAAATAGAAGTTCTTCGTTAGTATCCACATAAACATCTAAATGTTTTGTCTTATCCAAATGAAGTATATTTTTCTTTGCGCTGAAAATTCTTGCCAGGTTGAACGAATGGATATTATTTTCTTATCCCGAGGTGAAATAAAATTTGTGTTTACACGCATTCTCATCCTGCCTAAAACGTGTAAACACTGAAAAAGGCTTTGATCAGAGGCAGGGATGAGTTTCGTCCCAGAATGAGATATTACATGTAAACACCCTCTTAGTGCACAAATAAAATTACATCTTCCGTTTTTCTTACATAAGTGGGTTTTGCAAATTATCATGCAAATTGTCTTGAGCATAAAAAGTTTTCAGGCTTTCATTAATTTTTCTTTTACACCATCTTTGTTCTCTTTATTAAGGTACAGCATTATTTTCAGACGAATTTTCCTCTTCCAAATTCGACTTTCTCCAGTGAAACCAAAACAATCTAGATTCGGTAAACAGTAAAAACCTCAACACTCAATGTTTTATTGAAAAACATAACCAATTTTCGAGTGGGTGATCAAATTAACTGCCTCAAAAGGAATCTCAATTATTCACTTATATCGAGGGCGAAAATCCTTGCTTGGAGGATGAAGAGGAGAAAACACAACTCATAACTATGTTCTCGTTTCTATTTAATTTACTATTGTTCATGAATTCTAAAGAAATATAACCGGTGTTACGCGTTTCATTAGATTGGTGCAAATGAGAAGAGAATGTTTAGAAAATGTTTTGAAATCCCTAATATCTTAAGAAAGATAAGGACTGATTCTAATTCTTTTACTAATATAAACGCAATATTTGTTCTATCAGGAAAGTTTCCAAACGTAAAACACTAGTTTTGTAATTATTTTAAATAATTATCTAATAATTAAATAATTATCTAAGAGCCAGCTCTTGAGAACAAAAGCCTTTTTGAAATTTGATCATGAAAACGTGTAATCGAAACAACAAAAGAAATTGTGACCAATGACAAAGCAGGAATAAGTAATTATGCGTTTTTTACATGATTTCTGTCAATACCGCAAAGATTTAAAAAGTAAATTTGTGTTATGTAACTTAATGGCCGTAACATGTATATTTCAAAAGAATTATAGAAGTTGAGTGACCTCCTAATTCATCCTCCTAGATTAAGACGAAGATTGGTTGAAGATTTTCTTTGGAAGAATTGTCGTAAATCGTGGCGTGGACGTCATCACAAATCAAGACAGTTTTTATTACAAAACATTCTTACAAATCGGGAGGTATTTAACAATTGTGACGATTTTAATCTGGGTAGTAATATTACAGAACAGCATGAAACAAATATGTCACTCACATTATTATAATCACCGGGATGAGGAGAAGTCCAATCGGTATATAAAAGAACATGTTTGCCATTCCGTTTTCATTTAACTCAGCATATGAAAAGTTGAAAAGAAACGAAGCAATGAATAAAATTATGGTTTCCACTACTGATACTACGGAAAACATGGCACCTAGAAATATTGAAAGAAAATTATTGCAATAATTGCTGGGGATAATTAGATAAAAGAAGAAAATGGCTGTGTGCAAACGCATCTGAAGAATCTGTTATTTCTGTGTACGAAGACAGCCATATTTCGAAATTTCCATTTTGAGAGAACCAGATTTAAAAAGAATGGAAAGAATTTCCGATGGTTTTTGGGGTTCTGAAGCATATCCACAGGTTCTACTCTATGTAGATAAACTCTCGCAGCAATAGACTTTCGCAATTTTTCCGATTTTTAGCACGTTTTGCGGAAGTTTGCTTTCCCATTTCAAACCCAAAAAGCGCGAAAATTTGTTCGGGAAATATGTATAAAACATCGTCCTTCACGAAAGCTTGTTCACTAAATTTCGCGAAGATTTGTCTTCGTGACACTTTATGCCCGAGCAAGTTTATGCCCCAAAATCTGTGCATCGTGCACAGCACCCAAAAAAGCCTCTACGTCATCTCACCAAAAGGTGTGGAAAGGGTGCCGAATTACTCATACAGAAACAACAGCTTTATTTATGCGACTTTGCTTCAGGAACGCTTGTGGGGCATAAAGGGCAAACAAGGTATATAAATCATCCGGAAAAACATTTAGTAACTTGCAGTGTCTTAAAGTATATTGTTTATATTCATGATATATGATATACAAGGAAATAGTAAAGTGAATACCTTGTTCTGTTGCATCTACGATTTCTGATAATGTGGCGCGAAATATAGGCACGTGAAGTGCACTGAATGCACGTACTGCCAGTGCTATAAAAAGTTATAAATTACTCATGACATAACAAAGCCTGTATGCATGTAAGATATAATGTTAGAAATTTAATTTTAATATTCACCCATTCCTTAGTTGTTCTTTTGCTCTTAGTTCCCCTAAGAAAATTTTAATATCAAATAAAAATAAAAATTACCTGCATACGCCATGGATGTGGTTTTAGCTGATGCAAATATAATATATCCAATAATAGCACAAACTGGTGACATGAGTGCAACCAAATAACGGGGCAGAAATTTTAGCAGTACTTTCATCCCGATAAATGTACCAGCTGCAATGGCCACCATTTGGGTTCCAAGATATTTCCCTATTTCCAGTGGCGGCATGCAAAATGGCCGATTCATTAGATAGAGCGTAATCATCATATACATGCCGATAGTAAAGGCACTAATAAGAGTTAGTATCACAATACAGAGAAAGAAAGCCCATCGCTTCGGTCGAGCTTTTGTACAAGTTCTCCATAGCATTTTCGGTTGTTGTTTGATCGCCAGGAGAAAACGTTTTAATCCAGTCTTTTTCTGGTTTAAGTTTCTCTCAATTTTGTCAGTACTCTGATCTTCGTTTTTCCCCGTTGAAGTCTCTTTCATTTCAAAAACGGTACTGTCGTCCTTTTTGAGTGATTCTTTGATGACAAATACGATGTATAAGGTGGAAGCGAAGTACAGAGAAACAATGACGATTTGTGGTCCACGAAATCCGTATGCTTGTATGAACAGCCCGCTTGAATAGAAGCTTGTACATGAAGCAACAAGGCGAGTACATTCCAAAATACCTAGATATTAATGATAACACTTTAAGAATTCAATTTAACGCATGCCTGCTGATGCATTGCTAGAAAGCGATGGAAGTTTGCAAATACACTTTCTAGGAAAGCATCAGTTTGTGTTATACTTTCATTTTATGTAAATAACTCTATTTGTTTTAAGAAAGTACACGGCAGCCATCAGTTATCTACAAAGTACTAAAAAGTACGAACATACAGGGAATGTCTCATTTTCAGACATTTTCGTCGTGTAAACGTTGTAAAATTGGGTGGCCTGAGTTTTCTCCGGAGAAGTTAGCTAGGTCTGGAAATTGATACAAAAACAACTTCCTAAGAAAGAATTTGGTATCGAGGCTATAAACTGGTGGCGTACCTTATTGACCATTATTTCGCCGGTTCTTGATAGCGTTAATTTAATCCTAATTTAATAGTCTATTAAGACTCCCCCAAGTCAAAAATCCCTAGAAATTTATAACTCTGGTGTCTTAATTCCCTACATCCTTATTCCCCATGACACCGACGTTTAGATGTTTGCTTGGACTTTTCAAAAATAACGCCTATAAGGTCCGGTGTAAAAGGGACCGGCGTTAAATTTGGGGCAGCGTAAAAAAGGGCTAATGATGTATAAGGTATTCCCATTTATATAGGTAGTCTAACAATTTCTTCTCAATACTCAACAAATAATATCGTTCTGAATAAAGGTTTTACCTAATCGCATTGGCAGGTTCTTCTTCTCGGTGACATCTGCAATGTAGGCATAAGTAATCATAAACAATCCAGTGTACGCCCCACTCATTCCATTTACTAAAACACCAGCATAAAACATATATACTGATAAATTCAAGTACATGCCGAGTAACATCAGACTTGCATCGATGCATGATCCAACACAGTTTATGGTAATGATGATGCGCCGTCCAATTCTATCGGAAAGCGCGCCGTAAAAGAAGCATGAAATTACTGTCGATAATGTCCAACAGAACACTAAGCCAATGTTAAAACGAGTCACTGAAGTTTGAACCTGGAAAAGAAAGGCATTGATTCTCTGAAACTGTTCTGATATTGCAAATATAAGGTTAAGTACCTAAAAGAAACAAAACTATTCCATTGAGACTAGATTTTTTTCTTTCGCGACTTTTATGTGTTCATCGAGGAATGGCGTTGCTTTAGACGTGCATCAGAGAGATGTAGTTTGACAAGTTTGTCATATGTATACGAAGGCAAGTTCCATCCATTAATAAACAAAAAAATGAATGTTGCTGCTTTTACGGTTAACGGGACTGACTGGCTCAAAAAAACTGATTTTCTACATTATTTAACCTTTCTTGAATTCTCGGTAGTTTTTTCATAAGACGAAAATGATCATTCGGTTAGCGAACTAAATCGATGTCAGCCAATTTCCAACGAACAAATGGTTTTCGTTTTGAAACGACACTGGTTGGTATAAATGAGTTTCTCATGTGATAAGACATTTTTGTTGAAACAATACATTTTTGTAAACACATTTTGATTGACAGATTTAGAAAAACATGAGACTCATAAATTAATTCAAATTTTTAAATGATTGTATTTCCATTTTTAGCCGATCATGTTCAAGTTCGAAACGCCATTAAAATTAATTCTTTTCAAACAAGAAAAGAATAAATCGGTATATATAATCAATTCATAAAATTTGTGCAAGATGTGATTGCGAAAAAACTACGTGCTTCCTCAAATAACGGAAAAACCAGAGCGTTTATTGACTTGAAATTTTGGTAAACCATGGTAAAAATGGTAAACCAACTTGACGTATGGAATCTATTTGGCAATTTAAAAAAATGAGCCGGTCAACCCCTTTAATCTGGAAAACTACCGTATGGAGAGAAGGATGAGAAATGTAGGGGAAGTACACAAAAATAATCGGACACTGACAAATGGAGCCTCCATCTATAGTTACTGTCATATTTTCTCTCACTTTTATCAGATGATAGTTGATTGCTAATTTTGTTTTCGCGACACCTCGTCATTTTAAATTTCAAATTTACGATCTTTCGAACTATAACAAACTATAATCAGCTATACCTCGTTTTGAAGTTGTTGCTGGGTGGTGTTTTTGATGGACAGTCCACAAGATGATGAATCATTAGCGTATTCGTAAGTAAAATGTTTATCTTCGCTGAATTTTTTGTAAACGTATTGGTGTATAACAGGCATTTGCAACATTGAAGCAATTCCAAACATCATTACTAACGGCTCCAATGAGTGCCTTATCGTTTTCATGACAGTTGGCAAAACCATATTGATGAAATGTCAGTACCTAAAAGGCGGACTCTTTGTTATCATTATACTAAATCAGAAGTAAATGTTTCTTGGAATAAAAACCAACCACTTTTTATCTCTTGGGCGTCAACTTCGTACTGGCCTCGTGACTAGTTTCGTGTGGACCTTAAAAAAGCTCAAATGTATTAATTGTTTAGAATTTGAGAGATAAATTACACTGAGAGTATAACTGAGTTAAAATGACTCATAAAAGGTAGTCCACATCCAATTATCCAATTTTAAAACTTGACTGAAGAAAAACAGAACTATACTCATAGTCAGGGGCAGATACAGAAATTTCAAATAGATTATGCCAAACGTGAGTGTCTCATAGTGATAAAAATCTTAACGTTTTGCTTAATCAACCGGAGACGCTTTTAAAAAGTCACGATTTTAAAAAACAATTTTAAAAAGTCACCGCTCCTTTCTTCATAAGGTAGTCAAAATGACTCAGTTAAATTTCTCAGCGACTTCTGGAAAAGAATGACTTGGCACAAGGTTATAAAGAACCCTTGCTCTTGCCTCACAGATCATTCAATCATCTGTTACCCTGATAAGCGTCAACAACGAGAAGCTCATAATATACAAAATATCTCCAAATATACGATTCCATTTTTAACATTATTTAGAACTGATCATTTTGTAATCACACTTGATACCCATCATTTTAAGGTAGTATTATTTATCATTCATGATAGCATTGATGCTGCCGTGAATGCTATTTAAAATACCTGGTATTACTCCTCCTTCTCCTCCTCCTCCGAGATTTGGCAGTTTAAAATCGGTTACCGTCGGATTACATATCGATATTTTAAAAATAGATATTTATGATCTCGACCTGCAATGCTAAGTTGCTGTTATTAAGTTTTTGACTTACATAATACATAATATAGAAGTAAGTGTTATACGTTGTATAAGTTGTGCGTGATGTTGTGCCATTAAACTGTTCCTTACAACAGAGAGGTAGTTTGTATAAAGTTGTGGGTAGTCGTAATAATTTTGCACAGAAGCTTTTTTTAGAGCAGCTAGCAGGGCGGTATATTTTATTTTTTTGTAGGAGATTTTTTAGGATTTTTAACTTTGGATTTATGTGCGTATGATTCCGTTCAGGATTTGTACTCTTAAGATTGTCGTTATCTAGACATTTTTTTTTGGAAAGCATAAGGTGGACACATCACTGTGTGTGTGTTCAACTATAGTAACATGCGTGTTTCCGCAGTTTTCTTCTGAAACCGAAAAAATAATCGCTTTTCAGTTAAATCGTAAACATTATTTACCCATCGATGTGTATATGTGTGTATATATATATATATATATGTTTATATGTTTCTGTTTGAGACATCGATATATGTTTTGTATATATAATCTTTTCTGCTTATATGTACCTTCCGATCACAGCAAAGGTTTAAACTGCTTGAGTGGTGCCCATCAAACACTGTGCAAAACAAATTACAATTAGGTAGTTAAAGTAAACAATAACAACAATAGACAATATACTAAGCAGGTATAATTTTTTTACGATTCACATTTTAATTCACATTTGATTCAGGTATCCCGGAAAAAGGCATGACGTTACTGTTTCACTAAATTGGAAAATAAAACAAAAATATTTTTAGGTTGCATTTTATATGATTCTTGAGAATGGAACCGTAAAATGTTTTTGCCGGGATGCTAGTCTATAAACTAATACCGAGATTTGCATAACATTTTTAGTTTAGTTAGTGTAAATTAAAGGACTGGGAGCAAAATGTTTGCAAGAAAATAAAATAGTGACATTTTAGATCGTCCGTAACTGAGATTTGCAGGTGTAATAGCGATTAGTATTATAAAAGGAGTTTGACGTCAGATGGCACATTGCATTGCACCCTAAATAGAATGCGATATTTGAGGGCAAATATGTCGAGAACCAATAGGAATAACTGAATCACTTTGGGCTGAGGAGGAGGGTGTAGGAGGGAGACGATTGAATATCTTTCCATTTTATTCTTTACATTGAATACATCTACCTATTCTATAATAGTTCTCTAAGTCATTGCTGCATCCATATAATATTTCTTTTAATTTATCGCTGTTTGTTGTTTTGTTTGTTGTTTGTTTTATTTTGTTTGTAAAGGGAAGAAGGAGTGTGTAATGTATGATATTTTTTTTTCAAATTGCTGTTTTGCTGCATCATGTGCATTTTAGGGGAGTCTAGTGATTATTTTTACTGCCTTAACGTATGTCGTTTTGGAATACACAGTTTGAATTTAAGGCATGGTGCTTATCTTGGTTATTTAGTGCTATTTTACATTCTGAATGAATTTTTTTCTTGCTTCTTTTCTATACGATTTCTTTCTTTTTAGATTAAAAATTTAGTGTATATAAAAACTATGAAGAAGAATATTGAATGTGCCAATCATGGTTTTACATAATCACGGTACAAGCAATTGGGATAAAGCATTTATTGAATTCATATAAGATTGACACTGTGGTTGTGTATACTGAGGAGGTATAATGTTTTTTTATGATTCACATTTTAATTGATTCAGGTATTCCGGGAGAAGGCATAATTTTATGGTTTCACTCAATAGTTGGAAAATATATAAAACAAAAATATTTTTAGGTATTCTTATATTTCTTATGATGATCCTTGGGAGTGGAACCGTAAAATGTTTTTACCCGGGATACTAGTCTTCTATATTAATAGCGAGTGTGCATAACATTTTTAGTTTGGTCAGTGTGAATAAAAGGACTGTGAACGAACTGTTCGTATGGACTGTTATAATTAAAATTTTAGATCGTGCGTAACTGAGTTGTGACTTTAATGGCGATTAGTATTATAGGAGTAGGGCGACGTCAGTGGGCACATTGCATTGCACCCAATATAGAATGCGATTTTTAGGATCAAATATCTCGAGAACCAATGGGAATAACTGACGTTTTTCGGGGTTCGCGATATTGGCGATGTGGTGACGAAAAAAAAAATTAGGCTTAAAACTTTTTGGGGACGGGGGTGACGTTATCAAAATCTTTGATCGACGATATCTCAGTATCGACAAGTCGTACACAGACGACCCCATACATTTTTTTGATCAGCTTTTCGAGCTCTGCACCTTAGTGATACCTATTCTTTTGGATTGCGAGGTTTTATTTTTTGCCAGGCCAATATTGAGAGAAAGAGCACGGGTATGGTGAACTCATTTGAGAAAGATGAACCTGTAAAATATTTTTACCCGGGATACTAGTCTGTATACTAATAGCAAGGTTTGCATACCACTTTTATTATGGTTAGTGTGAATAAAAGGACTGGTAACGAAGTGTTTTTGTGGACTATTATACAGTGAGATTTTAGATTGTGCGTAACTGAGTTGCGAGTATACTGGTGATTAGTATTATAAAAGGCGTTTCACGTCAAATGGCACATTGTATTGCACCCTTAATAGAACGGGACATTTTAGGACAAATATCTCGATAGCTAATGGGAATAACTGACGTCACTTTGGGTGGGCAATATTGGCGATGGGGTGACAAAATAATTTGGGTCTAAAACTTTTAGGAACGGGTGTGACATCATTAGAATCTTTGATCGATGATATCTCGTTGTACACAGATATTGTACATCCTTCGCCATTCTGCGATTTTATTTTTCGTCATCACCATATATGAGAGGTAGAACAAGGGTGTTGGGGGCGGTAACCCAAGGAGAAAATGAACCTGTAAAACAATTTTACACGCTATACAAGTTATATTACTAATACGAGCTGTGCTTAGTTTGGTAAAATATTTTGAGTGTGAAGTTGCCGATTTTTCACGGTCTGTTTCTCACAAGTTTGTCTGGGGAAGTTTGAAAGAGCACGAGCAAGTTGGTTTTTCTTTTGCGTATTAGTAATAGTCCTAACTCCATCTGAAGGGATTTTTTCATGTTTTCACGTGTTGTACGTGAAAGAAGACAATGAAAGGTATTCACGGTGGAGGATGGAATGCAATGGTTTTTCGTTTGAAATATTCTTAACAATCATTTCTTTGAACAAGAAGAGCGAAGAAGTGAAGAATAATATTGTTTGTTGTTGAGAATGTATTAGTAAGTTTACTCACTGTGTATGATGCAGAATAAAAATGAGGGTTTTCAAAATGTAAACATATTTGTTTTCGTTTTTGTAAAGATTTTGATTCGTGAGACAAACGAAGAAATGAAACGAAGGATATTGTATTATTATTAAACGAATTAACGAGTGGAAGAAAAAATGTATGGTTTATAATAATAATAGAAACGTGTACTGTATTGGAAAGTGAAGAACACCTTACTTATTTATGTGACAGTTTTTAAATGCTTGTTCAGAAGAAGTTGTCAAATGGTAGCAAATGGTTTTTAATTTATTTCTTTTTGGTGGACTTGATCGTTTTGTTAAGATGGAATTAACGAGTGGAAGTGTATATACATAAAAAGTGAATGAAAACACGAACATATGTCGTTGTTTTGGTAGTAAACGTGTACTGGAAAGCGAAGAAACAGTGAATTGAATTGGAGGATTGTTAACGAAGTGGCATTAATTTTTTTACTTAAAAATGGTTGCGCCGTTGCGATTGGTTTCATTTCGACCATGTGGGATTATTTACATTATTTACATGTTTTGGAAGAGCTACATTATTATTTCTGAGGGTTTTTTGTGTGTGAAGCAGTGCTGTGTTACGTGTGTTGTTTGTTTTGTTTTTATTGGAGGAAGAGAACACTGAATATCTTTCCCTTTTACTCTTCATTGATTACATCTACCTATTCTATAATGTCCATAGTCATTGCTGCATCTACATCTTATTTCTTTTAATTTATCCTTTGCCGTTTGTTGATTGTTGTTTGTTTTATATATTCTGTCAGTTTTACATCATATGGTACATGCACTTGGGGAAATTATTTGATGAATTCATAGAAGAATTACACGGTTTTATGCATTATTTTACAGTTTCACTTAATAGTTGGAAAATATATTAAAAACATTTTTAGGTTGCATTCTTTCTTATCATGATCCTTGAGAGTGGAACCGTGAAATGTTTTTACCCGGGATACTAGTCTTATTACTAATACGCGTTGTGCATAACACTTTTATTTTAGTCAGTGTGACTGGTAACAAAATGTTTATATGAAATATTATATGGTGACCTTTTATGTGAGTATAATAGCGATTAGTATTATAAACGGAGTTTGACGTCAGATGACACATTGCATTGCACCCTAATTATTTATTATTATTATTATTATTATTATTATTATTATTATTATTATTATTATTATTATTATTATTATTATTATTATTATTATTATTATTATTATTATTATTATTATTATTATTATTATTATTATTATTATTATATTTTTTTATTAAATAATCCTCCTTTTTGGCGGAGCAGCCAGATGAAGATAAATGCAAACAATTACTTCCCAATCACATCATACAAAATTCTTTTCGTTTAACCATTTTAACCGACATTAAGCGACATTCAGTCCTGCTTAGTGAATAATTTCTTCGATGACCTTGATCCACGAAGACATAGCAGCTGGCTTCTCAACAAACTGAAATTTACCCAACAACGGATCCAGTTTTTAACTTTCGAAGAGGTTTTCATTCTTTTTTTCTGATACTTTTTCAACCAGGCGGTTGGAGAAGGTGGAGCATTCACGTCACATACCTCCGAAGCAAGTGAATACTAAGGGAGTGAACGTGCCTTGGTCGACCTGATTGACGCGTCTGTTGTATGATCTCTTTTTTTGTCGCTTGTTATTTCTGTGTGCAGTACTAAGTGATTGGGATAAGTGGACTTTAGCCGTTGGGTTAAACACCTTTACGTCAAAGTACGTTACTTGTCCACGTACCCAAAAACCTCGTGCTGCTACATCCACTCGAGCCTCATTAGATCGAATTGTAGATAATGGCAGATTTTCACCTGTCAACTCTTGCAGGATTGGTTCTGTTGCAACATCTTTGCAGCATTCAGAAAGCATGTCAGCTGTGGAATCTCTGACCTCGTTGTGGCGAATGGAGATAAATCCACCTTTTGGACAGGAAAGAGCATGTTCAAGCTTGAATGGAGCTCAACAAATGCATAATTAGGGAAGACGCTTCAGCGGTATATTATAACGAATACAGAGGCTGTCCCAAAATGCTTGTTTGTCAAAAAGAAAACCGTATTTTTTTATTGGCAGAGTGGTGAGCCAGCTTGATGCTTCTTGTTCAATGATTGCTTCCATTGTTCGTAATGTGACTTTATCTGTAACTGCAGATTATATTTTATTTGTTTTTCCTCATTCCGTTTCATTTTCTCGATTTTTAAATTTTTTTTTAGTTTATTTTGCTCGACTTCAACTGTTTCATTATAACTCTGTTGTTGCTTTTTCGCTTTCTTTACCATTGACTTAGTCACTGCTCTTGAGTTGGTATATTCTTGCTGACTTCGTTCACTGGGGTTGAAAATATCTTAGCCACCATATGTTACAGGCGTTCTTGGTCGTTACATAGGAAGCTATCTTTGATAGTAAGTCAATTTCTGTCACCCATTCCTTTACGATCTTAATTACATACTGCTTCTTGAAGTTTTCATTACCTACTATGGCTCCAAGATGTCGGTTACCTTCTATTGTTTTTTGGACTCCCGTACCAACAAACAGCTTTATTGCTCCATCAAGATATTTTCCTTTCACTATCAACAAGTTTTTAGACGCTTTCGGGTAATAGCCAAGGTGTGGACCGTGTTCAACTATACTCCCACACAAGGCACGTAATTCTAGTAGTTTTTCCTAAAGTAGTCGTCAGCATAAAATACGTGCTTAGGTACATTAACTTCCTGTGGTATTTCATTTAACTAAAGTAATGGTAATGTCCCGATCGCATACATGCCCATCACAACAGAATGACCTTAAGTGGTGCCTTCCATCGACTAAATTTCTTTGCTTCCTGTTATAAATAGATGAGCTGGTGTTTGCTAACAATTCTGAATATACGTAGCAAACTCCAGACACAATATATACATGCACCATAAATAGAACGCGATTTTCAGGGTCAAATATCTCGATAACCAATGGGAGTAATTGACGTCACTTTGGGGGCGCGATATTGGCGATGGGGTGACGAAAAAAATTGAGTCTAAAACTTTTTGGGGACGGGTGACGTCATAAGAATCTTTGATTAACGATATCTCCGTAACGGTTCGACGTCAACACGCGATTCTATATATTTTCTTGATCAGCTTTTCGAGCTCTACAACTAACTTTGCATTTCTATGATTTTATTTTTCGTCACCACCATATATGAGAGGTAGAGCAAGGGTGTTTTGGGCGGCAACTCATGGGAAAATGAACCTGTAAAATGTTTTTACACGCTACACTAGTCTTATTACTAATACGCGCGTGTGCATACCCATTTTAGTTTGGTCAATGTGAATAAAAGGACTGGTAAGAAAGTGTTTGTATGGACTATTATAGAGTGAGATTTTAGATCGTGCGTAACTGAGTTGCGATTATAATAGCGATTAGTATTATAAAAGGACTTTGACGTCAGATGGCACATTTCATTCCCCCCCTTAATATATATATATATATATCAATATTTCGGAAGCTAAAAGACTCTACAATAGAGACGGATAAGAAATAAATATAAATATAAATATAAAATTTACTTTCTTCCCATCACAACGATTTTATCAACAACATTTTAGGCGACATTCGGTCGTGATTAAATTTATGTCGTCGTTCTCGAATAGTTTCTTCAAGCCTCTAGAACCACGAAGGCATAGGAGTTGACTTCTGAATAAACTGTAGTTGAGTCTGCACTTGAACCAGTTTTTCACACGGTGAATTTGCTCGTTTCTTTTTTCTGCCACAATTTCTGATAATCTATTGAAAAAAGTCTTGCATTCACGAGACATACCGCCAAAACATGAGAAGACTAATGGTGTAAAGCTGTCTTGATCGATACTGTTGATCCACTTGTTATAGTTTCTCTTTTTCATCTGTTCGTTGCTTCGATGAGCTGCAGATAGACTCTGATTCAAGTAGACTTTAGCAGTTGGGTTGAACACCTTAACGTCAAAGTACGCTACTTGTCCTTTGACCCAGAATCCTTTTGCAGCAACATCTACTCTTGCTTCATTCGTTTGGATTGTTGAGGGTGGAAAGATTTCTCCGGTCAGTTCTGACAGTATTGGTTCTGTTGATACATCTTTACAGCATTCTTTTAATAGTTCGGCAGTAAAATCTCTGACTTCGTTGTGACGGATAGAAATCAAGCCACCTTTTGGGCAAGATAGAGCATGCTCCAGTCGGAATGGAGCTCCACATACACAAGTTGTTGGCAGATGTTTCAGTGCGATGTTGTATCTTATGTAGAGGCTATCACAGAATGACTGTTTGTCCAACGAAAAGCCATATTTCTTTATTGGCAAAGATTTTAACCAACTTGAGGCTCCCAGTTCTTGACTCGCTTCGATTGTTCTAGTAGTTATCCTGTCAGTTATTTTTGACTGAATTTCTTCCAGTCAACTTTCGTTTCTCTGCTTTTTTTGCCCTTGGATGATCGAGTGTGTCTTGTTCTGGTGAATTTCCACTTCCTCATCGTACTTTTCAATCTGATCTTTCACTTTCTCAGTCATCGGTTTCATAATCATTTTCGAATTCTCATACTCAATGTCACTTCTTTCGCAGGGGTTATTAATTGCGAGACCCCCAAGTTGCACTGGCAACGAAAAAAGGTTTTTTTCTTGATCGTTACAGACATATCCATTCAGCAATGCTTTTAAAAGGTGCCTCCTAATGACATCCTCTAACGGTTGTAGATCGGCGGAAATATTTGGAACAGTCCTCATAAGATATGTGAATTTGTGTTGGTAGGCGAACACAAAGGCTGTGTAAGCGGAGTGTGGATACGATTGTGCAATTTTTGACAGTATTTTGATTTCCTCAACCCACTGATCGACTTTTCTTGAAACATATTGATTTTTGAACTGCCTGCTTCCAACAACAGCTCCTAGATGTCTGTTTCCCTCTGATGTCTGTTTCCCTCTGATTTCACCCTAAATAGAACGCGATTTTCAGGGCAAATATCTCGATAACCAATGGGAATAACTGACGTCACTTTGGGGGCGCGGTATTGGCGATGGGGTGACGAAAAAATTTGGGTCTAAAACTTTTTGGGAACGGGTGACGTCATAAGAATCTTTGATTAATGATATCTCCGTAACGGTTCGACGTCAACACACGATTCTATACATTTTCTTGATCAGCTTTTCGAGCTCTACAACTAACTTTGCATTTCTATGATTTTATTTTTCGTCACCACCATATATGAGAGGTAGAGCAAGGGTGTTTTGGGCAGCAACTCATGGGAAAATGAACCTGTAAAATGTTTTTATACGCTACACTAGTCTTATTACTAATACGCATGTGTGCATACCACTTTTAGTTTGGTCAATGTGAATAAAAGGACTGGTAACGAAGTGTTTGTATGGACTATTATAGAGTGAGATTTTAGATCGTGCGTAACTGAGTTGCGAGTATAATAGCGATTAGTATTATAAAAGGACTTTGACGTCAGATGGCACATTGCATTGCACCCTAAATAGAACGCGATTTTCAGGGCAAATATCTCGATAACCAATGGGAATAACTTTTTTACACGCTATACTAGTCTTCTTACACTAATAATAAATCAGGCTTTTTTCTTACCTAACTTTAAAAGAAAGAATGTGAGAAAATTGTTATTGGGAAGTTCATCAATGGATATCTATATATAGGGGGAATCTCCCATCAGAATAGGGGAATCGTTAACTCCATCTTACGGGTTTTTTTATTACTTCGTGGCGTGTTGTATCGTAAGGAAGACATCATAAGGCTCCCCGGAGGAGGATGCAATGAAATGTTTTTCGTACTGACTAAACAACGGAACCACCTGAGACGATCTGAACCGAGCTGAGACGAACTGAAACCACCAAGAGATGAGCTGAGACGAGCTGAGACGAGTTGAATCCACCACGGAGAAAAAAAATCAACCCCGTCCTTTCGGCTGCCGGATGTTTCGAGTGTCAGTGGAAATCGTCCTAGCAAAGAAGATATTTATTTAAAAAAAAAAAATAAAAAAAACTGTTATTCGAGATGTATAATACGGAATATAAAAATAAACATTTTAAGGATCTTTTTGTCACGTAATCTGTTGATTGAATTGTGTTTTTATAAACTCAGAATCCAACTACTTAACACAAGTCAACTTTGATCCAGCCATGCCGTTTCAGTTTTCAGTCGTTTTAAAGACGAAAATTTGGCCACGTGACAAGAACTTCATCACATGATTTTCGAAAGTCTATTTCATGGTCACGTGACAATAAAGCTTCCGGTGGTTTTACGACCGCGCGGAAGTCCAAGCCGGGCAGCTCACTCTCGAGAAGATGGCTTCCGGCAGCCGAAAGGACGGGGTTACGAATGTTTTTTCGTTCCAAAGTTCATCAAATTTTCTCAACGTTCATTTCTTTAAAGGAGAAATAAAGACGCTGTGTGTATTTTTGTTTTGTTTTTTTATGTTTATTTTTTAATTCAACGCTTAAGTTCAGTAATAAAGAATAACAATATTGATTGAATATCTGACGAGGAAGTCGATGTAGACCTATTAGATTTTCATGTTATCAGTTCATCATTTTCTACTAACGTCTATGTCTTTGTATGTAGGTTTTTCGTATCAGTAAGTTCTAACTACTTTTATCCCGAATTGTGTAGCCATTTATTTGGTATTTCATGGTAGTGTGTGTGTTGTTGCTATTAAAGTTCGCCTTTAGGAGAAACGAAGGACCATTATATATTGTTTTGATAGTATTTGATTGATATGATATCTTTTAGATTAGAAAATTGAATAGTATAGATGAATGTTATGCAAGAAGAGAATGTGAAAATAATGGTTATATACATATGTACATGGTTTTTATTATCATCAAGTGGAGTTTGGGGTTTTGATATTTCCACTATTCATAGCAGAATAAAAATTTGAAAGATAGAAACGTCAGAAGATATTGTTTTTGTTAGCTTCAGTAAAACAGGGAAATTTGAAGGTATTTTCTTATACTTCAGAAGTTGCAAGTCGGCGGGCAGAATAGCCAACCACTACAGATGGAAGCCCAAGGACTTAAAACTCCCCGTTACTTACTTACTTACAATTATCTTCGGTGACAAATAGTCGTAAAAGAATAATATAACAAACCATAGAGTTCGGAGAACTCGTAGAACATTCACGCTATTTTGTTGTGATAAATGTGTATATATTTTATTCCAAATATGTGGTGCGCGATAGCGAATACTGAATTCCTGAGATTTGTTTTTGACTTTTGGCTCTAAATAACATGTTTATTTTTGTTGTATACTTCCCCGTTGGTTTAATTGTATAGATCGGTGGAATATTGTAGGTGTATGCCCAGCTTACATTTGAATGTAAATAATAGTGTTTGAAACAAATTTATCTAAAAAACAGTCAAGAAATTCATTTCGTTGAACAGTGGTTTGGAATGTGTAAATTTATCCTTATTATCTATTACACGTGCTTTTGTTTCCTGTAGAGTTTTTGCAATTTTGTTCTGTGTGTACTTGCCCATACAATATTACCATATGATAAGTGACTATGTATGAACGAAAAATATAACTCAGTCAACTGCTTCTTTGTTAGAATCATTCTAGATTTATAGAGAATACCAATATTCTTTGAAATTTTTGATGCAACCGACTCCATTTGGTTTTTCCAGGTTAGGTTTTCATCTATCTGTATGGTTTCTTTTGTTACCGTATCACGTTTGATATTGATTCCATCAATTTCTAGTTTTGGAATTACACTCGGAAATTTTCGTTTTTGATATAATGTATGGAAAATAGAAAACTTTGTTTTATAAGTGTTAAGAGATTTGATGTAATTTACTAAATTGTTTTCCAAATGTCCATGTTTCTTTACTCTATCATTCGATGTAAGTGAGGATTTTCTCGTTGCTACTTCTTGACTGGCAGTTAGGGCTTCGAACTCTCCATTGCAGAAGCTGTTCTATCAACAGTTGTAGTGTCATGTCGCGAATGCTCAAGTGTCCCTGCATATACTTCAGACAGGCAATTCGAAGGCCACAGTTCTTTACCAGTACTTCCTAGGAAGGCATGGAACCTTGGTTTCCCTGGCGCTGGTCACTTACAAAATGCATTGTCTAACATCCAATGGATCCATGGACTTCGTTCCAATTTTGCCGATGTTGAGTCTTACCTTGCTCAAAACTCTTTTGACATTCTTGCTCTGTGTGAGACTAATGTTAGTCCCGACACATCTGATGATTTCGTTGTCCCTGATCTTACCCATGAACAACTTCGAAGATCCAATGAAACCATTCATTATGTTTTCAGTGTGTCTAAAATAGACTTCATAAAGGCTCCATCCATTCAAAACTCGGGAAAACATTTTGTCTGACATTCATTATGAAGAATAAATTTTCAAATGGAATCATAATAACGTTCTTTTCGTTTTTATGATTTCACTCATAAAGACCATATAATTTTGAATCTTTATAAGTCTACCATTCGTCACTCCATTGAAACCTGTTGCTACATTTGAACGGTGCTGTAGAATATTGAATTGTCTTCCGTAATCCCTCATTTCAGAGATCCACTAAAGTTGCTTCCAACACTCATTAGTGTACAGTGCAAGTTCCTGATCACCGTCAATTACTGTACAGCGACAGTTTATTTTCTCACAAATCTCTTTTTGGATTCTCTCCGACAATCTTGCTTCCCATTCTGTTATGACATCCATCTGCATCTGCAAATTTGAGTCCAGGAAAATAGTCATGAATTGCAGTACCCAGTACAAGTTTTCGTTATGCGCTATATACGTGTGCCAATGGGTAGGATTATCATAATCTGTTAAAGGAGAATCCAGCAGGACGCTACACACTAAAACTGAATTGAGTAAGTACCGAAAGAAACTGTAGATGTTTTTTAGGAAGAAGTACTAGAACTGGTTCTATACGACTTGTTTAGCATAGAATCAAGTTACTATCATTAAGTTATATAAGAAAAGTTATTTTATAACACCGGCACTTTCCCCCAGGTTTTTAAACCGACTGGTGGTAGAGTCATGCCAGCGACTATAACAGAGTGAATAGATCCACTCTTGAGAGCTTGAGAGTGGGATTGATATCTAAGGGGGTTGTCGGGTTGAGCGGTTGAAGCATACTTCCATAGCACAAATGTGGGCTTTAAATGCTCTAGGACCTACGCAGGACCCTCATTGATAACAGTTCCATCAGAACTGAAGAAGCTATCCTGGGTAAACATTAATAATAATAATGATAAAAAAAAAAAAAGGATTTCTAGACACAACTCCAAAGAGAAAATTGAAACAACAAAATAGGACTATTTCAAGTAAGTGAATTTTGGAAACAAAACGCAACAGGAAAGTTTAAAGGAGATATAACTTATAGAAGATAGTTAAGGTGTGAAACGTTTATTCATGAAACAAAGGGATGTCGAAAAAGTTTGGCCAGATAATTTCTTCCCTCACGACGTAAGACTTTTCGATCAATTCATAACGAGGGTGTAGTTTGATGAAGTGGCAGCATTTTTTCTTCTTTTTCAAACGCAGTGTTGGTACCTACAACAATCGAACATCGGTGCCTCTAATTGTAAAAAAAGTGAGCTTTTCTATTCCTTGCCGACAGTGGGAGTTTAGAAATTCGCATGAGAATTTTGAGAAAACAAAAACATGAAGAAAACACCTGTTACTTTGAGTCACTACCACGCCACGTCACGCCACTTCACCCCAGTCGACTGCTGACATTTTTGTGTGGAGAAATAACAGGTGTATAGTAAATATAACACATTTAAATAGATACGTTTGATGATTTAAAAAATAAATTTAATATGTTTACCCAATAAATACTTTCTTTCACATGACTGCATTATGTCAATTTCTTTTGAAATTCCCCTTCCCTGAGTAGCGTAATGCCTTCCTGAACCAAGAAGGGGCTTAATGGAAATGGTGCCCTTTATCGGAGATATTTCGGTATCACCAAGCAAAAATACGACATACGATAAACGCATGAAATAGTAAATTGTAATTTCATTTTTGGAGTCACTTGAAAATTACGATAGCTTCTTCCTGGTATTGGTAACGTTGCTTGCTTCATATTTGTGGCGGATTTTCACAAGTAGCCAACAAAATAAACATGTAAGTTGACTTTAAGTATAATTGAAAAAGTCTAGTAGCAACTGGCTGATCGAGTACCACACACAAAAAAACCCCTGCATATCAAACTGGGAGCCATAACAGAGGTCAACTTCTACTCATTGTAGAAAATTATTTTCTAATTCTTTCAACATCAACATCGGCATATCCAAGTTCTTGATCTGCATCCAAGTATAATTCTCCCGTATCACGTGTTTGGAAATCTCCCTCAAGGTGATTCCACGCCAAACAGTAAAACCGACAGATAAATAGTTCCAAGTAGGTTTCAAGAATTCTTGGTACGCACCGATCAATCGGATTTCCTTGCCATTCCGAGACATCATGATCGATAGCTTGTGCTGCCAAAAACAATCGATGTAAGTCAAGATTTGAGAAATGCGCCGCTGTACCAGATCGACGACAATGACGTAACTCTCGTAGCTTTTCAGTAAAACGACCATATGATTGGCGGGAGTAATAACCTCATAGCCAGATTCGCACGGAAAAATCTGCTTGAAACCGAGTAAAACCACCGCAAAATCAATGACGCTTTGGACTTTGATTTCGGGCGTTAAGGAGCAAATGAACAATTTGGGCGGATATTTCTTGTCTAGACCTTTCATCACGCAAATGTTTCCAACCACCACATTCGAGTTAATGATTGAAAACAACTCATTAGGAATGGTCTTCCGTATCAAACCCTTCTTGGAATTGGTATCATGTATATAATGTTTACATCCAGTAAACATCACCGTGAACGTATTTACACTTAATTTATTACGACTATCAAACCCTACTGGCAAGTCGTTCACAACAATCTTCTTCGCAACAACTGGCGTATGGTCGAAATTCATCAAATACACTTCGGAACCTAAGATCCACACAGAACGTTTGTAAACGTGTACGCAACTGTTACTAGGTAAAAATGAAATACTTCCGTGTTTCGGTAAACATGTGGTCAAATCCAAGTAACAGCAACGCAGGTTTCGTCCCGTAAATTTCAACAATGCGATACCGTGATCATCAGAAGCGAAACAACTCTCCGTTAATTTGTACACAGAAACATTACGATTAAAATAAAACTCGTGACGCTCCTCCTCAGAGTGTTTAAACGATTTCAAACGAACATGATGATAAAGAAACGACTTCATATCGGATTCCGGTGAATCACAATCGGATTCCTGTAGCGTACACCGGTAACCGCTCTTTAACAGTTTACGACAATAACGGGCATTCTGTTGATCACCGTGACAGTTATTCAAACTAACATGGACATAATGATGTAACATGTCATCTTTACTGCGTTCAGACGAATGAACAACAAACCTTGACGCATTCGGCTGACACACAGGGACAACATCGCCATTAGATAATTCCTCCCACCGTGCTACGGAAACAGACATTTTCGATTCCATGACAAGCTTCGCATCGTTTTTTTATTACATTGTTATCACCATAATCTTTATTGCTTCAATAGAAACCAAGTTGACTAACAATATGACATCGCCTTGTACCATCCAAAATGATACGCTTTCGTTTGCTGGATTACTAGTAACAATATAGTCTATTTTAACAATGAAGTCAAGTAGGTTGAATCATTTACTCTTCCTTCAATAGCCATTCGATAGCTCCAACAACGGTTTCTTTTCCCTTTTTTGTTTTTACATTTCTCGACAATTCGAATTCTACTGGGATGGTGTATACACTATCGCAATGACTGTTGAACGGAGACTTATCCAAGTTGCAAGCAAAGGAGTGTATAAAGGAAATATAGTAACTAGAAATTATCGACCTTTATCATACAGAATAAAACAGACAAACAAACAGACGGATAAGTTCAATCTTAAAGTTCGAAACAGAGGGATTCATTGCTGTGTCAAACTCATTCTTAGGGAACGATCCCTTATAAAAAAACTTTGGTAGAACCAAACGTATCGGTATACTATCACACAGTCTAGATGGATTTCGTTTTTCTGTGAGAAACGACATTAAAATTCTCTACAGAACAAAAACAAAAAACCAAACAACCGTCAATCTACACAGCATCATCAGTAAAGTTAAAAATAAACTATGAAGTAGGCCATTTTTAAAACTTCCATCACCCATATGTTTCTTCCTACTATAGAGATGTCAAAATGATTGATATCCTAATGAACAAACGGTAGTAACACTCAGTGAAAACCATTAAACACGTTCAAGTACGATGGGTGAATTTTAAAAGCAAAACACCTGCAAAGCTCAAATACCCATATATCAATGCCTCCCCGGAAAGGTTAGGAAGTTTGGCGAACTTTATGGAACTTGAGCAAATGAAAATTCAAAATCGAAAATTCCCCTCAAAGTCGTAAAGTGTGGCCCACCACTCACAGCGTTAGCCATGAACAAATTCTTATGAAAACAGACCAGCTATTGTCGAAATTGTCATAACTCGATCACTTTTAACCTAACAGACATTTTCACTGAGCAATAAATATAAACCATAAAACCAAGCTTTAAACAAAACATCATAACTAAACCTACTGACAATGTATGGTTCATTCTAATAAAAAGCATTTTGCGAATATCGACTGCTTTAAGTTATGTTATGGCATTCCGTTCTGCTTCGCCCTAGAAGAAACGTAACCAGCTGTTGTCACCACTGTGTCGATACCATTTGTCGTAATATAACTAGAGTTATTCTCGCTGGTAGCAAACCCAGACAATGAAGTATGATATTGGGAAGGCATCACAGCCATTACTTCGGCAATTTTAACTCTTAACGAATCCACTTCAGAACATTTGACCTTCATTTGGTTTTGAACGATTTCCAATTGTCGCCGTGTATCACCAAGCGCAGAAAACAAGTCCAACTTGAGGCGCGTTTCTGAACTTAAACTGCTCTCTAAGTGCATGTTTTTACCTTGCATTACGTTAAGAGCGCCTGTCAGAAACTCAACATCCTTTTTCATTTTCTCTCGTTCAATTTCAGAATTTTTCTGCTTCAGATTTTCATTTTCCTTTTGCATTTCGGTAATAGTTTGTAAACTCTCATCCAGTTTCAATTGAATCGTACTTAGGTCGTTCTCCAGCTCTTGACGACGTAAATTACAGGAGTCGTGGTTCTCAATTCGCGGTGTTATGACGTCAGACTCTAATCTAGTAGACTTCTTCTTACTCTCTTTCAATTGCGCTTCAATGTTAGCACGATTTTCGCGCTCGATTTTCAGTTTCCGTTCAAGTGAGGTCACCAGTGACTTATCTTGAGATTTGGACGAGTTTAATGCGTTAATTCTAAACGTGACAATATAATGGACAGAATTAATATACCTAATACCAAGACAACCGCTCACCAGATGGTGATGATGAAGAGTAGAAACACACTTACTTTTGCTGTAGACTTTCATTTTCAGACTTCACTTGCTCAAGTTCTGTTTTCAAATAACGTTCACTTATCAGACTAGCATTTATTTGAGTTCGAGATTCCAGTTCTGACTGGCGAAGGTTATGGATATCAGAACGTAGCCTTTTAACTTCACATTCCAGTTGTGCAAATTGCTGCTCAGTTTTACGCCTATAATGAGAAGACCCGGCCGTAATGCAAGAAATGCCGAGAAATAAAAATGATACAGACAAACTTTATATCTGTTAGATTGATCGAGACGTCGTCCAAATTGAGGGAACTTGTGGATAAAATCAAATCAAAAACTTAACCTGAATCCGCTCGTTTTTTCATTACTTTACTCAGTAAAAACAAGATAATTTACCTTTGATTCTGTTCTTCTTTCAGCTTGGTTTGCAAAGTTTCACACTTCGTATTACGTACGGACGTTTTAGGAGAATGATCTTGGCTCGACCCAAGACGACTGCTCGAGGTGGATTCCTCACTGTCAGACACTTCAATATCGTCATCATCGTTATCGACTGATTTCTTCGTATTCCTCAGTGAACGCTTGTTGGAAGTTGTATTAACATCACCGTTAGCCATTTTCACGTGTCCGTTTGTTTTAGAAGGCACCCGAACAAAACCTATTTCTGAAGTATCAACATGAACACCGTTCCTTTTCGTTATTTCCTTCACTGGTATACTGGCTATAACCTCTAAGTCATTCAACGATAGCGAGCTAGTTCCCTGTCGCTCTTCAATGTCTGTTAGTTTCAAACCACGACGTCTAGCCTCGGTTGAAAGGAATGCCTCTACATCAGACTTCGTGTTAATACCATTAGTAAGCATAACGGATTTTTTCTGAAGATTCGCATCGTCTTTGATTGAAAGAATAAATAAGAATTAGTTTTACAAAATTCAAACAATATCGGGAGTCCCTATACATCGCCATAAATCGCTATACATGCGCTGTGAAGGGACATTTTAAATTAGTTCAAATAAGGGCGATTTCGAATAAGATAGGTTCGAACTACAGATAATCTACACTGATAATTTTATTTATATGCAAGAACTAATTTATGTGAATGTAGGCGATTGGAGAACTTGTGAAAGAGAGCAGCAGAATAAAGCAAAAGATGCAAAAGTAAACTGGAGGTGAAAACCGTTTGCAAGAGATATGAAAACACAATACCTTGTATTTCAGCCGGTAGAGCATACGAAACTAACTCATAATAAAAAGTATTCCGCTTGTTTACTTCCGATTGTTTATACTAAATCCAAAGAGTAAACATGTAAACATCAGTAAAGTATAGGACTCCAGATATATACTATTGGAATACACCTTTCCCGGAATTATTCCACTTCCACGCAGCAGTTAAGCAAAATGTGTAATAATGAACTTATTATCGTGAAACAATATGACAACATAACGGATATAGCGTGCCAGGTTAGAATAGTTTACCAACTCTCAGCGTTTAAACAGAGATTCGGGAAAGGCGTATTGAGTTCAAACAATAAGACAGTATTTCCTCTTTTAAAAGCACAGGCCGCATATTTTTTTTTTCTTTTTTAATAAATTTTTTATAAATTTATTTACAAATTCAGTAAATGACACATCGGAAACGACGAAGAAAAGCGCATTGAATACTGAGGAAAATGAATTGAGACGTATTTTCCTGAAATTGCCACCCAATCGCTTATTAGAAGGGCGCTATATAGTACAGCCCTAAAAGAAACTTCATGTGTCTGCATAGCTAAGATATATAGCATACACGAAAAGTCGGTATCTTTCGAACTGAACAGTTCATGGTTTATTAACCATGAGATCTCATGTTCAGCGGGTTTAACAAATCCCGTTAAATTTTAATGTCTTCGTGTAACAGATAAAATTGCACACGAAAATTGTTTGTGTTTTCAAAATTCATTTTATCGTTCGTTCGTTCGGACTGTACTGTAATGGCAATTTCTCTTTTAAATTTACAGGGCGCTAAAAGAGCCTTATTAGAGGAAATACGGTATTTGTGTGCGATAAATAGTGGCAGTGTCTTTAGATGAAATGGGTCATTTCAAAATAAACATCGAATAATCTTATGAGCCGACTAATAGTGCAACTTACATTTTTGATTTTATACCCCATGTAACTTTTAAAACCATAGCCTAGACTGACAACAGGATAACCAATGCTGCAATAAGAAATTTAATATAACTTTAAAAAAAACTTTGTTGAAATCAATTGTTGATAATTCGCTCAGTTTAATAAAAAAGGCCAACACCACATAACGTGATTGGTTAAACTCATTTCGATTCAGCTATTAATAGAAACTGAGCGGTCGACGTTACTTTCGACAAATTGAAAAAAGTTGAACATGCATGTTTAGTTTTTAAATTGTTGAAATCGACTTGTCGAATCCAATAAAAAATTGAAAAAATGCTTGATGCACTTGTCAATTTCGACAAATTTGATTCGCTCGCTTTATAGAAAAGAAAATGCACATGCAGAAAATAAAAACGAACAATAAAAACGCAATAAAACAATAAGAAATTTAATATAAGCCCATAAAAAAGGGAAATCAAGATGGTGGAAATTCCACGATAAACTGCATGCCACCAACGATGAAACAGATTTCTTGAATGTTATCCAATCACAGTGAAATAAATAATTAATCACGTGAGTGGAAAGAATGAATGAAATTGTCTAATGCAGGTGCCAATAAAGAAGATATTCCATTCACATACAAAAATAGAATCATCAGTCAGTTTCTTTGAACTTCTTTTCTTTGTTCCACTGTAAACCTTTATTTATTTATTTATTACTTTTCTAATGACAGGCATAATGGCGAGAACAAAAAAGAAAAAGCAGAGGAAAACATACCAATGTGCCGCAAAAGGACGACAAAGATCTAAGTGAAAGGGAACTGATTTTATTTCCCTAAGCCTTACAGACGCTTCCACATACACAAAAACCAACCAAAGTGATATAGTTGCGATGCAAGGGCCTCGTTCTAAAACACACAAAAAATTAGTACATAAATACGAATTTAATGGTAGGAAATGTTTAGATAAGTACTGGGTCTCGTTTCATTCAGTTAGAAATCAATTCTCCTACTCCAAAATAATGAATAGTGAATCCTGGACAGAAATAAATGTTGAGTGCTGTTGAAATACAGTAAAAACATTTAAAAAGTCACTCAAGATGCTGTAAAACCAATAAGCTTTTCCTTTGAATAAATAAATGTTGCACTTTTTGAAATATATGTTTTCATACACTTCATACACTACAAGTCAAGAGTCTGATGGAAGGACCATCAATTTATGATTTAAATATCTCATCTCTTGGCAAGTTTTACATACCTGTATTACAAACAAACTGAACCCAAACGTAAGTGCTAGCTACAAAAAATAGCCAGTGAACAGGAAGAAATATAAAGCACACAACATCTGATGCCAATGTTATGAGTAGAAAGATGAATGTTAAACCCTAAAGAAAGTACACAAAAAGAAAAAGTCATTATACAAAAAAATTAAAGTGGTGTTTCACTTTTCACAATAGTCTATGTAGATGAATCATCCTTTAAGTGAATCAAATCTACTTTTTTGTGCATGATCTATCACACTCACATTCACTAACTTTTAACTTAATTATGTATTCTTATATGTTTTTCGTTATGTTTAACTTTATAATATTTATGGATTCTAGAGGTACATGTATATTGACCTGTATGTCAGAAAATATTATCTATCTATCTATTCATCTAAATTTATCGAACTCAATTTGTTAAATTTGAAAGTTTAGTGAGACAAGAGTTCACTCTGTTGAAATCAAATTTATTTAGAATTCATTGAATATACTTTGAAATGTCAACATATAATATGACATGATTGGTTAAATTTCACTACAATTGGCTGATTGGTTGAAGTTAGTAGTGTCAACAAATTATGTTGAAGTTGACATGTCAAGTCATTAAAATAAATTGAGACTTTTGCTGATACATGATCAGTTGATTCAATAAATTTGGTAGTGTGTGTATCACCTGCTTTACATCAAATTTCAGATAACCAAACAATAAAATAAAAAAATAAACAAAACAAAAAAACAATAGAGCACATTAAATTCAAATTTTTATTTGTTGGAAAAATAACCTTACTTTAAAAAAATTGTCTAAAAACAATTATGAAGAAATATTGGTTTGAAAAATGTTTTAGTTTGGCATTTCTTTATTATCTTACAAAAACAGTATATACAAACAAAACAATTTTGCATGGAGTGTTAAATTTCATGTAGATGGAAAAAATGCAGCTGAAAAAATGCACCCGAAATGATTCCTATAATAGCATAAAAAAAGAACAAGAAGAAGTAGACACTGATTGCGTCTTTCAAGTGTTCTTACCATCCCTTGATATCGAAAAGAGTCGAATGAACTTCGGATCAATAACCAAAACGGCCATAAAAATTCAAAGCGAAATTCTAGCAAAAAGTCCGTGGTAATGATCAGTAACCATACGATGAAAAAACGCAGATACAAAAACCAGCTAAAATATAGAAAAACAGTAAAGTTTGTGAGCTATTATAGTATTTAAAAAATTCATGGCAGATGGAATAAAAAGACAAATATTGACAGAATGAGTTACACAAAATGAGAAATGCATTATATATATTAGTTAAGTTTCTGTTGGAAAGTATTGTAACACTAAAATCACAATTTCAATGTGTGCCTCAAATGATGAAATTCAGAATAAGAATGGTGTTTTGAGAGTTGTCTAATATAGTAGGTAATGTTGGAACAGCTTTTGTAGCACAAATGGGACTCCAAGACGACCTTCGCAGGACCCTCATTGATGACAGTACCCCGTGGAACTGAACAGGCCATCCAGGGAAATAAATAAAAATAATAACAATAATATATAATGGAAGATTGAAAACAAACTTGAAATTTTTATTAAAGCATGATTTTTAGTTCACTTAAAGAGTGGTTGTTATTTACAACAGCATTAATCCACCCTGGATTGTGGTCAGAAAGGATTTTCTTGGTTCAAGTCAATAGAGAAACAAGCTTTCCAGACATATAATATTCTTTTACCTTTAATGCCTTACAGGTCACAACTTTCAAATTGATTGTTAACTAAGCAGTACAGCCCAAAAGAAACTTTACATGTCTGTGTAGAGACAATTAGTTTTCAGGAAGAGTCTGCTTCGTTAGAAGTTAACAGTCTTTTGCTTATCTAACATGACATTTCACAAAAATCACAATGATACCTTTGTGTAAAAGACAAAACTTTACATGAAAATCTTTTTTGGAGTGTTCAATATTATTCACTAATATAACTCAGAGGATAATTGATCACACGGGGGAAGTTCTCACTTTGCCGAGATCTTGCTGTTATTAAGGCTGAGGGAAATTACATCACATTGCCCTATACACCTCTTTTTATTACACACAAGTATGATGAAACCTTTTAACGTTCTAAAAAATGTTCTTAATGTTCATAGGAAATCCATCTTCTAATGGAGTTGAATTGATACTGTTGTAGATAATATGACACATGCTTATTAGAGGGAGGCACTAATAAAATTTCTCAGAAAAATCCCTCTCCCAGGGTTCTGGAAAGATGAAATGTGTTCATTTGGTATGACTTTTTGGAGAGGGAAGGTGATTTACTGTAATGAATGCCAGAAAGATTTTTTATTGTATTTAAGCTATACTGTGATACATTTTTACAAATGAAGGTTTACTTTATAATTACCAAGTAATCCAGACTACTTTAAGACCTGTACAATGGATGTAAAGTGTAATAAATGTTGCTACATGATTTATCTGGAATGGAAATGGGGGCTCTGACACATAGGACACATCGGCTTAAAAAACTCTAAATTTTGATGATGTGTAATCACACGAGCCAGCCTGCTTTGCCAAGGTCTCACTTTATCTGTGTTGAAATTTTCTCATGTAATTAGTGGAAATTCAGCCTGCCAAACCAAACTACCTCATCTTTTATAGAGGAGAGAGCCTTGTTTATATATAAAACAGAGATTAAAAAACATTAAAAAACATTCGTTATATATATTGATCAAAATTCAGAAATGAAATGTTGATGTCTCTCTAAGCTAGGATTAAGTTGGACGAATGGATAAAGTCAAAAGTTTTAAAAATACAGAAACATTTGAGACAAAGCATCAGCTATTGTAGCTACCATACACACCTGCCATTAACTGTGTCTGCAATGCGAGATTTTTTAACTGGTCGCCGCAATTTAGATGGATCGATGGTTCTTCTCTTCATTGCTTATATGCATTTAACTCTACGGAAAATAAGAAATCTATACTCGAAAGGATTGTTGAGTCCAAGTGAATTACTTTTCTTCTGGTCTGGCAGAACCTTCCGTTAAGTCTGGATAACAACAAACATTTAGAATGTTTTAATTTGCTTCGATCAACCAGATCATGATATAGCGCATGCGCGTTTGCTTAGCCGAAAGCAATACATCTGCTTTTTGCACACGTTTTTCCTCGATTGAGAAACGTATTTTTCCATTAGATTCTCTAAAGCTGAGTGTCCGCCACCAAAGCTTCACCAAGCCGCGTTTATCATAAATCCAAAAAATTAGATTTAAAATTTGACGCCGGCGTCAGTATGTTTAGCGCATTACCTAAACGCAAACGTGTCCATTGAAGTTCATTAAATTGTTTTGGAACGTTCAAGTTGTTAGAGAAACATAGCAAAAATGGATTCCGAAGAAGAAGATGTACTTGGTATTTTGTAATATATGTAATATATATTTTGTAATATCGTAATATATTGCTACGAAAAAGACGTCATCGAAGAGAAAAAGGTTTCGCTCGTAAATCTTCTTCTTCTTGCAGGGTGTTTTTTTCTTCCCATGTTTTCTTTTTATCGTGCTTGACTCAACAGTATGATTTTGTATAATATTTTTATGATTTATAAAAATGTTTTAAACGCATTGCATTAACACAATAGATTTTTCTGTTTTAAATAGCACCATCTGAGAAAGATCATCAGCGTTTATTTGATCTCCAAACTTTTTTGTGGTTATAACCAAAAATAAGAAATGAAAACTTTCACCACACAAAAGTTTGGTAATTAGGAAATTGATATCATTTCACAAGCAAAATAAATGATAAATAACGCCCATTTTTTAAGTGCGTGCGTGCTCTCACTCATAAACACATTTCATTAATAAATGACCTCAAATTATCCCACAACTATTATGTCAGTCGAGCCTATCATGAGAAAGCAATTACCGCGCAATAATGTAAACTAGATGTCCTCACAGGCAAAAGGATTTCTGCACCGTCAGCTGTTTATTTGCAAGATTTTCATTTCAAGGCATCCACCATTGGTATTGGTACATTAAAACTGATTTAATAAATCATAAATCAGCCATAGTTACCAATATGCTAGTCGATTTTGTGTTCTTTTTCCCCGGCATATGTGATAGATATACATATAAGCATATTAGGTAATAAAAAATATTTTTGCAAAATCAGCTTTAAAGAAGGTTGAAAAATATAAAGGAGAAACTTCTCATATTGTTATTACAGGTTTTCTTTAAAATGTAAATGTTTTATTTTAAACTGATTGAAAAGATATTTAAAGATATAAAAACTGGTCAAAAGGAATAGGCAATTACTATTCAATGGAGTGCCATAATTGATATGATGGGCATAATTAACAATTCCGCGTTTCATGCTAGGTTTGGACAGAGCAAAAACGAACTCGTGTTTGGCCTGGAGTTAGGCTATACCATGACGTTTAAAACTAAATTTAGGGAAAAGTTTTTGTGTATACCAAACAACACACACAGTTTACCATTTCTTGAGACGACGATGTTATCTTTCGTTTAAACATGAGATTTCACTCGGGAAAACTTATAGTTTGTTGCGCCCTAATATCAGAGTCATATGTTAAATCTACTGTACCTAATTTAGACACTTGTGAGTTGACTTGACCGTGTCGGTACAACTCGGGTGGCCGCCTACTTTGACTGGTGGCCGCTCGCTCAATTTAACTAACGCAGCCGGCTAATGTTACTCTGGCCGGCGCACATTTAGCACAGGCGGTCGCTTGGGTTGACAATATTTGAGCTGATCCTCTGGTCATTTAAATTGTCATATTTGTTTGTTTCTGGCCCTCAGTTTTCTATCTATAACCATTGGAGTACGTAATTAAGATCGCAAGCGAAGTGAAGTGAAGAAGAAATCGTCAAATGTTATCCTCAACACAGTTTTAGGAATGAATATATATGCAGCATCATCAAGTTCACACTACAGCTTTGCTATGATTGAAATAAGTTTAGAATATTTGCACAGAAAACTTAAAGTTAACTGTTTAAAGGTCAATGATCACCTGCTGGAGAATATGGTAATTAAACGAATTGGAAATTTCAACTTCAACTTCGTAAGACGAGTTTAACTTTACATTTTAAACACTGACCAAGAACTAAGGCGGCTGCCTGATATAGTTAAGTGACCGCCTGTAAATCTAAGCAGCTGCCAGAGTTAATTAAGCGGTCGCTATTCACGAGTTTGATAAAATACTGACAAACACACGAAATGTCATGACCAGATATGTTCTTTGGTCTGCGTTTTTGAAGTCAGGCGGCCGCTTGAGTCGTGATTCTGTATTCTGAAGTTTCGTTTCTCTCACATTCTCTCACATTCGTTGTTGAGAATTTTAGAAAAGCTCACAGAAATAGAAGCGTAAGTTTACGCAACTGTGACGGTAACGAGAAAATTGATCTACAAATACTCAGTTAATGAATCATTTAGCAATGTTCGTTTTAGCAACTTGTCTATGATAACAAAACTTTTCATCATTGAACTGATAAGAAAGAAGGAAATGCTTTCGAAAAAAGGATGAAAGAAATACGAGAGAAAATATACTTGCGCTTTCGCTTTTAGTACAAGTTCAAAATATAACTTTTCACGTTGTGTGTAGAACAAGAAAATGTGCTAAGGACGTAATTAACCGACAATATGCTCCCAATGGTATGATAAGAAATCCACAAGGAAAACCAATTCTTTTGTTTCACTCATCTCGCTGTGTCCTCGTTGTCGTCGTATTTGCGTTACAGAGTTTATAATATATCACTCTTCAGTGGGAATTTAACACTGGCGAAAATGTCTGACATTGGCAAAACCCGCCAGTTCCAGAGGTGTAGCTAGAGCTCAGTCAAAATTTGTGGAGGAGATTTAAGTCATTTAAAGTAGAAAAGGAAAACGTGCAAGCAACCTAATCGACACTTAAAACTGAAAAGAAATATCATAACGTTGGATATCATCCTCCACTTTTTTTGACTGACCTTAAACACGCCTTATGAGTTCTAACGGAAAAACTAATTCTTTACATGAAAAATCGATCTAAACAAGTTGTAACAATATCTGTGAACACCACTGAAAGCAAAAATTTAACACCAATAAAGGAACAGCAAGGTACTGCACTCCATTTCGTAAATAATCTTGACAAATGTTTATATGAGGATGAAAGTGACATATTTTTCAAAATAAATAGTTACGAAATTCGCGGGTTTACTCATGTGGAGGCATAAAACAGAAAGAGGCAGAACTCTTAATTACTCTATTACCAAGGTATAATGACTTTTCTTTTCGTTTTGGTAACAAAATAAAAACCTCTGTTTTTATATAGTTTTCGAGATACACGCATTTTTATAAGCACAAGCAAAAGTCGACCAGGTTCATTGGTGCTTAGATTTTGCCATATTGAGATTACTTAAGAAGTGGTGCTTATTTGATACCCCGAGAAAACAGAAATATACGCCCCTACCTACTACCTATAGATACGTTAACATTAGAGAGAAGTCTCTTGGAGGCGCAGACAAAGTAGAAAGAGAAAGAGAAGGTATAACGGACAGGGGAAATTTGAGCCTCTGTTGTCGTTGCATAACCACGACGTTTTTGCATAATTATGACATTTACCTCAGATTATGCGTTCTAACCACTTTAAACGATCAATCACGTTAGAGGATTTCTTTTTTGGTCAGCGCGGAAAGCACCTGATCTTTCATTAGCGTTTGTACGTCCGTACGTCCGTCCGTCCGTACATACGTAACTCCAAGCTATTTTGTCCACAGTTGTAGGCTGATTCCGCAAAACCTTGGAATAGAGGCTGTCCACAAACCGTGGTTAACGTATGAATGGTACACTACAAGTTATATAAAGTAATTTAATTATTGTGAGTGCGGCCTAAAATGCATACAAACGTGCAGTTCCTAAATTTGTGTTCCACAAAACGACACAGTAAAATAAAAGAACTGAACGATTATTTCAGAATACTGAAATATTACCAGCCGCTTAATCTCCAGCACTCAAGGTAAGAAAATTCTTATTGCTTTTTATAATGGCATTGATTTTGTGAGAAGCTGTTCGATCCCACTTTTGATTTGTATTCCCTCCTCTTCTCTCTTCTTTGCTGCCCCCTCCCGCTGTCCGCCAGTTTCTTGTGTTAAAAACAACAAAAACATTTGGAGATGAAAATTTACGTATTGGATAAACTGTGTCGCTCACCATGGTTTGGGGACGACAAAATTTTTGAAGATTATAAGCCCTTAAACAGCCCCTACACACATTTTGGACAAATAAATCAAAGAAAATTAAAGTGTTCATGAAAGATCTGTTGCCCTAATAAATAAAATACATGTAATAGCCTTTTTAATGGTGTGGAAAATCCAATTTTTTTCTGAAAAATTTTTAATTTGGGCATACGTTGCAGGACAACTATGCGTGACAGTTGTCAAAGATGGTCTCAGGCAAGATTTGGAAAAAATGCTATATCACTATATCGGTGTATTAACCGATTCGTTAAAAATTCAATTTTTCCAGATACTCTCTTATAAATTTCACCCACAAAAATGCGATGGAGTTACTATTGAACTTTGTTATAGCAAATCGGAGAACAAAAGACCTGTAATCATTTTATTTTGATAAAGATAATCCAATGATCCATACAGTATAGCCGAAAGAAACTTTACATTTCCACATAAGATTATTAGCTGTCACTATCAAATCGTGTTGAAGACAATGACTTCATGTAACAGATAAAACTTTACACAAAAATCTTTTGCATTTTCATGTAAAAATTCATTCCTTTGCAGGTGTGTAAATTTCTTTCAGGCTGTACTGTATATAAACCAAATATATATCTTAAAGCGGTAAGAAAATTTTACTGAAAAATAATTTCGCGTATTCTCAAAATTTAATACTTGTGAAAAGAAAGAATACTTTTTGCCTCACTGTCTATCAACGTATGCATGGTAATATTTAATTTTTTAAAAATATGAAGACTAATTATTTGCGAAATTCACGAAATTAAATTCCTGGGAAAAGTTTACTTTATCTTGATTCACGAAATTAAATTTGCACGAAAACTACTACTATGGATCAGAAACTTTTAGGTATCGAACTTTCATGAATAAATTTATAGCAATATATGGAACTTTTAAGACATCGCATAAGTTGTCTCATCGAGGTTGTATATCTCCATTTCACGTGCAGTAAAATGCTGACCAAGCTCAAAGAAAACAAAATATTTAAAAATATTTAAAAATATTTAAAAGGAAATTCAAATATTTCTTATTACTATTTACAATTATAATTTTTTTCTAAAAACGTAAATAAATAAATAACATAATATTTTGAAAATACAACAGCCAATACATAACTATCTTTTCATTGGTCAAACGGAGGACAGAATGACGTAATGCACGTTCACCTAGTCTTAAAAAAAATTCCCTGGTCTCTGGAAGTTAATTAAAACAATTTATTGTCAATTTTTTTTTTTTTGATTTTTTTTGTTCAATAGGTAAACTTTGTTTTGCACACCTTTTGATCACATGACAAAATCCCAACCAATCCACAGCAGTTATTTACCATCATGTGATTAAAACGTTAAAATTAAAGTTAAAATTACCGACTATAGAGCTTCATAATAGACCTCTAGAACAGAGAATTTTCTAATGACTATGATTTTAGCGAACAGCTGTTCAAACACGGTGTTTAAACAAAACACCAGGAAAGGCCTGATGAGATATACACCTATAGCGAATCTTAGTTTGTTTTTCTCCGCAAGGAAGACACCCGATGACACCTGAACCTACGAAAGTTGGTCCATGCAACGTGACGTCACATTATACAGAAAAATAAACAAAAAAATAACAGAACTGTATGCTAATCTGTATAAGGTATCCAGCTACAAACTATATGTATGGAGGTATCCAGCTACCAACTATATTTAAAGAGCTTCCAACTAGAAAAAACGTTAGCAACTAACAACTCATCAAAATTACGACGTTAGTTTTGTTCGTTGCGGTCTATTGTAAAAATTGCCCCAAATTTAGGTAAGTAATCAATCTTTGCCATACTGATGTTTATAGATCTCTTTTCCCGCGCATTTCGTATCATTCTGTCTGCTTATATTAACATGGGATCTTTGCTTTCATGCTGCGTAGAACAACATATCTTCTTTAGTGTGGTATATCTACCAGAAGTTCTCTGATCAAACGGTAACAGTAATGATATTGTTCCTATGAATAATACAGAAACGTAATGTCATGCGCGGGGGGATATAAACTCTAGACTGTATCTGGCCTCCAAAATGGGGTTCCTTCATCATTTAGTATCAACTAGATATAGGGAAATGTGTTCAGACCTTTGTTTGAATCAGAAGTTGCCTCTGTTCTTTCGCTGATCTTGTAATCGCTGATACATCAAACTGTAAAGTGAAAATAAATATAGATAGGAAAGAATTAATTTCCAGGAAATCTAACAGAAATTTTGGTTGAGTGTAGATTTTCAGTATTTACTTGCCCCATAGACGTATAAGAGAAAGACTTTCCACTTTTATTGATCTATTCAAATAAAGCGCGTCTCAGTTTATTGAAGTTTTTACAAAGATAGTTTTAAAACTCCCCAAGCACAGTTACAAATACATGCTGCTATTGGCTTCTGAGATTTTAACAACCAACCAGAAATGTTGTTCAATATTATTCTGTTTATTTGGTAGCCAATTTTAAAAATCTGATTCCTTAGGAACTCCTACAGCCTCAGAAAAAATAAACTAGTAGATTTGAAGTACTATTCTGAAAGTCGCAGATTTATATGCAATTCACATTTCTCCTATTTTTGAGATTTTCCACAAAATGTGAAAGATAAACATTCGTATAAACCCGCCCATGTGAAACAAAATCCAGTGAAATGCGAAACACGCTTTATATCAATGGAATGTCGGCATAAAAGATTTTAAAAATAGAATAGAAAGGCTTTAAGAAGTTAGTTGTAAGTTCTTCTCTTGTTTTACGTCCATGCTTGGCCAATGCGATTAAGCGACGGACAATATTTATACAATATTTATTTATAGTTTCTTGGCATAAATTCGACCGTGTTCAAGAAAAACGGCTTTTTGTTACGTCATTAGATTGAACATAAAACAGTGATGAAGTTGATGATCAATTAGTTTGTTTACAATGGCAACCATTTCCAAGATTATCACGCTTTAGAAATTCAAATATATTGTGACCTTGCAAAATTTTCACCACCAGCAATCATTAGCGAAATGCATCTCTGAAAGACATACAATCGCACCTGTGTATAAGTGGTTGTTTTACACAGTGAGCTTTCTACTAAGAGACTGTTCATATGGATAAAAATTACCTCGGTAAGCGGGATAACTTTTCTACTCTCTACTTGGCGAGAGCTCCTCTTGAGAAAAAATTACATTGCACTCATGTGAGAAAAAACATTTCCCCGGTAAGCAGGATCTCGCCTATCGATCGGCGAGATCTCGGTAGGCGGGATAATATTTTCTCATATGACACAATTTCTTCGGTAAGCGGGGTAATTTTACGCTTGGTCAGTAAATTATTGTATTTATTCTTTTGTTCATATACCGTTACGTCATGCACGTGCAAGTCATTACCGAGGAAATTGTTTTCCATATGAACAGAGCGAAACTTTTCAGTACGTCAAAAAGTTTTCCCGCTTACCGAGGTAATTTTTATCCATATGAACAGCCCCTAAAATATCTACATGGGTGTTATTGAAAGGGTCCCTTTAGACAGGTGGTCACTTAAAGGTAATAACCCTTTCAAACTATTGAAAATTGCTATTTAAAAATAAAAACAAACAAACAACAAAACAAATATTTACCGTAGTATCTTTTTCCATTGCATTCCACACACTATTGACAATAATAAATATACCACTTCGACCGACACCACAACTGGAAAACACAAAAACAAAATACTGCTCACTAATCGTTAGAAATGAAAGGGAGGTAAGAATCTTAATTTTACCAATGCTTTCTAAAAGGCCTGTTACACCAAACAAAACAAATTCAATGTACTATTATGTGTAACAGCTGTCATTATGGATTGTAGCAGAACTTGTGCAAGATGAGATTTGATTAAAATGATTTCAAATATCGACGTTTGCTTTATAAACTTAAGTATTTACGCAGGTAACATTCGCTATTCCAAATTTTGGTACGTGTAACGGGAACTTAAATACTAAGGGACTATATTCACGTTTTTTGTTGGCAATGGAATTTTTTACAATCAAAAGTAGCTTTGATGTTAATGAATTTAGCTAATTCGGTAAGAGATGGTTTCATTTCGACAATTATGGTGTTGGCAGGCCTAGCACCAGAAATTTGAATTACGGAAATTATGTACTCTCAGAAACCTCAAAAAATAGTTGGACAAAATCCGAAAAAGGCGACCTCCAAATAAACCTTTCAAAATTCACGATGCATGTCTGTTTTACCTCATTAGTTAGATTTTAACATAATTGGTGGTAGTCCTCGGTAATCTTATTTACGTTTGAAAAAACCCGGATTATTTTCATGAAATAGAACAGGATATCGGTTTGATCGCACTTTGAAGCTATAATGATGTGACCTGCATTCATCCTGAAACTTTCGTCGATTGTCGGGTGGTAGAATTTAAACGGTACCACCAACATATATCCAGGTTTTTATAAAGAAATCTGAAACACGCCTTTTATAACAAACCTGCAGACATACTTTCATGCTTTTGTACAATCCTGGCAATTTTGATGACGGTAAAACGAAACATAGATTTGCAGAAGGTTCAGATTATTATAAATACTGTTAATTGGAAAATTCTAATTTCAGCTCATAGTAGTATTGTTGGAGCAAATATTGTTAAACAATATACATTTTGTTTCGGGTTTTCTTCATACTTCAGGAAATGGCTAAAGAAGTGTATTATAAGTATGGCAATCTTGAAACTAGGTAACCAAAAATACTGACTTGCAGTGGACCAACGTCGGTGAAACGGTTTGAAAATTGCGTACAAATTTCATGAAACCCAAAAAATCAATGACATCCTGAAATGAAGTTATGTTACGTTACACAGAGTTTTCTCCATTTACTAATAAAAACAAAACTGAAAACTGGCGAGATGTCTTACTTGCGGTACACCGTTGTCTGGCCATTGAGTGAACGCCGCTTGAGTGATGAATAATGATTTGTCCATCTACAGATAAAAAGGAACCAGATAGAAAAAAACTATCCGCGTTCTTACAACACCTTTACAACAATTAACAACACTTCAGAAATATTGTTCTCTAATCAAAATCAAATCGAAGACATTCGATAAAAAAATACTAAAATAGGAATTGAATAAAAGAATAAGTAGATAAGTAAATATAGTAGTTACTTTGGAGTTACGCAGTTGTATCTGACGATATAAAAATGTCCCATTATCCTCCTCATACAATAAATCGATTTCAAATCTAAAGATAGAAAAAAGATTGAAAAAGGGACTTCAAGGAAAAAGGAACATTTTCAGGTTGCTCAACAAAAGAAATTACTGTAAAAAAAAGATGTTAGTCCATGGTAAACTTAAATTCTTGGCTAAAGGTATTGAAGAATAGATTGGCTATCATACGTTCAACAAAACGGAGCATGTTAAAAGTATACAAACAAATGCATCTACCTGTCCAAGATTTTCTTTGGTGAACCTGTAGTATTCGGCCAGTACTTGAAGCATTTCTCCTAAAACGATTGGTTGCAGAAGGTTAACGAAGGTTAACTGTAGGGGCATTTGCTGCATTCACTTCTGAAGTATAATTTCTTTAAATATCATTTCTGATTAAAGCTAAACTATGTCTTAAAAATATTTTGATTCTGACTTTATCCTGCTAGCATTCATAAGACCTCGGGTTATTTAATGAAAAATGAAAAAGGAGATGAATTCCAAAGGCTTTTCATGTTCTCCTCCTAAGTAATTGTTTAACTTCATGCATACAGTTTCAGGAAAAAAGCATTGAATCATAATGCTTTCGTATCTTACAATCAATTGGAGTTTAGAGAGTGTGGCTTTTACTTACTAAACCGTTGCAAATATTTTCAATAGTAAATAGTTCTAATTGATTTTCATTAAGGGACCCATAATCAGCACTCCAGGTTAAACTACAATTGAAATACGTTTCAAGTTCGGACTAGTTTAAGCGTTACTTTCGTTTAAGACCACTTTAACTATTCCCAGTGGGCAAAAAGAGGAGTGTTTTCTATAGGAATGACAAGCAATATCGCCTGCTATTTCAATAAAAGCTCATCCACAGAGACTTTCAGTATCGCCTGCTATTTCAATAAAAACTCATCCACAGAGACTTTTTGAACATTTTGCCCACTGTGAAAAGTTACAGTGGTGTCACAATATTTTTATCAGCTTGAATCATAAGAAGAGGATGTTTTCTACACTACGAGATGGAAAAAGCAGTTATGCGCATGAAACATCATTCAAGAAAACCAAGCGGCAGTCACTTTGTATAGATTATTTATTTAATATTATGAACCCTTCCTGCATGAACTAACACTAATCCAACTGTTCTCTTAAAGTTCCCATGCAAGGGTTCAACACTGGAGTAACATTGCTTGGTCGACTTACAAGAAGTTTAAAAGCAGGCGATTCAACAATTAGGAAAATGACATCAGGGCACGTTCCTGGATTAATTGTGTTGCTCTTTTTATTTAAAGAAATTAAAAGCATTTACCTTTCCTCCTTCCTCTTGTTTCACCAACATCACAATCAATTCAACCTTGTTCTCCCACACACATCTCCAGAAATCATCGACAGTTGATCTCAATGGTGCCTAGATACACAAAAGGCGTACTGATGCAACGTGTTAATACCATTTGGCTAGCAAAACTTCGTGATTCTAGTTGGATTCGGTTTTATAAAATTAGAACGAGAATGATGAGTTTAGGAGATACAATCCAAAAAAAGGTGGGCAGTAAACATTTTCACAATTCTATTTTCAAACTGTGATGTTCGTGTGGCCGTTCATTCTTCGCGGTGAACGTGTTTATCTTATCAATGTCAAACAAAGAATGCATTTTAATTGAGTATTGTGTAATCGGCCGTGTTTTCCTTCGTTTTTTCTCTGTCTAAACCTAGCAAAAAAAGGTGGAATGTACTTTAAATTAATTATGGCGCTTCGTCGAAACGGTCACTGCCGTGAAAGAAAATGGCGGACATGTCGAAACGTATATCTTTCGAACTAGTAATATCTTTTGAATCGGATTGAAATAAAATAGTAAAAATAATGTTTTTCATTATTATGTTTAGTTTCAGTATTTATTTTTCTAAATTTCTTTGATAAGTTCTTTTGCTTTTAAAGTGCTATCAATTGCTATTTTATTACTAGACACGACAGTTTTCTAGTTCAATTTTCGAAAAATAATATTGAACTAAAATTGATCCTAAATTGTTGCGTGTAGTTTGTAAAAAAAATTAATAAATTAATAATGTAAAAACACAAATCTATTATCAATATTGATTTGAATAAAAACTGGTTTGATTTTATTCGATCGATTTTTATCGTATTCAGGATGAAACAATTTTATTTCAAAGAAGACAGACACGCGATGAAACTCTGTGCAGTTTGATTTGTTTAAAAGACACTATTTCTTGTGACCATGTTTAATTTTTGTTAATCCTTAAACATTATCTGAAGCTGTTCAAGTCCCGCAAATTCAATATATTTTTCCGGAATTTCAGTTTAAAAGCCGATACCATGTAAAACTGTCCTGATTTTCCTCCCATTGTAGAATAAGTCCAGTTGAAAGTATTTATGAAAACAAAATAATTTCAACTTCGTCGTAAAATTGTAGCGTCTATTTGGGCCTTTAAAGAAAAAGAAAATGAAAATCGAAATGATGATAAAGTATTATGTGCTGTTCATAAGTTGATTTAGTGACGATTATTGTCTATAATGGGGAAATTATCTCATAACTCCTATAACCATTTCAGAGTTTTTTAGGTAAGAATGTGAAAGGTTTCTATGAATTTATGGGACCATAATCATCATATTTTGGCAATTTCACCTTTCACCAGCACTCGCTGGTGCAGAAATCCTTTTGCCTGTAAAGGGCATCTAGTTTTATATCTCATTACCGGTCCTTCATTTTAGGACGGGGGTCAGTCTGTGTAAATAATGTTAGCAACACAGTTGAATCCTGTTGAAGACATACTTTGGATAACTCGGACTTTAAGCAAGTCCGATCGATTCAATTTCCATAGGATTCTCTTACCTTAAGTACTATGCTTAACTCAAGGGTGGAGTTGGTGGGTTGGGTGTCACACGTATCGGAATTCAACAAAAGAAAGACACGTTTTTCAACAGACGAATTCAAATCTGACGGAGTAACACAATGGCTTACCTGCGTCACGATGTAGTTCGTCTGCTTCTCATTCATTTCAATCTGTTAAAAACGAAGAAAAAATATGAAAAATCTCTTCAAGAATATACACAGGTGTATATACAGAAACTAGACGGTGTGTAACGCCGTATTTCTATGGTAAGGCTTAAAATAATGTTTAACAAGTAGATACAAGCATTATCAAAAGACTTCACGTTATCAATAACAGCAGGCCTAGTTATCACCAAGCAATGGTGATTACTGACTGCACACTGGCCTTTATGCAAGTTATGCGTGTCTCTGGCGGTCAAGATGCAAGTCGGCGGACGGAAGAGCCAACCAATACGGATGGTAACCCAAAATTCAGCGTTACGGGTTACTTGAAAAGAGGCATTAAGTAAGAAGTTGAACAGGTGAACTTGAAAGATGACTATAATACCGGTTACGCAATGGATCATTAAAAATGTAGACACGTGAAGATAGTAATAGATTAGCTTCACCTTCTGTAGTGAAGATATTTCATAGAATTGAAATGAAGTATTTGAGAAGTGGCAAAAGATTCACCTTGACATGTGATGCATTAATGTAGTCTGTTTCTTCTCCACCAGTAAGTTCCACACGATTCCTGTCATCTACAATTTATGTAGTAGTAATGAATAATATGAGCAAACATGAACATCAAAATTTCGATGACTATTTCAGTCAACAACTGGAGGCATTTTCGGATGAAAAGTGATTCTACCAACAAAACCTTTGTCTGTAACTAAGATCTCGATTTTTATAAAACTTCCAACATTATATTGATCCTATAGCAGCCTCTGTTTGTCTATCGTTTCTTATATTAAAATATGCTTCTATTTTCCTAGCTAAGAAGTTAATTGTTATTGGAAAAATGTGAAACTCACATGGGAGGACTACTTTGTTCCGATTCTTCTCTCTGTTGCATGCTCTTATAGCAACATCGGTGGAGCCTCCCACTTTTACTTGACGCAAACACTAAGAGGAATGATATTTGTAAAAGATAAGCGCCTGCGATGGAGAATTCTGATGTAAGATGTTTAGTTTAAATTTCATTTTACTCATCTATTTTTAGAGCATCCAAATTGAACTCCTCATGAATTACCTCGTGGAAAATTGAAAAACCAAACCAAAACACCTTACCATAAACTCTGAATTCAGTTGCATGGAATTCATCTTGTCGTCAATAGCTTTGACCAATTTAGAAACTCTACTTTTTGAGTAAAAAACAAAATCCTTTCTTTCGATGAATCGATCTGGAGGATGATCATCCGTTCTCTTAAAAGCTGGATGGTCATTGCTGATTACATTTTGAGGAGCTGAACAATCAGATCGCAGTGAACTCCTTGATGAAATACTACCGTCTGAATTGGATCTGGAATTGGATCTTGAGCGAATTAAGCGAGGGATGCCACTAGTTTTTGGCGTACACTTCAATGAAGATGTCGATGGTGGCTTTGGCAAAACAACAGATGACCTTAAATTTTCAGGTTGGATAGAATGAACCTCAATTTTTGAATTTTTATCATTTTCTTGGTGCAGTGTGTTGTCAGTTTGCTGAAGTCTTTTGTCTAGCGAATCCTCAAATTCAAATGAGTCATCGAACCCAGAACTAACAATAGATGTTTGAATGATACCATCCTGGTCCATTCCAGGTAATGAAAAATCTAAGGCTTTTGAATCAACTTCATCCGAAGAGCTCCAGCCTATTTCATCAGAAAAGACTGGCGCTGGAGGAGGTGGCATAACAGCAGGCTTATCACTGTCAGCAAATGGGGATTGTGCTGCTTCCATAGAATAATCGATTTTCTCTGCATCAACCATCTCCAATGTTGTGGAAGCAGACTCTATTGGGGATAGAACTTGCTTTTTGTCCCTTAACTTTTTGTAATATGTAACAGGAGTCGGTAACACAGAACGTTCTGCAGCCGATACTAATGGACTATGTTCCTCATTGGAGGTAGACGACAATGCAGTAGTAGAATCTGATGTTTTAACAGTAAAACTTGTTTCAATCTCAGACGTTTTGACACATTCCACACTTTCTTTTACCTCATTTTGAATTTTTAATGGTAGAGCAGATTTGGATGGAGAACTGGGCGGCTTGGGTAATGATAGAATTGGCTTTATTGACGGAGAAGCTTTGTGAATTGGTGAGGCATTATCAGGGAACCTAAGTAAAGATAAGGAAAAATCAGAAAGACAACCAATTCAACTTAAGAAACAGGCTTGATGTCTATAACTGGTGGCAGTTTGGATCTACAAGAAAATTGTGAAGGATTCTCTATTATTATTTTGGTTAGCAAGATATCTGACACCATAATGTATAAAATTACCTGTAGCATTCAATTGTAATAGTACCAGCTAATTTTCGAAACAGAGAAACAACTTCCTTCTGAGGCCAATCCTCAACACTTTGTCCATTCACCTAAATTAAATAACATTTGATTAAACCGGTAGAAAGGCCTAAATCTATTTTAATTAAGTTTTGAATCAGCAACAACAGTAATGGTGAACTTAATTTAACTTAATTATCGTACCAACCCAATAAAAGTCAATGAAGTTAAATCAATGGTGAATAATATAGGTAGGAATTGTGGTTAACCATTTCCAAATAGTCAAATTAGTTAAACTATGAATGCCTTCAAGAAAATAACATTTGCAACAATGCACTTACTAACAACAATGCATTAATGAGCTCTTATAGAGGACCATGAAAGATTTCATCAAAACTTACAGATATAAGTTTGTCTCCTATTCGAAGCTGTCTGTTCTCTTCAGCAACACTGCCAGGGACAATTCTCTTTATGTAAACATATGAATTGTCATCTTCGTTTTTCATGGTTCCTAACGTGATACCTAATCCCTTTTCTCCTTTCTCTAACTGCACAAGTATGATCTCACCCTACATCGGAAAACAGAAATAATAAAACTACATGCGAACCTTAAGGGAAGGAAAAATAGAGAGAAAATACAGCGAAATCAACAAGCTTAGATGAACAACGATATCCATGATAGATAATTCATAGGCTGAAATAGATTAAAATTTCAGATACAACAATAATTCAGATTGTTAAATATATTTTACATACATTTGATGATGACCTTGACGATGTAGACAACCTTCTTCTTGAAAAATGCTTGTCCTTATTAGCAAAGTAACTAGATGCATCCAACTGCTTGAGGACAGGAGAGCCTGGTGCTGAATGAAATGAAAGTACTGGTGATGTAATACTCTTGGATGGAATATCTTTTGACATGTTGTCTGTTGTTACAGGACTTTGACTGAAAAATGCCGTCTCTGATTGAATACCAAATTTTTCGTGTTGTTCATTTTTAATTATACTTTTTTTTATCATTGGCGTAAGGTTCTCTTCAACAGTGAATTGAATTCTCGGAGCAAGGGAATCCAAGAGTTCATATGCCATCTCAGGTGTAAAAGACTGTACAGAGTGGCCATTAATGTTTTTGATTACAAGACCACGCTGAAAAACCTGTTGCCTAAAAAACAGAAAAATGAAAAAGTGAAACTACAGTGCAAAATAGTTGTTATTAAAGCCCAATCAATCTATTTCCTGGTAGCAACAACTTTTCGTTTGAAATACTATACCATTGTACATTATATTCAATATAAGAAAGAATGACACTTACAAATCGGCTGGTGTTCCCTTCATAACATCTTCAACTACAAGTTGCCGGTTTACGACTGTCAAGATCAATCCATGGATTTTTTCATTTTTGACTAAGTACAAGGTAGAAACATTCACACCAATGGAATTCTGTTTCGTAAAAGTTGTCAATTCAACATTTTCTTCTTTTGCTGGGTTTGCCAGACTTTTATACGGACGATGTCGTGGTTTACCTAATATTGAATCAGAATCTGTTTGGCTATATTCAATATCATCTCTCTGTCTGATTTTATCTAAATGATTGAAGTTAGATTTAGGTAGATCAGCAAATTCATCTTCTGAAAGTGGGGTATAGTTCTCATTCTGGATATTGATACTTGATGGTGAGCTGGTAGCAACAGGAAAGGAGTCAGTCATTGGCTGCTTGTCTGATGGTTGTCTTGGTAACTTCAGCTTATCAAAACTATTACTTAGCGAATCTCGAACTTCATTTGAAACGTGAGAACCTTCTATGATGTTTCGTTGATCTGAAGGTATAGATCTTTCACCATGTGGTAGTGCGTCAGTAAAGTCCTTAGGGATGTCATCGTTATCTTCACTTGTATAAACTGGAGATATACTCAGATCTTGAGTGGAATCATCAGAATCATTATAAGCCATACTTTTTAATAAATGCTTTGCAATTCGATTACCTTCTCGTGACTGACGACCTTCAACTGAAAGAAAACCATGCATTTCAACAATCAAAACATTGGTATTCTGAAATGAAAAAGAAAATCTATGATTATATGTGAAAGCAATTGCTTACTATTGATTGTTCTGCTTTGAAAATTCTGCATCAATTTCTCTGGTGACACAGGTCTACTGTTCATAAACAGCTCTTCAGGAATTTCGTTTTCTGGTGGTCTTTTTGCAATGATTCTTATTTCTTTGGCAGCACTGCGAATCACTGATAGCACTTCCTGGTGAGTCATCCCTTCTGTAATGTGATCATTGATTGCTAATATGATATCGCCAACTTGAAATTTACCACTTTTCTGCATTGGTTGGCCAGGAAACAACTTTTTGATCATTATTTTATCTACATAACATAATACAAGGATTATAAACATTTAAAGGAGAATAAATGGTAAAATATAAACTTTGGCTAAAATTACTCCTTATCTATAATGTAAATCAGCATACATAAATAAAAATTCATAAAATGTTTTAATTAGCACGTAAATAAGCTTTTCTAACTGTCACATGATCAAAATGGAGATGTCACAGGGTCACAAGTGTTTCTGCTAAGTACATACAGAATCAGTTGAAAGCAATACAACTAAAAGAGAAAGATGTATTCTTCAAATGATATTTCTGAATCTTTTGATTCACTGTTTCAAAATGTTCTTCTTCAACTTATCATTTACCTAAAATCAAAAGTTCAAGAGGATTTTATGATAATATTTTTATAAGAAACTAGAGCCAAAATTAGAGGAACACTTTTGTTGGAGAAACCAGGTATATGAAAAGGAGAGAACGAAAAGATTGTCTGTTTGTTATGATTAAGACTTTATATACACAAAAACATTCGTTTTTTATACAAGTTTTTAAGTTGAAAAATCTTGAGGTGTAAAGTTAGCCTTGTCAATTTAAAAGAAAAATTTGAAAGAACTTTAATAGTAAAAGGAAAAGCCACTGATTCATTACGTATTGGTACAGAAAAAATTACTGTAACTCTGTGACATCACAACTTGAAAAACGATGAAAAAAATTTAACCCGTATCCCTTTAAAACGATTCATCTAAATCTGTCTAAAATATGTCCAAATTTTGTTCAGGCTCATATTATTTGATATAGAATCGATTTATACCAAAATGAGAAAAATACATTTTTGCAGTTAATTTTCTTTTAAAGAATTATAACAAAGAAAGCAAAGTGATGTGAATAATAATTACCCTGATATAAAAGATCAGAATCTTTTCCTCCTACCAAACTCAACCCAACTCCATCCTCACCCTTAACAATCTCAGCTTCAAAAATATGTTCCTTAGGATGCTCTAGTTTTAAAGACTGCATTTTAGAAATAATTGGAGATCGAGAGGGTTCTTGTAGCTGCTCATTTGAAATTTCAATTCCGCGATCAAGGATCATACATGCTGTTCTTGGATTATGCTTCAAAATTTTCACAGCCTGAGGAAAACAAAGAATCATTACATTACTTCACCACAGCTGAAGTTTATAACATTTTAAGTTAGTAACATCAAACAACAAACAGCCTATTTAGAAATTTCAAACCAGTTTTTAAAAGAAATTTGGAATCCTTAATAAGAAGTACACATGATAACTGAAAAGAAGTATAAAAATTCTAAATATAAAGAAGATAAATTTGCCCATGAGATATCAAGACCCTGTTCTCATTTGTAGATGCAAAGATTCCACAGAAGAGTCTCATGCTATTTATTATCAACACTAAACTCTCCATGTCATAACGCTATAATTCATTCTCTTCAAGGAGAGTGAATTCCATATTTTTTCACATAGAATTTCATTTTATGCCATTTCTCAAAGCCATGCATTTCACAAGCTTCCTGCATAATGATCTAATTACCAAGAACAGTAAAAATCCATAAAAGTATTAGTTTAATTATAAGTATTCCTGAAGATGACTCTGTATTGTTTCGTTTTTACCTGTTTTTACTTTTAATACCAAATGGTATTATACTGAAATCTAAATACAACCTGGTGAAGTTCAGATAATTTTAATCAAACATTCGTAATAATGAAGAAACATTATACCATAAAACAAATTACAAGACCTGTTCATGTGAAACATTCTCTAATGATATTCCATTGACAGACAATATTCTATCTCCAATACGAATTTTTCCAGAATCTCCTGCAGCACCATTAGCGTGTAATGATTTGACATAAATTCCACCAAGTGGGAGGTCACTCTCACAACCCCCCTTAAAAAATAAAAAGCAAAAAAAAAATTAATAGGTCATCAACTTTTCACAATTTTGAGCTCCACCTCAAAAAAATAAATAAATAAATATATTAAAAAAAAGGAAGGAACATAGGAACATACTATAATGCTTAGACCATAAGATCCATTTTTCTTTTGTATTTCAACATCAATTTCCTCAATTGTTTCATCCATAACTCTGTTTTCCCTCACAATTTCATCTGAGGTATTCAACATTCCACCAAACACAGCTTGGCGTTGTTCTTTGAAACTACTCGCATTGTCTACTTCATCTAGCTTATGAAGTTCTTCAAAATTGCCAAACCTTTTCAAGGTTGACTTAAGATTTCCATGGAATTGCTCTGAAGTTCCATCGTCCGATTCATCACTCACAGCCAATGAATTTTCATTGTCATTGATTTCCACATCATTTACGTAAATGTTTTTCCTAGGTGTACCATCTTGAGGCCGATAGGTGTCATGCGTGCTTGGTACACTGGCAGCAAAAGCTGAAGGTGAAATATGTTCTTTAACAATGGCTGGTACGTCTTTGGTAACTTGAAAGGAGAAAACAAGCTTCAATACTTTGTGTGAAAATGCGTACAAATGTAACAAATGTATAAACAAACAAATACGAAAATGAAATGGTGCAAAAGTTCAGGTCCATACCATCCACACAACGTTCACTGTATTGATCGCTTTCTTCATCCACGAAAACAAATCCTGAAAACTTCTCCTGCAACACATCAAAATCTTGCTTGTTCCTACCATGATGCTCCCATTCATCATAGTTATCACGTGAAAGTTGTGATTGGTTAAGATTAGGAGACAAACCAGACTTGTCTGAATTTACAACATTAAAAAGGAAATCCAAATTAAACTTATTATATTATCCCTGTAAAATGTAGAGTTTTCTTTAATTATATATATTATATTATATTATATTATATTATGCCTGTAAAATGTAGAGTCTTCTTTAATGAATAATTGAGATTGGTTAATTGACGTCATGTGGCCAGTCAGTATTTTCTCGAAATGACCACTTCCATTAAAAAAACTCTTTAAAATGTTGTAAGAATAGTCATTTTTACATGAGCCAAATAAATTAGCTGAATAAATCACTTTCAGAACTTTTTTATCCACCTGCAATTTACACCACACACACTACACTTACAATTCAATTGTAAAAACATTGGACGTTCGATTTATTCCTGAATCACTTAGTTATTACCAGCGTTTGCCTACCCTTATTATACATTTCAATACACTAATGGATAATTATACTGATACACACATGCAATAATATTTATGAAAGACTAATGACATACCAAATATAATACCCTTCGATGAAGCTTTAGAAATCACGAGCTTGACACGGTTTCCTGCTTTTCGAAGGAAATCTACAGCCTCCTCGTGGTACACTGTATCCAAGCTGTGGCCATTAACAGACAATATTTTATCACCTGTTAAACAAATGAAATCAAATTTAAATGCTCTAAAGTTGCACACGCACAAAATGACAGGAGCAAACCATTCAAAACTTACATTTATATACAATATTGTATGGTTTATTATAATTGCATGTTTGACGGTTTGAACAACACTTTAAACATCCGTTTTAAATTTCATCTGTTTTTTAAGTTTCATCTAACATGCTAGAAGACCATCAAACATTTTTGAATTATATGTTTCAAAACATCTTACATGTTCTAACTTGTTATAATGCTGTTCAAACTGTTCAAACATTTGATTTTTAACATGTTATGTAACAAATGATATGACGTTAAAATTGGTTCACTACAACGATTTATTTCAAAGATTTTCACCTTCATTGAGTCTACCATCCTTCGCACAAACACTGCCTGGTTTGATGTGTTTGATAAATATTCCTTGTGCTATTCGTTTAGAATCTTCGCCACCAACAATAGTTATGCCCAGACCTTCATTCGAATGTTTTCTAATGTTGACTAATACAACATTTTTGTCAACATTTGGAACAGCCAGTAAATTGTTCGTATGACTGGATTGTGAATCTATGAAATTCAGTGAAAAGTCAATCATTAAATAAGACATGAAGACAAAACAGAAGAAATTCAGAAAACATTAATACTAAAGGATAAAGCAAATTTTCTCAAAGTTCACCTTTCTTTGAAATCTCATTAGGTGTGTGTGAATGGCCATCAAAAGATGCTAATGAAAGAAAAGTGTTTAATAATTTGTCATTTACAATATGGTTACACAACATCAAAACAATAAAGACATGAATCTTGTTGGCAAAAAATCGAATAACCAAGCACACAATTCTTGATCTACAAAAGGCAATTATAATCTCTTGTGTTGCATTAAAATTGAAATTAATCACATACATTGGCAGGAAAGTGCTTTATGTGGAGCATTTCGACTTTGGTTAAAAATCTGGAACCGGTGAAACGATTGGCACATCTTGAATAAGTACTTTGATCTATGTGAATTATAATGCATGGAATAAAAATCAATAATATTGTGGATGAAAAGTTTTCCGAACGTCAATATGCTTCACATAAGTTGAAATGCTGAAACAGTTCTACCATTGAGTCCAGAAGAAAATGTAAAGCAGCACCTTACACTTTGGTTGAATTGATTTTGATTTTAGGACAAATCGAATCAAAGAATCACAAAAATTCAATCAATTTTAGCCTTTTTCCATAATGTGAAAAAACAAATATACACTTTAACACCAGAATAAATTAAATACTAATTGTTACCTTCGGTAATGGTTGGTGAAGAATACCATTTTAGGATGTTCCTCTGGGTTCTTAGGTTTCATAATGAATTTCTTTTTCTATGATTAGAAAAAAAATGCTTTATTTGTCAAAACATGATGTACCACTAGTAAAAAAATTATAAGAGCAGTTAACAAACCTCAAAGTTAAATTCTTTTATCAGATTCCATGCTTGTTTATGCACAGCAGCCCTTTGTTTGCCTTTCGGCTGAAATATGAGTTAAGGGAAGCTTAATAAGGTTCCAAAACACCAAACACATTAAAATTATTTGGAAAAAACAGAAAACAAAGATAAACAAAAACAAAGATAATTTCAAAGTTACTTCTAATATGAATATTCCTCTGATGCAGATACCTAGCCAAACAATGTCTGTTTCAATCTTTTTGGACTAGTAAAGGAAAAAAATGAATTCACGTAAAAATTTGGCAGGAAAATAATTTTTAAAAACACAGTTGTAAGTTGAGTTCTGGGTTTTTTAATTTGGCTACAGCAGTATTCAAGTTAGTAAAGCATAACTAGAATAGCGTATAAATTTTACGGTTTTCCTGATAACTTTTAAATTTTAAATTTTAGATAAATTTTACAAATACACCTTACTGCCACTGTCTATGCTATGTCTATGTATGTGAAATATACATAGATAAAAACAGTGTTGTTACCCCATACAAAAACGTTGTGCAGGTTTATTTCTCTATGAAATACATTCCAGCGGTGTTCTAAGTTCTTCACACATAAGAAAAAAATCATCAAAAGCAGTGAATAGAAAGTTACATGTTTACGTCGCACTATTACTGAAATAGTGAATGAAAACATTACTGAAGTTATTTTTGCAAAATAACTCAAGGTTAACCTGGACCCATAGGGACACCAGCTGTTCATCCTATTGGTTATCAATATAATCACCCTGCCTTAAACTTCCTGTTTTTTGGAATGTAGGCAAAGGGTTTCGATGTTATTGAGTTTGAAACACAGATCATATGACTGAGATACAGTCGATTACAGATTTGACTGACATCATTGTCATGACATTACAGTTCCATGTGCTCAAACCTCAAAGCCACAAAATTCCATTAAAATGTTTTATCATACACTATAATCTTTTAGTTAACTAGCCTGAATTAATTTTTTTCAACTCAGTTCAATTCCAATTCTGTTTTAGGCAACACTCGTTAGCGTACAAAATTTTCTGTCACTCTGTACGTCAACGTACAGGTAAAACTGTGAGACTGTACGTAATTTTTAGCAAAAAAACCATAGGTTCTATTTTCAATACAAATGAAAGGTATAATGATGGCTCTCACCCTCGAAATTCAACAACTGTGCTACCATTTTTACTTTAGGAAAATAAAATTTCACGGGAGGTGAGATTATGTTAACAAAACATGCATAATTATGTCAAATACAATATACATTCTTTACTTTTTAAATACTAAACATAAATTTTGGAAGACAGTTTCAATTCAAATTCTATCAAAACATTATAATCAAATTTTAGGACCCTGGTTACACATTGCGAACTTAAACTTTTTTTTAATCAAATTCGGCAACCAGGAATTAATGTGATTTAATATGGTATACCAAAGGCAGGAGACGTACAATATTGAACTTTACTGATACATGTCAATCAATCACACAAACACACAAAAAAGTAAGTTTGTGTACGCACTCGTACAGAAAAGTGAAAGATGTATAGTACGCTGCTTAAAGAAGTTGTAGGTATGAGTGTATGTACCACCAATTTGGCAAGCCCTGCAACTTCTGAATTATGCTGTACTGATCTGAATTCATTATATATCCCCATATCAACAGTTTCAACTTTCCACCTTCATAATTATTCAAGCCAAAATATTTTTATACCCATGTACCTTAAAGTACCTGAAGTATGAATTGTAATTCCTAATATTGAAGTTTTAGATAATTTAACAAATTGGGAAACATCTCCTGAATCTAACCCTCATACGCTTCTATGCATCACACAATTATCTTCTAAAGCATATCAAAGGAGTCACTGCGCAAAAGATATCGGAATACAGCTGTGTACAAAACTGAACACAATATAAAATATGGTGAAATACGGGTCTGTGTATGAATACGCAAATCATTCAAAGCGTATTCGAATACGGTTCATGTTTATAACTTCAGATTCATCTTCCTTTGAGTAATGAAGAATACAGCAACCACTTTTCATGAAAATGTAAAATGCTTTGAGGTACGTTAAATGTTTGTGACGTATGTAAAATGTTATCGAGGAGCGTAAAATGTTATTAAAATGTTATTGATGTATGTGAAACAATTTATGTTGTTAAAATAGTATTCATATGCATGGAAAAACTAGCGAAACTTATGTAAATGATTTATTTTCTTCTTATACACGAAAAAATTCATTTCATTGTTTCATTATGTTAGACTGCTAATTTTATAACATAGTATAGCTACAAAGCAATAAAATTTTGAAATTCTGTCAGGTTTCAATAAAACTTGAAATAAGGACAGTGTGCTGATTTGCGAGTCAGTTGGGAGCAAGAACGGATGCTAGAAAGTCAAGAAATTCTTCAGCTCCCAGTTCTTAATTTTGTGAATAATGAATAAAAGTTGAGATATCAACATGAGAAATTAATTTCTGCCTAACCACACCATGATGGTTCCATTATCCAGTAAACAAAATTGCAAATGTTCTAGTTTTTTGTCTTTTTTTAAACTAATGTCTTTCGCAAAAGTTGTACACTTTTCTCAGCGCTGTTGATGAATTTCAACAAATTTACCCTCTTGTTCGAAAGATATTTTAGAGTGGAATAATATGCTATCGTAAAACTGAAGAGAAAATGTTAAAGAGAAGAAAAAAATGTGCCTTTTTTCAACGTATCCTTACGTAGCTGATTTTTGGTATGCTGAAATATATGTTAATTTCAACATGTAATCAGGGGTTTTCGCACAGTGAGTATCTCCTATAACATGCTGTTGCTGAATCATACCTTCTGTTTATTTCTTCAAAACTAAGTACTGAAAATCTATATGTGTAATTTCAATGACAGAAAACCTATGATTTACACATTCACAGTTTCCATTTACTTAATGCGACTTTCTAATCTAAAACAAATAATTATAACAAATATAAAAAACACCACCAAAACTTCATTGAGTTCGTTTCCATTTCCCTATGCAGGAAAAAAGACAACACAAAGTACAGTTAGAAAAATAATATTGATATACCCACAGATAACAAAAGGTTCATTATGAACTTCAGGCAGGAGGAACAACACATACAAAAGACAAAAGAAGCAAAGAAATGTCAACTCCATGGCATGAAATAATTTATTACTGTAATACCTAATAAAAAAGGTATAAAAAAGAAATACACTTGAGCAAAATTTTAGAAAATGTTATCTGCTCGGAAAGGTCAAACATTTCGATTCAATGTCAACAGGTGTCTATGTATGCTTCTATCACTTATCATGACTTCCTTGTCTGGTCTTTCTGTAATACACTCCATCAAAAGATTAAAAACACTAAGTAGGCTATACTTATACAGAGAAAACATAAACAAATATCCCATTACCAAACTTTCCGTGATAATTTTTAGTGGCATTTCTATTTCATAAAAATGAAAAAAAAAAACAAGATTGCATATTAGTATTAGAAATAAAAACTTCTTTACTTTAAACAAAACATTATAGTAGAAAGAACATTATATAAAAAACATACCCTTGAAACTTTGTGGAAGATAACGCCATACTCAGGTAGTTTCTTTGCTTCTTCGAGGAATCCAGTTTCAGCTTCATGACTTGAAAGGCAATTATGTGATTGATGCATCAGTGCCAATGTACGTAACAATTCCATGCGAGACATTCTGCTGAGAACCTAAAGGAACAGAAGAAAAGTCTTAAGAATAAAAAATGAACAACAAGAAGAATTAAGTTTGAATTCGAGTTCATATAAGATGATGATTCAGATGCATATAAATGAATACATTAAGTACAAAAACGTTTGTCAAAAAAAAGTTTCAAGGGAAAAATTTACATGGAAAAACTTCTAGACAAATATCTTCAATATCGGTGGAAAGTTTTTCGGACAAATTTTTTCAATAAAAAATTTTCCAGACAACTTGAAAACTCATGGCCAATTTACAAAAATTGATTCTTTATGCAAGGCTTATATTTTGTTATAAGACAGACAATTAAAAAGAACATGCACATAACAAATTGACCTTTTAATCTCCACAGATTGTATTGATAAGATAAACTCAATTGTTTTATATTCCTTACCCCCATACTTCAAGACTTTTTTCAATTATTTTGATAGAATAGCCAAAAAAATTAATGTTTCGAATGGAAGAATTTTCGGCACACCCAATGCTTTTCCATCCAAACGTTTTCATTTTTAATGTAAAGACAAAAAAAGAAATAAATACCAACCCTGCCAGGTATAAAGTGTTCAAGACGGAAATATTCAGTATTATGATATTCAGGTTCAAATGGACCATACTCAGCTTGCAAGGCATAAGCAACTAAAGTTAGTAAAACATCATCTGGACAGTGTGTGTGGCTTTGAAGAACATCTTGTCTCAGTTGAAGATAGTACAAATGAATTGTTAATTGATGCCTAGAAATAAAAACAAGATCAAAAAAGTATAACAGGTTTTTAAGTATACTGCAAAGAATATCTGATAAATCACTGAACCCTCATAATATATCTCTCAAGGAACAATTGCCTGAATACATTACACAATCTAGAAAGGACTGATCTATCCCAAAGATGTTTGGGTTCATTCATATCGTGTGTATGCAAATATTTTCAATATTTTGACTCATTCCCTACACGCATCCTTTTTCATGGACCTTTCCCTTCACCCAATATGTATGTACTTTCTGGATTGTCACCCATCTTCATATTTTAAGATCTTAGAGATTTTGAGAACAATATTTTGCACACACACACAAAAAAACAACAACATGAAAAAGAGGTCTGTAATGAAGCTAAATATGAAACAGGTATTCGGTTCCAATAATTGGGTGCATACTTGACCTCCACCTCTCTAGTTTGTGAACGTACCATATATACTCAGTTTAATACCCCTTCTCGAATACATAGGTCTCCCTTTAGTGCCAAAGCTTCAGCATACATTTACTGTATATGCTTTAACAATCTTGAATTTCATGGGTGTAGAGGGTTTTGTCACTGTAAAAAACTTTTTGTGCTATTTCTACAAAAAGAAACCTTTTTAGAAAAAAAAATTCAAAATAGAAAATTCGGGATAATCCTATAAATTGCAACTAGTTCCTTCAGTCGAATTGACTTTTTCTGTTTCAAGGGTGTTTACAAAAAATATTAATTCAGGCTATTATACAGAAAGAAGTTGGAGCAGGAACAATATTATAGATTAATGATGAATAGATTGATGTGAAGGTACCTTAGAGTGCTTGGATTTTCAACAAAGAACTTTACTTTAAAGTACAACACAAATTCCGACTTCTGTTTTTTCATATTCTATGAAAGAAATGTGCTTTATTTCATACAAGTGGAGTGTTCGTAAAGAATACAAAAATACATTATTTCCTAAAGTTCTACCTTAACTCCAGAAATTTCTGTGCCCGTTTGGCACAAGGGACCTGTGTGGAAATTAAAGGGTAAGGGAATAAGACCTAATTTTGTGCATTGTGGTGCAAAGTCCATTTTGTGTGAAAAGTTGTTTAAAAATATATCTATATTTATTTTTAAGATTGCGCAAAACAACAACCAAACACTGTTTTGTTTTAGTTATTTAGCATAAAAGATCTATTAATATTTTTATGGATATCCGAGCTTATTCCAATTGCTTGGGTAGCTTTAAAATCAAGAAAAATCAATAATAAGATTATGCAAAAAGATTATTCAATTCATGGGTATGCAAAATTTAATGGGTGTGCTAATATATATTTTGATCTGGTGCCCAAACATTTAGGCCGCAAAAAATAAAGGGAGTGAAAATATAAGTTGCGTGAAAATTTCTGGAAATAAGGTATATAAGTATCCAAGTATCTATTACAGATTTTCTTATTCCTTTTACCTCATCCTTCCAACCAGTTGGGGAATACTTTGTAAGCTTGGAATCCAAGTCAATAAACACATGTTCGTCATCTAAAGTTCAACACAATGGTATTAGATTGACATTATAAAAACAAGACAATACCTATTGAAACAATAACTATTAAAATTCCAAAAATTAATAGATCATACAATGACAGAAGGTCTGGTTACCTTTGAGCTGTGTAAGACCAAAGTAAACAGTTTCTTTGACATTCATATGAGAAGATATTTGGTCGAACAAATCTTTACCCTTGGAATTAACCTAAAAAACCGTGGGATGTAATTCCATTACATTCAGTTACATTGAGTTAAAAGTGCCAAACTAAAACATTAAAACCAACATTATTACTCAATAGTTGTTTGTAACATTTGTTTTTATTGAAAGGTTGTTGACAGATTAAAAAAAAAAGGGTTCTGTAGCAAAAACTCCCAGTTTTACTGTAGGCCTCATGTTGTTGTTTTTTAAAAAAAAAGCATGATGCAATTAACATAGACTTCTGTGCAAAGTAAAACACCACTTTAATTTTTTTGTATAATGACTTTTTCTTTTTTTGTGTACTTTCTTTGGGTTTAACATTCATCTTTTTACTCATAACATTAGCATCAGATGCTGTGTGCTTTATAATTCTCCCTGTTCACTGGCTACTTTTTGTAGCTAGCTCTTACGTTTGGGTTCAGTTTGTTTGTAATACAGGTAATGTAACAAAATCAAACTCACTTGTACATTAGTTTGCACCTTTTGGGTATTAGGTAAAATGACTGATATCTGTCGAGTCCCCTTTGGTAATGGTCCAAGGCGAGGCTACGTTAAAAAAAATACAAAAATCATTGACTTTGTTGTGGATTCAAGCAAATAAATCCTCTCAAATCAAGATCTCTCAAAATCTTACAGGTGTGATGTCAATGAAAGCTGTTTCAGGATTGGAAGAGATTCGGATAAATTCTGGACCTAAATGTGGCTAAAAAATTAAAATAAAGACGATAGGAAATCATCCTTAACATTGGGCATGTGAAAAGCATATCAGAATATTGATTCACATTCAGCAGAATTGGTATCAAAATGACACCCAAAGCTGCAGATGCTAGGGGTAAAAGTGTAGCAACGAAATATTTTTTCTTCTTTCTGCGAAAAACAGAATGACTTTAACTACGGTATCGATAACTGGAAAGAAATTTCCAAAAATGAAACTACCTTAAGGGAATAAAAAAGTTCAAGAACAAAAGATTGCGGAATAAATTAGTTCCCCTCAAACACCCAAAACTTCGCAATTCATACTAATAAATTCTGCACAATGTCAACAAAATGGAGCAATTCGCACTAAATAAAATCCGAAAAAGTCCCAAACATCAATGACGCCTAATAACGTAAAGTAGAAAGAACGTTCTCACACTATTGATTCAATATCCACCTGATTTCCCACAGGTTTTAAGGTGTCTCAGGGCATTCCATGAGACGTGTGTGATCACAAATGCACGCAGCCACACACTCACAAGGTTAAGGTTTAATATTCGTTAACCATCACTGACAACGTAAAGTATCTAAATCGATAGCAGCGCAATCTCGCTAACTTTAATCCCAACCTATCCCATCCATACCTAGTGTCTTTATCTTCATCATTATCATTATCTCTAAATTACTCATTTTATTCAGTTCTTATTGTTAATGTTTATAAATAGAATTTTTAAAAAAAGAATCTTCAGATCAAATAATATAGTAATGCTTGTTGCATCAGCTGTTACGGGAAATTAAAGCAGGTGGAATATTAACAACTAATTTCCAAAGAATAATCATTATAGAGTAATAACTTATGTTTACATAAAAATTGAAGGATAGAATATTCTTTTTTCGGTAATCAACTGAAACAATGTGAATATGAGAGTGAGCTTATGAGAATTTCGTTCCCAGTTTTAATTACTTTTTCAGAGCTCAGTGTTTACATAAGTTGGGTTAAAAAGTCGTATTAAATACGTAATGAAAATCTCTTTTCTCATCATTCTTTTAGCCTACAAACACAGGCCGTTGATAATGAGTTAGCAGCGGCAGTCTATATTTCTCTTGTTAAAAACTTTCAAATTTGTTATATTAAAATCCATTGAGGGAAAATAAAAATGATTTTTCATTTTCATTTCCAAATGGAATGAATGAATGAACGTGCTTTTTTTTCTCGGTCAATCATTGTGTTTCATAAATTCTGATTGGTCCTTTTGTTTCAATGAAAATAACATCCCTGTGAAAAATTTTAATCTGAAAAGTAACTCATCTGATAAACATGCAAAAAAATATGAATAATTCAAAGGGAAACTAATCTACTTTCCAACATTGGAAGAAAGAAGAAATTATCAGAAATGAGATTGAAGATCAGCCTTTGTTACAAAGATTTGGTGCAATGGCAAGCTGCAGTGGATATTGTTTTTTCATCTCTTCTCCTATGCTTCTTTTCAGGTGTATCTTTTTTATTGATTACTCCATACCATCAAAAATGGGAGCCCGATTTATCTACAACTTGATCTGTTAAACATGCTGGAGTATGTGATACGGATGCTGACTCCATCAGAAATGCTATTGATGGAGTGCTTGACATGGAGCATGACGAAAGTCTAATGGCATCAGAAGCGTATCGAAAAAAATGATTACTGCAACTGCAGATCATGTCAGCATTAATATGGGAGCACATAAAGGTGTCCTGACCCAGATGGCTGAATCTCGTCAATGGCTGTTGAAGATTCATTGCGTGGATCATCACATCGAGATGTCAGTAAAAGCGTAATCACAGAATATTTTTTTGCAGAAGTGAAACGTGTTGGGACCATTGCCTTATCAACTCATTTTGATGCCCCATTAAATCATGGAGGCTTCGATATCCATCATGTATTGAAGGAGTGAGAATCGTGCAAGTGTTACATAAAAGGAAAGTTAACTCAATTATCTATATGTATGATTGTTATGCAGGTATTATTGTCATGTAATTCTGGAAGATTAAAATGTTTATTTACTGTAGAGTTGAGATATTGCAAGAAACAAATTCTTAAATCCAGTGTTTTTTCTCTAAAAGGTTGTAATTCCTGAAATAAGAAAACTAAACTCGTTAAGAAACTTTTAGAACTGAATTCACTACATAAATAGGTTTATCGCATAGGTTTCTCAAAAAAATTGTGTAATTTAAAGTTTAGTTAAAATTTGTGGAAAGTTAGAAATCTTCCATTTTTTTGGAAACAATCTTATTTGAGGAATATTACAAAATACTTTCAACGATATCAACACAGTGTTGTTAACAGATCCGTAACAGATTACAATTATGCATTGTAAGGAGAGTTGTAAGGAGAACCAGTAGATGAAGGAGACTACAACGTCAATTCCCATCGAAGATGTATAGGAAGCAATGAAGATGAAATTGACTTTTGAAGATGTTGTTTTGTAAATAATTTTGTACATAAGATGATAGACTTTTCCATAAAGGTGCCTTTTTTTTGCGATTATTCCAGTCCTTTCTCTTTAACCCCCAAATTAATTAAATTAATTAGTCAAGTGCACATTGAATTGAACTAGTGACCTACTCCACCCCTGATTAAACTAAAAAGACTAAACCTCCTTGCTTTGTGCATGAGCAACTATATTCAACTATTCAAATAAAATAATAAAGCCTCCGGTATTTGGGAGAAAGCCGCATTAAAAACGATTTGGTATATTTGCTCTCAAACCTCTCATTTACTGTTTAGTTCCAATTCTATAATTTGCAAATAATAAAATTTGTCTTCTATAAATCAAAGTGCAATTGGTGATTATTTCTAACACTTGAGAATGAAACATATTAATAGGTTAAATTCTTTCCAGGAAACGGCACGTGCAAGTTCTCTAAAAATACATTTACTCGTGCAATATCTAGCAAGTGTGTTGTTTTCTTTGTGGAATACCCTGTGTCTATGTACTTTTATTCTCAAAAATAGTACCTATGGTCATATATAAAAAGGTATTCAAGATTTTAGGACTTTACTTGTAAGAAGTAAAAAACATCAGGCAATGCACATTTCCTAGCCACAGACTGTGACTTGCACTAATTAATTCCGCACTAATGAAAAAATGGCGGTTGCACTTTTTCATTCCCTTAAGGTAATAGCACATTTCCATGAACTTAATCCTTCTTGTATGACAATACTAAATAAAATGTTAATCATACCAATTCAATCATTCGATATTGTTGAGGTTGCCGCATTGACATAAACTTTGAGCCGTCGTCAGAAAAGTGCGATATTGTACTACCGCTCCCAAATCTATTAAATTATTAATAACAAGTTAATGATGACAATGATGCACTTCTTTAAAAGAAAAGCTTGTTCAGCAATACAGCAGATAATCAAATTTTGTAATTTTATCTGAATGTGTTACATGTATCTTCTTTGACAAACATTGTCAATACTTTTTTTAAACTTGGATTTATGGAAATCATGATAACTAAGATTGGTCAATGATAGAGAAAAAGGTTTTATAATGTGTACGTTTTAGCGACATTGTAAATAGCAGTTTTAGAAACCTTCATATAAAGTAAGGCACCGTTTAGGGAACAGAAAGTTTCCTCTACCATGTTTGATAATGCCGCCGGACAACGAAGCTTGCAGTAGGAACAAAGGCGGAGCCACTCCATACTTTATATATAATAACAAAGATCTTGATCTTCATTTATTCAATAACTTTTAGTAATCAGCAAGCGGGATAGAGGATAGAGTTTATTCAAGAACGTTATTATACAATTTATATGAGACTTGAAATACATAATTTGAGAAACGTAGCATACATATAAAGTCAAAATCGTAACCGGATGTACTTTGATAGACAACAACTAGCGTACGTTGCGTACAATTTTAAAACGATGAGTGTACTTGAGCAGTAAGCAACCATACCTCACATACTCGCGTACGCGATTTATCAACTTGCAATCTTTATATACTAGTTAGATTCACTATTAGAATTACCTTTTTAATGGATATTCATTTGGCCAATAATTGTGAGTCGGATCGCCAAGCACGTATGCACCATGTGTCAATGACACTTGAGAAGAATACTGACTGGTAGGAGAATGAAGAGATGCACCTTCATCCAGATAACCAGTGCTATGATGATGTGGTAGGACCTTACGAGTACCTAGATAAAATATTCTTATAATCAATAAGACATGCATAATAATGGGCTTAAACACATAGCAATATTACAGAAAACAGATGATTGTGTAAAAAATTAACAATTTAAATGAATGATTAGAAATGACAAGATCATTCACTAACTGAAACAAACAAAGTGATGCAGGTTAAAATCCCTGGCTTTTCAGATTATAAGACACTGTAGCGTTAGTATTTTAAGTTGGTTAAAATGAAATTCATTGTGAAAGGGGATCCCAAAGGCGAAAAGAGTGAAGAATTACGAGTTTGCATTGTGAATTGATGAAAGCTGGTAGCATGAAAGATAGCATGCTTAGTTGAGGTTGCTGGAAAGTTCTCTAAGTTGGAACTAGAGAGGAGAGTTTCACTGAGTAATATCTGTGGTTATCTTCACAGAAAAGAGACAATAAAGCCACAACAGAAACAGCATCTGACTTTGTAGATAGATGATCCTTGCCAAATAATATGGCACTGGATATGAGCCAACAGATATTAGACAATCCATTGGAGCTGATGTGGCAACAGTACTCAATAATGCAAGGACAAACAGTAGACATAGAGATGTAAAGATAAAAAATAGTCTCTGGAGCTTCTACATAAAATTTAAGCAACCCTTATTATGGCCAATTTCGTAATAGATTCAATGTAAGTTCTCAATGAGAAATCACAAGATAAAATCATCTTCCAGTATACTCCAAAATCAAACATAGTCTGTAAAAGCAGATTCCCATTTAAACTTTTTATGATGAGAGAAAAAAATGAGAGAAATTTCATTTCAATTATTTATGAATATGTCTGAAAAACAAGTTCACAGATTATGTCAAATTGATTTCTTTGTAAATTACTAAACAAAACCTATTGAGAATGAAATTATGGTTAAAGGTCCTTCTGTTAATCAATCAACCAAACACATTATAGACAAAGTTTCTGTATTGATAGCAACATACCATATACATAATGCACTCGCAATAAAAGATTTACAAACAGTTCATCTAACATCCACCATTCAATAATACATAGTGCGAACAAGTCCAACATGTGGGATCTTTTGATTCATTTGTGCCGGTATAAACAATGTATGACCAATCATGGCAGACTTATTGCAACCCAAATTTTTTGACCTCATACTGAGCTTGCACCTTGCCAATTGTGTGCCCACAGATGGCAAGAAAGAATGCAAGGACAAGAAAGAAAGATCTGAAGCGATTGATTGAAGGAAGTTTAGTTTTTAAAGAGTTCAACGTTACAAGCCATTTCAAACCCCATTCCATGATAAATCCAAAGTGATGATCATGATAAGCGACCGTGGCAACCTTAAAGAATAGAATCATCATCAGGGGATGGGATGTCTGATGACTCCCTTCAAAATCATACATGCCACACCTTTTCATACATCTTGCAGAGATATGGAAAGCTACTGCCCTGGTTTGACCAGATACATTAATCTACCAAATGTACTCAGATATAACCATAAAGATTATCTGATTATTTATTTGCATTGTATATTGCATGAACACCATGCTAAGAATTAGAGAATAGATGAGTGGGAACAGGATATTTTACTAGAGAATTGTAACTCAAGGACTCAAAAACTTTACTAATGATTAGAAGAGGATTAATCTAAAATAACGAGGATAAGAACGATCACTACAGTCCCTACATTAACCAATTTTCAAGCTAAAAAAAAAACAAAGATTGCATGATGCACTTTTGGGAACATTTCAGAACAGAAAAGGGAACATGGTCATCCAGGTTCTCAACACAGTCTAACCCAGGATGGTCACCATAAAATCATGGAAATTATCTTTATCACCGACAATCATAGCTGAATCCATGCTACTTTGATAATGATGGGAAGTCTTTGATAGATCCAGGAACAACAAAATCATTTGAAATGTCACAATTAAGGTTGGTCTCACACAGAACAAGATAGGCAGGCAAATTCGAAGTAACAAACACATATGAGAAATATAAGGAAGAGCACAGCATGGTAATATAAGAAAATGTTAAAAAATAGAGTAGGCTATTTAGCAGAATCTGGTTTGCAGATCGGAATGTTAACAAGCAAAGTTTTTGTTTAGGATGTTCCTGTAGAGAAAGAAATTGTGACCTCTAGATAGCCCAATGGATATAGAGGGATATCTATTTACCAAACCTGGTACACAACAAAAATTGAAACGAAACTGTTTGCTTACCAGAATCTTTATGTAAACCATGTCCATCAGCCACCATGTTGGAACTCTCTTTATTCAATGAGGGCATACTCTTATAATTTTTCAAAGGCGAAACTTTTTTTGGAATTTCTCGAGAATATCCTTTTTCTTGCAGCTTTTTATTTTCCATATCCATTAGAACTTGAAAATCTGGACTAGAGTATGTTGGTGACCAGGCTTTTGGAATTTCCGGCTGTTTGAGGTCCCTATCATGAGGAGCTTCATGGGATGGTGTTTCTGGAAAAGTTTTTTTTTCTATGTTTACCGAACGAGGGGATAATGATTCTTTTGGCATAGGCAATATTTTGTTATCGACTGCATCCCATGCACCAGATTTCATTACTTCAAAATCTCTATCACTGTCACTTTCAAAATCTATGAAAAAATAATTTGAATAGGAGTCTCTTAGGAAAATACTTAATTAAGAAAACACTTTATTAAGAGAACAATGTATGATGCTCTCAAAAAATGTCATTATCAGTTCCACGCAGACATACACAAAGAAGCTTTGGATTATGAATAGAACTTGGGTTGCTTTATTTAACATTATTACTTAATTTACTTTCCCAAGATGCATAACCAGTTGCTCATATTCATTCAATGTACTCAAAAATCATAATAATCTTTTATACGTTTCTACAAATTTTGCCGAAATTTTATACCAAAGTAATAATAGGCCTACTATTTCGATTTTCCAATTGTTTCAGGTTTTTCTCAATTGCATTATGAATTGCAAAAGTTACATACCAGTTTGTTGAAAAATATAGTAATCCCACTCAAATTATGTCTAATTGAGAGAGTTTATCGTCATTTCTCATCAAAAGAAGAAAAAAGTTCTCGTTGTTTTTCCTAATTTAGGTGAGGTTTTCAGGAAATGTTTACCAAGTTGTAAGCTTCAAGTGATTTTGAAATGTGATACTGACATTAGGCATTTTTTCAGGTTCAAATATCATCCATTAAAGGTTTTATGTTCAATTATCATTTTGTAGGTTAACTTCTAAGTATGGTGAAGTAATATTTAAAAGTGAGAGCTTCTGAGCCCTTGAGTGAGTCAGCTTTGAACAGTTTGCAGGCAGTAGAGATCATCTACTTTACTTTCATTATGCTTTTATCAAACAAAACTGATAAGTTCTGTTCCTCTATGCTTTCTTGACAATTAAGACTAATTATCTAAGGAATCTTTTGACATCAGCCTGATTACTGGTAATATTAAGTATTGTATTTTGAATAGCATTTCATAGTACAATTTCCAAATTTCAGTTACAGGACAGCCCGAAAGAAACTTTACATGTTCGCAAAGAAATGAATTTTTGAAACCAAAAATTGTGAACAGTTTTATTGAAATCTTTTGCGTTAAACACAATTTGTTTAGACATGTGATTGGACTGAACATGAAAACTAAATAGACAAAAGGCTGTTAAACCACTGTCTCTTCATGAAAAGCAAATTATCTGATGTGGACATGTAAAGGTTCTTTCGGGCTGTACTGTAGTTATAAGTTTTATGAAAAGTTTCAATTGTAATTTAACTAACGTTAAAGAAAATGTTAAAGAAAATGTTTTAAACTTGTGAGGATTTATTTGATGATGACTGTGTAGATCCAGGAATGATTCAGTGAACTCGAAAGAAAATATAAAATACCAAGACAATATTGAAGTGAATTAAAAAGAATGAAGGTGAATTAAATGAAAAACACAATAGAATAACTGCTCAGCACTTACCATATAAATGAAGACTAATACCTTTTCCTTGTGGTTTAGTAACTGGTGAAAGCTGGTCAACAGGCTGAAGGTGTGACAAACCAGAGGAATATGGATAGCTTTCACATTCATTGTCATCCATTGCATATTTTTGGAGCCCAACACTTAGTGAAACTGGCTGTAAAAAATATCAACAGATGAGGATACGAGGGGAATAAAAGCAGTAGTTTTTAATTCCATGTAATAGACAATGTAGTTACCTCTAAACCATATGGCCCAACAATTTCAGCTGCCATAGATTTTATTCTTATATAACATGTGCTAGGATGAAGATGCTGACTACAGGTCTAGAATTATAAATACAATTCTCGTTAGTATAATTCATGTTTACAGAATTCCTTGCAGCCCACTAGTAGACAGCAACAAAATAATCAGGAGGGAAAGCACTAAACTTTTTACTTTCTTGTCATTTACTTTGCTTTCATAGCTTCAGAATGTATATACATCTACCAAAGGCATAACCAGACTTCTACCCTCAGACCCAAACACATTTTACAGTTTACATCACAAACTTAAGATGGTTAGAAATAGGTAGATACCCTTATGTTTGGGGGTGGGGTGGTATTTAGTTAACCTGTGTTAGATGCTATGTTCAGGGGTGGGATGGGGAAATAATTGTATATAATTCTTAACCTGAATCAGTTCAGAGACAGATATCCTTGTTATCACGTTATCTTCCACCATACTGCATAGCAGCGATTCAAGTTCAATATTGAGCGAATAATTCTATAAAGTCAATGAGTAACATATCACAGCAAGAGAACGGATAACCATTGTATTGCAGACATACCAGATTATCAGCTTTCATAGGATGATTAAAGAAAGTCATTGTAAAAAAGTAAAAGTTATAATTTATGTACTTTTCAAAAATTTTATTCCCTTCTTACGATCAAGGCTTCACAAACTTCCATAAAAAACTGAAACAAGTTTGATCTTACTATAGATGATAACATTCTATATTCGGATGCAGTGAGAACAATCATTCCCAGTGAATAAATTAACATCTAAATACAACAACACACAAAGTTAGACACCTTTATGTTGTACAGTACAGCCAGAAAGAAACTTTACGTGTCCCCAAAGGAATGAGTTTTTTACATGAAAACACAAAAGATTTTAGTGTAAAGTTTTATCAGTTATATGAAGTCATTAAGTTTTCAACACAATTTTTTTGAAATCTTGATAAACAGATGTAATTAGATAAACAAAAAAACTTTTACTTTTAAAAAAGTTGACTCTTTGCGAAAACTATTATAATATTCATAAAAATGATAATTATTTTACTTTTTCATCTTTCAACTTGAATCTTGGATCCTTCAAAAATCCTTCTGGAGCAATATAGCGCTTGTCTGCTTTTACTAGAATGAAATGAATAAGATACATTACTGTAACCTAATCATTTATGTTACAAAATGAAAAAAATCACTAAATTTTCTATTTAATTATTCAATGTTATGATTTGCTTAAAATCATACTTTTCATGGGAATTTAATTGTGAAAAAGCATCCAAATTAAAATAGCCGTATTAAAAGATATATAATAACTAATATCAAAAGATATTGTAGTGAGCGTACCATGCTTGGTGATAACAAATTTGATTTTTCCATTTAAACAAAGTAAAATTGTGTCTGGTCTGAGTGTTAATGTTAGATGATGAATTCTGTCTTGGTGCGAAGCTGAAATGAAATAATTAAACATGACTTCATAAGGCAAACAATCTCCTCCACCAAAGTAATTCATTGGAATTTTATAAGAATTATAATCAACGGATCCTTATACTGTCCTTATAAATTTGGATTAACATTTTTTTTCTCAAAAAAAAACCCTTTAATCTTAATGGTAATGATTATCATGTCCTGCAGTCAGAAACAGAATGAAACCAGAAATTACTACAGGTTTTTATGGAAACGGTCAATTGTTTTCGAAATGGACTGCACCTGAAGATATAATCATACCCAAATTGTTTTGTGATAAGAATTTTAAATGTAAAAATCAAGTATAGTCTCTCCAATGAAAATAAATAATTTTTAGATGACATTCCTGAAAATAGACAAATAACGTTTGACTTAAGGTAGTTTCATCTAAGTTCGACACAACAACTTTACAATCCAATAAATGAAAAAGGAAACCTAATTTACGTTCAAATAGATGTAAGATATGAAATACAATATCCAAACAACATTAGTAATAAAAAGATAAAGGCATTTCTTTACTTTGAAGATAGATAAACGGAGGAGAAAAGGAACGAGAGGATCAACCATATAATCTTTATTCGACACAACAATTTTCAAAACAATTTAGAGATAAAACACGGAACAGTGGAATAACAAATGAGATATCGTAAAAACCACGTGGCGTAATAATCCCAAAGGAAACACTCGAGGTGATATTTCTTTTCTTTACCGTTAATTACCCTTGAAGATACTCGTAACATTTTCATAACTATTACATCATGATGCAAACAAACTCGGATAATCAGCTGGTTATGAAGCATGTCGAAAACAAAATATCGCACTGGGGAAGGGAAAACCTCCCCTATATGGAAATCTTCTCTCAAAACGGGGATTTAAAAGTCATGATTTGAAGTCCCATGGCCAATCTTTCCGTTCTAGTAGTAAACAAGATGTGGCGATAACAGCACGCATGAATATCAACAACTTCATTTTGTTCGTGTTTTTTGTGTTTGGATTTGTTTAAAGAGGTTTCAGACTCATCTTGGATTTACCCCCAATTATTAAGCGATATTTCAAATTTAAACTATTGGGTGAAAAGTACTTACTGTAAGCTTCCTTTTTAAATGTTTTTCATTTTTTTTTCGTTGATTAATTGCTTCATTATTAACATGTGTCGAATATAGAAGCATGTCGAACTTAGATGAAACTACCTTATAACCAAAGAGATGTTAGAAATGTTTGTATGGGAACAACAAAACTTAAACGATCACAAAGAGTATCTGTTATGATGAGAAAGTTAGATTGATGTCTTCGCGGAAAATTCAATAAATACCATATGATTTTTAGAGAACAAAACAATATAACAATTTTTTATGGTTATTATTATTATATGTTAAACATTTTTATGCATCGTACACAAGTAAAATCTGGTCAGGACTAGGCCTTTAGGTACAAAATATTCCAGTAAAATGTCAAAACATTCAGCAAATAATACCTTTAGATAGAATACTTTTCAATGCCAATCCACCTTCTAGTAGAATACTCCACAATTCCTCTTCACACAGTGGCTCATCTCTGACTTCCAGCACTTCTTGAAGAGTAGCTTGATCAAATGGTAAAGCTGGCATCTTTTTGGATATACTTTTTCTCTTGACTTTTTATATGTTTTGATATCATTTTTCTCACCACCAAGGTGCTACTCATTAAATATTTATTCTAATTATACTACTAATTCTTATTGATGCTAATGATATAGGTAGTTGATTATATCATTAAAAAATTTATGTAAAAATTAATACTGATATATAGTTTAAGATAGCACCAACCCTTAATGAAGATTTGCTATCTAAGCTGGATGAAGACGTAAATGAATTTTAATAATAACTGGTGGTTTAGTATGGACTTTTGTTGCTCTTTTGTTTTCAACGATAATACAAAAGTTTATAACGAAAATATGAATATCTTAACTCTAAATCAAAAACGAGAGGATAAATCGTTCGTTTTTATACAGATTTTTCGTTAAATCAATAAAATACCTCATATTTAAGCCTTGTGTCTGCTTTACAACGTTAATGCAAATAGCAATGATTTGTGATCTTTTTGTTTACAAGTAGGGCAATCTGGCTACCATGTTACATTTTCGAAATCTGTTGCTGTTAAAACTAACCAATCATTTTAATTCAATTTTAAACAAACCAATGGAAGTGTACTAAAAGCTACTTCACATTTGCACATTATCTCATTTTAAAGAAATGAACACAGTGGGGGAAACAAAAATAGTTCTGAGAAATCAAATCTTTTTCGCCCTCCATCGCACAAGGACCTCCAAAGGAACGGCAAGAATGTTTGAGAAGGAGAATGTTTGAGAAGAAAAGTTTTGTGTGTAAAAAACGCTAAATATACATTAGACATTTTTTAATTATAATTGCGCTCTATCTAAACAGTATTGTGCGTGCCGAGGAGATGAGATTTCACAATAAAGATTGACACTGTCATATTTTAAATATCCGGATAACGTTTCGTTCGTAACACTGGATGGAATGACGATCGTAAATGCAGATGGTGGTCTGAGACCAGAGCTTTGGTGAGTTTCTGGAGCCAAACAAAGACAACAAATTTTAACTTTTGAACATCCAAAAAGGTATAAAACAGCTTCAAAGTAAGGTAGCCAGAGACTGCAAGCGAAAAGGATTCGTTCAGCAGGTTTTCACGTTCTACACACGTATTTTGAAGTCATTATTAAGTCTCATCAAATTAAGTTTTATCTCGTTTCGATTAGCACTTATTACCTCGGTAAGCGGGATAACTTTTCTACTCTCTACTTGGCGAGATCTCGCCCCTCGCTATAAAAATTACATTGCCTTCATCATATGAGAAAAACATTTAAGCGGGATCTCGGTAGGCGGGATAATATTTTCTCATATCAACCTAATTTCCTCGGTGAGCGGGGAAAATCCAAAAAGCTATAAAACAGCTTCAAATAAAAGTAGGTAAGCGGGGAATGTCAATTGTCAAATGCCATGGGTTTAATGTTGTGTACGAGATAGTAACTAAGCTGAATCATTATGGTATCAGAGGTAATGCGTTAAATTGGTTTCATTCCTTTTTAACTGATAGAAAGCAATTCGTTTGTATTGGAGGTCAAAGTTCAAATATTTCTCCCATTCTTCATGGAGTTCCTCAAGGTTCAGTGCTGGGACCCTTATTGTTTTTAATTTATATCAACGACATGCATACGGCAGTTAGATTTTCTTCTATATTCCATTTTCCCGATGATACAAATATGTTAAATTGTAGTAAAAATATAAAACAACTCGCTAAGAGGGTCAACATTGATTTGAAACTCTTGATGCACTGGTTAAATGCAAACAAAATCTCTCTTAATGCAACTAAGACAGAACATGTTTTGTTTAAACACAAGCGTCGTAATATTGATTTTAATTTGTGTATTAAGATTGACGGTAAAAATATGTCTAAGAGTTCTTCCATTAAATATCTTGGAATCCATATAGATGAAAACTTGAACTGGTCTCTGCATGTCAACAAGCTATCTTACAAACTAAGAAGAGCAAATGGAGCTTTAGCAAAACTTCGTCACTTTATGCCACAACCTCCTTTAATTTCTGTCTATTATGCTATCTTTCATTCACATATGGTTTATGCCTGTCAGGTTTGGGGGAAAAGGGAAAACCAAAATTAAAAGTCTTAACTAAATCGTATCTTATTTCTCAATATATTGACTAATTGACGAAAACTTATTACATATGTTATCATTTTTTTCACTTTTGGTTTTTTTAGGTGGCCACTCCCTTTGACTAGAATTTTTCTATATGGAGTGGTCTCCTAGTTATTCTTTCTTTCATTGTAATTGTAAGTATGAGAATTAGAAACTAAATAAATGATTACTTACTTACTTACTTACTAACCATAAAGCGCGCAAAAGCAGGAAAGTCTGAAAGAGGGGCGCTGGAAACCAAAAACTGTTCTAAATTATGCTTTGTCGGTTTATTTGTCATTATTTTTTTGTTTTGCGCAAACCTCTTGGTATTTTTGTTTGGTTCTTTTTATTCGTCTGTGGATAGACCTTTTCTTAAATTACGACATAACATTCATCGTCAACCTCGTTGCCGCCGTCCATATATCAAAAAGGCAAGAAACCCTGGGTACGAGGTTGATTCATCGTCTCTTTCTAATCTTTATAATTACTTCGCACTTCTTTATCGTAATAAAAGAATTACATGAAACATGCTTCCCTGAGGTATCTTTTCTCTTTGTAAATCACACCCAAGCGTCGTTAATATGTTCAGGGCGTAATTTATCAAAAGGTGTATTTGCCAGAATTCAAGAACTTCGAGCTCTCAAAGGAGCCTCAATAATGTGATACGTAAAATATTATCACGTTTGACACTTTTTTAAGCAAGGGGGATCCTTATAAAAAAGAAAGTTTATAGCCCCTAATCGCCGAAAGTTTCTCGAATTTTTATCACGAATCAAATTTTTACCATAAAGACAACACATGAAAGCACTATAGAAACATTGTGATTGCATGTTAAAATCTAGCTTTACCCTAAAAAAAACACCCACAGAAATAAAAGCGCCCCGCAATCCATCACAGAAGAGAGACGAGAAAAATGGACGATATAGAACGATATAGAATAGATAGGGCAGCCCACACACGTTTTTTTATTTATTAGAAACCTGTTTATAAGAATGTCGAGGCTGAGATTTGGCCAAATAGTAAGAACATCTTAAGAACATGCTCTCATCCTGAAACATTCCTTTCCAAATAACACAGTACGATTTGTTTTTTCATTCTTCCAAGAAACTTACATACTCAAACAAGCAAAAAAGTGGTTTCGCACATTTCGAATACACATTTCTTGGAAGAACACAAATTAGAACATTCGAGGCTGAAAAAGTATGAAAAAATAAGCACATTCAGCCTCTAATGAAATTTAGACGTTGTATATATATAAAAAAACGTGTAACGCACAGTGAAAATTGTTCATACAGTTTATACGGGCAACCATCATTGAAATGGTGATTATTACCAAGCAACACAGAGCAGTAAAAGAACAGTAACTTGGAAAATGAGACAATAATGCAACAGATTGAATGATCGAGACTCGTGACTTCATTAATTCATTAATACTGAAGTACATTCGGCCTTCCTGTTTAAAAGCCGTACCTGCTTGTTTCGGTTGATATACACAAAGGAAAACTTAAAAGACAATGTGCTGTTATAAATATAAACAAATCTGATCCATTAATGATGTCAGCACTGCACAAAAACAGTTATATGGGTCACACAAGTGGGTCTAAAATTTATCAAATGCATATGGGGGAACAACAAAATAATGTTGTTATTTCCAATTTGTCAGGTCAATGATTTTGGTCCAGCCAATTTCTTTGATTCTATTAAACTTCACCGACTGGTTGGTAGTAACATGTTCACCATTCCACGCTTACTTTTTTCCCGTTCAATACAAGTGCGCAGCTCGTTATGAAGACTCAACCAATTTTTCTGAAAATAAACCGAAGAAAACATACAACCAAACCTCTTCTCTATAATGGACACGATGGTTCCCAGTGGGCAAAATCTTCAAAAAGTCTCTGTGGAGGAGTGTTTTTTTTATTGAAACAACAGGCGATATTGCTTGTCATTCCTATAGAAAACACTCCTCCTCATAGCTTGTAATGCGACATGAGACAGACCTTCTCCTCACGTAGTGTTAAATATTCTTCAAGAAACTGAGACGATCTTTTTTTTTCGTTTGAAACCTCTTCTATTCTTTTATATATATTTTCCCTGAAACGACAAAGACAAGAATATAAAGAAAGGAAATTATATATCTGAAAGGTATCTGGAGACCCGAAAGATAATACTTATTTCGACCATGTGTTCAAGTAATCGAAAAACATTGTCGGTAAATATTGACGAACGTTTACCGGATAAGAAACAACAACTACTACCTACGTCTATACTAACTTTGTACGGAGCCAGAAATTTTCGTCGTTTAAGATGGAGGAGCCGTTCAACAGAACAGAAAAGTTTCAGCAGGCAACATGTTCAAGGCCAATTTACAGACAGAAATGAAAAGAGCTTACTTTTTGTCTTTTAGAACTTGGATGGTTCCTTGCAGTTCAATGTATTTCTTCAAGTACTACATTAAGCAAAAGAGATTTTTATGGAAACTGTTTTAGTTTGCTCTACATTCACCCAAACATCCAACACAGTCTGCGACAGTCCTGTTATCAAGGTTAAGGATGGTTCCATAAAATCTTTAAATAAACTATTCTTTTCTAATGCGCAGACGGGCATAAGGCTTTCTCCAAGTGAGCTTATTGCAACCAAACTTCAAAAATAAGGGAAAGCTTCCTCTTAATATGCAAAAAAGCTTCTTCTTAAAACCTCGCCATTGATTTTGTTCTTATTGCAAATTTTCATGAAAATTGAAGCACTTTCGAAATTTGGTCCAAATATTGCCCGAATTGCCCTTTTTTAGCCAAAATATGAAAAACGATTCGCATATTTAAAACAAGCACCATTACATGCAAATTTACATAAATATTCGAAATTAGGTCCCAGTTTTGCCTAACTCTCCACTTACATGTTCCCCATTTTTTTACGGGAATGGTATGCGGTTGGTTCAGTAATCATGCTAGGTTTGGACACGATGAAAAAAAAAGAAGAAGAAAAAAAAAACACGGCCGGTTGTAATGTTTTTCATGCTAACGCAGAAAGCCAAAAATTAAACTTAAACAAATATCTTTATACCTCCACGTAGTCTTGATATAATTTAAAGGAATGCTGCGAGGTCTCGATGGGGATGACAGGCATCAACTCTGGTGGCACCACTCCGAAATCTACCACATCCACTTGACGGTCGACGGACGGTCGTTTTTTCGCTACAAGAAAAACGACTTCATTATTATATAACCTAGTAAAATTCGTGCAGTATAAACAAAACATCGACTACACAAGAATTGCAATTACATTTGAACTAGTGTTAACGATCACCATGTTGATAATTCAGTAGAAACCTCACAGTATAAAAAGACCACCTGAATACAACAACCACTTATCTAAGGTCCCCTGAGTGGATGTTATACGCAGAATTGGAATTATATAAAATATTCATCTCTTGTGTACATCTTTTGTGTGGAAGATGTAACACGAAGGTCCACTTCGTTTTACATAGGCTTGACTGTATATAGGAACTATTTAGCCGCCCATTAATATCAAAGCATAATATTAAAATGCTTCAAAAATGGGAGCTGGTGTCCACTAAAATGGAAACAACCTTTCGCACGACTAAATGCAACATCTTAATCACAAAAAGTAAACGAGTAACAATAAATGCTCCATACATCTACAAAAAAGAAATGATTTTCTTGTGCGAGAATATTATACAGTATTTCCTTAAGCTCCCTCCCTTGAATAAGCACAGATTTTTAAAAAAGCACCCCATCACAGCCACAGTACGAAAAAAAAGTCGATAGAAATTAATTTTTCTTGTTATAATTATAACATTTTTTCAATATCATTGTATCATAATGATTTCGCTAACAACAGTATTTCTCCCTGTTTTTTTAATTTTCTATATAAACACGCCACACTTTAAATTGATTTTTCTTGTGTAGTTCTGTAACTTAACCTGTAGTCGTTTATAAGGTGATATTCAATTATTCGGATTTTAATCTATTTTACTAGCAAGACTGGTAGGTTTTGAAGGGCTCTGTGCAGGTGATTTTCCTGTAATAATATAATTATTACATTGACCAAAAAAGGGATTCTCTAAGAAAGATGGATGAAGAAATTAACAAACTACCTCCAGTAATCATTGGGTCAACATCTGCAGGTAAGCTGGGATTATCTTGCGGTGAATAACATTCTGGTTCTGGATATCCAAGGCCGTATTGTGGATAACAGGGAATGGGAGATCTCGGATTATCCCAGTGAGACATCGAGGTTGGATCGCTGGGCATCCTTCCATGGAAAGGATAGAATGGACTGGTCGGTTGATAATGTCTTTCAGGTGTACGTAAAGGTGTTTGAAAAGGTGATTTGTTGTTACTGTGAAGACTTGTTCTTGACGAATTAGATTCACTGCTACTGGTCCGATCTCTTGGTCCGGCTTCATTTCTCTGGATGAAAGGAGGATGATCAATGCCGTCCATAGGAATTGAAGTTAAGTTATTCGACTTTTCAAAAGTAGATATAATCCCAATGGTATCAACTTCTTCTTTATCTTCAAATATTGGTACATCACCACCGGTAACAAACTGAAAAGAAAGGAGAGAACTAAAATGACTACTTGTAGAAATCAACGAAGTATATCATACATAAATACCATTATAACACAAAAAAGAATAGCGAAAGAAATGTTATGTGGCCATAAAAAATCCTACTTCTTTTGCTACTTGAAAGAAGTGGACAATTTCTTTGAATGATGGTCGCTTAATTTCTTCCTTGGCCCAACAACTAAAAAAATGTCTTCATATATAATCATGATGAAGCTCCGCTAATGAACAAGTAAGAGGTATATGTGCCAATCTTAAACCAGAGGTGAAAATACACCAGCCTAAATTAGGTAAATTTTCTTGTTTGCATTTTGCTGAAAACATTTCACGTTATAGAATTTCCAGATGTACAAAATAGATAAGAAAACATATTATTGAAAAAAAACTTGTTCACAGAAAGGTACTCCATCTAAGACCTCAAGCTAGATCACAAATAACAAACTGCCCATGACAAGTTAAACAATGCAAATGTGGAATTCAATCGTTGTAACTCAGTCATCAGTTTCTTGTTCAGCAAATGAGGAAACACAAACACTTACCTCTCCATCAACTGTTCCAAGCACTTTGGTATGCCCTGAATGGGTGGCGGCCTAGTACCTGACATCAGAACAAAAAACATAATGGTAAAGAGGACATAATTATCAATGATATCAGATTTATCGACGATACTAAAGACATACCAAACAACCCAGGGTTTGTTTTAATGTAGTGGGTCCCACCAAATTCAAAATTTTAGCGAGCGAACGAACAAATATAGAAATTAATGAAGGCGAGATTAATAAAAATATTATAAGTTCGAAAATAAAAAATAGATATTTCTGGTCAACATTATTCAAGAACATGGAACACGCTGTAACTTGTCTGGAGTTTTCGAACTTAAAAAGTGTGATACTCTGGGTAGTCGGTATGCCTTTAATATTTATTTCTTAGTAAAAAGTGTAAAGTCTTGCGATGCTGAAATAACTACTAACACCACTTTCACTAACAGTCAGAGAACAGTCATTGTATAAAGAGAAGTCTTTACTGCTTTGTTCATTTGAAAACAAGCTCATACCATTGTGGACTGCCCACATTATCCGAAATGCCGGAGGACCTATCTCATCAAATGGTTTTCTCCGTGTCAGCATCTCCCAAAGAACTATGCCAAAACTACAAATTTAATGGAGACAATAATCAATTCCGCATTCCAAAGCATTCCAGTATACCTTTATTACATGAACTTAATAAACCTTATCAATTAACACGAATAGAAACAAATCACGTAAAGTAGTACCAGTTATTGAAAAGGATACAGAGAGTTTGACCATAACAATTTTATCATTTGCGTTAATTAGTTCTCATGTAAACTTGAAGGGTGTTAAAATAATTATTGCATTAATGTGTAATAAGGCTTACTAAGGTCATGATAAAATGATGAAATTAAATAAGTACCAATTTGAAAAATGGATACACACCTGTACACATCACACTTTTCAGTATAACGAGTACCTAAATTAGTGTAAAATGAATGTTTTCAAAAAAATAAGGGCACGAGAAGAGACGAATGAGACTTTGAAAAAGCCAAAACATCCTAAAATTTGCCAAGTAATTTTAATTTCCTCTTTAAATGTTACACTCAGTTTGAGTTTGTATCATTTCTCTTGTATTCTACATTTTTTTTACCAAATAGACCTATGGTTCATCAGACACATCTTTTTAAGTTAATCTAGACATTATTATTAAAAAATTCACAAGTAACTGTGAAACCAACGTTCCTTCAATAACCTGGAAAAGATTTTATTCATTCTTACAAATTTAAAAAAATATTAAGAAATTCTCTAATCACTAAATTTTTTGAACAACTTGTACAGTGTTTATGCATATATCGTATTTACCTTCGAAAACCTCCGGTGCCATCCATGAAGCACTCCCTTTGTTGCTTGTCATTTCAGTGTGCTTTTCTGTGGCGGTGCCGAAATCACAAATTTTTATGACTGTACCATGATGAGTGAGTAGCATGCTAAATATTAATAAACAAAAAAACATCAACAAACTATGACTATAACCAAAAAGAATAAAAACGTATAAGCTGTTGTTAGGTACAGTGGCTCATATATAACATACTAGTTCCAGTTAATTCATTTAATTAAAACTGACATTATTCTCCACTTACTGCCAGATATAACGCTAACTGCAAGTTAAAATACTAACTGCTAGTTAGTGCCAGTGAAGTGGCACATCCTGTTAAGACGTTCTGATTGAAACAATTACGTTAAGGACCACCTCCGTACAAAACTAAAAAGGATGTAAAATGGTTTAGTGTTATAACTGTAAGTGTTATATGTTAACTAGCATGTTATATATGAGCCACCGTAGTTAGGTGATAATACTTTAGGGCTAGTACGAGTGAGTTGTCAAACTAACAACTTGAAACCACTTGGCCTACAGTCAAAACTCCATAAAGTTTGAAAGAACGAGACTGCTTTCGAAGTTCTTTCATTTCTTACTCTTCAGAATAACCATGTTTAATTCCAGATTTACAATAACAAAACCGAAATTCCTCCTTATTAACCGATAATTAAAAAATTACAAAACAACCAGTCGAGGAATATTATCATACGATTGTTTTAGTTAGGTTTACTACTTCAGCAAAATACAAATTTCTGTCATAAATGCTTGACATGTGAAATAAAATGCAGAAATAGGCCCAGAAAGTATAAACTGAATTAACGATATCAAACAGTAAGGCAAACAGGGATGGAGAAAGGCATTATAAGGAGTCACGGCAACCAAACTCGTGAAGAAAAAACACAGAAAAGTGAATGAAAATAGAACAAGCTCTTTTACTCACTTTGGGGGTTTCAAATCCCTATGAACCATTGCCTTTGGCTTCATAGCATGTAAATATTCGACAGCTTCAGCACATTGTAAGCTCCAACTCATGACATGGGCAAATGTATATGGAATCAAACCTTGCATTACATCACTTGGATGGAGTACTAAACAAGGGTAAAAATTAATACACAAAAGCCGTGGCCAAAAAGAAAATAACAGTAAAAAACAAAAACTAAATCAGAGGATTTGCATGGAAACTAAGAATACTTACAATTATACAATGACCCACACTCAGCATATTCCATAACAAGACAAACCTAAAAAAAACAAGAACCTGAGCAGCATGAAACGGGATAGCGAACAGGGGTATTAATAAAAATGCATACAGGAAGCTGAGTGAGGTTTTAGCATATTTAATACTTTCAGCCAATACACAGAATTAATCATCGATGTTTCTCGCCAAAATATTTTTGATTTAGAATTGACGTTTCGCAAAGCTGGTTTTAATACCGGACGCTCTAGCTCTCCCGTAATAAAAATGAAAGTAAATATTATGGTCCAAATTAACTGGATAAGTATAAGTATTCAGCAAGACAATCTAGTTTTTATATCGTTTGAATGGAACTTAATGAGGTTGTAAGACCTTTGGGTTTTTCACACTTGTTCCATAAAGACGAATGATATTCTTGTGACGAACACTTGATAATTGGTCAACCTAAACAATAAAAAATCTCAAAATTATTAAAGGCACATAACCAAGTTTGGCAAAAAATATAATATTTTTTGAAACTTTCTATAGATATTAAAAATGATACAATGTATATAAAATGTCTGGCTCAAATTTTAAAAAATTCACCAACTTTACAGTGTTGTTGGTAATCTACATGTCGTTTGTTCATCAAAACCATTAGTACAACCTTCAATGAAGGAGATCAAGTCAAACCTTTAAACATGTGAACCATGTCTTATAATTATTTGCATTAGTTTCTGAGAGAGTTCCACCTTCAAGCTTATTTAGAATAACTTAAAGGGATCCTACCATCTAAAATGAAAATTTGTTATTTGTTTATAAACCAGGAAAAAACAAGATTGTCATCTGACTTTTTTGACAGAAATGAATCACTGCTATGCAACACTACAAAAACATTCACAGAATACAGCTGCCATTACAGCCTTTCGCTTCACTCCTTCGCTCCAAAATTCAGTTATAGCACCCAGTCCCCACGCACCATGCGACGTAACAGAGAAGTAAACGAATATAGAAGGACTGTACTCACAGTGGAGATCCACTTGTTTTGACCTTTTTTAAGACTCGGTAAACACATTTATCTACACCATGATCAACCACAAGTATAAGAGAGGTTAAATAACAAGTGTGATGAAATTGAAATCTATTTCCACAAACAAAACAACATTTTATTCGAATTTCCCAAGAATCGACTTTTTGGTCATTTCCCAGAAGCAAAATCAAAACAAACATTCGTCTTTACAACCCAATTTGAAATTAGCAATATAAACTCTTTTAAAGCTCTTTGTTCGAAGAGATGACAAAGATGAAGATTAAGACATCCTCTGGAAGTGCTCACCATGCTTGTCTTTATTTATTAACACTGAGCTCTTCAGTAAGATAGATCAACTCGGTGGTGCTGGTTTTCAAACTGCGCAGGACTAGGGGCTACTCTGAAGTTTGTTTTGATTAGGAAGAAGCAAATTCTCAGAAAGACAGTACAATATTAAAAAATAATGTTGGCTGATCATCGACCTTAGCGTTTATTATATAGCTTATAAGATATGGAGATGTTTTATGTATGGTCTGAGGTAGAAGAGGAAAAATGAAGTGAGGCATTAGTTTGCTAAGTAGTATAAAGAAATGTTTCGGAAGAGGAAGGCTTGTTTTGAACGAAGGAACCGTAAGTTCTGATGTACTAGGGGATATAAACACAAAATAGATGTTTTTCTAAATCTTGATTAATTGCCTTATAACTGTCAGGTGTTTGTGTGAAACTTCACTATCTTGGATGTGGAAGTGCAGCTTCAGTGTTTATGGAACTGTTACATGCTATTTTTTTCAAACTGTGTAAAAGAAAATGGTGGATTTCCTAGTGGCATGGCACAGCACTTTTTAAGGTTTTGAATTTGAATTTTTATTTTTAATTTTTTTGTTGATACCAATTAATGTTGTAAGATAAAAATCTAAATTTTGACCAAAACAGTTGGTTTCACGCCTTTAACACCATCTGTCTTACATCACTATGTATGGGGATTCATTTTAAATTGAAAGTAGCATAAAATAAAAAAGGGCTTTGAAAAGGCAATAATCAAATTGCTTTTGAAAAAGATAACTTGGTTTAACGTTTTGGTTTTCAGAAAATATTCCTTCCAAAGAGAACACCAGAATATAGAGGTTTTCTCCATAGCTGTGCACATTTATATACATCAACCAGATTTTACCTCATCACGAAACTCTTTAACACCATCTTGATTTTCAATGGTTTTGATTGCAACTATGTGTCCATTCCAATTTGCTTTCTGTACAGTCCCAAACGCACCTCTCCCTACAATCTATAATGAAAATACACAGACCAAAAGTGAGCCTAATTTCAAGAGAATCAGAAAACTCGAGATAGTTGCTTATTACACCAATGACATTTATCTCTATTATCCTTTACAGAACAGTTACCTCCAAGAGTTCCAGTTCATTATAGTCAATCTCATTAATGAAACCACTTGGAGATATAGATTTGATGTCTAATGAATCTAAAATTTAAAAAAATATTATAAAGGAAAAGAAAGTAGAAGAAATTATTTTTCGTACTAATGGCAATTTGAATTTTAACAGTCACAAGACTTATCAAAGTAGTGAACACCATTAAAAAAAGCAGTTGCTATTCGCAAACTTTGTCATGAAATATTATAAAAATCGTGTAAAAAATTTGTCGGGTGAATAATGAATCCTGAGGGCATAATGCTGTCATACATTGCGTAATACGTATTCACAAAGGCACTTTCATTGCTGATCTAGAGTTCTATGCTACTTTTACAAAATAGCAGATAAAAACATCACTAAAATTAATTTAAATCAGAAAATCCAATAAAGAAATAGAACCCAGTTTACCTAACGGGATATCCAGCATTTGTGTCATTTCAAATATCTACACCAACATACGAAATTAATCTGGGTCAGGGGGTCTGTAATTTAGGTTTCATTTTATTATTTAATCTAAGACAATAGAAAGAGATTTATTAGCAAAATAACAAAGATTACTTGCAGAATCAGTGTATTTCTGTATTCTAGGAACTAAATTCCTGTTTGACAGTGATAAATGATCCAGAATGAACCGGAGCGATAATAAATACTTTCGAGACACTCTTCCTTCTCAAAGGTGAAATTGTTGAGGAACACATAATCAAACTCTAACTAATTGTAAACAAACATGACATGTCATATACTTTTTTTCTTTCTAAAAGGGACACTTTAAGAAAAATGGGGGTGGGGTTGCTTTTACTCGTCGACCACCCACCTTATACCCCTTGGAATACTGCTAAAACAATATTGAAAACAAATGTTTTATTGTATGAATCTTCAGCCTTAAATAATATCAACAATTTAAAAACACTCTTACAAACATTTAATATATTTATACGAAGCTTTTCGTAATCTAGTTACATTATCAAGTATGATAAATTGTTTAAATTGTTGATATTATTAAATGTTTTATTCTTGTTTAAAGTCAATCACAGGAAATAGCTAGGAATTTTGTATGAATGCTCTTTGCCACGGTCTTTTTCGCAACCATTGTGTATAATTGATTAGAAATGAACTTAGTTTTTGATAAAATAGAATAAGAATATTATAACATAAAATGATTTTAAAGTAGGCTGGAAAGAAGTTAAGAATTGTTTTGTCAGGTTGATTTCTAGGTGGTTCTCGATCATTTTTGGTTCATTCTGTGTAGCTCCCCTGTATATCAATGCCCGTTCTTAATTAAGAAGATAATAACCTTTAAGGATAGAAGGAGATACATTTAGAGTGGACACAACTGGAGTATTCTAGGAGTAAATGCATTTCCTGGAGTTTTCAAGAATAGTGGCCACCCTTAATATATTATACTGAAACATACATAAGCTTCATAACAATGTGTTGTAAGCAAATAGAATTTATTCTCGTAAATTCAACTTTCTTTCATTGGACAAGTATTAAAAAGAAATCATCTTAACTTTTGTAATATTAAATTTATGATTTTTTCAATTGCTTGAACAGCCGGGGAGTCACTTTCTTTTAAGAATGATTCTCCCACATCAAAAGCAGCTGTTATCTTGGGATCAAATGGAACACATCCCAAGTATGGAACACCTGCATAATTAGCTAAAGCTTCCCCACCACCACTTGAAAATATGTAAGAGCAATCCTTGCACGATGGACAAACATATCCACTCATATTTTCAATAATACCAAGCACTGGGAGTTTAGTTTTCTTGCAGAAAGTCAGTTCACGTTTCACGTCTGCCGTTGCAACATTTTGTGGTGTGGTGACAATAACAGCACCATCCGGATTCAAAGTTTGTAAACTTTCGACGGTTGATATATGTTCATCGGAGGTACCCGGTGGTGTATCAATAACAAGATATTCAATGTCTTTCCAAAATACTTCAGACAGAAATTGCTTAATCATTGCATTTTTCTTCGGTCCTCTCCACACGACAGCATCGTTGTCATTTTTCAATAGAAATCCTATCGACATAACAGCCAATTGTTGGCTTTCATCTGTATAAACTGGAACCCAGCCTTCAGAACATTGATGAATGTCTTTGCCCTTTAGATTCAACATATGTGGAATGCTAGGCCCACACAAATCAACATCGAGTATACCAACTTTTTTACCCCGTTTAACTAATCCTAATGCAAGTTCCGCAGCTATTGTACTTTTTCCAACACCACCTTTCCCAGATAAAACCAGTAGCACATGTTTCACTGTTTTAAGGTTTTCAGACATGATTTATAATACTGAAAGAGGAAAGAAGAAATCAATGTTATAGATTTTCATAGACCAATAAATTTACCTTTAATCAAGAAAGTGAAACTATAATTTGCTATATTATAAAAGAACACTTGAAGGGTGATGAAGATAAGTACCATCACATTTCACCAATTAAATAAAACGTTTTAAAGAGGGAGGTATTTCTTTTGAAATTACAGTTTGGGGATATTATTGAATTGTAACTTTTAAACTAGCATGGAAGGAATTGTTTATTATGGAGGTGTTTATTTTAATCACTCCGTATGTACAGTTTTTGATTTGAAGGGTGGAAAACGGGTTTCCAAGGGGAAATATGATAATCATAATAATGCAATTGATTCTTTTTCATGATTTACGACATTTTGCCAAAAAATCCTGGGTGAGAGGAAAATATATGTAAAATCGATGGTAACTATTGATTTTTCAAACACTGAATGATATTAATGCATTGCGGAACATAGAAAGACAAAATGTAGCGGTAGTTTCAGTGGAAATTGAATTTCTCTGAGCGAAATTTTTTCTCGGCGAAAAATGTTCAACGGCGAACACACAGGCGAAAAGTTCTGTGGAAAACCAGCTTTACTCCTTTCATGGATACTAATAAATGGTAAAAAATTGAACAAAACTTAAGGACCCCTATCAACAAGCCTCTGTGATATTGGCTGGAATGACCCAATGTTATTTTTGAGTATATACAATTATATACCTGCTGGATCACCAATCCAAGTCAATGTTTACACATTCTCTCCATAATTTTATTTTCTTGTGACCTTTTAGCCTTCGTTCACGACTGGATTTCCGTGAGTCAACAACACAGAGACTCGTCACATAATTACATTATTAGCCTGAATGATTATGCGCCCATGCTCTGCTCTGCATTCTGAGTTGAAATCTGTATAGAGTTGAACTCGGGAGAGATAACCTATCTTTTTTTTAAAATTAATCGTTAATTGCACGAGTGACCAATATGCGATTACATGCTAATCACGCTGCTACCAACATTTAAGTACCGTATTTCATAACACGGTACATCATTATAAATAAATTTTACAGAGAAATAGTATTTTCGTTCGTATAAAGTTTGTTGCTGATGCTGTTGTTGTGTTTCTCTTTTCTGCAATCATTGCAGACAATTACTTATAAAAAGCTGACACTCACGTGCCATTCCCCCATTTGTCGCGAAGACAAGCGGTGTGAATGTTCCGTTTTCTACTTGTAGAACACGCTCGTTATGCATTCTCTTCTTTTCATTCTCATTATGTTTGAAGCATTTTTTTGAGCTCCAAACCCCTGTATCTCTGAGCGTTTAGGTCAAAGACCATCCAAAAATACCCTTCACCTGGGGGGTACACATTATTTAAAAAAATGAATAAAATAAATAAGTGGGAACCGAGCTTTAGTCTCGGAGGAGGGCTGTGTTCAAAAAACGGTATTTAGGTTAGCTCTTTAACTGAAGTCGAAAATACCATCAAACATAGACTCATACCTGCAATTACAGGTGGTCGTATTGTAAACGACTTTGAACGCCAACTTATTTCCTATCCCCCAAGACTAAGAGGTCTTGGAATCAGAATCGTCATTGAAACAGCTAAGGTCGAGTTAACCAACTCCATGCAACTATTGACACGAAACTACGAGAAGAGATCATGAAGAAAGAAGAGTCTCCCCTAAAAGATCTTGTGTATGACCTCACCAAAGAGCATTTCTGGAATGCACTTCAAATCCGGTATAATTGGAATAAACCAAAGTTGCCATCAGAATGTGCATGTGGATGGAGGTTCGACCTCTCCACCATGCACTCTCTTGCAAGAAAGGAGGATATGTTACAATGCGGCATAACGAAGTTCGGGATATCACGGTGTACGGTGTGAACCTAGCCTACTGGAATTAAACGGTGATTAGCTCAACCGACAAATCAATCTGACAAGAGAAGCGCGTCTCGACATCTCGACATTAGGTTCAGTTTAACAACACAAATAAGAAATGGTTTTCGGAAAAGAAATTTTTATTCAATGTTACCTTGATTTCTTTTTGATCAGTTTTTAAGTACTTAAGGGCTTTGCTAAGTAATTGCTTAAAAGCCACGTTCATCAAGAATCAATTGAATGAAGGAATGAATTTTGAACAGGGATTAAGAACTATTAACTATTAACTATTAAGTCTCACTGGTAATATGGCAGGAATCATAGATATGTATTCTCTCAGTTTCAATCGAAAAATTTTAATAGAGTCACATTTTCTAATGATCCAGAGCGGAAAGGTTTTGTAAAAAATATGTGCTCCGGGGCATAAGAGAAAGAACCACAAGCATATTCTAAAGGCAGCTTAGGTAATTTCAGGCAGTGACCGTTGTTGCGTGGTATTTCTTGTGTGATCTGTCATCGTGAAATAATTTTTGAAATTTTCACACAAAGACATCGCATTTCCTTCAAACTGACGGTATCAGGCGGTTTCATCGAATCATTTCCTAAAATCGAACATGTACGTGTATACAAAGATTGGAGTTGATGTAGTTGTGTCTGAGAATGCTTAAGATGAACGAATCCACCTTATGTTAACACTGGTCGTATCATTGTTTTATAAATTGTTAATGCAGCTTTATGCGTAATCATGGGTCATATGCGATGCAATAAACGTAGTCTCCCAGAAGCTTTTCGATATGTCAAATCAAAATTATTACTCGAGTTCAGTGATAAATCAATAACTACACCAAGATACTTATATGTTACCTCTATACACCATATGCAAGTACACAGTTCATGTCCGATGAGAGACAAGTTTCTATGATTAGTAGGTCTTTTCCAGCAACACACAGGACGGTATCGTCTGCATACTAATATTAAACTACTTCAGAATGTTTTACAACGGTGCATAGATCATTTAAAACATGATGAACAGCAGCGGGCCCAAAATGGACCCCTGAGGTACTCCACTTTGTAAAGATCTAAACCATTTTACCTTGGTTTACTTTTAATTTCACGGAATTGATGAAGATTTTAGCAGCAAATTCAGTTGAGTGACGAGGTCTGAAACCGAACTGGTTGTTGTTTATTAAGTTGTTACTTTCCAGATGGGTTGTCAATTGATTTACGTGAACAACTTTCTCAATGACCTTGGATAGAGCTGGAATAACGGATATGGGTCTATGATTATGAACAGACGACTTTGCACCGGATTTAAAATGTGGTAAAACCTTGGTGCGCTTCCAGTCGTTTGGATACGTAGCAGTTTCAAAAGACATACTAATAATGTCCGTCAGTGGTGAAGCGATTACCTCTCTGCAATCTTTGAGTAGCCAGGATGGTATATCATCTAGCCCAACAGATTTTTTACGTTTTAACGAATGCAATTTCGTATTTTGTTTGATATATAAACCATAAATTCTTAACGAATTTAGGTTTCATAGTCGATCTAAAACCAACATGGTTCGAGCAGCTATTGTTTTGAAATTGAAGCATCGTCATCCATATTATTACGAGCGGCCGAAATATAAGCAAGAGCTACAGGTTGCTCATCGATCCAGTGTCTCAGTCCGGCATGTAGGAGTTACCACTACGAAAGTGATTACCTGATTGGCCCGTTTTAAGCCGACCCTTAATTTTCTATAACCTGTCGTCTTTAAAAAAGGACTGGCGCAAAATGTTTTTGGGCGGGTTTCCAAATTTGGTTACTTTGCTATTAGTGTCTGTCTTCCGATAATAATCCGATAATAATCGATTGGCACTCCTACTGCACAAACGCAATTTCGTATTTTGTTTGATATATAAACTTAGTTACGGTGCAGTCCTATAATTATTATTGTACAATTTCCGTTTCCAAATCCACATCCCTGCTTACTTCTTGGTTACTTTACTTACTTGTCTGTGAACGTTTGAATGACTACCAATAAAGACCGACATTGTAAAAGGGGCTGGCGTTGAATTTGGACCAGTGTAAAAAGGGCCAGTAAGAAGGCATTGCTTCGCGAATAAACGCCCTACCCGCGAGAAAACGCTACCTTCGAATAAACGCCCTCCTTTTAAAAACGAAAATGAAATGAAAACAAAGGTTATTTAAAATACTTACTTTTCTACAATCTGCACAGAGGTACAGAATGACGGGTTATTCAGACGTTGATGATGATAAGCAGATAATGTCGGGTTTTGTTGTTTTTTTCGGATAGAAGAAGAAGAAGGAATCATTGACATCTCGATATAATATAATTGTAACTTTTTCTGTCTTTTGTAATATCAATTCCTCCCTCGTTTAAGCACCTCCCTTGAATAGACGCCTCCCCAAAAATGTAAAAGAAATTAGATGAATACCCCGGCGGCGTTTATTCGAAGCAATCGGTAAAATAATACATTAATTAGTTCAGTGTTCGGGATAGCTGCCGTCCCAAGTTCTACTTGGGATGAAAACCTAACTTGGGATAGAACACTTCCACAAAGAGAAATTCCTGCACTGCCGTATGCCAGCCACGTGGGTTTAGCGAACTGTCTTGAAGGTTTAGCGAACAACATAAACAAAGTGTAATACATAAGTTATCAAAATTAGAGGGGAGTTGGCTGATATTAAATTCACTTCACTTCATTTTTGCACCAAATATTTATAGCTATAGCTAGATTTATTTCATATTTTTACTTTAAATTATGACATCTAGAAGAGTATTGTCTATACAAAGCCATGTTGTATCTGGATACGTTGGGAACAAATCAGCAACATTCCCTCTACAGGTAAAGTATATTTATTTTTACGAATTATTAAAAAATTGTACTTATTATGTCTATATAACTATAAAGTAAATGGATGGAAAGCCAAACGACTCAAAACTCGAGGTTACTTCTTCTGCCTGTGCCGACTTCTTGCAACTGGGAAGTTGACTTACCACTCGAGATATGGAGAAAATGGAGCTCCAAATGGAGAGATAGTGTGCTAATTTTAAAGGTTCCATTCTCCACTACCGTATATAATACACAACTTGGGGAATCAAATGAAAGATTTAAGTTCGCAAACAAATAATTGTAAACCGGAAATTAAAAAAAACCCAAAAAAATGAAGTTTGCAGAGTTTTTGGATTATCAAAATAACCATTATCAAAATGATAACCATTCCATGGAGCAAACGTGAAATGCATAACAAGCAAGAATAATCTGGATTTTAAAACCCCATATAAGATCTTCTAATGCTATTGCTACATCAGAAGTGTAGTAACCATCACAGAAAAGTTTGTTAAAATTCACGAAGTATACTTACCAGAATGCAGGTGTTAAAACATAACGCACAGCACTTATTCACCCGGTTTTTTAACATAAGAAAACCAGCAGACTTTAACATAATAAATTAGACCATATCCACACGTTACGGATAGATTTCATTCCAGAATAAAATATTTCGGAACAATCTGTTCACATATATACCTAGTGTCCCTTTTTACACCTGCCCTTTTTAAGCCGCTCTTTATTGGTGTTATTTTTTAAAATTCTACAGTCAAACTCTCACAGACAAACAACGCCAAGTCAAGAAAATTAACACTGTTAAATGCCGGCGTAAAAAGGGTCAAAAAGGTATGCTGCCTGTTACAGATAAGGGTATCAGAACAAAATCATTTCGTTTCCCTTCTGTCCACACATTGCAGTTAATTGGGGTGCAATCATTCTGTTTCGATTATCTTATACGCTGGTTCTCGTATGGATGTTATGTCTATCCATTATGAAAATCGTCCGGAAAGATCTATCCGCAATGTGGCAAAGAGAGAGCTTTAAACCAGGAAAAAGTTAAATCCTGACTCTGACTAAGAAGTTAGTTAGGATTGGGAGGTTATATGGACCTTATGCCACTGTGACGGCAACCAGGACCACGATGTGAGAGCAATCAATGAATATAAAAAACTATGAATCAAAAACCAGTGAATGTTAAAAAAAATGTTGTTATCTCATGTTATGTTATTTGTAGGTTTTGTTTTTAAAAAAGTTGATGCTTTACATTTTTAGGTATTAGGTTTTGATGTTGATGCAATTAATTCTGTTCAACTGTCAAATCACACAGGTATATAATAATTTCTTTGAGATTTTTTTATTTAAGTTTTCTACTGTACTGCTGCAGCTTAGGAAAAACTGCCAAATGCAGGGTCCCTCAATCACAGTATCCTTAAAATTTTAAACACAAACTGTTAGTAGCATTAATAAGCTATGTCTGCATGACTGGCTGTTTCTTTTGTCTTCTTACTCTTAAATGACTGTTGGTTGACTTGCTTACTGACTTATTTTAATTCTAAAGAATGACAAAAATGTTTGAATGGTACACTGCCGGGCACAAAAAACTGCCCACCATGTAGACACTTTGTTATTAGTTTTTAGCACTGACAGTCTTCTTGTTAAAGAAAACAGTGCCTGAGCAACAAATCACTTGAATAGACTTGTAATATGCAATCCCACCCAGCCTTTGCAATTTGCCTCAATTATTTAGATAACTTTGATTTGTGGCGTTAATGTTTAGTCGAGGCACCTATCAGAATCATATTCAATCACATTGAGGAAGAATTTCATTTATTATGTAATAATCATAGAATTGGTGTCATAAAAAAGTTCCAAACTATTTCCAGCACAAAATTTTCATTTGTGAGATTAGCACATTCAAAGATTCTTACAGAAACAATTCCTGCAACAGATTTATTATCTATTATAAGTCCTTTAGAAATGACTTCACAGAAAGTACAGCAAATTGCCCTTTCCATAATAACCAAACTTTCCCAAGAAAGTCAATTTGGAAAACCTTTTGCTTTCTTTGCTTGGGAAGAGTCTGTTACACAGGAACTGCAATGTACTAAAACCCTGGTAAAAATATGCATTTAAACACGAAACGAATTTGGGTTATTAACATAACTGGTCAGATAGGTCAAGTTAGTTATAACACCAGTTTCCCGTTGAGCTGTATGGAAAATATTTGTATACCTTTAATGTTACTTATAAAGATTTACCTATTTATAGGTTACAAAAGTTTTAATGGACAAGTTTTGCAGTCTGAAGAGCTGAAGGTTTTATATGAGGGGCTAAAAGATAATGGAATTGACTTTTATTCACATTTGTTAACTGGTATGTTCAGCTTTTAACCGATTCCAATTGTTACTAGTAACCGCTGTTTTAGAGTACCATTAATGATTAATCACGAGTAACATGTTGTAATTATCTGAGTTTGTAGGACAGGGAAAAATTACAATTGATTTACATGTTGCAAGTGATCAGTCATTAATTGTACTTTTAAAACATGCGATTACTAGGTACTCATAAATTTTTCAGGAAGGTGTACACATTGCAAACTAAGCCAGGTTCTTTTGACATCAACTTTCACCAGTGCAAATAACTATTGCAATGTCTTCTTTTAATCACGATGACTGGGTTTAAAGACCGAAAACCACTTCATTTTATGTATTAGAAAATACTGCACATCAAAAAAGCAATTGATACGTGTGCAAAAACCATTTTCATTCTCAAAGAGTACTGATTAACCATTAATCAGTACTGTTTCGAGACTGCTTTAGCCAATCGGATTTGTGTAATCATGTACAGTGATGGTGTATTATTGTTATCTGCAGATTTCTTTTCTTTTATAAAAAAATAAAGGCTATTGTGGGTCAGAGTCATTTTTACAAGAAACACTTACAGTTATTAAACAGCTAAAGAAGACAAACCCAGATTTAATATATTGTGAGTACTTCAGAATTGAAATACAGTATGTGTAACCTTTTTTGCCAAGAGAAAAACTAATGTGTGAGAGGGAAGATTGTGCTTTCCATGTCCGTGAAAGAATTTTTTTTAATTTTTAGTATGTGACCCTGTGATGGGTGATCATGGGAAGTTTGTAAGTGTTTCTACCTGTACGTTTTTTTGGGCCACTGTTAGTTAATAGTTTGTTCATCCTCAAACATAGAGAATAATAGGGTGTTACGTTTTATTGTTACTATTTTATTATTTTACTGTAACTTGTTACAATACAGTTACAATACAGCCTATTGAACAACTTCACATTTTTAGTATTATTCTGTGACCTAATTTATATTCATAGTTTTTGTTCTACAGCATTTATGAATGTAATGGTATAAAACAGGGATGCAAATAAAACATAAATAAAATGAAATGAAATGTTTTAAACACTCAATAGTGTTCCAACTATATAACCTTACAAAAATACCTTTGTACGAAAAACAAAAATATCCTTCGCTCATCAAAACAAAACTAAAAGTCACATTCAACCAGAAAAAAGTCTTAATAATAAACTTTCATATGTTGTTATTAGTATTTATCATAACCATGCATGCATTTGCGGATGAAAAAACTATTAAGTAACAGCAACCTTATCATGAAAACCAACAAATCGGATAGTTGAGATAACTTTGATATTGCGATTTATTGATCATTCCCTTCATATGGCAAGCAAACTGTTAATCAATATTATTTCACCTTGAAGAGTAATGTAACTTAAATGCAAGCCTCCATCCACAACATCTCGCGTGTGGCAAGGTTTTGTCACATCTGTGAGAAGGCCATTGCAATGAATTACAGTTTTTGTCAGTGTTGACTTTTTTGTTGTGTATTTTGTTGTTTTTTAGTACGTTCCCGAAAGCTTACTGCCAATATATAGGGATCATCTTTTACCTCTAGCAGATATTGTTACTCCTAATCAGTTTGAAACAGAGTAAGTATTATACCAGCTGTACAGTTGTGTTGGGGTTTTTTTGTATTTTTTTTTTTTTTTTTTTGACATTCCCCATGCATTGAGAAACTGTTAGTTGAGTTCGAAGTTTACATGGTACGATTTGTAGTATTACCATAACAACTTGATACTACAACTGATACATTCGTGAAAGTAATGGATTAAAAGAAATGATTAATATTTGTAACAATGATTTATTCAGTATTATAATAGTGGTTTTACTTATCTTTTTTGAATGGTCGTGATAAGCGCAGTGCTTCAAATAAAAAGGAAGGCGCACGAACCAATTTTCAAGCAATATAAAAATTGAACAACTGATACTACAAATCTTAAAATACAAAAAAGAAATTGAAAATGTTGATACATGTTCACATAGACAATTCAGGGCAATTTGACATGGTCTCTTTCAGAACTTTTGCATGACTGTAAACCTTAGCCCCATTGCTAAGAAGTGTCATGGCTACTGTGACTCTTTAGAAAGATAGGTGTTCACATATGTGGTAGCCTTCAATACCTTAAAAAACAGCAAAATCGTATCTCTCAATACAGTTTCTAGTATGCTACATATTGTATACTACAAGTCATAATCATGTAAAAGAAGTTTCATTTTTTGTTTTATTTTATCTGTTCTTGGAGGAAACAAACTTTTCTGCTTTTACCATATGCTCCTAACTGTGTTTCCGATGATAACACAGTTATTTGTCCACAATGTTGACTGGCATATGACATTACAACAGCAAACCATGCCTTACGATATTGCTCAGAGTATTATAGAGATTGTGCATCAATGACATCCATGTTATAATATAATATAGAAAGACTTTAATGGTTTATACACACTGTTATTGTGTTAGAACAAGTAATCCCTTCTATGTGCCATAGGATGATTTTATTTGAGAATTTCATCCATAAGGTTATTCACATAACTTGTTTTCTAGATTGCTTACAGGAATCAAAATAAAGACGGAAACTGATTCAATACGAGTATAATTCTGTTTTTCTCTACATTTTTGGACTTTGCTATATTTTTCTCTACAGTTGTCGTAGTGACGACAAAGGAATCGAGGGGTTTCACTATTGTTTCCTTTTCTATTTTCATACCTGGGTTGTGGGCTTGGAGAAACAATGTATGTATTTCCTCAAAAATTCCTCATGGTGTCAGTCAGGAAACCAGGAAAAATAAAAAGAATAAACATGTCGACGTTTAATCATTAATCACAAACATTTCTTTACAGGCTATGAAAATACTGCATGAGAAAGGTATTAAGACAGTTGTGCTAACAAGCTCAACTTTCGAATCAGTGGATAAATTAGTCTTGCTCGCTTCTAGTAAAAATGGTAAGTAAAGGTATAAAGGCGAATCGCATGTGTATTGGCGGAAAATGAATTTCTTTTTCAAACTTTATTTCATTCTTTAGATGACAAGCATTATTACAGACTACCTGTTCCAATGCTCGATGCAGTTTTTACAGGTACTGGTGATCTATTTGCAAGCATGCTACTAGCTTGGCTACATGAGTACCCGAATGACTTAAAGGTAACTAACTTTATTATTTGTTTCAATGGTTAAACTGTTGGATTGTCAAGAAGTCACAATGATTCAGTTACGCTTAATTTTAATTCCCCTTCTAGATAGCTTGTGAAAAAACTATGTCTGCAATTCAACTGATACTAGAGAAAACACTAAAGGAAGCCACAGGTATGTGACAACTAGATAATAATGAATCCACAGAGAAAATTTCAGTGAACAATAATGTTAGTTACGAAAGAGCATCTTTACCCTTTTATGCAAATGCTTGTTGATACTCGTTTTTTATAATATTTGAACAACAGCCAATGTGGAGTAACAACAAATTTTAACAAATTTTAGTGGTGATGTTGGCCAACATCGTTGCACAGTTTGCCCCAGGCTTAAAATAAAGATCTTACAATTTTTATCTTACTGCTCTCGAGATACCAAACTTATATAATAGAACACATTTATATATAATAGCTACATAAAAATAGTAATAATGTCAATATTAAAAGATGTTGCTTCTCATTATTTTCTTTCATGACATTTTGCTATTTGAGAACGAAATATTTTTGTATTGGATTATGCTGTCATTACCTTTATAAATTGAATGAAGTTACTTTTTAGCCTTGGCTGGTAAAGGGAATAAACCAAATGCTGGTCAAATTGAACTTCGACTTGTTCAGAGTTTGGAAATCATTAGAAATCCGATGGACTTATTTAAGGCAGAAATTCGGGAGATACCTTGATGATTGTTCAAGTTGTAATGACGTCAGTCATTGTTTGTATCAATATAGGAAAATGGAGGCCTTACCCAGTGGGCAAAATCTTTAAAAAGTCTCTGTGATGGAGTGTTTTTTTTTTTTTTTTGAAAATAGAAAACACTCCTCTAAAGAGACCTTTTGAAGATTTTGTCCACTGGGTATTTGTTTCCATACTCGTGATAACTGTCATGACTTACTTGTAATGTTATATTCATTCTGAATACCTTTGTGTAATATCCAGGGTTTAATGTCCTTTGTATTCTTGAGTGTATCGAAAAGTTGGGTTATTTGCTGACAAATTTTGTTGTCTCTATAACACTCTGTATATAATTATTATTTGCATTGTAATTTCTTTCTTCTTTTCTCATTTCTTGAAACGGAACTTTTAAATACCTATCTTCGAGCAGTTAGTCTTGTTTTTGTTTCTGGGCATTATTATGTTTCTCATTTCAGTTTTTATTTACCATTAGCTTGCGATGGTCTTTTTTACATATATTTTTACGTTAAACAAATAACTATATTGGATTATAAAAGTATTTTTTTATAATATAATATATAAATCAAATTATTATGTTATCTATTAATGTAATTATTTTTCAGAAGACTGATTGATATATTCAGAAGACTGATATGATATAGTCAAATTCTAGTTGCCCAAGCATGTTGCTTCATCAGGTCACAATTTCAAATTCTTCTTTTGTGAAGTGTAGAAATAATGTCTTTAGATAATGTAGATTTTTATTTAATAATTCACTGGTTATGGCATTAAGAAGAGTATTGTCTATACAGAGCCATGTTGTATCTGGTTATGTTGGTAACAAATCAGCAACATTACCTCTGCAGGTAGTATACCATTTTCAAAAAAGGGTTTTTGTCATTTTACCAAATACCAATTCTAACATGTCCTTTAAGGTTTAATTTTTAATTCAAGTTAAGATTCTTTAAAATACAAGCTTTTCAGCATAACACCATTGCCAGGTACATGCAAATTAAAAGTTTAATTTTACTAAAAAAATTAATGTACAAAACATTTGGTTTTGTTTCATGAGAAATTGTTTTGGAAAATTCAATTATTTTAATATTTTTATGTTATATTATTTTAGTAATTGCAAGTCTTCTAAAACGTGTTTGACATTTTTTTAGCTGTTAGGTTTCGAAGTTGATGCTATTAATTCTGTTCAACGCGCAAATCACACAGGTATTACAGTGGTTGATTTGAAAAAACTTCTATATCTAAAGAATTTGTGGAGGAGAATGCCAGCTATTAAAGCATAGAAGGAAAATGTGCAATTAGCCCATTGATGATACAAGCTGAAAACAAAAATTATGTTAATGTGCTTCTCCACAATTTTTAACATGCCCTGGATCCGCCGCTGAAGCAGTCTTTTAATAGTTCTTCCTGTGATCGATTTATAGGTTACAAAAGTGTCAAAGGACAACCTTTACAGTCGCAAGAGTTGAGGTATATATTTGAGGGGCTAAAGGACAATGGACTAAACTATTACTCACATTTTTTAACTGGTAAGTTCCGATTTCATAAAACCAATTGCAATCTTAATTTGGTTTGTTTTATGTTTGCTGTTATTCTTAACTTTAGGCTTTTGTGGTTCACAGTCATTATTAAAGGAAACACTTAATATTTATAAACAGCTTAAGAAGACAAATCCTAATTTAATATATTGTGAGTACTTACTGAATATTAGGACCATGTCCCCACTACACCCTTTGGCATCTTATGACGGCATGATTTGAAACCGGATGTGCCTTCTGTAAACACTGACGTCAATTTTTGCAGTACCAATTGGATCTGCTAACAGATCCATAACACAATGAATGGTTTCGGAATATTTGTGTTGCGAATTTCAAAATGATAAGTTTTGAGAGAAATAAGTTAAAAAAATGTTAAGTATTTCCTTAAAGCAGTATAATATGTATTGTGAACACAAGACAGCATAAGATGCTAAACCATGGAGTGGGAACATGATCTAAATCACAGAATGTTACCTTTTTTATTAAAAGAAAAACTAAGTGTGAAGGATAGGTACTGATTTTCTGCTTTCAATGTCCTAAAAAGACAAGTTATTTCATTTAGTATGTGACCCTGTGATAGGTGATAATGGGGAATTGGTAAGTGTGTTTTTTTCTTCTTTATCATTTTATAGGACACAACAGTCCCCTTCTGTTTGTATGTGCTAGTAATTGCAAATGGACACTTTGAAAAATGTCGTTTTATGATATATCGTCAGTGTTAACTTGTTTTAGTATGTCCCCGAAAGCCTACTGTCAGTATATAGGGATCATCTTTTACCTCTTGCAGATATTATTACACCAAATCAGTTTGAAACAGAGTAAGAATCTTATACTACTTTTTCTTCCTTGTCACTTGTATGAGTTTCTAAACATATCTGTTTATGGTTTGTATAAGCAAGAACAAACATTGAAACATCCGTTGTATGAAACCTCCCATAGGCAAATTTATTAGAATGATTATATATACTGTTTTTATCTGGATGTGTAGAAACTACTTTTTTAAACTCGTGTCTTGTTTGATTGATGTGTCTTTTCCAAGACATCATTGTTGTTGCTATGAAGTAACAAAATCATAATAATGAATTCTTACCAATGAAAATATCATTCATAAGCTTTACTTTTCATGTTTTTTGTTTTGTTTTCTAGATTGCTTACAGGAATCAAAATAAAGACAGAAACTGATGCAATTCAAGTATTTTGTTGTTTTCGTTACATCTCTACACCACTTCAGTTGAAGAGGTTTCCCTGTTGAAATATACTGTTCTCCGCACCACGTCAGTTGTAGAAATTGTCCTGTTGTAATGTTTTGGCTGGTGTTTTGGATTCGGGATGGTTTTCCAAATAGCCTGGCTTAAGTTGTTGTTTACATCCATTTCTTTATTTTGATTAAATTTAACTTTCTTTACAGGCTATGAAAATGCTGCACGAGAAGGGGACTAAGACAGTTGTATTAACAAGTTCACTTTTAGAGTCAGTGGATAAGTTAGTCTTGCTAGCTTCCTCTAAAAATCGTAAGTAACAGCTTAAAGTATCGCGGAGACTAGCAGTTCGAGTTGTAATTGGTTTTTTTTAATGTTATTGTTTTTTTTTCGTCATTTAGATGACAAGCATTATTACCGACTACCTGTTCCAATGCTCGATGCAGTTTTTACAGGCACTGGTGATCTATTTGCAAGCATGCTACTAGCTTGGCTACATGAGTACCCGAATGACTTAAAGGTAACTAACTTTATTATTTGTTTCAATGGTTAAACTGTTGGATTGTCAAGAAGTCACAATGATTCAGTTACGCTTACTTTTAATCCCCCTTCTAGGTGGCTTGTGAAAAAACTATGTCTGCAATTCAACCGATACTTGAGAAAACACTAAAGGAAGCCACAGGTATGTGACAACTAGATAATAATGAATCCACAGAGAAAATTTCAGTGAACAATAATGATTGTTATTATGGAATATCATCTTTTTCTTTTTGCTTCTATGCAAAAGCTTGATGAGAGAGGTTCCTAACCCCCTTATTAGGCGTTAAAATTTCCGTATTTTCTCCTCTTTTTTTTTGATGGGCGAGGTGGGCCCTGAAGGGACACACTAACGCCGAGGAAAATGATTTAAATAAAAAGTAATGTGTACTTTCCTGTTTCTAAATTACCATCAAGTCCCTCAGTGGAGAGGGGCCTTAATAGGGCATAGGCGCTATTCGGAGGAAATACGGTTTTTGATATTTGAGAATGATAAACATTTCATACGATTACCGCTGTCATTTCCTATATAAATCGAATGAAGTTACTTTTTAGCCTTGGCTGGTAAAGGGAATAAACCAAATGCTGGTCAAATTGAACTTCGACTTGTTCAGAGTTTGGACATCATTAGAAATCCGACGGACTTATTTAAGGCAGAAATTCGGGAAGTACCTTGATGCTTTTGTCAATATCGGTATATTCTGTCGCATTGCCAAGTTACTACAGAATCCTTTTGATGTTTCCAACTATTCTGCTCGTCACCACGAAATCAAAATTAAAGTCTGTCTCGAACATTTGTGCACTTGGAATTCGCATAGTGGAAATCCACCTTTATATTGGAAAGAAGCTCAATTTTTTTCTTCTTCATTTCTATTTTTACATTTTTTTAAAATTTACGAAAGCATATTATTATTCCACTCAGAAAATATCTTTCGAATAAGGGGTAAATTTGTTGAAATCCATCAAGACGGCTTTGAGAAATTTCAAAAATTAATCCTAGTGCGCAAACTTTCTAGACAGACTTTAGTAAAGCGGTGATATCCAAAAAACGAGTTTTACAGAAGTGTTAGAATTTGTTTGTGTTGAGACGGGTCAGGGATGGGATGACATTTTTTTAGGGGAAATGGTCCAGGGAAGATATAAATGGGGCGGGGGCGTGTTTCTAGGGGCGTTTTCTAGAGAATTATCATTTATATTTATCCTTTATTTTGTATGTTTTTTTGTGATGCGGAAAATTATACTGCATCCTTAGTGTAGAACGAAAAGATTTGTAGCGATTTATTTAGAAAATGTATTTTTTTATTAGTAAATTATTATAATTGCCATCATACACTATTGATAATCGTTTTTGCACGTATTCCTTTTCGGATACCAAGGTGTTGTTCTCGTCGGCGTTTCTTCTGCGTCTGTTATCTTCTAAACTGATTTCAGCCTCCGTTTATACAGGTGTTATTTATATGGATATTCTAGTATTCTTCTGTTCGTGTTCATTCTCCAAAAGCGTAGAGGACAAACGAAGAAAAAAAGAGATAATTCCAACGAAAACCTTTTTTATAACTTATAATATTTTTTTTTATAAAACATTCAATTCCGGGAAAAAATTTACAATTGCTAACGTATTTTTTTCTCTGTAAAAACTTAAATCACATTGACAATTTATCACATAAATGTGTTCTCAGAGGCCTCTCTTGTTGAAAGGACATTATGACATTATTCGGCTGCCGGTCAGTTCTATCATCTGAATGGAAACTACCACGTGATTTCGTTTGTTTTCTCGAGTGAGACATCTTTTTTAGGCCGTATTTTTAATGAAGAAAACGTTAGGCGAAACTTTCTTTATGAAAGATGAATGCATTACCACGATATTTTGTCACGGTACAAGCTTCATATAGTGCGTGGGCTAGGGGATTTGGTCCGCAGAAAAACACGCCAATTCTTTGTCTAGAAGAAAAAAGTAATGGAACACATTAAAAACAAACTTCTCCATCGCAATGTTTTTTCAATATGTTTCTCTCTCCATCATAATTTTGTTTCAATATATTTCTCCACATACATCATGATTATCAGGGGGGACTAAAAATTGTGGCGGACACATTTTTTTGGTCCCGATACCGCTGTAATTATTGGCCCTTTTTACGCCCTGGGGTCTTTATATTGGCGTTATGTTTGAAACGTTCACGGTCAAACTATCACAGGCAAACATCTAACGCCAAGTCATGAAAATTAACACCATTAAGGGTCGGCGTAACAAGGGTTCATAAGGAATTTCTATCGCAACGAAACGTATCACCAATATAAAATTGTTGGCAACATTTTTGGGATTAATAATATACCAAGTGACAGGTACTTACTTGTAATAGCTTAAAGCAATTTTTTTCAAGACTTCGCCGAATTTTGGCCGGCCATAATTCAAACGTTTTTGAAACCATTGCATTCGTATATCCATCATTGATGGATCGTCTTCGGTTAATTTTGAATCTCTCGTCACGTACAAATGACAAACCAGAAAGTCAGGCATGTTGATTGATTCCAACTGGAAAATAAAACATGTAGAAGCTAAAATTTGCACAATGAAATGGAATCGTTCCCAGCGCTTTTTTTTTGACTCTTTACGAAATATAAAAACAGAAGAAGTACTAGGAACAAGGTTGGTACTTGTCAACCAACATTTTTCCTTCTCTTCGCAGATCCGTACATTTCGGCATTATAACATTTAAGTTTCACAAGGAAGAGAGTTTACTTACGTGTTTGACGGTATCTGACATGAGCTGTAGAAACCACGTGAATTCTTTAATATCACGACAAACCCACACGAGATATATGCGTTTCATTTTGAAGTTTTTATTTACAGTATTCGGATCAAAGTACCTGCAATTCAAAAGCTAACAAATTAATGGTCGTTTGGGTGTTTTTTTTTTTCTCAAGATTTATACCTACTGGAGAGAAAACTTCATGTTAAAATGAAACAAAAAAAAATAACGAATACCTACCGAAGATAATTTAAAACACAAGCAAATGGAGTTATTCCAATGCCAGCTGCCACACTTATATTTACAGGGTACCGAAAGCAATCCTATAAACACATAATAGGTAATAGGTATATGACAAACAAACAAAATAGACAAACGCAGAATAACAGAAATTTGAATTATGGCTTCATCTACTCAAATAAAGTGTGACATTGGACAAATGCATCTCTTTTAAACGTCTGTATTGAGATATGTTTAGACTAACCTCATTTGGGCTGCCATAAGGACCATCTACCCTTATTACAGGTAACGCGTTCTCAACTTCCCCATCTTCTACCGTTTCTTGCATTTTAATGAGACAACTATCTCCAATTCGTTTCTTTTGTACACCAGTAAGATCCGAACCAACAAGCAGCAATCGTTTCAGCTCTTCCGTCCAATTACCGGCTACTTTTATATGAACCGAGAAAGTGGCGCCATCTCCTTCCTTGCTGGTGGGTACCTACGAAAAAAAACATCGTTTTTTTTGTTAATGAAACCTATTTCAGAAGATGGTGTCTAAAGAATTGCATGAAATTGGAAACATCTCTATTAATAACCATTGTACGAGCCTCCACAAAATATTTGGAAAAAAACTTTCCCCCAAACTCAGTGTTGTATGAAATATGGGACGAACTGTTTTTCTTAAGTCTACAAACATTCTGCTGAGTTTCTAAACCCTCAATATTGAATTCGGGGGCGAGGGGGGGGGCTGTCATCACAACTTATATAGGAAGATTTCCTCTTACAACCAATTTTATGATTTTTCCCAATATATTTTGTGAAGGGTTGTACTGCAATACTGCGTTTTAAACAAGTACTTCAAGTTTTCGTTGTAAGCGATCAGTTAAGTATACTTTCGACGATGGAGCCCAATGTATTACCTTGGTCAATGTAAATGCGTGCCATTCAAACTCTGCAATGTCTGGGCATTGGAGCAAAATATACTAGAAAGAAAAGAGGAAAAGGATGCAGTCACTTCAGAAATGATATCGTTGATTGTTTTTTAACATTTAATATAATCATTAGGAAAAGGATGCCACGTCTTAACACTAATAAAACAAACAAACGATACGTAACACGTGGTAATAGTCACGTGGTCTTCTCTAAGTTATTGTGGCAATCTAAAAATAGCTTGAATTTAAGAATCTAAGGGGAAAGACGTCAGTGGGAACACGATGCTTACTTGGCCAGGTTTTCCTTTGAATCCTTTCTTCAACATGTGTAACTCGATTACTTTCCCTTCGTGCAACGTAACCTGCAGAATAAGAGATGAATAAATAAGTAAAACTAGAAAAAAATAAATTGTTACAAACCCCGAACATTATTTCCTCTACTTTTTTTACTTATAATAATAATACTTTTATTTTAGTAATATTATGTTTTTCATTACCTTGGCAATTTTGCAGACTTTCATTGCTCTGTAAAATCGTAGAAGTCTGTCAATGATATACAAACAAAATGGACCAATCACCCATTGCCAAGTCTAAATTGTAAAAAATCTAATTGTAAATAAGACATAATATATGAAAAGAAAGAAAAAGGAAATGCAAAAGGACAGCTTCTTCTTCCATCTGTTGCAAATGTAGAAGAGGATGATAAAATGAAACGCTGTTAGGTAGAGGGGGGATGTGGGAGGCCTTCCCAGGATTTGCAAAACATAAATGTGCCCTGAGAGAATAACCCCCAAACTAAACACAAAAGTGAACTAGAAACTTTCAAATTAGTAAGACATTTCTGATTTATTAAAATCTAAAAGCTCACATGTATTTTATGCCCATTGCTTTTGAAAACCTTCCCTTCCCTAAAGCTAAATCTACATTGTTTCATGCCTGAGACGAAACTACTATTATACCACAGTGCATCAACAATATTAGGTACTACAAAGGCCTAGCTGTGTGCCAGAAACTACACCAATGTGTTACTGCATATCAACAATATACCATTGAAATCTCTATAAAGCGGATATCTCCGTATAACGGACACATACTCCATGAACGGCTGGATTGATTTACAGTCAAATTGTAAAGTCTTAATACACCTATACACAAATGGAGTCCGCTTTATAGAGATTCCATTGTACGAAGTGACAATGCTTACCGATGCTTCGTTATGTGTAAAAGTAGGCCCTTCGGTACAGTTGGAATATTTCGGGTCTGAAGAATTCCACGTTTTGATATGTAAATCTGCACACTCTTTAGGTGGATGTTTTTCCACGTTCGTTTGATATTTTGTAATATTTCTGCAAAATACATACAGAAAGTTTAGCAACAATTTCAATAAGTCAAACAATATGAGTGTATAAGGTAGGAGGAGTGTCGTTAAACAGTGTCGTTTGTATGTCATGTTAACGGTTGCTTCGTCTCTAAAGACGTCGATTCCGTCGTCAAAATATCGTTTAAAAAGGCATTGTGATATTTACCCGAATCCATGAGCACACACCAAAACAAGAAAACATAACGACAGATGATGCGTGTACCAAAATATTTCGTAACGGTGCCGACGTATCGCTTGGAACGAAGACAAAACCACTATAGCCAAGATAACCAACATGATAATTCCGGACCAGCCGGGAACTAAAATGAAAATGTTCATGTAGAGAAGAAAGTAAGCAGACACTACAGCAAAAAAAGGAGGACATTGTTTCGGCTGACGTCGATCTTACCTGTAGTTAGAAACCACCATAATGTTGTATCATGTTTCGAATCAGTATTAGCATTTATATCTATTATTGCCTCAGTGAAGCGCATATGAAATCTCATACAATTCACCAGATGTGATAACGTATGGACGACTAAATGAGACAAACAGAAAGTTTACGTTTGTTTAAAGGCTCTTCATTAATAACAGTATAATGTATATTTACGAAGTTGAACCTGTATAAATACAAATATAAATATAATATAAATACAAATATAAATATAATATAAATATAAATGGGAACAACAATAATAATAGTGCAGAAATCATTTCTTCGAAATGCAGAAGAAAAATTTTTGTGATGATATCAGTTTCTATATTTCCGTTTCAAACGGGAAGCGTTATTTTATTGGGATACTTAATTATAGCCATGACAATGAAAAAATTAATTTCCAGTTCGGATATGAAATTATTCTCGAAGTTACTCGGAAATGTAGTCCGACTTTTGAATACAATCCTGGCTGCCTATTGTGGAGACTTATTTATCCGCTTGGATTATCTATAACGCATCTGACTAAGTTGTAAATCAAGCTTTATAGATTTCCTTCTCACCTCCTAATATACATATTGTGAATGCACACATAATGTGAAGACCCTTCATGTGATTGATAAGACGTCGTGGATTGCTGTGTATATACTGAAAAAAAAAATAACAATGACGATGAAAATACATTATTGTAATTATAAATTACAGTTTCTTGCTATTACCCAACAACCACGATGTAAGATTGAATATTTGTGGTGGGGAATGACTGTTCCTATATACCGCCAGATTTGAAAAGGGATGTCTAATGAAACATTTATTTTCATTGAACAGTTCGAAAAATTAACGAAATACGTCAATGTCGCAATGTGGGTGGGGGAGGTAAAATGAAAACAAACAAACAAGCACTAGCTATGTATTGAACAATTTAACCTTAAGAATACCAAAATAGGAACTGAAAAATGCTTTTTAAACTTTTAAAGTTGCCTGTAAACGTTCAAGTGCTGAAGAACCCCATTTCACGGAGGCTATCAAATTTTTCACAACCTAAATTATGGTGAACTTAGCTCCCTCAATGTCTGAATGGAATTTACGTTCATGACATTGCCATAGAAGGAGGTCGGTCAAGGATACTTTGAAAAGATTGGGTGTGGAAATAACTATGGATATAAAAGACATTAAAAGCTATACCTTAAGTAGTTTTGTTCTCAGCCAGGAATTTATTGTTCGGCACATCGGCAAAAGAATGATAGCACAATTAAAGTTTAAAGCCATTGCGCATGCTCTTGAAAGGCATATTGAATCCTAAACAAGTAAAAAGAGTTAAGAGTGAAGTTGCCAAAAAAACTTTTATCACCGCCTGATGATTCACCACCGCCCAAAAACTTACTACCGCCCGACGATTTACCACCGCCCGAAACAGTAGTAAACTGAAATGAAGTAATAGACAAAGTAATTTTACCTGCAGTACCATATACAAATATCGATATTTATCTGATGTTTTGTACAGCAAATACGTGCTCGTGAACAAATAGATATTCACACCTAACCATATCATCTAGAGAAATCAGTCATAGCAAATATAAAAATACTGGTCTGTAGTTGGCTTTGTACACTTTTGATCACATGATGGTAAATGACTACTTTGGATTGGTTGAATTGTCATGTGATCAAAAACTTTCATTTATTTTCTAATGGCCATGATAAGACCATTCTGCAAATTACACTTGTTTTTCTTTTTTGCGAGACAAAAATGAAAAGCATGGAATTTGAGGATTTTGTCACATGTAAATTTCACAAACAGAAACAACTGGTGCTGCATTCAACTTCAAACTTTATTATTAAAAATAACAATGTGTCCCACAATCCTATGGGATATACTAATAATCTGACCCACAATCCTATGGGATCTACTACTAATCACTTTCCTTTTTTTCAAATCCTTTTGTAACTTTTCAACTTCAAAAATATTAGGTTGGAAAAAACGAAATTTCAACGCAAATGCTGAATGTATTATAACAAGATACGTTCATAAAACTCTTTGGTTGGAAGTCCTTTTCTTTTCTTTGAAAGGACAAAGCACGACGTGAAGCTGATCTCGTTAATCCAGACAGAAAGAACAAGGTTTTCAACACAAATTAGTGATGGAAGGTATCATTCACTTCGTGTCGAAAATTCGATTAAAAACAAACAAACAAACAAACAAACAAACAAACAAACAAACAAACAAACAAACAAATAAAAAAATAAACAGGAATATCCAAACAGATAATTTTTGGGATTTTAATTCGACAGCTAAACACGTAGCTATCAAAATATTTCCGACACAATCTAAACGACGCCACATTTCATTATTAACGCATCCATCACATTTCGCAAATTACATTTCGAATTACGTTTCAGAGGTGTTGACGTATTTTTATCATTACAAGGTCAACTGTTATCTCTTGGTGATGAGAGTTCAAACACAACCTAGAAAACAGCTTATAACAACACCAAAAAATACAAATTTTTCATTAACGTTACGAAGGCTTTGAAAGAATCTAATTTAAAAAAAAAAAACACAACAAACTGAATAAGGAAGTCAATTTTGTTTTCAACCAGCGTTGTCTCACTTATTACAAACAAGCTGGTTTTTTTATTTTAGCTCAATAAGTTTAATGACCAAATTTCTAAATCGGTTGTTGATTTGCTGAGCATATAAACATTCTCTGATTCGAGCTCTATCTAATTTCCTGGGTTATTGACCATCCACGCTTGTTTAATTGAATTTTTACGAATCGTTTAATTAGTTCAACATATTTTTCAAATTACAGAGTTAAATTAATCTTTCGTAAAAAGCAAATTCGATGCAAAAATATGAGGAAGATGTATTTCTATAGGCATATGTGAATATACCAAAAGAAATATTTGACGCACAAAAGTTTTTCAACAGAAAAATAAAATTTAGCACTAAATACTTAAACATAAAATCTTTTGTTATCATTGCGTTCCTGTCTTCCTTTAACTTTACACCCTAATTTTACTTTGTGCCATACAAAACAACTGAATAGAATCAGAGTTCGGCATCTCTCACCACAAGCTAATTACATTTCACCCAAATGAAAAGTGAACATAAACATGGTCAAACTTACCCAGATAAATATCTTCAAAGCTTGATTTTGAAGAAAAGTTCGAATATTTTTCTTCATTTTACTTCTTTTTATTAGTAGTAATTATCCTTTTCTTTTTTTTTTTTCTTCTTCTTCTTCTTCTAAAATGGGAAAAAAAGGAATTATTTTCAAAACTTTTTTTGTAACTGATGAAAACTGTAACTTATTGTCTTCAAGTAAGTTAACACAATATTATAAAGGCCAGATATACCATTGGATGCCGTAATAAAATTATACACGCTGTGATATCCACAAATTATTAATTACATAATCAAATTAATTTGATGAAACATGATTAACATAATGTAGCCAAAACAAAAATAAGCTTTCATTTCACCGGTAGACGATTTACAATATGCCGTTATGCACGAAACCCTCTGTATCAGAGCAAAAACACCACGTTATTAAAGAATGGGTTTTGGCAACAATGTAGGAATTCATTAGACCATTTAACTGCTGGAGGAAAATGCTGCTAAATTTTGTGTAGGCGTTAGAAATACAAAAAACAGAAAATAGGGTGGCATGGTACAAATCAAAAATAAAGCTTTCAGTATATTAGCTGTTAGCAATGTATTCATTTACATCTTTCACGTTGTAATCAGTATACAACGCGTCATATTCATCCAATCCATAAACATGTGTATGGTTACCATGTTGACCAAGTTATTTCACCTTGTTAAAATATTAAAAGGAAAATGATGGAACAACCAACCACGACCTAGAGTAGAAGGTTCGTGACTGTTTAGACTACGGTTTCGAAAGCGGAAAGCATTAATGATTTCAGGGTCTTCGATGATAAAATGCAAGATTAATGGTTTGTAGTTTAACATTATCTGCTGTCTATTTCATAAAGACATGGATCTATCTGTCAGTCTTTATAATGTCTATAAACATTTTGAAGGATTTTGACAACATACCAGAATAAACTCCTCTAATAATCTAAAGGCTTAATCCCAAGTTCAAAGTTCAAAATATGTAAAAGAAAACCTTAACATATCAATTCTGTTCTTGGGTGTTTCTGTGACATTGAATTCGGTTCTCGGTAAATTTGTATTAGCTCTGCCTTCGTTTATTTACAAAACAAAACAAAACAAGTCATAACTGGAGAGGACCTTCACTACCTCTTTCTTGGTCAGGTTGTGTTTTGAAAGAAAAAGTTTCTGGTAGAGCTAACATCTTCAACTAACGATTTAGTCATTTTCTTTCATAGAGTTTTGATCATCTAATATTATTTCCTCACGCGTTCACTCATACATCGTGAAAATATTGATAAAAAATCCAGTAGGTCTTCTTCCATGATTGAACTCAAAATGAACGTGAAGGAAAAAACTGAACACAAATGGGTTTTGTTGATATCCTGAACGTTTGTTCCGAGGTAACCTATACAAATCTCAACATAATTTCCATGTCTGAACCAGATAAACATTTCTGTTTACTCATCCTACGTGTTACAATAACAAGAAAATCACCGTAACAAAACAATACTTATATGTACCAAATCAAATCATTCCAACTTTCTTTGTTTAAAGGATGAAACAAATAGTTTTGTACATTCAAGAGATCTGTAGAATAATGTGGACATAAGCACTAGATGAATTTCAAGATCATATGTTCAGTGTGTTTTTACAACATTATCTCTATTTTGATCGCTGTTTCGTTACTTCTACGCTGCCCTAACTATCTTTCAAATTTTCATCAAATATAATGACGCTGCTTTTGAATTGAAACTCACGAATCATTGTATTATAAAACAATGTCTTTAATTACATAAGAAATAATTAAAGGCGTCATTAACTACTTAGCAATGCTGTTTTATTTGTAAATAATTAACAGCGAAAAAACATTATCAATTAAGAATTTGAAAGAAATAAATAGTTTTAATTCCTGAAGTTTCTATAATTAATGAAATGCCCTTAAAATGTCCCAAATATTATGATAAAATAGCTTCTCTATGGTAAAAACACCTTGGATCACGGATATTTGAGAAGAATATAATTTTATCATTTATCATTTATTTATCATTTCTTTTTATGATATCAACAACGAAGGTATTTTCTTATTGGCAATATAATTTCGAAATTAATTATCTCATCTTCAGATCTAAAACATATGACAAGTTAAAAGAGTCAAACTAATCGGTGAGTTGGTGAGTTGGTGAGTTGAGCATGATTTGTTTAGCCGGCTGCCGAGAGAATCGAGAAACCATGCTATTATACCATGCTGTAGCGGATGAAGACAGATCGACAACTACCAGCGTAATCTTTCAAGAACTTTATAATTATGCTGAAGGTACATTCTTCATTTCAAATTGGTTACTACGCTTTATCCTTGTTTATTTCCGATAACCCATCATGCCCTTCGTGGTGATTTTGTGTCAATTATATAAGTTTCACGACACCAGCAAAATTGCTAATCGTAGTTGATTCCCTATGAAAACTTTTGAATCCGATTTAAAACCGATTTACCGATGATGCATAAAATCGTTAGTTCGTCGCCGGCAAATTGTACCACTCACCAACTCACCAACTCACGACTCACCGATTATCCACATTAAAACATTAAAATAGTTCTAAAGAGTTTTCAAATTCCAATATATAACATCAAATATGATTTTGAACTAAAAGTCTACCAAGAAACAAAAAAAAAAAAGTTATACAAATAAATACAAATTTATATAAATAAGAACCGTTATTTGTTTACTTCATTCGTTTTTAATACCTGATGGAGAAATGATTGATTCCGAGATTAGATTGTTAATGAAAGACTAAAAGAATGCACTGTTCACTGTTGGTATCTTGATAAAAACACTTGCATTTTCTCAGAGAGGAAGTTTTTATGTATATATTTTGAGTTCATAAAAGGAACTTACAGTTCGAATTGATTATCTAGAATTGATTATCTAAAATTTCAATCTTTTATTTTCTTCAAAATCATATTTAAATGATGATATTCAATATTGTTTTCGTCTTGTAAAAGTCCTTTTTCTGCTTTGGCTACAATCCTGGAGGGATGTCCACAGACAAATCTATTCAAAAACACCATCCCTTCACATTTTCTAAGTTCCATTTGTTTTGTCCAGCATTGTAGCGTGTTAATAATGGCGCACCATCATAAATTGGTTGAGCAACAATTAATTGATAATAATGAATGCTATTCTCAAATAACAAATATTGTAATCTATTCCATCCCAGCGGATATAGGGTTAGGCCAAAAAAAAAGGGAGGAGTACAACATCACGAACTTTCTTTCCACTGTTAAGTGTTGATTAGTTGCTCTCCTCCATTAATTTAGCCTAGGTTCTAGATCCGCTTCTGCATTCACCTATGGTAAAGACAGCCTAAGAGGTTAATATTTATTGGACAAACGATACGAAGAAAGAACTAGACTGGATTTGTGGTTCAGGGCCCTGTCTGATCTGTCTGATTTGTGGTCCAGGGTCCTGTCGTGACTGTCGTGACTGTTCGGAATTGGTATTAATTGGTATAAATTACGAATTTATCAAAAACTACTGATAAAACCAAATCACAGTGAAGGGAGACTTTAAATGAATTTTCAGTATTTGAATTTTAAACTGCAAAAGAACTGACGATTGGTATCTACAAGACAATCAGAAAATGGTCAGGTCAAAAGGTTTAATCTATGTTTTACTTTTTTTAACTGGTAGCTACAAGAAAAAAATGTTAGAACAAATTAAATTTCTTAAGGGTCCATTTTTTCATACTGAAATCTAGCAGGTGTCACAAGTACTGTCTTTTTAAATATCCCCCCTTTTCACACTTGCGCGGTGATTTCAGACAACTTCAAATGAAAGGAAGTCGATGAAAAATGCGGAAACGTGATGCCAAAACACTAACCAAACCTTCGGCTCAAAATTGGCCACCACAACTAAATCAGTGTCATTATCCTTAATAAATTTGTAAAAAAATTAAAACGAGTTATTGAATATATAAAATCATAGCCATTTTCTTCCCTAACGATAAAAATACACTCTCAAATGAAAGAAAAGAGATAATTCCACCAATATCTTTCCACCATTATCTATCTCATAGATTCCGTATTGATCAAGTAGGTTACGGCTACCTTTTAATACAACAGTTTATAGAACTCCAAATTATGGTATTGTGTGACTTCTACAAAGAAAGACTTTCGAATACCACGCACTTCTTATGACGCGCGAACACAATAATAATTTGTTTCTTTTCAATTCGCAACAGCTAATTTACTACACCAGGAAGTTAGATAGATGCCAGGTGATAGAAATCCGAAAATATCTAGATGTGTTTTTCCATGTAACGATGTGTAAGCAATAATTAATGGTGTCTTTATGGAACAGCTCAACAATGTTATTTCCTCTTAGTTAATTGGAACGATTATTTTGACAAAATGTGAACAACAGCAATAGATAAAGATAAGCAAATAAGATGTTTATATGCAAAAGATTAAAAAAGTTTCTTGTTCTGACATGATAGTCATATATAATCAAAAGAGAGATCAGGGAGAGGGAGAAAATAGGGGCTTTTAGGGAGCACTGACTGCACAGTAGCCTTCGGGCAAGTTAAAGCAATGCTATACGTATCTCTGGAGGTAAGTTAACTGGCAAGTCTCTTGGGGGGAATAACTATGGATGGAAGACCAAGGACTCAAAACTCCAGGTTACTTACTTACTTTTTAGTCCTTGACGGTCTCCCTCTGATTAATGGCGGGAGCAGTGGACCGTACAATTGAATCTGATTTTTACAGAGAACAACCCTGTGAATATTTCTGCCAAACCTTCTGGTAGCTTAAGATTCACACAAGAAGTGGTGTTGATTATCATTCGAAAGTAAACAAAGTCTTCCCGTATGAACATTTCCTACGCAAGTATGATAATGCAACATTCGAGGAAATGAAACTTGTTCTGACGTCTGATCTGAAAATAGAAACTTTCTGATCCGGTGAAAAACATCTTCCATGATGATTTACCAACTTGACCTCTAATTTGGGTCCAGTTCTCATATGATAACATCACAATAGGTGTCTCACTGGAAAGTATGTTCCCAATGTGTAAGTATTATTCAAGCTCTAGTACGAACGTAGTTAAAAACTCAATAGGTTTGTTACAAAGAAAGAAGGAAATGAAATAATTTCCATGAACTGGTTGGCGTTAGAAAAAGAAAGAGACTGGTGTAAGCCAACTTGGAGGAGAACTTTCTAAAAAAGAATTGGCAATTAAATTGCAATTATTCTTTTGAAAACACTCTTCTCTATAATTTTTACACCAGTAAAATTGCTTCTCGATCCGCCGCTGCCACCATACATCTATTAAGGAAAATTTTCCCACGCAGATTTCAAAAGAGCTACATTTAATCTTTATGCAATTCACTGACGTCATTATATAAGATTCTCGGAAAGTAACAATTGTAAACAAGAACGATATGATAATATTTATTACTTGGACGCGTTAATTTTCTGCGTGGCCCTTTTATTATTTGTATTCTGTTCAAATAAAAGTAAATGAAATTATCTACAGGCTTGGGTATTACTATTTTGACACAAGTTACACAACGTTGCTTAGTATCGAGCAGTATCTTGGTATTAATCTTATTATTACGTCACTACTTGGTCTGTTTAACCTTGGAAAACTTTTGCATATGCAATACGTGCTGGTACGTGCAAGTTGTCACCTTAAAATATGGGGTACAGTGAAACCTCCCAATAGTGGACATCCTATATAGCGGACACCTCTCTAAAACGGGCACTTTTCTAAGGAACGGATGAAATGACGGTCAAACTCTCATAACAAAACTTCTATGTAGCGGACACTTTTTCGAGGTCCCGATGGTGTCCGCTATAGAGAGGTTTCCCTGTATTCATTTCTGATGGAGGACTTCATCAGTGGAACACTGGTTATATAGAATAACAACCACCTTTGATAAAATAAGTAAAATGAAGGAAGTTATAATAAAGATGTACTAACTTTCGGTAAGAAATGCAAAAAATTCCTTCTTCGACTTGGCATCTACACTGTTATAATTCCATTAAGCAGGAAGATGCAGGAAAAAGGAATTTTATAGGGTACTTATGTTAGTTATTAGTGTGGGTGCAAATGATGAAAACAGATATTCTAATTAACTAATAAACTGCTGTTGTTTGTGTCGGTTACTACTAGTAAATGTATTTCGGATTAATTAATTCTATAAAACTCTCCTTACAGGCACCAAATCACCCACATTTTGTGGTTTGGAACCATTTCACAGACAAGATGACGTTTTAATGATCTATAGATTGCTGTTTAGGTTTTGTTTGCTTCTTTTGAAGGAAAATTTACCAGACATCGAGATCAATATCCTTTCCAAATCCCTGTTTGACATCTTTATTCAGATTTCACTTTGGACGTCTTTCAAATGAAACAGTTGATCAAACCTTAATATAATAATTGCAAATGCAAACTGAGAAAGGAAATAGATTCAATTTCCTCTGCTGTTGGTGCTATGAAAAAGAAATAGGAAGATTTTATTTTTACAAATGATGAAATTTAATAATCTATTACTATATTTAATTAATTACTAATTAATTACTATTACTATATTTTATACTAAGATATTATCCGAAAAGCTTATGCATATTTTTAAATTAAATAAATGTTTTTTTATATACTCCTAAGATACTATTTAATACGAACATTTACTTTATTACGAAGATTTTTACTTTTACAATTATATAACTTACATTTTTATATTACAAATACTTTCATTTTTAGTTTTAGTTTTTACACAAATTTCAAATTCCAATAACCAATCGGGGTGTTTTGGAACAAACTTGTATATTACCGTTTATACCTTAATTCAGTTCTCTAATGTTCAATTCGAAATCTCGATATCACTCAAGCTCAAATTCTTTTTGATTCAATTTTAACTTTTACCATTTTTGTTGATAGATAATGTTTTTAATTGTAATTTGAAGGTCCACATCAATTTTTAAAGTCTCTCATATCCAACCGAAATAAATCACCCCAAATTTTGTGCTAATAAAATGAGAAACATTTCTGGACAGTTACTTAGTGTCCAACCGACAGTTATGAAAGTGTAAGTGTCAATTCGACAGTTATCAAGCCAGTTATGAGCTCAACGTAAAAAAATCATCTCAGTACGTCATATATAGTCCACTATAGGAATGCACCTAAAAAGAGTTTTTAGAAACAATAATTTCCTTTATTTCTCCACTAACGACTACATTATACTTTGTTCTTCTGTTTATAGATTTTTGCATCATCTCACCAATTATTTTGATTGGACATATTAAAAGATATTGATTCAGTGATAAGTAGTTACTTTGAAGTGTTTTAGTCATTTTATCGTAGTATAACTGATGTTAAGCATTTAGAGATTTAAAAGCACATCAAGTTTTGCGGAAGGAAATGATTCTATCATTGGAATTCTTTTCAAACTATTCTAAGGAGCCGAACATTTCTGTAGCAGGATCGTTTGCTTCTTCATTGTGTCTGCAAATGCAATACATTCACCATGACAACATGGTAACAAGCTCTGTCTTAATGAGAAACCCACTTCCATTCACCCCTCCATAATAGTCATTCCTTGGAGATGTAGCTGATAAAAAATAATTACTGATTAAAATTTAGAATGTCTTATGAAGCATCCAAACGATACCATATTTAGCAAACTCCATTATGAATACAACCAGAATTTGAACGGATATCGGCTTTCCTTGAGTGCGTGATAGTTAATTTCCTCTGGAAATCATTCGTTTGATTATTTTAGTTGTTTCACTATTGCAGAAAATTAACTGATATTGGTATTTAGCTCCTTTTTAACATTTTTCATTGTTATTGTCGAAGATCATATGCAACTATCCAGGGTCTATTTTTAATTTAGTGGGTCCCACGAAACTAAAATATTAAAACAACAGAAAGTAATAATGTTTTAAAATTACCAAGGGGAAAACACTTGTGATATGTTATGTATTTTAAAAAACGAATACACAGAACGGGTGTAACTTGTCTCAAAGTCCATCATTACTGAATATTCTTGTGTGTATGGCGGCCTTAACACAACACAATAATGTTTATACTATACAATAATGGCTACTATGTCTAACCATTTAGCAGAAAAATATGATTTTCAAGAGAAACTTGTGGTAAATGTTTACCAGAGTGTCTGTGAGGGTGCTAAAAAAAAGATAGATCATTGACGTCCATGGATAGATAGAACCAAGAAAAGTTTTGATGAATTCCATATAACATAACTAGAAATCTTAACAAATACGTAAGGAGAGTAAACTATCATATTATGTATGTGTATTTGTTTAAACGCTGTATTTTGGTCTAGTTAGTACATCCGGCCTCGTTTTAAATATCAAAATTGACCCTAATTATTCTACTGAGAGTTTCAGTAAAATAAGTTACAATGTTGAAAAATATTATTTTAACAAATTTCATGACCGGGAAATGATTATTTTTCCACAATCAGTCACTTTATTTTTCATTTTTCCCTGACCAAATTTTTGTTTTAGTCACTTTTCCCCAACCAATTTCAGGCGGTCGCTACGTGCGTGAATCATTCCTCTATATGGCATTTTAGGTTTTCTAAAAATAGCACTAGATGGCATCCCTGATTATTAGCTTCTTAATTTAATAAAGATACTTATGCTTGTTTGTTTGTTTCTTTTTATTTGTATTTGACATCGTTATATACTGTACCAGCCGCTCTACGTGAGATAAGCACGATCTATTATGATGACTATCAGAGAGAATATGCTGAATATCGCTTTTCGCTAACATTCGATTTTATGGCCAACTCTGACTATGCCATCTTATTGCGTCACAAATAATTTGAGGTCTGTAGCGACTCTGGCGAATCGAGGTGAAGAGATAAATAAATATGGCAGAGAAGAGAGAGGGAAGCTCGTGTTTTGTTTGAAGGATATCATCAAGTCTTTTCACTTTTGGTATAAATGTTTAATTAAACTTTGTTTCTTGGCATGATTACTGTTTATTACTTAAATATCATTTTGGACGCAGGAATCCCTTTAATAATAACAATCCACATACTACAATGAAATACCAAATAAACTGCTAGCTACACATTTCGGCATAGTAGTCAAAACTAACTGATACGAAAAAGCTACATTCAAACACATTAAAAAATACACATCGATAGAAAATGATGAACTGATAATACGAACACATAACAGGTCTACATCGATTATCTCTAGGATAGAATAGTTACTGACACAGATCAATGTTGTTATTCTTTATTACTAAACTGAAAGCGTTGGATAAAAAAATAAAAACAAAAACAAATACTTTTACACACATCGTCTTCATTTTTCGTTTAAAGAAATGAACGTTTAAAAAATTTGATGAACTTTCGAACGCAAAAACCATTGCATTGCCTTCTCCTCCGTGCGGCTTTATGATGTCTTCCTTAAGGTTCAAAAACTCCACGAAGTAATAAAACCCCGTAAGATGGAGCTAGAGATTCTCCTAATGGGAGATTCTCCCTATATTAATACGGAAAAAATCAACATCCATTGACGAACTTCCCGAGATATTTTTCCTAAAGTTCTTTCTTTCAAAGTTAGGTAAGAAAAAAGCAAGATTTAGTATTAGTATAAGAAGACTAGTATCCCGGGTAAAAACATTTTACAGGTTCATTTTTCCCATTATTTGCCGCCCCCACCTCCCGTGCTCTTCCTCTTTCAAAATACAGGGGTGTATATATAGTATAGTGTGTAAAATGTTTTTACAGGTTTACTTTCCCCATGATTTACCGCTATCCCGTGTTCTTCTTCTTAATATGGTGGTGGCGAATAAGGGATACTACTTACGGGTACTACTTACCACGCTATAGAGCTCAAAATGCTGATCAAAGCTATTACATAAAAAAAAATTAACAATATGAAAGCTTGTTTTTTGTCCTGACTTAGTAACGGTTATATCTATCTATTGAATATTTTTTTTAATATGTATATAGATAAATCATAAAACGTATATGTCATTTGAAACAGACGCATTTCAATGATGATAGCTCAAAATGTAAAAAGATTAATAAATCAGAACGATTAATAAATCAGAAAAAAAAATAGGTATGCAAATGAAATTAATACATTCCAGTCCATTGTCTTCTTTTTTCAGAAAATAGCTTGGATTTTCTGGATTTTCAAGATTTAATACAGGTTTCAGACTTTCACCATCTCGGTTTAATTACAATCGCAGTTGCGTCAAGTTTAATATTTAATTCTATTGTCTGAATTTTTTAATCTCATAAATTTTTACGTGTAAAGAATGGAAAATAGAAACATTAAATTTCTATTTATTTCTGTTTTTGCACGAAAAGCGCGGCACTACATTTTGAGTGGCCCCCGCTATCATCGTCAGGGAAATTAAAAAAAGATGCCTAAATAAAATCACATAATTGCTATGAATAAGTATCACTTAGTTGTAGAGCTCGAAAAGATGATCAAAAAAATGTATGGGATCGTCTGTGTACGACGTGCCGTTACGTCGATCAAAGATTTTGATGACGTCATACCCGTCCCCAAAAAGTTTTAGACCCAATTCTTTTTTCGTCATCCCATCGCTCAATATTGCAGAACCCAAAAACGTCAGTTATCCCCATCGGTTCTCGAGATATTTGCCCCTAAACGTCGCGTTCCATTGGGGATGCAATGCAATGTTACCCGTGCCAAAAAATTCATGTCGCGTCATTTGCCACTACTACTATACTAATACTGAAAAAAACCGCTTCTCGCAGCATCGTGGTTTTACGCGCTCCTCGTGAGAAAATGACCGTGAAATTTTTCTAAATGTATCACTCTCTAAAATAAAAGTGGTATGCACAACTCGCTATTAGTATATAAGACTAGTATCCCGGGTAAAAACATTTTACCGGCTCACTTTCCCCATGAGTTACTGACCCCAACCCCCGTGCCTACCCTCTCTCTTACAATATGGCGGTGACGAAAAATAAAATCACATAATTGCTAAGAATAAGTATCACTAAGTTGTAGAGCTCGAAAACCTGATCAAGAAAATGTATGGGATCGCCTATGTACGACTAACCGTTACGGAGATATCGATGATCAAAGATCCTAATGACGTCACACCCGTCCCCAAAAAATTTTAGGCCCAAATTTTCGACACCCCATCGCCAATATCGCGCACCCAAAGTGACGTCAGTTATTCTCATTGGTTCTCGAGATAGTTGCCCTTAAATATCGGGTTCTATTTAAGGTGCAATGCAATGTGCCCACTGACGTCGCGCTACTCCTATAATACTAATATCGCCTATATATCGACAACTCAGTTACGCACGATCTAAAATTTAATTATAACATTTTCCATACGAACATTTCGTTCCCAGTCCTTTTATTCACACTGACCGAACTAAATTTGTTATGCACAACTCGCTATTAGTATATAGACTAGTGTAGCGTGTAAATTTTTTTTACATCTTTCTCAATAAAATGTTTTTACACGCTATGCTAATCATTTGATAATAACTCTATGTAATACAAAAACGCAGTCCAAAACGCCGCCCTAAAATTTTTCATCGATTTATAAATATTTTACCCGCCATACTAAGCATTTTATAACCCTGTGTATTGAGTAGAATAGTAAAACTATTGATTTCTCCTTTTTTTGTCGCCCAAAATAGAAATCACAGAACGTGGAAGAAGTTTGTCTGTTAAAAATGTTATTACATGTTTACGTCGAATCATATTTAATGGAAAGTTTTACTGAAGAAATCAATTTGAGCCATAACTCAAAGCCAATATGGGCCCAAAACGGCAACAGTTAACGCAATAATTATGCGTTTAATATCATATATATTAAGCCCATCGAAAAAATGCACACAAATTCAATTGTGACCGACATGTAGTCGGCAATACATTTTAACGTCATGATAATGACGTCATAGTTCCAAGTCTCTCAAACAACTTGCTACAAAAATTTTACATTTTAATTTTACATTTCAATTTTTTATTTTTTATTTTGTGCTCCTTGACATTTTTCGTCGCGGTCTGGATAGTGGTTGCTACTGCACATGCGTGTAAGTGGAAAATATAACCCTCGCGATATTTTCCGCTTTCTCATTGTTAAAAAGATTCTTTCAAATTGCCGACGAATTGTTAATACTAAAGCTGGGTTCCCACTTATTATATAAATAAATTCGTCGCTTATCTTGTGTTCCCACTACTTCTAAACTTCGTCGCTTACTAAGTCGGAAGCCTTTGATCTCAGTTTTTCAAACGTAAATTGAGATTCATCGCTTATTATTTTAGGCGATGAACGTTTAAGCGACGAGATTATCATGTTACCACTTGGCTCATCGTCGTTCTAAAAATAACCGACGAACGTACATTCATAAGCGGGAACCCAGAAGGGAGTGTTTACATGAGAGATCCGACACAAACTCATACCTATATAAGTTTTACACCATGTAAACACCCCCTAAGGTAGCATAACAAGGTCTTCCAATTCTTTTATTAATCAGAAGCTTTTTAAAGACGATATTTTTTAACGATTACTTAATACACCTTTCCCGAATTTCTGTTTAAATATCGTAATTTGACTAAAAACACGGCGTATAAGTAACCTAACGAACACCTAAGATTGATAATAAATGTCATGACAGTGTCCTCCTTCACCTTTTTGCCTAACGCCACTGATGTTTCGTTGATGCAGATGACACTACCAACAAAATTACCGCTAAAAAGTGTCTAAAAACCCCACCTCGTTTAAATGCGATATTTTGATGAAAATTATCACAAATTGTCCCACAGCGATTTGCAGTTATCGACTATCGGACTATCGAGTTAAGACCCTTTATCGGCCCAATAATAAGAAGCCAGTGCCAGGGCTTTCTTTCTCTCCCTGAAAATGTCCGATATGAATGTAAGAGAGTGAAGAAGTCCCTGGGACCGGGGTTGCCAACAGGCCTCTTTTCTGAGTTGAAATTTATTGCATATTTTCCAACAGTTGTTTGCAGTAAGCAAAACATATCGTTAAATTATTTACCATGAAAATGCACCAATATCCGTGTTATAAAAAAGTCATGAAAAAAACATATGAAAAGGTAAAAACTGACTTATCTGTGTGGAAGGTCTTTAGCAGCAAGTGAATTTTCAACTTTTTGCCTTTTGTTTGATGTGACCAGAGTGTTTCGAATCGAAGCATAGTGGCAATTTTTGAGCAGATAATTTATAGGATGTGTCGTAATTATTTGTGATTAAAGCAAATTAGACTGTATTACAATGTGCCATTGATATTTATGGATTTTTGCCAGTTCAAATGGCCCAATTACGTAAATTGTCAGTCAAAATGTCTTATGTATGCAAAATTATTTACTTACATAACTTAAGAGAAACAAATTCTAAATCCCAGAGGTTTTATCGAATTAAAATTCAATTAAAGAAGCAGTGGTTGATTTAAAAAATAAATGTATAATGCTAGAAATTAAGGGGAGTGTCATATCACTCACAGCCTTTCTTCACTATTTAAGGGGCAGTGTCATATAACCATCGCTTCACAGTGTGTTTTTTTAGCCACAAAGCAATCGCAATAGGTACTCTAGAAGCTGTTCCAAAAAGATTATCGAGAGGTTCAAGCATATTTATTTTGAAAAGGCTATACAAAATGAAAATTATATTTGCTCGTCTAAACGGTTGTACTTAGAAGGCTTGTTAAATACATTTTACTGTGAGTTACTAGAGTAATTTTGTCTGTTAAATCCCGATCTTGCAAACATAATGGGAAAATATACTTCTAATGTAGTTCTTTGATTTTCTATGTCATTTATGTGGAATCTTCCATAATCTCTAATAAATTCAGAATTTGACACATTTGATGTATTTTTTTAAGGACCTGTACGGATTTCCCCTGTTATCACCCATTTAAAATTAACTTGTTTATCAAAGTCCAAGCAAAGCAGTTCAAATTTTATTTAAGGTTAAGCAGAAAACAAAACTGAAGGTAAAAAAACGCTTCAAACATCACTTCACAATGATTCAAAACTAAACACAACTTCAACATCATGGTTTACTGTCGATTATTTCTTTGGTTATTTATGTTGAAATAAAGTATGGTAATGAATGGTCTCCTTTGCTGTAATTAAAAGGCCCTTTTTTTTCCAATAAAAAAAGGGAGATCGGGTAACTGTTAAGGAAATCATTAGTCTCCACCCCTTAATTACACAATTAGTCTTGAGGTTCCATTGAGACATTTTATTAGGCATTCTTATCATACCTTGGTCATATGATCTGATTTGAAGACGTCACCGATTGTTTTATGGTGTTGTTGCCATAGCAATCTTTGTCTTTATTTGCTTGTAACGAGCCAACTTATATACATGTTTACGACCAAGTAATCATGTGATACCAATAATGACGTATGGTGGACCAGTCATGTGATCTAAATTGGAGATGTTTTTTTCTGCATGCAATATTATCACATAAATCAAATTGTTTACTTTATTAATTAGTGACTCTTTACTTTATTAATTAGTGACAAACAACTTTTGTCCACAAACTTTCCTAAAGTAAATGAGGGTTTAAACTAAGGGTTCAAGTTTTCTTCTGAAACCAAAAACATTGTCTGTATGTTTCTGTTCGATATATGTTTTGGAATCTTTTCTTCCCATTTTTCTGTCTCATTTGCCTTTCCTTTATCAACTAACATTTGTATTAAGTTGCTTCTGTTATCATGTCTCAGTCACTTGTATTACATTTGTTTTTCTTGGTTCTTTTGGTAGAATCAGTCAATGACTAATATTCTATCGTCATTATAATACTTATGCAATGTTGTGAAGAAATTTTAGAAGCGATTATTGCTGTACCCTTTTTTGTAATAAACTTTGCCCCAGGTTGTAATACTTGTCCCAATTTGGAATAATTTGTCTCAAATTGTGACACCTTATTTTGTCCTAACTTGTAATTAACCGATATGTAGGAATATAACTTTTTGTGGACTAAACCCACGACCACGCCCATGACAAAGTAATGTTTAGTAATGTTTACGAATTTCACAAATTTAGATAGATGCAAATCTAGCGTAGGTCGAAATATTTTCAACATTTAAGTATCTACATCAGAAGCTTGTTGTCCTGAAGAATTCATAGCGCCATAAACCCGTCCTGAAACCCTTCTGGTGTCTGTGTCTTACATTTAATAATTTTCCCAGCAACAAGTAGATCAGTAACCAAAGTAAAAATGTGGTTGAATTGATACCATTAATTACACCAAAATTCGTCCTCAGCTACCAAAAACAATTACCAAGGTTAATACTTCAATTATAGACATTTTCCCATTCCTTCAGAATCATAACTTCACAGAGGAGAATCAGGCTAATGCCATGTTTCCATGGGAAAGGTATAGAACAGAAGGAGACAGAACTCTTATTTGGATTGCTGTGTAGGAAAGAAATCCATTACAACCGTCCGTGTTCTTTATCTTCGTTTTTTTCACTGTCCAAACCTAGCATAAATCGTGGAACTGCCAATTAGCCAGTGAAGTCAATTATGGTCATTATTTTTTTATTCAATCAGGGTTTTTTCTGTTAATATCTTTTGAATCGTTTTAAAATAACATTTCAAAATTTTAAGACACGTTTAAAGATGATAAAGGAATGTTACCATTTAATTATTTTAGTTTAAACATTTGCAAATTTTTAAACCCTTTAAACGATTACTTCTAAAGTTATGTGTTTTCTCAAAATTCATAGAAACAGCCAAAAGATACCAAAGAAGTGTTTTCATTTATTTTGTTTCAATTTTAAAGTTTTGTTTTTGAAAGGCTGTTATAAATCAGTTAGCTCTCTACAATGAAAAAACAGCTAATGCTATCAAATGGTATAATGGTAACGTATAGCAGGTTATGTCCACCACTATCCATTTCTGAGATAAAGGTTGTTTATATATATAAGGTCTCTAAGGTTTTAAAAGGAAGCTTTTTTTATTCTATGGACATTCAGCTATTGATGCAGAAACCTTCTGCCTGCAAGGGCATTTCATTTTTCTATTATTCAGGCGATGACTTCATTTCTGTATTTCTAAGTAATTTTGGTAAGCCATTGTATCATAGATATTTTTCTTATGTGGGGTCACACGGATTACAAAAATTATAGCGATAGGTCAGCGATTTTCATCCTCTTCAGTAATAAACGTACTAGTTAATCTCAATCGATTGCAGACTTGCCTTAGTTGGTCATTGGTTAATGAATGAGCTTTACTGAATGCTTTTAAATTGCGTCGGCGTGGAATATTAAGTTTCTGCAGCAAGAATTGAGCCGCGAACAGACTGGCGAAAATTGAAGTTATATTGCATATATACATCATCACCGCCGCATTATGGTTCCTCCCTCTCTAAGGTTTGAGTAAGGTTTGAACTCTGAATTCATAAAACGAAATTATTGTCTGCTAAGAAAAAGCCTCTAAACGATGAGAATTTTGGAAAGCGTTCTTGTAGATGTTTCCTGTAAATTCATAAGATAAACCTGTTATGATACCTAAGCTTTTAATTTTTAAAAAGAATTGAAAAAAAACTTAATGTTACCTCAGATAGATACCTATGATTGACTGAGCTTAGTAAAAACACAACAAATCAAACTCACTGGGTGATAGTAACCCTAAACGAAATTTCTACTTTTGGGGAATTTAAACCTTCCAAAAAATAAAAAATCCAAAACACGCACTGTGTGTGTCTCAGAGTCTCAAATTTGTGAGAGAAAAAATGGTCCAGTCGCGTTTCTATGCAGTCGGGCTACTGTCCAGGTTGAGACAAAAACGAAAAGAAAGGAAGACAAATTTAGAAAATTTAGAAGCATGCACTTTTAAAATCCTTCTTTGACTTAGAAAACCTCTCGCTATCTCAAACTAGGTCCTTTCAGAATTCGAGATAACGGGAGTTGACTGTATGTTAATTTCAAAAAGAAGAACTTGATGACTTACCTACCTTCGAACGCATAAGTTATAACCAACATCTGTCAATTTCATTCTGAAAAGTTTTAAAATAACTAAAGCTAGACGGTGGTATTTCCTTTTTATTAAATGTTATTTTTTCAAACAATATTCGTATTCAAATGTTTGTGACAATAACGGTTTTTTTTACATAGGGTTAGCGTTTGTTTTTTATTGACAGTAAATCATAAAAACTGAAAATTTACTCACCACGGAGTGTTGATCTTTATGACATAATATTAGACAAAACCGTTGACGCAAATTTTGTAATAAAAACCAGGTCTCCACATACATATGTTCAAAACTTTTTTGATACCGTCAACAAGATTTTATTTAATGGTCCATGCATGCTTCGCTTATCCTTTATATTCTGCTGAATTTTGGGAATCATCCACCAGGCTTCGAAACATTAGCACGAAATTATATTTATTTACTGAAAAAAAAACTGTGACATTTTCAGCTTCTTTCTTTGAAAACTGTATATTGATATTTATCATATATTCATCAATTTGTTGACCCAGTGATAATATAACTAACCATAAAACGAAATAATAAGTCAATTTGATTGTAGTTACATACACGGTACCGTCGTTACTTGACGAACTTCTACTTAAAGAAAAAAGTTTCGACAAAAGAAAAACTTTCCGATGGTGATGACATATCCAATCAACTACATTTATGAACAGGTCATACGGTCCGACTTTCTTTTAAAAGAAAGCTGTTTTTCCACCTCCAGCTTTCGCCTGACGTCGGCCATTTTCTTTTGCCTGTTCGAAACTCTCCGAAAATATTAAAGATTTAAGAGATTAAAGAGATTAAAGAGAAAAGGGAGTTTTCGAAACTACAGCGACAACAAAAACGGAAACGTAAATGAAACAAAACCTTTGTTTTCCTTGTGGATTTCGGTTAGAAAGGAAGTCTGATTCATGCTATATCCTGGGGAAAATTTTGTCAGTTAATTACATCAGTATCAGATTTGCACAATTTCGACTAGGTTCTAGATCCGCCTCTGACGTTCTGCACAACGTGAAAAGTTATGTTTTGAAGTCGTACTAAAAGCGAAGGCGCAAGGATAGCAGTAGATTGTCCCTGTTGGATATCCTACTTGAGCGGATGGATTAGACTTCACTTTCCACGTCCCGGAGTCGTCCAAACTGAACGTCCATTGTACGTCCCTGTGCCTACTAGGTTAATAAGGTTGTACCACGACAAAGTGCACGATGCTGTTGTCGGGAGATTTCGTATATGACAATCCAGCTTATTCCATCGGGACAGACAAAAGGGGAAAAACTTGTTACGAAATCGTTCTGTACGCACCGTAACGAGTTAAAGGGAGGTTGAGACCTTAATGAATACGAGTTATAACGGGGATTTGGAATTAAATCACGGAGATAAGGAGATGTATATTTGTTTAAGATATTGTAGAAGAAACAGAGTCGTCTACAAAGTCTTCCGTCGGAGAGCGATTTCAAACCTAGTTGTGCATACAGTTTTTCTCTGGAAGTTCCCCGAATACAACCTGTAATTGCTAAAGCAGCATTATACTGGAAAGATACCATGCGTTGTACAAAGGTAAGATATCCTCATAGTCAAGGTGTTGTCTCACAAAAGCTCTGTAAATGTCCATTAACGTACTGACCAAAAGCTAGTTTACTACCAAGGGTTACTCCGAAGTGTTTTTGTGCTGGTTGGTATAGTACCACTGTCTCATTAAAAAGTAGAGTTGCAGTCATGTTCAGTCTCGAGTATAAATCTACCTGGCAGACCACTACACTCAAAATAGCGATCTACTGGGTAGGTTAGTGATATTATTTGGATATTTATTTGGAAAATGATTACTTTCTTTTCGGCTCTGGTATGAGGTCATGTGTTGACGGTTGACATTGCGTAGCAATTAAAAAGAGTGACTCGATAATTTTCACTTAAGGTTTTTTCTTTTAGAAAATAGCTGAAGTGACAGTTTCGATAAAATGATGGAAAAACATGATGACTTTCTTTTACTCCGAAAAACTTTAAAGAAGTAGTCATTAAAGAAAGAAAGACAGATGGTCCTGGGTTCGAAGTTGATTACTTTGTTGTTGTTTTTTGTTCCATTACTGCTCCAGTTATCAACAATAATGAGTTTTTTTCCCTTTCGTTGCTGGGCAAAAATAACAGGTCCTGGGTTCGAAGTTGATTACTTTGTTGTTGTTTTTTATTTCATTGCTGCTCCAGTTATCAACAATAATGAGTTTTTTTCCCTTTCGTTGCTGGGCAAAAATAACATTTCTAATCGTATTCAGTCGTATTCACTTGTGTACACTTTTGCTCGACTCGTGTTCATTCATGATCGACTCGTGTTCAACTAGTGTTCACTCGTGTTCTGACTCGTGTGTTACTTTAGCGTAGATCTAAATTTATTCTGCAGGTGGATAAAAAAAATGACGCTTTTATCCACCTTTATCAAACTTTTATAAAGGAGTAAAGAATATACGTAAAGTTTTTCACTGAGGAGCAACAGAAAGAAAACACGTGTTAACTAAGAAACTTTTCCTTCGTTTACTTTATGAATCTACTTTGAGAAACTACTCGCTCTTATTCATCTCGCCTCGCTTTTATTCAGTCGATCACGTGAGTTAATGTTCAAAAATAAAAGAAGAGCTTTACGGCTAAGTTAGACGGATAATTTTTGGGGACAGTTTTTTTTACTTACAAACATTCATTTTGCAATCCAAGGATTTGAATAAGAATATGCCTTTTCCGAATTTCTGTTTAAAAACCGTGTTAATGATTAGTTATCAAGTTATTACCTCATGTATTTTATTGTTTTACTAATTTCACAGCGGTTTTACCAAGCAATAGTCACTTATTAATCCAATTCCCAAGTAGAATAATTAAAAGCAATTAAGACCTTAAAAACGAGATCATACTTGTTGACTTGGCCATAACACGGTGTTTAAACAGATTTTTGAGGAAGGTCTATTGAATTCGCATAATACAATAATTATTTGATTAGGCTGTAAACTAAATTTTCAAATTGATAAAGTGGACACAATACAAGAGGAATTATGACTTGAAACAGTTGTAGTGCTCAAATGTGTATATTCACCATTACTGAAATTCTGATAACCGCCCGGGCGTTTATTTGCTAACTCGAAAGCATTCTGTTTCTCTCATTACCGCCCTAGCACTTTTAAAGGAACGAGGGCAGTAATTGAACATTTAGATGGTGGGTTATTGGAGAGGCACTAAAGGGGTGGAGTTGAAATTACAAAAATATTATACAGCATTCTCATTTCTGGATATCAATTCTGTATTTTTATCTGGATATCAAATAAAAAAACAAACAAATACAAATCGATCAAAAATTCGTTTCCTTGCATGTAAACTTCCAGGTAAAGGTCTACTGTGCTTTCAAGCGAGACATTTTCCTTTTCGGAAAGATGAAAATGTAACAGCAGTTGCGAAATCTTTCATTTATTTTTCAAACATAACAATATTTTGGGCCAAAAAGGTCAAACGCTTTCAGTAAGTAAACTGAGTCTACTTTTTATTAAACTGTTTTTAGCTACAAAATCGTATAAGCCCCCACCCACAATTTTTTCAATTCTTCAATTTTTATGTTTACATAAATTAACAACAAAGAGCAATACTGCAGTCATATTAAACGCTGTGTCTGTGCCGGCAATTTCTTTTGCTTTTATAGTCATGAAATGACCGTCAATTGATTTGCTTACTCTTTTATTCTTATCCTAAGGAACGACAAAAATGTTTGATTTGTAAGGTGCTGGCCACAAAAAAACTGCAAGTCATGCGGACACTATCTAGACTTACACCTATTTTTAATGTACACACACACACACACACACACACACACACACACACACACACACACACACACACACACACACACACACACACACACACACACATTAAAACAGACATATTTCACGTACGGATGGATGGATTTACAGTCAAATTCTCAGTCTCTATAAAGCGGACACCTTTTTATGCGCCAATGATGTCTGATTCATAGAGATTCTACTGCATCAGATCACAAATAAATAAAATAATATTTCGAAAATATCTATATAATTCTCGGGAGAACTTTAAATTGCAGGGTTAGAAGTCATTATCGCTCAAGTGGGGCTCGTTTTTCCGAGAGTATCATCGGTATTCAGGAAACACCCTTCCGTATAAAAAGGTGAAATTGTAACTAAAAGACGAGAAAATAATAATATAAAAAAAACAGTCCAGAATTTTCACTCGAGGGGCTATTTCCTGGGAACAGTCGATTCCATTTCGATTCACTATAATATATTTTGTTTATTTCTGCAGTTTCCAGTCAGGATCAAAATTCGGTTTCAGATCTTGCCAAATCTTGTAATAATCAGCGGCCAATTTTTTACAAGTTGATTCTCCCCATTCAGTTAATGCAACACCAAGACATGATTCAAACATGAACGCCTGCAACAATAAACATGACATGTTGACAATTAAACGCCTTTTTCATGAACACCACCTAATAAAACGTAATACCGTAATGCATCGAATAAACGCCCCCTTCTTTTAAACGCCCCCTAAAAACTGAAATTATTTAATAAACGCCCCCTTCTATTAAACGCCCCCTCGAATGAACGCCCCTCCTAAAAGGAGGCGTTTATTTGAAACATTAATAATGAAAAGAGGTGTTTATTTGAGACAAGTTATGACGAATATTTCTTGATTTTTTAAATACAGAAAATTTTCTGTACAATCCTTTCTTTTTAAATTTTAGAGTTAATGTTGAAAAAGTTTTTTCCGCATGAGGAGTTCCTTTTCAAGCACTTCTACACAGGACTTTTGTTGAGTTTCGAAACTGAGTTTCGCAGGAACGACTAAACCAACTTCTCTGTGTCTTTTACCAGTGACAACAAATTTAATAAACGCCTCCCTCTTTTTAACGCCCCTCGAATAAACGCCCCCTCAATTTTTTCAAAAATTTAATAAACGCCCCGGGCGTTTATTCGATGCATTACGGTATTCGAAAAAAGAAAAACCACCCTCCCAACCACAGCGGCGGATCCAGGGTATATCGAAAATTGTGAAGGAGCAACGATTTTTAGTCACCAATGGACTTATTCTTGACACGTTTTTCTTTTATGCTCTAATACCTAACATTCTCCTCCGCAAATCTTAACATACTCTTTAGATCCTCTGCTGAACCAACCAACCAAACATGAAGGAATCACTTTCTACTTACCATTGTGCCATCTGCAACACGTTCTGGTTTCTCCTCGGCCTTTGAAGCAGCCTCAAATACATTGGCTGCTGGTCCATGTGGTGTCATCATGCTATGAAGTGTTCCACCACCAACACTGACTTTCTAAAGGGAACGTTTAAAGGGCAGTATAAATACGAGTAGGCTCCTACCGTCCGAATTTTAAATAAACGCTCCTCTCTCCCACCCCACGAAACAAATGGGTAGAAATTTGTATTTTTCTTACATATTATTACATTTTATTACCCGCGTAGCAGGGCTGTATTCGATACAAAAAATTCGCGCGATCCTATTGGTCAATTAGGCTTAAATGTGACGTCACTCCGGTCTATACTCACCAGTACACCCCGCTGAAGTGTCATGGCAACAATATTTTGTATAAAATAAGAGGCATGAATGTAAACAAACACAGAAAAAACATAAATAGATAGATAGATAGATAGAAAAAACATTGCAGGGACAAAAAAATAAGTGAAACAGTTAAGGAACTCATTGCATTGCATTTTTCTATTTTTAATAACAAATCGAATATCACACAAAAATGAGAAAGAAAAGTTTGTTTACAATTTTTTTGTGTACGAAGCGAAGTATAATTTTGAAGAAACGCGGGTAATAACCCATATACTGTTTTATTTCGGGCATTACCTTCGAATATCTCCGGTAATGCCCTCATAACCAGTTAGTATAGGGTTATTTCAATTACATTGTATCATAATGATTTCGATACCAACTGTATTTCTCCCTGTTTTTTTCTTTTCTATATAAGCAAAAAAAATTAAAAATAAAAAATTCTTGTACATTATCATGGAAGTGATAAATAAACATAGAAATGAACATATTATAATTACAAGGTATCATTGTATCATATATCAACTTATTTTTCATTTGTTCCAAAATATTACAAAATTACTTTAGTATGTCAAAAACAGTTTTTTGATGGTCAATCTTTTTTTGTTAAATATCTGTTCACCAACTTTACAAAAAATGTTGGAAATACAGTTATTTAACAATGATATAAATTATGTTCTCCTGCGATTTGACCTTGGAAAATAATCCCCACTGTTTCATATTATCCCATGTTTCACTAACCCTCCCTCTCCTACATTAAATTATAGTTATCGATAGATATTTGATTAAAAGTTTTTTATGAATATTTAAAGGAGCTACGACATGAATCACGTGATCTTAAGAATTATGGTGTAAGTAAAAAAAACTAAATAATAAATTCAAACAAACACGCGGGATAACACACGAACGGCAAACAAATACGCGGGATAACAAATCAAGATTATCTAAAAATTGTATTGGTCCTTTTTCCCCCAGAAATCCTCGAAATGTTTCTCAATGTTCTAACGGATGAACAGAGCGCGCCTGCCGTCTTTTTGACTTGAAATTTGGAGTATCGAGTAGAGAATTATTCTACTAAAAAAACTGACTGCCAGGGGCTTAAGACAGACAATAACCTTAATGCTTAAAGATAATGAACTGTTATAAATAGAAGGGTAACAGTGTGCTGATGTCAGCAGTTGGAATTCCTCATTTGAACAATAAGAAATGGGTCTGGAAGGAGCAAATGAGGGAATCAGCGCTCTGCAACCCTCGGTTCTACTTATAACATTTCATTATCTTTAAAATAGTGAAATAGGTATTCTGTACGAATATCAAAAACAGTACTCGATCGCATAAAAAAGACCGGAAAACCGGATCGGAACATTTATCCGGAGTAATGTATTAATAAAAATTTAATTACAAAATTACAAATTTACATTAGCTTTATATCTACTTGCACGAAAATTATCAATACTTTGTAATGTGTTTTACCTTGGCTTCGTATTGGCCCTTCAAAATACCCATGAATTCAGTCATACAATTTCCTAAAACACAAGCATTTTCATAATAATAATAATAATAGTAATAATAATAGTAATAATAATAGTAATAATAATAGTAATAATAATAATAGTAATAATAATAATAATAATAATAATAATAATAATAATAATAATAATAATAATAATAATAATAATAATAATAATAATAATAATAGTTTTAAAAGTATGCAGGAGAATCATGATTTCGAATCGACATCCAAATTCGAAATCGTGAATCAAAGCAAATACGGAAAATACGGAAAGGCTACAGCAAAAATGGTAAAATATCATACCGGGTGTCCCAAAAAAAAAAGTTTAAATTTTTTCATCAGATAATGTGAAAAATTAAAAACAAAAATATTTTGTATTTGCATCTTCGTTTGGAGCAACGTCTAACTTAAATTTAGAATACACTTATTTGCATGATTATTCATTCCGATAAAGGGTCAACTACGTTATCATAGCAGGATCAAGGTTGTTAACTGAATTTCGTATTGCCGTTTTCAGCTATCCCATTTTTGGTAGTAACTGGTTTTGAGGCTGCGACCATACTTGATGAGTTCGAACGATTCGTATTCTACCACTGCGTTGCTTGTTGAGGTTGTGGCATGTGGCACAAATCCACCCTCTCTTTCAAATTTTCGATAAGTTTTGATAGGGATGGTGATTATGTGGCCAACGATTAGGCCATCGCCGAATAACTTCTAAAGCATTGTTCACTTTTGCAAACTCGAGCATATCCATATTCGTTGTTCTACCGTTGGTTGAGGAATCTTGAAGTTTACAAACAGTTCTTATGTTGAATATTTTATGTATCAAGATATTTTCAAAAACAAATTCATGAAATGTTTTAATGAAAATTACCTTTGGGAATAATTTTCACATTTTCCCGCACACCAAAAGTTTGATAGCCATTTTTATCGATTTTTAGACAGGTTTTTTCAATCGCCCCCTTCACTTTTCTGCGCATAACTTTGGATCTGCTTAAGGAAAATTAAAGTATTATATAAAAAATTTAAGTTAAATGTTGCTCTAAATGAAGATGCAAATACAAAATAGAATTTGTTTTTAATTTTTCACAATATCTGATCAAAGATTTGAACTTTTTGGGGGGACACCCGGTACATGCTTTTTTATATAAGCAACATAAAATTTTGGCTCATGCTCAACCTTGCTTAAGTTGCTCCCTTCTACTAAGCCGATTTGTTGCTTGTTGACTATCTGTGCGAGAAGACCAACTTTGTCTATTCACGTAGATCAGCGCGCGTTTGAATACAATGGAACTTTTATTACAAGTTTTTCATCAGAAAGGAAAAATATGTCCTTTTTTGCTCTTTTTATTTCAGTGTTAGGTTTTGTTCTCAGTTTGTTTGTTTTTTTCCTTATTGGGAAAATCGAGTTGAGCATGGGCTGTTGCTAAGCAGTTGCTTCGTTTTTTGACAGATTTGAACCTCGTGTTGTTTATGCAAAAGCAAGTATACAATAGTTTTAGGCAAGGTTTGAATGTAACAAAACAATTGTGTCAGCTTCGAATGAAGTTTGGAATAAATAGGATTAAAGAATTTTTGCTGTTTGATTATAAAACATTTCTTACGGTGATAATAAGGGGGCCTGAAAGTATCCTCGTGTACAGACCATCTTGGTGGAAAAATCACAAAATCAGCAATTGCGGTTCCTGTTTTTGGACTGGGACAAGTGAGAACTGTAAAAATAGAAGGGTCCTAAAAAGACACAAGACAAACATAACAATAATGTTACTAATGGTTAACAGCCGATCAGCTACTGTGGCGACCAAGCGATTCTATAATAATCTTTTTTTCATAAAATGCTACAAGGCATCTGACATCTTACTATTAATGATCGATCAAACTATTAAAGGTCATTTCTACCCCTTTATTTTGTTAAAAGACAACTTGAATATAGCTGTTTTGGGGTGCCCAAGGGAGTTTTGTAAAGAAATGTTTTTTCGTCGACTAATCATGGAGGGCCAAATTCTTATATTATCCTTGGCACTTCTTTTAATTTTGCACCAGGGTGGCGGGGAACATAACATGGGGATTTTTTATTCGTGAAGGTGCCCCCCTACAATTGGATCTTTCTGTAAATTACCAATATACTCACCATGTGATCAAACGAAACAGAATTGACAACATTGAAGTTCTTCAAAGCGTATTTGTACGGAGCATAATTTCCATGCCAAGCAACAACATCGAAAGGTGTGTGATCCTATATTGGAAGATGAAACAACATAAAAGCAACCCAGATCTACTTAAAAGTAAACCATCTAAATGCTTTTACATATAATCAAGAGGAAAAGATTTGAGAGGATAATTTAATTATGAATTTAGTATTTCAGAAACATGCGCAGTGTTTAATAAAAAATCTACCTGCTCAGCAACAAAGAGCTTCCCTTGATACTTTGAGACAACTTGGTATCCATTTGGTCGCATAAAGTCTTTGTCAAATGAAGCTTCAGGTGTCAAAAAATCTCTCGGGTTGGCAAGACCATTTGCTCCTAGGAAGGAAGTGCCAAAAACAGTTAATGTAACAACCTTCTCTTTATAAAGAATGCAACATCAAAGGATGCATAAAACGATTTCTACTGTATTACTACACAAAAGGACGTATACATAACTATATTTTGTTCTCCCAAAAATAAGGCCTTCAAATTAATACCTATAGGTCCGAGATCAGGAATAACAAAATGATTATCAAACACTTCCAAGATATAACCACGAGACGGTCCTTCAACGTGCACTGAAAATCGAATACCTTGCTGAAACATTAGTATGGATATTATTATTATAAAGCAACTTTAGGCTGATGTGAGCCATCAGCAATGAATACCCCTGATATTAGAGAACCAGCATTTATCAGACTGATAGTTGATTGTGGTGTTAGTTTCTATCAGCTATCACCCTTGCATTGAACGTCTAACACATAACCCAAGTTGTAAAAAGGATCGATCTATTCACAATTATAACTTTTGATAACCTGACAAAAAGCTAGGATAATGCTACCAAACCTGAATAACACAAATCTCCTCAGGTCGAACGGCTAATTTACCAAATTCAGTGGTGATGCCAAGGATTCCTTGCTGGACCACTAAAACATAATAATATCAATGCAAATTTAATAATCTTATTATATGAAGGACAAGTAAGAAATGCAAACGAGACTGTTAAATAATTCTCTTGAATCAACAATAATGCTTTCTTACCAATTAAGAAATCTCCATCAGCATTGTACATACACCTATATTATTGAAAAAAAAACATAAAGCTCTTTAAATTTTTCCATTTATTAGTGAAAATAGCAACACAAAATATACAATTCCATACTTATCTCCCATTGGCTTGTTACAGGTGTATACATGAATGCCGATTCCATGACGTGTTCTCGGATCTCCTGCACCCCCTATAGTTGATAAACCATCAACAAAATCTGTAGGTTCTTCCGGAATCTCAAAGGTATTCCATTTTATCTATTTAGAAATAATAGCTTTTGACAGTTACCTTGTCAGTAGTTGATCTAGTCTCTGAGTAGAATCTCGGAATTACAAGAGTACAAAATGAGTGTCTCTTATTACATATTAAAACCTGATTACCCCGCTTATCTTGAAATGGCTTCACTACTTTGCTATCAATGTGGAGTCTAATATTCAATCTACCTGGTTAGGATTAGGGTGTCTATCTTGCCAATCACCATTAAAATTTTTCATGGGGTATTTTTCAAATGGCTTGTGCTTGACAGATGGAAGTATTCTGTATAGCCACCTACAAACAAGAACATTTCACCTTCAAAAAACAGGATTTTAAATTCCACAACATCTATCAATGAGAATTCACAGCAATGAAAAATTCACTGTACAAGACAGAAGCAAATTCGCCTGTCATCAAGTTCATGTTAAAACGAGAAAACAGTGACTTTATCCTTAGAAATTATTAACCAGTTGTTATCATTATCGAAATCTTATGCTTACGATCTTTGATTGTGGGTCTTCGGAACTGTGAATGCCGTCCCAGACAACTGTTCAGCATATAAATTGTATGGACATTGTTGAGGAGTGTTCTAAAATGGAAAATCAAACAGTGATGTTACTCAGCAGCCTTAAAAGGGAACTAAAGTTTGGATTTTTTTTCTTCTCCATATTTCATTCCCAAGGCAGTAGAATAAGAAAATAAATCAAACATAGAAAAAACTTTTCAAAAAGCTTTTGGACTTTTGATCATTTTTGGTGTCATTGCAGTGTTTAGTTTATGGCACTGAATGTTACTGAACATATCTTTTCTTTCAAACACATTTAGCTAGTGAATAAATCTTCAGGGGGCTTTAAATACATTAAAACCAGGTCAAATCTTTCCACATTAAAATTAATTGAGTAGTATTTTTGTTTATGCGTATGAATTAGTCTGCAGTATTGAAATATATAGTACAGCCTTAAAGAAACTTTACACAAGTTGGCTTTCACGTAGAGTTGCCATCTTTTATTTATCTTATGTGAGATTTCATAAAAATTGGGTTGAAAACATAATGCCTTAAGACATAAACTTTAAATGAAAACCTTTTGTGCCTTCATGTGAAAATTCATTCCTTTGCAACAGTTTCTTTCGAGCTGTAGTGTAAGGTTTCGACAAGACAAAGATGTACTGATACATGGGTCAGATGATCATCAAATATCAGTAATAATGATTATTCTTCTACTGTTTCACAAAACTTGTTGAACCATTCACCAAAAACATCCAACCGGAATCAGATACCATAAAATGTGCCTGGTAGTGACTTATCCCTGTACCAAGTGTTCTGAAAGTTTTTTCTAAGAAAAATTATCTGCGAGGGTAGAGCTCAACCTACAGCATTTACTATAGCCAAAGTAGCTATGTTCTCCCTTCCTGCAGCAATGGTGATCTTGTAGGCAGGCTTACCCTGAACAGTAACAACCTTGCTTGGATTGTGTATATTAATTATTTCTTTTTACCGAGCAGAGTTTTGTGAAAGTTATTAATAATGAAAGAATTATCTGTTGCAGACTTTCTAGCAGCGTTGGGTTATTTAGTTTTGTGAAAGCAGCTAAGCCAATCTTTTCCAGGTTGGCCGTATTTAAACGGAGTCTTTATGTTGTTGCATTTCACGTAATCTTGAACTACGTCTTTCATTTCCTTTTGTGTTAGACTAAATCCCAGATTGCATAACACACCGATCCAAACTGTCAATGTGACTTCCAAATCCTTATGAAAATGCTGTTGGTCTACCAGATCCGATTGGTTGCTTTCCATGTGATATTTTTCAGATATGGTGATGAAGAATGCCTCCACACATGCATTCATGACCATATTTGTCAGCACAACTACGAATGGAATGGCTTTGCACAATTTCTCCAAGGGCGTTTAAGATGAAATCTTCATTCCATCCTTTCTTCTTAACCACAGCAGAAGTCTTGGCACGTGGCATCTTCTTAATTCATTATTACAACAACACTTCACATTTTTTCCTCAATAAAGGTCATTGGCCAAGCCCTCACAACCCATGGACTCAAAGAAGGTCAAGATTACCATTAGAAATTATTTTTTCCTGATAGAAGTCACAAGCCCTAAAACCTGTGTGCAAGTTTGACTCTCCAGAAATTTTGACAGACTCGATATTGTGCTGTTATGATATTTTTTTAAAATAAGTATAATGCTGAACAAAAATTAAATTACAAAACCTTTGAAAAAAGTGAGGATGTTTTTTTTATAAAACTATTATTTGTCATGGTTATTTTTTATAAATTCTAAAAAAAAGGCAATCTGGAGTAGTAGGCTATAACGTATACCAATTTCTTTCCTTCGATCTATAGACATATACTGCTGGTCTTATTGTTACGCTGAAAAAAATCTATCCATGCCTCAACTTTGTAAAAAAGGAAAGTTTAAAATTACGTCATTTTAGCTCATAAGGACGTACCCTCCCCCTCAAACACCCAGTTTACTTAGAGCTGTCTCTACACGAAGACTTTATCACAAAAAAAGAAAATTTACTCCAGTCAAAAAATTCTAAATCTGCCACTGATTACGCTGATTGAGCTAGACTATAATTGTGTGCAAACTCTGGCAACTCATTAGCATGGCTTCTTTCTAATTTTTGACAGACGACACATGATTATGTTGTGGGGTAGACGTTCTGTTAATTATATATTTATTTATGTATTCATTTATTTATTTTTGTACACTTTGCCGACTCACCAACTTAACTTTTCAACTTCAAAACAAGTTTGTCAGAGGACGCTATCACAATATATTTTTGATGGTGGCCTTACTCTTATTACACACGTTTTGATAACATTTGTTAATAACAAAAAATAAATAACTACCCCTCTTTTTGGTAGAGCATCTGGTAATGCCTCTGTTGCAAACTCGTTTCCAAAGCCTGTCATATACTAAAGTGGAAGAAAGTGAAAATGATAATGAGCGTAAGCTAAAACTAAGATGTTTTGGTCATCATGATGTTTTGATGATGATGGATCAGGTCCCTGGAGGAGGCGACATTTCTAATTTATACAAGACAATTTTGTATAGCTCTACTATATCTTTATTTTCACACGGCAAAAATTCATCATGAGGACATTTCCTGCTAAATATCGAGTTTGGTTAATGCATTCATTACCTTAGCACCTTGGAAGTCCTTTAGTTCAGCCATATTTGCGTTTGTTCGAAAACGTGCAAGATCGAAAGTTTTCCCTGAAAATGTGTCTATCACACATGCACAGATACAGTGCACGGTTAAAATCGTAAATATTATTATCACGTGATCAAAACACAACGCTTTTCGAGATCACCCAGGCATGCTGGTTTTTATTCACATGTTTCAAGTCTAATTATTGCAAGCGGCGTGGCGGCGGCGGGAGAAAGTTTATTCGAACCACGTTGTTCCCCCAGTGGTGGGCAAGTTACGCTAATAATGATGTCTTTTGATTTTGCATCAATTTAACACCATATCTGGATGTGATGTTAAATAAACATTTTCCGCCATGAGATAAAATTCACGTTATCTTCATTGTGTGATATGAATAATTAATATGTTGTATATATTCTCTGGGTACGTATACAGTTTTTTATAAGAACCAAGTTTATAAAAAAGAATACTTCGCGCATATACAATGATTGTTTTGAGAAACCTCGAACCCAGGGTCCCTGTGAGTTCCAGCTTCTATTTTTAGATATTTGGTTATTTTTTCATGTAACCTCGGGACAACAAAAAACGGCAGGACAAGTTCTTCCATATAACCAGCCCCTTAATCAAAACCATCCTTTTTTTCTAAGTCCTAAAAGTTTCTTAATTTTCAAGGCACGTGCTAGTAGGTTTTCTTATAAAGCAGTTTCTAGTTTCTTATAATAAAAACAAACTCTTCTCTTACCGACGTATGAGAAGTCTTTATAGGGAAAGCAAAAAGTTTAAATCAAAAACATAAATGAAAGATTTGTCGAATCAGGGATATGTAAAGTATCTTTCACTAATTCCAAAAGAAGTTTTACCATTGCTTCTTTTTCAAGCATGTTTGCGCGGCGTCGATTAAATATCATCAATAAGCAAATAAATACTTTTAGGAAAGTCACAGGGAGTTTAAAAATCCATGCTCAAACACTTTACAATCACCTTAAGAAGTTTCATTTTGTTCCGTTCTTCAGAATGTGAGGCAGTAGTTGTTTTAGAAAAAGCGTGTACGGAAAGCATCCTTCATGGTAAAAGTTAAAAAATGTTGAAAATGTTGAAAAATGATATGCGTAATTCTATCATAGTCCATAATTATCATAGAATGCCTTCCAACTCCAGGTTAAGTGAACACGGGAGGTAATGTGTTATGAGGCCAGTATCGAGAGAAGGTGGCTTGGTTGTCTGTAGCGAATAAAATTTTTTGGATTTCCTGAGAGACACTTGAAAGCCAGTAAAATGCACCCTACAGGGTTATGAATTCCGAACAACATGCTCAGAAAATGAGTTTCATTCAGAAGTTCTTTACACTTTTGTTCAAAATTAAACATTACGGGAACAACAGGAGATGGTGAGAAAATACAACCTCGAACCTTAAAACGAAAAGGCTCTGGTATCGCAGGCCGAAATTGATTGATCAAGGGGTGACAAAGATATGGAATTCAAGAAACCAACTAGTGAAAAAATCGAGGAACCATTTTTGGTAGTATTTGACCTAAGTTTTGTTTTAAAGACTGATGCTCAACTAAAAATCTTTGAAATATTTCATTTCCTTTATCTCTTTGAAAGCAAGAAGTGCGCGAATTAAAATCTACGCAAAAAAATGACATTTTGATGCGCAAATTTAAGTACGCGCGAAAAAATAGTACGGCACGAATCTTAATACGGTTAAGGTATCCAATTCCATTGCAGGGGACATAATGGTGCAGGTATTATTTTACAGTTGAGGAATGGAAGTGTGTGAAATGCAAACTGATTCAGCATCGTAACAAGCATGTCAATTGGTGTAACCCAGTGTGCAAAATCTTCAAAGTCTCTGTGGAGGAGTGTTTTATTATTGAATTCGCAGGCAATATTGCTTGCATTCCTATAGAAAACACTCCTCCATAGACCTTTGAAGATTTTGGCCACTGGGAAGGAGATAACAATAACAGAATATCTTAATATTTAGGTCATGTGTTGGATACTTTGACAATCTTGACTAATTTGTAAATACACATTTCCCGAATTCATTCCATGTTGAAAATTACCGTAAATAATCCCATGCGGTTTTTGCAGTTGAGCTAAGTTATACCAGTGTTATACAATATTAAAGATATTACGCATCGGACTCTGACATTTCCGATTTTAATAGTGCTGAGTTGATACTGTTGTAAGCAACAAGATGGTGATATTCTTTGTGTTTGACTATTATGACGTTCTTGCAAAACATAAAAATGTTTTCTGAAGACAAATGTTCCTAAGCCTCGAATGTTTTTAGCGTAACTTTTACACCTTCGAAGCCTTATGTTGTTCTTGTACCTTCCTTCTTAGAAAAGTGTACGAGGTCCGTATAATAGTATAGTACATCTGGACCTCATTTAGCAAGATCAAACATATACGAGAAAAACTTTTTGTAAATGAGTTCTCTGAATAATTTTAAAAATTCGTAAATTGGTGTCAAAAAGCTCCTCAAATATTCTGGACTGAGAGATAGCAAGAACACAACACGGAACTATAAACAAGCTTTCCTTTTATGAATTCGTGGCTGATGTACAGATAGGAGATATATTCAGTTGAATTTTATTGACATTAAAACAAAAAAATACTACCCACAACAAAAAACAATTACACGAACACGCTCGGTAGATTTTAAATACATTAATTTAAAAAATTCTTTGGGCCCAGGAACTTGAACGAAAATATTTCTGACCAATAAAATGTTTTATCTTTTATTTTCTATGATTTGTATATACGTCTGCAATTATTGCCAAACGGAAACAAACATCCAGTGTTCACTAAAATCTGAGGTGAAAAGTTATGCATCACAAACAGTTTTTTGGTCCACAACGGATAGATGGAGGTCAAAACAAGTCTTCTTCAATTCCACAGGTTAATTGGAATTGGAAAGAGTTGAAGAAATGTAGCCATCTCATGATGTGGTCTGTTGGGGTCTTGGTTCCAGTTCAGATGGAGGAGTGTCGATCTCTTCGTCATTGTATATATTTTCAGCCTAAAATGTTAAGACCATCTCATGATGAAGAGGTTCTACCAAAACACTGTCAAAATATATGTCTACCTAAAAACCTGGATTGACATATACGAATTGATATGAAGGTATAATTGCACATCAGCAGAATAAACTTTAACTGAGAAATGCTGATAAATTTTATAGTTTGTTGCGATGTACAGTAATATTTTTTTTATAAAAGGAAACTTACCATTTGCCACACTTGCATAATATTATCTTCTGACACACTGCAAATAACCCAAGGATCGTGTGGATTCCACGCAAAATCTGATATTTTAGCCGTGTGTCCACCATGAATAAACTAGAAAGAGCATGACATAATAGGTTCTCCATTAATCCATTATTTGGAGCACAGACGGTATATAAGGAAGGTTGACAGAATAGGGAGTTTCCTTGAATCATGTTCTCTGTGGCAATTGACATTTGAATAACATAATCATACTGCATAATAACGAACAATGGTTGAGATATAATTATCCAGGATTTTCTAAAGAAATTAATATAATTACGAGGAGTTCCGGAGGTCCATCTTCAGCATCTTCGGCACTTTGTTCTTCACCAATTTTACTGAGATCCCAAACATGGAGACGTCTATCTGTTCCACTAGATGCCAATATTGTCTCATTGTGCGGTGACCATTGGACCTTGATCAGAGAGTTAAATTTTAAGTACTAGACAAAACTTTGGAAGAGATCGAAGATTTCAAACTTTCTGTTTTCTTTTTCATACATTCTTAAAACAATAAAAAAATCACTTAGTAGCGAACATCATGAAATTGTTTTTTTTTACAAAACAGATTGGATTATACAGACTTGTATAACTAGCAACCAACATACCTGGAAAATTTCATCTTTATGCGATTCAAAAGAATGAAGTTTTAGACGCAGATTTCTTAAATCCCATAGGGCAACGGTCTAAAAAGATCAACATAGAATGAATAAAAAAAAACACCTTTTGGGGATGACAGTAATCAAGATGTAAAACTACTTTACCTTATCAGCCGAACCTGTCGCTAGGATAAACTCACTATATGGATTAAAAGATAGACAGTTTACCTGGATTGAAAAAAAGAAAGACACTCAGAATATACCAGATAGTTTTTTTCATATCCTTAAAAAAATTATACATAAAAAAGAAAGACTAAAATGACAAATTAAATAAACATTTGGTAAGTTCACTGAAAAATCAAATTTTAAATAAAACACAGGCACCCATTGGTAATCCACGCCAGGTAACATTACAATAATTCATTCAATACAAAAAGCAAAGCAAAAATTTGCTTACTTCGGCAGTATGGGCATCAACTGTATGACTTGGTTTATTATTACTACTACGTCTCGTGTCCCAACTAAAATAAAAGGATTCAAAGTACTGGCTTCAACAGCAATTTAGTATAAAGACACTTTTTCATATATTCGTATATTTTCATGTTTGTGATTTTAATACATACAAAATCATTTTCTTGCACAGATCCCGATATCTCCACTACTTGAACAAACAGTTTAGTTTAGTTCAGCATTATGTAACAGTCTAGATATAAGGATCTTGAACTTACATCATTAGTTTGTGGTCATCAGCTACTGATCCAAAAAGACTTTCATGAAGCAAATGCCACGATACATCCTCAACTACGTCTGAATGTCCATTAAATACACGGGCTGCATCTAAAGTTTTAGCTTCCTTAGCAGCATTGTTTAAATCCCACAGACAAATGGTGTGATCATCCGAAGCACTTAGTAAGTGCCCACTTAAATTTGGGTTCCACGAAAGACCATAACCTTCCTTAGAATGTCCCTTCAATCTTAGTTCAGGCGTGCAACCAGCGTTAGGGTCTAAGGAGATACCAAAGGATATATAAAAAACATGTTATATACAATAATTTAAATAAATGTTTGCACACAATAGGTGTTGTAACTAATCATTCTATCAATGGACTACAAAACGTTAAGTGATATATTATACCAGGTTTCGAAGGATGCTTTGTGTAGTCAAATATAAGCACGTCAGACGTTGGCGTTTTGGTGGCAATAACACATGGATTTTGTGGCATGAACCGTGCCCTAAAAAACAGGTTAAGATAGAACGTCAACGAGTAAAATTACAAATCAATACAGAAACAATTGTTGTCACAACCAATACAATTAGGATGTAACAAGATGAACTCATACTGATAACACAAAGACAGTAAATTCAAATCAAAGAAATGTTTATTCATCTGATTATCATCCGTTAGCAACTTTATAAGTTTCTTTTACATGAACGTACTTCATATAATGTATTTTCAACACAATATGTAAATACAGTCAAACCTGTTATAACAACTACTATACAGTGGCCACCCTTCCAAAACAGCTACATTGAAGTCATCCCAAACAAATTTTAGGCTACACATACATCTTTAAGACAGCCACCTCCATAACATGGCTAGATGCCACTTTTCTACCTCTCCATAGCTGTTGCCCCCTTATAAAACTGGCTACATCACTATTTCCATGTTATATATATCTCCATGTTTTCAGACAAAACACTAACACTGATATTTTGACGTTAGGCCCTCTTCATTTACAACACAGACATTCATTCAGAAATTCGCAGTAGTTGAATATTATTGCCTTGGCGTTTTTGTTGCTGTTCATTTATTACTTAAGATGGGTGATAACCTACAGAAAACCGTCAATATGTTAATCTGAAGATAATGACCGTTATACACAGATTTTCCGTAATATGAAGGCCATCTCCCCAAACTGGCAAAAATATTTTACTTCCAGAAGTGGCTGTCGTTTATTCATAAAACAATTTTCATATAAAAGTATTTTTTCGATTGTATGCGCTTATTTTTATATCTGCCTGTAAACGTGTGCCATTTTATTTGAATGTGTGCAGTTAATTTGCTTAATCAAGAAAATTAGGTGTATCAAACAATGTTGAAAATTTATTTGCATCTACCTATTAACTTCACCTTCATGATTAATTTTTATATCGATTTCTATTTTTCCACTCACTGTGCCAAACCCTCCAAATTCTAAAAGTAATAGTGAATCCATAACGTTAAACAAATTAGCTCATAGGTAGTCAACTACATAGACAAATCTTCAGAAGGACCTGTTAACATGTAGCAATTAAAATTATTTGTTTTTCAAAACTTACCACCTTTATCATGATCGTAGTGGCTGGCATCGAATGGAGATTCATCATTAGGAAGTTGGACACTAGCTATCACAAGATGATTTTGTTCATCAGACCTGAAAAGAAAATTTTTAGCTAGGAAGTGCTTAATGTTATGAAATGATTAGATCAATATACACAGATGTAAAACCTAGCTTACGTGTGTGTCCCAAGAATTAACCTGTGAACGGAATAGTCTTTGCCTTCTGGCCTGTAATAAATAATATACAAAAAATGTATGAATGCTTGAAAATCTGAGCATCTGTTCCAAACAAAGCCACTTGTGGATAAACTGAAATTATTCCTACAGTACAGACAGAAACTTTACGTGTCAGTGTAACAGAATTAGCTTTCACGAAGAGTTGGTGTCTTCTAATTAAGTCCTTCGTTTATTTAACATGCGTATAATGTGAAAAACTTTATTAATAACTTCAAAATAAAACTGCACACTGAAATCTTTTGTTTTCAGATGTAAAAATTCATTCCCACACAAATATGTAAAGTTTCTTTTGGTCTATACTGTACCATCACTCTCGACTCTTAAAAACCTTGACTATGATATTACAATAAAAATGAGATGTTCACCCAGTGTATGTATTGGAAAAAAAAAACAAATAGTTTTTTCAAAATTCCATAAACAACTTTCACGCTAATTATTGGGTGAATAATATGTCAGTTTACCCAATTAGTTCATTCACACTAATTGGATGACACAATACATAAGAGAATCTATGGTTATGAAGTTAAAGGGATTCCTGCGTCCAAAATGATTTTTCGATATATGATAGAGCTCAAAAAGTTGTTTAACAAGTCTCTTTTCAGTATTATATAATTCTCTATAGTTTTTAAGATATTTCATTTTTAAAATCTTACATTTAATTTATGCAGTGCATAATTATGATGTAATAAGATAGTTGCTAACATTTATGATCACTATAACTTTTGATATAATGAATATTACATCTTTTAGATAGATATTAGAGAATAAGGAATTCTACTAAGTTGAATGATAGGAGAATGAAGTTACAATATTTACTCGTTCAAAAGTTACGCACATCAACAAAATACTATCTTATTACATCATAATTATGCGTTACATAATTTGGTGATTTTTAAATCGAAATATCAGCCCAAGGAAATAGAATTTCTAAAAACTGTAAAAAGACTTTTCAAACAACTTTTTGAGTTCTATCTTCCCTCAAAATATCATTTTGGACGCAGGAATCCCTTTAAGTGAAAAACAATACTTTGTTTGATCTGGCAGCCACTGAACAGTTAGACTTGGCCATTCAAGTGCATGTGTCATCACAAGATCATATAAAAATGGGGTGTTCTTCTTCCATATTTTATATTCCTCATTGATGATTTTTTCTTCGGCAGCATCATCATAAGCTTCTAAAATGAGAACTCTTTAAATTCAAATCTTGTACGATGATTTCAAAGTGACTTCCAAACCTTTACCTTCTTCAATATATTAGAAATATATATAGAAAAAGATCATTACTTGGTTACCCTTAGATGACGGTCTAGCGCAGCATCCTCTAGACACAGAATCAAGTGGGGAACAAGCACTTATATTTTGGCAACAGGGAATCCTTGGTAGTAAATGATTCATGTTATATGCGTACAAAAACACAGATTTACATTGAGATCTCTGTGAAAGTGTTTAAATCCAATTCAATCGGAGGCAGTTGAATTCAAAAGCAGTTTTCAAAAAATACAAATTTCGGTGTATCTAGGTGTCCGGCAGTTTCTTTTGTTTTCTAAACCTTAGGTGTTCGGCAGTTGACTTTACTCTTTTACTTTTCTTTTAAAGAACGACAAAAACATTTGGATGGTACACTGGGGGGCACGAATAACTGCCGGGTATAAAGACACAAATGTGATGGTGCTTCCGACACAGCACAAAGAAAGGCATAAAAGTAACTGTTTTGTTTGTAATTCATACTTCCAATGTCAGGACATCAACCATTACACTGTACCTGCTGTTCCTGAAGCTCCTGGAGTGGCCATTTTTTGTCAACTTCACAATTTGATTCTTTCTTTCCTTTTACTTTTCAGCTATGGCAATCGACTATTCGCGGCAAATGTTCTGTGCGCATGGCGGGAGAATTGAGAGTAAAGAGATAATCATTAAAATTTTGCAGACTGCAGATCTTTTGCTTTTTTGTATTTATTTTCTAATTTATGATATAATTGCATGAGAAATGTTATGTCCTTAATGTATTTACATATATTTTTGATGATGAAAATGCTAGAAAGTGATTACATTATATTTTTCAGGAAAACTTCACAAGACTGTAAAATATAGATTTTTCAAACGCTTTGTTTATAAATCGATCAAAACATAGATGTCGTCTGTGTTAAAAATAGAATGCGTGTGTGTAAAAAGTGAAAACGCAGAGAAGTTTGTATCAAGCAACTCGATTTATTAAGCTTATTAAGTTTCTATACGTTCCCCAAAAATCGAAGAGCAAAATGAGCGAAGATAATGTTGTTAATACGATCCCAACTAATGAAGATAAAGAAATTACGGAATCAAGCGATCCAGCAGTAGAGAGTAATCAGAGCGAAGAAAATAAGGATGAGGTTAATAAGGATGAAAAACCAACGGAACCTCAAAATGTAGAAACTAAAGATTCTTCGAGCAACAATAATACCGATAATAGTGAAGAAAGCAATGATCAGCAAAAAAACTCGGCTGTACCTGCAAAAGACTCGAATGATGAAACATCTCAAGACAAGACACCAGAGACTCAAGAAAAAACACCAGAATTTCCATCAAAAGAACACGTCAAAACTGAGCCTACCCAAAATGAAAATGAATCGAAAGAAAATAATCAAACCTCTCAACCTAACGTTAACAAAACTCCAGAAACTCAAGAAAACTCACCAGAATTGCCATCAAAACACGTCGAAACTGAGCCTACCCAAAATGAAAATGACTCGAAAGAAAATAATAAAACCTCTCAACCTAGTGCTAACGAGACACCAGTTACTCAAGAAAAATCACCAAAATTGCCATCAAAACACGTCGAAACTAAACCTACTCAAAATGAAAAAGCGAAACCGACTGTTGTGATAACGGAAAGTAACTTTTGGTTAGATGGGAACTACCGCAAAGTCGCGAGACGTATTGAAGATGGATCTAAAATACTTGACGATTTAGCTAGAATGATACACGAAAGAGCCGAGATAGAATCATTATATGCTAATAAACTCAAAGGTAACACATTTTAATCAATATATTTTTATTTTGTTTAGTCCGTATCTTAAGTTAATTTTATGTTATTATATGTGATCTCCTTTAAGCTTGGCAGAGGAAGTGGATAGAATCATGTACTAAATCCTTTGAGTACGGAACAGCTCAGAAAGCAATGTCAAATGCATTGCAAGAGGGTGTCTCGATAGCTGATCTTCATCTTTCTGTCTATGGTCGCTTGGAGGAACTGAGCAAGTCAATTCAACAATGGCGTAATGATACATATCCAAAAGCAATGGGAATGAAAATAAAAGAATCCAAAAGAAGCGAAGAAGCTTTTATTAAAGCTCAAAAACCATGGGTGGCCAAATACAACGAAGGTATAAGAACTTTATAAATCAGTGGTGTTTATCAAAACCTTTCTTTTCAACACACTTGAATAGGAGAGAGAGAGAGAAACAGTTTTGTGTTGCCATCCAAATGAAATATTCATAAAATATGGGAATTCGAATGATTTATTCATTAGTGAACCAATTGAAAGAAAGAATTTTAAAATACAAATTGCTTAGCAGCAGTAACAACAGACGAACAACAAAATAAATATTTGAAATCTACTAGTGGAACACCCAAAGCAATAAATACAAATTTATAAAAACACTTTTCTTTTTTTCGGCTAATTAAAAGGTGGATTCAAGAAAGGGTTTCGTTTGGTCAAAATATATTCCGAGAGCTATCTGGATGAATATGTTAAATATAACAAGCTCATTGACGAAAGTACTTTCGTAAATCATAACTCTTGAATTATTTGAATGCCCTGTTACTAAAAGGAATGGACAACACACAGCAAAAAATGAAAAGCCATTGACGGATAAAAAAGAGAAAATAAGTTTTTCTAAATTATATCTGTTTAAACAGTTTGGCGTTCGAAAAATTCATTTCGAAAACAACGCTAAACATAAAAGATTCGGTCGAATTGAACCAGATGTGCAGGGAAAGTTTTAGTCTTTTTCCAAAATCCGTGTGTCCCCTTTTCTAGGAAAAGGACTCGCAAAGATATGAAATTTGGAGAGAGTGTTAAAAACACTTTCAAAGTATAATTTTATATTTGATGTCATGTTTTATTATGTTCCAGTAAATAAATGTATGAAAGCGTATCATTCAGCGAACCATTTGTTTGATCTGAACAAGAAGCAGTTGCTTGAAGCCGAAAGTTCAGTCGCAACAATAACAAATGAACAATTGACTAAACTTCAAACGAAAGGGAAAAAATTTGAGCAAGACATAGTTTTGATGAGGGAGAAATATGAAGACGCATTACGGGACATTAGCAATTACAATCCAAAATACCAAGACGACATGAAATACGAATTTGAAAAGTGTCAAAAATTTGAATGCAGAAGAAGAGATTTTATGAGAGAGAAATTAAAACTCTTTCATTCATTCATCAATCGTAATATTTTTATTGAAAAGTAAGTCCACGTCCATTGCTTTTTCTTTCAATACCCAGGAGGCACGCAACGTTGTTTTTACGTTCGGACGACATTCCGACGTTGTAAAGACACCCATTTAACGTTCAAACAATATCGTATACTTGCTGTTTAAGAACTGTACTTTCTTACCGAAGAAGAACAAAAAGGAAGTTGAGGTGTGATGAACCCCTTTACGAAAACCTACATTTCCAGTGGGTTTCCAGTGGTTCATTACGTCAATTGTTCATTCTAAGCCCCTCCCGACCCCCTTTTTTTTTCTTGTGATATTCATGAAATTTTTGTCTAACGTTTTATAGAAATCATTTGATATCTGGAGATTTCAAGAATACCTTCTCAATAATATCACACTATATTTTCTTTCAGTTACAAAACGATTTACGCAGAAATGGAAAATTTATATAATTCTATTAACACAACTTCAGACTTGGAATGGTATATAGACAGTTATGGTCCGAATCATCCATTCGTGACACTCTCGTTTGTTGTAAGTAGCCAAAGTTTCATAAGTGATCTTGTCATGTCTGATATGGCTTTGTTGTTAAAACGTTAATGAAACAGGTTTTGAATGTTATATGTTTTAATAGGAATATGATGAGGGTATTCATGGGAAGCAACTGAACGATGGTGGTGCTTCTAGACCTCAAGATGTGAATCAATCAACGAAACCCAAGCGAAGTGGAGTTTGCACAACTTTATAACAAGGAGAATAATCACATTTCTCGAATTTTCAATTTTATAAATGTTGATAGCTCTTGCTACCGAAGCTATTCACCTTTCCAGTGACAAATCTTGCATTTTAGTGTATGCTTGCTCCAAAAAATAAAAGCTATTTATCCAATAAATAGGTACAAATTCTTGGAACAAATCGTATTTATTTATGGCTGTTAACCTTGCTTGATTATATTCAGGTACTCATATTGGAGGATAATTTTCCTATTTTGATGAGAGAAACATTGTATACACCAAAGAAACAGTTGATGCATTATGCATTATGTTGATTCTATCAAAATTTTATTGGTGGCAGCGCAGAAAATAACCGCACTCATTTCTTATGAGATTATATTTTACAATTTTTTACAATTTTTTTGTTAACAACAAAATGTAAATGACGTTTTTTATTATGTTTTTTTGAAAAAAATAAAGATCAATCAGATTCAGTTGGAATCCTACTCTCAATGTGGTGTATGTATGGCTATATATTAATGTTCCATTAAAATTATTTCAAATTGATGCTTCGTTTTTTACCATAACTTTTAAAGTATTTATAGTTAGACGTTCAACCTAACTTTTTATTTGGCTATTTTGGCAAAAAAAGTTTTTGGAAAATATGCCGAAGTGTTTCCATGGCAACCGATTTTTGCTTGGTTGAAAAATTCTGAATTTTTTTTATCTTGTGAAGTGTTTGGAAAAGTTAAATGTTGCTTGTTGTTATATAATAATATATTTTCAATGCCTTTATAAGTATTATTTCAATACTAAGTAATGATTAAACCAATTCCCTGTTTCCGGGGAAGTTACAATGCATTATGGTATTTGCAGTTAAAAAAATATTTTCAGTGTGGAGAAAGAAGGCAGTAAACAAGTAGTATTATGATGGAAAATGAAGATCTTGCAGTTCGTCTTAATGACTCTGATGTGGAACTTGATGGCCTGGTGGTAGAGTGATTACCTTCAGTGCGAGAGGTTCAGGGTTCAAATCCTGGCCAAATCATGCCAGCGACTATAGCAGTATGAATCGATCCACTCAGCTTAGCACTCAGGTTGAGAGCGGGATTGTCATCTAAGGGGGTTGTCTGTTTGAGCGGTTGAAGCATACTCGCGGCTTCCGTGGCGCAAATGGGGGCTTTAAATGCTCTAGGAACTCCTACGCAGGACCCTCATTGATAACAGTTCTATCTGAACTGAAGAGGCTATCCTGGGTAAACATTTATAATAATAATAATCCTAGCATTTTTCAAAGCTCTAGCACGGGATCAAAACCAGTTTTCAGAGAGTTGACGAACAAAGAATTGAATGACGGCGACGAGAAACGTACGAATGAAAATATAAAACATGGGTTGAAAGATTTAACGAAATTACCCCCTATAACATAAGAAAAGTTGTACAAATATTTAATTGACAATATCTGTAGATAATAGATCTAGAGATGCTACAAAACACAAAATATTTGGATACCAGTTATTCAAGGAGCACTATATTAAAAAGGTTCTTGTGAAAGACAATGTGATGACGAGTGAAAAAAAAGGTTTTTGTGATGAAATGTTCTGTAGCTGCTTCAATAAAAAGAATAATTTATAACGTATATGGGCACTTAGATCAAATAATTGGTGAGGTGTATTACGGAAAATGCAGTTGTAAGGCTGGCGCAGGAGGTTGTTGCAATCATGTAGCTGTAGCATTTACTAACTTGTTGATTTCAAAGAACTAGAGGTGAAAAGCGTGCCCTTTGATAAAACTTGTACTGACATTTTACAATAGTGGCATTTTATTTTTCAAACTTAACATTTGAGAAGGCTGACGCAGAAAAGGATAAAAAGTCTTCTTGAAAAAGACAATAATATTGAATCCTCTATCTGTCATTAACGAATCACCTTCTTCTAGTAATTTTTAAGATACCACAGTGCTGCGTAATGCAAAGGCGTAGCTAGAGGTCAGTCAAAATTTGTGGAGGAGGGTTTATTCATTTATAGTAGAAAAGGAAAACGTGCAAGTAACCTAATGCTTTACCCAAAGCGCCTTTGCAGTGTTGTGTTGCTTGTAATTTGAAAACGTTGCGGACCAGTATCTGTAAGATGTAGGCATCTCAGTAAATATTTCGCTACAGTCTATATTTCCGTATGCATCTGGTGCTGATATACAACTCCTTGAAACAGTTAGGGATAGTGTCTATGTCTTTTTATGCCCATATGCGTATTGCTCTGAGTATCGTATTTGAAAAGTCAATCCAAGTAATGATAATGTGACTGATATTGCTTGACGACACGTTGAATCTTACTCCTATATCTTCAATTGGGAAGGCACATCCTAATCGTCTAAGAACAAGAAAAACATCTTCTTCTGCATCAAGTGTTCTGGAGCGTTCCATTTTTATTTTTTTTGTGGTTGAGTTTATCAGTTTTTGTACATGATCCCCAATAGATGAGTGAGCTACCCGCAGGCTGCAAATATTCAAATGCGTCTTTTAAATATTGCACATGATTTAAATCCAGTGTAAAATTTAAAATGTGATTGATTGTGTTTGATTCAACCCCCACACCACCCCTATAGCCACCAAAAGGCCTGGTATGAATAGGATTAAACGATCTAATGCAAACTTTGACTATGTGAGGTTATCTTACAATACATTTATTTTATTTTGCAAATCTTCCTCCCTTTTTGCACTTTGTCGATTCCAAAAAAGAAAATTTGTTTTTCAATTCCTGAACTTCTGACAATATTATTTCCTCATTAGTAAACTTGGACCCTTTTTGGGTACTTCTGAGCTGTTCATTAGAAAGTCTAGGATTTAATACTGTTGGTTTTATAGTTTTTGGAACTACTATTGGTATGGAGTTAATTGTGATTTTGCTCACCTATTACATCCTTGCTTCAGGGGGTGGGGAGATATATAAACGACACAGCAATGTACTTTCGTCATTACAATTTTCTTACTATATGCTTTAATAAATGAGTCCTTTGATTCATTTAATTGCATTTCATTAGCATTTCCTGTAAATACCTTGCCCAGTTCCTGGACCAGTCATACATCCGACGCCCCATTTTTGAGCTTTTTCTTTGACTTCTTCTTTTCCAAAGTTTTGTGAAGGTTTACCTGGACCCATGATGTTACCACCAGGCCGAATACCAGCACGTTGACTCCATTGAGGATACATGGTGTACAGTTTATCCTCTTCTTCCATCCAAAATCGAATATTTTGTTGTGCAAATACAATTCCTGAGCGCGTGAAATCGCTGATGATGATTGTGTTAAAGCACAATCCATCTCCGATGCCATGACCATCTTGTGAAATCTTGATCTTACTGAGATCGCACTGCTTCTTGCAATTTGGACGTGGTAGATTGCCGTCAGAATCACACTGAAACTGTGTCACATACTTTGACTTTCGAGCAATTGTATTGTGTGCACTGTTGGTGACTGGTGATGAGCAGGAGTTACCTTCCTTGTCATACAAGATTACTTGTATACCAGCATCACTGCCAGCCCACATTTCATCGCATATTTCCAACAGTAGCTGGTATGTAACTAGAAAATATAAAACACAGATGGGAAAAGTCTTTTGAAGATAAGGAAGGAAGATCTAAAAAGTGATTAAAACAGCAAAAGAAACAATATTAAAAAAATCTTTAAACAATGGAACAATGGAACAGTATAAGTACCTTTTTTTCCATCTCCATGCCTCACAGCAAGTTGGAAAATCAACATAGACAGAACAACAACCGTTAGTTTGCTCATGATAATCGATGGCCGAGTAAAAATAACTGGGAATTCTCTAAATTATTATTTATCTCTTCTAGCTGTATAACCTATTACCTTATTGATAAATATTGACATTACCTTATTGATAAATATTGGCGAATTATTCTCAAAAATGTATTTATTTGATGTATGTATTTTAAAAAATAAAATATGATTATGGTTTTGTGACAAATATTGACAAATATTGCTGGTTAGTGTTTGAAGTTACCCAAGTGTTGCAAAATATCTAACAATTATTAAAGTCGGGTTTTTTTTCTCTTTGCAGTTATTTTTCAAAATCCTTTTTCAAACTTTAAAAAATGATAGAATTGATTAATAAAGCCGTTGGTTATTGTAAATAACCATGAGAATCCTAATAAGCCTTAGGAAGTAGCATCTGTGGACTATCATTATCGGTTAAAGACGAAGGAACTATGAATTTGGCCCAACCTCAAACTATGATGTTTGTTGTCAAATTATTTTTGTTATCATTGTTGTAAGGCTAGCACTAAAAAGAAATAAAAGGGTTTCTTTTTTGTTTATGTCTTTTCAGGAGAAGATGATTAAAATGATTAAAAAAAGAAACATTTAAAGAAGTAAGACCAATCTCCATTCAACAAAAATTACACGCGGGCGTAGAAAAATTACGTCTATTGACTTCTCCTTCGTGCACATTGGGTATTTTTTAGCATCGATCTCGGCGGAAAAATCAACGTTCTGCGGGCAAAAGAAAGTTGAATACAGTGAGCTCTCAGTAACTCGAACCTCCTAAATAGTTCGACTTAAGGAAAGTTCGAATTAAGCGTATCTCCCGTTAAGTCGAATTCTGGCAAAAATTTTGGCAAAAAACATTAATAATGGTTCGAGATAACGAATATTCGATTTTTCCGGGGTTCGAGTTAACGAGTAATTTTTATAAGGAAGTTTTAGAGAAGGTTCAAGGGACCGAAGAAAATAGTTAATATATTAGAGATAATAAGAGTTCGAGTTATTCGGAGTTCGAGTTACCGGGAGTTCACTGTATTTTCAACCTTTTCTTTTCTACGTCAAAGTTCGCTTTCAAATTTAACCAATCAATGCTTAGCATTTTAAATGATTTGCTGAATTAGCCACAAAATGATTTCCATTCAAACCCATTTGTCCCCGCGGAAAAAAAAGCTGGCCTTTACCTTGCCAGTAAAAAGACGTTAACAGCTAGTTTGAGTGAGGGCTGTTCCCAACTTGCTGTAACGAATAAAGGTGACAGCGTTTTAACTAAAGCTTACAACCATCTTTGTTATCCTGTTATTTTCTACGACGAAGAAAGATGCAATTTAAAACAAAAACAAAAAAAAACCCAAATCTAGATTAAATTGAACATAATTAACCTCCTCCCAAATTTAATATATACAATGAATTAATAGTCATTTTTTGCAACAGACTTGAATTGTGATAGCATTTCCGTCGTTTCGCCGATTCCATCAGTTTCTTTAGACGGACGGGTTGTCTCTCCGTAGAGACGTCGCCGTAATGTTTTTCGGAATTCGACATGATAAAAACAATAGATCAAAGGAGCAGCTGCAGCATCCATGAATACTAGGTACTTTGTGATATAACCAACATATTGCTCCAAAGCAGAGTCATCGTAATCTTTATTAAAACATGCCTTGCACATTTTAAGTAGAGGGTAATATATGATAGATGGCGTCCAAAGTATTCCGTACGTAATAGCTACCACCACTGTTAATTTTGTCACCTGCTTATATTTTTTGACGTCTTTATGACGAAACGCCATTTTATTTCCTTGCCGATCTGTCAATGTTACCTGCGTTTTGGGATTGCCCTTTAGTTTGTCTTCGATCAGTTTAAGAGCGTTGATGATGTATATATAGCACATTACTATCAAAACGTATGGGACAGTTGTGTTGAACGTGAGCATGAACACGACCCATTCCTCTTGTGGTACATAGAAATAAATTTTTGGTTTGACCGTTTTTTTGGCCGTGTCTGTTTCTGACTTGTCTTGTGGTATAAAGGGTATAAGACACAACAAGATGATATACACCCACAAGCAAATGACAGCGGTGGTTGCTCTCTTCTTTGTCATTCTTGATTTATATTTTTGAAGCCAAAAGGTAGCCAGAAATCGGTCCATACTAATGGCCAAAACACCTAAACAAGCTCCATAGAATGTCAACATGTACGTAAAGCGAAAACCATTGCTGAAAAATCTAGCCCAGAACAGGGAGGCAACTTTAAATTTCTTTCCAGTGTAGAACGGCAATACAAATAGCCCTTGAACAAGATGAACCGACAACAAGTTAACGATAAATACTGATGACGGCTTGTCGCGTAACTTTTTGGATGTTCGTATAATGTGAAGACATAACGAATTTAAAACAACGGCAACGACAGCAAGAAATATCAAACTAAAGACAACGGCTGTCAGATTGAGCATAATTCTGTAGTTTTGACAACTTTTCTTGGACCTTCTTGAAAAACTTTTTATCGTTTTTTTGTCATTCGATAAAAATGTTTTCTATTTTGTATAGCGCATTTAACAAAAAAATAATCGCTGAAATTATGCATTCTTATGATCAATTGCTGTGATTTAACAAAAGTTGCCATGGAAATCTATTCGCTAGTCCGTAATGTGTTACCAATTCTATTGAAACATTGGATAATGATTCTGAAATCGATAAAATATTCATACGAAACCTAACCCTTAAATGTCCTTATCTTCGACAAAATTGCGATTACTACAGTGACGTTTCTTCAAAGTTTGCACGGTTGCAAAGAACGCTTCCTTGGCACGAAACTTTGATTTAAGATTAGGGAACTTATTCCTCTAATAAGCGACTACAAAGACCTTTACGCACATATCAGGGTAAAGTGTTGCAAATCTGCAACTCGGGGCACTAAAGGGTTGTATGTACTCATGCAAGACTTGATACATCTGTACTCTGATAACCCGTAGTTTACGTTTGCGTAGGCGAACGAAAGTTAAAGTGTTTAGTCGTTGGTGATCGCAGAATCGGTCAATTAAAACTACATCATAACAGGAACTTTTTTAAACATGTTCAGTGTGTAGAAAGAGAAAGTAAAAGAGAATAGAATAAGAACAAAGATGACCTCATGGGCAAAAAGATTTCTGCTTATACTAGCTGATCATAGAGAATAACAGAGACCAACCATGACAACATAAGTAATATCTTTCAAACTTGATGTGAATAAGTTAACAGGGTATCGTAAAGTGTCATAACTAAGGAATCACCTTAATTCCAAGCTTATTCCCTCTGGAAACTAAAAATCAAATAACACATAATGTCTATTGAAAGAAATCTTACAAACCAAACAAATTGTAAAATGTTTTTAAGTGTATAAAGGGCATTAAATTTCTTGCGCGATTGCGCATGTTTGGAAAAAAGGACTTGGTCATTAATATTTTATTTTGAAACATCCAGTAATTATCGAGCAAGAATACGTCACTTGGAAAGTTATCTATATATACGAATCAAAATGACAATTAGATGTAAAAACATTATAATCAGAAAGCCTATAAGATTTTGAACTTACAAGTATATATGTACTGCTTTAGTATCAAGAGAAAGGGAACAGAAAATAAAAAACTTTAATCAAAACCGTCAAAAAAACGTTTGATGACGTATCTATCTTTTATGACCACGTTGATCATTTTTAATTAATTTAGAGGGTATGCGTGCAAAACGTTTCGAAGCATTTCAAATTTGTTTCAAATTTATATCCACAACATAATAGATGAATCCCATTCCATATAAACTGTTTTGGTAGGTAAATGTCTCTGTCATTAAATCTGTATATAATGTTTCATGTTAAAGTATTCTATTATCAAGGGCAATTTGTTCTGCACGATTTCTTGCGAGCATAAACTTTATATACATCAAGTTCAATGAACAAATACAAACTTTATTGAGAGAGATTTATGTTAAAACCGTGTATCAAAACATTGAAATTCCCTGGAAGAAGCTGTGTTGTACATATGCAGAGCTCTACAGAAGAGCACAGGTACAGCCACATCATCATGATGCAGCCTCACACGACAGAACTCTAGCTAAGAAATGTATTAAACTACTTGCGTATAACTTTTAAAAAACTTAGTATATATAACTTAGTATATATATCAATAAAACTAAATATTTACCTTTTAAAAGCAAAACCTCTTTTTAATACGTTTTCCAAGTACATTTCTTTCAAAAACTTCAGGAACCATGCTTCTAGTCCAAACTGAAACTTTAAATTGGCATGCACGTAATAAAGACTGATGTAACGGAATACAAGAAAACGAAAAACTGTCGAGGTTTGGACAGTAAGAAAAAAGAAAGAAGAAGAAGACAAAACAGCGCCGGTTGTAATGTATTTCTTGCTACGTAGAAATCCAAAAACATCTGTTTCCATTAGGTCTGAAAACATTATCTTTAATAGTTGCATAAACATATGAGCCAGCCAATAGTGTGTGTCTATAATATTTGAAAGTAAAAACACACAGTTAAACGACACTATATCTTTCGGCAAACTGATGCAGGCATGTTTGCCGAAATACATAGCTGAATAATATGTATATTGGTCATATTTTCTACTAACCCTCCAAAGTCTGCGCAAAGTATTGTGACTAATATTCAAACATCGGACACCAGCAGTACCAAAAATGCCCTTTTATAAGAGGGTTTCTGTGATATGGGATCCCTTGTGTATAGAGGTTTGACTGTATAGATAAAAACAAAAACAAAATGACAATAAATGTTCTCTTGAACAAAAAAAGGTTTTTTAGCAATATTTGAAATTTGTTAAGTTAGCCAAAATTTCTTCTCTGTATGAATTTTATTTTTTCAAAATGGCTGGGACTAATGTCCAGTCGGACTTATGTCCGCCCTGGAAAGTCACACTAATGTTCAATGGGGTCAGCTACTGTCTAGGGTTGGAAAATGTCTGTCGGGTTACTGTCTTTCCGGAATGTGTTCTCAGGCTACTGCTACGGATAAGCAGTGTTATTATCTAAATCTATAACCCGGTTTTAAACAAATTCCCCAAAAAATTTATAATCGTTTCTTCATTCACGAGAATTGAAAACTTATCTTAATTAAATCACGAAAAATACCACCAAGAAGAAGAGGGAGGGAAATGGTAAAAAGCATGCTAAATGTTGAAAACCTCGAGAGCATGTTTCACATTTGCGGTTACACGTATGAATAGTTGTTAAATTCTACTGCATTGCATTTAAGTTTTCTTCATGAATATAAAATAAAAATAAAAAAATAAACTGGTATACTGTGATACATTCTAAATGAACTTTGCAAGCTACCTAACAAGAATAAACACTAATTTAATGATGCATTCGTATCATCTCCAACATCTGGTGTTCCTGTTGATATTACACAGCCTTGTAAATAGTCAAACATTATACGGTAAGGAGGAAATGTATTAGATTCTTTTGTACACCTTTGAATACACCTTTCCCGAAGTTCTGTTTAAATGCCGATGCTTTGCCGACAGTTTTCACCGTAATTATCTATATAGGTTTGCTTAACCTGCAAATCAATTTGCAGTAACTAATAATTTTCAACAAAGAAACGGAAGCCTGTTGCGACAATCAAACCAAAATACGGCATATAAAATGAAATTGCTTGCTTTGGTGTGTAGATGAATTAAAATCTCGTTGTGACCACTTAGCCAGCTATAGCTGAACCTTTTAGATAAGAAAAAAATAAATTTGTAAGCAAACTTTTATGAAAAGGAATGTAATCACGGTAAATACATAGGAGAAACAAAGAACCGGAAGTCGTGAAATCTTTCCACGTTTTTTTCTTCATAAATTTGCAACAATTTGGAGTAGCTCATTTATCATTTAATTCCTGCCTCATCCAAAAACCTTTCCACTTCTACACGAGAATCGATGTCATATTATTTTAAAAATATCCTTTAAGATTTTCTTTTCCATTTCTACACCTTTTTTATTTGTTTTAGTTCCGTTGTTTGATGTGTATGAAAAACCAACGAAGACAGAATTTTATCCAGGAGAGGAATTGAATTATAGAATCAAGTTGAGCAATGTATATTCTGCAGAATATCAAAACTTAAGCGTTCATATGGAATCCATGGTGACAGATGATTATCCTGGTACCCGATATATGAATTTACTTCACTAGACTGCATTTCTCTGAAGGTTATTTGACAGAAATTTCTCTGGAAACCCAGCCTCACCTATGAAATATGTCTGAGCTTTTTGCTTTCCTGTAGAAAGAGAACAAGGCGCTTTTTCACTTCACAACATCTATCGAATCGTTAATGATGCTTCTGTTGTTTTAAAAAGAGAATTGATATATCATGAAGTTCTTTTATTACGCTTTAAGTACGAAGTAATTGTTAAGTTCAGAAACGAGGCGATGGATATTGTGACGTACAATGAAAAGGTATATTTCATCTAACCCGAAAACTTGTCAATTTCAAAATTAGGTGGTTGTTTTCTTGTATTTCGTAGACCTACACATAAACACAGACTTAAAACTTGATGAGCATGTGAAACAATCAGCCGAATTTGAATACAGAAAAATGAACCAGAGCAGAAATGATTCATTCGGAGATGGGATGGTATACAGAACGTTTAATCTATATCAGATTAGGCACAATGCTAGTGATGCAAATGGACTCGACTTTCATGGAAACATAAAGGTGATCAAAAATTAGACGGTCTACACGCTTATTTATAAGCACTGCCTTCGTGAATATATCTACAGGATTACAATTTCTGATATAAATATTGGTCCTGTTGAAATAGAAAGTAAAATAAGTGAAAGATAGCGGCTGAAATTCCCTAAAGAGATAAGCACCGCCCTAGGCTTAAAATCAGATTTTCTGAGGGCATATGTTTCTGTTATCAAATGAACATCACTTAAAGATAATGAACTGTTACAAAGGTCGTGAGAAAACTGAATCAGCAGTTTTCTACAAGGGAATCTCCACGAGAGAGCCAATCATTTGTTTACCTCGTTTGTTTGGCATTTGGATATAAGTAAGCTGCTCCTTTTCTTATTGTTCAAACGAGGGATTCCCACTGCTGACATCAGCACACTGCAACCATCAGTTCTATTTATAACAGTTCATTATCTTAAAGGACCAAAATAAGCTCAAAATAGCCACCAAATAAGCACCAATGAGTCTGGATGATTTTGACTGGTGCTTATAAACTGAACAGCGTATAGTAAGTTCTTGACTTAGTATAATATTTACAAATATGATCATATTACTCTCGAAGACTGAGCCTTACTTAAATAGCCTTTTTCATGGCATAAAAAATGACACAACATGCTTTTTTATTTTGGTCCGTTAAGTTTATTTTAATGTTCTTTTACAATAACTCTTAAATCTGTAAGGTTTGCTTACTTTTTGTAATGTTTCTAGTCCAGGGTGTGCAAGGTAATCTTTCCTATAGTACGTCTTATATGTGTTCAACCAATAGTTTTCTAAGCTATTTATGATGGGTGTTGTAAGAGTGGGTTTGTCTTACAAGATGCAATCAGAAAACATTTTGGTTGAAAGTCTCTTGTTTTCGTAAGGACAAGACAATACGCAACAATCTTCTAGTTAACCCAAACAAAATTAACAAAGTTTTGACCGCAAACTAATGCTGATTGCATCTTGTTTGACAAAGCTATAGGTAATGAAAACTTTGTTTTGTTTTTAATGTCGTGGCCTCTGTTTTAAAACACAAGTTGTTTGTTCCAAACTTGATTATATAAAAACTTTTTTAGACGACTGACAATCCTGCCTTATATGAAAACGGCTACAGTACCAAGTTATGGTTTGCTTTTGAGCTTGGGGATGACTTCATATTTGTTTACGAACAAACTGTGAAAAGGTTGAAAAAATCGGATCATGCCCCAACAGAAATTAATGTTACTATTTTGGAAAACGAACCGGTTGTTCTTGGGTAAGTGATGTAAAACATAGTTATACTCAGAAAAATAACTTTCAAGTGAGTTTCTCAATATAACTATGGTTAAAATAAAAAAAAATATGTCATTGCCTAAGCAAAAATTAACGAGCGTAGCGAGGTGCTTTGTAGCTGGAGCTCATTTGGCAAGATAAAATATATATTACATCATAGAAATTCGAACATTCGATTTGTTCATGAAATTGATCATAAATATTCGTGATTTTCGTGCTGTTCAAAACAATAACGAAGTATTTTCATCACCGTTGATCCTGAGTAATATTTACGATTCACAGTGAGTTTTCCATTAGGTGGAATATTTAATAATAATTAATTATAGTTCTATAATTCTATAATTCTATAATTCTATAATTCTATAGTTCTATAACTCGTTTACATAACTTAGTCCTGCAGATGTACATGTTTTTTTTTTATAAAAAACCGATTTATAAAAACCCTTCTTCATCTAGGAGCCTTCGAATGACAATTTGATAGGACACGTTTTTATACAACTTATCAATATTATACAATTCCAAACGTTCTTTGTTTGAATTTAATCACTTTTGATTGTTTGGTATAAATATAAAATATATATCATCTTTACGTCTTTTGGCCAGTTTATTCCGCCTGATCCGCTACTGTAACATCTTAACTACCACATCAATTCCAGAGCGAGTGTCATGGATGGCGCAAGGGAGTTAGTTCTTAAGATATAAACATGAGATCTCAGCAAGAATATAAGAAACTTATATACTTATAACTTATAAACTTATATATAATATAAGAAACGTTTGGTACTAGGTCATTCGCTAGGTTTTTTTTATTAAAAAACGTGTACAAGCAATGACCACCCACGAGAGTTTTAATACACTTTGTTCAATCGGTTATATTTAATTTATATCAAATACCACTTCCATATGTACATATGCTGGCCATTTCAGTTATAGTCAATAAGCGATTTAAAAACAACGTTTTTTTCAACGTTTCCCTAACCTCGTGACTCAGAAACGCGTTACTCTATGGTGACGTCGACCTTGATAATTTACAGAACACACAGACAACATATAAATTCAATATTGTAAACGAGATAAACATAGCATAGGTTCCGTGATTTTATCACTTCTATTTTTCCTACACTTATAAAAACCATATAACCATAAAACCACCTTCATGGATGAATTATATTTTCGCACTGACCTTTGATGTGTTGTGGATAGACAATCATTTTACTATTTTCGATTCAAGGGAAGCTTCATTGCCAATAATCAAGAAAACCGTCTGTTCATCGCTCTCTCAAAATCAACTTGTGTCTTGTATCTTTAGAAATTATGGTTCAGTTACCACAAGGCTTAACCTATTCCCCATGAATGAATCCTTGGGAGCTGCAACTGTGAAAAATGCTCATTTGAAGTTTCATTTTCCGAATGGAATGATTGCACCACGTAACAACAAATCGGAATTTTCAAATGTTTTTGGGAAAGATTTTTTTCATCATATGATCGATATTAATTCCAATACACTGACAATTCAGGTCTGTATTTCAAGTAATAGTTGTGGCATTTTTAGCCTACGCTTACTCGGTAATACATGGTTGTTTCCGTGAAGGTTATCTATGTGACAGTACCATAATGCGTGATAGTGAAGATATTCTTATTATTGCTTCAATTAGATACCGTTCCTAGATCCAGCTCCAACGTATGATTTTAATATTTTCTTCGATGTTGCGAAAGAACTGCCATTATACCAACCCAAAGACACGAAAATTCTTTTGCTCGTCTGGCATTGCTTGGCTTTCAACGATGAGACTCGAGACGATAATAACTGCAGATACATAAGAAAGGAAATCACTGTGACGATACTTCCAGACCGTTCCTCTTGTATGCTTGTTTTTTTTCAGATTTCTTGATACTATTTTTCTACACCATCTACACCCCAACCACCCCATCTTTGTCAGTTGCGTCTTACTTCATCGTTGTAGAGATATTTTCAAAACAAATTTGAATGCATAGTCTGGCAATAAACCTTGACCAAATTTAAGTTCTAACGATGTGGTTTCGCCTATGTCACAATTTCAAGGGAGGGAGGTAGGGGTTTGGGTGGATGGATGGATGGGTGGTGGTCCACAAGAGGAAACCACGAAAACCAATATGTAATTAATCATAAGCCTTCAAAAAAGGGTATCTTTACAGCAATGTAAGTGGAGGACGGGGTGAGTAGGTGGGTGGTGCATACGCAACCAAACTTCCCTCCCTTCCCCTTAGCTACGCCCCTGTAGCTACGCCCCTGTAGCTAATTCGTCGCACATCATGCTTTTAGGGAAAGATAGAAGAAGTTTAGGGAAAAAGATAGCTGTTCTCAGTGATCCTGCTACTAATCGCATATACGTTTGCTTAGAAGTTACTTCGTAAGTAAACCAGAGATTTCTCAAAAGTTTATACCTAACTATGAATTTTAACGTAGTGAATATATTATCAAGAATGCAATCTGTAATCATCACAAAAGCGCCTCACTTAATACTCTCCAAGATGCTGATACTAACGGTTTTAATAAAACCAGAAAGATTTTACACGCCCTTTTTTTAAAAATTTTTTCCTCAAATATTTCGTAGCTGCGTGAATAGAGCATTCCAGAATTCCGTTAAATGCCGTATTACGACCTAGTCATAAAGTCTAGCTTCGTTCCCAATATCAAAATTATGTCGACTTATTCAGCTATGAAATGGAATAACACAGTCTGTTACTAAGTATTATTTTAAACACAGTCTAATGGGTTAAACATCTCTTAATTGGGCGCTGGTCAGAATGTTTTCCAGAAGGGACATTGTTGTGATGAAGAAAGACTTTGTAAATTTTTGTAATTTTTCCATCTGTCAGTCGAAATTAAGTTTTGCAGTATCTCTTTTCTGGACCTATATTTTATTTAGAAATACTAATCGAGCAAACTGTTTTTACACAGCAAACCAAGGCGCAAGTTGGATAAGTGAGTTTATCTCTCAAATTTATCGTAAATCGGTCACCTGACCTTTTCTTCAAGCAGATTGGTTAATTTTCATGTATTCTTACATATAGGGCTCCCTTCACAGGTCAAGCGAATTGCATTTCGGTGCGAAAGTAGTATTTATGGTGACTGCAATACAAACAACACAATCTGTGAAGTGCAAATAAAACCAAATGGTACTGTTGAATACAAATACCACAGATTTGAAGAATTTAAATATGAAAACTGTGTGATATCGTATACGTATCATACCAGCGACATGCCGACATTACCTCTGATGATAATTGATGATGGCCTGAAAATCGCCGGTCAGTAAGAATATAGAAATTTGATTTAAGTAAAGCTGATATTTTCCACTCTGGAAAAGTAGTTAGAAACGAACATCGTGACAGAGAACGATCGTGACTGTCGGTTTTTATAGATATTTATTCCAATTACTGCGAAAACAAAACATTTGCAACTTCTATCCAGCAGGCATGCGACGTCATTTAAGACGTCACGTTGTTATGACGTCCATATAACGTTCAAATGACGTCGCAAGCTTAAAGTGTTTCCCTTATTCTTCAGCTGTACTTTGTTATCGATTTCATATTCCTTTTTTTTTTACTTTAGTATCAACGCGAGCGATCTTTATCGACAAGGGAAGATGGAAGGCAATTTTAGTGACGTAACATGTAAAATGTTTTGAACGATTGCCTGCTAAGTTATGAGAAAGATTAATGTTTATCGTGTATATACTGTTTGCTTGTACCATAAATGATTAAATACGTGTTTTTTATGTAGCCAGCACCACTTCCTGAAAGAAAAGAAAAATTTTTAAATCATACTTATTAACGAAGTCAGTGTTTGTTTGTTTGTTTCAAGGTGTATCCGAAACCCAAAAATAAATGTTCGGATTTATGCATAATAGACGACAGATTTTTTTGGGTTAATGGGAGTGAGTAAGTCAATTTTGTTGTTGATTGTCGTAACGTGACGATATACCCACCCACCCGCCATTTTGACGTTATATTATTGATTATTGAGATAAGATTTCTTCCCTTTGCATGTATTGTACGACATTTTACACTAGCACATTGCTCAACGCACTACTTAGTGGGCAAAATGTTCAAAAGTCTCTGTGGAGGAGTGTTTTCTATAGGAATGGCAAGCAACATCGCCTGCTGTTTCAATAATAAACACTCCTCCACAGAGACTTTTTGAACAATTTTGGCACTGGGTACTTTTTACGAAATATAAGTTAGTACGAAAAAAATGAAGTAATGTTTGTGTGAGATTTAGCCAATAAAAACGAGTTTAACTTTGGTTAACACTGAGTAGACAGCTGCTATGTTACTTGTAATATAGGAAACAGAAATGACAACAACTGGTCATGACAAATCCATATTTTGACAAGCTTTAGGGGGCATACCGTGCGGTGCTCATGATCACGACTCTACAACAACTATGTTTAAAAATAATAATTCTTTTTAGAAAATATTTATTTCGGTTCAAAGATAGCTACTTTATCCTTTTAAGCGCGGTGGCTGCAATGCCACTTATTATGGTAAAACCAAGCGCCACTCCCAGGTTCGGATTTGTGAGCATTTAGGTACCTCTTACCTAACTGGTAAAAAGAAATCTATAAAGGCAGCGTAGTCAGGTTACCGTTCTCGAGCACTCCTAACATTGTGTAACACCCTTTCATTTGACGATTTCTCTAGGTTATCTTGAGTCAAATGATTTTAAACTCACTATGAAGGAGAGTCTTTTAAACCGTGACAAACCGGTGTTAAAATAGAACAATTCAATCAAAACCGTTACAGTTATTCTAGCATATAGATTCTGTCATTTATCAAATTTTATAAAAGAAATTGTAATTTTTAACCATAGTTGTCGTAGAGACGTGACATGGGGTGCGGTATGCCCCCGAAAGCTTATCAAAATATTGATTTGTTGTGAACGGTTGTTGTCACTTCTGATTACTTTATTACTAAGTTTAACTTTGTTTTCGAAAAGTAAAAAAAAGGTTTTTAATTTTCTAAAGGATTTTAGGCAAAAAACGTGTAACCAAGCCAGCAGACAGACGACGTTAGTTTAACGTCAGATTAAAATTCCTTCCCGTTTTAAAGACGTTCATATAACATTCAAACGACATCGCATGTGCCTTCAAGCTTTGTAACATTTATTGGTGATCCTTGAAAATGAGGCAAAAGGGCAGTAAGTAATTCGAGAAAGCCATATACAGTCAAATCTCTCTATAGCGAACATGGATGGACACCGATTCCAAACATCTACTTAAATGGACACCTTGTTAATAGTAAATACATCTGTTTTGGTCCCGTTGGTGTTCGCTATACAGAGGTAATGCAATGTTTCTTTGAATAAAATATACCGTGATATTTGAATGAAACTGTCCATTCTCCAGCAATGTTTTCTCCCCAATAATGGACCGACGTGAATCTCCAGTGTCGATAAGGTCTTCGTGATCGATCATTTGGTCGACGTCCAAGCAATTCGCTTTTTGTTCCGCTAGGAGACGTCAGTAGAAGTTGTACATCACCACGTCTTGAAAACTGAAATGTTGTTATTAGTGAAACCTGCTCAATAAATCTCACTTTGGCACAAACAAACGTACAGCTGTATGATACGTTTTTCAAACTAAACTCACTGAAGTATGGGGATAATATCCTGAAATGAAAAAAATTATTAGCGTTTAATCTTTGATTTTATTTGACATCTGGAGTTGAGTTTGAAATCGGCAATTCAAAAGAAAATCGATTCAAGATGCCTTATTGTGCCTTATTGTCCAGGCTTATTGGTGCTTATTTGTCTGCCAATTTGAGCCTCCTTTGATGCTTAAGTGGTTCTTATTTGATATCCCGAAAAAACAGAAATATATGCCTTCAGAATTTTCAAAACCACCTTCCACATATAACTTTGGAGTGAAGAACTACCTGTCTCTTTGAAGCAGAGAAAGTATAATAAGGGACAGGGACAATTATTGTCCGCCTAGGGTGGTGTTTAGGGTGGTGTTTAGGGTGGTGTTTAGGGTAGTGTTTAGGGTGGTGTTTAGGGTGATGTTTAGGGTAGTGTTTAGGGTGGTGTTTAGGGTGGTGTTTAGGGTGGTGTTTAGGGTAGTGTTTAGGGTGGTGTTTAGGGTGATGTTTAGGGTGGTGTTTAGGGTGATGTTTAGGGTGGTGTTTAGGGTGGTGTTTAGGGTGGTGTTTAGGGTGGTGTTTAGGGTGGTGTTTAGGGTGGTGTTTAGGTGATTCTTATCGTTTTAGTGAATTTAAGCCTCTGCTGCTTTTAAAGGTGGTTCTGTACGCATAAAATCGAAACTTTTTTCTTGTATTTAACAGAACAAATGTTTTTTCCTTTTACCACAAATATATATATAATTGGAAATTTCACCTTGAGTATCTTGTCAGGTACGTTGAAAAGCATCTCTGTTGCTTGTCTATTCGCACCCAATTCCTAGCTCTTGAAACCATTTCGGCTGCGTTTAAAATTCCGTACCCGTATTGAGGACTAACATGAAAACCAGCACCATTTTGCTTCCACTCGCCCGTTAAATTATTTCTACTTGAAGACGAGACTACTAAGTATTGAACATCGCGCCACGTAAGATTTTTGCTAGGGGGAAAAATAAGGATTGTACCTAAAATTGTAGCTGATTTTTGTTACGTTTACCCTTTTGAAGATTTTTATATATAAATTTATAAATATAAACCCTATAAATCCTTTTATAGAGGTTTTCATAAATCTTTTTATAAACGATTTATTTCATACACTGATAAGAAGAAGGCCAACACTCCCATCTCATTTAAGGTAATAGTTCAGGGGTTTCTATTTCATGTCCAATTCAAGAAAATAATACACTTACTTGATGCTTAGTGCTAATGCTATGATGCCAGAAACGATTGCAGTTGCTGTAGAAGATCCTCCTTGCGTATCGTAACATTTTGAATCCAACCCTGTGGTAATCTGTTGAAATAAAGATTACAATTCTTTACAGTCGTGTGTAGATCTAAACCTACTTTTAAAGGAGATGAGAATCGTCTGAAAACCTGTTACATAACATATGTATTCTAACACAATCAAAGTGTGCAATATCCTTTTCAACATTTGTGAATTTCATTTAATACAAATTTTGGTTTTAAGGGTTGTAAGGTTGGTGGACTTCATTAACTACTAACAAGAGACTTACTACATCTGTGTAGTAGCCTTTCAAAAACCATCGTGTATGTTGAGAATAAACAGATGTTAATATTGACGCACATTCTTCAGAGTAGTAAGGAGTTCTACAAAAAACCGATACAAACGCTTGAAAGTTCAAACTAGAAATACCGAAGATTCTCTGAAACATTAGGGACCGTTCTAAATTTATTAACATAAAAAACATAGAAATTATTAACATAGAAATCACAGGTGAGGGAACCTTCAAATAAGTTCCAATTAGAAAGAGACTTCGATTAATTAAAGAGGTTTAAAGTATGTAGGTTTGACTGTCGTACTCTAATCAAAATAAAAGTTACTTGCATCATGCCATTTCCTAAAACCAGTCAAATTGCATTAATGGTTTATTTCATTATCTTTTTAGTTAGGTGTCTGCTAAAAAGTCATTTTAAAAAGACATTGTACAACACTGGTTTTACTTTCAATTATGAGATATTGAGGTTTCAAACTACTCTCCTTTGTGTTGATACTTGACATGTTGGAAAAAAATCCTTACGAATGATCTCTTGCGGCAGAAGCCACCGCTATTGAATGAATGTTATTGACCGTGCCATCAGCTCCACAATGGTCTCCATCAGGTCGTCCATTTCCTGATGCACGCACATATATGGATCCAAGTCCATTTCGTCCCTATGATTTATGAATTAATCAGTAAGGAAGGAAGGAAGTAACCCGAAGTTTTGAATTTTTTAAGTTTTGAGTTCTTGGACTTACATATGTAATGGTTAGCTCTTTTCGCCCGCCGATTTGCCACTCGGAAATAGACTTACTGTTAGAGATATGTATAGCATTGTTGTAACTTAACATAACTTAACCGAAGGCCAGTGTGCTCCAAATGGGCTGATGCGCTTCTTTTAAAACGGGAATACGGGCCTCAGTGGTCGTACTCGAAGATACAATTAACAACACAATCTCTGCATATAAACAATTATTATTGATAACAACATTGTTTTAAAAATTAACTAACTATTCATTGGTGCATCACCTTTTTTGTTCCATCAATGATCGCTTTTCTTGTTTTAGGTGGGTGTTTTGATATAATTCTTCCATTATCAACTGGACCGAAGCTCGAACTGTATATATGAATTTCGTTAAACTTGTGACTATATGCACTTGCAAGCTGTGTGTCCTTTACTGTGTTGGAAACTGCTTTAATAGCTGAAAATGTTAGAGTAAATTACTTTCTTCATTTAAGCACCACAAATTCACTACTTTAATTGTAAATTTAAATTGTAAAGTTGATAGACGTTTTTATTTTTAATGTTTTGTCTGTTCCTTTCCAATCGAGAGTGAACGTAATGTGTGAGTTTGGTGTGTAATGATTTTCTTAAAAAGTTATTTTACCTGCCAGTTTTGCGTTAAAAGCAACGCCAGCACCACATATCTTGTTATTTCCCTGCATTCCAATAATTCCTGCCATTCTAGTTCCATGACTATAAAAGAAGGTAAAGTACTTGATTATTTGATTAAAAGTTATGCCCAATGTTTATTTACTTCACCGACAAGTTAGACATAAAGGCTTGTCTGTAACTGTCGTTAAACACTCAAGTCTATAAACCAAACAGAGGAAAAGTGTACTACAAGCATTGAAGGAAAAATAATCCTAGATAAAAAAAGATTAACAAAATAACTTTTAACCTTCTAATTCCAGTATTCGAGTTATCTTTGTATGGTTCTTGTGTTTTGTGTTGCTGTATATAGTCATAACTCAACGAAACATCCTATGAGTTTGATCTTGGACATTTGAGAAAATGAATTTTAAACGTTATTAATGAGAAATAAAGATTCTTACAATATTTTCTCGTAAATCCGAATGTTGACTGGCCACACCTAATTGATAAGAGCAAGCCGTAACAAAATGGCAACAATGGAATGCGAAAGATTTATTTTCATAATCATAAAGACAGGTTTTTAACTTTAGGGTGACCCTGAATACGAGACAAATTTTGTGGGAAAAAGTGCACGAGTATGGAAGGAAAGCGTGCTTGTGTCATATTAATGAAATTTGTAATTTTTGTACTCTTCCACACAACTCACCCACCCAGTTTTAAGGTAAGATTACTCAAATTTATTACCGTTATCAACCACGGCTACTACAACACCTTTTCCAGTGGCACCAAGCTTCCAAGCTTCTATAATGTTGTTATGCCTGTCTTTGAAAGCAGTTGAGTTATTACCCTATGAATAGCGAGCAGTGTTTATTTTTAATTTTATTGACTGTTGGGAAAACAGTCTTGATCAGGTTTAGATAAGAGAATAAGAAGACCTTGTAAGGAAGAAATCAACTTGCAAACGATATACGCACCTTTTATTTCCCTTATAAAAGATACGAATCCTACATCGAAACTCCGACTGATCATTGCAAAGAATGAGAAATGAAGAGCGCGATGGGTAACATTTTTTCTTTTATCTCTCCTTTAAATATTTAACGGGTTTTATGTGTAATTCTTTCAGAGAAGAAACTTTCGCGGGAAAAAATATCGCAATATTTATGGAAAAAACGAATCACAGTTTGAAATGTAAATTTTGCGGCAAAAACTGGAAAATTATCTATGTTAATAATCGCGTTAATAATGTTTAGCAAATTTCAATATATTTCATTAGTGAAATGTGGAGGTTTATAGTAAAAACTGTTATTTCAACTATTGATTCTCTTAAATATTCATGTAAGGATGAAGAAGTATCATATTAATATCAAGTCAACAAATAATTTTTCTTCAAGCAGAGAAACACCAGGGAAATTTTTGCAATGCTACCCAAACAAAAAAGAAAGACATCAAATAAAATTGTCATTGATTTTGTTCAAATCCTCTCTGTTTTGAAAATCCTTCATGTTTTCGTGACAAAAAACGATCGCCTTGTTTGAAATTTGAAATTTTTCGCGGCATTAACTGTAACAAAAAGAGACATAAATCACAAACGTTTCTGCCCGCAAAAGTAATCGAGGTGTTAAAAGAACAACGGCTAGAGAACGATACCAACTTTTTCTCGGAAAAAGTGTTTCAACACTTACCAGGTACCATTGCTTTCCAATCTCAGGATCATTAAACTAAGAAAAAAATTTAAAATGGGAATAAACCCAGGCGACCATACCAGTTTTTGCCAGGTTCTGTTCTGCCACAGTACCTTATTGCCCCATTTAACGCCTGCCTTTTTTACGCGGGCCTTTATTGGCGTTATTTTTGAAAATTCCACGGTCAAACTCTCACAGACAAACATCTAACACTGGCCCTTTTAACGCCAAGTCATAGCAATGAACGGCCGGCGTAAAAAGGGTCAATAGGGTAATCGATTGATGAAGTCCTGCTTAATGACTAAGAAAATTTTCAATCTTAAGATGTCATATTCACTCCCATTCTCTTATCTTCCTTGCTCTACTGATTTCTATTCAGTAGTAATAGTCTCTGGTATTCCAATTGTCTGGTAGAACAGTTAAAAATCATTTTGGATATTAAAAACAAGGAGAAATGCAAAACGGTTTTTGTACAGAAATTTGGGAAACGTCTGTTCAAAAATTTAAATACCTGATTATACTGGATCGACTTTGCAAAGCTCACTGTAGTGTCTTCGGCAATAATGAAAAGCATTAATAAATTTAAATACGAACGGTTTATGACTTTCATTTCTGAAGACCTTTCACAAAATCAACTTTCAAAAATTACAAAGTTTTTTCAATAAAACACTAAACGGAACTGTTGAATGTGCAAAAAACTGATTCGGTTTGTTTTCTTGCCAAACACAAAACACAGTTCTGAATGGTTCTTACGGTTTTACAACCTTTGCTGCTATCTAAACATAGGCAATGAATAATGTCTGGCCAATAGATAAATATTGTATTTCCGTTTCAATGTGTTTCACATACTTTCACGTACTTATATATAAGTACCAGTAAAAATCGACCATTTTGTTGGTGCTTTTTACTATTGTGAGCCTAATTTGGTACTTAGGAGGTCATTATTTTATAGATCAAGAAATTCTTAAACTTCCAAAACTACCTTTACTTAAACCCCCTGAAAAATATATTTCCTAAAATAAAGCACTCCAAGTTTCTGTGCCAACTTTATGTGGGTGTTTTAAATTATTTGGGCTAACAAAGAAAAATCAGTATTTTTTCAAAACAATGTTGGCATGCCAACCGTCCATAAGGGCGGATAATTGAAAAAGCGGGTGAAAAGCGGGCCCAAATTCAGACCGCTTTAAATTTTGGCTGTGTATTTCTATAACATGGTTCTATACAATGTGTGAAACCAATTTTTCATAATAGGTTTTATTTTTCGGTACTGGACCGTCAATGTTAGCGCTTGAAAAATATCAAATTTTGACATTTTTAACCCGCCATTATGAAAATGTTTTTGATTGAAAAATTATTTCACTCAGTGTTATAGGTCCTATTAAAAAAAAAATGCCCTGAAAATTTCAAGAAGACGGTTGCGTTTAAAGATAAAACTTTACTATTTTTTGTAATAAAATCACTTTTGTGGAATAAAACATGGCTTTAAAAAATAATAAAGTATTTAGAAATGTTATAGGAATGCCTCACAACAATAAATACTTAAACATCAACAGAAAGCACCTGCTTTATACGCTACGGACTGTCTGAAGCTTCTTTTTGCGCCTTCGGTTTCCATACCCCCAGCTGACCCACGATAATTATCTGCGGCGCGGAGTGGAAGCAGATATTGGAATATCCTTGGATGATGATTATCCTGAAAAATTACAAAAGTGACGTAGTGAGATCGTTACATCGACATCTTGGTCTGAGATACACGATGGAAAATTTTCATCCCCTGCAAACTCTGTTGATACATTTGCTTTAGTGTGTTTCTTCGCTAATGTAACGTGTTGGTGGTAGAAAGCGAAGGACAGAACACAGGCAACACCACACAAACAGGGCAAGCTCTCTCTTTTATCAAGACAATTGTTCGGTAAGTTTCTGTTAAAATTAGCTTATTATCAGAGCAAGATTGAAACATATATATACATTTATTTTGATCAGGTTAATTAAATGCTTTACCCTGTCCCTGTGTAAACTTCAAAAATCAACAAAAATGAATGCAAAAATATATAATACCTGTATGTATCTAGCAGATAAAGTGCTATAACGACTAGTATTGTCAGTCCCCCTGAGACTAACCCTAACCCTAACTGCTCGCTGTCTGGCTACATAGTATATATGAACTGATTTGCTCCCCATCATTGCTTTTTTTGAGATCAACAAAAAAGAGGTGAAAAATATAAGGAGTTTCATAAGGAGAAAAACAGATTTTGTTACTATTGTCACTTTTACCGAATAACATATAGCTGTAGCAATATTTTAAAATATATGATTTACCCCTGGCCTGGTCAGTCATTCAACTGTGGCCACACACACCAGATATAGCAAAACTATATGATAAATTTGAGTTCACGAACACACTCACCACAACAACAATAACATCATCCCTAATGCCAATGTAGAATAAACAATATCGTAAATAATTAAACATTGTAAACACAAGTTGGAACTTTGTATAAGATGATCTCTGGGGAGCATCTATCTGTATATTTCAAATTTATAGTTATCACCACTTCAAGTATAACATTTTCATTTACATTGTTTGATATCTTTAGCTATTACTGTTAATATTTTGATTTTGATTTTTCAATGTTGAGAAAAAACCTGGATCAAAGTAATTCTATTATGAAATCAGCAGGTACATTTCATCAAGGAAATATTGGTTGACAATGTTTACACAAAACACCATCTATGCAATACCATGGTATGTAGTTAAATGTGTTGGTTTATGGGATTCAGAAGGCTTTAATTCTATATTAACCGAAGGAAGGTGATCAAATTCAAAAATCAAGTTATTTATGTGGCGGGTATCACAAATAAATGGTGTTAGTCATCCGACCGACACAATTTTTATTTGCCATTTATGTCGGTAAAAATTTTGAACGTTCAGTGGGAAAATTTGTCACCGCAAAGATTTTGCCACGCTATCCTATTCTGCCACGGTATTGCCTAAATATCATTACGTTGAATGCAGCAGAGATATTTCCGACTCAAAATTGCACCTGAGATTTATGGGTTCTCTTTCGTCTTTTTTTGTTCTTTTTTTTTTCAACCGATCCACCCTAATTTCAGACCTAATAAAATACATATTTGTGATAGCCGCCTAACTAAAGTGACTGTCTTGTCGAACATCATGAAATGAAGCAAACACTTGAGAAAATAGCGAAAACAAACCTCATGTTCGGTCCATGATGCCACAACCTTCGTCAATATTTCCCCAGAGGGACATTAATAAATGAATTATTATTGATCAAGTCCATTTACCTAACCAACTTTCTAGGTGATTAAGTTCATTGTATTTTCTGCAACTATGTTGACCATATACTTTAACGTCGAAAATGTGACAGCTAGAAGTAGAGGTTTTGATGCTTTTGAAATATCTTTTAGGCATTAAAGTACCTTAATAGCGATTTGTATATTTAGCAAACCAACTGCTTCAAAAGCAAACCGCAAAATCGCAATTTGGGTTTTTTTATTTACCATTTTTATTTTTAAGTTACCACAAAATACTTGAAACTACTGCCAGAAATTCATTGTTATTACAGAAGTTCCCTTTTGAAAAACTTAAAACGTTTTTTTAGATGAATTGAACTTTCACAAGTTGCTTGCATACATCAAAGTTCTTGGTGGAAAATCTAAGTGTAAGTTGTTAATGGAATTTTCTTCTTATGTAGCCTGGATCCATTTGTTTAATAAATTTGGGTAATAAATTGCTTAAGGGTTTTGTGTTGATTACAAAAATCAACTATGGTATATGAACCTGTTTCTTCATGTGGTAACACCCTGTATTACTGAGCAGGTCATATCAAAATGATGTTAGTTATATTGTCAGCAATTGCATTTGCCAATCAATTGGGATCAGAAGGTCATTTTTAGGATGGTAAAATTAAGCACAACAGACTCAAATCCATAAATACATTTTAATGAATCATGAAGTAAATGCATTACAGTCGAAAAAGAAAATATTTACTAATATTACTATGTACAATTTGTGATGTTATTGTTGTGTAATTATTGTTGTTATTATTTATTACAAATTCATAAAATGTTTGTCTGTTTTATTACAGTTTCGGAGCATTGTTAACAGTCGAAAAATATATATCATTGAAATGTTTACGTTAAAATGGGAGAAGTAGGTTCCAAAAATATCACGGTAGTTTGTCTTCAGAATGAAGCCAAACACACTTAGAAAGTTTCCCAAATAACAAACATGAAACGCACTGTTCAAAGTATTCCGAAATGGATAATAACAGAAAAGAGAACTCAGAAAAACTCTTGCTCAAATTCTCGATTTTTTTTATTAACTAAGATTGATTTATTTAATTGCGCATGTGCAAACTCAATAAAAAACTGCATACATCAGAAGTTTTTCTTTTCTTCATTATAGGCTGTATTTTAGCCGCAGATTTAGCGACTTTAGTCGTTCTTGTTATAATTACATTTGTGTTCTCTCTTCCACAATGCATATTGATTGGGATCAGACAGTCTTAAAGGTTATTTTAGAGAGCAACTTCTACAATATCGGATTATTGGTGTAGCATCAATAACTTTTCCATTGTCTATAGCAACAATCCAGTGATGAATAGCCCCGACGCTACCTTGTCCGCTTGATCTCATTGCATATACGATACGTTTGTTTACATCAAATGTTTGGTCTTTTTTTTCCTGACGTATAAAAGTCATTTACTTAGCTACCACATGAGCATTGTACATATAACTATGACCCACAACCTCTTTTCTTTGAAAGTTTTCCCAAAAGCGATAATATTACATTGTCGCACTCTGGGCATTTCATAGCAATTAAAACAGAGTTCAGTATCTCTACATTTTATTAGTAAATAACCTGTTATTGGAGCATGTGACCTGGGTGAGCTGCATTTATTGGCTCTACTTTATTTTCTGATTCCGTTTTTGATGCAGATGAACTTGATTGGGGAGTATTATTATTATTATTATATATATATATATATTAGTCGTTCAAATTTCAAAGCCAATTTTTGGGCATTTAAAGGCATACCGAACTACCCAGGGTCTATTTTTAATTTACTGGGTCCCACGAAATTAAGATTTAAGCGAGAGAATATACAAACAGAAAGTACTCATCTGTTTTCACCATAAATTTAGAATTTAAGTGCAAATTTTCTTCCAAAACAACAAAATAATGTTTATACTATACAATAAGGTCTGTTATGGCTAACCATTCAGCAGAAAAATATGATTTTAAAGAGAAAGTTCTGGTCAAAGTTCACCAGACTGTCTGCCTGTGAAGATATTGCTTAAACAAAGATATATAGAACCAAGAAAATGTCTGTAAAATTGCACGGAACATAACTTATTTTATTTTTGGTCTGCATAATTCATAAGCGTTAAACACGCTGTGACTTGCCCCGACTGGTCGCACTGAAAATGTGTGATACCCTGGGTAATTCGGTATGCCTTTAAAGTACCGTAGAAGTTTTTTAATATAATTTTTCGGATTCTATTTTTTACGCTAGAATCAAGCGTTTTTGGAATTTTGAAAAAGGGATTTATGCCTTAGAGAGAAGGTCTACCTGTCTCTTTCAGGTAGAGAAAGTGTAAGGGACAGAACAATATTTTTTCTTCGCTATGATTTTGAGCATAGGGTGGCGCTTAGATGTGACTTATAAAGAAAGCGTGTATATGTGAAAAGCTTTCCAATAAATAGATAATACCATGGGCCATGAAATTGTTTGTTTGCATGTTGATTTATTTGTCAAGTAAGTAAGTAAGTAATCATTTATTTAGTTTATAACTCTCATACTTACAATAACAATGAAAGAAAGAATAACTAGGAGACCACTCCATATAGAAAATTCTAGTCAAAGGGAGTGGCCACCCAAAAAAACAAGAAAACAAGAAAAGTTCGTGCGATTGATTTAGACCACGATCCACAATATGAAAAACGCTTCAGAAAATACTTAAAGACCGAATTACACATTATCGCTTTTAATCGTGTGATTTCGATTTTTGACTTTAGCAATACACGAGGACATAAATTAAAACAAAATTGAAACCCAAATGGCTGTTAAGATATATTAAAATGCTTTAAACGTATTTTGAGCCTAATTGAAACCTACTTCATATTTTTTTGTAACTTATTAAGCAAAAGCCGTGTAACTATCGATTTTTGTGGGAAAACAAATATAATGGGCGCGAGAAATAACAAAGAAAGATGTAATTATTTGTTAAACATATTTTTGAGAGAAAAGGTAACTACATTTAGGCATATAACCTATACTTCTTCATCATATTGATCATTATCAGAATCAGAATCGTTCTCGGAATCGTTCGGATCATCGAAGATATCTTCGTTTTTGCTTTCTTCGTCTTAATCATATGCTGTTGCACCAACTAGAGCATTGACATAAATCAGAGCACACCAGTTCAGCTTTTTGACATAAACAACCTCTAGTTTCACACCTACTCGCACAAATACAGCTTATTAAGTTAAACATACTACCTGGAGCGTTTTCATTTGATAACCACTTGATTTTCAATTTACTATCTTCCATCATAAATAAGTTTGTAAAAAACTTGACATGTTTAACACGGTGAAGTGGCATGTTTCCAAATGTAAGCTTGGTAGTTGCATCGCAGCAGATATTTCTTTAATGCATCCAATTTTGTTTTTATGCATCCATTGTTGGAGGTATCTTCTCTTCGGCATACTTACCACCCTTGACTGAACAAACAGTTTCATTACCATAAAGATGACAGACAAATTTCATGATCTTAACATACAGATCGGGTGTTATGAAGAGGCTATCACAGATCTTTGCCAAGATATTTTTTGTATTCTTCTTTCTTTTGACACACCGTCATTTTCCTTTTAAGAAAAATGAACTAGAAGTGTCACAAGCTGAAATGAATTGGTACACTCATTTGATAAAAACATATTCCATGTTTCTTTCAAAACACTTAGAACAATAAATATTATTGAGAGTTTCTTCATGTAAACAAATTGGTTTCATCATGAACCTATGAAAAGAGAAGGACTTACAACTTTTATAAATCTATTGAAATAAAGCTCGACTCGGGTTATTGAAATTTTAACAAAGTACTGTTAAAAAGACATGCTGTTATTGGCTTCTACCATCGTAACAACCAACCACAAATGAATTTCAAGATGCTACGTTTATTTTGTAGCCAATTTTTAAACTCTGATTCTTCGAGACCTTTTACAGCCTCAACCATGAAACTTTCAGGATTGAAGGAAAGATATTCATTTTCCTGTACGTTTTCAGGCATCTTTCTAAGGTTCGATTTTTTCGTAAAAACGATATCCACTAAATACTACATAACTCAACAAAATTCGCTGTAAACGCCCATAAATACTACATAATTCGTCGAAATTCGCTGTAAACGCCCATAAATACTACATAATTCGTCAAAATTCGCTGTAAAGCCATTTCGACATTTAGAAAAAGGTTGAGTAGTAGTTTTGAAGAACTAAAATTCACATTTCTTCTAATTTCTTTAATTTCCCACAATGTGTGAAGCCTAAACATTCGTATAAACCCGCCCATCTAAACAAAAATCCAGTGAAACGCGAGGCGGGGATTATATCAAAAAAATGCCGACATAAAAGATTTTAACAATAGAATTGAAAGGCTTTAGAAGTTAGTTGTAAGTCATTCTCTTTTTATACGTCCATTTTTTCATTAAAATGAGAACCACTAATGTGTATAAACCTTCATAGATACCTGTTAAAGAATGGAATCCAACTACAGCATTAATGAAAGATTTTCCCCAAGGACCAGTCACTATGTCAACATGTATTATGCGCTTCTTGTTTTGAGTACCAGTTGCAAAAATACACATCAGCAGTTAACGGTATCTGGACTCCTAATAGTAACATTTTGATATGATGAAGCTGCATGGGACCAGTGCACTATTAAACGAGTATCGGCCTCTTCATAGTCACTTCTAAAATTAAAGAGTACAGGTGGAATATCATTCTCGATATTGTCAATAGTGAAGTCTGATGATAATGGTGACAATCCATGTTTAATACCACCAATAGCATCATCATGGGCTCCCTAAATTTGCATGCAAACTTGGTGGAAAACCGAGTGGCTAACAATGAAATCTCTATTGTTTTCTATATCATTGTAAGTTTCTTGAGACAACTGTGACTGTTGTGAGTCATGTGGGTCAATGCCACCATTTTCATCATCTAAAATAACTGCACCGTCCTCTTCATTTCAAAAAGTATTTTGTTGGTGAAACACAAGATCTGGGTAACGTTTCATAAGCCTACTCCTTAACTGACAACACCATCCACAGTCAAAACTTTGTTATTACTGTCTGGGTTAACGAGAACATCCACATTTCAACTTTCTTTACAGTTTTCATAAAATAATCGGTAAAAGATCTGTGAGACGGTAAACTTTTTTTAGCGTAATAATTTTGTTGTCTATAAATGACAATTCATACATCAAATTACTGGTAAGATGATGATGATGATACAGCCTTGAAACTTTTTACGTGTTATACTCGTTATAACAGATTTTATGATATATATCTCACTTCAATGGCAACGAAATCAAAATCGCTAATATGAAACAAATTACTTTAATTGTTCTTATATTTTGCTGTTTGTCCTAGCAGTCCACCATCAAGATTCTGGCACAAAGCAAGTTCTTGTTATTTTCTTTTTCTATCATGGTAATCTGTTTTAAAGCAATGGAACATTTTCTGGTATAAACACAGCTGAAGAGGAAGAAAATACGGCTCCTGCTGCTAATAACAATCTAGAAGACCTTTTTTTGCCTTCTGGCACTCTACTAGTCTCACTCTTCCTTTTTTCCTTTTTCTGGCTGTTTCAATCCGTTGCTTCAGACTCTGTAATCTTAAGCCACTCGTCGCATGAAGAAATAATTTCTTTGTAAGTTGTATCGGTAAAAGGTTTTAATTCAACTTCAGAATTAAGGAAATGCATTAAAGAAGAATCTTCTACATCCACATCGGTAGACATTACTCTTAATTTTGTCTTTGTTTTTTACGATGAGGAAAATACCGATTGCATTTTGTAAGACAGAGCTTTGTTATGTTTTTTATCATTATCAGTTATGAGGAAACTCGATAGAAATCGAGCTTCGTGTGAATCGTATTATCCTGAAAAATTTAACATATATTTCTCAAAAACTGCAGGGGGAAATCTTGGTAACTTAATTGCATTTGTAAATGTATGCTCTAAATCACGTTTTCTGAAAGTTTTGTTCAGATCAGAGAGAGAGAGGTGGCGAAATGACACAAACGAAGTACATGGATCGTGGTCTAATTGTTTATGAGTGATTTATGTATTTGATTTATACTCTATAAAAATCGGCGGAAATAAGTAATTACCTACACGTTTTTAAAATATCTGTCCTAACAAGTCTGTCCAACCTTAATGTCCATACTTTTAGTGAATTCAAGCACGTAATTCTCTGTTAGGAACTCCATCTTTTTACACGCTGTATAAGTTGTTAAAGTAATTTCACGCAAGACTATAGATCCGGTAACTGTCACTTACATTATGAATTGGAGATTACTGTGTGACTTTTTGGTACCATTTAAAGGTTTTCTGTTCCCTTGGTTTGCTGTTCGGCTGTTCTATTAACCCTGTACCGTAATATTTCTATACCTATTCAAATCATTAATTCCACGTTGTGTAATTGAAGAACAAAGATGAGAAGAACTGTTTGGGAAACGGTAAAACGGTAAAATGATAAAATCAATACCCAAACATTTTTCTCCGGTTTGTTTTTATTTCTCATGTATCTAATAAAAATACATCCGTGAAACGACCGTTTGTTAGCCGTCATTCGCTGTAGAGGTAAGCCTCTCAGTGTCTCCTCTTGAGTCAAAGTTTTCTAAAAATAGTCAAGAACCCTAAAACAAACAAATAATGCGGTATACCAATCAATACTTAATGGAGTTGTTTTCAATAATATCTTATTTGTATTTAATTGTCCATACTTTAATATCTATAATATCTTATTTGCATTTAATTGTATTTGCATATTTTTATAATTAAAAGAAACCATAGATTTGGTTGGAAAATCTGAAATTTGAAATGAAATTGGTTAGTTGCTAGTAATTTAAGGCATAAATAGAGATTTGGGGCGGTACTAATGAGGCTGTCACATTTTGATTATTCACTATGGATGACAACAAACAACACAAAAACAAACAAACAAGTGTCACTATTGGATATTATTTATAGTTATTCATAGGCATCTTCAGAGTCATTCAAAAAAAGTGGAGGAGTTCAACGTTATGAATTTCTTTTCTGTCTTAAGTGTCGATTAGGTAGTTTGCTTGCGTGTTTTCCTTTTCTACTTAAAATGACTAAACTCTCCTCCACAAATTCTGACTGGGCTGTGGCTACGCCCCTGTAGATAAATGTTCCACTATTGTATTTCCATAATCTAATTCGCAGAAAGAATAAGCGCCAATTATATGCTTGGGCAAGCAAGGTAGGTTTTCCAGTTGGTTGTTGTTTAATAGAACCCGTTCATCATTTATGTACGTAATTAGATTGTGTGTTCATTGTAATTGGATACTGGCAAGACCTGTTTGTGTATTTCTTGTCCATATTCACTGTTTAAAAGTAATTGACCACACTCAATACTTTATCTTTTAAAATGGTGAGTGTTTCTCTCCTTATTTGGCGATACTGCATCCCATTAGGTTGGCTATAGTAGGGTGTCCTGGATTGAGTGGTAGTACATGTGGGCCTGTGATGTATCAGCTACTCTACTCTTGTTATTAATAATTTACATGTATGTGTAACGATCATAAATTTTCCAAATAAATACTTTCCTACTGTTTCCATATCCATAATATCTTATTTGCATTTAATTGTATTTGCATATTTTTATAATTAAAAGAAACCATAGATTTAGTTGGAAAATCTGAAATTTGAAATAAAATTGGTTAGTTGCTAGTAATTTAAGGCATAAATAGAGATTTGGGGCGGTACTAATGAGGCTGTTACATTTTGATTATTCACTATGGGTGACAACAAACAACACAAAAACAAACAAACAAGTGTCACTATTCATAATGGCATTTTCTACGCGAAAATATTTATATGCTGTGCTAGCGACATATACAATGACAAGGTTTCAATTAACATCACTCCCTTGGTCTATAACGAGGTGACAGGTGTTTAAACTTCAAACGAAACTTTTAACAAAAGTGCATGCGTAAGAGACATGTCCAAAACATCTCTATATTCATTGGATCAAAAAAACATGTTATATCATTGATTTTCTCGATCAATTGCCTTCAATAACAAAATGGTGACTTTTTCCCCAAAGTAAATAACAGTACTTACTGCAAATGATTTCGAAACGGGTTTTTAAATTTTTCGGCGAAAGATTCAGTTTAATGTGTTCAAGTTTTTGGTACAACATATCCTTGGAATATCTGCATGAAAGTGTTTTCTTTCATGCACACCAATTCCTTGGATACTGATGCTGTGCTAAATAAAGCATTGAATAATACAACAAATGGAATAACTGATACAAGATACAAAGGCATTTGATCACCCTTTAATAATCTCATACAGAAGAAACTTCCTCTGCAGAATTTAACGAGCACTATGCTATTGGTGGATAGCATTAATTGCTGAAACTGGGGGACTTAGAATGTTATTTAAAAGCCCCAATGTCGCTCGAATTTCTTCAACTACATTTTCATGACATTCTGCCTTTCGCGTAGACTTAAATAATTTCTACGTAAGGAACATATTCGACCACAACCTTGTAAAAATGTAATACGTGCGTATCAACTGTAAAGGAAACGTGCGTCTACAAGAATGGATTTATCGCGCGAGTTTATCGATGAAGAAATTAAAAGGGCTTTCATGTGTTATGTGATAGAAACATGGCGAGTGTCAAAAATATCTCAGGGTGTAATAATGTTGTCCCTATTTATTTGTTTGTAGTGTAAATGTTTGATGCAAAAAAAAATTAAAAAAGGACCGGAAAATATTAAAAAAAGGGGAAAATGTTGATTAATTTCCGTAATGTTTATCCTGTTATTGTGACAATTAGTCTGGCGAAATATCAGCCTTGTTAGTTAATAATGGAATATTGTTTTCCAAGCAACTTGCAAATACCATTGATTTATGGCTTTTATAAAGAAATTACTGAAAATTTGTTTGTTTACCAGCAAAGTTGTTTAGGGAAGTGTTTTGGGAATTTTTTTAAAATGCAGCTCTGCTTGATGACGTAGAGGTAATTTTCTTTTGATAATTTATTACCCAAAAATGATTTCGAAATTTAACATATTTTCAAGATATAGGCCTTGTTAGATGGTAAACTAGAAAATAAATTATTCTCAAAGTAGAGAGGTTTTTCATAATAGAAATAGATCTTTGAAAAACTATTCGGTATTCGGAATAAAATCAAAATGATTTTATACCATCCTAAAACCTAAACATCTTTTTTTCTTTCTTGACGTCAATTGATTAATTTTTTAATGAATCTTGAATCACGTGATCTTAAGATTTATGGTGCCGCACCAAAATTTGATTTGAGGAGGAGAAAGAAGAAATTAACACAGAGATAAAGAATAAAAAGAGCTATATAAACAACAGAAACTTTATTTTTCATAACAAATTGGCTTTATTGAAATAATAATACAAATCTTTACTCGTTTTAACATACAAATCCTCAATCCACATGCCATGTTATAGAAACATTTCCCTAATGTTTTGAAAAATCTTGATTTTTCGATTTCTTGTGCTCTAAAACGTTATCTTTCATTTTTGTAAAACTTCTGTACATTTATTTTATCTGGCTTGTTAAAAACAAGATTAAATGAGCCTTTGGAGTTACGAAAAATTCGAAATTTATCAAGCATCAAAACAACGTCAATTCTACTTCAACACAATTATTGAGAAAATGTAAACTTTACGGACCAAATCAAGAATTAGAAAATTCAACATTTGGCCAGCTATAACTTGGATAATCATAGCTAATATTATTTTTTTGCTTTATATTGATTTCTTTAGTAAAATAACCTTTACCAACTTACTTGTACTTTTCGCTAGCACGTTCAATGTGGTTCCTCCAGCTGGTCTGCAGATTCAATGAGTTTTTTGAAATGCGATAACACTATGGCTGCCGGAAAAAAGTAAGCAAACACAGAAATCACCCTGCTTTGACCATAGATCAGTAAAAAATTTACCATTAGAAATGGTCTTTTGAAGTTTCAATGCTTTGTAAGCAACTAAATGAGAAAGCGCCCGTATATTTGTATTTAAGCAAAATTCAGGAGTTTTTTCAGGATGATTTAACTTTTTTTATTTGTATGCTTGGATCTGTTTTGATACAACGATCTGTTTTGTTACAACATCAGATTGTGCGCAGGAGAGTATACAATGATTTTCTTATACATATTATATCTTAAGGTTCCGTTAGATGGTAAACTATTAAATAAACTACGCTCAAAACTAACTTAAGTTTCATTCAAAAAATTAATCAATTGACGTCAAGAAAGAAAAAAAAAAACGTTTAGTTTAGGATGGAATAAAATCAAATCATTTTAAAACTACTTTATCGCTACTGTTCGATTCCTTTTGTAAAGCATCACTTTTAAAGGTTTCGCAGGTTGATATTCTTTCCATGCTTTTTAGTATAAGTAACGCCAAAGTTTGACTGAGGTACAAAAAAATACTCTCTTTATATGTTCATTTGTTGCATCTGTTTGCTTGTTGACTATCTACTCAGGTAGGCCAGTGCGGGTTTCTTTACGGTCGAACTTTTATAACATGTTTCTAATGTATCCCTTTCTTGCCCATTATTATTTTCCTTTAAGTTTTCGGATTCATTATCCGAGTTTCCTTGGCTTTGTTGAGTTGCTTGGAATTCTAGTTTAAGCTGGGTTTTTGCTTAGCCGTTGCTTTGTGTTTTTTGAAAAATTTGAGCCCCGTGTTTACTTAGCACCACTTTTAAGCCTAGTAAAAACAAATCAATATTTAAATTTGATATTTGATACTGGGAGTAGATTTCAAATTACAAATTAATATATTTATATTTATAATAAAAAGTATAGGTACAACTTCTCTGGCAAAAACTTTAGCATCGCTATAAGCACCAATTGAGGCTGAAATAAGCGAAATTTAAACATCATAGCTGAGGCAAAACTCAATTTTGATGATGTTTAGAAAAAAAGACGTGTATATAAATAAGGTTTTCTCCTGAAACCTTAACATATCAGTGTATTCAAATTTCAAATTTCAAACAATTCATTTTGACAAGGAAGGAAAACATGATTGAGAATAAAAATGTGGCATATTAAAAACAGCGTACATTATACTAAATTATTACCTGAAGGGCATTACGAAGGTATTTATTACGGGAAATAGACAAAATTGATTGGCTCAGTAACCAGTTTTTACAGATCGATACTGCCTGCTAAAAATGATAGCTTCAACAGTAAACAAATCGATAATAAAACCCTCTAAGCAATGTGATGTTCAAACTTCAAATTAAGATAACAAAATTATTATAATCTTTCTCCTAAATATTATTGAACATTTTCTATTAATCTAAAATTGAATTTTTGAAGAATTCGATATTTCTATAAATCGAATGTCAAATTCTTAACGCCTTGTTACCAATAATTGAAATAAATTTTTTTTATGAATATGTTGTCAACAAACATTTTTGAACCCCTTGGTCAATGTAGTGGTCTTGCATACTCGACCTCTACTATCGACCTCGGGCATTATTTCCAGTACCAATGCACAAAATAGGCAGTATCCCGTTAATAAAGAGTCTTGTAAGATTGCTTTTCCATAAATATTTCATTTTGGTTGGGTTTCAGGTAAACATTGTTGAAGTGTCATCGACATATGTTAATATATAGCTAAGGAGATGTCAATCACAGTTTTGAAGAGCAAATTAATTGAGAAAATTGAATAACACCTGTTGTGACACTATATGTCGCAAAGATCACTATATGTCGCAAAATTCAACACTATTTGTCTTATACTATGTATAAGATAGTAATTTTTGTTAATATTAACACTTTTTTGCCAATATCCAATAAAACTGAAAAACATACAGATAATTTAGTATTTCATATAAAAACTACGTGGTAAGGGTGTTATGTAGAAGTGTTAGCTTTGTTTAAACATTTTAGATATTTATTAAATCTTGTTTAAGAATTGTTGTGACTATTTTTCTAGGGCACCATTTTATAGTGAAGTTGAACATGTAAATAATAAGAAACACAAAAGATAATCTTTTCTGTTATTTTAATTATATCTTTGTCTCTCCTTTTATAAAATTGACCACCTGATTTCACCCTTAAATAACAAGTTCTTAGAATAACTTATGATGTCATTGTGACGTCATATATTGTCATATTAGATATGATTTTACCCTTCAGTCAAGTTTAAGATCTCAATTTCTTTCATTTAGCATGATAGTATGGTGAACATAAGTTTTGCGAAGTATAGTGTCAATTTTGCATTCTTTGCGACATATTGTGTTGCGACATATAGTGTTGAATCTTGCGACATATAGTAGCGATTTTGCGACATAAAGTGTCACAACAACACCCATCCGAAGTATAATAATTTATTTACTCGATTTAAGCTTAATTTCGATGAAAGTTTAGGGTATGTGTTGTTGAAGTCAAATGCTGTACGGCAAATGCTTGTGTATGTTTGAATCCAGCATTTATTGTCAAATCAGTAGCAAAAACATAATTTAGCCCGTGTAATCTCAATATGAATTTTTATTTTTTATTGTATATTATTGTATAATATATTAACTACAAAAGGTATCTCATAGTTTTCCATTCTGTGTTTTTATTTTGTATGTTTGTTTGTTTTTACTTTGTTTTATTGTTGTGGCGTCCTCATTGGTTGGCGGTTTTACAAAAAAATGCTTGGATTTTGAAAAACTTGTGTTTTCAAAGATTTACCTATATGAAATTAGATTTTAATTCCCTGTGAACTTCCAGCGATTATTATTTCAGAGTGCCGTGCCAAAACGCATTTGAGAAACGGTATCTATGTAGTGTTAGCTAATATCTTTACATAATTAATTCTTTTTTGAAACTTTCAACAAAACTTATGTGCTTGAATAAAGCATCTTGAATTAATAACATAGCTACTGGAAACTCTAGATAATTTTTTACAAGAGATAGGTAACTTTAATAGCAAATGAAATCGTCATTTTATTCTGTCACAGTTATCCCAAAAACCTTTCCATTTTCCATTTGTGCATTTGAATTTTTACAAACCTATCCATATACTCCAACCCACCCGTTGCTAAACCCTTAGAAAGCAAAATTAGAAACCAATCAAAATTAAAATTCAAAAATTCAGTATTTTCTCAAAAATATTTCGAAGAAATTCAATTTTCTTCTTCAATATAACGGGAGGATTCTCTAAAATCCTTTCTTTGGGATTTTTTTGGTATCCTTATAATTTCATGTAACATTAATCACGAAATAAAAAAGTAATTGTTGGTAACGCACCTCATTAAGATCTTATGAATGAACCTTTGTTTTTTGTGGAATTAATTAGCATTGAGAATAGCCACATGGAGATAAAAAAATGCGAAAAGGAATATATATAATAACGCTTCCAACGTGTTCCATTGTCCAATTACGGAAGGACATTTCATCTCACCTGCTCCAAAGGCCATCTTCCTTGTAGAAATTGAAAGGAATTTGAATGCTCCTCCTATATATGTTCAGTCGCTTGATTGCCAAAAAATACAAAATATCGGAATGTTAAAAATTCTTTCGGTTTTTCCATGATAAAACAGCTAATCCATTAATCTTCCACGATGATGTAAATGCAATTAGAAGATTCTGATAATCAATTCAAATGTATGCCAGCTTGATAAGTAAATAAGAATGGTGAAACAATATATGCACGTACACAGAGTTTTAATTTTACTGAAAACTGGTGCAAGCTTAATCACCACTAAAGCTGAAACTTAGACTGAAAGTGAATTTAGAGGCATTCATTCGTTTCCTATGACAAACATTTTAAATCTATATTTAGGGAAACAAAAATCTGCCTTACGTTAAATGAAGGATACGTTGTCTATTCTGAAACAATGAGGAAACAGAACCACTTTAAAAATAGATTCATTAGAGAATGAAACATGTTATATTTTTGGCTCCCAAAAGTACGAAGAAATGATTTCATTACCAAAAATTTCTGGCCAATTGTATGAGAAAAGATATCTGTAATCACAAAACGTGGAAAATGAAATCATATATAACGAAACAATCTCGAATCCAGGCTCTTGAAATAGAAAAAAAAATTACTACAGTATATTCGCATAGAGAAAAAAAACATTGTATGACAACGGTCCCTTCCTTGATTAAATTGGTAACAAAATCTTATATTTATAAATATAGAAATATAAAGATATATAAAAAATATCAGTCTCGTGATTAGAATCTATCCATGAAATAGTAAAGTAACTTTTTGAATCGTCATTAAAATCAATTTTGTCAAGTTGTAAATTGATTCAGAAGGCTTTCAGAATAATAATAATAATACAGTTAATTGAGAATTTTAGAAAACAAAATGAAATGAAAAATAATCATAGATAACAAAACCAGATCGAGTCTAGGCTCCAGTAAGAGACTCTGGATACGAAGTTGAGATGAAATAAAGATATACTGTAATACGGTTAATTTTATATTACAAGGGTAAAAGAACACAGAAACACCGTATATCATACAAAATTAGGCAAAAACGTTTTTGGGCCACATGAATCATTTGACCACAACCATTTCCACTCGAATCAACAGATGTTTAGACATTCCTACTTCCCAATTTACATTGTGCTTCCAGAATGGAATCTTTATTGTAAGTTGCTGTTTTGTCACTATTTACTAAACAGAGCCACCCTTCCTCAAATATACCATTGTGGAAAATCTACATATATAATATAGATCAGGAAAGATAAATAAATATAATATGTTTATAAAAATATGGAAATATAAAAATATAAAAATATAAAAATACAATTTGACAAAATGATTTTAACGCGGTTCAAAAAGTTACTTGGATTTATTTCATTGATATTTTTTAATCGCGAGACAGATATTGTTTTTATATATCTTTGTATAACTATATTTTTATAAATATAATATTTTTACCAATTTAATCAAGGAAGGATCCGTTATCATACAATGGTTACTCATTTCTTCATTTCTGAAGGTTTGTTTTGTTTTGTTTTTCCTCCATGCCAGTCAAATGAATATTACATGTTTTTTTATAAGCAACACAAAATTTTGGCTTAAGCTCAAAGTTGTTCTCTTTTCCAGGATCATTTGTTGCTTACTTTGACTATCTACGTGGGAAGACAAAATGTGAAGATAGCTCACAAGATAAACCTTTAAACATCTTATTTATTTAGTTTACACATTTAGAACCAGATATGTTTCTTTTTGTCCTTTTTCTCTTTTTATTTAGTTTTTGGTTTTTGTTTTCTGGGTTTTTTGGTTACTTGAATTACTGGGAAAATCCACCCTTGGCTATTGCTTCATTTTCTGACAGATAGAAGCTTCGTGTTTCTTACCAAAGAAAGCGTGTATCCAACGCATTCTTATATTGTATACCAATACTTCATGCCAAACGAAAGGTAGAAGGTTATCATAAGGTCTTATTATTCTTATTCCTCACGATGCTGTAATGAGTTTAAAAGTGTAAGACCGACGTGAGTTGCACAACTACTGCATTCTAGATTAATAAACACTTTTCATGATTCGTAACAATGGTTGTGGAAACAATAAAAGGAAAGTAACCCCATTTTCCAAATTATCTACGATTGAAACTGAAAGAGAGAATTCCTGCTCTTCAAAACATACCATCGAAAAGAAATATAATTATCGAATACGTCGAATGCAAAACTTTCGATGGTCAAACAGGGCATCTACATAACAACTTCCAGAAAAGATTCGATCAAACACGAATAATGGATCGTTCAAATGTGATGTGAAAAGACAGCTGCTTGATGCCTCCCTGGCGAAGCAGCTTTGTAAATATTAATATATTTTATATAAGTAAAATATTTTGTTTGTTTGGTTTCTTTGATTAGTTCCTTTAGTGTTATATATGGGATATAGAGCCATTATTGTATATGTGGGTAATTCCTGAAACAAACCATCATCATAATCAATATTGAAAAAACAAATTTGAAGTGTGATGTTACGTCTAAAAATAGTCATGATCTAAATAAATATCTGTTTCTTTCAATATCCTTCTGATTAGATGCGGAGAAAGGGACAGGCCATATTTTTTATCAACACCACACCACACCACACCAAATCGCTGTAGTTGATGTTGCATGGGTTTCAGAAGGGCTGTTTTGATAATATAGATTGAGCTTGGAGATAATTATATCATTAGTATCATTATAATTCCTAATACTAGAGCTGGTACTGTCAAAATGGACAGAATGATGCTTTAAATGGATCGTTACATTCAGAACAGTCAAAACGTTAAGTATTATGTCCGTCATAAAGAAATCTATTAGAACAAATATATTGGCCTTGGAATGCTTTTAATCACAGTTCAGAAGACAACTGTTAGACAGTCTAATGTTGAAATATAATTTATGTTTTCTCGTTTGCAAACAATAATCATTGGAATTGCTAAGCTCTGTCATAAAATTTACCACTGTCATTTGGAAATGGGAAAAATTGCCTCCTCCCACCAATTACAACTTTTTTGTCTTTTTAGTTCTTTTGCTAAATTGGTTATTACGCTTGCATGTTTCAATGGTATTCATACGCAAATGATTTTGATTTATGCCTTATTTGTTTTGTTTTTATGGAGATATTACATTTTACGGACTTCCAAAAGAATGAAGGTATAAAGGTTTCATGATAGCAAGGCTGATTCAACGCTTTTCCTTTGTTGTCGTTGCTTCTATTTCTTTCCTAACTAGTTATTGCCGGCTGCAACGCAGTGGAAAACAGTGTTTAAAAGAGGCGTTGTCTGACTACGACTCCCTGCGCGAAACAGGAATTTCGCCCATCTACTCTAGAGAAATAATTATAAAGGAGATAGATTTATAGTAGATAAAAGAAAATAATAGATTTAACATCTTTTCAAGAAGAGGCGAGTGCAGCTCTTTTTTTGGCAGAAAAACTATAGGGGTTACATGAATTATGCAAACATCGTATGGACTGAAAGTAGCATAGATCACATAAGGATATTCCCATTTCTCGTTACTTAGTTGAGTTGGCTTAGTTGAGGACACCTCTGATCGATTTTTAAAGTGTGTTGTTGCAACCGTGTTCGCGCCTCTCGCACTTTGATTCAAGATGGCAATTGATTGAGTCTGATTTCTTTTGAATATCAGCTTAATAACATGCAAAAAAAACTCAACTAATATTGAATGCCTGAAAAACAGTCAAACAGTTTTAACCACTGTTTAACAACTGTCTTCATATTGGAACTTTCAATGTTCGCTCTTTGTGCCGACAAAAAATCATATTTGAATTCATGCAAATACTTTATGGGGTCAAAGTATTTTGTTGCTTTATCTTTAATAGAACATTGACGCCCCATTTTATATTTCATCCTGCCTTTTATAACCATACAATCACGACAAAACTCATGAAATCGTTTACGAACGAAGGTACTTTTATATATGTTGTCTAAGAAACCCATTAGTTCGCATGTTTGATGAATGAACCAACTGTTCTAATTAGGTTATTGGGAATATCATATGACGTCATGAAGCGGATGAAGTGTCGTGAAGCGGAGACCGTCCATTGGTGACTTAGTCAGAATCACGTCTTAACGTCATCCGGAAGTTATTAGAACGAATTTTTCTTTGTTGGCGGAACTTACGTTTACACGAAGGAAATGAATTTAGAACCTGTTTCACACCTAGATTCATTCCTTTGGTTGTCTACACGCCTCTCTATTTCATTCCCATCAGACACACGATTTCGTTTAACGTTACATGGACGTCTGAACGTTGTCCGGACGTTAAAACGACGTCGCTGGATTGTTTTAAAGAAAAGTGTATTGAAAAATTAGAGATTTGTCCCCCAGCAGTCGAAAAGTACCTACTCAAAGAAGGGGGCGGTCCGTAAAAAAGTACGTAAACGTACAAGTAAGGACGGCGGTCAAATCGTCAAATTACTTGCGTACATACTATGTAAATGACTTCTCAAACTTTTCAAACACTTGTCAGTGTATCCATGACCGAACGAAAAAATAAGGACCAGACAAGAATAAAATAACTAATTTACTGTCAAAAACTTTTTCTCGAAATAATCTCTAATATATATATAATGCTTTGTTTCTCTTTATCTATCAATCTACATTATTTACATTAAAAAAAATAGTTTTAGAGTTTTGTGTAGTAAATTGCGAATTTCTTCTTCAACAAGTCATCTACATGTGGTTTTCCATTTATAGGTATTTAATGTTGTTTTGAAATCTTATCGATTCTTTACAATAATGTATTTATCAATTGTATTCTTAAACACATGTACTTTTTCTCTTTGAGAACACAAGGATGTATGTCTTCTTCTTGTAACTGGTACAATTGCCCCCACATCGCTTCTGGATGAAACTGCCAAACTTCTCCGTCTGAAACATTGGCCTAATCTTAAATTTCTGGTTCCATAAACTTTAGATCGACCGGAACTTTCAACTGTTCGTAAATTTTTGGATCAGGATTGCAACCATTGTGGAGACAACAGCTATAATTAGAAAATGTATATACATATAAAGAACATGAAATTTACATGTTACTGTTATTAGTCATTTAATCCAAGCAAGAATGCATACAGGAAAATGTCCCAATTTAAAAGAAATGGTCAGAAATAGAGTATCAGGAACGGTGGGAAAGAGGCGTGTACAACCGCAGACCGTAATTTCCAATTTGCGTTTTTGATTAAATTGACACCGTGACTCTCTTTTACACATATCTTAAGTAAAGGTTTACGTCCTTGATGGCTGTATCTCTTAAATCAGGGATATAGAGTTTGAAAGTAAAAGTCAATAAACATAGGAGACTTACTCTTTTTCCAAAATATAAGTTGGTTCTTTTCTGCAGTAGTAGACAGGGTTTAAAGTACTCAGGAAACACTTAAAAAGTGTTTTGGTCTCTTTGTGTATCTGGTCTTTTGTTAATTTGCACGCTCTTACTTTCTTGGCTAATCGAGCATTGTTAGTAAGTAAAGCTAAAAATAAAAGCGACGATCAAGTATTAATTGGCGTAGTTATTGGATTGAAATTAGGTTCAGTCGCGGATCTAGCGTTATGTGGAGGAGTAGAGTGTCATAACGTTTCTTTTCAATCTTAAGTGTTGATTAGGTTACTTGTAAGGCATTCTTTTCTACTCTAAATAACTCCATGAATTTTGCCAAAGCTCCAGATCCGGAAATGGAAAACATCTGGACAAGATTAAGACTCTCAGAGGTTCCCACGAAATGATCGTTCTGTTTGACCTATGTAATATGGTTGGGCGCTTCTATGACATGTTATTCTAATGAACTGTCACTGAAAAATATTTGCCGAAAGGAACCTCTTCCGTACATGTAAACTAATCTCTAAGGCAACAATGTCTTTCAAAATAGTGGTTGTCATGGCAATTGGCATTAAGTCATTACTTGAACCACAAATTGATCTGCTGAGTTGACCCGGACGATCTTTAAACCACATCAAATGGCATCCCAATCACAGGGTACAAATGCAACGACAAATGATTAAAAGCTCTCTGCACTTTTTGGTGGTTAAGTTTTAATTTCTTCAATGAAATTGCATTTGTTTTGCAATAGCTATTACACCAATTTCCGACTGACTTTAACCAAAATTAGATAATGTTTTACAACTTCTATATTTGGTGCAACTATAAATCCTTAATGATTTTAAGGGAATCAGTAGATTTCAAAATAGAAAAGTCATTAGCGATAACAACGATCGGCTAGAATCCAAACAGTATGTGGCTTTCGCAGAATTTGTTTTACAAACTTTAACTAGTTCCCTTTTTTATATTATACGTATATCACGTGATCACATGACATTAAATGATTACTGTTGATTGGTTGTAATTTGTCATGTGATCCAAATGAGTGCAAGATAAAATTTGCATTTTGAGAAAGATCGAACAAAAAATAAACAATAATTTGTTATAATAGGTTACCGGACCAGGAATTTTCTAACTACTACAGTCCCCCATCAAACATCCATCCCCTTAAACAGTCCTATCAACATACCTGTTTTCAGTGTGATGCACTTTTTCACTGTTGATGTTCCTATTTGTTCGCAGTGAGGTGCGTGATGTTCGCACGGGTCATCAGGAAATGGCGAATTGATTGAGCCGCATACTTCGTTCTCTTGTTTGAGACACACAGTGCAACAACGGCATCTATCTTTACCATGATTTCCTGTACAGAAAACACTTGGTTTGCAATAAATTTTGATACAATAAAAAAAGGAGTTTGGAAGTTTGCTCGCCTCATAGTTCTTTGAATGCCTTAGTTTTGGGTTGACCAAACAAGCACTACCCAGTGGGCAAAATCCTCAAAAAGTCTCTGTGGAGGAGTGTTTTTTTATTGAAACAACAGGCGATATTGCTTGCCATTCCTATAGGAAACACTCCTCCTCAAAGACTTTTTGAAGATTTTGATGACAAGCTGCTGTTTTTAATCTCTTAGTTTATATATTTTATCTGCTTTTAATCCAATAACTGTAAATGTATTTGCATAAATACAAAAAACTGTTCATTTCAAACAGATCCTAATAAATATTAATTCACGGAAATAATGTAATTATAAAGGAAGTTTAGGGCATCTGTTTGAAAAGATCATGATGACGTGGTATTACATTATAGCTGTTACTATTTAAAGTGATGACAGCAGACGCTGACTGTGGATGCTGACGATGTTCATTACGCGATATCAGAGCCCAACTGCATCCGCAAAAAGAAAACCATGCTTAATAAATGCTTACTGTAGTTGATAGACCTTGATTGCTTAGATACTAGACAATTGAAAAATCCGTTTTCGGAAATGACCGTAGACCACAGTCTACACAGTTTTACGCAGTCGACTCGCAAGAAATACATATTCCTTTTTATACAGATCAACTTTTGTGGTCTTATTAATTACGCGAAGTAATTAAAGTTAGTGAAAGGTTCAACGAAACATGCTTCGAAATATAAAATAACTACTTTCATCAGAGAAACTTTCGTGATTTTGAAAAAACTTTTTATTTTTTGTTATTTTTATTTAATTATTTTTTTGTTCCATTTTCGCGAAAGTTTGACTCGCGAAATTGTTCCAAAAATCTCATTCGCGAAAGTTTGTCACGTGACATCCATTTATCTTAATTAACTAGTTTTAGCTGTTTAAACAATATGTTGAATAATAAATATTTAACCAAAATAACCTGCGACGGCAACGAGGACGGCGACATAAGAGTAATCCTTGAATACTCGGAAACAATGAATCACAAAGCAATGAAAGTTTAAAGATTTGGTCTGCCAAAAGGAAAAGTTTGATCGATGAACTAAGGAAAAAAGAAATGCTATCGAAAAAGGATAAAAACTATACAAGATATTTGTTTTTAATTCTTGCGTCTTCAGTACGACTTAACGAGTTACGTTGTGTTTAAACGTGTAAATGTGCTAATGATGTAATTAACGAACCAAATTTTCGCAATGGCATGGTATGAAATAGATTTTATTTCTAAACGAAATCCACAAGGAAAACGAATTTTTGTTTCACTCACACGTCGCCGTCCTCGTTGTCGTCGTATTTGCTTAAGGTCCCTATTGACGATTCGCGAAACGTTATCAATTTTACCACTTTGAAAGCCAACGTAGGGGAAGCAGAACTACGTTGCAATGACTGTTGAGAAGGATGAAACCTTTTTGAACACAAATTAAAAAAGTATGCATTTCAGCCGGAAAAGAAGTTCGTTTATTCTCCGTGTCCACTATTTTCTATTTAATTTGTTTATCAAATATACGTCCATCATTCCACACAGTGTGTGTGTTTGCCAAATTCCTTCGATATAAAAAGATAAAATGGCGCGAAAGACGATATGTCAGTAGTAATTAAAATGTATTTTCGTTTAATTATTTATCTAGGAACACAAAATTCAAAACAATCAAATTAAACATGCATTATAGGCTAATCATACACAACGAGAAAAAAATGTAACAACACGTATATTAACTTTTCCCAGGAAACAAAAACATTTTACTCACAGGCTAAGAAAAAAAACAAAGCTGAGACCAGGCTAGACATTCGTAACTTGTTTAAAATTCAATACTACCGAAAAAAAACCCACTTTTGTTGCGTTTGTTATTTGTTTGCGTATTTTTTGTTTGTTAACAAACAAAACACCTGTAACGCTGAACGAAAAGTAGAAAAGTAGAACTTTGCTAACGAAAAGTAAATTACCTTTACACTTTATGTTTTTGGGACAATATCTTGCATTGCAAAGTGTTTTCTGGTTTGTGCCATGACAAGTTTCTTGATGTGACATGCAAATACAGCAGGCCAAAAAAATCAACACCATCAAATTAAATTGCATCTTCAAATTATTAACACCACCTGCCACAAAAAATTTCACTTTTTTCGAAATATACCAAAATAATTATACAAGAAACTCTTCGGAAATGTTTAAAATAAATTTGGCACGATTTCTCCGTCAATGCACAGTTCACTGCCAAGTTCTGGTTCTTTATCCTTTTTTTATTTTACTGTTAATTAGCAAATATCCCCTCCTTCGTTACGACTTTTCCTTTCATGTGTGAGAACAATATGTTGTTGCTGCGTCTATTTATATGAAGTTTTTGTTAATTAAATTTGATATAATAGCTGGTAATTACCAATCAATTTTCAATAATTAATCACATTTTCACTATTTTGAATGTTTAATGGATGTTTACAATTTAATATCCTTATTGCGTTCTGTTTTTTTGTTCTTTTGTTTACATCTATCTAGTTTTTCAAAACACAATAGTTAAAACACACATCAACGTCATCATCGTCACCCCTTAGCAGCACACACACACTCATACAATGGGAAATATAAAAGAAACATTAGCACCAGATGTAAGATGTAATGATTGCTACCTCTATAACGGCAAACGTTATTCATTACCTATTTTGATAAGAGATTAAGATAAAGGCAGTTTTGATGATCTACCATTAAATGACGAAGCGTAATAGATTTCTGTTGCTTTTGGCTATTAGAAGATTATTGGCAGGTGATAATAGTATTCATAAACGAGATTGAAAGTAACATTTTGAAAGTATCAAAATATTCAACAAACTAGAAATCCTGATGTAGCTTCATTTTTGAATATCATAACACATTTGCAGAATGTTCTAAGGATTAATAGAAAAACCGATAATAATTTCTTACAAATTTCAGAAATTGTTTTTATGAATTTCGGAAATTTCGGAAATTGATTCTCAAATGTGTTGAACTATCACACACAGGAGGAGTGCAACACGATTGTTTTCTATTTGTATTTTAATCATTTCGACACTCCTCCACAAGGCTATCAATATTTTACCTTTCTCCTTTTTTTTGTGCAACGTCACTGTTTTATCGAGCTAAGGGTTGCTCAACCGGTTACTTGATTTATTATTGGCCACGGACATGATTCGGCAATCATGTTATGGTTAAAAAAATTAAGATAAAAATCAATTCGAAATTAGAACGCAGAGAGTTCAAACAATAATATTTTGGACAGAAATTGATTGATGACGCAATGAGGCTGCTGAAAACAAAACAGTAGCTATATGATTCTCTCCATGATTAAATCGTGATTACCACCGGTGAAGTGCATAAAGACAACGACTTAAGAACACACACAAACAGCACTTTTCTTAAAATATTTCAAATAAGTTTTAGCCTTGTTTCTGTGAACGCCGGGTGGTCAGTGCCGTAATTCAGACGTTACCGAAAATAAACTGTTAGCCTTTTGTTGGGAAAAGTAAATTATTTTGCGCCGCATATGCATCATCATTCAGAAATCTAACACTTTTAGGATTGTGGGAATATTAGACCAGAGAAAACCAGGGAAACATCGTTTTCGACAGTTTTTTGGCAAGGTAGTAAACCCATTTATACGAAGATATTATTAATCAATAGGCTTGGAAGCGTGGTGTCGATAAAATTGAAAACTCAAATATGGCCTATTACCAATTTCCAGACAAATGAGAGATGTCTAGACTGTTCAATACTGTTTAATACTGTTTCAATATTTTCCATTCATGTGATACATAGAACGTTATTTTCCCATGCTCTCTCGAACATTTCAAAAAATCATCTAAACTGTGAATGAAGCTGATTTGGAGAATCGTATGACGTCATCCGAAGATTTTAGAAAATGCCTTCGAATCACAAAGTTTTGGAATCGTCAGCATAATAAGAGAGGGCAACCGTTCGAACAGATTCCCTTTTGAGACCAAAAATTTTATAGCAATTGTATGACCACAGAAATTAATAATGTACTAAAGACTCCACCTGTTCTGTTTCTTGTACGTGTATATGCCCATGCTTTTTTATAACTGCAAAGTTGTTGTAATTAACCTTTGTCCAAAGGTTAATTAATGGTAATGAGTCGAATTCAATCCAATAACACAATTCACTGGATGATTATAGAGGTGGTTCAAAGTTTAGGTCAAAAAAAGTGGAGGAGTACAGTGTCATGAATTTTCTGTTAAAACTTAAGTGTTACTTAGGTTATTTGCACTCCGCACACGGTTATTTATACTCTTAATAACCTTAATCTCCTCCGTAAATTTCGCCTAGGTTCTAGATCCGCCTCTGGATTAGGAGGTTGTAACCAGATAATGTAAGCCACTGCTTTCTTTTATTCTTCAAATTTCTCTTGTCCAAGTCACCTACATACACCAATTGAACCATTTTTCCCCCCTCTAAATTGGTTCCAGGTTGTTGTTTTTTTAAGATCTTAATATATGACATTTCATTTTATTTGCTAATCAATAAATATTCATATTATTAGTTAATGACTTTGAATTGAAATCTTGTGATTGCGTCCGAAATAAAGGTTGAGTCATCTATTGTAAAATACTTTATAAATTTGAATTAGTGTACAAGTGTTGGTAAAACATAATGGTACATGAGTAGCCCAAACGGTGTATTACATCTTAAATAAGGTTCAGGAAATCCTTTTATACTGGTCGTGTTATGATACTGAAGTTGAAGTATTCATCCTATATAGTTCGATGTTATTTTCAGATGTAAATACAAAACCCTAAAACCCTATCCATTTTCTTTTTCGAACTAAAACTATGGTGACATTGCAAAACAGTTTAGTTGTTATAACGACAAAGAAGGAACATCCTAACATTTTCATTAATGACATGTGGCAGAACAAACAAAAGACATTTTGTTCCTACGTACGCCACTGACAAAAGCGTCATTCGAACTTATGTAACGTTGCATTAACGCCCATTAACCAACACCATGTCTACTTTTGTCGTGTCGTTATGGAGTATTCCTGTTGCTGATGGCAACACTGTATAATATGTACTTTTAATATACCACAATATACCATTAAATTCTATTTAAATTACCCTGTTGGCCCTTTTTACGCCGGCCCTTAATGGCGTTAATTTTCATGACTTGGTGTTAAAAGGGCCGGCTATAGATGTTTGTCTGTAAGAGTTTGACCGTGTTTTTTTTCAAAAATAACGCAAAATAAAGAGGGCGTAAAAAGGGGCCAATAAGGAAGAAACCTAGAACTTGCAGTTGGGTGTAATGGGTTTGAAATCTGTAAGGTGAACTGAATTTGTTTTTGTTGATGTATCAGATACTTATGAACCAAAAAAAATGTCTCCTTAACAATATTTTGAAAAATATTGAAGATCTCCATTAATATTGAGTGGCAATTGTTAAGGAAAATTGTTAAATACATTTAACTAGCTGCACTTAACTACGGCGTTTATTAGAATAAGCCTATGAGAACGGATCACTCTAAGCTTAAAATATAACACTGTCTAATAAAGTCTTTGTTTTTCTTGTTTGCAATTACCAACCAAAAACATCATTCTCAAACTGAAACTACAAAATAAACGCCTCCCATCTTAAAAACGCCGCCTCCTCCAATAAACGCCGAACTTAAAACCTTTGAAATTTCATAAATGTTACGGCGTTTAGTTGAGGAATTACGGTAGAAGGTTGTTTGACTGGTTTTTGGGTGATATCGATGTTCATCTTAATAAAAAACACAATTCTCATCTCTGAATCCAATATCACATTTCCTATTGAGAATGAACAGAAGTTTTATACGCGCAGATTAAAATGTTTATTTTAGGATTAAAAGAGCAATTTTTGGTTAATAAATAGATGGACATATAATATTGGTCACTGATTGATTTCGGTTGCATACTGTATCAATATCATCATCATTATACTGTATCAAATTGACCACACACATTTTTGTTCATTACCGTTCGTTTGTCCATCGCGCACTCTTCTTTTTTATAAGAAATCGGTTTATAAAAAACTGGGGCTCGGTTAGTCAAGTCAAAACCTGAGAAACTCAAGGGCTTGTAAATTGTTGACTAAGAAACTTCTCTTTCTCTTTAGGCCCCAAATGTTAAAGATTTCTAATGAATTTAGTACTGTTTTGAACGGTAAATAAGAAACCTTAAGAAACTTTTCTGGGCTGAAAAATTGTCTTTTTTAAAGAAACTTTCAGGGCTAACTACCTAGTTTCTTAGGAAAAAAGTGTTGGACGTTGAATAAATTATGAGATTTCGTCTGGAGAGCATTTTAAACGGAGAGCCTTATGCAATGAATTCTGATGTGAGTGAGGAACCAGATATCTGTCGCTTCATCTTATTATGGTTGAACTTCGCGCGTCAATCGGTTCCCTTAGCCCTTTGGCGAAATCGTGTAAGGGCAATTGGGTGTGGCATACATTACACTGAATCGGTATCTTGATGTAAGAAGCTTTGGATGTGGTCTAAAACCCAATTAACCTAAGGAATTCCTTTTTCAACAGGGATATCTCAAACTATTGAACTAAATGAGTACAGTATCTCGCACAAGTGTTATTAGCACTTGTCTTCATGTCTCGAACCAACATCTCGGTAGTGAGAGTCGATTATTTAGCCGCAGGGTGGGCCATCAAGATTTGCGATTACATATCATTAAAATTTCAGAACATTTCGTCAGCATTTGCTTAAAATCCGAATATTAGCCGAGTTCAGGCTCCATTTCAGACTTCCTCGCTTTGCTAACAGCAGCAATTGTACCGTTGGAGTAAAATCTCAGCTGCACAACTGTTCAAATGAGTACCACATTTTCCACATTTAAAACTTGCCATGATTCAAAACTCGAGAATTATTCACTGGGTGAATTATTCACCAGTGTTTGTTTTCACGTTCATTTCTTTTGAAATTTCTTTTGAAGTTTCCCGACGAAGGACTTCCCTTATGTTCGGTTTTTACAACAAATTGCTTTTTTTATCACTTTTCCTTTTGCTTATACTGTAAATAACCAAAATGTCCTTCCAATCATCAGTTATAGTAATATTTCAAAATACAAAATTAAAGCATTCGTTTTTTCCAATTCTTTGTTGTTGTTGTTGTTGTTGTTGTTGTTGTTGTTGTTGTTGTTTTTGTTACATAAAAGTGAGGTTCAACTTATGATATTTTTTAGCCAATTAACAACGCAGTTAATTTCTTTGTCAATTTTTACACTGCAGTTGGAATAAAGCTTTAGTTCAGCTGAAAGATTTCTAAATGGGAAACTGGGCCATTAAGGCATGATTCACACTTATGAAGCAAAACGCAACATACCTATACGTAACTCAACAATCAATGTTTTACGCGAAGGAAAAGACAACAAAAGTTTTGGTATGCCTGCGTCGTCTCAAAGTGTGAATCAGGCTTAACATGCAGTCAGTGGATGTAAATCTAAGACCTTTGTAAATTCAAATTTTTCACGTTCCCAGTACAATCATCCTTTGATGATCTTGTTATTTATGAGATGCTGAAAATTATTAACTTACTTTATCACAATCTATTTAGAAATTACCAATCTTATCCAGAAAAACATCGAAGTCTGCAATTCGGCATTTTTACTTGATGCCACTATAAAAATACTTTTGAAAACCCTAAGCAGAGCGTTCTCAGCTTTAACCCTTGTCAAGACTTAAAAAAAAGAGCTTATAGCTAAAGGGGAAATATCAAAATACAGCAGAGATACTGGGATGAATAAGCAAAGACCTGTAGAAAGGAGAATGTATAGAATCTAATCTCTATTAAGCGGAAACACCGTTAACCGAGTACTTCAATAGGACCATGAGCCTTTTTTGGTCTATGAAATGACAGAAAGCAAACCAAAGAACGGAACGGAATGTTTTTCTGATCAAACTCTTATACAGAACTTTTCAATAAAGCGGAGTCTGTATATATTAATGGAATGGTGTCCGTTTTATAACATTTCCAGAAATTGTAGGTGAAGGACTACCAGCGGCGATAATGATAAAGAATAAACAAAGATAAGTCAACTGGATCAAGCTCTGCAATGGAGGGCTCTTGGTCTTGTTCCAATTGTAGTGATAATTGGACTGATAAAAGATGATTCAGTGTTGAAAAGAACTTTACTTGTATTTTACATGTTTGTTATGTAACAATTAATTAAAGGAATTTTTATGATTCCCCCAAAACTTTTTTTAATCGTAAAATGAACCACCAAGATCGTAAGAGGCGGAACCATACAGTCATCCATACCAAAATATTTCAATGTCGAGGATGCCACCAGGTTAGCTAAACTTACTGTAATCACATGGTAGCCTCATCCTCAGAGCTTCTTGCCTTTTCGATGTACTGGAGGCAAGGAACCCTGGGGGACGAGGTTGATCAAATGGCTAGTAGAAAACTAAAACAGTTTTGTAGACAACATGTAAAGGTCGAACTATCGATCAAAAGTGAATTTGTCCAGAAAATCATTTTGAATTGAAGTCTGATCTTCAACAATAGTGAAAATTTTCAGAGGGACTAGAATATACAGTTAATGTATCGTTCCTAATGTACTAACTTCTTGTGGTAAAATCTGTTTTGGTCCAGTGAGGATAAGGGGAAGGCCATTGCCTCGTTTTTATAAGAGTTTTCACGGGAGAAGTTAGGAATTGATACATGAATGGTCTCAGAAGGTTAACGAATATGTTTACCATGATGTTAATGTTTTTAATTGGGTACGATTGGTGGTCATTACTTTATAATAACTTGCAACTAATATAATCAAGTATTGAAATGAACCAACATGTCCCAAAGCCACTCTCTTTCTCTCTCGCCGATGGATCCCTTATGGTTGAAGTGAAACCCATTTTCCTTTTAATGTACTTTTGCCAAAATGAATAAACAGTATTCATAATTATTATCTTTTTGGAGAACAACAAAAAGAACGATTAGGTGAGGTAGGCGATATTTTCCGCTGCTCCACATGTGGAACAGAGAAGTATTGATATTTTGTTTTAGAGGCAGAAAATGAATTGATTTCTACTTTTCGCTAACCAAGGAGAACACGGGGAAAAAAATTGCATCACACCACACGTTTGACATGAATATGTCGAAGTAAGAAAATGCCGCTCGCTTTGACATTTTCCGATAATTGGCGATTCAGCTAAACGATGTCCTATTTCGAACGCGGGTTTTGACTAGTCTTTGACAATTCCACAAGAGACCGTGTAAAAGACGTCGGAACCAGTGGGACATGATAAAAACATCTTTAAGATGTCCTTGTGTACCCTCTTTCAAAAGTTTGTCCTTAATTTTGAATTTCTGTCGCATAGTCGATAATTCTGAAGGCCACAAAGCACAGCTGAGACCAACTCCTCTTCCTTAATATCGATATGTAAATTTGATATTTTGAAACTGATATATTTTTACACGTGATGTAACCCACTTCTTAAGTGAGCATCCGTTACATGTTTGACGAGACAAAAAATAACTGATAAAATCACATGGATTGGCCGTTATTCATTTTTTGTAGTCATGCTGTGTTCACACAAATAAAGCGTATGTGTTGATGGTATCAACATTAAGAATATTCTTGAATTCTCCAGTTATTTAAGGCCTTTCGAAATGAATCTAATAATCATAATTGCAGGTAACCTTGATCGAGTAATAAGAACAGTTTTAACATTTTGTTATTTTATTTGTGAAAACTTACTCAGAAAAGCTTATGAGCGAGAATTAATTGATAGGCGTGTTCATACTGAAAACGTGTGAAGAGTTTTAATTGATTTGTGGTTTTTCACTAAGGTTTGACACGGTCATTCGGAAAGTCCACTCCTACAATTAACAATTGCAAGTGTTACGATTTGCACGATTAATCTGTGGTAAGATGTTCCTAACCCCATGAATTTTGTATTGTTGAGGTGTGGTATAGATAATTACAAAACAAACAAGTCGAGTAGTTTTGATTGAATTAATGCGACTTTGGTACTTCTGTTTATTATTTTCATTATGTTAAAGCTTGTCGAATATAAAGCTTCAAAAAACGAAAAATTAATGACATTTAGAAAGATGAAAAAAAGGTGAAAAAGACGATGCCGAAATAAAAAATTGTTATGTTCATATCCAACTAGAAGAGAGAGAATAGAATACACGTCTTTTTTTATAAGCATATTTTAAGCATCACATCGAGGCTCAGGCTCAACAACAAGCATCATTGAAAATTTGAGAAGGAGCACAAAAGAAAACTAGAAGCCTTACGGCTTGAACAATTTCCTCCATAGAAGTAATTTGTCTCACTGAATAAGTTTACGAGTAAAAAGTGCTAAACTACACAGGTCTAGAAGTTTCATATACACTGAAGACTTATTTGGTTGACTTTAAAAATACTGATCCAAATTATATGTGATGAGAACCTAAGACACTGCCTTCATATCAAACGTCTTGAGCCATGTTGATTGTTATTCTTATTTTGTAATATATGGATGGTGATAACGAATTCATAATTGAAATAATATGCTACTCAATTAAGTATTTCGGGTCTTCAAGTTTCCACTTTGCTTTTCAATCCGAAAATCCGATCTTTCCGAAAAATTAAAAAAACTGTCACATACATAGACAGATACACGTGTATTTGAAACAATTTCCTTCGTACGCTTTGCGGTCGGAAATAATAAAAATATCAAATCCTTACAACAACATTAGAGTATAAGGTAAGGCTACATCTACACGGCAGAAATGCGTGTTCAAATTGTGAAAATTAAAAAAAAAATGTTGGGCGGAAGCATCACTTAAGGGTCAAATTAGTATAAAGTTAAGCATCACGAGGTTCGGTCAAAATTTACTGATGCTTATAAAAAAAACCGTGTATTATAACCTGATTTGTAAAAGAAAAATAATAATTTTCCAATCGTAAGGCAGTATCTATTGAATTACTTTTAGGACCAAAGAATTATCGGACCCCAACAGCGTCTATTCCATCAATTTCTGGACTTTGTTACTTAGTAATTATAATTAATGTTATCCCTGTTATCCCTGTTATCACTGTTATTAAAACTCTCCGTGGGATAATTAGAAATAGTTTAGGTATTGAGAACGAGGCCGGATGTACTAACTAATCCAAAATACGGTGTTTAAACAATAATTTGGAAAAGGTGTATTGCATATGGTAATAGGAACCTCAAAGGCATCAATCCTCACAGACACTCAGGCAAACTTAAAGATATCGTAACTTTCTCTTAAAAAATCATATTTTTCTGCAGAATGGTTAGCCATAACAGCCATTATTGTATAGTATAAACATTATTGAATTTTAAATTTTGTGGGACCCACATAATAAAAATAGACCCTGGGTAGTTCGGTATGCCTTAAAGCATCTGCGACAGCAACGAGGACGGCGACGTGAGAGTAATCCATGAATATTCGGAAAACAATAAATCACAAAGCAATGAAAGTTTGAAGTTTGAATTACAATTTGCTTAATTTTTTAAAGAGGACAGCGAAAAGTAGAAATCAAATTATTTTCCGCCTCCACTTAAAAATATCGCGCAACACTTTTCTATTGCGCATGTTCACCAGTGGAAAAAGACACTCCCCTCCACATTTACCGCTTAGCGAATGATGTGGTGGTGTGATGAATTTTTTTTGTTTAATTAAAATTTGCTCAATTTTTTGAAGAGGACAGCGAAAAGTAGAAATCAAATTATTTTCCGCCTCCACTTAAAAATATCGCGCAACACTTTTCTATTGCGCATGTTCACCAGTGGAAAAAGACACTCCCCTCCACATTTACCGCTTAGCGAATGATGTGGTGGTGTGATGAATTATTTTTTTGTTTAATTAAAATTTGCTCAATTTTTTGAAGAGGACAGCGAAAAGTAGAAATCAAATTATTTTCCGCCTCCACATCAAAATATCGCGCAACACTTTTCTATTGCGCATGTTCACCAGTGAAAAAAGACACTCCCCTCCACATTTTCTGCTTAGCGAATGATGTGGTGGTGTGATGAATTCTCTTTGTTTAATTACAATTTGCTTAATTTTTTGAAGAGGACAGCGAAAAGTAGAAATCAAATTATTTTCCGCCTCCACATCAAAATATCGCGCAACACTTTTCTATTGCGCATATTCACCAGTGGAAAAAGACACTCCCCTCCACATTTACCGCTTGGCGAATGATGTGGTGGTGTGATGAATTTTTTTTGTTTAATTAAAATTTGCTCAATTTTTTGAAGAGGACAGCGAAAAGTAGAAATCAAATTATTTTCCGCCTCCACATCAAAATATCGCGCAATACTTTTCTATTGCGCATGTTCACCAGTGGAAAAGGACACTCCCCTCCACATTTTCCGCCTAGAGAAAATTCGTTGTGACCCTCTTTCTGCTGTCTCCAATAATAATAGAAACTGCCTATATGTGAAATCAATGTCTTTAAAGGCCGTTTTCCATTAGACGGAATCGAATTCATCAAATTCATCGAGCAGAATTCTAGCTTTCAATTTGATCGGACATAGAGTGTACACCGATGAGATTTCAAATTATCTTATTTTAATAATTATTTTAATGAATTAATCGATTTTTATCAAGCATAAGCTTCCGACGATTCCGATTCCACCTAATCGAAAACGGCCTTTAAGACGAGGAAAGTTACCAGGGACGTTACACAAATACGACGACAACAAAGACGGCGACGTGAGTGAAACAAAGTATAAGTTTTCCATGTGGATTTTGTTTAGAAAGGAAGTCTATTTCGTACTATACTATTGGGAAAATTTTGTCAGTTAATTGCCCTAGTAATAAATCACTTTTATCAGCTTTTATTCACGAAAATTAAAATAACAGAATGACGAAATGAAAGAGTACAATGTGATAGAGCTCGAAAAGCTGATCAAAAAAATGTATGGGATCGCATGCTTACGAAACGTTACCGACATATTGCTGTGAGTAAAAGCACGAGTGAACCTTCCGATCACTCGAACCTCCATGGGAGCGATGAACATTGTTCGAGATACCGAATGTTCGAGTAATCGAGAGTTTTTTATGAGAGAGTATTACATCAAGGGGGTTCCTAAAGAAGTTTGAGTTATCAAGGGTTCGAAGTACCGGGATTCTACTGTATAACGTTTTGAAAAAAATGTATTTTTTTTTAAATAAGCCTCTCACCTTTTTATATTAACTTTTTGTTCTTATATAATGACGCACTGATGAAGTTTTCAATATTCATTGAATCTTTAAAAATTCTTGTGCCTCTTGAAATTTTGTCTGCAAAATTGAAAGTTTAAAACATCATATTAAATACTATTTAGTGCGTAATCATCAACTATACAAAGTTACACGAATCTGATTGGCTTCGACAGGATCTCTACAGAGTACAAGTAATCGTTAAGTTAGAGTACAAATTACATCTAAAAATACATAACGCAGACAGTTTTCTGGAAATAATCCGAACATAAATCTATTTTACTGACCAACTGTTTGAAGGGAGATTTTGTTTTCTTTTACATTAAAGGCATACTGAGAACTATCCAGCATCTATTTTAATTTAGTTGGTCCCGCGAAATTCAAAATTAAAGCGGGAGAATTTACAAACAGAAAGTACTAACCTGTTTTTACTTAAAATTTCACTTTTAATTTTCTCTTAAAAGTACACAATAATGATTATACTATATAAAAATGCCTATTAATGGCTAACCATTTAGCAGAAAAAATATGTTTTTTAAGAGAAAGTTCTAGTAAAAGTTTACCAGAGTGTCTCCTGTCTGTCAGGATTGCTTAAACGAAGAAAGATAGAACCAAGATGTGGAGAACTTTAACGTTTATTTATTCGGTTTTTGTTTACATAGTGTGTCTGATCCAGATGTAACCCCTTTACCTTTGAATCAGGTACTCTATTGTTTATTTTTGCTTTCATACCTGTGACCCATTTATACCCATTTATACCCATTTATACTGGATTTATATTTTTATACTTATATTTTTATACTTATATTTTATATTTATATACTTTTATACTCCACGAAGAAAAGTTCTGTAGAATTGCACGGAACATAACTAGAAATATTAAAGAATACATTTTTATTATATTTGTTGCACTAAACTGTGTTTGTGCATCGAATATTGCCAACAAAAATTGATTCGTGATTTTTTTAAATTTCTCTCCGTGATGTTTTGATTTGAAAACGATGAAGAATTGTTGGAATAATGCAGACCGACTAACTTTCCACGGTCGGCAAATCAATGATGGAGGTGTGGTGATAATAATATTTTAAGTTCAATGGAAAAAAAAATTATTTCTGGCCCGCATAACTCATGAACATGAACCACGCTGTGACTTACCCCAAAATGCGTGATACCCTGGGTAGTTCGGTATGCCTTTAAAAACAACAAAACAATACAATTGCTTCTGGTCTTTTGAATTGCAAAAGCAACCATTGGAGTGCTTAAAACGAGATCTCATTTAGCGATTTTTGAGCTGGTGATTGGGCGCTCCATTCATTTAAATTTTGGCGGGCGACTGAAAACCAAAACCAAAACAAACAAGAGCCAGGTGGCGCAAAACGGGAGCAGCAGACGTACTTACTTGACGTCACTAAAAATTGAAATTTACTATGCACACAAGTCATTCTGTAGCACCACTGTTTTAGAAAATTTACCCAAAGTGAGCAAGCACAACCAAAATTTCATCATAGGCGGCAAAAAGTTTTTAAAGCCATTTCAAACCATCGTCTTCCAAAAAGTCTAAGTAACACTGACAACACAATAGTATTTTAAATAGTAAGTCTGAACCAGGTTTAATTAAGAAACACCAGAAAAGACTTTTTAAAAATAACTTTTTTAAACACGCGTCTTCTTCGAAAAAAATAATGATTTCATAAACGAAACATTCATCCAAAATCCTGCTTTTTAATCTAGATCTTTACAAATACAAGTAAACGAAACTTGTAAACAACAAACGAGAAAGGTAATGTAAGAAGGTTTGAAAGAGTAAAGTTGAAAACTGATGAAATTTCTTACTGTTGTTGTTGGGCTTCTACAGACTATGGACACACGAGGCAGTACTAATAGCAAAAGCATGGCTTAATTTCAAATGTTCAAGTGATATTTCCAGATAAAGTAACTGTAAATCCTCCTTTTTATATTTTTCATATGAATGTTTTGATTTTGATGTGAAACCTTTAAACATTCCTAGGCTGGGTTCGTTCATTACAATTTATATAGTTTCGGGACGGAAATTCGCAGACTCTAAAGCGCAGGCTAGTAGTAGTAGTGGTAATAGTAGTGGTAGTCCAAGGGTGTTTTAAAACGGTATTCGCTTTCGCTGCTACCGTAACAAGCACTAAGGAACTTGCACACGTCTTGCTTACATTTTCATGTTTTCGAATTTCTAAAACCGTTACGAAATGTTACGAAATGTTACGAAATTATACGAAATCATGATTTATAGCATGATTTATAGCAAAATTTCACTAAAACATTGAAATTTGCGTATCGAGCGAAAATCACTGCTTGTCAAATTCAATTATCGTTATTTTTGAACTTGAATTGTAACTTGACTCTTCATTATTATGCTTTTTCAAAGCGGTCACAGGAAAAGGTCAAGGAAGGATAGGTTTCCAAACCACAGTCACTTCTAAAGACTATCTGAAAATGAATGAAAAAGTATCAATTTTCAGTGTTAGTTTGCACAAAAATCTCTAAGATTGTCTTTCCTTTTTTAAAATACTTACATCAAGTGCAATCAGTTCATCGTTTAGCCGATTCAATATGTCAGCGACAAAATGAGTGGAGGAGTACAGCGTCATGAAATTTCGATTCAATTATCGGGTAAATTAAATCCACTTCATAGGCGTATTCAGGGTCAGTCAAAAAAAGTGGAGGAGTCCAACGTTATGATATTTCTTAACTTTTAACCATAACTTTTAAGGCGGATTTCTTCTAGAGCCGGTTTTTGTATGAAAAGACCTTTTTCGTCAAGAAAAAGAATAACTTTGAGTTTATATGGTGACCTCAGGTATAATGTTAAGTAAATATGTAATTAGAAAACAGTAATCCTTTCGAAACCGTCTCTTTTCATAAAAGATATAACATTACGTTTTCATACGAAACGAAATCAGTCACTTTCTAAACAATTAACTGTAATAAGCGTTCTTCGTTTCTGTCCATTAGAACATTTCTCTATCCATATAAAAGGCGGACTTCAAGTTCATATTGAATCATAATTGGAACAAGTCACTCGTTACATTTGTCGATTTGGAAACGAACTAAAAGAAACAACATTTTTGTCGATTCTCAAGTGCAAGAATTAAAGAGGGGGACATGAATTGTTATTGGAAAATCACTTTCCTGTTGATATTGTTGACGTTGTCCACAAGTGAAATTGAAGCAAGGCCGTCACTGAATTGTAATATATGTAATAAATGTTTCACCTATTTTAGCCCATTTTGTCTAGCATGTAAACATTATTGTTCACGGAATATCGCTCGTTCGCGTAAATGAAACTGAAGCGAGACCATCTGCATACTGCAGGATGCGATGTAATACCTGTTATGGACATTTTTCACCCGAATGTCGTTGGTTTAAATGGAGTTGCCCACGAAAGATGTTGAACTTTCATTTAAAAAATAGATATGTTATTATTATTATTATTATTATTATTTGATATTTTTTGTTCCTTAAACTATTTAAGTTTTGAATATTACAAATAATTATTATAATAATAATTACAAATACAAATAATTACAAGTAATTAACAAATAAATCCTTTGTTGCAATAACCAAACCTTCCGATAATTGGATTTCTGCGCATTACAACCGTCCGTATTCTTTTTTTCCTGGCCAAACCTATAGCATGAAATGCGGAATTGCCTTTTTATATACTTTTTGAATATACATATACTATTTGAACCAGTTACCAATACCAGTATTACCAATTACCAATATTGGTGATACAAGATTGTCTCACGAATTGGCCGTGCTAACTATGTCCTTAAGAGTATAAAAAGTACCCTTTTATGTTTTTATGGCACGAATTAAATGTCGATCATCACTCAGATAGTGATGTCTATATAATACTTGTTTTAAAGGCATTTCATTCACTTAGCAAGGTGACAGAAGTCTGCTACCAAACATCAGCGTAAATGTTTGCAGGTATAAATGATGTTATATGCATTTTTAACAGTACAATTTCTAATAACTTCTGTTACGGGAAGGTTTTGTATGATGAACCAACAATATTGCCTTACCTATCCGTTCTAGTTGTGACTTTTTAAATACTTCGTCTGGGCTTTGCCACATCTGAGCTCAAATCACAATTAGCCAGTGGTAAGTAATTCAGTGGGTTGTTTATACCTTGATCTGTCTAAAGCTACTATTGATCATGGGGTGCTGCTAGATAAATTGCAATCGTATGGAGAGGAAGGTAATAAACGTTTGTGGATTACGGATTAACTATTCGATAGAGGCATTTACTGTGGCGTGCCACGGTTCAATCCTTGGGCCTCTGCTTTTTACTATTTTCTTCGACAATCTTTAGTCACGTCTAAAACAATTGAAGGTAATCAAGTATAGAGAAGCACAGTTTTATGTGTTTCAAGTAGGGACATAACAACGAGAATAGTCAAAACACCGATATGGAATTTATTGGTGATTATTGTCATACAAACGAGCTTGCATTAAATTTGAAAAAACGCAAGAAGAAAGTGATGCTTTTTGGTACATCTCAAAGGTTAAGGTGACAACAGAGATGATGAATATAACGAAATATATGAGTAAATTTCGGCTTGCGATACCAGGGCCTTTTCGTCTCGTCTCATATCAAAAAGAGACGGACGGCTTAATTTCAAGGTTGGCGGCATGATGTAATGGGCGTAGTAGCGATTTTGAGACGTCAAATAAAAATTTGTTGGTAATGGAACGTAATGAATTGGATTGGTATCCAAAAAATTCAGCCAGAAAAAACATTAAAGAAATGGACTATCGGAAGAAGAAATATATACTATTGCGTCCGAAGAGCCTGTATAATATTAGCCCGACGACCTCTTCTTTAATCTAAATACTATCAAAGTATTTTCCCAGCAAAAAACTTGGAACGAAGCGAAATTAGCAGTGAGAGAAGCATTCGATATTGCTGTTTACTTAGCTAATAAGTGTATCAGTAAAAAAAAACATGTTTAGATTACGTTATAACTTTTTCTTGATTTAGTTGTGTTTTTTTTAAAGAAAAACATTGATCAGCTCTAATATCTTAAAAGCCTTTACTAAGGACAATAGCTGTTTCAAATGTGACATATGACGTCATCATGACGTCACTAGTACCAGATAAAGTCCTCTGAGAACAATTTCTATAGAAGTCCTCTATATGCATATCAAGATTCAAGACTTAACTCCTACGGGAAATGGGTTTTTCAATGTGACCTATGATGTCATCATGACGTCACCAGTACCAAATTTTGACCTAGGGGAACAATTTCTATAGAGGTCCTCTACATGCATACCAAGTTCCAAGACTTAACTCCTACGGGAAATGGGTTTTTCAAATTTAATCTATGACGTCATCATGATATCACCAGTTCCGAATTTAGTCTATGGGGAAATTTTACTATGAAGGTCCCTTACCTGCATACCAAGTTTCAAGACCTAATGCTAACAGGAAATGGGCATCCTTTAAGCAAACGGTAGCAGCAGACGTACTTGACGTCACTAAAAATTAAGATATACTATGCACACCAGTCATTCTGTAACACAGAAACTGTTTTAGAAAATTTGCCAAACGTCAGCGAGCACAACAAAAATTTCATCAAAGTCGGCAAAAAGTTTTAAAGCCATATCAAACCATCGTCTTTCAAAAAGCCTAAGTTACAGTGACAACACAATTGTATTTAAAAAAAATTAGTGTGATCCAGGTTTTATTAAGAAACACCAGAAACTTATTGTTTAAAACAAAAGAAATATACATTCATCAGGGGCGGATCCAGCATTTTTTTGGCAGGCGGCTCATAATCTTGTGGTCTTAATGTTAAATTCCGATTATCCCGATTTTTTTACCGGAACATTCCGATCAGGGGTGGATCCAAGCAAATTCAGAATAGTAAGCCTTGTGACCAATCTGGGTGATCGTATTTGCTTCAGTAACGATAATTTCTGGTTGGGAAGATGTTATACGTAATATTTAGTTAACTCCGTATACATCCAATAGATCATCCAATTGTGTGCAGACGGGGGACGTTGTGCTGGCCAGGTACTTACTTGTGAACCCCAAATACAAGTCCGAGCATTAACGCTCACGGTTTTACTTCCTAAAACGCTGACGTCAGCATCTCCAGAGTGTTTACGAATTACTTTATGTTTGATTTTTATAAGCCTTCCATTGGTGCATTCAAAATAAATAAAAAATTAGACTTGGATTCTTTTCTGACCATGACGTCATCGGTCACACGTGACAAAATCACGAGATAACGTTTTCAGTGATTTTGAATCACCTGTCAGGGGAACATTTCCATCGAAAAATCAAAAAGGTTTGGCTATTCGCCAGTTTTTCTCAAAAAATTCCCTGTCTATATAATTTTAGGTTATTTATATTAAAAAACGAAATTTTGAAAATTCGTCACTCAAACGAAAGTGTATTAGGCAAAAATTCTCCCTTGGTATACCTATTCTAGGAAATTAACGCCTTTTTTAAAAATACGCGTTAATTTTATGTGACGTTAATTTTATATACCTTAATTTCACGAGACGTTAATTTAAAATACGTTATTTTTCGAAAAAAATCGTAACATTACAAATTTTTTAATCCACACTAATATAGTCTGAATCCGGTGCCTGTTCGTCTTTGCTATGATCTTCGCTTTCCTTTTCCATAGTATCTTCTACGGTTACATCGCCTCCATTATCATCTCCTCTAACACAATGGTGTTATTTCCAGATTCAACTGCGAAGAAAGAAATGTAAAGAACTTCATGTGTAATGTTGATATTATGTTTGTTACCGTGGACGTTAAGAAGTTCTAAAACTTTCAAAAACCGCGTTAATTTTATGCGCCATAAATGAAAGTCTTTCCCCAATTCGCGTTAAATTTATTTGAAGATTTAAATATTTTGGTCCACTGGCGTTAATATAATTTTCTTCGTGTTAATTTCACTCGCGTTAATTTTCTTCGGCGTTAATTTCCTTGAATAAGGTAAACGGTTTTGTGTCCTGTAAATGAAAGGACGATTTTTCCATGGCGCATTTGTGTGGTGCGTGTGGGTGGGTGTAAATTCAGCTCCTCATGTTCTATACGGTAGCCGAAATCACAATAAAATAAAAAATGGCGACATTTCGCGAGTGTTAATCTTTTCATTTTTCAAGGTCAAGGTTTTTAAAGTTTTATTTCATTTTCACTTGATTTACTGTAAAAAATTAGTTACTTTTAACTTTATTATGAAGGACTCGCCGTGAAGAAGATAAAATATATTAGGTTATTAATAAGGACTGGATTTAGCTAGCTTTATCTTATATTTTTTTCCTTTCATTAAACTCAATTCTGATCTCTCACCTAGCTATCTCTGCTGCTGGATGTGTAGCTAGTTATAATAAACCTAGATTTATTATATAAATGTTGAGCTCCGTTATATGTCTCTTCATGAATTTACCCCAGCAGCAGGCAGCCCAACAAAGTTTAAATTTTTACATGACAGTGTTTTGTTTCTAGCGGCGCTGCTTTTACCTGTGATTACTCCTTTAATCAGAATTCACGTTGAAGAGCTACATTTTTATTTTGAATTGTCATTTCAGTAGACGTCTTTTGAACAAAACTACCTGTGATCGACACACAGAGTAATAACAAATACAGAATTTGACACCTGAATAATCTATATATATTAAAATATATTGTTCCGCATGAATTCTGTTTTTGAAAATGTAAACCAAGCAGAACGTAAACAATTGGAGTTGTGAAATTTTATGTTTAACAGGCCTGTAATGTTTCAAAACAATTTCAATATTATCTACAAGTGTTGATAGTGCCCTCTAATCACCACAAGCGTTCCAAAAGCAAATAAGCATATAAATACAACTAGGGTTTCTACTCCTTGATCGGCACCCTTTGCCTCTTTGATGGAATGGTGTAGAAGTGTTTGGGTGGAATTCCAAATCGGTATCGGTATTGACTTGCTTCAAAACCCGAAAAAAATTTGATGTTGTTTGTTTTGTTTTACTTTTGGGTTTTTTAACTTAGTTTTGACAAAAAGGCGGTTTTTAATTCCTGGAACGGATATCTTAAGAAATATTGACTCAGTTGGATACCAATTATTATTGGCATTGTAGGATTTGGCAGGGTTCAATTATATGGAAATGTTTAACGAAAGCACATGGATAAAATTCCGTTACTTTCCCTGAAAAACATTGTTTATCATCATGTTCTCAGTGGTTAAAATGATATTTAACTCAAAATATTTAAGTATAGACTGAGGTGTTCTAAAAAGGTGAGGTGCACTAAAAAAATGAAGGTGTTGTGTCCAGCAGTGTACCATTGAACATTTTTATTGTTCTATAGAATAAAAATAAATGAGTTAGCTAGTCAATTGCCAGTCATTTAAGGCTAAAAAATAGCTGTCGGTCATTAATGAGGAAAACTGCTTAGGTGTCAAGTTCTATTGAAATCAGTAATTACTATATTTTGTGTCACTCATAGGTAGTTTTTTCGATAGACATCTACTGGAATTTTGTTGGGATTGCGTTGTTTTCAATAGACCCTTAAGAGATAAACCTATTTAAATTCTTTATTACTAACCAATATCCCCATTGTTTATTATGGTGTTTTTAAGTTTTACGTTGGCATGTAATTAAAGCCAATTGTCCTTGACAATAGCATACTTTCATTATGTAACATTAGACATTTGATACCTTACGTGGATTAATTTTTGTGCAGTGAAATTTTCGTGCGTGCCCAAAATGACCTAACTTTGCATGGATTATTTTTAGTGGATGGTAGGAGTTTCATGTTTTATTTTTGCGGACAACTGAAAATAGAAATATTTTGTGCGGATCAGTTTTCGTGGAAAATTGAAAAATCCACAAAAAATGTGAAAATTAATCCACGTATAAAAGGTAGCTCATCATAATTATTTACTTTACTGCATTGATGACGGACATAGCCCCAAAAGGTTATGCATTTTTAAAATGAAATAAATATGTTTTTATTCAAATAATTTCTGAATTTCTGTTAAACTTTCTATTTTTGTTTATAAGTATCTTCTAAACCTAACTTAATCTAATTTTTTATCTGATCCTTTAGATTTTATAAGGCAATATCTTTTTACAATTTTAATATTTATTTTAATATTTATAGCGATAGCAATTTTCTTTGTGATTTTCTTTTCTGTTCTGAAAATAATTTTTTTTCTTATGTTTACTATAAGACCCAATTTAATTGCAATAAAATGATGTTTTAATTTCGACTAGGGTTTTTTGGCTGATTGATGTTTAGAGATTTATACTCCTTTCTTTGTATGGGTGAAATGAAAATAGATTTGCAGTTTTTTATTTTATAGCCCATACATCACAAACATGTATTTTCCTGCTCTCTCTCTCTCTCTCAGTCCAAAAATTATTGAACTAATACCAGATTCATGGTGAATAAATTCGATTCTAACGGTTGATTTCTTTTGCAGTTATTAATAATTACTATGTTTTATATTGGTAATTATCAATAAATCTCCCAGAGAAATTTTGGGGCTCCTATTTCATTTCTGTAATCACACCTTCATCAGATGAAACAAAAACAGTCTGGTATGCAAAAAAATTAACAACCTATATAAATTTCTCAGCTTTATTGAATTGTTCATGTGTTGTCGTAAATCTTTATAAAATTGCTATTTACAATTGCTTGAAGTTTTTTCTAGTCTACTGTGAATTGATATTACATTATTTTTACAGTAAAAAATGAAGTGAAAATTAATTAATTGGTTTCTGAAATTATGTCTCTGGTTTCTTCCTTTTTATTCATTTTTCGTCATCTCCTTGTGATGACAACGTAATTAATTTTTTAATGTTGAATTTGTTAAATTCTAAAGTTTCTCGTTGTTTTTCATTTCCAATAATTCTTTTTTTTTTTCACTTTTAGAGCTCTATATTATTTTACTGAAAACATGCGTAACAGATTCATCAATTAAAAATGGTTGTCTTGTGTTATGGCATCATCTTGGCTTCAATTGTGACCGGATTTCACGCAACTAACAATACTCAGTGTCCTCCATTACCGACCAACTGCCAGTGTAATCACAAAGCAAACCAAGTTGGATTTCGTATCAGTTGTAAGAACCTGAACAATATTTCACTGCAATCAATTCCATCCGACATGAGTGTAGATCTGTAAGTGTATAAAATTTATTTCTTATTTGTATAAAACCAAATGGTTAAAATAGGTTAAAAAAGTTTTTGTTGTTTGATTTGTTAAATGCTAAAAGTTGTTATATTGAATTTCCAGAACCGTTCCATGATGCGAAATTCAGAAAAGTATTACTAAAATTTTTAAAAGCCATGATAATAATTTCTGATTTTTTGTTTTGTTTAAGTGATTTGGCTGGTAATAACTTGGTTTCTCTGAATAGTTCGTCATTTCCAAATCCAAATAAGATTAAAAAACTGTAAGTATGCAATCTTCTCCAATTCCAATCTTGCCTATTTGTCTGTCATGTTCATTCCTGTTAAATGTTTTTATAAAAATAACTGTGGGCATTATAGTTTACTTATACTTGATAGTCAGGTTATGTCCAAAGTAATGGCCTCTTCCTTGCCTCTGTATTTTCAGTTGGGCATTAACTCTTGAGTAAAGCATGCTTTGTACAATCAAATTTGTTGAATCAAATTTAAACGTTTAGTGATACACTGTCAAAAAAATTTCATTATTTGCTCCTTCTTTTTCAAAATGTCAACATAACATAAATGTGATTGATTAAACTTCTTTCACTACAATTTTAAAAAGGTTAATTGGTTCACGTTACTTTCAACAAATTGAATAAGTTGAACATCAACATGTCAAATCCAATAAATGAAATTTAAAATCTGCTGGTATACGACCAAATTTGTCAAATTTCACAAATTCAATTTGTATCGCCCACTAAAATGGGAATTCATTGGGACAGCTCAATTAAGACCAAAGGACACCCAAAAGGGAAAGCAAAAGGATTATCTTAATTGTTCATGTGAAATTGTGATAATAATATTTTACTTCACCACTACGAGATTTCAATGATGATTAGGTACACTGTTGTTAAAAAGAGGTAGTCGAGAGTGTGTTGTTTGAATTACTGATTCAAATATACATTCTATAAAATCGAAACAATTATTTTTTTGAATGTCAGTCTATTTAAACAGTTAGATTTTACTTGAAACTTTTAAAAAGTTTTTATGAAACAATCAGTCACTTTACCTTTTAAGCCTTCATGATCCACTTGAAAATCCAATATTATAAAGGAAATTGTAACAAAATTAATCGTTACAACGATTCAAAGTCTATTATGGTAAAACTGATTTGATGAAAATTTTTGAATAGGATCTTCATATTTTCAAGAGGTTTTATTCAAATATTTATCCCCATTATACAATTTCTTTTTAGAATACTTAAAAATAACTTTATTAAAGACATAGCAGATGACACGTTTAAAGGGTTCATGTCTTTAAAGAAACTGTAAGTTCATGAGTTCCAATTAAAATTTCCCATTTTTCTATGCTTTGATATTGTGTAAACAGACAGAAAAAGCAATTGAAATGAAAAGACACCTTGTATGGAAACTTTTGCCAAATTAACTTCCTTTTTATGTCTGGATATATTAATTTTTGATTGAATTACCATCCTTTGCTTCCAGTACTTCTTCTCTATCATTATTATATTCAGTAATATCCGGTTAGATGTCAATAATATCAAACATTTATGATTGAACACAAGTTTGTCAGGAAATTCATTTAAAGTTGTTGCAGTGACGAGACTATAATGTATAAAAGTATAGTAGTTCCAACAGAGGTTTTACTCTCTAAAACAAAATGCAAGAAGCAGACCCTGAAAAATTTGTAATACCTGCTATTACAAATGGTGTTACACCTGGCATTTATTCCATTTTTTGCAATTTATACAAAGTTTGGTGTTTACTCACAGATGCATCGCTTAATGATTATTATTATTCATATCTTATTACTGTCTACTGTCACAAATTTTAACCGCATCAACTTTTCTATTGTGTTGCCATTTATTTAGAGATTTATCTAGAAATAATTTGGTGCAGATAACTGACAGAACATTTGCTGGCTTAGACAAAACACTACTTCAACTCGTGTATGTATTTTGTCAATACTTTCTAGAATAATTCAATTTTTTCAATAGTGTATAACATTAGACTCTGCAGCGAATATTCATGAGGCTTTTGTCATTTTGTTGTTTTTTTGTGAAATTTATAGTGACCTACGGGAGAATCAAATCATTTCAATCTCACAACGAGCATTTAATGGACTAAAAATTACCAAGTTGTAAGTGGTTTTTTCTGTGCTTATTTGGCAGTCAGGTTATCTTTCTGTTAGTTATTCAAGTTTTGCTAACCATGTCCTATATTTTTTCATAGAATTTTGAGTGCTCAATTAAATGCTAATAAAGAAAATGCCCAACTGATTGCTTATCCTGACTTCTTATCATTCTCGCTGATTCAGGAACTGTAAGCATATCCCTAACTGTACTTTCAAAATCTCCTTTCTACCGCTTGCTTTTAAAGTCTTGTAAACGTTTTTATCCATCTATTCGAAGGGATCTTGATGACAACAGACTACTTTGTGACTGTGCATTACAATGGCTGGTGTTATGGCTAAAAAGAGGCTCCACTAAAAACAAACATGCATTATCTGGCGGTTCTACGTGTTACTTACCAAAAGAAGTGCAACAACAGAAGTTTTCTGATGTAGCAAAAGATCCAGACTGGAAATGTGGTATGTAAAATAATCTTAATCTTAAACATCTTAAGCCTTGTTTTTTTCAATACAAGAATATTTCATTACTACATTCTTGTTGTTTTTTCTTTTATAATCAATCATTAAAATAAGCGTTTTTGCTGGTTTCTTAAGCATGAAGAACAAACTGCATGCTAGTTGTGTTACTTTATGTTCACAGCCTGGTTGCATGTCTCTTATTTTATTTAAGGATAAAGATTGTTAGTTTTTATTTCGGGAAATGTAGTTTCTGTATTAGTAAGTGAACTCCTACATAAGGGTTTTGTGCAGTGTTTACATTATAGAAGACATTTTATTGTACCTACAAAGAGGAGATTTTCCGAGTCACACTTGAGCGTAGAAACCATTGAAAGAAATGTTTGAAAAAGGGAGATGTTTGTTCACATTTTTTGTAGACAATGAAATAATCGTAAGAAAAAAAGAAAGACAGGAATTTAGATGGTTGATATTAGAAATAAAAATAACTTATTGTTTACCTTTTATTTTTATATTCAACGAAGACCTGATGAGTAAGGAAACTTGATACATATGACACATGTTTGGGTTTGACAACCACAGTGATAATAAACTACTCAATTCCATGAAAATTTGTAGCCTTTTGATATTATACTGGTGGACTGCTCTTTTCTTTTTTCTTATCCTCCATAGAGAAATGTAACTAGGCAAGTTCATTATTTTTCTGAAGGTGTTTGATTTTATTCTACTATTTATTTCAGATTAGAAATTTAGAATATAATGAAATTGGCTAACCAATTGTAAAAATCATGGTTTTGTATCATAGTTAAAATATACATGTAGAAATTCAGTTTCAGAAGATTTGAAGATATTCATCTTAGAATAACTATTAGTTTGAAAGATCGAAATGTCGGAAAGTATGAGGTTTTTGTTTGGTTCAGTAAACTGCACAACATCTGACGATGTCATAAAGGCCTGATATGGTGATTCTTGTGTGTATACTAAATATAAGTTGTTGAAGGTTTCTGTAATTGCATAAGATGGCATATGGTGCATCAAAAATGTTGTGATAAATTTCTCATAACATTCTATGTTTTTCATATAGATCAATATGTGTCAACTTTCACTCTACCACTATTCCAATTGTACCCTTCCTCCAGTCAAATGCTTTTTGAAAATGATTCGTTTGCTGTATCATGTCAAGCAACATGGGTCCAGCGTGGTTACATCGTATGGTGGAAAAATGGTTTGGCTGTGGATTATTCTCAGGATGACCGCATCCACGTGCGACATTTAACCGACTTGAAATCTGCTTTATACACCAGTACCTTATTAATTTCTGGGTAAGCTTGATAGTCATAAAATTGTAAAGCCTTTAAGACTTAGAAACCCAAAATATTATACTGAAATTACACTATTTGTTTTTGCGAATGTTCCTGACCTGTATTTTGCACATTACACATTCATTCTCATTATGGCTAAAACTTCATCATAATTTTTTGTATTACCTTGCTTTAATAACTCCAATATATTCTTCTTCTTCTTTTTTCCTTTTTTTTTTTTATTTAGCTTAAAGCTATCCGATACTGGCAATATAACATGTGAGCTGCAGGTTTTTCGTTCAGGTACAATCAGTGCTCTTACCAACTTGTACGTTATTGGAAGTCAATCGAGTCACTGTTCAGCAGATTCCACACTGACAGAACAAGGTTCAGTTACTTGGCCCACTGTATTGAATGGTGCTACAGTCCAACGTGCTTGCCCCAATGGCGGTTTCCAAAGGAGTCCCTTTCTTTCCCGTGCATGTCAAGAAAATAGCACCTGGGGCAAACCTAAAGTTGGTGATTGCTTTTTTAAGAATTCATTGACGAAAAAGTTACAAGAGTTTTCTTATGTGAGTTTCTTTTAAAATGTTACTTCAACAACTGAAATGCTGACTGCGAGAAAATTCATCACAGAGGATTGAAAAATAAATATCTGACTTTTCCTTCATAAAGTTTTGATGTTTACGTTTCAGATGGCTCAGCCACGCAACAAGAACAATATCTACAACTTAGCCCGCAAGTTCAGCAACTTCTCACAAAATAATTTTGCTTTGCTGAGATCAAAGTACGACTTTTACTATGCATATAACTCAATGTACGAGATTATGATGACGTTTGCAACAATCCGAGGAAGACAGGTGATTAGGTCTTAATATTTCATTAGTCAAAATTAGCCATTACATCCATTAAGACAAAGTCTACAGTGAAATCTCGTTATAACCAACCCAATTCTCATTCCCCTCTTAGAATCTCTCGATTTAACGAACTCTGGATATAACAAACTGATTTCTACCTCCTTTTTTTAAAACGAATAATAGGCTTTTAAGCATTTCTTTAAACCTACTGCAATGATGTCATCATTTCTCTATGAATCTCTGAATTGATCTGAGAAAATTGCGAACATTTTAAGAAATTTCAAAATGTTTTCTTCCCACCGCAGTACTATAGGTTTTTCTGGGGAGCTATTGGTTTAATTGCTGAGAAGCACAGTTACACAAGTGCCCTGTATGAAGCTGTGTATGGGAGTACAGCTATGCGCAGGTACGATATACTTAGGTTCTTCTTTTTTGAATTTGTATTTGTTCCTTACTTTAAATTGCCAAAATCTTGACCAATGATATCATATGTTGTCTTGGGAGTGTAGGTTCCGACATCTTTCTGAAGCATTTGTCATTCAAGAAGCCAAGAAAGAAATGCCGTTCTCAATTAATTACCATGGAAATATGGCGGCAATTTCAAGAGTCCAAAGTTTCAAGTCTGCCAATCCACAAGTAACGAAAACGTGGCAGTGTTTCATCATTCTCCCATCAAATGGTCGAATCAATCTGCAAGTTTTATGTCCACCTCTATATGAAACCAAACTTAGTACAGTAAGTAGTTGTTGATTTTCTGTTGGAGATCCTTTCTTTAAGATACTCTTGAAAGCAAATCATCAGCAATTGATTGTAAGTATCAGAGTTATTGATCTAAATAAATGATCACTTACTTACTATAACTAACATAATTATGTGGTTACCATAAATCCTCTAATTAACACCTACTTTCTTCTTAATGCATCCCTCTAATAAACGCCTTCTTTTTAACGCCTCCCTCTTATTAAACCCCCTAAAAACCAAAAATATTTTATAAACGCCCCCTTCTAATAAACGCCCTCTCTCGAAAGGGGCGTTTATTAGAAACATATTGAAAAAGTATTGCAAATCTTCTAGTTATAAACATATTCGTTTATGATTGGAAAAACCTGGTGCCAAATGTTAACTTGATAAAAATACAAAATAAATTGTAGGGTTGTAGACCATTTTGTTCTTTTAGGGAAATACTGGAAAGTTAATTTCAGACGAACATAATAATACTTAAAAATGAAAATCCTTTGTTTGTGTAAATGCGTTCAAATGCGTGTTGGTACATTGTATCTTCCGACACTTCGCTTTAATGTTTCATTTTTGTGAAGAAAGTGATGTTGCTACTGTTCAGTCCATTAGAACTGAATTTTCCTTGTGTAAACTCGCAAATACTAGTTTTTTGGGTTTTTTTCTTATTTCAGAAAAAGTGAGAGAGAGAAAAATTAGTTTGGATGAAGAATTGTTCTTTCTTTCAGGTTTCCTCCATTTATATTCAAACATTGACGTCACAGGCCTCCGATGAAATTCAAATCACTAGCCTGGTTTTCGCAAAATCGACATTCTTTCGCGGCTTTCAGAAGAACTCTTTGGATATCGTTAGTCCCGTAGTCGGTTTCCAAATAAAAGGTTAATATCGATATGCGTACACTCAAACCTTTCTCTAACGCGGACACCATCGGGACCAGAAAATTGTGTCCGCTACAAGGAGATGTCCATTAAGTTTGGACTTCACGGGGAAAAGGCACCTGTTCCTGGAAAAAGTTTCCACTATATGGACATGTCCTCTATAGAGAGGTTTCGTTGTATTTATAATGTTAAGGAGCATTTTTAAGTTTTTTTGAAGCTCGGTGTGTTTTACACGTTTTAGTTGACGATGCTTCACTTGTTATTTTGATGTTTAGATTTGCAATCGTCTGATAAAACCAAGAACTCTAGTCAGGAGGTTGCAACATGGATATCATTTAAAAGTGAATTTGTAAGTCCGCTGTATGGTATTACATATCACCCAAACTTGTTGTTGCCATGGTGCCAGCTGTCAGCTAGTTTAGTTAAGCTTGGTTTCCGATAACTGAAATTTGTTTTGAAACTATCGCACAACAGTCTTACAATATATGAAAAATCAATTGTTTCCCGGCAATGCAGTGATCACGCGATAAACGTTTTGCGCGACAGGAGACGCAGAAGACTCTCGTCTGACAATCGCCCACAAGTTTTTCAAATAGTTGGGCAATGTATTCACCCAAAATGAAATCATGGCGGCTGTATCATGCATGATACCGATATATAAATATATTTTTGCAGTTTAATGACGAAAGAGCATTGGGATTACAGAAAGAAGTTCATTATATACCGATCACGTGATAGACGCAAGACAAACTTCAGTCATTGTGAACTAAGCTTTCGTTTTATTTAGACTGAGATGGGTGCTTATACTTACTATTATTTTTCTTATTCTAGGAACATGTTGATCCCAGGCTAGTCGTTTGGAGAAACGAATCAGGTTCCTATAGATTCTTCACTCTAATAAGAAAAACTCAAAAACGCGATTTCTACCAAATATTTTGCTGATGAACACTATAGCTGTGACGCAAAATAACCGTGATATTATTTGCTGTTTTTAAAGCAGTGATAAGTGCTCCTCGCTAATAGTTATAAGCCATTTTATAGAAGATATGAGTTCGCTTATTTATTTGAGCACCAATTAGGATTTGGTGCTGCCTGTTCTTGGCATCAACATCGTTAACTGTTCTTAGTTTTTGTTCTTCAGATGGCGCAGGGAGTTGGGGTGAAGTTGATGGATGCAAGATCATAAAACCGTTCAAGAGGATCACTCAATTTAACTGCAATATGCAAGCCAAACTTTTCGAAAACTTCCTCTATTTTGCACTTGCAATGGTAAGATAAATTGTTGTTGTTGTTGTTGTTGTTGTTGTTGTTGTTGTTGTTGGCTCGTTGGTTGGATTTTATAACGTCTTTATCATCTCCTAGAAACATATCCCACTTGGTACTATGAACCCTCAATACATGGAAGCTGTCTTGTATGTTGGCGCTGCACTAGCCTGTCTGCTATTAACCTTCACTTTACTCGTCTACGTTCTTATCAGGTAAAGCTGCCTAGAGAAAAGTTGTTGCCGTTTACGTAGTCACGGTTTTAATTTTGTAGTTTTCATCAAGGAATTTTTTATCTTCTATTCGTAATGATAAACTATCCAAATGTTTTGTTGTTGTTTTCTTTTCCTTTGTCTTTATTAATGTTTGTATAGATTTTGTCATACAAGATTCGATCATCACTAGTTGGCGGTCAAAACTTCGTTATTTCTATCTGGGTTAACGAGAACATTGTAGCGCATTACCTCGTTCTTTCAAACGAAAATGTTTTGTGATCGTATCTTGTTTGACAAACACACTCGTAAGTTTTTTTTTTCTCATGCACTCGGTATGAGAAAATAAGAGCTGGTTTTGAAAACAAGCTTCAGGCAGTATGGGAAATCTTTGTTTATTTTGCAGACAATTAAGATTCAACAGAAATGAAACTGTCATCATGATGAACCTCTATGTTGCTTTAATCGCCACTCAGCTCATATTCGCTATTGGTATGCATCGTGTCGACAATGATCTACTGTGCAAGGCTGTGGCGATGTCGCTCCATTATTTCTTATTATGTGCACTGCTGTGGCTCGGTTGTGGCGGTGTGATACTGATTAGGTTACTAAGGAAGAAATATCGTTGTGTTGTGAATGAACACGATCCTGTTATCAAATATTATCTCATTTCATGGGGTGAGTTTAATTTGTATCAAGCGTATACTCGTAAGGCCTGCTGTAGTAAAAGAAGTCCTTTAATGTTTGTTTGTGTGTGTACTCTGATATTGCAAAATTATGATAGCGATTTTAGCGATCGCATTTAGCGATTTTTCAGCTCTGGGGAAAATATTCCTTGCGGAGTTTTTGGAACAAAAATGAGTTGAAAGATATAATCACGTCAGCGAAAATGTTTTCGTTCAAATGAGCTGGACTGAAAAGAATTGAAAGCATGGAGACTAGCTTTTCATAGTCTTCAGTGTAGATTTCTTAGCTCAGCTATTAGTACGGTATTTTATATCAACTGAATTCAAAAAACATGGGAATCTACTCTTTTCATTTCACTAATGACATTTTAATCTTCTACTTTTCGTTTCACACATCAAATTAAGCTTGCATACAATCCTTTTTTTTTGTTGGGAGCAACATTTTTTCGTATCAACTTTTTATATTACATTTTTTAGGGTTACCTCTGATTATTTGCAGTATAACTATAGCTTATGATCGTGACAATTATGTTACTAACGAGTAGTAAGTGTTTTAATATTTTTTATCTTGTTCGTTTGAAGGGACTTGAACGTGTACTAATGGGAAAAGGAGTTGGGGGTTGCCTGAAGTGGGAATAAATCCGATTGCATTTGATTCATTTATAATAATGAACACCAACGCAAAATAGATGACCGTGAAGTTATTCCTTCTTCACTTTTTAGTTGTTGGTTAAAACGTGCGACATCACATGGTGCTTTCATAGCGCCAGGTTGTATCATTCTAGCAGTTGACTTGATCCTGTTCTGCTATTTACATTCGTTGATAAATCTCGTCTATCCAGAGCCCTTGGAAGACTCTACCTCGGAAGGGGAACAGCTGGTCAGTCGAGACCAGTGTAACCCTAAAAGTTGCAAGTACAAAATGCGGCAACACGGGTGTGTGCAGGAACGTTGTCTCGATCGTGGCGAGCTTCTGTTGTACTTGCGTAGTTGTTTGCTGTTGTTGTTGCTAATGCCGTCCACCGTCATCTGTGTTATTATGATGTACTCTTACAAAAACAGCACTTCCTATTATCTATATCAGTTTTTCAGTTACGCAGCTGCGTTTACCAACATTTTGCTTGGAGGTACTGTCTTTTTTTTTCATTTTATTAAACGAAAAAACGTTTGGAAATTAGTGCGTGACTATATCATACACATAAGACACTCACCCGCAGAGATTAAAGATGAAACAAATAGTGAACAGATGACGTCTGTCATTTCCAAGTTGCAGACTACTAATGGTCACGCTTACGAACCTTCTGATATCGTCTCTGAACAGTTTGATGCGACGCATGGCGTGTATGGACTAAGTGACCAAGTACAATCCGAGGGATCTAACATTATCTCCATAATCGATCGAGCAGGCGCCGTTGACATGGAAAATTTTAATGAAGCCCAAGACATAGTGTTCGATGATAAGCTTATCAGTCAAAAGCTGGGTGTGTATAGTGACGCCCAAACCGACACAGATAAGGGAGTGGTGCAGTCCAAGGGCGGTGTTAAATCTCAATCAGAGATGAGTGAACCTGATAAAGTTTCGAATGGAGGCCAAAACTCCATCGGTGAATGTTCGTTAACATCTTCGCGGCGAGTACGGCCCAAGAATCCCGATATACCGGAGAATTTGAAAGCTTTCGTTCCTGAAAATTGGAGGCCCGTCAAACGTCGTGGTAAAAGCAAAGGAAGTTCGTATTACCCGTACTATTTAAACGATTCGAAGCCGTTAACTGCATCAGTAGCGTATAGTTCGAAAGCTAGTTCGGTCAGCACGACAGTGGGTGGTGTACCTTTATACATCGACAAGAAACGTGCAGCCGACAATTTAGCTATGTATAATGACTTATTTCAACCGGGTCGAGTTCGAAACCAGTTAGCACCCATTCGACAACCTTTACTTTCCAATGTTCCAATCCCCTTAGCGCAGGGAACTGGGTATCCATTGAAGTTGCTACCAAGCCCTGGTTTTGTGCAGCAGCACGCTAATATCCCATTAACCATGTTGAATCCAGTTCATGAACAAAATATTTCCCAGAATGCATCCATACCTACTAATCACAATCCAACTATGAATAATAATGTATTCTTACCCCCTGTTTCTGCTGATCAGGGGGTCGCGAAAGTCGATAATACCCTTAATAGTCCAATCTCCACCAATCAGGAGGTCGTGAAAATTAATAACAATGATACATTGGAATCGGACGGATCGGAAAATGAAGAAGTTCCCGTCAAAGTTGCTCCTGTTATTTATATTCCTATGCCCCACGTGACCATCAAGCAGTTCCAGCTGAGAAGCGAGACTAGTGTTTAGTCTCGACGTGTTTCTTAGACCGGAAACTACGAGCTTTTTTTATATTTCATTTGATTGAAACCATATGTTCCGTTAGGGAATCTTTAAACGCAGACTATAATATGTTTTATCATTCATTCATAGGTCGTGTGAAATTTGCATGAAATTTGATAATTTATTTTATAAAGCCTTGAAATTTGACCAACCTTAATTTTTTGGGAGACGAAATATAGTCGATTTTTAGTACGGCTGCGAAGGCGCATTCGCGTCTTTTCGGATACCCATAACTTCTTTCAAGAAACAAATATCTTGAGTGGCTCTTACACTATTCGATTAAATGATTTACTATTAATGATTCAAAAATTAAATTAATGTTTACGACAAATCGAACAGTATAAACAGAGAACTTGATCGATTTTTCTATGTTTTCACTATTCGATTTGTCGTAGAAGTCAGTTCAATTAATCGAATAATGTAAACGCCGTCTTAAGTTGAAGCCGAAGAAGCGTTGGTTATGAAGAAATCCTTTTTCTTTAACAAATGACTTGATCGTGTGTTCCTCTTGTATCAGCTCTATATCGTTTGTGTCGCGGTCCTTCCAAGACGGCCTTCTTGCTGATTTTCCATCCCATTGCAATTTTTTTAAAATGGAGATATTTACAACCAAAACTAATCGCTTTAATTTTAAGTGTTGTTTATTGCGTGATGTCGCCGAAGTAATGTGATGAACCCGCAAAAGCTGCTTCTATGTAGAGTGACCGGGTGAACATAACAGGTACTCACTCCGCTATATTGACAACATGACGCAACTTCTAAAGTGCCAAATGAAGGGTGTTTGGTTGTATGTTATTGTCTATTCACATTATGCGGCATGTGACTGCGTGGTCTCAACTGCTTTAGCTGTACTCGAATCTTTCACTCTTATCTTAGTATGGTTAAGTGAGAATGTTTTGTTTTTCGCTTGCTTTTTTATATATATGACCTTGGTGACTTCCTTAAGTCTATACTAATCCCCCCTTCATCTATAAATAAAAATTTTTTTTTTAGAAATAACATATTTTATAAGTTTTTGTTTACCAGAAGAGAGAGAGCTATTTATTTGTGACGTCATAAATGTATTTACTTCGTTTATTTGTATAAATGTAAATAACAGTATATTAGTACTGGTTGAAAGAGAAGAAAAATATTTTTTTTGAATTTTTTGCGTGTCTTTAAAATCTGGTACCTTATTGGCCCTTTTTTCGCCCGCCCTTAATGACGTTAATTTTCATGACATGGCGTTAAAAGCCAATAAAGACCGGCGTTATATTTGAGGCGCGTATGTTTACGTGTTTAAATATCTCTTTCCTTGTGGGTTTTTTGAAAGATGCTCTTATCGATTAATTTGAATTTCAGGGAAACTTTGCTTAAAATCATACTAAAGATACAGTGAGGTTTTATCTTTCTGTCTCAAAAAGGCAACCGACGCTGGGTTCGAGGTTGTACATATTTCTAAAGCTGGAGATACACGATCATATTTCTCGAATTTAACAAATTTTTGAACGTGTATCTCGGCCGCTAAAAATGTGCAGTTAATGCGTCATTTCCAGACGTACTAACTTCGTGGTGTCAACCTTGTAAAAAAATTTGAATCAGTGAGGTTACCCTGGGGTCTTGCCTCGTTCTTTCAAACACTATACGAGTCAGGGAGAGAAAGGAGATTTTGAGGAAAATCAGGGAACTTTTTCTGTAGTCTGAAGAAATCGTGTTTTCCATAATAAATCAGGGAATTTTTTTATCCTCTGGCATATCTTGTACTTGTCCTTATGTTTAACCCCAACCTTTACGTTTGTATATGTTATCCAGTCTTTATGGCGAAGGTCGCTTTATCGTTTTCATATGCTGTATCGGCCAGCGTTGCAAAGGACTGGATAGAAAACAAAAACAAAAACATCTTCCCTTTTTAATCAGATTGCATGAAAAGTTGACAATAAAGAAAACTAAACTAAATTCAAACTGTGGATTTCAGAGAAACAGTCAACACATAAATTCTAACAGAACATTCAAAAAATAAATCTGTCTTTGAATAATTACATGTAACGTCGGATGTAACGACGGAACGGAAAATGTCGGATATGGTCGGATGGAAAAAATTACCTAAAAATAAAATTTTTGAATTATGATAATGTTATGGACTAATGGCTCTAATGAAAGGAAAGTGAAATTCTCCAATATCAAAATAATCGCATATTTTCTTTTTTTTCCCCGTCCAACAGAGAATTAAGGTAGAAAAAACATAAAATCTAAAAAACAATGATCTTTGGGACAAGACCTTTGAGACAAGATATTTGGGACAAGACCTTTGGGACAAGATATTTGGGATAGATAGAGGACCTTCCAAAGAAAGTATGAAAAAGATACCAATTCAAATAAAACTGTTTTGGTGAAACGCCACACTTCAACTTGAGCATTTTAGCCATACTCCATTGAAAACGTACACTTTGCCACACAAACCGCGATAGTAATCATCGCCAAGGTAACTTTCTGTACGACACCAGCCTCCTGGACCATAAAGTTATGTGTGGAAAGGCTATCGGTAACAAGGTTATAAACTTCCAGTGGAATTATTAGAATACAATGACACGGACACTTTATCCAGAAACAGATGCCCTATCTCCTTCTTATAAAAGTACATATTTCTTTCTTGAACAATCTTCTTATAATATGCGAATGGGATGGAGATCCAAAACGCAGAGATTCCCTCTATGAGTAAAATATAATTTCTAAACCTAGAAAGATTTTAAAACTAAAAAGTTTGACCTGCCTTCATAAAGATGCTTAACACAAGTCAAAGTTTATGAACGATTCAGTGAAGTGAAGCACGTTAATGTTTATACAAAAATCGACGGAAGTTGAAATGTTTTTTACTCAACAAAAAGAGTCATCCTGACTCGCATTATCCTGATAAATGTACACGAATTACTCAGAGTTGTTTGCATTTCATTCTACTTAGTTTCGCTTACTCACTTAAGTGAATCACCAATGCTAAATTTATCTACGTAAATTACCCATTACCAGAAAAATTACCAGAAATTTCAAACATAGGGGGCGACAAAAAGTTGCCGCTAGGTGTCTCAGGATGGCACAAACCTCCTTAACATAACTTTATCTGTAAATGAAATCACAGATCAGAAATGATCAGAAATGAATTGATAATATTTCCTCACTGCGTGTGCCCACAGCCCACAACTGTCAACTATTCTTCCATGTGAATCTTTCGTTGGGTCTTTTGTTTGACAGATATGTGTATGTATTCATGAATGTTTTGTACAGTCTTGGAGTCGCTCTTAAAACTGTTTCAGGAGAATGACCAGCAAATAAATTAATGACGTTTTCTAAAAGGTTTCTAGAAATATTTTCAAATTATTTATATTCACACCTTCTCAAAATTTGAACCATTAATGTGACTTAAAAAGTAGAGATACCAATATCACGTTCAATGTTTATTGTTTCCTGTGCTAGTAGATGGTTCCTTAGTTTCCTTCATTGTGACTTTCAAGTTTGATATTTTAATGACATCGTTGCAATGAACAGATTTACAACTTAAACTTAACATGGACTCGTCATGGACATGGATTCAACAACTCGACATCTTTGAGGGGCCCAAACTTCTTTTATATTATTTCATTAAGAGAATTGTTGTTGTTGTTGTACTAGTAAAACAAGTCTTCTGTGTATTTTGTTCAACTTATTTTCTGTTCATTATAGCTCGGAAGCTAAGAAAGATCAGACCAGCATAGTTCAAATGTGCACTTGGTGTTTCTATTGTGACCAGTGTATCAGCAATTTTTAAAATAAGGTTCTACTAACCATTCCCTCCTAACGTATAAAGGGTGTGGGAAGGTAAACCTTCATTAGAGGGTCAACTTTACAGAAAAGCGTGACTAAGAATTTGATGTGGTTGTTTGCTTAATTGCTCCTCTCGTTTTTTCAAATTACATGGTTAATGTATGATTACATTTTGCCAAATTCCTTCATAGTTACGGAAACAACGTATGGAAAAACGTGATTTCAATGACATCGTTACAAGGTTGTTTACTAATCAATGAATGCTCGTTGGAACGCAAAACTTAAACCAGCTGCATATCAATTCTATAAAGTTGAAATAAAGTTTCTACCCAATGTTTTTTCAACTAAAATGGACCAATGTACTTTTCCACTAGAAATGAGTAAAAATAACAATGAATGCAAACCATTTTCCTTCCTCCTACCAAGTTTAAAGTGTGCCTTTTCATTAACTGAGCCCATTAAATTTAAAACCGTGAAAAAATATTATCATCTCTTTGTCCGCAACAATGTTAATAATGTCAATTTAGATGAATACCAAGACGAATAGTTACATAGTTAATTACTTTGAGAACAGTGAATTAAGGTCTTGCGCGCTATATATAAACTGTTTTGACGTTAAAATACTCGGCACATTGGTTTTAGTACGCTGTGTAGGAAAGAAATCGTAAGAGAAACATTTCGAAGCATGAACCGTAAGGAAATAATTAATGAATTTGTTTGTGGACTTGGCATATAAACACAAACCTGCTTTTGATATTGCTAGTGCTTTCTTTTTATAGAACCTGCTGTCTTATCAATTCTTTTTATAGAACCTGCTGTCTTATCAATTCTTTGTCTGTTATTGACGTTTGCTGCATGTCCCTCCGTAAGTTAAGAGTTATATTTCATTTTGAGAAGAGAAAAACATTTTGGGAAACATAATATTGTTATTTATTATTATTATTATTTTTTCTTCCCTTTAGGAAAGTCTTAAATGCCAATATAAATCTTGTACAGATGCACCGTCATCAGACTGCACGAAATGTGACGACAACTGTGTTGAGAAGAAAATCCTTGGATTCTGTATTTGCGTTATCCCGCCTAGCCTAGTCGAACCAGGCGCATAAGCAAACATTGATAATGTGCGTTACCAACATCTTCGGCAGTTTACCAAGATCTTCAAGTCTTTGGCACCCATAGCATTCAAGAAGGGAAAAAGGACAATAGGGGACGAAAGATAGTTATATTATTGTATATACTTTTGAAGAAACTAAACTTTTTTTTGTAAATTATTGAAAAATGAAAATATGCAACATGTGGTTATAATAGAAAGATTCAAGTTTTAAAACAAACCTTACTCGGCTTTTGTCACGCTTAATCCTAATTACTGCCAAAAACATAATTGACGAACATTAACACTACACCTGAACACCGAAAGAAAAGCGATATGCTGTACAAATGCCATGCAGTGGGACTTAAAGCCCCTATTTAGGCTACAGAAGCTGCATGTCTGCTTCAACTGTTCAACTTTAATCGATTCACACTGTTATAGCCGCTGACATGACTCAGCCAGGATTTGAACCCTGACCTCCCGCACTAGCGGTGAGCACTCTACCACTTTTAAGAACTGGCACCACTCTACCACGGCTGGTAGAATATGATCCCTGCAGTTGTCCTAGTCAAACTCTCATACGAAAGCCTCTACACAACAGCCACTGAGACTTGCTCCCAACAAGTGGCTGCTATTAGAGTTCTAATATAACCTGCAAATGTTATTCTATTTTTCCAATAGTAATCATTCATACGTCAAACAAATGTTATGTATAGTATCTGTTTGTATAAATACACAAACAAATACAATGAACAAGTCCATTAAAGTCTTAGTCATGTCAAGATAACTTTCTGATTTATCAGGAAACAACACTCTGTATTCGTCCAGTAAAAAGTTGCTTATTTGGAAATTGACATTAATATCTTAGTTCCAAAATTTTCTTAAATTTTGATGGGTCTAGTACTAAATTTCTTATAAAGTGGTTTCTTATTAAAAAACGTGTATTATATACTACATAACCAGAGGTGGATCTAGAGGGTATGTCAGAATTTGTGGAGGAGAATGTTAGCTATTAAACTATAAAAGAAAAACGTGCAAATAATCCCATTGGTGATACAGACTGAAGACAGAAATTAGGTTTATATGTGCTCCTCCACAATCTTTGACACAATTTTTGACACCCTAGATCCGCCGCTGATAACTGCATAAATTACCTTTCTGTTAGGCACAATTTTTGCTCGAAACATTGTAAAGGCATATAATGAAATACTCTACATTTGTGAAGAAATTACTTGAAATTGTTACATACGTGTTATAAATCAAGGGCTTAAATTAATGTGTTTGTAATGCTGGGGATTTTTTTATCACCGGCGTTGTTTTGATGCCAAAAATTAAATGTTGGAAGGAAAAAAACATTAAAATGCAGTGCCGGTCGGCTTAAATCACACAGTATCGGTAACGTCAGAGCGAGAGAAGAAAATACCAGTCTCATTTTATAAATCAAGTTTCCTTATGCTATTTTTAAAGAGGATTTACTAAATTCATTTTTGACGCCTACACGTCTTTCTTTTTTTTTTTTAATAATAATATATACAAGAAACCTAAAAAATAGATTTGTAGCAAGTAAAGATTTCGGTCTTTTTTTCTACTGAAAGTATCCTTATAAGAAGAAAAAGTTCGTGGTAGCTGTTGTCACATTTTGGTTTTATTTTGCAAGAAAAGTGTGTTTTCATCTTGCTCTTAGATTAGAAGTTTCTTACTGGTATTGAATCTTTCCACTGAAGCTTCGTATAATATATAACGGGGGTTCGTAATAAAAACGCGCTTGCATATTGCAACAAAACAAGCGCATAATTCCGTTCAAATTAGTTCTTATGTGAAAGGAACAACCATTCCTCAATAAAAAAGATTAGTATCTGGTAATACTGACATTTTTATCGAGTGCTTTTGATATTGGCTTTTGTAAATACATGCATTTAAAATATTTGTTAACAGACACAAAACACCTCCTCTTTTCCATCATCATTACCTAATAACTATTCTGGTTTTAAATGAAATGGTATTAGTTAGAAAAACCTGGCAGCAGTGTTTGCGTTAATCTTTCAGCTTATCAGTTTACAATGACATCATGCTGTCAAAAACTTTTAAATTAGTTGTTTAATAGACCTTCCCCGAATTCTGTTTAAACCCTGTGTTATGACCGAGTCATCAAGTTTTGCCTCGTTTTCATTATCATAATTGCTTTTAACCACTCCCTCGGTAAATAGGAATAATAAGTAATAATAATAAGTAATAATAAGTATAATAAGTATAATAAGAATAATAAGTAATTACAAAGTAATTAACTATTGAAATCAGTATCTTGATAATACGGTCATAATACGGTGTTTAAACAGAAAATCGGGAAGGGCTGTTATTTTGAAACTGTTATACCTGAAACGTGCTCAAACTTTGATTAATAACTTTCCCATAAATCTATCACTAGGAAATACCATTTAAATATAAAACCCACAGAAGAGGAAAGTATTAGTACGTAAATACCTTCTGAGATCCTCGTCTAAAAACCTGCTTATACTATTTTTGGATTTCCGCGTTGAGCGAGAATTAAATTTGAAACACAAATTCTTCTTTTTGGACCTTGTAACTTAACAGCCTTCATACCTTAATCGGATCTTTTTACGCCGCCCTTAATGGCGTTAATTTCAATGATGTGGCGTTGTGATAATGACGTGGCGTTACGATAACGTTAATGTATAAAACTGCTTCTGTTCATACACGTATGCGATTTTTCTGTTTTTTTATGTAAGAGTTTTAAAGAACCACCGAAATGGGACCACTGAGAGTTATTTTGAGTAGTTTGGGGTAATCATTAATGAATAGTCATTTTGACTCACAAAAGGTCGAAATAAAACACACAAAAAGGTAGTCCTATTACGGACTGTAAAATTACCCTTTTGTGAGTCATTTTGACTCGTAGTAACTCGATTCTGTCTTTTTTTTTATCGTTTTACTGTTGCAAACTATAAATCATTTCAAATTTAGACCAATGAGTATCAATCCATCAAACAATTAAAAGTAATTACTTCCAAATTGGACCAATCATAAGTGTGAATGAGAGAATCTCTTTGATGAGGTTTATGTCACATTTCAGGATGTCACATTTATCAAACATCTTTATGCATCAAAACCAAAACAACACCTAAATACAAAATATTAATTGCTGCCATGATGATATTTTCCATCAATCACATGTGGTGGTTAAACTGTCTCCATACAAATTGAAACCTCTCTCTATACTATCTATATAGTGCAAACCTCTACTTAACGGACACTTCCTCATAGCGGACACATCTATTTGTGTCCGGTACAGAGAAATTTGACTATATTGTTAAGTTAAAGTTCTTTTGGAGGCGGGTAATCTTCTTGTTACGACTTCGAGTTAAGAGTTATGACATCACAACTTCGAGTTAGTTATGACGCCAAAATTGGCATTTTACCATTATTTTGAGTTACTAATTCAAAATGGGAAAAGCATATTGAGTGAAACCTCTCTATAATACCAGACCCATATCGGTGCTGAAAAAAGTGTCTGCTTTAGAAGAGGTGTCCACTATAAAGGTTTTCCATTTTTTGCTTATTTTCGTCAAGGTAGACTCGTACAGGCTCAGATATCACTTTTTAGCTTCATTCGAGAAGCACAAATCATTTCCTCATTTAAATACATTTTTTCTTTAAGATTGATGCTTTAGATGGATGTCAAAATTAGTTTATTTTTTGTGCACCGTCCGCCACCTTTATTTCCAGGCAAAATTTTCATTCCGGACTCATGACCGTTAATACAGAGGTGTCCGTTATAAACTGTTGGCTATAAAAGAGGTTTTCATTTGAGAGTTTGACTGTAATTCAGTACGTTCCAAAAAAAGAGTGTCCGTATTATTGAGACATCCGCTATAGTGAGGGGTCATTATATTCACTTTAGAGTGGCTAACCAGAGATGAGAAAAACATAAGAGTATCCGCCTCGTTTGGAATACTTCGCGCGATATTATTCTAGGGTCAAATCCGAGGAATGGCCGAAAAGAAATTCCATCAAAGGTTATTGCCTGAACATCTAAAAGAAATATAGCTAAAGCTTCTTGCAATTATATAAGTTGAATATGTTACAGTGTGAAGCAACCTAATACCCGGGAGTTGTTTAAGTTTTTTGACCGAAAAGGAAATCATGAGAACGACGTTGAATGAGGAGTTTGCAGTCGTCATCCAAAAATAACGAATCGATGTAACTTTTGCATCTAACTATCAAAAGATTAAATAAAATAATTAAAAAAAATCATAGAAATTACTTCAAATCCAAATGGTTTGAACTAACGACATTTCGTCCGAATGACGTCTGACAATGAATGGTACCGACGTCATAACTCGTACTACTACAACCGGATGAAATTTAAATATCATTCAAAATCCGATAAAACAATGAGATTATTTTAAAAGAAATAATTGTTGGTAAACTGAGAAAAGAAATGGTGCGAAGTGTGAGTGGATCACATGATTCTATAAATGTTTGTATAAAAATGAAACTGTAAGAGTTGCCTTTAGGATAGCGTCTCTCCTTTAGTTACACGCGCCTCGATATATTCCAGTTTCTGTTCCAAGGCTGTTATTTTGGTGTCCAGGCTAGCTAACTTGGATTTACAGGCTATATCAAAGTTATTTAAGAAAGTGGCCAATTTCTTGATGGCGGCGGTCATCACTTCAATGTATTCCCGATTCTCCCAATCCTCTTGGATCTGCTGTTGAATTGTCGAACCTGTCATGACACGACGTCGGTTACGTTTCTTGTTTATCGGATGTTAATTTGTTGACGGATATAGCGAGACAACGTAAGCAGACCAAGATTTTATTGTTTAGAATGCTGAAAATAGAAACAAAATCTCATTATATATAAGAAATAAAGATTTATACGGTAAAAGAAATTATGTTGTTAATGAGGAACGGTTGGAGGTCATAAATCTTTTTTACAGCTAGGTTCGGCTGGGTGTGATCTATTAACAATTGTTTGCAGTAAAGGGAGTCTTTAGGCTGGTTGACATAAAAGGCGTGTTTAAATAATCGGTTACGATGAACAAAGGGAAAATGTAACCATAGCAATACTTCAACCAAAAGTACAACGGTCCACAAAATATATTCAGAAAAATCGTAAAATTGGTTCTGAAAGGAAAATTGTCCATTTTAAGTTAAAATTATTATAGGTCCTCACCCCTTCCTTCCCAAATTCATTGTTGATGGAGTGAAAACTAACTAGAGTGTGTTTGGACACAAGAAACAGCACAGCGACCTAGACACATCTCAAAAAAAAACGTTGAGTTTGGGGTAAAGGGGGGTTCTCAATTATTTTGTGGAGGCATGCAGAAATGCTTATAAAAAAAAACTCTAGTGTAACAGACAGACTTTTCAAAGTGTGATTTTCATAAAAATGCATCAGTTCACAACAAAGTATAAAACAAACAAATTGATCCATAGATAAATATAAAGTACTTTTCTTTTACATTAAAAATATATATATATATATATATATATCACATATTACAAATATATTAAATAAATATATATAGACCATAAAAATATGGCTCTTTGCGACTGCCGAAATCTAGTTTGGTTAGCCGATAAATAACGTAGACTAACCGATATCTAGCTCGTAGATAAACTCATTATTTTATCTCCATTACCCATCTCCCAATAGTAATAACAAAGAAGGCAAGTGAGACAATAACTGTAAAACAGTCAATATTCAGGAACATTAGGAAGTATTCCAGTGTATTTAGCTGCTCATTTGATACTATCAAACTTCCCGGTAAAAAGTCTTATAAAAGTGTTTGAAAAAACGAGGGAGAACCAGAGACCCTAAATCTCACTTACCCAAACAAATTTAACAAGGTTTACATCATGAATTAGTAATGTTCTCAAATTGGCAGATAAACTGTAGCACGCGAACGCAGACTGGCGACTAACTAGCCTGGATAAATGACGAGCTAAACAGGATTAAAAAATAAAATCTCAAACAATAGTGACTAACTGTAGAAAAATATCTTTATGAACAGTATGGAACTGATTTCTTTATGAACAGTATGGAACTGATATAGAATTGAAGCTCTACTACAAACCAACAAAAATGAAACGACAATTAGATCAAATGAAATCCTCATTGTCAAGTATAGTTGTCAAGTTTGGCAAATCCATGTTAGTTCTGAGGAGGAGTTCTAGGCGCTTGCACAATCGTCGGTAACCGATGTGTACGTGTTAAGTTGGTAGTAACCTCGTCGGTGGGCTTAATACCAAGTGGAACCAATTCCAAGCCTCTCTTTACATACGTGACGGCAGCCGGCTTTACTTTAGCCATCTGACGTTGTAACGTCGTTCGCAGAAACATCTCGTCTTTTAGAGCGTGTATATGTTCCTGCAAGATCTTCACTTTCATTTCCCACAAATGTACAGTACGTTCGAGTTCCTTATTAAGCCTGGCTATTTCAGCCCTTTGCTTTTTCTCTATCATATGCAAACGACGTACATCAGTATCCATGGGGATTTCAACTGGCTTCCTCTCTGTTTCTTGTTTGACCATTGGTTCTTCCAACCTTCTCCCCTCTTCTTCCTTTTGGCTACGCATTTTTTCCGCTTCTCTGTTTCGTATTTCGTCGATTTTCTTCTGTGCATCGTCGTGCATTTTATTCTTTACTGTATTCAATTGCTTTTTCATTTCCTCCTGGAGTTTCTTCCTCTCGTCCAACAGCTTTTGTTCGCCCACCTGTTTCTCCATCTCTACCTTGCTATGCAACGAAGCAATTTCCTCGGCCAACTGCCCTGTTTTCTTTTCTTCCGAACTAAGTTTATGCGTCAAACTCTCGATCTCGCGATTCAACGTCGTGTTATCGTTATTGGTTTCCTCCAACATGTCCTCCAGATAATCCACTCGACCTTCGTACTCTCTGACGGTTTTCTGTAACTCGTCAATCTCTTGTGTAAACATTGAAGTTGAAACAACAGAACTGCGTCTGGACAAGTCTTCCACAGCTCTTAATTTCGCCTCTTCCATCTGCATCTTCATCATTTCAAACATCTCCTGCTGAGCAATTTCATTTTGACGCTGGCTTTTATGTTGTTTTTCCATCTCCTTGAGTTTCTGTAGATGGGATTTTTGAGAGCTTGCGTCTCGGTTACCGTAATAATTATGATAATCCCTGGAGAGTTTACATAAAGCATTTGATAGCTGAGTTTTATAACTTCGACGTACGACTTCAAGGCGTTCCTTGTGGACCCGACCAACTTCGACCATGTGCAGACTAACACGACGATACAACTCAGTGACGGCTTCCTTCAATCGTCCATCATACTCCGATTGAAGAGTTATCTTCGCATAATGCATGGTTTTCTTCAGGTCGATTAAATCCTCCTGCAGCGCTGATAGGACATTAGCCATATTTTTCAGGTTCACAATTTCGGATACTTGCGTTTGACATGCTCTATCCATAGTGGTGTAACCAATGTACAACTGATCAGATATAGATGGATAATACTCCTCTTCATCTTCATTCTTTTCATCATATGCAACCGAAAGAACTTCCCCATTATCGACCATGTTTTGATATTTTATATCGTCTTTACAAAACTATGAGTTAAAAAACAACAACAACAAATTAATGCTATTTTCCTTTCTCCTCACTCTTGAAAAAATATTCAGACATATTTCAATCAGAGGTGGTATTTTTTCGACATTAATTCCAAGCTGCAACTGAAGTGAAACAGTTGAGATTAAAGGTCCTCCCTCCATCCCTAAATGGTGTGGAAACTAACCAGAATGTTTTTACAGTCAAGAAACAGCACAGGGACCTAGACACATCTTAAAAAACCATTGAATTTGGGTTAGTCATTACAAAACTATGAGATAAAAAAAAAACCAGGAACTTAATGTCATTTTCCTTTCACAACACCCTTGTAAGAACAAATTCTGACACAAATTTCAATCCTTAGTGTCATTTTTTCTACATTTTATGTTTCAATTCGAAGCTGCAACTAGAAAGAAACACGATAAACAATCTAGACTTTTGCTCTTGAGCCTTATTACAATAACAAAAAAAGAAATTAAAAGCAAAAAGTGGTCAAGAAATTTCATACCAAAAGGAACTATTCCTCCACAAAGATAACTGTATATATGATATTTAGACACAACTAGTTTTCGGTTATCGTTCATGGAAGAATGTTATCTTACACAAAATCTACAATAAGACATTCACCTTAGTTCTTAATGTTATGAAGGTGTGGGGTGGACACAATTGGTAATTAGCTTGAGTTGTCCTATATTTTAAATTACCGACTCTGTCTGTTTGTCTGTCAACCAAAATGGTAGACGCAAGTAGTGAAAGAGATCGGGGAGTCAGCAACGTAAGATCACACATGAATTATTTTTTTCTTGTGCTACGTCAATATGAAAGCAATACATTGCGACCCAAATCGAATGCGAGATTTAGGGAAAATTATCTCAAGAACCGATAGGAATAACTGAAGTTTTTTGGGATCCGCAACATTGGCGATGGGGTGACAAAAAGAATTAGGCAAAATTTAGGGACAAGAACCTGTGACATCATTAGAAGGAACCTGTGACATCATTAGAATCTTGTGACATCATTAGAATCTTTGATCAAGGATATCTCTGTAACAGTTTGTCATAGAGACATGATCCTATACATTTTATTGATCAGCATTTTGAGTTCTATAAGCTGGTAGCACTTTCAAATAGCTTTCCGAAATGTTATTTTTTTCTTATCTGGGAGAACGTACACTGAAAGTTTTCATGGGCAGCGAGCGACGTCGCCTTGGCATCTAGTTTACTCATAATTTCCTAAGGAACAATGTTTTGTGAACTAATTTTAAGAATATCATTCGGGTTTCATTATGCAAAATGAAAACAACTATCATCAAGGTTTAACAACTAAAAACCAATATGCTGAGTAAAATTACAGGGTATTACAGGGTATTCAATCGAATTTTGGAAATTGGTTGCTTCAATTTCCTGAATGATGAAACCATTAAAGATGGCACACACTTCATGCGATATTTGATTGGTTAATAGTTACATTTTATGCATGTATTAGATTGAGCCGTTCTTGCAAACTTATTCTGTTTATGCATTTAGGTGCAGTGTTAATTAAGGGAGGCGTTCATTAGAGAGAGGCATTTAATTCACTTAATCAGTTCATATGTGTGGCCTTTATTGGAGGGCAACCTTCGCTACAGTAAGTACATGAATGGAAGTCTGCCTGATGTATGTAACATCAATAAAATTGTTTATTTTCCTGTGCCCTTCTTTAGGCTTAAGGGAAAAAAATATGTTCTATCTGTTTGTAAATATTAATTGAAGAAATGAATAAATAAATAAAATTCGCGTAAAACCGTTTCTTAATAAACTTAAGTATCTGCCCAGGTAAACACTTTTTACCAATGCAATTCTCATTCAGTACAGCGCGAAAGAAACTTTAAGTGTCCGCCTAAGATAATTAGCGAAAGATCAGTGTTATTTTCATGTCCAGTTATATCACATGTCTAAACCAAACTGTGTAGAATGCAAACTATTTATTATAATAATGACTTCATATTTCCATGTAAAAATTCATTCCTCGCAGACACATAAAGTTTCTGCCTGGCTGTACTTTACCTGCGCATATTAAAAAAAGAACTTGTTAATTAAGAACCCTCCTCTACATTCCACTTCTTCTGGAATAAACTTATTTGTCTGTATCATAAAGACAATCTTTAATTATAAAACTGACCCATACCATACCTCCTTGTCTATTTGTAAGATACACCACTCTTATACAGTTACTTTAAACAACTTTTAACTAATCTAACTTTATCATACGTTCTTGACTATCTTTCTTTTTTCCTTTTATTCGTCAACAAATGGAAATGTAAACATTTGACGCAATGCAATGGTTTCCCCCTACACTAATACGGAAACCGTTCCCACATTTGTCTATTAACCAAATTTGACGTTTTTTGTTTTTTTCGCTTAGGACTCGCAATCAGGGCTTAAAACACTTATAGTATTAATATATAAATATCTAACTGATCGTCTATGACTAGTTTGAATTTCTTTATATATGAATATAGACTTCGTCACAAATGAATTTAACTGTTTCATCGATTGGAATACTCGTAAATAACGACTCTACATCATAACTGACGTCTTCTTCTTCATCTAATAATAGAATATCCTTCAAAAGGGTAGGAAAACATTGAGTATCCGAAATAACTGACGATGTACTTGAAGTACGAAAAGCTTCGCAAAATATATAATATTTTTAATATATTTGTTGTTGGGTTTTTTTACATACTTTCATTGGTGTATCCTAAAAAAGGTGCAATGAAACTCTGTCTTAAGTGAAAAAAGTGAAGTGTTTTCTTTTGAGTCAGACTTGCTACATAATTCTTGAATGTGCAATTGTGTGAACGTAGGAAATCAGGTTGAGAGTAAATGTAATGAATCGCAAATATTATACAGATCATACCAAATTATTTTAGGAAAAAGTTTTTTTCTGTCAAAAAAATACCTTTATAATTAGATTGGATACACTTTGTAATAACCTTTGCACACTTTGTAATAAAGCAAGGCTTTTTGAAAGATTTGGTATGAATCTATAGGACTTTCAAAGAAATTGTTCCCAGAGGGCAAAATTTGATACTGGTGACATCAAGATGACATATTGAACACATTTAAAACACCCATTTCCCTTAGGAGTTGAGTCTAAAAATTTGGTATTAAGATATTGAACTTTCATGGAACTTGTTTCCTGGGGAAGAAGGTTGACACTGATAACGTCTTAATGCTGTCATAGGTCACATTCAAAATGCTAATTTCCTGCAGGGTTGACCTCTTTAAGCTTTTTTTCAGCAAAATAATTTCTGCAGAGAGTTTTTTGCAGGACATTTCTACATTGGCTTTTGCAGGCATGATTTTTTTCAATTCGTGTTTTAATTTGTTTTTAATAGGACATTTTGATGAAAAAAAATCAAATTTATCAATTCAAATTTGTAGAAATCAACAAGCTTGATCATGTATTAGCAGATTTTCAATTCAATTTATTGAATTTGACATGTCGATTTCAATGTTTTAAAAGGTAACATCAGCCAATTAGCTTCTTTAAAATTGAAGTGAAATAAGTTTAACCAATCACATTATGTTATGTTGATTTTGAAAAAGATGAGCAAATCATGAACAATTAAGATTTCCACAAATTTGTGTATCATTAATCTTTAACCTCACAAACCTTTGCGGAGATTGGAAAGTACATTTTGTGAAAGTACAATAACAGATGACTAATCTTTAAAATTCAACAAATTTGATTCAATAAATTTAATTCAAAATTTGATTCGTGTATTGTCACTTAACACTGTTAATCAATAACACTACCACCCATACCCCCAATGTAACTGGAAATCCTATTCAAGAAAAAAAAGTTAATGATTTCAGTGATGCACTTTATGTTTTAGTTTAAAAACACAGGGTAAACACTGCATTATAAAATTGGAATCTTCTCACACAGATAGTTTTAAGTTTTTTCACAACCTTTACCAGTCCAGTCTCAAGCACCCACAATTACATATGAATATTATGAAAGTGGAATTAAATAGAAAATTTGCTATTAATTCTTTTGAAGTTTTGAACAAATTATCTGAAGGTTCAAAAGAATTCACGAAAGCTTTGAGAAATTACAATCAAAATGAGTTCCTGATTTCCAGATAAAGAAATCTGTTTAAAAATGGTAGAATTGTTCTACGAAGGAAAGATATATAAAGCAGAAGAAAATTTATTTACGCAATTTCCACTGCAAGGCATCCCCAGACACTTTTTTGTAGCTAATAATTATACCACTATAAAAAAATATGTTGTGTAATGTCCACCGACCAACTTGTTTTGGAGTTGAAAAGTTAAGTTAAGTCGGTAAGGCGGCAAATAAATAAATGAACACATATAATTAACAGAACATACGGATCATTGCAACATAATCACATGTCATCTGTCGAAAACTAGAAAGAAGTCATGTGAATGAGGTTGCCAGAGAGTTTGCACACAATTATAAAGTCTAGCTTTTATTCACCATGCATCATAATAAGATAGGGCCAGAGAATGAAGATTATGTTTCTCGTTGTTGTACTACGGAGCACAAGATTATAAATTTGCTCCGTGTACGCGAAAGACAGAAGAAAACTGGTCAAGGTTAATTTTGTTATGCTCAACCGACCAACTGACTCATTAAATGGCCAAACAAAAAAGGATGAGGAGACACCTCTTTTTTAATAACACAACATATTTTTGAGAGTGGCCTTATTATGATGTGCAGAAATGCAAGCATGATTTTTAATGTGGTTTGATTGTCTATTAAAAAATTTAATATAACTTTATCAAGCAAGACAAATCTTGTCTCTTACACACAGACAGCAGCACCCCACCAGGCTAGCAGCTAGCAGCGCGCAGGCAGAGAAGGAATGGAAGCATTCGTTTTATCAACTCCACTGTGAAGGTTTTTGGCTATGTTAATGAAGCATACCAAAATTTACGAAATTCATCTATTAATGTTTTACAACAATATTCGCTGGAAAAAAATCCTACCTTACCTTCCAAAAAAGAAGCAGTATTATATATCCAGCCAAACGTTTTGATGATATTTACCCTTTCGAGAAAAACAAATATTTTTTGTGTTTGGTTACATGATTCTAATAAAAGCCACACTACGTACAAGCTGTATTTATGCCACCCCATGTTCTGCATTCTCGAATTAGAAAAAGCCTGTTCGCAAAGGCAAAATTTCAAGTAAACCTTGTTCGCAAAAGGCACAGTTAGAACTTATGGAATGTGATTAGTTCGAATTGATGATGATGAGTAGGTGTTTGAAAGAAGTATTTTAACATTTATTCTCCACCAAACCAACAAAAAAGAGTCAAACATGTCCGGCATGTTGTGAAGCTCTCGATACTTCCAGGACGCTGCACATAGTCACACTTTCATTCCAAATTAGGCAGCATGTGTGGCTCAAGCATGTTTTGCTCAATGGAAATCACATTTAATTTGTAGCTAAAATAAAAGACGTTTATTCACTTATTTCTTCAGGTTTTTTGGGTCCGGAATGCGTACCCCAGATTTTAAGGCGACAACTCGCATGTACCCAGACTGATAATAGATGATCGTGGTGTTATTATTTAATTTAATGCATTTTTTCCACTTCATTATTATCTCAGTCTTTCAATCACCACGTTTCTAATCCTTTTACAGGTTCACATTTACTATGTTATTAATTCCATTGCCTGGATTTGAACCATTATCAGCTATCACCCGCCTTGCACTACGAGTCTACTACCTTACCAGGTGAGCTAGCTATACACCACCCCCTTGTTTTGCTGGACTTTGGATTATTTGTTCCATCTCTGTTCCCACAGAAGTAAATTATGTAGGTCCAGCGCCAGGCAAACAACAAAGTGTCATATCAAACGAAGTGTCTTTATGCCCAGCAATTTTTCGTGCCCGACAGTGTATCATCCAAATGTTTTTGATGCAATAAAAAGTAAAAGAGTAAACAAGTCAACTGCCCCCGTACACTTAAATCACATGAATCACGTGGTTGTTGTGTTTGTTTACTTTTTTTTTACCGTCAGCCTCAAGCATCTCTTGCCTCAAATTGATTTTTGTTGCTGCACCATAAATCAAGACCCCGTGATTTGTGTCTAAGACCCCTTTAAGGTTAAGAAAACATAGGGAACTGTTGGACACAGTATAGTTTGACCAATGCTAAACTGTCATTATGTATTATGTATATATATTATTACATGAACTGAGGTCAAATTTAAGATAATGTTTTATTTTAAACCAATAAAATAAGATATAAATTATGATGTATTTTTGACCATCCGTTCTTGGTTTCTAACATTTTAAAGTTTTTAAAGTTTTTCAATATGTCATGGACACAAAGATAATTTTTTGGATGCAGTGCAGCATCATACCAATTAATTATTTTGTATGATTATGAATGAGTATAGCAAATGTAAACATGAGTGATTCTAAGTGATTCTAGTTTGTTTGATATACCTGATACATCTCAATGTTGATTAGTGGAACAGAGTTTTAAGAAGGTCCCATCCCATTTACCAATTGATAGGCTTTTCTGAAAGTTTTGAGATGAGAGATGAGAACTAGAACTGTGCACTCTTCCCAGCTTATTTCATAGGTTGGGATGGCTTACTTGCGGTTCATTCCTGAAACGATTATCTTGTCCTGCAAAGAACAAGTCAGAAATAGAATGAATCGTTCTCTCTGAAACCAGAAATAAATTACAGGTTTATGGAACAGGTCAATAGTTTCAGGAGTGAACTGCAACCAAGCCGATGGGCTGATATTTACGACCCAATAATCCCAAATGAAAATCAAAAAGAACGAAATTAAAAGTGCTGAAATAGCTCTGAGCTTTGGTTTTGTTGTAGTATGCCTAAAACAAATTGTTGTGTTGTTTCGATCGCTGTTGCTGTTCATTATTGATTATAACGATCGAAATTAAGAAAATACTCTAAAAGGTGTTGTGGGTTTTGCATTATCAAATGTGCGCATTTTTTTTTAGTGGATTAAGCATCCTGTAGATGGAACTTGCGTTATGTTCCACCTGCCAATTATTGCGACGTGCTGGTAAACGTTTTATAGTGAGCAAAGTAACGAATTCCAATTCTTCAAAACAAGAAGTGAAAGATAGAACTTCTAGATATCAACTTCATTACAGAGCATTCGCAACCATGACACCAAACCCTATCAGCACTTATCATTACCCACAATACAGCAGTATGTGTTTATCAGCAATGCCGACAAAATCTTCTACTCTATTATACAGACCCTACACTTCAACTTTGTCTGGCAACGTCCGTTTTCTTGCTAGACTGAATAACATCACATCTCCAAAATGCATCCATACACTGGTTGAAATGAATTGGATCGGTCAAGACGAGATCGAAGAAGTTTTGACTAACGCTGGTGTGCCATTCAGGAAACGTTACACTGGTGTCATGACAACGTGTCGTAGATGCACATCATCCGATCGAATCATAGAAACTGAAAAGAACTTTGGTTTGTTTGTGGATTACAAAACTGGGCGCACTACATGTCGGACTTGCGGCTCTAAGCAGGACTGGAATACTTTCAAAAAAGACTTACAAAAATCTCAGCAAAACACATCTGTCGTGGATGAACCGTTGCGTTTTCATGTGGAAGACGTTGGCGAAACCCTTCATGAAGAGTGGAGAGATTCCGTTGATGTCTCTTCTTTAAATATGAATTCGTTAATTGCCAAATTCCCGAGTATTGCTGCCTTAGAAAAGGATGTACTTGAGAAGTATTGTGTTCGCCGTTTAGGTAACTCTCGTTTGTGTTTCCCCTATTTCGATATAACTAAACAAAACTTGATATCCTGTAAAACATTTTTGGAGGAGGGTGCAGGTGTTGCTGTAATGACCGATAGTGGAGAACAGAGTAGCTTGTTTGGTTGGAACACTATTGACGATGACCATACCAAAGTCATCTTGACTACCAATGAATTCGATTGTCTTTCGATTTTCCAAGCGACTGGCATACCAACGCTTTCCTTACCGTTCGGCGCATCGACTCTCCCCCCGGACTGTTTTCCTTATTTGGAACAATTTGATGAAATTATTTTATGGTTCCGATCAGAGTATCAAGCGAGGCAGAACCTTCAACGATTTGCAAGGAAGTTGGAATTATCGAGATGCAGTTACGTCACCGACGACAGAAACTCGTCCGATGTTTTGAGACTGGAAGGTTGTCAAGCGATTAACAAAATTCTCTTCGGTAAATCTTCTTCGATGTCCCATACGCACATTATAACCTTCAAGCAGCTTAGTAACGAAGTGTTCAGTGATTTGATCCATGCCAAGCGTAATGCCGGAATACCTTTCGTTAGGTTCCCAACTCTGAACGAATACTTGAAAGGACATCGACGCGGAGAACTTACTATTTTCACGGGACCGACAGGTTCTGGTAAAACGACCTTTTTAAGTGAGTTGTCTTTAGATCTGTCTTTACAAGGCGTTCGGACTCTTTGGGGAAGTTTCGAGATTAAAAATACACGATTGGCAAACACAATGCTTCACCAGCTATCGGGGATTTCGTTAGAAAATCACTTGGATCGTTTCAATTACTGGAACGAGGAATTCGAGAATTTACCAATGTATTTTATGAATTATTATGGTACAACTGAATTAAAACAAGTATTGCATACCATTAAGTATGCTGTTCACACTTACGATATTGAGCACGTTATAATCGATAACCTGCAGTTTATGACAACGATAGAACGCGTTGACGATCGATTCCAACTCCTCGATAAAGCTATAGCTGCTTTCCGACAGTGTGCTTCCGATTATAACATTCACGTCACCGTCGTCGTTCATCCACGTAAAGAGAACGACGGAAGTCAACTTCAGACGGCTTCCATATATGGGTCTGCGAAAGCCAGTCAGGAGGCCGATAATGTATTGATTTTACAGACTTGTGATAAACTGACCATGCAGGTGTCAAAGAACAGATACAGTGGAGCAGTTGGTACGATTCCGTTAAGATTTCATCCGGACTCGCTCTGTTTATCTGGTTTCCATAGAAACGTGGAAACGAACGAGGGAATTTTACCGGCCTTGAAAGTGAAACGACCTGTTCAGAATATTAAAGTCATTCGGAAATCGAATTCTGGTGATAAATAACAAATTTGCCTATTTTCTAGGGCTCATTTTTCATGTTTTTTTAGGTAGAATATAATAGTATAAGATTTTCATAATCGTCATGTTTCGCATCTTCCCAATACAGGTTAACATCTCTCGATAGATGATGCACTCCTGATTTCATGTAGCAACATGTTTTATATTGGGGAGGGGGGAGGTGCTCGTATGATTTCGTGACTCAAAGGAGCACTCAACAGCACTCCTTTTTAACACTCCAGATTGGCTATATAAAAATGTTTGGATGGGGCCGCCATACTATGGAATAACGGTTGCTACGCACTGTTTTTGAAAAAAGAAACTTAGATATAACATGACCGTTGGTTAAGCTAACGAATTGTGACAACACCAGTTTTTGGTAAAAACCCTGTTATTTGTAAAAAAAAGTTGCGACTTAAAAAGTTTGCGATCTCAAAATAATATGGTGACAGATACACGTGTAACAGGGCGGCCACCACTCAGAAAAACTCTTAAAAAGTCCTAAATTTCTGTCTTCCTCCTAAATTCTCCTAAATGACTCTTGAAATTTTAAATTTCTCCTAAAAACTGCTAAATTTAATTCCTGGATGTCTCATTTGGTTCCAGTCATGTGGAAAGTAAAATGCTATCTAAATGAAAACTGGTAAATCTAACTATTTTCTTGTACTTTGCTGAGATTTGGCAATATGATATTGTATTATGAGAATGAGAATGACCAAATTTGTCTCCCTTTGTGTACAGCATAATGAAGCTGACGGAAAATTGAGTTGTTGAAGCTATTTCCAATAAACTTGTACATACGAAATTTTGAAAAACAGATCAAAGCTTGATCTATGATAGTATTCAGAAAAATAATGATCTCAGATGCTTGTAATGTTACTGATTTTCGGTAGATAAAAAGAATTTGTAACGTTCGAAAATACTGTATAAAACAATGGAAAATCTTGTAACGTAATTCTGCCAATTGGGTACTGTTGTATCCAGATCTCAAAGAGGTCATATGTTTACCAGGAAATGGAGACAGCTTCATATTGAATAAGTACAAGGAAGATCTTTGTAAGCCATACTCACAGAGTTTGTTTTACTTATGTTCATTTACAGGTTTTTACGATGATGACAACAGCAAGGAAACTGCAACAGATGTGAACAGTACACCATTGTCGTTAATGGACTCTACATTAGCCCTAACAGAGAATTGCAGCCATATGAAACCTAACAAACTGTGTCCTATTCCAAGAAGTTGAAAAATCTATTCTCATCCCTTACTGTCGTAGATACCGTTCAGCTTTCTATCAGACGTAGAAGAATTTGGTTGGATACAGTGGAATAATTGAAGCGTATTTTTAAAGATGGCATAAAGCCATTCAGTGTTATCGGTGAAGAAGCCATTGATGCTGGAGGACCTCTGAAAGAGTTTTTTACTATCTTGTTTGATGATGTCAAGAACTACCTATTAACGTAGTGGTAACAATACAGGTTTCACATTCCTTCATGATGTAACTAAACTAAAAGCTGGAGGTTATAAATTGGTTGGATCTCTGGTTGCTTTGACTCTATTAACAGGGTGTGCTGGGCCAAGATATTGCAAAAGAAAATTTGGGAAAACGTGTTGAAGCTAACACATGTTAGATCTGCCTAACCTTTCCTGTTACACAGCGATATAAAGATGACTTTTCCCGTAGTTTTTGCGAGGATGTATGCTCTGCACCAGGTTTTGGAAAAATTTGAACACTGAACAATGTAACGTAAAATGAATTGTTATTATTTTGATTTGATCTGCCCACAATTTTTCTGTCTTAGTATTCAGAAGGTTCATTGCAATTTTGTGGGTTTTTTTTCCATTTGATGTAAAATAAACTTGGCGCTGAATACAGTTTTGTTATAATATAGTTTGGGATTCACTGGTATTTTGGTGATTACATATTTTGTGTTAAGGAGCTAAATTGTGACAAAGACATGCATTATTTCGTTTCCAATTTCTTTATTTGAAAAAAAACAGCTTCTATATTATACTGCGCTTATTATATTGTTGTTCGTACTTTATTCTGTTAGGGTTTTATTGTGAAATCAGCCACATGAAAATGAAACATTCATTCAATTTTAGCTTTTAGGGTTAATTTTTTAATGCTCTTTTTTTTTCTTTTTCTTTTATTTTATCGTTTTAATAAATTATTTTTTCATAAAATTTTATTCTCAGAAACAAATAATTTTTTTGTCAATATCTTTTTTGGCGGTTCTCGGCCAAGTTTTTGGTTTTATTGCTTTAATATATTACGGTATTTTGGAGTTCTCTGTATTTTTTTCAATTGCCTTTTTTCAATATACTATCTACATCCCTGAGCTTCAGGCGCTACTGAACACCTGTTGTTACTTGCGACATTTAACTGATTTATATCAGGATATACTGAACTTTTGCCGGTTTGCGATTTCTATTTCTTTTTTTTCTTTTTTCTTTTTCTCTATATATTACGAAATCTATATATAACAAACACTCTTCAAGTTCACTATAATTAAGAATTAATTCACATGAAAATTGCCTGATAGCACGTACAACCTAAACAGCAACTCTTCAAATGTTGTAAATATTCAAAAGGAAAATCGAAAAGAAAGATTTCAGTTACTTAAAACCACGTTACTTTGTGTTCAGTACTATTGATGACGTTTTGTTATTCTACAGACACAGGCAGTATTTTAAATGAGTAAAAATGCGTGTTCGTGTTGTATCTTAATTGCTTCAAAAATGTTACAAATTTCAATTGATGACGCTGACATTTTCTATTTGCACTTTCCTCTTTTAATTACAGTAGATTGTAGAACTGTTTAAGCGATCCACATGAACTAATACTCTCTCCCTGGAATCTCTTAATAACTCGAATTTGTCAAGTATTCTAGGAAAACTCAAGAGTTTAATTTATGTAATCCTGTCTTGTTCAATTAACAATTTTTGATGAATAGTCTTGTTTAAAGGTCACTGAAAACATGCGAAATACCATTCTACCCTGAAACTAACCCTATCATTATTTACAGCAGCACACACAGTTCCCTGATATAGATGAGTCACTTTTTGGGAAAATGGTTTCCGGGGTGCAAGAAGATTTGAGAGGGAAAAGGAAAGAAGTATAAAAAAAAGCTTCATTCCGGCAACTTTCTTTACGCTGTGGGAGATGTTTCGTAAAAAGCTATCCAAGATGCATGTATATATGTTTAATTTTCCGAATTTTTTTACAACAGGAAAAATTTTGCGAAAACAATCTGTCAGTAGCTAAACAGTATCATGAAAATAGTTTTAGAAAACTGAAACATAAAGCTCAAATTCCATTCAACTTAAGAAGTTGACAGAATGCTGAATATATCTACTTTGCTTCTTAAAATTTCAAAAGCAAGTAAGATAAAAGCCAACAACCGCCAATTTCCGTTATTGAAATAAATTTTCTATCTGTTTAGAATTTCCACTTTTCATTGTACTCTTTATTTATATTTTTCTTTTCAACATTTTTTTCTTAATAAACATTTAATTTCGTGTGGCGGTTATCGGCCACCATTCAGCTCTATACGCTAGTAAGATACTATTTTGAAATTTTAGAAAAATTATTTTTGTTAATAGTAACAAACAAACAAAGAGTCGTTTAGAACTTTGTCCCACGCAAAGCACTTTCATATGTTTTGTTCCAGATTGTATTAGGGACACCTATAAGTTGTGTTTTAGCTGAGATTTCTTCATACATAATGTTGTAAAGAGTTAGTATAGTAAATCATTTATGTAAAAAAGTAAATTTTTGGCATTGTCTCCAGTGTGGAAGGTAGCTGTAAAATCCAAAGGTAGAAATCCTTAACAGAAAGCTCTGAAAACACGAAAACTTCTTTTAGGAAAGTGTACCGAAGGGTCATGAAGCCATATTCATACGCAAAGTCGGATGATTTGTTCAAAAACATATGTTTAGCCGCGAGCCAATTATTTGGTGGGTGTTCAATGTTCTCAGAAATTCTTTTTTGGATTTTGAAACTCTTGTTTGATTTTGAAATTCTATTTTTGATTTCGAAATTCTTTATTCGATTTACAAAATTATTTATGCTGTCCCTTCTCGGCGGCTTCTGTAGGAAGGCGACGGAAATGAAGTTGTTTAGAGCCAGTTTAAACACTTTCGTTTAAAAAAACCGGTCCACATTAAAATTCCGCGACGGCTTTTGCCCACGTGACTAAATTACCTAATTCTTGTTTTGTTTGGCAATTGGCATGCAATAAATTTGCTACAGATCTTTCATGTTTTGTTGTGTTTAGCTGAAGCAGTTTTCTCCCTTCGTTAATTCTTCATTTCGATTGACCAAGAACAATATTAATTAGGGGAGAATATCCAAAGCGTGTTGTTTCGTTTTTCGTAAGTTTTGTTTGCGATAATTTGAATACTTTAAAAAATTTGATTTTTATGGAACTGACAAAAAGGAATTGCTTGCTTTTTGTTAAATTTTAAGTGTTGAACAAAATTTCTGATACACGCGTTATTTGTGACAAAAATAGAATGTTTTGTCTTCGGCGGAAAATATCACTCCAGATTCGAAACACGAAAAGTGAGAAATAATGTAATAACAATTTTTTATAAAACAATTATTGATTGGCATCTAGATGATCATCACACATGGGGTCAGTTTATCCTGAGTAGGTAAAAGAACTTTTTTGAGTAAAAATTATTTCTCATTTCATTTTATTTTTACATATTTCTTGGCCTTCATTACATCATTATTTTTGGAACTATTTCTGATTCATTATCACGGAAAATATATTTTAAAAATATTATTGATATATATCAAGTATAAAATTATACTTAATGTTTCCTTTACCGATTTATGTAATATTAGATGGTGAAAACCAATAGACTAATTTATTTTAAAAAAACTTTTTCCATAATTCCATTTTTTAAAGGTACTGTTGAATCTGGTTGATTGAATAACGTACAGAAGACAAGTCGATGTCAATTTCATTCGATATTAACGTTCGATTGTCAATTTCAATGGAATGTTGTTTTTGTTTTAACTTTTATACGTGACACATAACATGGGCGTTCTTTTCTTAACTTTGTGAAGATGGCGAGTAAGCGCAAAAATAAACAACCCTTTTTAAATACAATTTTAAAAAGAAGATTCAACATAAATTAAAACTTGGTTGAAGTTAAAGGGGATGATTTTCTGGAAAATAAAATGGCCTGTTCAAATGTAAAACCTGCAAAAATAGTTTCTGAAGCAAGCAAAATAATTGTTTTTGCTTTTGGTTTCAGTGTCATCTGGGTGAAAGCTTTTACCACGTTTGTTTCTTTTACATAATTCGAATATACATAGCTCCGTTGATATTAATCAGTAGTTTTCTTGCTCTTTAGGGCTGGCAATACATGAACGATGGTGTACTATCGGTAGCAAGAAAGATCGACAGGGCATCATTTCCTCTGCTTTGAAATTGTCGACAAACCAAAACAAACCTACCGCTTTGGCGATTCCACTGTAATTTGCTAGAAGTTGCCACTGTAATGGAATCCTTTTTGAAAAAAGTGTGTGAAGACCTAACCCAAAAAATTTCAGATGATGATACGAAGAAATCAACAAAGCGTCGAGGTCAAGCTACTAGAAAAACATACACAAACGAATTCAAATACAAAATCATATTCGAAGCTAATATGAATTCTTTCAACGACATCGATGGTGCCGAAAAATATGGTATCAATAAATCTCTGCTCTCCCAATGGAAAAAGAATGCAGTATTGAAGTAAAGTATTGAAGATGCAGTGACTCAAAGCGTATGAAATTTTTGAATAGAAGAAGACCGCATAGTGAATTATTTAAAAAACTTTTACAACCGCCAGATCAAAAGGCCGTAAGGTACAGCCAACAAAATCAACAGGGAAATGCATGGAACCGCCTGTCCTCGATTGCCGAAAAGCGTGGGTACTACGCCGAGTACAAAGAAAGAAAACGGCAAACCAGCTATCTCACCTACCTCAGATGAAGAAATGGCACCCTACTTTACGCGAAGGTCTGATTAAAACAGGTACCCATTTGCCACATTATGATACAAAATGGGGAACATTCACACCCGAAAGGAGGTTTAATGTCGATCAAGTGCCAATGCCTTTTGTCATCGACCAAGAAAACACTTATGAGGTCAATTTAAAGAAAGGCGAAAAGCGCGATCACCGTGTTTGGGTCGCAAACCCTGGGTCGGGATTGGAAAAGCGCCAATGCACCCTTCAGGTTTGCATTTCACCGGAAAGCAAAGTTCGCATCGCCATCATTTTTCGCGGATCTGGAAAGCCCATCAGATGAAACCAAAACATACCACCCTGACGTTGATGTGTATTGGCAGGGGAACGCCTGGGCTGACACCAATTTTAGCGTCGAGTGGATAAGGCAAACACTGAAAGAAGGAACCGAATCGTTAGATGGCAAAGAGTTTGTTTTGTTCTGTGATAACCTAACCGCCCAAGTTAATGACGAATTTCTTCAGGCAGTAAGGGCTATTAACGGGATTGTTTGGTTCGGTGTTACGGGAGCAACCGATATTTGGCAGCCAGTTGACTGTGGTATCGGGCGTATGCTGAAACAAACTGTTTCAGGAATACAAGATGATTGGTTAGAACACAACGAGAACATCGACCTATGGCTTGAAAATTCTGAGAAGAAGTTGACGGCAAAAAAGAGAAGAATTCTCATAACCCATTGGGTCGGAGAGGCATATGGAAAACTGATGGGATATGATTATGTGCAGTCCGGGTGGCGAAGTTTTGAGAAAACAATGTGCTTGATTACGGGTGACGGTTCAGAAGATTCGAAAGTCAAACCAGAAGGGCTGCCGAACTATACCGTTCTTCCACCTTTACCAATAGCATCACCGGACCAAGCAATACCATGCCCTCTACCAGATACAACTGAAGAACTACCCAATGATGCAGAAACTGGAGATCTAGAAATCTTATGCATGGGACATGAGGAAAATGAGCAGGAAATAGTTGAGCGTATGGATGACGAGAAAGATCGGATTTACAATCATCCACTAAAAAACAGAAAGTTGAAGATCCTATACCAAGGCTGGGCTATTGGTGTCATTTCATGGTACAACACAAAGTTCAATGAGTACAGAGTCGAATTTGAAGATGGTATAGAAGATTAGATCGCCCTCGATGACGTAGACGGAATCGACATGATCCTGATTGGAAAATAATGATTTGTCATTTAGCTATTTTCACTTGATAATTATGTACTTTTAATAAAGTTATAAATGAAAAGACATTACGTTTAAGAATTACGTTTAAGAAACCAAATAAGAAACTTTCAGTACTAAAATTGCCAAAAAATTAAGAAACTGCCAGTACCAGAGCCTTTCACTGGTTTCTTTTTTTTAAAATACATGTATACATTCAGACCAAGTTTCAATGAAACAATGTCGTGACATTTCAAAAAATGTTGCTTCAGAGTTTTTAACGTAAGTTGGCATAAATTACAAAGCGTGGTATAGCAGGAAGTCGTGTTTTCGTGTCCGTATTTTATTCACACATACACATATTCCAAACCACAATAAAACCCATCTTGTTTTCAAGGGATTTGGGACACCAACAAATCCAAAACTTGAGAAATATGTAAACAATTCACGTTCGAAATCCGTGGTCCATTAAATCCTTACATGTTTCCCACAATCCTTTTCTCATTGTGTTGCAGATTTTAAATTGCTTGAAAAAAAACGACTTCGTTGAAATATTTATTTTCTAGTCAAGAGTAAACATTAAGGGAATTAAGATTGTCTTTTTCTTGCTTAATATTCTTTCGTGTTTGTTTCTACGATTTTTAATACAGTCTAACGTCGACTAAGCAGATAAACAGGCGTTCGTGACGGCACGCTTATAGTTGGTTAAGTCATTAAAAATGCCGTGACGTTGTGTTAAATGATCTCGCGTGGATTTTATTTTCTCGTGGAAACATAAAAAACTCTACGGTGTCAAGTATCGGGGTTTAAAATCAGAACGTTGTATGAACCACTTAGAGAAAACAGTCTTTGAACAAAGTATTTTCCTGGATATAACCAGTCAGGATATCGAACTTCTTCACTTGCTTTTTTCACGTTTAAATTTTATCCTTCATTTGATAATCAGGTCCTTTTCCCCCAGTTTGCATATAACCGGCAACTAACGTTCCCGTCCTGCCGTGTCTGCCTCTCAGAAGAAAAGTGAGCGACGTACAAATGAACAACTTTTACAGAGAGGAGGTACGCCATTCCCACTTTTAAACGCTTTTATAAATAAGCGTAATTCAAATAAGGTAGGGTCAACAATTAATTTTTGCTATTAATTGATACAAGGCTCGTCAAAAGATTCATGGGAACGTGATGTTAGTCACATTCATTGGTTTATACCTGCGCCAAAAAACCAGTCACATTCGTTATTTAAATCTTTAATTAATGAAGGTGTGTGGAAGGTCAGTTTCTTTTTAAAAAAGTGTTTCCAATTATTTGTGTATTCATTGATGTCTCGAAATAAGAGAAACGTAATGTTGAACCTAGGTTGAACAACAAATACTACCTTTTTGACCCTTTTTATTGGCTTAATTTTTTAAAAATTACACGGTTAAACTTTCACGGACAAACATTTTACGCCCGGCCCTTATTAACGCCAAGACATATAATTTATCTTGTTCACAAAAAATATCGTACGTTATAAGGAAATCTTCGACGGTACGCTTTTCTGTCATCGTATGAAATACCAACTTCAATCCCAGGGCTTTGGAAATATTTTTTACGGAGAGAAATGTCCAATATGAATGGAGAGAGACGAACTCTACCATACAATAACATTGTTATAAGTTATAGCTCTAACTCACCAGACACACAACTTCTGATTTCAGACCATCAAACTGTCTTTTAAAGACTTTTTGCCTCAATAAGAACCTCAACTCACTGACATAAGCAAATTATCTATAGATCCTGAATTGGTGCAGCAACATAAATAAATTTAAAAAAATTAAAAAGAAATTAAATAAAAGTAGATCTTCAAAAGGGAATTGTGTAACTTTATCGAAATATACAGCTTGTTCGTGTTCTATTGCAAAATCCAGCAATTTAGAAACCATGTTTCATTATCATTTATGTTGTTTTTTTACTGAAAAAATTTCCCAATTCTGTTCATTTCTCAGGTTTTTTCCAAAATTTTACCATACTTTCAAATTCACCTGAAATTTCACCTGTTGTCTCAGCATTACGAAACTAACTGCCGTAAAACACCTCTTCTCTCTCGAAAAAGATGCTTTAAATAATTTAAGAATTGTCGTGAATTAAATACACCTTTTCTGAATATCTGTTTAAGCACCATGATTTGATCTATTCAGTACATTCAACCTCGTTTTCATTTGTTTGGCTTCATTTCTTAGTATTAGTCCATATTAAGAAAACTCTCCGTAGAATATTTTTACTGACTAGGCTAAAACACAGTGTCTGAACAGAGAAATTCGGGAAAAGTGTATAGACCTATCATCCAGTGTTTATGTATTTATGTCGTATTTTGTCAGTGCAGTCCTCATTTTGATGCGTTAAGCTAAATTCACACTGAAAAAAAGTTCTGTGGCGCGGCGCGATATTATCTTATATGGTAAACGAGTAGCGAGCGGTTTACATTCACGCGACTAGTTTGATTTCGATCAAAACTTGCGTTTATTATTCTTTTTGATTTATTTTTCTTTCCAAAGGCAACTTCACAATTCTTCGCGACGCGGTGCCGAACCACGTTCTTTCCTTTTCAGTGTGAATTTAGCTTTAAATATTTTCCAGTTACTATTACGAAAATACCAGGTGTAATTCCCTGAAAAGAAATCGTCTTTGTTTCTACCAATGTTCTGTAAATTTTTGTCTTATCTCTTGAGAGTTAAGGAATGTTGGTCGAAGTTTTCATGCAATTTTGTTACATGAAATCGTTTAGTGAAAAATGGTGTATTGTTTCAAGGTAAATATATCTAGTTTCCTTATCGGGGAAAAATCGGGATAAAAAGAATTAGGGGGAAAATTTAAGTCGGGGAAAGTTTAGGCGCTAAGGTATTCATTTTGCTTGACTGAAAATCTGAAAACTACTGACCAATACTGACAGCAGTTAGAGTACCTTGAATTTTGTTATCTCGTAAAATCGTCTTTTCATTTTTGAATAAGCGGTGTTTCTCCAGATTATTCGCCATCTTGAACCTTATATTGTGATATTTTCAAGCGACCTACTTATATCTCCACACCAGAAATCGATATTTTTTCAAGAAAAGGTTGAACTTGATAATGTTTACTCTTTTAATCCAGCACAACGGTGAGTGAATCGCAAATACGAGAAAAGATAGCCTTGCACACAACGGGTATAATACAGCAGTAAAACCACAATTTTACGTTCTGTTCAGAAGAGAATTAAAAAAGGAATGTAAAAAATTTGAATTTAAATAAATTCCATTGCAATGCAAGAAAGGGGGGAAAAAAAAGATGTAGATTTGATAAAAAAATTAAATTTTCCATAAAGAATATATTTTATTATCTTGTTTTAACCGGGTCTCTACTGATTGCATAAAATGATACGAGAACTTTCTGAACAGAATAGCCATGTAACATAAATACGTTGAATTACTCATAAAAAAACTCCGTTCCTTGTGATTACATTTTGTGATAACCGCCAGAAGATTGGAAAACTGTCTACTTGTGACGTAAATGTAACGTAATTTCGTCAAGGAGACAAATATGAAAAAAAATGCAGCATGCAGATGGTTCATCGAGAGATTTTAGGACAATACAAAAAAAAATTATTAGTGTTCAGGGGATTAAAATGTCATACAAAAAAAAAGAGCATATCCATGTATATTTTTATTTGTATTGTGAAGGAAGACAAGGTCAGATTTCTTTTTAAATGTATAAACAATATATACAGCAACACCTAGCCAAAACAAAATGTTTGGACCTAAAGCATATATATACGATGTTATGCGCAAACAAAACCATGGAAAGCAAAGATCAAATCTTGAAATGTACAATCTCGACGAAAAAAAAGGAACAACAACTTTCTACTATTCTTAGTGACGACAAAATGTTGACAAGTTTTTAAAAGTACTTTTTTAAATGATTTTTCAAGAATCGAAGCACGTGTGAAGTTTGAGATAATGATCGAGAATATTTTTTTATCATAACAGAAAAAGAAATTCATTATTGTAGTAGAAACACGAACAGAAAGCGTTAGAAAAAAATTCCCATGTGACTTTTTCATACAAAAAATTCAATAAATATCGTAAAAATTTCTAAATTATGTAACAATTATAATAAAACTATCTTCAGTTTCCATTGCCTAATTTTCAGTATATTACTTCCCAGCATCCTGTTACAAATGTATTTTTTTTTTTAAAAAAAACTTGGGATGCGCGGCATGTAAAGTAAAAGGAAAAAAAGAAAAAAAAGGAAAAAAAAAAAGAAATGAAATTCAAATGTGTCCATTACGCAATCACAGAGTTTTTTAAACCACTGCCACTATCACAAAAAAAACCCTGATTCGCACTGAAAAAAATAGGACATATCGGATGTGTTTGAAAAATTTTAACCCACCAAGTTCTCAGTCACACATCTTCCCCAATTATTAGCTATATATATTTTTTTTCTCCCTATCTGCTTATATATCTCTTCCTCTCTGCATATTGCGTGTTCATATATATATTCAGGTATTGAATTCACTCATAGATAGAGTTAAGGAAACCTTCGTAATCGCTACAAGAATTTTATTGCTCCTTTAACGAGATTTTTTAAAAGGAACCCACCACAATTGATAATGATTTGAGGAAACAATTAGAATACCTATAGTTGTTCTCATAAAAATGAATTAAACCAGAAAATTCTTTTTTCTCGGTTCTATAAACAAAACAGCAAAGTACCCGCCAATGTTCCTTTCGTCTCGTATACCAGCAGCAACTTTGCTATTGTTCCTTTATAAATCAAAACAGAAACTTTCGTTCGGCTTGAATGAATTCGTACATTTTCGATTTTAGTGTGTTAACAAAGGAAAATCTTTTCTCCAATATACAAAATCAATTATGCGCAACGTAAAAACGTTATTTTCGACGTACTGTTTGTAAACTCAGGCTTTTCGATCGATCGATGAATTGCACCTTCGTTCTCAGCAGCACAGATAGTGGAATAAGGTTTTCCTTTTCATCTAACCCAATGTGGTCCAGGAAATAGATTCTGTTGGTTGAAGACGTTGCGTTTATTATTATTATTATTAGAGTCATTTTTGAACGATTCCTTCATTTCACCGTTGATGATGGCATCTATGTCATTGGCGACCAGTTGTGGATCGCCCAAATCAAACAACGGCACTTGCGACAGATCCATAGGGATTTCGTTATTAACGTACATGTTTTGCATTTTCAGTTGTTGCTGAAAGAGCACCATTTTATTGTCCACAGTTATGTTAGGCACTATATTACCGTTACTCATATAGTTGTCGAAAAGGTTGTTCTGGTGGCCACCATTTTGCATTGCTCCTGGGAAACTTCTGTTGCTAGGCAAACCTGGATTATACGTAGACATGTTTGGTTTCTGTGGTGTGAAGGGATTTTGATTGGCTAACGGTAGGTGCTTTAACCTGGGTGCATGATTAACCATCATGCTTGTACGAAGTTGCTGTTGACCCATCGTCGTCTGCTGTGGTTGTTGGAAATAATTGACATTGAACAAGGTTGGCTGTTGTTGTTGTCGCATTGGATTATGGAAAGTACCATACGGTGGTGGTGGTTTGTTCGGTAGTAAGTTTGGTGACGGTAATTTGGACATTGGACGGTTTTGCATGTTCCCAACTTGATTTTGTTGAATCGGGGATTGAAATGCTGGACTTTCATAACCAGAATCTATACTCCCAATTGAGTCGGCATGTGGACGGCCATGAGGACGTGTTAATGTGTTGTCGGTTGCGCCATTGTATTTCACGCTGTCGTTCAGATTTATAGTATTTCCCATAGTGCAATGGTTATCAATGCTCATCGACTGGATTTCGTCAGCTACGCCAGACGCAACGATTTGATTATCATCAAATGATATGGCGTCATCGATATCAACATGAGGCGGGGTTGTTCTTCCGTTGACACTACTTTGTGTGGAAACATTGGAAGTTGAACGTGGACGTGCAAAACTTTCAGCATTGTAAGGATAGGGTAATTCGTTAGTATGGTAATCGTCCACGTTTGACAAGGAATCGGTACTTGAACATGGCGATCCTGCAAATAGGTTTTCGTATGACCGGTTGTGTTTTAATTTCAGAGCATTAGGAGAAAGAGCCGATATATCATCGGTGCTCTGATGCATTTTTTTGGTTCTCAATCTTTTCTTGTCACCTTTCGGTTGACCGTCCACTGAACCAGAACGACGGCGACTGGATTTTCCAGGTTTAGCGTCTGGGTTAATGACCCAATATGAACTTTTGCCGTTGTTATCATTTTGAACTCTCATAAAGCGACTGTGCAGTGAAAGATTGTGTCGTATAGAATTCTTAAAATAAAGAAAAAAAGACAAGTTGATATTCAACTCTCATGTATCTTAATGATAATCAAATTAAATTTTATGGGATTCTACTTTGTGTGTTAAATAATATAAAGCCTAACTTTTTACTTAAAATTGGTATTTATTTAATCCATGTGTTAGTAACTCGAAATTCATCATCATTATTATAAAACAGGTTTCTAACTTTGCATGAATAGTGAATTAAAAAACGTCAGGCGCGCATTTGATTTCACAACAGGTAGCAGTATTTGCCTGTGTGTGTAGTCGATTAATATTTGAGCAAAAAATTCTTAACACTTTTATTAAAAAAATTCTACTACCCATTCAAAAAAAAGTTATGTGCATTTCAAGTGATAAAAAAATTACCAAAAGCGAGCTATTTCCGAATGTAAACATTTAGCAAGCTTTAGAGAAGTGTAAGAGAAAATTAATCATTCACTTTTGTGGTATTTCAAATATAAACAAACTTTTAAAGACACCTACCTTCCATCCAGCACTTGACGTAGAATCACCTTTATCTTTAAAATAAGGAATGTTCCTAACCATCCATTCGTAAATTTGAGCTAGTGTCAAACGCTGTTCCGGTGAACTTTGAATCGCCTGTGTAATAAGATCTGCATAAGATAAATTACCCCAAGCATTTTTTCTAGAATTCTTTCTTGGATTTGTCTCTGCCTTTTGAGTTTCGCTAGGTTCTTCTTCGGGTTCTACCTCTTCAATGATAGGAGGGGGTTCGGCAATTTCAGCATCTCGTTCATGTTCGTGAATTGTTTCTATAGGAGGTGGCAGTATTGGCCAGGTACGTGATCTCGGCCTATCTGCTCTCTCTAACAAAGGTTCATCATCAATAATAACAGAAGGTTGGTCGATATTCATTATTTTAAACTTTTCACGTTTAAACACTTTCTACAAACTATAAATTTCTTCTTCTTAATAGATATATGTGTATATTTAAACTTCACGTGTTTCCAAATCAGTACATATCAACTTGTTCTTGTTATTATACGTTTAAATTTTTGTAACAACTTTTTTGTTCTCCAACTGTCTCACTTCGAATTCTCAATCTCATGTGAATAACGTTTCACAGTTCGTTTCATATTGGCAAATCCAAATTTGCATTCACAATGCATTTAGAAGCACGTGATCATAGTTAAAACAATAACATGGAATATGATTGGTTTAAAAAACAATTGCAATGTAAATTAAACTTATCTTAAAACAATCAATAAATTGATGAGTCTTAAAACATTGAATGGACGAGTTTAAGAAGAGTTTTTCGAAAGCAAATTATATGTTTAATTTAACCATCCAAGCTTTGAATATTTGCTGTAATTTTGAGTTTTTTAAGTTTTTTTTTTCTGAAACAACACATCAACACCCACTTGAACTGATAATTCTTCAGAAAGAGAGAGTCGGTGATATAAAATTTCAATAAAGGTTTTTCTTATTAGACATGGTTTCTATGACCTTCTTTGCGTGTTATGCAAATGATTTTTTTTAACGAAATTAGTAACTAATTTTAACAAATTATGTACAAATAAAAAATGGGGTTATCCTCCTGATTTTTTTATTTTTCTAGCCATATAAACCAGGTGTAAAAAGGAGCATATGGTGTCAACACAATATGCTCTATGCGTTGGCACGAAAGTAAGAATTTTCGAAAAACCAGGAGCAGTTACAGTTCCGTTAGGTTTTAAGTTTTACGCAGTCTTTGTAAATAATATGATGAGCAACTAATCGCAGTATAAAAAATTCACAAAAAAAGAGGTTCGTTCTCTCTTCTAAGGATAAGACTTTTCTTACAAAATTTTTTTACGCGACGGAAATTACACCAAAAGACTAATTACTCCATCTATGGTTTCCGTTCGTACGGAATTCTTTTATGTGACCAGCATATCATTGGCTTATAATTTTAAAAAGGAACAGGAAATGATGAAAAATACTGCGATAGATTTTTTTGTTTCAAAAAAATATGGGACGAATTCTTATGGTCATTAACAACCTTGATCAGATAGTCATGAAAAGTAAAATTAGCTTTTTCAGGAAAAACAGATTTCAGAAAAAGTAGTTACTACATTATGCGCCATTTTCGGAAACGTTATGTAAGACATTATTCATACGCCACTAGGTATGTAAAAAAGACACAAAAAAAAAACATGAACACACCGAACCCCCACTTTCAGCGTCCGCACATTGTTGTCCAACAGCAACACTCCTTCCTACGCCCACATTTTATTTGAATAGGATATGGCGTCGAATACCTTTTGAGGTTACTTAAGATATTTGGGCTGATGTCAACCGCCCACAACCTCGATTATTGCGGTTTTTGAATTATCAATTACAAGTCGGATAACGTCAAATCAAATGAGTTGTTCGCTTTAAATGAGACACATCAGATATAATCTCATCTCCAATTATTCAATCCGAGCATTTCGTGATACCGGCAATATGGAACAATCACTACAACAGGAAAAAAAATTATTGAAAACTTAAAGATAAGGAGGCGTACGGAATTTCTTAGTCATAAATGAAGTTATTCCCTGGCATCATCGATTGTTTTAAGAGAACCCATGGCCATTGTTAGTCAGAGACACATTTAAAACGAAAACGTGTTTTACGTAATAGATAATTACTTTTATCCCTTCACTTAATATAACCGTTTCACTCGCGCAATTTTAGTCGTAATCCTGTCGACACCTATTCGTGTCCAGATTTGGCACTGTTGCCAATATATTCCAGGTTTATCAACTGTTGGCATAAGTGACTTATTGTTATTGAACGACGTTTTCACATGACCTGCCGTTAATAAAACCAGCTAACTCTTCTGAGTAAACATAATTCTATTTGCAAATGTCATTCAAGAAACCAAAAAGTTAAATATGCGGCCTGTCATTAGAAAAGAACTTGATCAACAATCAGACATACGCATGAAACAAAAAGAGTATTTCTGTTCAGTAACATGATTCCACAAAAAAGTCAGGTAAATAAAAAAAAAACAAAAAAAAAAAAACGGTAGCTACATCGTTAGAAGTAAGATTTATATTTCGAACAGTTATCAAATATACATTATATAAGCGTGTTAAAAATACATTGAAGATAATATTTTGAAATATACGTTACGTTAGCAGGTAAACGCACATAATCACACCATTAGAGCGTCTAATAGGAAAAAAAATCTCTCGTATACTGTCATATTAAATATTCACGGGGAGATATATATATATATTGTTACAAGTGGTTCTATATTAGTAAAAAAAAAATCATCCATTCCATTTCTTTTACGATACAGTCTAGTCGTCTTCACTCATCGAGGCTGTTCTATGCACCGGACCACCACGGGATGCGGTTCTTGTACGAAGTGTCGGCACTAAGGAAAATAAAATAAATATTGCAAAATTGAGGTTTAGGAAATTCACAGCGGTGTTAAGCCTAAACTTTCTGATTACAGCCTCCCTTCCTAAAAAGTATTTTGAAGATTCTTAAAAGTACAAGATGTCGCATCTGCGTTCACATTTTCACGTATTTCTCGACGTAAGCGCTGACCGAAATTTATTACTGAGTAATAACATATTACGTGCAGATGCGCCCGCATTTCGAAAAGCATGTTCAGATTTACCGCGATCTGTGTACGAACATTTTTATATTTTATACTTATACAAATGACAGTGATCAACAAGTGAAATCTGAAAAACTGCGAATAATGTTCGACCGAAATCGGAACACGTGACTGGCAAAAATGGATTTCATTGGTTTCTAAGGAAACGAAATTTCACACGAACGTTTTTTCGTAAATTCTCAATTGTGAAACCAAACCTATAGAATGATGAGTACTTCTTTTTGATAAATACTTTATGCGTTTATTTTCTTTTAGTTTTGATTGTATTTTTTTTAAGGTGAAGAAGACGCGGAGAAAAAACAATGACAACAAATAACAGTAGGCTTTGGGTCAAAACAATAAATCAAAACATACATTAATTCGGTGTTTTTCCTTTTCTTCCACTATACCCTAACCGTCAATCTATTTGCTAAGAAACCCTTGTAACATATCCTAGTCAATAGACATATAAGAGAAAAACAAGAAACGTTTTTACCGAGTCCACAACCTTGCATCAATAACAACATGCCTTCACCACATTTACCAGGCTAGTGAAAGTAAAGTAAATACAAAATGTGCAAAAAAAATGATTTTTGAAGCGATTTATTTCTATACAGGATACTCCCGTTAACTAGGACTTGGTTCCACTTAAGCTGGTTTCCCACTAGACGGGATATTTAGTGCGGAGCGGCTATTGTTTTCTCCACGTGATCGTGGAATATTCCGCGGCGTAAAAGTTGAACTTGATTATACTTTTCCTCGGATGTTTTTGGCGGAATTTATTAAAAAACAAAATCCCCTAGACTGCAAGCGGAATATTCCGCCTAGTGGAAAAACGGCTTTAAGCGAAGAGCAAATGCGCACGGGAATGAATTGGTCCCGCTAAAGAAAAGTCCCAGTTGTCCGGGGTTTCACTAGCATAGCATAGTACCATAGCTTAATAGTTCTCTTTTAACTTAAGAAAACTAAAATTTCCACCACAATTTCGAAAAGTAAAACGAGAAGATATGAAACACACAGTACGTACATCTTCGAAAAAGACGTTGATTGAATCCAAAGATTCTAAAATCGATGATTTGGTTGGTGCTAATTTACCATGAAACAAGCTCTATAGAAAAACAAAACAAAACAGTGGTTGTATTACAGAACACTGGTAACTTGTGGTTGTATTACAGAACTGGTAACTCGAAGTCTTTACAAACTGGTATTACTGTATGCAAAAAAATAACAAATGTCCTCCTAAATATACAGTGGAATCTCTATAAAGCGGACATCTCCGTATAACGGACACATACTCCATGTAAGGATGGATGGATTTACAGTCAAATTCTCATAGGTAAAGTCTCTATAAAGCGGACAGACTTTTAAGGCACCAATGGGGTCTGCTTTATAGAGATTCCACTGAATCAAGGAACATTACATACGGCTTCTTCTTTGTATGGAGAGTAAGCACTTGTAATTATCAAGACTTGACATCTATATATAAAAAATTATAAAGTTAATTATAACAAACTTATTAAATTTTTGTCCCTTTAAAGGAAACTTTTATCCCAAATCAAACTTGCTGCTACAAGAAAGGATGGCAGGATTAATCTTTTCAATTTTTTATACATATCAGCGCAAAAGAATCAGTATTAAAGAATAGACCGTGCTGTGAATTTCAACATCAGCTTACAAAATGAACCTAATCCTCGTCTTAAACAGTTGTCATGGCGACTAGAAGAATAGCAATCAAACCATAAAGTTATAGATTGCATATCACCCTAACAAGTCAAAGTATGACTACAATGCTACGTATTCCGCAATTGTCCCACTGCTGCCATTATAAGCTCTGAAATATTTTAGATAATACTGAAATAACATACAGACACAAACCATAAAAGTGGCGATTAGTGTATTTTGTCAATCATAATAATAATAATAAAAAAAAAACAATTGAAAAAGATGGCTCACTTCAGCTTTTCTTTTATCTCGTTCAATACATCGGAACGTCTAAAAATAAAAGCGCGGCAAACTATTTACTTGATTGCAAATTTGATGACTTCGGTAAGAAGACTACGCCTTTCATCATTTACGTTGTCATGGAAACGCGATGATAGTCATCACTTTAATGGACATACAGCGACAACATTTCCATTCACACTCATTATGTAATCAGCGGAAAATTAAAATGACAAGAGGCAAAAGGGAAATGTAGATTGCGTGAGGAAACCATGTCTTCATAGAGGTTGTTGGTACATTCTTGTACGACGTTATTATAATCGTAGGTAAAATTAATCTAACGAAGTAAGATATGTTTGATATAGAGAAAAAAAAAGAGGATAATATAAAGGCTTTTTTAATAAAAGCGTTGATATGTAGAAATGAGAAAAAAGCCATTTCGTTTAGAATGAAGACGTAAAAAAAAAAAAAAAAAAAAAAAAGAAAGCAATTAGGCGTCATCAAACGAGAAATTGTAAAACTGGAGAAGTCATTTAAAACATGACTTTATAGGCAGATTATGGATATGACACAATTTTAATAACCTCCGACACATAAATACATATCTATCTTTACTACATATGTATATCATGCATGTGTCTTAGTAAATGAAAATTCTGACCATCATAATGCGTAATGTAATTAAATATAAAACATTCCAACGTAAACCCAGCTTAAGTTTAATGCCACATTGAACAATTATAGGATAATCTCGATCAAAATTCGTCACGAATATAAAAGCTAATATGGCGGACAGTTTTAGTAAAATTTGGTCGTACTATTGGATCCACTCTGTCTGTACACGTGAGTGGCACTAGAGTAAATTATTTTGATTGCAACAAGTCACCATATATAAATACATACGAAAAGCGTGGCAGAGAATAAAATGAAAAACCTGCAGTAACGAATTTACCAGTGAAACCAATAGCAACAATAACCATCCAAAAATTAAGAAAGTCAGATATGAAAACGTTTTCTTAGAGCTTTTGCTATGACGACGGTAATCAACAAAACCCACTAGAAATGTTGTATTGAGTAAAAACGAAACTGGGCTTGTTCACTTACTGCATATACGCTCTAACAAACTGTGCCAAGTTATGGGGATTTAAAGTGGTGGTGATCTGCTTAATGTAAGTGTCAACCATTTCCATGTTCACCTTCTTTTTTCCTTTCTAAACATAGTAAAATAGCATTCGAACGTGAGAACAAAACAGCTGTCCTCAAAAGGGAGCGGTGGTGAATCAAAAGAACCGTAACGCGATTGCTGAAAAAAACCCATAGAACTCCTCACCGTTCCAAACAGATGCCATATCAAAAATTTCTGAGCAGTTGATGTAAAACCTTTCGTTTCCAGCTGCCAAGCTGCTAGTTTCTCCTCTCCCCATTCTTTAAATCCAGCACTCTTACCAGCAGGATCAACCAGAACTACTCCCAAAAATTTTTCCGGAAATGCCATCTGCAAAAATAAAAACTTGGAAGTAAAAAAAAATAAAATAAAAAAAAAATAAAAAATAAAAAAAAAATGAAAATACAAATTAAACGTTAAAAGAAATATTAAAAGAAATATTAAAAGTTAAAAAATTGTAAGAAATAACACAAAAACAGCAAAAAACTTTAAAAATTTTTGATTTTTCTTACAAGGTTTCAATCAGGTAACTAAGTGCTACCATAATTCAATTTGTAAAATTTGGTCAAAGATGAAAATTACACCAAGCACAAAAATTTATCTTTAGTGACAAATAGAATTGCAGAATAGACAAAGTCTTACAGCAGCATGAACTAAAATGTTTGCCCCAGCTCCTACACCCAAACCAATTGCATCTTTCAACCTAAGACGTAGACGTAGATATAGCAAAAGAAACACAATTAAACAAACTAAGGAAGAGATTGTTTGTATCCCAGTGAGCAAAATCTTTAAAATGTCTATGAGGAGGAGTGTTTTCTATAGGAATGACAAGCAATATCGCATGTTATTTAAACTCCACTCCTCCACAGAGACTAGATATAAAAAAACGTGAAAAAACAGACAAACTTAAAAATAAGTAAACAATGAATGAACAGGATTTCAACTCACTGGAAATGCTCCAAGAGAGGTCCAAGCATCTCAGCCATCTTTGGCAATGGGGGAAATTGATATCTACAAGAATAGAAATCGAATTTTGTTCAGATGATTGGCGAAGTTTAAACAGAATAAAAATATCGGAACAGAAAGAGGTAAGAGTTACATACTCTGAAGAGAATTTTTCAGCACCTTGTTGCTAAAAAAAATTCAAAAAATGAATGATTTTTTTAACATTTTTCATTTTTTGAAAACCCGTCAATTCCGAAAATTATTTTTTAAGACGTTAAACGGTATAGAGGATTAAGAATGAAAAAAAATCTCCTTTTTGTAGAAATTTGATTCTATTCATTATACAGAAATGCTTGCCTACCCACTTATTACGGAAACCAATAACTCACGTGGGTATCTGTCAACATTTTCTAACCCAGCTTAGTTTCATGTCTAACCCAGCTTAGTTTCATTTTTAATATTGTCATAAAAGTTAAAAACAGAAGAATTTAGATTTTGCTTCTCCAGCCTAATTTCAGTAGAAATCTTGAGATGCACTAAAGTTCACAGTGAGAAGCATAAAAATCCGTAAACCATTTGATCATCAGCGCAGAAAGATGGACATCGTGGAACACTGTCCAGTAACTTTGATTTTAAATATGAGGTTTTTTGTTCTAGGTTTTGGATGATTTCAACGGACAACCATTAGTTCATTAGTTAGTTTAAAAGCCAAAATTAGCCAAAGGAGTCAAGTAAATTTAATATTGAACAGAAACAATGTATTTAATTTATCCCTGTACTCCTCCGCTTATTGTGACCCTGTTTGTTTGGTGTACCTGGCCTGGTGCATCGATATGATAAACAATGAATTTATCGTAAAACTGCAAGTTGTATTCATTCTTGAAGAAATCTTTGTAACTAGAATCTAGAAAATAATATACAAGAGGGTTGTTAAAAGACATGGGAGGGTGTCTTAACTATTCTGAGAGAAAATCTGATCATAGTTCACATGTATTGGTATTTTTTTAGGACATTTCCACTATGTGCTAAACACTATCCTATCCAGAACCTCACAAAATGTTTAGCATAAGATGAGAGGCTCGAAATCAAAGTGAGAATTTGATTCTGTTGGAATAAAGAAAAGGTGGTTATTAGCAGAATCAAAACACAACTGGAAAAATACACGAGCAACTTTTGATTGACATGCTCTACTGTGAAGTGGTTAAGTGTCACATATTTCTAATTGTCGAATAAAAATAAATTTTTCTGATCCATCAGACATACTTTTACCACTTCAAGGTGTCGTAACACTTTGCCATCTACCCATTTTTGTTTAAAGCAAATGGGATTCCTGTTATGTCTCTTTACGCATCTTTTTTAATTCCAATAGTGTTACTTCTCAAGAACCTTAAGAAGATCTTTAAGAGCACTTTACAAGATGCTTTTACAGTGTTACCTTAACAAACCACAAATGTCTTAATCCAGAAATGATAACAATCGTTATTTCCATCACAGAAACGTGCATGCATTTTTCAATATATTTAGAAAAGCTACTTGGCACACATCGCATCAGTGTACTAAAATCATGAAATAACATTTTAGAAAATGGAGTTATTTAAATTTGCTCACTGTTAATAACACATTTCCATTACCAGTGAAACAAAGATGGGTAACTTTTAAAATTAAAGGATACCTAAAATCTTAAACCTTGAAGTAACTTGATATTCTGTACTCGCAAAAGGGATTGGAATTTTATTTCTGTCATGATTGCTATTACCTTTAATTTTCATTTGGTTTTGGTTCGGAAACATAGATTCTTAATATTGTGTTAAAATACACGTGCTAAGTTAAATCTTATAACCCAGTAAAATCCATACTTGGCTTTATTACTGTTTCTGAAGTGGTGTGCAGCTGGGCAGTAAACGACTAATCTCGCACTTAATTCCTTATTTTCAAAACATGAATTTGAAATACTAAAAACAATGCTCTCCTTACAACAGTACATCAAGAATCTTACAGAAGATGAGACATGCAATACCAATACAGTAATGTATCAATATTGGAACCTAAGAAATTCAGAGCACTGGATCTAGACATAACCAGACTAGAGTACAGACATGCCTCAGCATGTATGTGTTTGTAAATAAAATATTCTTATTGAAAAAGCAAACAAACTTTGATTCTATTTGACAGTTCACCATTGCAGTGGTCCAAGATGGAATGCAAAAAATTGGGCAAGCAGCACTTAATCCATTGTTATGAAGTGACAAAGCTTTAAAAAATCCTTTTACCAATCAGTATTAAAAAAATAGTAACCTGAAAAGTATCCAAATGGGATATTTTATATAATCATAAAAATCTTTTTATAGATATGCTCCATGCCTTTAACCAAAATATAATGTAAGACAGAAATACAAAGAATCTAAGCATCAACTGATCAATAACTCAAAAATAACAATCATCCATTACCTTTCTTGAGTATAAAATCTGATTAAAACCCACTATAACCTCACGCGTCTTATGACAGAATGACTCGAAATCAGATAGGCTTTCCATTTATATACGGAGGAAGATTTCTACCGATTCGCTAATTCACAAATCCCTATTGTTCAGGGTAGAAATTAGGAAAGGAAATAAGCCTTGCAAAAATAAGAACCAAAACTACTAAGCAAATAATCCATTCAAACCAAAACTTCTAGCAGCTATGTTGCTTTGCTGAAGTGTTTATTGCATGAAGTTATCATGCTGATCATAACATTGCATTCCCCAGAAACTTAGAAACACTTTTGCAAAGTGTGAGGTGCTAATTCCTAATAGGAAATAAAGAATCAAAGAATTAAGAATCCATAGTCTCGATTTTTAATTCAATTTCGAATTTCTGTTGTTGGATAATTAATTAAAAACAGTCTCTTTAAGGTAGTGTGCAGTGAGTATTAACAGTTGGTGTACACATAATTTTTACAAGCTGATGCTAAAAGATAGCATGAGATGATAATTTAAAAATAAATGGTGGGCACTTTCACTTATTTCTTTCAGAAATGCAGCATTTCCTTGGAAGTCTCTCACTGCAAATGGGTGTCCGTCCAAAGTTGAAGATTATCTCAAAGCTTTCCATTAAACTGCTTTTTCTGTTGTCACCTTTTTGCTTTTTTATCGACCATATTTTAAGTACCACTTTAAATGCCTACAAAGTGGACTATCATGTTTCAATATTTGGATTTCTGCATAAGCATAGAAATCCTTTAAAACCATTTGTGTTTTTCGTTTTTTTCACCTACTGTCCAAACCTACACAAGTTTTTTTCTGAAAGTTCATTGGTTATACAGCTAATTTCTGATATCTGCTGGCCTGTTAAGTCTAGTTAGTCTACTTAACGCAAGCGGTGAACGCAGACTTGAGTTCATTTGTGTTTTCTCATCTGTACAAAAACGTCTTTAAAAATAGCACACATGCTCAAACTTTATAATACTTGGATAGCGTTTGTAAATGACTTTAGATGAAGAAGTATTCTCACAGAACGTTAAATATGAAAGAATCTTTGCCCTGGAAACTTTTAGACTTCTTTATATTTAAGTACTTACTGCTTGATATGTTAAAAATGTTTGATGGAGAACGAGAAGAAGCTCCACTCTTGATCTTGAAAGAAGTCAGTTACAGTGTTTACTAAATTGAAACTTGAAAGAAAAAGCTTTTGAAAAGGTAATTCTTTTCATTTACTAAGTAGTTTTAGAGTGAATTATAATAGTACAGGGTAATGCTTGGTATTACATGATTTATGGAGCTTTCTGGATATGCATTAGTACAGCTTCCACTCTAGAGAGACCTGGGCTGAGTTTGTTTTTTTTGATTGTTATTCTTATGTTTTTCAACTTGAATTTCATAGAGTTTGAATTGGTTCTTTATTCTTTACTTTTCGTTTGGTTTGTCATCATTCTAAGTTGGGAATAAAGAGTTGGTCTTTCGGTCAGTCTATGCAACATTGTATCTTGTGTATCTGATTTTTTTTCGAAAGGTAACAAATGAAATTATTAAAGCCTTAACATTTTTTGGATGTTTCCAAGGTTTACATGTTTTCAAGGTAAACGTATACACACAGATATACACTTTTCGAACTCATTCAAATTTTATTTTTTGTTATCTTAGACCATCATAAAAAATATATTCTAATTAATTGAAAATATTTTAATTTTTAAGAAAATGGGAATTAGTGTAAACAGAGAATTCTAATATTCTAAAATTGTCCTATAAGACCTTTCTGCACCTCGGCCTGGTGATGATATTCATCGCGATGTTAAATTTTCAAACAGCCTCTTATACATATCAGGTTTGTCCGTGAATGTTTGACGGCGAACTTTTAGAAAAAAAAAGCCAATATAAAATCGGCAAAATAAGAGCCAATAAGGTATAGAAAATGTTATTTAAAAATTATCAGCACATAAAGCAGAAATCCTTGTGCCTGCAAGGGCATCTTGTTCTATTTGTTTTTGAGCTTTTGTATAATTATCAAATCGTGGGACATTGAAACCAACCCTAGGCCCGGTGAGAGCATGAAGTCGATTTTAATTAGTCCTAAGGACTAAATCATTGTGTAAATGTGAAGACTCAATTATCAATATTGATAACTGTTCTCCTACTATTGCAGTGTATATAGGCTAATTTAATGCTAGAAATTTGGACCAGTGGACGGGTGATGTCACTAATTTTCAGGGCACTGGTCTGGTCTGGTGGCACAGCATAGTCTACAACAAACCATTGATGGCCCCGGGAACATTCTTCCCAGCTCTCCCTCCTGTAGAGATCTATTGTTTACTTCAGCAAAGCATTTTATTGATGACTCTCGTGTTCTCTCCTCCCTTGTTTCAAATTGCAATCATCAGTTAGTGTATGTGAGGATAAATTTTTAAGTCCGCTATCAAACAGAGACAAGCATGCCTTTATGGATGACACCTGAGATAAAAAGAATGATCCTCGAGAAAACCAGGGAAAACAAGTGCTATATGAAATAGAAACATAATGCTAATGTCTATCAATGCCTTAGTGATATTACTACAGGATGCAAATCTGCATTAAAGAATGCGGAGCAATAATATTTCTCTACACTTGGTAATACACTTAATAACCCTGCAATTGGACCTAAGAAATACTGGTCGACCTTACATCGATTTCTTCAGAAACGTAAAAACCTAAAAATTCCCCCATACGTCATGATAATACTAAAATAGCCAATATTATAGAAGAAGCAAAAGTTTTCAATAACTTTTTTCCAACCAATGTTCATTGCTTGACCCAGAGAGTTAATTGCCTACAACCTTTTACAGAACCAATCATCGGCTAGATTTGATTGATTTTGATCCAACTAAAATCCGTAAATTTATTTGCTCGTTTAATGTAAATAAAGCTCATGGATGGGATGATGCATCTGTACATATGGTTAAAATTTGTAATGAGTCTCTTGTTAAACCGCTTAAAAGTATTTTTCAGCTTTCGTTAAGTTCTGGCAACTTCCCAAGCAGTTGGAAAAGAGAAAATGTAGTTCCTATTCACAAAAAGAGGAACATAGAGTGCTTTAAAAATTATAGACCAGTATCTCTTATTCCAATCTTTACACACTTTGGAGAAAACAAACTTTTGCCTTCTTGTCAATCCGCCTTTCTAAAGGGTGATTCTTGTATGTCTCAGCTGTTATCCATAACACACAAACTTTGATGCTAATCCTTCCCTGGATACTTGTGGTATCTTTCTTGACATTTCTAAAGCTTTTGACAGAGTTTGGCATGAAGGAGTCATCTTCAGACCTACCTATTTTGTCTCTTGGAAAGTTTTCTAAATGGACAGGCATCTGGATGGAAACAAATTCTAGCAGGAGTTCCCCAAGACTCAATATTGGGACCTCTTTTGTTTTTAATATTTATCAACGATCTTTCCAAGAATCTTGATGTAAAAATCTTTGCTGATGATCCTTATTTTCTTTGGTTCTTGATGGACCAGACTTTAAAAATTACTGTGTGAGCTTATCAATGGAAGATGTCCTTCAATCCTGACCGCTCCAAGCAAGCTGTGGAAGATTATTTTACTTGAAAATTGAGCCAGCACAATCCCCCGTTGTTTATTTCAATAATAACGCAGTGGCTACTTGTGAATACCACCAACACTTAGGGCTTTTACTTGATAGGGAGCTAGTCTTTGATAGCCATATTGGAGAGAAGATTCAGAAAGCTAATAGTTGCACTGGTCTTAAAACTTTTTTGCCACATGACTCTTCTAAATTTATAGAAAGCATTTGTTAGACCCCATTTAGATTATGGAGTTATCATATACAACAATCCAGGTAATGCTTCCTTTACTCGCAAACTTGAAACTGGCCAATAAAATGCCTGTGTGGCAAGAACTGGTTGTTTTCGTGGAAGTTCCAAGGAGAAATTATATTCAGAACTTGGACTCGAAAGTTTAGCTGAAAGACGATATAATAGAATTTGTTTTTTCTACAAAATTCTCTCGCACTTGTCTGATTATATACCAGTGGCCAACAATTTATCCTTGGCATGCTCACACTGAGCGCTATCAAAATTCATACTTTCCATATTGTATATTGCAATGGAATAAATTGGATGGTCGCATAGATCTTCAAAATTTATCTCCCTTCAAAGGGGCAATTCTTAATTTTGTTCGTCCAAACCCAGGTCTGATGTAGAGAGTGAGAAATAACTGTGGACTTGTTTTTAGATCTTTTGGATCCCTTTTGTAAATTTCGTACCAATTCAATTGGAACTACTGCGCACTTCCTATTACAATGCTCTAACTTTTCACATCTTCCCTCTAGTCTTTTTAATGACCTTCATTATTTAAACTTGAACTTTATTCTATTTAATACTTCTACATTGTGTAGAATTTTCCTCTTCGGTCATTCAGACTTTACTGATGAGGCTAATCGTAATATCCCTAATGCAGTTATAAATCTTATTATATTATCAGGTCGATTCAGTGGATCACTATTTGAATAACACAACCCTACCCAATTTTTTCTGTGTTAATTTATTTTGTATTTTTATTTTTTTATCTATATATTTTCCCCTTTTCTGGGCCTGTGCTCCTGGTGATATCACCTTCGTTGCCTTTGTTGTTTGTTTGATATTGCTCTTTCATGTAAGTTTCTTTGATAATTAATTTAAAAATATATATCTAAGCACCACTTAACAAATTTCTAACAGATGGCGAGGTTCAAAATCTCTCCCATCAACTTTCCCACCCATCTTGTTTTTAAAATATATCCATAATTGGTATAAACCGTCCCTCAATCATGCTTTCAAGTAACTTACTTATAGTATGTAAACAAACACTTACGATTCAAACCAATGTCATGGAATGTTACAAGTGCACCAATTTTTTTGGAGTCGGTCTTCTTTTCCTAAAAGAAATGATGTGGAAAATATAAGACTTGTAAATGTTTTTGTTTCAGTGGCATGTTTATTTAATTTAACCCGCAAAACAGCTACATTTCACGAACATTATACTTGAGGCACACCTAATAACCTGTTTGTGTGGGTGTGTAGACTACTACATTCTGTGTTAAAAAAATAAGAGAAGATATGCAGAAATAAAATGTGTTATGAACAACAAGTGAAATAACTCATATTAGTGATTCTGAAAAAATACCTCGCACTTCATTTCTTGTTTTTTCTAATTAGAATATTAAGGGCTGTGAATTCTCTTTTAGAGAATAAAGGTATATTATATATGACCCGTTTGTACGGTGAATGGATTGTAAGTTCAAAGTTATCATTTTTTAGACTTTAGTAGACCCCACAAAGGTATGTTAGGGCCCGATACCGATATGCAGATGAACCAGCCAGCAACAGGTATATTTGTAGCCTTTCTTGCAAATTTCTTTACTGTTTCTTTGCTTTTAGTTTGTTGATATTTTCTTTAAATCCGTTAATGATATCGAAGAAGCCTTTTTGTTTACATTACAATGTCAAGTTTAGCTATAAGTGAAGTGTGCAGCCTCGGCAGCCCCCAGCTCAAAGGAAACAAAATAATGGTATAGTAGAGGTTCTCCCCACATTCATGCATTAGGATGAAGAAGCTGAAGAAATTCACAGCAAATCTGAGCTTGAATGAGAAGTGTATCTGTTCCATCTCAATATCATGACAAAGAAAGGAACTTGCATTTCCATTTATTTAGTTGACAAAAAATTTCGAATATGTATAGCTGGCTAATTTTTTTGTGTGTTGTTTTTTATTTTTATTCTTCACAAGAAGTGCTTCGATAAAGTTTTTTTCTGACATCGATTTATTAATTTATTAATGAAATAAACAAAAACAATAATTGATCAACCAACCTAGCTATACATATAGTTATTCTTTGTTGTTTACACTAAAGCTGTATTTGTTTCAGCAGAAAATCATTCCCTCGAATAGATAGATAGGAGAAAAAATACTTGTGACTTCATGATTAAAGTAAAAAAAAATTTGTCAACGAAGCCCAAACAATATATAGTATAATATTGAAACATTGGTGAAAAACATAACTTTTAAATAAATGCTGCCTTAGATTTGTCTTAGATTTTTGTTAGATTTGAAAGGTCAAAAACATTTGGATGGTACATTTTCGGTGGACCCAAAGATCCTTCTGAAAAGACCCTTCTGAAAAGACAACCTAAAATGACTACCATAATGGTGAATCATTTTACGTTAACTAGTTTTTTGGAAAATTCTTCATCATTTGTAATGTTGTAATGTGACAATGTTTGATTTTTGTATTCAATGAGACCATCATCCTCATAACCATGTTTTGTTTAATACTTCGAGCTTATATTTTTTAGATTCATATTTGAGAATGATAGAGTATATAAAATGTTGGCAACTGTGCAAACCAACAAAATATTAATGAAGCTAATTATGGTAACATGGTCCACAGCACTTGGGCAAAAAAAAATTCCCTGAGTTTTCCCTGATTTCTCCCCATTTTTAGGCCTTTTTTCCCCGAATTCAGAGGCTAAAATGCTATGTTTTTCCCTGATTACAAATTGCCTTGGTTCAAAATTCTACGGATTTCGCGAATTTTAGCATATCATAACCCATGAATTTTTTTTACTGAGACAATTTATATCAATAAAGAAATTCTTGAAAAACAGACAGACAATAGCAACACACAATTCCAGATCAATTACTCTCCTAAAGATTATAAACATAGGAAGGAATTGTATTCAGGAGATTTATTGAACTTAACTAAGCATGAAGAATCAGTATTTCCTGGCAGTTATTCAAAATATATAAATTTTGTTATTTAAAATGTTGTCTTTTGAAATAGAGGCTTAGAATTATTGTGTCGTATTACACATTCTACCAAACCTAAGTGGCATGAAAATGAAATCAAGAATAACAAAAGTTTTCCCTGAGTTTTCACTGAGTGTTAGGATTTTTCAAAAAATTTCCCTAAGTTTTCCAGGTTTTCCCTGATTTTTTAAATTTTTCTGATTTTCCCCTGATTTTCCAGGTTTTCCCTGAGTGCTGTGGACCATGAACATATATGCCCAAACTTAAGCAGTTTGTGTCCAAGGAGCATGCGAAAACCAGATTCTTAGTCCTAAAGAATAATTATATGTCATCATGTCCTTTCTAATACCTTTCCGGTCAAGATGATGATTTTTCTCACCTTTTTTTTCTATAAATATAGATTTTGTAAGTCTTATAATTTTGTCTGTTGTAATTACGATATTCATTTGGTGAACAATGAACCTTATATATTTTTTGCTAAATTTTCTCTTCAAGCTTTGTTGAAGCATCCATATTATAGTGTTTGTTTTCCCTATAGATTAATTCATTGGGTAGAAAGTCAAGTCATATGACTTTCTGATTTAAATTTCTTGAAAATATCTTTGACCCTATTGTACTTAAAGATGTTGGGAAATATATTTGTATATACATATTAGTTTTCATTAGTTTATGTATATATATGATACCATCTTGATAAACTGTAATGTGGTTGATTGAGACAAGTGAATCAACCTTGATTGTCATTGCACCTCCCTTTTTGTTTTTTGCCTCACTTACTACTGTATAACCTGAACTCTTATCTGCCCCAGAACTTCAAGCTTATAGATATGGAGGTTCAGTCAACTACATTTTACAAAGGAAAACTACTCTACAAATTATAACTACATTTTACTAACATTTATCGTCAATCTGATAAAGCACCATCATTCTCTCTCCCTCCACACCATGATATTTGGAGGACTTTTATCTAGAATACTTTTGTAGTTCTCTGTATATATTTGCATTGTAAAAGATCGAAAAATTATTGTTTGATAGTCTAATTTGTTTTTCTTCCATCACCCCCTTTCACACTTTGAATTCATTAATCTTTGCTCAATTTTGATTTTTTTTATGGCAATTTTTAACTGATTTAGTTCTGCGTGAATCGAATTACAAGATAAGCATAAAAATAACTGATAACTAAGAAGTGCATAACTAAGAAGTGCAAATTTTTTGTAGATTCTTGCCGAAAGATGTACATTTCACGTGAATCCTTTCGTTATCAATATCCCGTTCACTTTTCATAATATATGTCAATATCGCGAAAATAAATTCGGCAAAATTCACCGTTTTTTTTTTACCTTCTAACAACGAAAATTTCTGTTCTTATGGTATTTCAAATTTCTGGACTCTCATATGGTACCAAAACCAATATTTTTTTTGAGTTCAAATTTCTTAAAAAAATGGGGATTTTCTTTTTTGGCCACACAATATTTTGTTTAAAAACTTATACAATTTGTACACAAAAGGTAGAAATCAACACTATCTTGTTGTCATGGTAATTGAGCAGAACTTTTTTTTATTTTTTTTTACTTTCTTTTATGTGAAAATTGAATAGATCAACTTTTTGTTCCAAGAGTATACAGAAGTAATTGTGTCATGAAAAATATAACCTCGATATTGTCAGATCGATTCTTGACTTCTTGTTGTGAGTCAGTCACCTGTAATATTAACTAACTAATATTGAGTCGAAAGTCAAAAGTTTCAATCTCAAATAAGAAATTTGTCTGTGAGGGTAAACCCCAAAATCAAATGGCAATAAAGAAAGCCATTCGCAACTTGTTTCCCTACTGTTAATCTTCCCTTTAATATTGAAGGTTCAATTCGAATTATTTTTATTTACTATCAGCTATTTAGATAATAAATTATCATCTAAATGGTAGATAGTAAATAAAAAGAAATCAATCTAATAGTTTATAAAAAAATTCAAGAAATGAAACAGTAACATGATAGTCAATCATTGTCAAAGTCTTCAACACATAAGAACAGCGAGGAAGATAGACAGTTTTATCTAGAATGAATAATATCAGAAACTATAGTATAAGCACCTAGTTATTGAACTGAAAATATCAAAAATAAAAATTAGAAGCATGCCACTAAGTAAAAATTGGAGAACCGCCTAACTGAATCCTGCATGATTCTGTGCCACTAATGTCGGGGCAGTGCCCTCACCAACCTGACCAGCAATTATTTTGATAGATTAGGACAAAATTGATAGTTTGTGGGGAAAATCCACAATGGTTTGGTTCCACAAATGATCATTATTATTATTTATTAAAAAAACAATATTATGTTCTTTTGCATGATGGCTAAATAATGATATTTTTTCATTACATTCAGTATCAGTGTTAATCTAGTGTGACTTTCAAGTCAATTTTGGTGAAGATCTCACTGTCAAAATTACAATATGGACCCGTGCTCCACTGTATGTTGGACACAATTTGGCAGAGTTTCATATATTTGTTAATGCAACTTAAGACACATGTGCAAACATTTTTATTATAAGAGACCTCCTTTGCAAAGTTGGACACTTTTGGGGCTTAAAACATAAATTCAATTTAGTAACATTACTATGGTTGTATAATTAGATAAATAAATACTAGTTGTAAATATGTCTGATTGGTTGTTACCAGAAACACGTATTTTACTAGAGGCGGGTTGCAGCAACCAATCAAGGCCACCGCAAGAAAAAAAATTTCACATTGAAGTATTTAATGCTTTAGACGCCAACCCTGGTGGAAATTTAGAACTTTTCAAGGATAGTCCTTATGGAGAGAATTGAACTTATGTTCCAATTGGTTTTCAGAAAGGGTGATGGTACCCCTTATGATCCATCTGATAAAGAAAAAAAGCTATGCTTTTGTTTAAAGGTGGGAAAGATATGAAGAACTTGTTTCAGCACGCCGTAAAGGTGTTAGATGCTCATACATATAATAAAGTTATAAAGAAAATTATGGTTACCACAATGACTATGGCAAAAATGACATGCAGATTTTAAAGTCAGTACTACCTGCACATAGTGACCAATTCTCAATACCCTGAAGTCGATGTGTTGCACTCGACCAGTTTCAGGAAGTTGAAACCAGTGCTAGACCGAATCTTCGCAACTCAGGGATACCCTGAGACAATGGTCTTCTGGAAGGTGTTGACACCCACCTGTACTCCCATAGAGGAATCCAAAAACCACACAGGACGTATCAGGCCAGAGATAGATGATAACCATTTAGATATCGTCAACATCAGCAACAACTTATTCAATATAAATGATGAGACAGCAGCACAAATGGAAGCACTCTTCCTAGCCGCAAATACTGATAATGATGTGGATGTCAGTGTGTCTATACTGATTTATCCTGGCATTATTAACAATCCCTACTGTTTAATATTTAAAATTTTTGGATCATCTTTCCAGCAATTCTACTCCCATGGTTTATTACCAAAAACCAAAAAGTTCTGCATGACTTAGTGCACTAAAATTATATATATAATTGTTATGGACTTTTGCATGTTTCATGACTTACAAGAGAGAGAATAAAAAAGCCCGAAAAACAAATTGTCACTAATACTTACTGCGCATTGACTTTGTTATTAGGTAGTGTGGAAGTTACAGCAGACGTACTTGATGTCACTTAAAATCGAAATATACTATACACACCAGTCATTCTGTAACACCACTGTTTTAGAAAATTTACCCAAAAGTTTCATTTTGACTCATTTGATCAACTATTGTGGTTACAGAAGTCAACAACCATGACGAATGAAACCAATAATTGCCGAGCATAATGTTAAGTTTTAACCAATCAGAATGCGACAGAAAAGTACCTCTAATTAAATAACAAAAAGATATTTTGAAACTGTTTTATGCCTCGTTTACTTCTATTTTTGTTCCATGGAAATCTAGCAAAAAGGGGCATTTCAAAAAATTTAGTTCACCAGTTGCAGGGTGGTTTTAAACAAATGAAACTCTGTGAACGTTTGTATGTACATAATACCTTATGTATGTGCAGATGATGTGCACAGAGATTATGTGCACAGATATTTTGTGTATGCAAAAGTTTGGTTCCTCCAGTCTATGAAGGGCCACCATGTTTTTGATATTAGGTATAACCATATTTTTTTTAATAAAACTTGGGTGTTTATTTAAAAAATCAAACATTTCCAGGGGGGCATTTATTTGATAGGGTTGTTTACATAAACAGTGTTTATTACAGAAATGAAAATTGGGAATATGAAGGAATGGAACAGTACTGTAAGATCCCTTATAAACAAATGAAAAGGTTACAAAAAAAGCTTTGTTTGCATTTGTTATATATATACAAGAGAGAAATGTTGGTAGTGTGTCTATTTTACTGTTGGACCACTTGTTTCAAGGGGTGTTTAATCAAAGCATTTATTCAAGTGGGGCATTTATACAAACGAGGGTGTTTATTCCATAAAATACAGTGAAATAAGACCAATTATTACTTCTATAATTCCAAAATATATTTTTTGTGGGGTTGTTTTTCAGAGTACCGTGCGTCTAATTCTTCCAGGCCTGGTTAAGAGTATGGTCAAGAACCAGGGATGCCTGGTTTGAGCTCACCTCAGGACAAAATAAAGGGAAGTTGAGTGAAAAATTATCAACACAGTAGAGGAATATACATTAACAATGCTGGTTACTGCATAAATGGAACCACCTGCATATAACCAACCACTTATCCAAGGTCTCATAAGTGGCTGTTATCCACTAGATTTGAGTGTGGCCTGGAAGAAGAAATTGGAGTCAAGAATCAAGCAATATGTATCAACCATAACATCTGATAAAAGTTTAAAGATTGTTTAAAAATGGAAAAACCATTGAAAGACCAGAAATCATGGAATTCAGTTTGTTTACAGTGCAAATCTCTGCTTCGCCACTCAACGGAGTATGAATGATGTCTAGTGTGGTTGTCTAATGAATTGGTTGCCATCAGAAAAAACTTCTATAGCACACTATTGGGGCATCAATAGCTGTACCTCTTGGAATTAATTCGAGGCCATACTGGGTAAATGACATTATAATGAATGAAAACATCAGACAATAAGGGACTGATCACATGAGGCAAGCCAGCCCAGTAAGTTGGTAAATGTCACATGATGGAAGTTGAATTTTCAATTGTTATTTTCCATTCAAATAAAAGAAGACAATCACCAGTTAAATCGGCTGGCCTGGTTGAGCAATCACATGAGAAAATTTCAGCCCACTTTGCAGAGATCTCGGTTACACAAGTCAAGATCTCTGCAAAGCTCTTAGATGTAAATTCAGAGTTTCTTAATGATACCGAGATCTTGGTTTAGCGTGCTAGCCCGCTTGACCGGGCTGAATTTTCTCATGTGATCACCCCCTAAATAAAAATATAATATCAAAAATAATATCAAAATCAACAAAATTATATATGCTATATTTACATACTCACCACAAATGTAATCTAATCGTCTTTCTAACGATGAAAACACTTTTAAATACATAACAAGAGTAATAGGTAAACAAAGACTTACTTGTACAGTTACTGTAAAATCACCCACTATCTCAACCTGTAAACAATGAAAAATGACAGTTCAAGAAAAAAAACTCTAAAAGAACAACATCTATAAAATTCAGCTAAATAATCAAACAAATAGGGATAGTTCAGTTCAATGGTGTTTATAAACAAATTGGGTTGAACACAAAACATTTTAATGATTTCATGTAAATAGGTAAAACTGTACACAAAAAATTTTTTTTTTCATCAAATTCACATATTTATAAATTTATAATATGTTCCAGGTATTGTCTAAACACATTAACCAACTGCTTTGCAACATAGTTAATCAAAAAGAAATCATGTAATTCTATTTTAAAATTTTCTGCTTAATATTAGTTTGTAATGAGTTCTGTGTTTGAGTATTATAGGTATTTACTATTTTATGGGTTATAATATGCCAATGAGATTAACGTTATCAAATTATCCCTATTGTGTAACTGTATATTAAGTACCAATATTGAAATTTGAAGTAAATAACAGAAACGTACATATAAAATCTTCAAAGGTGTCACACTTTTGGTGTATAATGAATAAATCAGATGAGAAAAAATTAAGCCGTATTAACTCAAGTTTTAATAAAAGAAATCTTTTATCATATACATTAAATCGTCATCAGTACGAAGCATATTCAGACTGATTTAAAACAATTTTGAAATATTTTCTTTAAAAATCATTGGGTTTGGCATAACTTTAAAGCAAAAAAACATATGTAAACCTTTTTGTTGACAATAAAAATACCATACATTCCAATATGTAAGTTAAGAATTAATTCCAAAAAACTAAATATACTTTGTTCTCTTGGTTCAATGTGTTTTCACATAGTTCATTAAAATTAAAATGGAATTTTCTTTTTACAAAAGTTATAATACTAATAGAATACTTGAAGATTTTCAAAATCAAAATGGTCTGTTAAATTGATACCAAAAAGGAATTTTCCTTACAAGAATAAACGTAAAATCAAGCACAAAGGAGAGAACTGAATGTTATCTTTTATTAATTAATCCAGCAAAGAAATCTCTGTAAAAATAAAATTCATTAATGAAACTGTTTTTGTGGTGTAAATAATAAAACCAAAAGTATGCAAGTATCATATAGATATTGTTTAGCTGATAACATTTTATTGTAATTAGCTTATACAAACCCCAGCTTTGGTTTTCTTTATTAATCACGTTTGCTTGTGCGTTTAGCTAGCTAGCTCCTCAGAAGTAAAAGTAACTAATAACTGATCTATAAACAAACCTTTTCAGTTATATCGATACCAAGATCAAAAGACATCGCGACTTTTTATTAAATGGAAGTGCTTTCAAAGTATTGCAAGTGTCGGTCTGGTCGCGTTACCACATTCCTCGCTCCACCACGTTTAATAAAGCAGAGCTATTAAGTACTGAGCATGGATGCTTATCTGAGATTGTCGAACCGAGTATAGCAATTGACACAGCATGAGATTTTATTGGGCCTAGTAGCCAAGGCAACGTGGTTCAGTAGTTTGTTGACAAGTTTGTTCGCGCTTTTTCTTTGAAAGAAGGCGGTTTCTTCTCTCGATGACTTCTAATGACTTCTTTGTACTACTGTACTTAACAATGGAGTTTACGCAAAATCGATTACAAAGAGGACTGACCACCAATTTATTAAGGATAAATATAGGGTTTTTTGAAGAAAAAAGAAAAAGATTTTACATTTTTTATATGGTTCTATTGAAAATTTAATGGGCTTTCATATGGTACAAGTACCAACATTTTTCAAGTTCAAAATTTTGGAAAAAAGAGGATTTAGAGGACTTTTTTAGAAAAAAGAGGACTTTTTGGATACATATTTTTGTTTACACATCTGTTACAATTTGTACACAAAAGATAGTAATCAACACTGATTTGTTGTCATTGAGCTGAAAGTTTCTTATAAATTTTTACCTGGCTTATTGTGAAAATTGAATAGGAGATCAACTCTTTGTTTCAAAAGTATGCAGAAGATCGATTTTCCAGATCGGTTTTTCAAGGGTCTCAAAAGTTTTTACCGGTTTTTTTCACCGGTTTTTTTTTTGGATAGGAATTTTTTTATTCTGATTTCGAATAGATATAGTAAAATCATTTATTTGTTTTCAAGCACAAAAGAAAATATCTTATGAACACAAATAAAAGCAACTCCCCACAAGAAAACACAAGAAATTTACTTTCCATAGAACGTTTGTACCACCGTAAAATGGAGGTCACAATGGAGGAAGTATAAGGATTTGTAAACAAATGTTTGATACGAAGTTAGGAAGTGCGTCCCTACCCTCGAAGAATGGCTGCTCGCCCCACACCGTCTTTAAAGATAACCATATTCCCAATTGCCGCCAACATCACCCACAATAAATGGATACGTTTGATAACCGGGCAAAACCTTTGAGTCTGCTGGGAAATTCTCGTTGTTCGAAAAAGTAAAAGAAATTTTCCAACAGCGCGGACGGACCAACTGTATTTGCATCTAATTTCAAATTTTTATCCTTCCATTGTTAAAATGAAGACACACAGAAAGAAACTTTCTGCTAGCGCCGTTCTCAGCTATAAAATTGTTACTACCACACCCATCCAAGAGAATTAGGAAAATTGACCAATATAAATTCGAAATTAGCACCATTAAAATTACCTTTGTTGGTAGTGTTTGAAGACTTATTTATTAACCGTTGTTACGCTTTTGGTTTTGATGTCGGAAGTCTATCTTTAAAAGGGATGTCGCTTTTTGACCGCGCTCACCTATGACGTCACACAATTTGTGTAAACAAATAAAAGTAAAATTTTTTTTTAAGGTGCTTCAAATGTTCTTTAGAATTTACACTTACATTTTTCGTATATTTTGTTAGCTTTATACACATTTCTGGTTAGATAAATTACATAGTAATATGATAAAAGTTACAAAATTCAAAAAGAAAGGAGAAGATCGGCAAGGTTCATTTGATATTGTTCGTTGTTCATCATGATGTTGTTTGTGGCAACTTAATCTTTTGTATGGCTGTTCTATGTCGCATTCTGACACTGTTGTCCATACGAACCTCGTTTTGATGTATTTTGATGAACAGGTATTTCATGGGTTGTTTTTGCGTTAAATATTTTGCTCAACTGCAAACCAAAGAAAGGAGGTCCGTATATGGACAACCGAGCGCCAATGCGACATATCATTACCGGAGTTTACCACAAGCTCCTTTGTTAGGATGTGCTAACCACTCCTCTACAAATTTTGATGTACCTGCCGTCTGTTCCCGTTGTATGAACAAATATTTACGTATTTTTGTCAGAAACTTCATACTAATCAGATCAGAATGTAATTTTTATAAGTAAAAAATTGTTTCCGGCGAATTATTGACCTAGTGGAAATCCGACTTGAATCGATAAATCTGCTTACTCTTTCATTTAAAATCTTCCATTCATCTCTGAAAAATTGGAAATATATAGTTTATGCTATAGATCTCCCAGAGACATCGAATCTCGGTTAAAAATACCGAATAAACAAAATAAAATGGAGGAAAAACCAAAAACTTAAGTACAGATGTTAAAACGGCATATGTGTAACATGTACTTAAGTAACCCACGAAACCAATAAGACGAACAAAAAGTAAAGCAGCCTTAACGGCCGTTAACTCAACCGCAAAAAGATTGAACTTAGCTATCAAAAGCTGAGTTAATAAATTTTAAATTCCCGTAGCGGGAAAAAAGAGTACGAAAAAACCCGTCTGAGTAATAATGTTAACCACCTAAAGCATTTGCTGGAAAACTGACTTTTCACACGACTTTTGCTTGATGGGAAAATGATAGGTATTGGTGATCTTCCCAATAACATTCTCGTTTGCTTAAAAAGTCAGCTTGTAAAGTTAAAGCACTCGGTATGTGTAACATTTAGTTATTAACGGGTTTTCGTGAAGCAGTTTTTTTCTCAGGCAATCGGCTCAGCAGAGTCATCTTCGATGCTGTCATCGCTTACGAGATTTTTCGTTTCGTCTTCGTTGATAATTTCATTATCACGAGAGTATTCGCCAACAAGTGGTTCACTTTCCTTTCGCCATTTTATCCAAAATATTCTAGAACGCAAATCAACCAAGATATTGCATAAAACTTTATTTACATATCAAGAAAGGTTTTTAAAAAGAAACAGTATCCCAATTGGCCGTTTGGAGTTTGTTAAAGGGCAGTGCGAATATCAGTTTTGCTGTGAAACTCTTTTTTTCTTCAATTGGGATATTTTTAATGTTATTTTTTTGCAATGCATTGTGGTAGTTATATGATGTATTGTGGAGAGAACTGAATTATGGAAACGGCCAATTTTATTAGTTGCCTCAGATAAACTCAAAACAGATACTCCTTGAGTCTGTAAAACATAAATTTCCAGGAAAAGAAAACGCTGATAATTACTTAAACAAGCCTCGTTTTGAGTGGTTTTAGTGTTTTGCGGTATCGCTTCCAAATAGCTGTGGTAAATAATTTGTAAAAATATTTAAAAACAGGAATTCGGAAATGATTTAATTGTAAAAGGTGAATACGAACCATCTTTGTTCATCCAGCGGACAATACACGATCAAATTGGTCGAATTTGAAAGTGTTATGATACACTCGGTTTCAATTTGTCGAAATCAAGTTGTTCATGAATTCGCTCATTTTTTTTTCAAAACGTCGACATAACGTAACGTCAACTTTATTTCTCTATAAGTTGATTGGTTGACGTCACTTTCGACAAATTGAAAAAAAAGGTTGAACAACTTTTAGCATGTCGAATCCAATAATGTGAATTGAAAATCTGCTGATACACGATAAACTTGTAGAATTCGATAAATTTCGTTCGACAAATTTGATTGTGTATCGGTCCACTTAACGCTTACAATGTCAAAATGACTTGAAACACCAACAGACCAACAGGAATCAAAAAGAACACTTGATCAAGATGAGCATCGTTCAATTTTGAGTATGTTGTATTGAAAATAAAACCAGACACAAATATGAAAAACACTTCTAGTATCGTTTCCGCAGAGAACACGATGCCTAAAATGAAAAAAAAAATGGATAATAACAAATATCGTTTTCAGTTCATCAAAAAGATTGGTGGCCTAGTGGTAGAGTGCTCCACTCCAGAGAGAGAGGTAAGGGTTCACAACCTGACTGAGTCATTCCAGCGACTATAACAGTGTGAATCGATCCACTCAGCTTAGCACTCAGCTTGGGAGCGCGGGATTAATGTCTAAAGACATGCGGCTTCCGAAGCCAAGTTGGGGCACTAAATGCTCTAGGACCTCCTACGTTGGACCCTTATTAATAACAGTTCGATCGGAACTGAAGAGGCTAGCTTGTGGGTAAACATTAAAGGCATACCAAACTACCCAGGGTCTCTTTTTAATTTCGTGGGTCTCACGAAATTAAAATTTAAGCGAGAGAATATACAAACAGCAATTACTAAGCTGTTTTCACCAAAAATTTAGTATGTAAGTGTAAATTTTCTTCTCAAACAGCACAATAACGCTTATATTATACAATAATGACTGTTATGGCTAACCATTTAGCAGAAAAATATGATTTCTAAGAGAAAGTTCTGGTAAACGTTTGCCAGAGTGTCTTTGAGGATTGCTCAAAAAATGATAAATAGAACCAAGAGAAGTTCTGTAGAATTCACAGAACATAACTAGAAATATTACTATTTACTAAATTTACTAAAGAAAACAAATCCAAAGATCCATTCATATCCATAAGTCACAAAAATCTTGAATTACCAATATTAGAAATATTCCCACAAATGAACAACTACAAAAGGAGATCCAATAAGTTTAGACTTATTTAACACGAGAGCACAAATCGAATCCTTGGAATATATTTTCTTTGTATATACTTGAAGGAAACAAAAAAGCTATCCCACCTTGTTCGCTTGGATCAACGATTTTCGAGATGGTTGCACGAAATATTGGACTATGCATCCCACCAAATCCACGGATAGCTAACGCTGTGGAAACACAAAATGTTGGAATGTTAAAAAATGGTAACAAAGAAAAAATGAAAACCAAAGGCAAGTTTGATACTCTTTCAGTTTGCACAGAACTAATGAAAATTTCTCTGCTTCGTTTCACATTTGCAACCACATTTGCAACATACCCTTATAGTTCACAACTGACAATTTATCCACATCTAAGTTTTTGAAATTTGAACAGCAAATTGTCAAGAACTATTGTTTCTCACAAAGGTGTTAATACCGCTTATCTTTATGTCCCAAACCATAATCTATCTGTTGCAAGGTTGGTCATCAAACTTGACCAAAATTGACGATTTTCAGCATATTCGAGTTAGAATTCTCATAGAACTCAAATTTTAGGCAATTTTAGAGTAACTATTCTAGCGCTTTCACTTTGTTTACAGTTGAAATAATGACATTGCAATCAGGCATCTTAGCTACATAACAACTGTTCAAACAAGCAACACATTTTTGAGAACCTGATTCAAAACTTGAAAATTATTCATGAGATTCTGAAAACTATTTTCTTGGTCAAATCTATCACATCAATCACATCCAGCATGCTATCAATTTAGCATTTAAACCTGATGGCCACCTTAATATTTGCAATAAATTTGAGCAAAAATAATTATTACCTCCATAAGCCATTGCTTTGGTCTGTGCGAAAGCAATAAGTACGTAACCGCCCATCCCAAACATAGGAGACAGAATTGCGACAAAATATTCCGGCAAAACTTTCAGGAGAACCTTAAGTCCAAAAATCGTTCCAGCCGCCATTGTAACCAGATATGTTCCAAGAAAATTCCCAACCTCGATAGCAGGCCAACAGAATGGTCGATTCATAAAATACAAGGTTACTATCGGTATAAGGCCATTTGCACAGCACTGACCAAACACTAGTATAGCCAATGAGTGAAACAGGTATTTCCTTCTTGGTCTTTTTTTTATCAGCGCTCTAAACAAGATCTTTGGCTGCTCGCATATTTTAGCTTCAGATAACGAGGATAGTGGCTTATGGTCATCTGTGTTCTTGTAGTTGAGAGATTCTTTCAGAATGATGATGACATAGAGGGTTGCCGCAACATTTAGTGAGAGCATGAGGATTTGTGCTGGCAAAAATCCATACTTTTGAATGAAAAGACCACTTGTGAAAAAGCTCACGCAAGAGCTTACAAAATTTGCCGCCTCCAAAAATGCTATGTTAAAAAAAGGGAAAAATTATTATTTCCGGAAATATATATATATAACAACCTATGCAGTCCCACTTTAAAATAGTTTTCTCACTATGTAATACCTACGTGGGGTAGGTGGTAGGTATTACGTAATTAAATTGTCTCACTTTAATAATTTAGCCCTTATTCGACATTCTATCAAAACTTGAACCCACTAAAATAGAAAAAAAACTCTTTTGCGGTTAAAACCGATATTCGACCTTCGCGAGTTCATATATGTTGTATTTTGAAGCGTGATGTCAGTTGCTGTGTTGAAAGTTACTTAACATTTTATGATTTGAGAATACAACCAAAAAAACCAAAAAAACAAAAAAAACAAAAAAACCCAAAAAAAACAAAAAAAACAAAAAAACAAACATAACACTAATAAACGAAGGGCCTCGACAAATGAGACCAAAGCACAAGAACACCCGCTCGAAAAAAAATGCTAAAAGTAAAGTCCTTACCGATTCTCAAAGGCAGCTTTTCTTTTTCAGTGCAATCGGCTAAATACGCGAAACCAATCATAAACAAACCGTTATAGGACCCGCCCAGTCCGTTAAAAAACGCCCCAACATAAAATACGTAAACCGGTAGTTCCAGGATATTGACTAACAGTAAAATAGCCGCATCTATTACGCCACCGATGCAAGTTATAATCAAGATGGTGCGTCGACCGACTTTATCGGATAGAGCACCATAGAAAATGCAAGATATTATAGTAGCGCCGGTCCAGCAAAGAGACTGTCCAATGTTAAATAACGCACTCATCCCTTGAACCTAAAAAATATGCAATTACCTTGCATATATATACAACAGTACACAAGGTACATATTCCATTCTACACAGGAATCTCTATAAAGCGGATACCATTAAGGTGTATTCTTTATTATAGAGATGTATGCTTTATAGAGACTTATGAGAATTTGACTGTAAATCCATCCATCCGTACACGGGGATGTCCGCTCTATAGAGTGTCCGCTTTATAGAAATTCCACTGGTATACGTATTTCCAATACATACAGTTCATCTAACACTCTCCGGCCATCTATAATTCACGATGTAAACCTTAGTATTTGTTTGGGTGTTTAAGCTTATAAACAATTTTTGTCTCGTTCTTTCAAAAACTTTTATAAGAGTTTTCACCGAGAAGTTCGATGGTCTGAAATTGTTAGATAAACACACTGGTAGACTGAAATGCTACTTTTGAGCAGAGGAATAATTTTTAAGACATCCAGTGTTCTTATTCAGACCAATGAATATGGTGATACAGGTAACAGTTATTAACTAACGACAGAAGTGCCATAGGAAATCATAAACTACGCCTTAAATTCTCCGTAAAATCTGGGATATTTACCGTAAACCATATGGCCTGTTTATGACTACCCAATGGGCAAAATCTTCAAAAAGTCTATAAGGAGGAGTGTTTTCTATAGGAATTACAAGCAATATCGCCTGCTCTTTCAATAAAAACAATCCTCCACAGAGACATTTTGAAGATTTTGCTCACTGGGTATTTTATGAAGAATTGGATGAAAGGGTAAGTACATCAATACATAACCAAACATACAAACCTCGTCTTGCAGCTTTTGTTGTGCTTGACTTAGATTGCCACATGTAGACGATTTTTTCGTGTAGTCGTACACCAAACCCTTTTCGTCACTGAATACTTTATAAACATATTGGGATATTACAGGTGCTTGCAACATTGCTGCAAACGTGTACATAAGGATAACTGGTTCCGGTGTGTATCTGATCTGCATCTTGTTACTTTGTCTAAAACGGGACAACTCTTTTAAAGCTTACCACGAAAAGAGATTGAATATACAGTTGAACCTCAGTTATTCGAACACTTGGTTGTCCGAATTCCCTGGTTATTCGAACTCGGTCCCTTCAACTTCGCTTAAGTAACTCTCATAGTTTACCCTGACTTATTCGAAACCCCTGTTAGCTCGGTCTAGTGAGTTTGGAAAACTGCAGGTCAACTGTAGATGTTGTTTGGGGACAGACAATTCTCATTAACGATCTAAAATCCACGATGTGTAGTCATAGAATAACAAAGGATTAAATGATTCCCTGGTCTGGAAGCCTATTTGTCATATTTTAGTGTCAGTATTTTTATCATCAACTGTCTTACTGTATATGTTTTGTATTCACTCTGATCACCATAGTAGTAAAACAGTTCCAGCCTTTGATTGTAATATGTGATGTGATCAAAGCACATACGCGATAAAAATAGCGTATTAAAAAGTTCAACCCAAATTTTAATTTAGTGTAAGAGGCCGTTTACACGAGATCCGAAGTGAACTTAAACCGTTCGAAAAATTGAGCTGTTTACATGAAAAATTTTGAAGGTGAAGTCCAAGCACACGGATCTTTTTTGCTAAATCAGCGGATTATTTCTCATAAAACTTTAACATTATGGCGGAAAATCCCTTCAGAGTGGGACATCTCACAAACTAGCCAAAATCACGACGTAAACGAGAGTTGCGCATGTGCATCGAAGTGAAAATTTTCATTTCAAACCGGTTTGAGTTTACTTCGGGTCTCATGTAAACGGCCTCTAAGATCGTTTTTTCTCTTTTTTTTTTTTGACGATAAAGGCTGGTTCTCACTTACCGTCGTAAGGCCTTAAGACAGTTTTGTTCAGTGTGATTAATATAGAAACTTTTACTTACGATGTTGTAACCAAAACAATTATTATCAATATGGCAACACTATCCTTGTGAAAAAAAAACAAATCATCCTCCCTTTGATGAGATGAACACAAAAGGGAAGATTTTTTCATGAAAAAAAGACAAGTGGACTAACAAATGAGCTACGAGAATGTTTTCACGCAGATTATTTTCATATCAAGCAGGGGTATCCCTGCACTTAATGATAGCCTTCCTTTATTTTTTTTTCTCCATATTTAGCATAGCCAAAAGAAAAAAAAAACACGCCTAATCGAATGTTTTTGATAAATCGCATGTTCTTTACAAAATTTGATCATTTTGATTCGTTCAATCACTTATAATATCTAAAAGCTGAGTTTGCATCAGTGCAAAAAGTCGAGCGTATGACTTTTTACACCGAATGGAAACCCAGCTTAAGGCTTACGACAAATATCAAAAAGTTTTGATATTGTGCGTAAGGATTAAGATGGCTTCATAAACCATACAATGGCAAATCGTAAGCGAAGAAAGTTTTCACACTTATTTGGCGCAATGCTTACGACACGAAAAATTCTGGTGTTTGTTGAAGGCTTAAATGTATCGTAACGCAAGCCTTAAGACGGTAAGTGAGAACCAGCCTTTAAGGATAACAAACATAAGAGTTGAAGAACAAAGAAAAATTAAAGTAAAATAACCTCAACTACCCCAACTTTCCTTCCCAGTGTGCAAAATCTTTCAAAAGTCTCTATGGAGGAGTGTTTTCTATAGGCATGACAAGCAATATCGCCTACTGTTCGATAAAAAACACTCCTCCACAGAGACTTTTGGAAGATTTTGCCCACTGGGTTAGGTTGGAGTGTTTAATAGCTTTCTCCAGTTAAGAACGCAAATAAGAACAATTTCAGACCAAACCAGAAAAATAAAACCACATGAACCGTAGACAAATGTAGACAAAAAGAATGTGTATGCGACTAACAATTAAATTGTAGATTACCACGAAGAACTTCTGTCATGCAAAGACTTTGAGTAAAAACATCCTGTACTTCCTTCAGTGGTGTAGATACAATAATACACTTTGTAAGAAGAAAAATGTGTTATTTGCGTGCTTTAGTTAACACGAGACAATGCTTTTAATTTATAAACGAACTCGTGATGGCAACATGACCGCGATTAGGCCGGTTTCCACTGGCGACAAATAATGTCACCACAGTTTTCACATCTGACGCCTGAACTGTTTTAAATCTAGTGGAAACCAAACCTGAATCACAGCTAATTTTAATACAATTCTCCTCTGCATCAATAGATTTTAAGTGTTTACGTTGTTCTTATGAATTGTTTACGCTTAGAAAAGGGAATCACCTTAACGTAAACAAATAAGTAATTTAAATGAAAACATGTGTTATGTTCCCTGTTTATTCACCCACTGTTTCATTAGATTTGCATTTATCAGTTCAGAATAAAACTAGATTCATTTTTTATAGCTACGTCCACTCAACTCTGATGAAGCCTTCGGAAATCTTTATGTTTTTCACAATTACAGTTGGGAGTACCCATAATTTTCATTATAAACCATTGCAGTGTAACTAAAAAATATCACTTCTGCATGTCAACAGGTGTGATAACGACTTTAGTGGGAATCAACATTTGGAACAAAATGAAGCCACAACAATTCAATATGGGAGAGATACTTGTTATCCTTTTCAAACGTTTAAACAAACCTTCTTATAAGTCTTGAATAATCTTATCATGTTCTTTAACTTTTAGTCCACGAAATCCTTATGTTCTTTGGTTCTTTTAAAAGGACTACGATCAATATTAAAACCATGTATCTCTGGATCACTGCATGTTAATGTATGTTAGATTTTGCAATTTATCTTATTATTTTTTTGTGTCTAGTGGGGATTTCAATCAACCAATTCATCAGTATTTTAATCATTGCGTATCACTGTGGAAACGGATTAAGTAATTCATAAACAAGAAGAAACAAAGCGTAGAGGAAGACCGCGAATAAAACAAAAGAAAAAAAGATTGGTAACGAAGTGAAACAAAAGAAAAAGGAAAAAGAAAACAGTATTTACTCGAATGAGCGCCCCTACTCGGAAGAGCGCCTCCCTCGAATGAGAGATGTATTTCTATAATTACAAACTATATAATAACACAAAATGAAGGTTAAAAGCAATTGAGGTCCAGGGAAATTTGTAAGTCAACATTACTTAATAACACTTGGGGACGACGTTGGAGTATTGCAATGAAGATGACAATTCCCATTGTGCTGACACAGTGGAATCCGGTTACAGATCGCCACACACCATTTACAAAACACACAGAAGACACAGATCGCTTCTCAGACTACTTTCTGTAGTGTGTATGGACCAAATACGTGTAGGGAGTGATGGCCGTATAAACAACAAAAGTGTTTGGAACAACTTTGATTTGCGACAAAAACTTGAAAGTAAAGGTGAATGATAGATCAATACCTTCTGCAACACCAATAATACACCAATTCAGTGACATAAATTGTTTAAAAGCTTCTTCTGAGTAGTAGCTTTAGTTGGAAGGTGTTTTGACTTGTGCCATATTTTAACTAAGTGTTATTAAGGTACTTCACATGTTGTAGGAATTTCAGGTCCAGTTAGAAGAATACAGTAATTTTAAGACAAAAACATTCTTCTGTTTATGTGTCGTACTTAGGAGATTTTCATCTTCCTAGGCCTTAGCTGTCCTTTGTTGTGCGAAAAATCTTCGTTTATGTATAATTGAAAAAACTGTCAGACGGCTTTTCGTAGTTAAACAAAGTTTATAATCAAATAATTATTGTGAGACAAAATACACACCAAGACTGCTCCGGCAAAATATCAGCTTTAAACTGAAATTCGGCGGAAAGTGCAGACATTCGCAAGGAATTAATGAGACATAACAATAACAAAAACATCTTATTTTCTGTTTACACTCAAAGAGTTTTACCATTGACAAAAACACGCACAGGCTATGGCGATATACACTTCAAGTAAACAAGAAAGCAAAAATAGCACATCGAAGGTTGAGCGTGTTGTCCAATTTGTTTGGAATTGACGTCTTATTTACATTTAAGATATTTCACACAAACGTATGACCACAACAGCTTCGTTCTGTCTATTTTTGAAATCAATGTGACAGGGAATGTGGGCATTAACATTCCGATAATTCTTTTTTACTATGATCATTATGTTATTGGATTTTTTGCACTAGATGGAAATGATTTTTTTTTTTTCGAAAGGGTCATTTACTAAGCGATTAAACATTTAGAGGATGTGGGAGGATGGGCGGGTGTCCATTCGCTTGTTCGGATATGAGTGTTTATTACAAATTGTCATAGTGACAATATCATTAATTTTCAACCTTCAGATTTGGGGCCTGAGGGCAACCTCGTCCCCAGGGCTTCTTGCCTTTTCGATATACTGGGCGGTACACTACCTTCACTACCATCCATTATATTGAAAAAGCATTATTTTGCGAACACAAAACTTTTGGGATGACAGTCTTTAATTTTCGAACGAGGCAATGCACACATATATAATAGTTAATCCAGACAGAAATAACAAAATTTTTTCTGCAAAATTTTTTGGTATCTTAACAAACTTTTACACCTATAGGAACGACGCTGAATTAGTTTCGATTTTTTCTTTTCGAGCATAATAAAAGCTTAAGGTGTTAAAAGATATAGTAACTTCATTAATTAAGGAGCTATTTCCTAAGTTGACAAGCCCAATATTCAAAGCTCAACGAAGCAGGAGATGAAACGTTGTCACACCTGTTGACATGCAGAAGTGACATTACAGAATAACGAACTGAAAGTGGTACTATGTGATAGAGCTCGAAAAGTTGATCAAAAAAATGTATGGGGTCACATGCTGATGACAAACCGTTACCGAGATATCTTTGTTCAAAACTTTTCCTGACGTCACAGTTCCAAAAGCCCCTCAAATTTTTCCATATGCCTCTTGGTCAATTAGGACCCCAAATAACATCAGTTATTGCCATTGGTTCTCGAGATATTTGCCCTTAAACGTCGCGTTCTATTAGGTACACAATGCATTGGTTTCACTTTGTCACACAGTGTATTGTCACTAGTATAATACGAATAAACAAATTAGACAAGAGAAATTGTTGAGACCCGCTTAAAATCACTTCAAAACAAGGCAGAATTACACCAGGTTCTGGAATAGTCGAATCAATGGAGCAATCAAAGAGTTACAGATTTGGGATATCGAAGCAGTGCAAAATCGGCACAAAAAACGATCCATTTCAAATCAATATAATAAGGTTTGCGTAACCGTGAGCTAAAGATCTCAGTCGAAAGTTTTAAAACATCGCAGTGCTTATTACTGATGAAAATTAAAATCGTAGAATAACGAACTGACAGTGGTGCCATGTTATAGAGCACGAAAACCTGTTAAAAAATGTATGGGATCACGTGTGTAAGATGAACTGTTACCGAGATATCGTTGTTCAAAGATGACGTCATGATGTGACGTCACAGTTCCAAAAGTCCCCAAAGTTTTGTCACATGCCTTGTGGCTAATTCGGACCCCAAATTACTTCAGTTATTACCATTAGTTATCGGGATAACTTATTTGTAAAATCCCTTAAAATACGCACAAGGTGTTCTCAATGGTAGCCATATATTTAGCCCTAGCGTACAGAAATTTTTCGCGCATCTGCCAAATGAGCTCTGTTTCTACAGGACTGCGCAAAAACATGAATACATAATATGGAGCTACTGCAATAGCGTTTTCTTCAATAGAATCGCTTGTAAACGGAATATATTCGGGACACGATAAAGCGGCAAGTTAGGCTTTCAACAATTTGAGTCCAGACTCGACTTGAATCAGTGAATTTCATTATGACATCATTCCATAATGATAAAGACCATTCTTTTCAGTTTTTCAAGTGAGGAGAAACAAAAGTACTAAGTACTAATTATAGAATTGGTTCCTTCGTCTTGCATTGTATGACCGTCACGTACCGTCACGTACTTTACTATGACGTCAGTCAATATTTTCCGGTAATGCCCGAAATAAACAGTTAGTATATATCTATCTATCTATGTTTTTCTGTGTTTGTTTACATTCATGCCTCTTATTTTAAAAAAAGTATTGTTGTCATGACACTTCTGCGGGCTATACCGGTGAGTATAGACCGGAGTGACGTCACATTTAAGCGTAATTGACCAATAGGATCGCGCGAATTTTTTGTATCGAATACAGCCCTGCTACGCGGGTAATAAAAACGGATACAACATACTACTTTCTTCCACTTGAATAAACGCTGAACAACTTTATGACGAACTGTCCTAATAAACGCCCATTTTTAGAATTCGGAGTGGGCCTTTTCTGATGTCTGGCACTTCTTGTTCTAAGGGCGTCTATTCGTACTGGGGCGGTTCCTTGCGGCTTAATGAGCGCGTTTTTTTACGGTATCTTTCTAGGAAAAACTTATCCGTACTATAGAGAACTGGTTGATTTGGATTCTGGATTGATTCAGAATATACTTAGCTGTAACTGGTGTTTGTGTAGTAGTATAACCAAGCGAGTATAACCAAGCGAGTGACCTCGTTTATTATTCTTGTTTTTGTTATTAGTAAATGTCTCTTTCTGGTATGAACATGAATTAAAAAAAACAGAACAGTTTTAGTACGTGAAATCTCAGTTCTCTAAACGTCTTTTGTAGTAAAATCAAGTTGTGAGACTTGGGGGTAACAGCTTTTTCTTACATAACGCGTTTTTAGCTTTCTGCGCCAAAAAAAAACATGCACGGTTGTAATGTCTTTCTTGAAAAGACCGTGTTCTTGGTTACTATACGTCCCCCGTCCGTGAGGGAAAATAGCAGACATGTAAAGTGGAGAGAATTAGGCCAAACTTAGACCAAATTTTGAAAGAGCATCAATTTTCATGAAAATTTTCATGTAGAACAATTCAATGGTGCAGATTTCAAATTTGAGGATCATTTTTCATATTTTGGCTAAAAAAGGGTGATTCGGGCTAAGTTTGGACCAAATCGAATAGATATCGAATTTCATTACAGAACATTAAATATAGAAGAATCTATCTCCTGGGAATTTTTAAGGGGAACTACCCTGTAAAATGTCAAAAATTTTTGAAAAGGTTTGACGATATTTTTCCACATGATTTTTGTGTTTTAGTAGTTTTCTGTTCACCACAAGCGTTCTAAAATGAAATAAGCATAGGTATGACTAAGGTTTCTACACGCGTTGATCGGCACCTTTTGGCGTAGGGGCGTCTTTAGGTGCAATCTGTTGCACCCAATCGGATTTTTTGTTTCAAAACATGTGGACGTGCTTCCAGCTCAGAAAAACTTTTGGAAATTCGGTGATTATTTTTAAATTAACTTTTTCTTAAAAGTTGGATTTCTGAATTCCTGGAACAGATATCTCATGTAATATCGATATAATTGAGTTGCGATTTCGCAGAAATGTTATTACCACTTGCCCCGGATGAGCGAAGAGATTGTTTTTTGTCTCGATTATCCAGCCACACAGTGGAACGTCTAATCTGTCCAAAACTGAAGAATATCTGCAAATCCAAAATTTTATGGTCATAAATTACTTAAATTGGATTTTTGTGCAAATTTCAAATTTTCAAATAACGCCCTTCCAGAAACGTTCCAGGGCAAGTACGACTTTTTGGTACACATTATTCATAAGGTGCCGAAAACATTTTTTCTCATCATAATTTGCCACAACCTGTCACATCAATTGAGGGTAGTTCCCCCTTAAACTTAAGTTAACTAATAAGTTGACTGTCGTAGGGGATGAAGAGCCATTGAGATAAATGGATATGCCCCAAGGACGTTAAAACTTCCCGTTACTTACTTACTTACTTCTTAATATTAAGGTAACTGCTTGATATGTTAAAAAAAGTTTGATGGATAACGAAGAAGCTCCACTCTTGAAAGTGTGTTGTTTACTAATGAAACTTGAAAGAAAAAGCTTTTGAAAAGGTAATTCTTTTCATTTACTAAGTGGTTTTATAGTGAATTATTATAGTACATGGTGGCGACATGATTTATATATACAGCTTTCTGGATATACATAGCACAGCTTCCACTCTAGACCTGGGCAGATTATTTTTTGTTATTCATTATATATTTGAATTTCATAGAGTTTGAATTTATTCTTTATTCTATACTAAAATATTTCTTTTAGTCATTTGAAGCTAATAATATAGAGTCTTTCGGTTGGTCTATGCAACATTTTTCAACAGTTTCTGACATTTTTCAAATGTTTTAATAATGTTTCCAAGGTTTACATGTTTTCAGGTATACGTATACGTAATACTTGGATATTACGTTTAATGAAAAGACCGTTGTTTCTTCAATACTCAGAGTTTCATGTTTTGAGCAATCTTCAGTTATACTTGGATATAATACCTTTTCGAAACCATTCAAATTTTAACTTTTTAAAAAACAAACAAAACAAAAACAAAACCTTTTTATTCTATTTTATTTTATTTTGATTTACTTTTTATTTTATGAAACGGTATTATTTCTTATGTTAGCCTTAATCATGGACTGTGTTCGAATTTCATTATTTCAACAGAAAGAACATTTGCCTTTCACTTAATGACAATTCTCAGCTGTTTTATAGAAATCCTTCTGCCTGTAAAGACATCTTGTCCACATGTTGGTCAAAGGGTAAGTGACTCGGGGAAAATTTAATTAAAGGTTTGTGCAATGTACCTACAAGACATGAGCAGAATATTAAGAGGAAGCTTTTTCGTATTATTACAGTTTGGTTACAATCAGCTCACTTGTAGAAAGCCTTCTGCCCACACGGGCTCTAGTTTCATTTACGATAATCGTGTAGATTAAAGATTATATCGCAGTTTTTTCTCATGCATTTTTTTCTGACTTTCATTCTTCTTTCTGTTAAAGAAAACCCCAACTAAACATTTAAAAAAAACTCGTCCATCCAATTTAAGACAAAGTTTGTTCTTGGACGATTCTTAGTTTGTCTGTTAAACTGTAACCAAGATCTCGCTTACGCAGAAAATTGTTGTCTCATATGAACGCAACTATAACATTTCTTGAAAGATGTGAGACCTTGCCATGTAACGTTTTCCTACTTTTCCACTTTTTCCCCTTTAGGTTCTGTTACACGGTACACTATTCCATATTCCATGCATGTGTATTCCAAAAATCCCATAAGTTGTAACAAACATTGCAAGAAATTGCTGCATTGGAGGATTAAATTAAATGAGGTTCAGAAGGGAAGTGTGCCCACTGTTAGCTGTTTTTATTTCAGTTATATATATAACTTACTTAAAGCCAACTTCGAACCCAGGCAAAAGACATTGAACTTTTAGCAAAACTCGTTTATAATCCTTAAAACTTTCAATAGTGATATGATGATAAATATGTCCTTCTGATTTAGTTTTCTTGGAAGACATTATTGTTTCTCCGTAATGTTTCCCTCTCAGTTTCGAAAATTACCGAACAGGTAATTTAAAAATTGATGAAAAGTTCGTGAAAAATTAATTTCAAAAGAAACCTGTAATTAGTTTCTAACAATTTAGAAACAAAACAAAATTCAAATTATATGTCACACAAATAATTAGAGGCAATAATTTATAACTTTCCCACCACAATTGCAACCTCGTTTCATCATGTGATACATCATACAACAACCACAATGCATAGCGAAAAACCCATTAAAAAATGGAGTCTGCTAAATGACGTGCCAACGTATCAAAATGCTTGACATGCCATACGTGTCAAAATGCTTGACATGCCAACGTGCCAAAATTTTTGACGTGCCAACGCGCCATAAAATTTGACGTGGCAACAAAATTTTACGAACGAGCATTTTTCACAGATTTTGAAGTTGAGATCTTCATAAAATTAGAACTAAAATTAAAATTTTTACAATTTTTCCAGCAATAATAATCTGACAAAAAACAAAATAAAACTAACCATAAACTGGTTATAAAAACAAATATATACAAAGTTTAAAACGGAAGAACTTACACTTACAGCAAGAAATATACTGAATAAATGTGTAATCAGAAAAGACAGAGCAAAAATCTTTTTCCATTTTCACAACTACATGGTGATTTTTTCTAGTTTTGTTTGTTTGTTTTGGTTTTGAACTCTTAAAGTTTTCCTGTTTATGTAATGATATCATTTGGTACCCCATAATGGAAAGGTTGTGATTTATGCTAGGAATCCAAGCACACTTACTGAACCTTTTCCTTGATTAATTGCTTGACTGGGCTGCTCTCTGGACTGTAGATATCATGATTGCATCATCTTTAGATCGGCCCCTGAAAATGTTACCAGAGGTTCCAATTCAAGCAATATTATGCAAGTTAGCTATCATCATGCTGAAATCCTTATGCCTGTTATTTCTGAACTGTTATTCAGCTAACAATTAGGAAATTATATGAAAACGCTGGTTAACTTAGGTATAAAACATAACAGAATTATTTGCAAACAATATAAGAACATTACTTATATTTCTCGTGTGTCTAAAGGTTTTCAAAATCCGTCCAATATCCGTAATAATCTAATAGCATAAAAATATTAACACATACAAAACATAACTACTAAACTAAATTAAAGATAACGAACGGTTGTAAGTAGAACTGAGGGTTGCAGTGTGCTGATGGCAGAAGTGGGCTGACAAAAAGAAATGGGTCTGGAAGGACCATCTGACCTGTTTCTTATTGTTCAAATCAGGGGGAATTCAACTGTTGATATCAGCACACTGCAATCCTTGGTTCTATTTAATGCAGTTTATGATCTTTGACTCGTTGCCTTTCCTATCTGTCTTTCAAAGTTACTGAATATCGGTCTCCTTCACTTTTTTAAAAAACCTTCTACATTTGTTTTATTATAAAAAGTAATACAGAGAAGAGTTTTTGAAGATGAAAGTGTTAAAAAATTTATACAGGTTGTTCATCTAACAATTTGTAATATGTTTATTGGATATATTTAATTGCAGTTATAAATCCAAAACTGTTGAAACAATTTGCGGTGAAAGAACAGAACAAATAAGTAGGAAAGTATTATAAGGAATACGAAAAATACGAGATCATGGTTCAACGAAATGAAGTACATGAAATGAAACTTATATGCGCGAATGTTGTGCTCTTTCCTCCTCTTTCATTTTTGGCTAGACTAGAAGTTGTGTAGTTATTTCCCAAATTAAAATACAACTTTCTTTAAACCGAGTGTATCCATTACAAGAAATACTAGGAAATCCTAACTTTTTTCTGAGAGGTAAAAAAAAAAAAAAATGACACGCATGGCACGATGGCACGTCAAAAGTTTTTTTTGGCACGTATGGCATGTTAGCACGTATAGCACGTTGACAAGTAAGACACGTATGTGACGTATGGCATGTCATTGAGCAGACTCAAAAAAATGTTCCATCCCATGTATGTTCGAATTTAAGCATTAAATCAACATTTTTCGAGCATACCAGTCAATTGCTTTGGAGGTGAAGTTGGGCGATGGAGGCATTTCTCAGGGTAGTTAACGAACCCTGAAAAACTACAAACAATTTTAACACCAATGAGCCCGGTCGATTTATTAATGGTGGATATAAAAAAAGCATGTAAATCGCATACAAAATAAAAGTTAATCATTCCGTTCTTGGAAGTCTTTATCGAGGACAGCGACATGATGATCCGTACGTCCTCCTGGTTTATGTATTACGAATACGCAAATGATTTCTTGGAAAATATTATTTTTCTCAGTAATGTTTGTTTCTCAGTTTCGAACGAAGTTACAGTTTATTCAAAAGTAGATTAAAAGTTTTATATTGTAAATTGTTAATGTTGTCAAAAATGAGAGCTGTCATGACGTCGTTAACCCGGCCTTTTTGGTATTGATGACATAAAAAGTGTCGTCGTATTGGTCATCAAAGTTGTCCTATCATTAATTATTATGACGGCATTGTATATTAATTGGCTGATGTTAGTTTCTTTACGTCACATGTTAGTCATTTGAAGGATAACTGGACGTCGCGCGACCAAAGATAGAGGCGTCAGATCAATGCTTGGGAAGTGGATAAGGTTGGAAATAATCGAGAAAAGAAAGTTCACACCAAATAATTTTAGCAAGTAAATGATATACACGAGTGAATTAAGTAATATTGCATCATTTCAATTGGAAAAGAAACGTAATTACAAAAAAATCAATAAAAAGGTTTTTATTAGCAACATTAGTTTCAGTTGAATAAAATCTGCATAAATGAACTAGTGAGAATAAAAGTCGAGTAGAAAGTGGATTTTTTGGAATGCTAAATTTACTGTTTTATTACCTGTTTTTGCACCAAGCGTTGACTTTAGACTTGGGGGACTTCTTCCCCTATGGAGAGATCAATGGGGATACTATTTTGATCGACAAAGCCAAAGAAATTAACCTCCTTTCATATGACGATGCCAATTACCACATTGAAACACCGCAAATACCTTTCTTTAACCGAAAATTCAACACAAAAGTTCAAGTGAGTATAGGAGTTTCTTTCTTTACAATCGACAATTTTATGAGTATACTACAACATGTTTAGTGCTGTCCTGCATCATATTCTCAATAATTTTCTATTCTCCAAATAAGATTTTTTTAGGATGCTGGTGATTTTGAGTATTCAGTGTTTAGGCCTGGGGTGTGTCCCCTCTCAAAAAGCCGAAAAGTTTCGTTAAGGAACATCAAATCATTCTACAGTGTGATTTAATATTCGTTGTGCGTTTCTGCAGCAAACACCTCTTCACCATATCTCGTAATTTATGAGAAAGTAACCGTAAAAACTATCTATCGTATTGTCGGTTTAGATAAGTATTTGTATATACTTATTATCTGCAGCGCGGAGCGGAAGCAAATATTGGAATACCCTTGGATATGATGATGATCCTGAAAAATTACAAAAGTGACGTGATGCGATCGTTACACGGCATCTTATGGTCTGAAATACACGATGGAAAATTTTCATCCCCTGAAAACTCTTTAGATACATTTGCTTTAGTGTGTTTTTACCCTAATGTAAAACGTGTTGGTAGTAGAAGAAAGCGAAGGACAGGATAGACAGGATTTTTTATCAAGACAATTGTTCGGTAAGTTTCTGTTAAAATTAGCTTATTATCAGAGCAAGATTGAAACATATATATACATTTATTTTGATTTTGAGGTTAATTAAATGCTTTATCCTGTCCCTGTGCTGTAATAAAGTGCTTTAAACGACTAGTATGTATTGTCAGTCCCTGTGACTGTGACCTGCAATGTAAAGTCTTCTATCATTAGATAATTTTGATTGTTTAGTTGACATCACATGACCAGTTGATATTATTCCTGGTGAGACTGGCTCCATAAAAAATGTTCGGTCCATGACGCCACAACCTTATAATTGATCAAGTCCATTTGCCTAACCAACTTTCTAGACGATAAAGTTCTTTTTATGAATTTAAACAATTTTCAGTTCAAAGTACATACAAAGTATAAATTTACTTGATGTAAACACTGATATATGTCATCTATTATTATCATATTATACTGATGTTATTACAGAAGCTCCCTTTTGAAAAACTTAAAACGTTTTTTTAGATGAATTGAACTTTCACAGGTCGCTTGCATAACATCAACGTTCTTGGTGGAAAATCTAAGTGTAAGTTGTTAATGGAATTTTCTTCTTATGTAGCCTGGATCCATTTGTTTAATAAATTGGGGTAATAAATTGCTTATGGGTTTTTGTGTTGATTACAAAAATCAAATATGGTATTCTTTTCATTTTTAGATGCTGTGATATGAACCTGTTTCTTCATGTGGTAACACCCTGTATTACTGATCAGGCCATATCAAAAAATGATGTCAGTTATATTGTCAGCAATTGCATTCGCCAATCAATTGGGATCAGAATTTTTAGTATGGTCAAATTAAGCACAGCAGACTTAAATCCATAAATCCATTTAAATGAATCATGAAGTAAATGCATTACAGTCGAAAAAGAAAATATTTACAATATTACTATGTACAATTTGTGATTGAATATTTTGTTCTGTGAAATATCAGTTCTTGTTTCACAAATTATTGTTGTATTCATTCGAATATATATATATATATATATATATATATATATATATATATATATCAGTGAAAAACTCTTGCTCAAATTCTCGATTTTTTTTATTAGCTAAGATTTATTTATTTAATTGCGCATGTGCAAACTCAATAAAAAACTGTTTACATCAGAAGTTTTTCTTTTCTTCATTATTTCTTTCGGCCTAAGCGTTTCAGGGGGAAAGAAACAGAGGCTATATTTTAGCCGCAGATTTAGCGAGTTAGTCGTTCTTGTTGTGTATTAAATACAGATGTTTAATAAATCAAATACAAAACAAAACAAACAAAAAGTAAAAAAATAAATTTAAGAGAACTCTGACCGTAGAGAAAGTAGATTTTTTAGAATCAAGTTAAAAAATCCGAATGGATAAGAAAATATTTTTAGAAAGTTAGTTTGATCATGCAATAAAGCAAATGAAACAACTTTTGCACACCAAAACAGCTTTTTTTGAAAAAGGCCACATTTTCAGTGTGAACACTCTTATAAAACATGCGTTTTATCTTTTAACAACGTGAATGAGGGCATGTTTTTCCGAGATATTGACGAAGAATATTTGAAAAATGAGAAAAAAGTAAGTAGTAAGGTATAAAAAACGGGCTGAAATGTTCTCATGTGATTCCTCAATCAAGCCGCCCGGTGGACGGTTTTCTAATTCTATTTGTCAAAAAAAGTTGGGAAATAACGGAAACATCACGGGGACATAATTAAGTCCGCTTACCAACTTCTTAACATAGGCGTATTCAAGGCCAGTCAAAAAAAGTGGAAGAGTCCAACGTTACGATATTTCTTTTCAGTCTTTTCAGTGTCGATTAGGTTGCTTGCACGTCCTATTCTACTTTAATTGAGCAAACTCTTCTCCACAAATTTTGACTGAACCTTGAGGAAAATAATCACAGCGTATTAAACTATCAAACGAAAAGCGTTCTTCTTTCAATACCCTTAAAACAATGTCTCACAAATGTTTTATTTTTTGCTTTCGATTTTTGTTGTTTACAATTTTATCTTAATATCTATCTATCATAAGTTGTAAGATTGCTTTGAAATACGACATCCCTGCTCTAATGTCATCATCATTTTGTAGTAAATATGGTAGCTAAATACCGTAGAAGGCGGGTAAAAACAAATACACGTGTTTTTAGTGTGCTTTTTGGTCCGATATGATTTTTGTTTATGTATCCTGAGAAGAATAAGTACATGATCTCACTTTTTCAAAACATAACAAGTTTTACAACGTTATTTTAAGCTTGGTTTCTGCCAGTGAGAATTACAAACTCTCACTGCCACTGGAATTCTCAAGAATTTCAAAGTTCTTATTGGTGGAATCGAAAAATAATTCTCACCAAATTTATAATTTTTACAAATTCTCACTGATTCCAGTGTGAATTTCAGTCAGAAAAATATCAAAACGTTTTATCAAAAAGAATAAGAATGACCAAGCAAATTTGAATTCTTTTATAGCTATATAGTAAGAATTTGTAATGATCAGTTAGCAAAGATCTAATGTTTTCGATTATGAAGGCCTATTTTTTCTGCACACGTGGTGTATACAACTAAGAATGACCTTACGATTTTAGGGCAAAAATTTGAATTTGTACTGCAAGCATGATTGAGCCTTTATGTTATTTTCAACTGGTAAAGATCAAAATCTAATGCACCATAATGTTTTTGTCATTAGTAACAATGGGGTCATAGTTTGTGATGAACAATTCAAAACAGGAGGATTTCATAATATTCTTAAATTTTTAGCACATTCGAGCCTCATTAATATTCTTATATACTGAATTCTTATATAAATTCTTATAAAGTTTTCTTGTACTTAAATCCACTGCAACTTGATTACTTAATAATTATTCTTTAAAGAACCACAAAAATGTTTGAATGGCACACTGCCATATACGAAGAAAATCTGCCAGGAATCGAATCATTTTCGAATACAGACCGTTTTGAAAAAGGAAGCGATGACCTTAGCATCATTCGCAAAAAAGTAGATTCTTTACAATACTTGACAAAGTTCTTTTATCATGCTTACCATATAACTATTCAGATTTAAGAAACTATAGGCAAATACTGAATATGACTATAGTGAAACAGTCTATGATGTTTCATCCGATATTATTGGTTTCTCATAACGTTTGTAACATTTTTGTGGGCAATGTTTTATTGTTTATTATATACATAATGTTGTATCGTAAATAATGTTAACATTGTAACATTATACAGTCAAACCTGTGTAAGATGGCCACTTTTGGGATCAAAATATTCTGGCCATTTTAGAGAGGTGGACTCCACATGGAAAACCTGTGCATAACGGTCATTGTCTTCAGATTAAGATATTGACCGTTTTCTGCAGGTTATTAGCCAACTTAAATAATAAAATGAACAGCAACAAAAACGGCAAGGCAATAATCTTCAACTACTGTGAATATCTGAATGAATGGCTATGTTGTAAATCAAGAGAGCCCAACTTCACAATACCGTCAAAAGTTTATGGTGTTTTGTCTGAAGGCATGGAGAGTGCTTTTTGAAGCCCTATAAGTTTGGCTCAATTGAGAAGGTAATCTAAAAGCAATTATTTTTGTCTTCAAACAAATACGAGTATTATATTATTTAAACTTTAAAATAGATTGTTATAACAATAATCAAAATATCTCTAGAAATATAATTTTGAGTGTCATTTTTCATCTATGAAATTTAAAAAATGCTCTTTATATATTATTTACAACATGTTCCATATGATTGAATAATTGAAAGATCTTATTTTGCAACACAAACCTTAAAAGTCAAACAAAAAAATATTAAAAAGTATGACTTTGCTGTTTCCATCATTTTGTTCTCACTAAAAAGTTAAAAGTTTTTGCAATGGAAGTTGCTACTTATCCTTTATGCTAAAGGCAATAAACGAATATAAGTATTGACAGTTAGCTGACTTGATAATTAGCTGCCTAAATAAGAAAAAAATGTAACTGTTTGCGATCCCTGCCAGTGGCTGCTGAGTCAGCAGATATATACTCATTTATTGCCTTTAACTTATCATTGAGAGAATAAATGGTAAATGAAATGACAAAACTGATGACAAAATTTATATATAATAACAAATAATAAATATATAATATACAATGTGAAATCATAAATATATAATATATATCATGATGAACAGTGTCAGTCAAATCTTTTATCATCTATAATGACACATGATTAGTAGTTGATAATCTCAGTTTCTAAAATCAAACACACTTTTTGTTCTGCAATGCAATGATGCAATGCAATGATGGAGAATTTTCCTAAAATAGGTAATGGTATAGTTTCATTGCCCAAAAAAAGAAAGTAAAAAAGTAATCAATGATAATATTCACCAAACAATTCAATGAGTTGAGCAGTAAAACACAAAAAAATTATTGGTTTCTGGCTGTTATTTGCATTGCTATTTTAAATGAAACCTTAGCCAATAATTTCTTTTTCGCTACTTATCTAGATAGCATGCAAAATATGAGACAGACAAATGACATTATCTCTAACCTTTAGCTGTTATGATTGGAAGGGTTCCATTCTACAGTTTCCGAAGATTAGTTCAAGATCTTTTTTCACTCTCATGTTATTTGTTTCAGATAATAATCAGAGAATTACTCTAACTGTCCTACGAGCAGTTTACTAACTTCATCAAGACTGTCCATGCTGACAATTACCAGCCAGTATTGCAAAATAGAATAATTTTTTTCTCTAGTTATCAACGAATGGTTATGTTGTGTTTGGAACTCAAGATTATAATGAATATAGGTCCAAGCAGTTTCCATTTAAGACAAGTTTTTTTCCTCCACTGGTTGCCGGGTTTTGGAATGATATTGTATTTGATGTGGATGGGTCAATATTCTCTTATCAGCTCCACAGTGGCAGCGAATTGCTATCTTATGTACAAAGCATCTTACGTAATGCTAAACAGATTGATTTCCAACCACAATTTGTGTTGGTTGTTACTTGGCTTCATACTGGTATCTATCAGAGGTCAGAGGTTAGTACCTGTTTTTGTGAGTTACAGATTTTTCCAACAAAATTTTCTGTGTTACTGGAAGATACTACATTACCGAAATAGCATGACTGATGGAAGGAAGTACTTACTCTCACATTTTCCACCGTTTTAGCTATAGAACTAAGCAGTATATATGTGTTTTAGGCTGGAGTGACGTTTCAAATGGCGTTTGCATTTGATTTGACAACAACGTATCTGTTTTTGCATTACAACGAGATGAGATCAATAAGGAGTGGTTCCTTATCAAAAACTAAAGTAAGTTTTTCTTTAAAAGTTGTAGCCTTAAAGGATTTATCTTTATTTTGTTTTCTTAAAGTGCTTACTGTCTAATACATCTTGAAGGTTGGTTGGCAAGAAGGTAACACAACAAACTACTTCAATCATAGACTCAGCAGCTATCCTGATAAGCTTATTACTGATTCGAATGTGGGAACACCTGGGAGATGGATATACAAAATTACAGATGCTGATGGTATGATTAATTAAAATCACTTTAATAATTTGTAATCCTAAACGGTTCCTTTATAGAATTCTCCAAAATAGAGCTTGCTTTCTGGAATATAGAGCAATGCGTATTTGGGAAATATCTGGGAAATAAAACTCCGGAATTTGAATGATTCCTTGATTCCTTGAATGAGTGAGATACATGGTTTATTCATTATCTTACTGATAATAATCAGACTTACTTTTTGTTTGTTAAAGGATCACAGCAGTCTTTAGTTTTTGTAACATGTTTCAATACCATTGCTACATATTATTTTTAGACACAGCTAAAAAGGTTTATCAAATAACTATGTAAATGTAAAGTCTTTGTGGTTGGTGTTGGACATGATCGAATTGATTAATAATATTAATTTTCTTTACACTATGCTTCAGAGGCTTGGTGTTTTATAATTTTCCTTTAGTGCATTGATGTTATGCTCCCCAAAAATGATGGGTTATAATGTCTTTATCTTAAATGAGTGCCCCACTGAAGGGTCAAAAATTAAGCAAGCCTCTCCCTTGATTGAGCATCCCTTCAACGCAATAAGAGGTATTAATTTGGAAAATTAAAACATCTGAAGAGGCACTCATTCAGCAAATGTGTAAGAATAACAAAAAACAAAACATTCTTCAGTTAATTCATTATAGCAAACTTCAGTGTCTCAAATTTGTCAATCGTTTTTCGTAGTTTTGCCCAAAAAGGGCAATTTGGTTGAGCTCTAGTTCAAATTATAAAGATGATGTAAAAATGAGTATATAATCCTTATTATAAGCTGAGTTTTAAAATTAGAACTAAGAAGTGAAAGTGTAATCGTTCATTAACATAATAGAAATGTTTGTTGTCATAGCATAGCATTTCTTAATAATGTTTTATAAAGTGTACTCAGTGCAATTCAATATGTGGATTCATACAGAATAAATTTATGCTTTCAAAAACATTTTTTTTATTCTCTTAGGTGTTTATCCAAGAATGAAACAAATTCCTCAAATTAATGTTGTGGCAAGTACAAATCAAGTGTTGTTTCAATGCGTTATTTACCCCGTACAGCCAGATAATCCATTGAACACTTTCAAGGTAATATGGTTTGATTCGTCTCAAAATATTTTGAAGGAAGATATTCTGGCTCATGGACAAAATGTTTCAATATTTCAAGCCGTGATGTTAGCTAATGGCGATATGAAACAAAAATTTTGTTTTGGCTCTAATGTAAGTAAAGCCACTTTTTTTTAAAGTTTTTGATATTTTTTCGGTTCCAACTTTTAGATAAATTATATTTTGAGGACTTGTTATCTTATAGTTAACATGTAGAATACAGTCTTGGTACAATGGCAGTAATGATAGCAGTCCTTGGATTGATAGTGCTCCATTTTTTGCTGGTATCAAGGTTAGTTCAATTTTTGCTGAACGGGTAACAGTTTTTATGTTTCTTATTCGTGATTACTAAGGTGGGTATAGAATCATATAATTATTATTTCATTCTATCCTGATATTTTTTTATTTTTATCACCTAGATCACACCAAAAAAACTTGCACTAATTGAAGGCAAGCGGCCATCTGTCATCACCTTCACGTCCACTGTACCCTTTGTTTGTGCAGACTATGATAGCCCATGCTGGTTAGATCTGAAACTTTCCTTTAAAGATAGTCTGGGTGGGAGAACATATGATATTTTGTCAAGTGACTGTAACTTAAAATTTGGCCCACGAAAGAACAGAACCAAGGAGATTATGGTAATGGCTACACAAGACTTTATCAAAGATGGAACAAAAAAAGTTACCATTCAAATAAATACAATGATTCAAAACCTGTTTGATTGGCATTGTTATAACCATGAAAATATTGAGGTATGATTTTGAAGTATATTTTTTTTTAAGGGTTTGTTTATTTAAAGGAGAATTAAGCCCGAAAAGTTCTTCTCCTTTAAGGGGAATAGGGTTTGGTTACTCATATTTAAATTTTAAGAAGATCACCACTAACGAACTAATTAACATTTAATTAACAAACACTTTCTAACTTATACTTTGTGGCTGTTACGTAATTCATTTGACTGACTATGACAAGAAATGACAAAACAGTTATTAAAAATAAAAAATGCATAGCTTATTCATTCCACAGTTGGGTTTATTGAGTTGTGATCCTCATTTTCAGGATTGCTATGATAAGAGTTATTCAGTTATGATGAGATTGCTTCATCCAAAATTTAGATAACCACACAAAGTGTTTCTGATGGTTATTGCAGCATCTCCGGTGATCCTTATGTAAAAAGCTTTGATGGGGGTTGGTATGCATTTTTTGCCATCGGAGATTTTGTTGTCATGGAGAGCCCAATAAAAAACACTAAGGTAATGCTCAGAAAGACATTAACTTGAAGTTTTTAATTTTTCCTAAAAAATTTCAAGCAGTAATGTCGTTCCACTCTAAGAATTGTGCTAGTACATTGTTTGAAACTTTCCAGAGAAATACCATATTTCTCTGCATAAAACCCCACGCGTATAAGCCTCCCCCTATTTCAGATAAGCCCGCCTTTCTACTAACGTAAAAATGGGACCATAGATAAGCCCCCACGCAGATAAGCCCATGGGTCAAGATGAATTTTAAGAAGAATATACAGACTCTGAATCTGACTAATTCTGGCTAATATAGGTGTTATGTGTATTCTGGATAGAAAATAAATGATATTAGTCCATAATATAACTTTTCTGCTAATTTCTTGAGTCATAGAGTTTCTTTCACTTAATTGAATTATGTTATTAATATTGTAGGTGCACATACGAACCTTTGATTGTGAACAACGTGTAACTTGTGTTTGTGGTATTGCAGTGCAAGAAGATGAGGAATTTGTGAAACTGAGCATTTGCGAAAAATTTTCAGTTGTTAATAAGAATTTGGATCTACTTCACCGAAAAAATGAGGATCATTTCCAGGTTACTTAAAGATTGGTTTCATTATGTTAAATGTTTTCGTTATTAAGTTTTTTAAGTGGAAGGTCCATTATTCTGTTTTGCTTATTGCAGATAGCCATGTCCTCAGGATTGACAATTGAATTCAAAATTCAGCGGAGACAGAACCGTCGAGATTTTGCAAATATATACATGACTATACCATCAATCTACTATGGTTCAGCAATTGGACTATGCGGTACTCTCGATGGAAAGATTGAAAATGAATTAACTGGAAGCAATGGGGTTATTTATCAAATATCATATCCAGCCAATATGAACTTTATTAGAAGCTGGAAGTAAGCTCTTTATTTATTTAAAGTTTTTTTGTTTTGAGGATGTTAAAATGAATATTATTTCTGATCTAACCAGTGTTTTCTTCAGGGTTACTAATGAAAGTTTACTGATAACAAATACCTCCAAGAAAGGGTGTGGGAAAAAGTCAAGTGGTGATAGTCAGGAGTTTTGTTTTTGTAGCGGAAGAATTTCCGCATGTAATTACAACAGTTTTGTGTCTCGGCCCAAGTTTCATGATATCAGGGATGTAAAAGCAATTCTATCTGATAGTAAGGCTTTTACCAATTGTTTTATTGCTGGATTGACGATTTTCATCATTATCATATTGGCAAATTTTTACCTACTTTTAAAGCAACTTGTTTGCCTTCTGGACGACGTGTGAGGCGGGCATTAGAAGATAACGTCATTGTTGTTCCATATCATGAAACCGAGGCTGATTTAGCTGTTTATGATCCTCCACCAATGCCAATATTCATACCAACCTGGCCAACTGCAACTGGAAAAACAAAGAAAGAATCCTATAGATTGTGCTTGGAAAGCATTACGAATTCAACTTCTGGAAAAGCTTGTTCTGCAACACTCGGGAGTGACTTCAATATAACTACTTTTCTAAATGAGTGTATGTCAGATATATTGGTAAGTTTGTAGTTCCACAATTTCATTGAAACCTAATGTTTTGTTTATGTTGATAATTCTGAATATAATGCATTAAGGATGTCCGAGTATTCTCTCCTCAAGTGAAATTCAAAGGGTGTATAATGTAAACTATACTTTGATGTTCTTTAGGTAACTGATACCTGGAATTTTATCAAAACTGCAATTAGTACTATGCAGAGCTCTTGTGAAAACATCATATTGAGTAATGTTGAAAAGTACTGGGATGTTGATGCAAAGGGCGATTATAAACCTCCTCTGGCTGTTGATAATCTCTGTCAAAATGATTGCAACGATCGAGGTATTTGTGTGAACAGGACTTGCTTTTGTGATGATGGTTTCATGGCAGTTGATTGTTCTGTTGAATCAGGTAATGCATTGTTTTGACATAATGTTTATATTTGCTCATTATTTGAATTTTACTTTTTGAATTTGTTTATATTTCAGTTTTTTCTCTCTGTCCAAACCTAGTGAGATCACTGAAACAACTGCATTTGTATCTGTTTGGAAGTCTTATTGATTACCTTATTTCATGAAATTGAAAAAATCTGTGTTACTTAATACTGCATTAATTTGTCATTCGCATTGACTCAAATGTTTTTGATAAATTCTTTGTATAATATGGGGGGACTCTTTCTTTTAATTGTTTGACTCTGTTAATGCTTACGAACAGAATCAAATGAGAAATGCTGTTGTAGCTTCACATTTGCAGTTAGAATTAGGTTCCATATGATAAATTAACATAAGAAACCTGCTGGAGATGTTATATATGGATAAAGTCTTACATTTACAGGTCAAATTCCAACACTTAAATCCCAATATACAGCATGTGATGCAAGGAATGAAGACTGTGTTAATGTTTACATAAAGGGTAATGGATTTGTTGGTTCTTCAAATGGTTCTTGTAGAATAACATTATTAAAACCAAAGGTTAGTCCTACTGAAGTAGAATGACTGTTACCATTATATCTCAATTAAAACTGTTGCTTTTACATTTGTTGCTAACATCGAAATACTTTCCTCCATGAAATGTATCTTCTATTTTTGAATATTATCTTTATCCCTATGTTATTTTTCAATACTTTAGTTGAATGATGTAAGCATCCTTGAAGTCACAAATGAAGTATCATTTTCTCGAGTAATCATTATTAGCCGATCACTTGCTATATGTCGGATAACAATGTTGCCGGTGGTACTTTTTCGAACTTCAAACACAACAAATGGCATCCCTGTTGGTGGTTATCAAATTGAGCTTACAAACAATGGGAAAAATTTCAGTTCAAATTCTTCTGTTTTGATCATTTATGATTCAAAATGCATGAACTGGGATGGAAGTTTGAGGAATTGTTCTGTCAAAGTGAGTTTACAGTATGAGATTCACTTTACATCAGAGACAAGGAGTGATCTAATGAATTCTGCATTCCTTGTTTGACATACTTCTAGTAGATCTACCTCTGGTTTATAAAGTTATCTTCATGGAAAACACTTTCATCTTTCTTTTAACGTTTATGATCTCTCTATTTTTTATTCTTTTTAAATCTTATTTTTATTTTAGAGCAACACTTGTTTAATAGACAATTTTTGTTATGGTAATGGTGAAGAAAATCCAGATAACGATGAGGAGCATTGTAATGTGACAATTACATCATCAGAATTTGTTAGAAAAGACGGTAGAAGCAAAGTGGTCAATGAAATTGGTTTGTTTACATTTCATCCTTTTTTCATTTTTTTAAAAAACTATGTAGGAATTCTTAAAGCTTCATGACTACATTAATTCGGTTTTGAATTTAAATTGAATTTAGTGCACTGAACTTTCATGAGCATTTTTTTGTTAAAATGTCTATTATATTGCATATGTTTCATTGTAGATGAAAATTCAAGAAATTCATCGACCAAAATGGTTACTATTATTGTTGTCGTGGTAATCATTATCATCATCACACTTATCATTGTCCTGCTTGTTATTTACACTTGTCATCATAGAAGGAGGTCTTATGCATTGCATTTGGGGCCAAATAAAAATTTTGAGGTAAGTGTCCCATTTTACTGATAGTGCAGCTACCAGTTTATACGATAGCTTTACCTTGTTTATAAACCGCCATGAACTTGTGTAAATGTTTTATTTTCCCTAACTGCAATAAATTTGATGTTTAGTTTGATGTAAATCTCACGTTGTTAGACCAGAGTGATAATCTTCCCTATGACATGGCATGGGAATATCCACGGGATAAGTTAACATTTGTAAGGCCATTACAATCTGGGCGATTTAGTCAGTTATGGCTTGGAAAAGCTGTTGGCTTAGATGGTATGTACCATTTCACATTAACTAACTGCAGCCATAATCATCTTCATCTATTTTTACCGTTGATTCTCTATTATTGTAGTTTCTATGCCATATAATATATAATATTTAACATAGATAGTCTATAAAGATAGACATGGAGAAAATCCCTAACGTTTGCGATTCACAAATTTAAGTTCAGCTTAAAATCATCTTTATTTTATTTTTTAATTTCGGCAAATTTTATAGAATTATTTATATTTATATTTATATGTTATAGATCATTAGCACACTTTAATATTGCACATTCTGACATTTCTAAGTTCCTGTTCGCAAACTTTAATCCCAAAATCTTTAATTACGCAAACATTTAAATGCCCTTAAGGTAGCATGTTTTAACATGGTTTATTGTTTTCCTTTTGAAAAGTGGTATAATAATCTATAATTATTGATATGATGGATGTAATTATAGATAAACAATAAACCATGTAGGCTTTTAGATTCAAAAATGAAAATGATTGAAAATGATTTATTGAATATTTTTAAGATTTCAAGCCAAGGGATAATAGCTCTGCTGCAATCAAAAAACGTCAGGTTATCCGAGGACATTGTTACACTTTCCCAAGTGTAAGATATTTGAAACAAGGTAACAGAGAGAAAATAGTTCCGGAGAAATCTTATGTTGCAGTGAAAACAATTGCTGGTGAGTAGTTTCTGTTTTGAAAACATACCGAAAAAAGTACTTGAACAAAAAATTGGTTTAAATGTCTCTCAAGGTTACTTTGGATGACATGACTGAAATGACATAATCAATAAGGGTGTATGAAAGGTTATTCTTTTTTGTATCATAGGGGTTGGTTGAAATGTACCATTAAACATGTGAATTTGTCTGTTAAATTATTGAACAGATACTTCACTTGTTTTTTGTTTTAAACATTCCCATTCTGTCTTCTTTAAGAAAATTTCTGGATGGTGTCAAAAGTTCTATTTAACCTTATGGAATAAATGCAAGCTTTAAAAGGTTTATGTGTCATTATAGAAAACATATCAGATGGATACCACTTACTGTCTTCCGAGTTGAAGGTCCTCCTACATATAGGAGAACACAAGAACATCGTCAACTTATTGGGTGCGTGTACTACAAAAGGAAAACTATGTGTCATACTGGAGTACTGCCCACATGGTGATCTACTGAATTTCTTGCACAGTAAACAAAGTGATTTCCAACCAGTATGGAATAAAACTAAAGCTGATATGAAGGAGGAAGTCACATACGTGGATTTGATGATGATTGCACATCAAATTGCAGAAGGAATGGAATTCTTACAATCTAAGAAGGTAATTCATCTTGAATTCTTAATGATGAAAATGAAGACTTCACATTCTCAAGTTTCTTTGATTTTCTGCACTGGATTTTGGTGTTTTTCTCTATATCATTATTTAGTTTGTGTTCTTGTTATCAATGGTTATCAGTTGAATTAGAATACTTTATACTAATGGCTTATTAAACCGTTTAGCCGGTCTCTTTGAGAAAATATTGAATGTGATTGTGATGTCATACGAGCAACCAAGGTTAATTTTTCCTACATATGTTCGCTAATAAGGTTTATAAGCCATTTGTAGCCCTGCTAAAATGTTTTTGTTCCAAAATAATGATTAAAAATGAATGAGAAATTCTTCTTCTGTCATCTTGTAATTTCTGTCCCTGCAATGTAGAGTCTTCTTCATCATTTTATTTCTTAAGAGTCAGTTACTTTGGGAAAATATTGACCAGCCAACATCAATTAATCAACCATCAACACTACTAATATGATAAGTTTGCAGTGACTGGCCTTATTTACTCAATAAAAAAATGAAAGAAAAGTATTTGTTTCACCATGTGTCATATAAAATTGAGGACAGGGGAATTGTGATGTCATGATGACAGGAAAATAGTTGATCAATATTATCTCGTTAATAGTTGTTATGTGATTTTAATCAGCTTTTTGAGCTGTACAACATGGTACTATAATGTTCCATCATTATTCCATGATTGTATTTTTCGTCACCCTATTTTCAGAGAAAAAGAAAGGGTGGGGCTGTGACATCTGAATTGGTAAAAACAATTTACCAGAAATGCCAACGCTATTGTAAGAAGACTCTATATTGCAGGGTTATGAATCTGCATATTTTTACTTGTCAAAACTTCTTTCATACTCAGAATGTAGTTAGTATTCTGAAGGTCACCATTATCTGTTGCATTTTTATAATTTCTTTTATTTCTATCTGCAGTGTATCCATAATGCTCTTGCAGCACGTAACATCCTCGTTGGTCCACACTATGTCATCAAGATTAGTGAATATGGAACACCAAACTTACTTAACAGACATGATCATTCTGTCTCAATAGAAAATCTTGATAATTTAATCAAATGGATGGCTATTGAATCTATAGAGAAAAATGTTGTTACATCAATGAGTAACATGTATGTCCTTTGTATATAAATGAAAGTTTACTGCACTTGAACATCAAGCTTTTTGTATCAATATATGTGACAGTTCAAGGGAAAGTCACTACAAATGCAAATAGTGATAACCAATGACAATATTGATAAATTTATCAATAATATCAATAATATTGAAGAATTTTGTGATAATTATCGCAAAAACATAATATTATCCCAAAGATTTTTTGATAAATATGGGTATAAAGTAATGAGATTTATTGATATTTGCGACAATAGCGATAATTTCTTAATTATTCTACAAAGATATGGAAAAATATACAGTGCTAATTCGGTATATTGTTGTCGGTAATTTATGTGAAATTATCATGTGAAAATTTATTGATAATTTATTATAATTAGCGCAAAGTTTGTGATAAAGAAAGTAATTATAAGAATTATCGATAAACTTTATCAATAAAATTATCGTAAATATTGATATTCTAAGACTAAATCGAATGTATTAGCAATAAAATCTATTTATCACTATTTCTGATTTTAGTGATTTTCCCTTAAACTGTCACATATAAGGGTAGCGGAGTGTGTATGATCACCTGTGTTCACCAGTAAAAGTAATGCTAATATTATAGAGAATGTCCTTGATGAATATCTAAAGTCAAAAATTGAAAGAAGGATGAAATGGATTTGAAATTGAGAAAAACCTCTCATGAGCTTTAATGAGATAACAATGTGATGGGATTTATCTAAAGAAAACACAAATCGGACAATGGAACCATAATTTTTTGTTGCTTTACAATACCAAAAAATATACGGATTTATAAGTTTAACACATTGACATTTGTAATACAAACAATATTAGGGTAAAAATCCTTGGCATAGTGGGAGGGCTTTGTCAATACTAAGTTTAAGTAGAATGAATAGTACGCCATTTAGTATTTATGTGAATAAATACAACATATTATGTGTATGTTTAATTTCTGTTGACTCACGGGACTGAAAAATGAATGCCCATGCCAATAATTTTGAGGTCTTGTGTATTTGATTTTTCCAAAATTACTTCTCTGTGCTCTGCAAAAATGTGGTGAAATGCAATGTTATTGATTCAAAAAACTTCATTTTTCTCTTTCTTTAGATGGTCGTATGGTGTTGTTTTGTGGGAAATCTTTTCTTTGGGTGCTATCCCATACCCTTACATATCAACAGAGGGCTTTCTTACTTTTCTGAAAGAAAACAAACGAATGGATTGTCCTCAAATATGTCCAGTGGATGTGTATACGCTCATGGCCTCTTGTTGGAGAGACGACCCGAATGAACGACCCTTGTTTGTACAACTACGCGAAAAACTTGATCAAATTTTCCTCTCTCATAAGGATCCCTATTGAGTATTCCCTTTCAGGTTAAAGAGTATTTTTTTTAGTTTATTGAGGAAAATGTATCAAACTACTACTAAAATTATACTGTGGCGGTATGCCAAAAAAACGTCTCAAAAAATTTGAAATGGGGTAACTTTTGTTTTCCTGTACAAATTTATACGCAACTTTCCAGAAATGTGGCTCCAGAAAACAACCCATTTCAGGACATTTCAGAGAGTTTAAATGTAATTTCTTGAATTTCGGAGAATCTATCATTATTTACATAAGTAAGGTTAATAGTTAACTTTAAAAGATGTCAAGGACCTTTTTTGGAGACCTTTTTCCATTCTAGACTCCTTTTGTCCAAGATATTTGTAAAGTAAGCACTGCAATAATCATATAAATAAGGCCTTTTCCTGCTAGCAAACAGGAAGAAATTGTTGAAGAATTTATCTGTTCTTAAGATTATGTGCCAGAATCTGATACTTTTCAATTGTTTCTTCTGTAGATAAAATGTAATGAAAGGTTTAAGAAGAAGAATTAAAAGCACTGTGAAAGAGAGCTTGAAAAAAAGATGAAAATAGAATTCGAAAGCTGAAGCATTAGATGTTTATAGTCTTTATATCAAATAATTTCATCTTTTTTTGTAAATTTATTAGTAAAAGTCATTTGATTGTAACTTTTCTGTGATTCTTATATTAATTGGGATAAGGATTTCTTACTTACTTTAATACTGAGCTACAAGTCAATTTTGACCTTACTTTGTAAAAAGATGATCGATTTTGAAAAGATCAATAAAATTACGATAAAACTCTCTAATATCCTAAATATAAGTTGTTAAACTTTTTTGTAAAGAACAACGGAAGTTATCTCATTGAATGTTTCGAGGACGTTTTTCTTACGCACTCCCTGCAATGCTTTTGTTTGGTGATAAGTTTGGTGTTGTGGGCTGTTATTCTTAACGTGAGATGAAAGCATTATTTCATCTTTTGTCCCAAATTGAAAGAAGTTTTTAATTACCTTCCTCATGATATTATTTACTCAATTAATGTAACCCAGTGGGAAAAATCTTCAAAGAGTCTCTGTGGTGGAGTGTTTTTTTATTGAAATAGCAGGCGATATTGCTTGCCATTCCTATGGAAAACATTTCCCCTCATAGACTTTTTAAAGATTTTGCTCACTGGAAAAAGGAAAGATGAATAGGAAAAAGGAAACGGCAAAGTTTACCAATTTTAACATAAACTTGTAGGGTGGATATGTTCTGAACCCATTTTCAAGCCTGTTGAGTGTAAGATACAGGAGCTGATGTGAAAGTAAAAGTTGCATCTTTGTACTATGTAAACAGTGGACTGCTGCCAACTATTATACTAAAAGCCAAAATTGCTTTTAGTATAATAGTTGTAACACAGTAGAAACAATAAGAATTTATTTGTAAGTTTTGTTTTGTTTTGTTGAGTGTATATAGTAACAGGAGAAATGACAAAAATACAATATGTCATCTGGTACCTTTTGACGTAATGTAACACATGAATTCTTATTTTATAACTGTTATCACAGATTGTTAATGACTGTTTGTATTGACCAAGTGCTTATAATTTGATTCAGTATTATTGTAAATTTTGTCATTATATATTATTTTCTCCATATTAATAACTATTTAAAAGTTTTGATGCAATGGCTTGCACTTTATTTTGTTATTATTTATTTTGACGACATATTAAGTACTTTTTGTACAGTTTGTTTGTTCATTAATATGTTCGAAATAAAAGATGATTTTTTAATTATAAATTTTTTACTTTTATAATGAAAACTTGAATAGTAATATGATATGTTGCTGACTTTTAGAATACTGTTTCACTTTAGCTGGCTGAAAAGCGAAACAGTAAATTGACACAGTTGTCCTGACTACATATTTCTTTGATTGAATTTGAAATGCGACACTTTGTTATTTCAATTTTTTGATGATCTTGAAAATGATGAAAAGAAAAATAAATAAAACCACAAAATGTTTTACGAGTGGAGTACAGAACAGACAGGGAAACTACAGTTTTTCAAGTGGCGAACAGAAGTTACCCTACAGTTTGACAGTGGGTCATGAAAGTCCAAAAGGGGTTAAAATAATGATTAAACTAATTATGAAAATAATCTTAATGAAAATAATGAAAATCAATAGGTTATTAGTGATATTTAGCTGTAGAGGTGATAAAGAACTATTCCTGTCTGTAACTAACATCACATAATGCATGTAAGTTTCTTACCCCCTGACTATTTTTATTACAAACAATTGAAATTCCATGAATTTTCTAAGCTCTTCTGTGTATATATTATCTCAATTTCATATGCAGTGAAGTGAGAGAAGAAATGGGTTGCAAATCGCTATTTGCATTTTTCCTGTTGTTTTATCATGGATTCACTTTAGATTTGAAAGACTTCTTTCCGTTTGGAGAAGCTAATGGTGACACCATCATAGCAGACGTAGACAAGGGAATACATCCCATTGAATCATTAGATGATGCTAATTACCACATCAAAACACCACACATCCCATTTTTCGATCAAAAATCAAACACTAATATTCAAGTAAGTACATTCTATAATTCAATAGTACCTGATTTCATATCCTGGAAGAATCATGTATGGTTCATATAGTCTGAAATGTTTCAGAGTGGTCAGTTAAGTTTCTCCAGGTACTAGTCTCTTTCAGAATTGTATGAAATAGCTAACATAAAGTTCGCTCATTTTCCACAAAAAAAGTACCTTCAGCTCCCTGACTAATAAAGTCTTTCATTGTTTGACGTCGCAGTTTTTGTCGTTAGACATGAATGCTATACTGTCCATCTAAGTGTTGGAAATAACATTTTGTATGGTAAAATAAGTGAATCTGTTATAGCTTTTTATTTCAGGACAGGACATTTTTATCTTTATCAGGAATATTACTCAAAAACAACATATATTCTTCACACACATCATCATCAAAGTTGAATACCTGCCAATAAGCAAAACATGAATAATAATGAAGGCAGGAGGAAAAAAAGAGAAATGTTTTTATTAATTTTAGCTATCAACAAATGGTTTTGTTCTATTTGGAACAGAGGAATTTCTGGATAGTTACATACCTAAAGAGTTTCCTTTGAACACTGGTGTCTTTTTATCTATTGTTGCTGGCTTTTGGAATGATCTTGTGTTTGATGTTGTTGGGTCAGTGTTTTCGTATCAAATTCACAGAGACACTGAGTTGTTTTTTGATGTGCAGAGGCTCCTAAATAATGCTGAAGATATCAAGTTTCAGCCGAAATTTGTGTTGGTTATCACTTGGTTTAAAACTGGTATTTCTAAAAGACCAAGGGTATCTTTATGTTTTCAATTTTTTAAATTTCTATTTCAGTAATTGAACAGAAGTGATATGGACATTTTCATTATTAAATACCTGTTAACATTGATGCAACAAATGAACTTATGGTTGGTCTCTGTAGCATGTTCTGTTAGCAGCTTTGGTATCTCTGACATGAAATTTGTCCTGTCTTTTGTTTAAAGAACAAAAACATTAATTTAGGCAGAGGTGACTTTTCAAATGGCTTTTGCATGTGACATGAGAAATACATATCTGTTCTTACATTACAACAAAATGAAATCAATACAAGCAGGCTCATTATTCAAAACTAAGGTAAATGTTTCCCTTTAAATGTATTATTATTTGAAAATAGGATTTTTTTAACTTTATTTTGTTCTTTAGTCTCTTGGAAAAGTTTTGACTTCATATTTAATTTTTTTTGATGGTTATCTCTTTCACGTTTCACTGAAGGTTGGTTGGCAACAAGGCAGCACAACCAACTACTTCCATCATAGACTCAGCAGCTATCCTGATAAACTTATTACTGATTCAAATGTGGGAACACCTGGGAGATGGATTTACAAAATTCCTGGGGAAAATGGTATGATTGTGCTACATCTATTTTTCTACATCATTATTTATCTATATACACCAGAAGGTGATCTACCAACTTTGTTATTTTTCTAAATGTCAAAATGTGTTTTTTTTAAAGGTTATTTTCCAAAAATGAAGAAAGTACCTACAATTGATGTTACTAAAACACCAAGTCATTTGTTGTTTAAATGTGTGATTCATCCTAAAGATCCAGCTGATCCATTTAATGTGTTTGAAGTCATGTGGGTTGATTCGTCCTTGAATAATCTCGCTACAGAAGTCTTGTCTTCTGGACAAAATCTTTCAGTTTTCAACGTCAGTGATATGAAACAGAAATTTTGTTTTGGATCTAATGTAAGTGAACAAACATATAATTACCTCTCATGAACACTATCAATGTTCTTTTGTATATTGTTAATTCTAAATGCTTTTCCACTTTTCCTATCATTTATCAGAATTTTAAAATGTGTTGATTTTGTGGAAAATTGCTTCCAAAAAACCCAACTAATTATGGAATTCTATGGCTTTCAAATTTAGTGCTGAAAAAATTCAGAGAACTTCTCTTTGCTTTTCATAGTTGACATGCAAGGTTCGATCTTGGTATCATGACTTAAATGAGAGTAGCCCTTGGGTTGAGAGTGATGCATTTTATGTTGGTATTAAGGTTTGTTTTGAGATCTTCCTATACATTTATATCAAATTCTCTCACGCAAAATGGTAGACAAGGCTGTGAGAGCATGGTGGTGCACAAAGTAAGTCCACACAAAGTTCTATATTGGCGATTTGTTGTGCCACTTCAGCGAAACCATTGCATTGCATACTAATTAGAACGACTAAAAATTTGGGCAATAATTTGGGGATTGGGGAACCGTGACGTCACTAAAATGTTTGATCAATGATATCTCCATAACACTTCATCATAGACAGACGATCCCATACATTTTTTTATCAGCAATTCAAGTTTTATAAGATGGTACTACTTTCCAATAGCTCTTAAATTTTATTTTTTCTGATCTGCTGGGAGAACGCACACTGAAAGTTTTCATGGGTGGTGTTTTCATAGCCGCTGCCTGGCAGCTAGCTTTTTTTCATAAGAGCAACATTGTTGAGTACTATAATAATGATTTGGTCGTCATGATCTTGCAACAAAGTTGATAAAACAGGTCATGTTATTATGATCAAATGAATAAATACATAACAAATGTTATACATTTGTTATACATAAATGTATAACAAATACCTTTAGGTTTGAGTAATGGAAAAGCATTTATATTTTTGAAAAATTCATTTTTTTTGAAATGGATATGTAAAAGTTAAATGAATATTAGATATTTCTTAATCTTTTCAAAACTTTCTCCTTTTCGCAGTGTTTATTTTTTCCCTAACATAATAGGTTTCCAAATGAAGCCTTATTTGCAAAATCAGGGCTCGCAATAGGGGTTGGGGGTGGTCTGCAATTAATGGCCACATAGTTTTACATCTTGGCCATTAAAAACATCTATGTTGCGATCAAACATGACCATGGTGCGTTCCATTCAAAGCACATCCTTTTGGCATGGTTTATGTATAATTGGCGGATATAATGGTGATTTTGAAAGTGATATAACTGGGAGCTTACGCAAATATTACGACAACAAGGGCGGTGACATAAGTGAAACAAAATATTCACTTTGAGACTTTGTTTAGAAAAAAAGTCTATTTCATACTATACCATTTGGGAGAATATAGTCAGTTAATTACATCATTAGCACATTACCAAGTTCTACACACAGCATGAAAAGTTATGTTTTGAAGTTGTACTGACAACAGAGACTCAAGGATAGTAGTAGGTTATGTTTCTCTCATATTGTTATTAACGCTATCGAATTTCTTTCTTTCGCAGTTTATTGAAGAAAAGTTTTTGCTATTACAAACAAATTCATGAAACTTCTGTTGCTTTGTGATTTATTAATTTCTGAATAATATGTCCTCATCCTCATTGACGTCGCAGTTGCTTCAGGTCTCTACCATCAACCAGATAACATTGACTTCTCCAATTTATACTTTTGATCTTGATGGCCGCCAAAGATTCTTTGGTTGAACAAAATATAAGTTTTGGAGTCATAAAGAAAATAATTCTTGTTTAAATTGAAGGTTATAACAAAAAATCAAAACAGAAAGAAATTTCAGAAGTCTTTTTATGTTATTCAATTTCTTGTGTTTACAAAAATGTAAATATCTTAAATTTTAAATTTTAATCTCAAATTTTTTTTAATTTCTCAGCACCTTGATGAATTTTAAACAAATTTATACCCTTGTTCAAAAGAGAATTCAGGGTGGAATAATAAGCCACCATAAATTAAAAAAAGAAAGTAAAGAAGAAGAAGAAAAAAGTGAGCTTTTTTTCTACGTAACTTATGTAGCTTATTTTTGGTGTGCTTAACTTCATCAAGACAGTGCTGTGAAATTTAAACAAGTGCACAAACTTTTGACAGAACTTTAATGTCTTAATTTTTCTTCATTTGTAAATGGGGGTTCATTGGAGAAAGTGATCCCATTTTTTTTTAGTGACTATGATATCATTATAAAAATTTATGCTGACCAAATCATTTTTATATTCGTTAAGTGTGCATTTTAAGGGTGCTTCTAAGAATCTATAATTTTTTGGATTTGATCTATTGACGGTTAAAAATTAGCAATAATTATAATCTTGTGATGCTAGCGAAAAAAATCAAAATCAAAACTTGCTTTCATCTTTCGTGCTGTCAATTTTCATCACAAATCTGCAAGGAATTGTGTTCACAAATATTTATTTGTTATATTTAAGTGTTATGTCTTGTACTTGTTTTACGAACACATGGATTTGATTCTTCACAAAGATGTATATACAATGCCTTTACCCTAAAAAAGTTACTCTCACAAACTTAGAAACTTTGATATTTGATATTTCGAGACCAGTTCAGAAAAAAAAATTCTGTTGTTATTGTACCAATCAAGTTAAAAAAAATTCAACCAAACATTTCTTGGTTTATATCTCTCAATAGACTCTTGAACTGGGTTTTGTATAATATTAGAACAAAGGTTCCCCATATCAATATTCATAAAAGGAAAGACTCATTGTGCAACTCTTTCAATTTCCCATACTATCTAAGTTGTTCTTGCTTCCAATTTCAACTGTATGAAAATGTTATAATTTTTTCAAGAGTTGTTTACAAAAGCAGAAAAATCTACTTCTTTTCATCATCTTCTTATACTGATACGCAATCTTGCTTTTTTCTTACCTAACTTTGAAAGAAAGAACTTTCGGAAAGTTTTCTCGGGAAGTTCGTCAATGGATATTTGTTTATGTTTTTTCTGTATTAGTATAAGGCACTCCGGTTTAGTGCTTATAATTGTTTTATGATACGAAATACGTTAGGGAAGACATGATATAGGATCTCAGGCGGAGACTTCGAATTACAATCGAACGTAGCAGCTATTGACAATGAATGATAAATAGTCGTTTGAAGAAAAAAGAAGCGTTTGTTTACATTTTTTAAGACAAAGTAATAATAAGAAACATGCATAAAAAAAACAAGTTTTTATTACGAAGAATAGTTTTTACACATTTACGACTTATGTTGTGTAATGTTGAAGGTTGAAGACGTATCAAACAGCATTTTATCCTATCTCGGTTTGTTTTTTTAGATTTCCAAAGAAAAAAAAGAAAATTTAGTAAAAACTGTGTTGAGCATGGTATTTTTTAGTATGTTAGAAAGAAGAAAGTCAAGAAGGAATAAAAGATTAGAGATTTAATTAATCTGTTGGTTTCGGCCGTGAGTAAAATTAGTTAATACCGATGGCGTTTTTCTAATTGGAGATCTCTCTGTTCCTGGAATTTATAAAGAAAGAACTTTGAAGAAACTTCAGCTTTGAAGAAAGAAACATTATTTGGAGGTATGATTCTTTTTAGGATTTAGTTAATACCTTATATCGTATATATGTAAATCTGTATACACTCCAAAAGTTAATTTTGCGTGGGTAGTTTAGTGTGTGAGTAAGATATTTCACAATTTGTGAATAATTTTTCTGAGATTTAGCATTGATAATTATGAATATGTTCACCACAAAGAGTGAAAGAATTTTTGGTTGACAATAAAGTTAGAAAGTGGAAAGAATTAAGAATTGGTTAGGATTCAGAAGTCGAAAAAATACAGCCTTTTATTTAAATTTTCTTATTTTCTTAATTTTTTTTGTAGCAAGTTGTTTGAGGGACTTGGAACTATGACGTCATTATCATGACGTTAAAATATATTGCCGACTACATGTCGGTCACAATTGAATTTGTGTGCAATTTTTCGCTGGGCTTAATATATATGACATTAAACGCATAATTATTGCGTTAACTGTTGCCGTTTGGGGCCCATATTGGCTTTGAGTTATGGCTCAAATTGATTTCTTCAGTAAAACTTTACATTAAATATGACTCAACGTAAACATGTAATAACATTTTTAACAAACAAACTTCTTCCGTGTTCTGTGAATTCTATTTTTGGCGACAAATAAAGGAGAAATCAATAGTTTTACCTCAATACACCGGTTATCAATGCTTGGTAAAAATGTATGGCGGGTAAAAAATTCATGAATCGATGAAAGATTTTAGGGCGGCGTTTTGGACTGCATTTTTGTATTTCATAGAGTTATTATCAAATGGTTAGTATAGCGTGTAAAAACATCTTATTGGGAAAGATGTAAAAAATTTTTACACGGTATACTAGTTGTTAATAATCATCATTATCAGACAATGTTTTTTCTTAGAAATATTGGTATTGACCTTTATTGATTGTTTTATTATTTACAAAACAGTCTGTTCAATATTCTTCTAGAGGAGAAGGAATTTCAAATATTAAAAGCATTTTGAGTATAATGAGAAAAGAGTTTATCATGTCATAGACCAAATGATTTATGATGAAACTAGGGACAGTTTCCCAGTTAGAGGAGTGTTTTCTATAGGAATGGCAAGCAATATCACCTGCTGTTTCAATAAAAAAACACTCCTATACAGAGGCTTTTTGAAGATTTTGCTCACTGGGTTATTGCCTTAATTGAAGAATTGGATTAAATCTAGTGGTAGCAGACCATTATGATGATAGTATAATATTCTAATCCTTTATAGGTGACATCTTCAAAATTTTCACTTATTGACGGCAATTGGATGTCTGTTGTTGCGTTCGTGTCGACTGTACCTTTTGTTTGCATAGACCATGACAGTCCATGCTGGTTTGAAATGAAACTTTCATTTCAAGACAGCACAGGTCAAAACACATCTAACGTACTATCAAATAAATGTTCTTTGAAATTTGGTCCTCAGTGGAATAGAAGACAGGAAATGATGGTAACAGTGAAGGAAGGCTTTATCAATGATGAAAATAAATATGATATTATTCAAACAAGTACAGAAAGTAACAACATGATTGGCTGGAACTGTTATGCACCTGAAAGAGTCAAGGTGAATTTTTAATACATGTCTGGTTGTAATACCTGTCTTAAATGTACAGTGTTTCAGTTTACCATAGTTGTTACCTCATTATTTACTCACTATTAGGATGCACTAGATAAATCAAGCAATAAATCAATAAAGGAGATTCATAGGACTGCATGTCTTCTATCAATAAATAGTTGTGTTTGATAGAATGACATCATGTGGCTGGACCATATTTTTCTGGAGAGACCATTTTCATAGAAAATGTATACAAACTGAAGAAGAGCAAAGCTATGAAATATTTTGTGAATGAAAACGAAAACAATTTGTCACTTTTATTACTCTTCCCTTAGTAGAACAAAAGGTTTTAGCAGGTCTTGTTTATTCAAATCGGCCTCACTACGTTTGTTCCGTGTCATCAAATCCTTGGTTTATATTTTACCAGAGAGACCAGCTAAACCGTTAATAAGCAGTTATAACTTCTCTCTCCTGGTAATACATCCCCAACAAATTTTAGATTATTACACAAGGTGTTCCTAATGGTTACTCCACAATAACTGGTGATCCTTATGTACGAAGCTTTGATGGGGCTTGGTATGCATTTTTTGCTATCGGAGATTTTGTTGCCATGGAGAGCATTATAAAAAACACTAAGGTAATTTTATTTATAATGTGCTCTTAGTTTGTAGCTTGTTATAACTGAATAAAAATGCTGATTAGCATTTAAGGATATAATTCTTGATAAGATGTTACTGCCACATCTATTTGAATATTATAAACTGGTAACATTGAAAACCCGATCTATTGTGTGTTGTTTATTTATAAACAGTTGCTCATCACACATTTCTAAGCACAACCTCACGGAATTCTAAGAATATCTGCTTCCATTTCCACTATTTCCATAGGTGCACATAAGAACCTTTGATTGTGAACAACATGTTACTTGTGTTTGTGGAATTGCAGTGCGAGAAGATGAGGAATATGTGAAACTGAGCATTTGCAATGGTTTGTCTGTTTATAACAGGAATGTAGAACTACTTCACAGAAAAACTGCGAAGCATTACCAGGTTTGTTTGTTTGCATATTATTCATGAATGAAATCGTTTTTGGATTAAGTTGTTAATAATCAATTTTTCTTTGTACAGATAACAATGCCCTCAGGTTTAAAAATTGAATTTCATATCCATCGAAGGAGCGGAAGGGAATTTGCAAATATATACATAACTATTCCATCGATCTACAGTGGTTCAACACGTGGACTTTGTGGTACTTTTGATGGAAAGATTGGAAATGAATTAACAGGAAGAAATGCAGTTGTTTATCAAGAATCATATCCAGTCGATATGAACTTCATTAGAAGCTGGAAGTAAGCTCTTTCCACCTGTTTGATGTTTTCAGAAAATCAAGAAATAGGTACAAATCATTCTGTTCCTTTAGGGTTACCAATGAAAGTCTTTTTCTGCAAAACACCTCCAAGAAAGTATGTGCTCAAACGTCGACTGGTGATAATCAGCAGTTTTGTATTTGTCAAGGAAGCACTCCTGCATGTAATTACAAAACTTTTATCTCACACCCAGGAGTGAAAGTATTATCTGATGGTATGTTCTTTTTAAATGAATATCATGCGTATTTTATGGAGTCAATCCCTTATTCCATTTTGTTGGGTGTTGAAAGTGTGTATTGAAGACATCCCATGCTTATAATTTCTGTGAAAGAAAAGGTGATGACTGCTGTGTCATGAGGAACGTCTTGTGTTGTTGCTGGATTTCAGAAAAAACATTAAGAAAACAGGTAGAGTGCTAAATATTTTTTATTCTTTTTCTTTTCAAGTATCTTGCATGACAAGTGCATTGGCAGAAAATGTCATTGTTATTTCTAATAATGAAACCGAGGCTGATTTAGCTGTTTATGATCCTCCACCAATGCCAATATTCATACCAACCTGGCCAACTGCAACTGGAAAAACAAAGAAAGAATCCTATAGATTGTGCTTGGAAAGCATTACGAATTCAACTTCCGGCAAAGCTTGTTCGACAACACTTGGGAATGACTTCAATATAAGTACTTTTCTAGATGAGTGTATGTCAGATATATTGGTAAGTTTGTATATAAAGGTTCTTCATTGTTAAAATACAGTTCTGCAGTATGATATTTCAGAATAATGCATTAAAGATATCTGAGTGTTTTTTTCTTCAAGTATAATTTAAAGGTTTTTTTTTAGTATATTGTATAAACAAATTGCTTTGATATACTTAGGTAACAGATAGCTTGAACTTTATCAGAACAGTTATCGATACTATGCAGAGATCATGCGAGAATATCATATTAAATAATATTGAAAAATATTGGGATCATGATTCAAATGGAGATTTGAAACCTCCTCTAACTGTTGAAAATCTCTGTCAAAACGATTGTAACGATCGAGGTATTTGTGTGAACAGGAATTGCTTTTGTGATGATGGTTTCATTGGAGTTGATTGTTCTACTAAATCAAGTAATACATTTTTATAATGTTTATGGCTTCCCATCAAAAATAATAATCAAAAATTGCTAGAAGACAAATTGTTTTTTATGTTTATTTACAGGTCAAATTCCTGCAGTTGAAACCCAATATACAATATTATGTGATGCAAGGAATGAAGACTGTGTTAATATTTACATAAAGGGTGATGGATTTGTTGATTCTTTAAATTCTTCTTGCAGAATATGGAGGTTAAAACCGATGGTCAGTATTTTTGCAGTGCAACCTTGACCGCTGAATTTTCCCATTCAAAACAATTTTTTCAAAATGATTTCTAATGGAAAAAACTTCTGTACATGATTTTTTAAGATTACAAATGTGTTTCATTTTCTTAAAGTTAATTAACATTATTCAAATTGACACAGTTGACACGACTTTGTTTCACTGTCTTATGTCTTGCCTACCCATGTCAGTTAATGTGTTGCAACAGTTATTGAAGTTGTGTAAATAAGACATTTACATTTTTGACTGAAGTCTAAATTCCTTGGTAGTTGTTCTTATTATTTTGATTATTATATCTTTCCTAAAATTAGTTGGATTATACAGACAAAATTGAAGTCACAAATGAAGTGTACTCTCAAGCAGTTATCTTAAGTCCATCGTTTGCTGTCTGTCAGATACCACTGGTTCCACTTGTCGTTGAGAGAACTGATAATGCACAAAATGGTTTCCCTGTCCGTGGTTATAAAGTTGAGCTTAGCAATGATGGCTATCAGTTCAGTTCTAATTCTTCCATTTTCATTGTTTACGATTCAAAATGTGTAACATGTCATAGAAATGCAAGCAAGTGTACAATCAAGGTGGGTTTCTGTTGTTTGAATGAGATGTCTTCTACAGTATCTTTTGGGTTATCGTAAAGAAAAAAATAAAATAAAAAATATAAAAAGTTGTAGTTTTTGAACATAGCATGCATCTTCCTATAAATTTTTACATTAGTCTGTATTAGTGGAAAAAAGTGGATAAAGAAATTATCATGTGTCAGCGATTTTAAAATAAATATTCTGTTCAAACGTTATTATGCAATAAAGCGCAATGGTTGTAGGTATTATGCCACACAGATCACTTGTTCACAACTGATGGAGACTACTTTTATTCATTTTAGAATAATACTTGTCTGATAGACAATTTCTGTTATGAATACGGGGAAGAAAATCCTAGTAACCCTGGAGAACATTGCAATGCGATGATACATTTATTAAAGTTTGTCAGAAAGAATGTTTCTGTTGATACATATGGTTAGTGGAGTTAATTGAGACTTCAATAAAGCTCAATGCTCATCAAGCGCATTTTGAGTGTTGATTTTTATATTATTGAATTTTGTTTGAAAGGAAACAAACTTTCTTGCTTTATGGTTTTTGAACCTAAAATCTGTGTAACAGAAATAGGACGTTTACAAAAAGTTTGAATACGAGGGAATTCAGATACCTCTTTTTATGGAGGAAAAAAATTTGCTTCTCGCCAAAATAACCTGAATTGGGTGGGTTCAGAAACCATTATTTAGTTTTCTGCATCTGGAAACATGACCCAGCTCTCTTTGTTTGTGAAGGTTTTTCTTCTGCTGCCATAAATAGGTCAGATAACTAGAAAAAGATAGGATCATGGGTCATGGATCTGCTAACAGATCAGTGCAAATACTTTTATTGTTCTTTGTAAGGCAGTATAACACAGTTATTCTTGACTACTTTTGAAGCAAATGAAAATGATGAGCTGTTTCTGTTGATACAGGTGCGTCATCCAAAGTTTCAATTGCTGTTGTAGTTATCTTGATAACACTGGTTATGTTTTATATTAAAAGACGTAAAGTTCTCATGGTAAGTACTTTGTGATAATTATGAAAATGACTTATTTGTAATGTTAGGGAAAGGGAAAGTTTGCTATTAATCTGTTGTTCCAGGGGAAATTGCTACCGCAATAACACTGATATTAGGATACATGTTTTTTCTTTTATAAGCATATTAAATTTCGAAGTAAGGATGGTGATGTTTTGCTTTCTTTTTGTATGATACACTATAAGTTATTTTTAACGACTTTTAACTAATCTAACTTTATCATACGTTCTTGACCATCTTTCTTTTTTTTTCTTCTTTCTTTGTCAACAAACGGAAATGTAAACATTTGACACAATGTAATGATCCCCCCTATACTAATATGCATACGGATAAAAAAACGTTGCTACATTTGTCTCTTAAACAAATTTGACGTTTTTTGTTTTTTTCCCTTAGAACTCGTGACCAGAGCTTAAAACTCTTATGGTATTAATATATAGATTATAGATATAGATTAATTATCCTGTGGAAAAATATTTTATGGTTCCACTCTCAAGAATCATGATAAGAAATATAAAAATGCAACAATGTTTTTGTTATATTTTCCAACTATTGAATAAAACTGTAAAATTATGCTTTTGCCCGGGGTTACCTGAATCAATTAAAATGTGAATCGTAAAAAGATTATACCTGCTCAGGATACAACCGAAGTGTCGTTCTTCTATGAATTCATTAAATGATTTCCCAATTGCTTATACCATGATGATATAAAAACGAGTCAACACACTTAATGAAATAAGTGATTGCTATGACGAGCGCTGTGTTGAATATTTTTTCAATGGATTGACCCGAGTTGTTCGTCTGTCTTCATCTGCTGACGCATGCTATGATGATTTCCCGATTCTCTTGCAGCCGGCTAAACAAAATCATGTTCAACTCAGGACTCGCCAACTCACAACTCACTGATTACTTTGACTCAATAAAAAATAAATATATAAAAAAAGAAAGTGCGGCAGTAAAAATCACAGTAATTAAATAATCGTCACGGCACTTAATTGAATAATTATATAGATGACTTGAAAATGATGGTTTTTATTTTTATTTGACTTTAATTAGCAGATTTTGAAAATCATCTATATGGTATGCATTAAAAACAAGATTCGCATAAGATGCGACTATATTTCCCCATTTTTATCCTCTTTTTTTGAAAAATCTGAACAGCAGTAGAAACATGGCAATGACCGTACTGCTGGCATTATCTTGCTTGATAAACCGAGACCACATACTTGCTCTATATACTGGCATGAATAGACAATACGACCTGATAAACCTTCACACTGAGAACATTTTTTATGGTAACATAAATTTGCAATGCTTTCATAGACTTGTGGCACAAACAAGTAGATTTTTAGGCACAATTTTTTTCCTAATGTACTTTACAGAGAACAATGCAGGGATGGATGTTTTCTGTAATATTAGTATTGTTATTTACTTTTTGAAGTAAATCTAAAATTATCTACATAATGTGTTATCATCATCACCATATTCGCTTAAGCATCCCTTTCTATTGTTTCTTGGCTATGTCAACATCCACAGCTGTGTCTATTGTTTTCATTTTTTTTATATGGATGTCAGCTGACTTTTTTCTTAAAGAATGATAAAATGCACTAAAAACTGCTTGGCATGGGTTTTCCTAATTTCAAATCAACCTGAATATTAGAGGCCTTTCACCCGAAGTGAACTTGAACTGGTTTAAAATGAAAAACTTCACTTCGATGCATAATGCAATTCTTATTACTGTTTACTCCCCGAAGTGAAAGTCTGTTTATCGATACAGCGGTCTGGTTTTTCTATATGGCACATGCACAATTGTTTTCATGCACATGAGAACTCTTGTTTACGTCATTGTGATTTTGGCTAGTTTGTGAGATGTCCAACTCTGAAAGGATTTTCCGACATTATGTTCAAACTTTATTAGAAATAATCTGCTGATTCAGCAAAAAAGGGTAACCCGAAGTGAAATGTTTCATGTAAACAGCTCCATATTTCAAAGCGGTTTGAGTTCACCTTGGGTCTCATGTAAACAACTTCTTAGTTCCAGACATCTGAAATTGTCCAGTGTAAAAACAGTATATATTTGTCCGGCAAAAGAACATAATCAACAGACATATTTGTTTGGCGAGAAATATCAAGTGTGGTGCAACGTAAATAAAATACCAAAGACAATCAGTATCTTATGTTAGGGATTCACAGGTTAAATTGTCCCCCACTTCACTGTTCGTTTCGCTTCGTATATATACAGAGAAAACACTGTGATGGTGTTAATGTCTGGACCGGGTTACACACTGACTGACTGACAGACACGAGGAAATGAAAGATCAACTGCCTCGTGGCACTGACCAATTATTCAGTAGTTGAATTCCAAACTAACCCCATGGAAGTACAGGGAATCTGAGATAGCAATAGACAGGGGCGGATTAAGGATTCTTTTACCTGGTGTAAAACAAGGAAATGTTTCCTAATGTTGGTTAAACTGGGGGTTTGGGGGTTTCGAGCCCCCCAAAAGGGAGCAGGGCAACACCCTGCAAGCCAACGCCTTTTGGACATCCTTATTAGCTAAAATGGCGGGAAATTTAAACACTCTTTACACAGGTAGTAGAGGATAAGTTTCCATCAAACTATTTCAAAATATTTCATTGCTTTCAAGTTATGAACTTTGCTGTGACGTCATAACTTTGTATAAGTAAAAAGCAAAAATAATGGTTTAAGCATTTAAGAATTAACTACAAGAATCATTAATTAAATTAAAGCCAATAATAATCAAGCATTTCTGTTAACCACAAGCCTTTCTCCAACACAGACAATTGTTCCTGTAACTCTGACATTGCAGTTGCATGTGATCTGATGTAACTTTGAGATTAATATCAAACAAGTTGGGTGAAACACATTTGATTATTCTACCGACTCCAGGATGAAAACCTCCGGTTATCCCATGCCAAAAGGAATTTTTCCAGAAGAAACCGTATAGATAGGTATAATAATATATGTTCCACGGAAGACTTTTGATATCAAAACTATAATTCTCTGAGAACCGTACGAAAAGATTTCACTTCTGAGAAAATAGGTTGCGAAAACTAATCATGCATTACATCAGACACATGGGTAAATTATTCCGATTATACCATGGAAATAGGTTATAATAAAACAAAACTCAAATAAAATAACTGTATCATAGTTTATGTAGCAGCACTAATCATTGTTCAGAATGTCCAACATCTTTTATCTCTTGGGGTATTTTATTGCTAACATATCGATCACTTCTTCTACATAGATTTTCATGTCATAGTGGCTATGCAGTGAGAGCAATCCATACCCAGTAATTCGATCTCGAGTAAAAATGAATGAGAATCATCATGTACAATTTCAAACTGCCTTTCAATACGACAGGCTGTAGTTACTAAAAATCATGTAGTGCTGTAACACTAATATTTGTATAATAAATTCAATTTTCACACCTGTGTCATGGTATCTCAAGTAAGTTTTCTATCTATTAATATACCTATTCATCTTCCACATATATTGGAACTGGCAGCAACACAAGGGTGTAAGCATGATCTAGAAGATACTGTTTGGATATTACATGAAAAGTGGCCACACTAAAAACTTAAAAAATATCACAAATTATGACAAGGATGTAAGCATGATCTAGAAGATACTGTTTGGATATTACATGAAAAGTGGCCACACTAAAAACTTAAAAAGCCTGCTAAGGAGAGCCAGTCACCAAAAGGTTTTACCACAAACGAAGTTCTACATCAAAGCTATGGTATTCTCTGACCATTCTTTTCAAATCAGGCACTACAAAAACCTAAATTCCATATTAATATTGTTGCCTATGTGAAAATGAGCTCAGAAGTAGGGAAGTAAAAAATAGGTGAAACCAATAAAATCAGAGAAAGTAAGAAAGCAAACCTCAACAAAAAATATATACATTTTTCAGGTAAGTTTTATTAAACAGCACCACTGAAAACAATATCAGGTTTACTGCTGAAAAGGAGAGAGAAAAAATCCTTATCCACTTACAATGAACATCTTCAGTGATCATGCCTTTCCCAATAATTATTGCATAGCCACAATGATATGTACAAAGTTCATATCTTGATAGTTTTATTAACAGCTTCATTTACATACAAAATTCCATATCTAAGTCTTCCTTGATTATAAAATATTCATGTAGAAAATCTTTCTTCATTATAAAAAAGATAATCTGCACTTTTTGTTTTACAAATGATAAGTGGCATGATGAAAGTCTGCTCGAATAAACACAAACCTCCAATAAATGATGGCCTTGAATAAAGGCAGGACTAAATTTCCAAATTTCCAAATAAGGAAATAGATAAGGTAGTGTTCAAGCTACAGTGATTGACCAAAATTCGTTCCATCCAAGCTCTTCATTCAGCATGGACATCTTCTGATGTGCATGCAGGGGAGCCTATTGAATATTGTAACTGGCTTTACATATGTTGTTTAGGAATCCCCAGTTTGAATTTAAGCCATGATGCTTACTTGATCCTATAGTGGAAAAGTGAGGGCACATGATTATTTATTAAGTGCTATTTTACATTCTAAAAAAAGTTATTCTGTTCTTGATGATCATGCACTTGCTTCTGTTCTATATGGTTTCTTTTTAGATTAAAAAATTGATATAAATAAAATTTATGACGAAGGAGAATGAATGTGCTAATCATGGTTTTACATCATATGGTACATTGGGAAATCTTTTGGCGAATTCATAGAAGAATGACACTGTTATATCCTTAGCAGGTATTATCTTTTTAGCATTCACATTTTAAATCACATTTGATTCAGGTATCCTGGGCAAAGACATAATTTTACGGTTTCACTCAATAGTTGAAAAATATAACAAAAATATAACAAAAAACATTTTTAGGTTGCATTTTTATATTTCTTATCATGATTCTTGAGAGTGGAACTGTAAAATATTTTTACACAGGATACTAGTCTTCTTTTATTTCAGAACAATTTGCTTTACAGTTTGCTAATACTCTCATATATTTCTTTACACTTTTTGCAAAAGTATAAGTGGCATCAAGAGCTTTAATGTTATGAATCGTCACTTCAGTTATATACCCTAAAGGCATTTTAATACTTGTTATTATATCGTTCGTGTGTGGAAAACTTGCCCTTAAATAAATAATAATAAAAGAAATCGTTCTCAAAAAGAATTCAATAGTTTGAAAAAAAAAATTGTTTTCACGGTTTCATTCCTGGTGTGACGAATATTACTCGATTAATATCCCGCAAAATATTGATTTTTAGGCATAGGTCTCCACTTGACTCTTCTGTTAATGTAATGGCAACACAAATAAACCAAAATAAATCATTGTGAAAGTAAACTCTGCAGCCTCAATATTTTGATCTTAAAATATATGTTTTATTAATGAAAACATTTTAACGTTCCATCCCATCCACAGTAGTGCTCTATGATAAACAATTTGACAAGATAAAAAAAAAACACTTTGCTTTGTTGGCAATCATTGGGTTTAGTACAAGCTATCTGTTGCCAGTATCTTAATGCAAAACCAGTAAACAGATGAAAAATCAAAACTAAATTGCAGTTAAAACAACAGAAATCGATAGAGAAGGAGAGAAGGAGAAGGAAAATGCTGGTTTTAACACCCTATAGGGAAATATATAATAATTGAAATTTAAGATATTGTAACTAAAATGTCTCAACAACTAAAAGGAATTGTAAAAAAATGGTAGAAAGATTTATATAAAGAACTTTTATTTCACAAAATATCATTTTGGATACAGGAAATCTGAAAGGAAATGTTTCCTAGAACCGTGGCAGAATAATTATTCCTAAGGATCCTAAGAAGGATGACGTAGAGTTGTGTGTTCTTAATGAATTGGAGAATGTGTTGACTATGATTTATATACTGCAAATGCACTATATATTTATCTATATTTAGGTGGTGTTCCAGTTAAGGGTTATGTTGTCAGTATGTCCCCTATCAAAATGTCAAGGAGAAATAAGCCATACTTTAATGTGGACATAGAGACCGGCACTACTGTGTGTCACTCAATTTGTTTTTCCCCTTCAAAACATAAGCTTTTTGAAGAAGCACAAGTTAGTAAAACAGGATGCAGTATCTCAGATGCACGGACATCAGAAGATGGAACTATCATGATTGGCGAGTATAGTAGAGTCATGGTGGAAGATCTTGGGTACAAACCACAGTTCTAGTTGCCACTTCAGAGCAGGTAATAAATGAAGTGCCTGTCAAATCGAAGGGCAATGTAGCAGGTAAAGTGATATTGAGGAAACATCCATTGTCAATGTGGATGGTCAGGAAACATTCATTCGAAATGGTTACATTTGTGATAAATCTGGGTATATTAAATTAACAATATGGAAGGAGTATGCCTAGATAAAAAACAATTGCACATACATTTTTTCATCTTTGGTAAAATTTACTTACAACAATGAGATCAATTTAGAAACAGTAAGTAAAACTTCATTTGCAGAGAGTGAGAATATTGTGGATTATGTAAAGCCTCATTATCTGATGATGATGTAAAGAATCTTGTCACTTGAAGTAGCTGTAAATGATCCATGGCTGAGTAGCCTCATCACCAAGATGAAATATATCAGGGGAACGATGGTTTCAAGTGAAAATGTAAAAGTTTGTGTTACTATTAAGCCAGAAATTATTAAAACTTGCATCTCAATGGAAATAGATGATGATCAGATTAAGTTGATGTTGTTAAAAAACACATTTTCCATCAAGTACAATCCGATATCTGAAGTGGTGGAACATATAAAACTTACTCCATCTGCTGCTGCAAAAGCTGATAAATAAAGTTCATAACTGACTATCAGTGTTGATATTTTTCTTTTGTTGATATTTTCTAGATCTACTATCCATTTTATACTTTATATTTTGTTACTATTGTACACTTTTTGGAGTTCAGCTTAAAAGGAAATAGTTGAGACAGTAACTTGGTCAAACTTTGTTTTCTCCATTTTCAAAGTCGGTTTCATTTGTTTAATAAAAGATGCTGGATTCTGTGTATGCAAGGTTTTTTGTTTGATTGAAGTTTTGGAACATTTAGTTAACTTGTTTATGTTATGTCTATGTGTGGGAGGCGGTACAGGAGTGTGAGGAGTGTATTCGAACTTACTATTAAAGATTTCCTTTCTGTTTTTCCTAGTTTTGCTAACTTTTTGTTTTGGTTTTTTCTTAACTATTCCAAAGCCTCTTAAGTTTTATATTGCTAATGTTCACTAAACTCACTAGTGTTTATTTTTAAGAAAAACAAAAACAAAAACAAAATGTTATTAGTGTTTCATTAAATTATCTTCTTAATTTCCACGTATACTTATTTTTTCATCAAATTAGGCTGTAAAAATAAGTTATATAAGTTGACTCTGTCATTCAGATTTGTGAGCAGTGAGTCATCATTATGACAGCCCTCTTAGTTTATGACATTACTTTTAGGGAAACAGTTTCGCATTAATTCTTTGATACTTAAAATTTCTCTGTGGATAATAAAACATAATATTTAAAGGCCTGATACACAGCTACTATTATATTATAACCCTAACCCTAACAGCTAAAATATATCTGCTATACTATACCTACAACTGTGACCTACAAATTTTGACCATCTGCCTACTATTTCTGATTTAGAGCCGGATTATATGAAGCGGGTTGAGGTTAGGTTAGAGTGGCGGGTTGTTGATAGCTCACCCTTAAACAGAAAAGCCTAAAGTTGAATTATGATAATTTGAGAAAACTGGGTCAACTTAGTTTGCCAAGTCAATGCACTTTAACAACCCGGGTCAGCTATTCAACCTGTGACAGTTTTTTCTATGTAATCAGTCATCGCGTTTCACAACCCAGTTTTTTCCCATAAAATTACAAAACGGGTCATTTAAAAGAAGTTAGACATAATATTGTAGCAATATTCTATTGCTTAAAAAATATGTTGCTTGGAAACACATTGCAGAAATGTGATATCACCTAAAATTAAGCCAGAAGTTTTTTTCAATCACCCCCTTCCATTTTCTGCTCATAACTTTGGATCTACTTAAGGAAAATTAAAGTATGATATACCAAAACTTAAGTTAGATGTTGCTCTAAACGAAGATGCAAATACAAAATAGAAATTTGTTTTTAATTTTTGACAATATCTGATCAAAGATTTTAACTTTTTGGGGGGACACCCAGAAGTAGAGATGAAAGAAATGGAGAGTCATTTATACTTGCCTGGCTTTTTACTGTTATTTTTCTGCTATTTATCAATTTCAATGGGTTAATCTGGTATGTTATATTGTTTCCAACAAACATCTTGATGGTTTGTTTATATACAGTAATTGTCAGTTTAGGTGAATGTACAAATACGGGGTCTTTGTTTTTATTTTAAATGCCTTTTCAGTGGGTTATTTTGATGATACTGAATATTTTTGTAAGCTTCTGGGTTTTATTTGATTACTTTTCAAAATATATACGTTATCTAAAGTAATTGTTGCAAACATTATTCTTGTTTCTGAGTTCTCTTTCTATGATAACTTATTGCCATGTGCCATATTTTCACTTGATGTGGCCAGTATATTTATATTTAAATTTCTTCATGTGATCCTAAACTTTATATTATAGGCAGATAACCTGATCATACATAGAAGAAACAAATTGAAACTTTTATATTTCATTTTGGCTGTTGTGGAACTTTTGATATTCATAATCAATCAAAGAAAAATTGGTTTGGACAGTTTCTTTTTTTTGATACTTTAAACAAAACCACTAGTTTCCTTATAAAACAACTTATTAAAATAATTTTGATATCCTTTCATAGCATAAAGGCCCCCCCTGCAAAACTTGTAAATAACAAATAATATTAACAATTGAAATTCTTCACTTATAATAGGAAGTTTCGGTTTGTATACTCATACAACTTGCAGTTAAAGTGAAGAAATGGTTTACAGAGAAATGTTCACTCTATTATTTTTGTTTGTTAATCATGGATTTACATTAGATTTGAAAGATTTCTTTCCGTTTGGCGAAGCTAATGGTGACACCATCATACTAGATATAAACAAAGGAGTTCAAAAGCTCACTTCTTTCGATGACGATATTCTCCACATCAAAACACCACACATCCCATTTTTGGATCAAAAATCAAACACTAATGTTCAAGTGAGTTTTTTTTAAAAGTTGAATTGTTAATAATCTTTTTATCTGTTGCTTTGTAGGGTTTTTGTTGTAAAAATAATAATGTAACAGGTTTTATCTTGAATGTTAATAGTCAGATTATGTGATGTAATTTGGTTTGTTTCATGTGCACTTTATTAACGGAATACTGACTGTTTTGTACATCTGTACTGAAAAACAATGCCTGGTTACTGAGCTAATTAAATTTTCCCATTCCCATTATAACTCCTTGTTATAATGATGAATATAACGATCGTTGTTAATTTATTGCAGTCTTGTAGTCCCCCTTTCTGATGTGCCAAAAAGACTAAAATAATAAGTCTTGTTGTTTTGTCCTGTCAAACACAAAACTATTCAAATATTTTTTGATTGATTATCGATATCGAAACTGAAGTTTCTATTTTGTCAACGTAAGTGGTTTGTTTACCTATAACCAATAGCTGAAAGTTGATAAAGCATGACTTTTATTTGCTTCTGGGAAGAAATTTGAATGCCATGAATTTTAACAGATCTCCTATAAAATTTTCATAAACATTAAATTGAATTAAAAAATTGATTTTGGTATATTAACCATGATTTGTATATGTAATCGCACGTTTGCGAGTTAGCAAAGTTAACGAAGTGCAATTAAAGATAAATTATGAGTTATTTCTCGACAAAATAATTTCACAAGTCCGTAGGGCGAGTGCAAATTTTTGCCCTGAAATAACGAATTTAAGGGGTTGCTATTACATGCTAATCGTACCGCCAGGAAAGCACAACAGATAACATTGAGTCAACATTTAAATATACAATAGAAATATTTTTAAGTATCTCAACAAAAACAAATTGATCGTTTGAAATAAAAACCTTTTTCTTTGTTTCCAAACTGTTCAATTACAAACTTTCAGAAGCAAATAAATAAGAAGCAAATAATTTCAAAGTGTTTGAGTGAAAAAACATGTGAAATTAACAATTAATTGCACTCTCATACGAAAAAATCTAATCGTGTGATTACAGCACAAATTATGATACATAATACTTTTGCTTTTCAGTTATCAACAAATGGTTATGTTGTGTTTGAAATTAAAACTTATAATGCACCTAGTTCCCGGCTGTTTCCATTTAACTTGTCTACCAGTTTCTCTCCCTCGATGGTTGCTGGTTTTTGGAATGATATTACTTTTGGTGTGAATGGATCAGTATTTTCTTATCAGCTCCACAACGACACAAAATTAATATCTGATGTACAAAGATTATTAAAAAATGTTTATTTTCAACCCAACTTTGTGTTAGTTGTTACTTGGTTAGATACTACTCTGTACAGTAGACCAAAGGTAAGGTTTCCTTTATTCTTTATGGTTTGAGATTATTGCTAGTAGCATGATGACTTCGTGTATCAGGTGACAAGGTATATCAGAGGATTCACCAAAAATTCAAGTAACTTTGAAGTGAAAGAAACAAACTTTATTTTAAGGGATTTTGATTGCTTTTATTTGAATGTTTACAAATTTGTATACCGAGAAGCTTTTATTCTGTTAACAGTTATACTTCACTGCAAAATGTCTTTGCTTGCTAATTGCATAATTATCAATAATGCTGTGGCAAAAAATATGGGAATGGAGACAGTGACATCTTTAAGTAGCAATACCAATATAGTGATTGTCTACTGTAAACATGTGATTCTATAATTTTTTAAATCTTAATCATAATCTAAAAGTTTTTTTGCAATAGGCTGGAGTGACATTTCAAATGGCATTTGCATTTGATTTGACAACAACGTATTTGTTCTTGCATTACAACGAGATGAGATCAATAAGGAGTGGTTCCTCATCAAATACTAAAGTAAGTTTTCCTTTAAAAGTTGTAGCCTTAAAGGATTTATCTTTATTTTGTTTTCTTAAAGTGCTTACTGTCTAATACATCTTGAAGGTTGGTTGGCAAGTGGGTAACACAACAAACTACTTCAATCATGAGTTCAGTAATGATCCCGAGAGACTTATTTCTGATTCAAATGTGGGAACACCTGGAAGATGGGTTTATAACATAGGTAGAATCAGTGGTAGCTTCACCTTTAATTCATGTCAATTTTATTTCAAATTGTATTGTGTGATTAGAATAACATTATTCTCTTTTACTGGCTAAAAATGATGTTAAAGTGGATAAGTGTTTTCTGTAGATGTTTTTTCAAAGTTACCTACAATTACTGCAGCCACAAGTAGAAACCATTTGCTGTTTAAATGTATGATTTATCCAAAAGATCCTGCCAATGGAAATAATGTTTTTGAAGTTACATGGCTTGATTCATCCTTCAATAATCTCACATCAGAAATTTTAACTTCTGGTCGAAAGTACTCTATTTTCAACATCACCAAAGCCAATAGGAAGCAAACAGTTTGTTTTGGATCAAAAGTATGTTATAAGACATAATTTTTCTTTAAAAAATTTCATTATGCTTTATTAATCTTAATACATTTTCAAAAGATTTTATTATTTCTTAGGTAAGATGACTTATTTTGGTGAATCATTGTACTCTATTGCCACTATTATGTCGCAAACCGAACACTATATGCTACAACAATATATGTCACACAAAATTGGAAAATTGACACTATAATATGTCGCAAATAATGAAAATCCAGACCTGATTTTACACTGAAATTACAGAAATTTACCATGTGATAAATACAAAAACATGACATTATGTCGTTATGATGTAATTTTTGATTTAAGATGTGGAAATTGTCAATGTCAGAATGTACAACGCAGCAGATTTAGGAAGAACACAATAAAAATGGTTAAACTTGCATGTCTTGCTCCATTATATCTTACTGAAAACATAATGCATCCATTGTTGATCAACATTTGATCCGGATTCTTCATTTATCAAAGCAGCCTTGAACCTGATATTTGTATTCAGGAAAATATCTTGAGTTAATGCTGAGTATATTTTTCCTTTCCTGATATTACACATGCAAAATTACCGGTCAAAAACTATAAAAAACTCATGACGTCATTAGTGTAAAAACATGACGTCATCAGTGACATCATAGCCCCTGTGACATTAAACATAAAGTTAAAAATTTTCTGCAACATTGTCAATATTTTTTTCCCACAAAATTAACTTCTTTTGTGCTCAACTTGTATTCCCAAACATAAACCAATAACGTTTATCCACGCTGACTTGCGGTAACAAAGGCTGAGGGTTTCATAATTTACGCAATGCCATGGCATCCATACATATCAAAAACACTCAATCAAAAACTTTGGAAGGTTTTTTGAATTAGTTAAAAAAGTTAACATCGTGAAAAAAATAATTCCAATATTGCATGCCTATAGTGTTAAGTTTGGGACATATAGTGTTTATTATGACATTAAAGTGGCAGTACAACTATATCAGCTAAGAGAATTTCAATATTAATTTTTAAGTTGACATGTAGAGTTCGATTCTGGCATCATGCAGAGGAAAAGATCATAGATAGTGCACCATATTTTGTTGGTATTAAGGTTAGTTACATGTCTTATCCATTTGTTTTTCAGTGTGTCTCTGAGATCTAACATAGATCATAGATCTAACATATCAAACATTTAAAATCAAACTTACATGCATATGAAATATTTAGTTATATACATGTTTTATTCATTTATTGGTTTTCCGCACTAAGTGAGAAATACATTGCAACGTTACGCATTCTTTTTCATCTATAACGAACGGTAAATAGCAACAAAATGGTGTACCAGCTTCTTAAATGTTAATTCAGCTTTTTATTTTCGCTTCATGAACTTTACATATTTTTCGCAGCATTTTAATGCCATAGATTTTAGATCTCATCTGGAAAATTGTGAAAATTGCCTTTAAGATAGTACCATGCTCATTTAATCATGTGAGAAGGCTAATGTTTTTCTGCTTTTCTGATAATTTGGGACAGATTCTATTTTGTGTATAGTAAATTTCTATATAATTTTTTTCCACGATAGTGAATTCTGCGAAATGTATATATACAATCTGTATGCCATAATTATTCTATTAAGCGCCACATTGGAGAGGGGAAATTTAAATGAGCCCCGCATTATAACATGAACTGCAGCACAAAATATTTTTAAGAGTGTGGCACTTATTCTATAGAAAATTCACAAAAGTCTTTATGGTAAAATGGAAATGTTTTTTTTTTTTATGAAAAACTTGAATATTGTTTGAATAAATGGTTCACCAAAAATCCCTTGAACTAAATAAGCAGTGGCGCTTCATTGAATAATTACGGTATATAATAATAAATCTTCTTAAAGTATGTATTATTATATATAGAAGAGCTAACATGACCTAACCTTGGCAAATATGATAATGTTTTCATGCTGATGAGATTTTATGCTTTAACTTTTTACTTATACTGAGTTTTAAGTTACATTTTTATCTAATAATAGTTTCATTAAGTTGGCTTAAATGGTTAACTCAATTTTTCCCTGATTTCTTTTTACCCAAGTAGTGCTTTCTTTTTTATGAACTTTATTGCGGGCTCATGAAATGTTAGTCAGGGAAAAGTGAGTAATATTTTTGCAGGTTACCAAATTTTTCCCTAACATTTTCCCCCTGATAATTACTTTACCTACTTGTTTGAAATAAAGAAATGTTGTATCAAAAGCCAGTCTAAAGCCGCTCATACATGGTCATATTATATATGATATATGATCATATGAAACACCTGTTCATACTCATTATGTGCAGTGCTCTTACACGATCATATATTTTCCAATGCTTTTATCGTACTTTCTCTTTGCTCTTTAACATGAGTGACGACAAGTTGTTGCTACTGCTGTAATAATTGCAGTTACCGCAATACAGAAACTGCAAAAAAGAGAGAAGAAAACCATGGAAAGAAAGAAATGTTTAAAGTAGTACGAGGCTAAGCCCATAAAACCTTCACTGATTTATTCCAGAAATATTCTATAAACTATTCCACTACATTCTGTTTCTCAACTCCAAAATAGATACTTTATCACTTTAGCTAAACTCACACAGCCACCAAATCATTTTAACATTTCTATCTAGGCTTTTTATGTCTTCTTCCTTTATTGACCAAGTATAACATATATGTACATATGTGTACACAAGCCTGACTGTAGCTAGTATTTCATTTTTTATATATTTTAGATCACACCAACCAACATTTCGCTAATTGAAGGGAAGCAACCAGCTGTCATTTCTTTCACGCCTACTGTTCCTTTAGTCTGTACAGATAAGGATACTCAATGCTGGTTTGAAATAAAAATTTTATTTCGAACTACCACTGGTAGGAAGACATCTGGTGTGTTATCAACAAAATGTTCCTTGAAATTTGGTCCGGGAAAAAATAAAACTCATGAAATTATGGTAATGGCCGCAGAAGATTTTAATAATGATGGAAAACAAAATGTTATAATTCAAATGACTGCTAAAACTCATAAAATGATTGGCTGGGACTGTTATAAACAAATAAAGGTATTTCTGAAGTTTTTATGTTACTGTACTGAATATACATTACATGATTTCTAGTTGTATAACTATATTCTTGGTAAGGCTGTGTTTTCAAATCAATACCTAAAAGAGATTAAGTGATTGTTTTGTTACCTGAAAAGAAATGGTGTCACTTTTTGTTCATCGACTTCAATGCCACTTTAATAATTGTGTAGTTTCAACAAAATCAACTGCTGTTCTTTTTCGTGAAAATATTGCAGTTACCTATCCAAAACTTCTTTTTCTTGACATAGATTACCACACAAAGCGTTTCTAATGGTTATTGTAGCATTTCCGGTGATTCTTATGTCAAAACCTATGATGGAGCTTGGTATGCTTTTTTTGCCATTGGAGATTTTGTTGTCATGGAGAGCAAGGTGAAAAATGCAAAGGTAATTTTCCTTTACAAATTCAACCTCTGGCGAAGCTTGTTCGACAGTACTTGGGAATGACTTCAGTATAACTACTTTCATAGATGAGTGTATGTCAAATATTTTAGTAAGTGTGTATATAGATGTTCACCATTCTTACAATAAAGTTCTACAGTTTCATATTTTCAAATATTGCATTAAAGATTCGTGCAAAGGTAATTTTCATTTAAAATCACGTGTTATACAAATAAAAAATAGCACATTTGGGAGATAATTAATGATGATCTCTAGTGAAGAATGATTTTTTATAATTTTGATGTTCTAGAATTTCTGTCTCTTACAATGAATTGACGGAGAAGCATCTTTGAGGCTCTTTTATGTTGTCAACCAAAAATGCTTTTTGCCTTTCTTCTTTTTGCTGCTATTAATTTTCTCCTAATGATATTGGTTTCATAGGTGCACATAAGAACCTTTGATTGTAAACAACGTGTAAGTTGTGTTTGTGGAATTGCAGTGCAAGAAGATGAGGAATTTGTGAGACTAAGCATTTGTAATGGATTGTCAATTTATAACAGGAATATAAAACTACTACATAGAAAAAATGAAAAGCATTACCAGGTTTGTTTGTTTGTTTGTTTGTTTGTTTGTTTGTTTGTTTGTTTGTTTGTTTGTTTGTTTGTTTGTTTGTTTGTTTGAATAATATATAATGACCCACATTGTGGAGCATTGCAGGTGCACACAATAAGTAAAACTGTGACGAGAAACGTCTAATGTATTGCACGAATCTACTTAATAGGTACAATATTTTTGCTGATATTTTTATACCTTTTAAAAAATGCTAGATAAACTGATTTGCAAACAGGAATGGTAATTTCATATAGTCATATTTTTAGCTTAAGTTTGTTTGTGCTTTGTTCAGATCCTTACGTTTCAGAGGAAAATGTTTACATCATTTTACCGTTCAGAGCTCTCTTAACCGAACTACACCTGTACATTACACCGCTCATTGAACGTTCATTTAAAAAGATTATGAGTGAATATATCACTCAGAATGTTCAGAGAGTGCTCAACAGTAAAATGTTTGATCTCTTAGTGTTCACTAACACTCTGGGGACCTAATGGTAGAGTGGGCGGGTGGTCAGGGTTCAAATCTTGATCGAGTCATGTGACTTTAACAGTCTGAAATGAACCACTCAGCTTTAGCACTCTGTTTAAAAGCAGGATTGATGTCTAAGGGGGTTGTCTGGCTAAGCAGTTGAAGCTAACATGCGGCTTCTGTAACACAGATGGGGGCTTTAAATGCTCTAGGACCTCCTACGCAGTATCCTCATTGATAACAGTTCTATCAGAACTGAAATCGAAAATAATCTGTTCTTAAACTCAATCAAATAAAAATATTTGAGTAACATTATGGAAATAGGACACTTTACTGGCTAAACCCAATACAAAGCAAGTAAACACTATCATATTCCAATATTGCTTCGTTTAATCAAATAGTACTCATAATGAAATGAAATTCTCCTTTCTTTTTTCATAACACCAAGCATTCCGTTAACTAAAACTTGTAACGTTTTGACTAATTCTTTATTTGATAACACTGAGAAAATTGATGGTTTATCTAAGTCAGATTTTAGCAAATTGCTTAACATAGCTACGTCTCAATCTTCTTTTATTTTCTACATAAATTGGTATCGCCAAATAGGTGGTATAGCCATGGGGTCTCCACTTGGCCCTACTTTGGCTAATGTTTTTCTGTGTTCATACAAATCCAAGTGGCTTAGTGATTGTCCCAAAAAGTTTAAACATGTATTTTATAGACAATATATTGATGATATTTTTGTTTTATTCAAGGCCCCTGACCATGTTAAGCCTTTTGTTGACTATATGAATTCCAAACGCAAAAGCATAAATTTTACTTTTGAAGTTGATAAATCAGGTGTCATGTCGTTTTCTTGTTCTTGGCTTTGTTGTTCCTCTCTCTGGCCAAATTATTTCTTCTAATTCCAGTTCAAATTTCCTCTATCTATAAAATCTTTCTTTTTCTTACTGTCTTTCCATTGATTCTCTAACTTTTCTTTCGTCTTGGTCATCTCACTTGTTCGGCACCAAACTACCGAAGTGGAAAACTGCCTTTATACATCAATCCAGCTTTCAAATTGATTTCTATACATTGTAGATTAATTTACACTGTTGAAGTTGCTGATACTATATTATGCTATAACTCATGAAAAAGGAAATTAAAAATCAAAACAGGGAACCCTTTTTTCTTCAATGTGTGTAGATCACGACCAAGCTTTTAATTTTTTGAAAATACAGTGGAATCTGTCTAAAGCGGACACGGTATAAAGCGGACATCTGTTTAAAGCGGACGCAATCTCGTGGAACGGAATGATTTACGGTCAAATTCTCATAAAAAAAATCTCTATAAAGCGGATAGTACTTTTTTTTTGCACCAAATCAAGGTTTCCCCTAAAAAATCTTGGCATAAAGCGGACACAAAGTAACACAATATATCTTTCATCAATTTGTACATTTTTCAACTTTTTTGTTTACAATTTCAAGTATTTTTTTAATGTTTTTTTCGCTCTAATCAACGGCTTTCTCAGGCCCAATGAGTTCGTGTAAGACTGGTATTTCCAGTGCCTGCTTTTGTTCCGTTGCTGTTGTTGTTTTATAACCTGAGAACGAAGTGAACCATACACGAGATAAAAATACAGCTTTTGGTAAATTTGGACCATAAAAATCAGTTTTAGGAAAACTCTCTATAAAGACAGATTCTTTAGACAGATTCCACTGTATAAGAAATTTTATGACAGGAACTAAACACTGGAAAAATCGGATTTTGTTTTTGGAAAATAATAATTTTTTTTCAGAAAGGAATTATTTTATTCTGGCTTCGAATAAATATAGTAAAATCATTTGATTTCAAGCACAAAAGAAATGATATTTCAATGATATTAAGGTGTTTTAAAAAACATGCTGAAAAACCATATATTTATCCTTAGTTAGAACAAAAAAGTTTGACAAAGGCTATTAATGTTCTCTAAATTATGTTGTAAGGTTCTAAATGGCTTATTAACCTTATTAGCCTGTCGCATGCACCTCACTGCACTCGGTCCATGATGTCAAAATCTCGGTCAATATTTTCCCGTATTCACCGGCTAAATAGTTCTAAGCCATTAGTATTAACAAGTCTGTTTTCTCTCAGGGCAATTATGTGGACGTGTACGGATTGCACTAGGTTTGGACAGTGAACAGAAAAATGAAAACAAAGCCGATTTTAATGTATTTCTTGCTTTCTCAGAAATCCAAATATGGGAAAAACAATGGCAGTTGTAATGTCTTTCTCAATTCACAGAAATCTTATAAGAAAAAGTTAGTGCATATTCGAAATGTGAAGTGTGACAGACATATAAGATGTATATCATAGATGGCAAAAGGGAAAACCCAATAGATTACCTGAAGTAAAATGGTTACACCTGAACCAGATGCTCTATGTAACAAAAGCACCAAATAATGTAAAGCTTTACACCACATGTTTTGCATTTAAGGTTGTTAGTATCCAATTTTGCTTTCTGCAGATAACCATGCCCTCGGGATTGACAATTGAATTGAATTGGTGGAACCGTCAAGATTTTGCAAATTTATACATGATTATACCATCTATCTACTATGGCTCAACGCGTGGACTTTGTGGTACTTTTGATGGAAAGATTGGAAATGAATTAACAGGAAGGGATGCTGCTGCTTATCAAGTATCATATCCAGCCAATATGAATTTCATTAGAAGCTGGAAGTATGCTCTTTATTTAAGTGCACTTTGTTACGAAGAAATTAGAATGCATAGTTCTGATGCAATCACAGTTTCTATTTAGGCTTACAATTGAAAGTCTTTTCCTGATAAGTACCAAGAAAAAGTGCGAAGAGCCAACTGTCAAAACCCAACAGTTCTGTGATTGTCAGTCAGGAAAGTGCACCAACAGTGGTTTTGTATCTCATCCTTTGTTGAACAATGGCAATAAAATGAAAGCGATTATCTCTGATGGTAAGATAAAGCAATCTTTATATTTTCCCATCAATACCCTTTGTAAAAATGTCTTGAAGGTATGTTGTATTATTATTCATTTTATCTTTTTTTTTCTGATTTCGAAGCTGTTTTTAATTTGTCCTTTACCATTTTATTTCGTTAGAAAAGAAATTAGTTATTGAGTAATGGTTACCTCACGAATTTTGCTTCTTTTTAGCCTTTTTTTCACCTCCTAAACAGCGTTCCAGAGTTGCGTTGGGTGTGAATGTGATTGTTATTCCATACCATGAAACCGAAGCTGATTTAGCTGTTTATGATCCTCCACCAATGGCAACATTCATACCAACCTGGCCAACTGGAAGTGGGAAAACAAAGAATGATACTTATAGATTGTGCTTGGAAACCATTACAAATTCAACCTCTGGCGAAGCTTGTTCGACAGTACTTGGGAATGACTTCAATATAACTACTTTCATAGATGAGTGTATGTCAAATATTTTAGTAAGTGTGTATATAGATGTTCACCATTCTTACAATAAAGTTCTACAGTTTCATATTTTCAAATAATGCATTAAAGATTCGTGCAAACGTTCTTCCTGGTTTCAACACAGTTCTTCAATTCAATCAAAATATTTTTCTTTCATACTAACGTTCTTAAAGGTATTCAAATATATGAATTCAAATTGCTGCGTTAGTTAGTTTGTGACGTTTGTGTATGATGTACTTGCTTTCCTAGGTAAGAGATACTTTGAAATTCACCACAACGACCATCAACACTATGCAGCATTCCTGTAAGAACGCGATTTTAAGTAATGTTGCAAAGTATTGGAATGATGATGGAAATGGAAATTTCAAACCTCCAGCTGTCATTGCAAACCTCTGTCAAAATGATTGCAACAATAGAGGTATTTGTGTGAACAGGACTTGCTTTTGTGATGATGGTTTCATTGGAGTTGATTGTTCTGCTGAATCGGGTAAACAATTTGTATAATGTCTATGGGTTTCCTTTAAAGATAAGAATTAAAAGTCACTAGAAAACAAATGTTATTTCTATTCCTTCACAGGTCAAATTCCTACACTGAAATCCCAATATACAATTTGTGACGCAAGGAATGAAGACTGTGTTAATGTTAACATAGAGGGTGATGGATTTGTTGATTCTTCAAATGGTTCCTGCAGAATAACATTGTTAAAACCAAAGGTAAGTCCAACTGAAGTAGAATGACTGTTACCTTTGTATCTCATTACAAACTGTTTCTTTTATGTTTGTTGCTGACATCTTTTTCCACGATTTTAGTATTCATGTTATGTATATTTCGTTTTTGATTTATATAATGTATTTTACTATCAATACTTTAGTTGAACAATATAAGGATCCTTGAAGTCACAAATGAAGTATCATTTTCTCGAGTAGTCATTATTAGCCGATCACTTGCTATATGTCAGATACCAATGTTGCCGGTGGTACTTACTCGAACTTCAACCACGACAAATGGCATCCCTGTTGGTGGCTATCAAATTGAGCTTACAAATAATGCCGAAAAGTTCACTTCAAAATCTTCTATTTTCATTGTTTATGATTCGAAATGCATAACCTGTAATGGCAAATCGAGGAATTGTTTGGCTAAGGTAAGGCTATCTGTTTTATCTTGTTTATTTATCTTTTTTGTTGTTGTTGTTGTTGTTTATTTGGATTTATTTTTCAATTTATTTAATGTTGACCTTTACAATAGATTTTAATAAACATTCTTATAAAAATCAACAAATCAATAAGTAGTAAAATAGTACTGTGCCTTATAATGTGCGTGTGTTTTTTTATTCTTGGGTAATTTAAAACTGGTTTGCGGGACTCTGCAATAATAAAAAGAAATTGATGATAGATAGCCATATATGTTTCTATCAGAAAAAACTATTTCAAAACTATGTAAACTTTTTAGAGTAACATCACTTGTCTCGTAAACAATTTTTGCTATGATTATGGTGAAGAGAATCCTGACAATCATGAGGAACACTGTAATGCGTTAATGATTTCAACAAAATTTGTGAGGAAATATCATCGAGAAGGAACTGGTAAGACAGGTAAGATAGTATTAATTAGTTTTCATTATGGATGGTTCTTTCTAAATGAGGTGAATTAAGAGAATATATACTTTCAGTTCATATGTTATATATGTTCATTGTAATACTTTGACAATCTGTTTGGCATCTGTTTTGGGGTTTTTGTTTCTTTCCCCCTGACTTTATTTTTCTTATTTTTATCTCCTGACTTATTTTCCCCCAACTATCCCCCCCAACTCTTTTTTAAAAAAATCCAAAAGCGTTTTGATATTGCAAGCATTGAATGGATAACGAAAACAAGCTATTACTCGATCCAAACGAAATTTTTAGCAGGTGTTGTAAATAAAAACTATAAAAAAAAAGATTTTAATAAATCAAATGAAAAAAGAAGGTCCGTGTAAACTAAGTGGTGATGGAAGATGTGATAGCCCTGGGCATAATGCTAAATATTTGACGTATAAATTGATGGATCAAGTAATGAATGTTGTAATTGGAATGTCAGTTACCCAAGTCTCAGAGGTTGGAAATTCCAAGAGAATGGAAAAACTTGGGTTTCAAAAAACAGTAGATGAAGTCAAACTTAGAGGAATATCTATCAAGCAATAAACGACAGATCGACATATTCATATGCGTAAATATTTGAGGGAGAGAGAGCCATTAACCAACAAACAATAAACTTCTTGCAGCAAGCAAAAAATCTTCAGTTGCTCCATTAAAAAAGTGGATTAAATCTATTATTAATCACTTTTGGTGTGCATGTGGAACATGTAAAGGAACTTTTACTTGAAAAATGGCTGAGTGTTTTGTTCCATGTTCAAAACAAACATACATGAACATCTGGTTATAAGTTCAATAAATGCGAACATTCGAAATTAACCAAAAACCAGGTTAAAGCTAAATTAAGCTAATATTCCTCAATCTTTTTTCTTTTCCATATACAAAACATATTTCCATCTGGGTCTGGATATTTATTTCGTATTGTCCATATGACACAGGAAGGTATTACTCTTCGATTTTTCTTGTGTGGTGCCTTATTGACCTCATTGAAAAGGTCACTTAAAAAGCTTTTAAAAATAGACTAAAAAGAATTAGTGTTTATGAAGGTTATGAATAATTAATAAGATAAAATTAGCTTGTTTGTTTCCTTTTTAAAAGAAGGATTTTTTTCAATAAATATTGAATTTTGATTTTTTTTGACCGAACCATTCCTTAAGTAGTTAGTTAAGTCACATTCACATTATGTAGGTTTTACATATGATTTTAAGTCACATTCACATTATGTAGGTTTTACATATGATTTTGTGTAAATTTCTTACATAAAGGCTAATATCCAAAACTTATTCACATATGTTATACATAAGGGTTTATGTAAATTCTTATGATTTATGTTTTATGTTTTTGTTACATTCATGTAATCTTTAACAGGGACGTTAGAGAATGAATGAACTTTTGGCCCTGATGTAAAAAAATACATAGATGTGAATGCGTCTTTAAATTTACGAAGATACCTTCAAATACGAGTTTTCTTTACAAATAATGAAAAATAGGAAACCTTGTTTGAAAATGCAAAATGTCTCAACTCTTGCTATCTTTTAAACTTGTATAGTATATTTGACACAATTTTTGGGGATTTATTTAAGAAGAACTTTTAGAAAATATTTAGGAGATGGAATTTTTTACTTACTAAGTAAACCTTTGGTCGTTGGTATATTATCATTTACATGAAGCACATTCAGTTTAGTTTTACGTTACGGTTATTTCTATGTCATATGAGTGTCATACAAGTTTACATGCACGTCCTTGAGAGCATCTTGATATTAAAGTTAAAAAAACTAAATGACATTCAATACGTCAACGCATTTAGATTTTTATTAGCAAGACGTTAAATATAACGCATGATGCACATAAGTGGATACTTATACATGCAATAACAAATGACAATTACACACTTTTAGATTCTGTCATTATTGCACTTGGTGTAACAGTTGCTATCTTGTGTATAATAATCACTATTCTCGTCTCCATCGTCATTAGAATCAGGTAAGTGGATTCATTGATGTTGTTTTTCAATTCCAATAAATCAGCCTGAAGCTGTCAGCTCAGCGCCAAAACCGTCCAAATAAGCAATTATCGTTTACCTTGTTTAACTATATTAGATTTTGTAGAGTGAAAAGTTTCTATGGTGTTGTGAACATTTTCCCCTTAAATAAATACTTTTGAAAACAGGCCCAAAGAAACATTAGGTAAAAATAATGTGTACATGTCAATGAAACAATTATTCCTCGTGAAACAAATAACAACAGAAACTTTGGCTACATCATTATAAATGAAAGGAATCCCCATCACCAGCAAATAAGAAAAGCAAGAAATAGCTATTAAAAGAACTCAATTTATTATGAATTAACAATCAAAATAGCACTTCATAATCTTTTTCATTTTTTCAATTTTTCTGGAATTAATTTTTGTGAATTTTTATTCACTCGTAGTTTCTTCACAATCAAATTTCTTGTCCAATTTTTTTAACTGTTTACCTTTAGTATACCAGTAGAAATTTTAATTAATTTATGCGTCTCATTTTTTAAAAATCTGTCCGTTAAAATGTGTAAACAAGAAATGTAATGTTTCAACAAAGACGTCAAAATCCTTTGACGTCAGAAACTTGTCTACAAATACCATTTGTCCATAGCATATATAGAGTATCAGATAAGGCCTCCAATTTTGGAAAGAGTTCCCATGTTTGATGAAGTCGAGATTTTTGTTTCTTGCACACAACCAATGTCCATGAATCACGAATCAGCTGTATAGCAAGGTTGTTTCCAATCAGGGGGTCAAAATTGGGCCAAATGGGCCCAAAAGTGACCCAAAATTGGAAGTCGGTAAATGTGATAATTTTTGCTATCATTGGATAGAGCTTCAAAAAACTTGCATAAAATGCCAAGAAACACATGTCTGAAAATGGACCTGCCCAAAGTTATAAGGGCTCAAAGTTAGCTTTGTTCCCAGGGTCACCCATTCGAAGACGGCAAACATAAATTTTTTAATATAATTGGATAGAGCATTCCATTCCAGTAAGCTTTACATGAAGACTGGGACACGAGGAAAGAACGGAATTATTGACATGGTGACGTAACAGACGAGATTAATGATCTATCCGAGCAGTTCGTTTGTGCACTTACGGGCATAAGGAGGATCACGATGTTAATGCTGTTAGATACAAGATGTATTGTGCGAAACGTGGTAAATGTGAATGCAATCAGCTGCCTCCTTGCAGATCTTCCTTAAGAAAGCACGTGCAACGAGCTAATTATCAAAGTTTGAAATGGAGAAGAGCTTTGACTCCAATGGTAAATGTCCCAGATCCAGTGACACGTGGATGGAAAATTGGCGATGATGGTGCTCTTGAAATTGATTGGATGGATTGTCAACCAGCACCTAATGAGGTGATTATAAATAAATCTTAGAATATATAAATACTGTAGGAGAATTTGATTGCTTGGCTTGTTCATGTTGATCTATACAATCAAAACTAATAAGTTCAGCTCTATTATATGCTATGATCAAAGTTTTATAACTAAAGTCTGCAACCAACAGGAGGGGGGTTTCACATTGCATGTTCCAATTAAAGTGATGCTTCTTTACGTTGTATAATAAAGACTTACACTACACATCTGCTAATTCAAACGCACAAGTAACCAGACATTTTGTTTGAATTAACGAATGTTCGAATTCAGATGCATAAACTAAAGGACTTGAAATTTTGGTCGAAATAGCGAATATTTGAATTAAGCGAGTTCGAAATAGCGGATGTGGACTGTATTTCATGTAAGGCCATTCATAAGCACATTGATATTTTAAAAACCATTAATCCTCATAGAGTACTTGTTGCATCAGACTGGTTTTCTGTTTTAAAGGAGCCAGAATATTTAAGACCATTATACTTTGTTTCTCAGGTGTTGGCGTTGATCGCATGTAGTTGTAGAAGAAAATGTATACCTGGAGAATGTTCTTGTATTGAGCTTGGCATGAAGTGCACTGAAGCATGTGTATCACACGATTGCGATAATTTTGGGAACGAGGAAGAATCATTGGAGATAGATGAGGAATCAGACGATGAATTACACGAGGAAATAGATGAGGATGATGTCACTATGAATAAAATAAACTTTCAGTTTGCTACTTTCGAGTTCTGTAACCACACCTCTGTTTTATTGATTGCTTCAGGATGCATTAAATATTCAGTCCATTTCCGTTAAAAATTTCTTTGAAAGGCCCCAAGTGCACCATATACTTGAAATCTTAAGCTCTGAGTTTGTTTGCTTGACTGCATTCGAAGGCTTAGGTTTCCAGAAAAGGAACAGGAATGTACCAAGGTTAATTTACAACTTAAGACAACTATGTTTTTAGGTATAGTCTTCTAGTCAGTTTTTGGTGCCCAATTAATCCACCTGTCAAAAGAGTTTTGCCGGCTGGGAAGAGATATCAAGGTTATTTATATTTGCCTCTACTGTAGTTGTTGTAGATGGATATCCTGGGAACGATGCTATCTTTAAGCCCTTATAACTTTGGGCAGCTGAATTTTCAGACATAGTTTTCTTTGAATTATTTGCCAGTTTTTTGATGCTCTATCCAATAATATTAAAAATTTCATATTTGCCGACTTCGAATGGGTGACCCTGGGAACAAGGCTAACTTTAAGCCCTTATAACTTTGGGCGTGTGCATTTTCAGACATGATTTTTTGGCATTTTTTGCACGTTTTTTGATGCTCTATCCAATGATATTAATTGAATTGGTGATCCTGGGAACAAAGCTAACTTTGACCCCTAATAACTTTGGGCAGGTCCATTTCCAGACATGGGTTTCTTGACAAGTTTTTTGATGCTCTATCGAATGGTAGCGAAATTTTTCATATTTACCGACTTCGATTTGGGGTCACTTTTGGGACCATTTGGCCCAATTTTGACCCCCTGATTAGGATACAACCTTGCTATACAGCTGATTCGTGATTTATTAACCTTGGTTGTGTGCAAAAAAACAAAAATTGCGACTTCATCAAACATAGGAACTCTAAGTAGCCTTATCTGATATCCTATGTAGCTCAAATTTTTCAGCATTTATTCCAATAATAATTGTTACCATGGTTACCAATTACAATCGTTTCACAAAAGTTTTTATTATTTAAATTCTAATAAAATAATATGAAGTCAATAATATTAACGGTTCCAGAGATATCGAATTTGATAGAATATCGCGGGCCAACTAGTAGCCCCCTCAGGCATGATGGGGTTTAGGGGGAAGCAAGTCTAGAGATCCACTAGACGCTACTTTCATCGCAGAAATGTAAAAAAGGAGGCCTATTTTAATAGCCAGCGCCGTAATAGTGCTCAATATTAATAGTAGTACATAAATATTTGTAAAAAAACAAATTTGTTGTCTATCATTTTGTCTATTTCTATTATAATCATAAGTATATATATCATATAAATAAATGTATCAAAAAACAAGCAAAACCACACTATTTTAATTTAGGAGGGTGAATGGCAGGAGAGAAAGGGAACGAGAATCTGACCAAATCAAATCAACGAACATGGAGGGAAAAAATTATGAAACGGTTCTTTCTAACTATCAAGACTTAACTGTAGTGAACCAAGATGTTTACCAACCTTTGGATCGCCAACAATCGATATACGAAGACGTAACCAAAGCAAAACAAGAGGAACACAAAGTGTGACAGTGAATGCACACAAACAAAATTTGTTAAATCTCCTATGTTTTGACTGTAAATATGCTAACATTTCATTAATGGAAAATTTATAAAACCTATCGGGTTGCTATCTAGTCCATACACTTTACGTTTGCACCATTACTCTGAGTCAAGTTAATCCATTGTTAGTAGATGCCGTCCTGAGTTTCCGACTTGAAAAATTATTTTTCATTTCTGAAGGTTTTTTTCCCGGTAAATAAGGTTACAACGATTTAATTGATTGACACTTGTTGGCACTTGAGGGTTAAGTTTGCTTTTTTGGATATGCTTTCTACACAGATGCCATAGTGTAACATTGACTGTAGGGCTCAGGAATTGTATAAAAATGTTGCCCATCATGGTTGGCTGAAAAAGAAAATTTTTGTTCTTAAATGGTTTTATAACACAATATAGAGATAAATATGACAGTTTTTTATTGGATCTAAACATTGTTAACAATTTTTGATAAGGAAAAAAAAAAGTTTGCAGAACATGAGATGGTATTAAATGTGTTCTAGGCCGTGGACTGATCGACCTTATAAGGCCTTCAAATTCTTTTCGCTTACACCCCCTTTAGACAATGGTTTTTTAGATGATTTTAGTATTTTTAGGGTGCTGATTACAAATTTCGATGTTCCCAATCGTGTATCCCCGCAGGTTTCGAGTAAATCGAGGTCAAACTCTGCATTATCGTGTATTTTCGATTTTTATCGATTTTTGATTCTTTTGTAAGAAAGGCATCTTAAATTGATCATATAATCCTACATCTTTCACAACTTTCAATCCTTCGTCAATAAAAGAATCAAGAATCATGATAGTGATGTGTGTATGCTTAGCTTCCTCACCAAAATCAGCATTATCAACAACAAGGGTTGCAAATGTCCCTGGGGTAACATTTTCTGGAAGTTCGTTTGAAGATGCAACTGATTTCTCGTCAAGAGCTGTGTCATATTTCAGAATGGATGAGTGCGATGCACAATAACCAAAACCGTTCAATATGTGAATGATTTTTTCACTGCCAGAAATTTGTCGGACTGCCATACCTAAAGCTAATGACTGCATTTTCACCTTTACTTGCTGCATTTATTTAATCTTGTGACAAACACATAATTGGTGTATTCTCTTAACGGTTAGATAATGATACATAACCATTACTAGAAACCTCCTCACTTCTTCCAGTTATCCAAGCAACAAAGTTAAACACTATGACTGGAACACACTCTTTCACTTTGCTACCCTTAAAATTAACGCTGGCAGGGGGCCATACTGAAGTAAATTTGGAGCCTTCTTTAATAGATCTCTTAGATTTAGAGCAGCAACGTATAGTTCACGCACAACGTTAGGACTTTCTGTAACAATAGAAATTAAGTAATATTTATAAAGCAAGAATATTTTTTTCCTTTATTGTGGATGAATTAAATATAAAGTTATGGGATGAGCTATCCTGTCCATATAAGCCTCACCAGGGGACATTAAATTTTAGAATTAGGAACTTCAAAGTTTATGTTAATTCAAAATGCAATTTAATGAAACACTCGCAGGGCAAAGGAATCGAACCTTAAAACCATATCTTATATTACTTTAAACTCATTAACAAATGGATAAAAAATTACCTGAGTATAAATAATTTTTAGTCCTTGTTATATATTTTTACTATGTTTAATGTCAAATGTCTCGTCCAGTCATTGCTGTCCATCTTAGTCTCAGTAATCTATCTACCATATTTGTCACTATAACCATTGTACTCAGTAATGCATTGTTGTCCCAATAACCTGTCTCACTCATTCATGTTCTGTGTCTCACTTAGTATATATATTCAAAGTATTGTTTTACAAAGTATTGTTTTATAATCAGTAATAGACTGACAATTATACATGTCTCAGTTTATGTGGGAACACAACAGTCCAGTTTACTCTTACGTAGCTAGCTGCTATGAAAATTGAAAGTGTTTATATCAATAACATTAGGTAAAAGCATCTTACTTACTTTGTACATTACATCATCTTCACTTTCGTCAGATTCGTCTGATTGACTTAAAGAATCAATATTATTGTCTGCAATTACATCTCCTATGCGAAACTTTTCTTCTGCAAAAACAACTTCACTGATACATCTACTGGATGGACGTTGGTTTGGGAATACCTTTAATAGCCTTGCTTTTAATCTAGCTGATGTGTAAGAGGTAACATCATCCTGTTCAACTTTGTATACAACAATGATAAACTTCGAGAGGAGATGTTTTAGAAAAAACACCTTTCCTTCTTTCAAAATCTTTCCAAGGATGTACATTTTGCAAAATTCATCAAATGATTTTTCATAGAGTGGTGTTTCAGCAGCATTTGTTGAGTTCCCAGTATAAAGTGGTCTCACATATGAATTGTAGCATAATCTATGGTACTTGACTTCAGCAGCAACCATGTCAATGCCACTATTAAGCTTACACAACATGACACTGGGGAAAAATAAAGAATTTTTCTGATTTTACTTACACATTCATTATAAACCTGTAGGATTTTAAAACACATTTAAATGTGGCTAATTAAAAACAAACATAGATTATATATACTTTTCGCAACAGACCTCAACCAGTTGATTTTCATTATATATTAATTTTCATTTTTGATAGAACTTCATTTTATAAACTACATCTATACAAACCTATCATTTCGTAACTCTGCTGCTTCTTTCAATTTTTTTGACTGTATTGTCTCTACATTTGACAATCTTATTTCAGTTCGTTTACTCTGGATCTAGGGATCAATATATTTCAATTGTTTTTATTGACTGATCATGCAATATATTATGTTGAACATTTTTAAAACTAGCACACATTGCACATAACTCACTGTTTTGTAAATAGTCTTTTTATCACAAATAACACACACATTTGGATGAATATGGGATTGGGCAACTGAAGAGGACGAGCCACCAATTGAAAACCTTAACCTCTTAGCAGGAGCATTTTGGATAGCCTGAAAATATTTAAATATTAACTCTCTATCATGGCACAATTATATATATATAACAACTATATAATTTTTAATCTATTAAATTTTCATCATGAAAAATATGCAAATATTTATTTGTATATACCTTTCTTTTCATTCTTTGTTTTTCTATCAGCCGATTCACCTTCCATTTATCTGTGAAGCGCTGATAGCATTGGCGATAGTAAAGACAACTTGGACAATTATCTTCAGTGTCACTTTCAAATAATTTTCTCAACCCCTCACTCATAATCCTTTAAGGGAATTCGGGTTTCAAATCCAACTTCAACCATTTCTCACCAAATTCTACCAATTTACTGTATGACTGTCACTATGGATTACACAAATATTCATTTTCACTTGTAATTCTAAATACGTATATATACATATATATTCAAATTTCGTTATTTTACTACTGAGTAGCTATATAACTAAATTTCAAAAATGAAAATGTAGATAGATCTATTCTTCAAAATCACACAAGCAAAACAATAAAAACAATAATAAATCAACAAGAGTAAAAGCATATAAATAGATAGAGGTAGTCATAGAAACAGCTCAGCCAGTTAATACCTATGACCAACCATGGGTGGTTGAGGAGAGGAGCAGAGATAGAGAGAGAAGGGATAGAAAGATTTCTACACCACACACACATGCACAAGTTTCTTGTACTCTTAACTGCAGTACCACAGAGGTGAAGCAAAGAATTAATGCATATGTAAATATCTATAAGTATATAAAAAAACATTTAATTTTTTAAAAAATATGCATAAGCTTTTCGGATAATATCCATCATCAGTGCAGTAGATATAAAGATTACATAACGGAGGTGATTCAGGACCACCTTGTCTTACTCCAGAAGTGAGTTCAAAAATTTCATTTGGTGTATCTGCCAGTGCGGTGGTGGTGTGGAAATATACAGCTTGAACAAAAAGCAATCTGGCTTTCAACTTCCCCAGCAATGTAATAAAATTGTGTAAATGAGAAATTTTCCTTCTACCTCATTATGATTCCCTCCATCACCAACATTCTCCCTGTGACAATTTGTTCCTGCCACATATAATCTGCTTAACATATTGAGAATAATTTCCACGAAAGCTCCTTCATGTATCCTGTTTTTCTTTTGTGAATCAACTTCCACGCGTTTTCATCCATCTACTAGAAAACTATTTCTTCCACTTCGCCCTCAAATTAAATAATGATAAATGAGACAATTTTTTGAAATGATTTTTGAAATGTCAAGAAGTTCATCAACAAATTTAATAGTTGGACAAATGACGGTTACTCTTTGCTACTTTATGGTGCACTTGTAACAAGAATAAGGTTAGTTATTTTTACGTTCTAAATAATGTTTTGTTTTATCATGTTATTGTGTACGTTCTGAAGACATGAGATGAAGTATGAGAATTTTAATGTAAATTGTTTATCTTATTCTAAAACCTGCTTTAAACTGTTGAATATTGGGATAATACAAGATCCTTTTGAAATGTCCATTGATGTCCGAAAAAAGAATAAATCTGTATATGTTATAATTATTCCATTAAGCGCCGCTCTAAGAGGGGAAATTTAAATAAGCACCGCATTATAACATGAATTGCGGCGCATATTTTCAAGAGTGCAGCGCATATTCCAAAGAAAATACACAAACGTCTTAATGGTAAAATGGAAATGTTTTTTTTATGAAAAACTTAATTTTTTGGATTGTTTTTTTAACCAAACTTAAGAAAATAAGAATCCTTGAATATTGCATGAATAAGATATGATATGTTTTCATATTGACGAAATTTTATGTTTTAATTTTTTACTTTTACTGAGTTTTAAGTTACATTTTTATCTAATAATAGTTTCGTAAAGTTTCCTTAAACGGTTACCTTCAGGGAAAAAATTCCAAATAACTAAATATTTCCCTAATTTCTTTTTACCCGAGAATTGCTTTCTTTTTATGAACTTTATTGCGGGTCATGAAATGTAGGTCAGGGGAAAGTGGCTAATATTTTTGTGGTGACCAAATTATCTGATAAGTACTTTACGTGATTGCTTGAAATATAGTAAAGTTGTGTCAAAAGCCAGTTTAATCCAATTTTTGATGTAAAAAAGTGTCCGTATATAGCCTAACAACATTTTAATCAACAATGAGATGCTTATACAACATTCTTTATAAACTTATTATGTGCTGACAATATCCCCTAATTAAGTCAACCCTGTCTGTGTGTCCACTTCATGTTGTGTTCGTATTTCACATATTCGACAACTGCGGAAATCCTGTGCCCACCCGAGCAAATTTTTTCTATTTGACATGGACGTAAAACACAGCCAAGCTACAGTCAAGCCGAACTACATAAGATTGGGAATTATTTTCTCGCGTGAAAAGAGAGTCAGCTAAAAATCAAAAATGTTTGTTGGGGAAAAATCAGGGAAAAGTATTTGTCCGGGAAAAAATAGTCAAGGAAAAATATCTGACAGGGAAAAAAATCGGGTTTAAAAATGGTCGGGAAAAAATTTAGTCACTTGCAAAAAATTTGGCCATTTAACCCAACTTTTTCCCCCGATAACGTAATCCATGTACCCCTGAAGTTTTTCTGCCAAAAAAGTACCCCCAAAAAAGAGCTGGACTTGCCACTTTTTGAAAGGATGAAATAAGCTAGCTTGGAACAAGCTTATAGATCTACTCTCTCAAAAGGATAGGCAAACAAAAACCATACTATAAAGCAGCTGCTTTATTATATAAAATAAAATATGATGAACTGCTTTTTGAACTTCATCATCTTCTATCAGATATCTGGTTGACACAAACCATACCTGATTTGTGGGCGCATTCAAAACTTGCTGCAATATGGAAAGGCGCATCGAAAGGAAGTGCAACTGACCCTAAAGCGTACAGGGGACTACAGGTAGGTACAGCACTATGCAAGATTCTTGTTATCACGAACAGAGTAAAGTCCTGGTATGACCAGATGTTATTGGATCAACAGCAAGGCTTCCGCTCTGGGAGAGGAACTGCAGACGGTATCTTCATAACGAAAATAATCCAAAATATCAGCGACTCGATGGAACCAGTCCATGTACTTTTTGTTGACTTTAGCGCGGCTTTTGACCATGTAAACAGAGGCTGGGTGTTCATATCTATACACCAGCGATTTCCATCAAACCAGGATAAAACGCTATTCAACATACTTCAAGCTGTATACTTCCACACCACCACCGCACTGGAAGATACACCAAATGACATTTTTGAACTCACTTCTGGAGTAAGACAAGGTGGTCCTGAATCACCTACGTTATATGATCTTTATATGGATTATGTAATGCGAGTATTCGAACATCTATGCTTTGAAGAAAACATTAAGTTTACCATTCTCAAATACAGAATTAGATCAACAGCCTGTACACGAGAAGAAAGAATGCGTGGTTATTACGGAAATCACAAAATTGACTGGTCCGGTTATGCAGACGACATAGAGCTCTCCTTCGAACATCAAGAGAATCTTCAAAAAGGACTTGACCTTCTCAACTCTGTCCTCAAAAATTTCGGACTCCACATCAACATAAAAAAAACCCCAACGATTTTCAACTATAAATACGTTGAAGAAAACCCTGATTCTGAATACCCTGAGTCCATAGTAGAACTTCAGAATAAACCCATTGAAAATGTAAAGACTTTCCGATACCTAGGTGTTGAAATAAAGTTTGACGAACCATCGACCGGAAATGCTGAGGCTGACCTACGAATATGCATTGTTGAAGCAAAGTTTTACGAAATTATCAAAAAACTTACAAACTTCTCTATACACCTAAAAACCAGAGTACTTTTATTGAACGCTCTAGTACGCAGCAGACTCACATATATTCTTGTCAGACTTGGAACCTGAATGAAGCCCGAATGACCAGGATAAACTCCACATAGGAGTCGTATTCAGACAACACATATTTTAAAAACGGTTTTCTAATGCGTTGCAACCGTGATAAAGCCTTTGCTCGTATGACTAGTAGAATAGACTTAAAGTATCATTGTGCAGCGATGGTGTATTGTGTGGTCCCTATGAATGCGACCGTATTATGCCCGTGTTCAAGTCTCAGTCTTTTCTCGATATTACTTTACTCCGACGCACTTTAAAAAACCATTTGTAGCCATCGACTAATTGCACGTTATGGCCTTCGAACAAGTTACAACAATGCTATCCGTATCCCTGGCGTTAAGTCAGCTTCCCAGTTGCAATTGGGTGGAAGAAAATCCAACCATTACGAATGGGGGAGTCCAAGGACTTAAAACTTTGTTACTCCTTACTTTCATTACTTACTGAATATCGGATGGTTGCTGCTTTGTTAGAAATGCGGGAAATCGTCAGGAATTTGATATTTTTAAATACCCCATCAATTGAATGGGAATTATTTAAAATTTAAGGTATTCTTGTAAAAAATCATAAATCCTTCGTCGCAAATTGTTAAAAGAGGAAAGTTAGACAGAAAAAAATACAGTAGCTAATTGATAAATTTATTTTTATTACTAGTCTTAAACCAAGTGAATTGAAACATGTTTACAGATTTTTCTGTTTTACACGCTGTCGCAATGGACGCCTGTGACCAATAACGCTTTTTCTTTATTTTTATTCTGTAACCAAGGTCGTGACCAGATGGTAAATTTACAAGTTGTAATAGAACCGTCCATAGGGCATTGTTGATTTGCATCGGCTCGTGATGCAGTTGCAACTTTCACATCTACTCGGTACATGATACCAGAAACAACTTGACTCGTAGCTTTAGCAAGAGAATCGAAGGAAAGGCTAAAGACAAAAATTACGCTCAATAACCTTTAAAAATAAGACTCTGTGGACAATCTCTTTCAAGTAATCATGTAATTGTGACAGATACACTATAACACAGTACATTATCGTTTGTTTTAATTAAATATTTTGAAGGGTGTTATGTTCCAATACTATCAGAAGCTATATCAAGTACATACCTGCATAGTTTGCCATCTAGACCGTTATACGTTTTGATCGCTTTGTCAACACCAGCACGAATTACAGGATTCTTGCCGATCTCCTCTGTTGTCATGGTATGAATTCCTCCTGCCATATCAGCCACAGCTGCCGCTACACCAGCGAATAACAGAAAAATTATGCACTTCATGTTGTAACTTAAAGCGAAAATTTAGAGTTCGGGTTGTTCATTTGTATTGTCCCCTTTTTATACAAAATGTTTGGTTACACCTGCTGTGGTATTTCAGGGGGAGATATGAGAAAATAAGTGAAATGCGATTAGTCAAATTTTAGATCTCTCGAATTTATTTTTGAATTTTGTATTGCAATTTCATCCTCCTGTTGTTGTTTTTTGTTAAAATATTTGCAAAGCTTTCAAAATCTTATGTGGTAAAAATAATGTGTCAGCTTAATCAATACACCTGTATCAACTTTACGAAGTCGTGCTGAGAAGTTGTTCGTCCGACCACTTTGCAAATACTATAGTTGAAAAGAAACTATAGTTCCACGTGTATAACATAAGTTTAAAAGCAACGGAGGCATAAGACAATATTTTTGATAATTGTATAAAATTGTGAAAAAATGGCACATGTTGTTCGTATGAATTTTGTATTGTCACTTTGGTTAGAAATCTAATTCGTGGATCCACACATAATGCTCAACCTCGATCCCAGGGCTTTCTCTCTCTCTCTCTCTCTCTTATATTCATATCGTACATTTATGAAGAGAGAGAAAATTAGCCCTAGCATCGGCTGGTTCAAATACCTTCAAAATGTAGGGATTTTTAGAGGCACATTTGCGCACAGGCGGTCTAAACTCGATTACCGGACAATTCCCCGACGGACAATTCCCCGACGGATAACTCCCCGACGGACAACTCCCCGACGGACAATTCCCCCCACGGACAACTCCCACGGACAATTCCCCGAACGGACAATTCCCCGAACTGACAATTAGAGACAGTTAAAAGGAATAATTACCCGATATTGACAGAAATTTGGATATGTTAACTAATCCCTGCCAGCACACGACGTTATTTTGACGTCACAACAACATCGAGCCAACGTCATGACGTTGATATGACGTTGTAGCGACGTCGTTTTTACGTCATGTGCCGGCTGGGATATAGGATGTTAAATAATATAGGATGTACTTGCGATTACGTTTGCGTGTATAACAAACCTACATATACGTATTCCGTTTGATAAATCGCTAATTGTTGCACACGGTTGTAATCTCGTTCGGGGAATTGTCCGTTCGGGGAATTGTCCGGTTGGGAATTGTCCGGTCAGGAAGTTGTCTGTCGGGGAGTTGTCCGTGGGGGGAATTGTCCGGTTGGGAATTGTCCGTCGGGGAGTTGTCCGTCGGGGAGTTATCCATCGGGGAATTGCCCGTCGGGGAATTGTCCGGATACCCTTGTTGGGTAATCTAAAAGTAACTCTGTAGCAATATTTTACAAATTTAACAAACACATCTGTTCCTATCGCCTATTTTCTCGTGTCTCGGTGGGCAAAATCTTCAAAAACCTATCAGGAGGAGTGTTTTCTATAGGAATGGCAAGCAATTCGCCTGCTGTTTCAATAGAAAAACACTCCTCCACCACAGAGATTTTTATTTAAGATTTCGCCTACTGGAGTTCTTGTATCCTAACGAGTGATTCTTCAAGTCTAAAAGTCGTATGACTTGACATGAATTGACTAGCCGTTGTATTTGGTGTATTGTTATGGGAAAAACAAAACGATTTTTGCCAAAATATTATTCACGAAATTACTTTTTGGAAAGAAAAATCTCTTCTATATTACTAAATAAAAAAACACCCAAAGTAAAATCGAAAAAGCCCTATGAATAACCTTAACTAATCTGAACTAATCTCAGTGTGACTTGGGCTAATTGTTTTGATGATGAAATATTCCCTTTTAATTGATTTATAGTCAGGCCATAGAAAATTCCCTGGTGTCGAAGTCTATTGTTAAGTTCTATTATCATACACTTCACAGCGCAGAGAAATCGCAGTAAATCACCGTGGCGCTATTATCCAACAGCAAAAACAAAATAAAAATTATTCGACTGTTGACTCTTTTTTCCAACCCGAGACAACACGCTTGATGCGAGCAGAAACGGGACAGGACAGAAACAGGTTCGCGCTCGGGAAATAGCTCAACTATTAAACAATACTGTTAGCTGAGCAGTGTAAAAAGTATTTTTTACCGGGCTGTAAATGGGTTGGCGCAGTTTCGGCTCGTCTTAACTTTTTCCATATAATAGCGAGCTGGTTCCTGGTTGTAAACTCACCAAGAACAGATATTAAATTTATTGCATCAAGCCAAGGCAATAGCCGACGATGCGCGTACTTTATATACTCTTGCCTCGTCATATATCTGTTTATTGTCGGTATTATTGACTTCTATTATTAACTATCTAAGGGTCTGTTCATATGGATAAAAATGAACTCGGGAAGCGGTAAAATTTTGCGACGTACTAAAACGTTTCGTTCTGTTCATATGGAAACAATTTTCTCGGTAAGCGAGGAAATGACCTGCACGTGCATGACGTAACGGTATATGAACAAAAGAATTAATATAAATTTTGCTGATTAAGCATAAAGTTTCCACGCTTACCGAAGAAATTGTGTTCATATGAGAAAATATTATCCCGTCCTCTTACCGGGGAAATGTTTTTTCTCATATGAATGCAATGTAATTTTTATAGCATTTCTCAAGGGCAAGATCTCGCCAAGCACAAAGTAGAAAAGTTATCTTTCTTACCGAGGTAATTTTTATCCATATGAACAGCCCCTGGCTATAGTTTGTTGATCACATGATCGAAAATAATTACTGTGTATTGGATGTAAAATGTGATCAAAGTGACACTGAAAGATTTAGGGGAGTCATTGCGACCTCATACATTGACACCCTTGTGGGAGTCATTTTTGGTTTAAAGGGTGTCAATATTATTTTCATGAAATTGACTCCTTTGAAGGGAGTCAATTTGACTCTCGAAGATTATCCTCAGTATTAGAAGTTAAATTACTTTTAAAGGGAGTCATTTGGATGCTCGTCAGGGAGTCAAATGAAGAAACGTTCAGGGATAAGTATGTACGTTCAAGATTAGTATGTGCGTTCAAAGATCGCTTTGCTCAAGTATATTTCCTGTTGAATACACCGGTGGAAATATTCAGGTAGGTCTGGTATCAGATGGTTGCCACATTAGAAATGCCCAGGAGTTGTCCAGAAGTTGAGATTCTTAAACACCCCATCCATTTGAGTCTGTTATGAGATAAGAACAATTTAAGGACATTTAGGCTTGTAACCTCAAGGTTCTTAAGAATCCTGAAGCTCGGGAAAATGAAGGGATTCTTTGAAAGAAGTATAAAATCCTTCATCAATATATTAAAGTGTTCCTTAAGCAAATTAGTAATAACCGTTGTTGATAAGGGAGGGTAGACAGGAAAAACAGGAGAAATTTTACTGTTCTATCTCTCTTTTACGTGCTTTAACAAGTGAGACTTTTGACCACCAATGCCTCTTCTTTATTCTGTAACCAAGGTCGCGACCAGATGGTAAATTTACAAGTTGTAAAAGAACCGTCCATAGGGCATTGTTGATCTGCATCGGTTCGTGATGACGCTGCAACTTTCACTGTTACTCGGTACATCATACCAGCAACAACTTGCTTTGTAGCTTCAACAACAGAATCGTAGGAAAGGCTAAAGACGGAAATAACAGGACATAATATATTTGTGACAGATGTTGACCGTACATTTTATTTTCTGTTTTACTTAAATATTCTGCAGGGTTTATGTTTCAATGCTTATGAAGCTATACTGAATACATACCTGCATAGTTTTCCATCTTGAGCATTATGCGATTGAATCGCTTTGTCAACACCGGTTCGAAGCTCAGGAGTATTGTCGATCTCCCCTTCTGTCATTGGTGTTATTCCTCCACCAATAGCAGCCACATAGGCGACGCCAACAAACAAGAGAAAAATTGTGCACTTCATGTTGTAACTTAAAGCGAAATTTTAAGATTCAGGTTGTTCATTTGTGTTGTCTCCTTTTTATACAAAATGTTTGGTTACACCTGCTGTGGTATTATTTCATCCTCCCGGCATGGTTTACAATATTTACAAAGCTTTCAAAATCTTATGTGATAAAAATAAATAAACAAATTTGTTCATATGTGCCAGCTTAATCAATACACCTGTATCAACTTTACGAAGTCGTGTGGAGAAGTTGTTGGTAATAACACTGTAAATATACGATATAGTTGAAAAAAGGGACATATTAAACTTGATATTAATATATATAAAATTCTTGTTCTTTTACCGTACTAAGTGTACTGTTTTCATCTGACACCCCCTGACCTCATATAGGGTTACGTGCACATATTAACATTATTGTACGTATAGCTTTTTTTACCAAATATCTCAACTTGTTTGGCAAATTCCGTTAAAAATTATTTAAAAAAGAAACATGGGGTAGACAAAATATTGATGACCGAATTCGACTTTTATTGATTTCACAATAAAACCAATGGAAAAGGTCTGTTAGATTGCGAACCTAATTATAAGTTTTTCTGCTTAAAAATGATATATGTAAACTAAGCGATAAAACCATGTATTAACTAGAAGATTTTCTCTCAGAGTGGCATTGTTGGACGCACTGGTGCTAGTAAAAGTTCTTTTGTCTCCATGTTATTTCGAATGGGTCATTCCTCCGGTGATATTTTCATCGATGGCGTATTTTGATTTGATTTGAAATTAAGAAATTTACGTGAATACATCTCTGTCATTCTCGTTTGTTTTTCAACGCAAAGAAGGTGCAAAAAAACGTTACCCTATTTATCCGTTTTTAATGGTTTGAATCCGGATACAGGGCCTTTTCAGTATTTTGGAAAATACTATATGATTGCGGGTGTAACATTTTCTCGTTTCATTTCAGTCAAATTGACAAGGATTTCGCCTTCAATTAACTTTTCCTGTGGAGTGATACCGACCTTTTATTTTATACAGTCCAGGAACTTTGTTTTAGCCCGTGGGCTTAAGTTCAGGTCACTTTTTTTTAATGATTTGGCACTAAGAATCCGCTTTTAAGCCCATGAAAACGGGAAAATAGAATATATTTGAAATAGAGGGAGACAGAGACAGAGATCGTAGATTTTAGGGAATCGCCAAATATTTATGGAAAAACTTATGCTATTTTAATACATCACAGAATATATGGGGGTGAGGATACGTGGTACCAAGTCATTAGAAAATTCTCTGGTCTATTGTTAAGTTCTATGGTCAGTATTTTTAACTTTAACTATCTCACTGTAAATTGCTTTGCATTCACTTTGGTCACATGGTAGAAAATAATTTAACTTAATTTCTTTTGTTAAAATATGTGTATATCCTATAGGACTGTTTTGTTCAGTGGAACATTGCGTCACAATTTAGATTCTTTTAGAGAATTCAAAGATGGAGATATATGAATCAGTATATCCTTTACACGCATTTTTTTATAAGCAACACTTTATAAGCAACATGAAACTCAAATCTGTCAAAATACCAAGCATAACTGCTAAGCAACAGCCCAGGCTCAACTGGATTTGCCAAACAAGGGAAAACCAAACCAACTAGGAACAAACCCCTAAACACTAAAATAAAAAGATCAACAGGGACATATTTTTCACTGGCTGATGAGAAACGTGTAAAGAAATTTCCTTTGGTTTGATAAAAATCTGTGCTGTTCTACGTGAATAGACAAACACTTAAACTTGGTCTTCTCGCGTAGATAGTCAACAAGCAACAAGTAAAAGCAACAAATCAGCCTGTAAAAGAAGAGAGCAACTTAAGCATCATTCAGCCATTTTGTGTTGCTTATAAAAAAAAAAAGAAGCGTGTATTACTTCTTTACACTTAGGTACAAATGAAGGAAAGGGTGTTGGAATTTTCACAAAAGTTAGAAACTGAAATAAGTGAGTCAGGTTCTAATTGTAGCGTCAGCGAGAAGCAGTTGTTATGTTTATAAATTTTTTTTTACAAAATCTACAAAATATTAGCTATTTTGATGAGCCTACAGCAAATGTCAATTTTGAGTAAGTTTGGCCAGCATTATATTCGTGATAAAAGCAGGAATAGTGTATCAGTACAGTATATTCCCATCAACTGGGACTCTCCAGGGACCTAAGAACTCGCTCTGACTTAAAGAATTCCTCGAATCACTCGTTAAGTGGGACTTTCATGAAATGAATTTCAAGAGACCAGCTTATTCGGTCCAACTAAAGAAAAGTCACAGTTTATATATCTCAATTTACTCTTATTATTTTCATGTTTTAGTTTTTTTTGTTTGTTTGTTTTTGTTTTTGTTTTTTATTTTTTCTAGAACCAATGAGATGATTCAAATAACTCTTCGAGATACGCGCTCTTGCACAATCCCGATTTTATAAATAAAATCGAAGCCCAACGATCTAATACTGGTGTAACGCCCCTTCACGCCTTGAGGATTAAATCATTATGAACACTCGCCCCGATTTTATTTATTTTTCAAATATATTAGTTGAAGGAAATAAAATCGACCCCCAGCCAATTCAGGGTAATTAGACGAGACAAATGAAAAACACAAATATTTCATTTATAAAATGAAAGATATCTTCTGGATAACTAATTAACTAAAAAAAAAATTCATTTAACCACTGCCTCTCCCACGGCCACGACCTCTCAAAAAACAACCAGAACCACGACCTCTCAAAAAACAACCAGAACCACGACCTAAGAGAAAATGTTTTTACAACATTATTGAGGAGGTAGATTGGGTATGGAGGGATTGCACTTCGGGCGCTACGCACCCTTGCACAATCCTTAATTTTATTTCATACAATCTCCGCCCCGATCTGATACTGGTGTATCGCCTCTTCAGGCCTTGAGGCTGAAGGTCATTATTCACTACCTCTGTTCAAAGCAATTATAAAATAGCAAATTGGTAAGCTTGTGGATTTTCCTCTATAAGCTCCCTCTTGTATCTTTTCTCAAATGTAGAAGAATTAGTCCAATGACCCCTTTTTAAAATTTCCCTTAAGGGAACTCCCCGACTGTAAGCCTTTGAAGAAGAAACTGACCTAGTTGAATGAGCTCTAAAAGTTGATGTGTCAACCCCTGAAAGAGAAAGGATCTCTACTATCCATCTTGCCACAGTACATGACTTCACTGGTTTACGAGGTTTTATGAAACTCAATAATAGTTGACTATTTTCTCCTCTCCAACTTTCAGACCTTTCCAAGTAAAGATCAATACAATGACAAACACATAGTTCCTGGTTTTCCTTGAAAGGTAAAAATTTTATCGGAGGGCGCTGTCTGCCTTGTTTAGCTGTTTTGGTAAGATTTCCAAAATGAAAAATGTAACCCGAGTGATGTTTAACGAGAAACTTTGTGTCTAGGTAACAAATCTCGTGTGCTCTAGCTGCTGACGTAAAAGCTAACAGCATTGCCAATTTTAAAGTTAACATCTTATCTGAAATATTTTGGGAACAAACTGATCCCAAACATCTTACTACTTTATCAACATCCCATATAAAAGTGTAACTAGGTTGAGGGAACCTTTTGTTAAATATTCCTGTCATTAAAGATGAAATAAGGGGATGTTTACCCACTTGAATTCTATCAATTGGTTCATGATATGCTGAGATCTATAGCCTGCAATTGTATTATAAAGGAGTCCTTCGTCAAACAAGTCGGAAAGAAAATCAACCACAAAGCTTATAGGACATCGAAGTGGATCAATTTGCTTTTTACCACACCAGCTAGTCCACTTACGCCAGTAAGACTCGTAATTAGCTGTTGTACCACTTCTCCTGGCATCTGTGATAAGGAACACTTTTCAAATTTGATGGAATGGGATGAATATCCGTAATATTTTCCTTAATCTCCTTGTCCGAAATATGTATCTTTAAGTATTTGTTTATGTAATCTTTCATCTCGGGTGGAAGTTCCCAGGAGGCATCCTGGGCTTTCTCCCCTAGTTGGAATCTCGCTTTTTTAGCCGAGGGTTCCTCTATTGTAGCAACCTCCTCACCGGGCGTAACCTCGGTATCTGGTAAGGTTGTGTTGTTTTCTTTGTTTGTTGATGATGATCTATGGTATAAACGTTTAAACATCATCAAAATCGGAAATAGTGATGAAGCATAATAATCTAGTAACCATAGTAACTTAACATGTAATCATCTCTTACCAAACACGGAGTGAATGAGAGATATTATAAATTTAATCAGATAAAAATATCAAATTACTTACTGTTCGTACATCTTCTATGGCGTGAATTGGCGAAAAAGGTAGTGAATAATGACCTTCAGCCTCAAGGCCTGAAGAGGCGTTACACCAGTATTAGATCGGGGCGGAGATTTTATGAAATAAAATTAAACAATGTACAGTGTTAACAATAGCTCATCGTTTGAATACTATATGTCATTCAGATAGGGTCATGGTGAGCATAGATTACGTTTCCTTTTTAACACATGATATCTGTCTTAAAGTACTCTGAAAGTGTTACGGATAAGAAAATTGCCAAATTCAGCAACTTTAAATAAGCTGCTTTGAAAGCTTTTTATGATGTTTGTATAAACAGGATATTATATTTAAATGATGAAAGTCATTGCGAATGCTCACATTCATCTGGAGGTGAGATCTCGGCAGAACAGGACGCGTTTCACCATTGTTAGGGTTCATCAGCCGTTCATTGCCTCCTTCCATTTAACCATAAGGTCGATGGAAGTTGCTTTTAAAAAAATGAAACTTACTTCCGTAAACTTGTGGATCAAGTCGGCCAAAACGAAGCTAAACACTAAGAACTATTAGCAGAAGAAGCTTAACAAATCTGCTATGAAATTCTACTGCAAGAAACCAAAATTGTTCCTGGAAATGACCTCAAAAATGACGGGGAAATCATTTAGAAAACACAAGATGATAGTGTCCGTAAAAGGGAAGTTTATTTCCTGGAAAAACAGTCAGATGTTATTTAGTCTGGAACTGCCACCTTTTCTTCAGGACTAAGGTAAGGTTTTTAAGCATATTCAAAAGGACCACCATGGATAACCGAAAAATACCTATGCTCGGGGAAACGCTCAGGGTATGACCTCGTTCACGAGGAAAATAAACACAAATAAATACCACGTCATAATAAACACCCAGGGTGTGCAGTGCTGGAAAATTAATGAACGCTCATGGCCTATCATTTGAGAATAGTGTCAAATTTGGTATTTTTTAATGAATTTTCTATTTTGATATCTAGTTCAAGATGTGCTTCAATTTTAACATTTCGTGGTGTATGCATACCTGGCAACCAATAATAAATTAGTGTCGTTAAGCCACGGACTCTAGCTTAAGACTAGTGCCGGACAGTTGAATGCTCAAAGTGAATACCGTAACATACACTTCATGTATCGATTTTTAGGTAGCTAATTCCCACCTTGTTAAATTTATCTTGTTGAGTCAGCGTAAGATTTAGGTATGCCTCGTTCTTTCATATGATTTTAAGAAGGTTTTAAGATTGAACAAATTTGAAAGACTTGGCTTTTGATATTGTAGTTGGTAGCATCATAGAGAGTCACCATAATTTCACCAAAAAATACACTTTCCGCAAACGTTTCTGTTAATAAAATTGCGAAATATTAGCCATCTGCAAAGTTTGAAGTTCAGCATAATCATTTATCATTTCCCTGATTATGGAACTAGTGCAAATGCCCAAAGATGTGGTAAACAAAAAATTATTTTCTTTCAGATTCTCATATTTTCGTATTTGCAATTTTTGAATCAAAGGAGCGACCTTCTCATATTAACCCTATTCTTACCAAGCTGTTTTGTCCTTTGTATGGATGGGGATGGGTGGGGGAGGGGGGCAATTTGACGCCTAGATAATGTCTTATATCTGCTAAACCATTGATGCCTATGACATTAAACTTAGTAGAGACTTTAAGTAACCTATTTGCTACAAGAATAATTACAAATGATGTCATGATGATATCATCACTTTTTGTTATGGCGTCAGAAATTGGTCTCCTTTGTGAATAATTTTCAAATTTACGTAAGTTTTTTAAAAACATAAATTATAGGTAAAACTATTTTTTTTTGCAAAGTTTTACATTGTTCTTTATCTAAATACAACAATATGCCCAAATTTTGGTCTTTGTAAGAATCGTTTTAATGTTGGGAGAATTTGGTGATTGATCAAATATTTGAAAATTTTGAAACGTTTTTGAGAAATCTAGCTTTCTGGTCTGTAAATTGTCAAATCTGGTCTGTAAATTATTATATCAGGTACGTAAATGACTCCAAAGTTCAACTTGTAATCAAAAAAGTTAAATTCATTACAAAATGAAGTTGATTGAGTACGTTCCAATAAGGAAAACAAAATGGTTGACAAAACTCTCTACCTCGGAAAAAAAGGGCGTTGCCACCTTTTTTTTTTAATTTTCAGAAACCTTTATAAAAGTTAGGAAAAGTGACAAAATTTCAGAGAATTCGGTTAATGCGTTAAAAAGTTATTTAGATTTAAATATGCCGTGGGCCAATTTGACCACCTCCCCACGGCTATTGCAAATCCCGTATATCGGTAACTAAGCTTAGTACCAGAGGACTGGTGCGAGGTCACAAAAATGTAAACAATATGCTCATCAAAATTACCTAACATTTAGCACCTCAAAAAAAATGGAACGGTTAAGAGTTTATCGTAGACAAATCAAAACATTTAAAAAGTGGCGCCGTTATTTCAAATGACACATTTAAGGGCCATGTACTTTTTCTCATCAGAAAAAGTAACCGAGATGTTCTTATTGATTTTGTAGCATCTGGGATTTTTGCACTGAAGAAAATTGATTTACTTGCTAAAGTAGACGTTAAATTTTGTATTTCTACTAACTTAATGTTGCGTTCATCTTTTTTCTCGTAAAAAACTAATGCATTTTTTTGTGAAAAGTAATGGCTAAGTGTTGCTATGTAAAACGTCCCCAAGATTATTAATGCTGCATGTGTGGTAATATTTTGAATAAGAAAGCAATATACGAATTCTATGTTTGTAAGAATAATTATTGTAAGGATAAACTCATGATAAGCATATTTGTTTACATTTTTCTGACCTTGCACCAGTCCCCTCGCATTACGCTAAGTTTCCGATATACGAGATTTAAAACAGCCGTGGTAGGACACGCAGGGCACGTCGGCCATTTAACTGTCTCGTCTACGTCTCTGTAGCTATATTTCGTAGCTAATTTTCCTTGAGTATTGCAGTTTGTTTTGTTTTTTGTTTTGTTTGGGGGAGAGGGACCACCACAGCCCATTATTGCACTGTTTTTCATTCTGTGTGTATTTAACAACAACTTTAAGAGAATTGTCAGTTTTCAGTCAGCCATAGCATGGTGCTGGTTGACATCCTAATTAACTTGGTTGAACGATTGATGTAAAAATCAGGACAAATGACATTATTATTTATTTTAGATTCAGAAACATTTTTGGTGTCGTCGTGTGATGATTGTGCACCTTTTTTCTAATATGATTCCTTTTTTTTTTAGATTAGAAAATTGGATTTAGTATAAACAAAAATAACGATAAAAAGGAATGCGTTAATCATGGTTTTATATCATGGTATACAAAATTGGAGAACTATGAACGGAAGAATAAACTTCTAGTTCTAACTTGAGTGGTGGGTACTTTATATAATTGCCATATTTGTGGAACTTATAGTATGTCCTGATCATCTTTTTTCGATATATTTTATTTTAGGGAATTAAGCTATTAAATGGGTTCCCGGGTAAAAACATAATTTTATGATTTCACTTAATAAAATTTTTAGGGACGGGGCGCTATGACGTCATAAAAATCTTTGATCAACGACATCTTTGTAACGGTTCGTCGTAGACATACGATCCTATACATTTTCTTGATTAGAATTTCGAGCTCTACAAGATTCTTTTCCTTACTAATTTGTTGATTTTGTTTTTCGTGAATTGTTAGTGGCTGAGAGGACCCAGGCTGAATATAACCTTGGCGTCTAGTTAAGCCTTTTTGCTTCTCATGCTGTTTGGATATGGACGAATTCTTTATATAAATATATCACGATTCCCCCTTTTTATCGTCAAAAATCAGTTTTTGCATAAATATTTTCAAAATGCTGTAGTAATTGGAAAAAACTGAACCTTTCTAGGTAATTCCAATTTTTAGATTTTTTTAAAAATCAATACATTCGTAATCAGCAAAGATTAAGTTTTCAATTGATATAAAAATTATTGTTTTATCTTTTCATATGGACAAAATTTAGGGGTTTTTTCCAGTTCAATTTCCAGCTTCAATTTTTCCCTTCATAGAGTTAATTTTTCATTGTAAATTATAGTGCTTTTTCATCGATACCAAAAATATTAAAATTAGTTGAAAATTACCTAAAAGCCAAGCAATCCTAAAAGGTCTGCTCGTAATTTTGAAACTTATTTTAGAACAAACACTTGGTGTGATAATAGCAATGTTACAAGTGGAGGCAAGAGCGGGACGTTAGCAGAAAATCTTCTGTCGGAAAGAGTTTTTTCTTTTCGTTGGTTTATTTCTTTGTTTCGTTCTTTATTTATTTTTATTTTTATTTATATTTATATATAAGCATTCAATTTGCTCGATTACCTTACCAAAACAGCTGCTAGCATTTTAATTAAACTAGCAAAGTAGCATTGGAAATTCAACTCCTGAAATCTTTCTCGACCATGTTGGTCTTGTTTATTAAACTGTTAATCGATTTACTCTAAAATTACAACTTTAATATATTTATTGTATTTTATCGAACAGCGTGCTCCAATAAGTCGTGAACCAATGATGGTAACAAAACTTTAAATATCACCAAACATGACAATCAAACTTGCTTGTCTGCTATCACTGCATTTGAAATTTTCAAACTGTGTGTGGCCAATCCAAGCTGTTCGGAGACCGTTACCATGTATTACAGCGTGTATACCTACGAATGTATAGGCATTTGCATCGACCAACGTCTTTGCTTTATTAGCGATAGTTTCTGCGTCACAACCCTAAACGTTAAAGTGTTTCAATTTGTTAACAAACAGCAATAAAATTTTATTGAAATTTCTATCTTGTTACTGCTAACAAAAAATATTGCTGAAAACAAAAAAAACTGTTGTCAGTAACGAATAACAGCACTGGCGACAGGGGTGGACATTTTCAGAGGATAAAACAGACGATTAACAAAAATTTGTTGATATCGCTTGAAAAAGTTGCCTCGTGTCCCTGAGGCATTAACTTTGAAATTGTTGTTTTAAAAGTCTTTGAAGTGATAACCAAATGTTCTACAACGATTTAAAGCACTTACTGCATCTTTCACCTCCTTCACCACTCCTTTCATAATTTGCTCTTGCTTAGAGGGTGTAGGAAATTGTGGCCCATTTTTCTTTGAATAGCATACAACTTGATTTCTGCTGTAATATCTCCAAACGTAAGAACAATGGCCTATGAACGCATGCTTGTCATAACCTTTAACATCGTTATAAGAACTGACCGTGAAGTAGTAAGCAGGATAGATCACTTTTAAATGATTGATTAATATTAAACGAAAATCGTCATTACTATCGCCATTATATATCGCCATCCATCGTTTGATTTCTGCCGTTAAAGTTGCAGGGTCGATTATACCTTTTGGTTCATTACAATATCTTTCATTTAATTGCAGAGCGTCAATCCTTGAAAAGCCACACGAATTGCATTGGCCGAGGTCAGTATCAATTTTTGGTGTTATGGTTTCCTGTTTAAAGAACAACCATTTCGTTTTCCCAAATTCTTTCCTGTGGAGTAAGTAAAAGTGTTTATGTACGTTCAATTCTCTGTAAAGTTTGAAACATAAAGCAAAGAGAAGTGTCTTTCATATATTTAACCACACGTGCTTAAGTTTTTTTAAGAAGTTTCTTTTTACAAATCAATGTTAGGTTATCATAACATTCAAAGAGAATCAACATTATTATACTCACTTTCTGTAATGCATGGTACTTCGGTAATCATAATCAAAACCATACGTCGTAACACCATAATTTTCCTTTCCAAAGTTGGTTTGCTTTTGCCTTTTCGAAAGATTGATATTGTGCCAGTTTATAGTAACGAAATTATCACGATCACTTCTCGATTGCTCGTGGTGGAAGCCTAAAGCATGCATTATCTGAAGAAGGAGACGAAGAAAAGTGATTCAATAAAAAGAAAAGGTAGGTCCATGATATTTTTCTCATACAGCGCGATTTGATGACTGTTCCTACAAAGTCCGGAAATTAGAAAAATCAGGGAATATCTGAAAAAAACACTTTCACCAGTCATTCAAAGGTCGTGAAAAATGACCGTCTTGGAAAAGTCATGGAAATTATTTTCCTCAATACTCGGAAAACCTTCTCCCCCATTTTAATTATAAAGGGGGTATCTTGGACAATGTATCTCTTTCGCAGACCGTTGAATAGGATAATAACACAAAACAAAAGTGTCCCTTTAAACTAGGCATCTATTTGGAAGGCCTTGCTTAATCTCCTGAAAACAAAAATCCAAAAAAAATATTCCAATTGAAGCTCATAATATAACATGGACGTTCATGGTAATAAGTCTTTTTTTAATACTTGGTGATATTTTGTAATAACTTTCGTCAGTTTTGACTAAAACTTAGGAGTATTGATTCTATTTGCGGTGGCTCAAAAGTGACTTTGAACAGGGTTTATTTCATAAATGGTTTGGATACGTTTAACCTTGCACTTGTTGAATAAGATCAGTATTTCATTTTACTTACTGACGGTTTTGAATACGATCAGTCACTTGGTACTGGTTTTTTGTATAACTTGAATTATTAGGGACTGTTTCAAACTTCGTAATTAGCCAGGACAGGAGATATTAGCCGAACACTAAGGCAAGAATTGCCCAGGAATCTCACGATGTCGTTCTAACGTCCAAACCAAGATCAAACGTTGTAAAGACGTCCACATAACGTTCAAACGATATCTGCTGGGTTTTTGGTAATACCAGATTCTTTTGTTTGAAATAAAATAATATTCAAATTTTCATTTCTTCATAATCATACCTCGTGAATAACTGTGTTTCTATGATGACACCCATTGCCCAATGAAATATCATGATTTTTTTTGCCCCGTCTTCCAACTGAAGTAAAACACCTTTTCAATATAAAAAAAAATAAAACAATTTTTAAAAAATCTATGGATTTCATGCTATTACAAAATTCGTCCATATCAGCAAGATATCAAAGTTTGTGATATTATCCAAAACTTGCTAATTGAAAGATAGATGCTCTAACAACAGGAATTCTTGGCAAGAAAAACATTAGAACCGTCCCTTTTCTTTCTTTCCTTTTTGTTTTTACTGTCCAAACCTAACGTCCGCGGCGCTGCTTTATGTAAACTATAGCACCTCATGGAAATATTCATTGCCGTAAAAGAAAAATCGCTTGCGCTCTTCCATACCGTCTGTGCAAAGAGGTATTTCACCTGTCACCATGACGTCACAAGTAGCAAATTCTTTTGGACCAAAAGTTACCAAAAACAATATCTGGGCGTCAAAATTTTGGTCAAATTTTGGAGTCCAGGTTCTGAATATACTTATTAAGAGCTAAATGATTAGTTATTACTAAGTGAGGCAATTTTATTACAAAGTGGGGCATCTTCGGTTATTAAAAAGTGGGACAGGCATTACAAAGTGGGGCATAACGGCACACATTCAACAATCTACCTGCACAATGTCGTGTAGCAGAAAGCTATCAGAAATTTTGTGGCCTATCAAAGAAATATTTTAAAGACAGAGAAAGATGCATTAATTCGTTGCCTCTATTTAAGTGCGAGCTTTATTTTAAGAATTTTTCCTCTCACTTAGTGCGATTAAAGTAAAATTTTCCCCTAATTATAGTGCGGATGATAATTCAATCAGTGAAAAAAATTTTAAGTTTTTATTACTATCTTCTTTCTTTCGTTGAAACAACTGCAAATCAAACGGATCAAGTTTAACATCATCTTCCGCAAGTAAATCGTTTGCATTTGTCATGCACGTTGATTAAATGACCCACTTTGAACCTTTGAGGGGTCTGTGGTAGTTATACCACAGGCATCATAGGCCCGACTTACCATCTTTATCTTTTGAAATACAAATAAATGCTTATCCACTCAATCAACCATGTCTTGGCGATTGGGTGTAGGAAGCTTTGTATCTTTATTAAAGATAAAGAACTGTTAGAAATAGAATTGAGGGTTGCAGTGTGCTCATGTCAGCAGTTGGAATCCCTCATTTTTGAACAATAAGAAACGGTTTTGGAAGGAGCAGCTGAGCTGTTGTTTGTTGCGATTTAAAAAAATATTTTTAAAATATGTATGGTTACAGCTCACGCATGTGTATTTCTTTTGTTTTAAACAAAACGTTTCTGGTGTTTCTCTTAATTAAACCTTATTCACAATCTTTTTTAAATACAATTGTGTAGTCAGTGTAAATTCGGTTTTGGAAGGTGATGGTTTGATATATATTATATGTTTTTAAAACTTTTTGGGTAAATTTCCTATAACAGTGGTGTTACAGAATGACTGGTGTGCATATTATATTTCAATTTTACGCCACATCAAGTACATCTGTTGATACCGTTTCGCTCTTGTGTATTATAGGATGATATGATAGGATGCATGGCCATGTAACACTTTTTATAATGATTTTTTGCAAATGACAATTATCTTGACAAAAAATGTCTTCATTTCTTCACTTTTATGAAAATTTGATGAAAGAAAAACGAAAATCTTTTTACAATCTGTTCAATTTTATGCTTTTCGCAGGTGAATAATCTCAATTGGCCGTTCCCCTTTTTTAGTTATCTCTTTAATACATAATACAACTACCACAATGCAAGAAATATACATGCATATAAGTGCAAATATTACAGTTCCGTAGTTACGGATTTTAATCTTGGGGAGGCTTTTTTGAGAAAGATCAAGCACATCAGTGTTACTCACCCATCATCTTTGTAAAATCGCATATAACTATCATCTGTTTTCCTCATTTGTCTGAAATTAATACATGTCTTCAAATTGAATTCGTTAAAAGCTTCCTGAATACCTCTCTTTGCTCCTCCCCCTAAATATCAAAATAATAGTGTTTAATCATCAACTGTACAATAAATCGTTTTAATTGTACTTTGTAGAGTACAAATTACCTCTAAAAATGCCTTCCAGCCAGGATAACCAAAAGATCTGCTACTCTTATTACGGTAGCAGCGAAAGCGAATACCGTATTAAAACACCCTTGGACTACTACTACTACTACTACTACTACTACTACTACTACTACTACTACTACTACTACTACTACTACGGCCGAAATGGCTTTTAGCCCACGCTTTAGACTCTGCGAAATTCCCTTTACGAAACTATATAAATTGTATGAACGAACGCAGGCTAGACATTTTCAAAAGCTTATCAAAACATTCAGTAACCATTGTCGCCCACTATGATTAGGCGACAAAGGAACTTTTGGGTTCTAGAAGCTCTTAAAACGACTCAGAGGCTTTCAAAAAACGCATTTTATTTGTTGATACACTAATGTAACTAATGCAAAAAAGTGGGAGAGTCATGTTCGTACTACAACATAGTTTTTAAATTCTGCTACCGTTTTGCACCATATGGTTCTTGCTGACCTTATTATTGTTGATGAAGTTAGTCTTGTTAAGTAGTCAAGAGTTATACCCTGCTCAAATATCAGTGACCACGATGGTGTATATGCTACTTTGAAAGTAAAACGTCCACAATATGAACAGCGATTCAAATACATACGATCAGAAAAATCTTTAAACGAATGAAAGTTTATTGCAGTAATGTCTCACGTACCATTCAGCGTGATCCTGATATAGGTTTAAACGCTTAATGTGCGTAAGGACACAAAAACTGGTCCTGACCATATTCCAACTCGATTTGCAAAGATGTCTGCAGGGTATTTATGTTAACTGTTAACACATATAATCAATAATTGCATAAATCTTAGCCATTACCCTTAACTCTGGAAGCACGCAAGGAATCCCCCGTTAGTAAACCTACGGAGGTATCAGATTTCCGACCGATAAGTTTTTGAGAGAGTTGTTCTGCAACAGATGGTTACGTACATTGAAAGCTCGTCAGTATACAAAGATACCGTCTCAGGATTTCGAAAGGGACATGGTATTGTTTTGCTTAAATTGAGAGACGATATCAAACGTGCAATGGAAGCAGGTGAACTCACATTAATTGTTTTAGTTGATTTTTCAAAAGCGCTTGATACCATATGTCATTGCTGCAAGTGCATCGTTAGCACTAACATCCTCCAACTTGTTCCCTATCTCGAGTTCTGAACGAGTGGCACGGCCAATTTAAAAGACCAAAAACGTTCTGGCTTTCTCTGTGAAAAAGAACTTTTTCAACGAAATCTGGAAGGCCTAACCACAAAACTTACAGAAAAGACTCTTTCAGATTTGCGAATGAAACATCCGAATGCAAAACCACCTGATCCGTCGATTCTGTTAAGTGGAGACGTTCCTTTCGTTCATCCTGTTCTCTTTTCAACAATATAGATGAATCAGTTATTGCAAAGGCTGCCTTACGTACGGGCTGCCGGTCCGTCAGGCATGAATACAGATGGGTGGAGACGTATTTTGGTCTCCAAAAACAACGGCAGATATGGTACGAAAATGGCAAAAGGCTTGCTACCAAAGAGTTACATCAAACACCAAACTCAATAGAACAATTGTACATTGATTCCGTTGGACAAGAATTCTGGGGTACGACCAATAGGAATAGGTGAAGTACTACGCAGAATCATTGGCAAGTCTATCATCATGGTTATAAAACCTGAGATTCTGTCCTGTTGCACAACATAAGGTACCTTTGCCCTCCTATGGCGACATACATAAAGAATTGTTATAAAATACAAGACTTTTTGTAATGGGAGGGAAGGAAATAGATCTTTTTGCTACGCCAGCATACGTCATCGGGATCGTGCCTCTACTTCCTCTGCTTAAAGAAGATTCAACTATCAAAGTTAAACATGGCGCTTACGCTGACGATTTAGCCGGAGCTTGCACTTTGAATGATCTGCTGAATTGGTGGCAAAAAATAGAAACCAACTCTCCCCAGACTATTACTCAGACTGAACAATTAGGTGTACTCTCAGTGATCACGATATGAATGGTGTAATTAGAAAGAAATGCTCGCATAAATGCATCCCTAAAAACAATCAAATCGAGAAATTATAAAAACTATAATCCTGAAGCTATTAAAACCCTCTGCTGCATGGAACTTACTAAAATCTAAACTGATAGATAAAAGACAAACCATGTCCGTGGTTAGATGATGATATAAAACATGAAATGAATTACAGGAATGCGCTACACCGAAAAGCTCGGAAAAGGAAATCAAGTATCGACTGGCTATTGTACAAACGACAGAAAAATCGCGTTAACAATTTAATAAAAAAAGCATAATCAGAGTACCATAACAAACTCCTTGAAGAAAATGCCTCGAAACCAGATAAATTTTAGAAATGCATTAAATCGCTGTTTCCAACAAAATCGAAACATAATGCCAATTGCAAACAGTTTCAAATAGAAGTTTCAAAACCTGTCAACAAAACATCTACGACTACTCCTATATTTAAATTTAGACACGTATCAGTACCAGAAGTTAAAAAGCACTTGAAGAAACTAAACGGAAATAAAGCTCATGGAATCGATCAGATACCTACGTGAATTCTTAAGGAATGCGCTTATGAGTTAGCTGCACCGATTACCCATCTGGCCAACTTGTATCTGCAGACCTCTTTGATACCACAAGAGCTGAAAACTGCGAAAGTAACTCAAATATAAAAAGATGGTGACAAATCACAATTTACTAATTACCGGCCAATTTTGTTATTTCCAACAATTTCTAAGATTATTGAACGTTGTGTGTATGACCAACTTATAACGCATCTTGAAACGAATAATCCTCTCTCATCCCAATCCGCGGTTTAGGATCGTTCAACAAGAACAATCGTGGTTTGCTGACTACCTTTTCGGAAGAATGGTGAAGGTATCGTACAATAGAGCTCTGTCTGACACACTTTCACTATATTGTGGTGTTCTACAGGGCTCTATACCCGCTTCTATTCCTGCTACATTTTAACGATCTGCCATTGTTAAAAAAAACTCATATCCAGTTATATGCAGACGACACTGTAATTTATTATCACCATCGAAATCTTGAAGATATAGAAAAAGCCATAAAAGAAGATTGTTCACAGTTTCAACATGCCTCCAAGAAAACGAGTTAATTTTGAATCTGAAAAAAGGCAAAAACGGAAATTATGTTATTCGGTACGAAAGCTCGCCTTAACAAACAATCTCGTGAAATACATGTTGTTTATCAATCAAAACCAATTCATGTAGCAGAATCCTACAAGTATCCTGGTGTAAAGTTAGACAGTCCTCTTAACTTGAACGTTCATTTCTCCGATGTATGTAAAAAGATGTCGTCGCGTTGCGGTTATTGAGGAAAATCAGACCTCTCTTAACTGATCTTGCCGCCCTAAAGATTTATCAGTCGCTGATCGTTCCAGTAATAACGTGTTCTTCCTTGGTTAATTTTGATTATGGTCCATCTAGGACTAGGACCCTAAAAATGTTGGAGAACCGCGCGAGAAAGACTATCGGTCAGAAATCCATACCATGGATTGAATCTCTCTGCGAAAAGAAGATTTGTAAATTGGTGCGCAAATGTCTCAACAATCAGTACCCCTCGTTCTCGGGCTACTTTGAGAAAATTTCACACGAGAAAGCAACAAGAAACAACGAAAAATTAATTCGTCTACCAAAGATCAAATTATAACTAACAAAAAAGTCGTTTTTCTTCGCTGGAGCCGTAACTTTCTTCGCTGGAGCCGTAACTTTCAACAAACTTCCGCTGGCCACAAGAACCGAAGGCAGTTATGAAAGTTTTTGTGACAAATTAACAAATCTATAAATCTATATTTTTATGTACTTTGTATATATACTTTAATAATAACTTTTAAGATTATTTATTACATACTTTATTACTATTTTATATTTATTTTACTATCAGGTTATGGTTTTCGAAGTGTCATTTATTTTTCCGCTTCTATGCCTATTGCTTGCGGTTAGGGTTTTGGTTGTCATTGATATTCCCCCACTAATCTGGGTTGTTATATTGCTACATCGTTTAGTTCACACTCACGCTCTTATATTTACATCTTCAAACACTCAACGTTTACTTTATTTCCTTTTGGAGAATATATTTTTTATTAATAGGTTTTATAAGAATTATTTATAATTTATTTCTATCTTTTTAACGACAGGTCTTGTAGGAATAACAGTTTTTACTGTTTAAATATTACGATATGAATAAATAAATAAATGGTATATTTTTTGGAACAATGTGACTGGAGAGATTTAGCAAGGTGTTGACTAGCCAAATTACATAGTTCCGGAGGTGGTTTGCAAAGGAAGAGATTTTTGCAGTCTAAAGTTTTTGTTGCATTTTAATTTCGTTGTCTTTTTCTGTAGATTTTTGAATTTTTTGCCATTTTAATTTCCCAGGGGGGCTAGTCAAATATTCTTTCTACGATCTCGATAAACACATCCAAATCATGAAAATAGTGCTTCCGAAACATATTTTTGGGAGTGGCATGTTGAAACTACTCTCCTTGGTCATACCTTGGTGTCGTTTCTTTTTCGAACAACACGGATTCCCAAAATGCATCAAAACCTTCGTCTTTTTTTTCTGTCTTAGAACATAAGCAACAATCCGTGTCACCTCTGACCTTCATTAGCAGACAAGGAACCCAGTTGCAAAGACTAACTGTTGATCAGTAAAAGCTGAAACTAAATATTCCTAATTTAAACCCCAAAAGTAAGGACTCAAACGAGCTTTCATCTCTGTATCGGTAAGATTAACTAGTGATTAATGCCTGAGATCACAAAGCTCATCAAAGTTAATAGAATTAAGGGTCTCTCCTTTCACTTTTTCCACCTAGTTTGAATCTAATATTGAAACAATCAGTTTGGTGTGTGCATCCAAACAGCTTATAACCTGAGGCTTATTTTAGGTTATGTTCAAAACGATAAATTGAAAATTCATCGCTTAAAAAAAATATATATGTTTGGCAAAAAATCTGGGGGCGCCTTCAATAATCGCCCACATAATATTGAAATGATCATATTTCTCCCCTCCCACTAAAAAGCACCTAGGCAGTAATTATTAGATACAAAATGTTTTCAAATTAGTAAAGTAACGCCCGGGCGGTTATTAAAATATATTTATATATTTATATTCCGTTTACAATATCGATTTGCTACATCGATTATATTCTGTTCCATTCGTTTACATTCGTTTACATCTCCACAAAGGCAATTGATCGAGTGGGAATTAGGGAAATGGTATCGGATCAGTAGAGCAATTGCCCGGCAAGCGAGAGATCGTGGGTTCAATTCCCACTCGGACCATTAACTTTGCGGAGATTGGAAAGTACATTGTGTGTACTTTTGATATGTTCAGTAACTATTTTTCACCACTCCGGTTTGATAAATCTTCATTTTTTTCTTCATACGTGTTCCTTACATTAACTTAAAAACTTTGATGACCTTTTCTATTTATAGGGATGATCTTTGCAAAGTTTTTCTAAAACAAGTTTAACTTTGGAGGGATCTACTGTTTTTTTCTTACGTGTAGTAATTCTTTTAATGGCTTCAACAACATCATCACATTTCAATAAACTTTCTTCGGTGCTATCATTTGCCATGTTTATTGTTGATCAGTACTGCTTATCCTTTCCTATTCTAGGGATTATATTTTTCGCCACTCCCATAGGAGAGGAAGAACACGGGTGGCGGTGTAAATCATAGAGACCTTCAAGCTGTAAATGATTTTTACACGCTATACTAGTCTTCTATATAATCGTCACTATTCGCTCACTGTGCCTACGTACTAAATAAAAAAATCGAAAAAAACAATATATCTATTTTAGTCACCGAGCGGTTCATGTTAAGATGCGCAACGTATGTTCACACAAAATAATTTTTTATATGTATTTTTGCACGACGTCAATGAGAAACCTTTCAATTGCGTCCCCCAAAACGATTTGTCCGCAACATGCGATCCCATACACTTTTTTGATCAGTTTTTCGAGCTCTATTTATCTTTCGCATACCAGTGATTTTATTTTTCCTCAGTCTTCGGGAGAAGGGAAGCGCGGGTGGTGGGGCGATGACTCGCGGGGAAAATGAACCTGTAAAAACATTTTAACACGCTATACTAGTGATTATTGTATATCTACTTTCATGAACTTACCTAGCCCATCAATAGTATATGGTACAGGCAAAGGCCATTTGGTGTTTACACCAGAAACTGCAAGTCTCTTTGATGATTTCCGTTTCATTTTCTCACATTTAGGATTAGGCATGTTTGTCACACCAAATATTTCTTCTTCTTCACATTCTCGAAACATAATATCACCTTGGCTAACATGCCAACCGGGATCTATATGAAAAAGTTTCAATCGTCATATATTTCCAACTAGAACTGTGTAATTCAAACCTTGAGAAGCAATCGAGATAGCTACGGGGAAAGTTTATTAAATTTTGCTTTTTATGTCTTTTTGTTCTGAAACAAATCTATAGTTCCTTACGTGTTTTATCTTTTATAATCCCTCCAAGCTTTTTTTCGACTTCCTGGTTAACATCAAACTGATTCTTATCAGAATTATCAGTATCATCCTCGTCTTCATCTGCTTTTATTATTTCTTCTGCCCCACTTCCCTTCTCATCTGGTTCATCCTCACCAGGCAACGCATCCTTCTCGTCAGTTTCTCCCACAGGTGGTGGATTTTTCCCATTATCATCGGTAGTAGGTAGTGGATTTCTCTTATGAGGAGCCAAATATATCATTGGCAAACATAACAGTATCAACACTGAAACAAACCAAACGTATTGCAACAAATCAATAGATGGTGATTGTTGAATCAAACTCGCATTTGGAAATAGCTTTCATTTCCAGAATGGTTTCACAGGTACAAACAATTATGAAAATCGAAATGACATTATTCCTATAGTCCTCTTTGCAACATGTGAACAGATGAATCGTTGTTCAATAGTTTTGAACATGAAAGCTACAACATTCAACATCTTATGAAAATGCTCTTAGTTCCAGAAATAAAATGGCGAGATACTTACAAAGGGATATAGTCATCTCCACAAATCTGAATGAAGGAGATCTATTCGATATCTACAAAAAAATCATGAAACAATACAATATGTTAAACGACTCATAAATTCAAAATCAGCCCCATCCAATTGTTTTCAGTGAAAATTCTAATAAAAATTGAAGCACTTTAAAAATTTTGTCCAAATTATGGAAATTCTTTTATTCCTTTATCCGAACGCATGTAAAATTTTGCAACAAGCACTTTCGAAATTTGGTCCAAATTTTGCCCGAATTACCCTTTTTTAGCCAAAATATGAAAAACGATTCACATATTTAAAACAAGCATCATTGAATTGTTCTACATGCGAATTATCATGAACATTTAAGCACGTTCGAAATTTGGTCCAAATTGTGCCCAAATTGTGCCCGTTTTATATGTATTAGTTATCACACAGTGCCGAGTGCAATATGGCGAAAGCCGCCGGGAAGAGAAGGCAATGTTTTTTGCGTTTGAAAGTTCATCAAATTTTCTCAACGTTCACTTCTTAATGAGAATGAAGACGCTGTGTGTAACAGTTTTTGTTTTTGTTTTTGATATATTTTTTTATTGAACGCTTTAAGTTTAGTAATAAAAAATAACAACATTGATCGGTATCAGTAACTATTCTATCCGACGAAATAGTCGATGTAGACCTATTATTTTTTAAGCTCTGGTGCCAAAAGGCTTGTGAAATAACAGCAAAAATATAAGGAACGAGGAAAATATGCCAATTACTTACAATAAAATAATACTTAATTTCAAGTGATACTTCGAATTGAAAGTAACTGAAATACTCCTTTTTGTATTTAATGGGAATAAGATCCATCCATTTATTCGTGAATAAGTAAAATACCAAAAACAAAATAGTTATTAAATGTTTTGATAATGTTTTAAAATTCTTAGCCTGCGTTCGTTCATTACAATTTATATAGTTAATAACAGACCGTTAATGTACACGTTTTTTTAATTAAGGAAGCACTTTAGAATAAAACTCATATTGAGAAATTGGCATCTACTTAGTTCCAAAAGTTTCTTAAATTTTGACAGGTCTAGTACTAAGTTTCTTATAAGTGGTTTCTTGTTAAAACAAATAAAGTCTCTGTAAATCGGATGTCTCAAAGCGGGCACCTTTTCTATGCACCAATGTTGTCCGCTTTATAGAGATTCCACTGTTATAATATTGCAAACATAAGTTATAGATTACAGCGTTGCAAAAAAGATATACCAGTACCAAGCAGCAGATACTGCATAGAGTTTTCAAGCATTTGCTCTTACCTTTAAATGAAAATTTCCTTTCCTTTCCTATTTGTTTAGCATAGTTGCATTAGAAACTTCAGAATTACCCACTACGTAGTCAATAGCATACTGAAGGAATGTTTGTTCCCTAAATGTTTGTGATAATTAATCAAGGTTGACATTAGATTACTTGATCTATTTCTCAGCATGATTACATGCTTAATGATGCGTTCAGAATGTGCCGAACGCGCTTTTATATTTCAATCAATTCTGTAAATATTTTACATTAAAATAGACCAAATGTTGACGGACGGACGGACAGATACGTAATAGTTGTAACTTTTGATCTCCTACCTCATTAGTTAATTTAGTCAAGAAACAAATGCCTAGAATTTGCATTCACTGATACATTACAAAGATGTAATAACTTATTATATCATTTATTATTTTGGAAAGAGTTAGTAATTAACATATGGCATCAAAATTAAGCAATCAAAATCTAAAAATTTATAGAGCGGACACCATCGGGACGAAAAATATTGTGTGTATGTGTCTAGAATATGGGATGATATTTCACTGTTATTGTATCATCATCAGTCTTTTTCCCATAACTTAAAGTAATTATAGAATCCTGTCTAAGACCAATTGGCGTATTTAGAGTTAGAGTTTCAAGCTTTATTAAGTGGTTTTAAAGATTTTTTTGAGCTTTTAGCATGCAAATCAGATTTGGAATAGTGTGTCAATTTTTAAAAATCTATTGAATGTTTATATATTCTGAAATACATAATTCGTACGAGTAGAGCAAAAGTTTCACTCTTTTACAGGCGCAACTGTTGCTTACCTGTTGCTTGGTTGATTATCTACTTGGGAAGCCCAAATTCACGTGTTTGCTTACACAATTAGGCTAGTCGCACCAACCGAAATCGAACTATAGTTTTAATCACGTTTTTCGTATGAATATTTAGTAAATATTTAATATAAAAATGAAACTTGATATTATATCAAGGTAGCTTGATATTATATAATATCGTATTTTCAATAAGTATTATTTCAATACTTAGCAATGATAAATCTAATATCTTCTTATACTAATACGCAATCTAGCTTTTTTCTTACCTAACTTTGAAAGGAAGAACTTGAACAAAATTTTCTCGGGAAGTTCGTCAATGGATGCTTATTTTTCCGTATTAATATAGGAGGGATCTCCCATTAGGAGAATCTCTAGCTCCATCTTACGGGTTTTCATTACTTCGTGGAGTGTTGTGCTTTAAGGAAGACATCATAAACCGCCCCCGGAGGAGAACGCAATGCAATGTTTTTTTTCGCAATGCGTCAAAGACGCTGTGTGTAACATTTTTTGTTTTTGTTTTTGATATATTTTTTTATTGAACGCTTTAAGTTTAGTAATAAAAAATAACAACATTGATAGGTGTCAGTAACTATTCTATCCGACGAGATAGTCGATGTAGACCTGCTATGTATCAGTTCATCATTTAAGGAAGCACTTTAGAATAAAACTCATATTGAGAAATTGGCATCTACTTAGTTCCAAAAGTTTCTTAAATTTTGACAGGTCTAGTACTAAGTTTCTTATAAGTGGTTTCTTGTTAAAACAAATAAAGTCTCTGTAAATCGGATGTCTCAAAGCGGGCACCTTTTCTATGCACCAATGTTGTCCGCTTTATAGAGATTCCACTGTTATAATATTGCAAACATAAGTTATAGATTACAGCGTTGCAAAAAAGATATACCAGTACCAAGCAGCAGATACTGCATAGAGTTTTCAAGCATTTGCTCTTACCTTTAAATGAAAATTTCCTTTCCTTTCCTATTTGTTTAGCAAAGTTGCATTAGAAACTTCAGAATTACCCACTACGTAGTCAATAGCATACTGAAGGAATGTTTGTTCCCTAAATGTTTGTGATAATTAATCAAGGTTGACATTAGATTACTTGATCTATTTCTCAGCATGATTACATGCTTAATGATGCGTTCAGAATGTGCCGAACGCGCTTTTATATTTCAATCAATTCTGTAAATATTTTACATTAAAATATACCAAATGTTGACGGACGGACGGACAGATACGTAATAGTTGTAACTTTTGATCTCCTACCTCATTAGTTAATTTAATCAAGAAACAAATGCCTAGAATTTGCATTCACTGATACATTACAAAGATGTAATAACTTATTATATCATTTATTATTTTGGAAAGAGTTAGTAATTAACATATGGCATCAAAATTAAGCAATCAAAATCTAAAAATTTATAGAGCGGACACCATCGGGACGAAAAATATTGTGTGTATGTGTCTAGAATATGGGATGATATTTCACTGTTATTGTATCATCATCAGTCTTTTTCCCATAACTTAAAGTAATTATAGAATCCTGTCTAAGACCAATTGGCGTATTTAGAGTTAGAGTTTCAAGCTTTATTAAGTGGTTTTAAAGATTTTTTTGAGCTTTTAGCATGCAAATCAGATTTGGAATAGTGTGTCAATTTTTAAAAATCTATTGAATGTTTATATATCCTGAAATACATAATTCGTACGAGTAGAGCAAAAGTTTCACTCTTTTACAGGCGCGACTGTTGCTTACTTGTTGCTTGGTTGATTATCTACTTGGGAAGCCCAAATTCACGTGTTTGCTTGCACAATTAGGCTAGTCGCACCAACCGAAATCGAACTATAGTTTTAATCACGTTTTTCGTATGAATATTTAGTAAATATTTAATATAAAAATGAAACTTGATATTATATCAAGGTGGCTTGATATTATATAATATCGTATTTTCAATAAGTATTATTTCAATACTTAGCAATGATAAATCTAATATCTTCTTATACTAATACTAAATCTTGCTTTTTTCTTACCTAACTTTGAAAGGAAGAACTTGAACAAAATAGCTCCATCTTACGGGTTTTCATTACTTCGTGGAGTGTTGTGCTTTAAGGAAGACATCATGACCCCCCCACACACCCCCCCCCCCCCCCGGAGGAGAACGCAATGCAATGTTTTTTGCGTTCGAAAGTTCATCAAATTTTCTCAACGTTCACTTCTTAATGAGAATGAAGACGCTGTGTGTAACAGTTTTTGTTTTTGTTTTTGATATATTTTTTTATTGAACGCTTTAAGTTTAGTAATAAAAAATAACAACATTGATAGGTGTCAGTAACTATTCTATCCGACGAGATAGTCGATGTAGACCTGCTATGTATCAGTTCATCATTTAAGGAAGCACTTTAGAATAAAACTCATATTGAGAAATTGGCATCTACTTAGTTCCAAAAGTTTCTTAAATTTTGACAGGTCTAGTACTAAGTTTCTTATAAGTGGTTTCTTGTTAAAACAAATAAAGTCTCTGTAAATCGGATGTCTCAAAGCGGGCACCTTTTCTATGCACCAATGTTGTCCGCTTTATAGAGATTCCACTGTTATAATATTGCAAACATAAGTTATAGATTACAGCGTTGCAAAAAAGATATACCAGTACCAAGCAGCAGATACTGCATAGAGTTTTCAAGCATTTGCTCTTACCTTTAAATGAAAATTTCCTTTCCTTTCCTATTTGTTTAGCATAGTTGCATTAGAAACTTCAGAATTACCCACTACGTAGTCAATAGCATACTGAAGGAATGTTTGTTCCCTAAATGTTTGTGATAATTAATCAAGGTTGACATTAGATTACTTGATCTATTTCTCAGCATGATTACATGCTTAATGATGCGTTCAGAATGTGCCGAACGCGCTTTTATATTTCAATCAATTCTGTAAATATTTTACATTAAAATATACCAAATGTTGACGGACGGACGGACAGATACGTAATAGTTGTAACTTTTGATCTCCTACCTCATTAGTTAATTTAGTCAAGAAACAAATGCCTAGAATTTGCATTCACTGATACATTACAAAGATGTAATAACTTATTATATCATTTATTATTTTGGAAAGTGTTAGTAATTAACATATGACATCAAAATTAAGCAATCAAAATCTAAAAATTTATAGAGCGGACACCATCGGGACGAAAAATATTGTGTGTATGTGTCTAGAATATGGGATGATATTTCACTGTTATTGTATCATCATCAGTCTTTTTCCCATAACTTAAAGTAATTATAGAATCCTGTCTAAGACCAATTGGCGTATTTAGAGTTTAAAGATTTTTTTGAGCTTTTAGCATGCAAATCAGATTTGGAATAGTGTGTCAATTTTTAAAAATCTATTGAATGTTTATATATCCTGAAATACATAATTCGTACGAGTAGAGCAAAAGTTTCACTCTTTTACAGGCGCGACTGTTGCTTACTTGTTGCTTGGTTGATTATCTACTTGGGAAGCCCAAATTCACGTGTTTGCTTGCACAATTAGGCTAGTCGCACCAACCGAAATCGAACTATAGTTTTAATCACGTTTTTCGTATGAATATTTAGTAAATATTTAATATAAAAATGAAACTTGATATTATATCAAGGTGGCTTGATATTATATAATATCGTATTTTCAATAAGTATTATTTCAATACTTAGCAATGATAAATCTAATATCTTCTTATGTAGACCTGCTATGTATCAGTTCATCATTTTCTACCGATGTCTATTTTTTTTAATGTGTTTGAATGTAGCTTTTTCATATCAGTTAGTTTTGACTACTATGCTGAAATGTGTAGCTAGCAGTTTATTTGTTATTTCGTTGTAGTATGTGGATTGTTTTTATTATGGTTCGCTATTAGAGAAACGAATGTAGCAAAATAATTATTATATTGTTTTGATAGTGTTTGATTGATGATACCTTTTTGTTTTAGATTAGAAAATTGATTAGTATAGATGAATTTAATACAAGAAGAGAATGTGAAAATCATGGTTAAATGTTTTTACACGCTACACTAATCTCATTACTAATATGCGTGTGTGCATCCCACTTTTATTTAAGAGAGTGATACATTTTCTGAAATTTCACGGTCATTTTCTCACGAGGATCCCGTAAAACCACGGCTGCGCGAGAGGGTTTTTTTCAGTATTAGTATAATTGTAGTAGCAAATGACGCGACGTGAATGTTTTGGCACGGGGGGCATTGCATTGCATCCCCAATGGAACGCGACGTTTAGGGGCAAATATCTCGAGAACCAACGGGAATAACTGACGTTTTTTGAGGTCTGCGATAGTGGGCGATGGGGTGAGGAAAAAGAATTTGGTCTAAACTTTTTTGGGGACGGGTGTGACGTCATCAAAATCTTTGATCGACGATATCTCAGTAACGGCACGTCGTACACAGACGATCCCATACGTTTTTTTGATCAGCATTTCGGGCTCTACAACTTAGTGATACTTATTCTTTGCAATTTTATGATTTTATTTTTCGTCACCTTCATATTTTAAAAGACGAAGAACTCGGGATGGCGGTAACTCATGGGGAAAATGAACCTGTAAAATGTTTTTACCCGGGATCTAGTCTTATTACTAATACGTGTGTGTGCATACCACTTTTATTTTAGAGAGTGATACATTTTCAGAAATTTCACGGTCATTTTCTAACGTGGAGCGCGTAAAACCACGATGCTGCGAGTATCTCGGATAAATTTTTATACAGATTTATTTTCCTACAATAAGTCACCACCCTATCCCCACCCGTGATCTTCCTCTTTCAAAATATAGGGATGACGAAAAAAACCCATGTCATGCTCTTTTTCTCATATATGGGGCTGTCAAAAAATAAAATCACAGAATGGTGAAGAATAGGTATCACTAAGTTGTAGAGGTTGAAAAGCTCATCCAAATCATGTATGGGATCGTCTGTGTACGACGAACCGTTACCAAGATATCTTCGATCAAAGATTCTAATGACGTCACACCCGTCCCCAAAAATTTTAGATCCAAATTTTTTCGTCACCCCATCGCCAATATCGCGCGCCCAAAGTGGTATTAGTTATTCCCATTGGTTATCGAGATATATTTCCTAAAATATCGCGTTCCATGTAGGGTGCAATGCAATGTGCCATCTGACGTCAAACTCCTTTTTATAATACTTATGTCGCTATTATACTTGCAAAACTCAGTTCCGCACGATCTAAAATATCACCATTTATTTTCCATACAAACATTTCGTTCCCAGTTCTTTTATTCACACTGACCAAACTAAAAGTGGTATTTGGATCCCTGAGCCACCTTATTAGGAATAGTAAGCTTAAATTTGGATTTTTCAAATTTCGAAGCCTATTTAGAAGTTATTCCTGACTGACATTCCAAGTGTAAAAATGAACTTCTTTTCTATATACATCTCTTATTTTGTCAAATTGATTCTCTTATTGATATTGTTCAGTCTGTGTCCTTTCCTCGATAATGATGCCATGTTTCAACAGGAAATATTATAACGATCAATATCAATATTATATCGATGCATCCGTTTGCCAGTTATACTCAATAAGATTTCTTTCAACTATATATATATATATCGTCAGCACGAGTGTTCGCTTAGAACACGCTCACCACTTTGCATAGCTCTGTCCCTAGGGGCATTGAACACTCTAGTGACATTTGTACGCTTAACTGTGGCCTTGTTGATGTAAAGGGTATAACGTCAACCGAGAATCGGGAGGTTCCCGGTTCAAACCCCACACAAATCCAGCCGTGATACGGCAAGTCAAGCTCGTCCTGGGATGTGATAGCACGTTCTCTGCGTTTTCTCTCTCCATGCACACATTCGAACTCCAACAGTGCAGTGGTCAACTTCCAATATTTCAGAAGTCCCTGTGTTCTGCACCGATTTGTAATAACTGCCCCGATTTGTAATACCTGCCCCGATTTGCAATAAAATTGCGCCCATTTGTAATACCTGCCCCGATTTGTAATAATTTTAACCCAATTTGTAATAAAACGACCTGTCCTGATTTGTAATAACTTCTGCACCGATTTGTAATACCTGCCCCGATTTGCAATAAAATTGCGCCCATTTGTAATACCTGCCCCGATTTGCAATAAAATTGCGCCCATTTGTAATACCTGCCCCGATTTGTAATAATTTTGCCCCAATTTGTTATAAAACGACCTGCCCTGATTTGTAATAACTTCTGCACTGATTTGTAATAACTGTTTTTCCCCAATTTGTAATAATTTGGTATGTAGAAGACTTTCGCAGATATCGTTTCAGTTAGACCAAATTTGGTACAGGTGGCGTCATCATGACGTCAGGGGCCTTACTTAAAACGTCCATATCAGGTGGGATTTATGCCCGTTAACTTGGTTTAAGGTAAGAAAACAATGAATATTCTCAGTTACACCAAATTTGGTACTGGAGACCTCATCATGGCGTCACAGCTTACATTTAAAACAGCTTTTTCCGGATATTTTCCAGGAGAAAATTTCTTTGTTCCAGTAAGTAACAAGAAAGGGTAAGGTCATTATTATGCGTACACTCTTCTGTGCCATGATAATCAAGATAGTTTTCCATGGGGAAAGAATGAAAATAATGGAATATCAACTTAATGTTTCGAATCACCTTATTGGATGATTGACACTATCGTCGCTATATATATAAACGCTAAACCTTGGTTCTGACTAGAGGTAACATGCGATAGAAATGTTATAGAAATGATATGTAAGAATTAGTGCATTTTTAGAATATTTTGAACGCATGATAAATGCGATAGCACGTTTTCAAAACTACCAACAGCACTTAAAATTCCTCGTGTTGTAAAATGTTTAAAATCTTTTAAATGCGATGAAAAGGGGAATGCTAATTTACATTTGTGTATCTCATTTCCATCACATTTTACCTTTTAGTGGGAACTTAGGTAAACGACAAGATATGAACGTAATATGTACTTTGAACATAATTGTTTTTTCTTAAAAAGGTATACCGAACCGTAGCCCAGAGATAAAAGAGAATGCAAAAGTGATATTCAAATAGTGGCCACTGTTATGGCTGTTATGGCTAATGAATCAGCTGAAAAATATGAATCTAAACGGAATCGGAATGAAGTGTTCCGTACGAAGATGGGCATCTGTACGAAGGTGGCCACTTACAGAAAACTGTACGAAAGTGGCCCGGTCTGTACGATGGTGGCCACGGCACTTAACATTACACGTATCCATTATTATAACGATTACTAACGAACAAAATTTTGAAATAGCGAAAGTTAAAAGAGAATCGAATCAAGTAAAATCAAAATCGAATCAAAATAAGAAAAGAGAATCGAAAATATATTTTTTAATAAACGGCTTTTCATTATAGTGCCCACCTACATACAACCATATGAAAACTGTACGGAGGTGGCCCACTGTAAAATTATGCAGGTTTAAAGTGATTAACGGTCTTCTAAGGCTGATATATTAACGTGAATAATTCAGCAGCATACGACTATTAATACTTTTATTGCCAGAAACTGCGAATTTTGCTATTTTCATCAATAGTGAAATTTTATTCCGCGAAATTCAATGTTTCAAATTTACAGAAACAGGGACTTTGCAACTAAATTTGATCCAGAATCTCAGGAAAGACGTTTTTACCGTTTGTGTTTACACTTACATCATAGGCACGAGCTTATTTGTTTATTTATTTATTTATTTATTTAATGTTGGTTAAAAAACATAGTTACAAAATTGTACTAATTCAAACCTGTACCAATGGCTGTTCCAATGATTTTTATGCGTTCCTGGTAATGATATGGAAACGGTTGTTTATTTCACATAAAATGCAACGTTCCCTTACAATCAAAGTAAAAAAGTAAAATATGCTTATTCAACGACATCCCTGAACCGAGGAACCTGCAGCCCTGCGATTGTAAATTCATTTACAATCCAATGTGAAAATTATAAATCCAGAACCCTGTCCACCATGTCTTAAAGTACAGATTAAACAACTTCAAAAATGTTAGAAATAGCATCAAGAATCAAAATAACGAACAGATGAAAATAACTGTTAGAAACGCCTCAATCTATAAACAATCAACTCGATATATCAGTTAAACTGTAGAGTATAATGTTTAAATTTGAGGCAACCAGATACAAGTTACAAGTTAAAATATATTGAATTGTTTTACATGCATTTTTGAATGAAATTTGCAGCACTTTTTAAATTTGGTCCAAATTTTGCCCGAATTGCCCTTTTTTTGGCCAAAATAAGAATTGATTCTAAATTTGGTCCAAATTTACCTAAATTCTGATAGGAACAATACGTTGCACCCAATCGGTTTTCTCTCTTCAGAAGTCGTGGATGGGTTTGAAAACTCGAAAAGCTCTCGAAATTACTGTTAATTTTTTTAAACTTAAATTTCTCAGAAGTTGTATTTCTGAATCCCTGGCCAAGATATCTCAAGAAATATTGATGGAATTAAGTTGCTATGAAATGAGTGAAACGATTTTGTTAGGCTCGATTATCCAGCTGCACGGTGGGTCAAACCTGCCCAAATTTGACGAATTTCAACAAATTCTAAATTTAATAGTCGTAATTTAAAATGGATTTTTTGGGAAATTTTCGTCACTCATTTCACGCTCCAGCCACGTATGCTTCATTTAAGTTCGACACAACGCACTTCAAACAACGGCTCACTTCCAGAAAATGGCCAGCGCGAGAGCGACGTTTTGGTAAAAAAGTCATAGTTTGGAACACATTAATTATTCATAAGATAAAACAATTTTTTTCATCAGGTGTGGTCACAATTTGTTACGCCGAACCAATGAAATGGAAAAAAATCTTCAAAGAAAGTAATTGTTCCGTATGGTATTCTCTTTCCAATATGGCAACACTAGGACCACAGATGGTGTGGAGTCGCAGTGGAGTTAAAATGTTTATCAAAAAACCTTGCATTTTTGGTCTTGTGTTTTCATTGAAATTCTTAAATTATTGCAAACTCACATGACTTCATGTATTGAACAAGCGAATATCCGTTATCTGAAACAAATTATGGTCCCTTGAGAGTTTGGTGGATTGATTTCAGTTTTATGCATTTCAAGATAGCGTAGTTGACTGTACTGCGTATTAAGATCACATTTCAGTTGAACCGCAAAATCAAATTAAATGGTGCAAATATTGATTTTTTGATATAACTGTGAAAATAAATAAAATGGCAAAAAATTCAACAACAAGACGAAATTAAAATGCAGCAGAAATTTTAGGCTGCGAAAATCTCTTCCATTGCAAACTACATGATGGAGGAATTACACATCAGTCAAATATTACACAAATGTATCATCATCATCACCAAACTTATTTCGTCTACTGTCGCATCCCTTTCCAGTGTTGTTGTTTTTTTTTGCCATATGCACGACGGTTGACTTGATTTATTTTATTTTAGTTTTAAGAATGACAAATCAACAAGATGAACAACGGGCCTAAATATTAGTGTCAGATATCGGAAATGTTCCGGCGGAAACAGAGTATTTGTCCGACGTATGAACCTAATCAGTAGACATAATTCATCCGGCAATAAATATCAAGTGCGTCCAATGTAAAGAAAAGTTAAACCCACACTAAACTTACTCCACGAATAAAGTATGCAAATTACTCTTTTATTTTTATTCTAAAGAACGACAAAAATGATTGAACAATGTATATATATATATATGGACTGCTGTGATGCTGCCAGCCACAAAAATTCTAAGAAGGGTGTTACGAAAGGGCGGAATTAACTGTGGGATTAGACACTGACTGACACAAGGAAATGAAAGATCAGTTGCCTCGCGGCGCTGACCAATAAAAAGGGAACAACGATTCAAACAACTATCTTTAATTAAATTAAGAAGCTATAATCGGGGATTCTATAGTGCTATTTTAAGAAAACTGAAAATGCCATATGCCATATATGAATGATCTACGCAATTCGGGTAATTGCATGTAGCGACCGGCCAAAATTGATCGGGGAAAAGTGACTAAATATAAACCCGACTTTTGTTTATCCCCGATAAGGTGGTAACAGTAAAAAAATATACGGAAATAGAATTTCAGGGAAAATATGAGAGAAGCAGGATCATGAAACAGTCCTTTTATCAAGCGTCACTAGAAAGTTTTTTTAATGGTTTGTGTAAGTACACAAACTCCCCAAAACGAAGAAATAAGAATTGCATTTAGCGAGGGTTAATTTTCGCGGTTTCCTGAAAAAAAAACCCGCAAACTTTTATCCACGTAAGGTAGTAACTGTCCAGTTCTTGGTACTTATTCAAATATTGCCGAAATTTTACTAAGCAGTTGAGGCTTCTGTCTGCACGAGTAAATCTAATGTCCAGCCGGGTTCCTTTTTGGGTTTTGGGTTTTTATTTTTAAGTCTTGTGTAATTCATTTTATTTCCTATAAATTAAAATAACTTAACCTTACCTACTTTCCCTCTTACATTAATGTATTTCGCTCACACGTAAATTTTCCTTTTGCTCTCCAATATTTAACTACAGCAGCTCGTATTTTCTTTTTCAAACGTTGTTAATTTCACAAAACGCGCAGTGATGACGGCAGTCATAATTCTGTAAGCAATTTGTATATTTAAGTATAAATTTTAAAACATATTGTTTTAAAAATACATAGAATTTTCCCACCTTATTCTCCCAATCCACATTAAGTGTTCCATTTTTTCCTAGCTGGGTCAGTGAACAATTGGAAGTGTGAGTGATGAAGGGCGTTAGGTGGGAGGAATTTTTTAAGGCATGAACCTGGCACACGTATAAGACCTTATTCTCTACTTATACTCTAATTCTATTTATGCACAGTACGTATATATGCATTTCATCATTTCGGTGTCGGAGAGTTATAAACATTTCATGTTAGGCAGGTGTTTATTCAGTGACCGATATATAATGCTGAAATATATACATATATAAACCCATCAAGAATCAGTCACACATTAACAATCCATTAGGAATCCATAATTCCGTGTATGATATCACCATTACCTAATTTAGCCCAAGGTTAAGAATTCCTATACAGGTCACTTACCTGTAAACCAAGTTTCAAGATCTATCTGCAGCAAGAAATAGTAGTTATAAATACATGCTGTGACGTCATGATGACGTCACCAGTACCAAATTTGGTCTAGCTGAAACGATATCTCCGAAAGTCTTCTACATACCAAATTATTACAAATTGGGGAAAAACAATTATTACAAATCGGTGCAGAAGTTATTACAAATCAGGGCAGGTCGTTTTATAACAAATTGGTGCAAAATTATTACAAATCGGGGCAGTTATTACAAATCGATGTAGAACACCTGTCTTCGTGTGTCCTGTGCATGCATTTTTGCACACTCTAAAACACACCAGCAAAAGGTTTGTGCTAATCTTCTTGTTATTTTGTGACACATATCTTTAATTTTTTCCCAACCACGGCTTTTTGACTTTCATTTGTTCCCCAATACATCAATCTACTAAACCAAGAACTAGACCAACTTCCTCTTATAACATATATACCACACACACACGTATCAACATCATTCTTTATGGTTAAGTTTTCTTTTCTGGAGTGTTGATTTCAAAAAGATCAGTATTTCTTCGAGGACAAAATGTTCTTATGATTACATTAAGATTACAAGACTACGTAATAACAGGACAAACGTTTTAGTAGAAATAAAAATGTTTCAACTGAATTCTTCTGCTAAAAAAGCTTCGTTTCGTGGTGGCTTCTGCGCAAAAAATCGGTCAGCAATACTTTTCACATGGTGAATGGTTTTTATTTTGCTGACTTAACTTTTAAAGACTTTTAAAGAATGGAATCCCACGTTAAAAACATATAATAAATTAGATCAAAATAACTTGATCTTCTAATGAAAAACGTTTTTAAAATGAGCTTTTGTAAATAATGTCTATTGGAGAACCTATATAAATATGCAGAGCAGTTTTTGAAGGAAAGTAATATGAGCAAAGAATATCAAATAATGAAAAATGACTTTGCAGAAGAACCACTCGAATAAAATAGTGAAAAAATATCGGTAACCTGTTCTTTAATATTAGCTACAGTACTGGGCAGAATAATATATCAAATGATTGTATGAAGCACAAACAACATCTGTTTCAGTTACATAATACCGATATACAAGTTTAGTCTTACAGTACAACCCGGTAGGAAGGCCCATTTTATGATAACACTCCGTTAATTTTAGATATTTCGACATCAGTTTCAGAGAAATATACTTAAATACTTTTGACACAAGGAAGAGTGATGGAAACTTCATCTTCCAGCCTATGCTTCTGTAGAAATTTTAATTAGATTGGCTCGACAGTTTGCCGCAAGTGTGTTCCAACTGATTTTGGTTCAAATCTAGAAATTGGGAAATTAAAGTTTGTAAAGTTCATACCTTAGGCGAATTAAAGATAATGTACGAAAGATTGCAGAATTAAATAATGCAGAAGGACCCTTAAACAAGAATGGCTAACAATAAAATGGTTATTTACCTCATTTGTCTTTTTCCAAGCCATGAACCTCCAGGTTGTTTTGCGTATCTGGTCAAAAACTTATAAATATTGAACGCATTAAGCAGTGACACATGTTGATACCCTGTTACATTTTCCAGATCCTTGTAGTGTCTGTTCTTATAAAATACAAAGTTATATAAATTATAACCACACGATATGCAGAAAGTTCAAAGGAGTTTTAAATTTTGTAAAAAAGATGGAGAGGGATAACAGGCAACTATTTAAAGGGGTTGAGCCGCTCATTTTTTATGTCATAAAGCTTTTTGGTTCATTCGTTATTTGTGGTTGTATTTTTTGTACAAAACATAATACACTCGTACTAAAACGAGATATTGGCTATTTTGTGCATTTGTACTGAAAAATAAAGGTCGATAGTCAAAGTCGAGCTCGGGAGACCTTTATATTGACCAAGTCAAATTTATTAGTACCTATTAAATTATAATTAATTTATTTATTGATCAAAACACCTTATTATGTTCATACATAAATTTCATTTTTCAAGTGGAAACAAGAATCCTTCAAAAATTCTATTTTGGTCTGAATGTTTATGATTATTATTATTATTTTGTCTTAGTTTGAAATTTGAACATCACAGTGCTTGGAACGTATTTGTAATCAGTTTTATTATCGTTTTGTTTACATATGAAGCTACCATTTTTTGCGGGCAGTATCGATCCGTAATCACTGGTTACTCAGCCAATCAAATTCGCTTATTTCCCGTAAACTACTTTTGTAATACACATCAGGTCATAAAGTACAGTACAGCCTCAAAGAAAATTTACATGTCCATGTAAGATATTAAGAGCCATTATCTGTAAGAATCTGACAAATCAGACAAAGTAAAGAAGTGGCATCTTCAGATTTTGCTCATTTTCAGATATTTTGGTCAAAATCATTACTTATGACACCTGGAAAATTTTTTTTTGAAAATTCTTGTCGGTTTTCAAGATATTAGGCCCTATTATTTGGCCCACTTTGGGGGAAAATGTGCCTGCCAAATGAAATTGCACATTTGAACATCAAATTATCAAAAAATATTGCTCTGAAACAAGTTTCAAGTGTATTTTATGGAAGTATGGTCCAAATTCTTCAACCTGTCCAAATTTCAGGGTCCCTATATTTTTTGCTGTCTAGAAATCATGGCCCGAAAACTCAAGTTTTTTGCTTTTCAACTAAGTTTGGGCTTGATTATCTCTTTAGGGAAATGAGTGCACATGATTTTTTTTGGTGGGAATTAAAGTGCCTTGCCTCTTCTTCAAATTAATGAAAAAAAACTCATGTGCACGGAAGGGCCTGGGGAGGAGTGCTTCCGTAAATTTTAATTTTTTTAAAAAGTGTACCAAATGCCACAACCCATAATGGCGGTGGCCAGGGTTCTGTCATGTTGGTTTAATGTTATTTTGGAAGATACTTTAATGCCTTATCATCTTCACAATAGAAAACCATATGCCCTTTTTCAGATTAGTCACAAAATGAAGTCAAAGTTCACTGTTTTGCTGTACAAGAAACTGGAAAATCTCCCTAGCAACCAGCAATTGCACTTAGCAACGATGATTTTACAGCTTGAAATATGAAATTAAGTTGGTGTAAACCACTTCAGCATATTTGAGAAGGCTTCCTGCTATTCATATGTTGTGTATACATGATATTTGGACTAGAAAAACTGCCAATATGTTAAACTCAGGATAACCAGATAAGATTTTCTGTTTTGGAAACAACTTTTTAACAACCTTACATTATAAAACCTTCAGTGCAATGATTATGTACTTGTTGTAGCCACTCTTTATTATTATTATTATTATTATTATTATTATTATTATTATTATTATTATTATTATTATTATTATTATTATTATTATTATTATTATTATTATTATTATTATTATTATTATTATTATTATTATTATTATTATTATTATTATTATTATTATTATTATTATTATTATTATTATTATTATTATTATTATTATTATTATTATTATTATTATTATTATTATTATTATTATTATTATTATTATTATTATTATTATTATTATTATTATTATTATTATTAATGTTTACCCCAGGATAGCCTCTTCAGTTCTGATAGAACTGTTATCAATGAGGGTCCTGCGAAGGAGGTCCCAGAGCATTTAAAGCCCCCATTTGGGCTAAACGCAAATTAACGAGTCGCGTCGTTTGTTTATTCAGCACGAGAATTCAGAAAAATGGTCTTGAAAACATAATGATTTCATGTAACAGCCAAAACTTTACAAAAAATAATGTTTTATCTTTTCATGTAATAATTTGTGAAAATTTAAAGTTTCTTTCAGGCACCAGCCTGTACTTCAAAATGGAGGGTCTCCATTTTCTGAAGGAGATACTAAAACCAGGGACATGTGCAAGCTAGATCTGAAGGATGCATATTTTTCAGTCCCACTACACAAAGATTCTCAAATTTCGCTTCCTACAGGAACTGCAAATAAATTGTTTAAAAAAGGAATGACACTAGAGAGTTTAATCCCTTTAAATCCGAATGCCTGCCTCAAATTGAACTGGTGGATAGAAAATCTTTCATTACGCAATGGGAGAATGATAATCACACCACCAGCGGACCTAGTGATACAAACAGATCCATGAACCAAGGGATGGGATGCATCCTGTCAGGAGAGACAGACATGGGGGTCCCTGGTCATTCAAGGAAAAGAAATTACACATAAACATTCTAGAGTTGATGGCAGTCAAAACTGCAATAATGACCTTCACAAAATTGGGACAGGGATTATCTGTTCATTTGCAGATCGACAATATTACAGCGCTAACTTATCTAATGAAAATGGGGGTTATCCACAATCACCATTTAACAGTGATTGCCAAGGAAATATAGGATTACCTTATTTCCCACAAGATTGGGAGTCAGGAATGTTCACGACCCAAGCAACTGTAAACTGGCACTTTATGTGTTCAAAAAAATTTCCAACCGGTACAGGAACCCCCAGTGTGGATCTTGACTTGGGACGTTGACAAGGTTTTGTCATATCTGAGTAAACAATATCCACATCAGGATCTTTCCAACAAAGAAATTACTCTAAAGTAAGCTACCCTACTTGCGCTAGGTGCTGCTAGTAGAGGTTCAGAGATAGCCTACTTAGATATAAGATACAAAACACAATCAGATTCAGTATACACCTTTACGTTTCATAAAATAACTAAGAGTAGGAAGAAAGGTTCCTCCCCTCCATCTTTGTCGTACGAATTGTTTCCGGAAGACCCTTTTCTTTGGACCCAGACAGGATAAACTTTTTATTTATTAATAATTAATTAATTTAGAACTTGCTTAATTAAATTATTTTGATTCATGTTCCTTGTTGGAATCTAATGACTTCTAAAAATTTAGGCAAAAAAAGTGTCGGTGGAGATTCTGCCTTACGATGGAGCATCAATAATGGTCGAAAGAGCATCATTGGATATCATAAGAGTGCGCTTTTTCGTTCTGGAATCCTCTTTGATATCGCTAGATGGTGTTTACGGGATTTACGACATATTACACTAAACATAACGTTTAAAATCATTCCGAATATGATTTGCAGCAAATTCGATTTAACATTTTAGAACAAACCGTGCTGCCATTAAGTTGCATTAATCAAATTCATAAGATTCGAAATCAAATTACTCAAGCGAAAAATATCGAAAAGTTATCATGTGGTTTTTTTGAAAGCTAGAAATGTGATCTCTTTATCAGTGTTTAATTCTGAGGATCGGTTGAAAGAAATAATGCTTTGATAAAATGAGTCTTTACGAGGTATGTATAATTCACCTTATATAAGTAACTTCATTTGCAGGCTATTTTTTTTAACTTTGAGTTTCACTCAAGTTTTTTGCTCGTTCTAATCAAAACACCATTACACAACGTCTGGTGTGTTTCAATGACTTCCTGATTACCATAACGGAAATTTGGTACCGAGATATGATGGCTCATATCTGCCATCGATGTTGAGCAGTAGAAACCCATATTCAACTTGCTAACATAGGATATCGGATTCTCGCCAAGGCAATAACCCATCGTTCATTACCGATTGTTATTCAGGAAATTATTTTAAAATCCGAACATTCACAACTTCAAACACATCATGGCTAACGTATTTCATTGGATGATAATTTACAACTTTTGAAATAAGGACTGCCTTCTATAATTACCATCGCTCTCCTGTTAGTGCCCTCAAAATTCGCACCTCAGAAACTACAACAAATCCAAAAGATATCATTGGGAACAAAGAAGATCTGAATCAGTTGGTTTGTCATGTCATGGACCTGATGATTTACGTTAGGCTATCGTTCGAGAGAACTTTCCTTTATCATCGAGCAAGTTGTGAATGATAAAAGATTGTTCATATATACGACATTAGGTCAAAACCCATATTTCACACCTACTTACTTTCAGACGTTCTGTTAAGCATAGTCTTATTTAAAACGAATATTTTTACAGGAAAGCCAGTCAGTAGAAAAAGCTGTGAATAGAAAAAGCTTTTTCGTCTGGTTTACGGTGGAGAATAATTTGAAATTTTTCATGAAGTATGCATTTTAGTATGCAATCACATACAGAGATTACCCAGTGTATGTAGAACACGAGAGGGCACAAGAAAGGCGCATAGGATGGGTAGACCACACGATTTTGCGTAATCTAAAATCGTAATGCTGACCCGGGGTTTTGAGTCCTTGGGCGTCCATTCATATCGGTTGGTTCTTCCTCCCGCCGACTTGCAACTGGAAAATTAAGCTAAAGATACCTATATAATTTCTCTAACCTGCACGAAGGCCAGTATGCGTGATTTGGATGTAACGGCTGATAAAGATTCACTGCTCGTTTATCATTTTTGCGTGTAGTATTCTTTATGACTGGCAAATGATTTTATTTTGAAAATTTATTGTACGATACCCAAACAATTTTTGGGGGCTTTCAATACTATATATTTAATTCAGTTCTCTATAGAACTTTTTTTCTCAATTTTAACTCATTTATATCGTATCTTGACGTAAAAAGCTGCATAGTCGCATAGTCATCAGTTTATTTAATGGAAGGCAAAAGGTGTCGAGAAGGTTTTGTTATGTAAGAAAAGGGGGAACGAGATATTTACTTCTCGCTTGTATCCACGGAAACTACAAAAACATTGAAGTAGAATAAGAGAATGATATACTTGACATCTCGACAATTGTTTACGAAATTTACGAGTATTCATTTACATACATAAAACCCCGATTTCTACCATCAATTCCATTATAATTTTATATAGGTTGCTCGAAGTGGAGACATCGACGATTTACAGTCATGGGTGGAAGACATTTTCAGAGACATACCTCATGCAAGTGAGAAGGGTGCAGCTTTGGGAGTAACAGACGCCCATCATCTTTCCGCTCTCCATTATACAGTAAAATACAACCATTTAAAATGCGTAAAATTACTTGTTGAAAATGGAGCTGGTAAGGAAATCAATGTATTCAAAATTTGTTGCAACAGCATCTCTACTGGCCAGGATTTTTAGTAAAAACATAATTTTTACCGCTTTGTTCACCTCACCTACAACATTTGTCGTGAAGGTGTGCAAAATAACATAACAGCATAAGTAAAAATATACAGTAAGCCAGTTATATTTGTTTAATTGTGATTACTCTTAAATCTTATAAAAGCATAAACTTGAAAGTGATTTATACCAGTTTCCATTATGCAACGATGCTATGGAACTGAATACCAAGCCGAACACTAGGAAGATTTTTCAACGAAGTGTAAAACAATAAAAAAATACAATCATAACCTTTGGTTCTACATATCCATGCCAACATGTTAAATCTGTGTATTATTTACCATTCAGATGTAAACGTGCGCGGAAAAAATAGAAGTACACCTCTTCACTTTGCAGCTCGATACACGAAGAAAGAAGGTGATTGCTTTACATATTGATCATAGGAAATCTTTCCCTATTTCTTTAATCTCAGAAATTTATTTTAGATGATACTGCGTTACTTCAATATCTGATGTATAGCAATGCAGATGTCAACGCAACCGACGATAACCTTGCCACGCCTCTTCATTACGCTTGCTTACAAGGCAACGAGAAAGTGATCAATCAGTTATTGAAATCAAAAGAAATTAATCCACATGTAAGTTGATTATTTGGACACTTTTGGTTTTGGTGCACATTGCAAATTATGTCAAACAAAGTGGGTGATTAAGAAGGTAAACAAAATATAGGGGAATACGTTTCCGACTTGTTTGTTTTAAATTCTATGTTCATCCAACCTGCTTGGTCTTTGTTTTATAGGCGGAAGACAGGTTTCAAACGCAACCTGTGCACCTAGCCTGTGCTGGTGGGTCCATAACTATCATTAAAATGCTTCTGGAACATAAGGCTGACATACTAGCTGAAAACGAGGCAAAAATGAATGCTATTCATGTTGCTTGTTCGCATGGACATTTGAAGGTAAGCTTTGTAACTAATTGTAATTTATGTAGTTACATGTAAAAGTAATTTCCAATAATTTTTCAATCACCAATTTTTCTTTTCCTGGGTAACTAGAATAACATTCTTAAAGCAAAAAAGATCAACTTAGAACCGTTTGAGGTAGTGAACATGCATAAAACCAGTCGGTTTCTCATGCTTGGCCCAAACTACATTTTAAAGCCAAGGTGAATTTAGCCTCCTTAGATGTCTGAATGGAAATTACGGCCATGTGAATCTTATATTTCTTCATTTTAGCTTGTTGAATATTTATTTGATATCCTACAAGAGCAACATGGTATAGGGGCAGTGACAGAAGTAATGCACAAACAGAATATTGAAGGTCAAGCACTCATTCATCTGGCAGCATTAGGATCACATTTTGAGGTGATGAAATATCTACTTGAAAGAGGCAGTGACGCAAACCAAGTTATGGACGATGACGAAACCGTTTTGCACGTGTCAGCAGTAACAGGCCATAAAGATATTGTAAAATTACTTTTATCACATGGAATTGAGGTGGACAAGCGTAATTCGTCTGGAAGAGTTGCATTGCATAAAGCTGCAAGATTTGGGAAACAAAAAGTAGTGGACTTGTTGCTGAAACAGTAAGCTCCTTCACTTATACAATTGACCCTTCATTTCTTCAATACTTCAATGCAAATAGAACACTTATGAAGTAACGGAGAGCGGTTTGATAGAGCTGGTGACGTCTTTCAATTTGTTTATTTTCGTCCAGCTTCCAAGTATCGCTTTTCTTATGCAATTGACTTCGATAAATGTAGAAGACTAACTTAAGGGTTGTTTGTCTTCCCCTGGAGAACTTACACATTGAATTCATTGCCCAACGTTATACCACACTCCAAAGCCTATTTCCTATCTCCATAGCAGAACCATTTTCTTCTGCATATTTACCTTCAGCCATCTAAATCTGATGTTCATCGATGTCTTTTTCTCTTTAGTTTCAAGATTTTCCATTATGCAGCTGTTACTTTGTAATAACCAATAAATGTCACTGTTCAACTGTAAAAGAGAATTTCTCCCTTAACCAAGCCCCGATGATACCAGTTGAACAATGACATGAGTTGAACTTTTCAGCCAGAGTTAATAGGACATGAGGACTCTCTTTACCTGTCGCTTTCCTCCCTCCCTTTCAAATTTATGGATATTGTCATATACACTCAAGCACTGTGGTTATTGTTTCTTTCTAGTGGTGCTGACGTTAACGCTTTAGACAGTAGCAATTTAACACCTCTCATACTTGCTTCAAGTGGATCAGGAAATGCTCGTACTATACAGATGCTAATCAACAATGGTGCTGATATCAAATTAAGAGATAAGGAAGATCGTACAGCTCTTCATATGGCAGTACAGAATGAATTTAGCAGAGGGGTGAAGGTAAAAACGTTTGTGAAAAAAAAGAAAAAACAGTCAAAAACATTGCAGACCAAAAGATATTTATTAACTCTCGTTATTTCTTTGAATTACTAAAGGAGGAAACCACATCTCTGTTTCCAATTACTTAACGCCAACAACCTTTTGTCTTCATTTTATAAGCAAATTTTAAGTTTTAACTTCATTTTTCGGTCCAAGACTAAAAACGTACAGTTACTGTAAACGATCGATTTCTGTCCGCTGGTCTTAATGTTTGTCGCTGAAATTGCTTCACGTTTTTACTAGAAGTGTCATTTATGCATTTATTTCAACGTCCATACACCATAACTTCTTATTCTCTTCCAACATCATGTCACATCTGCCTTATTTATAATTTCTTTGATCAGGCTTTATTAAACGCTGACAACTGTAAAGATATAATCAACATGGCAGACAAAGATTACAATACACCTTTACATATTGCATGTGCTAATGGATACGAGGCAATAGCTATAATGTTATTGGAAAATAACGCTGACGTACAAAGTCGTAACAATGATTCAAAAACTCCATTGCATTTGGCTGCATTTTATGGGCAAAATGAGTAAGAATGATTATCTAATGTATCTTTTATTCAATTTCAATGACTATACTGATGTTGTTTAAAAGAAGCGTATCAGCAAATTAGGAGCCATCGACTGACTGCACACTGGCCTTCGCGCAAATAAGAGCAATACTATATGTATCTCTAGCGGTAAGTCAACTTCCTAGCTGCAAGTCGTCGGGAAGAATAGCCAACGACTACGGATGGACCTAAAACTCCCCGCCCAAGGAACTAAAACTCCCCATTACTCACTTACTCACTCCTGCAATGGTCTTTTGGTTCTGATCATGTGTTTTTATGGGTATTTTTATTTAGTGTTGTAGACAACATCGTGGAAAAAAATGCGTCAACTATAAACGATTTTGACCAAGAAGGAAATGCTGCACTTCATCTTGCTGCGATGAATGGCCACACTGCTGTTCTTAAATACTTATTAAAATGTGGTGCTGTTGTTAATGATAAAAATGTCGAATCGTTAACGCCATTAGATTGTGCGGCAAAGTATGGTCAAACTGAAGCTGTTAAAGTCCTGATATGGGGAGGTTAACTTTATTTGTAATAAATGCAGATAAATTGGAATAATTTTAGATAATTCAACAGTTCTTTTGCATCTTTTTCCATTTTGATGGCACAAATTCAAGTCATGAAAGTCTTTAAAGCTTGTTGATCATACGTGAATTATTTTAATTAGAGTTTCTGAGTCCCAGTGGGTAAAATCTTCGAAAAGGCTATGAGGAGGAGTGTTTTCTATAGGAATGACAAACAATATTACCTACTGTTTCAATAAAAAAACACTCCGCCACGGAGGATTTTAATGATTTTGCCCACTGGAACAGCAGTGTAGCATGTTGAGGAAAGTTATCAGAAACAAATGGCAAGAACACATACGAAAAGTTTTATAAATCAGATATGATAGTTTCCTCTATTTGGTAGCTGCTCCTTCGTTTGTGATATACATTGAATTGTATCGATATTCCGTTGATAACAGGCGCAGCTGTTCATCCGTCCAATGAGAACGGTTTGGGACCTCTTCATTTGAGCTGCATTGAAGGACATAGTAAAACAGTAACAGAATTGCTGAATTATTGTGAAATAGCCGTTAGGGATTCAAATGGAAAAAACCCTCTCGACCTAGCAATTGATAATCGAAACAGGTACGGTTGGATTTTGAATGTTGAACATTCACGATAGGAAGGTCTCTCTATCGATCTCTATCTAATCTTTCACAATTCTCTATAGGGACGCTGCCATTGCAATTTTGAATCACAGAGATTGGATGCTTGCTCTGCGCAACAAAACCGTTGAATCGGATAACACTGTAACAACACCGTTTAGAAAAATGATTCACAGAATGCCGGGTAAAAGAATTTCCTGTTTTTACAACTTCTAAGAATCGACATTCGGATTTTACTCATAATTACCACTTATCCCTGACTGATTATGTAAGAGCATCAACAATTTCCAACTCACTAAACATCTGTTATTTAACAATATAGAACTTGCAAGTTTCACGCTCGATCGTTGCGTGCAAGATACCAAAGATTTTCCGAATGACCACACTAATTATGGGATCACATTAAAGTATGAATTTCTGGATGATATATACTATGATTGGACAAGCGATTTTGTTCGTCAAAATACTGACGAAGGTGATGGAAAGGGCGAGTTGTATACAAAAGAGAAAATTCAAAAGGAAATGGAGAAGAAAGACACGCACACACTGTCCTACATGGTAAAACAACCCTTTGTGTGTTCAGATATTGGTACTTTACTGTATGGTAGCGTCTGTAAGTTGTAACTTATTAGGATTTAAAGGCAACTCCTGGACAGTTGAAATAAAATGACACAAGACAAATTGATTTTGTGAAGTTTTTGGGCGTTAGGGTGTGTGGATTTGTAGTGGCACTTTCTTGCAAAGAAATGTTTTGAAAAATACAAACAAATTGCAGTTTAAAGCAATTCTCACTACGCTCCCACCCACTACTTGTTTACCACCACTCCATTCCTTCTTCACTTCCAAAAGGGACGTGAGGACGTGGGGTAGAATTTGGCGAGAATAGTGAACTTTTTCATTTTTGTTGCTATACGTTAAAAACATCTCAATCATAAAATGAAAACCATCAACCAAAATATGGAAAATTGTTTTATAAACTAAAACTTTCTTAATTTTTTACAGATAAGGTATCGTCGAAAAGATTTACTAAGTCATCCTTTGTGTGTGAGTATGATCGAAAGAAAATGGCAGAAGTTTGCATCGAAATTGTATTATTTTAAACTGTTACTGTACATCGTTTTCTTGACATTTCTCACTGGTTACATCCTTGTCTCTGCACCTCTACGAGAGCCTTATCGTGACAGCGATTGCACGATCATTGTACAAGACAAAACATGGGAAATGATTGTATTTGTTATGATAGGAAAATATATGGTACTTTTCTTGGCGTTGGTACATATTTTATTTGAGGTGAGTTCAGAGTTGTTTGAAACAGTTTGCTTTGTTTGCTTTTCTTTAGGATGAAATAATGAGTAGAGGCAAATAGGAAGTAGACAATGAAATTGTTATACCATACAGGGAACTATAAATTTATGCTTTTAGTGGATTTGTATAATACTAAATTTTAATCACGTCATAATTTCTATAGTGGCGGATCTAGGGTTAAGCAAAGAAAGACGAGGAGTACAGTGTAATGAATTTTCTGTTAAAACGTTTCTTTTATGCCTTTAATGACCTTACTCTCCTCAATAAATTTCCCCTAGGTGCTAACCATATATATTATGTTTTGTTCGCAGGTGTTTCAAATGATTGGACAGGGACTTCATTATTTTGAAATCGACAATCTCCTTGAATGGACAATTTATGTGTTAGCAATTCTGAATGTTATTGATGACTTCATTACTCTACCAGTGCTTGATTCTGGTTTCCTGTAAGTGCAAAGCTTTTCATAACATTATATTTAGATACTTTTACCTTAAGTAGCTATTGCTTGAGTCTTAAAAGTTCCCTTATTTAACAGGAAATTCATGACACTGTTCTCCTTTACTTTCTGTTGCCTAACCCTAGCTCCGCTGCTGGAAGGAACATTCGAAGAAAAGATTATTTTATAAATGTTGTTTTCCTTTATAGTTGCGGTGAATATCAGAAAAGTATTGGAGCTGTTTGCGTGTTTCTTGCGTGGTGTAATTTCATCCTTTTCATTCGTAAATTTCCAAAGATTGGGATTTTCATCGTCATGTTTTTGGGTGTCACGTCGACGTTCTTTCAATTCTTCATCGTGTTTACATTTTTGATATTGGCTTTTGGTTTCTCCTTTTTTATTCTTCTTCACGATGAAAAATCGGTGAGCATTGAAATTGTTATGTTGGCAAAAACGTACCCTTACTTGGGACAGTATATTGAAGGATAGCCTGTCGATTGATATGACATACAATTTCCTTGTATAAAAATTCTCACATCGTTTTGTAGATCCCGTCGTTCAACAAGCCCATCCAGGCATTAGTGAAGACAGGTGTCATGATGACTGGGGAATTAAATTTTGATGATTTTTTCTTCGCTGATCATAAACCAAATATTGTGACTTGGATACTCTTCATCTTGTTTATTTTGATCATGGTGATAGTTCTCATGAACTTACTGGTAAGAGATTCAGTACACCTTTGTGTTTTGATTATTATAAGGATCTACCCTTGCAATTTACTTATGAATAGAATAATAGGTATGAATTTCCACTTGCAGGTCTTTCCACTTAAGCCTCTTATACTAACAAATTTAGCCTTTCCTTATTTAGTTCCTTATAAATTTTTCTGAAAGGTGAAAGTCGTCTTTTTATTTTGATATGATAGACCTTTATTATTTAATTGTGGGAAGACTTCTCTTCTGCCAAGACGAAAGTGTATCTGCCCACTGATTCTCTTATCTTTAAGTAAAAGTAGATGTATTTGGTGTGCCTTAAATATCTCCAGATGATATCCAAAATTGTTGGTCAAAATGTCTATATGAGGTCGAGATAAGGGCAACATTTTGTAACGCCAATCGACAGAGTGGCCAAAATACGACCACATTTTAGACGTCAATTTGACGTGGGTATCATGTCGAGTGCTGCCTAGATTTTTTCCTTCTACCGTTAGACTTGAGGTCAACCAATGGATGGATCGGACAACTAATGAGTTTCAATTTGTGTAGGTTGGTCTGGCAGTTGATGATATTCAAGCAGTGCAAAAAGAGGCTGAACTGAAAAAAGCTACAATGCAGGTATGAAGCCTCTGCAGATTTCGATATTACGATATTTCTATGCATCCTTTATTATTTGCAATTAATTGTAATGGTTAAAATGTTTCATATTTTATTTGTCATAGATTGATATATGCCTTGATTCTGAAACGACCTTACCTAAGTATCTCCGCAAAAAGTTTATTGTTGAAAGTCAAGTCATTTATCCAAACGATTTTTCAAAGCTACCTAGTAATATTAGCAAAGAAACTATTAGTGATTTAAGAAAGATCGTCAGGACAGAAAAGGTATCTCGTTACTTTATTTCCCAAAAAACTGTAACCAAACCAAACTAACCAAAATAAACATTTCATTGTTTGTTTAGGAGGCAATAAACCAACTACAAGATGGCTTGAATAACTTGCAAACTAGCGTTACGAGCATAAGCACGCGTTTGGAAGATATTGATGATCATATAGATGAAATGCAAGCATTAAATGTGAAATTAGACGATATAGCTAGCATGTTGAAAAATTTGCTGGAGCATCAACAAAGGAGAAGAAAAAGACCAAAGAAAACATTGGACGACGAATCCAAAGCAGACCCTGAGGTAGAAGACGGAGCTGGTGGCGAACAAGTTGCCCTTGGCGACTAAAGAATAACATCTAGTGTTTTAAAGTGTTTTGAAGTACACCGGTCATTTGGCCCTAAGAATGTTTTAACATTTTACTGGTATGGTGGCGTTATGATTTAAAGTTTAAAGTTTCCATTCCTGAGTTAAATCATCTACGAGGAATCTGAATTTCACAAACATCAGAAATAACATATTGTAACTCTCTACAAGAGCTGTAAATTAATCAATTTGATGAAAAGGTTGGGAATAAAGAGAACTACTGCATCATGGGAGAATGCATTGCAGAGATTTATGGGTACAACAATGATGAATAAAACGAAGCATTGGAAGAATTGGAGGGATCAAAAAATAATAAAACTTTTCTGAATGTTTTTTAAACTGTATCGTGTTCTGTAAGCATAAAGATTTATTATGTTCCAAAAGACTCTGCGCATAATTTAAACGATGGGTATTTCTGCAGTTACAACAGACATAAAAATTGAAGATAATTATAACACCGATCATTGGTTCAACAATTTGTCAAAATTCTCTGATTCTTAGGAGACCTTCATACGTACACACGAAATCGTGGTTCTGCTTTTCTGTTTCTTTCTAATTCTTATGATCGTCAGGTTGCCAGCTGCTTCATACAAATGTTTGTCCTTTCTTTCAGACGATAATAAAATTTTGATGTCCCGATTTGCAATAAAATTGCGCCCATTTGTAATACCTGCCCCGATTTGCAATAAAATTGCGCCCATTTGTAATACCTGCCCCGATTTGTAATAATTTTGCCCCAATTTGTTATAAAACGACCTGTCCTGATTTGTAATAACTTCTGCACTGATTTGTAATAACTGTTTTTCCCCGATTTGTAATAATTTTGCCCCAATTTGTTATAAAACGACCTGTCCTGATTTGTAATAACTTCTGCACTGATTTGTAATAACTGTTTTTCCCCAATTTGTAATAATTTGGTATGTAGAAGACTTTCGCAGATATCGTTTCAGTTAGACCAAATTTGGTACTGGTGGCGTCATCATGACGTCAGGGGCCTTACTTAAAACGTCCATATCAGGTGGGATTTATGCCCGTTAACTTGGTTTAAGGTAAGAAAACAATGAATATTCTCAGTTACACCAAATTTGGTACTGGAGACGTCATCATGGCGTCACAGCTTACATTTAAAACAGCTTTTTCCGGATATTTTCCAGGAGAAAATTTCTTTGTTCCAGTAAGTAACAAGAAAGGGTAAGGTCATTATTATGCGTACACTCTTCTGTGCCATGATTATCAAGATAGTTTTCCATGGGGAAAGAATGAAAATAATGGAATATCAACTTAATGTTTCGAATCACCTTATTGGATGATTGACACTATCGTCGCTATATATATAAACGCTAAACCTTGGTTCTGACTAGAGGTAACATGCGATAGAAATGTTATAGAAATGATATGTAAGAATTAGTGCATTTTTAGAATATTTTGAACGCATGATAAATGCGATAGCACGTTTTCAAAACTACCAACAGCACTTAAAATTCCTCGTGTTGTAAAATGTTTAAAATCTTTTAAATGCGATGAAAAGGGGAATGCTAATTTACATTTGTGTATCTCATTTCCATTACATTTTTAACTTTTAGTGGGAACTTAGGTAAACGACAAGATATGAACGTAATATGAACTTTGAATATAATTGTGTTTTCTTAAAAAGGTATACCGAACCGTAGCCCAGAGATAAAAGAGAATGCAAAAGTGATATTCAAATAGTGGCCACTGTTATGGCTGTTATGGCTAATCAATCAGCTGAAAAATATGAATCTAAACGGAATCGGATTGAAGTGTCTCAAAGAGGAAAAACCGAAAACGATTTGATTTCGCAGAGTTTTCCAAAATTGCTCAGATAATAATTCGGTAAACCTCAGTACTTAAATGCTTTCAGCTCTTCCAGAATATGTCTATAATTATAAACCAACCATGTGCATCAGCCATTAAAATAATCCATGCTGAATTCCAATTCGATTGTTGTATAATTCTTTTCAATTCCAGAACGATTCCACCGCTAGACCCGAAAGATCGTATAATACGTTGAAGGTTAACGTGTATTTTATTGATATTTTTCGTTTTCGGAAAACTTGCTGCGTTAGCAATATAAATTCTGGGTAGCTGTTTCATTGTTTTTTCAAGTGAGTTGGGGATTGCTTTTAAAGCGTGTTTAAATGTCCAGCATATATGATTTGGGAACGTAAAGTCCGACAACTTTATGGCTTCTAGAAAAGGTTTCTCTTGCATCTCAAAATACAGTACGGTAAATGCGTACATACATCATACATAACAGATTTGAGTTTAACAGTGATCAAAACGTCCAAAAGACATGTGTGAATATATCCGTGTATCGAAAGGGCCATTCACAGAAACCACACTAAGCGCAAAATCGCCGCTTTAATACATGTTTTTTTTTGCTGTGGGTGGATCCTTATAGTGAACTTCAAAGATTTGATATCTGTAACAATAGGCTGTGCGATCCAGTTGTTTTTGAGATAGGTGGATCACCCACACTTATGTATTGACTCAAAGGTTCATAGTCTCCCAACAAAAAGGTTTATATATTTGGTTTTTATTTTTAAGTCTTGCGTAATTCATTTTATTTCCTATAAATTAAAATAACTTAACCTTACCTACTTTCCCTCTTACATTAATGTATTTCGCTCACACATAAATTTTCCTTTTGCTCTCCAATATTTAACTACAGCAGCTCGTTTTTTCTTTTTCAAACGTTGTTAATTTCACAAACCGCGCAGTGATGACGGCAGTCATAATTCTGTAAGCAATTTGTATATTTAAGTATAAATTTTAAAACATATTGTTTTAAAAATACATAAAATTTTCCCACTCTATTCTCCCAATCCACATTAAGTGTAGGTCCCCTTCATTCTCATTAAAACAAATATGCTCAATAGCATTTCTTGGCGGGCACACTAAGCATGTCTGAGAAAACGTTCTTTTGTATTCCATTTTTTCCTAGCTGGGTCAGTGAACAATTGGAAGCGTGAGTGATGGAGGGCGTTAGGTGGGAGGAATTTTTTAAGGCGTGAACCTGGCACGTATAAGACCTTATTCTCTACTTATACTCTAATTCTATTTATGCACAGTGCGTATACATGCATTTCATCATTTCGGTGTCGGAGAGTTATAAACATTTCATGTCAGGCAGGTGTTTATTCAGTGACCAGTATATAATGCTGAAATATATACATGTATAAACCCATCAAGAATCAGTCACACATTAACAATAAGGAATCCATAATTCCGTGTATGATGTCATCATGACGTCACCATTACCTAATTTAGCCCAAGGTTAAGAATTCCTATACAGGTCACTTACCTGTAAACCAAGTTTCAAGATATATCTGCAGCAAGAAATAGTAGTTATAAATACATGCTGTGACGTCATGATGAGTTATGTGTTCAAAAAATTTCCAACCGGTACAGGAACCCCAGTGTGGATCTTGACTTGGGACGTTGACAAGGTTTTGTCATATCTGAGTAAACAATATCCACATCAGGATCTTTCCAACAAAGAAATTACTCTAAAGTAACCTACCCTACTTGCGCTAGGTGCTGCTAGTAGAGGTTCAGAGATAGTCTACTTAGATATAAGATACAAAACACAATCAGATTCAGTATACACCTTTACGTTTCATAAAATAACAAAGAGTAGGAAGAAAGGTTCCTCCCCTCCATCTTTGTCGTACGAATTGTTCCCGGAAGACCCTTTTCTTTGGACCCAGACAGGATAAACTTTTTATTTATTAATAATTAATTAATTTAGAACTTGCTTAATTAAATTATTTTGATTCATGTTCCTTGTTGGAATCTAATGACTTCTAAAAATTTAGGCAAAAAAAGTGTCGGTGGAGATTCTGCCTTACGATGGAGCATCAATAATGGTCGAAAGAGCATCATTGGATATCATAAGAGTGCGCTTTTTCGTTCTGGAATCCTCTTTGATATCGCTAGACGGTGTTTACGGGATTTACGACATATTACACTAAACATAACGTTTAAAATCATTCCGAATATGATTTGCAGCAAATTCGATTTAACATTTTACAACAAACTGTGCTGCCATTAAGTCGCATTAATCAAATTCATAAGATTCGAAATCAAAGTTACTCAAGCGAAAAATAACGAAAAGTTATCATGTGGTTTTTTTGAAAGCTAGAAAAGTGATCTCTTTATCAGTGTTTAATTCTGAGGATCGGTTGAAAGAAATAATGCTTTGATAAAATGAGAAACAAAACGAAACTAAGTCCGAATAAATTCATTGTGATGAAAAATCTTGGATTAGATTCAAACAAACACAACAAGAAATTTAAAATGAGTCTTTACGAGGTATGTATAATTCACCTTATATAAGTAACTTCATTTGCAGGCTATTTTTTTTTAACTTTGTGTTTCACTCAAGTTTTTTGCTCGTTCTAATCAAAACACCATTACACAACGTCTGGTGTGTTTCAATGACTTCCTGATTACCATAACAGAAATTTGGTACCGAGATATGATGGCTCATATCTGCCATCGATGTTGAGCAGTAGAAACCCATATTCAACTTGCTAACATAGGATATCGGATTCTCGCCAAGGCAATAACCCATCGTTCATTACCGATTGTTATTCAGGAAATTATTTTAAAATCCGAACATTAAACAACTTCAAACACATCATGGCTAACGTATTCATTGGATGATAATTTACAACTTTTGAAATAAGGACTGCCTTCTATAATTACCATCGCTCTCCTGTTAGTGCCCTCAAAATTCGCACCTCAGAAACTACAACAAATGCGAAAGATATCATTGGGAACAAAGAAGACCTGAATCAGTTGGTTTGTCATGTCATGGACCTAATGATTTACGTTAGGCTATCGTTCGAGAGAACCTTCCTTTATCATCGAGCAAGTTGTGAATGATAAAAGATTGTTCATATATACGACATTGGGTCAAAACCCATATTTCACACCTACTTACTTTCAGACGTTCTGTTAAGCATAGTCTTATTTAAAACGAATATTTTTACAGGAAAGCCAGTCAGTAGAAAAAGCTGTGAATAGAAAAAGCTTTTTCGTCTGGTTTACGGTGGAGAATAATTTGAAATTTTTCATGAAGTATGCATTTTAGTATGCAATCACATACAGAGATTACCCAGTGTATGTAGAACACGAGAGGGCACAAGAAAGGCGCATAGGATGGGTAGACCACACGATTTAGCGTAATCTAAAACCGTAATGCTGACCCGGGGTTTTGAGTCCTTGGGCGTCCATTCATATCGGTTGGTTCTTCCTCCCGCCGACTTGCAACTGGAAAATTAAGTTACCGCTAAAGATACCTATATAATTTCTCTAACCTGCACGAAGGCCAGTATGCGTGATTTGGATGTAACGGCTGATAAAGATTCACTGCTCGTTTATCATTTTTGCGTGTAGTATTCTTTATGACTGGCAAATGATTTTATTTTGCAAATTTATTGTACGATACCCAAACAATTTTTGGGGGCTTTCAATACTATCTATTTAATTCAGTTCTCTATACAACTTTTTTTCTCAATTTTAACTCATTTATATCGTATCTTGACGTAAAAAGCTGCATAGTCGCATAGTCATCAGTTTATTTAATGGAAGGCAAAAGGTGTCGAGAAGGTTTTGTTATGTAAGAAAAGGGGGAACGAGATATTTACTTCTCGCTTGTATCCACGGAAACTACAAAAACATTGAAGTAGAATAAGAGAATGATATACTTGACATCTCGACAATTGTTTACGAAATTTACGAGTATTCATTTACATACATAAAACCCCGATTTCTACCATCAATTCCATTATAACTTTATATAGGTTGCTCGAATTGGAGACATCGACGATTTACAGTCAAGGGTTGAAGACATTTTCAAAGACATACCTTATGCAAGTCAGAAGGGTGCAGCTTTGGGAGTAACAGACGCCCATCATCTTTCCGCTCTCCATTATACAGTAAAATACAACCATTTAAAATGCGTAAAATTACTTGTTGAAAATGGAGCTGGTAAGGAAATCAATGTATTCAAAATTTGTTGCAACAGCATCTCTACTGGCCAGGATTTTTAGTAAAAACATAATTTTTACCGCTTTGTTCACCTCACCTACAACATTTGTCGTGAAAAATAACATAAAAATATAAAATAACATAACAGCATAAGTAAAAATATACAGTAAGCCAGTTATATTTGTTTAATTGTGATTACTCTTAAATCTTATAAAAGCATAAACTTGAAAGTGATTTATACCAGTTTCCATTATGCAACAATGCTATGGAACTGAATACCAAGCCGAACACTAGGAAGATTTTTCAACGAAGTGTAAAACAATAAAAAAATACAATCATAACCTTTGGTTCTACATATCCATGCCAACATGTTAAATCTGTGTATTATTTACCATTCAGATGTAAATGTGTGCGGAAAAAATAGAAGTACACCTCTTCACTTTGCAGCTCGATACACGAAGAAAGAAGGTGATTGCTTTACATATTGATCATAGGAAATCTTTCCCTATTTCTTTAATCTCAGAAATTTATTTTAGAGGATACTGCGTTACTTCAATATCTGATGTATAGCAATGCAGATGTCAACGCACTCGACGATAACCGTGCCACGCCTCTTCATTACGCTTGCTTACAAGGCAACGAGAAAGTGATCAATCAGTTATTGAAATCAATATTAATTAATCCACATGTAAGTTGATTATTTGGACACGTTTGGTTTTGGTGCACATTGCAAATTATGTCAAACAAAGTGGGTGATTAAGAAGGTAAACAAAATATAGGGGAATACGTTTCCGACTTGTTTGTTTTAAATTCTATGTTCATCCAACCTGCTTAGTCTTGGTTTTATAGGCGAAAGACAGGTTTAAAACGCAACCTGTGCACCTAGCCTGTGCTGGTGGGTCCATAACTATCATTAAAATGCTTCTGGAACATAAGGCTGACATACTAGCTGAAAACGAGGCAAAAATGAATGCTATTCATGTTGCTTGTTCGCATGGACATTTGAAGGTAAGCTTTGTAACTAATTGTAATTTACGTAGTTACATGTAAAAGTAATTTCCAATAATTTTTTAATCACCAATTTTTCTTTTCCTGGGTAACTAGAATAACATTCTTAAAGCAAAAAAGATCAACTTAGAACCGTTTGAGGTAGTGAACATGCATAAAACCAGTCGGTTTCTCATGCTTGGCCCAAACTACATTTTAAAGCCAAGGTGAATTTAGCCTCCTTAGATGTCTGAATGGAAATTACGGCCATGTGAATCTTATATTTCTTCATTTTAGCTTGTTGAATATTTATTTGATATCCTACAAGAGCAACATGGTATAGGGGCAGTGACAGAAGTAATGCACAAACAGAATATTGAAGGTCAAGCACTCATTCATCTGGCAGCATTAGGATCACATTTTGAGGTGATGAAATATCTACTTGAAAGAGGCAGTGACGCAAACCTAGTTATGGACGATGACGAAACCGTTTTGCACGTGTCAGCAGTAACAGGCCATAAAGATATTTTAAAATTACTTTTATCACATGGAATTGAGGTGGACAAGCGTAATTCGTCTGGAAGAGTTGCATTGCATAAAGCTGCAAGATTTGGGAAACAAAAAGTAGTGGACTTGTTGCTGAAACAGTAAGCTCCTTCACTTATACAATTGACCCTTCATTTCTTCAATACTTCAATGCAAATAGAACACTTATGAAGTAACGGAGAGCGGTTTGATAGAGCTGGTGACGTCTTTCAATTTGTTTATTTTCGTCCAGCTTCCAAGTATCGCTTTTCTTATGCAATTGACTTCGATAAATGTAGAAGACTAACTTAAGGGTTGTTTGTCTTCCCCTGGAGAACTTACACATTGAATTCATTGCCCAACGTTATACCACACTCCAAAGCCTATTTCCTATCTCCATAGCAGAACCATTTTCTTCTGCATATTTACCTTCAGCCATCTAAATCTGATGTTCATCGATGTCTTTTTCTCTTTAGTTTCAAGATTTTCCATTATGCAGCTGTTACTTTGTAATAAGCAATAAATGTCACTGTTCAACTGTAAAAGAGAATTTCTCCCTTAACCAAGCACTAGTTGAACAATGACACGAGTTGAACTTTTCAGCCAGAGTTAATAGGACATGAGGACTCTCTTTACCTGTCGCTTTCCTCCCTCCCTTTCAAATTTATGGATATTGTCATATATACTCAAGCACTGTGGTTATTGTTTCTTTCTAGTGGTGCTGACGTTAACGCTTTAGACAGTAGCAATTTAACACCTCTCATACTTGCTTCAAGTGGATCAGGAAATGCTCGTACTATACAGATGCTAATCAACAATGGTGCTGATATCAAATTACGAGATAAGGAAGATCGTACAGCTCTTCATATGGCAGTACAGAATGAATTTAGCAGAGGGGTGAAGGTAAAAACGTTTGTGAAAAAAAAGAAAAAACAGTCAAAAACATTGCAGACCAAAAGATATTTATTAACTCTCGTTATTTCTTTGAATTACTAAAGGAGGAAACCACATCTCTGTTTCCAATTACTTAACGCCAACAACCTTTTGTCTTCATTTTATAAGCAAATTTTAAGTTTTAACTTCATTTTTCGGTCCAAGACTAAAAACGTACAGTTACTATAAACGATCGATTTCTGTCCGCTGGTCTTAATGTTTGTCGCTGAAATTGCTTCACGTTTTTACTAGAAGTATCATTTATGCATTTATTTCAACGTCCATACACCATAACTTCTTATTCTCTTCCAACATCATGTCACATCTGCCTTATTTATAATTTCTTTGATCAGGCTTTATTAAACGCTGACAACTGTAAAGATATAATCAACATGGCAGACAAAGATTGCAATACACCTTTACATATTGCATGTGCTAATGGATACGAGGCAATAGCTATAATGTTATTGGAAAATAACGCTGACGTACAAAGTCGTAACAATGATTCAAAAACTCCATTGCATTTGGCTGCATTTTATGGGCAAAATGAGTAAGAATGATTATCTAATGTATCTTTTATTCAATTTCAATGACTATACTGATGTTGTTTAAAAGAAGCGTATCAGCAAATTAGGAGCCATCGACTGACTGCACACTGGCCTTCGCGCAAATAAGAGCAATACTATATGTATCTCTAGCGGTAAGTCAACTTCCTAGCTGCAAGTCGTCGGGAAGAATAGCCAACGACTACGGATGGACCTAAAACTCCCCGCCCAAGGAACTAAAACTCCCCATTACTCACTTACTCACTCCTGCAATGGTCTTTTGGTTCTGATCATGTGTTTTTATGGGTATTTTTATTTAGTGTTGTAGACAACATCGTGGAAAAAAATGCGTCAACTATAAACGATTTTGACCAAGAAGGAAATGCTGCACTTCATCTTGCTGCGATGAATGGCCACACTGCTGTTCTTAAATACTTATTAAAATGTGGTGCTGTTGTTAATGATAAAAATGGCAAATCGTTAACGCCATTAGATTGTGCGGCAAAGTATGGTCAAACTGAAGCTGTTAAAGTCCTGATATGGGGAGGTTAACTTTATTTGTAATAAATGCAGATAAATTGGAATAATTTTAGATAATTCAACAGTTCTTTTGCATCTTTTTCCATTTTGATGGCACAAATTCAAGTCATGAAAGTCTTTAAAGCTTGTTGATCATACGTGAATTATTTTAATTAGAGTTTCTGAGTCCCAGTGGGTAAAATCTTCGAAAAGGCTATGAGGAGGAGTGTTTTCTATAGGAATGACAAACAATATTACCTACTGTTTCAATAAAAAAACACTCCGCCACGGAGGATTTTAATGATTTTGCCCACTGGAACAGCAGTGTAGCATGTTGAGGAAAGTTATCAGAAACAAATGGCAAGAACACATACGAAAAGTTTTATAAATCAGATATGATAGTTTCCTCTATTTGGTAGCTGCTCCTTTGTTTGTGATATACATTGAATTGTATCGATATTTCGTTGATAACAGGCGCAGCTGTTCATCCGTCCAATGAGAACGGTTTGGGACCTCTTCATTTGAGCTGTATTGAAGGACATAGTAAAACAGTAACAGAATTGCTGAATTATTGTGAAATAGCCGTTAGGGATTCAAATGGAAAAAACCCTCTCGACCTAGCAATTGATAATCGAAACAGGTACGGTTGGATTTTGAATGTTGAAAATTCACGATAGGAAGGTCTCTCTATCGATCTCTATCTAATCTTTCACAATTCTCTATAGGGACGCTGCCATTGCAATTTTGAATCACAGAGATTGGATGCTTGCTCTGCGCAACCAAATCGTTGAATCGGATAACACTGTAACAACACCGTTTAGAAAAATGATTCACAGAATGCCGGGTAAAAGAATTTCCTGTTTTTACAACTTCTAAGAATCGACATTCGGATTTTACTCATAATTACCACTTATCCCTGACTGATTATGTAAGAGCATCAACAATTTCCAACTCACTAAACATCTGTTATTTAACAATATAGAACTTGCAAGTTTCACGCTCGATCGTTGCGTGCAAGATACCAAAGATTTTCCGAATGACCACCCTGAATATGGGATCACATTAAATTATGAATTTCTGGATGATATATACTATGATTGGACAAGCGATTTTGTTCGTCAAAATACTGACGAAGGTGATGGAAAGGGCAAGTTGTATACAAAAATTCTAAAGGAAATGGAGAAGAAAGACAGGCACACACTGTCCTACATGGTAAAACAACCCTTTGTGTGTTCAGATATTGGTACTTTACTGTATGGTAGCGTCTTTAAGTTGTAACTTATTAGGATTTAAAGGCAACTCCTGGACAGTTGAAATAAAATGACACAAGACAAATTGATTTTGTGAAGTTTTTGGGCGTTAGGGTGTGTGGATTTGTAGTGGCACTTTCTTGCAAAGAAATGTTTTGAAAAATACAAACAAATCTGCAGTTTAAAGCAATTCTCACTACGCTCCCACCCACTACTTGTTTACCACCACTCCATTCCTTCTTCACTTCCAAAAGGGACGTGAGGACGTGGGGTAGAATTTGGCGAGAATAGTGAACTTTTTCATTTTTGTTGCTATACGTTAAAAACATCTCAATCATAAAATGAAAACCATCAACCAAAATATGGAAAATTGTTTTATAAACTAAAACTTTCTTAATTTTTTACAGATAAGGTATCGTCGAAAAGATTTATTAAGTCATCCTTTGTGTGTGAGTATGATCGAAAGAAAATGGCAGAAGTTTGCATCGAAATTGTATTATTTTAAACTGTTACTGTACATCGTTTTCTTGACATTTCTCACTGGTTACCTCCTTGTCTCTGCACCTCTACGAGAGCCTTATCGTGACAGCGATTGCACGATCATTGTACAAGACAAAACATGGGAAATGATTGTATTTGTTATGATAGGAAAATATATGGTACTTTTCTTGGCGTTGGTACATATTTTATTTGAGGTGAGTTCAGAGTTGTTTGAAACAGTTTGCTTTGTTTGCTTTTCTTTAGGATGAAATAATGAGTAGAGGCAAATAGGAAGTAGACAATGAAATTGTTATACCATACAGGGAAATATAAATTTATGTTTTTAGTGGATTTGTATAATACTAAATTTTAATCACGTCATAATTTCTATAGTGGGGGATCTAGGGTTAAGCAAAGAAAGTCGAGGAGTACAGTGTAATGAATTTTCTGTTAAAACTTTTCTTTTATGCCTTTAATAAATTTCCCCTAGGTGCTAGATCCGCCTCTAACCATATATATTATGTTTTGTTCGCAGGTGTTTCAAATGATTGGACAGGGACTTCATTATTTTGAAATCGAAAATCTCCTTGAATGGACAATTTATGTGTTAGCAATTCTGAATGTTATTGATGACTTCATTACTCTACCAGTGCTTGATTCTGGTTTCCTGTAAGTGCAAAGCTTTTCATAACATTATATTTAGATATTTTTACCTTAAGTAGCTATTGCTTGAGTCTTAAAAGTTCCCTTATTTAACAGGAAATTCATGACACTGTTCTCCTTTACTTTCTGTTGCCTAACCCTAGCTCCGCTGCTGGAAGGAACATTCGAAGAAAAGATTATTTTATAAATGTTGTTTTCCTTTATAGTTGCGGTGAATATCAGAAAAGTATTGGAGCTGTTTGCGTGTTTCTTGCGTGGTGTAATTTCATCCTTTTCATTCGTAAATTTCCAAAGATTGGGATTTTCATCGTCATGTTTTTGGGTGTCACGTCGACGTTCTTTCAATTCTTCATCGTGTTTACATTTTTGATATTGGCTTTTGGTTTCTCCTTTTTTATTCTTCTTCACGATGAAAAATCGGTGAGCATGAAATTGTTATGTTGGCAAAAACGTACCCTTACTTGGGACAGTATATTGAAGGATAGCCTGTCGATTGATATGACATACAATTTCCTTGTATAAAAATTCTCACATCGTTTTGTAGATCCCGTCGTTCAACAAGCTCATCCATGCATTAGTGAAGACAGGTGTCATGATGACTGGGGGATTAAATTTTGATGATTTTTTCTTCGCTGATCATAAACCAAATATTGTGACTTGGATACTCTTCATCTTGTTTATTTTGATCATGATGATAGTTCTCATGAACTTACTGGTAAGAGATTCAGTACACCTTTGTGTTTTGATTATTATAAGGATCTACCCTTGCAATTTACTTATGAATAGAATAATAGGTATGAATTTCCACTTGCAGGTCTTTCCACTTAAGCCTCTTATACTAACAAATTTAGCCTTTCCTTATTTAGTTCCTTATAAATTTTTCTGAAAGGTGAAAGTCGTCTTTTTATTTTGATATGATAGACCTTTATTATTTAATTGTGGGAAGACTTCTCTTCTGCCAAGACGAAAGTGTATCTGCCCACAGATTTTCTTATCTTTAAGTAAAAGTAGATGTATTTGGTGTGCCTTAAATATCTCCAGATGATATCCAAAATTGTTGGTCAAAATGTCTATATGAGGTCGAGATAAGGGCAACATTTTGTAACGCCAATCGACAGAGTGGCCAAAATACGACCACATTTTAGACGTCAATTTGACGTGGGTATCATGTCGAGTGCCGCCTGGATTTTTTCCTTCTACCGTTAGACTTGAGGTCAACCAATGGATGGATCGGACAACTAATGAGTTTCAATTTGTGTAGGTTGCTCTGGCAGTTCGTGATATTCAAGCAGTGCAAAAAGAGGCTGAACTGAAAAAAGCTACAATGCAGGTATGAAGCCTCTGCAGATTTCGTTATTACGATATTTCTATGCATCCTTTATTATTTGCAATTAATTGTAATGGTTAAAATGTTTCATATTTTATTTGTCATAGATTGATATATGCCTTGATTCTGAAACGACCTTACCTTACTCTTTCCGCCGAACGTTTATTGATAAAAGTCTAGTCATTTATCCAAACGATTTTTCAAAGCTACGTAATATTAGCAAAGAAACTATTAGTGATTTAAGAAAGATCGTCAGGACAGAAAAGGTATCTCGTTACTTTATTTCCCAAAAAACTGTAACCAAACCAAACTAACCAAAATAAACATTTCATTGTTTGTTTAAGAGGCAATAAACCAACTACAAGATGGCTTGAATAACTTGCAAACTAGCGCTACGAGCATAAGCACGCGTTTGGAAGATATTGATGATCATATAGATGAAATGCAAGCATTAAATGTGAAATTAGACGATATAGCTAGCATGTTGAAAAATTTGCTGGAGCATCAACAAAGGAGAAGAAAAAGACCAAAGAAAACATTGGACGACGAATCCAAAGCAGACCCTGAGGTAGAAGACGGAGCAGGTGGTGATCAAGTTGCTCTTGGCGACTAAAGAATAACATCTAGTGTTTTAAAGTGTTTTAAAGTACACCGGTCATTTGGCCCTAAGAATGTTTTAACATTTTACTGGTATGGTGGCGTTATGATTTAAAGTTTAAAGTTTCCATTCCTGAGTTAAATCATCTACGAGGAATCTGAATTTCACAAACATCAGAAATAACATATTGTAACTCTCTACAAGAGCTGTAAATTAATCAATTTGATGAAAAGGTTGGGAATAAAGAGAACTACTGCATCATGGGAGAATGCATTGCAGAGATTTATGGGTACAACAATGATGAATAAAACGAAGCATTGGAAGAATTGGAGGGATCAAAAAATAATAAAACTTTTCTGAATGTTTTTTAAACTGTATCGTGTTCTGTAAGCATGAAGATTTATTATGTTCCAAAAGACTCTGCGCATAATTTAAACGATGGGTATTTCTGCAGTTACAACAGACATAAAAATTGAAGATAATTATAACACCGATCATTGGTTCAACAATTTGTCAAAATTCTCTGATTCTTAGGAGACCTTCATACGTACACACGAAATCGTGGTTCTGCTTTTCTGTTTCTTTCTAATTCTTATGATCGTCAGGTTGCCAGCTGCTTCATACAAATGTTTGTCCTTTCTTTCAGACGATAATAAAATAAAATGAATGTGAAATAAAATCTGGAGAAAAAAATAAAATAGGACGCTTAATAAGTAGATAAAGAAACGGATTGGAAGTGCAACGTTTAATCAGCCAGTTGGAATACAGCTTGGCTGACTTTAGTCGCGGAATCTTATTGTTGTCATAGATGTAGTTATGTTGTATAAACCTTTTTTTCTGTATGCTGAATGAGAATCATTTAAAAAAGCCTGTGATCAAAACAAGACTGATAAGGGAATATTAAAACAAACACCTAGGTGGCCTGATGGTGAATACGACACAAAAAAAAAAATTCTGAACAAATCTTATCGAAAGTTTTTATTATAACAAAATTCAGAGAGAAAAAAGAGAGAGAGGGAAAGGGAAAGAAAATTTTGAGGAAAACCACACAACTTGTTGTTATTAAATCAACGAATTTCTAATGGAGAAACTGGAAATAGCTCTGATTGTAATGTGTGTTGCAATCGTGCTACTGCACTCATTTGGAATATATTTTCTACATTTGGAAAGTGTAACAACATCTCCACAGAAATATTTACTTATCTGCTTAAGCTGTGCAGAAATCGGTTTCGCTGTCTTCGCCTTACTTTCTTTCCATATAAAAGACCAAGCGTTGATTATTCTGTATAGTTTAAATTTTCCAATTTACACCAGCCTATTCGTGTTGACAGCCGACCGTTTCATGGAATTGTACTTGAACCTCCGCTACAGCGAGTTATGGTTTGCCAGAAACAAAGAAAACATCGTCAAAGTTTCGTGGGCTTTAGCCGTATTTTGCGCTATAATTACGTGTACTCTTGAAGCTGAAGGAGTTTATACTATGGATTCTATCCAAAACACTTGGAAGTATTTGTCCCTCGTACTCGGAACAACCATTGTGATAGAATTCTTGTTTGTGTATAGCTATATCCTCAGCGTAATTTGCCGATTTCACACTGCCAACCGAAGAAAGTGTAAGAGTCAAATCGTTCCGTTCTTAATCATCCTCAGTTACGTATTGTTTTTGTATGTGCCGCTGGTCTTTTCGTATTTCTATAAAGAACATGGGAACTGGTTAAGATTTGTCTATCGTTTGAATTTTATTTTGGACTCGCTTATTTACATTCTGTTTCAACCGAGAATAAAAAGGCGCATGCTCCGAGCTTTAGGATATAAATCTGAAAGAATGCCCCCAAGTACAGTAGGCGAATCAAATAATCAAAATCACAAGACAGAGAGAACATCTCGAACCACCAATAAATGAGGACAGTGGAATCTCTATGAAGGATAAAAAAGATGTCGCTTTATAGAGACTTTACCTATGGGAATTTGACTGTAAATCTCAATCTGTACATGGAGTATATGTCCGTACATATGGAGATGTCCGCTTTATAGAGTGTAGACTTGAATGTTGGCTAGAATGTTCTGTATTGGTTAGAATGCTGGTTAAAACTAAAACTACAGGCTTGGAAATATTTACTGAAAGTTTTTCCATTTTTTTTGTTATTTTTTTTAAATAATATTCTACAAAACCCATGGAAAATATTAAAACAGCATTCCTTACTTTATGTCAGCATGTCCGTGTTTTTGGAAACAATTATAAAATTCGACGTGGCACAGGTTGAGTATAATTGTTGGGGCTATCAAAAACAGATTATAGACAGTCATTAAGAACAATTGAGAATGACATACCATTGTATTCTATGTGAAATATGCAAATTGTTGGTTTATATTGATTTTTGATTACATCTAAGCTCAAAGGTTTGATATAAACGCCGCCCACCGACAAGCGCCGTATTAGAGGTAATACGATATGTATATTTCTTATGAATTTCACTCACATATATTCCGAAAATATTTTGCATAACCTAACTTGATTTGAAAAACTGTCAACTGTTAGGGGCCATCCGTTATTATGTACGCACTAAATAACCAATTTTTCGACCCCTCCTCCCACATAATACGCAGCTGTACGCTTTGAGAGTAACCCCTCCCCTTTTACGTACAGAAATTCATCATTCGATATCCATCCATACCCACATACACTCTTCTCTCAGTGTTACACTGCGATGGACTTTCTGAGTGAAAGTATCACTCTATCTTCAAATGATCAAAATAATATTAAGTCCTGCAGAACATTATCTTGTTTGAAAGTGTTTGAAGAGAAGATTTATAACATTTTCAAAGTTACTCATCCGTACAAAAATAGTACAGGATAGTAAGCAATTCATGTTGCCAAAAGGCTAAAAGACGAGTTTACCAGAAGAGTTTGCAATGACGAATGAAATGCATGCAAACATTCATATGGACTTAAATCAAATATCAAAAGGGTTGCTTGATATAGGAACATTTCATTCATCATCTTGTTGAGACTGGAAAACGTATTGATATTAGAATCAGACTAGCCGCCAAGGCGTTGTCGCTCGCCGCCCATATTCAACCTGCGTTCTCAGCCACTAAGAACTCACGAAAACTAAAATCAACGAATTAGTAACGAAAAGTATTACCATCTTGTAGAGCTCGAAATTCTGATCAATAAAATGTATAGGATCATATGTCTACGACGAACCGTCACAGAGATGTCGTTGATCAAAGATTTTAATGACGTCATAGCGCCCCGTCCCTAATAGTTTGCCCAAATCTTTTTGTCACCCCATCGCCAATGTCGCAGACCCCAAAAACCGTCACTTATCCCTATTGGTGCTAGAGATAATCAATAATATTAACCGCAATGCAATTGTGGTTCCTATGATGTGCCAGCATGGTGTTAAAAAGGGTTCAGATGGTAAGATAATTCAGTATCGAAGTGAAAGAAACTTCTCGAAAAATTCTTTTTCTTATCTCCATTATAAAAGTTATGGGAAGAGTCAGTACGTATGAAATTGGGAACCTCAATAATTCGAACACCTATCTCACTATAACCTTTCTGTCAAATACGAGGCTGTTCCCTTATGTAAAAACTGAGGCAATCAAATCTGTTACTTCTAGGAAGCAAACGAAATCAACATGCGTTTATAGGAAGCCAGGAAAATATTGATAACAAACTTGTTGCTTTTAAAATAATAATAACGAATCGTCCGGTGAGTCAACACTATTTCCTTTTTTTTCCCACCTAGGGTTTCTTTCATCATTTCAATTCTATTTCGCTCTGAAAGTCCCTAGTGTGTCAAGGAAATCCTTTTTTAGTAGCCTTGATCAGTTTTCAAAATCGCCAAAACATCGAGCGATAATTGCATTCAAAACCGTCCCTTCTTCCTTGGTTTTCAGTGATTTGAATTTGTATTCATTGTAGATAAAATATCTTTGTTGGAAATTCAAAATCCAAAACTACACAAAGAATTCTAGCAGGCAGATGACTTTCTATTTTTTTCATTTCTCAGTTTTTCTTTTTTATCATATACTCCACGCTAAACAATATTCTTATTGTAATTTCATTTAATAAAATGATAGTTGTAATTTTCAACTTTATATACCTTTGCTGTTGATAAAAATTAAAGCTATTATCTTTTATTATTTTATTTCAGAGAAAAGTTCCATTTTCTTCTTTTCCGTGTCTTGTCTTCTGTTGTAACAAACTATACTTTTCAAGGCTTAATTAATCGCAGATGCGAAGCTATCGGGGTAACTATTATTGTTTTGTATTTCATTTAAGGGACATCCCTTTTCTTTTTTCTTTAAAAGAAAAAAAAAAAAAGAAAAATTCTTCGCAATTACGGTTGATAATAAATTCAACGATGTTCTCTTTGAAGATTTTGCAAAGGTAGGAAGATAGGTAATACAAAGTTATGGTGTCATTTCTTCGCATCAGGTAATGTGCTACAATAAATTGTGCATCGTCTTTTGCGTTCTGGGCAGGTTTGATTTTTCAATCTTTGCTACCATAGACTGCTGAGGTCTGCATATTGTGGCTGTCGTTGGTTGCAGGAGTGCGCCCTTTTTTCATAAAGTACCATTTCTTAAAAAAATCACCAAATGTTGGTCTTTATATGACACATTGTGGCATGTGGTTTTTACTTTACTTTTTTGGAACTCGTGAAGTTATCTTTCTTTCGTTACATCCAAGAAAATTGAACGAAAAAACAGTATTTTTTGATTGTCTGGTTTTAGTTATCGTTGTATTTGGATATCTTCAATTATGTACAATTTTCTATGCCATGGTGCCTCTTTGTCTACAAAACGACGTCTAAAGACGTCTCCATAAAAATTCCATGGTACAGACCTGTAAGTAATCCAAGTTCTACAATCTCCTTTTCATAAACTACGTCACTTTCATTCGTTTCAAAACAAAATAACAATGGCATTCTTTTGCATGAATATCTTATGAGAATAAGATGCCAACATACCAAGAGTCAGCAGGACTGAAACGTCTTTTTAACGTCGAACAACATTCAGACGTATGATATAACGAGATATTGTACCTGTGGGGACAACACAATTACAATTAACAAAAACGTACGGGAAGTTTCCTAACCACATCCTCTTCGTGGTAAAAACAACAACAATGCATGGACGTACATCAATATATTCTATTTCAATATTTCATAATTTTGATTTCCCATGATTCTATTTTTTTTAAGAAACCCTTTTGTTTATTTCGTAGATTGGTAGAAATGATATGTTATGTAATAATATGTGATGTTTTATCTTTTTCATTTTTATTCGAGTGATTAAGAATTTATTATTATTATTATTATTATTATTATTATTATTATTATTATTATTATTATTATTATTATTATTATTATTATTATTATTATTATTATTATTATTATTATTAATCATTTATTTGGGTTCCATTTATATATAATGGTTCTTCTCCCTATCTACAGTACAACATATAGGTATAAAAAAAATTAGCTAACTAGATGGATAATACTGTGAGCGGAATAAGGTAAGAGCGGAGCTACTATATATATATATATATATATATATATATTCGAACACAACGAAATAAATCCAATTATTCCAAAACATATATGTGGACACAACGGAAAAACAGGAATAACCAACAAAGTTTGATTAATAGAGTTAAAACAATATTTATTAAAATACGTAAATTTTCGTGAGCTATAACCTTTATCAAACAAATTCTCTACTAAAAATATATATATATATATATATATATTATAATAAAAGGATATGTGATTTTAGAAAAGCAACAAATCTTGCACACCATGCAATGAAAATTCTGAATTTGAATAGATTAAAGTTTGACTATGAGAACAAAGCAAGGACTTAAATGCAATAGGCATAAATATCGCAAGATACCAATTAGAGATCATAACAAATTCAGGACCAGATTTAATGGTACACTACACGTTGTGAAAAGATAGTTTCAATTCACAATGCTGTCTATGAACCATCTTCGCAATATCCAGTAGGCATCCGCAGTTAATGAAATGACATGTTGCGTCCATAAACCCTAACAACATTACATCCTAAAACTATTAACAATCCGCTTTGGAAATCGAGATAACATGGACTCTATTGAGAAAAAACACCATTGACTTATTTTTGACTAGCACTATTGAAGCCTGACGTCATTACTATGCGCACTTCTCTTATAACCAATTAGTTCCCAGTCTTTGTCACATGTACTATTGAAGCCTGACGTCATTACTCCGCGCACTTCTCTTATAACCAATTAGTTCCCAGTCTTTGTCACGTGTATAAATACTCTACGTATGTCAACATTTAAGCTCGTCATGTCTGTTTATTTTGTTTTCATATTTTGCTTTCACAAGATCAGACATATCTTATCTCATTCATTAAGAAGGATAATGATACTTCATTCGGCAGATGAGACTAATTTTATTAATTAATTTCGTTAAGTCCGTCGTTACCTTATAGGTAAGCCTGCGGTTTGATGTCATTATAAACAATTTTGTTAATTTCAAAAATATTATTGAAAAATAAAATGCAATTTAACATAATGTAGGCATGGATTGAAAAACAGGATTTAGAATTCACCTTTTATCAAGAACTTTTATGATTTTAATCTACCAAACATTTAAGAGTTAAGATTAATCGCATTTTTCTTACAATTGTATCAAAAGACATTTCATTAAATCTACTTAAATAACTTTTAAAAACAGCGGCATATCAGATTTCCTATTCCACTCGCTTTTAGGTTAATGCTTGCATGCACATTGTTAAAACGCTTGTAAAAAATATGTGGTTTTAGTTTTATTTACAGGGGAATGAGTTCGTGATCACCAAGGTTTGTATTTTGATCAAAAAATTCATTTTTTTTTTGTATGGATGTTTTTTATTTGGATTTTTTTGTTTGTGTTGCCTTTGAATTGATCAAGTAGTTGAAAGAACCATAATGAAGTTTTCTCTCATAATTTGATCTAAAAGGAAACGTAATTGCTTTAACATTTTTGGAAAATAGTTAATCATGAAACTCCTCGAAAACATTAACATTCAGGTAGATGCAATATGCCATATATTTCGTTAGTAATTTTTTCTCTTTCGATTGTAAACTAAAGCCTGTTTGTTTTGAAAGAATCTATTCTGTCTTTTTTACTGAAGTTCATCTAAAGAGGTAGATGCGTTTGATTAAGTTCTATTATGTATAAGGGGTGATTCGATTTGATTTCACAGTCAAACCTCGTTATCTCTATCATTCAAATCCTCTCGAACAAATTCCAAAACCCCTTCACCTATGACTTTAATGTAACCTCCATCATTCGAACACTCAAAATATCAAAGGTCCCTTGGATGTTTGGATTACTACAGAGTCTACTTTAGTTTACAAGGAAAAGTTGTCGACCAAATAAACGGCAAAAATTCGTAATTTCATATTTGCTTTTGGTAACCTTTATCCTACCAAAAAACGATTTTGATAGAAGACAATTATCATTCCACCATTCCATTATTTTTTTTCAGTCAAATGAATCAACAGTCGGACCAAACATGTTTCTCAATTAGATCACGATTTCAAATTTCTTCGAGACTATTTTACAATTTCGTTTCCAAAAAAATTGAAATTATCCACGTAAATATTGGCTTTGAAAGGAATTTTTGGGGCAAATATTTGTGATCAAAATTTATTATAAAGTTCAATACATGAAGTACACTGTAATTTTTATTGTAAAGAAAAAAATTAAAATTTTCCTAGCTGTAGTCATAAAGATAATGTTTCATCAGCTGCCAACTGTTCAAGCGTTCGTAACATTCAAGGGCAAACAAATGGCATAATTCTTACTCTGATTTCTTTCCTCTTGAGTCATAGATATCAGGATTCTCCATTTGTTCTTGATAAGGAGAAAAATTGACATCAAATATGAATAAAATAAATAATTATTAACAATAATTAACAATAATTAACAATAATTAACCTGTTTTCATTGCAGGATTATATAATCATCATGAATTTAAATATTCTGTTGGAAGGCAGAATAGCCGTTTTTAGCTTTTGATTTTGTTTTTCATGAATAAGAATTTCTTTGCTTTATTACACGAGAGTCAATTAATTACATTGCTTGGACGAATTATAATGTTCGTCCAACATCATTGTCATGGATGTTGTTTTTTCACAATAACATGGAAAAGAAAGGATAAATTTGTTTTTAATCCACTCTTGTTTACAGTTTTTTTTTCAACGAACACAATCTTTCCCGTAACATAGTTGTACATGCTGAACACAAGATAAGGTTACCAGACGTGTAACAATTAACAGCTCTCTACTGTCTCGTATGATGGCGTATCTGATATGTTGCGGTCTCGGGGTGGAGTTGGTGGTGGTGGAGGCGGCGGCGGAGTGTGAGAGGTTCATTATCTGAGAGCGCTTTTGGTTCCACAAAGCAATATTAATTTCAAATGGCTACAAAATAAAGGAATGTCATTGGCATTACTCAAAAGCACATCTCCTTTCTTAACTTATTAAGTTCAACAGGGTATTACGTCATGTGAATTTTTTTAAGCAATCAATAAAACAGGATTTAGAGATCAATCAGTTTGTTTCTCAATTGAATGGGTTATTTCTTGCACAAGATAAAAAAAACCCAAAGAAAATGGAGAAAAAAATAAATAATGCTAAGCTGCTAAAAAGGTTCAAGATAAAATGATTTTATCCTTGGTTTTCTTTACATCTAAAACAAGTATTATAAAGTCTAGCAGGAATATCGAAAAGGCTAGAGACCCTGGGATGAAATATAACTTGACTTATATAACTGTCTGTAAACTGTATAAACTTGTAAAAAACAGTAAAAAAAAAAGTCCTTTCCCGAATTTTTAGTTTAACGCTTTGTTAAGGTCGAGTCAACAAGTTTGGCCTCGTTTTCAATACCGATTGAAATCGGAATAATAAGTGTAATAAGATATAATAAATATTATAGTAAGAAATGAAATAAGTAAAAAAATAAAAAGTATGGAAACGAGGCGAAAAATAATAATTCTGTCATAACCCAGCAAAGCAACGTTGAGACATCACATATATACATATGTTTAAACAGAAGTTTGGGAAAGAACTATTACTCCAGTTGTAGCTATCACTTATGCCGGATAATGATAGTTGCTCAACTTATGATGGCTTGAAATCTGAGTCCCTTAATTCTTTTATATTTCTATATCACGCACAATCTCATTAACGTTTCGTGATTCTGATGCTATGATCCTTTATTAATCTGAAATTAAATTCATTCCTTAATCACATATCTTGAGGTTTGTAGATTGGCGCCTGTCTTCATTTTCTAATGAACAGTTAACGGAAAAGTATTTATAACGTTTTGTTATATGTCCAACGAAAAAATGAAGACGAGAGAAAACAATATTCAAATCCGAATAGTCGCATTCTAAAAAAATATCAGAAAAAAAATACCAGAAAAAATCGAAGTGAATGTGATTCTGTAAATAAATTGAAAATTGAAAAAATTTGAAATTGTCATTCTTATTAATTACCCGAAATTCTCTGGTATTTCTAAGAAGCTTTACTCTTGTAACTTATCGGCTGGTAAAGTTAATATTCGTCATTTGTATTCTTTAGAAGAGCCAAATTTATTAAAATAGCGGTGGTCAATTAAAAGTGAACACGCGACATACGTAGGTTATACAACTAGTTCTGCACTAGAAAAAAACAATACAGAAAAAACAACAAAAACAGTGCGTAATTGTACAAAGCAAACTCTATTTATTTAATTATATTTTCTTTTTGTGTTTGTTCTTTAGCTATTTTTTTAGTCATTGGTTCCGAAAACATATATAATATTGTAGAAAACGTTTGTGTAAAGAAGGAAGGTAGAAAGTAATAATAAATTGGTTGTGAAATGTAAACGCGTGTGGTGAAAAAGTGTATTTGTTGGTTTACAAAAAAGAGCCTCTTGTTGACAACCAATGACATCATTTGTATATACACATGAGGTTCTATTTTAATCCTTGCTTCACCAGACTTTCTTTCGATAAATTTGAAAAACAAGAAAGCAGTGAGCAAGTGAAAAGAATGCAAAAGAACAACAATAACATTTCCAAAAATCAACATGGTATCCGTAGCAGTGAAGAGCAGAAGCTGAACTCCGTGCAAATCAATCATGAAACATTTGACATGGATGAAAGTTATAGGCCTACTGAAAGCCTGACTATGGAATACCGCGACGAAGTAAACAACAAGAAACGGAAAAGGCTTTTCATTGGCTGCACACTTTCTGTCCTAGTCCTCATTATTGTGGCTGGCGTTATCGCATATGTGGCTGTACATGTTATGAACAAGCAAAGTACGGACGATTGCACCTCTGATACATGCAGGGTAAACACTAAAAAGTCAATTAAGGACAATAAAATAGTGACAGTTAATCCCACACACACCACGAAACCCAATAACAACAATGTTGATCAATCTTCAAGCGGTGTGGACGTTTGTACTACAGAACGGTGCCAGTATACTGCAAACTTTCTTAAGAAGATCATGAATTTTTCCGTTAATCCCTGCGAAAACTTTCACGAATATGCATGTGGTTTGTGGGGCAATACGCATCCGCTACCACCCTCTATGCCTAAGTTAGATACTATGGGATTGTTGAATCTAAATAAAAACAGAGACTTGCGAGACATAATCGAGAATGAATTGAGGAAAAAATCCAATACAAACGGTTTCAAGCATAAGCTATTGGAATTCTACCGCTCTTGCAAAGATTTGGGCACAATAGATAAAATGGGGAAAGAGCCTCTACTGAAATTCATATCGTCATTTGGTAAATGGTCGCCGATTCGTTCATGGCGGCAAGCTGGTATGAAAGTTCCGGACATCACAGATTTGCTCATTAGAAGTCATCAATATTTCACGCCATCGGTCTATGATGATAAAATAAAGTCGCCGCTGTTCAAAGCGATTGTAAAAGTTAACGACATCAACTCGAGTCAACACATTCTTGAGGTTAGATTTTTTTTCAATATTGATGTTTGCAAAGACTTTCATTATACATTTCTGTTGAGGTTTTGCTTTTGTCGGTTTCATGCAGGTTTTTTTTTCATCTGATAATATCACTTCAATAGAGTCTCCATAATTCAAACACAAATTGAACATCTCCATAAATCGAGTAGCTTTGTTTTTAAAGCTTACTCGGCCATCTATCGTTTTGGACCTTTCCATGTTTTTGAGAGAAAAAAATTAGAAAAGTTTTGGAAAGTTTTTTTTCCAAGGTGATCTTGATATCAGGTTCTAAAATGGCAGGTGATGAATGCTTTAGAGGAATTCCATTATCACCTGATTAGAAAACATGGTACATGGAAATGATGACCCTAAATTGAAGTGTTAATGGACGATTTTTATTTCATCAGCAGATTCCTTTCAATGTAAATAAACATCATCATCATTATCATCATCATTATTTACTTGAAAATGATGTTCACCAAGCCTTACATAAACATGACAACAGAGTCAAATTTCAAAAAGGAATGCTTGAAATTTTTATGTGTGTACACGAATGAGACTGAGGTTTCTGTTATATTTAATTTAACGAAGACTTACATGTTTGTAACCATGCAGAAACACCCTAAAAGAAATATTAAGTCAAAATATAAGTCACATTAGGTCAGTGTCTTCTAGACACGTTGGTCCATTATAAAGGGAAATCTTTCTAAAGCAGGTACCTAATGGAAAGAATTGTTTTGTACTTCAGTTTAGTACGCATACATGTGCATTAAAATGTTTAATCTTGTGTTAATAACAAAAAAAACCATACAAAAGAAAACAGGGCAAAACAAAAAATATTTCCGGTAAATAGAGAAGATGCAACTCCATTTGAATAGTCCCTAGACATGTGAACTGTATGCGAAAAATCCAGGTCAATCCTGACAATTTACTGACGACTTCAGAATCTGGTAGCTATCATTTGAAAATGTCTTTGATAAAAATGTCTTTTTGAATGAATTTCTTTCATATTTAGATCAACCTTCCAGATTTTCCAATTACTGATCCTTCTACGTACACAACAGACACCGATGAATCAAAACAAGTATGTACAACGATATCCATAATATCTTGGAGATTTTTGCCTTTTTATCTAGCAAACACTTCTGTTTATTCAATTAACACTGAGTGAAAACTTCATCAGAAAAAACAAAGGCAGTCCTATGAGAAAAAATTCCATCTTGTTTCAACGGTCATCTTTTTTTAGAAAATATCAAAATACCAACTGCTCAAAACAAATTACGTTGCACTTCTTGGACCATCAGGGAACGCTAAGAAGGTTATTGATGACTTGCTCAAATTTGAGACAGAAGTTGCAAATGTTAGCACGTTTTTAAATCTATATTTTTTTATTATTTGTTTATCACCTTTGACTAATCCTTGATTTTTTTGTACCTACATCAATGATATTTTCAGATTTCCATCAAATCTTCCCACATACGAAATGTAGCACAACGATACAACTTGACAACTATAAAGGAGCTATCAGACTTTATTGGCAACGAGGTTCTATTCTCATGTTTTGTCATTCTCGTGTTTTGTTATTTCTAATAGAGCATGCGAAAGATTTAAGATCATTATTGGATCTTTTGTTTTAGATCGATTGGTTAAGGTTGATACGCGGCTATTTTGCTGATGTCCCGAATGTTAAAATCACTGAAAACACGTTTATTGGTGTGCGGTCTATAGATTATTTTAAGGCACTTAATGAATTGATACAACGAACACCATCCCAGTAAGTATAACATCAAAAAGGGGACATACGCGCTTCTGATTGGGTACGGAAATAAAATACGAATTTCATTATCGCAAATTACAGAGGTGGATCTAGAACCTAGTCGAAATTTATGAAGGAGAGTTAGGTCATTAAGACTATAAAAGAAAACGTACAAATGGCCTAATAAACAAGATTTAAAAGGAATTTCATGACACTGTACTCCTCCACTTTTTTTGACTAACTTTAGATCCGCCACTCAATTAGAATGATGGCTGCAAACAGTAGTGTATTTTTCTTCTGATTTTAGGTTAGTTAAAGATTACATCATTTGGGTTTGCGTGTGGAAATTTGGTTCGTATGTTTCGGCACCATTTCGCGAGGCGGACCATAACTTCCAAAAGATAATGTATGGTATCCTAGAAAGACCCGCTAGATGGGCAAAGTGCATTACCGACATTGAAGAAACGATGGAATTCGGCTTGGCTTCTTTGTACGTGGAAAAGGCGATCACCGACAAAGATAAAAAATTGGTAATTAGTTTCTATGCTAGATGACTCTCGTATTGTTTAAAAAGTAAACACACTAAAAAAAGGAAAAATTTTGAATGAAACCATTTCGCTAGAAAAGATGACAAAACAACTTATAATGTCTAACAATTATTGTGCTGGCTTTCTTTTTAGGCAACAGAGATCGCCAAAAACATAACAAATGAATTTCGTAGAAACTTAGTTAATGTTGAATGGATGGATGTTGGAACAAAAGCAAAAGCGTTTGAAAAGGTAGCATTTCAAAAGAGTATAAACAAATATGAATAAAAGTATCGTTGAAAGTTTGAACTTCATACTTCCAGGAAATGTGAATAAGACAAAAGTATAAACGTAATCACGATATCGTTTCTGTGTAGGTTAATTCAATTGCTAAGAACATTGGTTATCCCGACTATGTGAAGAATGATACTTATTTGAACATTATGTACAGCCAGGTAAATCTAAAAGCATTTATGATCATTGTAATGAAGTTGGTAATGAATTTGTCATAGTAAAATGAAATTAAAAACACGTATTTTATTCTTAATTAATATATTTTGTTGGCCGAAAGCTTTTCGAGATCAACCTATCTTCAGTGCTTATGTACGAGTCTCTAAAGAGGGTTGATCTCGAGAAACTTTTGCCCAACAAAATATATTAATTTAAGAATAAATTATGTGTACTTTTGATATATATTATGTTTAAAGGTCAGAGGTTTCAGAACTTGATAAGGAAATTCATAAGAGTAACTTTATAGGATTTGATAAGTTCCCCTTATTTTTTTTCTAGTATCATATTCAAGCGAAACATTATCTCGAAAATGCTTTACAGATGTATAAACATAAGAAAATCTTGAATATGATGTTAATCGATAAACCTGTTGATAGAACAGCGTAAGTTGTCTGATTTGTTCTCCTTCCTTCCCTCACATCTTATCCATGAAAGTTTTTTAATCATCTCTTGCTTATTCTTTACGCAAAGTTACGATTTACCACCTACATTAGTGGAAGCCTACTTCGATCCTAATAAAAACAAAATGGGTAAGGTAATTCTAGTCGCACTTACATGATATGGCTGACAAAAAACTTTTGCTAATCTCCTGCGTCTGTTTGGACTTACTAATAATAGTCATAAACCAATTTCCTATTTTTTTTGTTTAAGTATTTTTGGCTGGAATTTTGCATTTTCCATTCTATGACACAAAGGGACCGATGTAAGTTTCATTATTAGAACCACTTATCGACAAATTGTCTTTTTTATTAAAAAAAAGAAGAAAGAAATCGTAACTCAAATGATTCAGACAATATGAATCATAAATTATTATTTTTATTCAGGGCATTGAACTATGGAGCGTTGGGTTTAGTAGTTGGACATGAAGTTACGCATGCGTTTGATGATCTAGGTAATGCTCGCATATTGTTCATCTAGCAATTTCAGACCATCAAGAATTCGTGGGATTTGTTTTGGGTGATTCAGTTTATAAACAACTTTTGCTTTGCAATATAGATTACAATGTATAGGTATCGCGTTGGCCTCGTTCATTCAAAAACTTTTATAAGAGTTTTCACCGAGAAGTTTGATGGTCTGGAGTTGTTCAGGGATCTTATTTTATATCATTGGAACATAAAACAATTTCCCGCTAATAACAATAAGTTAAATTCGGAGGAGTTTATAAACGTTTCTACACGTATTTAGGACGACAATTTGATGGTAATGGTGAAAAGAAAAACTGGTGGAGCGAGAGCAGCTCAAAAGCCTTTCATCAAAGATCCAATTGCATGATGCAACAGTACTCAAACTACAGTGTTTATGGAGTACCAGTAAGTTTTTTGGTCAAATATAGTCTGAAAACTGTAAACAATTTTCAAAATTTTCAAAAACCTCTGCACACTTCCCTGTCGTTTTGTATAATTCCTCTGAATAATGGACAATTGACGGTTTGTGAAAACATTATTGTTCCTTTCAATTCCTCCTACTTTTACACGATTAATTATTCCGTATATTAATATATTGGGTTATATATATTTATAGGTTAATGGACAAATGACGCTCGGTGAAAACATTGCAGATAATGGAGGAATCAAGGTTGCTTATTTAGTAAGTGCAAGTATTCCATCAGCCTTGTAACCGAATTTCAATTACCTTATCGGGAAAAAAAGTCGGGTTTTGATGATTTTCCCCCGACCATTTTGAAACCCGACTTTCTTTTTTCAGCAAAAGATATTTTTCCCCGACTATTTTACCCCCACAAATACTTCTACCCGATTTTTCCCCAACAAATATTTTTGATTTTTGGCTGACTCTTTTCACGCAAGAAAATAATCCCGACCTTATGTACGGCTTGACTGTAGCTTGGCTGTTTTTCTTCTTACATCCATCTCAAACAAACAAGTATAAATATCTTTAAATTAAGTAGCTAATAATCAGGGATGCCATCTAGTGCTATTTTTAGAAAAACGAAAATGCCATATGACCATATGATCCACGTAGTTCGCGTAATTGCATGTATCGACCGGCTGGTGAAATTAGTTGGGGAAGAGTGACTAATTTTGGAAAAGTGACTAAATTTTTCTCCGACTTTATTTTTCTCTAAATTTAAACCCGACTTTTTTCCCCGATAAGGTATTTGAAGTTATAATTTTAATTTGTTTATTTGTTATTTAATGATTCATAATGACTGCATATGTTCAGGCCTACAAAGAATGGGAGAGAATACATGGAAAGGAAAAGAAATTGCCTGGAATTCCATTAACAATGGATCAATTGCTGTTTGTTTCCCACGGACAAGTATGAAAGTTTTGGATATGACATATCTGTATTTTGTTTGTCAATCAGTTGATATATTCTTTTTACATGCTATCATATGCTATATTTAAGGTATGGTGTGGTGTATACAGAGAAGAATATGTTAAAAATAGTCTTCGTACAGATTACCACAGTCCAGCAAAATACAGGTAAAGTACCAATACATATTAAATTGATCATTTTTTGCACACTTTATTTGAATCATGAACAAACCAAATGTTGGAGTGGTTCTATTTGTAGAATAATTGGACCATTATCTAATTTGAAAGAATTCTCGGAGTCTTTCAATTGCCCCCTTGGTAGTCCAATGAATCCTGTAAAGAAATGTAGGGTTTGGTAAAAAGTTATCTTAATTCGCACAAGAAGCACTGATGGATAAATCGTGGTATATTTCTCTGACATCAATGGATAAGGAGCCAGACAATGCGTCCCTACCAGTTGACAATTCAATTTCCAGTTGAGGATTTCAGTGCCAGACGAGCTTAATTAAAGTATTGGAATAATACTATATGCAATATATCAAAACTGCATTCATGCCTTGAAAACGAACTGCTGAGAAAGAAAATCCTGCCGAATCTGAAGTCGATGTACAAAAACATTTGTATATAGAGATTTTTTTTAAAGCATTTATCCACAGTGCCGTAAATACTCGATTAAGTCCCGCGGGGGGGTTATTTGTCAGAAACGATTTATAGGGTGGGTGCTAATTCGAAGGTGTGGGGAGGGGGGGGGGGGGGGGGCGGTTAATAAATTGACAACTTGTAAGACTATCATTCAAAAATATTTTCAATATCACAAAACAATAGCTTATTGAAATTGCATAATATATTTGAAATTGTGTTATGTATTTGAAATTATGTTATGTATTTGAAATTGTGTTATGTATTTGAAGGAAATTTCAAAACAAAGTTATTCAAATGGGAAACGTTTCTAAAAAAAAGTGTTTAACATTGTTTTGTTTTTTTATATCGTATCATCAAAGAACGAGTTTGACGAAACAAACAATTTTATTTTCTCTTTAAAACAAGTATTGCACTTAACCCAATTAACCCCCATGCGTGCTTATCCGAAGGTGGTGGGTGGGGTAGGGGCTGATTTGTCAAAAATTATTTTTAGGGTGGGGGCTTCTTGGAAGGAGGGTGCTTAATCGAATATTTACGGTAACCATATCAGCTAATCCTTGCTTCAAATTGAAATAAATCTTCAATTTGAACCACTCAATTTCTTTATTGACAGATGAGATGAGACCGAATGACTATTCATACGGTTTTCGCACGTAAATATAGTCGAACTCAGTTATAACGAACACCACTTACAACGACACCCTGGTATATCCAACCGGGTTTTTTTCGCCTTTTTACTTAACTCACCTATGACTATAATGAACTCAGGGCAACTTTGTTGGGAGGGGTGTGTGTGAGTGTGGGTGGTGGGGGGGGAGTCAGAAGTATAGGAAGTGTCCAAGCTTTGCAAACCCCTTTTGAATATGAATTCACAAAATTGAATGTTTTCTTTTTAACTTGTTTGAAACTTTAGTCCAGAATAAAATTATTTTGTGAGCCGTTAACACGTCCAAACTTCAAATTTTGCTGTTTTCACTGTTTTTAACAAAAAAACCGGTATAACAAAACTCCGTTATATCGGATCAATCCCTTCAGTGTTCGTTACGTTCGGGTTCTACTGTACTACAATAATGACCTTCTATATTTTCCTTTTGTTTCGAAGCGAAAATTATATTTATGCATGTAATGATAAAATATGGTGGGTTAAGATAATATTTATGAGAAGTATAAAATAGAAACTGTATTCCGAAATTAACAGCTTTCCTTATGCCTGTCAGCTTATTCTTTCAAAGGATTTGGGCGATAATTTAAGTGACAAATTGGTGCTTCAGCTATTCTACGAAAAAAGAAATCCAAAAGTATTCGCTACCCAAACGTAAAGTCTTTTGCATGTAGACTGAACATTGATTTCTTAAATCACTAAACTGTGATATAAACCATCCTATGGCTTCCTTTTGGGCAACATACATAACCCTGAGAGCTTTTTTAGAGCATATGTATATTGGATAAAGTATCATGTGCATTCTCCTGTATTACCCCCTGTTCCCTTAATAGAGGGAGGGGAGGGGGGGCGCTTATAACAACTTTTTGAGGGGGTGCTTAATAGATGAAATACGATTCACATGTTAGTAACTAGACACGCCTTCCTTCTCTAGTCCATGACTGACAATGCTTGAGCCGATAAAACCGAACAGCTTTGATGATTTTTCAATTTCATAACTTTTAATATCGATCTCATGGCCACACCTTCCATTAGCTAAGAATTGTATGGCCACACTTAAAATTCAATGTTTAAAGTTTAATACCACATGTTTACGTTGAACTTTTACTGATTATTTTCGTTGATACCATACGAATTACAGTCAAACTCTTTATAGAGGACGCCATTAAAAACAGTAACCGTTATAAAGAGGTGTATTGTAGAGTATAGTATGCGTTAAGTAGAGGTTTGGAATTCAAGGAGAAAAGACATCCGCCCCTGGAAAAAGTAAGGAGCTTACGCAAATACGACGACAGCGAGGACGGCGACGTGAATGAAACAAAGGATTCGTTTTCCTTGTGGATTTCGTTTAGAAAGAAGGTCTATTTCATACTATACCATAGGGAAAATTTTGTCAGTTAATTACATCATTAGCACATTTTCACGTTCCACACACAACGTGAAAAATTATGTTTTGAAGTTGTACTGAAAACAAAGAAACATGAATAGTAGTATCTTGTATTGCCTTTATCCTGTTCCGATCGCATTTCTTTCTTTCTTAGTCCATTAATCAAACTTTTAGTTATAACAGACCACATTTTTAAACATTCGTTGCTTTGTGATTCATTGTTTTCCAAATATTCATGGATCACTCTCACGTCGCCGTCCTCGTTGCCGTCGCAGATGCGTAAGGTCCCTAGTGTCCGCTATAAAGAGGTGTCACCTGTATTGTGTCTTTGTGCTCATAGGCGTATTTAAGGTCCATCAAAAAAGTGGAGGAGTCCAACGTTATGATATCTCTTTTCAGTCTTAAGTGTCGATTAGGTTGCTTGCACGTTTTCCTTTTCTACTTTAAATGACTAAACTCTCCTCCACTGAGCTCTAGCTACGCCTTTAGTTTATTTGTTATCTGTGCCCTGTATTCGTCAAACAGTAACAATCCTGAATATTTTTCTTTAGTAAAACCGTATTGAAGCTCATCATATATTACTAACACAACCTTCACACCTTCACACCTTCTTGGAACTTGGCAACAATTCTACTGCTTAACTGCTTCTGGTCATTGACAGAACACTCGTCACCGGTTCTTTTGAATATAAGAAACGGCTTCACTCGTTGCATTCCATCAGCAGCAGTGTACTCTGTCTCTTATCAAGTTCAATTCCAAAATTTCTACACCATGCTGATTTTCTGCAACAGTGTATCCATGTTTCTAGAATAGACGCTAATTACCTTGTTAGTATTCGATATAGTGTGAAAAGAATCGTGTCTGAAATCAGTTTAGTTGAAATCAGTCATAGTTCTCCAATGTTATTGTCTTCAAAAGAATTGAGCACATCTCGTTTGAGGTTTCCTGATTGTCTAAAAAGTTGGACAAGCATTTGGATCACCAGAAAACTAATCGCACTGATCAGGTGCGGCTGTACCTGAACTTTTTGGCCAACGTTTCTAAAAGAAGAAGAAGAAGAAGAAGAAGAAGAAGAAGAAGAAGAAGAAGAAGAAGAAGAAGAAGAAGAAGAAGAAGAAGAAGAAGAAGAAGAAGAAGAAGAAGAAGAAGAAGAAGAAGAAGAAGAAGAAGAAGAAGAAGAAGAAGAAGAAGAAGAATGAATATATGCAACAGTTGGAAATAGAAACGATCAATAAACCCAAAGATGAAATTAAGAAAACGATCAAAACAAACAGAATAAAGATACGGAAAATCACCATAGAAAGCAAGAAAATGCACGGGCAATACCAGCAGACCCTAAATCAACCACATGTAGATAAGCGATCTTCCTTAGCATGGATGAGATCCTTGACTTTGAAACGAGCAACGGAATCAACGATATGTGCCATACAAGAACAAGCGATTACCACCAATTACATAAAAACGCATATACACAAGACCAGAAACGATGATACTTGCCGAGCATGTAAAAGGGGAAAGGAGACAATCCACCATGTCATATCCGGATGTCCGACACTGGCTCCAACCAAATATATTGAAAGACACGACAACCTCTGCAAATATGTACATATCAAGTTGGCAGAAAAATACGACCTTTTGCACGAAAAAACAGCAAAGTATAAATACTTCCCGGAACCATACCTCGAAAATGAAACAGCCAAGATCTTATGGAACTTTCCCGTCCAGACTGATAGAACAATTCGTCACAACAAACCTGATATTCTTGTTCTCGAAAAAGTGAATAGGTTGTTACACATCATCGATATTGCTGTCCCTAACGATAACAACATCCCAAGAAAACGAACAGAAAAAATATAGAACTATGCTGATCTAGCGATAGAACTGAAAGAGGTGTGGAACGTTAGAGAGGTGAAAATAATTCCAATAGTGATAGGTGCGACTGTAATAATTCACGAAAACTTTGAAAAATTTATCATGGAAGAACTGGGGATCAATGTTGATGTAAGAGAAGCCCAGAAAATTATATTATTAGGAACAGCTAATATTACTAGATATTTTTTTCGACTGACTTTTGAAATAACATCGATCTAAATACGAAGGAAATTTACCGAAACTGAGTAAATAAGTGATATCAAAAGATAGTTAATCTCCAGTTTTTACTACCAGTTGCTCAATCTACTAAACTTCGAACTTTTGTAAAATATTTAAAAGTAATACTCAATCGTCAATATTCCTTTTGAAATGAATTTTATAAGGAAATTTATAGAGAAATATGATATCTCTTAAGCTTATGTCCACAAAGTGCACTTGATCTATTTAATAGAAGGAAAACTTTGTTATATTACATGTATTATATATATAGAATTTCAAAATGAAATATACATGAAAATAATAATAATAATAATAATGATGATGATGTAGATGTAGTTGTATAAAAATAGTTTAAAAAAACAAACAAACAATTTAACGATAAAATAATTGCTTAGAAGTAGAGATAAATATAATTGGATTGTGATTGTTGAGTGGAATTGAAAACAATTGCATATTCATCAACCACAAACTTTCCCCTCTCGAAGTAGCACCTCCGACAGAGTAACTTCGCAGTGTAAACCTTATAAAATCTTTTTGGGTCAGCGAGAGTAAGGGTAGGGTTATATCTCGTTCTTTCAAACACTTTTTATAAGAAAGTTGGTTACACGTCTGGCCGGTGAATGATAATTTTTTCTTGTAGTGCTGACATCATAATGAATCAGATTGTCTTCGAAGTGAGAAAGGTGTGGAAGTTGGAGGAAAGTTCCATCGGGGAATCGTCAGTCTCCTTGGGGAGAAGTCCAGCCGGGGAATGTCTTTACAGGTACTTAGATCAATTCATTTGTATAATGTTAATGTTGTAATGTTATTATAGATAGTTATAGGGGCCTTGTTACACTTGTGCAGTTTAAAAGGACTTCAGCGGCGATTAAAAACGTTGACAAAATCTACAAGTCTTTACAATACCACACCATTTCTTAAAGCGTCCAACGCTGTAAAGACAAAACATTTTACATAATAATATTTTTTTTATACGTTATAAGGAAGAAATCTGGAGTTCAAACACTGGTGAAAGATCATTCTCCTTCAGACATATTCCATGAACTGCAAATATATGCGGTTCTTTTTTGTTTGCTTGTTTGTTTACATATCTTCATCTTTCACAATCTTACACAGTTCTTCCTGTCTTCTGATGTTCGGTGTAGATAAGATCACTTCCAACGCGAATGACGTTCTAACAAAAACAAAGCATTTAAGTGATATCTTCTACTTCAACAATTTGTAAAACGATATCAAATTTTTGTTGCCATTTCAGCAAGTTTAAACAAAAAATGCACCAATCAGTTGTGAACATACCTGGTCTAATTGAAGTTCAAAGTTCTCCAGTGATACTTCGTCCACTTTGGGTAGTGGGAAACCTTTCTTGAGTATCGCTATAACATACATTTTAATTTGCTATAATCTTAAGTAACGTAGGCGCGACGTTCAAAACTTAAACATCAATTTTTCCAAGTTATATCCTAATATACAGTAAATCCTCTTATTAACGCCCCTTTTAATAAACGCCCTCTCTCTAACGGGGGCGTGTATTAGAAATACTCTTTCCTGAAGGGGAATTCATTAGAAATATATATTGAAAAAGTAACGCAAATCTTCTAATAAACGCCTTCTTCTATATTGGATTAAAATAATAAAAACTTTGTTTTAGAAAATGATGCGCTTATTTCTTCTACTTACGGTTAACGCTATTGATAACAGAGTGGTCAAGAATAAGTTTTACAAAAGCGGAATCCAACGATATCTAAAATTGACAAATGAATTTAATCAGCCCATCGTATCAGCCAGCATACAGACGCAAGTAAACATTGATGTAAAGACATTCTAACACCTAAGAAAATCCTTCTTCCGGTTCTTCACCAATTGAGTATAAGCATCTGCCCTTACGATTTACTAACTTGACCTCTAATTTGGATTTCATATCATAACATCACACAATAGGTGTCTCAGTAGAGAGTATTTTCTTAGTGTGTAAGTATTTTTCAAACTCTAATTCAACGTCGTTCAATTATTCAACTACTGTTAAATAGGGGGGTGGGAGGCATGAAACTCAATAGGTGTTTTGCCAGTTCAGACAATTATGCGTCACATGGCATTCTGGCCAAGTTAAAATCTACAGATTATCACAAGGTTTTTCATTAAAAAACATACCATATTTGGTCCGACTTTTGTTTCCACAACTTTTGCATCATAGCTAAGCAGAGAGACACATTGAAACACATCGTCAATCTAACTCAATAAACCTGTCAAAAGGACTACACATAAAGAAAATTGAAAATTACTTACTCGAAATTTGAGATAGCAGCAGACAAATTGTTGTTTTGGACAAAAACAGAAGCGGACGCTTTTATGTCCTACAGTTAAAATGTTATCAGATCATAATACACGTTTTCACCACCTTCTCTCAAGCATATCCAGACTCATAAATGGTCCAAAATAAGCCTAATTATGGAGTTAAAGAATTAGAAATTTGGCTCCAAAGCAAATCAGTTGCCACTACAAATCAGGGCAGTTCTTTTATTACTAATAGGGGCAATATAATTACAAATCGGAACAGGTAAAACAAATTAGAGCAGAACAATTTTTGCGGAAAAAAAATAAATTAATTTTTCTTACAAATTTGATTGTAAATGCTCCGTCTATTTTAGCGGTTTTGTCTTTCACTTTAAATTCTGCAAGAGCATAAAACGTCAAGGAGAATTTCCCAGCAGAAATTGATGCTTTTGGAGGTTGATATGACTTCACGTCCATGGACATCGGTGCATTTGGATACAGAATCATCAGCTATATTTAATTATGAAACCAATTATATATTAATAATTCTTATAAATATAATTATATATTTAAGAAACAAGTTTCCACCGATACATTATATTAATACAAAATAGAAGAAGTTGAAGAAGTTGAAGAAGAAAAACAGTTTAACAGGATGCATGCATATTAGTTTTCAAACACAGATGTCAAAGTGTTAAGATCTCGATAAAAGTTTGAAAATAACATTCTGCTTACTTTCGGAAAAAGCAATCCAAATTTTGCGGTGTTCAATAAACCTTTGAATTTTGCTGGTGTCTAAATGATAAAAAGACAAGGAACAATCATATGTTGTTTGTTTTTAATAATTGTTTACTCTTATTGTTTTGACATTATTTTGCTGTCAACCAGTATTTGAAAGGGTAGGTGACTGGAGGTTTTAGGGCTTCTTAGCCTATATCTATTTATTGCAATAGTTCTTCATCCTCTCCGACAGTCATATCAATGAACTTAACGCGTCTTAAAGCATTCCTCTAACTTGCCCACCCTCCTGCATTCAGTCAGTCAATGAGTCTACATGTGATCAGACCCTGCTTTTAAGGCACATCAAGATGTACTAGCTATCGGTTCCGGAGTTTCTGTAACGGGAAATGCAGATGAATCCAAATACAATATAAGGCCACGAAGTACAATTGTCACAAATTCACTTTAGAGTAAAAACCAACCTTGGAATCCCATGCAGCAAATGCATCATGTATTTTGCCCGATTCATGCGCCACTTGTGCTGCTGTATTCACAGCGTAATCAGTGACCCAGAAATACGTCATTTTATTCGAGTCTTTCGATGCAGTAAATAACGGGATCTTAAGGTCTGACTCTTTGGGATTTTGACTAGATTTGAATTCGCCCTAAGATATTGAAGGTACAAGAATTATAGAAAAATGGCCCCAAATAACTTTGAACACACGCTTTCCTGTGTATTATATTGGAGTAAAATATTAAAGACAATGTGTTGTTATAAATATAGCAAAATCTGACATCATGATGATCTCAGCACATGAGCATGAACAATAACAACAGGTGAGAGACAAGAAAAGGAATTGTTGATTTGTTTGATCTTCATAAAAGTACCACGTGAATTATCGTTGGTCATAAATATAAGCTACTATTTTTGTTGCTTTTAATGATGACTTTTATAGATCTGAAAGGCCTGCATCGGTAATGATGATGTCAGCATGAGGTGGTACCTCCGGCGGTATTTATAACAACATGTTTAATATAATATACAAGCAATTCGAGATTGTTATTTAAGAATCATTCAATGATATCAATATCCATATAGCTGTGTGTAACGAGGTGAAAATATAATCGGGAATCTTGTTACAAACAAATTCAAATGCAACATCTGACGTAAGGTAAAAGGGAATTATTTATTTCGAAATCCTTTTCTCATTTCAAACAAACCTTAAGATACGCATCCATATAGTCTTTGGTAAATGTTGGAGGTGCTGTAAGACGATAATCAATTTCTATCCAATCGTTAAGCTTTTTGACCACTAAAATTTGACAAAAAATATTGTGTTAATAAATATTGCCATACAAAACAGCTTTTCTATATAGTTATAGGCAAATGACGAAAATAGTGTAATAACATCTAGTGGAAATCGTCCAAAAACATGACGACTTAGCAAAATATTGTCAATTTCGCAAATATTTAACACTATATCGTTTTATAACATTGATAAAAAAAAGCATTTATTCTGAAATATACAACATACCTGGGAAAGTCGCCAGTTCACTTTTAGCTTTGATATTGATTTCTTCTTTTGCCATAGAGCAAAGCTATTAGGAAAACCATTATAAACATCTATTAGAACAACTGTTTTATGGAAAAATAAATCCTCTATATCGCTTCCTATTCCCACCCGTTTGTTCCCCCTAAGAATTAAGTATTTATCAAATGAAGAACTCTTAAACTTATAATTTGATGAATTTAGGTCATACCAGACTACCAAATTTATCTTCTAGTTTGTCTGCAATGATTTTTCTGAACAAGTTATAAAGCCAACTCAAACCGCCATGAAACTTCAAGTCAATATCATCGACACCTGCTGAACAACTTTCCACATCAATAGTTGGATGGCCATTCTTTGAAGCGCCTAAATGGTAAATAACGTCCTAATTCAAAATTTGAATTTTCTTCTTTTTAGCTACCGAGAAATAGGTCAGCTCAATCGAAAAATATCTGAAAGATTAATGACAAGGGTTTTATCGGAAATTCCATTATCTATAAGAGACGTGTGTTTGGCCCTAACCTGCCGCGATTAAGAATAACAAATTTTCATTTCCTCTCTGTAAAAAAAGACTGCTATAAATACATGTCCTGTTAAATTTACATTTGGAAGTGAAAAAATACGCTCCTGCGCCCAGCAATACAGAAATGTAAACATTAAAACTTTCAAAGCAGAGTAAATTTTTTGAAGACATGGGCCTACATGTTAAAACTCAAAACTTGAATATGGTTCTTACGAAATAAGCCATTTCTTGATCATTCAGGTTGTTTTCTTATTAAAACGTGAGTAAACTTATTAAGGTAATTGAGACAAATATTGGGTAAAATATTTGTCAAATTACAAATCGGGAATGAAAAGCATCTAGACCTACCAACTTTTAGTGTCATTTCAAAATGGATATTTCTGGAACTGAATGCGATGCCGACAGTATCTGATAAATGGACAAACCAGTTTTTTTTGTATGAGTACCACAACTTGCCGTTTGCTTCGATCATAATACCAGATACTTTTCCTTTCATACCCTTGCCTTTAACAGGTGTCAATTGGTAATTTGTAAACTCTGCTTTGGTGATACGTAAGCTAAAGTAATGATTGTCATTTTCTATAGGAATAGCAAGCAATATCGCCTGTTGTTTCAATAAAAACACAGAGACTTTTTGAAGATTTTGTCCACTGGGAACATGTCTTCCCATAAAAAAAGCAGAGAGAGAAGATTGTGCACTTTAAACCAATATATGGATAATTGCATTAAAATACGAGTTTATGTTCCCTTATAACATATTTATAGCTTCAAAAGGAATATATATCTCGAGTAAAGGATAGGTTAAAGAAACTTGAGGCATTTAAATTGTTTTTCTTACTTTTGGATATTGTATTTAAAGTTGCCAGATTGTCCTTTCTCATTGATTATTTTGCCTTTCAAATCTTCTTTCATGATCTTTATCCCAACATCAACAGCTGTGTGAAATATAAGAGAAAAAACAATCAACAGCAATGAATTTTCAGTAATTTTAATGAAACTTGCGACTTGCGATTTTTCGACGAAGCAAAATATCCGCACTTTGTCTAAAGCAAGATTCGGCGAAAAACACAAGCACTCAATTCTGTTGAAAATGCTGTACCTCATATAATCTCAATTATAATACAGTTATGTAATTCAAATTTACCGTAATGCATTCCCTTTTCTGTAAGTCTCATTTGAACTCCTGTCTTCCCAGCATTTTGGCATTTTGCCACAGATATCGTTAAAAAGATAACGAAGCAGACTTTGAATCCCATCATATCTGGCGGTTCATACACAATAAAGTAACTAAAATTTCGGTGCAACTTTTAATAAGTATTTTGTGACAATTCATTACATCAATATTTTGTTTCTAACCACGTGACTTGGACATCACGCTCCATCGCAGTGTAAGTATGGCCCTCCTTCAAGGTTACTATTTTTGGTGATGAATGCTTTCAATGATGCAATGTTCCAAAGCATATGATAAAACCCCATAAAAGGGGTGCCTGTTACAAAGAAGGTGCTTGTGGAAGAAACAAATGAAACACATGGTGGCAAGATGTTAGACTGATTTTGAATATCACTTTGCGTTGGTTAGGAGAGTTTCTCTCCATGATTTATCCAACAGGACGTCTGTTGTTTTTCTAAGTTCTCGTATTTCATTGACGTCAGACAAACATTGTACCACACGTATCTTACGATAATTTTTAAGCTGGTGTTATTTATCAATAAATTCGCCGCTTTCATAGATACAAAATACTAGTCGAGTATGTCAGTTGTTCTGGTTAGAACGTACTCATGACTTGAGAAAACATTTAGAATCATAATTTTCTCTGTTTTCATTTTTAATAGTATAAAAGTCAATCCAACTATTTTTTTTATTGCTTTAAAGGATGTGTTTTAGCGTGTAGAAAAAGCTCTGAAAGTTTGAGGGAAGAAAGCGCTTTGGTAGATATTAACTTTTTAAAATCCTGCACTCATGCACTTTTCGGAAGGGTTTTGATTGGTTGTTGCAAACGACAAATCTACGCGTTTGACATTTTTCTAAACTCTGTTCTTTCTCCTTTTACATTGGAAAACAATGGAAAACAAGGATGTAAAAATCAGTCACTTTAATTTCTTTAGCTTTTACATCTTTATTTGTTTGTTTGACATTGATCACAATTCAGAAAACTTTGAGTCGGTCACACCAGACAATGTGTTCCCTTTATGTTACCATAAATACAAGCGGTTATGGCTAATGTGACCAGTTAAAAAATATGCAGAAAAATTAAGAAAAACTAAGTTAAAGATAATGAACTGTTATAAATAGAACTGAGGGTTGCAATATCAAAATGGAAACAAACGAGGTAATCCCCCCCCTCTCCCCCCTCCTGGAAATTCTCCCCGGATAATTCCCCCCGGAAGCATTACCCCCCGGATAATTTGGTAGAAAAAATCCTCCCCTGGAAAATTTCCCCTTAAAATATTCAAAATAATTCCCAGTGTGTGAACTATGAATTTTGCCAATGAAACAGACAGATACACCGACGGCGGCGGTAAATCGATTTTTTGAATGAACATTTCCTTGAACTTCACTGCTATTAACTTTTTAAAATGTAAAAATATAGCCACTTTTATTCAGATATAAGTTTGCCTTGACTTAAGTTTTTCGCAAACTGTAAGAGTGAAATTGTTCTTATCAAAATTTTTGAGCTAAAATACCAGACGAAAAAGACGAATAACTCTACCAGACGATTCGCGAAATTGATTTTTATTTTGGCTGAATTTGCGCATGTCAAAATTCATTTGAACAGACCAACCTTGTACCCAGGGTTTCTTGCCTTTTTTATACGGCTTTGCCGCCGTCCGTATATCAAAAAGGCAAGAAACCCTGGGTACGAGGTTGTTGAACGGACATGAGTTTTTTTTATTTATTTGTTTATTTATTTTTATTTTTATTTTTTTTTATTATTTTTATTTTTATTTTTATTTTTTTTGGGGGGGGAGGGGGGGGGGGGGGGGGGGGTTCCTACTGACACTTTGACCTGACACCCGTGATTGGTTATAGAAAAACAATACGTTGTATAGCAGCGCTTAAATAGCCTTTGACACACTTCGTGTAACTAAGCGAAAAAGGCAATTCCCATATTAAACGCTTGCTTAGCTATATAATCAGCTACAGAAGCTCGATCTCTTTATGCGTAAACAGTCTCCTTTACACACTGCTTTATACTCCTTTATTCAATGCAGCAATGCAGCGATGCAGCGATGCAGCGATGGTGTAGTGTTCGAGTCTCAGTCATGTCGTATCTCGATACTTCACTACGATGCGTTACAGCCCATTTGGCGCCATCGACTGACTGCACACTGGGCTTCGTGCAAGTTAGAGAAATGCTATACGTATCTCTGACAGTAAGACAACTTTCCAGTTGCAAGTCGGCTGGTGGAAGAACAAAGGATTGAAAACCAAGGAGTCAAAACTCCAGGTTACTTAATTACTTGCTAATTTTTCACAGATTTTATTATTTCATCTGCACATTTCGTGGTGTTTGGTCTATATCACAAATGACTAATTACACGTTGTTTTTTTTATAAGCATCAGTAAATTTTGACTGAGCCTCAGTGATGCTTAACTTTATACCAATTTGAACCTCAAATGATGAATTTTAAGTGTTTTGATTAGCTTATTGAAACGTTTTTCTTTCATACTCTAATCTAAATGGCCTAACTCACCTCCATAAATTTCCTTTAGGTTCTAGTTTTTAACATTTTGAAACAAATGTATAAAAATCCTAAGTGTAAACCAGGCTGTTCAATAAAGCGGAACATTTTATCAAGGAGCATGTATGATGTCTTATATAACTGTAGTCCCTGTCATTAAACCAATGACGTTTCTGAAGTGGAGTAGTTTCACCAGGATCCGAAATTTATAGAATTTGCTGAAGAAACTATGCTGGACAAGTCTGAGACATTTCGTGGAGGCTTAGGAATATTGATTTATTAACGGCTATTGATGACTTCTAAGAAATTAATTTTAATTTAATAACTTGTTTTTCAAAAAAACACTTGTGTAAAAAACACTCCTTTTCTCGTGAAAGTACACTACCTATGATCAATAATACAATCTTTACAGGACTTCTTTGAAAACAGTGTAAATATATTTATGTATTATACGACTGAATGAACCACCCTGTATAAACATTTGATAATAATAATAATAATTGAAGTTGTCATCGCCTTTTTTCAGGCCTTTACATTATCTTGTTGGCTTATTTCGCCTAATTTTTGGCATGCCCATGTTGTCTAGCGGAGCTGTTGAAGCAAACATGCGACTTCCTTAGCCCAAATGGGGGCTTAAAATGCTCTAGGGCCTCTCCAAGACCTTCATTGATAACAGTTCTATCAATCAAGAACTGAAGAGGTTATTCTGGGTAAACATTCATAAAAGAAAGAAAGGCCAAGGGCGAGGGTTAAACTTTTGTCCAAAAAGGTATTCTTATTTCTAAACAATGACAAGTAACTTTTGTTCTTAGAATAATACACATTTGGATATGATTTTAGATTAACCGCCACAAAAGAGTAGTGATGTGTGCATTTGGTTCGGTAAATTATACATTATCAAGATGCGCGTTCATTTGAGAATCAATCATCAAAAACGAATAAATTTTGAGGTCCAGCTGATAGACCTGTTACATAATGATTTATCCTGATAAATCTTTAGTGTTTTTTTCTGTGATGCATTTAAAGATTAGTTATATATTGCTATTCTCTTTCTCGCAAGCGGGGAAAACATAAACAAAAAGTGATGGTTGTCTTTTTTGTTTTTAAGAACCAGACGTTTTCAATAATTTTAGCAGTTCAGGTTTTGGAAACAGGCATGTATGTGATCTGCAATTGTAAAACTGTTCTGTGGTTATGAATTAAAGGATTGTCGCCTAAATGTTGCAGGGGAGTGTGGTGTGTGTATGTGTTTATTGTGTTTATTGTGTTTATTGTGTTGTGAGAGTATAATACGTTCTATATCATCCATCCAGATTATATCTGGAAGAAGACTGCTTGTTGAGAGAAATGAAGTAGAAGCCAACTGTGACCAGACCTCCCAACCTTTGAATTTTGCGTAAGAATAGAATTTGTTAGTTCTGACTGCTGAATCAAGCCACTTTTTAGTAAAAACGTAAACATTTTCTGCTGCCCATCATCTAGCCTAGCTATTAGCTACATATGAATCCAATTTTGAAGTATTCTCTGATTCACCAAATTCAATAGAAACTCCATCGCAGTATCATATTTTTTGTGGGTTAAACTTTACAAGAGAGTATCATTTGCAAATTCAAATTTTAGTTGTTGCTGCATTTTGTTTTCAATAAGAGGGTGGCACATTTGATTTAGGAGAAAGATATAGATTGATAGATGGATATTCAAAAAACTATCCCACTATCCACCTGATCTTTCTTTGTTTTGCATCTGGTGCGTCCTGTTCTTTGTCCACTTGTACTTCTCCCAAGGGGTTGGCCATTTTAGTTTTTGATAGAAGCATCCCTCCTTTAGCATATTTTTTCTCTTTAAAACTTGTGACTATTTTGATCAGATCACTATTTTTCAAACTGAAAAGGTTTTTGTCCTTGTTAAACTATTTTAATGATTATGTTTGTTTGTTTATTTGATTTTTGCTGTTGTTGTTTTTGTTTTTTTTCCTCTCCAAACCAATTACCTCGAAATGACATCTGGCACATAGTTACCATCGTAACATATTTATATGGGTGCCTACCTGCTCTGTTTAGTCTTTACCATTGGGGTGGTCTCCTGCCTTGTATTTTAATTATACTGTAAACAAGTATTTCTTTTGTACAGCAAATAAAAATTGTGCCATTGTGCTTTATTGGTACACAACTGATGAAGGCATGTTTACTGAAATATATCTTGCCGTTTGATGTGTGTTTTTATACATTTATACATTATATATAATAGTGATTCATTGATTCATTGATTTACCACAGTTATTTGGTCCCCGTGCTCAGTGTAAACCACCCTTTTATGTGCCTCGTTTCTGAACAGCTAATCTTCATGGTGTAAAATTTGTTTGCGACATTGAGAGTACAGATCAGGTTATGCTTTAATATTTCAACTTTAAATGCCATTTTCAAGGGAACTGGAGAACCCCATTTTGAAGATATTCCCACAGTGCCAACCATGGTGGCACCTTTTGGCAGCCAATGAACTTTTTCTTATTCATTTATCTTACAATTAAAGTTTCTTTCGGGCTGTACTGTATATCTCACACATTTTATATTCCATAAGTTTATATTTCAAAAGTTTCTTTATTATCTTTGTGCAAAATCTGATATTTTACCTCTTCACCTTAACACTATCTACTGGGAAATGCTACGTCACTAAATACCACTACATTACTAAACCAGCAGTTGTATCGTCATTAATATTTCAATTAGCAACAGGTTTGCAGTTCCTTGAATTGTCCATATAAATATAAGATGTCTCTCTTTTTTATGCCTTGTTTCTCCGTATAGTTTTAAAGGGATCCTACCATCTAAAATGAAAATTTCTTATTTGTTTATAAACCAGGAAAAAACAAGATTGCCATATCTTAGAAGGTATAAAAAAAACGCAAGGGTCGATAATCAGCCAAATTATTTTCTAATATTGTACCTCTTTCCGAGAATTTGCTTCTTCCTCATCAAGACAAACTTCGGAGTAGCCCCCAGTCCCTAATGATAAACGCCAAGTTGATCTATCATACCAGAGAGTTCAATTTGGTGTGAATAAATATAGACAAGCACGGTGAGCACTTTTCCAAGATGTCTGATTCGTAACCTTCGTTATCTCTTCGAACAAATCGATGAACTTAAAAGAGTTTATATGGCTAATTTGGGTCGAATCTTTCAATTTGGGTTGTAAAGACAAATGTTTGTTTTGATTTTTCTTCTGGGAAATGACCGAAAAGTCGATTCTTGGGAATTTCGAACAAAATATTATGTTTTGTTTGTGGAAATGGATTTGAATTTCATTACACTTTTTTGTTATTTTACCACTCTTATACTTGTGGTTGATCATGGTATAGATAAATGTGTTTAACAAGCCTTAAAAAGGTCAGAACAAGTGGATCTCCACTGGGTGAGTACAGTCTTTCTATATTCGCTAGTCCACTCATACGTCACATGGTGCGTGGGGACTGGACGCTATAACTGAATTTTGGATTGAAGGAGCGAAGCGAAAGTCTGTAATGGCGGCTGTATTTTGCGAACGTTTTTGCAGTGTTGCATAGCAGTGATTCACTTCTGTCAAAAAAGTCAGATGGCAATCTTGTTTTTTCCTGGTTTATGAACAAATAACAAATTTTCATTTTAGATGGTAGGATCCCTTTAAAGTTTTAAAACCAAGTCAAAAATGATTTATTTGTCTCTGATACAAGTTTTATTATTTTAACATAAACAGGAGACCACTAAAAAAAATGTATTTTTCATTTAGAAAATATCTTTTTTCTGTTTTTGTGTAACCTAAAGAATAGTTCTTTCTAACACTTCTTCTTTTTTGCTTCTTGTATAGTAAAAGAAATGTTTCAAAAATTTTATGACTGGTTTTGGAATCATGAATTCTGGTTACCTCATGGTTTCACTTGGGATGATTTGCAATCTTCCAATGGATTAACAAGACCTCAAATGTCTGACCTGTACATAGCGCCTATAATTACAATAGGCTTTCTTGTACTGCGGTATCTGTTTGAAAGTTTTGTGGCTCTACGTTTTTGCAAATGTATTGGAATATCTGATGGATCCAACTTACCTGAACCGAATAGTGTATGTGAAAGCACATTTTTGTATGTAACCAAGAATCCCGATCAATCAAAACTAAAGGATATCAGTACACAAACTGGGTGGCCTGCACAGAAAGTTGGTCGGTGGTTTCGTAAAATGCGAAGTGCCAAAACAAATTCTCTGTTGAAAAAGGCAACTGAAACATGCTGGAGATTTTTTGTTTATTTGGGTTTATTTGTGTATGGCTGTTATGTACTAATGCGAACAGACTGGTTTTTTGACAGCCACAAATGGATGGAAGGTTACCTTCGAACGCAACAGCTTACTGTGGAAATGAAGTGGTATTATTTCATTGAACTGTCGTTCTATATTTCCTTGCTTGTCTCACAGATTTATGATGTCAAACGAAAAGACTTTGTCCAGCAGTTTGTTCATCATATCACTACCATTATTTTGATAACTGGTTCTTACATCATAGCACATTTTCGCATGGGTGCTATAATAATGCTGTTACATGATGCATCAGATTACTGGTTGGAGTCAGCTAAAATTGCTAATTATGCTAAAACGCAAAGGCTATGTGATGTCTTATTTGTCGTCTTCGCGGTTACATTCTATGCGATGCGTTGGGTATTCTTTCCATTTTGGGTGCTAAAAATATTCATCCAGGATAACGCTAAAATATGTGGACCGTTGCAATCTTATTTTACCTTTCCATATATATTCTTATACTTCTGCATCTTGTTGCTGCTATTGCACCTGTATTGGGGGTATTTGATTGCTCGAATGATCTACAAATTCACTGTTCATGGCAAAGTCGAAAAAGATGACAGAAGTGATATTGAAAGCGGTGACGGTAGTGACTAAATGGTGCAGCTGATGTATTTGAGGCGTTACTAGAGCTCGGTCAAAATTTGTGGAAGAGAGTTAAGTCATTTAAAATAGATAAGGAAAACGTGCAAGTAGCCTAATCGACACTTAAGACTGAAAAGAAAGATCATAATGTTGGACTCCTCCACTTGTTTTGACTGACCCTGAATACGCCTATGTTTTTGAACATTTCATTTTTTTTCTGGTATTTATATGGTGAATCTTTCCTTTCTATTGTGTAGGTATCATCTTAAAAGGATCTTATTTGTCAAAATAAGTTTGAATCAAAATTTCAGTCCAGCTTTGAAGATGGATGATACCTTTTGTAGTTAAGTGGTGTATGCAATGATAAGCTGTTAAATTATTCTTTTCATGTTTACAGCGAGTGATAAATAGCTGGTTAAAATATGGTAGAAATATAGTTGCTTATATGAAATGAACTTTATAAAACCAGCTTGGCTACTCTTTATTATTTTCTGAAATGTCAATAATTTCTTGTCCTCAATTTTTTTTCTGTAAATATTATTTAGATTTTGGTTCGTAGGTACGTTTTGTAGAAGAAGCTTAGTTCACTCTTAAATGACTCGTGAATATTGCAAAATTTACTTCCCGTGTGGAATGACTGCGGAGGGATCAAAACATTGTTGTCTGGGAAATTTTCTTCGGAGAGAAATTTTCGCGGTTTACCCTTTTCTATATTTTTCGCGAGGATTAAATTTCGCGGATTGCTAATTTTCATATTTATCACCGGGATTTAAATTCGCGGAAGAACCCTAAATTGAAGTTTTGTTCCTAATTTTTCGTGAAATTTTATCAAATGCCTCCAATTTTTCTATTTTTTGGCGCGAGACAGAGAGGAAAGTGTTGTAGTGTATTATTATGTAAATCTCATCTGGAAAGACTGAATATGATCGTTAGTGGGCTTGACAAACTCACCAAAATTATCTGTAAACGGATACTTGAAGCGCTGTTGCATTCCACCTCACCCCGATCTAAACTCATTCTGAAAAAGGGAGGAGAATAATCTGTTTGTACCCCAATATTTTACCAAACTATCCCAAACGAATTTGATGCGACAATTTGGTGAAAATTATCACAAATTGCCGCACAACGATTTGCAGTTAATCGAAATACATAATCAAGCAATTACTCGTGGGATTTACCATTATTTTTTGAAACGTCTTGGAAATTGTAGAGCAACTATCCTGGAAAATTAGTAGAAATAGTCCTGGAAGGTCCCTAATTTTCAATTAGATAAGCCTTATGTTTAAAGGAACATCTTAAAGCTTCACTAGAGGAAAATCCGGGAATGGTTTGCAATGTTAGTAGACAGACACAGTGAAGCAAATAGTCGAGAACTTTGCGGCAGAATGTCCCTGTACCAATAACACATGACTTATTTACAAGTGTTTTACATGCGAAGGAGCGCCTTAGCCTGTGGTCTCAACCGGTTTTCCATAAGACGGAATATTCAGCGCGGAGCGGCTATTGTTTTCTCCACGTAGCTGATCACTTATTGAGCCATTCAATTGGCTTGCGGAATATTCTGCAGCAGAAACATTGAACTTGATCCTACCTTTCCGCGGACGCTTTAGGCGGAATTTATTAAAAAAACAAAAGCCGCTAGATTTCAAACGGAATATTCCGCCTAGTGGAAAACCGTCTTTATTCCTCCACGTGACCAAAACTACTGTGCAATCTCTTGTATTGAATTGATGGGGGTGATTGCGATATAATATTTTTTTTCTTCGTTTGTAACAGCTTGTTACTCTTCGTTAGAAATTGGATAAGGTAGACTCTTGTTCTGATGAAAAGCCTAATCACTTTCGCATATATGTGTATGGAGAAAAGATGTGAATTAAAACATGTAAATGTAAGTCATTCCATATTTTTCTTTCTTAAAACTTTGAAAAACTATCGACAACACTGGATTACTAACTGATAAAAACAACAAGAAAAAAGTAGAAAACGTTTATCGTGGAAATAACAACCACAAAAGAGTACCTGCTCTAAAGTTAAAGAAAGGTTCACCTCTGTCCTGGAGTTGCTCTATGTAACAAAATCCTAAAGTTCTCTTTAATCGCAGTTAATTCAGTAAAATCACAAACTTGTATCCAACGACTCTTGTCTTTAGGTGCAAGATTATATTATCCATTTCTTTTTCAGCTTCTTTCTTCTTCTTTTTTTCAAATTTTGAACAATTTTTGCTTATGTAGCGCTTTTTTAAAAGATTTGATTGTCTGAAAATTTGTTGTGTGTCATGAAGTATGACTTCCACAGCATTTTCAGGCTGCTACAACTAATTTTCACAAATTCATTCGAAACAAGGTCCACACGATTAAAGCGAACGATGTGGGCAGGCTTTAAATGTCATGCGTGCGTGTTAATCAATAAATGAAACGGGTGCTTCTAATCCACGACCACGAACTACGACCACGACCGGCGACATCAAAAAATTGGACAATCGAGTTTTCCTTGTTCTCCATCAAGACGTAAAATCCTTTTTTAGTTTATAAAACAATGCATGTGTGTGTGCCAACTAATTTGAACCACGTCACGTGTGCATTTAAATTTGTGGAACTGGTTGTTATTGCCTATGGTTTTTGTGTGAGAATTTGGTTATTTTCAAGAAGCTTTTAAGAATGTCTGTTTGTTTACATATTTTAGCATGCAAATCCGCTAGCGTTTCTGTTTTGTTTTATTTTTTAACGTTGAGATTATGGACTATACGGCAGAGCATTTATGGCTACAACATTATTTTTCTTTTCGTGTAGATTCAGCTTTATTTTATAGCAAGGCTATCTCTGCGGTTTTCCTCGGAGTTTAATTAACAGACTATTGTACAATCTACCAGGTGTTTCTTTCAAATAGTAAAGTGACTCTTCATTGTATCGTTTCCTCTAACACCAGAAATCAACGATTAATTCCACTGTGATATAACTTCTCGTTTTTTTAATCATTTTGTTCTGATTTCAGTATAAACTGAAATTACGTCTCAGATTCTTTTGTTATCGTTTTTCGTTGAACAGGGAATTATAAATTCGAAGAAGTAGCTAAGCTCTTACGCCAAGTATCACTTATTGATCAGAAACTATAAAGAAGATTCTTTTCACATTGGAAGAACATTTGTTTGATAGGAACATGGTTTCCAAGCTAACTTCAAAATTTTCGTTTTGTTTTCTTATTCTAGAATTTATAGAATATTGTTTTGGTGACTCTTTGTGTAGTGGAGTTTCCCTGGTAAAAGTTAATACCTAACCTGGGTTTCCATTCAATGCAAAAAGTCGAGCGCATAACTTTTTGCGATCGCTGCTTTGCGCTCGCTCGATAATCTCTTCTTTGTGATCGACGTTTGTCACATTGAAAAAAATGGCAGCTCTTAAGACCAATTTCCATTCACCAATATCGTCCGAGCAAGCTACCGTTTGTCACCGATCCGTGCATCAATCAAGCGTATATTTTAATGTCCATTCCGTTTTAAAAGCGTGCGCATTAAAATGTCTTTCTCTTGTCAAAACAAAAAGAAGTTATTGTTGTTCAGAAATAAATTAGTTATTACAGAGTTTTTTCTAAATTGATTGGTTGATATAGACGGGCGGAAAAAATGAGATCAAAAATTTTAGAGGAGCACGAGCGTTGATTTGTCCGACTGCATCTACCGGCTCGAGCATAATTCCAGCTCCATTGCGCATGCGCTGACGTCAGTTGTTTTTTCCGAGCGAGCGGGCGAAACTGCTGAATGGAAACTGACCCTTAACAGGAGATGTGGTTAAAGAAGAATGTTTGTTCTGCTATTCATTCTACGACGGAGATGTATGAGAAGGAATAATACTTTTATCAAATACAAAAAAACGTGTTGGGGCAGAAAATTATTAGGGCAATTATGGCTTTAATTTATGTTTTATCGTTAATCCAGTTACTATGAGATTTTCTTAAAACAGGCTTTATGTTAGGAGAAAAACTTCTAACGCGAACGAAGCTGTGTGTGTTTTAAGAAATATATTATGGCTGAAAATTGATAAGAGTTTTGTTTTCATTGGAACCATTTTTAAACGGATGGTGAAAATTTGCATAATCAGGAGAATTAACTTTAATTATGCAAAGTTGTGGGAAATTTGAATTTCGATCATTTTCATTTTTCTTCAACTGTCATAATTTATTTGTAGGCTGTACCTCTTTTTTTCTCCCTGCAATGAAAAATGTCAGCATAAGAAATATCCAGCAGAGGAAAAGAAGAGTCAGGAGGCAGGGCTACACATTCCCATGTTGTCAGACCATCCGCTAGATCTTTTTGTTTTACATAAATATAACCGCAAAGTAACTTTTTTGCTCCCCTTTCGGTTACAGAAAATTCCATGGTCAAAACTTTTTCAGAATACTTATTTTTCAGTAGTTGTCGAATGTATAAACTTTTGGAAATACTTTCTTTTCATAAAGGACTTGAAACAGTCCCCCCATGAGAGTATTCAAATGTGTGAACTATAATTTTTTCTTTTCATTGTTTTCTAACATACTGATACACAGTGGTAAATCGGTGGTAAATCGGAAAAAATTTAGCCGCTGTTATTAAAGGCATACCGAACTACCCAGGGTCTATTTTAATGTCGTGGGTTCCACGATATTAAAATTTAAGCGAGAGAATATACAAACAGAAAGTACTAAGTTGTTTTCACCAAAAATTTAGTATGTAAGTGTAAATTTTCTTCTATAACAGCACAATAACGCTTATATTATACAATAATGGCTGTTTGGCTAACCATTTAGCAGAAAAATATGATTTTTAAGAGAAAGTTCTGGTAAAAGTTTACCAGAGTGTCTTTGAGGATTGCTCCAAAATAGAATTGCACAGAACATAACTAGAAATATTAGAAAATACATTTTAATTATCTTCGTTGCACTAAACTGAGTCTGTGGATCGAATATTGCCACCAAAAATTGATCGTGATTCTTCTTTTAATTTCTCTCCATGTTGTTTTGATTTGAATTATTGAAATAATACAGACCAGCTAACGGTCAACAAATTAATGAAAGGCGCGACTTATAAAAATTATTAAGTTCAAAATAAAAAAAGATTATTCTCTGGTCTGCATAATTCATGGGCATGAAGCACGCTGTGACATGCCCCGAGTGTTCGAACTCAAAATGCGCGATACCCTGGGTAGTTCGGTATGCCTTATTTAAGTCATGAATTCATCTTGACATAAGTTTTTCGCAAAGTGGAGGAGTGAAATTGCATAGGCGTATTCAGGGTCAGTCAACAAAGTGGAGGAGTCCAACGTTATGATATTTCTTTTCAGTCTTAAGTGTCGATTAGGTTATATGCATGTTTTTCTTTTCTACTTTAAATGACTGAACTCTCCTCCACAAATTTTGACAAACCGCTAGCTACGCCTCTGAATTGTTCTCATGAAAACTTTTGAGCTAAAATACCAGACGAATAAGACAAATAAGTCTACCATACGAATGAAAACTGGTCTTTTTGGAAAAAACATTCCTCCAAGTTAAAAATAAATTTCTTCGTCTGGAAGGTACGATTAACTTGAAATTGAAATGGCGTTAAAAATTCGCGAAAGGTGTATTGATTTTGATTTTGGCTGTACCTTTTCTACTGGTATTTATTTGATATTATATTTAGTCATTGATTACCAAATGGGTATATCATCAGAAGTGAAATCAAGACCATTTACGTCATCTTATCATTGTTTACGTCATTTTTCTCATCACTTGAAATTTCTTCTTTTTTTTTTTTTGTCCGAAATCACAGGTGTTTGGGATATCAAAAACACAATTCCCAGTTCCCTTCCCTTTATACAATATTAACCTTAATACGATGCGTAAAAAATTATTAATAAGGGGGGATCATGGAACCTCACGAAGCTTAAATGAAACAGAAAGCGAGTAATTAATACGATTGGAAGGTGGTAGTTAAGGGGAATGGTGGTAGTTAAGGGAAACTCATCCTGTTGTTAGTTTTTGGGTTCTTTGTAACTGACGTGCGTTCATTAAAGAATTTTATTGAATGTATCAGCGTCCTTTACACAGAATAAAATTAGAAAATTTATTAACTCGATAACACACGAAAAGACCATTTTCAAGTCCGTTTTTCTCGTGAACTGTGTTGTTACAAGTCTGGCAACATATATAATCGTAACCAACGTCCTCAAAACCTCTAAGAAGCCTTGTTTTTTAAATCCAGTCCACAACGTATTGAAACTTGGAAAGGCATTTAAAAATAACGCAAACATTTTTCGTAACGTCTGGTATATATTTGTTCTTTATTTCGCAATTTGGAATATCCTCTGTTTAAGATCAAGAATCAAGGATTCTAGCATAAAAGCCTAATACAAGTAAAAGATACAAAAATCAATAAAAATTTCGAAAGTAAACAATATATCGTCGACAGCTACTAAACATAGAAATATCACACTACTAAAAATATCCTAAAAAAAATAAGCTTTCAAAATCAGAATGTTTCTGTTCTTAAATTAGCGAGAAAAATATAGGGAGAGAAAAATTAGTGAACTCGCGGCATACCTCAACAGAGACCCTGGTTCGAAAACATTTCGTTATTGTAAAAGCAAAGTTTAACTATAATTATTATTCAACCTTACAAAGACTGCCTTTAAGGACAAGAAAACCTCTAAGACTCATCTTATAAAAGCCATGACTATCAATTTTTAAGTGGTCGTGAATTGAGAATATTTCTTTTAAATTGATCTGCACAACAAAGTGTTCATATTATAATTACCAAGAAATGGGCTTAAAACTGTCAATCATACCTGTCAAATCATACCTGCTATGATCTGCTGCTGTTTTGTTTTGAAAAAACAAGAACATTAACCCATGGGCAAATCTTCAAAAGTCCATAAGGAGGAGTGTTTTCTATAGGAATGGCAAGCAATATCGCCTGCTGTTTTAATAAAAAAACACTCCACCACAGAGACTATTTGAAGATTTTGCTCACTGGGTATGCCATCAACTGTCACTGGATGATATAAAATGATTTTAGGAGTGTACTTTCTTATTTTTTTTGGTTGAAAGTCTCTTATTGTCGTTTGAAAGAACGAGGCATTACACAATAACGTTCTCCATAACCCAAATAGAAATAGAAAAGTTTTGAGCGCAAACTATTGATGATCGAGTCTTGTTAGACAAACCTATAGTTAGGGCGAGTATGTGTATCGAAAAGTTTAAAAGTGCAGCCAATACGCTTATTTAACCTCGCACATATCAGCGAAATCTCATTATAGCCAACCTGGTTCTCGTTGCCCTCTCTTAACAAACTATTCAAAAATTTCACGATTTAACGAACTCTAGATATAAAACGAACTGATTCTAATTCCCTCTATGGTTCGTAATATCGAAATTCTACTGTAGACGACAATACGTAAGAATTTCTCTCTTTTTTTTCTTCATTAACAGTTAAATTTTAGTCAATCAGTCAGTTGTTACCATCAAAACGACACCAAAAACAGATCTTTGGCATGTCAAAAAAAGTGGGGAAAGTTAAATATGGTTTCATTTGGAAACTTTACACTTTTTTAAGACTTCCACATACGTCTGGATTTATCACTGGACGTCGCAACAGACATCAGTTACTTGGTTCTGATACTGTCGTAACATCGATAGATAATGTAATTTTACGAGATCGTTGGCAGTGAAATTCTTGATTCAAACTGAAAATAGATTTTAGGTTGGTTGAGTAAATAATCAAAAATTGTAAGAAGATTATATAGCGAACACTAAGTTCATGTTAAAAGTTCACTAAAAAGACGAACTTTTCAGAAGAAATTTGAATTTGCTAAATTCGCGTAAAAGAATATCTATTAATCACGGCAGTATATTTATTCCTCATTGTCGCTTTCTGTGTCGCTTCTTGTGTCTTTTTCAACTTTACCAACAACGACTAATCTATACACCATTCGTCCAATTAGAAAGCCCCAATAAAAATGTAGAAATAATAAAACAAAACACAAGCACACTAAAGTATTATGAAACAGACTATTAGTGTTTTCGTTGTAGTGAAAGTAACCATAGGCAACGTATATGGGATAGTAGACCAGACGTGTTAGGAAAAAAACGACGGCGAATATCCCGAACAATACGTCACACAAATTCTGCTTTTTTGCGTAATTTGCCACTTTGGCACCTTCCAGCCAAAAGTCTGCCGCATCATGCAAATACATGATTACAGCTCCAAATCGGTATAAGGACAGTGTGTACGACCCGAACAGCAGAAATAGCGTTGTGAAATGATGAATTAACTGTTGTGCAGCGTCTTTACGTTTATTGTCGAAAAATTGCGAAATCGATAAAGATATATAAAAGGACATTTCTAAAAGATAGTACCATTTCATATCATCTGTGAACTGGTGCTCCCGAATGTGTTGATGATACCATTTTGAGTTGTCCCAGAACCAATCAGTTCTTAGCAAAACAAACGACCCATACACGAAAAGCAAGAGATAAAAAACAAAACGCCAGGAACATTCGGTAGCTTTTCGCATTAGAGACATCTTGTCACGATTCTTTCGATGCCTAAACCAAACATATATTTGTTGTTTGGTCATTTTCGTTTCGTTCAGTAGTTCGTTTACTTCGTGTGTAGTTGGAACTTTGACGCCGTTCGAGTAAAGCTTTTCGCATGATTTATTATCTCGAAATTTTCGTTCTTTTTCTTTAATACCAATATACAAACAAAGTTGCTTCGCGAAAAAATTTTCAAATACATAACGGACTACAAAGATGGCCAATGTTAATATAGGGAGCAAGTATAAATCAGTCAGCTCGGCTTTTTTCACGGTTTGGGAACTTTCGAAATCTTTCCATGTGTATCCGACAGGAACCCAAAAACTATCAGTCCAAAACCAGTCGTAAAACAGGGAGAAGTTGAAACGATCCATCGGTGTTGTGAGTAATTCATTTGCTAGAAAATAAAAGTCCATTGTTGCTCAACTTTATTACACAATGATGAATACGAACGTTTTCTTTTACTTCATCTCGACTTAAGAGCCGTTATTTTCATAACGCATGTAAAATTTGTAAAGTAAATAACGTAGTTTATGACTCCGTTTCCACGTAGCGAAATTAATTGGAATTCAAACGCGTATATCAATGGCATGAGTTACAATCCCTTCGTCAAGTTTAGAAAAAATAATATCGAAATCTTTAGAGATTAAGGCTCACTTAAACGGATCCACCATTTATATCCAACACCCGAAAATAGGTGTTGGATAAAATCCCGATGAAATGTTGGATCCGTTTAAACGAGGACATTTCATCCAACATTTTGCAAAAGAAGAAAAAAAATAATGTTGGATGGTGTTGGATGAAATTTGTTTCAGAACTTCTCTTTATCCAGTTCCTTGTTTTTCCCCTACGAGGCTTTTCGTCATCAGAATCCATCAGCTCAGCTAAAACCAACACAAGCGTGCTTGCCGCCGCGAATCACGTGATCTTAGGATTTATGGTGCTGGACCAAACGAAACAAAAAGGAAACAAACACATTCTGTCGTAGCCCCTCTTAATATACAATTATCTTTATTTTACGCAATTTTGTTCCAAAACTGTACTTTACCTAGATTACTTTTAATGTTTTCCTTTATTTTCATCTGTATTCAAGCTCTTCGAGACTGTCATTTTTGGGCCGACAGTGATAAAATCATAACAACAATCGCATTCAGTCTCATTAGATGCTTAAAAATCATAATTGCTTAGGAAATCATAATTTTTAGAAAACATAAGCTAGTATAACGAGTGTTGTTAGTGAAAACAGGGCCTTGTGCAAGCGGCGAAAATTGTGTCAACATGAGTAGAAATTTATTTTTAAAAACAAACTTGATCGAAAACGGCCTGTTTGCGTAAATATTATTCTCCCATTTTTAACACTGGAAAGTTAACAACGAAATTTTAAACATTTAAAGGGAGGATGAAGGATGAAAATAAACTGCCCTTTTATTTTTATTTTTTCGTTTCTTTCTTTCTTTAACGTTGACAAAACATATATACAATATAGTGTTATAAAAAAACGCTAATCAAACAGAATATATAAGTTGTTAATGATGTAGACACAGAACAAAGGCGGATCTAGAGGGTATATTGAAATTTGTGGAGGAGAATGTTAGCTATTAAACCTAGAAAGCTAGAATTACTAAGAAACATTTCTTTCCAAAATAATAATAACAGTAAGATTGCTTTCGTAGTTGACACAAACGTTTTGTTTTTCTTCCTTCCTTTCGAAATACAAGAATCTTCCATACGCAAACAAGCAAACAAACAGTGTTTCGCAAACTTTTACACTTTTCTTGGAAGAACGCAAAAACATGAAAAAGTATGAAAAAATAAGCGCACCCAGCCTCAGCGGAAATTTAGACATTCTTTATAAAAAAAAGTTCGAGTAACGAACTGATTTCTACTAACCTTCAGTGTTCGTTATATCAAGATTGCTCCTCGATATAACGTTTTTAATGTGTAAGCCAATACACTAAACTTATTTCCTTGATTAGCTCAGGTGTACTAATACAATAATAACATCTTGAGGAGTATTTTACTGGAGAATATTTCCCGAGGTCTAAGTACCGACCGTGCGTGCGAGGTCGTTACGTTTACCCTATAGACATGGCTAAATGGTTAACTATGTGAATTAATAAACGTTTTTACATGTGCAGTGATTTTGTAGAGGGTAGTACCTTTGTGTGCGGACCGCTGAGTTCCATGTTCGAGTCTTGATACTTCACTCCGATGCTTTTAAAGCAGCGTATCAGCCCATTTGGCCCTATCAACTGACTGCACACTGGCCTTCATACAAGTTAGACCAATGCTTTAATCTCTGGCAATACGTCAACTTCCCGGATGCAAGTCGGCGGGCGGAAGAACCAACCGTTACGGATGGAAGCTCGAGGACAACCTCGAACCCAGGGTCTCTTGTCTTTTCGATATACGGGCGGAGGAAGATACCCTGGATTCGAGGTTGGCTCAAGGATTCAAAACTCTGTGTTACTAACTTACATGCATTACCAGTATTGTACTTAATGTCGAGTTCCGTTTTGTCAATATGCGTAAAGAAACCTCTGGGTACTAAGTTGCGTATTCAAAATAAAATCTTTAGACCGATGGAACAACTTTCTTAACAAGGTGAGAAGGAAAAACCTTATACGGGAAGAAATACGGTATCTTCTCTACACTCTTTTTTATATAAGAAAAAAAACTTTAAAAGAACATTAAAGGTAATGAACTGTTATAAGTAGAACTGAGGGTTGCATTGTGCTGATGTCAGCAGTTGGATTCCCTCATTTGAACAATAAGAAATGGGTCTTCATTATCTTTAAAGTTCAGATTATACTCACAAATAAGAACAAGCTGAAGGTTCAGTTCAGGTTCAGTTCAAAATAAGTACCCAAAAACCAAAAAATTGTCACATAAATTATAATTTTTAAAAACGGCTGCGACATCAACAATTCCTGCTAAATCAGTTTTTTCAAGATATTTTTTAATTCATTAATCAGTTGTAAACGAATGTTCATACAAAATGGACGATCCAAATGTTAATTAAAAACGGACAGTGAAGCACAGAATACACCAGTTCATAGTTTCAGATTTTCAGCACACATTCACTATTAGAAATGGGAAGAAAAAATGAACAAATTAAGAAGAGTTTGACCAGAAGAAAATGTGAAAATATTTTGTATTTCCCGAAATGTTGAATATTTTGGTTATGGAAAATCTTCCAAGAATATGTAAATTAATAGACATTCTTTTCAAAAATTTTCTTCAAGGAGTAGTCCCATGAAAAAATGACCTTTTCTTTTTTGATTCATAATATAGTGTTTAGTACTTGGTATATTTTTCCATTTAAAAAAAGTTTCCACTTGATCACATTTGGCCTTTTTTTCTTTTCTAATTCTATTATGTTGTTTTCTGTGACATATAAATGAATGGTGAGAGGAGATAGAGAAATTTATATTAATTTCAACGTTCTAATATCGATGTCTATATAATGATTTTTGCAAAGAAGTTTGATAATGACTTTGATAATGACCAGTGGAAGGTCTGGTCGAATATACAGAATTTTTTAGAAAAACATATTCGTTATCTTTGTTTTCTAAAAACAAAAAAATGTTTAAGCTTCTGGTGATACTTTTCATTAAGTTTCTTTTATGTTATCCATATTTTAACAAATTTACAACTTAAAATTAAATTTCTGTAAACTCATCTTCATCGATGAGATGTGACTCTAAAAGGGTTCTGTTCAAGTATTCAGCATTCTTTAACAAATTTTGCTGCTCCTTCAACATATTCAAACCAGCAGCGTAAGGTTGTTTTTTTTTTAAACAGTGGATTAAATCGTCTTCATTACCATCACTTTTTAATGTCAATGCACAACGAATTAATGATGAGACTTTTATCAAGACGATTCCATGATTCTAAAATCCATTTAACATTGTTTTTCCAATAGACGCCCACTCTAGTAGGGTGGGCGTCTATTGGAGAGGGGCATATATTTAAAAGATTTCATTTTAGGGTGGGCGTTTATTAGAGAGTGAGCGTTTATTGGAGTAAATACGGTACTTCGTCTATATCATTATCAATTGTATCATCATTAAAACTATTTTCAGATTCGTTTTCAGAGTGTTAACTGTCAGACATTTTTTTCTTACACTTTATCTCGTTATTTTCTTATTTCTTCTTACTTTGTGTTTTTATTTAATCGTTTCTACGATCTAACATCGCCTGTTGTGACGTCACACCAAAGTGTTCTTTTTTAAAAGGAATTCTTTAGGCATTGTTTACAATATCAACAAACATTTTAAGGGAGTTAATGTGTTTGTACAAATCGAATAGTGGAGAATTCAAATCTTATCAAAAGTAAAATTTGATTTTTTCATGGGACTACTCCTTTAAAAAATCATTTTCAGTTTTGCTTCTGGTCAGAGCCTAGTTAATTTACAGGGCCCTCGTTGAAAGCAATTTATTTTATAAGTTGAAGAGGTCACCCTGTATAAATATGTTTTAAATAAATAAATAAATAAATAAATAAATAAATTTCTTCTATTTTGCTTCCCAATTCACATACTGAGTTAAACAACAATGAAAATGAAAGTGAGCTATTATGTTTCCCAAACTGCGAACTTGTGTAATAGAGATATCAACACACAATGCAAAAACGCATTCTCAAATCAACTTTATGAAATATCTATGTTTTAAAAAGGAAGAGCAAATAAGAAACGGAATCTTAAACTTTTGTGATTTATAAAACAAGTTATTATATAACTGAATATGGATTTTTTTAGATATAACAAGATATTTTTTTCACCACACCACTGAATAACTGTTTAAAAACAAAAACTGTCATCGTTTGGTCATTAATGATGAAGTTTTTTTTTTTTTTACATTCCTGTAAATGACCTAGCACAGTTTCCTTTACAATGATGGAATTTGAATGAAACATTTGAATTTGGATGAAATATTAAATTTTAGCACTCCCACCCATTGGTTTCCAAACGCGTATATATAGCAAATAACTCGATCGAGCAGAACCAATCTATATACTTCACACACATGGAAATATACATAACATTTAAAAAAACATTAACACTCAAACGTGAAATATCTAAATAATACATACCAAAATAAAATAAAACTTTGTTCCCTTCAGTTACAACGGTAGAATATTTTTTTCAAATCATAATAATTAGCAACAATCTAAAACAACAAAAGTCTTGTTACTTGTGTGGAACCAACGTACGAGAATTTGTTGATAGGAGTTCAATGTTCAAAATTTCTTTCATGTGTATTCAACTGGTTTCTATTAACAATAAAGACTTTCCGTGTTTTTCTACATTCAAGAAGAAACCAGAACAAAACAAGACATTCTGTGGTATCATGTGATATCCATGTAATTGGTGTACAATCTTTTGTTTTTTTATGTATAATTTTTTCTGCATACGTAATCAATCTTTCAGTTTTTGTAGCGTGTGTGTAAAAACCAGTAATTCTTTAATTCTTTAAATCTTTAATTCTCTTAGACCCCGTTTACATGGTTGCGGGTGATTTTTATTGAGAATGAAAACAATATAATATAGACATGACTTATTAAACGCACACTCCCGATAAACGCCCATGTCCGAATGAACGCTCATGGTCTGGTGCCTGAGGAGGGAGTTTATTTAAAATAACGGAATTAAGGAAAAAATTTCTAATAATATTCTAATACCGAGCTTAAAATGCTGGTACAATCTTTTCTTCAAGGTCATAAAAAAGGTGGCCCTTTTGAACAAACGCCAACACGGTATAAACTGACTTTAATGGCCCTTTTGAACAAACGCCAACACGGTATAAGTTTGAGTTTTAAATAAATGCACATTCAATAAAATTGTGCAGATAACAATGTGGGTATCCGTACGAATATTTGTAATTCCTGAAATAAGAACTTCTAGAACTACATTAAGAAACTTTTGGTACTAAAGCCTTTCGCTATGTTTCTTAAAAAAAAAACGCGCAATAAGCGTAACAAAGATTCAAAACTAAGGTGCTTCATATAAGACCATATGTTTTGTTTGTGTAGTCAATCACGTGACACAAACAAGTAACCGTGGTAAATGGGGAAAACTAAAAGGCATGCATGCGTATAATTTTGATCCGCTCGAAAATTCATCCCGGTCTCTATGTAAATGGAGTCTTATTTCATTGATAAAATTTAACAAATAGAGTACCCTACGGCGGATTAAACCATGCACACGATAGTAAGGAAGTATCGAAATGAATTAGCACGCGCAGAAAATGTGTTAATCTAACAAGATGCGATCATTAAGCTTTTTGGTTGAAAGTCTCTCTTTTCCGTTTGAAAGAATGAGGCATTACATAATCACTACTTCGTTTTACCCAGACAGAAATAGCAAGGTTTTCACCGCAAACTAGTGATGATCGCATCTTGTTACATTAATGTATAGCAAAAACGTTAATTTTAATCAGGTAAAAATGTTTTTTTAAATGATGTAGCAAAAATACAAATATAGTATATGCAAGAAAGTTATATATGTGCTATGAAAGGAAAATATATATATCGAAAAATAGTCACACACAAGAAACATGCAAAAGTATCCATATCATATATATATCCAAGAAAATATATATTACATATAAAAAGTAATATATCATTGCAAGAAAAATATTTATATATGCAAGGTTTTTTTGTTCATTCAAAACAGAAACAGTAACATGGTTGGATGACCATCGTCTCAACGAAAATGAAGTGATACAAGAAGAAAAGAACAAGCCAAGATCACGCTCTACTCCTATGTATGCAGTTTATAGAACAATCCATTAAGGACACAGCTAAAGCTGTACTTTGAAAATGTAGTAGCACAACTGATGAAAGGGCCGCCCATTTGATTACAAATGCATCATCATCATCATCACCAGCTTCACTACACGTTATAGAAGGCAGACAATGGTCTTGGTCGAGGCCGTGGAGGTAAGCCTAACCATCCTGGAAGTCGTTGTCATCCTTATGTCTACGACCACTTATAAATTCAAATAAAACGACTATGTGAGCTAGCGAAACTGCAGACCAGATTCTAAGTACTGAAGAAAAAAGCTTGAATAAAAATATAAAATATTCGTATAAAACATTTTCCTACATTATATATTTTCCCTCTTGCATTCAAATATTTCTCAGGCATACGTAAATATTTTCTTGGGCGTATTGTTTTCGCATATGTTATTTTTTTCTTATGTAAATTTTACTTGAATGTATATTTGTTATATTGTATCAGCAGATATATAATTTTTCTATTTGTATTTTTGCTACATTTTAACACACCGTTTTTTATTAAAAACAGGCTTTTACTCACCTTTCTATTTGTAACTTTTTTTCCTCTCCCCGACTAATAAAATTTCAATTATTCAAGAGTGTTTGTGATCATAAAACCTTTTGGTTGAAAGTCTCTTATTTCCTTGAAAAAACGATGCATTACGTAACAATGTGCTCGTTAACCCAGATAGAAATAACGAAGTTTTAACTGCAAACTTGTGATGATCGTATCTCGAAAGACAAATTATATTATAGATAACAGCAGATAATAAATAATTTACAAAATCTTAGTCTAATACAAATACTTCCAATTTGATACCAGTCTCTCTGCAGCATCACTTGCTATTAGGGTTGTCTTTAACATGAGATCATCACTAGTTTGCGGTCAAAACTTTGTTATTTTCATCTGGGCTTACGAGAATATACTTTTGCGTAATATGTTCAGCTCGTACGTCAATGTTGTCTTCTACGGTATAGGGATTTGAACCAACCTCGTCCCCAGGGCTTCTTGACTTTTCGATAGGCAAGAAACCTTAGGAACGAGGTAAGGTTTTGGCAAATCAGGTGCAAGAGACCTTTCCTAAGTGTGGAATCTGGCCGAAATTGTATTATTTATTGCGGGTCATGTCATTCACACGTTTTTTATGTACTTTTTTTTTAACTGTGTTTCTCGTTCTTTTTTTTGTTATGATATGATATGTACGAACGGTTGCACATGAAATTTCTTAAATTACAATGTTAGTGTTTTAATCTATCTGGAATATATATTTACTTTCAAGAGATATTTTCGATATTTTGGAATGTGATTTTATACAGAGTTCATGTTTATCGTATTTTGACTTGGCTGTCCGTACAGACCTCGTTTCTGTGGTAAAAATTGTAATATTGTCCTACAGCGATTTTCAGTGAAGCAAATGTATTACTGCATAATTACCGCGAAATAATGTAACACATCAAAACGAGACCACACATGTAGACATGAACTAAGGGAAAATCCATAAGGTGATTTATAATTTTTCAAGATATTTCAAATTTATTTCCCAGTGCCTTGAATTGATGATGAATTTCAAATGAAAAGGAGACATAACAGATTCACTTCATTCAAGATTCAAGTAAATTTTGTGGTGTAGATTAGTTTTTTTTAACTGCGGCAAACCAACGTAAAATAAATGTTTCAATTCAATCAGAAATTAAATTTCCATGACCCCAGGAAAATAGCGGAAGAAGCTGAAGTATACTATACTTCACAAGATGTAGTAGAGCCCATCACAATGAGAATAGCTCACTTGGTAAGACGTTAGGCTTGTAATGCTGGACTGTTCAAATTCCAGCGCTATATAGACTAATGCATGCGAATTGTAAAAAGTATTAGAAATATGGCTGATATAGCCATTTCAGAACCAAAAAAGAACGAGAACCTTTTCCGTATCGTTTTTCAGTTCAATACATTACAAAAACCATTAAAAATAGTTTCATTGTGGCGAATAAAATAAACACGCCACATCACCTGCTGACAAAATCTAGATGAGTTCATTTCACATGTCGCTGCTACGCTGTGTGTGTAATTCTATTGCATGGGTGGTGGCGGGGCTCTCATCGGAGGTGGTCTTGGCGGCATACCTCTAGGATCAAATCCTGAAAAACAAGAGAGTGGTCATAAAAATGTGACTAATTCGCGAATCTCCATTCAATGATCATGGTTAAAAATGAAAAATGCGCAAACAACTACTATGTCCGTTTAATACATAGTTTATTACTTAACAAGAGAAAATATCATCAACTGAATTCAATAACAATGTAACAAACTATTACAAACCCATTCGAGGCGGAGGCATTGGAGCTCTCATCGTGGGTGGCCCCATAGTGCGCGGTGGAGGTGGTGGTCCCCACGAAGCTCGATCATTATATGGTCCAGGTGGCATCATGCCAGGTGGAGGACCACGTGGTGGCGGACCCCTTTCATTAGATTGAGGTTGCATAATGTTACCACCAGCAGCAGGCGGCGGTGGGATGGGTTGTGGCAAACGCTAAATGAAAGGACAGGGAATACAAACCAACACAAATGCAGCACTATCTCGGTAAGCTTCATTGCAGTAATAATAATGTAGCTAACAATAAGCTTACCTGAACATCGCCAGTTGACATTGGCGGTGGCATACTATTATTTGACTGGGTCGATGGTGGCGGTGGTGGAAATCCTGGAGGCATGTTGAAACCCATCGGGTGCATATGCATTCCAGGATGCATTCCCATACCAGGTGGAGGTGGCATAAATCCAGCCATTTGTGGAAATGATGGTGGCGGCATACGTTGATCTAAACAATACCATAAAAATGTTTTTTTTTCCGAAATGAATTTAGAATTGATTTAGGACAGATTATTATAAAAACATTTCCCCCTGATTTCGGTGAAATTCAGGATGTACTTACTGTGATGTTGCATTCCATGAAGAGACATTTGTCCCATTGGTGGTGGGATAATGGGAGGTGGAAGGACAGGAGGCATGCCTGGTGGTGGTCCGGTCGGCATATCAGGAGTAATACTAGGTGGTGCATCAGCAAAAAGTTGATGTGGACGGTCGGTTTGTGTTAGTGGATTACTTGTAGCTAACAATCTTTCTGTAATTAAAGAAAATATTTTTTTATTTAAATTCAGAAACAGAAAAAAAAAAACAGTTCATAAGCAGTCAAAACATTACAAATTTTAGATGAAGTCCATATACCTGCTGCAGAGCCATGCCTTTCTCCTTTGGAATCTTTTTTGAAGGAATAAGAAACACTGATTGGCCGATTAGACAAATACTGGCCATTCATGGCGTCGATTGCCGCATCAGATGCTTCAAAACTTGCAAAATTAATGAAAGCAAAACCCTTTGAGTTTCCAGTTTCTGGATCTCTCATGATCTAGGAGAGAAAGTCTATAAGAATGACAAGCAATATCGCCTGCTGTTTCATTAAAATAACACTCCTCCACAGGGACCTTTTGAAGATTTTGCCCACTGGGTATTTTATTATGAATAAATTGTTGCTTCAAATTTGCAATCTATAACCATTCTTATAAAAGATATATGCTGTATTGTACCAGATACGAACATCCACCTGAAAATATAACACTTTTTACATCATGTAATCAAAAACAAAACTTTCAACAAACCTTTGGAGTTTGCAATATAACACCAAATGCACTGAAAGTGTCGTAGAGTAATTTTTCATCAATGTCCGGGTCCAAATTGCCAATAAATATATTTGCACCAACATCAAGATTCTTATTGTGAGCTGATGCCTTGAAAATGATTAAAAAAAAACAAAAAAAACATTCATACATCGAATATTTCCTTTGATCCATAAGACTTCAATCATTTTCTTAAATGTGGATTAAACATAGAAATATCTCAAGCAAAAACTCTTAAATACAAAACATACCAGGTTTTAAAATTTATAGGTTGGAGAATTTTTTTCTATAACGTTTTTGTTTACCTTGTTCACACGAATAGGCTTCCCATACACTTTGATCATATTCAAAATTTTGATAGCATAATCAGCATCTGATTCTGTCATGAACTCAATAAACCCATATCCTTGATGATTTTGGGTAATTCGATCTTTTGGCATATGAACATTTACTAGAAGAATGGCCAATAATATGTTGCATGTGTTTAAGTGCCCAGAAAGAGTTAAACATTTTGAGATACAACTATCTTTAATACTGCCTTACCAACTGGACCAGCTTGTAAAAAAAGTTCCCAAAGCAGTCCTTCCAAAACCTTATCATCAACATTTCCACAATAGACTGTTGCATCTAAAGAAATATATATGTAAAATATAATAAGATTTACACGAATTTCAATGTGTTAAAATTTGATCAAAAATTCAACAAACACAAGCACCGGTACTCATTCTGTGAAATTATTTCTTAAAAATATAATGCAATCATTTTCATGTCTTTGTCATGCACATCAACAAGCCCTTATAAAATTTCAACACTTCAATGAGTTCTATGACATTTTCAATACTGTGGATTTTGAGACTTTTGACGAAGTTCTCGATCAGATGCTTTTACATTTTGTGTATGTAATGGAAGATATTGCAAGATCTATTCAACTTTAAGTTTTGTCTGCTGGAAAGGTATTATATTACTTTATTACTCTAGTACTGCCACTAATGAATTTTGCATACGTTTCCCAACCAATTGCAAAGAGACCACCCCCAATAGTAGAAGGGGTTGGGGTGGGTGGCTGTCCACTAAGATGGAGATCATTAAAGAAGTAACATAACAAATCAAAAACAAAAGCAGATAAATTAGTTGGTGACTTAAGAATTCAAGTAAAGTCAGGGAGGTAACTTTTACGTCCACATGGTTTGTAAAAATATGCAGATCACTTTATACATTAAAGTAACCAGTCCAACATAATAGAAAGAACACTGAATTGAGCGATGAACTTGGGTGACAAATATCAAAACTTTTTCATATTCATCAGTTTTTAAGTGAGTCTCAAAAATGTTTCTCGTCATTTGCATTGTAGTGAGAAATACACTATGAACGTCATGGGCACAAAGTGAAACCACCGCATTGCCTACTCAAAAACGCCACCTTTCGGGCACAATTTCTCGATAACTAATTGTGTTTTCTCTTTTAAGTGATGTGACTTTGCAAATAATTAAACAGATTGTCAGCCCCTTAGAAAACCAGTACATAAGTTACTTTCAAGTCAATAGAAAGTATGGAATATCAAAAATCATTTGATGAGCTAACAATTTTATTTCCTGGACAATTTTTTGTTATAGACATTTTGTCATCTTCTTCAGCTAAATTTGTGCAATTTACATGAAACCAAGCCCCGCACTTACTACATTAGATCCATAACGGTTCATTATCACCTCCAATATATAAACCTCAGCATTTTTTGCATTCCTTTTTATTTTTAACTGTCGCTGAAACTCTTTTTTTCATAACTTTTGCCCCAAAAAAGCGCATGCAACTTTGAAAAAGTTTGACAATTTTTTGTAAGAAATTAGCCAATCAGAATCCTTACTCTGGTTTAACAGAGGAATCTTAAGATTTCTTATTTTCGTGTAAATGATTGAAAAATAATTTGTCCACATGCTGAGTAAATGACAAATATTCCAACTCCCGATTTTTAAGAATTTTTGTTAGTGATTTAGGAATATTTCTTTGAAGAAAAAAGTAAGGTCATGTTCGAGTGCAAGTGACAGTTGATCATGTAAAAATGCGAAATATAACAAGTTTTGAATGCATTTACTATGTTCCACACCTTATGGGAAATTTTTCAAAATTTTTCCCTTGTCTGAAACGGTGGAAACGATGAAAGCACAGTACATATTCCTGCATTTTTATATTGTAAGGTTGGAATGTCTGAACCCCTCTAAATGTATGTTTTATGTTGTCCCCAAATTTGACAACTATGATGAGAAGAAAAAATTACATGACAAATAGAAATAAAAGCTGTGTTTGGAACAAGATAACATTATGTTTTCAATTACTATAGGTTAATGTAACAAGATGCGATCATCAATTGTTTGCGGTGAAAACCTTGTTATTTCTGTCTGGGTTAAACAAGGTAATGGTAATGTAATGCCTCATTCTTTAAAACGAAAAAGAGAGAAATTCAACCAAAAAGTTTAATGATTGCATCTTGTTAGATTAAACACACTCATTACCTTGATGACTCACATTTTAAACCACTGGCCCAACTGTGCAAAATAAAGGAATACACTATTCCGATATCTTGGAATAATGTGTGCTCCTTCACAGTGTTTGGATATAAACAAGCACGTTTTATGAAGGTTATCACTGTGGTGGAAAAGGATTTTTCAGAAAGAAATTGTTTTGGTGGTGTGCAAAAAACCTTTTCCATTCAACTACTTAATTTATTATCAAAATAATTTTCTCAAAAGATTTTCTAATTTCTTTCCAGTTAACAACTTAATTCTAAGAAACCAATTCTCATCCCGGTCAGAGCTCTCATGAAAATATATTTTTACCTACGAAACTCTAGCTTACTACGTACGGTGTTACTTTCTCATATCATAAAAAGCAAGATATCGGAATGGTGTATTGAGACAACCTGCCTCATGTTCATTAATTTTGTGGTGTCTCTCTCAACCTTCAAATTAAATCTTAGCCAATGATCATTAATTTTTATGATGCAGTTAACTTGAGTGGTGGTGTAGTAAAGTACATGGATTGAGGAGGGAGAGAGTCTAAAAGGTCGTAGCTAAACATTCGCCATGACTTATAATGGATCAACCTGATTTATAATGGCTTTCATTAATGGTAGCTGAATATTCAAACTTTTAATTTTTTTGATTTTTGTTCCTTCAAAAGAACGAAAAGAACGAAAAGAGCGATCTAAGTTATTAAAATTACCTTGATTCCTCTCTTGTATAGCAGCCATTTTCCTTTTTGAAACTCACACATTTTTCGCTCCGTTTTAAGTATTGGAGCGGTTTTCATTTTACTATACATTAAAAGAAGAAATGACTTTTTTAAACAATATTCAAATTACGAAATAATCGTCATTAAAGGTAGTTACAGCGTTATTAATGCTATTTATGAATTAGAAAGATTTCTTATGAATTATAATTTACACCACTACTTCATTACTTGACGTAAAGTGTATAGATATTAATAGAAACCAGGGCTAGTAAATGTATCGCGTGTAAAAATCGCGTTTACATCGAGTTGTTACATGTATAATAATTATAAATCTTCCAGCAGAAAAAGGAAGGGAATTTTTAGATTTGCCCTGGCTGGTCCGGGATTAAAAAAAAAATCCTGCTTAATCGAGGTGTACGAAGAGAAATTAATGAAGAAAATTGTACTTCAATGTTCAGGTACGCTTATCTTTGTGTTGTTTATGGTGTTTAAAGTGTCCAAAAACAGTATTATGGAGGTTGAAGTAATTTATGTTTATTACACAAGCTTAAGTTTATACCCTGTGTAAACTAAAAATCAAACAAAATGCATGAAACTTCACTGATAGAGCTATATTTCATTTTATTGAAGAACCAAAAATGAAAAAAGGGCATTTATGGGGCCTTGTCAAACAAAATCAACTTTGTCATGCTTTAGTAGAGAGTAGAGCGAACATGACACTTAAGATTCTGATCCTCTTCCCTCCTCCTTCTAGTGAACATTTTGTAGTCCTGCCTCGTGTATGATTGTATACGCAACAAGATTTTTATCCTTTCCCTCCCCAGCATAATTATGGAAGTTCATTTTTTATGATGTGATGAAACTGATTTTGGTTTGGGCCTGCCAAAACAGTGGATGTACATGCATGTTACACAAAACTGCAATTCCCAAGGAAAGGATATGGGTATTAAACAAAACCATACATCACTCGGAAAGTTAACTATACCTACCGTGACTACACAACATGCTTTTATGATGGAAATTATTGCAAAGTAACTGCAAAGTATAATGCTATGCAATGTATAGTTAACTTTCAAAGTGACATACTGTAAAGTCCTTTTCAAGCTTAGTGATGATGTTTGTGAGAACGAAAATCAGCAGTGCAGAAGTAAGCGAAAAGTTAATGTTTTTTTGTTATACCAAAATTATTATTTGGATTTGACTGGCCGCTAAGGGGAGGGAAGGTGCTGAATAAATCCAGAAAATTAATTGTCGACGGCCACTTTCTCTGTATTTTTATGCATTTTTTTATTGTTTTTAAGCTTCCTTGTAATCTTTCTTAAGTTTAAGTCCTTTCAACTCTTATTTCTCAGGTAACCAGCATGTGGGCCAGAAAGTCATGGAGGAACATCATTTCAAAAAAGTTCACATTTTTGGTCGTCACATTTGTTACAATTATGTTATTGTACAAAAACATGAGTTATCTCCAATTTATTCGTCACCATAAAAAGCCGTTTAATGTGCTATCACATCATGTCAACCCTGAAGAACCAACTGAAGAATCCGATCAGAAATTTGTATACGATAACCATGAAACTCGTGATGGAGATACAAAACAATTGAGTCTTGTTAATGTAAATGTCAATGATCAGACATCGTTTCATGGCTATTATATAAATAACGATGTGTATGTACCATTCAAGTTTTTAAGTAAATATTTGGAAATTCAAGGAAATTTGTTAACTGGATCAACATCAGTTCTTGACAAGTTGTCCCCGTTAAAATTCTTCTGGTCTCATACCAAGCTGTCTGATCTTGATCCAAGAAATCTCCCATTTAAGCCTTACAAAACAACAGGCGAATACCTGAACTTCAAGGAAGCAGCAGTAGCTAACCGAGCCAGAGTAAAATGCATATCTGGCAAATACGAAGTTCCGGTTACTACACAATGGAATGTCAGTGGTTATTTCTATCCAATCCAAATTGCTCAATATGGACTGTCATATCTCAGTAAATATTTTGCCCAAGATCATCAACAGCAGTCCCTGAAAAAGAAAGTCTTGCATATACCTGAGGGTAAGTTTGTTTATTCAAGTTGAAATATATTGTGGCTGGCAATCATCAACCTAAAGCGAGTAAAAAAAGTGGAGGAATAAAAGAGTGCGGAACAAATTAGTCATAATTAGCAATATTTCAAGAATAACTGGGCTTCAATCACCAATTTGTTCCCAAACTGTATGTAACAATGGTTATGAAATGTGTGCTTCATAGCTAACTATATCAAGATAATTAGAGATTGAAAGGTACTAATTACATGCATGATTTGTTTGGCTCTTGAATGTGCACTTCTGGATATAGTATGCATAAAATTATGTATGGCAGAAATCTTTACCGGTTTCAGCATCAGAAAATATTGGTAGCTTTGCAATGGACTAGCTAAATGTTGCATTTTGTTCAAAACGTGTTTATATTATTGAGAAATGTTTCTTGTTCACAGGGAAAAAATGATTTTTCTTTTATAGGTGCAATTTTTTAGTTAGATTTAAGCCAAACTCATGCTCATGGTCATGAAAATGTACACTGTTTCACATAAACCTTACTGGTCATTGTTTCTCTGTTTATATTGACACCTGTGGCAGCTTGAGCCACTCGCACACAATTTTAAAATATATTTTTGTTCGTTTAGATTAGCTTTAGCTAATCTGTTTAAAAACATCATTATAGTATAATGTCATATCTAGCAAACCTACTGACTTTTCATTTTATCACAACACCTATTGTTTTTTCTTTATTTTTTCTTTATTTTTTTAAGGATACTGATGCTTATTTGATATTTCATTGTGGTTTTGTTAGTCTAGTTGGAAATTGACGATAACAGACTGTACGTAACATTGATTATGAGGACGACACAAACCAGCATGTTGAAATTTTACTTTTCTTGCAAGAACTACTTGTAAATTAGATGTAGTAAATTAGTTATTAACAAAAGTTATTTGTAAAATGTTCTGCTGAGTGTAGGCACGAATTTGGTGTTATGTACAGTTTGCCCCAAATGTGCGTAAACATTTTTTAAGGCAATAAAATTTCACAGAAGGTATTGGTTGGTATGTTTCCACGATCTCATACAGGTCTCAAATTCAGTAACTTTGGAACTTTCGATAGGTTTTAGAGTAATTCAGACAGTTCTTCTTCTTTCTTTTTTTTTTTAAGTGTAAATAATGAAAATTAGACAAAGAACCAGATTGAAAGGTTCTGAAGAATTGAGCAGTTAGATAGTCAGAAAGTCATCATCTCAACATGTCTGCGAGTATAGAGAAAAGCAAAAGATGAAGCCAGATTATGACCATGAGAAAGTTTAGGAAGAGACTCAACTTAGAGTGACCACTTATCAGGGCAAAGCAACCAAACCATTCACACCCTGGTCGTGGCCGCAACCGCTCTAAAACATCAAAGGTTGACCAAGGTGTGGCACAACAGAGGAAAAATTATAAAAACAAAAAAGAAAAAGAAGTGAGCAAAAAGCATGTAGGTTTACACTACATAATCTCCCAGTGGGCAAAATCTTTAAAAAGTCTCTGTGGATGAGTGTTCTTTCATTGACACTGCTGGTGATATTGCTTGCCATTCTTATAGAAAACACTCTTCCTCATAGACTTTTTGAAGATTTTGCCCACTGGGCTATGGTGACATGTATTTCTATAGAATGGAGCTTGTTTTTGAAGGCTATTGGAGAAGCAAATTATCAATCATTTCATTTAATTCATTTAAACTGATTTATATTTTATCCCATTTTTAGGTATTGCAACTCAAAATATCAGGACTAAAATCTAATGTTTAATTTCTGTTTCTCCTTTAACCAGACTTCTTTAATTGGGTTGTTGTTCTGTTAATGTGGCCAATCAAGGCGAGTGCAAATATTGGGAGCAATGGATAAAATTAAAAGCGGAGAATCTGTAAATTTTGACATGTTATTACCTAATTTTATGCCATGGGGCGATGAATTTTCATTCCATACGACTGGTTCCTAAAAGGCAGGATAAGCCGAAAATTTCTAAATTTAACTCATGGATGGTAGCTTGGACCAAATTGGTGGCTTGACATTTTTGGCCTGACAGAAGTCTTCAGGTGATCAGGTGACAATCAGTGTCTGCAGCGTTTGCTTTGGTAGACACCTCACCTCTTGTTGCTCAAGGCCATATTCTGCCTGATGTTGCAATTTTGACATTGCTTTTACCTGCTTCAGCAGTCACCCCTGTCAATGTCTTTTTTTTTTTCATAGTATGGTGTCTAACATACTTGATGGGTTTCGTTTTTGGTTTTAACATAGGTTTTATGGGGCCTACTCGTCCTAGGAATTTACTTTCTGCTCGTAGCAATCCTTCTCCTGTTTCAGAACCCATTTACAAGGAACTTAGCCACAGACACACGTCTGGGGCACTCATTTGCACCTTTTCATTGTTCACCTCTGGGCGCTGTTCCCAAGAAGGACAGCACCTATCACATTATTCTTGATTTGTCTTCGCACAACGGAATTTAACCAACGACGGCATTCCCCAAGAGCTCTATTCAATGAAATATTCTAGTTTTGATGATGCCGTCAATTTAGTTCGTTCCTTAGGTCCTATTACTTTTTTGGCTAAATTGGATAATAGACATGCTTTTCGACTATGCCCGGTTCGTCCTGATCAGTGGTCTGTACTGGATTTTTGCTGGAATGACATGTTTTTTGTAGACATTCACTTCTTTCCCTTATTGGTTCACTCTCATTTGCATCAAGATCTTGATACCAGGCTGTATCTCCCTTGAATGCGGAAAGTCGGCTGATATTAATTGGTGGTTGAAATTTCTTCTACAATGACCGAACAAGCGTGGTCAACAACAACTGTCACTTGACTCAAACCTGCCTTAACTGATATGCGGATGCATCCCCCCAAATTGCCCCCAAATTGCCCCTTATGGTAGGAACTTCGCTGAAGAGGTACCCAATGCCAAATCCCACACCTTGGTAGCAGAAGAACTGGAAGCTAAATCCAAACACAAGGCCTGAACAGATGCGTCATTGAGGTGCAGATATCTTTGATAAGCATTACTGGACCATTCGTCCATGTATTTGACTATCGGGGATGCCAGTTGATGCGGCAGCTGACACTCCTCCAATGCGGAAAGAATGAGTGTTGATAGCTTGATGACCAGGAAAACAATGTTGTAATTAAGTGACGATATCATCGCAAATATGGGAATTGTCAGAACTCCACACAAAAAAACAGGACCTGAGCCGGAGGGATGAGTTGATAGTTACTCTTGCATGAGTGGAACTGGACAAATATGAGATGAACTCGCATTATGGTAAAGTCTGTGTTAAAGGTAATGTCGTTAACCAACAAAGTGCTGTATGCTACATAAAAATTTTGACGAGGTGATGAATATTTTGAGCAAGGTAACAACCCAAAGAATGCCAAAGATGAAACAGTGCACAACATTAAGCACTGGAAAGGAGTGTACTGTTGGAACTATATACACTGATGAATGAGCAGTAAACGAGACACCAGGTGTGTTGAAGCCCATCATGATACAGTGAAATTGAATACCAGCTAAGTAGACTTTGATGATTTTGTAACTGACTCGATTAGCTAAAGAAAATGCGTAACATTGTAGAGTAACCTCTGACAATGGTAGCATGTACAAGTGAGAATGGTGACAGAATAACTGGAAAGAACGAACTCCAAATTTATAAGTAGACAATGGATATTTTCGAACGCATATAGTTAATTCATCATTACCAACAGCCCTGCAAGCCAGTAAAGAAATGCTACTGTAAGTCAAAGAATCACAACAAAAATTTAATTTTAGACAGTGATGAAGGAAGCCTTTCCACTGATGCTCATTCTTCAAGCGATGATCTCTCAGTGAATGAAGTTGATGATTTATTGATCAATACAGTGACTCTAACAATGAAAATGAATTACCTGATGCACAAGTAGTTCCCTTTAACTACCAGGATGTAGCTTTAGAAAGTTGGGTTCTGATTGAGGAGAGAACTGATACCTCTTCAGCTTTCATCAAAACTTGCAAACTCAATCTCATAAATCTGCAAAGCTCATTTTTGTATGTTACTACTACTATTCAAGTTATTCACATGCATGTAGTACATTAACATTTTGTAGTCCCTTTTGTATCTCCCTTTTGTATCTCCAGCCTAAATATAAATTTTGTCCAAGTGCCAAATGGCATTTGAGGATAATAGACCCTGCTTTATAGTAACACCAATTTGGGAATTTTATAAAAAAATGTTTAATAAACTCATTCAAAGCATTTTCTACCTTTTAAATGACTTCAGACTTGTTAAATGCTCTTCAAACATTCACTAGAATCATGTTTTGTATAAAAGTGTTACGTATAGTCATTTTTGTTTACTTACTCATTAGCATGGGAAAACGATCTTCGTTATTGATCTTATTTATTAATTGATGTGCCTGCCTTTTATTTTCATTATTCCGAGAATGCTTCCATGATTTAAAAGTTAAATTTTAGGATTATTATAGTGTGGTGAATTTCTAAGTTATTTTTCCAATATTTATTCTGAAATAGTGGACAGCAAAGCAGTGTCTTTGTTTATTTTCTGTATATTCCTAAAGAGAAGGTTATTTAATAAAATTTTGGCCCTGATAACGGTTACAGGAAAAAGTCAAGGGTGGTAAAAGTAATTGTTACGTACAGTCAATATATTTTTTTGTCCTTAATGATTTTGCCTGCCAACTTCGAGGTTTGAAAGTGTAACAAAACTTATACGGAAGGGAAGTCTACTTGAACAAAGAAAGTTTTTTTCTAAGAAAATTGTTATTTTTTGGGGACAAATTGGTGACCGAAGCCCAACTAATCCAATTTACATTTTACTTGCAAAAATGAAGCCTACTTTAAGCAAACTGAAGTGATATCTCCATGGCCCTGAAAGCTCGTACACACAAAAATAATAATTGTGCTAAGCAGATATTTTGTGCAAGATAGGTTATTTTTCATAAGGTGCTCTTCTGGCTTTTATAGTTGATGATTTTGTGCATGGCAAAATTCCCATGTGTTGGTGATGGGCAGATTAGTATCCCAAAAAATGTATCTTCACAAAAAAATAGGTTTTTGAAATTTCTCATTCTTATGATACAACTTTTTGGCATTATATATGGTTGGTATAATCAGCGAGCATGGTGACTGAGTTTTCTATAATTTTTCTTTAAGCTTAAAAGTAAAAATAAATAAAAACAGGTCTGGTACAACTTGACTATAAAAGGGTAAAAGGGAGAACCTGATATTTCCTCTCTCTGATAAAATCCCCTTTAATATTATGGACAAGCTGTTTGTGTGGTTGTGATGTGGTCTTGGCAAAAATAAGTTCCTAATGACTGTAGAGTAGAAGTTACCGTAATTATTCAAATAACTCTCTTGAATAAGCACCTATGTAAATCTCTCAAAGTTTAATCGAATGAAAAATGTGAAGTCCTTTGTATTCTTTATAGTGATAAAATATCTAAATTATCTTGGACTTTCCTTGAATTCTCAGCGCCCAATTGCAGTAACCACCATGACATTTGAGCTGTATTAAATCTACCTTTCAATAATATTTTTATGAAACTTTTAAATTTCTTTTTTACTCCTTTCAATGACATCTTTTTTTCAGGAGAAACTGGCACATACAAAGTAAAAGCAAGCTCTACAGAGCTGTTTTTTCTGAAAATAAAGTTTAAAGCCAGTTTATCAAGATTCGATGTTCGTGTTCGTGGATCTGATGGCATGAAATATACACTGAGTTATATTGCCAGTAAGTTTATGATCACGTTTATCACTCTTCAGAACTTTTGCTCATTTACTATTATTGTGAAACCATTTTCTTTCTTAAGAAACATAATGCTACCATTTCATGGTGGCTAATGGAGCTGGAAAAGTTTGAAAAAGGAACTCTGGGTTGGAAAAGCTAGAAAAACTTTTTTCACTTTATTTAGGTTCTGTAATTTATTTTATTGAATTTGGTTAGTTGTTCTTGTGCTTTTGTTATTGCTTGGTTTCTGTGTTTTTAACAAATAATTCAAATTTGCTGCTGCTCATTTTAACCAGTCTTTTTTTTTTTTGTTTCTTAACCCTGTATTCTCAGATATAAATGGGCTGGAATTTCATTTGCTAATTTCCTAATAAGCTGGAAAATATTATCTTGTTCACACCAGAAAGGCTGGAAAATAGTTACCTTTTTAATGCTTTTACATTGGCTTTTTTTAATGAGGATATCTTAGCCACCCTGTTATTGTTTTCCAATACAGATTATACTTCTTCGTGGAATTACCACCTTGACTTTTGTTTTAGTTTCGACAATGACTAAAGCCATTGATATGCCGTGATGTTATTTTTAGATGACGTTTTGATCAAACGAGAACAACAAGACAGCGTTATTATTCATGGTATTGGTAGCGTCCCTTTACGGCAACATATTTTTCGAGATCTAAGTGTAGATCTTGTAAAAGGTTTGTCATTTGTTGATGGAAAGAAAGAAGGAAACACAGTTGACATCCGTGTGAGGAAAGTTACGCAAGTTATCTTCTATGAGATTGACAGTATCAGTGAAGCTATATTGTCTGAAATTGACTATGTAGCTTTATTCATGGCAGCAGCTGATTGGTTTGTTCAATTCCAGGATCGTGCTGGTGGCTGGAAGACTAACGTGCCACGGACAATCATGAAAGGAATGAGTGTAAAGGCCGGTTGGTACAGTGCTATGGGACAAGGTCAAGCTATTTCGTTATTATGTAGAGTTTATTCCTATACTGGCAATAAGAAGTACCTAAATTCAGCATTGAAGGCAACAAAAATATTTGATATTTCATCAAAAGAGAATGGTGTTCTAGAGAAACTTTTTGGCCGTTATCCTTGGTATGAAGAATACCCTGTTTCACCACCTCAGTTCGTTCTTAATGGGTTTATTTATTCACTTCTTGGATTGTATGATTTATCCAAAACAGCATCTCCAGTGGAAGGAGATCATGCTTCAAGATTATTCAATCAAGGTTTATCGTCATTAGAGACCCTTTTGCCGTTGTTTGATAATGGACATGGCTCATTCTATGATCTTCGGCACATCACCGTTTTAGGTAATGGACCTAATAGGGCTAGGTGGCAGTATCATAAAGTCCATTTAGAACTGCTTTATGCTATTTACGATATCACTAAAAGCCAGCACATAAATAAAACATTGACGAGATGGATCGGATATGCTTCTGGGATCTTATCTAGACACAACTAGTATGTCTATTATTCTTTGTTATTATCTGTTTCCAAATTTTGTATAAATTATTACTTCTGACATAGAAAGGAATATTTAGAAATTTGAAATGTTATTTATTATTCGTATATTAACCATATTTACCAAATGTTTGTGCTTTATAAGCAATTTTGTATAGTATTTTTTTGTTCATACTACTAAGAATGTATCTTTAAAGTGAGATGTTTTTTGTACTCAGTATTCTATATAATTCCAATAATTTCAACATTTATACTGGCTTAATAATGGACCGAGATGAATATTATTGAAAGTCGTTGGCATTATATATGCAGTGACACATGAAGTTTAAAAAAAAAACGGTCTTAGTTGGAATAGCTTGAATTCTTGGCATCTTAAAACTGGCTTTCTGCTTTTGTCCATAAAAACTTATCTGAATGGATATTTGAAAGTATATAATTATATCAATTTTCTATAGGAAAAGAATTTGGGGAAAACTTGACAGTTACTTTTTTACACGCAATTGAAATCTCAAATCTCAAAAATGAATTTTGAAACATTTTCCCCAGAAAATCCTTTGCTGATGTTATATAAGTTGTGGAATATCTTGTGGTTGGTGATGCTTTTTATGAGTTTTTGTGAATCCTTTTGTTTATAATGGTTTTGTTTATTTTTTTCAGTTGGTGCAAGACTTTTTGATGTCTTTTATACACTTTTACTGTAATGGCGTTATATAAAGGCGTTATTTTTGTAGACATTATGAAGAATGCCAAATTGGTTGTACTCGGAAGTTAGGCAAAAAAAGTGGAGGAGTACAGTGTTATGAAATTCCTTTTTTTTTAAACTTAAGTGTTGATAAGGTTATTTGATCATTTTACTTTCATACTCTACATAACCTTACTCTGCATAAGTGATTGTGATTCACGAATTCACCTTATATCGATCGAGTGTATTGTGTAAACAATGTCTAGGTTCCTATCATACTTTTTTACTCATTAAGACTTTGTCCATGAACCCCACAGGAACTGCTCACAAGGTGCCCCATTGTTGCCTCCACTAGCAACGACCAAATTAATATTCTGTATGATCTCCTAACTGAAGGTTCTCACCGTTCGTTACAGTATTCCCATTCACCCATGTATTCATTTATTATGTATTTATTTTATGACAACAAATTTGTTTAAAAGCTGCTATATTATATATTATATATGCTTTCAAAATGCTCTTTAATTTTGTTGTTGTCTAATTCCTTCAATTTAATCCTGTTTTCATTATGGTCATTGAATTAGAGGCCTTTCACAATGTAGTTAAGTTGCTAGAGATTAACGATATCTTCTTTATTTTAGTTACAGTAAAAGAGTGTAGAAAATGTTGATATATCATTTACTAGTCATGTGGTTCACAGTGGTTTTCTTCATCAGTGGCTTGTATATTAACTTCTTGCAACTTCTTGTTTTGCCATTGTTCTGGATTAATCGAGATTTATATCGGTTTTTCATTTTGAAACTGTGCTACTGTTTATTTTCTGGTGAGAGAATGCATGATTTTTAACAAAATTATGAATTGCTATGGCATAGTTTAGATGAGAAAGTAGTCTTCTAAGCTGTGAAACTTTTATTTCGTAGAGATAACGGCCTTTGCTGAGTGGTGGGGCAATATGAACATTACAGTTTACAGCACGGAGAAAGATTTGGATATGGTGCAGAAGGAAAAGAGTATTATCCTAATTAACCATAACAGTGATGTTGATTGGCTTGCTGCATGGATTCTTGGTGAACGTATTGGTATAGTACAGGTGAATGTTAAAATTGGCTGAACTCTCTCATTATTTCCTCACATCCGCTAAATAAACCAATAAACAACCTTCCCTCTTTTAGGCTGCTCCCTCAAATAAACTCTCTAAATTTTTCAGAACTTAAAAAAATCCCAGTGGCTTTTAGAGTATTTTACAATAATTCTTTTTAACTTTCTGTTGAAATTTATTATCTTGGAAAGGGATAGTTTTGTTTATAGTTTCAGTATCCAGTTTTATCTGCCACGTATGTGTCTTCTGTAATCCGTTTCATAGGATAACTCCTTGAATTTTCACTTTGTAGAGTTCTAAAGTGCTCTTGAAAGATATGGTTAAGTTTATACCAACATTAGGATGGAGTTGGTGGTTTGCGGAGTATGCATTCGTCAAGCGACAATGGGATAAAGATCAAAGAAGTCTACTGAAAGATATGACTTCACTGAGAGAACACAAACATCATTTTTCTGTGAGTCTTCGGGAAGTTTAAATGTCATTTTGTTTTCAAAGAGTAAGAGGCGGAGCAAACAATGTTGCAAAGTCGGATTCTACAAAGTTACTTTTTTTATACTACTTGTTACAATTTTTCATGTAGCATGGTACGTGCTACATTATCAAACCTGTTTGTAATTATTTGATGTATTATGCTGTAAGCTACGTTCGAAATGTTTTTAATTTTTTTTTTCAAAGATTTTACAAGTTATTTCTTTCCATTCCATTAGATATATAAACAGCTTTTCTTTTCACAGTTCAGATAAACTCTTATTTAAACATTATCTTTAATGTTTTTGAATAGCGTTCGAATTGTTTTTGAATAGCGTTCGAATGTGTTATGACGTTCGAAAAGCATTTGAAAAATTAGCACAACAAAGGATACGATTCACTGATAACAAACAAAACACTGATACGATTCCTAAAATCGCATCTTTTACATTTTCACTTGCCATGATGTTGGTTTGTTTGAGGAAGAATACATGAATTCAATTTTTCAATTTAACGAATGGACCATCAGTATTGTAGCTTGTAGCATCCGACAATGCAGCAATGGTTTTTCATGCTATAACATTTATGTATGAGTAGCGAGTTTAAAATTTAAACGTTTTGTTAATCAAATTGAAACATTGTATTGTAAACTGTATTATTCTCTCATCTCGTAGTTGTTGAGATAACATGTTGTACCATTTCTTTCAGTTGACTTTATTTTGTGAAGGAACTCGCCGAACGGACGCCAAATTGAAAGCAAGCCAAGACTATGCACTCCAAAACAATATTAAACCATTGAAGCATCACTTACTCCCTAGAACCAAAGGCTTTGCTTTTGTCGTACGAGAATTAGGAAAAACGGGTAATTAAAGAAACTGTTTCTCTTTTAGTAAAAAGAACTATAAATGTTTAGTAGTGAAGTAAACTCATGTTTTACCAATAATGTTAATTTATAACTTTTTAAAATTTTAAACTTTAAAAAATTTTAATTCCTTATGTCAGACATGAAACTTTTTATATATTTACCTTATTGGAGAAAAGTGACTAACATTTTTGCAAGTGACTTAATTTTGTTTTTCCCCGATAACGTTTTGATGGATTTTCTGAATTTTTTTAATTTTTATCTATAGTGAATGTGTTGTGTGACCTTCAGCTTGGATTCTCTAATCTTGGAAGTTGTAACATTGGAACGTTGATCAACCGAGGGAGAATCGATGTCCATTTACACATGAGGTAATACCGCATTTCATTGACTTGTGGATTGAACACGATCTTCCTATATTCATGGAATAATCTGTTGATGTTGTTGTTTACATTATCACGGTGCACATATGTTGTTTACCAAGGTTTGATGATTGCAAGACAATAGTGTAAATGACTGTCACATGGCTATTGGTGCACAAAACTTTAGATTTATGCTGATTCAACATGTTTTCTTTTGTTGTTCTTGTTGTTATCTTCATAACTAACTTATTCTTCACACTTTATAACATCTTTTTTTTCAACGTTAAGGTGTCTTCCCATGTCTTCAGTCCCTAGTTCAAGTATGGAGGACTCATCTGCTTATTGTAGAAGGATTTATTATGAGAAGGTAGGTTGGGCTTTCTTCATCATGTATATTCAAATAGTGCTTTATCATTCTGAAATGAAGTCTTGATACTTGCTAGGATGAATTGTCGGAGTATTTTCATCAACACGGAAGGTTTCCCGGTCAACGTATTCATTTGCCGCGTAAATATTGGAATTTATTGTCGTTCATCTGCCACAATGTTTTGGTGGGATGTATCTTGCTGAAGATGTTTCATTTTTGCTTACATTCGTTAAGTGCAATCTCCATGATTGCAACCTCCATTTTGTTTGGGATTTCTGGTAAGTTTTGTTACTGTTAGTTAACAAGTAACTGGGAGTTTTAGGTCCTTGGGCTTCCATCCGTAGTGGTTGGCTATTCTGCCCGTCGACTTGGAAGTCGACTTACCGCTAGGAAGTTGACTTACCGCCAGAGATGCATATAGCATTGCTCAGACTAGCCCGAAAGCCGCTTATGTCTCCTGCATTTTTAGCAGCGATTTTGAGCCACTTAGCGATACGGAGTGGAATTTCTATAAAGCGTACACTGTACGGACATGTTCGTATAACTGCACATATCCCGTGTACGGATGGATGGATTTACAGTCAAATTCTCATAGGTAAAGTCTCTATAAAGCAAGCGAACACCTTTTTTATGCACCAATGGTGTCCGCTATATAGAGATATCGTTGTAGTACTCAACTTGCATCCGTTTCTCTTTTTTAGTGTTGGCGTTCTATAAAGTGCTGATTGATGTCACCCAAACACACAAAGGCAGTGCTTTTGGTTTGAGTAGCAAAGATCGAAAACTGAACTAGTTCATCAGTTCAAGTGGCTCAACATGTTAGGAAAGTATCTTTTAGAAAAATATTTATATAATTTCATTATTTAATTAGCTACAAGCATCTTTTTAACATATATCATTGTTATTTATATATTATCATGAACATTATTATAATATCGCACTTTGAAAACGTATATATTTTTTTTGGTACAACCCCGTCACTGAATTTCGTGAAAATAACAGTTCACCTCCCATTGTTAAACTTTGAGCTTTGAACGCTCGAAATGAATGTAAATTTGAAGTATAATTGTTTTTTGAATAGCTTTTGTGAGGAGTGCTTTTTATTGAAACAGAAGGCGATGTTCTTTGCCATTCCTATAGAAATCTCTCCTCATATACTTCTTGAATATTTTGCCCACTGTGGAGATTTATTGATTTTCATTATGCAAGTAAAGGTTAATCTTTTAGGTCGAATTTCTAATTTTGAAGATTTAAACCTGTAGGAATAGAAGAAATAGTAATATGCTAATTATTCTGGTTCTAACCCATAATAGAAAACATTTCAATTAATTGTAAAGTAATATAGATGGTGATAGCTGTTTTATCAAAGGTCTATTTCGTTAAAGAATAGAGGAACTAAACAGGTGGAGAATCTCAATCTCCAAATTCATTTTTTTTTCTTTTTGTTGAATGAATAATAAATAAGTAGTGAAGCAGATAAAAAAAAAAACACTCCTCCACAGACACTTTTTGAATATTTTGAGAAATTACAGTGGAATCTATATAAGACGGGCATCAATGGTACGTAAAAAAGGAGAGACTTTATCTATGAGAATGTGACTGTGAATCCATTCATCCGTACATGGAGTATGTGTAAGTTATACGGAGATGTCCGCTTTATAGATATCCCACTGTGTTATTGTCGTTAATGATATGTTATTATAGAACATGCAGTTACAGAACGCTGTTAATGATTATACATGTACATAATATACTTGTTACACATAATATACTTGTTCGCTTATGCGTGTGTGTGATGATTAATACTCGTCGATCAATATCTACCTTCTATTATGTGGTTCACGCTTATCAGTTTCGTTCCCAACAAAATAGATATATCGTGATAAATTTCAAAAAGTCTATGTGGAGGAGTGTCTTTTTATGGAAACAGCAGCCGATATTGCTTGCCATTCCTATAGAAAACGCTCCTCCTCGTAAACTTTTTTAAGATTTTGCCCATTGGGTTCTTAGGTTCGTCACGAAACTACACATATAGGAAACTATGAAAAGCTGGAGCTAGTTTTGTGTTCATATAAAAGTGAATTTCTTTCTGAATAACATATAGTAAACCATAGAACTTTATCAGTTGGTTGAGATACCAAATTGCGTTCATCACTAGTTTGCGGTCAAAATTTTGTTCTTTCTGTCTGAGTTAAAGAGAACCTTGTTTTGTCTCGTTCTTTCAAACGAAAATAAGAGACTTTCAACCAAAAAGTTTTGTGATTGCAAAATAATACACAATTTTCTATAAACATTATACATTGTTAGTTTTTTTTTCTAGTTACCATGATTTTCAAGCGACTTATATTCACCTGGTTCGTCATTGTGTTTCTTATTAGCAGTCTCGTAATCAATTTAGTGCAGTTCTGTGTGCTACCATTGTACTGGATTCATAAAAGATTGTACTACACATTGATATCAAAGCTTTGTTACTGTTTGTTTGCAGGTAAACGTTGCTTCATATTGTCAGCTTCTTTATTGTTGTTGTTGTTGTTGATGTGGTTGTTTTGTTTTTTCGACAAATTTTGCTATAGGAGAGAGTCGGGTTTAATGAAACACTTTTTGTTTATGACCCTGTAGCACAATGAGCATGGACAACCAAAAACCATTTTTTATGTCAAACGATAGTCAATTGGTCATTCTTCAAATGCGCATTTTCTGATTGTGAGGCTAGATGAAGCAGATGGAAAAACTCATTTGTATAGGTTTTAACATGTCTCCAAACAACAAATAATTTAAAGAAAAATATCACTCTTATGTTAATTTATTTACGAATTGAATATCAAACACGGCATTCGTGTGCAGGGTCTACACATTCCAACGAGTAGAACCTATTCTTCTACTGGATCACTCTCTGTTTGTTTTCATTGAAATAAATGTATTCTTGAACGTTCTTAGCTAGATTAACATTATTATTGAAAAGGACATATGTTAGCATTCTATATTGCTGATGATTTCACTGTCCGGTCTAGCGCAAAGATCCTATGTTTCAATTAGACCGATCGTCAGTTGTCAAATATTTTTATGAATAAATATTTATCGGTGGATCGAAAAAATACTTTCTTGTACATTATCAGAGAAGTGATAAATAAATATAGAAATGAACAAATAACTAGAAGCCAGGGGAGTTGACGGTCAGCGCGTTTAGACGTGTCAAGTTTAAACAAGATAATTTTCGCATAACTATTGCACCTGCCATGTACCGATGAGTTTTAAGCAACCTAGAGACCACTGTCTGATACGGACTGCGATATCGGAAAGACAAGAAACCCTAAGTTCGAGGTTGGTTTCCTAGAGCAGTTTTTTTAGTGTCAGATGAACTTAAATGTTATTACGGGTAATTTTATTTACCTTCATATAATAAGAAATTGCTTCAAATGAAAATGCTTTTCAGATTATTATTAATTTCTTGGTGAAAGTTGGAACTTAATAATCAGTAGAAGAGTGCGTTTACATGAGAGCCGTATTGAACTCAAGCCGGTTTGAGGTACGGCTCTCATGTAAAGGCACTCTTAAATAGGGTGGCCACCAGAATTAAAAAAAAAAAAACAAGAACAATTCCAGAACATGTGGATCGCCACATACACCTGAAGGAGGTTTTTAATAATTTTACATCTTCGGTCAGCTACTAACTGTAACTAAGAACTCAAATATCTAGGGTAAATAATTGCACAAACTGAAATTTCATTTTCTTACGAATCTCAAATAGGGGGCAACCAGAAATGCTGTAAAAAAATCTGAATTCAAGAACAATTCCAGAACAAACCTGAAAAATGGACCTTTTTCAAGAACATTTCCAGTGCAAAAGGAATTCCAGAACAATTCAAGGAATTCCAGAACCAGTGTTAAAGACATTCAAATTATGTAATGCATAATATTACGGATTCATTAAATAGTACTATTAATTGTTGATGTACGTAATTTTTGGAATAAAAGATTACTTTTTCCATGTGTTGTTTAGCTGCACAAAATAAAACCAGAAACCCGTGTGTTTGGAAATTTACTCATACAGGACTTGCAGATCGCTGCTTGAAGTGTTTTGAGGATGAAATGCCCTCGGCTGTACATTCAGGTATCAAAAACAGATGGTTGAAGTGAATGAGGGGACGGAATGAAATAATTATTTAAATTTGCATATTTCGTAGCGGAAATACTGCTATTTGATGTCATTTAAGTTATTAGAATTATTTCGTCTATACGCCCGTATAAATACGCAGTCAATTTCATGTGCACTGTTTCCCAGCAGATTTATCAAAACGAACATCGCCTTGTCAAAATGATCCGCAAACTATTTTGTCAGAAAAAAAGGACCGGGATTCAATTCAATATCGGAGGCTATAATCAAAATCATACTGACACAATGAAGTAAAGTATAAAACATTGGAATACTACTTAGAAAAGAACAAGCCATCCTTGGGCTCTCAGCATTATTATTAAAAAACTTTGTTTTAGAAACCTGGGAGATTTTAGTAGCATAGTAACTACCAATTGCTACACGATATGGTTCAATGGAGATCATTCATTACTAGGAGGGGGACAATAAGGAGGAGGGAGACAATAAGGAGACAATAAAACAAGTGACCGTTGATAGTTTACTTAATATCTTTGATCACACTATTTATCTAAGTTCTCAGTTACGAGTTTTGAGCTGAGCTTTGTTGTTCACCTCAGTGAACTTTAGTTTCCACCAAATAAGGTGGCCCTCCCTCAAAAGAGGTGGAGCTTCTTTGCTAGGTATTTGAATTCCTAAAAATAAATGCAATCATTATGTAAAAACAGTGTTTTTCCAACACATTGATGTCGTAACTTTCACAAAAAATAAAAAGGTGCAAGCTGGTGAAGAACAATCAGAGCAGAAGGCCCTATATACAGAATTTTTACACGTTTTTTTATAAGAGCACTCAGCTCTGATGCTCCGCCCTTCTGAAAGGCCAAAAAAGAGAAGAAATTATTGAAAATTCCAGAGGCCTTAAAACGTTCTTAACATTTCAATTTTGAAACCTTAAAATGTTCTTAATATGTTTTTAATTTATACGCTATTAAATATCCAAAATTCGAAATTCAACGGACTTGGTCGAAATTTAAAATTTTGATAGAACTTCAACTCAATTGATGTAAACAACATAATGATGATGATATTCTTGTGTTTAACATCATCATGATGACGTTTTCTTGGAAAATGTTAAAAACAAAACAAAACAAAAAACCCGTTAAAATAAAAGACGACGTATTTACCGTTGGTAAATATCAGTCTTAACATCGATCTTTGTCGATTGGTGTGTTATTACTCACTGCAGTGCAAGAGATCCTCGAAGGTGGCAAGCAGATATCCAACTCTATCGTACAAATCACGCATCATCTAGCTACAATTCTTGGCATGTACGTTCGCACACAATCATTTGATAACAAAAATTGATTTCAAGCACACATTACAAATGATTACAGAATAATTTAAAACATCCATCTTTGTTTCTGTACGCTCAGTCACTAACGACGCCGTTGTAACTTGACATGATATTGTTCAAACTGCAAAAAAAAAACATACAAAACAGGAGTACTGAATACTTACAAGACATTGGTTAAATAAACATAAAAACTCACCAGCTTGCCATAAATGAAAATGAGGCAGAATGTGAGATGTAAAAACTGTTGTTCATACACTGTCTGTTATAACCGATAAAAAAGTGAACTGATAAAAAGCTTATAGTTAAATAAATAATAATTAACAGTTAACAATGAACAATGGAAGAACTATTGACAAAGAACCTATAACAAATATACACATTAAGATTGTAAATAATTATACATTAACACTTTACACGACAGCACAGCTAGCAAGAAAATGGACAAAATGTCCTAACAATGAAAACACAACAAAAGAAATGTTTTGTAATCATATGCAATGTAAAGCCTGCAGCCCTTCTAGCCATTGCTATTTCCCGAAGTTTGTTTTTGTTGCCTCGATCATCCTAATGCATAGACAAATAAAATGTAATTGCGCGCTTCTGACATCGAAGCACGCACGATGTTCAATAATTTTTGAGCCAGCTGCTGCCTCCTTAAGTTGACAAGAAAGCGTGCGTGCTATTCACGTCAGGTTGTATATTCTAGAATGTTAGATAAAACACTTTCATTTCACCAGGCTGATATCTCTTTGATGCCTCTCCACAAAATCTTATATTTTCATTCAATTAAACTACGTGCCTGGAATATTTTCTTGAATATTTCGTTTCGTGTAATCGGATCATCTTCTCTTTGAGAGGATTCTTTGAAAGGATCTATATGACTTCACACCAAGGCACCAAGGCTTCAAGGCTTCTTGCTAACTTTTCCTTGTGTTAATCTCTGAATAAACTCCTTAAGATTCTGTCACGAACATTTCTGCTAGTCATGATTTATTTAATCCCTCTTCTTGTTATGTTGCCAATTCAATAACGATACTACGTTAGTTGTTGTATTTGTTGATGTCTAAATTACAAAGCCTTCGTTATGTTGATTATTGGCGTTTTAAAACGATCACTGAACCTTTTTGGTGTAGCTTGGATTTTTTTCCATTACGTTGTAGAGATTACGTTACTTGGTGAATGGTGGAGCGAAATTGATCTGAAGATTTATGGAAATGCTGAAGATATCGAGCTTATGAAGAAAGAGAATTGGGTATCAGTGGCTAATCATTTCAGTGATATTGATTGGTTAGTAGCATGGGTAATATCAGAAAGGCTAGGAATACTTGGAGTAAGTAGAAAAAATGTTTTTGGGCAATTTGCTTGGGTATTTCATCCCGTGTCATGCAGTAGTGTGTCTTCATTTGGGAACAAATGAAGTCAACTGCTTTTGTAAGTTTCTCTGGAATGGCAAGAGCTAAATTTGGCAGTCTTTAAGCACACAAAAAATCGAGGAAAGGAAATTGTTCTTCCCTTCATGTTCTTGTGATTTTTTTTTATCCAAAATTACTCTTTTTTATTTCTGTGACTTTTTCAGGACACGATGTGTTTTATGAAAGATTCATCAAAGTTTATTCCGATTGTTGGATGGGCATTCTGGTTTTCCGACTGGGGATTTCTAAAGCGTGACTGGCAGAAGGATGAAAAGGAAATTTTGAAAATAACAGACTTACTGAAGAAGGATAAACATCATTACTGTGTACGTTACAGCGAGTGTTACGCAATTTTTTCATCCTTTTTAATATTGTTACATGAAAAAAATGATCGTGTATTTCATCCAGTTGTTGAAAGTCATTACTTCCTTTAATGCTAAAGTTACACTATCAATTTTCAATGATAATTTTTTTTTTGCTTTTCTTTATACGGAATACTACTGATGTTTTTATGCAAAAAGTATTTTGTTTCGACGGACATTTTCTGGACAATTTCTGTCCATAATGGCGAAATAAGATGGCCAAATAAAAATCGCTAGTTTCGGAATTCAATTGAGATAAAGGTCCTTTTATATGCTTAAAAAAATTCGGAATTAATTATGTATTATGCATTCCGAACGACTGATTACACGCAACATGATGAAGCTCGAACAAAAGCAACAAATCAGTCTGTAAAAGAGAGCAACTTTAGCAACATTGAGCTTAGAAAAGCGTGTATTTGAGGATTACACCAGTTGATATTTGCTGACATTGGTTGATTAAGCACTGTTGTTACTTTTTCCATATCGTCCTGATTAAGGTTAACCAGTGTGTCAAACAACTCCCCGAAACTGCTACAGGCACATCATCGTTTCCATTTTTAAATGACAGTTGTAAACCTGGAGATATGCGTCATGCATTTACTGTAACTTTTGCAGGCACTGGTGCTTTTTCTTCTTAAAGTTCAAACCTCTAATGCGGACAGACACCTCCTATTAGTGGACCTGGTTTTGCGTCCGCCTATTTTTGCAATTGTCAGTTTTGCCGGTAATTGTTAAAGAATTCCGTTGAAAAAGTTTTGGTAATGTAGTCTTATTTCAGAGGCGGATCTAGAGGGTATGTCGAAATTTGTGGAGGAGAATGTTAGCTATTAAACCATAAAAGAAAAACGTGCAAGTAAGTCCATTGGTGATACGGACTGAAAACAGATTTTATGTAAATGTTTTTCACTACAATTTTTGACATACCCTAGATCCACCGCTGTATTTGGTAATGTAATGTAATGTGTCATAGGGTTGGTGATGTCATAGACGAATTTTGCTTAAGACAACCAGCACTTAACAAAAGTTTTCTCTTCTGAAGAAGGGAAGGTGGTATATATAAAAGTGACAGAATATTAAATTTGATATATTTTGCAGATGATGCTGTATTGTGAGGGAACTCGTCGAACCCATGCAAAATTAAAGAGCAGTCAAGAATATGCGATTCAGAATAACATTGAACCTTTAAAACATCATTTGTTGCCAAGAACGAAAGGATTTGCGGTAACTGTTCAACAACTTAGTAGTCATGGTGAGACCATCTTGAAAAAAGTTGTGCCTTTATTTCTCCTCACGATGGTTACGTGCGTTTTTCTCCGTGGCATCATGGTCATTAGTTTTTGATGACCATGGTGTCATTTGTTGTTTAAGATATCCGTTATCTTCTTATCACTTGATGTAAGAAATTTTCTTGTCGGGGGGGAATCGGTTCTTCGCGGGAATGTAATTTAGCGATTTTCAATAATCGTTCGTCTTCAGATTTTTTTTATCAAAAATGCAATGAATACGTTGACGAAAAGGGAGGCAAGAAAGGTCTAAAATTTAAAATCTATCAGCATGCAGGTTGTTGCTCTCCATCGTGAAAAATAAAACGCTTTCGTAGGAGAAAAGCAGGCTTGAAACATCTAAACTTTCTTAAGACAGTTGAACCTCGGGGTTTCGAATGAGTCTGGGTAAACTATGAGAGTTACTTAGTGGAAGTTGAAGGGACTAAGGTCGAATAACCGGGGAATTCGGATAACCCGGTGTTCGGATAACTGAGGTTCAGCTGTTTATAGAATTTCTTCCCGTGAAGGTTTCTTGCCTTCAGGTAGTACATCCAATGCCTTTTTTTTAGTCAAGGGTATATATGACGTAGAAATGGCTTTTCCACAACCAGATAAAGCTACTATTTCCAGCCTTATCAACCAAACCAAAGTAGAAGTTCACGTGAACGTAAGGCAAGTTATCATCATTTATGTTACTCACCGAATCAAAGTATAACCATGAAGTGTTAACGTCGATATTTTCCCGTGTTGACCGGCTAAACGGTTAATGAGTCATTATTGTTCTCAGACCATCAAATGTTCGTGGTGTGAACCTTATAAAATTTGTTAGCATCTGTTATGGTTAGAGTCAGGCTGCTTAGTTCTTTCTAACACTTTTATATGAGTTTTCCCCGTAGAAGTCAGCTGGGTTTCTAGCAAATAATGTTTAATGACAGTGCACAATGTTACTTCTAGACGAATACCAATGTCCACAATCAATTGTTCGTCAAAAGAAGAATATTCAGATTATTGCATGGAATTATATAGATCAAAGGTGGGTCTTGTATCTTATAGTGTCATCCCAGCAGCGGATTCAGTGGTATGTCGAAAATTGTGGAGGAGCACATTAACATAATTTCTGTTTGCAGTCTATAATAACCAATGGGATTATTTGCACGTTTTTCTTTAATACTTTAATAGCTAACATTCTCCTCCACAAATTTAGACACACCCTCTAGACATACAAGTCGTCAGTGAAACAGAAATGGTGATTATCTGTTACCATGGTGATTATCTGTTGCCATGGTGATTACCTGTTTTTTTTTGTTTTTTTTTTAGGATAATCTTATGCATTACTTCTCTAATAATGGTAGCTTTGCAGGAACAAAGCAAAACGTACCGCGTGGTTATTCCAATCTCATGACGTTTGGCTTGTACAATTTGTTAGTTGCTTGGTTATTTTATCTTCTCAGCTGCTCGATTAGTTCAGCTTACGGTTATTCTGTGCTGTTGGTATTGTATCTGGTCATTGCAATCAGTGGTAAGTAGATAGATAGTTACTTATTGCAGTTGCTTGGTTGTTTTTTCTGTTAAACCTCCTGGTAGTGTTCTTCAAAAGATTTCAGCCATAATTTCTTTCACTTTATATCCCGCCTTGCAGCTATTCTTCTTTTAAAAGTATACCGAACTACCCAGGGAATCACGCATTTTGAGTACGAAATGTTGGGCAAGGCACTGGGTGTCCTTCCTACCTTAATAATGCGGACCAGGAATAATCTTTTATTTATATTACACTTATGTTTTTCTATTTATCGCGCTTATATTAATTTGCTGACTGTGGCAAGTCCATCTGGTCTGCATTATTCCAGCGATTCTTGATGATAAATTCGACGCACATACAAAAGTTAATGGAGTATATTCTTTGATATTTCTAGTTATATAATTCTGTCTAATTCTGCAAAACGTTTCTTGGTTTTCTTGGAAAAAAACATTTCCAAACCTCCGTTTCCCTTTAAATTCATTTTTTTCTGCTAAATGCCATAACGGCCATTTTTATATGATATGAACATTTTTGGTTTGTATGTTCTCCCCTCTTAAATTTTGAATAAATAAAAAGGTATTCTTGGGTAGTTAGGTGTGCCTTTTAGTCCCCAGTCCCGATTAGCCCAATGCCCGAAAAAGACCCCGTGTGTAGGCCGGAATTTTGAAATAAGCCCTCCGTTCGAATTTACCCGCCCCACTTGCCCGATGAATTATTGAAGTTCCATATATAAGGAATATTGAAGATCCCAGCCAGCCATCCAGAGAAGTCGACGATGACCTTTAGTTGCACGAACTTTGAGAAAGCATGTTTAGTGTATTGCGAAAAATAAATTCTAAATTCATAAGTTCCCCACTCGAATAACCTCTGCCCCCACCACCACCACCACCACCACTTGAAGTATTATTGTTATTAAATAAGCCCCAAACCCGGGGGAGTTATTCCAAGATTTCGGTTATAGCACTTTCGCAATCATGACTTGTTTGAAGGCATCCTGAATTCATGACATTTTGTGCCTACTTCTCTCGATGTGGAAATAACATATTGTTCTATAGGTTACGGTGTGTTGGAAATACTTAATCGAGTCACCCAAACCAACAAAGGGAGCACTTTTGGATTACGAACCAATAAAAAAAAACCCAATTAGCATGGAAGAAAATGGATGGCGTTAGATATTATATGTTCTCCTAATTGAGTTTTGATTTCTATAATTTTTTATTCGATTTATTTTTTGATTTATATATATAACATTTGTTTTGGGTTTAAAATTTTGAAAGCGTTTTTTCCTTACTTTTTTTAATCAATTTAGAAATAATCTAGCAATATAACACAGCGTTTTTGTGATATCGATTTACCATTGACTGCTGTATTCGATTCTCCATCCAAATGAAATTAAGAGTTGGAGTTTTTAAGACTCAAATTCTTTTTCAGTTTTATGAAAAATGAAATTGAAATTATTCATTTTTTGTTTACAAAATTTCCAACAAATTGAAATTAATACTGAAAAAAAGGCTTCTTCTACCATCTACATTAGAACCACCTCAACAACGCGATAAAGGCGATTTTCAAATTGAAAAAAACAAAGGAGACAGTATATGTGATTATTGTCACAACAGTCGCGAGCTGAATCTCAATCCTCCCCCTGCTTCATGCTTCAAAATTTTTGTATTATTTCGTATTGTAAAAACAAGATTTATTCAATGTTTTTAAAACAACACATTTTGGATTAAAAACAACTTTCGGTTAAAATATATCAATTCAAAACTTAATAACAAATTAAAAATTTAATAACACTTATTCGGTTTAGAAGGAAAGGTCTGCGTACGAGGTTTGCTTAAAAACGAAGAAATAAAGTAGACGTCTGTTTTCATGCTTACTTTTACGATCTTGATAAAGTAGACGGCTCTGTTTAAGAGTCTCGGTATAAAAACAGCTAATATATCATAGTGTGAAATGAGATATGAGATATTTACAATGCAGTATGGTAGGTTATGTAATGTATCAACTTCGTATAGAAAAGCAAAAGACCCTGCGTTCGAGGTTGTTAATGTATATTAACAGAGATAACCGAGCAATGGGAAACGCAACCTTGTTTTCCTCTCTGTTCCTCAACTTGAGCTGCTTTGCTCGAACACAGGAGTAATCAACACAATAGGCTATATTTATATTACTCGCTCCCTAAGAGCCAGCTCGTCATTTATGGTTTCAGAGCACCTTTAGAAAGGGTGATTATTTCTCTTCGACATACGGAACATTTTATAGGAGTTGGTGGCTAATGGCCCCGTTTGACATAAATGGCAACGATAGTGTATTTAAAGTTCAGGTTGCCCGGGGAAGCGTAGAACTAGCCTTGATAATAGCAGACCTTAATTTGATTTTAGTTCCCTGACAAATGAAATTCCTAGAAATCTAAAAAATCTCGTGCAGTCGGAACAGAAAAATTTACCATTTGTTAATGGCATTATTAAAGGCTTACCGAACTACCCAGGGTATCACCCATTTTGAGTGCTTCGTGTCCATGAATTTTGCGGACCAGAAAATAAACTTTTTTTATTTTGAACTTATAATAATTTTTATAAATCGCGCCTTTCATTAATTTGTTGACCGTTAGCTGGTCTGTATTATTTCAATAATTCAAATCAAAACAACATGGAGAGAAATTAAAAGAAGAATCACGATCAATTTTTGGTGGCAATATTCGATGCACAGACACAGTCTAGTGCAACGAAGATAATTAAAATGTATTCTCTAATATTTCTAGTTATGCTCTGTGCAATTCTACAGAACTTCTCTTGGTTCTATTTATCTTTTTTTGAGCAATCCTCAAAGACACTCTGGCAAACGTTTACCAGAACTTTCTCTTAAAATCATATTTTTCTGCTAAATGGTTAACTATAACAGCCATTATTGCATAATATAAGTGTTATTGTGCGCTCTTAGAAGAAAATTTACACTTAAAAACTAAATTTTTGGTGAAAACAGCTAAGTACTTTCTGTTTGTATATTCTCTCGCTTAAATAAATCGTTAAATAATTCGTGAAACCCACGACATTAAAATAAACCCTGGGTTGTTCTGTATGCCTTTAATTAGTGTTCAATAAAATTGAATTTACGGAGTTTTCCGTGAAATGAGTCAATTTTGGGGCTTGCCATGGCCTTTTTGTATAAAGTTTTACATATCAAAGAGACAAACGGCCTGGGTTTGAGGTTGTAGATCTTTACACTCTCCCTTTCTTTAGATGAACATGCAAACGAAACAAAAAAATCCAGTTCCTTCGGTGGAAATTCGCCTTAAAAATTTTATTTTATTCCTACTTCGTCCGTTGCAATTTCAGAACATTAATGAAATTCTTGTTCTCCTCTTTGGGAACTTTCCATTAAAATGAACATTTCGAGGAACGAAAGGTGGAGATTCCACCGAAGATTTACGACCAAATAAACCTGATGACGCGTCGACACCACACACGCTAACTTGCGCTTAGAAAATCCTCAGAATACAAATACTATCCTCTATAATGGATGATCTGGTTCTGGATACATAAAAGAATGTGTTACAATGTTTAATAGTTCTTCTCCAAAATAATGAATGGCACATATATTTCTGTGGAGCTTTTTTGTAGACCAAGTGTGTGCCTGTCCTTTCGAAATAGAATTGGAGGTTGAATCAACATTGCGAAGTTCCAAATGTTGGATCTGGTTTTCATCTTTTTAAGTATATACAGGTTAAATATACAGGTTCTTGTCCGCCACACCAATGCCTGCAAACATTTTTAACCGATGCGATATAGTTTCTGATGGCGCCTAAAAAAACCCATCATAAACAGAGAAATCACTCATTTGTAAAACTGGATTTTCAAACAATCTTCTGTTTTCCAATTTACCAGTCAGGAATTCCCAGAGAGGAAACATTAAAACTTAAAATGGGATTGAGAAAAGGATTTCATGAAATAAACTCGACCAACCTTCGGTATTGACTTTAAAAACTCATCGTTGACAGCATCTTCATATGTTTTCAGTGAAAAAGTATCGATGTAATGGGAAGCAGTAAAATTGACATATAACATGGCTGGTATATCAAACTTCTCACAAAATGACAACGCTAAAATGAAAGCAGGTTAAAATGAAACAAACACGAATGAATAGCAGGAAGGAAGAAAAAAAACTATTAATATAATCATATCACAAGCGATGAATACCGAATTTAGGATTAATATTGGTGGCATTACGAATAAAAGGTTACGTCAAAATTAATTCATCGAGGGAAAGTCGGTCCATATTACGCAATACACCTTCAAACTATCTTCACCCGTCACGTTTAGATGTGTTGTGTTGTTTCACGGTAATTACTTGATTACATACCTTATCGGACAAAACTTTGTCGGACAAAAGTGACGAAATTTTCTGGAGGTGACAAACATTTTGTCCGATATAAGGTATTTGGTTTAACTGTGGGCCAATTTGCAATAATTTTTATCAATTTTCATATCGCATCAAAACGAGGCTGGGTAGGACAGTTTAGCAAAATATCGACATTTCAAAAACATTCGGTAAAGGTGTGTTGAATTTGCTAAGAATATTCAATAGGAAACCCAGTGAGCAAAATCTTCAAAAGTCTATGAGGAGCGTTTTCTATAGGATTGGCAAACAAAATCGCCTGCTGTTTCAATAAAAAACACTCCTCCACAGAGACATTTTGAAGATTTTGCCCACTGTGAAGGTTTGTTCACATGAGCGGTGGAGAGATGATAAACGGTTCCATTTGTGTACCTGCTGCAGGTAAATTCTGTAACATGTTTCCATACTCTAGTTCTTTTACATTGGTAGGTTTAATATCGCAGGAAGATGTCTTCAAGTATCTCAAGACATCCATATCAGAATGTTGGACTTCATTACAACCTTGAAATGCAGTTTTAGATGACGATGATAAAATGCAAACTTTTTTTATGTCAACAGATTTCATCACCTGAAATGTAAAACGAAACATCAAGTGCAAACAACTTCGGATATTTTTAATTACGGACACTTCACAGGAAAATATGAAAGGCCGAAATTTTGAACATCCGAAAATATTTACAGGGGAATTCTGAAAATTTCCTTTATTCCCTAAGGAAAGTTCCAAACTATATTGATACTGGAAACGGTGTTAAAAACAAAGATGTGACAAAGTCCAGAAATTATCATGAAGGCTTTTGATGTGACTTATCACAGAGGTTTTGAAGACTATGGAACAATATTGACGAGGAGGATCCGTTTAGTGGTTTATTTTTATTTGATCGCATTGAAATACCATTTATTATAGAAACACTGTCTTTTATATTTCCGGGAGACGTCCGAAATTCTTAGACGATTTGTCCGAATTTTTTCTTTTTTTAAAAAAAAAATCTCAAAGAAATCAAACTATACTTAAACAAGATTGTAGTTTACCTCTTCGACCCAAAACGAACAGTCTTGAGCAGAAATAAATAATTTGCATGAACATAACAAGCTATCCGACAATTTGTATATATAGCAGGTCTCCTTCCGTTTACTTTTTTTGGATGGTGTATTATCAGGAGCACATACGCATACTTCAGCAACAGGCGTTTTTGGAAGATTGAAGTAGGTTTTTAAGGCTGCATTGGCTGCATTTTCACATGCCACCACCAAAGTTTCCGCAGATAACCTGAAAAATAAAATTAAATGGATTTTGTTAAAATCATCCTAGCACGGCACAGAATATCGTTTGAACGTTATATGGACGTCGTTACGTCTGAACGTCGTGTTAAAACGACGTCGTGCGCCGAACTAATGAATCAATTGCTATACAGTGTAATATTCTATACGTTGTCTAAAAGTGTAACTCCGTCAATAAAATCAAATGTAAATACAGCATGTCTATTTAACGAAAGAAGACTTGCAAACGAAGATACGTTCAAAGAAAAATAACAAAACTTTACCTGGTTTGACCTTTATCGTAATTTACAAACTGAAACTGCGTTCTCTTGGTTATATCTTCAACTTCATATTGTTCATGTTCTTCTTCTTCGAAATCTATTGCCTCATTAAAAGACTCACCAACATCCCACAATCCAAATGGTAAGACAGCCATTTCGAAAACCAGCCCTTAAAGTGTAATATCCTGTCACTGAAATATACGTTTATCAAAATTCAATTTTGAAATGAAGGCTTGAGTTTTCAATGAGTTTATCATTAGATTTGCCTGAATCCCTATCGAAATCATAAAGAAAACAGAAAAAAACTGAAATGCAGATCAACTGGCGATTGACTTTTGAACACTCTGGTTCAACGCCAGTGAAAAATGTAAAAAAAAAAACATAACAAAGGAACATACAATTATAGACACATATATATTATATATATAAGGTATTATCATAACAATCTACATTGATTCGCAATAACAGCATTAAAAATTTCATATTATACAAAACCTTCAGGCAAATAAATTAAACTTTATATCGTACAGTTAGCATACAATATCATTTACAAACCCAAATTTACAAAATTGCTAAAAAAATGACTTCAAGTAAGAAACCTTTCGCAATTATGAATACGATAAAACAACAGAAATTCCAGACTTGCATTCTATGTGTACAGGCTATTTACATTCTATGTGTACAGGCTATTTACATCAAACACCCCACAATCTGTTATAACACAATCTTGCAAAGGTCTTTCATTGTATGTCTCAATCATCTCAAGTTTATCCAAAACATGAAACCCTTCAATAATTTCTCTAAAAGAAGAAAGTGACCAGACCTTCAGATCTCAGATGCAAGTAAGTTAAGCGCACACAAATAAGTTAATAAGTAACGGGGAGTTTTAAGCCCTCGGCCTTCCATCCGTAGTGGTTGGCTATTCTGCCCGCCGACTTGCAACTTGGAAGTTGATTTACCGCCAGAGATACATATAGCATTGCTCTAACTTGCACGAAGGCCAGTGTGCATTCAGTCGATGGTTCCAATTGGGCTGATACACTGCTTTTAAAGCGCATCGAAGTGAAGTATCGAGATACGACATGACTCGAACACGAGCCTCAGCGGTCGCACTCGAAAGAACTATCCTCTACACCATCGCTGCACAATGATGAACATGCAAATACAGTAATTTAGAATAACAGAATCCTATTAGACTAGTGTATTTTCGTGAATTTAAAGGTGCAAAAAAAGAAGCATAATATTTTTTTACCCAATAGCAACATATTGACAATCCATCCAAGGTGCTTTTTGTAATGTGATGTAAAATTGCGATGCATTACTATGTCTGCCTTTGTTGGCCATACCAATGATCCCTCTTCTGTCATGTTTGATGGAGTAGTTTTCATCTGAAATTTTTAATATTTGGTTCATTGACATAGAAAAAGAACTTTATAAGGAAAAAACTATTTATAATGAAAAGTAGTTTATAATTCACCTGCAAATGACTCTCCGTATATGGACCAGCCATCATTTCCTTTACCACGGACAATATCTCCAACAAAAAGAAAGAATCACTCAATAATAGGAAATTGGAATTTAAGGATCTTGGAAAACAAACAAAAAAGAGCAAACTCCCCACCACCACCACCACCACCCTCCCTCAAAAGAAAAAAAGAAGTTTCATGTAGTGATATATTCATTGAACAACACCTCCATAAATACCTCCTCCTTGGATCCAGCCTTTTTTCACAATTCGGTGAAAAATTGTATTCCGATATGACAACTTTATTGCTGGTTGATGATGTTCATTTTCTTCTTTATCCCCTATACTTAATTGCTTAAAATTTTCGCAAGTCTTTGGTAGCATATCATTGAACAACTAAAATGAGATAACATGAAAAAAAATTTAAATGAAAAACGTAAAAGGAATACAGTGGGCAGAATCTTCAAAAAGCACCGTGGAGGAGTGTTTTCTATAGGAATAGCAACTAATATCGCCTGCTGTTTCAATAAAAAACACTCCTCCACAGAGATTTTTTGAAGATTTTGCCCACTGGGAATACAGTGAAACCTGTGTTACCAACCACCTCTACAAAGCGATCACCTGTCCTAAAGGGACCACTTCCAACCACCTCTACATTGGTATTTTAGTAAAAAGCTCACTGCATAAAACAACCACTTGTATATAAAGGTCCCCATAGTGGACGTTCTATTCAGGTTTGACATGTATCAACTGTACATAATTAATGCCAGAAAAATTAGTTTCTAAAATATTTTACCTGGATCAACAATCTTCCAGATTTCTCCTTGCCAATACTGATGTCCATGAAAATGAACTCGTGCTGTGAAAGGAAATCACAAAAACAAGTTATTCAATAGTGATCAATCCACACCTATGTGTGATAGACAATACAAAATATTTACTTTACCTTCGTGTTCAGTAAATATTCTTTGTATTCTTGCTTCGCCAATGCATGAAAAAGTGGTAAAGGCCTGGAAAAGTAACATAAGTTAATATATTCAACAATCAAAATAGAAAGGAATCAATATACTTTTGTTTTGCATTGATCATTGATCGACTTTGCATGTAAATTTTCTCTATGAATACAATGCTATGAGATGGCTATTGAGAAAAGCTGTTGAACCCCTACAAAAAATATTTGATTCCTACAATGATTTGTCTAAGAGACACAAATTTATTAATTATGGTCTAATCCAAACCAACCAAAAAAGTAATAACATTATTTTGTATGACGAAAAACTTACCCAGTGGGCAAAATCTTCAAAAAGTCTATGAGGAGGAGTGTTTTCTCTAGGAATGTCAAACAATATCGCCTGGTGTTTCAATAAAAAAAACAATCCTCCACAGAGACATTTTGAAGATTTTGCCCACTGGGTAAGTAGATCATCCATCCATGCTCACCGAAAATCTTGAAAATCATATTGAGAAGAAGACCATTTTAGAAATTCCTCTGCAGAACCCAAAACTTTATCATCCAATAGCACAAGAGTTGTATCTTGATAGGACCATAATTTTCCACCAAGTCTCTAAAGATTTATTTTAAATTCATTTATATTTACATAAAGTTTATCATTATTATGTAAACTATTAGATAAATTATCCTCAAAATAAAAACTTTTTGTATAATAGAAATTGATTTTTTTTCTTCATTGATGTCAAAGGAACTACAACACGAATCAAATGATTGTTGTGTTTGTTAACTTTCTTTACCTTCTGCGTTATATTATTGCATACTTTGCCTCCAATCGAATTTTGGTGCTGCACCATAATTCGTAAGATCACGTGATTCGTGTCACAGCCCCTTCAATTGATTGATTTTTTTAATAATTTAGGTAAGATAAACTATTCTGTAAACTACTCTATTAGTTTTGAGCATAGTTTATCTAGTTTACCGTCTAACAGGGTCTCTATACCAGTTTACTTTTTCAAAATAACAACAGACCTGTTTGGATTCTTCTAAGAAATGTAACCAATTGTGTTCAAGCATACCAACACATTTTGGTTCTTCAAAATTGTCAGAATATCTCTGCATGAGACCCTGGAAATAGAAACATCGAATTTCAAAAGAACGTTTAATAATTGAATGGCCTACCAAAAGGAAACGAAAGATTGTTAATTAAAAGAAATTGCATTAGTAGACATGTAAAAGTGGATTTTGCACAAAATGCTCTGATATATTTAGACTTTCCAGAGAAGAAATTATCAAGAAGTAGTCTGATAAGACTATAATGGTTTTAGCATTTGTAAGAAAATATCAGGGCATTCCAAAAATATAAATATAATAAAAATATAAAATATAATATGAAGACATTCAATACAATTTCTCGTGTTATCAATCTCAAAAGAAAAAACAAAATTAATAACTTTAATTATAGTATTCCGGGGAAAAAAAATCATACCTCAGCTGTCACTTTGGCCTTAAAAAATTCTGGTTCTTTGATCAATCCATAGATTTGAATTAATTGTTTTACAGGGCCCATTTTTTATTTATTACCCTATAGTGTCCAATGAATGAAAATATATGAAGAAAAACAATAAAATTCAATTAGTTCTATTTTTGCTTTGCAAGTCCAAGTTTTTCAAACAACATAAAAATATTCTTCTTATGAAACACTCTGATAGACGGTAAACTATTAGATAAACTATGATTAAGTCTCATTCAAAAAATTTATCAATTGATGTCAATGAAGAAGAAGAAAATAGCTTAGTTTAAGCATGTTTTATTCCCAACAGTTTTTTTAAAGAGTTTCTATTCTGAAAAAAGTCTCTTCCTTTACCATAATTTATGTAATAGTTTACCATCAACAGGACCTTAAGTCAGTTGAAGAGGTTTTAAAATTCCTTTAATACATTCCTTGAGAGCGATGTCAGATGCTGAAATATTGGGAATTTAGAATCTCCCAATCAAAATGGATAAGCTTCTGGTTACTCTTCATCATTGAAAGATTAATAATAATGCTGAACGTTATTCAAAAGTGTCATTCACTCAATAGGCTGGTAATTAAGTTTTTGTGCATTTAAAAAAAATGATAACTTAGAAAGTTACATAACAGTACAGCCCAAAAGAAACTTAACGTGTCCGCATCAGATAATTAGCTTTCACTAAGAGTCAGTGTCTTTAGAAGTTAACAGTCTTTTGTTTATTTAATGTGAGATTACTTCAACCACGTGTCTAAAAACCAAGTAGATTTTAAGAATGACTTCATGCAACATAAAAATTGAAAATGTTAAAAGTTTCTTTTGGCTGTACTGTATACATTATAAATGATCCCCCCTTCCCAAAGAATTGTCACAAATTTTCTTTTGAAAATTAATAAAAACACAAAGAAGCTTTCTATATTCTTGTTCTTTTTTTAAAAGTTTTTTGTTTACATGAAAATTAGCATGAAAAAGGTACAAATAGTTATCTCTGCTAGAGGACATAATGCATAATAATCCATAAAGAATTTGATCCTGAAATTTATCTTTTAAAGATAAATAGTTCGTACCGCAACAACATAAATAACTTGCTACAAAGTAGAGTTGAAAATAAAATAGCAGAGCAAAGCAAAAATATGTTTAAAGATAAGACTCAATACAATAAGAATGCACAAAATGGTAGGCCATAAAATTTTACATTTATAAAAAAAAACGAGTTAATATCCATGGAGCAGTGGAAGAAGTTTTAGAAATCATTGTTATAGGAATAAAAAATATATACATAATCGATTACTAATACAGTACAACCCGATAGAAACTTTATGCATTTGCGATTGAATGAATTTTTACATGAAAACACAAGAAAGTAAAGTATTATCTGTTAAATGAAGTCATTATGTTTTCAACACAATTTTTTTGAAATTTTTATTACCTTTATTAGACTTTACAATAGCTAGTTATCTTTATGTGGAAACGTAGAGTTTCTTTGGGGCTGTACTGTGAAATACATTAGCCTAGATTTTTATGATGGACAAAAATTACATTTTAGTGTATCAACTTCACAAAAACATTTCATTTTTCACTGGCCTTAATAAAATTATTCTGTGACTGTGTTAACTGAAATAGAAGATTGTGTTGTGATTGTGTAAGATTTTTATACATTTCTAGCAAATGCTCTCAAAAAATGACAATAACGTGAAAAATCCTAAGAATCGTAAACTTCTGAAAGTAGGTATCTGAAATTAAAAATCTATATATATATATCTGCATACACGTCATCTCAGGGTATTGCTAGAAGCTGTCAAAAGAGCCAGTAAATAATAAAACAATTTCATAGTTAATAGTAATAATAATAAAGCATTTTTTCACATTTAAATGGATAAATAGCTTTTTGTTTTGGAGGAACGTTCCATTCAAATTCGGTAGTGATAACTTAATAATTTACGATGAGTTCTTAAGAAAACATGCACCAGGATTAAAACAGGTCATTTAAAAAAAGCAGGAAATCAAAACGAAAGTTGGTTGCGACTTGTAAAGCTGGGCATTGTGAGGTCCTGAAGTTCTGTAGTAGAGAAATAATAAGAAAGAACAACATCCAATCTTAAATTTAACGTGGATTACAAAAAGGTTGAATCAAATTTCTTGTTTGGCCAAAATGAGCAAACAATTTTTGCAAATAAATTTCATTAACGGTATTTGAGTGTGAAATATTTCATTAAAATAAATGGGAATAAAGTTATATATGATATCAAATCAAAATAAATCAAAGAGATATTAACCTTCAAAAAAACCTATTCTCATTAATCAAGAACCTGGCTTTACACCTTTCATCAAAGTTAGACATTTTTCAATAACATAAATGTGTGTAGTTTTCAATTTTAAAACTAAAAATCTAAGAATATGATAAATATAAAATCAGCAATCTGCTATAATGAAAAATAATATAAAATATGTGGCTATAACGCCATGTCAATGATATCTCAGACACTCTTTTGTATCATAACTTGCAGGTCACTTGGCAAGGCCTTTAGTATACAAAGACATTGTGCATTAAGTTTCTTCCTAATTTCCACAGACATATATTTTGATTTTTTTAGCTTCACCATTAACTGCATGTATAAATCAATAATTTCAACCTCATCTTTACCTCTTAACCATGCCTCAAAGTCGGCTTTACAAATTGCTTCAAAGTACAATATTTCAAGCTTGTTATTAACTTCTTCTTTCTTTTGATCAAACCAATTTTCAAAATTGGGTGATTTGAAAAACTTACGGTATAATGCTTGCCAATTCCCCTTCAACTTTGATGTTAAGTGTGGTCCGTATGAAGGCAGGGTTTGAATAAATTCTTCAATATTGAATCTACGAAGTTTTGGTGGAGCTTTCCATGGTGATATACTTCTTTGCAATGGCATTAAACTTCCAATATATCTTTCCAATGGTATCATAAAACTTTGTGTCAATTCAAGCATGTGATTGACTAGTAAGGTGTTTTGCACCTCTATTGGCCTCGTTCCATTTGCACTCTTATGGTACATTTTAAAGAACACTTTGTCTCGAACAAGACATGGCTTATATTTTGTGTAAATACCGGGTTTTAAATCTTGGGATCTCTTACCATTCCTCATCACTGTTAATGAAGGCATTTCTCCAATTCGTATAATATGTGGCCATTGTTGTAACGTTTTGGCGAAAAAAGGATTTGTGACACCAAGGATAACTTTTGGTGGAGTCTGTGTTTTTGTGGTGTATTCTTTTAACTCACTATCATGAATGGTAAAATATGGTCGATAGTCACACACAAACTGCAATGGTTGAATTAAACTAACTAATGATTGTACTCCTTCAGAACCTATTGCAGGAGAAGGTGCCATAACAGCTAGCGGTTCTGCTAGAAGCACTAATTCCCACAGTAGATGAAGATGTGGCAACATGGAGCTAAAGCATTCACAAATCTTCGGTTGGTAAAGATTGACAAATTCAGTAGGTAGTTGATTTTGCTCAGTAGGAACACATGATCGCTTTCCATTTCCAAATCGCCTATTCTCTGGAATTGTGATTTGCAACACATTTCCTATAACAGGAAGTTGTAAAGTTCTTCCTGGAAAAGGACACTCCCACTTATCAATTTGATAACAAACTGTCTCCAATGCAACATCACCATTTTCAAAATACTCTGGAGCAATATTCTTAACAAGGTAACGGAATAGATTAATATATGGTAAGCGAGAAAGCAACACAAGTGATTTTTGAAAGTAACCTCTCTTAATAGATGGGTCTTTCACCTGTCGAAAGGATACATAACCATAATAATGATTTTGATCCTTCTTTAATGCATTATCTAACTGCTTCGAACTCCTATCAGATTTTAATTTTGACCGAATACGAAAATGAAATTGTGTATCACCCATGCAACCAGTATTTGAATCAGGAAAAGCTAAATAACAAATGCTGGATTTTTCCACATCACTTAAATGATAATGTTCGGGGTAAATTTTTTCAATAACTTGACCAAGTTCCAAATCAAAAGTAACAACACAAAAGCACGATATCCATGAATTGAAACAATCCCAAGGAATTTTGGATTGTGAATGACAGGTAGCTGGATAAACGTCCGACACATCAATGAAATGTTGACTTTTAACATCCGCATATGTGGCTGCACATGCCATTGGCTTATTTACAATAAGATCAGCTTTTCACCTAAATAGAAATCAATAACAAATTAAAAAAAGAATGTTTTAAATCGGATATGTTTTTAATCTTGAAAAGTAGGTATATAAACATTCCAGTTGTTTAAGTCTTTGTGTTGAAAATTTTGACGTTGTGTTGGTCTTCTCTAGGTGTCAGCCAGTTGTTAACCATAATTAATGTCCAGAAGTTAATGATTAATTAATTCTCTGATTCGTTTTATTGCTCTGCAACATCGTTTTATGACATCAAAAGGAGGTAAGAAATATAAGGAGTTTCGTGGCGGTTATCACAAATGGTGTTAGAATTGTTGATGGTCTCGAAATAGTGTCGTTCAGTCAGGGTTAAAAAACAAAAGAGAATTCATTAATCTCTGGAGCAATTTCAAGTCGCAGATCTCTAGCGCACTCAACAGAATGACATTTACACAATGCACCATCAATAATTATCCAACTGTTTGAAGAATCTTTGGCAAGTTTTTTGGGAAATAATGAAATTTTCCAAAATAATTTTTTTTCCCATGTGTTAAGAAAGTTGCATGCGAGCAGGTGACAGTAATGACTTCCTTCAGCCTATAATAGTTGCAGTGACTGAATCTTTGTAGCAACAAATTTTCAGACTGGTTCATTGATAAAAGTTAAAAAAAATTAGGTCAGAAAATGGGTTGGTCAGACAACACTAACACCATTTGTTTGAGGTACTGACAAACGCAGAACGAGGGAATGGCAGAATAACTGTTCTGGATGGAATAACTATTCCATAACAACATAATCATTATAGTTCTCAACTGACAATTTATCATCATCTAAGTATATGGTAAAAACTTTGTATTTTTACACCGTCCCTTAATGTCCCTTAATTAATTTTAAATGACTTGCTGTTAAAAAAGCCGGCATTAAATATTTGTCTGTGAGGGTTTGACCATGACTATTCAAAAATAACGACCGACGTTAAACCAGTGCCGATAAGGGTTATATGAGAAAATTTGTTCACAGGAAATCGGGGTCATTATTTGCTAGAAAACTACAGTTTTACATCATTAGGCGGATCATCTGCATGGAGTTCATTTTTTAGCTACATAGCATGCACGGACACTTCTCAGCCTAGTCAAATTCCAGAAGGCTTTTGCTCATTTTTCCAGGAGAAATTTCATTTTTAGAAATGCCTAATATAAACAATATATGAGGCAGGACAAATAACAAAATTCTTTTCAAAAACAAAATGAACACGGAAATCTATTAAAATAATAAAGTATAAAGGAAAGTAGCCTAAATTAGTCACTTCCTTTTCAACATCAGCCTGTCTTTTCGTTAATTTTTCACAAAAAATCTGTTGTTCGGCGTTTTGTTACTACCTTCTATTAATGTTCCTAATTCCAAAAATGGCCTTCTTAACGCAAAAAAATAAACACAGATTCTGGTCACCAAAATATACATCCATACTCACCAAAATATCACACCAAACCCAGGCCAAGTATAATTAAAAGTTGTGTTTGTCTTTTAGTTTGATGACAGTGTGGTGGTGGTATGGGGATGTACAATGTTTTTAACTGGAATTAAACAGGAAGACAGTTGGAATATGGAAGGCCGTTCGGAATTAGGAACATTGATGGTATTATTTGTGATACCTGCCCTTTTGTATTTTTATTTTTCAAAAAATGTAAAAAGCTTTAGCAGCACTGCCAAAAACTCTTTGCTTTGACTTTGATATTTTTGTGGATGAATTTTTTTACATCCTATGTACTCTAGCTAATATTGATTGCATTGATTGTCTTATATTTATAACGTTAGCAGGGCACAGACCAACCCACCCCACCACCAACGTAACAACAATAATAAAAACACACATTATAATCTTCTTATACTAATACTAAATCTTGCTTTTTTCTTACCTAACTTTGAAAGAAAGAACTTTAAGAAAAATTTCTCAGGAATTTCGTCAATGGATGTCTATTTTTCCGTATTAGTATAGGGGAATCTCCCATTAGGGGAATCTCTAGCTCCATCTTATGGCTTTTTATTACTTCGTGGAGTGTTGTTTCTTAAGGAAGACATTATAAAGCCGCCCGGAGAAGAACGCAATGCTTTTTGCGTCCGAAAGTTCATCAAATTTTCTCAGCGTTCATTTCTTTAAACGAGAAATGAAGACGTTGTGTGAAAAAATTTTTGTTTTTGTTTTAAAAAAAATTTATATCCAACGCTTTAAGTTCAGTAATAAAGAATAACAACATTGATATTTATCAGTAACTATTCTATCCGACGAGATAGTCGATGTAGACCTGTTATGTGTTCCTGTTATCAGTTCATCATTTTCTACCGGTGTCTATTTTTTAATGTGGTTGAACGTAGCTTTTTCGTATCAGTTAGTTTTGACTACTATGCCAAAATGTGCAGCTAGCAGTTTATTTTATTGTAGTATGTGGATTGTTATTATTAGGTTCGCCTTTAGGGAAACAAAGGTAGCGAGATCATTATTATATTGCTTTGATAGTGTTTGAATGGTATCTTTTTTTTAGATTAGAAAATTCAATAGTATATAGATGAATGTAATACAAGAAGAGAGTAAAAATGATGGTTATATACATATTTACATGGTTTTTATATCATGATGCACAAATGGAGTTTTGGGATCTGAACATTTCCACAATTCATCATAGCAGAATAAAAATCATCAGTTTGAAAGATAGAAACGTCAGAAGGTATGATTGTTTTTGTTTGCTTTAGTTAAATAGGGGAAATTGGTATTGTCTTATATTTCAGAAGTTTAATATTATGTTTAGGTAGGAGATTACATTGTCCACGATCTCTATTCTTTTAATCTCTTTTATAAATCTTTTTTAGTAGTCAGGTGGAAGAAATGTTCTGCCTAGCTTTTTGTTTAACTACTGTTCAACTTCTGAAATCTCTAAATAGGCAAAATGACACTGAAAAATAGGGGAAATAGCATTCTTTGTATCATCGATCAAACACAACATTTTTGTATATAAAACAGACTAATCATGGCAGTATATAATAGCATGTAAAATCATTTTATGGAGCAAAACTGTAAAGTGTTTCTACACGCTACACTATAGCTATATACACACCACACAAAACACAAAAAGAGAGACAAGAAAACCACCTTCTCCTACACACACTGCACCACCACCACGTCTTTGACACAGCAGTGCAATATCATTTCATGAACATTGACGTTTATCAGAAAAAAATCGAAAAATCGATCCCACCCCCACCGCGATACTCCATTATCTACATATGACAGTGGGATGTTTGATAATGTCAAATAATTTTCAGTCCTATCAATAATGACTATTATATCCTTACGTTTCCATGATGAGTGAAGAAAACGGAGAAAACAACTTTTAAGTGGTTGCATCAATGGTTATTAGATCTTTTACACCAAGTATGACTATTATAATTGCGGGACAAACAACTGCGGGACAAACTTGCAGTATTTCTCAAATTGCGCGCAGTTTGACCTTCTTCTTCTTCTTCTGGGCCAAGTTTTGGAACTTTGACTAATGGTAGACTAAAGTTCGTTTTCTCTCTTTTTGATTCTTTAACATAAGAATTAAAGAATTTAAAAAAGTTAACGGGGAATAATTTCCACAACCACATCATGAACTTCCTTTCTACTACTCAATTATTTAAGACATTTCAGTTAAGAACGAAAATAAGAACAATTTCAAGCCTAAATCAGAAAAATACCATCTCAAATGATGCTTCTGTCTATTTTAAGATGTGCAGCGATGATGTGTAGTATATAATATTACCTTCCAATGCTGAGGCCCGTGTTAGAGTCTCTCAGTCATATGTCACATTTTGATCATTCACTCCCCGATGCGCTTTAAAAGCAGCGTACCAGCGCCCATTTAGAGCTATCGACTGACTGCACACTGGACTTCGAGCAAGTTAGAGCAATGCTATACGTATCTCTAGCGGGAAGTCAACTTCCTATAGTTGCAAGTCGGCGGTGGGCAGAATAGCCAGCCACTATATACGGATGGATGATAGAAGTCCAAGGAGTTAAACTCCCCATTACTTGCATGCTTCCGACCGTCTTCGGATTATTAGTAGGGAGCTTGGAGGAGCAACACGATTTTTGCAACGGGAACGTATGTACCAATCCGGCTTGGAATATTCCGAAGTCCACGCGTAGTGGCTCCCAACGTGTCCGAGCCTCGCATCCAGGAGAGACGGAAGAATTGATTTTTCCCGTCGTCGATTCCTGTGTTTTGAATTGGATTAAACTCTGGTACTGACTAAACAACGGAACCACCTGAGACGATCTGAACCGAGCTGAGACGAGCTGAGACGAACTGAAAACACCAAGAGACGAGCTGAGACGAACTGTAACCACCAAGAGACGAGCTGAGACCATCTGTAAAAAACTACGCACCATATTTCCTAAACCACGTCGGCCGATTTGGGGATTTTCGGAGTACATGGGAATCCTCTTTCTTATCGCCTTTTCTCCACTCACGAATTTATTCGTGCAGCAAACAGATTTTTCAACATCAAATTTGCTGTGTTTATGTAATGGCTTTTAATGCGCATGCGTCGATGTATTTTGCAAGTGGAAAATGGGCTTAACAAAAATCTTATAGTCAAAAAAGTTATAGCCGGCAGTTGAAAAAATCATGTTTTGCAGGCATTAATTGGTGCGAATTAAAGCCCTGTTCAAATTTCGTGTACTTTTAGAGGATGATTAACTTGCCAAAGTATCAATGTATTGCGAATGAATCGTGTGGTGAAGATCTTGTCACGTGGCCAAATTTTCGTCTTAAAACGACTGAAAACTGAAACGGCATGGCTTGGTCAAAGTTGACTTGTGTTAAGAAGTTGGATTCTGAGTTTATAAAAACACAATTCAATCAACAGTTTTATATTCGGTACTATACATCTCGAATAACATAACAGTTTTTTTATAATTTTTTTTAAATAATATCTTCTTTGCTAGGACGATTCCCACCTACACTCGAAACATCCGGCAGCCGAAAGGACGGGGTTGATTTTTTTACTCCGTGGTGGTTTCAGATCGTCTCAGCTCGGTTCAGATCGTCTCAGGTGATTCCGTTGTTTAGTCAGTACCTTAAACTCTGCATTTTCGAACAAAACGAAGAAACAAACATTGTACGGTTAAAATGTTGAAAAATTTCAATTCTTTGTTTGACAACGAATTTACGACGAGCAGATGAAACAACTCCTTAATATTATTACTACTCCTAATTAGTATAAAAGTTGTATTTTGAAAAACTTGTGAACATATTTGTCAGGGCCAGGGACACTTTTTCAGGATGAAAATTCTCCCTCATTGTTTATATGTGTTTTTATAACAGAGCAAATTGCTCAAACTTCCTATTATTTCCCGCGCCGCCCTCTTTGGGTTTTTAAGGGAGAACACCCCTCTAAAATGTCAAAAAAGTGAGAGGTGAGATTTTATGTTTGAAAGAAACCACAAGGTTTGGCCATAGTTTTCCACATGATTTTTGTGGCTTTTTGTTCACCACACAATTGTGTACAAGCGTCCTAAAATCAAACAAGACACAACAAAGTTGAGTAAATATTTCGCAATATATTTGTTTAGACGCCCAGTTTTGCTTGAAAAAACGCCTTTTTCCGAACGCCTCCATTTAAGTTTCGATGTTTTGCCTTGTATCGATTTTGGTACCATCTTGTGTATACTCATTAACTCCGGTGAAATCACTGTTTTTTTTTGGGTTTTTTTGGTTTTTATATAAGAAACCTAGCCGAGACATAAGATCTATTAGTTTCTTTTATCTTGTATCTTTTTCCATTTATTTACTCTTCTTATAAGATGATGTTTGTACTGTTAAAATCATTGAATTTGAGTTCGAATGTCTTTCACTCAAATTCGTAGCAAAAAATGTTTTTTCTGAAGTTTTTGAAATAATACGAAGTGGTTTCGTAACATGTACGCATGATACACGTTTCAGGTTCGTATGGGGGTTTTGTCACTTTCAGATTCACATTGTAGAAGAACTTATAGGTTTTTATGCTGCGGCTTAACCACGACCATATAGCAATTGTTAATAAATTCGTTACATTCAAATGTATGTTTTTCTAATTCTTACTGCACCTGGATCAGAATACACCAACTTGCTCAGACAAATGTCGTTATCATTGGTAGAATAATGTAAAAGAACAGTATCGAACTGGTGGGATCTAAAAAGTCTAAAAACTTCTAGCTTTTTAAAATAATAACCAAAAATTAGCATTACCCATGGTCAAAATGTAATCTAAATCGTGTGTTTTCCATAAACTTTTTTTCGGAACTTTGAATAACACAGGGATATAATAGCATTACACGAGCACTGAATTCCTGCGGTTTGCCTAAATCTGCGGGAATCAAACCTGGTGAAAAAAAACCTGTATAACATTTGCTGGTGTAGACCAATTTGGTTCACCAAACGTCTGAAGTTTCACTGAGGCAGAAAAATAGATAAAAATAAAAAATAAAGCAAATTAACAGACCTAACTATATATATGCAGAAAATGCAACAGCTTCCCATATCACAGCTATAACCCTCGTGAGTGCACCGCTGATGACAATTTTTCATGGGCACGCGTCGGCCGGCTAATTTGCACTCCAAATAGTTTAAGTTTAAGTTTAGTAAGTGCGGCCATTAAAAATTTCGTCGTATAGATAGAACAATCACGACGAAATCAATATCTTTCGTTTTGCGAAATCCGAATAAGCATAAATATGACTAGGCTTTCTATACGTGTTGATCGGCGCCCTTTGCTTCTTTGGCGAGATGGCGTAGGGGCGCCTTAGGTGCAATCTGTTACACCGAATTGGATTTTTTGTTTCAAAGTTGTGGACGTGTGTCCAGATGACCAGGGTGACAACTCATAAATCAGAATCCCTGTTACGACATCTTGTGCCAAAAGTTTTTGTTGAATCATCCACATTACCACTGTTACAGTCAGAGTATTTGAGACCTCAGAAATGTCATGTTCTTTGTGAATCACACAAATGCCAAATATGTTTAACTAATGAAAAACAACATGAAAGATTACTGGAGAAAAAAGTTGAAAGATCAATAATTCCTGCAAAGGCAAAGGCTCCAGTTTCTCTTACATCACCAGAACGTATCAAATTAACATTGCAACATCAAAGATTAAAAAATAAAGAACTTGAAGTTAGAATTAAAACATTGCAAAATGAACTTCACATGTCATCCATTTCGGTTAACAAAAATTTGAGTGAAGATTTGGTAACTATCATGTCGAATGCTGATCGTAGCAAAGTTACACCATTTATGAAATTCTTCTGGGTTGAACAACAAAAATATATACAAAGTTCCTCATCAGGAGTGCGTTATCATCCCATGATCATCCGATACTGTTTATCTTTAGCTGCTAAATCTGCTTCAGCTTATGATGATATACGCTTTAATGAAAAAACTGGCACTGGTTTTCTCATTTTACCAAGCAGACGGCGGTTGAGGGATTATAAGAATTACATCAGACCAGAACGAGGATTTAACAAACACATCATCACAGAGTTACAGCAAAAAATCGAAAACTTTTCTGATGCTGAAAAATACATGGTCCTTCTTTTCGATGAAATGAAAATTCAAGAGAATCTTGTATAGGATAAACATACTGGTGAGTATGACTTCTTGTGACTATGGTCACATCAATGGAAGATTTAAAAAATTGCAATTTTAAGGCGCCATAGACACACTTGTGAAAAAGTGCTTGTACTGCAGAAATTCGTGTAATGGAAACATGAAGAAATACAAATGTTCTTCTCGATTACCACGTTTATGCCTCCAATGAACAACATGAGTTTTGTCTTAAAATATCATTAAGAATCTTCAGAACCTCGATAGAAACTTGTATGTATATACCTAGAAGTACATGCATATGTATTTTGTTCCAAATAAATAACATTGTTACTTCTACTCTCCAGGGTGTATTATTACGCCTCTCCTCCTAAATTCCTTTTGATTCACACAGTTTTCTTTCCAGGACCTAATCTCCTGTAATCTTGCTTGAACTCCTGGAAATTCCTGGAATTTTGTTGCATGACACTTTTGTTTGCATAACTTACGTTCTTTATTCGTATTAACTACGCATGCAGCAATCTCTATATTATCGATACACGATTTCTCAGAGATAATGCACCAAATTGATACTTGACTGGTCCCTAAAAAGTATGGACATTCGGCTGTTCAGTGTACACAGTAGGGCAAACAAAATTGAGACCTATTGGGAAATAATTTCCAGATAAGGAAACTGATATCGGGATTTTCGATTTACGCAACAAATATTATGGAAGTGAAATTAAATAAATAATCACTCTCTTATTCTTTTGAATGTGCCCTACTGATCATTATGGAAAATTCTAGAATGAATCGACAAATAACCACTGATTTACACCAAAAAGTTGAACATTGGATCAGGGTCATCCTGGAAAAAAAATCATTAAAATGGGGACAACAAAAAATAAATACTTCAAAACACAGCATTATAAAAGACAGAATAAACAAATTCATTGAAACTCTTCTTCATTTTAGAATACCGAAAACATATGAGATTTTATCCATTCGAATAGTTTTCTTGTATTTAACATGTATATTATGTATGAGTAAATCATTAGAAGTTTCCAGTAAGATTATTTCGTAACCATGTGTCCTTTCTCCCTCTATAGCAACAAAAATTGTTTATATTAGCATAAACTCAGTCAATAGAGCCTGTATCTAATAGCAATTGAAATAAATGAACTATAATAAACAAATACTTAAAATTATATACAAAAGCAACAAGAGGCAAACTAGGCTATATATATCTCAAAGCAAGTGGGGGTGCTGTATTGTAGATTGCAATATCTAGCCCAATTTCAATGTTGATTGTACGTCACGAACAAAACATTTCACAGGAACTTTATAAACGAATGCTCTTTAGATAGAAAATGAAAGAAAAAATTTGATTCAATTTAAATTTATTTATTTTGATTTTTATTTATCTTTGCTGTTATTGTGATGCAGATGTTAATAATATTTTGATGATTAGTTTCAATTTCAGTACCAGTGTGATGAAACCATTAGCGCAATTCTAGCACATAGTTTTAATATTTTACAATCAAGTTGACTTGTCGAGACTTATGTTATTGTTTTCTAAAAGAAATTGTGCTGAGTAAAATATGGCTGCCTTCTTAGTTCACAATCAAGGCCGATAATTTTCTATATGCTGTGGTTATCGTATATATCTTGAGAATCAATAATGAAAAAAGCAGCTAGATTGACAGAAAAATGATTTAACTTTTCGTAAAAGTAAAATATTCTGTAAAAGTAGTTGGTGGTAAGAGGAACAAATTAGCATAAAGAGGAACACCACACCAATGATGTATTTATTATCAATGTTGTTTTGCATGTTTATTGTTGTTGATTTGAAATCCAGGATGACTACTTGTCACATCATCATGTGATAATGCAATACAAAATAGTTGCATTCCTACAATTCCACTGCTTTTCTAATGCACATTCTGTGAATTTCAAGAACTTTTTTTTTTTTTTTTTTCAAGAATCTTGAAAATCCTCCTGGAAAATCACTTATGCTCTTGAAACTCCTGGATAACTCCTAAGAATCTATTAAGAGTATGCATCTTGTACTACTACTGGTACATGCATAATGATTTATTTTATTATAAAGATAAGAAACTTTATCAATATTTTCATGTGAATGCCCTAGAGAATCTTGTAGCTTTCAATTAGAGACTTCAGCGTCCAGGCCACACCAAAAAACAAAAGGGTGTGAGCACATTTTAAAAACATTCCAATGAAGTATTAAAAAAATAGCATCATAGTAGTGCTAGTAATGTAATGAAGTTGAAATTATACCACAACAGTTGCGTAAATTTGTTTCAAAATGTCTGGATGCCCAGTAGTTTTTTGTGCACAGCAGTTCTTTAAAAGGGAAGTATGAAGGAGTAATCAACTGCCGTGCATGTAAGGAAAAGAAAACAATAGAAACTGCCGTGCATACACAGCCAATTTTTATTCAAAATGAATTTATATAATTCATTTAGAATAAAAACTTAATTACTGTAAGATAAGATAACAAGATACATTTGTATCTAAATCTCATCATCCTAATTTCTGTTTATGTCTGTTTATATCACATCCATAGCCTTTAAAATAATCTTTGGATCTTCATGCCTAGCTATTCAAATTATGAAGTATGGATCGTTGATTGATTATGCTTTCATTGAATCTGATAAAGCGTTGCCATGTTTTTCATCATTGCTAAAGAAACATAATAGAAAACAGTTTGGACTACTGGAAAGTCCTGCAACATCTTCAAGTAGTTATGATGGCGAAGTATCATATAAAGTATTTCTTTGTGGGAAAGGAGGTGTTGGGAAGACAAGCATTATTTCCAAGCTAAATGGAACACAGTTATCTGATGGTCCCAGTGAAACAATTGGTATTCAGGTTTCTAATTGCTACTGGCCTGTAAAGATCATTGAGACCAAAAAAATAGTCTTGTTTAAGTTATCATTTTGGGATGTCGGCGAGCAGACGTTGAACGCATATAACCATATTTTACCATCATGTCTACAAGACACTGATTGTGTTTTGTATGTGTTTTCGTTAACCAATAAAACACTGTGGGAGGATCTCCCTAAACTGATCACTCGAATTGATGCTGATGACAGTATTCTCAAAATATGTGTTGGCACTCGCTTAGATTTAAAAGATGACATTGAAATATCAAATGCCATGATTGCAGATTTTGAGCAAATATGGAAATGTCCTATTCTTAAGGTTGCCAATACAAAAACACTGTTATCTCACCATCAATTGGATCAATTCAAAGATGTGGGAATACTTTTAAACCAGCTTTGTGAACTACTTTGGTACAGAGACCAAGTTAAAGCTGGATTAGTACAGCAGAGTTTGGTTGATTATTGTTTCACAAATGCCAGTGAATCGCAGCTATTGGTGGGTAGCCCTTCGTCAAATTCTCAAAGAAAATGGGTCCCAACGAAAGTGACTTTCTGTTGAACCTTTTTTAACACCATTTGTTAAAACAACTAGCAATGAGATTTGTAATAGCAATGCCATAGCATGAATGATTTGTAATGATATGTATATGTTATAGTTTAACTTAGTGTGAATACAGTGCCACAACCACAAGAGTGCTCAATATACTTTCATAGAAGAAGTCTTACTTTTTTTTATTATAGTTTTATGTTGTACATCGATATTTCAGTTGTACATAATTTCAAAATACTTTAAATTCGTCTGTTGCCATGTGTATGACAATATATGTTATATATACCTATAATATATCAACTAAATTGTAAATGAATTTTTCAAAATTATGATTTGTCCTAGCATTTTTGTTGGAAATGGTTTTATTGCTATTATTTCCCGTGCTTTCACTATATGCACTTTACATTTCCCAATTTTACACTTTGAATTTGGGGGAGACTTTGAATAAGTTTGGAACATGGTAGGTTTAAAAGACATTAAAAGTTCATGCCAGAATCTTGACAATATAATGATTCAAGCCTTTGTTTCCCAATCTAGTGCATATAGGGTAATTTCAATGGTTGAACCATAGAGATAAATGACAAAGATTGAGAATCGATCTTCATGTTTTATACTCCGTGGTGATATATTTGAAAAAATACTTTGCAGTTGTTTTTAATATGAATCATGTTTTTTCAGAAATATAACTACTTGAAGAATAGAAGACAAATTTTACTTAAAGATATGGAAGGTGTTTTAGAACTTGAGAAAGCTGCTGTTGTGTTAATGGTTAGTTCTTTTCTTGATAAAGTGTCATGATGAAATCTTTAAGTCTCATGTTTCAAGTGCAAGTTCAATCAAGCATCGAAATATAACTTGATAGGAGATTGTAGGATTGTGATACTACTTAATGTTGGTCGTAATGTGAAATACAGGGTAGTACCAAAATAAATTTTCAATTTTTGTAGGCACATCCAGGAGCTGTGTCATCTGCAGAGCGACATCAAGCAGAGCAAATATTTTTGGATTTTCGAAAAACAAGGAATCCATACGAATTATGCAAACAAATCTTAGGTAAATTTTTGATAAATTGTTGTCATTCTATGTTATTTTCCATGAAAATGACTCTTAAAACTCAGAACTTTTGATCCAAGGTTTTGATCATTTTGTTTCCATAGAGAAGTGTGAAGTTGATTATGTGTTATTTGAAGCAGCCACTACAATTAAAGAAGCAATCATTCGTGAATGGACATTGTTAAAAAAAGATGAAATTGATTCCATATGTAACTTTCTCCTCTGTTGTGCAACTGAAAAGGCCAAGTATGAATTCAATTTCTGTAGAACCTAATGAAGAAAAAGAATTAATTTTAGTTTCCTTAGATCATCAAATTTTTGATAGTGTGAAACAGGAATTTTGGCATGATAAGAGGAGGAAAGATTTGTGCTCCGTTACTATTTTCACTTAATTAAAGTATCACAAAAATCTGACTAAGGTTATATATATAATCAGCTTTATTTATATATTAATTTTTTTCATTGTTTTTTTTTTAATTTTTTATTAACTTTCTTTTAGTCTTCAAAATTATGTTCGTGAACAGATTTTGCAAGTAGTTGCTATTATTTTCAAACTTGGCACGTTAGATGATACAAAATCAAGAGCCACCTTAATATCAGGCTTGACACAATTCCTATCTAGTGGCAGTAGAAATATGGTAATGTTTTATTAGAAGTCATTACTTTTGTCCATGGCATTGAATTTTCTCTTAATAGTTTATAATAACATCGTCATATAGAAAAATATATAAAAAGTGACATTAAGATTTTTTTTTAAACTAAGCAAAAGTTTTTTAAAACTAATTTGTTTATCATCAGAGCTATAATCAAACAGTTGCTACAGTTATAGCACTGATGATGATCAAATTAGTTGGAAACATTTTTGCTTAGTTTTAAAGAATGTTAATGTTTTTTTTAATTTTATTTATTATCCCTGCAATGTAGAGTCTTTTTTAATGAATCATTGGGATTGATTAATTGACGTCAGGTAGCTGTCTCTATTTTCTCAAAGTGATGATCTCCATAAAAAAACCAACAATTTTTCCTTGTTACAGTGCTTTAAAATGAAAACTAAAGGATGAGACCCCCACCCTTGAACATGATGATTCAATTTATTCCAGAATGGACCTACAAAACAGTCATTTAGTTAATTATAATCTCATGAGGGTCTGTCTGTGTTTTTCCAACGATGAAGTCGAAAGTAGAAAATAATCTCTTGATTTTATTGCTGCTTTTTACATCCCTATTTATAGATCTTCACTATGTATCAGATGTTCTTGTATAAAAATAGATTCATTCTTTTGTTGAATAAACAAAATTGCTATTTCCTTTAAAAGAATGAAATCATATTATTCATGATAAATCAAAGATCAACAGTTGCTCTTAAGCACACAATACACAATCAAATTTATTGAATAAAATTTGTTCAATTCAATTTGTCGAATTTGAAAGTTTTGTGATACCTGGTTCCGATTTGTTGAAATCCAATTGTTCATAATTCGCTCAATTTGATTGGTTGATGTCATTTTCAACAAACTGATGTTCAACTTTTAAAATATTGAATTAAACATGTTGAATCTAATAAATGGAATTGAAACGCAACCAAACTTGTCGAATTTTACAAATTTGATTGGTATCGCCTTTGGTATCGTAATTGGTAATTTAAGTCTGAAATACTCAGGGACTTTCAAATTAATCTCTTCTTTTAGAATGTCATTATTTGTATTTTTTCAAGGAACTCATTTCTTGCTCAATAATGAAGGCATTACTGACCGAATACTCTACGACCAGTCAATCAACAAATTTTGGAATGAGTTTGGAGTTCCACGCAAAATGTAAAAAGGCTTTTGAGGTTGGTACTTGGTATTTGAGTTGGTGTTGGTATAATGATTATGATTATCAGCTGTTTTAAAGAAATGCTCCTTTTAACTCAGTGACGGTTGTTTTCTTCTTGTTATAGGAAAAGGACCTGTTAAACATTTTCGTGCTCACAATACAAACTCTTCAAAAATTTATGAACGTTCAGATGACTTCTCTCTCTCGACAAGATATTGCAGTCTTCAATCGTTATCTATCTTTAGCCGAGCAAGTACTTCATTGGGAATTCATGCGAGGCAATCATATCCTTTCTTATAGTCCGACTTTTACACCTAGTATGTTATCAGTAACCTAGGAAGATGAATGGGGAGGTGACACAGCTATTAATTCTATTAATAGGATACTACATACTACAAGACTTAATTAAGTTTCTGTGTATGGTAATTTTGCAATTTTTGTGTTCCAAATTTGTTTTGCAATCTTACTCTTTGTTGTTAATGATCATTTCCAATTCTTTAACTGTTCATGTCATCCTTAACGTTTACATTACCTTTATCTTTGCTTCGTTTTCCTGGAAATAATGAAACTGCTCAAAAAATTATATTTCGTCCACACAAGAATTGGAATAGTGTTGTGCTGAATCCCAGCCTGCTGGAGCTCTTTTTTAAGGTAAGAATTTTACTGTTTGTTGGAAAAAGTATTGATCAGTTTGACTGTTCTTCTGGCTATGCTTTTGTTTGTTACTGGCAACTAAAATATTCTAGAATAGATACATAATATTTTTCGCTCAGACATTGGCAGTTGAAAGTGCTAAGCTGAATTTCAAGAGTGAAGCATTTCATTTCGTTTTGCTTGATTGTGAATAAATTCGTCATAAATAAAATTCATCGTGAATAAAATATACACTCGTTTTTATAAGCACCAGCAGAAACAGACTCATCGGTATTTGTTTACCTTTTTAACACCCTCCTTAGGTGCTTAAGTGCTTTAAATAGAAATATATGCCCTTCAAAACTTTCAAAACCACCCGCTCAATATACTTGAACTTCAGAGAGAACTTCAGGCAGAAAAAGTATAAGAGACAGAAATGTTTTTTCTTCTCTATAAATTTGAGCTTAGGTGGTGGTGTTTATCATTTTTATGAATTTGAGCCTTGTTGTTTTTAAAGATGGTGCTTATACGAAGGCATGTATAATATTCTTTTTTAAAAAGGCAAAGCATTTCAATACTCCAGTTATGTTTGAAATATTAAATTCTAGCTGCTGCAAGTGAGTGTACACAACAGTGAGTTGTCGCATCATAATATGCAGTGTTTGGTTCAATTGGCTTCAATGGCTGGAAGTGTTTACGTCAATGAACAAAACCAGTTAGCATATTTGAATCATTATATCAAATGTTTACTAGGCATCATTAATTGGTATGTCACTTGATTCAGTTATGTCTATAATAAATCATGATTATATTATGTCTTACGTTTTCATTTTTGTTTGTTAAATTCATTTTAAAATACTTTTTTCTTGCTTTCTTTACAACTCAGGTAGATTATAGATGACAATATCTTCACTATATAATTACGCAATGCACTTCACCATTAGCCAGATTTTTTACTGACCTTTAATCTTAAGATTCTTGATTTCCATTTTATTGATTTCCATTTTTTAATTTCCTGCGAAACATCTAAGTCCATGTTTCTTTTTACCGGTGGAGAAACTGTGACAAGTTTAATTTATTAGGTTTTAACATAAAGAAAAATAGACAGAAAAAAACATAATCCTTGTTAACTCTTATTAAAAATTAAGTTTTAAAACAGCTATGCAAGTTGTTGGTGTTAAGAGGTTCAAAAAATGGGAGTATAATTTGAAATCTGCATTGTTATTGCTAGTCATGAATGGAATAGTCATCAAGCATTTGGCTTATCCAATATTATTTTTCGGTTGGTTGATGTTTTCCCAATACAAATTATCAAATCTTTATCGGATGACACACTCACATCATTCTTCGAGGCGATGACTTATCTAACGTGTAAATTTCAGCAAGCAGCAGTACTCCTTAAAAAGGTACAATAGAGTTACATTGTTTACAATCGCACTGCACATAGATAATATCAATGAAAGTTTGTCGTGACTGTTGAACTATCCATGAAAGCTGAAGATGTCCTGAAAATGTTCGTTTTGCATAATGTTTAAGTTTTTCATTTTCTCAATAATCTCATCTTCTCTTTTTTCATATTCTTATCTATTTAGCGGTTACTGTCATGTATTTTCATTTTTATTATCATTCTGTCAAACGCACAGTTTGAATACTTTCAAACCTCATAACAGAACATTTCTTTGAAATTTTATCGTATTCATATATATATATATATATCAATTGTTTTAGAACGACTTTGATGATAATGAGTATTTGGAGGCTGGAAACATGCTGCTTGATGCATGGATCAGTGTTGTCTCACACACAGAAGATTTCAAGTCTGGTTTTTTCCTTGATTACAGTTTAAGAATTTTCGATATTTTTCTAAAGGCACATCTGGCACCAACTGATGGAATTCGAACATCAGACAATGAAGATGTATAAATTTTTATTTTTTATTTCTTATTTTTTTTTTTATTATTTTCAATCTACTTCAAACAGAATGTTTTACAGATGGTTTCTCCTCAATAGAGTTTTGTTGAAAAGTTATAAAAGTGTTTCAAAGAAAAAGGCATAGCCTGACTTTAATCTCACTGACCCAGACTAAATTTACAAGGTTTGAACCATAAACTCAGGTTGGGAGAAATTGTCAGATGAAATATAAAGTTGGTATTCTGGTAATATTAAGTATATAGATATTTATTTTTCTACCTTATAGAATGACAGTAATGAAATAAATTACGACATTGTTGAAAATGATAGGGAAGCTTGTCAAGACGAGTTATCAGATATCGGTCATCTTGCACGACAATGTCTTTCACAAGCTTTCGTCAGTCTAACCGTAAAGATTGAAGCAAGAGCAGTTCATTTGTGGAATTTTTTGCAGCATAAAAAACACAATTCTGGTGCAGCTTGTCAACCTAACGGTATGATTATGCCTAATGCTATAAAAAAACCTTTTCATTGCAAAGAGGACTAAAATTTTCATATATCATCTTTTACCTAAAAGCATAATTCAATAATAATATTACAGCTGTAGGCTGAGCTTTCCATTTGCTTCAATGTCATTACCTAAGAACACGCAATCCAATCAAAGTTTTTTCTACTTTTAGAAAGTAAAATCACTGACACGTTATTTGAAGACATCCATTGGTTAGTACTGATATCAACTTTCATTTTGACGATTGACAATACCGGTGAAAGTCCGCAAGTACCAACTGAAATAATGGATTATAATAATTTATTCTTGACCAAGCATCCGCGAACAGTTGGCTTCTCAGTCAAATACCTTATGTCTATCGGTAAAGATGGACCAGCTGAACAAGGTGAACATGTTCTTAGTTAAATAAAAATCTGCACAATTTTTTAAGCTATTTCCTGATCTAATTGCCAGCTGGGTCTGTCCTCATTTGCACTTTGATTCTATATTACTTACATGAGGAAGATATCTTTTTGCAATTTTGCTCAATGCTTAGCCTATTCGAGTTGTTGCAGATGTTGCTGTCATTTGCACTTAATCATTGGACCTTTATTATATTATTATACAAGTTTCTGGAAGTAGGCACATGGTGCCTTTAACACCAGGTTCAATCTTTAACGACCTGTCGATATCGCGTTTGTCGACAGGCTGTTGTTTCGACGAGATTCAGATCGATATCGAACATAATACCAGCACTTTTCCATAACTTATCGAGTCGACTTTTGAAGGAATTAAGAGATGGTGCTTGCACAAGGTCCGGTGGCAGGTTGTTCCATTGTTCCGCAACTCGATTTTTAAACGAATACTTTTTTACGTCTTTAAGACATTTTTGTCGGGCGACCGTAAATCCGTGACGACGTAGGTTGTGTTCTTGACCATCCTGCGATCGAAAGCGAAGAAACCTTTGCTATTATTGTATGAACTAACCCTGTGAAAAAGCCCTACCTCTACTGATTGTTATTTCTTCTGATTTTTTAGTTGATCCAGTAGTTGCTTTAGTAATATCAGTTATGAAAATTATCGAGATAGAAATGGAGTTCCTAAAAAACAATCTGTCCGTGTCCTTTAGTCCTGAAGTTTCATCGACACTATTATGGTTCCTGAAACGTTTTTGTAAAAGTTACTTTACATCAGAGAACGGGAATTCCTTAACCCCAACGTTGAAGGCATGTTTTGATTGTAACAAGGACTGCGGGAGGTTTGTTATCAAATTAATGCTAGATGTTGTCGAAGTGAACCTGAGTGCTTGGACTGCCGAACCACAAGTTTCAGAAGATGTGGTGAAATTACTTCTACAGCTGATTAATGAGAAGAAAAGGTAAGTCGTGTAGGAAAGCCTATTTTACAATGATTATCATTATGAATTCACTTGTGGCATAAAGTATTTCTAAGAAAAAACAATCAGAACTTTTTCCATTCCTTCTAGAGCGGAAGTCTGTTTAAGTTTTCCAAACTTGTGGAATATAGCTAAGAAGTTTTCTGCACGTTCTCCGGAGATATCAGCTCTGTCACCCATGGTACATCGGCTCCTGGTTGAATGTCTTATGAGAGCTTGCTCTCAAGTATCCAACAGGGAAACCAAAGAACAAATGCAATCACAGGTAGATTTAAAGTAGCGTTATACTCTCAGTCTTTCCGAGTCTGGTTAAGAAAGGTGACTTTAGATACATTTTACTTTTCAATCGATAATAATTGTAACATTATCATTTGGAATCAAGTTTTTACTAAAATATTCTTGTGGCTGACCTTTCTTCGCATCTTAAAGTAAATGAACGAATATAAGTATCTCAAAGATGACTCGACAACTAGCTGCCCAAGTAAGAAAAAACTAGCTGCCCAAGTAAGAAAAAAATATAACCGTTCGCGATCCCCTGCCAGTTGGCTGCTGAGTCAGCAGAGTACTGACAGTCTCTGCTTATATACCCATTTTTTGCGTTTAAGCTAGTGATATACGAATCGATTAGTTGCTTTCAACTGAAAAATTAATTTGTATTCCTTGCATCGAAACGAGGTTGAACATGCTGATTAGGCATAATACGATGTTTAAACAGAAATTCGAATCTGATGTTGACATTTATTTTGAAACCACTTTTACACCATAAAGGTTTGCTAGACCGTTTGGAGATTCTCCTGTTTTGAATTCCTTATTGCAAACTAATGCCCCTATTGTTACCAATGACAAAAAAACTTGCGATAAAGTTTACGCTGGTAGGAAAGCGTTCAGAACAAATTGGCCTTGGTAATAGAATACTTTAACATGGAACATTAGATATTTGACAAATAATCATCGAGGCATATTAAAAAAGTATACGTGATGTCGTCATAATGGAATTCATCTATTGCTGTCATATGACTGTTTATATGACTGATTTAAGGTTAAAACACCTACAAAATCCTACATTCAAACGATGATTTTTTATAAAGCTCTCCCAACAATATTGCAGCAACCTAATTAACATTTTTTCTTCTGAAAAAGTGTGACAACTCTGTTAAAGAACGGTCCGAAAATAAACCGACGACGGCCCGGTTCTATCTAATTGCATGGTTACAAGAAGTCTTTTCGTTTGTAGCTACTGAAGCCGTTGTTATCTGAATACCAAGCTGCTCGATCACACAAAATTTTCGTCTCTAGCGACGTCATTCGAACTTTCGAGTGCGTTCGTGGCATATCAAAAGCCATCATTGCTTCTAATTCCGCTTTGTTGTTCGAGTTTGCGGCACCTGTCCTAGAAGACGCGATAACCCTGATGAAACAGTACCACAACTATCCAGAACTGATTGTTGCAGTGCTGGAGATGTACGTGGATGTGGTGGACTCCTTACTCTGCATTTTGAACAAGGTATTTTCATCGGAATTACGTCTTGTTTGCATCTCACCGATATGTGCAAGTAACACAGAGAACTGTTCAACATGACTTCATTCCAGTTTTTGTAGCCGAATTGAAGTAGTTAGTATCTTAGCAACGTAAACGACAGAAATGCGCATCAATCGAATGCTGCTTAACCAATGAGATGCTTATAAGATCGTTCTATATTCACTTCTGTTTTTATTTACTTTCTAGGAAAACTCGAACACGCTGTGTAAACTGTGTCTTCAGATGATGCAAAGTTACTCACAATTTAACCTAGGTATAAGAATCTCTATCATGCCCCCATCTTTGATCTTCTCTTCCAAAAAATTTTCCAAGAAACAAGCATCATTAATAATAATGGACAGAGATGTAGCTTCGTTGTTCAGTTGTTCGTATCTGAAAACTTTTATGTTATCCATTATTCTTATCCACTAATTATTCGCCACATCCTTTCGATGTTAACTTAACTGACTCGCATGTTTCTTGAATCCTATACATTATATTCGTATAAGACTAATGTTAATGTTACTGCGTAATGGATTAAAACACAAAGCCGCCATAATACGTAATACAATATCTGTTGTTAAAAATTTCATCGGTTTTTATATCGTGACTTATTGGTTTTGCAGGTAAAACAACCTTGGGCAGCTTTGAAGAGGAAGAACAGTATTATGATCTATTGTTACTTATTCAACTCATGACACATATATTATCGAAGGATTATCTCGATATTGATGGTAGGCAATAAATACCATTTGTACGATCTGTGCATTTTATAAAAGCGCCATAATGAAAGGTTTTTCATAGTGTAATTGATGAACTTGGAACACCAATTTTTGTTTGTAGCAACAGCCAATAGCAACAGTGTTGAAACCTACCATCCAGTTGATGTAGTGTTATTCGGCTTTCATCTGTTGATTCCTTTGATCAATCCAGAACTGATGAAGGTAACCAATGTTTATGTACTGTTGTACTTATGGCTATAAAGAAAATATGTATTGTCTCGTGAACTATCAAATTGGTTTCCGCTCTGTTTTTTTTGTTGTTGTTTTTTTTAGTATCCAAAGTTGAGCAACGAATACTTTAAGCTTGTCACATTCGTTTGCGAAGTTTATCCAGAAAAAATCAAGGACTTGCCCGAGTCGCTGTTTCAAAATTTCATGGCTTCTATACAAATGGCAATTGCTGAGTATCCTTTCTTTGTTGACTCTAATGTTTTTAATGTTTTGGTTTATATCCTCCATGTTTGCCCTGCACCAAACCCCAACCCCAATGAGCTGCTTGTAAGAGAGAGAGAGAGAGAGAGAGAAACTATGAAACTACGTAGTTTTCTTTGACATTCTTTCAACAGTAATAGTTATGGAGCAGATACGGCAAAATGTGCGTTAGATGCATTGAGTTCATTAGCCAAATACTATCTTAACGAATGTAACCATAACGACAGTACAAATAAACAGCTGTTCAATGCCTTGCAACAGTTTCTCAATGTAAGTTTCCTTTCTGATTGTATGTATCAAACGAAGGGCTGTCAGTAAAAAATTCTTATCGGACGATTTATAAAACGAGTATAAAACGTTTCGAAAGCCTGTTTCTTACCAAATTGAAGAGGACAGAAGCAACTCCATACATAATTCACCTAAAGAATTTTTGATTTTGTAGATCGTTTTCCAATATATTGTGTTGGGCCATTTCAATATGGACCTGATTGAACCATCAGCTGAATCACTGTTCCTCTTGATATGTTGTCATCAGCAAGAATATTTAAGTTTGGCCAACAATCTTATCGCCCAACAACACGTGACCGACGAACAATTTAAACAAAGGCTTATTCAGGCTTTTCAGGTACAAAGCGATATGAGTTTTTTGTTTGTTTCACGGGTATATATAGTGAAAGAGCCATAGGTGATTTATACCAGACATTTGGTTTTTGGGAGACGAAATCCACTTTCTTTGTCTTGTTTGTTCAGGTATTAACTCCAGCCGATCTTCAGTTAACCTCTAATAGACAGAGCTTAAAACAGTTCCGCAAAAACCTAGAGATATTTCTACGTAACGTCAAAGGGTTTCTGTGTTTCAAATAGTATCCATGTGTGGACCAATCAATTCATAATGGCGTAGTATCCGCAATGAGGTAGCAACGAACTGACAAACGCTCAGTTGACGTAAACAAAAGAGGAGTTTCAGATTGTGCTGATGGTGACACACACTTAAGAGAGATCGAAAGGACGTCGAACAGGTGATGTGTCAGTTGTACGTCTGACTGGAAAACTTTTACGTTTTAGAAGCAAGAATGCAAAATTTATCATGAATTTCGGAAAGAAGATATTGAAAGGTGTTGTTGTTGTTGTTGTTCATGATCCTGGATTTGTCACTCAATACGTTAAGGTTTAAGAAATTGATAAGTTCGTTTGAATGACATAATAGCATACAGTTTATCTATCAATTTGAGTCCATCCGATCTTCATGGTGTAAACCTTGGAGATATATAGCATTTTGAACTGTTAAATAAAATTGTCAACGCAATGTTGTTATAACGTTCATGCAACGTTTAGACGTACAGACTTCCATATGATGTTCCAACCATATCATTTGCCTGCTGGGAACGGATTCACACATAATTTGTTAGGTTCTAATGTGCCACGTTCATGATTAATGCAGAAGTTACAGGGTGGTCGGGAAAAAAAGAAGTCCTTGTGATTTGACGACGTAGAATTTCGCAACAAAGCACTTCATTAAAGCAGAAATAGAAAGGAAATATGAAGTCTGACATTTCTTGCTCTCAATTTCTTTTTGTGTGTGATCATATCGGAACAATAACTCAAAAAATGAACTAAACGACACTTTGATGTCACATATTTTTTCAAGCCATGAATAAAGCAATTCACTATTGTACCATTATCGACATTAAGGTCAAATATTTAAAGAATGAATATGTATAACGGACATCAATCGGGGTCTGCGATATTAGCCATGAAATGGCGAAAATTTTTGGACGAGGTTAATCGTGACGTCACTCTCATTACGTCCATAAAATCTGCTATCAACGATATCTCGGTATAAAAGTTCGTCGTCTACATGTGTGTTTCGAACTCTACAGTGTAGTGCAATTTTCTGTTCACTACTAAGTGATTTTATTTTTTGGTCACCCATTAAAGCTGGGAGCACAGGAGAGGGACTGTAACGAACAAATGAAATTGAAACAGAATAAAGTTTTTACTCAGGCGGGTATCATTATAGGCGAATTTTGTCACTATGCAATCCTCCTAAAGCAAGCACTTCAGTCCAAAGCATTTTTCAAAGCGATAATGCTTGATTACAACATTGTCTTCGTAGGAAGATGGCATTACTTTCAAAGAAACTTGCAAACCTCTTAGTTTTTATTCTTGGGTTGGACTTTTTAATTGTTTTTTTATTATTATGCAAATCAATGCATTGTGTGTTCAAATTTAGGCTGAAAAAGATTTCTGTTGAACATCCATTAGGTAAAGATGTAAAGTGTGAAATTTAATGAAATCTAAGATTATGCTCAAGACCTGTGGACAACTATATAAGAGGACCTCTTATTTTTTTCGATCACGTTGTATATAAGGTGAAGATATCAAGGGTGTAATCACATATCGTCACCGTTCAACTAGCGGATTAATGTCGGTAAAATACAAGGGTACAAGGAAATTTGATTTTTTTTCGAAATCTTTTGTTGATGAAATTACCATGAAAATGAATTTAATGTTTAAAAAAAATACTTGGAAAAAAGTATGGCTGGCACAGGTATTTGCATTGATAAAAAAATAACATGTTACTTGGAAAAGCAGAATCTAAAATAAAAACTTTAATTTATTTATATATCTATATATTCAAAAGTAAAAATATTCCGACAAAAAGTTTGTTGTTGCCGTGAGTAAAAATTCACTCGACGCGGCGATGAGTTCAGTCATTACGACCTCTCGTCGTCCTTCTCTCCTGTCAGATCAAAAAGAAATTTGTATTCTAGAATCCTTTGCGGATCATGGCTCAGTTGATTCGATGTTTGAAGATTTAAAAATCCAGTCTGAGTGGCTTTTCAAATTATTCTGATAGGAGTTAATCGGGTTATGACGGATTAAAAAAAAAGACTGATGCTGAACGATCAGTTCAAAAAGATTAACCAATTTTATATAAATTGTGTTAATGTTAACGTTTTGTTTCGTCTAGCGCAATGAGTTGCTTTTTTTCCTCCATGCTGCAGTTTCTAGAGCATGCGCAAAAGCAATAACTTTGTCTCGTTCAAGTTCAGCATCAAGCCCTTGAGGCGAAACACATCTTGTAGCTGGTAGTGAGCGAGATGTCTTATTGGTCATTCCAAACGAGGCTGAACGCTGAAATTTTGGCATTGCAGAACCAGTTACTGTTCTTTGTATGGGATACTGTTTACAAGACTGCGTCCGTACTTTTTTCTGAGCAATTCCCATAAAATTGTTATTCAAGTTAGCAGTTTCACTAAGCTCTCTACTACTCTGCAATATATTTCGCTTGATTTCGGCTGATCTTGGGACAAATTGCGCTCTTTCTTGAGTTGGTTCCAGATCAACGCTCCCCCATCTTTTAATATTACTGCGATATATATTCCCCTCTTCGGTGATCATGCCCAGCTCTGCGGAAGAGTCTCGATTATACACTTTTCCTGTTTTAGTAAATTCAGGTTTGTGAATCGGATGGCAGCGATATTTTACAGAATGGGTTTCCTCTAGGGGTATTCTTTCGTTCAATTTTGTTTTTATAGGTGATTCTGTACAGGGACTTGTCGCGTTGTTTTCTTCCTCGGTTGAAGAAGAATTATTATTGCCGAAGAATCCGCTGTCAAACGACGAATTTTCAAATTGATTACCTAATTTAGTTATGTTTTGAAGAGCTAAGTCATCTTCTGCTCGTGAATGATTGTTCTTTTCGCTTTCATCAGAGCTCTCTTTTTCTTTTGTCGCCTTTCCCTCACTTTGAACATTTCTTATGTATATCTTCGTTCGATTACCACTGTCTGTTTTTGATGAACGAGCAGTAATTTTAATCGTTGTTTTTGAACGTTTCGGTTCGACGGTCATTACAGCGTTATCATATGCCATGTCGTTTTCATATGAAATCGACGATGTCTGATCTGATCCTGGATCGAAGAAAAAAATAGAACAAAAATAATTAATAACATTCCTATAAAATAAAAACCAACGCGTTTATATTCAAATATTGAATTTCCTCAGGACAGATTACACAAATACGTGTTTATTATGCAAGTCAGAAAAGAAAAGGATTAATATTACATAGTGCGCCGTTTTCATCAAATGAGTTTTATTTACCTTGAATTTTTATTAATCTGTAGTTTTTTAAAAAGGAAATAACCAAGTCTTGATAAAGTGCCAGTTTTCAAAAGTCTTCATATTTATGTAATGAAGTGTGTAGTAACCCTGCTTTCTTTTAAACATACACCAGTTGAGAAGCCAATTTCAGCTATTAATAACCTGGTATTTACTTAAGTCACGGCGGTTAACGAACGTCAACATGACGAAGTCGAGAAGGAAGGAAAATGTTTTCATTAACATCAAAAATTGAAAATCCGATTATCCAGCTTGGATATATACTTATTAACGCATATACTTTCAGAATGACTGTTTTAAACTTTAGTTTGGATAAGAGAGTTAAAGACAGAGGCGGATCTAGAGGCTATGTTGAAATTTGTGGAGGAGAGTGTTAGCCATTAAACCATAAAAGAAAAACGTGCAAGTAATCACATTGGTGATACAGACTGAAAACAGAAATAAGGTTTATGTCCTAGATCCGCCGCTGATAGATATCAAATTCGCAAATGAAAGGTTAGAAAAAGTTCTACTTGGACGTCATAACGACGTCATAACGATGTCCAAGTAGAACTTTTTCTTTACTTTCGTCGTTGCACGTCATAGAGTTGTCATTGTTATGATTTACCTAGACAGATTGATTATTATTATTATTATTATTATTATTATTATTATTATTATTATTATTATTATTATTATTATTATTATTATTATTATTATTATTATTATTATTATTATTATTATTATTATTATTATTATTATTATTATTATTATTATTATTATTATTATTATTATTATTATAAATGTTTTCCCAGGATAGCCTCTTCAGTTCTGATAGAACTGCTATCAATGAGGGTCCTGCGTAGGAGTTCCTGGAGCATTTAAAGCCCCCATTTGGGCCACGGAAGTCGCAAGTATGCTTCAACCGCTCAACCAGACAACCCCCTTAGACATCAATCCCGCTCTCAAGCTGAGTGCTAAGCTGAGTGACTCAATTCACACTGTTATAGCCGCTGGCTATATCACTCGGCCAGGATTTGTAAGGAATCTATGAAGTCGAATCTATAAGGAATATCAAATTATTTTCTGAAATTGTTTCAAATGCTGTTGAAATGATTGTTCAGTAGAAATATCTTAACAATGTTTTGCTTTCTTTCACACTTGAGAAACAATGAAATAAAAAAATAATCCTGACGTCAAGTTAGTCAATTATCAGTCTTTTTTTTTTTTTTTTTTTTTTTTTTTGATTTAAAAGAGAAGTTTCTGAAAACTTGATTTGCAGGATATGTTGCAGAGGTTAGGCGGTAAAATATATATATTTTAATCCAGCCTTGTCATCTTTAACGAAATGGGATAACTAACACTGCCCCAAACAATTCACGCTTAACGAATTTTACTGCAAAACGATTATTTTGATTATAGGGGGAGAATTAATTGCCTCAAAAATGTGTTTTGTCCACTTGCACTATATTTGCTGATGAAGTGTGATGATGAGTGTGTTTTTCTAACAAGATGCGATCATAAAACCTTTTGGATTGAAAGTCTCTTATTTTCGTTTAAATGTTCTCGTTAACCCAGACAGAAATAACAAAGTTTTGACCGCAAACTACTGAGAGGATCGAATCTTGTTAGACAAACTTATAGCAATGTGAGACCTAGTCTTTATTGACACTATTGTCAAACAAAAGTCTATTTTGTTAGTTTTACATATGCCGATCTTATCATAAACAAGACGCTCACTATGTTTCAAATATAATTTAGTTGTGTTTTCTGTGGGTGGTAGTATTTATCAAGGGGCGGTTTAAAATTAAAATTGTGGTCAGAGAGAGCGCTTGTGTGACGCTTATATGTGTGTGTGTGTGAGTTAGGTGCTAGTATCAGTGTGTTTAAATAACCGTGTGAAAAATTAGTGCAATCAGTGATTTTGGGGATTTTTTTTTTATGCCAATGAAAAGACAACGGTAATAAATTGTTTTTCACTTTTCTTCACTTCGAAATTTTATTACAAAAGAAAAATACTATAATGAATGTATATAAATTTTGATTTCTGTATAAATAATTGATATTTTTTTGCAACATTTTTTTTTTTTACCTGCAACCTGCATTTTCGTAAACCTATCCAATAATTAAGCCGGATCTCCACTAGGCGGAAATGTTGCTGTGGAAAAGCTCTCTACAATCTGATTAGTTCACAAAGTTAAGAAGTTTTCACAGAGCCAATCAGATTGCAGAAAGTGGAGATCCGGCTTTATACTGTATTTTTTTAAACAGACTTTTAACTTTTAATTTCGAAAATGTTTACAGGTAAAAGAAAAAAATCAGTATGACGTGAAAATATGAAAAACTGAACACAAAAGATAAAAATGTCCTGTTTCTGTGCAAATGTCTTCCTCGATACCTCTTCACAAAATAACAAAAACAGAAATGGAACAAAATTTCTCAAAATTGAAATTTGAATTTTTTTGGATAACACAAAACACACACACAACACATGGAATGAAGCTCATCACGGACGTATGAGCTTATATAATCACCGGTTACCTGGTTGGTTAAAAGTGGAAAGATGGTAAAGGGTTTCCTCTTTGCGTGGTCTTATTTAGAGTTGCAACGATCTGTTTCCTCTTTCTGTCTTTGATCCTTCCAAGGACTAACTACGGGCTACAAAATGTTTTTGTTCGTATTTTAGGTCCATATTCCTTACTAATATTTCTTATTCTTTTGGTTTCATTCTTAGTTTAAAATTACTCATTTTTTCGTTGTTGTTGACGAAATAATGCGAATTGGGAAAGTCAAATACCGCCACTGTTTTCTGCTATCATCGTGTAAATAGAATCAAACGCACACGTAAACAAGTCAATTCAAAGTAAATATTTGTGACGATATATTAGGATTATGACTTGTGCCATACTGTCGACATAAATACCGACATGACGTCAACACGAAAATGACGGTAACAGAAATCAAAGTAGCCTTCATGTGAAGCCATTGAAATCATCAAAGAGAGAAAATTCATTCCTTTTATTGATAAATAAATAAATACTCTCCAAAACTATACTATGCTTTCTGGTATCACAGATTCAACCAATAACATTGACGTGTGACCGCGCGTTTTATTGTATTTCACAAGGGGTCCAAAACCGAATACCTTACCTTGGTCAATGTGTCTAGAGATATCGTTCTTGTCTTCGTTGTATTTATTCTTTGGTGAAAGAATCTGATTTTCCGTTGGTTTTTCGGAACACTGTGCTACTGTAATATCAGTAAGTGATTTCGTTTGCTGTTTTTGAGAGTATGCCTTCTTTTTCCGTTGAATTTTGAAGTTAAAATTCAGCTCCAACGGTTTTAAAGTCACTAATCTCATATTTTTCTTTATGGAATTGTTGTTGACGTCATATGGTTTGGTCTCGCTTTTAAACTGAGCGAATTGCGTGACATTAAGTTCCAATGTTTTCTTGGCAGGACTGATTTTCGTTATGGTGGGACTTAACTGGGTAAATTTGATTTCGTTCGCCGTTTGATTTTCCCTTTCAATACTTTGTAATTGATGCATCCGTTGCTTGACAAGACCACGTGTCACTCTCTCCTTATGTCTGGACATACTATTGTTGTTGAGATCAGTCAGATGGGAATGTATTTCGGGCTTCAATTCTTCTGTCGGTTCCGGCGATTCTTTGTTAGGGAGTGAATACACGCGTTTCGCCTGCGTTTTGGAATCGTTTTTAGAACGCATTGTGTCCAGATCTGGTTTCCAACCACCTTCAACTTCTGGATGTTGGTCAAACTTAGTCTTATGTTTTAGGTTTTGTGTGTTGCTAATGTAAATTTCGTCCAACTTCGTATTTTTGAGATGTTCGGTTTCAACATGAAGCGATGATTTGTTGTCTTGCTTGTCAGCTGAAAGAGTTCGTCTTACAGGTTTTACTGAGCTGTCTGTCCGGTAGCTAGTGATATTAAAGTTGTGATCAAAGTCTGGTGTCACCGGTCGCTTTATGGTTTTCAGTTTTTCCGGAGTGATCGGCCGTATACTTTGCTTTGAGTTTTCGGGTCGAGTGGAATTTTTGAAAGTTTCGGAAGTTCTAAATTTATAGATGTTTTTAATATCTTCTACTTTTTGATCGAGCTTTTCGATTGTTTTCGTCTCTCCTCCATCTTGCTTTTTCGTTTCGCTTTTTGGCTGGTAATTAAGATTGACCCTCTTTGTGGTTTGTGATTGGTCGGTCCCTTCTCCTGTGTACTTAACGGCGCTATCACGAATTATGTTTTCCGTTTTTAATGGTGGCTGTTTAACAATTTTCGTTATTGACCAACCCGGAGAAGATTCTTTCTGATCTTTCGTATTTTCCTAAAACAAGTATGTTAATTATCTCTCAAAACACAACAATACCAGGAACTTTCGCATGTCTCGTATAAAAAGCACAGTCGTACATCTGTTTTTGACTTAGAGCACGTTTGCTAATCGAAAGATTTGAAATCATTAAAAGCAAAGCAAACTAGTGAATTAATTCTAAAACTGTTAACATACTGTTTTGCGATCATAAAACTTTTTGGTTCAAAGTCTTTCATTTTTAAGCAATTTTTTTGTCAACAATCAAATAACATAAGTTATTACAAAGATCAATATCAGAGCCAGGGGGAAATTAATTCATACGTTGTCACCAATTTCAATCTAGAATAGACCTCCTGACCTCCTGATTTTTAATGAGCTCCACCATTTTGAATTATCCAAAAGCATTAATTGACCGCATATTTAGCACTTGACTGCTTTTCATTTTTGTTATTTTAAAAAACTTTTTGTTCTAATGGTTCACGAGTATTTGGGGTATTTTCTTGAAATTGACGTATTCACAAGACATAAAAAAATCATCGAACTTTTTGCATTGTTTTGATAAACGAGTAAACACCCCTCGCTTTCCCAAACAACGCAATTTTGTATGTTTTGACGACAATCAAAAAAGCAAGTAAAATATCACGTGGTTCGTGGTATGTTTGTGGTATGCAGCTCAATGTTTTTGCCTTAATATTATCCAATTAAAATGATTAACTGCCGGAATTGAAATCATGAGAATTCCTCCTACAGGAATCGTTTAAATCTCATTTCTGTCAACTAAAAACAACAACAGCGGCAAGTGATTGGTTGGAAGAAAAAAACTTCTGATTAGGAAGTGCTTAACATATTTGCAGAGAAATGTTGATAAGCGCCAAAATGAAATAACCACAAATTTTATATTTTTATTCGGCATTTAATAAGATGTATAAACATCACAACACAACCAAACTTCTGTATTAGTGGGCATCCCATATAGCGGATACCTCGTTTAGATGCTTTTTCTCGTTGAAGTCCAAACCTCGACTTGCTACACACCGTCCTCACAGTGGGAACTTCTAGTGTCGATGGTATCTGCTAGAGTAGATCCTTACGTTATTCCTTCCAACTACTGACTCCCAAACCTTCTGTTCGTTCCCTCCCCTATCTGAGACTGAGAGAGAAATGTTAAAGATCGTGACCCACTCTTGCCTGTGGGTTGATAATAGTTTCAAGAAACAATTGAAAATATATCGAGTATATCAAATTTTAAGTTGGCTTTTGAGAGAGAATTCGTTATTAACAGGTACTAGTATCCGATAGGTCATTGAGGAAGCTTTCCATGAATTTCTGGAACTGTTTGTTGGAGAAAACGCAATATCTGACTTACCTCCATATTAGTGAATTCGATTGATAAACTTCTTCCAAAATTTGCATCGAATTTCTGCGTACTATCATGACTAACTTTGTTACCTTCCGACTCATCTTCTGTGGTCTTGTTAAGTAGCTTTGTATCCTCAAGTAAACTGTCAAAGGACATTTTACGAGAAGTGATAAGCACTTCTTCTGGACTTCGCGGAGGCAACTCTTCTCTGTTAGTCACATTCGCTTCTGAGTTTTTCCGAAAACCATTACTACTCATGATATGGTTCTGGAAAGCTTCTTCAATGTCATTTGTGTTCGTCGCACTAGCTGATCGCTTGTGATGGCGTTTTACAATTTTACTACTATTTGTCTTCTGTGAACAATTCGATCTGTCATTATGAAACGTTTCTCGGCGCCTCATCTCATTCGCGATGAACTCACTACGATTACCTATCAATTCTTCCACATAATCGCCCTGTGATTTATTCCTTATGGTTATATCTTTAATCGCGTTCTTGATATTATTCTCATGAACCAAAGCCGGTTGAGATCTACTGTTTGGGTCAATTTTACGTCCACGAAATGAGAACTTCTTTGTTTTTACTGGTACTGAACCAGAATTATTCTCATTGGTCAAATTGGCCTTCTTGATAACTTCTACTTTTGAAAACTGTTGACAGCTACTGTTATCCATCGATTTACGTTCTTTTAAATAACGACCAAGTCTTTGTACCAATAAATGATAAATGGCAGATGCGTGAACGGCCCTTAAATATGGAAAGTAAAAATTAATTAATGCTGTCATATCATAAAACACTTTCGTGCAAAAAGTTTCTAATTCAACGACCAGACCCACATCTTCGCAAATGAATTTAAAGATGTTTTTGGAATTCCCTGTCACGAGTACTTGTTTTTTAGTGAACATCCCATACAGCGGACACCTCCTTATGTTGGACATTTTTCCTGGAACAGATGCCTTTTGTCCTCCTAGTTCAAACCTCTAATTAACAGCGCACACCTCCTTATAGCGGACACATTTTTTTGTCCCAATGATGGTTTCCGCTATAGATACAGATTTGACTGTAAATCGAGGAAGCGACCTTATTGCACAATTAAGTCTCCATCGTGGAAGTGGTTTCGAAAATTATAATCCATTCAAAATTAAGTTCTTCAGAATCTCAACAATGATGAAATGAAAAAAAGAATATTTATATTAAATACCGATTAGATATAACTGCATTGATTGTATCCTTAGTTTTGATCTTCAAGTTATATTTCATGTAGTAAAGGACACTTTCACACAGTTCCTTCTTGCTATACATCATATCGCCTAGTGGAATGGAACGAGGAATATGACATGTGCCTGTGAACCACTTGTGGCGCATCACTTGCTTCAGTGTGATTCGCCATTCAGGTACTGGCTCTAGTAATCGCATCAGCAAATCCCGACATTCTAAAATATAGTAATAATTAATAAACAATCAATAATGATTATTTTTAAAGGTCCTATTAGACGGTAAACTATTAGATAAGTTATGCTCAAAGTAGAAACTTTTTTCATAATAGAAGTTGATTATTATTTTTCTTCGTCGACGTCAATTAACTAATATTTTAGAATAATTTAGGTAAGATATACTGTAAACTATTCTATAAACTATTCTATAAACTATTCTATAAACTTATCTATTTTAAGTAAGTTTTGAGCATAATTTATCTAATAGTTTACCATCTAACAGGACCTTAAAATAAAACGTCTTTTATAAAGTAAATAAAATCATCGAGCAGTCAACCTTTCGAAAGGAATGAAGGTATGGGTGTCATTTTTCTTTGCATCATCTTTTCATACATCTCCATTACATTGAAAGGTTCCATCATATACGGTAAATATCCGGTCAACATGGCGTACATGTTGATGCCACTGAAAAAAACGAAAAAGGTTTCAGAGATTTCGTAATCTCATTAAAGGTGACCCAAGTATTCTCACATTAAACCAAACGAAAGCCATCGTATAGGATTGTTTCAAAACGATTTCCTTTAATTATCCTTTCCATAATAATGATCAGCTACTTATAACTGTGTGCAAAAGACTATTTGTACGATACATCATGAGGTGCCCGGTGACTCGCATAAACAGCATTATCGCTTTTTATTTATATAAACATTTATGTTCTAAATTATCTTACATGCTCCATATATCCACTTGAGGTCCATATTGCTTTTGTGCCAAAAGCTCTGGCGCAGCGTATGCAGGGCTACCGCAGTGCGTGTTCAGTAATTGTTGAAAGACACCCGTTCGTTCATATTCATCCAAGCAAGGTGATGGTATTGTGTTGCTTAATCCAAAATCTTTAAAACAAAAATAAAATGAATAATTTATAGAACTACAATGATTTAATACAACTAGTAAATGTTTACTGCGAAGTCCTTCATGCTCAAGCCCCTAGGTACTTCTTTTTGCCCTTATTTTCTTCAAATGAAAGACATTAGAGGCATGTGCATAAGGTTGTATATGCAAAAGATATGTTAAAGAACAAGTAATGTTTTACCAATGATTTTCAAATCTTCATTTTGGTTAAGAAGAAAGTTTTCGATTTTCAAATCTCTAGAAGAAAAAAAAGAAGATATATTTGAGGTAATATTCCAATTTCACAGGAAATGTTTAATGTACAAACTGAAAATGAAATTGTAAAGCAGATGTCAGAGCCTTTATGGCTAAAAAGAAATTTTCAATTTTCTTTCTTCCGAACACACGAGACCTCCCATCTCTCCCAGTTTAATCTGTCACCATGACACACTAAAGGTACGCATGTGACATACGCATGTGACACTAAGCTGTGTCACAAGCATAAGGAATTGGCAATTGGTGACCGAAATCGAATTTCACAGTGCAATATCTATCCTGGAATCATGCTAGGCCGTATCAACGGATTTTTATCCTTGAAAAGGATTTTTACTTATTGTGGCAAAGGACGGACAAAAAACGTAATGGTGTGATAACTTGTTTCGCTTCTTGTGCAATTTTATATCAAGTAGAAATCAAAAATTGGTCTCTCTACGAGAAAAAATGAATTTTCCCTTGGTAGATATGGGCCTGTTAAGCAATAAAAACAAATTTATTTCACCGTTTTGAGACAGCTTATTTGAATGACGTGCGCATTCTTTGACCTGACAGTCAAAAAACCTAAACCTCCTTGGTCATACAAAATCTTACAAACAAACGCGATTGCAACAAGATATGGTGTAGCTAGCTTGGAATGTTCATGGAAATCATAATGATCTTGTTAATGTCCTTTTTTAATCCCGGCACAATAATGATCGCTTTAATGTTATGACCCCTAATCCAATCCTTTAAAATCTCGTATAAAATATAAAAAGTTTGTTTAAAAACATGAATATGTTGTGACTAACAGATTGAAAAAATATTAATATAAAAAGAAAATTAACAAAGACATAATTTTGATGAAGCCCTGATTTTTTTTCGAAAAAGCTTTATGTATACAAATGTTATTGATTTGCAGTTGTTTTGATGATGAGAATCAAAATATCGATAAGCAATCAGATTTTAGCGGATTTTCATTAAAGGCTAGCTTAATCCTTATAAAGATTATCTGAATTGATCAATATTTTCAAAAGAGCTCAACACGCTGATCCGCGCATGATCGTTGTTTCTAATCTTCCTGATTCAGGATGTGATCAGCGCAAATGAATTATTAACTATCGACTAACCTGACGGCTTAACAATACACTTTTACACTATAGTTCATATGTATATGTCAGTTATACGGACCTCGTTTCCGTAATTAAAATTTCCAAAAGTTGTCTCACTGCGTTTTAGACTGAATGAAAATATTATACCCTATATTCCGCCGCATATAAGCTCATATTGGTTATAAGCCCATGGGCTTATTCCCGGGTATCGGCCCAGTAGCCTTATAAATGAGAGAATTGTATTGATTTAAGAAAACAATTGATGAAATAAGATTTTCATAAATTAACTGTTTCTTCTGCCAACTCTTATTATATATGTTCTGACTTTGATAAAAATGTATTTGGCCCCTTAAGTCTACACGGAACCTCCATTCCTCTATTGATTCCTCATGCGCCATTCATAACCTCTACAGCGTGTCATCATGTCGCAGAGTAGAGTAGCGACGCTGGCATCCCTTGTAAAAGCTTTTTACTGTTTCGTTATAATGAAATAATTAAACAAAATGAAAAATATGAGCGTTTAAACAGAAATTCGGAAAAGTTGTTCTTGTTAATTCGGTTACTTTCTCTATTTTCATTCATAGAAATACGAAAAGTATTTCTATGTTTCATTTTATGGTTTCATAATAGACAATACGAAATTTCAGTTCCAACGGCTACACTTATATAATGCTTCGTGTTCACTATGCGACGCTATGATTGAGTAAGCCTCTGTTAATCAACTGAGAACTCACTCAATTTTCACGATGACAGGTTCATTACTGATCATTTAAGGGTACAGTTACACTTGTAATATCAGAAGCAATTTGACATACCTGTGAACAATGCCTGAGTTATGCATCACATCGACAGCTGACACGAGTTGGGACACAAGTCGTCGCGCCGTTGCCTCTTCTAATCTTTTTCTTAAGCAAATGTAATCAAGCAATTCACCACCAGAACAATATTCCATTACCAGGTAGTAATAATTATCCGTTTCCAGAACTTCCAACAATTGAATGATGTTAGCATGTCGTACTAACTGTAGAATTTTAGCTTCCCGTCGTAAATTCTTGCTAATGTATCGATCTTCTCGTGCTCTTTTTTTATCAATAATTTTTACAGCCACCTGAAAATTATATGTTTATGACACTTTTAATGATATCGCGTGTTGGGAGGGAGTACCAGTGTTTTTTGCGTTTTTCGTCGTTTTGGTTGAACAACAACAACAACAAAAAAGCATTCAAAATGGCCAAATTGAAATGGGGATAAATTCTATATGGCGAAATTCAATTTCCTACTTCGATTGGAAGTATAATTTATTGCGGGTGTGGTGGGATGACCTGAATTTATTTTCATATGAATTGTTATATCTCGACCATCGAACGTCTTCCCCTCATTTTTACATCCTCTTCAATTTGTCGTTAGGATTTAGCACAGAAAACAAACAATCACTGATCACGTCTTTTCAATCAGCTGTCAAACATGGCGTCAAGTTAGTAAAAATAAAGCACATACATTGGACTGTTTACATAACTAAAGGGATTATTTATCAGGTTTTTTTTACCAAAAGAAACATAGATCGCCAGTTGTTAGAAATTATTCCTCACTCCAAAGCAAAATGAAAATAGCCGATTTAAATACAGGAAAGGATGATATCTCATTGTCATGTTTAAAAAAAACTATTTTGCTAGCTCACCGCCGGACAGTTATTTCCCGATTTAATAGCAATCCTTTTTGAATCCACCAGCGACATATTGTCAAACAATTTGCTTGACGGTGAAATATGGTTAATGAATCTTTTTTTTTAAATTTTAAGTTTATTTCTTTTAAATATCACCAAGCGATTGAGGAAGTCATTCACGAAAAATAAGTAACAATTTTTAATGATCTTTTTATCCGTCCTTTCCCATTTCATCTTTCCTTTCTCACATATAGTCTCTATATTTCTTTCGACAACCTTAAAAATCGAAAACTAAAATATGAATAAATGTTACAAACCTTTTCTCCAGTAACAATATGAATGGCTTCTTTTACTTTAGCGAAGGAACCTTCTCCCACGGTTTTGCCAAGAAGGTAGCAGCCAACCCTTCGGCCTTGCTTAAACGGTTCCAGTTCATGTTTGGAGACAGTAATCACTTCTCGTGGCAGTGTTTCCATCTAGGTCTGATAGAAGAACAATTATGTTACCCTCTAATATCAATATCTTTTTCAACTACAAATAAACACTTTCTCTGATATGAGTCTAGAGGTCTCTCCTCTTTCAATACCTTCATAGAAAACGCATATTTTTACAAGCGGTACGCTAAACGAAGCGTAAGTGAAAATTAGCACTATCATATAAAACATAAGAAAAAAATATGCGAATCGAAAAAGTAAATCTTGCATCGTGTAAATATTATGATAACACAATGAATTTAGATTAATGGTCACACACGCTTGAAAGAAAAATGAGAAGAGATTAAAAAGAGCCCTTGATTTCAAAACGTGTATGAAGCTAGGCTAAAATGTGAACAAGATGAATTTGTGTAAAGTTGAACTCTATTTGTTGTTGTTGTGTTGTTGTTGTTGTGTTGTTGTTGTTGTGTTATTGTTTTTCATCTTATTCTCGATATATTGTGAAACTCGAATGAAATTTTAAACATATTTCAAGTGATGTCAATATTCTCATAATAGTGTGATTGTCCCGCCTAAAACTCAACAAACAAACACATAGAATATAGTGTTGATTTTATTGATTGCATGTTGGCTTAGAACAATCGCCTCTTTGATATATATTAATGAAATAAATTTTTAATTTTGCGCCAGATAAATTTGGATATTGACGCATCAATAATATTCACGAATTGATTCATTGATTGATTGATTTTTGTACATGACTGTCACTTGACACGGTCACTCGTTTTGGTAAACTCTTGACAGATTGATAGGTCGATCTTTATAAACGCAGTGAAAGTAAACGAGTTGCAGTAAAATTCGTGATGAAGGGGTTGTGACAGTAAGTCAGTAGTCGAACCTTGGCGATAACGATATACAAATTTGGCCTTCCATTCAATAATCATATATTTTCATAAGCATTCAATATCAAAATGCTGATCACAATAAGAACGGTTTTTGGTTTCATCTATACATTACTTGACCTATCCCATAAAGGCTGCTTTTAATCAAACGGAGATATATATTTTGTATAGTGTAAATCGTGCTTTATCATGAGAAAAAGAAACCAACCAAAACAACACTTGTCAACTACAAATTGTTTTTGTCATCTTGTCATGTAATGAAGATTTTTAAATGAAAACAACTTACAAGACGGAAAATAATTCACATACACATTTGATGAGATTGGATAGGCATTGAATCTATCTGTTCAGTTCTATACTTTAAGCATATGTTGTTATTTTATGCAAAATTCCAGCTGAACCATTTTTTTCTCTCTCAAAGTGTTAGATCTTCTCAAAAGAAAACATTTTTATAAAATCGTAAAATGAGTTCTATGTTATCTTTTGACAGATTAGATTAATACTCAGCTCTCTACGCATGCTGGTTTAAAAAATATTTAGACTTTTCATAAGAACCCAGTTTAGTACAGTTCGCCAATACAAAACTGCTTGAGTTATTAAAGGTTAGCTCAACACTTAACCCAAAACTCATCATTATTGGAAATGCTTTATGTCACCAAAAAATAGAAAAACACAATAATTAAAATCAATGGCAAAAAGGTATTTATATGTTCAACGTTTTATATTTACAAATGTTGAACTAAGGTTAAGCTATTATTTAAGGAGTATATGTCCGACTGACAATTTCTCCTTAATATGAATTTACGGTGAAAAGTCTTATAAAAATGTTTGAAAGAACGAGGCATAACTTGACTCTTAGCCTCACTTTCCCAGACAAGATTTATAAGGTTTTCACTACAAAACTAAGGTGAGAAGAAATTGTCAGATGAACGGTTTGAACTAGGAGATCCTTTTGAAGATGCTCGTACAATTAATTGAGAGGAGATGGGACAGGAGAAGGATCTTTCTTGTTATTATATATCGTCCGGTTCTCATTATCATTATTTTGATACTTTGCAATTCTGGAAAATAAAACCTTCCTAGCAACTACTTAAAAACAGATCCACTGAAATATGACCGTGAGAAGAAAACCACAGCGATATAAACAGTTGTTTGGGGCAGATCAGTTTTCAGGAATGTTGATGTAATTTTCACGGATGGATATCACTATTCTAGAGAAGGATGTGAGAATATACCATTAGAGAAAAAAAAATGAAAAAAAATACAGAAAAATTTTTGTTTATTTGTTTTGTTTTTATTGTTTGTTTGTTTTTACATTATCCGCTTGGTCCCAGATCCCATGATCTGCATTTCCACGAGTATGTTAGGTTGATCTGGGCAATGCATGATTTTTTACTTTGCTTTTTGACCCCAATTTTTTCCGTGCAAAATCTGCTCTTTCCCGAACATTATTAATTCGGAACTTTAAGGCATTATTTACACTTTCTTCATTATATCGCCAGAATTAGTTTCATTGTTGTCCAATTATTAAATTTTCGATACCATTACACAACATAAAGGAAATAAAAAACCCTTCATACATAATCATAAACTTCATAATAATCCATTTATAACTTCTCCTAACTCCATTTTGAAATATATAGTTCAATCCAAAATTCATCCTCGATTCTTACGTATGTTTGTTGATGTTTCAGGCTGAGATTATTTGGCCCAATGCAAAAAAAAATGCATTAGGGGGTCGAAACGCCGTCGAAACGTCGAAACGTCGAAACGCCGGTCGCTGTTTAAAGAAGAGTTTACAGTTTAATATTTAAATCTTGACAAAATAAAAACTTATCTTCCAGCTTCGAAAATACTTGTAAAGTTAAATATTTACTTTACAGTCAATTGGTAGACTCATAAAAATGTTAGCGTTGACATTAAATTGAAATAAAAACTAACGCAAAGAAATCCTCTTAAAGTCACGTTTACATCTCTGAATGAAAGTTACTGTTTAGATGATGGGTCTAGACATTAGATTGAAATTTTCATAACAATATAATCTTGTTACATCATTTTATAAAATAAAAGAAGGAAATAGCAGGCACGCAAAACCTTCCCATATCCCTGGCAATATGGCGGAACGAAAACAACGATAAACTGTTCTCGTCATTTTGTTAGTCTCAAAATAGAACTTCGAGAACATCAAAACATGTTTTTTTCAGCGTAAAGTATGCAATAACGCCTGATGACATATAGTAGTTCAGCTAACAATTTAAATTTAAACCTTTTAAATTTGTAAGGTTCAGATTTTGTCACGTTATTTCACATGTTTTTATAATTTTTATTTATGGTAAGGAGAATTTGTCAGTAAATCATATAAACTCTGGATGACTCGAACCTCCAAGGGAATGATAAACATTGCTCGAATAACCTAATATTCGAGTTATCGAGAGGCATTCCTAATATACATATTCTCTCCTAAAAAAATTTTGTGGACGAGTATTAGTTTAAAAGGAATGCTTATTTTTAAAGAGTTCGAGTTTCCTTTTATATACATATATTATGTCTACATTTACACTAACAAAATTCACAAATAGTTTATTTATAAGAGTACTTAGAACTTTTATATTTAAAAAAAATCATTTCTTAAGATGAGATTATGATGATGTTATGGATACTTACTTGAATGTGTTTTCAGCAACTATGAATCACATCGACATTCTGAACTCGTGTCGTGTATCTATCATTTGTTAAAAATATAGCTGCAATTACCATACAAAATTTCTATGTCAAGACGAAATTTACTATTTTTTGAAATACGTTAATTTTTCTGTGGTAAAAGGAAAATTAGTTTGTAGATCGTTATGAATAAACTAAAATTCTTGACATAACTATTTAATTCCTTAAATCTGAAGAAAGGATTTTCCGTAAACATGTTGAAATAAACATAAATATACATCGTTCAAATCAACAAGACTTCGATCATTCTCTTCTACCAGAAAACCGTTACAAGGTTTTGACATAATGTACCACCTCCGTAATTAAAATTTATTCATAACATCATGGACACATCAAAACTTCAAAAAATAAACCACATTACAAGCAAATCAATATCTTTTCTTCTACTTTAAAGTTGAACTTAATGTAATTCTCCACATATCAACAACATATAAGTCTCTTTTTTTCTAAGATTTATTACTACATAGTCATTACAAGCGTTCTTTATAAAAAGATAACAATAGGAAAAAATGTCCTTTTTAGTATCATCAACATCTAAACAAAAAGAAATGTGGTAAGTTATTCGTTTCTTCATTTAACAAATATTCGTCTCAATATAAAGATCGAATCGTATCGTTTTTACAAACGATCCAAATAAAAAAGATGTTTTGACGTCACATTATTCAGCAAAGTATAAAAAAAATATGACACAATTTTTTTCAAAAACGTCTTTCAGTAAAAATCGGTAACAAATCCAGTTAAAAACGGGTGCTAATCAATTTCTATAAACAAATGTTTATTTTTTTATTATTTAATCACAAAATTGAATGCGCACAGCAAGTACTATCAACATTTTTTATAAACACAAAAATTTGAGAGCAACTCAGTAGATAATAACAACCATATTCTCATTGATGAAAATGTATCCATTATAGAAATAATAGATGTTTAAGCATTAAATCATGAAATACCGCATTTTGGTTGATATATATACCACATGATCTGAAATACACCCCTCCCACTGACGCACCAACATGAGTTGTGTCCCTGGTGATTTACAGAGAAGGAAGAAAAAATGTTTAGTTAAAAAAGAGTCCTTAATGTGTATTGAATTAGTTACTTTTAGCAATTAATCACCTTCGCCAATATTGTGCATCTAAAACTTTACTATCAAGATTCAATGTTTTTACCACATAATAGTTATTCCTTTTCTAGAAGAAAAAAACAAAACATTTCGTTGATAAACTACATATCATATCCTTTTTTAATCTAGACCTGGTTTACACGATGTCATACAAATAATACAATATAAATGATAGTTTAAAACGTACAACAAAATCACATTCAACATGTTTTCTTTCCTAAAGAAAGTGTTTTCGTTGGATTTACTGTGGACGCCCTTATTACTCACGCAAAAAGAATTTAAGTAAACCAAATATTTATATTGTAAAGACGCTGTAAACTCAACTTTTAAGGAGAAACCTGTTTCGTTTATGTATCATCAATAAAGTAATTAAAAGTCCAATCCGATTATATCCTTATTTTATGACATCAATACTGTCGCAAATTTCTTTAAAATATTTTAACATACACATTTCCTTTTGAACAGGTTAAAAAGGTTCCTTTCGAAAGCTAAAAAAAACATGTTACTTTTGAACTTAATCTTCATCTTTAATAGCACAAAATCTGTTCAGCTTGTTAGAGAGATCATCTTGTTGATAATATCTTTCATATATGTTAATGTTGCTAGTCATTAATTATGGAAGAATTATTAAGATTTGTGAATAGCTAATTAATTAGTTTTGATTGTCGTTCAACAATTTCTGGTGTTTTTTCTTGTATAATAAAATACAGCTTTTCCTTTTTTTTGACACATTTCAAGTGATAGAAAACATACCTTTATGAAAAAAAATAATATACTAAAGTAAATATTATTGTGTGTTCTAGAAAGAACTTATGGTCAATAGAAGATCTCCTGTATTCCTTTTTAAAAGGAAAGATCAAACGGTAACCCTGTCTCTCTGTAAATATTTGTTGCTATTGCTGTTTTCATCGCATTGGAACAATATTCGGAAGTAAAAAAAAACATGAAGCACAGTGTGAAATTTCGATGTTACGAACCTCCTTATTTCCACCTTCAAGGTTCGTTTTAACAGGATTTCAGTGCGTGGTTTTACTGACGTGGGTGTTTTTGAGGAAACAAAGCGATCACCTATTTTTATTGTTCACTGACGGATCCAGAGTATGCCGAAAATCGTGGAGGAGCACATTATTTCTGTTTTCAGTCTATATCAACATAATGGCGTTATTTGCACGTTTTTATTTTATGTTTAATAGTTAACATTCTCCTCCACAAATTTTGAGTACCCTCTAGATCCGCCGCTGGGGTTACCCGTACTTACCCGCACTTACTCGCACTAACCCGCACTTACTTGCAAACTTCACTTAACGTTTTGACAAAAGATTGATGAAGACTTTCCAGTAAGAGTTTGACCAGGAAAATATTTCGTTCCGTTCCTTGCGTATAGTCCAACTGACAATTTCGCCTCACCTAACTTTAACTTTATGGTGTAACCCTTATAAATTCCGTGTGGGTAATGAGGTTAAAGTCAGGTTATGCCTCGTTCTTCCAAACATTTTTCTTCCAGACTTTTCACCTTAATAGTGAGGTGAAATTGTCATATCAACTCTGACTTGCAGTCCACTTGTTTCGTTTACTTTATTTTGAAAAGACCATCAACTGTTTTATTAGTAACCATAAAATCTCTACAGAAAACAACAACACCCGCCCTTATAATCCTTTTTGAGAACTTCATTCCCAGGGCTACGTTTTTCTTAGTATTAATATACTTACAGATATGAAATGGATGTCAAGGGTGAAAAAGAAGCCCTGGAGACGAGGTTATCCAGCAGGCTAATCATCGAAGTCAAAATCTAAGAAAAAATCCCAGTGGGCAAAATCTTTAAAAATCATGTGTGGAGGAGTGTTTTCTATAGGAATGGCAAGCAATATCGCCTGCTGTTTCGATAAAAAAAACACTCCACAGATACATTTTTAAGATTTCGCCCGCTGGGATGTAATTGATCTTTTTGTTACTGTAGAGAAAAGTTGATAAGAGTTATGTTAACAGCAACGATTAAAAAAAACTACTTAAGAAAATCAATGTTCTTTTATCACATTTCACAGACGGTCATTTCTTCTTGTTACCATGGTTTCATCTAACATTAACATATAGTTCCAGGTAAAATCTCGTATCAGTAAAGTTCGTGGTGTAAACTTTGTAGAATTTGTTTGGGTCATTGAGTTTATAAACAACTTTTGTCTCGTTCTTTTATAAGAGTTCTTTTATAAGAGTTCTCGCTGAAAAGTGTTTGTGACACAAGATTTTACAAACACCCTCTTAAACCAAAGAGATTGTTAACATGTTTGTTGAAGCTCTAATTAACGGACAAAATTTTTTGCACCGGCAAAGGTCGAATCCTTATACAAAAAGTTCCAAAAGGCGGGCTTGTCGGGGAGAACGGACACTAATTAGCAGACAGACTTTCTTTGCACCAAATGAACTTTCCCTTAGAATTTCTTTCTAAATAGCGGACAGGGTAAAAAAGTAGTCTAGAATTTCATTTTAAACATTTATTTTTCACATTTTCAGCGGTTTTCATTTCTTCACTTATCTTTCTTTGTATCCAAGCTTCTCTAGTCCTGATGACCAGAAATTGGAATTTCGTTGTTATTTATTCTTATATATGCCTACAAAGTTCCCCTGCCTATAAACTAAAGTTAAACAAGAGCCTTTACGGCTTGAAGATCAGCGCTAACTTATACTTTGTTCATGCATGATTTGAAATTGGATAAACCTTCATACTGAGAACAATTTTTGTGGTAACATAAATTTCCAATGCTTTCATAGACTCATGGCACAACGGTTCTAAACATGTACCAAATAGCTTTTTGGGCACAATTTTTTTCCTAATGAACTTTGCAGGGAACAATACAGGGAACGATGTTTTCGGTAATGTTAGTATTGCTATTTACTTTTTGAATTCTGTTAACGCTATTATAAATGGGCGGTTATAAAAGGAGGGCGTTTATTAACTTCTCTCGGACTTCTGTTATACTACTTATGTGTATATTCATCATTGTTATTATCAAAGAAGTTTTAATAACTGCCCTTTTTTAAATGATAAAATGCACGAAAAACTGCTTGGCACGAGTTTTCCTAATTTCAAATCAACCTGAATATTAGTGCCAGGCATCTGAAATTGTCAGACGTAAAAATAGTATTTATCCGACAGAAGAACTTAATCAACGGACATGTTTGGATGGCGAGAAATATCAAGTGTGGTGCAGCGTCAATAAAATACCAAAGGCAATCAGTTTGGGGTTCACAGGTTAAATCGCCCCCATACTTCACTGTTCTTTTTGCTTCGTATAAATACAGAAAAAAACACTGTGATGATGTTAATGTCTAGACCGGGTTTACAGTTCTACCGGCGGACATCTTTACCGGAACTTTACGCCATTTTTAAAATCCGTTTTCTTAGCGAACCAATCAGAGATCGAATTAATGAGTCAGCGTTCAAGAAACTGGCAATAACGAACTCCGATACTCGGGAGGGTGTTGTGAAAGGGCAGAATTAACTGCGATATTACACACGGAATGACAGACAGACAGACACGGGGAGAAATGAAAGATCAGCTGCTTCGCGGCGCTGACAAATAAGGCTATTTCAAAGTTAGCACTAACGTGAGATAAGAATATTATCCTGAATATGAGCCAATATAGTTCAGGTTCCAAAAAGCGGACAAAAATATTTGCACTATTTAGAACTTTGCCCACTATTTAGAACTTTAACTGTATTTTGCGATCGCAAATCTTTTTGGTTGAAAGTCTCTTATTTTCGTTTGAAAGAACGAGGCAAAACGCAACAATGTTCTCGTTAGCTCAGACAGAAATAACAAAGACTGCAAAAACTTAGTGGTCAAAATTTGATATGTTAACCTACTACAAAAGATTAGCAGCACATCCAATTTAAGGGTTTTTTTTCTGTTCTGTTCTATAAATGATTAACAAGATACGTTTAATGCTTATACTCACTACATAAAAAAGTCCCACGTTTATATAGTAACTTTCGCACTCATAATTGGAAAAATCATATTACAAGTCCATATACTTCTTTCCCTCCCTTCATCCCAACCATAAACATGAGTTGTCTTGGAAAGGTCTTGGGAGAGGTGTCCGGGAGCTTACGCAAATACGACGACAACGAGGACAAAGACAAACAAAGGATTCGTTTTCCTGTGGATTTCGTTTAGGAAGGAAGTCGTTTCATAGTATACCATTGGGAAAATTTTGTCAGTATATTACATCGATAGCACATTTTCACGTTTACACACAACGTGAAAATTTATTTTCCGAAGTCGTACTGAAAACAAAGACGCAAGAACAGTAGTATCGTGTATTGGTTTTATCCTAATTTGAAAGCATTTCTTTCTTTCTTTCTTAGTTCATCGATTAAACAGAGAAAATCTTTTAACTTCCATTGCTTTCCCGATAATCAAGAATTACTCTCACGTCGCTGTCTTCGTAGCAGGTCCCTACTTAATAGCACACGATTGTGCATATAAATGTGATTGGTTGATATCATTCAAATATGGTGAAAAACTCCTACAACTCACTTCAATACTTAATATTCTGTGTTCCGATTTACGTCACTAATTATTTTGAAATATTTAAATCTTATTTGGCTGTCATGATGGTTCCAAATATCTTGTTGCTATGACTTCTTAATTCCCCTTTCACACTCTACTAGTTTTGTTAGCTTATTGATTATCCTCTAAATGGTTCCAGTCATAAAAGTTGTGACGAAACACCGGAAAACAGAATACTATATTTATATGTTCTGCTGAAGAGGTGTAGATGCTCAATTTTCTACTTCGGATAGCCTATCTTAAGTAGGGGAATTCATTTTCAGCCCAAACCGCGAATTTAAGTTCCGCAAAAAAATCTGTTTCAACGTGATGGGCGGATATATTAGAATTTCCCTCATCCCCGGTGGATAAAATCTTCAAAAAGTCTCTATGGAGGAGTGCTTTTTATTGAAAAGCAGGCAATAGTGATTGCCATTTCTATAGAAAACACTACTCCTCAGAGAATTTTTGAAGATTTTGCCCAGTGGGTTCGACAAAATAAAATGTTAGTAAGGGAAAAAGTTATAATAACCAGTCGTACCAACTGCTTCTCACTCGTCTACCGCCACGTGCAAGTTATCACTCGAATCGTCGGAATCACTCGTCACACTCGACACTGACGCACTTCGCTTCTTAAAATCTGCATTGATCGGTCGTTTTTTGCTCGGCTCGTCATTCGATTCGCTGTCGGAGAACGCTTTAAGAACGTTCTTCTTGGTTTGGTTTTTTTTCCCTAGCTTATTACCATCATTATTCTCATCTCCTTTCGCGTTATTATTTTTCTCTTCAACATTTTCATTGAATTCGTTATCATCAATTAACATTCGTTTTCTTTTCTTCATCACTTTCCTATTCATTGAAACATCCTCATCTTCATCTCCGCCATCATTATCGCTAACACTGTCCTCTAGAATGGCGTTAGTGTTCCTCTTCCGTTTCTTTAAGAAATCTTGAGATCCGTCAGCAGATGTTTTCTTCTCATCATTATTCTCATCAGCCTCTACCTCCTACCAAACGAAATAACAAACAGATACACTCACTTGATTGGCTATAGGTTTATGTAACAAGATGCGATCATCACTAGTTTTCAGTCAAAACTTTGTTATTTCTGTCTGGTTAAACGAGGAAATGGATATGTCAAGTCTCGTTCTTCCAAACAAAAAAAGGACAGCTTTTCAAGCAAAACGTTTAATGATCGCATATTGTTAGCTTAACTTTACAGACTCTTTGTTACGACAGAGATTTTTAACAATCTACAAGCACGCATCTCGACAACAACAGTTATCTAATTTTATTTATTGCTAACGTAATTAGTCCTATACATGCTGGACTTGGATATCTAGGTACCCCACCACTTAAAATATCACCTTGCTACAGTTTTGTTTCAAACAAACCCTATTTATCACATTTTATCAAACAAATAGCACTCATTAGAAGCGGCAAATAGTCTGATTTGGAAGCAACAGATATTTTTGTCTACTTTAGGAAACTGTATTTAGCTCAATAATTACCTCCTTGAATCTGTTCTTTTGAGAATCCACTTTTTCAAAGGTGTCACCATTTTCCCTATTTTCTCCACTCTCCGGCTTCACCAGTTGCAAACCTCCACTCTTATTACCCACGTTCGATTTACTTTCTTCTTCTTCATCTGCTCTTGAAATCACTACACTATCACTTTCAGTAGCACTATCGTAGGACATTCCTGTTTCAGTCTTTGTGTCTGTTTGCCCCAGTCGATCAGAACCTAATTTATGGGGTTCAAGTCGAATTCTTCCCATGATGGACCGATCGGTCGTCTTTGGTGTTTTTTTTGGTTTTGACAGGCTTGCAACTTGTCTTCGCAGATTCGAGTTCTCAGACTATATAAAACACAAATAACAAAGACAACCAGGCAACAAATGATAGACAATATCATACCCAGTGGGCAAAATCTTTAAAAAGTATATGAGAAGAAGTGGTTTCTATAGAAATGGCAACCACTACTGCCTGCTGTTTCAATAAAAAACACTCCTCCATAGAGACTTTTGAAGATTTTGCCCGCTAGGTATCTACCTGTAACATTCCTATTCGTTCATTGGACTCCTTCTGCATCACTTGAATTTTTTGACGAAGTGACTTTTCTTTTCCCCATTGTTCCGCTTGAAATGCAGCAATCTTAAGAAAAGAAACATTTTTAACCAGCCATATCTTTGTTCAAAATGTCTCTTCCGGATACATATTAAAGAACCAAAAGGATTCAAAAAGATTTCAAAGTTTTTGTTTGATACCTTTTTATCTTTTTCCAATATCATTTTCTCCTTCTGAGCTATTATTTTCTTTATGCTTGCAATCTAAAACGATTGAAAAAGAAAAGCTAATTAAAGCTAATTTTCTATTTCTTCCTACAAGTTAATCCTAATTGATAATTTCCATCATGGTTTTTTATCATTTTCCAGACATATATACCAACATACCTCGTCACGAAGCTTAGTTATTTCAGACATGTGATCTGCAACAATGGCATCAGGGCCACTGTCAGCGAAACTGAAAAAAGTGGGACATAATAATGGGGACAATTACTTCATGATCTTGATTTAGTTTAAAAAAAAATATATGTTGATTAGAATAATAAATGAAGGGTATCCTAGTAATTATCAGATTGCATCCATGAGAGTGGCATTACACTGAAACCTGTGTTAACAGCCACCTATATAGAGCAACCACTTGTCCAAAGGGACCACTTTCAAACACCCCTGTGTTGATGTTTAAGTTGAGAACTCACTGCATAAAACAACCACCTGTAACCACAACCACATATCTCCCAGGCCCCCAGAGTGGATGTTATACACAGGATTTTCATTATATAAAATATTCATTCCTCGTTTACCTCTCTTGTGTGGAAGATATAACACGAAGTGGGCTGTTTGAACGACTGTTTTGTCTGCTTCCTCTTTCAGCACCATCAAGACGTGATTTGAGTGTAACAGAAAGATTTTCAGCTTTCAATGGACCCACTGGCATGCTTAACTTTGAATCAATGGTACTATAAATCAAATTTAGTCTGTCATTCATTTTGTAACGAATAATGTCTGTAAGCTTTTTGAATCTTACACATTCTAAAAAATTCAGCCTGGAAGAAATGACCTTTTTCTTGGCAGTATTCACAAACTTCGTAAATCTCAGAACAACAACAACAACATCATAAAGTAAGTAACCTGAACCGAGATAATTTTTCTTTCTTGCGTTGGGCTTTTTGACCTTTGTGACGGTTACGTTTGTATTCCAGCGTACAGTGTAAACATAAAATTTTTCCTCCCACCTAAAAATTATTTTTAATAATGAATAGTTTGATTGAATTATGATATGCTGGTATTATATGGCATATTTCACTACTACTAAAAAAGAGAAACACTACCTTCTGTTTGGATTCATCGCCTTTATTAAATGCAGAATTTAACTTGCATTTGATACACTGCATTGGTGCTCCGTACCTCTTCTCTGAGCTTGTACATCGTGCACAGCACGTGGAAGTGAAAGCAGACTGAGTTTGACAATACTTGCAAATTTTTGGCTATGAAACAAAAAAAAGGGAGCAAAATTTAATAAAAGCAAACTTCCTTTCATCAATCATTATTACCTTATAAATGATTTACAAGCAGTATCATCTCACTGAATGTACATTTTTTCTGATTTTTTCGAATGAAATAAAAAAACATAAACATTAATGTCCATGCGATTACTAGTACTAATCACAGGTAAATTTTCTTATGAGACTGTTAATTGAGGTGGGTGGAAATTTTAACTTGATTGCAATTTCCACCCAGGGTGAAACATTTCATGTAATTGGGTTCTTAAACTTCATAGAGCATAATACGTGATGTAACAGTACCTTAATATCATTAATTTTCACCGTCACATTAATTTTCGTGAAGGGTGACAGCAAACATAAATGAATGGCAACATTCTTAGAAGACCGAATCACAAAAATTGAATGAACAAGTGAACAAGTGAGGTTTTTATGGTTTCTTAGAGAAAGGGAAAAAAGTTTTAATAATTGCATGATCCAATAACCGAGAGTTAATATTGTAAATATAAAAATACTTAGGAAAGGTTTAGTTTAGAAAGAACCTATTACTAATTTTTATCCAATACAGGTCGTTCTTTCGAGGGGAACCTCCTCATTCAATATAGTCCTTGCTTTATGTTGCCCTCCAGACATTGTTGTGTCAGACCTTGAAACTCAAAGGAGGCATGAAATAAAAAGGGATTTTATAAATAAGATGTTATATATATATGTTAGGTATATGTGACCATGAGAGTGCGTGATGGAAAACGATCAGAGCAAATATATCAAAGTGATGAGAAAAAATTCAACTATTTATAGAACTTAAAGTTTTGTATTCTTTACACTCATCAACTATGCTATGAAAACCAAAATATATAAGATACATTAACTGATTATTATTATATAAAAATAACAGCATATTACCTTGCCATGTTCTGCAAGATTGTGAGAACATTTTGAGCATACTGATAGACCATTAACTTTCCTGGAATGAATTTAAAATCATTTTTATCAAATGGAAACATGAAAATAGACTTTAATCATGAAGAAATTTGAAACATCCTAATTGCAAAAGCACTTGAATAATTCTATAGAATAGAAAATCAATATAAGAGATGCCATTGAAATGAAAAATGTTTACACAATCCTTGATAAGAATCTTCTTTTTAATTTAAACTTACAGTTTTCATTTATCGCTCATTTTAGTTCCTTAGATATGAAATTTTTACAAACAATGCACTGATAGCAACCCAGCCATATTTCTGCATGTTTTGTAAAAAGCTAAAGTACCAGATGACCATGAATGACCATGAATGTCAACTAATTGTACACTTACTTTAAAATATGATATTCTAATCGGCAGTAAAAGCATGGTGAAAGAGGATATTTTCTTCGACAAACCTTTAAATAGATAACATAAACATATAAAAAGACAATTTACCATCATGGTCAACTTCACCAAAATGCTATCTATGTCAGCTCCCCCTCCCAATTTCAAGATAATGTATGTGTGATGTATGTAGAGATTAGGCTGCATGAAATCATACCTAAGTTTACCGTCACCCGCCCACATGCAACTTTCCTACCTCATTATTAAAAAAAAAAAATTCCAAATAGTCTTCAAATAGTTTGATAATCACAATATCACCATATGAAATTGATGCAAAACAACAAAGAAGAAGAAAAACAGGAAATGTTGTCTTCTATTTGTGTTTGAGTAATGTCTTCAGGCCTTGCCACAAATCCAGAACCTTTGCAAAAAACTGTTTGTCCGTTTTTTTTTAAAGCGCTGCATGTCTGCAGGCTTCACATTAGGAGGCATGCAATCACTTCATGTAGCTGAGTATTACAACATGAAATATCATGTCCCTTAATTTTGACTAACTTACACACATTGCAGTATATATAGTTGATCATAAGATTCTAATAACTAAATTACGTAATTTTCATGTTCATCAGAAGATTGTTGACCGGATAGAATCTTTCATAACTAGAATTCGTAACAGTTAATGGTATCAGAAGCTGCTGAAGTTATTTCAGAGGTACCACAAAGGTCAGTCCATTATTGGCCTATTATTGTTCTTGATAATGATTAGTGACAATGCCATTAAATACTTGATCCTATCAAGTTCACTGACGATACAAGTCTTGAAAGAGATTAATGAAATTATTGATACTTTCAAACTGCAACACAATCTCAATGTAGTATATAATTGGACAATGAACAATAACATGAAGCACAATGGTTCTAAATTTGAGCATTTGCCTTATGGGAAAAACCCTAAGGTTAACTCCTACTGTAAATATGTGAACAACAACAAGCACGAACTAATATGCACTAAAAACTCTGTAAAAGATTTAGGAATCATTATGTCAGACGATGGAACATTTAGCGAACATTTGACACAAACTGTTATCAGAGTAAATGGACTAGTCAGTTGGATATTATGGACCTTTGAATCCAGAGATACACTTACTATGCTTACACTATGGAAATCACTTGTAATTCCCCATCTGGATTACTGCTCCCAGTTACGGTCTCCTTTAAAACAAGAAGATCAACAAAAGATAGAAATGATTCAAAAAAGCTTTGTGAAGAAAATCTCTGGTGCATACTCCACATCATACTGGGACCTGCTACTCAATTTGAAATTAGTTTCCCTTGAAAGGAGAAGGGAGTGATATATCATTATCTATGTATGGAAAATACTTGAAAACCTGGTTCCAAACTTCAGCCTTTTAGAAAATGGTATTCAGGGTGGTGGTATTTAAGGCTACTACCACATTCGATTGGGCAGGAAGTGTGTTTTTCCAACTATTCAACATGGTCCATTCCAGCATATAAGATCCTCAAAATTAGCTGCAACAGGACCTTGCCTCTTCAATTGTCTACCCAAGCTGTATGAAGTTACAATTCAAAACTGAACTAGATAACTTTTTGATGACTATACCAGATGAGCCATTGATACAAAATTACGTGCATTATCGACGTCCAGCATCAAACAGTATCATGGACATGATGAACATCGGACTTTTCAAGTTGTATGTGTGAGGACCTCACAAAAGTGGAATAAAGTAGAGAGTATATAAGTTTTCAAGAAGTTCTGTGAGGAAGATTTACGGCACTTCGTGCTAACACTTTTATACTTGACTGTTGTATAACAATGAGACTCAAATGGACAGTGGTACTACCATTTGGAACCATGCCACAGGTTTTCCAACTGTTCATCGTCAACATTGAATACCTGCAAGAAGAGTGTGCACCCATGCAAGCTTGGAAGAGATTTGGAGCCCTGTGTAAACACAGCTTTCAGAAAATCTTTGCCACATAAAACTGATGATGAAAACCTGAACGAAACAGGTATATTTGAATCATTTAAAGGAAGGTGAGTAATTTAAAAGAAAACTTTTGCAACTCGTCAAGCCAGGGTTAAAATGTTTTCATTTGTCTCTTCTCTTCATCTCATAATTTCAAGCATTCCTTCATCCAAATGTTGAACCTAAAATCTTATCGGAAAAAGTTTACAGAATTCAATGAAAAATTACTGAAAACGTTGCGATATTATTATTGAAATATAAGCCAACAAATACTTGATTTCGAGACATTTTAAATCCAAAACAAAATCGCGTTTCTGAGATCCTTTACATGACGTGACGCGATCACACATTTAGTGAAATTTAGTTTTATGTCATTTTTAATTCACAAATATGCATTCTTTTATCACGTTTAAGTGATTACAAATGCACAGTTTGTTTTTTGGCTTTGAACAGAAGTCTTTTCCCCAACAAAATTGTCTTTAAATTGTACTGAGATTCCGGAAATAATAAGCATGAATAAGACATTATTGAAAAGATTTTAAAATGTGGAGAATGATATACCACTCGCCTGACAATTTCATGTGAGCATTTTAGAGCTTGAGAGGTAATTTACTCATAGCAAGGCCTGGTCTATTATTGTGATTTCTAATTTTTCTGCACATTAATTGGTCACGTCTAAAGTACAAATGTCAAATGCTCAAAGGTGCTGCAGTTAAAACCAGGAGTAATCATGGAAGTATATATTCAGATCATAGGGCAACATAAAATGAATAATCAAAAATCAAAATTTTCTGCATATCATATTGTTTTGGAAATGACAGTAAACTGAGGTATGACTTCCTTCGGCCTTATACTATCCATGTTCCTAATTCCGAATGGCCTTCCTAATTCCGAACACATATTCCAACTGTCTGTAAATTAAAAACATTGCACGTCCTGCACTGTCAATCAAACTAAAAGACAAATACAAACTTTAAGTTATACTTGGTGATTTTGGTGGGCATGGATGTATATATTCATGACCAGTATCTTTGTTTATTTTTTTGCATTCGGAATTACGAACATTGACGGTAGCGTTGTTGGTTTACAAAACATTCATTATTATACTGTTTTCACTCAGGAGATTGCATAACATAATGTATACAAACAACACTGATGATAGAATGAGAAAAGATAATGAAAATGAGAAAAGGCGGCTCAGAAAAAACATCATGTGGCAATGAATGTTGTGTGTAGTGTGGAGGTGAAATAGAGAGAGGAACCAAAACACAGGGAAGCAAATGTTGTTGATCTTGTAAAATATTCATTTTCTCTTGAGAAAAAAATTCCCCCTTCCCCTCTTCGACTATTGAGAAGACCAAGAAGTATAATGAAAAAAGTGTTTAATTTGAATTAGCTAGAGACTCATAAATAAGTTTATATTTTGAGAGATATTTGGGGTTTAATCCATAATACGTAAGTACAATAGTTGTTAAAATTATTAGGTAAGAAATAATTTCGAAAAAATAAAATTCAAGAACAACATATGAGAAAACCTTGCATAATTGTTCTTCTTTGCTCAATTCATCAAAAGGCTGGCGACTGTGACATTTCGTACAAGCAAACAAGCCCGCCATTTTCAAACTATTCTTCTTCTTTGTTGCAATCGAATGACCGCCCTGACTCGAAAGACCCCTTCGTCAAAAAGCGCCCTAATTTTGAGTAATATACGCCATACCCGAATGATAGCGCCTAGCGCTTTCTTGGAAACACGTCACACCATTCCTGGCGGTAATTTCCTTTTGGGGGTAATTCTAGAAAGACAAAGTTAGAGCCATTTTGAGGCTGTAAATGTGCATAAAACCACAGGGCCCGCACCACAGAGGGCCCCTTTTTTGCTAAGTACAAAATTGAAAATGCAACAATTTTTCACAATTATTTATTACAGAAGAATCTCGGTAATTTGAAACCTCGATAATACGAACTTTCTAACTCGAACTTTTTAACATTCTCCTTAAATTCTATATAATAATCTCTATCTATAGTCTCTATCCCGAACAGGAACAATGTCCGCTAGTCCCATGTTGCTCTAGGAGTTAGCTTACTGTATTTTGGGTTGTCTTCTATACTAAAATTATTTTTTCTATTCATCCTTTTCCTTTATCATCATCTTGTTTCCTCAGATTTCTTTTGCTTGAATTACTTTGGTATTTCATTGCTAAGAGGAAGGAGAAAACTTTTGTCTCTTATTGCGTTAGGCGCAGTCGCGTTTTTTGCGCGATTTTTGAATATAAGTCAGCCTTTAATTTGTGAATCGAAAAGGTGATGTAGAAAAATAAGACCGACTATAGTTCATATTCATAGGAAAAAATATACGAATTTCACATCTGGTGGGAATACATTACACAACCTTCATTTTTCATATATATTTTTATCCTGTCCAAAAAAATTCATTGCTATCCCTTAATTCTCTGTCGAAATACGACTTGAAAAATAGCTTTTTTAGGGCATTTAAGAGAGCTGCTGTTCTAACGAAAATTTTCTTCGTCGCCCAACCATGGGCGCTCTGCAATATTCGAGTCTTTAGGCTGGGCGGGTTAAGTTGCCATATACATTGCGCGCGCTGTAAGTATCAATGGGCACAGTAGTCGGTCCCGTAACTTCCTCTTCCGAAAGCATGTGCATTGACATGTAGTCAGGCCATTCCAACAACATCACATTCTTTTCGGACAGCCAGCTTCATTTCTCAACATTTTACTGGTCGGGATGTCACTACACACTTAGTCAATGGATTTTACTGTACTTTTGAGGGAATCAAACACTAATGGTCAAACATTAACACATTTGTTATCCAACTTTTCTAAACATTCAGCAGGTGAGTAGCTAGAGAGAAAGTATGTTGTTTGTGATGCCCGACTAGAGAATAATGATGGGAAATCTTCAGCAGTTACTTTCATGCCTGGTTCACACTGTCTGTTATTTGTTTGAAAGCAAGCTTTTGTTGAAATTTCATATGACATCAGTTCAAGCTAATTGTTTAAGGAATTTGCATCATCATGCAGCAGTAGCATCTCCACCCATGCATGTGGTGAACACACAAATCTAAATTCTTTGTAGCTATAGTAGCTATATATTTTCTGTAAAGACTTGTAAAACCCAAAATATATAATTAGCTAATATGATACCATGATTATGATTATTCCTTCAAAAAATCAAAAGAAAATTTTGTATATTTTGTATATAAATAACATAATTATCTTAAAGATAAAAAAGAATTTGACTGGTCAAGTTGACATCAAATTTGGAAATAAACAATATAATGCAGGAGAACAATTTGACAGAAACTCAAGATCTAAACAGTAAGAATGTGTTTCACAAGTGTTATATACTTAAAGTGATTATTGCTATGCTTTGTTAGTTCCATGTACTATGTCTTGTGTTTATATAATGCACCTTTGTTATTTGTTCTCCTCCTATGTTGTTTCTTTATGTGTCATCTGTTGTGGAGTGCTCTCTTTATTTATTAGCATGTTAATTTGGTTTAATAGTAAATACTTTATTGTATTCCCACTTGACCCATTTCATATCATCATTGATGTCCCCATGGACTTAGTCTTTTTTTTTTAGCATTCATCTTTTTCATCAGTCCCCCTCAAGCTGTTAGCTACACAGGACATGTATTTTTGATAAAACACATTTTGGGAGAATTGTCTTCACCCTTTTGTTTCACTTAGAGGAGTTGTCCTGTTACCCTTCATTGTGTGTGTGTTTGTGTCATTATATTTTCCACTAAGTAATTTGCTTGTATTTTGTTTATTTTTCTTGTAGGAATTATTAGTTCTTTGTTTGTTCATTTGTTAGCTTTTGTTTTGTTTTGTTTTTGTTGTTTTGCAATTGTGAGTTCACCAACTGACCCTTGGATCATTTCATTCCCCGCACCCCAGTGCCGGACTTATGCTGTATGCTGAGAAACAACAAGCAGAAAACTACAGCACGCCATACCTTGGTATTGAAGTCTACTTTGAAAACGCAGTTTAGTTGGTTAGATGAAGGGAAATCTGAAAAAAATCAACACACGAACAATATGGATTTACTGGTTAGGAGACGGTGCACAAGCGGTACAAGCGGGGGATCCAGGGGGATCGGGATTTCAGTCTGTATCACCAATGGGCTTATTTGCATGCTTTTCTTTTATACTTTAATAGCTAACATTCTCCTCCTCAAATTTTGACTGCCCCCTAGATCCGTCGCTGCACCCACAGGTTTCAACTATTAAAAGTGATTTTTTAATAAATAACATTCTTGTGTTGGCAGGTAGAAAATATTACAAACACTGTTTTTCTATAATTCATTTGCATCGGCTTTGGTGAATGTTCACAAAAACACATCTATATGGGGAAGAGTCAAAGTAAAACAGATCATGCAAAAGTTGTTTCTCCAGATACATCTGATGGATTTGTAGAAATCAAAGGTAAAATAAATTTTTTATTCCTTGTGGGCAATTTAGAAACTGTGCCTAGCAGAGGAATGTTCTGCTGTTTTGGAAAAAAATATATATATATATATTTATTCCTTCCTGTTGTACATGCTCTCTTGGCATCCCTCCATTGTATCCAAAATTTATCATATGAATTTCAGTCAAAGTGTCCATCAGGTGGTCACCTCATTAGAATAGCTGTACTATATGGGGTGGTCTCCTGCCCTTAACTTTATTCTTTGTAACTTATTCTATTGTATGCAATAATGGCAAATAAATTGAATTGAATTGAAAATTAGAATTTCTGTCACAGAAAAAACTTTGGAGAAAAAGTTTTTTCACAAATTTTCCAATTTTGGCAGAAATCTTTCAAATAAATCTTTTCAATGGGAAAAATTTTTGGACAATAATTGAGCTCATAACTAAATAGAAATGATTAAAAAAGTTAAGTTTTATGTAATATATATGTTAATATTGACATTGAGTTTGACCGAGGATACGCAAAAGTAGATCCGCACAGATTGATTAAGATGAAACAAAGGAGTTTTAAACAAATTTTGAACAAAATAAAATGTGAAAGTGTTTCTATCTGAAAATTTTAGAAGTCGAAGCCAAAGAAAAAAATAAAAATCTACCTAATGGAGGTCAAAAAAAGAAAGAAAAGAAATCCGCTTCAGAATCCGTTGTTGTTGTATTTGAATGGCCTTATGATGGAAATGAAGTATCGGTCTCTGGAAGTTTCAATGATTGGAGTGTGAAGTTGCCATTGCAGAAAAGGTAGGTTTCAGCTTCCTGTTTATTATTAGGACTGCGAAGATGTTCTAGTATCCAATCTCTTTTAGTGATGGAAAGTTCAAAACCAGCATTGCATTACTGCCAGGCTCCTATGAATACAAATTTGTTGTTGATGGACAATGGAATCATGACAAAAATAAGGTAAATTTGAATTTGTTTAAAACTAAACAACAACAAAAGATAAAGATGAGTATCAAAACGTAATTAAGACTCATTTTAAGATGATTAGTCTGTTTGTTTCTTACAGGATACAATTGTCGACCATTTTGGTGGATCTAATAATGTCATTGCGGTTATCAAATGACCATCGACTTTGTGAAACCATCTTATAAATCATCTTCATTAGCTAAGATTTCATAACATTTTAGGCGCTTTATAATTGGACTATAGAAAATTTTGTTTGATAAATCACTTACATTTTTGTAAGTTTCTTTTCCATTTTCGACATAACTGATTTCCTGATAATGAAATTTCCACGAAATGCAGATTCGATGTACTGTTTTGTTTCTGCTTACAATTAAAAGAACATTTTCCTTTGGTTTCACTGACATTCTTTTTATTCTTAGTTGGATTTTTTTTATTCAAATTTGAAATTAAATTTTTATGTTTATAATTTTCATGTACACTTTTTATTTCACGATGTTTTGGTGTCAAAAAAGAAAACAGTTTATATATATATATTTTATATAAGTGTGTAAATAAGCATATGGTATGCATTTGTTTTTTTAGAATGCAGTCAACTGACAAAATTTGAAAGATACATAAATAATTCTTCAAGATAAGCCACTTCTCAAAACTCAACTCTCAAAATTTGGAATACAAAATTTATTAAAACTCGTTGCCATTCACCATGTTTGAGGTGGATTTGCACTTTTCCTATGTACAACAACAAGGAACAATTGAACTGAGTTCAACTTTTTCCCATAGTGTTAACAGGAATAGTTATCTTGGAGGTAATGGACTCGCACATGGAGAAGGGTAGAAATTGGGGGACACCATAGAACGAAAAAATAATTTATTTATTTAATGCCTGATCCCGGAAGAAGTATTTCTTACCATGTAAATCCACCTTTCACCTGACGTGATATTTGAATTTTTATTGCGAACCTTCTTTCGAGACAGTAGTGGAGTTGGAATATATTATTTACACGATAGTTCTTAATTTTTCTTAAATTCTTACCATTTCATTTCACGATATTTTTAAGTACATTTTTACGCAGTATTTTTAGCGAACGTTTTGTCGAAGATAATAGAGAATATCCTTCTATTTTTATGAAAGAATACCTTACTTGCCATATACAACGATATGAGTTCTTCATAAACACGTTAATGCAGTCGACATTCACTATCTGGAACTCCCATGGGCGGCGAAAAAGTTCGACGTAGCGGAAAATCCAAAATTTTGTATTTTACATACTCGCAAGAAAACAGTTAACCCTAATATTTAGTGTTCTGAGAAGTAAATCTGAGACACATTTGACAGGGAATACTGAAGCTTATTTTTCAGGTCCGTGTCCTGGAATTTTTAAGGTTACATAATTAAACACCACGGACTACTTGAATATGTCCAGACCTCCTTCATACCACATCAGAATTAACGTATGGGGTAAAAATTATCATTAGTTTTGTGTCGATGGCAACAAAAATGAAAACTTTGTGAAATTCGCAATTTTCACAATTCCCCTGTACTGTTAAATCCACCGTTCCGGGGGCGTTAACACGGTAAAACTCATGTCGGTATGAGTTCTGTGGTAAGTTTCTTGTTAGTGTTTACATGATTTATACGATATGAATCTCGTACCTATCCTGTGAGGCAGCTATGAAATTTCCTACCGGTTTGGGATTCCCAATATATTTCCAAGTATATTTCAACTATATTTTTCAAGTTAATTTTGTTATTAACGTATTTGTGATAGGAAGATAGCCATGCGAATAGAACGTAATTCCATGCCGGTTTGAAATCTCAACTCATATAGCATCTCATGTAAACACCGCCTATGTGGAATCACGAGATCTTACGACTTGTGGTACAGCATCAAGAGTCAGTTGGTGGCGGAGGTGACACAATAATACTTACGGTCGACGTCATAGCCGTGTCGAAACCCCTCGTTATTTTATCTGTCATTATCCCATTCATGGTCTGTAAGTTGGAACCTACCATCTTCCGTAAAGGTACTTTTTTACGCCGGCCATTTTAGCACCAGTTAGAAATGAGATCAAATCGCGATAATTCTAAATCTAGTGTGAATAGACCTTTCCCCAATTTAAACTTCAAGTTCTTAATTGCTTTTAATTATTCTACTGGGGAATTGGAATAATAAGTGACTATTGCTTGGTAATAACGCTATGAAATTAGTAAAACAATAAAATGCATAGAAACGAGCTGAAACTTGATAACAAATAACAGTAACACATCTCAAGCGTAGACATCTAAAATCATTCGACGACTTGAGAAACCATTCAACGACTTGAAAAACCATTCGACGACTTAACGAACCATTCTATACATAACTAATTTTTTGACATAATTCGCATAGTGGCGGGTCTAGCAGAAATTAAACTGGTGTAAGCCAATTTGGAGGAGAACAATTCAATTCTTTTGGCAATTAAATTACAATTATCCTTTTGAAAACACTTTTGCCATTCGTCGACTTGTAAATCCACTAGACGACTTGTAAAACAGAATATTGGCAATGAATTAACTTCATACAGCTGGCTCTTTAAATTCAACGTGCATTTGTGTTTATGCGATGAAAAACAGTTACAGTGGGAATGCTCACTAGTTATGTCCCACTTTGTAATAAAATAAAAACAATTTATTAGGTATGATAAATCACAAAACAACAATATGCGTAATTGACAATATTTACAAGATAAAGTGTGATAAAATAATTACATTAATTATAACAAAACTCTTTGTAAGATCGAAACAAAGTCATCAAATTGCCACTTTGTAATAAAAGCTTTAAAAGGGCTTCATATTTCATTTTAATTTGCTTTTTAAAAATTTGATGATGGTGCTGATTTTGTATAACTGAATAATTTTTTATAAAGTAGTACAGTGAACCTACCTTCCTCTTTAACAAACTGCAGTAGCATTTTTGTAATTTCCATAATTTTACATCAGGATTTTTTAATGGCGTTATCCAAAACATTCGACTACCGACCAGCCGCCGACTACCGACCACCGATCAATCGACCAAAAAAAAACGACCACCGGCCAACCGTTCGGTTGTTTTGGAAAACGCCATTATTTAATTAGTTTACACACCAAATTTTATCATGGAACTCAGATTTTTATATTTTTTACTAAAAAATAAAAGTAAAGAGCTATTATTGGGGTCTAGTTGGGTTTTTTTAACACTCAACTTTGATGAAGCCTTTAAAAGTTCTTTAACTACTTTTCAAACTTGAAGCCTAAAAATATTCTTATATTATACACTATTGAATACCTAAAATTCCAAATTCGGCAAGCCTGATTGACCTTTCCCATTTTAATGGAGTTGAAACTGTTGTAAGCAACATGAAGATTATATTCTTGCGTTTGACTATTATATAATGACGTTTTCTTGTAAAATGTAAAAATATTTTCTTAAGAACAAACCTTCCTCCTAAGCCTCGAATGTTCTTAGCATATTCTTTACTTTAAGACCTTCGAAACCTTATAAAAAAACAACGTGTAACTTATTATTCGAATTATTCATCCCAAATTGGTTGGTTCTAGTGAAAACAAAGATTAGACAAAAATTATGCCGCTTTTTTGTCTAAAGTTGCAAAATTTTGGCAATTTTAACGCCGGCCTGTTAATGACGTGTCACAAAAATAAACGCCAAAGAGCCGATAAGGTACGGCAGCTTTTTTTTTTTTTTTTTTTTACTCCATAATTTTCGTGTCTCTGTTACATGATGTCGTGTTGCATTCTAACTTTTGACATTCTGTCACTTTAGAATCGTCTTAAGAAGTTCTTCTCCAAGTCTCTATCTATGGCGGGCTCCTGTCATTTTATTTTTGTGTCTGTTTTTTTAACTTTTGACTTTCGGTATACTCTAGCTAGCTAGCTATAAAAAGATGAATTTGGAATAATGAAAAGTATCGTGTGTCGGATCGTGTGTCAAACACACATGATTAATGCTTAAAGTGATAAATATTTGCAGCAGTTTATCTTTCATCCATTGTTTGATTTTTTATTCTTTAATTCTTTTTATCTTGAAAAATGTCCCAAATTTAGAAAATGCTTGGCCAATTTTGTTTTTAAAAAGCAATGGGCCACCCTGTTGAAATTAAACTTTCAGAATCAAATATAAAAATAATCCATCAAAGAGAGGCCTACCTTAAACCAATGTCTTGAATTACATGCTTTTCTTTTTATAAGCACCAGTAAAAATTGAATCGACGAGACTCATTGGTGCTTATGTTTTGGCTATTTTGAGCCTACTTTGGTGCATAAGTGGTGCTTATTTGATATATCAAGATATGAGGGTATTTATCCTCTAAATGTCCAAAAGCACCTACTACCACCTAAACTTAAGAGAGAAGGACTATATACCTGTTTTGTTAAGACAGAGAAACTGTAAGGGACAAAGAATTTTTTTCTTAGCTATGATTTCAAGCCTAGGAGGGTTTACGTGATTCTTATCTTTTCTTATGTTATAAGTGATTTTGAACCTCTGGTGCTTATATAAAAAAACGTGCAGTACACTACTACCCAGTGGCCAAAATCTTCAAAAAGTCTCCGTGGAGGAATGTTTTTTTATTGAATTAGCAGGTGATATAGCAATATATAGTAATTTCATGTTATCTTTTTAGTACATTTGACCCTCTGGTGCTTATAAACGTGGTGCTCATAAAAAAAGCATGTAATCCTTTTTTCCAACATCGAACCCAGGATCTGTTGCCTTTTCGATATACAGATGGCAGCCCAGGGTCGAGGTTGCCTTTTTTCTTTTAAAGTTTGATTAATGTTCGATTAATGGTTCAATTGACTGGGCTTTATAATTCATGATTATATTTTATAGGGTTATCTAACAAGGGCCACTTGTAGCTGAATGTGAGAATTTCTCAGTTAGAGTCAGTTGTGTGTTTCCTGGTCATTATGGGTCAAACTCAGAGTACGCCACAGAGACATAGAGATATATCCATAAGTGATTCAACACTTGTATTTGATTCAAGTGGGAAACCAAAGACTGATGATGGAGATGTTGATTTTGTAGCACCACATCAAACCCAACAACCAAAGAAAGGTACATACCTAAATTCATCTCTATAATGAAACATGAAATAAGTTTTTCATGGCATTTGCTATATATATGTATATATATTTTTTTTGAACAAACCTCTATGACTTGCAACACCCATTAATTAGATAAACCCACAGTTCTTTGTTCTTTTTATTGTTATTGTTCTTGTGGTTTTGTCCTTTCATGTTTAGGGTTTAACATGTTATTTTTTATTGCTTCATTTTGACCTCAATTATATAGTACAGCCCGAAAGAAACGTTACATATCCGTGTAGGGCAATTTTAGCTTTCATGAAGGTGTGTGTATTTGGAAGTCTTTTGTTTATTTAACATATTCAATCGTCTAAACAAACTGTGTAGAACACAAAAGATTTTTTAAATGATTTCATGTAACATTTATTTATTTATTTAAACGGACATTTACTACATGGATAGCCATAAAAAATTGTACATGAGAATCCTTTGTGTTTTCATGTAAAAATTCATTCCTTGGTGAATGTGTAAAGTTTCTTTTAGGCTGTACTGTATACCTGTTTTCGTAAAATGAGTTTGTCTTACCTTTCTTCTTCTTCATTTGATATGTTAAAATTAATTAGTTGTAATACAAATCATCATTTAACTCTAGATAATGGAGTACGTGTTTCTGATGATGGAGGGGAAGGATACATTCCATCTGATGAAGCACAAAAGGAGAAGAATTCCACTGTACCTGTTGTATTTCATTGGGAATGTGGTGGTAAAGAAGTTTATTTATCTGGCAACTTTAATGGTTGGAAAACACGGATTCCTATGACTTACGGGTAAGACTTAACATAAACTTGCAGCAGTGGAACAAGTGACAATGTCATAAAGTTCAAAACAGTGTTTAGAACTTTTTAAAACAGATTTTGCAGATTAACAGTTGTATTACTTTTTTTAAATGTTCAGATAAAGTACAAAATTTGATGTCGGAAATACATTTAATACAATGCCTATTTAGCTGTGATTTGGATTTTCTAGTAGCATATTTACTCAAACAAGGTTATATAAAAAAATACAGAGAAACATGATATGATTTTGAAGTTGATGTTGATTCATATTTTAGGGGTGGTGAGTTTACTACCATTATTGAGCTGCCGACTGGGATACATCAATTCAAATATTATGTAGACGGAAAATGGCTCCATGACCCAACTCAGGTAGGTGCTTCAAGATTTAAACACCAGGATACGATTTAGGAAAGACTAATAGCTTTGCAAAAATATACGTACTGTTAAATTGCTAATAGATAGTATTTTAACAATTTTTTGCTGATTGTTTGCTTCGCATTGTTGTTGTTTTGTTAGAATAAAGCCTTACATAAAGTTAAAAACACGCGTTTTGCAAAATATGAGCCAGTCATTCGTACCCTGACCATGCTTTTGTGCATTTGTCTAACAAATTGCCATCATAAAACTTTTTGTTTGAAAGTACAAGGCAATACACCACAATGTTATCGTTAACCCAGACAGAAATAACAAAGTTTTGACAAACTAGTGATGTTATAACTAGGTGTTATTGTTAGACAAACCTATAGTTTCATGTCTTGATAGGTTTTGAAAAGTCTTGCAATTGAGAACAAAAGTACTTTTTATTGAAACTAATAGTTGTTGAACTAATGTGGTGTTGTTGTATGTAGAAAACTGTTGACGATACGTTTGGTGGACGAAACAATGTGATAACTATAAAAGAATCTGATTTTGATGTTACAGAAGCATTACTGAAAGATGAGTGTGGTGGCAATGTAACTCATGTATCTAGTACTAGTTCATTCTATAGTAAGCTATGTTTATTTCTTATTGTTTACTGTTTTCATGGATATAGATCTTTCCGGATTTCAGTTTAGATACCAATATTTCGTCAAACTATCCTAACCCACCTCGTTTTGATGAGTTGTATTGTTTCACAGTAGTTATGTGATTATTTCTTTTGCTTATCTTCAAATTGCTGTGGGACAATTTGTGATCATTTTCATCAAATTATCGCATCAAAAACAAGGCAGGGTAGGATAGTTCGGCAAAATATTGACGCTTAAAAAAAAAGGTGCATTAATGAAAATGAGTTAATATAAAATCATTTGTCTGCTGTAGCAATTTGATCATCTGGATGTGTTTAATTAATTGTCTCAACGTGGTCTGTATTTCAGGGCAATCACCACCTGGGTCTTATAGTCAGTTTACGCCGACTGTCAACGAACCGCTGTTTGTGAACAACTCATTGAATTCTGTTGTACCACCTTCCCTTCCTCCACATCTTCTTAATGTCATCTTAAATAAAGATTCCTTGGATGATGTAAGTTGACCGTCAAGATATTCTTCTGTACTTAATTGAGGGCAGCAAAGTGACAAATTTTGAAAAATTGAAATTGAAATTGTGACATTTCTATTATTATGCCATTTTAGTGCTCCACATTATATTATTGAAAAATGATATTGAACTGGCTTGAGTAGCACAAAATAGGCTGCACTTATCAACCAAATCTTTTATTTTCTCAGATTTACATAATGCTACATGTTTCCTTTTGCCTTTTTTGTAATGTACTTCCTGATTGCATTAAAACACCATTATAATTTTTTGTTGTTGTTTCATCTTTTAGGAAGATCCCACTTTGCTTCCTGTACCAAATCACGTCGCTTTGAATCATCTATATGCATTATCAATCAAGGTAAACATTTGTTTTTAAAAGTTGAAATACATTATGAAGAGATGGAAGTTTTCCCAGGTCTGGTTGTGTTCTATTGAAAATTCGCCCAAAAGTGCTTATTTCTGAACGAACCGTGTTTCCATCGTGCATGTGTGATTCGTTTTGTAACTACAATGTCTTCGTGAAATTTTTTCGACTATCGTTATGGCGACAATTTGCATCGTACTCGCCATCTTCAAAATCTAGGTAAATGTCATGAATCGAAACAATGATGCATGCAACTTATCCGAAGTTTGAATTATGATGAACAAGGTTTCTCTCCTCCAGTAATCAGGGAGCTTCGATCATCTCCATCGAACAGCGTATAGTCGAATTTAATTTATCCAATTTGTAGTTCACTTTCCTTATTTCATAAAAATTTCTTTTTGAGTTTACTATACAAAACCTGATCGCTAGTAACCATTCCCTGAAGCCCACAAGTAATAGGTGATTACCTTTATAACTCACGCCCCACGTCCGAATAACCGCCCAAACCGAAGCCTATTAGTGGGTGCTTTTAGTTAACATGAATAAGCTTCAAAGATACCAGGGGGACATGTAACAATGCTTTGAGTCATAACCTTCATTTCAAAAGCATTTCATGAGTTCTTCACACTTGGTTTTATTTGAATGTGTTCAAACAAAATATCATCAGGTCGATAATGATGTTGTCATAACAGTTACAGGAGAGCATCAAACCGAATCCTCACACCATAGAAGCGGGTCTGTATTAACACAAGTGCAAGATGGAGTAGAGAGAAGGATTTTGTATGGAGAAGGAAACTAAACTGATAGAAAACGACGTTACTCAACTACAAAACGAGAACTTTTGGTTGTAGTTGAAGCTGTGGAAAATTATCATGAATCCAATGGCAGCTTGCCAAGATGGAGTATGAAGTCTTTGACTAAGGCATAATCCACAACATAAAACATGGCAATCCTGACGGAGTTATATTCTTCTAAAAGCTTTCATGATCATTATTTATTAAGTTACGAGAAAAGGTCGTTATCGTGTGCACCGGTCGTTTTGTTATTTGTGACTTGCTTCCAAAGTCCCATCATTTTGTCATTAAGTTGGTACCTGGGTGTGTTTATAACTCTCTGTCCGAACCCCACCCCACCTCTTTATCTGACAGAAAAGTAACGTGACATAACTATGAAAATTTGTAAGTAGCGTTCACATCTGAATTAGTTACAATGGTCGTTTAGAGAAAGTATCTTCTTTCAACATGAAGCCCATCTGCAAATCGTGTATAATATAATTCTGGATACCGTTTTGATATTTTCAGGATTCGGTAATGACGCTGAGTGCAACACATCGCTACAAAAGAAAATACGTTACGACGATTATGTACAAACCTATAAATATGTAATTATAAACTATAGCTGTAAAAACGAGATAAATAAATAATGAGACGGAAGGTGTTATTTATAATTAAAAAAATTCGCTTTATTTTTTGTTTTTCTTTTGTATGCATTGAACATTGAGGATGTATATATGCTTTTTGCGCATTTTGTGAAAAGTTGTTGTCGTTTGCCTACTGATGCGATCACAAAGGTTTTTACTTGAAAGTCTTATTTTCGTTTGAAAGAACGAAGCATCGCGCTACAATGTTCTCGTTAACCCAGATAGAAATAACAAAGTTTTGACCGTAAACTACTGAGATGATCGCATCTTGTTAGGCAAACCTATAGCCAAGGTGTGTGAAGTATTTACAAAGTTACCTGCTATGTTTTATCTTTTTTATCTTTATCTTTTTTTCTTTTCTGTTGTTAATTATAATTGGAATGGTGTCATCAGTTATTCTTCAAGTCGGGATATGGCATTTTGGGGAAAAACAGCTGAATTTATTTTCTATGACTTACATAGAAAATTGTTTCCTGTTTGTTTTCCCCAAACAACACAATTTCATTGGCCAAAATCCAAGTCACATGACTTTCCGACCTGAAGAATTTCCCTTTACTTATATAGTTTCGTTTGTCTTGCTGCACCAGGTGTTTTCCATCAGAAATGTAAAATGATATTGACAGACTGTTAAATGCTTTTTTGCGATCACAAAACTTTTCGGTTGAAACTCATTTTTTTATTTAAAAGAACGAGGCATTACGGAAGCCAGGTCTTGCTAATCCAGGCATAAATAACAAAGTTTCCACCGTAAACTAGTGATGATCGACATCTAGTTGCTTTAATAACTACTTATACTATTGATAGCTTTAATTTCTTGTAAATCTTACCTCACGAATTACATAAATTACCAAAAAGATATGTACACGGCTTATTATTTGTATGTGTGGCGCCATTTTATTGACGCAATTTCTGTTCTATTCATCGGATTAAGGGTGTATTAGCCTCAAAAATCGAAAATTACCACAATTGCATTTTATTTTTATTCTATTGGTATGACTAAACAGATTCTGCCAGATCATGATTTAAAAATATGTTTTCGACAATGAGCTCCAAACTATGGCAAGAGAGGTTGTGTTTGAAGTAAAGCATAAGAGTCCGGAGCGTGCAATGAGCGATGAAAAATCCTTTATAAGAAAATTCTGACTATTAAACCTCGAATTTGTTGAAATTGGTCAATTTTGGACACATTTGATGAGAATTCTGAAGCTGGATAATAGAGTCTCATCAAATCCTTCCGCTCGTTGCATTTAATAATAACACCCTTAAAGTAACAGTTCATTTGCTTCAACATTTCTTGAGATATCTTTCCCAGGAACTCAAAAATCCAATTTAAGTTTCAAAAAGTATGACAGAAATTCCGAACGTTTATATTTGAAGCACGTCTACGCCTTCTTACATAGAAATACCGATTCGGTGCAACGTATTTTACCCAAAGACGTTAATATAACAGTTTATAACAGTGTCGTCGTGCATAAAAATACACGCGCCCAACAACGAATTCTATATTGGTAGTTGCCTGGTCCACCATGCTTTCAAATGAAGGAGCATGTTCAGTTGAGCTCAGATTCAATTACTTAAAAACATTCCACAGGGAGGTGCACGAGATATATAGTAAAATTGTTGTTTATATAAAGAAAACACGTTTAGAACAACGTTGTAATTTCTGAACTACGATGATTTTCAACTAGAAATTTTCGAGAGAGAAATAGCCAGGTTCAACCCCGCGGACAGATTATGGCCGCAGTCGTTGATTAGATGAAACAAGTCACGTGACAGCCAATAAAATTTTCTACCTGAAATAATTATTCTGTCAGTGCTGTCCGCATTGCAACTTAACTCGTTTACATACAAAATGTAGGAATAAAATTCAGATCACCAAAATGAATGCAGATGCGAATCCGATTATTAGAGTCAGCAATTGAAACGGATTTCGTGTCGGTGCGGATGTAGAAAGTTGATTGCTGTTGCTTCCACAAATCTTCTTGTAATCGCAGTTCTCCACAATATTTTTATAATGATTTTCAAATTCTGTAAAATCACAGTTCACTTTCGATGAACAGCCGGGTATTTTTGTGAGACGTTCGTTGACGTAAAACTGAATCTTGTAGCGTGTACCATTATTCTTGTACAAAACAAAATATGCATTTGCAGAAAACGGTGCCAGACAACCAGCCCGAAAGATTCGGTTTTTGTTAGCCTGATAGTTTTTTGACGTCATTTTTAAGTCGTTTGTATACACACCGAATAACGCTAAGAAAGGAAGTATAGTATCAGAATGGCCTGCACGTAACACTGCACTATATTTACCATACTTCTCTTCTCCGCTGCCAGCTTTGGATTGTAAACCTTGATAAATATCGCGTAGTAAGGGGCAGCTTGGCTGATAGGAAATGTTATAACCAGTGCTTCTCTTATAGTAATCCTCCATATCTTCATGGTACTCGACAACAGAGAGCTCCTCTTGTGAAAACAACGAGCATACACCGCTCTGTAAGTTACCACCAAACATGATGATACTCCAACTGCAGTAATCATACATCGTTTTGATTTCGTCAAAGCTTAACGTCATATTCACGTCGCCTAGTTTTCTCTTGATACTGTCAATCAAAGTCTTCACTTCCGAGCCCTTCTCAAACCTTTTCACCTCTATTAACGCCTTCTTGTTATCGTCTACTGCGGTTTTGTATTTATTACAGTTGTCTAGTCCTTTTAATATCGTGTCTTCGTCACATGGATACACCTCTAAATGTATTGGTTGAAGTTTATCATTCCCCAAGTGACCGTGACCTTCAAAAATCCCCATGGCGATCGAATCAACACTGCCTGTTGTTCTTGTTTTGCATGTACTCAACAATTTATAGTTATATGTCGTGTAATTTTTCATAAAAACTTCGGGAAATCTGGAACGGATTCGTTTGCCTAAACCATATAAAACACTTTCTCCTTCCTTTGACAGCATCATGTCCTCAATTCCCTGAAATTTTATCACCCATGGTAAGGTTAAGTTGACTTCTGACGAAGTGCTGTTCATATTGTTAATCTTCTTGGCTAACTCTTTCATCTCCTTCACGTCGTCGTTGCCAGGGAAACGTTCACCGTGTCTGAATACCATATTGATTTGTACTGGCGTGTATCCAGCAGGCTTTTGTACTGGTGCTGTAACTTCTGTTAATAATTTATAGCCAGTTTTTGTTGAGAATTTTGGTGTTTGCCTACATTGGTCGAAAGGATCAGCAGATACGACATGGAGCGTCGCATGAAAAAATAGCAGTAGCCCGACAACGCCACATCCCGCCATCATTTGACATCAAGAAAAAGAACGATTTCCTTGCTCGAATTTTGTGTTCTTTCAAGTTACTGCGGTACAACGTCTTTTTCGAAGTTCCTTTACGTTTCAAAACAAACATTTGCTCTCCATCTCTGAGATCACATCCACGATAATCATTCGCACTCCTTCTATGATTCCGATCCACAATAAGACACTGTTAAGAGATTGTTTACACATGTTAAGAGATTGTAAACATATACTATTTTGCGATCACAAAAGGTGATGGCCACCTATGAAAAAATTTATAAATAAATAAATAAATAAATAAATAAATAAATAAATAAATAAATAAATAAATAAATAAATAAATAAATAAATAAATAAATAAATAAATAAATAAATAAATAAATAAATAAATAAATAAATAAATAAATAAATAAATAAATAAATAAATAAATAATAAAAAAAACAATCAATCAAACATAAAATCATTAATTAACGGTAACCGGTAATTCATTAGAAGCGGTATACGCTTACGAATTGTAAGAATCATGTATATTGGGTTAAAAAATGAGAGGTAGCAAGAGATTGTACTTTTTTCAATGTCAAAAATGAAAGTTGGGTGTTAATATTTAGCTTTTGAAGAGAGTTCCACTGAGAGATTGCCTCATTACACAGAGAATTCATGCTATACATTTTAGTGTTCACTTTCGGCAGGTTTAAAAGACCAAGAGCTTGACTACGTGTAGTATAGATATGATCAATCATTTTGAAATTGAAAGTATTGAGAAGATCAGAAGGAAGTTGAGAATTCAGGAATTGATGAACAAAAATTATATTAAGAACCTTCACAAGATCGAAGATACGCTGAATTTTAAGCTTAAAGAAAATTGGAGAAGATGAAGATCTACGTGAAGAAAAAGAAATTAACCTGAGGGCGCATTTTTGAAGCACGAGTACTCGACGAGTAATAACAGTTTCACATTGACCCCAAAGTTGGCACGCGTACCTCAAATGTGAACCATAGATAGCATGGTAAATACCAAGTAGGATGTCAAATGGAACATAATGACGAATTTTAGATAATGCACCGTTAGCCCAAGTTAGAGTAATCTTCTTCAGTTGTACCTGCAAGAGTTTTCCACACAGTTTTAAGTTGTTTACCACCAAGGTGTAGCAGCAAAGCTTTCTTTTGGGGCTCGTTCGAAACTCCTGTAGCAGCGATATACACGTCAAAGTCTTCCAACCAATCTGCCCATTTTTTGTCTAAATTTCTTGAATCGTTATCAATAACAAAAGGTTCTACTGTAGGAATATTTCCGATGTTCCTAGCCATTTTCGTCGCCAAGTGTAACGTCGTGAGTTCACTAGGAATGTATAAGGAATACGATTCTTTCCTTTTTAACGTCTATTCAGTATGAACGTAAATATACTATATAAGTCCGTGGCCTAGCACCACTACAAGGATTAGGTTAATTGTCTTCATAAGCTGACATCACGTCATTTCAACTAAAACATTCGTGTTTCGTTTTCGTTGGCCACAATATATATTACTAGATAGATATCTATCTATCTAGATAATGACTTATTTCCAGTATATCCAAATAAATACATTTGGCTCTTCACCTAGAAATGCGTATGATAATATGTGTTCGCATCGTGTCAACATAAAATTTAAAATTGTATAAACGTATTAGCTAACTGAAGACAAAATGACACCAGGTCAGCTGCATAAATATATAAACTATAGCTATATGCTATATGCAACATAAGCGAAACGGTACAAAAACTACAAAACATATACTGTAAACAAATTGGCCAAGAGACGTAGCTATAGATTGGTCAAAATTTGTGGAGGAGAGTTTAGTCATTTGAAGTAGAAAAGGAAAGCGTGCAAGTAACCTAATCGACACTTAAGACTGAAAAGAAAGATCATAATGTTGGACTCCGACACTTGTTTTGACTGACCCTGAATACGCCTATGAAAGTTGTCTTGATTCTCAAATTTTCCGCATTTGCAGTAATAAAAGTACAAAAATCACAACGAAGGAGAGCGTAGTTTGTTTTTCTTATGTTTTTTTAAGCCTCGACAGGTTTACCCGTATCTTATTGCACTAAAGTGGAAACTTGATTTGAAATATACAAGGACGTACTTTCATTATCTGAAAGAAAAAACATTCTTACTTCTTTTTTGGAGGTATAAACTAAACATTAATGTAACAAGATCACTAGTTTGCGGTTAAAACATTGTTATTTCTGTCTGGGTTAAATAGGTAATGGTTAGGTAATGCCTCGTTCTTTCAAACGAAAAAGAGAGACTTTCAACCAAAAAGTTCGTATCTTGTTAGATTAACCATGGAGGTACAGTGGAATCTGTCTAAAGCGGACACCATTGGTGCGAAAGAAAGTGTCCGCTTTAGATAGATGTCCGCTTTATAGAGAGTTTTCCTAAAACTGATTTTTATGGTCCAAATTTACCAAAAGCTGTATTTTTATCTCGTGTATGGTTCACTTCGTTCTCAGGCTATAAAACAACAACAACAACAACGGAACAAAAACAGCTGTTCCATAAGATGCAAAGTCACTGGGAAACGTGTCAACAGAGGGGCTGGGTATGGTCTGGAAATACCAGTCTTATACGAACTCATTGGGCCTAAGAAAGCCGTTGATTGGAGCGAAAAAAACATTAAAAAAATACTTGAAATTGTAAACAAAAAAGTTGAAAAATGTACAAATTGATGAAAGATATATTGTGTTACTTTGTGTTCGCTTTATGCCGAGATTTTTTAGGGGAAACCTTCATTTGGTGCAAAAAAAGTTTCCGCTTTAGTACTGTTCGCTTTATAACTGTCCGCTTTATAGAGATTTTTTATGAGAATTTGACCGTAAATCATTCCGTTCCACGAGATTGTGTCCGCTTTAAACAGATGTCCGCTTTAGACAGATTCCACTGTATAAACAGAAAGAGACAGAACTTAAAAATTCTTTTCTACCGTCCGTGATGCGCCGTATTGTTGAAGTGTTAACTGCCCAATAAAATGTAATTGCTATCATTTTGCATAATTTTAATTTTCTTTATTCCCACACGTAACTATCACATTCTTATGAATCCTCTAACGTGATTAAGAATCGTTAAAGTAAAGTATGCATCGAAGTAAATGTCATAATTATGCGAAAACGTCACGATTATCCAACGCCAACAAAATAATTTCAGGTTCTTATAATTCGGCATACCCTAAAGATATTTATTTTTCAAGTTGCCGTGGTTTTTGAATTCTTGGATCATGCTACTTGTGCAAAGACAAAAAATGAAAATACGAAAATTTAAAATTTAACTTGCATCATCCCCGTCCAAAGTGGTTCAAAGGATTCTTCGTCTTCCCATCTGATCAATTCCCTGCTACAGCCCAAGCAGATCAGGGGCGTAGCAAGGGGTTAGTCAAAATTTGTGGAGGAGAGTTTAGTCATTTAAAGTAGAAAAGGAAAACGTGCAAGTAACCTAACCGACAAGAAAAGAAACATCATAACGTTGGACTCCGACACTTTTTTTACTGAGCCTGAATGCGCCTATGCAAATACGATTCCGATCGGATAGATGAGGCGTGTAGATGACGTAATTGGACGAGGATTGGACATTATATGCACTTGGACAAGACAAAATGACACCAGGTCAACTGCATAAATATATAAACTTTTTAAACTATAGCTATATGCAACATTTCTTATTAATAGAAAATACACCATATTATCTATTCCATACGTTATTCTGTGGTACAGTAGACTCTCTCTATCTCGAACTTTCAAGGGACCGGGAGTTTTCAGATGATTTAACACAATATAGTATTTTTCAACACCTGGAAAGTATTTAACTGACTCTATTTTATTGAATAGTTCTCATTATGACTAAAAAGAAACAATGGGAAGTTTTCGTATTCAGCTTACGTTTGACAGACATTTTTGTTTTGACGACACTGAGAACAAAAAGCAGATTTTTTTCACTTAATCAAAACAAAATTTTTGTTTTGATTCAAATTCGAATTTATTCGGGAATTCAAAAATGAAATTCGAATATGTAAATGTTCGAGATAGAGAAGTTTGAAATAGAGAAAGGCTATGCAGTGTTCTGGGGGAAAATTTCAAGGGACCGAACATTTTGTTCGAGATAGAGAGATATTCGAGAGGGTAGTCGATATAGAGAGAGAGAGTATACTGTATTAATTTTCGTCAAATACACTGGGCGCGTGTATACGCCTATTCTTCCCAGGGTTTGACTATTTGGTTTGCCAACTAGCTCTTACTCGTCCAAACGTTATTATTAGTGATTATTCGTCGTGTATAAGCAGAGTGATTCATCGATAAAATATAGTTCCGCTTTCACTCATTCTTACTCCTACTTCCATCTAGTAGGCTTTGTATATTTGACTTGCCAACTTAACAACTATCTCTTGCTTACACAAACCTCTTGATATAGTCTCGTGGCTTCGGCCATAACCATAAAATATAGACTATGCCTTAATCCGTCAGATCGCCACTGACTTTCAACCCCGAGATCGCATCCCAGTTACTCAACATTCAGAATACAAGAAAAGTCAAGCTTTGAGAAAGAAAAGTTTAATCGAGACAAGAAAGAAATACCGAATAGAAATCGTCCCATGCCCTTCTGAATATTTTCGGTTGGGCAAGTGAGCCAGAGTGGAAGTAGGATCTTCAATATTAATATTCCTTTTTTGTAGTTACTGTTTTCGTTAATTTTTCAACATGCCGTTGGCCCAATTCGCTGACCCATGGCAGAGATTGAATGTTGCTCAAGATGCAGAGGTATGTATATAACTCCTGCTAGTATGATATTATGATGTCGCGTTGATATTTTCTTTTCAACTTTTTTCAGAGGTGGAAAATTTTCTGCCTCCAATATTATATCTCTTTGATGGATGGAATGGTTTTAGTTCGTAGGCATTCGTTCACATGGAAAACATAGATTTATCTCCCAGATAAAGAGGAGTTAGGTTAGGCAAATTAAATTTTATACGATTTAGATTTTTATATATAATTTTGCTAGCTAGCTTCTGATTTCTAAATTGACAAGTATTTGCAATGTATTAAGTTCATATAAGTGTCAATGAACCATTAATGAATATAAAACACAAAGAAGTAACGTTTGTCTCGAATATAAAATAAAACAAGTTGAGTGAAAAACATGAATGTAATAGTTATACATAATATACACTTCTTACTGAATTCGTAATTATACTTTTAAGTTCAAAATTCAATTGACTTAGAGGTTAAGTTGGGAATTAGGTATTAACTTCTTTTGATTAAACATTATCTATATACTAGATATAGGTTTGTTTTGAACGTTTGACACAAAATGGGAGGCAAAAGATTGGCTGGTAAACTGACAATCATTTTTTTTGTACTATGTTGAGTCTTTTCAATATTAAACACAATTATTTAATTTTAATTTTTTTGTTATTTTTTCTTGTTGAAACACCATGAGGAAGCCTTTAATACACAACTGGGATCTGATGCATAATTTCATCATAATAATTTCATCAGTCTCATATTTGGCCCCCGAAACGATCGTTACCGTGAAATTTTGAGACTTGCACTCTTGGCGCTTATACTAAAACTTATAAAACAACAATATAACTATTTCAGCTTAATAAGCATTGAGGTTGCTGGATTGACAGTATTGTGTGAATCACTTCAAGTGTTCCCTAAAGCAGTCGTAGGGTGGGGCAATGTCTCTAAGATGATGTTATTTACTAGTCCTTAGTATGAAATTGTGCAAGAGTTTATAATTGTTTACATGTATATACATTAAGCTCGAACAATTGATGATGTTTTTGTTGAGTGCAATTTAAGTTTCTCTCTTAAACATTAATTATATATACAGGGTTCATAGCATACTTGGAAAACCTTGAAATTGGGGTCATAATTGATAATCTCAGGGAAAAATCAGAGAAAAAATTAAAATGTAAGGGTGACTCAGTAAGTGTGCAAATTTCCTGATGAATTTCATTTCATGTTGTTGAAAAAATAAAGAGCCACCAGTTGTCGAATGTTAAGTGAATTTTATGTTTTAAACACCCACATTGAATTCATGACCAGATTGCATACTTGATATGACAGTAGTGTTTTTAAGTTTTTTAATTTTGTTTTTGATCATGTCGGACATTGATAACAGAATTGTAAATATACATCTGCCATAGCTAACCTGTCAAAATATGAAATATAATAATAATGATGATAGAAGCATATTCCTAATTCATCATGTTAAAATGTTTTTTTAAGAAGTCACAAAGATAGAGAGCTAAAATATATGTTTCAAATTTAAAACAACATTTTGGCTTCAGGTCATATATATATGCCAAACAATTTGGGGATGTCTTAGTGTCTTGTGATGTCTGTAAAATAATTGATCGTCCTCAACAAGTCAACAATTCCATGTGTACTAGTTTTTCGATTTTTCATTTTTTGTCACTCTTTGAGAAGAGGAGAATGGGTTGGACTGTAACACACTCAAAGAAAAGAATCTTGAGTCTTGAATCTTCGGGCAATTTTGGGATAATAGACCCTAGTTTCATTTTGCCTGTTTATCAAATGGTGCTAAATGTGTGCGGGCTATTTTGAAAATCTTAAAAATGAAACTCTGGCTATTAATCCCAAATTACCCTCAAGATCTTACTATTACTATTACAAACAGCTTTTCTTTCTAAGACACTCATTATTGTTACTTAAGTTTGATTTTTAACAATTTGGAAAAGGTAGTTTATGAAATGATTTCATTGATTACTTCTTCTTTGTTTTTAGATGTGTGCTTCACAAGAAGACCTGACACAAACTGCTGAGGTATGCCAACATTCTTTTAACTATAAAAACAAAAACTGAACTGATGACTTCTGATTCTTAAACCCCCCATGTTGAAGAAGAAAGCTTAATTGCTTATTTCAATTGTTTTTTCATCTCAGGAATTACTAGTATTGACTTATGTTCAAATGTCAAGCATGTTGCATTAAAGCACTACCATTAAAATGTACTGAACACCTAAACATTGAGCATCTAATAATTTATGTCAAAGCTGATGAGAACCCCTTGATCTACTGGCATAAACAATAGTTTTTCTGATCTTAACGATTAACATTTAATTGGACTTTAAATTGTTTGAATCCTTTCTCCTTTAATTGACGTTGATTTTACTTAAAAAAATAAAATTATATTTACCAATTTCCATCAACAAACTTAATTACAGAGTTATTACAGACACAAAACTTTTAGTTGACTTATAGCCTGTATGAATATCTTCAGATATTTTATGCTGTCAAGAACAAAATTCTAAAGCATCAGCTCTATGAAATAAAAGGTTCCATTATTATCTTATTTGGAATTGAAAAGTAGCCGTTTTAATGATTGAATGATTGAATACTTTAAGGGGAGAAACTTTCGCCAGCAAAAGAAAATCAGAAACACAGTGGTCTCACTTATAAATTTGTTCAGTAATTCCCAGGATATTTACAAATAGTCTTTATGCAAGTAAACAATACATAAAGGGATAAACTAGCTGCACCAACCAGTTGAGTTTTCCATCAATTAGTTCTTTGTATGTCTATGGTTAATACTTAAATCTTTACCAAGTTCATGCTTAAATACGAAACTACATGTTGAAGAAACTATTTTCCAGTTTTAAAACTTACAACAATAATTTCTTACAGAACTAGTTCCTCCAATTTCTTTTTTTAAAGAAAAAATGATCCAAATTTCAATCCAAATTCAAATTCATTTTCTTTAAAAATCATAAATCAACAAGAAACTAAATTGTGAGGATAATAAAATAGAAGAATAAGAGCAACTTAGAACTCAATGTTATATTTTAGACTTATGTTGAAAGGCATGAATTATAATTATAAGGCCACTTAATTCTAAAGGGGTGTTAATTGGAAACGAACGTTTATTAAAGCACTGTGGTATTACGTTATTTACTCACGATCTTCTGCTGTTAACTAGCAGAATGTACATCTGGCATTCATGTGACACTTTGATTCAGAAAATATATTTTCACAAGACTGATAAAACATTACTCTTTTTACTGGCATAAAGCCTTCCTGTTTTTCCTCCTTGACTAAAGGCATTTTCCACTTCTTGAAATATTTCCATGGACATGAAGTTCCGTTCAAGAAAAGTTACTAAGCATGTGTACAAGCAATGTTTACATCAAATGATCAGAAGATTTTCTGTTCCATAGTTCAATTTTTTCTGTGCTGTCTGTGCTGAAAACACGGGGAAAAAGAAGTTAACCAATCAGATTTTTAAATTTTATTGACTTTTTTACAGTATAAAAACGTTTGTCATTCAGGGAATTAATCCTCTTGAGTATAATTTTCTTTGTTTATACTTAATCTTGATGAATTTTCACCTGTTCCAACATTAAAAATACATTTTCTAAATTAAAAATCAGTGGAAATTGAAAACAGGAAAGGTTTTTTTCTGTTTGTGGAAAATTTTTCGTTCCATTCGTGTCCGCAGAAAACCATCTTAAGTATGGGAATCATCAGAAAGCAGTTGATAGTTTTTATTGTTCGCTGGAAATTGTTTTGTGGCATTTTAATAACGGAAATTGATGTAGTAGAGCATTTGCACTGTGCAATTAGGAATTTCCTTTTTTATAATACAGCTGCAAATTGTTTATTAAAATTTTGTTGGTTGATAGTGTTATATTGTGTACTTATGAATAAAGATATTATGTTTTATCAGATGGGTGATTATTGAAGAGACAACCTTTGTTAAATTTCCCTGCATTAGTTCTGTTCAGACTTTCAAAGTTCTTTTTGGAAAAATAACTAAGCCCTCAGAGAATTGCTTCTGTACTTTATGTTTTGGTGAAAATAAGTTTAAATTTGGTGCATCCATTGTGTATAAAAATCTGCATAAAAGAAATAGACAGGTTCAAGGATTTGAATGTCATTTTAATAAAATATTTGCTTTTTTTTTTATACATGATGAAATGACCAAAATTTTATCATTTATAATTTTTGTTTTGAAACAGAATAAATGTGTTAATATGACATGATGTTTGTGAATCATATTACATTTCAAGAAGTGTTGTGAATTAAACTACTAACTTAGAGTTAAATAACCTCTATGGTGGAGGGTGATCTTCTTTTTTTAATGACAGTTTTAATTTCTAGACTTTTCTCTTTGTGATTATATCAAATCTTATAACTTTTTTTGTATTTGACGTCATTGATATCCTCGGCGTCATCATTCTTGGATGTTGAATCAGAGAGATATAATGCATAATATATACCATGTTATGATGTATTGAGAAAAAAAATTAATATTTAAATCGTCAAACAACAAGAAAATGACCATTTCACAGAGTATTGTATGTAATTTTTCTTTATATATTAATTCGCTTCTATCTACAATTATTTAACTGCTACTTTTAATATGTCATAGATTTAATTGAAGGCCTGTGCTTGTTATAAGGGCATATAACAAGGCATTAAGTTTATAAAGAATGTATTGCTTGTAAAGTCCTATCTGTGGGAGGGGGTGGGGTGGGGTGGGTATGGCAGATACCAGAAACATCAAGGCTGTTTTTATCTAGGTTTGATGTGTTTGTTTTAGGTTAGTATTGTTAAAAGGTTGGATAAGAGAAATTCTGTATATGCTTGTGTTAATAACACATGACAGTTTAAAATTTGCCAGCAATAAGGGATCTATATTATAGGGCCACAATATGTTACACCAATTGTAATCAGGTTATACACAGGATGTTTTGTTTTGCATCAATACAATCCACTAATCCACTGCCATTCCATGCTGATTATATAAAGAGTGATACCTTTACAGTTTAACGAATTGATGTATCAGAAGTTTCTTTTGATCCGTTAAAATTTGATCCTTCAAATGACAAAGGATTACTTATCATTTATATGCGAGGATCTTTAATCTTGTTACAATAGTCAGGAGATCAAGAAAAAACAACTTGAAAATTAGAAAAGTTTAAAAAAATATCAACCGTGTTTGTTGAGGGAAGTTCCAAAAATTGAAGAAAACAGTTTTGAATTGTAGGTGATTTATGGAAGACAATATTCTAAAAATCTTGCACTGTTGCAATAAAAATTGGGAATAGAAATACTGTACAAAACTAAAATTCTAAAACAAAAGTACATGACATATTTCCTTAACCAATCTTCAACATTGGTATTTTTTGGTTCCTTGTTTGCTATCTGTTGATAAACTTCAAAAGTCATCGTCTTGCAAACAAAGCACTTGATCCTTTTTAAAAGGAATCTTTTTTATCTTTTTTTAATCTGAACGATTTAATTCACTGATTTCAAAACTGATGATTATCTTGGTGTAAAATAAAGAAGCTTACATCTAACTGAAGACCACAATTCACAGCCACTTGAATTAGGTCTTAATTTACAAACAAAACAACTGACTTTTATATTCTCACAGAACAGAAAAATGTATTCATTGTGGAAGGTCTTTTGAAAAGTCACTTCACAAGAACTAACACAACTCAAAACCTTCTTATTTGTTTATTTGTTTTTCTAAGGACCTTCTTTGAATTTTGTAGATGTTTCATAATTGTCATTTGTTTTCATTTACTTGATGAAAATCGTTTATCTGTCAGTGTGTATCAGACATGCTTCAACCTTGTGTCAGGGCAAGTCCATTTGAGTTTTGAAAAAGTCATCTTGCTTTGGTGTTATTGGTTTAGTGTTTTTCAGTGTTCTTGATGTCAACAGAAGACTTAAATGTTTGGTTTTGTTGAGAATTTTTGGAATTACGAGTTTTAAAAATATTGATCAGGAAGAATCAGAGATCAGTTTTTAATTCTGTAAATATTCTATGCAACACAAACAGTAGTGGTATTCCTGATCAAACTAGAGTTTTCTTCTGTTATTTGTATAAAATTGTTTTAAAACTTGCTGTTGTTATGTCACATAAATGTTTTTTTCCTCTTCTATCCCTTCATTCACAACAACAACCAATAGGAAAAACAACAAGGAAAAGATAATGTTTTGTGAATGGAAGCCACAACAGCAGATTTTATGACAGTTTCATAAACATAACACTGTGCAATGAGTTTAAATGATTAATATGCTATTTTGGTGAAAAGAGAAACCCTAGTTGTAATTTGACAACGTTTATTATTGAATTGGTAGACTGGGGAATTCTATTATGTTTGTCGGTTTGAAACCAATTGTCATTATTAATGAAAGAGATGATACTTAGTGTTCAGTAAATGAACACATTTCCTTTTCTATTTAGTATTTATCACACATTAAAATTGCAAAAATTCAAAACGTTTTTCGGCTGAATGGAAACTTTCTTTTCTATGTTTTCACTGTGTGAGTGTGCCGATATTTTTTGTTGATCATCTTTGAATTTACAAAAGACTGCCATTTCCATGGTATTGTTGTGTTAATGAATGGTTATTGTTAAAGTATCATTTGATGTGGTTTTTCTACTCTTACATAATTTCCAACGTGTTGTTGTTGGATTTGCTTGACTATTTTGTTGGATAGGTGTTGTTGTCATTAATTGAACTGTCGAACACCTTTTTGTGATCTCAGATTATGATGGATTATTATTTATTATATATTATTTTATATTACTCGTTTACTTTAAATGTTGTGATGATTATGATAGTTGTCGTTTGTAGGCAATTAAATTAAAAAATACAAAATATGCATAAAAAAATAAGATAAATGCTATGAAGGAGTAACAGTTAATGACGCCGCACAACATGAGGCTAAAAACTCGTGTTGCTGCAACAACACTTCAAAATAAAAATGACATTTTGTCTTGTGTGGAGCATCAGTTCTGTTTTTGTAAAGATTGTGTTGTTCTTGACTACAATGTTAAGAATCAAAATAATGCGAAACGTGGTTCCAGTCCTGAGCCCATGCGATGTAGCCTATCTTCGGTGAGGGATTATCATTTTTACATTTATTTCACTTCATGTTGTGGAGATTTTTTTACTGTCTATGAATCAATTGTTGTTGTTTTTTAATAATTGTGTGTTCTTACTCACTGTCTTAAATGCAAAACTAACTTGATGTTTTTGTAATGTTTTTGTTGCCATATTGCAAAGCAGTTTGTATTTTGAATTGGCATATTTCAGCGGATTTGATATATTTTTCTATGTCTTCTGTAGGAATTATTTAATGTTTTATTTTCTTGTTATTATTTTAATTCTGTTTGCAAGGTCCATGCCTCAAGATGACATCTTGTTAATGCATGTTTTGATCACATTTCAGCCTGCATCCTCTGAACCTCCCCAGCATTCAGAACTAGATCTTAGCACTATGGTCAAGTCAACCAGTAAAATTCAGAAAGCAGAGCCTTCGCACTTCGAACTAATGAAAGTCCTCGGACAAGGATCATTTGGAAAGGTATATCAAGCATATATGTGACATTTTTATTTTTCGTGACAGAGTACTGTTTCCAAATGTGAACTTGCACTTGACACTTTGTTTACGATTAAAAATCTGCCACTCTGCTTATTGACAAGAATATTGACCATAGGTGTTCATGGTACGTAAGATTGCTGGTCATGATAAAGGACACATATATGCCATGAAAGTACTTAAAAAAGCTACTCTAAAAGGTATGAAAACATCACAATAATATTTTGTTATAATGATGCTGTGTATCTTCGATTATCAATACAGATTGAACAGTCGAAACTCTACCTATTTGATATGGTGAAACTTGAAGGGTTTCTTAAACTTCATATCTAAGATATCATTGTCTTCATCCAGGGAGTTTGTTTGCCCAAATAAATATAAATTCACTTAAAAATTGATATTTCCAAAAAATCAGATTGTTACAGAATTTTTGTTTGATTAGATCAAGGATAAGGGAGGGTGTACTCCACTGACAAAAATTGTCCATTCTCTTTGTTATCTTTGGTTTCAGTGAAATAGTCCATGTCAAGTAAGCTCGCAAGGATTGAAATAGCGCAATCATTGGAAATAATGATTGAAGCCTTTGTTTCTGCACGCAGGAAAGGGCGATATGTTATGTATTATACATGCATATAATTTTTCAAAGGTCTTGTGACATAGCAATAAAAAAAAATTCTCATTTAGTACGCGACAGAGTACGAACAAAAATGGAACGTGATATATTGGCTGAAGTAGAACACCCATTCATTGTCAAGCTGCATTATGGTAATTTTTTTACTCCCTCAAAGAGTGTTTTTGGCAGCCTGTGTTCCAATTAAGGCAGTTATGTTCCAATTAATTGTTAATTTGGATATTGCTGATGTGATAAACAATCACAAATACTTCAATTACAAATTTGTTCTGAAAATGTTCAGCTAGAAAAGTTCATTCAATCCAACTTTTCAGGTTTTCTGGTTTTCTGCTAAATTTCTGTTTTTTCTGGTCTATATCTTTTAATTATGGTTGACTTCATTTTCAGCATTTCAAACAGAAGGTAAATTATATCTGGTGCTTGGCTTCTTACGTGGAGGTGATTTGTTCACTAGGCTTTCCAAAGAGGTAAAAATCCAACTACATTTTTTGCTGTTCATTTTGTTGATATATCATCCTCATTATCGTCATCATACCCACTTTAACGTCTGTTTTCCATTTTCCATGTTACGGATACATGTTATAAATTTTCATGACAATATAGCATCATGTTTCATTGTCCAATTAGGTAATGTTTACTGAAGACGATGTGAAAATATATCTAGCTGAGCTTGCTATGGCTTTAGACCATCTACACAAACTTGGAATTGTTTATAGAGATTTAAAACCAGAAAAGTATGAACATAATTGCTTCTGCCCTCACATTATTATTATTTGTTTGTTTGATTGTTTGTTTGTTTGTTTGTTTGTTTGTTTGTTTGTTTGTTTGTTTGTTTGTTTGTTTGTTTTCATTATTATCGTTGAATTAATTAATAGGCATTAATTGCATTAAAATATTTTGTGCTGATCTTTTCTTTCAGTATTTTGCTTGATGTTGACGGGCACATCAAACTAACTGGTAAGGAAACAGGATTGTAGAATGTTTTGTAGGATTGTCTAATACTGTACCAGAAGAGTAAATCTTGTTTGCTAACGTTTGCATTACCCTCCTGTGAAAGACACAAGTGTGAAACACCCTTTAAACAAATTTTCCCATTTTTTTTTCATTGCTAGATTTTGGACTAAGTAAAGAGAGTATATTTGATACTGAAAAGAAAACCTATTCATTTTGTGGAACTGTTGAATACATGGCACCAGAAGTTGTAAATAGAAGGGGTCATGGTACTGCGTCAGACTGGTGGTCATTTGGTGTGTTGATGGTGAGTAGCACTGACGTATATTGAACCGTTTTTTTTTTTTTACCTTTGGTATACCTCGATCAACCAACCCTAATATACAGTCCTACACCATCAGAACCTGTGTCCGCTTTAGGGAATTGTCCATTGAATAGAGGTTTGGAAGTAAAAAGTGTACTGTAATGAGGTTTCTTCTTCTACATGGCTTGTCTTCTTCTACATGGCGTGTCTGCTATAGAAAGGTTTCACTGTATGTGTAATTTTTAATTGTCTAGTATGAGATGTTGACCGGATCATTACCATTTCAAGGATCCAATAGGAAAGATACAATGACTCAGATATTAAAGTAAGTGAATTATTAAGTTGGTTTGTCCAAATTACAGTTGACTCTCAATAGGTGGAACCTCCACGGGTCTGAAGAAAATGGTTCCATTTATTTGAAGTTGGTCTTTGTTAAGGCGAATCCAAGGTACCAACGAAAATGGTTCCACATCTCAAAAGTTCCACTTATCCTGGTTTAACTTATCCGGTGTTCAACTTATCGAGAGTCAACTGTATTAAAAATATTCGTAGAAATGATTGTTTCCTCATACTAATTTGAATTGGCTTTTTTTCAGAGCGAAACTTGGCATGCCACAATTCTTGAGTCAGGAAGCACAACTACTACTTCGAGCTTTATTCAAGAGAAATCCACAGAACCGGCTCGGGTTTAAGCATGGTTTAGAAGAGATCAAAACGCAGGCATTTTTTCTACCCATTGATTTTGATGTAAGTCGTAGTTAGTTAAACTGCAACGTTTAATTTTTATTTTTATTTATGAAAAGTAGCTGTAACTTGTTTGAAGTTTTTAGTCCTGGCTCAACAAGAGTTATTGTTTGATTAGAGAACACTGAGAAACACACTAAACAGCTTCTTCTTTATAACCCCTTAGAAATTATATCGTAAAGATATAAGTCCACCCTTCAAACCGGCGGTTTCTCGAATGGACGATACTTATTATTTCGACAAGGAATTCACTTCTAGAGAAGCAAAAGGTATAATTCTATGTTGGTCTTGTAAGACCGTTAACTAATAGATAAACTATGCTAAAACTTACTTAAAATAGATAAGTTAATGGAATAGTTTCTCGTGTATCTGACATAAATTATTCCAAAAACTAATCAATTGACGTCAATTAAGAAAAGAAAATTAATTCCTAATATGAAAAAAGGTTTCTGCTTTGAGCATAATTTATCAAATAGTTTACTGTCTAACAGGAACTTTATGAAAGTATAATTCTTAGATTCCAGTTATTCCAATGATGATCAAAATTTGGTTTGGAATTTATGTTTTGTATGTTTATATTAATCATTTATATTAATTAATTTGATCTGTTTAATGTTATAGATTCGCCAGCTGTTCCACCTAGTGCTGGAGCTAACCAATTGTTTCGTGGATTCAGTTATGTTGATCCTGTTGCTTACATGCAAGTAAGTCACTTTGGTTAAGTCTGTATGTTTGTGTGGATAGCCAATGGTATCCTAATGGTAATACTTCAAGTGACAGTTAATTCTTCTACTTGTTGTATGAGAGTTTGTATGACAACGGTATAAGACTGGTATATTTCCTCTTACAAGCACCCCCGGCCCTAACTCAAGGTGCGAAGGGATGGTGCTTATATAATCAAACAAGAATTTTAAGCAGCAGTTACCAGATCTTACATAGAATACAATGGTATGGTTTTCTCACTTGTTCCTAATGACTGTCTATAATATTCAAAATCTTGATATCCTCCACTATTATACCCATCATGTGACACGTCAAATTTCAAATTTCATTAGTATCTCTAATTAGTGCATATTATACATATTATGTTTTAGGATGCCGGTGGTTTTCAAGGTCTTGAAGAAGGCATGGAGTTCACAGCCGCCCAAAACGGTTCCTCTTCTGTTCCATCTAATGATTATGTACCCACAGCTCGGGGAACTAAAGTTTTTACTGACGAATATGATATAAAAGAGGTAGATGATTTAACTTATATGACAGTCTGTTTGTGTTATCTAACACTTATCGAACGACTCTTGGCCACATGGTAGAGTGCTTGCCTCCAGTGGGAGGTCAGGGTTCTAATCCTGTCCGAGTAATGCCAGTGATTATAACAGTGTGAATCAATCCACTTCAGCTAAGCACTGAGCTTGTGAGCAGGATTGATGTTAAAGGGGGTTGTCGTGTTCAGTGGTTGGAGCAGACATGCGGGCATTTAGATGGTCTAGGACCTCCTATGCAGGACCTTCATTGATAATAGTTGTATCAGAACTGAAGAGGCTATCCTGGGTAAATTAATAAGTAATTTGGTGTTTAACGATGCTTTTCTTATTGAAAGGAAATTGGTGTGGGTGCGTTTTCCGTTTGCAAGAGATGTATTCACAAAGCCAGTGGGAAAGAATACGCTGTCAAAATTATTGATCAAAGTAAGCGTGATCCTTCAGAGGAGGTGGAGGTAAGTGATCATCAGGAAAATCCACACCAGACGTTTATTGGCGTTTATCTCTAACGTTTATGTTTACAAATCAATGGGAAATATAATTTTTTTACTGTAAAAGTAACAAATGTCGTTCAGAAATATAAAAACATTAACCTCAATGAAGATTCCAAAACAATCGAAAGCGTTAAATGAATGTTAAATAAACGTTGCTTAACGCTAATATGATATGATTTTAAGGGAACCTTTAAGTGAAAAATCTAAACTTAACCAGGGTGATGTGTGAATTTTGTTTAATTTTCTCAACTTGTATATATAGATTCTCCTCCGTTATGGACAACATCCTAACATATGCACGTTACGTGATGTTTATGACGATGGCAAATCAACGTATATGGTTCTTGAAATCATGCGTGGAGGAGAACTTTTAGACAAGATATACAAACAGAAATACTTATCTGAAAGAGAAACAGCTTACATTATGGATGTTTTGACCAAAACAATCGATTATTTGCATCAACAAGGGGTTCGTACTTACCTATAATACTTTTGAAAAATCAATAAGAGATAATTAAATATTACAGTGAAATGGTACATTGGTGCATATAAAAGGCTTTATAGAGACTTTACCTACGAGATTTTGACTGTAAATCCATCCATCCGTACAGGATGTCCGCTTTATAGATATCCCACTGTACTTGTAACACTTCTGACTTACTAGTCGACATCACTCATTATGCCGAGAGAGAAAAAGGACTACCTAGTGAAAGGAGTTGAATAGAATATTTTTACTGTCATTTTTTACAGGTTGTTCACCGCGATCTGCAGCCCAGTAATATTTTGTTTGCTAATGACAACTGTACACCTGATTCTATTCGTATTATCGATTTTGGTTTTGCGAAACAGATGCGAGCAGAGAATGGCCTTCTGATGACACCTTGCTATACAGCTAATTTTGTAGCACCTGAAGTAAGCCTGGATGTTATTCTACGTAACTTTGTCTTTTTATACTAAGTGGTTCCTTTTTGTGACAAATATGTTTTTTCCTCTTAGGTTCTGAAGAAGCAAGGTTATGATGCTGCTTGTGATGTTTGGTCGTTGGGAGTTCTCATGTACACTATGTTGGCTGGGTATGTAACAAATGGAATTAATCATTTTAGCAAATTTTGATAAGCGCATCTTCCGATTAACCGCTCACACCTAACAACAGTTTTAATCAAGAACATAGAAGATTTTTAGATTTTTATAGATTTTTCCATTGGCGAATTCTGGTATTTTGATATTTCGCACTATCATGTTTGTTTTGTTTTTTTCATGTAGACGAACACCATTTGCGACCGGTCCAGAAGATACACCAACCATGATTTTACACCGTATTGGAGAAGGCCACATTAATATGACGGGCGGTACATGGGATACAGTGACCGATCTGGCCAAGGTATGTTCGTTGGTAACTTCTTGATTGTTTGCAGAGGATCTGTAACCATGGAAAGTAGTGCTATGAGGCAATTTCAATTGTATTAGTTTCAGTTTGAAGTTAGAAAAGTTTGCTTTGAAGATGGTGTAACTTGGCCCTAATGACAACCTTTTCGTATACCTGATTGGCCCTTTTTACGCCAGTTTCTTTTACAACCGGTCTTTACTGGCGTTATTTTTGAAAAGTCTAGACAAACATCTAACGTCGGCATGAAAATAAAGTCATGAAAGTTAACGCCATTAACAGCCGGCATAAAAAGGGCCAAAGGTAATTTGTTCCTCTCTGGCCTCACTACCCAGACAAAATTTAGAAATTGTCAGTTGAAACAGGGTGGACCAACAAAAAAAAGACCTTTTTAATTTATCATTATAACGTTATTTTGAAGTATGAACAAGTAAAACCTATGTGAAATGAGGACAGCGATATTACCTTTCGATCTAGGTAGATGATATGGGCGTTAACATATGGGCGTTAACAACTATTTTTAAGTTTCAATGATATCAAAGTACAACTATGAATGTTAAACATAAAAGACAAACTGTCGTCTAAATTTAAAAAACTTGTTCAACATGGTTAGCCTTTCACTTCTTTAAAAAACTTGTTCAACATGGTTACCCTTTCACTTCTTTAGCTTTTCTCAACTTTTAACAGAATTGTTTATTTTATCAATTTGACTTTATAAATCCTTTTCTTAAGCTTGTTTCAGAGTTTCCAATCCATTTATTTTTTTTCTTATAAACCTCCCAAATGCCTAAATCTAGATCCTTCATTTCGTGGATCATCTTGCCCAATAAAGCGTTCCAGTTGTACTCTCTCCTTTAATTTAAGATTTGATTATTTGCCTTTTTACTCTTTTTAGAATAATTTTGATATTTAATATTTCCAAAGGTCTCCCTTTTTTAGGCCCACCCTGTATATGTAAAGTTTTCTCCATTCCGATCATATAAGATATTGTTTTTGTTTTTGATTGCAGGATTTATTGAAACGTTTGCTTCATGTGGATCCAGGTCAAAGATTATCTGCAGGACAGGTAAACGGGATCTTAAGCTTTTTTGGCTTTTTCTTACGTCCAACGACATTTTTGTAGTCGAAACACTTGTTATGTATATGACGCCGCCTTTCTTTCCGTACGTTTAGATATTGCAACATCCATGGTTGCGCGGCAAGTCCTCGATACCTGATCGAAAAATGACGTTGACCGACACAGCATCTCGTATCAGGGTGGCTGTGAAAAACACATTTAGTGCTGTACATAAATCACCAGAAACAAAACCTCTTTCAGGGGTTACTGCGTCTGGGCTACATCAGCGTCGAGCTGGCAAAGGAAAATTTATTCCTTGGGGAAGCAAAAAGTAAAAAGGCTGGACTACGTAGACTTGTTACTTACGACGAAGAAGGAATATTTGTCATATGATGCATGTAAAATTAGAACGAGAAAAAGAATTTAAAAAAATATGCATTCAGAAAAACCAATTTTTTTTAATTAGAATTATAAACGATTTTTTTTCTTTGTTGCCCAGAGTTTGTGTTTCATTTTTTACGAAACTTCATTCCTTGATCAAATCAAAGAGACTGGGAATTAAGTTTATTCACGTTATAGATGTTTCGAATTTTTATATCAATAATGAGGGCACGTTGTGTAAGTCTTCATCAAATCATGTGATGAAGATATGTGAGACCTCCGTCTCACATCTACCCCATGTCTTCTGCCAAGGTTAAGGGAGAAAATGGCAAAGAAATAACATTAAAAAAATTAATGGCTTTGTAATGATAATCAACATGGACTTTATTTACGTAAATGTTATTTGTGTTTATTTTAGTTTCATTGTTTTTTAGTTACGTCAATTGTTGTGTAAAATTTTTAGGGACTGTGTGAACCATGCTTCTTCGTATTTACTTAACATTAGATCAATAATTACCTCTAGCTATTTCTAAAAAAGGTATGCTCTATAGCGATTCTATATTACACATCATCGTGTGACTGTTTGCGCTTTGTGTTTTCTCGTTTGAAAGAATCCTTCGTATTTTAGCATTGACCTTTTATGGTTAACTAATTTCCAATTTCCTTCTTACTCACTACCCAGTAATTTCTTACAAGCTTATTTTATTTTGGGTACAACTTTTGATATATTTTGCTTACAATTTTTTATATATATATTTTTTTTTTCTCCGTGTTTTTATTTATTCATTCTTGTCTCCACTAGAGAAGTATTAAACTTTTATGTGTCTGTGTGCAGTTTTTCAACCTCTGGCTTTGCGAACGTCATAAAAATCTTATCTTGTTTCATAGAGACGGGGCGGTTGGTCCTTAATTTACCTCTCCCAATTTATTATCCCAATTCCGCCGTTCATTAGGATCATTTTTTTATTTTGAATTTTTTGTAACTGCTATTTATATATGTTTGTTTCTTTTTCTGCCATGTTTGGCGATATACAGAATCCAAAAAGACGTGATGTTAATAAATAAATAAATGAAAAAAAAATTGTAACACCCTGTTTACACTACGTTCGTTTTCGTTGATTTACTTAGAAACATTGGAACGATAATGATTTTTTTTGTCAAGAATTTTAATGACTTTGTATGTTGGTGTAACTTTTCCAAAACTATGCGCCTTTGAAATTTGAATATAGTAATGTCATATTTACGAATCCTTCCGTTTTTATACCTGATTGCTTTGATCGGAAAAACCGGAGAAACCTTATTGGCCCTTCTGAAAGGTCAATGATCAAACTTTCACAGACAAACATCTAACGCCGGCCCTTATAGTGCCAACTCATGAAAATTATCGCCAATGATGGCGTAAAAGGGGCCAGTATGGTAGAGGCAGGAGAACATTTCCAAACTTTTCGCAGATATTAATCAAGAATGAAATTTTGGACGCCCTTATCGCACTTTATTTCGGTCTTTTTCCTTCAACAATCTGTTTCAGGACGAGCCTCACATCTGATAATACAGTGACCTGATAGTTAAGGCATACCTCGTTTATTCAAACATATTTAATAAGATTTACAATGAGACTTGGAGCCAGATCGAGTTGTCAGATAGATGACTTTCTAAGTGGCGTATTGTTTACTAATGGCACCGTTCTTTGGTCGATAACTGCATGTTTAAACATGAAATATGAATCACCAACTAGTGCACGCATCTTGAATATGGTCTTTATACACTTCAAAAAGTTTTCTGTTGATTTGGTTGTCTGAAGGATCATAATGGCAATTAAATAAGATTTATTTGCAATAGGCATTAGCATTTTCTGTGTATTTTCATGTGTTTTGTTTGATTTTTAGTTTCCACATGGTATAAGCTTGCAATTAACAAGATAAAAATCATTGGAAAGTCATAACCTGTCTGATAAGTGAGCTTCGAGATTAGTGCGCAACCGACGTTGTGGAAACCATGGCTCGCCTCCTCTTATCGTCTTGAACATAACACAGACATGTTCAAACCCTTCTACTTGTTCAAAATTAATTATTTTGACGTTTTTAATGTTTGTTTATTACGCTATGAGTCAAAGTTCAATAAACAAAGCCATAGTCAATTCTCAATATGCATTATGTCAACATATATTGTCTCCGCTAATGTAAAGATTATGAGGTGTGTTTTTAGATTTAAAATTGGATTCATTTCTGAACATGAATGCACGTGTAAGCTAGGCTTTGATTATCATTTTTTTCCTCCGCCGATCGTTGTAGCATTTCATTTAGTGATAGAATCGTTTTAAAACCCTTTTGGGAATGATAGAATTTCATAGACTTTTTATAACGAGAGAGAGATTGTTTTTTTTTTGTTGATTATTAAAGTCTTGTGTCCACTGAAGGAACTCATCGCTTTGTTCTATCGCTAAAAACTTTGGTGGACACAGATTTTAAAAATTTCTATCGCTTTAGTTGACCAATGTTTTTAGTTTCTAGGCCTTTTTTTTAAAGCGATAGAAAAGAAAAGTTCTTCTCCGTCCATATCTTCTGTCTAAACACTACAAGAAATAGCACCAAATTTAAAGCAATGGAACTGGTCGCTTTTTTAATAAAGCGAACAGAATTTATCGCTTTTAAGACTTAATGGAGCGTAAATGCAAATGGGAAATTGACATAGTAATAATTAGTGGTTGATTATTGCTACACGTATGTTGTTGATGGAAAGTATTAATTAAAGAAAAACAATTTCTTGTGTTGTATGGAGAATGGTTTTACTACTTACTTAAAATTCTTGAGACATCATTTTCATTATAATAAAAAGTTTCGGTGATTGTGTGATCATCTTGTTTCCTGCTTATTTCATAGCACTTCTATGTACAGAGGCTTGGGAAAATCTTCAAAAAAATAACAATGTTGTGCAAACGAAGAATGTTGGCGAAATAACTTTCAATGTATTGCATTTGATTATCGCTTGTTGTTACAAGGAAGGGAGGAACTAATTTGTTTTGAAGGTAAAAGTGATTACTTCCTAAAAATCATGTAATGGTCACGCACGACGCACACTATGGATTGAAGCATTGTTAATGAACTTTGGGGCACTTTACTTGTTTTTAAGTTTTAACTTGCTTAAATGATTTGTATTATTTTCGGGTACTTGATGTGAAAGATGTTAACATTAGTGGAGTTGATGATAGCTGTAAGAATCATTGACACTAAGCAACCATTTTTCTCTACGGTTGTACATGCACAATAATCCTCTGAAACGTTCTGATGATCATTTTGTTGGAAATTAACTAGATAATTAACTAATTAATTACCCACAAGGTCACTTAAGACCGTTTTCAATTAAAGAGTTTTTTCTACTCTGGTGAAAAAATTCGCGCGTTTTTTTAAGCATTAAGGCGATAGAACCTAATGCTTTATTCTAGTGGACACGTGTTAGAGAAGTTCTATCGCTTTCTTTAAGATTTTTTAAAAAAAAACTCTAGGCCTTTTTTAAAAGCAACGGAAATGAAAAATTCTTCATTTCTATGTTTCAGGTACTTAGGCCAGTTGTCGAAATTGAGTGCTTTGTACGCTAACTTTACAATGGCGTATTCGATTCTTTCTTTGACTGGAAGCCATCGTAAGTTAATGATGTCTTGGTTTGTTGCGTACTTGTTATAGACAAATCCTGCTGCACATTTCTGGATTCGTTGGAGCCGTATGAACGTATTTTTTGTTCCGTCATGTTGCATAAAACTGCATTACCATAGTCTAACCCAGAAAGAATAAGCATTTCAGCTAAGGATTTTCTCAGAATAATAATAACATATCTTTTTATCTGTTTTATTGTTCTTAGTTCAGCGTGACAACTTTTGGTTAGGATTTTGATGTGCTCGTCCCAGTCAAGATGAGAATCAAATGTGATTCCAAGTAGCTTTTGCTTCTTTACCATTTCGAGTTCTTCACTATTAATTAATTTTGATTTTGCAATATTCATCTAGATTGTTTCTTTTCAAAAGTGCTTTCGTAGTAAACAGCATTTTCGTGGCGTTCAACTTAAGATTTGACTTGCTTGCCCAATCATTTAGTATTGTTACCTCTTTTTGAATCTTCCCAAAACATGTTTGGATTTCTTTTATTTTGGCGCTCTTATAAATCGTTGTATCGTCAGCGTATTGAGTGGACTAGGAAGTTCTTTTTGCATAATAGCGACGTAAAGATTGGATAGTGTTGGTCGTAGTACACTCCCTCGTGGTACTCCAAATTTGACCTCGATTGGATATTTTGTCTTCGATTTGAACAAATTGGTATCTGTTAGTTAAATAGGTATGGAAAAGTACCATGATGTGGTTAGAAGTTCACTTTGTGTAATGATTTAATGAAGGTTCCATATTTCACCGTATCAAAGGCTTTAGAAACGTCGGCCATAACTGCTAGCGTCATTTCATCTTTATGCATTGCCGATTTAATGTCGTCACGAGTCTTCAATAATGTTGTCTTTATGCTATGACCACTCCGAAAATCAGATTCAGTGTCATTGTATTTTCCCGTCGCTTCAATAAACAATGACATTGGTTGGAGTATAATCTTTTCAAATATTTTCGACATTACTGGAACGACAGATTTTGGTATCGAGCAAATCCTTGCTGTTTTCTAAGCAGTTGGGAATTTAGAGGTATCGATTGCGGTGTTTATAATGTGAGTGATCGGAGATGTTGAATATTCTATGGCCATCTTAACGTATTTGGCAGGGATATTGTCGTACCCCGTTGAGCAGTCAGTACGCAATGATTGTATAGCTTTCCAAATGTCTTGATAACTCCCGTGGCGCAGTGAAAACTCATTTGTACGATCTGGTAGGTTTTGAATTTCTGATAATAACATTTTTAACATGCCTTTCTTCCCAGTAATTCCTGAGCCAGTTTCGCTGTAGTGTTGGTTTAAGGTTTCTAGGTCGGCGGAAATTCTGGTTGGGCTTGGTCGTATAACCTATTGATTGTTTCTCACACCTCCTTTGGTTGCATAGACGATAGAGCTGTCTTGTTTAAGTTCACGTTTCACATCCTTGTATCTATTCCAATCGACTAAATCCTAACTTTGGTGGGCTGACTTTCTTTTCTCCTGAAATTCTTTCTTTAGGTGGACGATTTTTAGTTCTTTCATTCATGGCGCTGGAAGTCGTGTCAATTTGATACTTTCCGTCTTTTTTCGCCTTCTCTTTGCTTTTATCAAAGTGACTGCAAGTATCATTACATCTAGCTCTTCCTCATTATCCATTTCACAAAAATAACAATTGAAAGTTTGAGGCGCTATCGCTTTAGGTGTCCATATAATTTGTATGGACACGGTAAGCGATGGCGCTAAAATTATAGCGATATAACGCTTTTTATGCTTGGTTTCCACTATCCGATGAACTCTCATCGCTTTCATTTTGACGCGTTAATTTCAAGTTCGTCACGTAGTGGGAACGTTAAGCGATGAACTTTCTTATGCGACAGGTCTAAAATCATAGCGATAGTTCTAAACTATTGAATGAAAAAGTTTTGATATTCATCTCGTTGTTTTGTCGCTAACTTTTTTCCGTTATACCATATATCAAACAGTTCTAATTTCATTAAGTCCTGTCAAAAACTAACCGAAAGTGATAGTCACAGTCATGTAAAGGCAGTTCTCTATGCCAGTGATGAAATTTTCACCTTTTTCTTCACGCCTTTCGAAAATCTCGCTAATCTGTTTTTGTATTATTTTCTTAAACGTCGCCTGATGTACAGAGTACCTACGCAAGTTTTCTTCTATCCGCCATGATGTTTGCATGATGAAAGTTTGATCATTTCCGCCTATGCCTAGCAGAGAGATTTCAGAGGCGTAGCTAGAGAGTTTAGCCATTTAAAGTAGAAAAGGAAAACGTGCAAGTAAACTAATCGACACTTAAGACTGTGAAGAAATATAATGTTGAACTCCTCCACTTTGTTGACTGACCTTGAATACGCCTAAGGATTTCCATTAGCTTTACAATGCTAAGGATTCGTCGGCATCTTCTAAAACTTTATTGGTCAGCGCCGTGAGAAAGCTGATCTTTCATTTCCCCGTGTCTGTCAGTTTGTGAGTCAGTCTGTAATGTCGCAATTAATTCCGCCCTTTCACAACACCCTCCCGAGTATCGGAATCCGATATTGCCCGTTTCTTCAACGCCTACTCATCAATTCGATCTCTAATTGATTTGCTAAGAAAACGGGTTATAAAAATGGCGTAAAGTTCCTTTCAAGTTCGTTGATAACGATTCTCGAACGTGGGTGAAGAAGATAGAAACTTAACTTCAAAAAAGGTAAGTATTCTTAGTGTATTAATACAGATTTTAATGCATTACAGAACTAAGTTTTGAGTGTATACTTTGTAATGATGATGGGGATAGATGTTTGAGAGTGAAACTTCACCACCAGCTCCAATTTTTAAAACTTTATTTTTATTCCAAATAGCTCAACAATTTCCTGGCTGCAATTTCTGTTTGTTTTTAGGCTTCTGCATGGCTGGCAGTATTTTGTAGCTGACAGCACAGCCACAAGACATTCCAGTGTACACAATGTATATATAGATATGTAATCATTTTATTATTCTTTACAATAAAAAAAAAAAAAAAAAGAGCAAGTTAACTGCCAGTCATTTAAGGCTAAGAAAACAAAAGAAACTGCCGGTCATGCAGACAGGCGTCTCATATATACTTCCTTCAGCGTCAGATCTAGAGGGTAGTCGCAATTTTTGGAGGAGCACATTAATATCTGTTTTCAGTCTGTATCACCAATGGAGTTATTCGCATGCTTTTCTTTCATATTTTAATAGCTAACATTCTCCTCCACAAATTTCGACTACCCTCTAGATCCGCCACTGGCATTTATGTTATGGATTAAATTCAGATATGCATGCGTATAATAACAGTACTACTATTATACTATATATATTGATTCATGCATCGAAACTCTTAATCTTAGGAGTTTGCAAACTTTATACTTAAAGTATATGTGAATTAATTTTTGTGTGGATTTTTTATGTGGGATGATATTGTGCAGGCCTGATGATTATTTTTTCCATGTCGGACAAGATGTCCACCTGTAGAACTGTAAACCCGGTCCAGACATTAACATCATCACAGTGTTTTTTCTGTATATATACGAAACGAAAGGAACAGTAAAGTGGGGAACAATTTAACCTGTGAACCCCAAACATAAGGATACTGATTGCCTTTGGTATTTTATTTACGTTGCACCACACTTGATATTTCTCGCCAGACAAATATGTCTTGATTAGGTTCTTTTGTTGGACAAATATATACTGTTTTTACACCGGACAATTTCAGATGTCTGGAACTAAGAGGTCGTTTACATGAGACCCGAAGTGAACTCAAACCGCTTTGAAATATGGAGCTGTTTACATGAAACATTTCACTTCGGGTAACCCTTTTTTGCTGAATCAGCGGATTATTTCTAATAAAGTTTGAACATAATGTCGGAAAATCCTTTCAGAGTCCTTTCACGAGTCTATGAAAGCATCGCAAATTTATGTTATCACAAAAAATGTCCTCGGTGTGAGGGTTTATCCAATTTCAAATCATGTATGGACAAAGTCTAAGTAAGCGCTGACCTTCAAGCCGTAAGGCTCTTGTTTTATTTTAAATTTCCTTTATTTTCAGTTAACCACAGAAGTTTGAAGTTTTTACTCTTTCCCTTCTGTTGGCCATTCATACCAATTGTGAAGAATGGATGTCCGCGTTGTCTGGGATTCCATCCCAATTACAGAAATTGTAGGGAAGTCGTGGAAGTAATAGAAAAAAAATGGTTTTAGGTAATCGAAAGTTTTAGTGATCCGGTGTTCAAATAAGTGGACGTAATTGGAAGATTTTGTTTGTTGTACCAGTAGGATGGTTCAACATTAGTCAACCTCGTACCCAGAGTCTCTTGCCTTTTCGATACAAGAGACCCTGGGTTCGAGGTTCAAAATAAGTGATATTTTAAATGATACTCAAAACATACAATACTTCTCGATTTGCATAAACATGTGTTATATTACCGATTAAAGAGATGGTAGATATATATGAACCTCATGCTAACATTTACTTTGAGACCACTTTTACACCATACAATTCTTGCTTGCGACACTTTGGAGATTCTCCTGTTTTGAATTCTTTATTACAAACTAATGTCCCTATTGTTACCCATGGGGATAAAAAAACTTGTGTATGGAAAGTTTACATTGGCAGGAAAGCGTGCAGAACAAATTGGTAATCTTGATAATGGAATACTTGAACATGACACATTAGATAGTTGACAACTAATTTAAACAGTATACGTCATAATGGAATTCATCTATAGACTTTTCGATCCGGTTTTAGTCGTTTTTGGCCGATGACAAGAGAAAGGTTCTCTCGAAATATAGCCCAACATAAATTATCAGATCAATGACATGATAAACTCTTTGCCGTATTAGTGGGATTTGATATTATATTGGGATATTTAAAAATGACAGTCTGGTAAAGAAATGTTTGTTACTTCCTTATAAGGAAATGTTGAGGTTTTTCTTGATGACTTCCGTATATTCAACATCGTTAACATTTCAACATTGGTTAATTGATAAAAAATTTAAAAAGGTATTATTGAAATTTTAAACGGTCTATTTAGAATCAGCTAATAAATATTTTTTTTTTTCGTTTCATACAGTTTAGAAGAATGAAGAGATTGTAGCTATACAACTTATTACTTAAAAATGAAGGAAAAAAATTCGTCGAAAAGAATATCGTAAAATTCACAAAACATAACTTTATCAGTAAAATTACACTTTTTGAAACAAATTTGAGAAGTTTACATCAAGTTTGGAGAACATCTATCATGAGATATCTAATGTATTGTTCATTTCTGTTTGCTCTTCCATCACATCATGGAAGAATTTCATATGAACAAGACATGTCATACTTCGAGATCGCGATGGATGTTCGAAATAGAGAGAAGGTAACCGAAACGCTCATGGGACCAAGATTTTTGCTCGAGATAACACGTGTTAGAAACAGCGAGGATTGACTGTGGTTTGATGAATGGAAAGCAAATTTCACTTGTTGATCCAAAAAATATTAGTAGTATAAAATTGATGGTTTGAAATGAGTAACAAAGTAAAAATTGTTTTCTTGATCAACAGAGGAAGTAAAGAGTTGAGATTCATGATATTGATTCAATTTTTAAGTCTTAACCTATGTTGGATATTCCCAGCAAGAACACGATGTCGTTTGAACGTTACATCGTCCAGACGTACAAATGACGTCGCGTCGCCACTGAAAATGGACAAGAATAGGTTTTCAGAGCAGGTTAATCATCTGCAGGGTGATTGTTGCAGGGTGAAACTGTCAAAAGAATTCCTGATAGGTTTTTATGAAGAGACATTGACACCTGCAAGAATTGTGATATTCTTGTGTGATAGTTGCTTTTAACGGTGTAAGAAGGTATAGAATTCATAGACTGAGATTTTCATACAAAACCCACATAACACTAGCTGTTACGTTAACAATACTCTAATAAATTTCAAAATGAAAACTTTTGATCAGAGAAAAAAATGATCTGGTCTCGTGAAACAGGAGGGTACTTTGATAACGTAAACAGGACGGAAAATTCTCTTTTCTCTTTTCCATTCACTCCATAATATTATTGTTGTTTTAAGAAAATGTGTGAGATTATTGAAAACAAATAGGAAAATGTAAATGATAAGAAAAAACAAGAAATTTGAAAATAAAAAATTTCATTTAGAATATAAAAAGAAGTTTAATAAAAAAATAACATTGAAGTTCTGAAAAAGGTGAAAAAGCAACAATTATACTTACGGCGTCGGCGAGAAAGACGACAGCAACGTGGTAAAAACGAGATGTCTACAGATCAACCGATTATTGAAGAAGAAATCCATGAGGATGGAAAAGTCACTGAAGGGAAAAACAATTTTTCCAAAAAAATGGGGAATGCTTTGAGAAGGAGTAAACGATTAATGTGAGTTTACATTTTTTATGGACTATCGCATATCACCGAACTCAGTATTTAAATTTTTGTGTGTGCATGTGATCCTTCCAAACTGACCTTAAGTTACGGAAGCGAATTGGTGCCATATTTTTCGCGACGTAATATTTTCTATGTAGAGAAATTCTTTCGTTATGTAAAATGTAAAGATTAGTTTTTTTAGTTTCGTTAGTTTCGACACATAAAAAATTATATATTAAGATTTTTTTAGTTTCGTTAGTTTCACCACATAAAGAATTCAGATAAGGACAGTAATATTCAGAAGATTGATGTATGATTACAAGTATATAACGGAAAAAAACAACTTAATGTGATGTTCAAATTAATAACAAGGTTTGCTAACGTATTATATTGCATAATGCCAAAATCAGCTAGCTATATATTCTGGTCTGGTGCTTGATTCCATGACAACTACGCATTTAGGAACTCCATGTTATATGAGGTGACGAGAATTGTTCGAGAAAACGGATGTTCAAGATAGCACGTGTTCGAGATAGCGAGAGTTGACTGTTGTTGTTGGCTCGATGTTGCTTAAGTTGCTCCCCATTTAAAAGCTGATTTGTTTTTTACTTAGTTGCTTGTTGACTATCTACGTAGGAAGACCAATTTTAGTTCTTTTGAACTATAGCTCACAAGAAACGCAAACTCTCTGCAGAAGGAGATTCTTATTTATTTTACATGTGGAACCAGATATATTTGTTTGTTTCTTTGCTTTTTTCTTTTTACTTAATTTCATGGCGTTTTTGCTGGGTATTCACTTAGCAGTTGCTTCGTTTTTGAGAGATTTGAGCCTCGTGTTGCCTATAAAATGTTGCTTACTAGACCTATAGACCTTTTCATAAATTTAGTCACTTTCTCTGTGTGTAGCCTCGTTTTAAATCAAAGAGAGAGAGGGAGTACTTATTACAGCAATCAAAGTTAATTATAAAATGGTCACTACTAATTTTGTTTGTTTTGTTCAATTAAGGAGCGGACGAAAAAAACAAGCTAGTGAAGAAAAAGAAAACATATCTCCAGTCTCCAGCAGCGTTATCCCAGAAAGTGACCAAGAGCCTAAGAGTGTAACAGGTATCTTTCATTGCGTTTTCCTATTAGTATAATTTTTTCTGTAGCACAGTGAAATCTCTATAAAACACCATACAGTGTGCGATGAAGAGTTACAAACGATTGTAACAAAGTGGACCTCGCTGTTCCAAAGAAATAGATACAATTACTGAGAACCTTGTTCCCAGGGGGTCTCCTTTATTCCTTTATTTGCCGTCCTCAGTTTTCATTAATTGTATAAGACACTGCGTACGAGGTTGAGAGACTCGAAATCCTCTTACAAAACTGAAACACTTTTCAAAGCTCACTTTCACGTATGTTTTGTGGTCGTAGAACGAATTATGCATGCCTACTATGTCCATGTGATAATGAAGGTCTTTTTTAACAAAACTAACCTTTCTCGCAAACGCCCTTCTCAAGGATGCCACTCACTATGGGTGTACTAACAGAACAGTTTTTAACTTGACTTTGAATAGGGTGGACCACAAAATTTGGAGCAACAGAGATGTTCCAACTGATACTACGGCTTCTGTTTACTATAGAAATGGAAAAACATGTAACAGAAAGAGTGTTAGCTGATAATCCGTTCTTAATCCGGGTTTTTCTTTCATATCCCGTCAGCGCCACGCTTTTTAAAGAAGCCACTTAAACAGGGGCGCAGGGTAATTTGTGACTTAAACTGGGGCGTAGGATAATTTGTCACATGTGTTTATTACAACTGAAACAAATTTGTAATCTGTCCAACAAAAATGTTGTCGAAATTTTCTGCACTTCGATGGAATAATATATGCGTTTCCGACAATGTGTGTATATCTCTGTGATACATATTTAAAGATACTCACAGCGTGAGATTATTTTTGAAAAACATTAGTGTTTTAAAAATGTCAATAAACGACTGGTGATTACCAACCTTTACTTTTACAATGAAACTTCAACTTTAAACATGATATAGTAGAGAAAAACTGTGAGATCATACTGGCTTGTAATGTTCTTATATTATCATATAAGAGAGAAGAAGACAATGTTGTGAATCGCGCTGAAAACAAACTCATCAACTGTACACAGAGTTTATTGGAGACATTTTTTTATTTCTTTCATCCTCTTTTGCCAAAAAAACTATAAATACTATTTAAAAAATCATTGTGATTTATTTTTGAGAAGCTATATAATAAAGAAAGGGAAATAATTTGAGTGAAGAGAAAAATGGCGTCTTCACCAACGTACCGAACTGCAGGTGAGAGATTTAACTTTAAATATATTATCAGCTCTTTTCTACTGTTACTTGATTAATAAACATGTTGTTTATCTTAAATCATTCTCTCGTTTTCGCTGAATCTTTTACCTCCCCCCATCCCCAACTTCCGATCGGACGGTCCACAAATTTTAAATTAACGAAAAAGTGGTATCATGGAAAGAAAATAAAACATCATCATATTTGAAGAAACTTGATTGGTTAATTTCCTCAAAACTCTACTTGCAAAACACAAAGAGAAACTTTTGAACAGGACCTTAAAAAAAAAAAACCCATAAAAACGAGTTCTACTAACCATTAATTTTGCTTGAAAATACTGCTATTTTACAAAGCAAGATCTTGGTAGGTATAAGGAGAAAACTTTCCTCGGAAACTGCGCCCATCAGAATCCCCCAGCGCCCCCCTCCCTTAGAAGAATTGTTATTAAATAAATAAAAAATACTACAAACGGAGAACATAATTGTTAATTGTTATTCACGTTGTTGTTATTGTTGATATAAACAAGCCATTGTTGATCTCTCAAATAAAATTAAATTTAAGTAACAATATCTTATTTTTTAATTATTATTAACCATCAAATCTGATGATCAAATAAAATATATTCCAACATTTTTTGCATGTTATATTTCACAAATAGATTTAGTTTGATCAAAGGCGGCCAAAATCATTATTATTAATTGATATTTTTTTCAAAATAAAATTGTACACACTTCCTTTTTTGAATGATATCCAACCAAAAATATCGATTGATGAAAATAAAAGTTTCATTGTGTGATAAACAATGACTCGTCAACCACTTCGAAGTTGAAAGCTTGTTGATTATCATGCTTTTTTACCGCCATCATCACTCCACCCCTTCTACACCCACATCCAGTAAAAAAAAATTCTTGTGATTTGTTGTGAAAGGTCCGGTTGATAATGACCGGCGCACGTTTTGGATTGGATACAAGCAAAAATGTATAATATACATTTCGTTTTTCTCACTAAAAAGAAGCCATTGTATCTAGATTTTGCTAATTTGTTCTTTTTAATATTTTTATACTGATAATCTTCAATTTTTTGTAATGATTTTCCGTGTGAGCACGAGAGGAGAGAGAAACAAGAAGGAAAATGGATTATTTTTGTGTGTGAAAATGGCATTGTCTCTTGAAAGGAAAATTTAAATTGTTCACAATTGCCAGGCGGATGTTCGCAATTGCAATGAGGATTATATACTGAGATAAAATAAAACCCATTTTGTGATAATAAAAGCTTGGTTTTCATTGGGTTAAACATTAGTTTATTGGGTTTTTTGTTTATGTAGCCTAAGTTATTATATACTTATTATCTATTCATATCTATTCATGATGAACTTAAATGAAATTATAAAATATCTATAAAGAAAGTCATAAAGTGTTAATATTTCAATGAAGATCTTTCTTCTTTTTCTTTTTATTGAGAGGACTACAAAAGAAACTATAAGACTGACCTATGAATGTTTGGAAATGATCATCTTAAAGAACAAGATTTTGGAAGCAATTTTATGCATTAGAGAAATTTTGTTTATAACCATTTGATATATATATATATAACAGCTATATAATCATTTTCGTTATTTCCCTTGCATGAATTTCTTGGGAATTCCTTCACGTTTTTGGCAAAAATTCCCACGTTATTTTAGATCTTTTTACTAGGCCTATTATATATATTATGAGTTTAAAAATTAACCAGTAATGAAAACCATGCTTTGAGGTTTAATGTTGAGGATTAATGTACATAGGAAATAAAGCAAATTATTAAAAACAATAAATTCAAAAATAATGCCTTGGTATTATAACTTATAACAACTTTTGCATTTTGGACTTTTCTTGCTTGTGTGTAGAGAAGTGAAATTATATCTTTTCAGCTTTGTATAATATAAATATAGGACAATGGACGATGTTGTTTTAATGTTAAAAGTATATATGGAACATATTATATTTTACTGCCTGGTCACTCAGTTCTTAGAAAATTGGGTGTGTTCATATTAGAGGGAACGATGCTAAAAAAGTAAGGTGGGGTGGGGCACTTATATATATATATATATAATATATATATGAAAATACTTTTTTAAAGAACAGAATTATTAGGTTATACATTTTGAAGTTATGTTTTCATAGCTTAATATTGAACATAATGTACAGGAAATTTTTGAATTTGATTGAATCTTCATAGCATTGAATCTTTTCATTAACGTAAGGGTGACTCCCTCTTTATTGTTTGGTCAAATTGGCCACCCATTAGCATCAATTTGATGCTTTAATATGGACAAAGTGATAAATGCATCCTAATTTTATGTATTTATTTTAATGTAAATGCTAGAAACAGGTAAGTTTAAGTGACCATTTATAAATAAACAAACAACTAGAGATTTTGAACTGACAAATTAAATGAAAGATATATATATTTCCATGGTGATCCGTAACTACAAAGTTTTGTCTACAACTATGGACTTTCATTTCTTATATATCATTTGCATTGTAATTTTTTTATAACTGGTGCCATCGTATAGGATGGTATAAAAATGGTGTCTGGTGTCTCATAATGATATTTAAAGATATTTCCAGACACCATTAGAATGTAATATTTAGAATGTTATATTTCAAATACCTAAAATCAACAACAAAAATAAGGAATTCCAAAATTCTCATTTCAAACGATATAACCTTGTCCAGGAGACTTTACTATCACAGCTTCCACCTTGCATTATACAGTGCTAAAAAGGATTTGAAAGGAACACTTGTGCAATATTATTTCCTATAGAAAAACATATTGTCTTTATTATAAATGAACAATAATTTGTTATGAATGATGTAAAAGCTTCTTGCCATCTGTTTATAGCTTGTTTTTTTTTTGTCCTTAAATTATTTATAAGAACACTTAATTATCATTATCGTGATGGTGAATTTAAAGCAATGTTTAAATCCATTGTTTGCGAAAAATGTTAATGTCTTTAGTGATGGGCTTCTAATTACAACTATCAATTACCTACAAGTTAGTTGTTGCATCTGGATTGCGGCTGTTAAACAGCAAGCAACAAATAATAAACTGTCAATTACATTTAGATTCAAACTTGAATGGTGAATTGAGTCCAAAAAGAAGTCAGACTTTCTTCAGCTCTGAAAAGCAAGTTGAAATAGATGGTAAAAGTAGGTATTTTTTTGATTCAATGTTTTCATTTGTTCTATATTGAATTGAATTTACCATTAAGCTTTTTATATGATTCTGTCAAATTCTGTATATAAATTTGATCTTGAAAGATGCCATTCCCTTTTTTGATGTGTTGATAGTTCTAGTGCTTGTTATATTTTTGTTTCTGTTAACTTTATTTCTATAATTTTCATGAAAAAATCCACTCCTCTTTGTATTGTTTATTAGTTTTTGTATTTCTTTTTTATGAAGTAATGTGAGATATTTCAAGTATTAGTTGAGTTTATTATTTTTGTGCTTAGTACACAGTTTGATAACCTAAAAGTTGTTTATTTTTTGCGTATGTGTTTGTGTACTCATTGCAAAAATATTCCTGAAGTGCAACGTGCTAGCCAACTACTTTTCAATTCATTTTATTGACTTATTTTTCAATATTTACTCAGAGGAGACAGTATTATTGTTTTATTATGGATTCATTTTTCCAAAAAATGTTTTCTATTTAACATTTATTTATTTTTGTAGAAATAAAAGAGGTGGAAATTGTTGGAGCAAAGTCTGTGGAACCAATAGATATGAAAAAACAGAAGAAATTAGTACGTAAAAAGTCTTTAGACCAATCCGAGTTGAATGTTGCTTGCCGAGATCTTGGAAAAGCAGATCATGAGGGATGGTTGTTAAAAAAAGGTGAACTTGAATTTTCCGTTCAGTCTTTTGATGGAGATATAGTTTCATTTTTGTTACTTTTTCGATCGTTAAAGCAAACTTCGTTTAGGAATGGCAACTTATCAGTTTTAACTATCACTTTCTTATGTGTTAAATTGTTTTCTTTTTGTGTCAATAAAAATGTTCTTTCAGAGACTTGTGGTTAAATCTTTTCATTTTTTGTTTTTTGAATCATTACATCTGACAATCTCATATGATCTCTGTTTTCATTGATTTTTCCATGATAGTGTTTGATTGAATTGACCTTAAGAATAAATATTTGAACTAAAATATTCAGGTTTCGATTACTAGTAAAATCTTAATTGACTTATCTGATTTATCATAATGGTTTTGATTTCTTTCTATATTTATTTTTTCAATTCCCTTCATTGAACAAGCTATATAAGGTTAAGTTTGTTAATCTGTGCAACCTATTCAATATGCTAGGGAACTCTTATATTTTATTCAGACACAAAATAGTTCCATCCGAAAACTTTCTTTGGCATTGATGGAACATAATTTTTTCAAATCAGTGTTAGTTTTTTTTGTGGTGGAATTTTGTTGGGCATAATATTGCATGAAATTAACTAGAATTGTCAAAAGTTTGTAAATACTGTTTGATCACATTGATAGTATTTTTTCTAGCAAACACCACCGTCTTTTAAGCACTCTGCACATACGGAAAGATTAAGTAAAATAAGCCCATAAGAAGTCATCAATCCAATCTTATAATATAGCACAACATGTCTAAATTCGCTGACTGTAACTACGAAATAAACATCTTCCTCTTTTAAATGCGGCCTCCAATAAACGCTGCTCCAAAAACCTTCGAAATTTTATTAACATTACAGCGTTTATTTGAGGAAGTACAGTAACAGTGAAATCATATTCATAATTTGTGAGACAAATTTCTATAAATGAGCACCTTAATGCTGGAAATTTTAGATTTTTAGGTTTCCTCTACAAACCTAGCAGTGTTTAAAGCCGATCGGATGAAATTTTGAGGGTTGCAGAAGTGATTTAAACACTCTCTTTTCACATAATCATCAAGAGATAATGATTTACGGTTAACAGTCATGATATTGAAGAATGCAGACATTTCACTCTCAGATAGAATAAACATTAAATTCCATAAAAAAGAGCACATTTTCATGAGATGTTAAAGCAATTACTCCAAAGGCCATATGGTCTCAAATTTCAACTGTCACATTCATTTCTTGCAATTTGTTAAGACTTCTTTTAAATGATATCTGTTTTATAACACATGAATGTTAAAATCTAAACCTGAACAATTCTAAACAATTTCTAAACAATCCTAAACATTTTTTATACCTTTTTGAATCAGTTATGAAGTTATGAAGATAACACTAATATTTTTCAACTTTAGATGAGTTTTTCTCTATTCGAATAACCATGATATTATTATTTTCAACTCAATTTGTACACCCGATAAAGCAGACATCTCCATTATAATGGACACATACTCCATTTAGAGATGAATGAATTTACAGTCAAATTATCATAAGTCTCTATAAAGCGGACTTTTTATGCACCAATGGTGTCTGCCTTTATAGAAATTTAACTGTAATTGAAATATTTTGTGTTAACTTTTGAGGAGTTACACTTTATTACACAAACTACCTTATGAGGTTATTCATCTACTGATTTCTAACGAGCTAGTTCTAACTTCTACTAGGTTAATAAACGTTCTAGTTATCCTCAATCTCATGAAACTGTTTTATTAAGCTTATAATTATATAGGTTTGTCTAACAAGACTCGATCAGCATTAGTTTGCAGTCAAATGTTTTTGTTTTTGTCTAGGTTAATGAGAACATTGTTGCCTTTTGCATTTCAAACGAAAATAAGAGATTTTCAGGCATTAAGTTTTATGATCACATCTTGTCAAATAGTGACTGTACAATATGCTACAAACCTTGAAATTTCAACATTTCACGGTAGGTTCCGAACTAAGGAGGTTCAGGGAACCTATTATGAAAATGGGTTTCTCAAGAAAAAGGTTCCATGAATTGAGCAATAGGTTCTATAATACTGAAAGTACTGGAATTTTATGATGGACAAATTTTCTGATCTCATATTCATTATGCTTTTTTTAGCTGGAGGTCATGGCCTTATGCCAGTTAGCTGGAAACGTTACTGGTGTGTTGTAAAAGGAGGAAAGATTTATTGCTACAAAACGTCCTTTGACATTGCAGCAGAGTACGCCGTTGCCATCAATGCATATACAGCTGAAAAGGCAACTGAAAAGAAAAAAACGTAAATATTTTTTTGTTCATTGCCCGTTGTAATTTTCATTATTTTACATTGTGATACTTATTTTTAAACTTAGTGTCTTTCGGCTGAAACCAAACACCGAAGATTATAAACAGACTGTTTTTGCTGGTGAATCGGAAGATGACGTCAATGCATGGTTGGATGTTATAAACAAAGTCTTATCTGGAATCGACATCTCTAAAAGTATGGGTACGTATAATATGAAACAAAATTGTTTCCATACAAACATGTCTGAAGGAACTTTCTGGATATGTGGCTCTGTCATCAGGTTCCGTATCCTATGAAAACTTTTTGTAGAAACTGAAATATTTCAGTTCATGAATTAATACAAAAATCTAAATAAACATTAACATCATATTCAATGATAATATTTCAATGAAAGCTTTGAAGGTACTTACTGCAGTTAAAACATTTTGCATCACTGTTACCTGTTTTGACATTTATAACACCCATAGTTGATATCTATAAGCAGTTGATCTCTGATAACACAACAATCAGCACAATAACTCTAATCCCAGTGGGCAAAATCTTCAAAAAGTCTCTGTGGCGGGCGTTTTTTTTATTGAAACAACAGATGATTTTGCTTGCCATTCCTATAGAAAACACTCCTTCTCATAGACGTTTTGAAGATTTGCCCACTGGGATGTTTATAGTAACAGTGTCGGATCTGTCGAAAAATTTTGGGGGAGCACATTAACATAATTATTTGTTTTCGTATCATCAATAACCATCCTTTTACATTTTTCTTTGATGCTTTAATAACTTACATTCTCCGCCACAAATTTTTGACATACCAGTATTTGGGCCATGTGGTTTAAAGACCAGTTTCCATTCAATGCTGTTGCTGTCAGTGCAGATTGGTTTTTGTCCATACAGAGAAATTACTTTGAATGGAAATCATTTGTGCACACATTGTTAAAAGTATCTAATTTGAAAGCTGACATTTTAAACTTTGTTTCTGCCCGCTGGGTTGTCATTTTTCTGCCTAGCTCAATGATAAAGATGGCCAATGCATATGTGTAATAAGTTCACACAGAAAATTTATTGAATTGAAACAGGGCAAAACTCAAGTTTTCACTTCATTTTGCTATAACTCCTCGATATCATTAATATTTGTCACCATTTTTCAACTGATGTTTTTTTGGCACTGAGTGTATCAATACCAGCAAATGATTCACAAGCATCAGTAAAAGTGTTTGATGAACAGCGGCGGAGGAGAATGTTCGCTATTAAAGCATGAAAGATAAACGAGCAAATAATTATGTTAATGTGCTCGTCCACAATTTTCGACATACCACTGAATACCATTGAAAAAGCAAAAAACATTCAGTTTCTAATTAATCATCTACAATTTGGTTGCTTTTTTCGATTTTATTGATAAAGTTGTTAATTTATCATTAATGTGACTATTGTTACAATCTAATAAATTCTGTTCTATTTACTGTTGAAATTTCTACCATTTTTATTTTCATGTTGACAGTCACCATTAATGTTTTCATGTAACATTCATCTAACTCTATCTAACCATAACAGAAAACGATATACCTGACTATGAAGAAAGGAAACGTTTGTATAGTAACGCTCAACGATCGAAAGAGGACCCGTTGAACCCAAACATGCGAAAGCAAGCAAGACATTCGTACGCTTTTTCAGCTGGTGAGTATACTTTGCCGCAACATCATGTACAAGGACTTTTCCATGACACCATGTTTCACCATTGCATCTTGTTGAAATCTATCTCATTTATTTAGATTGCCAATAGGAAACATTATTGTAGACATATTGTAGACATTTTGCACATATTTTGTACAATAACATTCATCATACTTTTATGAAAACTTACATTGATTAAATACCACAAAGGTCCTGTTAGATGGTAAACTATTAAATAAATTATGCTCAAAACTAACTTAGTTTCATTCCAAAAATTAATCAATTGATGTCAATGCAGATAATAGTTTAGTTAAGTTTAGCATGGAATTTTGAAAGTTTTTTAAAGATCAATTTATATTACGAAAAAGTTACATCAAACTTTTTCTCTAATAGTTTACTGGTTTTAATATCACTTTGTTGCCAGCTTTGTTTTTTTATGACATTTTATTGCATTTAGCGGGTGGGTAATCATTTGTTGACATTCTGTTTGAATTAAAGGAAGCAAAACTTCCCCTCCAAACTTTTCCAATCCACAGTATCAATTTTATCCTTCCCTAATTTTTCAGATGCTTGTACACACATGTAAAAGACAAAATTGTTAATATCGTAAATAAGTTCATGTGATGGTATATCTAAGACCAAGAAGAATTATAAAAAGGAAAATTGATATCTTCCTGCCTCTCAATTAAATTGATTTATAATAACCTTTTACTCTGCCCACCTAAATCTTTGATACTTTATTGGGGAAAATAATGTGGGGAAAGTGACTTATATTTTTGCAAGTGACTGAGTTAATTTTTCCCTGAATTAATTTCCCCCTACTTGTTTTCCCTCTACTTAATTCCCCCAATATCCCCCCAACAATAAAGTACTTTTTGGTGTACCTTTTTATCCAGGATTTTACCGAAAACTCACATTGCTTTCTGAAAAATTAAGCACTCACAAAGTTTCTAATCAATTAAGCACTCACAAAATTCCATTGTGTTTTACAATTTATTGAATGTGTGAAATATTCACTCTGTAGAATCCGAAACAACTGGAATGCCTGCTGGGTTTGGTGCTAGAACTTCAAGTATGTCACAACCGCGAGTGCGAAAAATGAGTAGTGGCAGTGCCAAGCCAGAGTCGTGTTTGGCTGGTAAGAATGTTTTATTTTTTTTTTAAAGTTTGAACATGTAGCTTCTTACTTGCAAGTAATATTATCAATTTATGAAATAACTATAATGATCTCTTGTCACATGCTCGGAACTTCACCCTTTTTCTTATCAATAGTTGGGTCGATGTTCAAGGCATTGGAGGATGAGGAGGATGACAAAGGTTCGCCAACAAAGGATGTGCAGTTGAAAGATATACTTTACAAAGAAGTGAGCATTACACCTTCATCCACACCTGATGCCGAGCGGAGGAGACAGGCTGACCTAGAAAAACTAAATGCCGAAATCGCAAAATTGAATTCTAATGTGGGTGTTGTTAATAACAAGGAGGTCGAAGAGAAGAGTGAATCTCTGCCCCAAAAACAAGCCGTCCACGCTGCTCCAATACCAACCGTAAAGATACAGGAAGCATCGCCAGTTGAAGATATACCCAAAGGTCAATTCGAAGAAGAGGCTATACAACTGGAAGTTAAAGACAGCAAAAAAACTCAAGAACGTTCAACGAGTCAGATATTTCGTGATTTTGAAAGTGCTACTGCCGATGATCCAGTCCCACAACCGGAACAGACTGAAGTGAAAGAAACTGGTGACAAGGTTAAAGGCACAATTATTCCGCCGTCAGACGAAGACAATGAGGAGCCGGAAAGACAAACGGCAGTCCCCACACCAGAAAAACCTCTTATTACAGAAGAAGAGTTAACTGAAACACGGAAATCGGCTGAAATCGATGCCGAGACTGTGATAACTGAATTAGAAGAACAAGTAAAGAAAGAACGAAATGTTGAAGCTGAAAACGACGTTTCTACTGTAACTGCTTCCGAAAATGCTAAAGCTGCTAGCGAAGTAGTAAACATATCCAAGGTTCTCGATGCTGAATCCACGAGTGAACCTTCAGCCGAAGTCACCGTAGACAACACAAAGGATAACAATGAAAAAAGTGTTTTAACAGAATCGAAAGGGAACGATGTTAGTATAACTGAAACCATAGTCGAATCGTCAGTAGGAAAGAACGAGGCTGATGCTATTGAAGTAAGCCATCAGAAGCATGAACAAGTGGAAGATGAACTGAAAGAGAAGGAAGCATCTGAAGTGCCTTCGGAGAAGGAGGAAACCGAAGTGCCAGCAGAGAATGAGGCATCTGAAGAACCAGTAGTGAATGTATCAGTTACTGTAAAAGTAGATGAACCCAAGAAAGACGAACAAATCGAGCCAAAAGAAACTGAGGAAAACAGTGAATCGGTAAGCAACGCAAATGACAATGTTGATGAAACGAAAGCAGTCGAAACAAACGAAACCCAAGAAGAAAATAGCAAAAAGGATAAGAATGCGAATGAAGTGAGTACTACTGTGGAGGGGAACGAAAAGAAACATTCTTACGACGATAATAGTGAAGTTGTTCACGATACAAATGAAGGCGCTGTTGAAACGAAGATCGTCACTCTCGAAACAACCGTAATTGTCGAAACAACCGAAACGAAAGAAACTGACGAAAAAGGTAACGAAACAACAGTTGTCACAATTAAGGAAACGACGAAAACGGATTCGGTTGATTTGGGTGAAGCAGCCGTAATTGTCGAAACAACCGAAACGAAAGAAACTGACGAAGAAGGTAACGAAACAACGGTTGTCACAATTAAGGAAACGACGAAAACGGATTCGGTTGATTTGGGTGAAGCAGCCGTAATTGTCGAAACAACCGAAACGAAAGAAACTGACGAAGAAGGTAACGAAACAACGGTTGTCACAATTACGGAAACGAAGAAAACTGATTCGGTTGATTTGGGTGAAGATTTAGATGTTCCGAATTTGAATCTTGCTGATTCTAGTTTAAGCGAGGAAATTAACATTGAACTTAACAGCCCGACAAGTGACACTAAAACGACATCTATAACAGACCAATCGGCTCAAGAATCGAAACAATTAAATGGTGGTGCAAACCACGTGGTCACTGTGAATTAAGAGATGCGTTTTCATATTTCATTTTTTTTCGCCTTAAAAATCGGTTATGTTATTTTTTCTTCTAAATTTGATGAAGCGGTGGAGAGCGCTGGCGATGTCAAAGAATGACATACTATCGTATCAACATCGCCGATTCAAAGGATTCCCTGAAAAACCTGTTCTTTTTTTGTGTGTGATGTTAATCGGTCTTTTACTTTTGTCCCAGTTTTACCGTGTTGTTAAGAATTACTATAATATTTACAATATATTATGTTTGAAAATTTGAAATTTTTAATCAATAAAATGTCTTCAATTTGTTTTATAGTGAAATTTCATCTAGTCTATTTTTATATTCGAAATCAAACTTTGTACAGAGTCGTTTGTTTTGGAATTTTTTCTAGTGGTTTTCATAATTTCCGATCGGTCTCAAATCCCTACCAATCACAACAATATAGGAACCTGGTTTCTGAGTCTTTACGAATTTGAAATGTCGTTTTTGTTTTCATTTTTCATTCTGATTTATGTTCTAGAACCAAAAGACTAATCTTCCGAAATAAAATTCTCACAAATACTTGGATGTCTTTTTTGTTATTGTTGTGGTGATTAAAATCGGGCTTTCAGAAACCTTCTTACAGAAACCTTCCGTTAAAGTGAATCTGTGTAGGCATAAAAAACCCTCGTATTTGTGAAGTGCTATTGGGTTCCTGTTCTTCCAACTTCTTCAAATTTCCTTTAGATTTTAATTTTAGTGTACGCAAACAAATAGAACGTCGTGTAAATGTACCTGTAGTATTTTAAAAGAAAAATGTTTATGAATTTTTTTTTCTATTAGCGTTATTTATACCACTTCATTGAGATTTACGCACTTAACTATTAATCTCTGTCTCTTAACCCGATCTTCGTATTGTGGATTCCATAATAATTATAACACCTCTTAAATACATTCTTTAAACGTGTTTTTACTATTAATCCTGATATGTCTGTCTGTCAAATCTTTTGGAAGAGGCTGTATGCCTGATCATCGTCGGTACATGTGAACAGTTGAACTAGATTTTTTTTATTACTTGGAAAGTTAAAAAAACGTTAAAGGTTGTAAAAAGAGTGTCTCTTTTCTAAAATGTAAAAACATTTTTATCAGAAATATAATCTAGTTTTAATTAAATCATTGTTCTTCTTTAAATATATCTGTTGTCAGGTCAGAATGTTGTCACGTGTCACTCAAATTTCTTTTATACTTCCATAAGCTCAAGATTTGGAAAGTTATTTAATACTTTTTGTCTAGTACTTGCGTGTGCGTTACTTTACTCCTTTACCCTGAACTGATTCTCCGGAAACACGTTCTCGACAGGCGATAAAAGTTGCTAAGTGCTATCATAGATCCACGAGGTGATAAATTGATAAAATCATATATTTTAGGTGTGTATCAACTACACTGAAACAACTTTATAAGTTTATCTTTCTAAGTTTATCATTTTTGGAAAAATGAGTTTCGTTTATTCGCAGTTCGCACCTTGCGTCTTCACCACACAAGTTGTTTCTTTGAGTTATCGAATAATAAGTGTATAGAAACCAGGTATTCTTATGCTAATAAATCAACTATGTTGATTGACTCTTGACTTGACAATATTAATCATCAAGCAAAAAGGAGGAGGGTGCGTATAAGGGGCTTGTCATCGAAATATAAACGCTCAAACATGGCGGAATGGAAGCTCAGTATAAATTCTCCTCAAAATGATTCAAGGTCTTCAAGTGATGACGATGATGAAAAATTTCCAGCTCCACCACCTGAATCTCAAACATTTCAAGTATCTTTTAATTCGAAATCAGATGAGATTTCCCCATCGAAACTCGAGGTAAGAAAATCCTTAACACGCAAAATAATTTTTTGAGAAGTTGGTTGTTGTGGATGGATGTTTGATTTAATTTTTAAATTTATGCTGGCATATTATCACGATATGTCGAATATTCAGTTCAACTATGTCCATTAAGAGTTTTAATTTATAATGTAACAGCTGTTTTACCTGAATATATTTTTTATATGTTTTTGAACCATCATATATTATAAATCGTATGAGACCACACACAACTGTCTCTCAGAGCAGCACAACAGAACAGAACAGAAGACACAGAGTATTAAATTATTAATTTACTGTTGAAGAATTGTTATAGAAGAAAACCACTGAATATTTCATTTAATTATTGTTCTTGTTGTGTTGTTTTAAAAATTGTTTTTGAAAAGTTATAAAATCCAAGTCTCGCTAGCAGCCGTAATAATAATGCATGTTAAAATATTATATTAATATCATGAAGAGGTATATTATGTTTTCTTACCTAATAGAGTGATATAAAATAAAGTATTATAATCTTTTTAAAATGTAAAAGGCTGTGAAAATATCATCATCATTGTTTTTTCATCAAAATAGATTCAATCTTATAGGTACCAAGGCATTCAATTTTGTGATCAAATATTTAATGCAAAGCCTATTTGCATCAAAATATATCACACATATTTTCTATGTTTTTTTTACTGAAGATTCTTGTTTTAATTATTAGAAATACATTTTTTCCCTTTAATTGAATGTAAAAAAAACCTTATAAAAAACACTATAGCACTCCATTCATGTATTTGAATTGAATTCATCAAAGTTAGAAATTTTGCTAATCATTTCTTTTAGGATTATCAATCTTTTATATATTATTGCTTTAAAGTTTTAGAATGTAACTATATCAAAAGTGTAAAAATGGTTTCATAATTCAGCAAATCAACTATACTTATATAAATTCAAAAAGAAGGCTTAGTATTCTTTATCTGCACCTTGATGCATCCATCTTTTGTTAAAGTTTGTTTCCTCAATTTCTTCACTTAAAAATTGGAGAGGAAAAAAGAGTCAACATGTTTCACTTAACTTTACTTCACTATGATTTCAGGGCTACACACCATTTGGTATACCGCAAGGTGCCAAATGTTTACAATGTAAACAATGTGATGGCTTGAAATTTCACCAATGGAGGTGAGCTATTTTTATTTTACTTTCATGTCTTAATTATTAATTTTTTCTCTTCTGCTCTGTATTTGACCTTAAAAGTTATGACCCTTTTTCCTGTTTCAAAGTTTTAACTAGAACGCCTGTTGTTGACCAGCCCTCTAATTTTTATTTAGTTTAGAAAGTGAGAACTGTTCTATAATAAAGATATTTTATATTATAATTCTGAGTTAATGAACACAAAACATTTGGTTTCCATTACTTTAATGTTTCTTTCATCTAAAAATTGTTAATCCTTAAAAATTTGCTATCACTGGAAATGTTGTTTATATACTGAATCCCTCAACAAAGAAAAGTTATTATAGTTATTATAGTCTTTTTACCCTGGGCCCTGATCTCACTGAGTTTACTAACGTTCCTTTGTCTTGTTTATGTGAATAATCTTTTCGCTAATGTCCGTTAAGCTCAGTTTCCAAACAAACTTAAAATCCCTCAGTTAAGGGACCACTACATTTTGCTCTAAACAAAGAAAAAATGAATAGAAATTCCCTGAACTCTTTAATACCTCAGGTTTTATACATTTTCATTTCCAATTTATTATTATCTTTTGTTTTTGTGAATTTTTAAGAAGATTTCAGGACCTGTTCTGTTTGAATTATTCATAATACATTATACAGTTATCAAATATAACTTAATAAAAAATTCAAACAATGCCCTTTTGAATTCCATTTGTGCCAATGTCTGTTTAAAAAAATATGAGAATTGTGCTAATAACACCTGTAACATTTTATAGCAAAAGATGTTAGTGTGATTATATAAGAAGAAAATTGGAAGTCAGTTTTTTTGAAACAGATTTTTTTATTTTTGTGCAAATTTTCTATATGGAGCAGTTGTAGACCTTACTGTGTATTATGCATGACTTCATGACTGAACAAAATATCTTCCATTTTCTTTGTAGGATTTTTATAGTTGTGTTTTCTTCATTAGATTATTTGTACGTAATTAAGATAAGTAGTTCATGAAAAATTTATTTCCGTACAAAAACTGAAGTTCAATGCTTTTGGGGTAGATATTAGTAAACAATGAATCTATTGAAAAAATTTCCCTTTGAAAAGCTGGTCCCAGTTTTACATTAGTAGAAAGGGGGACTTATCTGTGAGGAGGGGAGGGGGCTTATACACAGAGAGTTATATAGTAATACATTTTCTTCAGTTTTAAATTTTACATTTTCTCGATAAAAGGAAAAAACAACAACAACAACTCTCATTGATTGTGCACTTAAAATAACTTAATCAAATCCAAATGTTTTTTTCCAATTTGGTTAGCATGAAGTGTGTTTTAAGTGTAGTAAAGGTTGATTTTCACTGATGATTTTAGCTCTTTAAAATTCAACAATGTTAAGCCTTTAGACACATTCTGTCAATTTTCTAATAATAAACATGAGATTTTTCTTAAGTCTTAAACTCAGTAATAACCAAGCTTTAAGCTTCTTTACATCATTAATGATTTTAGCCTGTTCACATTACTGATCACAAATAAATCAAAGAATCATAACCACCTGTAGAGAGTGTTTTTTGTGTCTTTTGAAGTTATTTGAAGATTCAATCTTCCACTTTTTTTATTAAAATCATTAATTTTCTTCATTTAATGGACTGATTGTTTCCCTGTGTTTTTATGATATATGGTTACTTTCCTGAATTTGTGTTTCTTAGACATGTTTAAATTTTCAGCTGTGAACTTTTCATTTTTATTATATTAACTGTGTTCATGAAATAATTATAAACTTTATATACCTGATAACTGGTAGCACATTATACATTGTTTTGATGATTTCATTCAGAGCCAGATTTTATATTCAGACTCTTTCAATGTTGTTTTGAGTACTTTTTGTCTGGGCTTAAGTTCAAGTTGTATATTTTTTTCATTTGTGTCTTGGTTTATGGATTTTATGTGGTCACACGTCTGTTGAGTAATGGTTGGTTTCTAACAATAATTTCTTTATGTGTTTTAAGTTTATTTTATAAGAGGTATTTGATGGTATCAGATCATATCGTATCATATCTGCCTGGTCAGTTATTCAAAGAATACAGCTCCCTAAATTGGTTAAATAAAAAAATAATTTCTTTGCAATCTCATGTGGTTTTTTTGTTTAACTCCACCTTGCTTTTGTTTACATCTCTTATGTAAACAACAACCAAGCAACAATATCATCGGTACATTATATCTCAAGATGTACTTGACATAAAGGACAACTATTTTCTACAAGCACTTGTCTGAAACTCAAAGTTAAAAAAATTAATCATACTGTGTTTTAATTGTGGGTTTTTTTTGTTGATAGTATCATTTTGAATACAAAGGTTCAGAAATTTGTTTTGCTTACTACTTAGCATGTTTTGATGTATGATTGTTATAGTGACTCTGACATCTATTCAGCACACGATAACACAATTTGATATAACCTGGATTGAGCACCGTTCACGCTGGCACTTTAACTTTGTCACAAAACAATTATTTTACAGCAAAGGTTGTTTGTGATAATAGACCAATAACAGATCAAAGTGTTTTGAAATTATAAGGTTGGTTATCTTTGCACGAGAGTATTGTTAAGGAAAGTAAAAATGTTTTTTTCTTTTTGTCCACATAGAATATGAATGGCTGTTTTTACAACATTAAAAAAATTCGATGTTTAACATAGAAAAACAAAATTTGTTTGAAATTTGTGTGGACCTTTCTTTATGTATAAAAAAGGATTTTGATGAGATTGAAGTTTCTGAACGCTGTTAAAGTTCATGTTTGTTTTATTTTATTGATCTTTTTTTATTCATGAAATCATGAAAATAAACTATAAAAGCCATACAACACCACAATCGTGGGTGTGTTTTTACATGTTTAAACACACATACGTCAAAAGATGTTTTTTAAAAATATACAATGTATTAATTGACTTGTTTCCCATATTCAATTCAGATGGAAAAACATTTCAATTTGAAACAGTGAAATGTCGTCGTGTTCACAGTTCCTCTTTCGTCTTGTCATGTTTTTTTTATTCTTTAGAATTTCTAATTTGTAAATCAAATCTTGTAAACACTCTTTATTATACTAAAATGAAAATTAACGATTCTATAAAGATGAGAGGAAATAGACACGAGCAACATGCACTGAGAGATATGCTAATAAATGAATGGAGAACACAAGTTTATATATAACAGAATGCTGAATCTTATCATTTTTATAAAAGGTTGTTAAGGATGCTACAGATTAAGAAAGAGAAATTTTTAGTTTTCACAGCATGTCTTTAATTAGTTGTCAAAATGACCTCATCAGCCCAAACAAAAGGAATGTAACACAATAAGTCTTTGTGAGATCTATAATTTAAATACTGACTCTTGAATTGAGGTAACTTAATCTTTAAAGTGTTAAAGTGGAAAGTTGTCTTTTCTTATTAAATTGTGGAAACCTAAAATTAAGGGTGTTCAGTTTGACTTGGTAGTCATTTTGTTATTGTTGTTGTGTTGCTCTTCTTCTTTGTAACGTGATTTCCGTTAATTATGAAATTCCTTCAAAAGATTCAAATGGAAGATATCTTTGTGACAGACATATTTCCTACTGTTTGTTATGGGACAGAACTAAATAAATGTACTATACCTGAAGATGGTTTTTATGAAATTGTGACTGAAACGGATGTATTGAGGGTTGATCGAAATTCTGACTTTATTGAAAATAATTATGATACTGACGGAACATACATACGTATGAGAAGAGTGGTCACAATGGAACAAAATGGTCCAGTGATATTTAACCGAAAAGGCAGTGGAAAGCGTAAAGCTCCACCCAAACCACCACGGATGAAGAGGTCTGATTCGTCAATTAGTAACAGTAGCACTGGCAGTTCAGGAACCGATTCTTCCAATCAGTTTTTAACGAGGTAAAGTATATTCCATTTTGTCCTTGTCTATTCCATGTCACATGATTACATGAATAAGACTAAAGGAAAATTATTTCACCAATCGTGTTTTAATATTGATAATTGTATTGATAATTGTTATAGTTGAAACTTTAATGAGTCATAAAGCTTTCGCTTTATTATTTGTTCAATTTTTTAATGGGTTTTGTTTATTAGGACCTCAGTTAGTTTTGCCTTATTTAGTAAAAATGTTCTTTAATTAACGTAAAAATGTAAGCAATATAATATTGATTCTGAAGTCTAGAAATATCTCTCTCATTTATTGCTGCTTTGTATACATACCCATACCTCAATTCTGTTTTCAAGACATAAGAGAGTGCTCATGTGGTTTCTCTTTCAAATTTAACGGAACAGAGATTACTTGAGAGAAAAAAATGTCCAATCAAAAAAGCAGTTTTTATAATTTGTTTCAGATAATGTTTTAACTTATTCAGTTTGAAGTTAGTAAAATTTATTGTATAATGTTCATGGTGTGAAAAAATGTTTTCTTTTAATTGAATATATTGTATGAGTTTATCAGAAAGCAAAGCAAATTATTTCTTCTGTGGCGATTTCTATTTACATAATTTCACTGAAAACATCTGCTGTTTATTTATAACTCATATTTTCTTTTTTCTAATCCTCTGGGGTTTTTTTTGGTAGGAAGTCTTGCTCAAATTGCAATTGTGATAAGGATGAACACGAGGTGCCAATGGCAGATATCATTAACAGTTACAAAATGAATCGGTTGAGCCTCCACGACACTAATGAAAAGATCTCCGTAGAGGAACCTGATAGTGATGAATATTTGTGGGTACCTCCTGGAGTTGATGATGACCTTGTAAGTGGATTGCATATTTTCCCCTATGATGTTGTTTCTAGGTAAATATTCATCGTTTGCCATGATATTTTTAGATTGAACAATTCATGAAAAGTTTGCTCATAAATCGCATTCCAAATTTTAACAATCCCGAAGGTATCAAGTACCACAATCAACAACTCATGCGTCAGTTTCCACTCCAAGATTCTAATTTTGAAAACATCACAACATTATCACCTAAAGAAAAATATTTACTAGATGGCTTTAAAAAGGAACGGGATGCTGAGATGGGTACTGGAAAAGTGTTGAAAGCTACTGACGGCAAGGTAGTGACAACATTATGAAACTAGTGCTTTAATAACCTTCAATTATTTCTTATGTTTTACTTAAAGGTATATAAATTCCAATAAAATCACAATTTTCTGCAAAAGCTTTTCAGTTCACACCATCTTCAGTGCATATAAAAAGGGTATATATATATATATATATTTTTTTTTTTAAATGGTAGTGAAGAGTTGTTATTTTTTTAGAGATGCAATAATTGTCGGAAGGATATAGACATTGGAGATGTTTATGTAAACGCCCCAACTCTGGGACCAACCGCTGCTTGGCATCCGAACTGTTTTGAATGTTCGACATGCAATGAACTGTTAGCTGATCTAGTGTACTGTTTCCGCAATGGTGAAATGTTTTGTGTTCGACACCATGCCGAGCAAATCAAACCAAGATGTGTAATGTGTGACGAGGTAGGCGATTATTAGGAACGTTCACAAACATGGAAACGATCTGCAATTGTAGAAGCAAAATAGAAATTTTGTGCCAACTATCCTCTTTAACCTTTCAGCTGATATTTGGTGGGGAATACATCCGTACTGATGAGAAATCGTATCATTCTCAGCATTTTGTTTGCTGTGTATGTGAAAAAGAACTTAGTGGTGAACAGCATCTTGTGGATCAAGGCTTTCCTATCTGCATCTGCTGTTACGATAGTAAATATGCAAGCACTTGTCATATGTGTCACAAGATCATTGGTAAGCTTATTTTTTCATTTTCAATGCTTATAGATGGGGCTTGATGACAGCTCATCTTCTACTAGCTCAGGCCATTTTGAAAATAACTACCTTCTCTGGTGAAAACTCTTTTAAAACTGTTTGAAAGAACGAGGCATAGCCAGACCCTAACCCTCACTTACCCAAACAATTTTACAAGATTTACACAACGTTTGGGGATCTGAAAATGAGATATTATTTGTATTATAATACAGTTTTTTCACACTTCTAAAACATGGTAACTTATATGGTAACATGGAAAACATATATGGTTTTTGTAAACAAACATTTGTTTGTTATTAGGCGTTGATGAGGAAGATGTCATTTATGATGACGAGCATTGGCATGACTACTGTTTAGTGTGTCACTTGTGCAAATGTCGGTTAAGTGGCACCAGTTTTGTAATCAAAGACGACAACTTCTTGTGCTCTAACTGCTATCAAAAAACAGACGATAAACGTTGTGGCACATGCGGTAAAGGATTCGAACCTGGCGCTAAAAGGTGGGCGGAGGGCGTTCGAATGATCAATTGTTCATTTTATCTTGTTTATTTATATTTGAATTGAATTTCTATCGTTTCTATGGTTTTATCGTTTTTTATTTTTTATTTTTTTCTTGTAGGTTGGAACTCAAAGGGGAGTATTGGCACGATTCTTGTTTCGTATGTGACGTCTGTAAAGACCCGATCACATCAAAGCGATTCATTCAACACGAAGGGAAACAAGTTTGTTGTCCTTGTTTTGATAACAACTTCGCCAAGAGATGCGAAAAATGCAAGGTGATACTGCGCGAAGGTGGTGTGGCCTGTGGTGGCGCGTTCTACCATCGTGATTGCTTTGCATGTGAAAACTGCAACACGTCAATCGCAAGTCAGGCGTTTCAACAGAAAGATGGGAAACGGTTTTGTACGCCCTGTTACAAGGATTTGTACGCCAAGAAATGCTCTGCCTGCGACGATTTCATAGTTAACGGCGAGTTTTTTACTGTAGACAGCGATAACTGGCATAAAGAGTGTTTTCGATGCGTCAAATGTAACGAGATCTTGCAGCAGCAGTCTTTTGTGCAAGAAAATGGAAGAGTTAAACTCGTGTGCGAGAACTGTTTGTAAATAAGCGAATGAAAATAAGACGATTTTCACGGCAGCCGGAATGTCGGAAGTTGATTTTAGATTTTGAATAAAAAATTCTTAAAAGTTATTTGGTTAGAGAAACACTACGATGGAGATCTTTGTGATCACGTGATTTAAGGTTCAAGGTTTTTTGTTTTTTTATGTTTCGATAAGAGGGAATTACGTTTTTAAGAGAGAGTTTTGCGATTACAATGGAATTTTATGATTGATCTAGGAAATCAAGCCATATTCTATTAGTTCGATTTTCTTGACGATTTCTGTTCGCGGCACCCACTCCTGTTTTCGAACGGGTTAAGCCAATCAAATTATCGTATTTCAAAATTTCGAACTTTTTTTTTTATTGTTATTTAAATGTTTGCACATATTCACAGAATTTAATTCAAAATGTCCTTTAATTCTTTGCATGTCAATATCATAGTACGTTCTCCTTTTTTTACATATAGTTCTTTATATTTCGTCTCGATTTAAAATTACCTGGTAATTACCTGGCTCGCATTTGAAGCTTTTATTTGTTAAGTCGTAAAATATCTTTTTTGTAGTTTTTTGTTATGGCAATATTTTTTTCACAAACCTTCGTGTCCTTCAATAATTATGTCCACCGTTGTACGATCGTCATCCGTGATTTTAGAATGCATGTCTACCTTTACGCACTTTCTGAGTTTCTTTTAGGATAATAAACTTACTAACCAGGCTTTTCAATTGTAATTGAGTTTTTATTTGATTACTTAAATACTTTTAGGATATTACTGCAAACTTAGTTACCATACTTCATCTAGTACATTTGTATTATTTGATGTGGATTCGTTTGATAAGAAAAATGAAGTTTTTTTATTAAAAGAGAATCAATTTCATTTGATGCTGTTCTTCATCACTAGAAAAATCTTCTTTGCTCAGGAAATTTACTGTATCCGTGCGTTTTGTTATGATTGTGTGCCCTATACAGCTTTCCCGAATTTCTGTTTACACGTCGTGTTTTGGCGTAGTTAGTACATCCAACCTCGTTTCAGATATCAAAATGGCCTCTAATCATTCTACTGGGAGTTATAGGAATAGAGATAATTACTAAGTAATAAAGTTAAAACATTATTGGAACAATAAATTTCATAAAAACGAGGTTGGATGTACTGACTAGCTCAAAACGCGGTGTTTAAACAGAAATTCGGGAAAGGTTTATTACCCTGCAATTAAAACCCGATGGGTCTATATACGATTTTTTTACGATTTTGAAAAAAGGTCTCGTATATATAGGCCCATGGTCCGATAAATGTCCCGATAAATGTCCCGATAAATGTTTTCCAAAAAATCAGCAAACAGACCCTTCCCGAATATCTGTTTAAACACTGTATTATGACCGTATTATCAAACTCCGCCTCGTTTCAATGCATTTCATTATTTTATGGATTTCATAAATTTATTACTAAGAGGCCGTTTACATGAGACCGGAAGTGAACTCAAACCGGTTTGAAATGAAAATTTTTAGTTCGATGCATGATGCAATTCTTATTACTGTTTACATGTTTACATTCGGGCGAAGTGAAAGTCACTTCGAGTGACTCAAACCTGTTTGAAATTTCCATGTAAACACTGTTTCCGAAGCGAAAGTCTGTTTATCGATACAGCGGTCTGGTTTGTGCAATTATTTTCATGCACAACCTTAACTCCTGTTTACGTTGTTGTGATTTTGGCTAGTTTGTGAGATGTCCCACTCTGAAAGGATTTTCCGCCATTATGCTCAAATTTTATTTGAAATAATCATATACCCGGGTATAAGCCCATGTGCCTTTATATAGGGTGGGCTAATATGCGGGGTAAGAGGGTATATGTTACGAGGCATAAGATATACTAAAGGGTATGATGTGGACGTTGTCTATTTCTGATGCTATTGCTTAAATAGTACATATATGTAACACCATATTACAAAGCTGGTGTCTATGTATGAAAGGATTTAGGTCCAAGTTAAAAGCGCCTTCCCAGCCAGCATTATGAAAAACTTAAATTAAATAACGCGTTACAAATTAATGTGAATGACAAATTAACGGAGTATTCATAGGGGTATTCAAGGTCAGTCAAACAAATTTGGAGGAGTCCAATGTTATGATATTTCTTTTCAATCTTAAGTGTCGATTAGGTCACTTGCACGTTTTTCTTTTCTACTTTAAATAACTGAACTCTCCTCCACAAATTTTGAATGAGCTCTGGCTACGCATTTGGTATTATTTAACATGGATTATAACTTTTCACTTTGTGTGTAGAGAACGTGAAAATCTGTAAATGAGGTAATTAACGCCCAGTGGTATGATAAGAAATAAACTTTCTTTCTAAAAAAAATCCAAATGGAAAATACTAAGCATTCCCAAACGAAATCCAAGTATTTCGATTGTTTCACTCGAAAAAACAAGTATTTTGAAAATATGTAACAATCGTATTCCAAAGTAATATAGGTTGAATGTTTGAATCCTGAACTCCTGAACTCCTAGTTGCATAGTTAAACGGGCGACGACGCGAATCAAGTGTGATCTTACGAATTATGGTGGTGCCAAAATTCGATCGGGATGCGATAATATTACGGCAGACGGTAAAAATAGTAAACAAACACAAGAATCACGCGATTCGCGTCGTAGCTCCTTTAAGGTCTGCAGCCTCGTCTGTCTCCCTAATTGCAACTTCTTTCTAAAATATGCACGTGCACGTTCGATCATCAGAATTAAGTAAGTGTGAAACCACTACATTCCTCACATAAATACGGAACCGCAAGAACTGAAAAATTTATTAGAAGGAAGGAAATGAATAAAGAACAAATAAATGTGTATACGACGTAAAGATAACGCGAATATGGCTCTTTTTATTAATACTGCTTATTAATATTGCTCAACAAGCCCGCAACTTAATATCCAGTTCTCTGAGAAAACGCGTGATCAAATGCAGCGATCAGCGTCAGCAGTTTTTACGAGAATATAAAACTTTCACAGACGATTTCGTTTCATAACGAATCAAGATTATCTGCACCAGGGAAGTTTTATAATGCATTATCATTGGAAAAGCAAAAAAGAATCTGTGTTTGCATTTACAAGGGGAGAGACCAACCTCTCCAAAATTTCCTTACGAGAGACAGGGGTGTCTGCCGTGTCTAGCCGTTGCACACGTGATTTATTTGGCCGGCAGAGCTATAATAATGGCAGCTTGTATCTATCAAAACACACACAAAAATGTTCTTTAATTGTTAACTGAACTGATGATATTATTATTCGTAATCTGGTAAGTTTTTTTTAGATTTTTATCTCGTCTATATCAGAAAAATCTCATCTCACTTATTTTACATACTGTTATTACAAATAAGTGTTTACAAGCAATTTTGTGTTTTGTTTTGACTTTTTCACAGTTTCGATCGTCGCGTAGCAATTATAGGATAGATTAAAGAGAGAGTGACTTTTGTCCCCTATAACGTTTTCATGATTACCTAAAGATAAATCTAGGAAAATTATAGGAAGCATTTCCATAAAACAAAAAAAGTATTTGTATTTGTCGGTCCAAGAACTCCCCCACCCATCAGGATTTGCTCTCTCCCTTCATGACAAAAAAGGAAATTGAAATTTTGTATTTTCATTTAAATATGTTGATAGGATAGACACACTTAAGTTATTCAATCGTTTAGTCCTCGATGATGATTTATCTAATCTTGTATTTTAAAATTATAATCCATTTTTATAGACAACATTTTTTATTTGAAATCTTTCCTGCCTTCTTTATGAAACATACAAAATCTATTATCATTTACATTATAAAGGTTAAAAGTTTATAAATAAGGTTCCTGCCTTTTATCAATGAACAAAATAAAAGTATTTGTATTTGTATTTCATGTAAATATTTTTACTAAAGCATAAAAAAGCAACTCAAATATCAAATGGAATTTATTCTTTGGTTATTTTACAACAGAGAAATGAATGACCAGCCGTAGGTAAACAAAATATTTTACAAGTCTTTAATAATAAGATAATATTTATAATTTATACTTTTCTTGAAGCTATGATTTTATAAAAATTAATTATATAAAATGTATTTTTTTAAATAGTTATATTTGTTTAATTATATATAATTAATTATAGACCATACTTTTGATTGAGTTTTTTTGTTCAGTGACAAACTTCTTCAGGTGAATTTATAAATCAAGTAAATTGAACTATTAAAAATCAACAATATTTTTTTCGCAAAAATGATTTTTCTATATATTCCTTATTATTATCTTCTTATACTAATACGCAATCTTGCTTTTTTCTTACCTAACTGTTAAAGAAAGAATGTTAGGTAAAATTTCTCGGGAAGTTTGTCAATGGTTGTTTGTTTTTCTGTATTAGTATAGGGAGAATCTCCCATTAGGAGAATCTCTAGCTCCATCTTGTGGGGTTTTATTACTTCATGGAGTGTTGTACCTTAAGGAAGACATCATAAAGCCGCCTGGAGGAGAAGGCAATGCAATGTTTTTTGTGTTTGAAAGTTCATCAAATTTTCTCAATGTTCATTTCTTTAAAGAAAAATGAAGACTCTGCGTGTTAAATTTTTTTTGTTGTCGTTTTAATTTTTTTATTCAACGCTTTAAGTTTAGTAATAAAGAATAACAACATTGATCGGTATCAGTAACTATTCTATCTGACGAGATAGACGATGTAGACCTGTTATTATGTGTTATCAGTTTATCATTTTCTACCGATGTCTATTTTTTAATGTGTTTGAATGTATCTTTTTCGTATCAGTTAGTTTTGACTACTATGCCGAAATGTGTAGCTAGCAGTTTATTTGGTATTTCATTGTAGTGTGTGGATTGTTATTATTAAGGTAAACGAAGGTAGCAAGATCATTATCATATAGTTTTGATAGTATTTGAATGATAACTTTTTTAGATTATAAAATTGAATAGTATAGATGATTGTAATGCAAGAAGAGAATGATTACATATATATTTACATGGTTTTTGTATCATGATGCACAAGCGGAGTTTTGGGTTTTGACATTTCCACAATTCATAGCAGAATAAAGAATTGAAAGATAAAAACGTCTGAGAAGGTATTGTTTTTGTTAGCTTTAGGTAATAGGGAAATTTGAAGGTATTTTCTTATATATCAGAAGTTTATCGTGGTTAGGTAGGAGTATCCATTGGTTAGGTAGGAGTATACGTTGTATTGTCTCTTTTCTAAATCTCTGAACATTGGAATTTTAGCTTTTAGTTTAACTGTACAACTTTAGAAATCTCTAAATAGGCCAAATAGCACTGAAAAATAGGGATAATAGCATTCTTTGAATGATCGATCCAAAATATTTGTGTTAAATATGATATAATTCCAACATGGAGAAACACAACAATTTTTGTATATGCACAGACTTATCATGGCAGTATTGCGTGTAAAAACAATTTATGGAGAAAAACTGTAAAATGTTTTTACATGCTACACTAGTTAATATATATTTACTTTCCTTATTATAATAGTAACAACTGTGCTATGTGGAAGTCTATATAATATCAATTAAGTTGTAAGAAAATAATATCATAACTAGAGAGTTCAGAGAGTGCTCATTTACTTTGTTCTAGGTTAAGAACATTTAAAAAAAACTCAATTGTCATTTGATTTAGAAATAAAGATAAACATCTTTGAGGTTTTTCAGGTAATTTTCTATTTTTGATTTGAATATAGAGACAGTCCTATTGTTGCCACTTTGTATTAAAGATTTATATGCATTTTATTCCATATTATATGGTGCGTGATAGCGAATACTGAATTCCTGAGATTCCTATTTCTTTGAAAAGTGAATTTTTTTAGAAATTATTCTGTTCCAAAATTTTGTAGGAAAATTATCTTTTTTTTTGTAGAGATCAACAATGGCAAACCAGACCAGAGGTGGTCAATACATATGTAAGTTTATAATATGTATACACAATAATTGAAAAAATCTTTACAAAACTTATTATATATATACAATACATTTTAATGGACATTCCATACTATTCCAAGTTTTAGAATAGGTGCTTGTTTCTAATTTGATTTAAATAAAACAAAACTCCTAAAATGATGAACTGGGGAGGATTTCATAAAACTTTATCTTCCTGTGAAACCCTTCTTTCGGTTGTTTGTTAACAAACAAAACATGTTTTTCTGTTTCATTTTTTCAGTAGTTACCTAAATGTATTGTTACTTAATGACAACAAAATTCTTTTAAAAATTGTTTTCAAACATTTCTAGGTGAACAGTTAGTTTCTCTGTAGCTTCAGAATAGGATTTTATTATGCATTCACTTTTACAAGGTCAAAGAAGTACTACAATGGGCTACATAAGAAAAAAATATCATTTTGAAGAAGACAGATAAGATTGTACATATTAGACTTTAATGACTGTAGGTATGAAGGAAGAAGCTGTCACTAAACAGCCTTTTCCGACAATGAGGTATTGTACTCACGTAAATTATTGATGAAACAGGAAGCAAGCCTAAGTATATTTATCTGGAAAGTTATGGAGAGCTCCTCTAAACAATGCTCATGATAAAATTCATAGAAAAGAGACAAAGAAGCCACATTGCAATAATGTGATCAGAGAATCCAATTTGGATGATAGACTTGGACCAATGATATTACGGACATGGAATTGGATGCGATCCAGCAGATTTCAACATTTAAAACCATGGATGTTTTTTGGTTGTTCTTGCATAATATCCATCACATAATATATATCGAATTTTTGTGAAATTTTCATAGTGATAACGACATAGTTCTGACATACTATAATTAGAACTTCACTGGATCAAATAATTGTGGCTTTAAGTGGTGGTTACGGTTGTGGCAATGAACCATTTTGCAGTTTCCTTTTTGAAAACCATCTATTTAAATGTCTATCTTTGCCAATCATTACGGAGATTTTTTAATCATTCTGTATTTTCAACTCATTTTCAAAACGTTATGCCATCTTTATCATTTCATTGCTCTGTCTCTGTGTTGTGCAGTTTTCTTTGTGATTCTTTAGAATATTTTAGTGTGTTTGTTTACCTACTTCCATGTTACTATAATGAAACAAATTTCTCACAACTGACTTCCAAAGATGGGACGTGAAACTACCGTTTTTCGTGGCTTCTAGTGTTATTTTGTTTTATTTTATTCTAGTACTAAGCTCTGTTGTTCTATAGTTCTTGCTTCTTTGTCCGAGTCTGATTTTTCTTTTCTCTGTTCAAAATTTGTCACCAATGTTTGATACGGTTGTCTCCAATTTTACTTAGCACCAGTTGTACCAAATAAATAATTATCTTTTACGATTTGGGAAGGTATTTTCGGCTGTATTTAGACATTTTTACCTAGAAAAGAAGATATAAGATACAAGGATTAGAATCAAAATTCTTGGATTCTTAATTTTTCTTTGTGATGTTTTGATCTTCAATTTTCCGAATTTTTCAATCTTTTTCTGAACATTTTCTCTGTTTCTTCTGATGGTTTTAGAAAAATCTATACCCAGCTGAGTAGTACTTGATGAAAATTAATCTCTATGAAAACTATTGCAGACAATGATATACTAACTAATTTCAAAAATGTTTTTATTAACTAAAACTACTTCTAAACTGAATTTCTCTCGTTCTCTTATCCTTAATATCAAAGAGCAGGTGATTTTTTTTTTCACTCCTTATTTTGTTCTTTTTATAATCTTAGTTAATTCCCTTTTTAAACTGAAGATTTCTGATGTATGCAAGTATATTCAGCCAAACACTTATTATACATACATTCTTATCGTGAACATGTATATAAGATAATTTCAGTGACCTCTAAAGGAAAACGTTTTGTTATCTTAAATGTCGCACTTGTGAAATGCCATTCTTTGTTATCTTTATGTTCATCATAATTATTGATTTTTATTTTTAGTGCCCTTCTGTTATTAACTTATGTTTAACATATTGTTTTCAGTTTTTCTTTTAATATGTTTTGTGTTCAGATAGCTATGTGTTAAAGTTTCTCAGCTAGATAACCAATAAAGTGTTCTCAGCATTTTGAAATCTTTTGCAGTTGTTTATAGAAACTTGCTTTTATTTTGTCTTTATTGGCAATCCAATGATGAAACATGTTAAAAATTGGTTGATGCAAAACTCAGAACAGGGTAATGTATTTTTAGTTTATTTTGACGTGTTCCATTTTATAATGTTATCAGTCAGACTATGAAGCATGTCAGGTAAATTCTTAAACTCAAATCGAAAAAAAAGTTTACAAAACCTTATTTACTATAAAATTATTCACTAATTTAGACAGTGTCTACACTAATCTCAGAATCAAATAAATGAGAATATTGATATATATTTTCTTTGCATAATGCACTCACTGTCAGCACTCACTCTTTCGTTATTTCATGTTTTGATGGAAAGGAACATTAAAGAAAAATCTGTCAAAAAAAGTCATTTTGACAAAGGCATGGCTTAAAAACTGTTTTATACTTCTATTTTTTTATGATTCAAAAAGAATGTTCCATAGGACCTGCTTCTCTTTTTGCCACAATACAGGCCAAAATATTTTTTCCCTACGTCGGACAAGATTTCCTGTAGAACTATAAACCGGTCGAATATTACATCAGGATATTGTTATCTCAGTATTTATAAGAAGTGAAAACAACAATAATATTTCTAGTGATACCGCACTTGATATTTCTCGCCAGACAAATATGTCAGTTGATTATGTCCTTACTGTTTCTTCAAATTCGGAATTTGTGTCCTGCATGTTGATTGGTTAAAATTCCTTCAATAAATTGAAGATGTTGAACAGGTAGAGCAAAATCTAAATCTAAACATCCTTCTTTAATTCTTTAAGAAGAGACTCAACTCTTAAAAATACATTTTTACAGATATTACTCCGTTATTGCTTTACATATCAATCTTGAAGTCATTATTTATACTTTCCTCATGGAGATAAGATAATATGATTTGCTGAATTAATTTCCTTCACCTGTCAGAAAATGCTCATTTTAGGGAATTTCAGTCACTATTCTGCTATAATAAACATAATTTTCGTATATAATATTTCGTATAACAGTTCGTTACATTGATTATTTAATCTTTTTAAGTATTATTATCGGTTGTGTTTTATATTTATAGAAGGTTCTGCTTGTTTTGTCATCTGTTATGGTTTCTTCAAGAATTCAAAAAAAAATCTATTACTTTTTTGTAATTAACTCTCAGATGGTAGATTTTCGTAGCAATCATGTGTGGCTTTACTTTGCGGTTATGTGTAATATTTCCCAATCGATGTCAAAAGTCCCACCCTAAAATACCCCAAAGAATGATGGAATAGTTCAGAAATGAAGTCTGAAGAGTGTATTCAGATTTTTCTCCTTCTCCATGATGGTGTTATTCTATATACTTCGATTTATCTGTGGTTTGTATGAAACCTATGAATTTCAGACGTTCCCATCTTCTGTAACTTCTTGTGGATGAAATATTGAAAAACAAAAATAGTGATGATAATCCAACAAACCCTGTGTACTTACATTTGTGGTAAACCTTAATTAGTAAATTCGGTTTCTAAGTCATCAGGTCACCATCTAACGTAATCACTGACCTTATTGGATTTCCTAAGTTTCGAATAAATAAAAATTGTGAATGACTATTCCATGTGTCTACTGCTGGTAACGTGGCTACAAGCTGCCATATGTTCAGGGAACTCATAACTTGCAGTTCCTTCAATTTGATTGATGGAGAAGTGCAAACATCAAGACCAGTGTTTTTGCAAAAGCCACTATGTCACATACACTATTGGCAGTGATTGGCATAATTCAAGAAAGAGAAAACTTATCGAGGACATGAAAAAACGAAGTCTTGGCATATCAGAAAGCTTCACATCCAATCAAGAAACATGTATAACGAAAATTAATGAAGTAATAGCTGAAGAGTACTTCATCAAATTTGATAAAGATAAACTTCAAAGTTCCTTATACAAGCTTGGCAAATTTACTCCTACTATTGTTAAAAGCAATACCACAGCAACTAGTGCACAAAAGACGGAAAAGGTGCGCAAAAGACCAGTACTTGAAAATAAGGAGTACTTTTTTGAAGCAAGTCCAAGGTTGCTTAGTGCTTTGGGTAGTGGAAAACCCTCTGCTGTACCAAAAAGGATTGCAAGACAAACTTTGGTAGAAGATAAAAAAATGCCGAATTCACACCAAGGTTCTGTTTTTAAAGCAACCTCCATTTGTGGTGATGAAGTTGATAGCAACATACAATTAAATCAACTTACCAGACATAGCTGGTCATTTACTGCCAGTTCGGCAGACCTCATTTGTATTTGCTCCACTTACCGTAAGTACTTGGATCTACTGACACGCCATGTGTATACACATCTCAACATTTGTACGAAGCATGCATAAAAAGCAAATCATTCCAATCCATTTCTGAATGATACCAATCTGAAACAAAGGACAAAGTTGTAACGTTTATCTGCAGTATTATTACGTGCATGACATCAAAGGATCATACGACAGCCTATTCTTTATTTAAGTTCACCTATTTTTCCAAATGCAAATATAGATTTATAATAACTCAGCCTTCCCTGACACATACACAACCTTTTTAGTTTACATCCATCGGTATTCAAATAAAATTTATTTTCAATGTGAGATATTGATTTTTTTATTTTATTTTTCAGATGAGAGGGAAGATACTCAAAAGAAGACATTTTCAAAATGGATAAACTATATAATGAGAAAGGTAATACAAAGTTTATTACAAGAAGAAAAAAGAAATAATGTCAGGTTGAACTTCTTTTCTTTTCTTTTTTAAAGGGGATACAACATGAATCACGTTGATTGAAGGTGAGGGGTGCGATATTATTACGGTTAACCAAAAAAAGCAAACACGACAATCACGTGATTTATGTTGCAGCCCCTTTAAAAACAGGAAAAGCTACAGAAGAATAGATATAACTTTTATATTATTATGAGATAATAATTGTTTCCAAATGTTCATAAGGGGAACAGAAAAGTTGAAATAAAAGATATTGTTGTCGACCTTCAAGATGGTTCAATTTTACTTGCATTGTTAGAGGTCATAACAGGAAAAAAGCTGGTAAGGATACAATATTAGTAAAATTGGAGTTTTCTGATTCGTTTTTTTTACTGACAAATATGATTCTGTATTAACTTCTTTTATTTCAGCGTCAAGAAAAAGGTCGAATGCGTGTCCATAAGATCAACAATATCAATCGTGTACTGGAGGTTTTGCAACAATATGATGTAATGTGTTTTCGTATTTGTTTATTCTACCTTAATGCCAAATGAAGATAAGTTTTTCTTTTATTAATGCCTACAATAATTCAGATTTCAACAATTCCTAATTCTTCCACAGTTATTTTCATCAAATTAACTTCAAAGCTCCGTTTGTTTGTAAGAAACTTTTCGATGACTTTGAAACAATATAATATGCATTCTCCAAAAAGCTTTCAGGAAATTGGCTAGACTATAATTGATAATGCAATCTTGTCATAATAGTCCCGAGAAATCATTGAGTTTATTTTGGTTCCTTCTCAAACATTATATATTATATTTTCTATGCAGAGCAAGTCAAGGATGGTTTTTGTTTCTTAAATCAAGCTTGTGACAAAAACATATTTGCTCAGCCCATTCATAATCCTTAATTCTGATTAACAAAAGTAATTATGTCCAATTAAAAATTCTGAATGAATACAACTAGATGTTACATTATGAAGAGTATTAACCTGGGCAATCTCGTCCGATTATTTTCATACGTAATTGGTGTATCTTTTCCTGATGGTGATGATACTAAAGAAAGAAATATATAATCAAAACAAGAAAAACAATTCCTAGGATTTTTTTATTACAAACAGTATAAAGAATGTTTTAACCTATACAATCTAAAAATGATATATCGATAAATTGATGAAACATACTGGAAAGATGTTTTTCATTTCATACAAACAACTAGCAAAAACTCTTTTCACATGACAAAACCATGCAGTTAAGATTCATTAAGATATTTTTATCACACCAAGAATTTACAGTTTACCAAAATACAGTACTCAATAATATCCTGATGATTATTTTAGACCAAATTAGTAAACATACGAAGCGAGGAGATCGTCGATGGCAACATTAAACTAATTCTCGGATTAATTTGGAGCATCATTCTGCACTTCCAGGTATTTTTTCCTTAATTTTAGTGATCCTGTTGTTGAATGTTTTTGTTGTTGAATATCGTTTTTCTGAAAACTTCAATGAGAATTAGTTCGTTATTAAAAAGCACTTCTGCAATAATTTTAAAATAGTATGCCTTACCGTTTTCCGATTTTTGAAGACACAGTGCTGAATATTATGGTTTACTGTAAATGTGAATAATACAAAATCATATATACACAGCAATAACAGTGTATTTCGGAATACAGTTTTAAAAAGTCAAAATTTTCTTTCTCTTAAAAAAGAAATCCGTTCTTATCAGTAGTCTTAATTCATAATAATAGATTAAACTAAATTAATAAAAGACGTGATCTGATTTCTGTTAAGTTTACATTTTCAAAATAACCTCATTTTCAAAAGCTCTTTATTTTTTAAGTAGTTTTTATCTAAAACTTAAATGTCAAACTCTATTAACATAGCACAGCATATTTTTTTTTTTTTTTTACATGTCGTTCAGTCTTGGAAAAATGTTACTTCTATACTCTTTTCAATGTATTGTGCAGTGGACAAGTTTTAAAATATTAACTGGGTGTGCATATAGCTCCGGAATATGTCATTGATTTTCTTAATTTCAGTAATTAGTTATGAATATTTATTCTAATTAGCCTGATCTATGAAAATATTTGAATCATTGTAGCTGTGTATGTGATGTTTAATTATTGTGGTGCATGGACTTAAGATCAAATAATTCATCCAGAGTTGTTTCTTTGTTTTTATCTTATTTTAATTGAGGGACCCCTACCAAGGGCTACTTTCTGTTTTTTAAGTTTTGATTTCTTTGTGGAATGAATATTTTCATAGTTTCGTATATACCTGTGTATAGTCCAATATGTTTTTTTATGAAATCTTCTGTTTACCTGTTTGTAATTGTCTTTGAGTAAAAAGATATTTTTGAAGATGCAGATTTTATCTATTGAATAACATTAGGTTTTTTAATACTTTGACATTACGGATACAACTTGAAGAAATTCCAAGGTTTTTAAAAGCTTTAAGTTTTTCATATGTCCATGTTCTTTTTTTACCTTTTTCAGAATTAATCAAAAGCCAATCCCTTGACAGTTTGGGTTTTTATTAATCTCTTTGATGTGTTGAATATTTTTATTATGTTCCAAAATCTTTCAGGAATTGTTAATATGTTTTCGTAATTCAGTTTATGATGTTTTGACTTTCAGCTGCTTTAACTTGAAATGAGCAATCAAAACACTTTTATGAACAAAGATGGATGTGTGTCATAAAAATGGATTTTCATGACAAAAAACTTTACAGACAGACGTTAATAACAAAATACTTCTGATCTGTTATTGTATTTACTGTTTCCCATACATTTCATATATATATTTATAAAGGGGAATTCATAAAACAAACCTCTTTATGTTTGGTTATCTAATTGACGAAATTGGAACTGAAACATGCAGCCTTGGATATCTTTGTGTTTTTCCATTTGCCTTGTTTCTTTACGTGTTGCAAATTGCTGTTTTACACGATTGTAATGTTGAATAATTTTATATGTTTTTTTTCAATTGTTTACAAATTGTCACAGAGCACTTGAAGTTTGACAGAGAATTAATGTTTTGTAAACTGCTGTAGGTAATATTAGATATAAGTGCTATAGAAATGTGCGGGGGATTAAAAACATGTTTACAAGGTAAACTTTTGCACTCTCAGAATCACAAGACAACATATTTTGTTGATTCACTAGGGAGGTGGAAGAGGAGGGGTATATTCTTATAAGTAAGTAAGCTGAAATTAGAGCCCATGTCTAAAAGCTTTATACCAGATATAATTCATATATGTGTCTAGTTGTATGTTATTTAACAAAAAAATGTCATTTGAATGTCAAGTGTATTTTGAAAACGAGACATTATTATGTTATTTGATATATATTGCAGCCTTAATTCAATGTTTCAGTAGAAGTAAAAGTTAAAAGACTATTATCTATCATTATCTATTGTCAGTTGTGCTTGGCCAAATTTATTTTTATTTTTTGTATTTTCTGAGCAAACAATTTGGTCTTGTTTGTGTTTTTGAAATCAAAAATATGTTTACTAGTTCAAATTTCGATCGTGTGAATTTTCAAATGGAACGACAAGCTCAGTTTTGCATGAACCTAGATATAGAATTGAACAATACATTTTAGGTAAAAGGAGCCATGCATCATGCAACAAGTGGAGCTAAAACCAATTCTGAGTTAGAAAGTAACATCTTGAGTTGGTGCAGGCAATGCACTCAGAGGTTTGTGATCCTTCATCCTCATTTACTTCTTTTTCAATTTTTTTGCATATTTGTATTTCAGAGCTCGTCATACTTTTGTATGACATTATTTTTCAAAACAATTATTTTTTCTTTTAAAGGCATAAAGAAGTTGATATCCGAAACTTTACTTCATCATGGAGAGATGGATTGGCATTTAATGCTATTCTTCATCATCATAGGTGCACCATCAATTTACCTCTGCAATTTATTTGTGAAATATGGAAATGTGATTGTCCAGTCGTTTAATGTTTGCCACCTCATAAAGCGATCTACTACAGTTACCTTAATTTTCAATGATTCTTCGTTAATTATCAATTTATTGTTTAGACCTGATTTATTTGACTTCAATAAGTTGTTAGGAAGATCCCCTAACATTAACTTGTCACATGCATTCGAAAAAGCAAGAACACATTTTGGAATAGCAGCCCTATTGGATCCAGAAGGTAAGATGCTTTCCAATAATACAACAGGGCTTCAGCAAACTCTTATCCACAAAGAAAGAAGTATTATTTTTCCATTCTGAGGGACAATCATTTGCTTATTTGTGATTAGTTGTTAAATACACTCAGCTATATATTTTGTTACTTTCAAGATGTAAATATCGATCATCCTGATAAAAAGTCGATCATGATGTATGTCACAACAATGTACGAAGTGTTGGCCAAACTGAAGGAAACTGAAAGTGATCCTGGGTCTGAAGTGGAACAGGTATGTATTGCTATAAAAGAAAGAGTGTTTCAAACTTGGACAAAAAAGTTATCACATGTTTATTTATTTATTATCGGTTAATCATTGTTGTAATTATCAGAGTTTGTATGACAAGGGAAAATTACGATGATTTGTTTATGTTACAACTGTATCGTACACCTTTCGTAAAACAGGTTCTTTCACCAGTGCAAACAACCACTGCAATAACTTCTTTTATTTGCGATGACTGGAAACCACTCCACTGTATGTGTGAGAAAATACTACAAAGTAAAAAAATCAAAAACATAGATAGGTCCGCATAATAAACCAGTCTTAAAGAGTACTGATTAATGATTAATCAGTACTGTTTTGAGACTCAAACTAGCCAATCAGATTCGTGTAATCACCTACTGTTGATGATAATATACTCACTAATGTTAATTTCAAGAAAATGGTGTGATTTTTTAACCATCACTCTTTATCTTAATCGCAAGCTTCCTATTTGGTTTGTCACTTACTTCCTATTTGGTTTGTCACAAAATGTTACAGTTGATTTATAAATAAATTAATAGTGGTTAAGCAGCTTGTGAAATACTTATAGGTTTGTTAAAAAAAGTTTCTTCAGACGTGGCCGAGGAAAAAAACAAGATACAATTATTTTATAATTTTAATTGTGTTTTCTGTTGTACAAACTGTTCAAAATTTCTACTGATATCTCATCATGTTCAACTCCCACTTGAACTCAAACTCTCATGGGACTGATATAAACGTTTGAGATAGAGAGAGGTTTTTTAAGGCAACCGAATGCTCAAGGGACCAAGATTTTTGTTCGAGACGGTGAGAGTTGGCTGTATATGAATCTGAAATAACAAAAATGAAAAATAAAATGACCGCCTAAAATGGTTTCTTATAAACATTGTCATTTGTTAATGATATCTGTTATTGATTTTGACAAAACAACAACAACAACAACAAATGGTTAATTTGGAATAAAATTGTTTAACTCCATCTCCAACTGCAGGTAAATCAAGCGGACCACCACCAGTGAACTCAAATGCGATTTTACCTGAGAAAATGTAAAGAATTCAAGCTCTATGCTATCAATGCATCAAAATTAGCTTTTGAAACTCAAAATCGATAATATGGACTTACAAGTACACAAAAATGTTTGTGTGGCATGCTAGGTTCCAATGCCATTTATACATTTGCGAAACTATTTAGCTTTTTTCATTACTGTTTATAATAATGTTGGTATAAACATGCTGGTTTGGATGAGGTATTTAGTGGAGGTACATACAGCTGGTATAATTTCCAATTGTAGGTTCTCTTCTTAGAAAGTTATTTCTTCGAATTAGCTCCTGTAGTTAGTATGTCTAGGTTTTTGAAACTTTTTGTTTCAACATGTCAAGATTATTATGCAATTGAACAAAAGCTGTTTGTGGAAATCAGTGTTATGTCAACATAAATCGGTATAATAGTTTCTCTTAAAAGGAAGTTACTTTTTCAAAATTCATCTTGTATGTTTAGCTTATTTTCGAACTTTCAGTTTCTACATGCGCAATATGTATGCACTCAAACAATAGCTATGTTTATGGAAATCAGAAGGAAAAAGATTGATTGTCTGCGAAGAGATGATTGTCTTCCATTAACTTATTAAGATGTCATAATTTGATCAATGAATGGCATTATATTAAAAGTTACGAGTTTTCAATATTGCATAGATGTGTAAGTAATCAAAATTGATCACTGTCATGTATTCAAGCAGCAGTTGTGATTAGTAAGTTTCTTCTTGGGAACATCGTTTGGTGTTAATAAAGTGTGAAGTATTATGTTTTTATCAAATTATTAACCTTTAGTACAACAATGAAGCAATCTCATTGTGTTGTACCTTCTATAAAATTATCCAAGATTTTTTATAGTAGATTGATCTAGAAAGATTATGAAAAATGATTGGTCTTAAAACCATTTTATATTTCTGAGTTATGGGTGTGTTAATACTGTGTATAGTAAGAAAGAAAGAAAGTAGTTTTCAGTCATCGGGCTTCCATCTGTAAGTGTTAGTTCGACTTGCAGCTAGGTAGAATCCTAGGAATGCATAGCTCTGATTTGCCCAACAGCCAGGTGTGCAGTCAGTTTGGTAATGTATTCCTTTGGAGTGGAGTATCGGTCACACACAAAGGTACTAACCACTACACCATTAGTAGTGCACCATGGTTCATTTTGTGGTTACATCTTTTCTTCGCTGGTAGAAGTGTTTTAAACATTTTTATTATTATTATTATTATTATTATTATTATTATTATTATTATTATTATTATTATTATTATTATTATTATTATTATTATTATTATTATTATTATTATTATTATTATTATTATTATTATTATTATTATTATTATTATTATTATTATTATTATTATTATTATTATTTTTTATTTTTATTTTTTATTTTTTATTTTTTATTTTTTTTTATTTTTATTTTTTTATTTTTTATTTTTTTTACCCAGGATACATTCGTCAGTTGTGGTAGGACTGTTATCAATGTGTAGGAGGTCCACTTAAAGCCTCCATTTTCTCCATTATCAACTCCAGCTTCAACTGCTCAACTAACTTCTCAATTTCTCTGTGGCCGATCAGTCTACTACTAGACCACCACGCTAGAAAGAAATAATAATTAATTAAGACTTTTTGATTATTGGGCAGACAGAATATGATGTTACAAATTCTGTACAGTATATCTGACTATTTAAGACTGCCAAGTTTCAGCATTTAAATTTGTTAATCCATGAGTAAAGTATAAATAACAACAACAACATCATCATTTTTGAAGTAATCTAAAAATATCTAAGTTTTTGTGGTTTCAATGGAATTATCATGTAAACAGACTTAGAGAGAGAAAATGATGTTTTTTTTTGCAGAGTTTTGCTTAAATTGGGGTGCTAGTCAAATTATCTTCTACCATGCATTTGAATATCCGCAGGACATGACATTCTGAAACTGCTATTTCCACAAAAATGTATGTGTTAAAATTACATCGATGACTATTTTAATATAGCAGGCGTCTAATTTGTAACCGCTGAACATGAAACATGATATTGTTAATCAGTCGATTGTTCAATATATTTTTCATTGGAATGAATTAATGTTCATTATAATCTTTTGTTTCACTGCTTGGTTACCATAATTGATTGAGACTCCTTTTAAAGCCTGGACTATACTGTCATATTTTGAACCGCTTCTGTTACAACTAAGTTTTCATAACCTCTGTAACAGCTCGTAACTGTAGTTGAAAAAAACCCAGAGCAACACTCTTCATTTTCTCAGTTAAATAATCTGATTTTTCTCTTCTCCACAGAGTTTATAAATAATATTTATGTTATCGCTACATCCTATATAGTTTTGAGAACTAATAATACTGCTGCTCACCTTTTTGTTGCTTTCCACGGATTGAAAAAGGAGCTAGGGAGTAACAATGTTTCACATGCACAGTACTGTCCATCTCTAACAGTTTCTTTTGTTGTTTTTGATGGCTTATTATAACTTAAGTTTTCATTCCATGAAAAATGTTCAAACTGTGCCTGGCTACTGTTTCACATCTTTGTATTTTTCATCGTCGAATTCACGGGTATTGTTAGCATTTTGTTGTGTTGTAAACATAGTTAGTTAAGCTACAGCTAGAGGTACATTAATGTTGTTCTTGCTTGCGCACTGTCCGGTGGAATTAGTTGATGGCTGTAGATGGGCCTAGTGCACTGTTTTTAAAGCACATCCAACAATCAGCTGCAGTTTGAGTGTGAGTGGCTCTGCTCCTGGTGAGGGACAGATGGAGCTTACACCAAAAGCACCAAATGTTTGCCAGGGAATCTCCTTTACACCTAGGTGGCTCCGCAATACTAATCTTAAGGCCTCTTCTACATTTGTCTGTTTTTTATTTTGAAATAGAAATCTTTTCAAAGAATTTTATCTTGAAATAGAAACCTTTTCAAAGAATTTTATCTTTTTGTCACATGATGGAGAAGATGTTAATTGCTTTGTGTTTGTGCTAACAACTCTCAGTTTTATCTGTATTATTGATAATTGTGTAGATAGCTATTAATATTTTTCAAATTTTATATGGTAAAATGTTATATGATTTGGAGAATTAAACAAAATCTATTATAACGAGCTGTGAACCATGGGACATAAACAGTGAGCTGGTTTCCGCAATAAAAACCACATCTCTTTTAATACATCTAAAATTGTTAAAATGAGCTGTAGTAAAGCATTAGTGATCTCCATTGTTATCTGATGTAGAGAATTGATTAATTTACAAAATGACATCAATTCTAGTAAACCATTTTCATGTCGGACTGTTAATAACAACAGTTTTCTGTTATGCACTATAATAGAACTGTTTTTATATGATGTTGGGTGTTACGCGTTTCCAGAGTGAGTTCCACAATATTTTTTGGGTTTTTTTGCAATGTTTGAGTATTTTCGATAAGTATTTTCTATCCAATAATGTGGTCTAAATAATTTAATGTCTAGTGCCTAAGCATTTTTTTTTTGTATGTCTTTCTATTTGGATTTTGATATGTATTTTGATATGTAAGGACAGTCATTATTAAAACATCAAAATGTTGAATGTTTCAAAGTTGACTGATGTTATTTGATCACTTTATTTTGAAAAACTATGATAAATATTCATTGTTATTAAACCATTATTCATCATCAACTCATTGTTTTGATTTGTACAAATAAGATGTAGTTTAATTAAATTTATTGTTCAAAAAGGATTTGGTGTGGTCTTCACACGTAATCACATATGGGTATACTTGGTGTAATTTCGTTTACATCTTTCCAGTGTTTTCCTTAAATAGGAGACCTCTCCTTAATTTTTGTTTGTTTGTTTGTGTTTGTTTTCTGAATTCACTGGTCTTTTAAATAGCAGTTTGATGTTTTTATGATTTCATTACACATGTCAAACATATGGTTAAGCCTATAGAATGGAATGAGAGTTTGTTCTTAAAGAATTGAGATGAATGTAAATATTGACAGTGTTTTATTAAGTTTCCAAAGTGCTATTGGTCATTACTTGAAAAGATTGTTTACAAATGAATTATGTTCACAAATAGCCTTTTTTAGCTGCTAGATAAAGTAAAATAATTTTTTCAAAATATATCCATAAGAGTTAAAGAGTTTCTTATGTTTTTTATATCTAGTAGATTTAAACAGAGTTAATAGGTTTATCGTGAAGCAATAAATTTTTTCTGTTGTTGTTTTATCATTTCGAGTGTTTTACGAAATTTGCAGGAAATGAAGAAAGATAACGGTTGACAAGTTTTATGCTAATACCTTATCAAAATGGTATGTTTTAGTAAATAATTATTTATCTTGTAAGCATTTCATAACTTTGATGATGATTTTTTTTTTCTGGTCATAATGCTTTTGTTTGATTTTCCATGTTCGCACACACCTCTTATGTGGTGTTTGTTTTAGATGCAAATTTCTTTTCTTTTCTTTTTTTGAAATAAGTCCCAAATAAAAATTTTGATGAAGAATTTCAAGTTGCAACTGCCTGAGTTTTTGTTTTGTTTTGTTTTGTCTTTTGTTTACAAAATAAATTTCTTTCTGTAAAATTTTGATTTTCAAGTTAATCTTAAACGTCAGTCATTCTTGAATAAAAACACGATTATATTATAGATCACAGTTAAATGAAGGGTGTTGTAGAGAATATCATCGCTGTATAAGCAAAAATAAAGTGTTCAAACATCAATTAAAAGCGAATCGTTCAAAAACGTCAATTATAAACATTAGATCAAGAACTTATTTCTGCAAAAGGAATAAATCCTTTAAACTATAGAAATAAAAATTAATGCGATGTGGAATCAATTTTGTTTGTGGTTAATAAGCTAACATTATAAAATGACTTCAACAAGAAGAGAACTGCTTTTAAATTTCTCTGTTTCAGTTCCTTTTATTTCAAGATTTAATTGATAATTTGGTTCATGTGTTCTAAAGATTAAGACTAGGAAAACTAATATTTGAAAGTTTTGCCAAGATTCTCTTCTTTGTTCGTTTTGTTTCACTTTGTTGAGTTAATTTTGGTTATGTATTTATCGGGTCTTTTGATGTAGTTATGCCCTGTATTATGTTATTGTAGGCTGCAAGATCAGATAGTCCAACGCCGTCATCAGTATCCACAATGTCTGAATGGGATGATTATAATGAAACACTAACACAGGTGTCAACATGGTTGCTGCAAGCCGAAACACAACTGAAACAACAAGAACCTGTCTCTGCAAATGTCGACCAAGTAAAAGAACAGTTTCGTGAACATGAAGTAAGAAGCTTTCATCTCCGTGAACTAGATTATAAGTTCATCATGCATATAGCACAAAGTCGTGTCAGCTCCTTGTTATTCATTCATTCATTAGGCTCAGCATCAATGAACTTCCCTAATGCTGTGAAGCCCTGTGTGGTAATAACATATATATATAATATATATATAATATATATAATACTTTTGAGTTCAATTTTTCCAAAAAAAACTTGAATGATTAGAATTTCCCTTCTATCACGTAACATTTATGGATGCCCCGTTTGTCACTTTTCAAGTTTTCAAGTTTTTATTGAGGTGATCTGTACAGAAAAGTTCTGCATTAAAACAGTTGAAATGTACTCTAGGTTTATTCTATTCTCTGACTTTTGTTATGATTTTTATAAACAACCTTAGCAATTAAAACCTTAAGCCTTGAAGATAATAGATTCTTAATTACCAAAGATAACGAATGACAATCAGTTGTAATTGCCTCTGCATAGATTAAGTTGTTATTAGCTATTTGTTTATAATGGGCGGTGAGACTTAAAACAATAATCTTTTAAATGTCCATCTTCCCCGATCTGTTGGCCAAATTGCAGTAATGCCTATTGACTGATGTTGACCAAATTTATAAAATTTGTCTACATCAAAAAGTTTTTACAATTCACTCCTTTTTGCAAATAATAAGAATTTAGAGGTTTTATCATCATGAGGCAGCCTACCTTTTCATTCCTTTCCAAATTTGAGTTTGGTACGGCTCTCATGTAAATACACTCTTATATACTATTATATGCATAACAAGTGCAATGTTTAAAATTTCTTAGGAATTCATGATGATTCTTACTTCCCACCAAACAAGTGTTGGAAGTGTTCTGGAATTTGGAAGCCAACTAATAAATGAAGGAATAGTGATTGGAAAAGAAGAGAAAGATATACGAGAGCAAATGGCTGTATTAAGTGATAGATGGGAAAATTTGCGTGTGTCTGCCATGCATCGTCAGTCAGAGTAAGACTTATTTACTTTTTTCTCTCAAAAAATGATGTTTTCACACAAATTTCTTGTCATTTTTTTAGTGTTGTTTAGTGTTGTTCACTAGGACTTAAATTTTATTTTTTCAAGAATGTCTCCAAAAGACATTATAATAATATACAAGTCCTCCATAGACCAGATGAAAGTTCACTACTACAATTTTTATTTTCAGGTTACATCAGCACTTGATGAAACTGCAGCAACGACAATTGAAAGAGCTAGCTGACTGGTTAACTAAAGCTGAATACAAAATGGAAACTGCCGGTTCAATCGGCTCTGATCTTGACACGGTCAAAAAACAAGTGGAAGAACATAAGGGCTTTCAAGAAGATCTTGAGAATCAGCAACAACATGTGAATTCGTTGAGTCACATGGTTGTTGTTGTTGATGAGTCTGAATCGGAAAATGCAACAGCAGATCTTGAAGAACAACTGGCAACACTTGGAGAAAGATGGTCTGCAGTATGTAAGTGGACAGAGCACAGGTCAGTAACACAATAATAATTTCCAGTAAATAGTCAGACTTAACATAAAGAATTCTCCAATCTCAAATTTCCTCAATCCTACTACTGTTCCATCAAAACAAACAGTTTTCATTTCTGTTTGTACGGAGGAGCGGGTCTAGGGTTATCGAGTGGACAAAATTTCTTTTCAATCTTAAGTGTTTACTCAGGTTACGTTTTTCTTTTGCCTATAAGTTTAAAAGCTGCATTTGGTATGTGATTATGATGCCAACAAAGAGTATGAATTACTTAAAGTCATTACATAGTATTGAACGTGTAAGTTCTATCATGTTTTTAGATGGGCACATTTACAAGAAATTCTCACAAGTTGGCAACAATATCGTGATGAGGAACAGCGCCTGAGTAAATGGCTTCATGAAAAAGAGAAATCATTGAAAGACATCTCTGTTATTGATATGGGAGACAAAAACCAAGTTGAGAAACAGCTCCAAAAGTTAAAAGTAACTTTTAAAATCTGTTTTAAAATTTGTTTTCATAAAGACTAATTGTTTTTGTTTTTTTTTACAATCTTTTGAATCTATTTCTCATAAGGATCTTGAAGAAGAGCTAACCCTCCAACAAAACTCCTTTGGTGATTTTAATCTCGCTGCTCAACGTGTTGCACAAACATTAGAGGAGGACTCACCTGCAATCACAAGTATTCAAGACACTATGGAGGATTTTAATCAGCGCTGGAATCTTATTGCAAGCATGTTGAATGCCAAAACGAAACATGTATGACATTTCTGTCATCATTTACTTTTTTTTTTCTTGTATTAAATAGATATTCGACAATAACAACATTTGGATATCCAAATGTCCCAACAGAAAAAATCCAATATCTGATGTTTGCCAAGTCGAATGTCTGCTTTATGATATACAACTGATTGAGTTATTGGGTGGTGTCCTTTTTTTGTTGTGAAACTAAATAAATGTTTTTATGTTTAAAAAAGTCTGTGTTTTGAAACTAAATTGAACGTTTTACTTCTAAAATCTGTGTTTTAAAATTAAATCAAATGTTTTCAGTTCGTGTTATTCTACTCCCAAGGAATCCAATAATACCATCTAATATCTTTACTGGGTTTTTTTCCTAAAACCAAAAGTAGATGATTATATCACTCTTCCATAAACAAACTTTCAGAAATGTTTTTCTGTTTTTTTTTAATGTAATAATGAACATTTTCCATTCTAGTTTAAAGGTATGGAAGATCAGTTGCAAACGTTTCTTCAAGAATTAGAAGAAAATATATCATGGTTAAACGATACAGAAATGTTGTTGAAGCCACAAGCAAACCCCGAAATAAAACTAGTCGAGGTTGGTCTCTTTACATTTTTTTTTACCAATATTAGTGACTGTGCCCCTGATTGATCACAAAGTATTTATCCTTTTATAGAGTCTTGATCAAGCATTTAAAAAGAGGCGAACCAGCATGATTGAGTTGACAAGGCAAGGTGAGGAGCTACTGAAGCAAAGTGCATCTGCTGGCCAATCTGAAGTTGGTTTGAAACAATACATTAATAGTTTCATCGAGCGCTGGGAAGCTGTCACTCATATATTAGACAATCAGAAAAATGTATTGAGCTTTTCTGAAAGGAAGAAAGTGTTTGTCGATGAAACACAGCGAATTCTAATCACAATAACCGAAATCACCACATATGTGGAGAGGATTTTTATTGAGATGAAAAACAACCCCAAAGAAATGTTGATAAAAATCGAGGTAACATGTATTCTTTTAGCCAGTTCCATTTTTATATACATGCAGTAATTCTAAACACATACAATATTGATGCATTATTTTTTGTTGACAGTTTTTTTCTCTCTGTTAAAGATCAAGGAAAAGGAATTGTCATCCTGCGAGGCAGCATTGGAGAAGTTGTGGTTAGATTGTGGCAATGTCAGTGATCTGGCATTAAAGTCAGCTTTCGAGGCTGAATATAAAGATGTCTCTAACAAAGTCAAGACCGTTGCATCTCTCATTCAGGAGAAACATAAGGTAGCTGTCGAAGCTGTTCAAAGTACACCGCCGGTGGAATTTTCAGACAAAACTAAACTGGTGCAAGCAATTATCGATGAGACTTTTCCATTTGTTAGTAAAGATTTTAAATACAATGAAATCAAAAGTATGATGGAAGTAGCTGATGTCTTGAAGGTAGAATAATTGTTAGAGACCTTGCCATGCATAAAATACATCTTGAGCAGTATCGTTCTCCCCTTTTTAAAATCTTTTTAACACGTCTCAGTCAAGTTTATTAGTTTTGTTCAATTTAAAGCCAATTGTTTTTGGGGAAATATTTCTGTTCAAATCCAACAGCATGTTCATCCTAGTTAATTTACAAACTGTGTATTTGTTTCTTCATATTTTTTTTTTTCTATTTTGCAATTAATTTACATGCAGAAATTACCAAATATTGCTCAATATTGGAACCTCAAAGCTAGACTTCATGCAAGCGATTAAATGCTCAGGAACAGTTTGTTTTCCTGAGCTCTACACCAGCTTGAGTGATTGCTCTGGACTCATATCAGGGCCTGTGTTACTTATCTTTGAATTACTATACTTGTTTTGTTGTCACTGAATTCTGAGATTCCCCAGTATTAAAAATCCAAGTGCGATATTTTCATACTGTTCATTCCATTTTAGCAAAAACTCGACAATTTGAATAACCATGAGGTACATCTGAAAACATTATCGAAATGTCATGAGGAAATGTTGAAAGGTCTCTCACCTGATAAAACCCAAAGGTGCCAAAAGCTTTTGACTGATCTGAACAGGCAATGGACCAATTGCAAAAAAGTTACAGAAGCACGTTTACAAAGAGTTAATGAAGCTGTGACTCAAACTAAGGAATTGGAAGTAGCTATGAGGGAGACTTTTAACTGGATGGACGATGTTGATAAATTCTTGGAGGAAATTACAGGAACAATTGCTGAAGGCGATGCAGAAACTATTGATTCTCAAGTACAGGAAGTTGAAGTAATATATATATTCTTTTGTTTATGTTTTATCGTTCTGTATGTTTACGACATTTTATCCAAACTGAAAGAGAACTCCTTATGTCCTTATGTTGTGTTGACGATACGTTGCGTTGAAGATGCGTTGCATTGACTATGTGTTGCGTTGAGGATGCATTGTGTTGACGATACATTGTGTTTGACAATGCATAAATTGGTTACTGTACTCACTTTAGGCATTACAACAAGATATTGCCACTGTTCAGAAAAAGGTGGACTCCTTGATAGAAACATGTTCGCTAATAATAGACCGTGCCCAACCAAATTATGCTCAATCCATGCAAACAAAGTTGGCTAGTCTTAAGCAACGGTGGAGTGCTATCATAAGCACTACTGGTAAACAGAAGGACAATTTACGAAATGCTGGACTAAAATTCCAAGAGGTTGATAATGGAGTAAAAGAAATAATTGCTTACCTAAAAAGTCTGCAGATGACTATACAGAACGACGTGTTTAGCAAATTAGATAAAGCAGCTCTTGAAACAAAGATTCGTGAATATTTGGTTGGTTTACTAACATTTTTTTATTATTATGGACAAATATTTTACTCCAGTACTCATAGTTCTACTGAATGAAAATGTAGGCCTTAATATTTTTTGGTGCTAATTTTGTAATTCTAGGGCATGGAGGAAATGGTGATAGCAAAAGGAAATGCCATTAAAGAGTTCACAAGTGTTGTAGCTCATCTAATATCAACTGCACCAAGTGATATGGAAGCTCCACAAGTTTATAAAGAATTACAACTGTCCAGTAGCATGGTATCATCTGTTTCACTTTCTATCAAGTAAGTCTGCACACAACTCTCATCTCAGTTGAAGTGCCCATTTAATGTTTGATCTTCAGTTGATATTTTGATGGAGTTATATGTAGCATCATATGGAATGGTGGCTGATGATCCCTAATAAGGGCAAAACACGTTCTGCTCTGCCAAGATGTTACCTCCAGTTGAGAGTGAGCATCTGTAATGACATTCATATTCTATCTTCACTAAATATTATTATATATATTCATTGTAGAGACACTTTGCAAAAACTGAAAACGACTCAGAAACAGTTTGAGGAGTTTGAAGGATTAATTCGAAAAGCCTATCATTCAATGGAATTATTGGATGCTGCCATTGCTAAATCATCGGAGAAGTTAGATGGCGACGACGAAGAACTGCAGAAGTGTTTAGGAGTAAGTTAATTCCGATACTACTGACTTCAACAAAACCTCTTGAACTATTTTTTTGCTATTATTATATGTTTCACTAACATTTATTTGCAGGATCTTGAGGAATTGTTGAGGAAGTTTTCAGGTGAGGATGTCAAACAGATTGATGCGTTAGGAGCATTGTTGATATCAAGTGAAGCTTGTGTAACCAAAACACAGGATATGCTTGTTGAATACAAGGGAAGGTTAGATGACACAAAGGAACGTTGCAAGAAGGTAAGGAAGCTCTTTTGAGTAATATGATTACAAATTCTAATACTTTATTTACTCGAATGAGTGTCCTTGCCCAAAAGAGTCCCGCCCCTTCATAGAAAGGGGTATTGGATCAAAAGTACTCCTACTCTCCTCACAAGAAGGATCACTCATTTGAAAGTGAACTACTCAAAGGAAAGGCTCATTTAAAAATATGTTCTCATGTTTGCTTTTATTGCAACGTTGAGATTTCTTATAACTTTGTTCTCTGTTGTTGTACATGAAAAACATTGTTTTGATATGTGCCTACATTTCACAAATACTGTATTAATTATACAGGTTGTATTATTTAAAAAAAATTGAATTTTGAATGAACACCCCTCTTCACTTGATGTCTTATATTCTCATTCAAGCATTCATTGTACCTGCGTTTTCAAATTAAGGTTTCTACTTAGGTTTAACATTTTTCATGTAAACTATATTCTTAGGTGCAATACATACTTGAAGGAGAATTAATGAAAAGGCAGCAATTAAGAAAAGACCTGGTACAGATTGGTGAATGGCTGGATAAAATCGAAAAAGACACGTCTGATAAGATAAAAGAAAATGCTGATATATCAGATGAATATATTGATGTAATTTCATTTCTAAGTTTTGGTTTGTTGAAATGTTTATTTTAACTAGTGATCACAACTAGAGAGTACAATTATAGTTTTGTTCACGAGTAGTAAGTGGAAAATGTAAAATTTTAACCCGTATGAAAGACAAGTAAAAATGTTTGGATAACTAAGTAAGTTTGAAAGTTTTTGACCTCTGATCTGGTCTGTGAATCAAATTTTTCTATGGGTAAATACCCACAAGTGCTGAGTTCAAGTCATTGCGCTCCCTGTGAACCAATCAGAAACATATAATTTCTTTGGATAAGTTGGTAAAATTAACTTTTGCTAATTTAGAACTTGAAGGAGGAGATCTCTTTAAATGAAGCATTGGTGTCTTCTGCAGAACGTTCAGTAAAAGAATTAGTCAACACAGGACGCCCTGAGAATCACAAAGATTTGATTAGCAAACTTGAAGGTATTCAATCACGCTGGGGTGGCTTACTGAAAGCATACGAAGTGGTCCAATCGAAACCAAAACAAAAAGAGTTGGAAGACAAATTTTTTGCATTGGAAGGCAGTATCCTCTCTGATATTGATAACTTAAGAAGGAAAATCAAAAAGGTGAAAATGACGACCCCAGAAGTGTTGGATATCCAACATGCAGTTGAAATATTGGAGGTAAGATCGAAAATCAGGAGAATTCAATCCTCTCAATGAAACGAGCTTGTGTAATCCAGTGCACTTTATCGGTAACGGTAGTATTGATTGAAAAAGTCGAACTTGAAAGTGTTAAAGTAAAATGAAGTTGATATTAAGAAATGATAATTCATTTATTCAATTTTTGACATAAAATTAATCTCAAGTCTGTCTCAAAACTTTGTTTTCAATTTGACCTTCTAAACAACAGAACACTTAGTTCACTTGAGACGACTAGTGATAAAGGACTAACTTGTTAAACATGTTTTGTTATGTTTTGTTTTCTCTCTCAGGATTTGTCTAAAAGTAGTGATTCTGTTTATGTTGACATCCAAACCTTGAAGCAATATGCAGAAAGTCTGGAAGATAGCAGCAGAATTGACCAACAAATTAATGAAATCCAAAATGAGTATAATGGTCTTAAAGACTTACTCAAGAACAAAGAAAAGGTATGTTTTTTTTTTCTCTGTATTTTTAAGAAAAGGTATGTTTTACGCTTTAAAGACTAGTTATTTCCAATGTTTCTTTAAACAATGTTTTATGCTTCTATGTTTCGATTGGAAAACAATCAGAATTTCTCAATCAGGAATGGGTTCAATGTTTAGGTACTTGCTGATGCATTGCCTTTAGCTGAAAGTGTATTTGCTAATCTTGAAATATTTGACAACTGGCTCAAAGTAGTGAATGAAAATTTACAAAATATTACTGTTAATCCATTACCAGTAACACCAGAAGAGAGTATCATCAAGGTTGATGTATGTATACCTACGATTACTTTCATGTATATTATTTTAAACAGATTATTATTATTGTTTTGGAACAAAAAGAATTTACAAAAATAAAAGGAAAGCAGGTGACTCTACGTGATATTTGTCTGAGAGTTTTGAAAAACAGGTCACATATGGTATTTGCCTCATTTTAACACTTACTGGTGATGCCAATCCCTCTTCTATTTCTTTTAATGTGACTAACTACATCTATTAAGATTAGAAATGAGTCCGAACACTGTATTCAACCTGTTGTCAAAATAGGGATTTTAATATTTTACCTTTTTTTGATATTGCCGCAGATGATGTATTTACTATGGTAATTATTTTAGAATATTTTGAAAGAGATTACAGGCAAGGCAAACGATATTCAGCAGCTCTGCAGTAATGGTGGCAATTTGGGACAAATGTCTGAAGAGGCATCATTCCAAGCAATGGAAACGAGAGTCCACGATATTCGAGAAGTTTATGGAGAAGTAAAGCGAGATGCACAAGACCGCAAAGATACATTTCAAAGATGGCGAAAGCAATTGGACGAATATGAGAAAAAGGTGGATGAATTGAACACTTGGATAGACAGTCGCTTTGCGACATTGGAATCTATAGGCGGGTTATCGGCCCGTCTAGATGTTGAAATGGAGTTGGAGAAACTAAAGGTAATGGTCAACTTCCTTTGAAATACACAAAATACTATTAATAACACCTGCAGTATGAATTGAATACCATCCTGATTGTTTTGTGTTATAGAAACTTATTTCATTAATCAACTCGAAAGAATCCGAATTAGACAACTTGAAGATCCTTGGTGACGATATTTCCACGAAAGGTCACCAAAGCATTGTTGGCCCGTATGAGAAACTAGTGTACAAGAGATGGGATGAACTAGAGAAGAAATACAAGAACGTTCAATCGTTACTTGAAATTAAATTAAATGAGGTATCATACCAACCGCCTGAGAAAACAGCAAAAATTATTACTGAAGAGGAGGTAAAAAGTGTTTATGTCTTTCATTATAAGTAATTATTGTTGTCTAACGATGTGTGGAATCTCATTTTATAAATTTATGTATTTAATTAGTTTATTATTGATGAGCCAATAAATGTTCTGGAAGTGGAATCAGCACCTCCAAGTTTCTTTGACGATCCTGATGGCAAAATTGTGCCAGTGGTTGCAGCTAAATTTGAGTCTACTCCAAAGATTTCATCAAGGCCGATCACAAAAAAATATAAAAGGGAAACAAAAGGTAATCGTAAATTTCACCACACGTCTCTGTACCTGATTAGATCATTATGAAGTGATCCCTCAAAATTTGCTAATATTGTAAGAAATCAAACTAACCTTGAACTTTGCCAAATTAATCTTCAAACTTTTTCTTCAATTTTTTGTTTATGTTATAAATGAAATATAAAATCCTTGTAGGCTTTACCGAAACTAATAATAATAATGGTGTCTTCTTATCATGGCAAAACTTTCAAAAGAAAACCTCTTAATTAAATTTATTAAACATCATTTAAAAATTCTCCTACAAAGAGATATATCCCAGTAATAGTTATTTTCGAAAAAGGCTATAACTATCTTGTTCTTTTTTTTGAAATTAATAATTCAGTTTGATTTAAAATTGAAATGAATTACATATTCTGAAAGCATGAATAATGTAATGTTCAGTTTTATTATTTCAAGTTGGATACACATTTAACAGAGAAAAACTGACAACCTCCTTCAAGCTTATGTTATTTGTTTTAATCCCATAACATGGCATTCCACATCAAATATGTTTTTCGTGGTGATCCCATCAACAAAGGTTGATTAGTCAGCAACTTTTTTTCAGCTCCTTTTGGCTTTACTTTGTTGTTTACATAATGTTTTTAATTAATGAACGTGTGTTTGTTTTGTTGCAGCCAGTTTACAGCAAAGCGTTGAAGATATGATTTTGGAGATTGAAGCCATTGAAGCATCTTTACCGAATTTGAGAACTGACAGTGAAAATGGTCTGAAAACTATCCAGACGGACGTTGAGGTGAAGTGCTTTTTACACACAAAACAATTAATGAATTCTCGCACACAGTATTCCAGTTGTTGACGGATGAGTTTTTGTTTTTTTTTATAATAGAAAATTGAAGATCATTTAGGAGAACTCCAACCTGACTTTGAAAACATTATCGAAGAAGCTAAAGATACTTTAAAGGAACTCAACAATAATGAATCAAACAGAGAACCGATATTAAGGTTATCTAAAAAGTTTAGCGACGTCCACACAGATCTTATGATCAGAAGACAAAGTTTGCAAGATGCTAATTTCAAATTTACACACATGAAAAGCTATCTCTCCGATTGTCAAATGTGGCTGGCAGGAGCTGAGAAATTACTGCAATCAGAGAAGCAACTAGAAAATTTGAAAGTATGTTAACATATAGTGCACTCAAAATTGCAATTCTTTGACATTTATATTTTTTGTATAATATTATGTTTTCTTATTATTATTATTTAAGGAAATCGAAACTAGTATTGAACAATATTCCGCTCGATTAGAATCAGTTAATATTCGTGCTGAGCAGTTAATGGATGTTTGCTCAGACACACTGATTCCGAAAAAACAAATCGCACTTATCAATAAACGGTTTCATATTGTATCGCATCATTTTGAAAAATATCAACGACCTGAAGAGAAAGGTTATTACTGTTATTGCATATTTATATTTTTGGATGAAGTTAAAGGAGATTATAAGGGAATAAAGGTGCTAGTTTTTTCTTCGTGTTAGATTCTTTTGTATATCATTTTAACCTTTTTGCTTATGTTTTAGTTACATCTTATCGAGTGAGTGTTGAAACAGGTGATAGGCCAGATGCTGAGACAAAGGCTAATGTACATATAAAACTATTTGGTGAATATGGCAACAGTGATCAGTTGCAACTTCGTCAATCTGAAACGAAACGAAAGAAGTTTCAGCCCGGACAAGTTGATCTGTTCACATTCCGAAACCAACCATGGTTAGGAAAACTTTCAAAGATCCGTGTTTGGCATGATAATGAAGGTTGGAGTCCTGCGTGGTTCTTGTCAAGTATATATGTATTAGATGAATTATCTGGCCGTTTGTTTTGCTTTGTGATTGATACTTGGCTTAGTAAAGAAAATGGAGCAGTTTTGAAAGAAATGCCTGTCAGTGCAGTCTCTCTATCTCAAGAAGCTTGTAAGTTTTCATTGAGATCTATCAATGGCATCAATTTGTTTTGTTCCCCTTTGTTACTTTATCTTGCAACACTTATGGACCCTGAAATTTTTTACACTTGAAAGAATTAGAAACCTTTTAGAATTATTATTTAACCATTTTTATACACAGTCTAATAGATAAGCTCAACTTTCCAATTTTATTCATTTACCTTTTTCAGCACCAGATATTATGGTGAAGAAACACATAATAAGCGATATGCATTGGCTATTTGACACATTCAGTTTACAGTCAGGCGATCCGAACCTAAAACCACGAAAGGAACTCATATCAGATATCAAGAAAGAAATTCGAATAATTGAAGAAATCGAAAGTAAATTGGACCATCCTTGCTTCACCGGCAAACCTTACGATGATTTCAGTCGCCAAGACGAAATACTAAAGGTAAACATTAGAAGCTTTAATTATTGTTGTCTGTTTCAGGTCTCCAATTTCTTTCTCCAATTTTTGTGATTGCATTCCTTGCAAGGTTTATGGTTACCTATTATTTATAAATTCTATTTGAATGGAAATTTTCTTTTGATATCAACTAATTAAAATTTTCTTGTAATGTTATCATGCATTGGTCGTAATATTGATCATTTTTATAACTTCAAAAAATTACAACTTCAGATTATCTGATGAGATTTCTCACTTAATATATATCTGGCCTAGTGCCTAGTCTTCTCATACCTAGTCTTTCTATGTTTACCTTGTCACGAATTGAGAGATCGACAGATTGCTTTGGCCTCTAATAACAAAATAAAAAAACGAACAAATGTTATTTGTTACTTTGTTTCACGAACTTTGTTGTTAACTTAAAATTCCATTCTACTGTTCTGATATAATTTGATGATTTTTTTAATTATATAAAAAATGGTCTTAAAAAGGCTAATTGACATTTTTGCTCTGTGATCTGCTTTTGAAATAGTAACATGTGCTTAAAAAGAAAATCTTTGCATGGTGCTGTTATATAATTGATTAATGTACATTTTTTTCTCAATAAAACAGTTTTTAATCTTATATTTATATTGTAAACTAGAAAGAAAATTGTTTTTTCTGTTTTCCTTTCAGTCTCCATATTTTAAAGAATGTATCAATAAGTATCAATAAGTTTCATAGAAGGAAGAAAAAAAACTGATTTTGAGTATTTTTGAGCAGTGTTTTTATGAAAACTAAATTCATGGTTTACAGCTTGAGTTTGCAGGAGAAATCTGGGAATAGTGTTGTGTATACAACTCAAATTTGAAGTTAAGACTTAAATTAAATTGTGGAGAATGTGGTTTCTTGATCCATTTCTCCATGTTTGTTTATTAAAAGTATAAATTACTTTAAAGTGCAATTATCCAACCGAGCTATCTACAGTATCAATTGTGTTTTCGAGATAAGAAGAACAGCTAAGTAATTAGTAAATTTTAGAATCCCATAGATAAGATATTTGCTCTTCTGTTGCAAATTCGCAGATATGTGACTACAAAATAGAAAATTCACAGAATCACAGAATTGAAGAAAATTAGTTTAAATTGTATTGTTTCAAGTAACTCCAGAATATTTTTTTCCTGGGAAAACATCCACCACTATATTACATAGAGAATCAATTTCTGCGAACTAGTTCAGAGAAGAATACTTCTTGAATGTTGTAAACAGTTCTTTTAATAAATTATATGATACAGATCATAATGAAAATGTGTTTATTTTTTTTTATTTTTTTTTTTTAGGATGTTGAAGCACAAATCGCCAAAACAAATCATGTGGTCACTCACTTTATGATGATCCGAGAAAGATATTTAGCTGAATGTAGTCAGGAAGAAATGTATGATATTGACGTGAATTTAACTGGCATGCGTTCACGATGGAACGCTGTCAACAAAGAGTTCAAAGCTCGTTATGTTGCTTATGATCGGAACGTGGAATTGTGGAAGCAGTTTCATGACAACTTAAATGCCTTGACACTTTTTCTCACTGGGGTTGAGAACCAATTTTCTAATACTGAACTGTCAGAGATGGAAATAAAGGTAAAAAATAAATTGGCTTGTTCGTCAAGTTTGTACAGCATCAATTTCAATTGTTCCTCGACTTTGTCAAATTATTTCATAAAAGTGAGAAATGACTCACATTCATGAAAATCATGCCAGAAACTTTATATAAAGCATCTTTTTTTTATGATTATAGGGATTGTATTAGTTTCAAGAAGTTTTAAAACATTGCTATAACCCCTGAAAGAAAAAAACAGAAACAAAGTGACTAAATTTCCTTAAACATCTTTTCCTGCTTTCAAAGAACTCTGTAATTGTTAAAAGCTTTTGTATACATTGATTAAGTTCAAAACTGAAAAAAAAAAACAGAGAAAAAACAGTTAATATAAACTTTGAAGAACTTTTTTTAACGTAGGACTATCCTTACAGCTAAATCTGTTATTTTTAAAACTCTTTGTATGCCTTGGTTAAGTTCAAAACTAAAGAACACATTTTGATGTAAGAACTTTTTTTATATATATTCTTGGGTCTCGATTTAAGACCATCTAATAGTACGATCATCACAATGTCTTCTAGTATTTATTTATAAACGCAATAAATATTAGCTTTGAATGTATAGAGAGTTCTTACATAGAGATTAAGTTTTTAGTTCTGCGTATTAACCAATAATACCATTTTTGAAGTGGTTCTTATCGTATGAGCTTTGCATGTGATTGTTGTGAGTAGTTATAAATAGCATTTCAAGTTTGTCATATGCAACAAGTAATTGCCCAGTCAAATATTTTTAATCAACATATGGTTCAAGTTTAATGAATTTCTCGTTCGTAGTTGTAACTGCTTTTTTTATTTTTTGTTACACAGGAAATACAGAATGAAACCAGCCTGCATCAAGAAAAATTGAATACGTTAAATCAAATAGCGAGTAACATAATACTGCAGTCATCGGAGAATGATGGGAAGGAACTGCAAGCCAAGTTGGACACATTGAATGGTAGATGGAACCAAATTACTGGAGAAATTACCAACCGAAAAATGAGGTTAGTATCCGATTGGGTGATTACTTGGGTAAAATTCTTTAGTATAGTTTTATTTCTTCATACATGACTTCCTTTTTTTGGGGAAATTATATTATCGATGTCGTTTTTAGATTCTTTGTGAATGTTTACCTGCAGGAATTTCTAAGTGAAACATTCAAAGTATTTGTTATTGAACCCTATCTCTTGTTTTCAATATTAATCTATCTTTTAAAACCATTGCAAAAAGCGTATTATAAACATGGTATGAAGTATCCTGCTGAAATGCAAATCCTAAATGGAATGTTTGTGTTCGTAAACAAACAAAATGTCATTAGCATAAGCACAAAGGGATTCCTTTTAAAGGGGATTCCTTTTAAAGGGGATTTGGTCTTGTAAAGTCTTTTTAGAATGCTTCATATTTTATTAAATGGGGAAAAACTAAATACTGGATTACACAGTATACTTGAGATAGAAACTGATCAAATTTTTGAAGAGTTGTATTTAAAATGTCTGCAACTGTCTATGTGTCATCAACTACATTCTATAAGAAACCACATATCACTGTGTATGCGAAAGTAGCAACAACCAGGTTGGTTCTTTAGAGATAGTAAATTAATTAGGAAACTCAAGATTTCAAAGCTATTTTCCACATTATTTTTTTCCTCTATGTATATTTCTGTTTTTCTTGTAAGAGGTTTAAATTGTTTGTCTCGATTGAAAGAAGCTGAAGATGACCAAGAGCTTGTGACTTCTTAAATGTTTTGACTTTTTAAGTTTGGTTAATCAAGTAAAAATATAAACCATTTCTTTTTATTTTAACACACAAACATTTTTGTTTCTAACATGTAACTAATGAAATATATACTTATGATGTGGAAGGGACATTTTGGCCTATGTAAATGAAATTTTTGGCCTGTTTAATATTATGTTTTGACAGAATATTGGCATGTCATTTCGAAACCTTAGTTGTTACTTTATATGTTCTTAGGGACTTACTCGATGATGGTCAAATAAAGAAGTTTATGAGTGATTGCGGTACACTCCAGCAAGCCTTAGATAAGTTACGCACCACCATATCCTATCAAAAGCCACACCCAATTGATGCAGAAGAATTAAGAAGTTGTCTTAACGATCTGCAGGTATGGAAATAAATAAGAGTAAATACATTCGTGAGCATGAACATGATCAAATTTGCTGGTTTGCTAGTGCATTTTTAAAAATCGCAAAAAAGTAAAATTTCTTAAGGAGGTCAAAAATCTTCTCCAAACACTGTTTCTTTTATCATAATACATTTTGAACCTCCTATTTCTTCTGTTAGTTTACAGACAATTTATTTTCTGTTACAGAGTTATGAAGATGATGAAGTGTCAAAGTTACAGAAGGCAATGCATTATCTAAACAATGATGCCAAAAAAATACTTTCTCGATCAGACCTTTCCCCAACACAGCTCGATGAGATCAAGTCACGGTCAAATTCCCTTGAAAAGTACTTCCAAGAAGTGACCTTCAGTTTTGGTAAGACAATAGTGACATTATGTGACTGTAGGTCGGACCTTAACTTCTGAAATTGTTTGAATAATTAAAATAAAAACTATTTTCTTGTTTTGTTTTTCATTTTGCAGATAAACAAAAAAATTCCCTCTATGATAAACTTTCCCGTGCTGGTAAATTTCTGGACGAACTTGCAGAGTTATCAGCGTGGATGTCTGAGACTAGAACTCGACTGGAAGGTCATAGAGAAGGAAGACCTGGTTGCCAAGTCGATCCTGAGGTTTGTCTTTTAGTTCCTCAAGTTAGTTATAACGAATCCCATTGTGTCAACATTCCAATGGATGGCTTTCTGTAACAAAAACTGAATCCCATTAGTTTATTGGCTTTTAATTCAAGATTTTAATTGATACTATAAAACATTCGAGAAAAGTAGGTAGAAGTAAGTGGATGTACGAACATGATTATGTACTGAGCATGTAAGTGTATTCCAACGATTCTAACTATACTGTGTGTAAATTTAAAAGGAAAATCTGCAGATAAAACCAGCCTGTTTTGCAACTAGTGGTAAAGATAAGTGTTTTATTTGCGCACTTCAAGAGTGCTGATCAACAGGAAGAACTCTTATTTTCAAGAAGCCTTTCTTCACATGAATGCCACGTATCAACTTTTATGTGTGGATATTATGTGATTTAGTTGCTTAGCAGCATTATGTAAGTTTTCGTTTTATGCTTATAGATGATTAAGTCATCACTGGAGACGAGAAAAAGCAACGTAGAATCAATCAATATATTACTGAAGGAATTCAAAGCAGAAGGTGAATTGACTAGTGGACAATTTCCTCAAGATGTTGGGGAGAAGATTGCACGATTAAATGTTGATTGGCAAGTGATTATACGATTGGCAATTGCCCTGAAAGACAGACCTGTTAGCGAAGAAATGGTGGTTGTGGAAGCCATGCAAGAGGCTGAAGCGTCAGTTTGTTTGTTTGAAAATGGTAGATTATATTTTCGTGAAGTTGTTGAATTCAAGTATTTATTGCTTACTTCCAATACCATGAACCTCTCTGCAAGCGTATAGTTAATGCATTGTTTTTTAAAACTTTGCGAAATCAAAAGTTTGAATCATTTTTGTTTTGTTTTGTACGTTAGATATTGACAATGCATCGTCAACAAATACCTTGGACAAGAACCTGGCACAACTCCATGATTGGTTAAAACTTGTGGAGAACAAATTAAAAGGACTGTCTGTTGTTGTTGGAGATGATGAAGATATGGAATCTGCTCTGAAAAAATTGGCAGTATGTTCATTCATTCAATCATTCGTCCATTCATCCATTCATATATTTTTACTTTGTTTGATTTTTTACATTTTCAGATTATTCAAGTCGATTTGGAAAATCGAAAGAATGATCTAGAAGACGTCATTGAAATGGCTGCTGCCATGAATATGGAATCAGTTGATGAAAACATGAATTATGCTGTGGACGATAAAATATCCAAGTTGAAGGAACATTGGGAACTCGTGTCAGACAAAGTTTTCGCACAGAAAGATCCTTTAGAAAAACTGATAAGTACGAGAATTTTATATTATCAGCATCTCGGCCTTTCCTTTTCCATAACGTAATTAGTGTTCTAATCAGGTTCCATCAAACAAAACGAAGTTTTCAGACGTTCAGAAGATACATCATATAAAAGTTCTACAGAACTCTCTCGTTATCTGTAATATCGCCCTGTTTTTTCTTCTTGTCTATGCACTTATAAACCATTAAGATTTGTTAAAGGGTTTTGTTTATGGTTATGAAGTTGTTTCATACATATAGCTATCTTTAATAATGCTATCATGTTACAGTACAAAACCAAAGAACAATACTCCAGTTTATGTAATGCATTAGCCAGTACAATAACCTTCTATAAACTTTGCCTGCCAGCTTGCTTATTCTCATTGCAATTCAACGTTCCATGATGTGTATAAACAGCATCGTTTTTTTCTCTTCCATCTCGTCCTTCAATAACTTCTATTGCAAATTGCGAAATATATCTTTACAAAATAAAAGGTCCTATACTATTAACAGGCCGATTCAAAAAAGACAAGAATGTTGGATACCATACTGTTCGGAAATTCTTTTTCTAATAATATTTTAAGCTTTCGCGTAACTTTACATTGATTGCAATATAATTGCTTTTCATTTCCATCCATTTCCTAAACCTTTAATTAATTAACTATATCAGTGGATTTATATACATAACGCTAAGAGAAGGCAAACAACCGCCGTTAGTGTTTATCAAGATTTGTTTGTTCATGTTTATCCCTGCTTGCAACGACAAACAATGTTAAGATTTTAAACGTTCACGTGAATAAGGACGCCATGTTGAAATTTGTTGTAGGTGATTGGCGACGCTTCAATGAATTGCGTCTACAATTAGATAATTTTGTTTACAAAAGTGAACACCACTTGGATGACGAGCGAAAGATTGGGACAACAGCAACGGAGATAGAGGAGCAGCTAAAGAAACATAAGGTAGGTTCTTACCTATTGATTTTATTTTCATCTGGCTGTAAGATGTAACAGTCTTTTTTTCCATTCTTCCGTTCTTCCGTCTTTGTCCTTATCTATAAGTTTGTCTCTAACAAGATACGATTATCAATAGTTAGCGGTCAAAACTTATATCTATCTGGGTTAACACGTAAAGCCTCGTTCTTTCAAACTAAGATAACTGACTTTCAACCAAAAAGTTTTATGATCGCATCTTGTTAGACAAACTCACTCTTATCGGTTATACAAAATGGATTGAGTTGACCTTATAGAGAGGAAAATGAAGTAGCTTTCGCTTGTGACAAAACCAGATTAGGTAATACACCTGGTTTACACCTGAAGTTGTTTGACCCATTGTTTCTTGATGTGGAAACTTTTGATGTAGAAACAGTTTTGTCAAATTAACGCTTAATATGAAAATGGACTTGTATAATTTCTTGTTTCCACAACAATTTGCGAATAAAGAAGTTTATGAAGTTTTAGTGACTTGCAGGAGGAACGCTTTTGAAGATTTTTATTCAGATATTAGTTGTGGTTTCCAATTAGTTTATCCAATTTTTTACGAGGTTTCTAAAAAAAAAGTTTTTGCACACTTAAGAAAATTGATTTTTTTTACCATTAAAGAACTTGTTTATTTTCTCTTAAGTATTTCGGTTTTTTAACTTTTTTTTGTGTTGAAGCTCTTGATCTATAAACTACGGAAGAATGTTATAATAATAATATTATAGTATGAGAATATAATGATATTTTGTTTCTAGAAAAGGAAATATTAAACTCTGGATTCCGGTTGCTCTAAGCTCGACTTGTTCTCGTATTTTTGTTGATGGGGTTTCTCTACATCTTTACATCATCAAAACTGTTTGATGATGTCTGCTTGCAAGAATTCTTATTTGCTTTGCAGTGACAACTATGTAAACAAAGAGAGCATATTTTCATGACAGATGATGTTGATGTTTTGTAGATATTCCGACAAGAACTGACTGTATGGTCTAGCACATATGACAATTTGGTACGAGTAGCTGAACATCTGTCAAAAAGTTATTCGAAGCATGATCTTACTGAATTCCAGAACACTTTTAATGTGATCAGGACAAGGTGGAACAACTTGGAACAGAGGTAAGAGGAATTTATAAAAAAAAAAACAGTGGATGTTCTCTATCTTAAACATGTAAGGGACAAACGAGAGCGACCACTACATACTGTAGGTGTCAGTAAAGGTTTTACAGTGAAATTTTCAGAGGAATATTGTATTACGTAGCTATGTTTAAGTGGGCCTCTTAATTCTTTTTGGAGGGACTTTTCATTTAATTTTTTACTGGTATCGTCCCTCTGGTGGTGAGCTAGATCAGAAGATTAAGATTGTTGTAGTGTGTGGAAAATGTAAAGACGTACAAAACGTACATATTGTGACGTCATCAAAACTAAACTTTTTGTTTCGAGTACACTTTTCTTTTTGGACCTCAAACCGTTTTTCTTTCTGAGCTTATTCTTGGGATGAGGTTGGGAACTGTTCACCATACGTAAATTTGTCACCAAGATGAAGAAGATGATTTGAAAGCCTATCTGTAATGATTTTTGGATTTCTCGAATTGGAAGGTCGTTTTTGTTTCGTTGGAATTTCATGTACACACTTAAAAGAAGCTCTCACAATGAACTTTTGAACGGTCACAGTTTTATCTATTATTGTTGATCTTAATGTTCAATGCATGGATATTTCCTGGAAAGACGTTTGAGGGAATGTGGCGATACATGAAACTACCATGGGTACAAGCAAATTTAATAACAATGAATAGAAAAAATCTTTTCATGGGAAGCTGATGATATATCCAATTAAAATTCAGGTTTTGTATCACATTACAGGAGGCGTGTCTGGCTTTTATGATGCATAGTTCAATACTATCTCTGATTTTCTTGATAAATCCAGTTTTACTCTGAATGTTTTATTTATAAAACCTGTCTTCCTTTTTAACGAGCTTCATCTTCTGCTTACCACAAGACAAAAAAACTCGTTTTCAAATGGATCTATATATTTTCAAGTCAATATTTATATTATCTCATTCAAAAAATTTCGATATTTATTGAAACAATTTATTTATCTTGGCTGTTTTAAGCAATTCAATATATACATATTGACATCACCAATATAAAACAACATGGCCAGCCTCTCCGCTCTCACCATAATTTTATCAAACTCGAAGTGTTACTAAAATTAGCGTTTTATCGGGGGGAAAACGGGAAGCCGTGGCCAAGGGAAGATACCAAATTTTCCCCCGACTAAAAGAAAATCCGAAGTTTCAACCGGGACACGGTGAGGATGATGATAGGTGAACATAGTTTTGATTTCTGAATTAAGAAATAAAATTCACATTTAGTCTGGTGATTTTGTGACTAATTTCGGTGACCAAATTTTCCCCGACTTATATTTCTTTCTCCCCGTCTAATTTTCCCCCGTTTTTTTCCCCAATAAGTTATTCGGCGAGGTTGAACACAATGCCACTGACTAAATGAAAATATTACAAAGTCGTGGAGGTAGGTTGAGGTACTCATAAAAGGGGTTTTCGTGTCATTGTGATATGGTCAGACGAAAGGTATTATCATTCGTTTCCTTTTCAAAATTAAGTTTCTTCATTACTTGCATCTTTTTATACTCCCTTTTTTTTGCAAGTTTTCGAAAGCTTTATTTGTGATCAACGAATCCATTCTTCCCAACTGCCATCGTTACCTCGAATATCCTTAACCATCTTTCCTTGCAGCCTACGTTTTTTTAGGAGTGAAAAATTTGTTAATTTTAAGGCAATGAAGAAATGACATTTGTTTTCCAAATATTAAAGTGTATTTCATGTCTCCGCGCACCTTTTATCATACATGAATATGTAAAAGAAAACTAGTAACTATAGGGCTAGTAACGTAAGAGGAAAAAAGGAATTTAGTTTTCGTTACAAAAAGCCGAACAATTTCTGCATATAACCTACGAAAATTCTATGACATATATTAAAATTTCGGGTTTTTTTTTATAGAAACCAGGATGATGATTTGATATATTACTACACCATGCCTGGTTTCTATAACAAAACCAAATATAGTGTCACTCATTGTGTCATAAAGCGCTGAGTTATTTCAACACCTTTTTTTGTCATATGCGGTTTTATTGGTTTACTGTTTTGACATTTTGACATTTTGTTAAATTCAACATTTTCCCATGGTCAATCAATCAATCATTCACTCACATAAAAAATCTCCGGATCCATTTCAGACTATACAATGCGTTCGTCTTCCTCAATTGCACCATTTTTTTTACAAGAACACTCAACTTTGATGAAGCCTTTAAACGTTCGTTACTTTTCAACTTTGAAGCCTAAAAATGTTCTTAATTATGTTCTTAATTTATACACTATTGAATATCTAAAATTCTAAATTCAACGAACTTGGTTGACATTTTAATGGAGTTCAGTTGATACCTGTTGTAAACAACATGATGATAGTATTCTTGTGTTTGACTATAATAATAACGTCTCCTTGTAAAACGTAAAAATATTTTCTAACGAGCAAACGTTCCTCGAATGTTTTTAAGATGTTCTTAACTTTTAGACCTTCGAAGCCTTATGTTCTTATATCCTTTGTTATTATAAAAAAAAACTGACTAATTATTTTTCTTGGCTCAATCTGAATCCTATTTCGATAATTTTGCTGATCTTTCAGTTATTTCATCTAATTGGAATGTAGTATGGGAACCAATGGTTGTTCGTCATGTTTTGACGTCATTGAGTTCTTTTTTTTGTCGTTTTTTCTTGGCGCACAAGTGTTGTTGAACATCTCCGAATAATATCAGTTTTTGGTTTTAACATTCGATTTGGTAGGGTTTTAAAGAGAGTATTTTTTACAAACAACTATACAGTAGACATTGATTCGGACACGATATTTGTTTGACTCCATCTTTTCGCAAGCCATGTTCCAACCATTGCTCAATCTAAAGATGTAAAACGTAGACTAATTTCCTGAAAACGTTTGCAGTTGTCTTCATTAAATAAACTAAAAAAGTCTACATCCTGATTTGTATAGTTGAAGGCACGTTCTTTATAAAAATATTTAAGTTTGTTTTGTATGTGACAAACAGATTGTGGCTTTAAGATACTGCCGTTGAAAGCTTCTTCACAGTTTTTACATCCTTTCATAAACATCAAACTTGTACACGGGTTATCGTCTTTTCCGTTTTCCTGAACTGATTTTCAGTGGAAAATTAATTAAAACGTAACACAGGAGTACAATCAGTGAAACATGTTTCTCAATGAATTCACGCTGATGAACAAACGTTCGTGTGTTGTTCTTTATGATGGACACTGAAATGGACAGGGTCAAGGCTTGGAGAATAACTGTGATTGAACACGTGGTATTGGACAGTCAGTATATGAGCGAAAGAAAAATATTACTTTTCACACAAACTTACACACACACGAGTCATTGGGAACACTGTTTTCGATTAAGTAATAAGATAAGATAATAATGATGTTTTCTGTTCTTTTTGCTGAAATTGAATTTAGTTTTCAATTTTTCGTTTCTTAGTAATACACTTCTCTTTCGTGAATTTAATGGCATTTGTCTTCAACTACGTTTGGCACCTCGTAATGCACTGTATAATTATTTGGAGTGTTCTCTAACCATAACTTTAAAAAAATGTTAAGAATTCTTCCACTTGTTACGAAGTCACACTTCAAGGGTGTGTACGTAATTTTTGAGTGCTTCCATTGTAATTTCTTAAGAATTCAAAACATTAAAAAAAATCATGGGGTTAGAAGATGCTGGTTTTTTACTTGTACCGTCATCTGAAGAAGGAAACAACAAAAGAAAGTCATTAATGGAAGGAAAGCATTTCGTGATGTTTTTGTTTGATAAGTAAGTACAGAAAAGCCAATCAAAATCTTTAATATTTAAATTATTAGAATCAACAGGTATTTATTAACGGTAATTTATGATAATTTATGATAATTTTCTCCTTTTTTTAAATGACTTGATTAAAAAAAATTGTCGAAATTCAAAATTCCTTAAAACCCTTACACACTGCTGTCATCACCTAAACATTACACAGAGTCGGCAATACGAGACAACATTTTTCATGCACTCAGGAAACAGTAATTGAATATTTCCTCGATTTCTTTTTTCACGAAGGTAGCTTTGTTATAACTCACTGTGCGAGGTATTGTCCTACACCCTGTCAGCATCCTTCCAACCACCTACTTTTTATCTTATTATTTTGTTTGTTTGTTTGTTTTTCAGCTATATTGTTGTTTAAGCTCTTTTGTTCACGTGGTAATAAAAACAAAAATATCATGGCGAGTTGTTGTCGGCTTAGTAAACTACTAAATACTCTTGCCTGTCGAAGATACGAAGTTTAAGTTTTGTTTTTATTTTATTTTATTAAAAGAAAATTTCACCAAATAATATGGACATGAGATTAGGTTTACGAAAATGTAAACGCACCATATCTTACGCCTTAAAAAAGTCGAGACTGAGGCCTATTTTTACGTAAGTGAATTTTCCTTAATTCTTTTTTTTCTTTTTTTTTTTTCTTTTTTTTTTCTTACTCGTAAAATTTACATTTTGGTGTGATTTGTTCTTTCAGATGACATCCCTAATAAATTTCTCGTGCTACTACACGTTTGATTGATTAGTTTGAATAAATGCATGCATTTTATTGGTTGTGTTAAAATATATGCGCGCCTGATTGGTTTATTACTTTTTGGTCTACCTTCACTGGTGATGAAATACTGATCTGTTTATTTGAGGACATGTCTGTAGAAAAAAAATATTATAGTTGCACCTACTTAAGGCTATTAAAAGATGGTCAGGCAGCTAATTTTTACGTGGTGATGATTCATTTCAACAGAGGCTGTTTGTTTTTTTGTTGTTGTAAATTATTCAAATTCGCGTAATATTATTCACATAAGCTCTCATCAAAATAAAAACCAAATTTTTCACCTATCAATAACATTTTGAAATAACTCACAATCGTCCTTACTAACTTTAAGGATATACTTGTCTAGCCGTCGACAGCTAACAAAGTTCTTTTGTGTGGCGGCCTTTTGTGTTTATTGTTTATTTGAAGAAATAAGCATAATTCAAGTGAGAATGAGAATTTTTTTGTCGTTTTTATTTGTACACTCCAGATGGGAAATTTAATAGTCTTTTAATTTTTTTTAGTTTTCGTACATGGATATGAATATTTCGTTTTTTCACTGACTTATTAATTATTCCGCCGACCAATAACAAATCATTATGTAATTCAAGTATAAGATGCTATTTATAGGCTGTTTAGTAAAATATCACTGTGGGCTATGTTTCGCTTTAGAAATAATATTGACTTTTTCATTCGTTCTGAACATTCACAAGATTACAACGTGAATGAAGATACGCTCTGTGTATGTATTTCAAAGTGAGAAGTTATTAAAATGGAGATAGGCTTTTGTCAATGCCATGTCTTCTGTTTACCTTTAATTGTTCTTTTTTGTTCGTAATTTGTTGTTTGCTTTCATTCGAATCTTGACATTCGAATTCACGAGGACTCTAGTTTATGTTCAGCATAATTTGTTCCGGTGGATCTGATAAACCTTAAATTTTCTATATTCCACTTGTTATTTTATTTTTCTAATTTTTACATCTCCAATTTTTTTATTTTAATTTTTTTTCACTTTTTTTCGTTCTTAATCTAGATCAAACGCTCGTCAACAATCATTACAAGAAGCTTTAGATCGCCTGTTATTATTCCATCAAAACATGATTTCTGCTATGACTTGGTTATCCTCAGCTGAATCGAAAGTTGCTGAGCTGGACTCACTTGTTGAAGCGAGTCAAGCTGAAGATTCAGCTGATATGGACGAATTACAGCGAGAAATGATGGTAAGTTTGAATGAAGCACGTTTTTTCATCTCTTTTTGAATTTCGTGGAATACATCAAGTCCATGATTTTCGTGAACAGATTATATATATATATTTGTGTGTGTGTTTAGCTTTGTCTTTCAATAAGTTACTTTAACCTTGTTCGTTTTTCTGTCAACTCTCTCAAACCCTGTGTAGGAGAGTGTAGATGGAGAGATGTAAGAAAAACTTACTAGATAAATACGCCCTGGCATATCGGAAAATAGATTAGCTCCTAGATAAACGTTTTGGTGTTTAAATAACGAAACCAAACGACAAAATTCAAGTCACTTGATTTATTTTATAGCTAGAGCTTTTTATATGGTCCTGGACCTCACATTTTTGATTTTAGTTGAAAATTTTGGTTGCAAAAGTGTTCTCGTTAACACAAACAGAAATAACGAAGTTTTGACCGCAAACTATTGATGATAGTATCTAACTATCTTGTTAGATAGTTTTTTTACAAAAAAAAGGAATCCCAAGATTTCTTCACATTTATTCAACTACCTTAGTATTCAGTCCTTTTCAATTTTTCCGTTTGTTCGATGACACTCAGTAACATATCATTACTATCACGTGACTTGCCCCCCTCTATGTGTTTAGAAGCTGGAAGATGACATAAGCTCACACCAGTCAATGTTTCATGGTCTAAATGAAACGGGACAGCAGATCATGATGGACTTGGAAGCGGGTGAAGTACGTTTGGCTTTGCAATCCAAACTGGATGATATGAATGACAGATGGAATAGTTTGGGTGTTCGAGTTGTCGACATCAGGGAAAGGTTTGTATATATTATATATATATACCTACACAAAATTCAGTTTGTTAATGACTTCTTCCCGCAGCGTAATTTTTGGCGATTGTTCAAATATACAGTTTGTTTGCTTTATCTTCGTATTTTAATTTCCCGCGCTTGTTTTATATTTCAAACACTTTACTCTATCATCAACAGTTCATAGAGAGGTTAAAGATCTACGAATATACTCACCGTCAATGGTGATTATGAAGTGATTCAAGAAACCAAGCTTTGATAAGGATTTGCCACACAAAATAAGCTTCTAGATTTACGTTATATTAAAGAAAGTTATACGTGTACTGAAAAGTAGTGTTTCAACTGAAGCGTTGTTTTTAAGAAGCGAGTATTTGTTAATGTTTTCGGTGCAGTGTGACAACTTTGCAAGTGTGAGGACTTTTGATTCATAAGCTTGCTTATGTTTGATTCAGAATGTCGGACGGCACTGGTGAATGGCGTCAATTGCTGTTAGATATGCAAGAGATTGTGGATTGGTTATCACGTGCTGATCAAGAACTGATGTCACAACAGCCGATAGGAAGCAGCATCGAAGTCATACAACAACAGAGTGAAAAACATCAAGTACATACATCCACTTTGCTTTTCCTATTTATTAATTAATTACGAATGGGAGGTTTAAGCTTGCGCTTTATCAGCCAGTTCCCCGACTTTGAACTCCCCAGAATTTGAACCGTATTACTTCGATTGAACGCCCTGTTCTTTTAAACACCCCGCTAATAAACGCCATCCTAAAAAGTGACGAAAAAATTAATTAACGCCCCTTCTTTTAAACGCCACGAGATCGCTTGAGAATCAACGTAAGCTTTTCAACGAGAATGGTGGGCCAAATAGTCCATTTGAAATAATTCAACTACATCACAAATGACGCCCTCCCTTTCTGCCTTTAACATAATTGACGTGGACGATGATGACGTTGGATGACCTCTCTGTTATCAATATATACAGTTTTTGTTTAACAAGAACAACTTGTTAGGTAAACTTCAATTTTGTAATAAACGCCCCCTCATTTAAACGCATAAGAAGTAGAAAACGTGAAAGAAAACGAAAACGTTCGGGCGTTTGAAGAAATACGGTATCTAGTCACAAAACTAGTTTTGTATGTTTTATACGGTAAGTTGATCAATTGCGTGCTGGAGTGCTGATAGGAAAATGGCTGGTGTATACAGGTGCTATCATCGACTTGATATTGCCTTTCTCTTCACAGCACAACTTGTTTACACATCTGCGTTATAATACAATTCCAACTTTTTCTCTTCAGGATTTCAAGCGTAAGTTGAATGTTCGCCGTGTTGTGATCGAACAGGCGTTGGAACAAGGACATAATTTCTTGTTGAAACACCAAGCACAATCTATGGACCCCAACTACCTCGCTCGAAATGACAGCAACTTGGTGCAACGCGTCGCAAGTAATCTACAAACGCAGCTGGCGCATATCGAGTCCCAATGGCAAGAACTACGACAAAATTCCGATAAATGGCAAAGTTGTCTTGACGTAATACTGGAGGTAAATTTCGTTTCGTTTTCAATCTCCATTTTTCCTTATTTCTTTAAAAAAAGAAGAATGTTTGTGTGTCTATATGTTTTTCTAACAAGATTCGATCATGTCAGTAGTTTGCGGTCAAAACTTTGTTGTTTCTGTCTGGGTTAACGAGAACATTGTACAGTAATGCTTCGTTCTTTCAAACGAAAATTAGAGACTTTTATGATCGCATGTTGTTAGACAAACACTCTCGTGTATATAAACATCAGATAAGGTAATTCAATTGGCTTTCACTCTTGAAAAATGAAGAAGAAGCACAAAGAGAGAACACTGAAAGTTACAGAGATGCAAATCTACGCTTAACGAAAATATCACATCTGATTATAAAATGTGTATGAATGTTAGGGATTTAGGGATTTTCCCCATTCCATGCGAAACGTGTTTTTGATGTTGCGTTTGCAGTACATGCTTATATGGCGCCTCGTTTAACCAACCCATGACTTTCCGCGTGAACAATCGAGCACACCAGGATTGTTGTATTTTTAACCACTGCCCTCGATGTGAGGATTGATTTCAACACTGGCCTCGATGTGAGAATGGATTTCAAATTTTGTTTGAAACAAAGCTTTGTATCCTGACTATCGGTAGTGCAACATTAGTTTCACGGACAATTATATTTCTTTTGATAAAGCATAATAATTGACATCGGACAAATCAATTGATTTATTTTGATCCGCTTAACCTTGTAACAGCTGGCTATCTGTGTCTCTATGGCAACGATGCGTCGTAAGGGCCCTGAATAACTTTGGAATTTAATAATTCCTCGTCTTTAAGATTGCCCTCTCAATAACTTTCACTGTGTCGCTGCGACACGAATATAAAAAGTACCTCTCTATTTTTGATGACTTTCTTAAATGGATATATGAATTTTTATGTCGAAAATGCATACTACAAAACCGTGGGATATTTCAGATGAATATTTTCAAGTTTTCAATCACAAACGTCATAGGGATTGTTCCAGTGAAATCACTGATTAGACGGATAAATATTGTTTAGAAATCTATTGCCTGTCGTTATTTGTTTATCAATGTCTAAAGTGGAAGAGAACTAACGTGAGTAGTCTTTTTTTAAGTTCTCCACCATCGATCGCACCTTCTGTTTGATTTGTATCGGTAAAGAGGAAAGAAAACATACATGATTGAGGTTGAAAGTAATTATTTACTATCTTTTATCTTACTGTTTATTCTTGTTCCTGTTGTTGCTGCCTTTGTTTTGATTTGATTAAGCGAGGCTTGTTTCAAACGATCCGTGACCTGAATGCTATCCAACTAATATCCGCTTTTGGTGTTCTCTAATGAAGAAAGAACCTAATGGCCTGTTATTTAATTGTTGTTTTTTCTAAACACTAACAAAAATCATAGCAACTCGTTACGTGTGGATGTTTTTTATGTGTAAGCTACGCTTTCGTTCCATAATTCCATTATGAGTAGTTGTTTTGTTTGAAGGATTAAAGCTGTTTCTTTTTGTTCATTATCATTATGTTTGTCTAAACACAGTAAAAATTAAAAGCCATGCCACGTGATTCAAACATATCGCTCGTCTCGTTTAGTTGTGTTATGTTTGGACGTGGAAGGAAACGGTTGTTGTGTATTGATAATCATTCGTGTCGGTTAATTAGCGACAGTTTTGGAAATGACGTGACGGGTTTTTCCTTATTTGTCGGATTGTTTTATGTGATTACTTGTGGCATACAAGGGGAAGGAAGATGACATAATTTGTTAGTATTGACCAAGACGTCGCATTGTTATTGTTTGCGTTGTATTTTCGGAAATTTTATTGGATGGTCTTCCTGTTGTTCTTGGGTGGGCGAGACACGTCTTTATTTCTGTCTCTGTATTTCTACCAAATATTTTCTTATACCCCTATGGTAACACTATCTGTCTGTCTTTTGTCTGTATGCTTGTGTGTACATGGGACTGGTGTTTAGACCTCCTCTACAATCAAGTATAAAATTTTGATACAGTGGGCGATCTACTGTTGACCTACCGATCATGTTTTTCTCATGAAGGAAATCTCTTGCTTACGTTCTCGTTTAACACCTTGTTTACACTGTAAGTTTTCACATACATATCAAAAAACCCAACTCCTTTGAAAGAATAGAAAGAACAGAATTCTTTCAAATAAAAGAAAAATGAAATGATAATCCTAACAAAATTGTGTCATCTTTTTTCCTTGATGTTGTTGTGTGTGTTTGTTTTTGTTTTTTTTGTTTATTTATTGTTTCTTCGCTTAATCTAATTGTAAATGAAATTCTTTATATTTCCTTTCGTACACATTGATTCATTACGTTCCGTTTTCCATCACAGTTGATGTAGAACCCGGTTACCGGTTAATTTCAGCAAGTGCAGGCCTAAATATTCACAGTTCTAACCCCTCTTGAAATTCTCATTGGCTCAATAAGTTTAGATGACACATTGCTAGCTTCATGCACAGACTTAATTAATTAGCCAATGAAAAGTTTTTTTTAAGCCAATTATTGTTTTGATACGAGGCTCACGATTTTAACATACGTCGGTAATTTTGGGATGTTCTTTGTTTTGAAATCTGTTTTGAGAACCAACTAATTGTATCCCAGAGCGGAAATCAGATGAACTAATTACGATCTACAAAAGTAAACACTGGCTAAATAATATATTGGATTTTCAGCTTATAAAGATAAATACAAACGATAGGATATCGACAACAAGCTGAGAAATATTTTATGATCTGTTTTTATTTTATTTTATCAATTCCTTCAGATTTGATTGTAGATTGAAAAAAAACTTGGAAATTCTCCGCGTGAATGTTTGGTAGTAGGTAGTATTAACGACGTTTAACGTCAATCGAGGTTTTATGAGAAGATGTCGCTAGTAAGGCGATCTACGAAAAGCGAATGCTTACAAAGTTTCAAGCCATTACCATTAGACATTGAGCGTGTTCAACGAAATCTAGAGAAACCTGGAATTAGTCATCGTTGCAAGCAAGAGGTTCCATTTGTTGTATTAAACCATGCGAAAGGATTGCACTTGGAGGGGGAGAAGAAGAATGGAGGTATAACAATGATTGCATATCCAAACGTGGAGTTTAAAAGTTACAAGTTATATATTGATCGATCTGAGATGCTGGTAAAATCGAGTGGTCGCCTCAGATCTTTCACTGATTTAGATATCTTTCATAAAGATAACGAAGCCGCCAAAGATGTGAAGAGAAAACGTTCGGGCAGTTTAGAACTTCAACGGGTTGTTTTCGAAAACCTGGCAAGGAAATCTGGCGATGTAAAGAATAGCAGCACTCCTACAGAAAGAGAGGGTTGTCAGAGGATAACCAAGGTTGAAGATGAGGTTTTTACTGTCGATAATCTTGAAGTGAGCAGAGGTGAAAGCCATGATAATAACAACAACAACAACAACAACAACAACAACAACAACAACAACAACACGATAGTTCCACATCATTCTGTCAGACATAATTCAAAAGGTTCACAAGCCTACTGTGATATCTCTATGATCGAAAAACACGATTCGCTCACAGGAGGTCTTCGTGTGAACCAAGAGAACATTAAACGGTGGGTGCAGGAGCACGGAGTCAAAACCAAGCTGAGAAGTTTCAGTACGGCAAATTTTACGGTTGACCGAAATATGGCTAATGAGAGGACTGCCCGTTCGCAAAGTCAGGGAATGTATTCGGATACGTTGATAATGCGACATCATCTTCTTAACAGTGACGTCATCCAGCATGTATCCAATGAAGACATGTTTACATCCTGTAATGAAAGGAAACCCGAGGCTGTCAATAAGCTACTGGAATTGGAAACAGGACAGAGGCCTGCAAGCGATGGGGACTGTTCGCGCTTCGCACAGTTCAATTTCGGCGCCGTTATAAAGAAAAAACTACCCGTATTGGCTAGTTTGCAAGTTAAAGATGTAACAGATAATCCTGATGTGATTTTGCAAACTTCAAATGCATCTCAAAACAAGTTATTTGTCGAGGTTACAACTCAATGCATAGACAATAAATCGAAACGGGCCAATAAGAATTTACCAAAAGTGTCACATGACAACGAGTTCGAAAAAGTTGATACATACAGTGAGGTAGCTTATGAATGAATATTTCTCGTCCGTTCATAAATTGCACGGCGACGTATAAAAGGATTATTTGTCGCACGTCACAACATGCAGTTATGACAATGTCGGCGACAGTTTGACGTAGTTTTTTTTAAGAATCCAAATAAATTTTCATTAACGATTCTTAGTTTTCTGTAGGTTTGTCTAACAAGATGTGATCATCACTAGTTTGCGGTCAAAACTTTGTTATTTCTGTCTGGGTTAACGAGATTGTTGTTGTGTAATGTCTCGTTCTTTCAAACGAAAACAAGAGACTTTCAGCCAAAACATTTTATGATCGGATCTTGTTAGACGCATTCTTTTCTGTTAAGAATCTAAAAATAAAATATTTTCCTCTCTAGCTGACGAACCAATTACTTCAAGACATCGAAAACATAAACATTCAGCTCAATGAAGCAGAACGATTACGTAATACTTGGATGCTGACGTCAGAAATAGTCGTTGACAACATCCATGTTCATCTCGACGAAGTAAAGGTAAGTGAATGGATTTGTAAAAAAAAGATGTTCCTACAAATTCTCGGCTAATTCTCTGTTACGTCAAGCGTAAAAACGTTAACTTTTTGGATTAAGTCAGGGAGGAAATTCCGTACAGCTGCTATAAACCCTGGAAAATGTAATGATCACGATTAAATTTTAAGTTTTTCCATTCTTCACATGCTTGGTCACGTGTCAGGGTTTTCTGTCTCCTGAATATATTATCTTTCGACGAATTCTGTTTGTCATGCAACTGATATTCAAATATCGCGAAGTATGTTTCCATGCTCTTTTCTCTATAGGATCTTCGTCAAGTTGTTGCAGGGATGGAACCGCAAATAGACCGCATGAATGGTACTGCTAAGGAGATTAATGTTGTGCATGGTGTTACATTCTCGAATTCTACAGAGAAAGCAATGGAACAGTCGCAACTTCGATGGAAACAGTTGTATGACGATTGCCAGTTGCGTCATCAAAATTTACAAAATCTTGCCGGCGACGTTGATGAAGGGGAAGGCGTTGTCCCTTTAGAAGGTAGGTGAAACGTTTTAATCGACACTGATTTCGGTGAAGACTAATGTGAGAAGCCGTTGTTAAATCTGTAACTAATTTGTTTAGGGAGCGTTTTGGCACCATGGGAGAGAGGCCAAGCGTTAAACAAAGTTCCATACTTTATCAAGTGAGTTGCCATTTTTTGTCAACTATTTGAATCGACATTGTGCAATACTAATTGACATCCGTCGAAATTTAATTTTTAGCCACGACACAAAAACAACGACGTGGGATCATCCGAAAATGACAGATCTTTACCAGACCTTATGTATGTTCATATCTTATTTTGTTGTTGTTGTTATTGATGTTGTTGTTATTGATGTTGTTCTTGTTGTTCTTGTTGTTGTAATTTGTTAATTCTCTTTATAGCGGAGTTAAACGATGTGAAATTTGCTGCTTACAGAACTTCAATGAAATTGCGATGTATTCAAAAAGCGTGTTGTTGTAAGTAAATCCTGTCGTCATCTGAAGTTATAATTCTCCCTATTTATTTATAAAACTTTGGGTTTTTTTGTCATCTGCTTGTTATAACTTGTCTTAAATGTTTGTTTTCAGTGGATTTAGTTGATCTCAATCCTTGTGTGACGGATGGTTTCGATAAACATGGAATCCGTTCGGATAATGATAGTTTGATCGATGTTGGTGAAATGATCAAAGTTTTGTTGACCATCTTTGAGAATGTGGAAAAGTCTAGGAAGGACGCCATTGATGTTCCACAGTCGGTCGACATGACGTTAAATTGGTTATTAAATGTTTACGACAGGTGAGCTATCCATTGGAAATTCTATATGTCGTTCGTTTTCGATCAACTGACGACAAAATTGTGACGTACTTGAAAACGTCGTTTTTAATCGTCTTTTCCTCCCTTTTTTTAAAGCGGACGTATTGGGAAGCTGCGTGTGTTATCCTTCAAGATAGGTATTGTGCTTATGAGTCGAGCAAAGCTAGAAGACAAATGGAGATGTAAGTGTTTTGATTGCCAACTTGGTTGGTAAAATCGCCAGTCTGGCAGATTAACCAGTAATTTCTAATAGTTGGTTTAATGTCATGATATTGAGCTTATTATTCCTCTTTTTAGATCTGTTCCGTCAAATAGCAGATAAGACTGGTCACGCTGACTCAAAGAAACTTGGCTTATTACTACATGATTGTGTCCAGGTAAATACGAAACCTCGACTAGAAATTATTTTGTAAGAGAATTCGGTCGGTGTGGGTTGTTGATTGGTTTACTTTATGTTGATTATAGATTCCAAGACAACTTGGTGAGATAGCTGCATTTGGTGGCAGTAACATCGAACCAAGCGTTCGTAGCTGTTTCGATAAGGTAAGCTATCAAGTCAAGAGTTTCTATTCAGTGTAACTAATAAAGTTTTGAAAAATCTAATCAAAATTTCCATGCATTGCTTGTGTTAGGTAAAAAACCCGCAATTCATTGAGGCTAGTAATTTTATTGATTGGACTGGTGCGGAGCCTCAGTCGTTGGTATGGATGCCGGTTTTACATCGACTTGCTGCCGCAGAAACGGCGAAACATGATGCCAAGTGTCAAATATGTAAAGAATATCCCATCATCGGATTCCGATACCGTTGTTTGAAATGCTTTAGTTACGATCTATGTCAGGTAAGATTTCTTCTATTACTAAGCGGCAGTTCTTCCGCCATTATGTGTGTCTTTTAGCTTGCGGTGGGAAGATAATACTCTTTCTGTGTCAATCCGTACTCATTGCAATATGACTTGGTTTTTCAGAACTGTTTTTGGGCTGGTCGCGTATCAAAAAGTCACCGTGTAACACATCCAATGCACCAGTACAGTTTAGCGACAACAACGGGGGAGGACATGTCAGACTTTGTGAAACTCATGAAGAATAAATTCAAATCGCGTCGATATAGGTCTCGCCCACCTAAGAAACTCGGTTACTTGCCTGTACAAACAATCATGGAAGGAAGTAGCATCGAAACGTAAGTGAACACATTTTATTAATATTATTATTATTATTAACGTTTTTCGGGTTCCATATATTACAATGGTTGTTCTCCCTATATTAAATAATAATATTAAATAAATTAATAAGTATATAAATAAATAAATAAAGTAAATAAGACAAGTTATAAATTATTGAATATTGGAGGTTGATATACGATGTTGAGGTGAAGAAATAGAACAATGGAGCTGGGTACACACTGGGCAGAGCTAAAAGCAGAAAACGCTGTTGAAAATTAAGTTAATATGATAATGTAAATATTTACTGTGTGTATATACCATTTAACTATATAAATATATACTAATTTGTAACAAACAAATTTATGGGTATTTGTAAAATAGAGTTGAGTCGTCATATAGAATAAACTGGATATCAGGTGAAATAGAGAAAAGAAATAGTGACAAATTTTAAATTGCATAATGCTGGGAAGGAACTCTGCAAAAAATTCGCGTTTCGAAAGAGAAGATAAACAAAAAAATAAATTAAATTAAAATAAAATAAAATGGTTAAGTAATCATATATTATTTGATAACTTTGATAACCTGGCAAGGGTCTTATCCTTAAAAAACTTTTTGACAGTCTTAAAAAATTGGTGTTGTGTGGTTGATGTGCGTGATGACATTTCGCAACCATTTTAAGTAAACACATTTCACAACCATTTTAAGCGCTATTCTTTAGCTGAAACTAACCCTTTTCAATATTATTTTTTTTAGGCCGTCCCTACCTACAACACCTGACATGAGTTTCACGTTTCCAAGGTTTGTTGCTCATCCACTACTAGTATTGCATTTGTGCGCAACTGGTCTTTTTATATATTTAGCACCTGGCAGTGTAGAGTCTTCCTACAATAGATCATTTTGATGGGTTAATTGACGTCACATGGCCGGTCGCTATTTCTCTGTAGTGACCGGCTTCATAAAAAATGTAAACAAAGTAGCAAAATGACGAGGAAGACTCTACACGGAAAATATAAGAATTCTTTTCTAAATATGTATAACTACGCATGTATATTTTCTTTGATCAATTTTTTTCATACTGGCTTGTTACAGGATCTGATTGCACGTGTGTGCAAACGTTCGTAGTATTACCGACTTGTTTGTGTGGTTCCCAATCTCTTTCGTTACCGTGGTCCTATGAAAAAATCGAGAGTAGCTGTAACTGTCACAATCAACTGTTTTCATTTACTTCCTTTTTTTTTAGTATGAACGGCACTGCATCGTCACCGGAAACAAGTCACCGTGATATGAACGGATTGTAAGTAATATCCTGATTCTTTGATCTGTTAATTTTTAACGGCGTTACGTTATTGCTGTTCAACTTCTTTATAACCAGGAATGAAGAACATCGACTCATTCAGCAGATGTGTCAAAGTCTTAACGGCGATGTCGGAACGACGCTTAGTACATCTGGAAACATTGTAAGTTAGAAGCTATCCAATATTTCATCCATTCTACAAGCTTTTGCTACTTCTAGGTACTAATCTCAAGAAGAGTGTAGACATGAATGAATGAATGAATAAATGAATGAATGAATAGTTTCTGCGCTCGGTTGTTTTTTTTCTTCCTTTTTTGGTGTATTGTTTACACTTTCATTTGTTTTTGTGTAGCCTCAAAGTCCATCGCAAATCTTAGCTTCATTAGACGATGTCCAACGAAAGGACATTGACGAAATTATCCGCGGTTTACAAGACGAACATCAGTATGTCTTTATTATATATTTGTTTTTCCGTTTCTTTGTTTCTTTGTTTCTTTTATTTACAAATTAACTTACTTATTTCATTTCTATGTTATCGTGTGTTGTCATAGTTACCGAGTGAATTACGTTTCCTTGTCGACTTTGCTAATTTTTAACTTGATTCTCTCCACAGGTCTTTGCAAGAAGAATATAATCGGTTGCAAGATATTCGTGGTGGTCGAACAGAAAATGGTGGACAACTTAACGGGACTGAAACAGCACGTGATACGGAATTGCTAGCAGAAGCGAAAAACCTTAGGGAGCATAAAGGTAAACTGGAAACCAGAATGCAAATCCTAGAAGATCATAATCGACAACTTGAAGCGCAACTCCAAAAATTACGTCAATTGCTGGAACAGGTACCGTGTTATTCTTTTCTAACAACATGACAAATAAATATTTTTTGAATGATTTCCATGCTATCAAGGTAGTTTCTTGTAACAAGTAAAATTTAATTTAAGCTATCCTTTTTTTAAATTTAGCCGACAACTGAACGACATAACAGCAGCATAAGTATACACTCACCTCCGTCCCCATCCCGAGTGACGCCGGCATTAACGCCATCATCGTCTTATCATGGATCACCAGACTTTTCTAAAAATCGAAAAATGATCGACTCGCCTGGCTACTCGAGTGATAGTGCGAGCGAATTTCGACACGTCACGAATCAAATCGAAAACGCATTTCCGATTGAGTAGTGTAAAGCACATTCGAAACGAAAACTTGTTTAACGTGTTGTAATGGTCTATATTGGTCAACTTGTTAAGAAGCTTGAACCATGGCCACCTCTACCTTGAAATCTGCCTTATATATTTGAAATCTTGATTCTGGTTCCAGGTGAACACGACATCGCAATTTACTGCTCAAAATATTTATAATGTATTTTTGTATTTTTTCCATTTACCTCTCCTCTTAGACTTCATACCAATAATGTGTAGTGTAAACTGGCGCTAATCTCAAAGACCACTCTTTTTTTTATTCCCCTTCGCTAAGGCTCACCTAAGTTTTGACCAGTTATATATTGTCAAGAAATACTTTGTATGATAGATTCACTTTTTGTTTTGTACTTATATTTTAGTTTTCATATTTTGTATTCATGTAGGAAAGAAATCAACATATTTTTACACTTCCTATTTTTATATATTTTCCGCGCTTTCCGATATACAAACAAGAAACCTTATGGCTTAGCAAGCAAACAAAATCCGTAAAAATCCATAAAAATCCATAACATAGGAATGCGGAAAGCTCGGGCGGAGTTCGGAAAAAACGGATTACAGTAGAACCCGGATATAATGAACTCTGAAGGTACCGGAGAAAATAGTTCGATGTAACGGGGGTATACCCCATTTGATGATTAAAATCATCCTTATTCCGTTGTTTATTTTCAGTATTCATATTATCATATTATCATTTTTCCTAAAAATTATTTGTCGCATTGGTATTATTTTATCGAATAAACGCCCTCCTCTGTAAAAACACCCCTCTCGAATAAACGCCTCCAAAATTTGATATTTTCAATAAACGACATCTGTCTAATAAAAATTGCAGCCAGCAGAGATACATTTAAATTCATTATTTTCATTGATGTAAACAGATATTTTTTAGACAAATTAATTTGATTTATTGTTTAATTAGAAAAATTCAAATTGGTTCAAAAAAAAGAAAGAAATGGCCTTCAAGAACTGGATAATCGAAATTTAACATCAGGTGACGTTCAAACAACAGAGCAAACTGAGCACGGTGGTTCCAGGGTATGTCCGAAAGTGCGAAGAAGCACATTAACATAAATTCTGTTTTCAGTCTGCATCACCAGTGGAATTATTGGCTGGTTTTTCTTTTATGCTTTAATAGCTAACATTCTCCTCCACGAATTTAGACATACCCTCTAGATCTACTACCGTTCTCGAACCTCTGTGAAAACCATCAAACATGTCATGTAACCCATTCATAACAAAATAGGAAATTTGCGACTGTTTATACACCACAAAAATTACATGTTCGGAAACAGTTCCTGTCGCTAGCCACGAAATTACCATTCATAAAATGTTACGTCATGCAAATGAACGTCATTGTTATTTTGATTTGAAATGAGGCGAGGGCTACACAGAATGAAAGTGACATCGTTTATGGGAAGGTCTATTGCTTTGTCTGGAGAAAGATTCGTGAAAACGTAACGAAATCTTATAGAGGTTTGACGAAAAATATTAATAACAAAAACGACCAATCAAGTCATCTGCAGAACAGGAAAGTGCATTAAATTCAAGTTATCTTTTCCATATTTTCTTTTCGTTTTTCTAAACTTTTGGAAGTGGTGTCTTTAACATGTTCCTGCATTTTCATTCGATAAGCTGTGCCAGTATTTTTCTCTGGCCTCAGATAAATAGTAGCAAGTTTGTTAGCGTACATTACGACCATCATAACGATATTACAGACCAGAATTAACAAAGCTTGTACGGTGACTTTATCATTTTCAGCTTTGAGGCTGTAATACACTGGGAACATGCACGTAAGCATCAATACAGCTGTTAGATTAGCTAGTGTGATGTACTTCGTTTCATTAAAATAGGATGGTAGTTTCCACGCCCTTAACCCTTGCACCACAACGATCACCATGACAGCAATACAGCAAGCCAGTTGCACATTCAAATGGAAACCCGTATTACAAAATTTGTCACGCTCAAACGTATTTTCATGGAGTACTGTCAGAATTTTAGCCGATGTACGCATCAAGGTGATGATAGAGACACTGCCTTGACAGAATAAAAATACCGTTATCAATGAAATATCGGTTAGGGAAGCCAATATTTTTTCTTGTTGCGATACACGAATCTTTGATTTAAAGATAAACATTAGTTTTTGAATTTTGAGAAAGATAGCTGCACAAATGACCGTCATTAACACGCCAATCGAAATGTGTCGGATTTGGCATTTTATGAGTTGCACGTCGCCAATGAATAATGGCGGAATTGTCGCAAAGACTCCCAGATGGCCAAATAATTGTACGATAGACATTTGGAAGTTTGATGTTTTTATGACTGGTGTGTGACGAAATTTTACGTACGAAATTAAAGTAATGCCGTTTAACATAAAACCAAACCCTGACAGAGAGGCGATGGATATGCTTCTGGTATCGTTTATGAATAGTAGTTTGTCCTTATAAGGATCGTAACATGAAACACGATTTCGTTCGGAAACAGACAAACCTAAACATGTTTGACAATCATGGCTTCCTTCGTGTGCTTTGAAGGATTTATATCCGCAGGGTATGCAATTCCACTTTCTGGAACCTTCCTTCCTCGAGTCAATTAGTATCAACAATTTTGGTTCATAACCGGCTGGGCATGATATTGGCATACAACGCGTATTCGGAGGAGTTGAGCTGCTGTTTCCCCAGTTTAGTTTTTTCGGGATTTTCGGATGCGTGTAGAAAGTACTTAAAATGTCCCAGTCACCGAAAAATGGGTCTTCACCGTAGTAAAAGTTCGTGACTTTATCATGCGTGTTTACGCTAACGATTACGTCACGTCCAATAGAGCGTCTTTGAAAAAACCATGGTAACATATACATATTTAAGGCATTCCAGTTACTTATTGTGTAGTTAATCATCTGTTTGATGCCATATCCTTCCATGGGTTTTATAGAACTGTCTTGAAATGAAAAACTGCCATCTTGTATTCTCTTGTAAAAAGGAATGTCACTTTCATATTCTTCAAAGTCTCTTTCGTAAAGAGATGTCCACATCCAGGTCCGTTTCGAGATGTTTTTGTTGTAGTAGATCCTAGCTAGTCCGTCGAACGCATTCGAGTAACTTTCGATTTGTTCTTCATATAATGGAGATCTCTGATCAATTGGTGCGTAGCCTAGAACCACATTTTCCTCATCATTTTCTTTTAAAATATTGAACACGTCGTTAATCCCGTCCGTGTCGTTAAAATAAAGGTTCCTCCTGCTTATACACAAATTTGGGTTTTCTTTTAGCAGTCCCATCCAAAACTTTTCGTATGCTTGCTCCTCCCCATGAAACGTTAACGCTAACAGAAAGATTGTTTGGATATCAAAGTGTTGAAGGAAGTTAGAAATCTTCGTCACCTTGTATGTCGATCGTGCCAATATTGCAAGCGGCACGGCGTCGTCATATGTCACGTCTAATTCGCCGTGAAATATCAACGGTATTTGGAGTGGCGTTGTTAGGTCCAATATATAGCGATTAACGTCTGCAGATAGGTAGCTTAATATTCCAATTACGCGCGAGGATAGCCAAAAGTTGTAGAAATGGTTGTCTAAAATGGCATCCAGACTGCATTCAATGCCAGTTCTGTTGAATTGCATACAAAATATTCGGCAATTCCAACGACTTCTTGTGCGTACGATTCATAATCGATTTCGAGGTTTCTATGAACCGGCGCACCGTACGGGTAGATTGCAATGATGTAAAACTTAAACGTTTTGGATTTCAATAATGGCGAAGAACTGCAGTTTTGACCAATAACAATAACTACAGAGGAAAGTAATATCAGAAAACGTCTGTCTAAGAAGACCATCTTCGTTTTCATCGTGTTTCAAGTTTCCTTATTTTTGTTAGTCTGTTTGTGCAAACTGATTTCTTCGCTTTGACCACAACACAAGCATTTCAATAAAACACAAACGAAAAATTATAAAATTATTGCTGTTATTGGAAGCATTGTTCCCTTTTTAATTTGATTTTATTTTATTTTTAATTTGTTTTATTTTATATTCTTTATTTTAGTGATAAGTTTTGTTTTTAGTTTATTTATTTATTTATTCATTTTGCTCGGCAAATCCAGTTGAACCTGGGCTTTTGTGTAGCGGTTAGTTCATTTTTTTGTTTGTTGAAGATTCAAGCTTCACGTTGCTTATAAAGTGTTGCTTATAAAAACATAACGTACACACACACATAGTTTGGAACATAAAAGAAGACCATATGTTTTCGCGTTTCGCAGTAGTTTCAATAAAAAACACCTTGAAATCCAGATTTGCATATATTGCTAATTTTTCACGTAAATTTCAAACACGGATTGGAACATCATTGCTCCTGCTTTATAAGAAACCTACTAGTAGTAAGTACCTTAAAAATTAAGAAACTTTTAGAACTAGAAAAAAAGTATGGTTTTGATTATGAAACTTTTTTGCGGATAGGTTCTTTGATTTCCGCTAGAAATCATTTTAGAAGAGTAAATAAATGGAAAACCATAGTTTTAAACCAAACCGTCCCTTGATTTTATTTTTATCTGCGTTTATATTAAGAAACACCATAAGAAACTTTTGGAACTAAAACATACGTCTAAAATAAGAAACTAATTGAACTAGACCTTCGGCTAGGTTTCTGTTATATAAAAAACGTGCATTAAACATTAAACATTCGATTTGCTCATGAAATTGATTTAATACGTTCAAAACCTATGAAGTTTATTCTTTGCCAATATTCCGTTTTACAAGTCGATTTTACGATTGTCGTCAAATCGGCGAGTGGTTTCTCAATTCGCGTGCGAATTATGTCAAAAGATTAGTTATGTGTGGAATAGTAATCGCACGCGTATACTTCTGAAATCATTCGACAACTTGTAAAACGGAATATTTGCAACGAATAAACTTCATACAAACCATACGGAGTATTTTCATCATCATTAAATCATTGAACAGTATAATCTTAGTACACCGATATCTCTTTACGATCCCATACATATTTTTTATCAGTTTTATCACATAATATTAGTATAATTAGTAATTAGTAATATATTAGTAATAATATATTAGGGGTCTTAATGATACACCTTGCACATGTACAGTATGTGATGCATTTTTATTTTATTTTGAAACGATATCCACACATTTGGAGTTAGGCCTACAAGGGGTATCGTGCGACCTCTACCTAAGTACCTAGGAGGACTGAATACCAAATAATTCCGAAAAATTTAAAAACAATGGTTTAAAGACCGAAAAACTGAGTAAAACCAAAGCTTTTCTAAAAAATTCGAACGTTGTTTTCGGCAGTAACATACTTGTTTAACAAACCAGAAAGCAAAAAATTTGGTTTTTAGCCAATCACAGTACTTGCTTTCGAAACAAACCAGGCAAGTTCTGTGACACTGTAGTGCCCTACGTTTTTGCTACAGGAGTAAAAGTTGTAGTTGAGCGAGTGGTCTGGATTGGAAAGAGGTATACAACTGTGATGCGAGTCTTAGTGCCTGGGTTGGACATTTTAATTTGAAGATTGTTCAATGAGGCTTACAAATAAAATTGATTTACCTTTATTTGAAGAGTTTTTCCAAAGCGAAAGGATGGTGCCTTTTCGAGTTGAAGCAGACTTACTTTCATGCTTCCATGTTGCAATCTGAGACTGGGCTTGAGATTTTAGCTGAGGGAAAGCTTTGAATTCCTTTCTTATTTTTTGCCTTATTGGTGAACACTTTATAACAGCAGCGTGTTTGTTCTCACAAGCAAACCTTTCTTTGTATGCTGTAACGAACTCTTGATGCAGCTGCGAAATCTTTTGGCCGAGCTCATCTGGAGAATCTGGAGTCGTCATTTTTCACTGCCGAAAACTGCACGACATTCAAATGTTCAAAGCAAAACAAAACGAAAAAGTATTTTCGACATCCAAATTACTGTAATTCGAAACTTATGTTTTTGAAACATTTGAATTCGAAACTCGAATGTTTTGAAACATTTGAAATCGAAATGCGAATGTTTTGAAACATTTTCAATAAAGCACAATAAAGCACGTCTTTATTGACAAATCCAAATAAAACTTTATTTCAAATTTTTTTTATACCGTGACGCCACGGACTTGAAATAAGTACTACCCACCCCCCTCGTTTACCGTCACGCTGCGTCACGAAAAACCTGAAGAACCACCCACCCCCCTAGCGTGACGTAATTATTGAACGGCCCCTTAGTGGAACAGTGAATGTTGAACTTGCAAATGATTTTTTATCATATCAGTCAATAGACGTGGGAATGAGATGTGTAGTACAATGTTGGATATTAATTTCACAAAGAAAGATATGGTTGACGAAAGACTGTTATTTGCAAAAACAAGAAGTGTTGCTTGATGTATAGAATGATACTTTAGAGACTTCAACTTACCAAGCGAAAAATCCCCAAAAACTTGAATGATTTATTTCTTTGTGTAATATCTTCTTTTTAATAATATTGAAATGCAGAATAAAATGGTTCGAATGAAATTCTTTGTTTTTTTTTATTTCTTTATTCGACAAGATCTTGCAAGCAAACAATGCAAAGAAACAGTGAATGTTAAAAGTGCCTTCAAATCTTCTGCAAGGCTTCTATAATCTTTTTTATCTGGAGCCTGCCTGTTCTATAGCTTGTCTCTGCTCAGTCTATTGTGGGGGCATTCATAGCGAGAGCTACTTGCTAGTGATTAACCCCCGAATACCCCGAATAATACCCCGAATAATATCCCGAAGCGAAGGACCTAGTTTCAAAAGTTTCTTAAGGTCAGCGCGGTTGGGTATACCAGAAAAGGGGTACACAAAATTCTTTACGAAGGACTCTATACCTATATTAGAAGAGTTCATATAACATTCTGCGTGTATTTACTAAATTTCATAGCCTTTCTCTTGCAGCGGCAGAAAAAAATCATTGCAAAAAAAATGTAAGTTTTCTCGTGTACGTACGATATAGGAGCGCTTTATCAAACTTCTAGCCAAAATATTTTATACCATATTTACAGCATATTTAAAAACCGGATCCGAACGGGACCCGGACCTTGGACCTTTAGAAAAAGCAAATTAGTTTTATACCTAACTTCATGAAAAATGCTTCTTTTGGTATGAAATTTGGTATATATACTAAATAAATTCATTTTTAGAATTTCAATCCCAATAAATACCCTTTTTGCGTACGTTTGGTCATAAAATGAAAAATACCCCCTTCGCGATGAAATTTGGTGTGTAGACTAAAGCAAGATGTCATTATTGACATCTGTTTAGAGAATTAAATTTGATTTATTCCCTTATGTGACCTAGAGTCGGTGTTATACGATCGGCAATATAATTTCTAGCCTCGCTACCATATTGAAATTGGATGGTTAAACAATTTAAGGATAGGAGATAGGCTTTTTTCAAGAAAAAATCGAATTTTTTTTTTTATTGTTATATTAGGAAGCATTTTCAAAATGCTATCGAATGGTAAATTCTTTTTTTTTATATATAATTCCTCATTTGGTGGGTAAAAATTTAAGGAAAACTAGATTTTTATGACCAAGGTTTACTAAAGATTAATTAATCTTTAAAAAATATTTTGTAATAGTTCAGCATGCTTTTAGAATCTATGAACATCTCTGATTACCCCAGAACATTTGTTTTTTTACTAGCCCAAGTCACACTGAGATTAGTTGGGCTTAGTTAAGGTTATTCATAGGGCTTTTTTCGATTTTATTTCGGATTTTTTTTTATTCGGTAACATAGAAGAGATTTTTTTACTCTTTCCAAAGAGTATTTACGTGAATAATGTTTTGGCCAAAATCGAAAAAAGCCCTATGAATAACCTTAACTAAGCTGAACAAATCTCAGTGTGACTTGGGTTACTAATACATTTCTAAACGTAAATTCAATCGTACTATTCACATCTTCGAATTGCATCGGTTCTATTGTTAAAAAAAAAACAAAAAATGGAAAAATTTGTTTATATTTTTTTTATTCAACACTTACGCATATATCACTGCTTATCATACGCTATTTCAGTAGAATAGCCAATTATAAATATTTTGGAACCGAAATATAATCCGTTATTATTATTATTATTATTATTATTATTATTATTATTATTATTATTATTATTATTATTATTATTATTATTATTATTATTATTATTATTATTATTATTATTATTATTATTATCGCTAATCGTTATTACATGTCTTCTGCTTCAAAATACCGTCATATAACGCTTTCCTCTCTACTGGAAAAAGAAGGAATGCGAAAATTAAAGAAAAGAAACAATTTGACTATCTGATAAACATAGACTGAAAGAAAGTATGGCTGGATCATGATTTGAGCAAGAAAAGATTTGTGTATAATAAATACAAATGATTATGAAATTGTTCCTTCCGTCAAAAAAAACTTATTGATTAACAATGTCTTTTGCGTCTTTTTCATGAGAAGAGGCGTTGTTTACAGAGAAGAGGCGTTGTTTGAGTAGCATTCTTTTCCATGCTTTTCCATGCCATGAATTCAAAACTTTTTGAAGCGACCTTTTCTCTGACGTCATATATGGCGAACATGTTCTTTTTTTTTTTTTTTAATTGTGTTATATTAAATAGTTGTTTTAAAAGCCAGTTAAGTTAAAAAGAATGCAAAAATTAGAAAATATAACTTAAAAATGTCTGATAATGAATTTGAAGAATATCTTTCTGAGAACGAAGATTTTGTTACCGATGATGAAAGCGATACAGAAGACGAAACGATGCGGGTAGAAGAAGATTTTCGAGGAATGAAATTACAGCCATAATATGAGCCAATGAGAAAAGAGGCTCATAAAAGTAAAGCTGAAAATGACGAAGAATCCACAGATGAAACTATAGGAAGCTATACAAATGTATTGGAAGTGTCACGCGTTGGCAATTTATGTTGGTGCTCATGTGGCAAGTGTGTTGTGGAAACTAGAGAGGTTGATTGCCTGTGTTGTAGAGGTTGATGCAATAACAGATAAACAATTGTCAGGTATTGTTTAGAATTTAGTTTGAATTCCTCTTTCAGTGACTGGAAATTTGTACACTTTTTTATTTATAGGGATTGGATGCATAACTTTCAATGATGATTTTTCAAAACTGTGTCTTGAAAAGATTGTCCTTCATAAGGTATAAACTGCTTTGCATGAAACTCGTGGTAACGCTTTGGAAGATGATCCTAGCAATAGAAGCTACAGGTTTGCCACATACAAGCAATTTATATGGTTTGTTTTCAAGCATTTGGGAAAAGGCAATCGACGTGTCATTCCATCGTGTGTTATTTGGAAAATAAGATAGAAATATTCAGAGCTGGACGCCATTTATAAACCTTTTGAGTGGGGAACAGACTAACGAGCAACTATGATCTACACCAAATGTATTTTGAAGAAACCTTTGTAAAACAAAAATGGAAATGGAAATATAAAGACACAATTAAGATTTGTCAAACAGTAAACCTCGATCTTTGATTTGCTATAACAAAACTTTTGTCAGGTTTCGGAGTTGATGCAATATTCCTTGGCAGCGTATTGGGCGGCTCAATAACTGAAATAGGTTTCTTTTCAACAATGGCCTCGACTGTTTTGTCTACCAAGTTAGAGAACATTCTGAGGGTTTTTTACTCTTTTATTGGTTTGGCAGACCAGGTTTTTGTTATTTTGGAAAATGTTACGTTATAACGATCTTTCCCATCTTTCGTTTTGGCTTGCTGTAAATTACAACCAGCATTAAAGTCAAGAGCAGCCAACTGTGTTCTAGAAATCATACCTTAATAGGAAAAATGAGTACTTTTTGGAACCCATTTGTTCAGTAGTGAATGGTAAACTTCTAATACACCAGTGTGGGAAAATTTTGTCAATTGTTTCAAATCTTTTAAGATATTTTGGAGGGCCTCGAATGCTTGTGATTTTGGAGAAAGCCAAGCTTTACAACGACTGCTTTCTTCCGTCAACTCAAGATGACAGCACTGGTGGTAAACGAAGTTCCCAGTCCAATTATGTTTATTTTGGATATGGAAAATGACACTAGTCCATTTCTCTTTTAATAGCAGCTCGTCTTCCTTGCATGTGGCGCATGCCCACCACAAATGATTACAGATGGATTTAATCCATGGCTTTAATTCTTCACATGACTTCTTTTTTGATGCATTCAGTAATTTTGTCTTGATCGACTTCGTAAAATGCCATATATCAAATTGATGGTCTATATCTGTTTCTTCTTCTCGCATATATTTCTTAATTTGACAACGACGGTCAGTTGTCACACGTTTATGTTTAATTCTTTTCTTTCTAGTTCCTTTAAAACTTTTATCAAACCTACCTTTTCCATTCGATTTGAACTTCCTACCTCTGTCACTTGCGTCAGTGAAATTGCAATGATCTTCTTTAAATCCTGATCGAACAAAGAGTACGTTAAATATTTGGCGTTATGGCCAAGGCTGTCACACCTGCCATCACCACTTAGCAAAAGTTCTCTCCGAAGCGAATTGGAAATCATTGCATTTTGTTCCTTGAGCCAAGCCTCGTTGGTAATTCCAACCATGTAGGTTTTATTGATCTTGTAGTACCAAGCTTTTGATACCCATGGAATGTCTAGGATTTCAAAATACTTACTGAGTTTCCGATAAGTATTTGAACTAAAGAGGACAGCAGCAATTAGTCTTAAGTTCCCCGTATAATGTCTATTTTGCATAGGCTGAGAACGCCAGATATGCTCATGTCCATTGAAGCACAATAAACGAACACAAAGTGCAGAACCTTTAATAACAACATTTTTAATTACAGCCGGAGAGGCACAACTAAGACAGCGTTGAAGAAGTAGGCATTAACATGACCAGTAAACAATAAACGCGCCCCCTTTTGGTTGTGTACATTCCTCTCCTTTTGTTAATTCAGGTTCCTCTTCGCTTTCACTATTTAATTCACCGACAACGTATGAGGAATCCGGATCATCTAGTGATTGCACTTCACTTTCAGTTGATGATTCATAGCCTTTTATATCAACTGTCTGGGTAGATTTTTCTAAGTATTCCAATGAAAGCATGGTAAGGGTTGTTTGAGCTGATGCATCTACAGTGTGTGACTGTGGCTCGTATTGACATTCCTTGGAATTGGATAAATAGAGATTCTCTCTATCTAGCTTTTCCATTTGTTCAACGTTTTCCAATGCATCATTGATAAGCTAAAATAAAGTACAAACTCGTACATTTATTGATGATTGATTTCGTTCATCATCAAAATCTGAGAGGAATTATTGTCAAACCTGTCGTTTAGATAAGATTTCTTGTCTTTTATCAATTCGTTTTCGTTTTTGCGTTGGTTTGAGAAACGAAAAAATAGTAGGAACAGCAGTAGGTAGCCCGAGTAATTCGTTCTAAAAAGGATTTTCTTGTGGTAGTGAAAGTAATATAATCTAACGAAAACTCAGTATAGACAGGAGAATAAAGCATCTTACTTTTAAATCTCTTTGAAAACAATCTTCTTCAAAATGTATATGACAAACAAATACATTTTCCTCTTTTGGCAAATTCGCTCTTTTCAACTTTGCTATCTAAGTTTTCTTGAGATTTTTGTCCTTGGGCAGTTTAAAAAAACTTAATCTCAACTTAATTTAGAGCTATTGGTACAATTAATTGCTGCACAGTGTACCATATTCACAATTTTTTTCTTTCTTGACAGTAATAAAATAATAAACTTTTTACTATCTTTTTTCACTTCTGCTTTTCATTCGTCTTTTATTTTTAAACACATCGCCATATATGACGTCATGCATAAGGGCGGTTATAAAAGAAGAAAAACGAAAGGCTGAACATACGTCAATAGATAATTTTTTAAACAAAAAGAATAATGTTAACTTACGAAATAAAGCATCGCGAATTTTTTAAAAGAAAGTATTTTTTTGAGACACCAGTCCTTTAAACGTGTAAAAAGTATTGTGAAAAAGAAAGATTTTACACACATGTGGTTTGCTTTATTTTCGATACCCATGTATTTAGAAGAAAAAATAAATAATACAACATCAGCTGTTTGCAGATTTTAGTAGAGATCAAATCTTTTGTGTTATTTCGTAATCTGTATCGCTCTCGAGGAAATTTTTTCTCTCGTTATTTTCTATACTAAATTGCCCCTGCTGCTGTCTCAGAAATATTCGTCTTGTTGTCACGGTAACAACTTTTCCAAGTACCGACAAATCTCAGCTATAAATCGGTATCACATTTTCTGTTAAATCGTTTTCGTTCAGAAATTAAACCCCCTTAAAGTTTAAAAAAACGTTAAAGAAATTTTATAGAAATAAAATTCCAAATACGGAGGTTTGAAACAAGTAAATAAAAAACTGTGATACCGATTTTTAGATTAATATGTACTGAATACGATAGCGTGTTTTGTTTCGGTAGACAAGTAATATTTCTGAGACAGGAGCGTTTAATACAAAAACGGTCAAATTTAAGATTTTACTTGTTTTCTTTTTTACTGGAAAAAAACTAAGACAAAAATAATAAGACATTCATAAACTTTGATTTTATTACTTTCCAACTATATATAATTAATATATATAATATATATATATAATGTTTGAATATAAAATTAAAGGAAAGTGAGATATTTTTGATTTCAAAATATCATACGCAAAGCCTATCTCCTATCCTTAACAGCTGAAGTGAATGTTTATAGTATAACCAGAAATTGGGAAATGCATATATAAAAATAATAACACCAATGATGAAGTGATCTAGTTGTGACAAATGTTCCTAAAATCTCTGAATCTAAAATAAAATTCAATTGTCGAGTCAGCAAAATCTCGAATTAGTAATTTTGAGCCAAATGAACTCAAAAGTTCCGGTAAATATGCAGAGCGCAAACTTTGACGGCAACTAAAAATCAGCCGACCGACTCAATTTAAAAGAGAGGAATAGGGCGTGAAGCAAGACTTTTTCAGGGAAACGCCTTAGTCGGTAAACTAACTTAAAGAACTTCTGGTTTCTAATATAACTTTGTTTTAAATGTTCATAATTCTAAAGAGTTTAAAAGACAAGAAGATATAATGAAATAAAATAGTCTAACAGTGTAACAAACATTTATTTAACTAATGTATTAAAGTATATGTATTTCTATGCTAGGCAAACTGAAGTGATCAAATCACCACATTTTAAGGGAGGAAATTTGGGTGAGAAGAAATTTGGGTGAGAAGATATCCTGTGATATTCATTCCATTGAGCGAGCCATAAAGTTAAGAGTTGATCATGCATTCATAGTTCTTTCATGCATACGGTTTATCAGACTTTTTACCAGAGAACACTCACACACGTGTCTTGTTGTCTAATGTTAATCCACCATCCATGTTATTCTTAAAATGAAACGACACCATTTAGAAACTGACAATCTGTCCACAAACGTTGCTACTGCAGTATGTATGATGCAGGATGTATGATGCAGGATGTATGATGCATTCTATCTATTTATTATAATTATTTTAAAATAAAACATATTTGTTTTTGTTGTCATGTTTATGTTTAAGAAAACAATGCAACACATAAAAATAATTGTTGAATTTATTAAATCACCCCTCCAATTTTTTTCTAGATGGGATGCACGTTTTTGAATTATAAAGCCGCGTTCACATGAACGTTCATGCTTTGATGTTTTTTCAAACAAACTTGTAAGGGTTTGGCAAGAAATTGTTTTGAGGTAATTACGAGAATTTAAAAATTAAATTAGGTTGATAACTCCAAGAAATATCTCAATATGATCATTGAATACGCGCGAAGTTTCTTATAAACTTTGTTCTTATAAAAATTATATATATATATCTAGCTACAAGCCAAGAATCTCACCTTTATTCCTCATCAATACTAAAAGTTCCAGAGTAGTTTACAGAAGGCCCAAGTTACATTAAGAATAAACCCCACATTAGCGCGGAGCATTGTATGTGTGCTATTAAGTATAACAGCGATTTCACGCAATGAAACGCAATGAAAATGACATCATTACCGTGACATTATTTAAACGTCAATTTGATGTCACGGAAAATGACATCATTACCGTGACATCACTTAAACGTCAAGTTTATGTCACGCACAGAAAATGATGTTATTACCGTGACATCCTTTAAACGTCAATTTTATGTCACAGAAAATGACATCATTACCGTGACATCAATTCGATGTTTATTTAACATCACATCCGAATGTGACGTTCAATTGATGTAATGAAGACGTCAATATTACGTCACGTCCCCACTGGGCACTGGGCGGCAGCTGGTGCTATCATATCCAGAGGTCTGAACAACGATAATCATTCACCTATATGACTATGGAACAACACATCTTACAGTAACCTGCCCCACCAACATTAACACACACCATACATATCCCAAACTGTAGGTATAGTTGCTACCCGTCCAGTCACACTGGTAGCAACTACGTACTGTAACTGTTAACTAAGTAAAATATTTTGTTTGATAGCTAGCTACGATGATACGAGGTTAAAAAATATATCAGCTAGCTAGCTGGGATGTGGACCTACTACAACAAAAAATTGTAAATACAAAACTAAATTCCGTTTAATTTTTTGGATAGAACTGTTGTAAGAAGAAGAATTCTTCCATATATTTCCCTGCAGAATATAGAATATAAAGGGACAAATTCGCGATTACGGACGTACAAATGCTAATGAAAGATCAGCTGCCTTACCGGAGTTGAAAAAAACAAACAAACGTGTACATCGGGTAGAAAAAGAAAATAGAAAAGAGATAACACATATAGGAGATATGATCGGAAATCTGAAGTATGTTTTATTGTGTATATGTGGTCGGCGGTTGCAAGTATATAGAAAAAAAACTAATTGCTAAAACTTGCTGTTTTGAATTACGCTTTGTTACAATTCAAATAGTGAAATAGTCTCTCTATAAAAGGAAGTTTCTTTAGGGGTTCAAAAACCTTCATAAATTTTAGCCTCGAAAAAGATGGACCAGTCACGTCGAAGAAATTTAAGTGCAATTCTCGGTTTACTGGTGCTCGTGGAAGCTTTAGTATCAGTCAATTGCTGCCCAGTATTTTGTTACGCAGCTGGGAGATGTTTTTGTAATGCAGGATACACAAGTCTAGGTGGCAAACGTGATATCGTTGGAACGAATGAGCTTTCTATAGACGCCAAATCACGAAGTAAGTAGATCATAAACACTTGTTTATTTGTGTGAATAATAATGATAAAATATTCTCAAAGCTACTCTTTGATGAAAATCTGATCTTCATAAAATCACCGTCGAACTAATATTGGATAATCTCTCTCATAATGGAAATCAGACTTCCAAACGAATTTAATCGTTTCTTTTCGCGAGAAGAACAGACGCACAATTATTTTGAAGTGGTAATTTAGTTCAGTATTAACCAAGAAAGCAAACCAACCATAAATCGATTATATTTCAGTTTGTTAAAGAATGTATTTCATTTGCGGAAGCACTTCTTTTCGAACTTGTAAAATCGCTGGAGAATTATTCTCGTGTAAACAGACCTTTCAGATTAGCCTAGATCCTCTCAACTGTTCCTTATCGCTAAGGATTTTCCTTCTGCCTGCATTAATTATATCTGTGCCCATAAATATTTTCATTTCTTCATTTAGAAAACGATCTTCAAAGTATATCCATAAAATTGAAACGCTCCATTATGAGACGAAACGTTTTCTATATTTGTTCCAAGCATTTCAAACAATTCACGTTCTGCAACTACATGCATACCAATTGAACGATGAACGATGATTCGCAGCCATGTTCATATATAGAGAGGAATAGATTTTTACTTTTTCAACAAGTCTTCTTAAACTCAATACATTTGGTGATATTTTGTTAACCACCCCTTCAAACGTCTTGAGGATTTTTTTTTCATTATTTTTTTTTTTTTTTCATTTTTCGGTTCCTCCCGAGGCCTACCTTTTGATACAGACATACTGATGACGTACTGATGACGTACTGATTGCTCAAGAATGTTTTTCTCTCTTTCAATATGTGGTCACTAAGCTTCTTGACAAATACACGCCTTGACCAAAACTTTCATTAGTATGTACTAGAATTATCTTATGCCATACTGCCTTCGTAAGAGCGTAAGATACTGTTCCAAAATTTTTCTATTTGAGCTACTATTGACATGTTTATACTAATTCACTGACTCATACCTAGTTGTAGAGTCCTCGCCTCCAGAGCAGTAGGTCGGGATTCAAATCCTGATCGATTCATGTTAGCGACTATGACAGAACAGATCTTGGACCTACGCAGTGCCCCTCAGAACTGACGAGTCTACCTAAGCGCAATAATGATGAAAATAAAAAAAACGTGGGCTTGTTGAGGTTTTCAAACAATAAGAAGTACAAAACTTATAAACTAAAAATTGTTTCATCGTGACGAAGGTCCTTGGATCAATGTTACAAAAATTAAGATCTTTATGGGAAGACAAAATAGAACCTATATTTTTACGTAGTTTTCAAGATATCATATGATTTATCTAAAATTTTCAGCCCCTATATCTTTCAAATTAGATGCGCCTCCTTAGTGTGGTGCAATTAGACAAGAGCTACAATGATTCTCTATTCAAAAACCGCAGGTTACAGCGGCGGATCTAGATGGTAGTCGGAATTTGTGGAGGAGAGTGTTAGCTATCAAAGTATAAACGAAAACGTGCAAATAACTCCATTTGTGATACAGACTGAAAACAGAAATTATATTAATATTATCCTGAATTATAAGAGCCTGAAGTTACTTTGTTGTCGTTGTATAACCGTCTTTGCATAATTATGTCATTTACTTCAGATTATGTTTTCTTTGTACTTAATTTTAACGATTCTTAATCACGTTAGAGGATTCATAAGAATGTGATAGTTACGTGTGGGAGTAAAAAAAATTAAATTATGCAAAATGATAGCAATTACATGTTATTGCGCAGTTATCATTTCAACAATACAGCGTATCACGGATGATAAAAAAGAACTAGTGTAGCGTGTAAAAACATTTTACAGTTTTTCTCCATAAATTGTTTTTACACGCAATACTGCCATGATAAATCTGTGTATATACAAAAATTGTTGTGTTTCTCCATGTTGAAATTATATCATATTTAACACAAATATTTTGGATCGATCATTCAAAAAATGCTATTATCCCTATTTTTTAGTGCTATTTGGCCTATTTAGAGATTTCTAAAGTTGTACAGTTAATCTAAAAGCTAAAATTCCAATGTTCAGAGATTTAGAAAAGAGACAATACGACGTGTACTCCTACCTAACCAATGTATACTCCTACCTTACCACGGTTAAACTTCTGACATATAAGAAAATACTTTCAAATTTCCCTATTATCTAATAAAAACAATACCTTCTGAGAAGTTTTAATCTTTCAAATCTTTATTCTGCTATGAATTGTGGAAAGTCAAAACCCAAAACTCCACTTGTGCATCATGATACAAAAACCATGTAAATATGTATATAACCATGATTTACATATTCCTTCTTGTATAACATTCATCTATACTATTCAATTTTCTAATCTAAAACAAAAAGATATCAATCAAACACTATCAAAACACTATAATAATGATCTCGCTACCTTCGTTTCCCTGAAGGCGAACCTTAATAATAACAACCCACATACTACAATGAAATACCAAATAAACTGCTAGCTACACATTTCGGCATAGTAGTCAAAACTAACTGATACGAAAAGCTACATTCAAACACATTAAAAAATACACATCGGTAGAAAATGATGAACTGATAACACGAACACATAACAGGTCTACATCGATTATCTCTCGGATAGAATAGTTACTGACACCAATCAATGTTGTTATTCTTTATTACTAAACTTAAAGTGTTGGATAAAAAAATAAAAACAAAAACAAATACTTTTACACACATCGTTTTCATTTTTCGTTTAAAGAAATGAACGTTTAAAAAATTTGAACTTTCGAACGCAAAAAACATTGCATTGCCTTCTCCTCCGTGCGGCTTTATGATGTCTTCCTTAAGGTACAAAAACTCCACGAAGTAATAAAACCCCGTAAGATGGAGCTAGAGATTCTCCTAATGGGAGATTCTCCCTATACTAATACGGAAAAAATAAACATCCATTGACGAACTTCCCGAGATATTTTTCCTAAAGTTCTTTCTTTCAAAGTTAAGTAAGAAAAAAGCAAGATTTAGTATTAGTATAAGAAGATTTTTTAGTTCCGTCTCCTTCTTTCTTATACCTCAATAGCTCAAACTGGATTTGCCCAACAAGGAAAACTGAGAAAGAATCCTCAGACTAAAATAAAAAAGAGCAAAAACAGACATATATGTTTTTGTTTGCTAATGGGAAATGTGTTAAAGAAGTTCCATTGGTTTAACCCTTCGTTAGCCAGCTGAGGATTGGTGTATTTTCCGTTCGCGCGAAAATTTATTCATTTCATCGGCTAAAAACGGCCATTTGGACCAGCATGTTTATATGTCCGTTTTTAGGCAATAAACTTTCTTAAAATTGCTTTCGAACGGAAAATACACCAATCAAATTTTGCGAACATACCCCACCTAGGTTACTTGCACTTATTTGAGTAGACACCTAGGTTACTTGCACTTATTTGAGTAGACAAATACGGGAATTGGTCTTCTTTTTTTTATCAAATTAGTGTAACAAGTAACACCATAACAACATAAAACAACAAATAAAAACAAATATAATATAACTTAATAAAATAATACCTTATTTCCGCGAAACACTTAAAGCGACACCGTCGGGAATATGGTAAAATGAAAATCTGTAAACCTAAAGTAATAGTAATAAAGGGAGGGTGGGTGGGCGGGAGCAGTGTTAATTGAAGAGTGGTCCGCTAAATCTAGAGGTGGAAATAATGTACTTAATAACTGCATGATTAATAACTGAGCGAAGAACTGCATGATTCTCACCATCCAAAAACTCGGCATTTCCATATAGGAAACATAAAACTTCGCTTTTAAAAGGAAATAATGGCGAAGGTCTTTAAACAAATAAAGATGTTCATTGGGATAGTTACGGCAATGCAGTAGGTAATGTTCGGTCGTTTCGATTGAGTTGGTACGGCACGAACAGAAAGGGTCTAATGTGTCCTGGAAATTATGCCTAAATTTATGCTCGTTTAGATGACTAAAACCTACCCTATATATAATATATATATATATATATGTGACGCTGATGGCCTATAAAAATTCAAAAGTGCACGTTTAAAAGATGCTGTTGTCGGGAGATTTCGTATATGACAATCCAGCTTATTCCATTGAGACAGACAAAAGGGGAAAAACGTGTTACGAAATCTTTCTGTACGCACGGATAACGAGTTAACGGGAAGCTGAGGCCTCAATGAATACGAATTATAGGGGGAATTTGGAATGTAATCACGGAGATAAGGGGATGCATAGTTGTTTATATTGAAGAAACAGAGTCTTCTACAAAGTTTTCAATAAAACTTTACAAAATCCCTTAACGTAACACAAAATGCGAAGATTCAAGTATCCGAACACCGAGTTATCCGAATTCCCCGTTTATTCGAAGCAATTTTTCAGTCCCATCACCAAAATAACCGCGGGGTTATCCGAATTTTCGGGGGTTTTCTCATTTTCAAAATTAGACTACAAAAGCTTCTGCCTTTTGTTTCTTAAAAGCGCTTCTTCAAAAACAAAAAAAAGAATTTCGCTTCGGTAAATAAAAATATTCCTTTTTTACTCTTCCTACTGCGAAGCTAGAACCTTATGGTCTCGTCACCTTCACATCAAAAGGAGACAAAAAAGATCGTTACTCGTTTCCAGACTGTCTGCTCTTGATCAGACTTTGAACGCAACAAATATTTCTGTGCAACCAATAACCAACCAGTGACGAGCGTCTTGCATTGCTTATATAGGAAACAATGATGTGAACCAGACAAGAAGTTAGGAAACAATGATGTGAACCAGACAAGAGGTTTCCAGCATAGCAGAAGCACCACTAACAAGTTCCATTCACACCAATATTGAAAACAAGGAGAAGGGGAGTCAAAATTTTTGTGGAGGCTTGAAGGATGAGAAAGGCAAAATCAACATGATAGTCATTTTGAGCGCAGTATAGTCGACAGGGTTGAAGTCGCGAAGTCTTATAGCAAAACATTTCTATCTATCTCCAGTTTGAAATGGTGGAAGAAGATGGCTTTTTCTTTATAAGAACGATATTATAAAGGTAAGAGGTGTTCTTTGGATACAGCTTGACAATTGTATATATATATGCTAAAGATTTAAGTTGACACACGAATGGCATTCATTTCTTTAGTTCCGACTTTTGTTATCATAATTGGAATATTTGGACCTCAAAGGGAATCTTTTTTTCCTGTCGACGATAATAACAGTAATTTGACAGGATAGGATCTCTCTATCACTTAACTAACTCGATTGGTGACACTGAGGAGGAGTTCTCTGACAGGACAACATTTCTGGTTTTGTTTTTTTTATGGTCTTTTCCTTAATTATTTCCAATTTTTTTTTTCTTTCAGGATTTTAACGGATAATGAATGCCAACAGTTTTATTGCATAATACTTTATCGATTCCATTAAAAAAAGGAGGTTCGTGGTTTGTTGTTGAACAAGATGAAAACCACAAAAGATTTCAAAGCTACATTGTTATTCAACCAATAGGTGGTAAGAAAACCTAGCAACTACGCGAATATGAAGCTACAAAGGACAACCTACTACACGTGCAGATGTTTAAAAAAAAGGATTTAGATGTAAATTCCAATATTCGGTAGATCACACAGAGTTCTGAGTTATGCTTAGTCATGTAAATAACAAACAAAAAACAAACAACAATAAAAAATAACAACAAAAAATTCTTGTTTTATTTTCCTTTTGGAAAATAAATTACATTGATTCATGCAGGAACTTAATACAATCCAGTGCTTTTTCTATTCATTTAAATAAATTGATTTTCTCTGATATACTGCCATCGCTGGGCAATATTGAATGACTCCTGCTTGAATTTGGAGGGGTGTGAGTTTCAATCCAACTTGTATTAAGTTTTCCTCTTCTTCCATTATAAGAATCTTTCTTGAGTGAAACAACTTTCTTTCCGCATTAGGGGACACCTCGATTTTCAGATAACTCAAAAATCATGTAAGTAGCCCGGAGTTTTAAGTCCTTGGGATTCCATCCGTAGTGGTTGGCTATTCTGCCCGCCGACTTCCAAATGGGAAGTTGTCTTACCGCCAGAGAAATGTATAGCATTGCTCTAACTTGCCCGAAGGCCAGTGTGCAGTCAGTCGATGTTTCCAAATGGACTGATATGCTGCTTTTAAAATTTATCAGAGTGAAGTACCGAGATACGACATGATTGAGATTTGAACAAGGTACCATCCATTACACTGTCGCTGCACAATGTTTACATTCGTTTATACTCAGTAGATAAAATAAATGGTGAACATGGTAGTCCCAAGAAAAAACTGAGTGAGTGAACACTCAAAGAAATCTAGACATCTAGACAACCTTCGTTGGTCTTCTCATTTTCGATCATCTTTAGTTTTGTTTCGCTTTTAAGTTGTGGTTTTTTTCTGAAGTAATATTTCATGTCATATTGGATGTCATCATGAAGATGAACGGATGAGATGTTGGTTAACTTGAGGTCAGAAATCCAGTCATGTGGATAGATTAATCATTCAATTCAACGATGACCTTTTCACCTGAAAAACTCATAAAAGGGAACAAATGACAATCGAACAAAAGAAATGAGCAATAAGAAAAAATATCCAAGGAGAGGTCTTAAAATGTCAACAATATTGAATGGATAACTCGTCAACCACTAAACCTTTATCAGGTTAGTTGACTAATAAAATAGCTCCTATCGTAAACGACAATATCATGAAATGTGAAGGTCAAATGTGCGGATCTTACTTTTTGATTCACAATAATAACTGGTCCACATATAGTCACAGTTAACGACCTACCCACCATTTCGATTCCACAAAAGGTTGGAATGTTGTTTATTAATAGCGTCTTAATTACCCTGAGGTCATTGATTGATTAAAACTATTTCCACTCAAGAGGTTGTTCTAGGTAAATGCTAGTATCAAAAACTTTTCGGTGCAACTCCTATTCTGTGTTCCGGCGTTTTAGTCACAACTTTTAATGACTGGAACCATCTAGCGGAAAATAATAGCTGTAAAGCATACAAGCTTTGTTTTATTTTGTGTGTGTATTGTGAACCATAGTCACATTGAGGCTAACACAACTAACAGTGTGCGAAAGGGCAATTCAGAAGTCATAGCAACAGGATATTTGGAACCATCATGGCAGCCAAAGTAGCGAAATTTAATTATTTCAAAATAATTAGTGACGTAAGTCGTAACACAGAATTAAAGCGTTTGAAAGAACGAAGCAAAGGTTGTTCATAAATACGTAAACGAATTCTACAAGGTTTACACCATAAACTTTACTGATACGAGATTTTACCTCGAGCTATATGTCAACTTTCTTATATAGCTTAAATTTTGTCGGACAAAAAGAGTGGGTTTCACTGATAATTTCTTCTCATTTTAAATTTACGGTGAAAGGTCTTATAAAAATGTTTGACCAAATGAGGCGTAACTTGACTGTAAAAATTAACTACGCCAGACACAATTTATAAGGTTTTAACCTTAGAGTTAGGTGAGGAGAATTTGTCAGTAGAACTATATGGAAAGGACGAAAATTTCTGGAGATGATGAAAGTTTATTCTGATGAAGTTTCCGGGGAACAAAAAGGCCATTGTTGCCATTCTTAAGCCAATAAAATAGAAAAAACCCTTCCGAAACTCCTCAAAGATGGAGAGGTAAAAACAGTTTATACGATATCGGCCTGGAAAAATATTTTAAATGTTATTCTTTCTATGTGTTTCTATTATTAATATGAAAGTTTGGGAAAAGACAAAAAAGTTACGGAAATTTTGTACGATTAAGGTAATCAAAACTTTGAAGACCCCAGTATTTATTGTTAACTAATTCAACCCTGGAACACAAGCACCTATCACCTATAAAAAAAATATGCTTGGGAAGTCAAACCGCAAGAAGCTTACGACCACGCTCCATTGCTCTACAATGAATAAAAGTCATTAGGTAAAAACACCAGTTAAAGATCAGTATAAAAAGAACGTCTGAAATTTTTGCCAACCATCCACATTGTTTGGACAATCAGCTCAGCAAACATTAACCGATTTCTTAGGCAATCACAGGTAAGACATTCAATCCTGTTTCATTACATCATCTTGTTAAAAAAAGTAGTATGCATCCTTAGTGCAGTGGAATCTCTCAAAAGCGGGCACCATTAGTGCATAAAAAAAGGTGTCTGCTTTATAGGAATGTCCACATTATACGGACTTTATGAAATTTGACTGTAAATCCATCCATCTGTACAAGGAGTATGTGTCCGTTATAAACGGGGATGTCCACTTTATAGGGATTCCATTGTATTTATCAATTGTCATCTATCAACCTCCATCAGATACAGTTGTAAGATATGTTTCCCGCGTTTTTTTTCTGTTTTTTTGTTGTTGTTGTTGTTGTCGTTTTCAAAACTCCAATGCCGATCATCACTGATTGGATTCAGATCTATCTTTTGCCATAAAATTCTTGCTTTTTACTTGTTAGCATACCTTTCATCTACGTTTTGGTGGAATATTATAGCATGCATTGTGTGTGAAGGGTTATGAAATAGCACTGTTATCTAAAGAGCACGGCCGGATAAAATGAATCCTGCGGCTACCACTATTTTGGTTAGCTTTTGTCTGGACAATCGGTTTTCTGTGAAACTAATAAATGTAACTAAAAATAGTGATGCTATTTCTAAAGATATTATAAAGCCTGTGGTTCTGCAATAAGCAGATATGTGGTTTAAACCAAAATTACGTCCGCATGGACAGCAAAGAAGATAATTTGTCTGATATTCGTCGGAGATTAACTCGTACCCAGGATAACAAACTCCTAGTGAAGAACAGGCAACGAATCAAAGCGACTCAAAGGCACTTATTTATCAATTATTTATGGCTATGGAATGATGGGAATGATATTTCCCTCCGAATATCAAAATTAATTGTTTTTTTGTTGAGAGGCAGTTTTGATCAAAACATGAACTTACTTATTCAGTTAATTCGTATCAAAATCCCTCATGAAAAGTTCAGAAAGGGTAGGGTGGGTAAGGGCAGGGGTCTTTTTCTTAGTCGCTTTAATAACAGTATGATCCACTTATAAAATTTGCTTCTGACTTTTCATTGAGTATTACGATCTAAAAGTTTAGAAACCCCGAAGTGCAATACTTTTGAAAGAGAGGATGTATTTTTCGAAATTATGCCTCACTTATCCAAATAATGTTCAGTTATATGGAAATGAGTCTTTGAATTTGAAATTATGAAACATGTTGTTATCGCAACGAAATATGTCGACGGGGTGGTTCGACGTTCCGGGAAAACATACAATATTATCCATACAAATTTGATGTTGTGTTCTTTGTTTTTGTTTATTTCGAAAAACCTACAGCAAATATCCCCACCATAAATATTTACCCTTTCCCCCCGGATTTTTAGCGCTTTCTAAGTGCTTGAATAAATCCCCAATTTTGTAAAAGAAAAAATTCGAGAAGAAATGCACTTGGATTTCCTGGGTGGGGGTGGAGAGCTTAAAACGGGGGAATAGAGTATGTTCTGGAAGTATAAAAGGTCACCATAAAATTTCTTCAAATCATTTGAATTCATTATTTACACAGTTTTACATCATTTTAACTTCTTGCAAATAACTTGCCTTTTCTAATGGCCTCATTCCTGAGTTCAATCTTGTTTTCAATCAGCTGAAGGATGGAGTAAATTCATCGTATATATGCAATCAAGCTTGCTAACGTTTTGTTCATTATAAAAACTTGATCTTCCTTATTTACTTACATCAGAGATACCCTCTTTAGAGATGTTGAGAAGACATTTCTATAAAGAAATCTCAAATATAATAAGTATGTATAAATATATAATGGGTGAAATAATAATATAATGGGTTTGTTTCATTTTTCTTTGTTAGTCACTATTTTTAAATTTCATTATGCAATATGCACAAAGGCTTTCGATACATGCGAATGTGAATTATATTGAAAACACTTCAGACATTGAATGTCAGAATGTATGGACAAGTACGATCATGAAGTGTTCCGTTTTGTCTTCTTTCTCTTTGTTGTTGCTGCTGCTGCTGTTGTTGTTGTTGTTGTTGTTGTTGTTGTTTCTATTTATTCTAAACACCCATGGCATTATTCAAACACCATCCTTACCTCTAATTAAGGTGCCCACCAAATTCTAGGATCCTGCCTAAATAAGAAGAATGAAGCGAGGGCGGTCACGGTCTGTATCATGAAATTACCAATTTAAAACTACTTAAGCGCGTTTTGGGGACGAATGGAAGATAAGTTTTTGTTCATAATATTATATTCATCGACTCTTCCCGTTATCTTGTTCGAAAAGCTTCTCGGAGATTAAGTAGAACACAAACCATCTTTAAGATTAGCAATTAAGCTTTATAAGGAAAAGTATTTCCTACTGATTGAAGTTTCAGTGACAACACCCAGGAATCCGTTGGCTCTACCTGTAGTAAGAACCGTCAATAATATTGATGATACCATAGTTCATCATGAGAAAATTGAAAAACAAACATTCTTGGTTTCCAGTTCACAAATCACTAACCAAAAGAGGAATTGTATGAATGAATTGGGTGAACTGATAACTAAGTTGCCTGCTAAGTTTTCTAGTGTCGTAAATTAATTTTTCGTGCATTTTCTATAAAACAAACATGGCAGCAATTAGCAGAAATGTCAAAAAGAAATAATATTTTATCAAAATATAATGATGAAAGAAAGTTTAATTGTCATATCAGGATACTAATTTACATTTATGGAATCTATCCAAATGTTGTTTCTATCAATCTGAATGCAAAGGGATGTCTTGCTTTCCTTCGCTATTGTGCAAATGGCACAAAATGTGATAATAACCAAGAAATAGTCACATGTAAGTATATAAATAAATAAATGGCGCTTCCATGTTATCATAAAATAAAACTTTTCACATGTGGGAAGCAGTGTTTTGGACAACTCTCTTGTTTCAAATTTAGATTAAGAATAGTGAAAGGGAGCGAAAATGGAATGTTCATACAAAAATTTTGGTAAGTGGCCAAAAACTGAAAATTTTCTTTTTACGTAAATGATGCTAATGAAAGGTTAATTGATGATTTTATTAGAACTCCGTGTCATCATACCATTAGCACGGATAAATCAAGATCTATTTTTTCTTATCATTTCGTTAGCGATCAATTAAGACAGCTAATTGTGGACAAAAGAAACGATTTTTTCTTGCGAAATTATCAAATATATTGTTCTTTCAAGCGAAAAGTATATATAGTGTATCCTTTTTGTATTTTTTATCTTCTCTTAGTTTTATTGTTCATCACATGTGTTATCATTATTGGAATAGCATTAACTCCCGTTTCAACAAGTCCAGTAAGTAACAAATTATATTTTTTGGTGCGTTTTTCGTTCTATTTCCACATCAGCAGAGCTTTTGATCTAATTTTTTTTCCAAAAATCTATTTTACTTGAATGAAAAATTACAAAAGACTTCGTGTGTTGTCATTCAGCATATCATTTGATCGAATCAAGGCTTGATGTCGAACTTCGAATAGGACGTGATCGCAGATGCTGACTCAGCAATAAAATAATAACAATTGCATTGTAAACTTTTTAAAAGTCACGGTGCGTTCTTACACCTCGCTAGATAAACAGAAAATACAATCGAAAGAGTTCTGAATTTACAACGTCTTCAAAACGTTCCATCATAGCATAGAAACTATCTTTGAACACACGAACATCCCTATTGAACAATCTCTATATATCTGTATATTGCATAAATGACGATCTTATTTCTCTGTCAATAAACGTAAGCTCTTCAGTCGTGCATCACAGGCTAGAGTTACGTAAGTAAACAGCCACAACAACAAAAAACAGAAAAAGTAATTGTGTTTTTAATTTTATAGCTGCCATTACCAGCAAAACGTGTAAGGAGAGGTACATATTACAATTCATGCCCAACAGATTGTACAACGCCCGACACACAATGTCCTTGCTATCCTGATAGATGCTCGTGTCAATTTGATCCAATTTTTGGGATGGTCTGTCAATTGTAACACAAAAGAATTTGACGAGTTTGGTATTAAGTATGCAATACCCAGCTGAATGAATTAAATAGCCCCAGCCAAAAAAGACATGTTGGCACCATCGAACCATCATTCGAACATTTATTATATCATATAACATGCCTTCAGCTTCAGCAGGTACTTCGAGTATCACTATCCATGAAAACGACCCGGGCCGTCGTTGATCTAACTTGAAACAGATTGTTGATTGTTAATAAATATTATAAAGTATATTTGGAGAAATTAAATAACATGGTTAATTATAATAAAAGTATTTTATTTATATATGTTTTTGTTTCTTGTGAAATGTAATTTGGTCATAACGTGATTCATATCCGATAAGGAGGAGATAAAACTGTTACTATGGTTACTCTCCGTTACAGTGCTGGACACAGAAGCACGGTTTCTCGAGTGTTTTCGTTTTGTACGAAACTGATTGATCAGACCATCTGGAAATGCATCTGGGCGCATCTTTCGAACTTAAAGGTTCAAGAAATGTTCTTCACTTAAATTATCCTCTGTTTACACACGCCTTTTTTTAGGCCTTCTTTACACGTGATAGTTCATGATATTGAAGCAACTATCATGAATATGAAACTCTTAAGACTTTATTCGTGTATGAGGAGCCTTAGAAATAAATGAATTTCTTGACATTGGTTCGGTAAATTACAAATCGTGGTCGTGGTATATTTCACAATTGTCACAAACAGATATTAAAAATAAAAAAAACAAAATAAGTTTAGATTATTTTGAAACATAAAAAGTTCTTTGATGTATTCCTCTTTGTACTTGATATTGTTCAAGAACTTTTTCTGACTTGTTGCGGAGATCCATCTTTACGAAACATTGAAAACCATAAAAAAGAAAATAGTATCAGCTTCTCAAAAGGTTGAAAACTTCCTGTTTCAAACTGAAAAATGTTTTTCAATGTATGCATCTACCAATTTTTATCCAGCAAAAACCTCCCAAAATGATTTGAATAATCAAGACATGACCTGACTATTACCACATCCCGACCCCACAAAATTTTTAAAGGTTTACGCCACAATCTTAAGCTGGTTAGAAATCACCGTATTGTAAAGAAATGGACAATTCAGTACATGATCTGTGTATAATGAGAAAGAGTGCTCCTATCTATAAGAAATTTGATAAACTGATTTTTTTTCAAAACTGCACGGCTTTTCGTTTTGCGTTTATTGTTGAAAAGTTGAAAAGTTGCTTTGTTTTGAAACCCCAAAGAACGGAATATTTAATAAAACTCGTCAACATATTTTTGCATTTCTAAAAGATCTATTCGCTATTTTTAAAGCTCGCATTTCCTCTTTTTTGCGCCCTCGCTAAATTTTAAAATAATTTTATAACCGCCCTCTCTAGCAACCGCCCAGGGGTAATTAAAAAAATATTCCAAATTAGTAAAACCGCCCGGACCGTTATCAAAATATAATTAAGAAGTGATGAATGCACGCTTTTTTAAATAAGTACCAGGCTCGTTTATTGGCGCTTATTTGTTCCTATTTTGAGCTTACTTTGGTAATGCTTGTTTGATATACCAAGAAAAGAGAAATATATGTGTTCAGAACTTGAAAAACTACCTATTTCCTATACTTTAACTTCAGAGAGAAGAACTACCTGTCCCTTTGATAGAAGAACTACCTGTCTCTTTGATAGAAGAACTACCTGTCTCTTTGATAGAAGAACTACCTGTCCCTTTGATAGAAGAACTACCTGTCTCTTTGATAGAAGAACTACCTGTCTCTTTGATAGAAGAACTACCTGTCTCTTTGATAGAAGAACTACCTGTCTCTTTGAGGACAAAGGAAATTTGTAAGGGACAGGGAAATTTTTTTCCTTCGATATGATTTTGAAAGTAGGTGGTGCTTATCTTTTTAGTGAATTTTAGCCTTATACAAATTAGGTGCTTGTATAGAGAAATTAATTATGACAGAATACAAGAGAAAACACACACACTCAATATGATGTTTCCGAATGATTATCCTCATTCTTTTGCTGATTTTCAATATAATCTTAAGCTGTTAAGCCCATCTAATAATCAAGCGACCAAGCAGCCGGGCGGTTAAAAGATGAAATACGGTACCTATTAAATCAAAATGAAAATCATTATTTTGTTTCAACAACAAAAAACAACATGGGACCTTTAGCTATAGCGTTAAAAGTGTTCCCAAACACACGTAAAACACACAGGTAAAAAATATCTCCTCAGGGGGCGAAACGTTTGACCGATAAGGTATTTTAAACAAGGTTTTTCTTGCTGTGCATGGGAGCCATAATTTAAATAATTTCTTCTTTTATTTTTAAATTTTGAATTGAATTTCATTTTAAGATGTACAAATTCTGTCATTAGCACACTCCTAGCACACACAGGTCCTTTGATCAATACTTTTAAAGTAGGCTGGCTTATTCGCATATATACACAGCGCACATGATGAAACAAGTTTACATTTTGAATGTTCGAGTTATGTTCGAGTTATTTTAGTCGATTTTGATTGGTTTGCGACTGTGCAAACTATTTGTTTTCTTGTGAATGTTTTGTCAATCGACCTTAAATAAAGCAAAGGAAATGAGTTTTTTTATGAGAAAGTAATATTTCAAGGGAATGCTTAAACAGTTCGAGTTACTGCTAATTTTTAATATATTTACCGATAATAGTTGTAAACCCAAATATCACTTATGTTAGTTCACTTGCAGTTCTGGCACCTAATTTGCCGAAGAGAATGCCCGCGCTTTGCAACGAGCACACTGGACCTATTTTTCTACTGGATCACTCTCTGTTTGTGTTGTATTCATTGAAATAGATGTATTCTTGAACGTCCCTCTCCTCATTACAAGTTATCATTACATATATCAACTTATTTTTTAAATTTTTATTTTTTAGAAAATTACTCTAAAACTTTTTAGTTAAATATTTGTTCACAACAACTACACAAAATGTTGGAAATACAATTATTTAACACTGATATAAATTATATTGATCTGCGATTTGACCTGGGAAAATAATACCCAGTTTACCTTGTGTTTCATTTTACCTTGTGTTTCATTAAGCTCCTGTTCCATCTCACCTATCACGTTTTGATATCTTTCATAATGAAATTCTCACTATCAAAGGCACCGACATTCGATTTTCTGTTTGGGGAAGCTTCCCCCACTGCTTTCGATGAAGAAAAAATGCTGGGAGCTAGCAATTACAGCATATGCAAAGTTTTTTGTGAGGGAGACAAATTTAATAATATTTCACACGATTTAAGAGGATAACTCATCGGCATCAGTATTCTTGAAAATATATCTGAAGTGGTATTCTCCTCCTGTCTCCATGTATTTTCCGAACCAGATTTTCTTACGCTTCTCGTCGTTTTCATCTTCAGGAATGGCTGAGGTGTTTTTCAAGGCGACGTTCTGTTGGCCATAAAAATCCCTTGAATAACTCATCATCTTCTGAGTTGTTTTCTGATTTTTCCCGCCATAATAATATTAATAATAATAAACAAGTCGGATATTAACATGTTAGGTCATTTTAATGGAGGTTTTTTTTAAGAGCGCAAATCTATCAGATAATTACAGAGTAAATGCATTCAATACAAATCTCAATAATTTTCTATCATCTATACTGGATTTAAAACGAATACCGGAATGTTCCCTTATCTTGGTTACCAGCCTGTAAAGTGCAATGCTGTTTTACTTTCCACCTCCATTTCTCTTTGCAAAGAAACCATGCCCCACTTTATCGACATCCACCATCCTTTTTTTCTTCTTCAAAAAGAAGAAAAAAAGCCTGGGAACGAGGTTGCTTTATGAAAAAAACATTTCTTATGTGTATGTTCGGACTACAACCTCATCCCCAGTGCTTCTTGCCTTTTCGATATACTGGACGTCAGTCGGACTACTTACCAGTTTGATACCGTATTGCCGACCCCCAACTTTCAAATTTTATTAGTGTCTCTAATTAGCGCCGCTGTGACGCTCATTAGGGGGAACTTATAGGAGGGCGGTGAAATATGATAGTTAATAGAATGAGCAATTAAACAACATTGTTTGTTTCTTAATTATGACACTCTATTTCTTTCAAATAAATATATAAATATCATATAAATATTTACAAATGTAAAAAAAAAGAAATTCATAAATACATAAAAGAAAATTATAATGATTGTTGATAAATAATAAACTAGATATTAAGTAAATAAAATCTTTCTCTGGTGTTATCTGGTACGCAACTTTTAAGCGAAGGATGACAGAAGCAATATGCTTTACGTCTGCAAAAGCAGTTTTTATCACTGCCCGGTGATTCGCATTCCCGTGAGCTGGAACACTTTTTAAACAATTTGCATTTTGAATCTTTCGATGATTTTTTGGTCTAAAAAGAAAAACACAATTAGAAAAATCATCGCAATAATAAAATTATGATAATGATAAAAAAACACGATATTCAAGCTTCCTCCGATTTATTGAACCAATTGTATTTTTTTACTACGAAAAGTTTGAACAGAGAATTTGATCGACTTTTCATTATTTTCATAATTTGTCGTAAAAATCACAAACTTTTTAATTAATCGAATATTGTAAACCACGCTTAACTTATAATTCAATAATGACTACCATAGGAAATGAACTTAAATATGTTTTAATGATTTCAACGATACATTTGTTTTTGATTTTTGCTGTATGTGTCACCATGCAACACTATATAAGGTGCATTTAGGTTGACCGTACCAGGATTTACTTTAATCAACAAAATTTTAAGGGTCACCCATCTTTCTTCCGAAACCAATGTCTTAGTGGTTGAAATTCTTACTGGCTTTATAACATACCATACGAAAATTATCAAATAAGAAAGCCTCCTAATACTTTCTTGTAAATGATTGATCTTTTAGATTCAGAGAAAATAACTGCAAAAAAATAATTTATTGATGGAAAAATATCTTTATTTGTAAAGTTTGTACTGCGGTTTTAATGTAGTCTGTTTTATGTTTTTGTTTCAATGTGGAAATCCTGATAGAAAAGATCGCGAATCCTCCTTTTAGAACAAAAATATAAACATTTTAAAAATAAAATCTCCTAATATTCCACAGGTAGTTTTGCCAAAAAAAATATTTTCTTACCGGTAATGAGAGAACTTGAGCCAAAACAACAATAATCAAGATCAATGATATATATTCTACAATAAAACGCAGAAAATGAATGGATGAATAGAACGAATGTAAATCATGCAGAAGATTGGAAGATACAGACTTGAAACTTGATACCGTTTTTTCTTCTACAATAATGGTTAAAAGAATGCTTACCAATTCTCGCCATGTTGTTGGAGATTATGTATAACAATGCTGTATACGCTTTTCTTTTTAACCCCGTGCGCGAATAACTAACTGATTTTTGACTGTACGCATTTTGCATTTACCTATGTATATTTATACGTCTGGTTCATGTAAATAGGGAAATGTTTTGATTCGCAGAAAGGACGCGAGAAGTATAATAAAGTTTCCTTATAATTCATCCTTGCCAAGCGTTTCTTCCCCCCCCCCACCTTATCAACAAAGGATCAACGGAATCAACTGTAACAGAAAAAGGTAATTAGCTGAATTTTATGTATGTTGTGTTTAATGATGTGGGCGCTACAGAAAACAAATATCATTTTGACAAATATCATTTTGCGTTCAAGCAGGAAACTAAACAATACAAAGTCAAAAAAAATATCAAATTTTGTTTAGATTCCATCAACTTGTCATATTACAATTATGCTTTTAATTACAACACACACACACACACACACGCACACTAATAAACCAATTACTGGATTACTAATTACTGGATTATCACAATGTTTCTTGGAAATAGCGAATGACCTCAACTTATGGTGGGTAACCATAACCTAGAGTAAGTTAGAGGCGTGGCATCTCCAACACAAAATCATCATGAAATTGTTTTTGTTATCAAGATGTTTCCAAGATTTATTGATAAACGGAAAAAATGTTCAGTTTTCTCTATCAATCTATTACAGTGAATCTCTATTAAGGGGACACCATTGGTGCATAAAAAAGGTGTCCACTTTATAGAGACTTAACGTATGGAAATTTGACTGTTAAGTCCGTACATGGAGTTTGTGTCCGTTATACGGAAATGTTCGCTTAATATGGTGTACTTTTATAGAGATTTCACTGTATATCCATAACAGTAAAACCATAATCTCATCCATATCCCATTAAATACAGAGAAATATCAAATAAATTTTTGCTTTTCAAATAAAAACACAAGTGTTCCATCAGTTTGAAGTTCCATGTAAAAACAAGTTTTATTCGTGGATAGAAACGACGAAAAAAAAAAAAAAAGGGATATTTTCACCAATAGTTTTATAAAGACAACCAAATGATTGCAGAAAGGAAGCGCAGACGTGAAGGAAAAAAAACGCATTTCCTCATGAGTGAAATCTCTCAGGTTGTTGCGGGCACAAGATCTCCCGTTGCACACTCCTCCAGTTTTTTTATATTAAATATTTTTAAACAATTACCATTCATCAAATGTAAACAAAATCATAATTGACACTTTTGATGATTTTTGGACTACATGTCCATGTTCCTTTTTTCCGGATCCGATTTTCGTAAGCATAAAAAATGGTTGTCTCGACAACCTCTATTGAAATTCCTTTCGGATACATCGAGACGGAAATAAAATATGTCAGGCAATTTAAATTCCATCTGAACAATGGAGGCAGACAACATCGTTGAGGACATATCTTACAAGATTCTAATGAGTGGAATCCCACGTAGGAAGTACAAATGCCAGCTAATTAAGTATTGGTATTTAGCTAAAAAGGAAGCTATTCTGATAAATCACCTAAAACATTTGTTGTTGGGAAGAAAATTTGCTTAAACAAATTTTGAACAGGAACGTATGTTCTAAATTCTGTAAGGAAATATTGCCTAGCTGGCCAAAAGAAAATGAATGGTTGCCAGCAATATATATATATATATATATATATATATTTATTCCAACGATATGGAAACATTCAAGCTATATAAATAACTAACTAGAATTTTTAGATGATGAGGAAATCCAAATAAGTTTTTTAGTGGCGTTAGTTTTAGTTGTTTCTATATACAACACCTTTCATCATCTCAAATGCAAGAATCCCATCAGCTTAAATTTCAGGAACTTTTCGCACGCCTTCATTTTTCGCGCCTTAGAATTTGGCGCACAGCTTAAAAATACGTATTATATATAGTACACCCTTTTTCGGGGATCCAATCAATGCTTTTTTGTCGGATACTGATACTACATACAAGAAATAAAAGAAACAGTGTAAATAATCTGAAACGAAAGCTCCTTTTTCCTAAAGGTAACACTAACTCTTACTTTTCTCATCTTTGATCTGCTCGTCTTTTACAACAGATTTTGAAGCGAATTTTCGATTTAAAACGTTTGAAACGTCATTTTTCCAATTTCCCTAACTCTTAATTTTCGTGCACCCAGATGAGCAAAATTAGGTCTTATTTGCAGAGGAACCGCGCGAAAAAAGGGAGCGCAAAAATTTCCAGAATTATAGGTATATATTATTTAAAGTCAGATGGCATTTTCAACTTTAAGTTTTGTGCCTGGAATAACTTATTGCGACAGAATAAACCTAATGAAAACAATGCTATTCAATATTTTCTTAACCTCAATTACCGTCAACCCTCGCTGTCTCGAACACGCGCCATCTCGAACAAAAAAACTTGGGCGTTTCGTTGCCAGCGAAAACCTCTCGTCTTTTCGAACTTTCGAAAATTTTATTGGGTTCCTTGAGTGATAATTTTTGCCGTATGACGAAGAGGTTGAAACAGAACATTATGTGAGATGTTCTTTTCTGGAAACGAGCGTTAGGTGTTTAAAATGGTGACATCAATTGGATCACACGCAGAGAAAATGATAAATAAATCAAAACTAATATATTTCAATTATCAATTTTATCCCTAACCCACTGCTAATCATGATCATGATAATATTAATAAGGAGAATAAAAAAATAATTAATTATCTATTAACAATTAGCATTAATTAACAAAATATTCAACATTTCATAACATACGTGCAAATTGAAAAAAAATTCATCCGTATTTTTCTGTTTCAGCGGACACGAAAGTAGGAAACTCATATATTAGCGAACAAACAATGTTTTTTTAATGAAGGAATATTCAGGACGACGTATACATATTAGTTTAATCATTGATTGGTGTTTTTTTAGGTCAAATCTTAAAGAGACTACGACACGGATAACGGGATCTTATGACTTGTAATGACAAAAGTTGAGTGAAGGCGAGGTGTTCCACTAATACTACAGCCGACGGGGAAAAAGTAAACAAACACAAAAATTACGTGATAGCCGTGTCGTAAACCCTTTAAAAACATCAATTGCTTTGCTTTCCCGTAATGTCATACATATCAGAAGTCACAATTATGATAAATTGGTAATACAAAAAACGCTCAACAATGACCAATACCAGAAATTTAAAGACCTTAATTACAATATAGGACATATATGATTTTTTTAAAGGTATTTTCACTTTCAGGTCACAAATTATAAATATACCGTACCTTTATTTCAAATGCCACCTGTTATCACTTCAGAACAAAGAAATATGGTTTACAAAAAAATTTATGGAACATAGAGTAATGGAAATAAAAATGGACTTAAAACATTCAAATATCCAGAAAAGTAAAAATGTAAGAACGAAGTTGCATAAGAAATGTAGGAACAGTATGTCGGTAAAAAAATGGAACAAAAAAAATAAACAGAATGGAACAAAAAAACAAGAGGGAAGTCGATTCATTCATTCATTCATTCTTTATTCAACTGACTATACACGCTTTCTTAAAAGCAACACGAAATTTTGGGCGAGGTTTAAATTTGCTGTCTTTACGGGCCGATTTGTTACTTGTAACCTATTTAGGGGCTGAGTTGAACAACGTGTATATTAATTTTTGTAGGATTATAATTGCAAATTCCTTGGAAATTTTATTAACGTGTGTAATACTTAGTAACACTTAATAGTTTTGCGCAATTTCCAGTCGAAACGGAGATTCGTAAAAATCAGACTTACGTAAAGTTCTTTTTAGTAAATACAGCTAGCGTAACGTTTGAATGTATTACATCGTTTTACTGTATTGTAATGACCACAACTGGTGCAGTAGGGTAAAACAGATTCACTTTTTGTTGGAACGTACCAGCAACGTGTGCACCGAATTCTATTTTTTCTCCATCTTATTCCACAAGCGTTACACAAAGGTATACCATCTTCTGTATCACGCCACAAGGGTGTGCGATTTGTGCTGCATGATTTACATTCTTTTAATCCGTCAGTAATTGGTGTAGCACCAAGATCGACTTGAGGGAGGGCTTCAAAGAAGAGATTTACGAAAGGGTTCACAGGTCTGTATTCCAAGTTAAGCTCTTGCCGTGCCTTCTTCGAGACTGAATTTTCAGGGTCGGATTTACGTGATAGGTCAATTTTCCGTTTTGGTCTCGGTTCTGAAGACACTTTCCTTTCTCTGCATATGCGTTTTTCACTATGTGGAGTGCTAAGCCAACTTTCCGTTGCATTTTCAAACATTGAGCTGTGTCTTTTTAGATTTCTTTTCAAACATACGGAATTAGTTGCACTAACAGGATTATTTGATTTGGAACACCCTGGTTTATCTGATTGAGTTATCTGGACATGCTTAGGATCTTCATCTTTGCTGCAGATAGTAGTCGAGGATACGTTTCTTTTTGACGGCAACTTCCGAACTGCTTTTGGGGTTGACATTTTTAGGGGACTTTCCAACTTTAGCTTTGGACTGGAAAGTAATTTCTTCTTTTGAAAATAGTAAGATATGGGTTTGGCGCGAAATTTAGACTCTTTTACAATACTATCTCGTGAAATTGTTGTCTTCTTCTTTGGATTTTCCATAGATTTCGATTCAGCGGAACCTTTTGTTTTTTCAGGTTTGGTTTCTAACTTTGGAGATGCTTTTAAGTTTTTTAAACTTTCCCGAATAGAGTGTTTTCTATTGGTGACTTTGACTGGTGAAATGTATGGACTTGCAATGGACATAGGTGATGTATTTTTGGCATTGGTGACAGTTTTCAATGATATTGGGGACCATTGTGAGGATCCCTTCAAAGACATGACATCTTTTCTTGGAGTTTCTTGGAGAGTAACATTAGTTTCGTTTTCGCGATATTTTTGATTTTTGATTGATTTTGGATTCCGAGCATTACTTGGTGTATCGTCGCTTCGGTATATTTCCCATAAACAAGAATCGTCACTTTGGCTGTCACAATCAGATGCGTTTGACTTGATATCGTCTCCAAGACTGCCTTCATCCTGGGATCGCCACAACGAACTAAAAAAAAAAAAAAATATTTATAAGATATAAAGCTTAAGAATTATTAAATGAGCCCTAGAATAAGAGCAAAGTTCGTAGAATAAATTGGTCAGGAGTATCAGTCACCTGATCCTTCTTTCAAGTCATTTTGTTTTCATCATAATGAAAAAAAAAAACACATTTTTATCACTCCCAAAAGAATCAAGGTCCTACCCTAACTAGGGTTTCAGGATTACAAGTAAAATGTAAAAATGTAGTAAAAATAACAGTCACGTTATAATATCGATAAAGGGTTCATAAACGCTTTTATTTTGTTGGTTGTCATATGCAGACTTAGAGCGTAGGCAAAATTTATGTAGGAGAGTTAGAGTAGAAACGAAAAACATGCAAGTGACCTAATCAACTCTTAGGAATAAAAATATATTTTGTGACGTTGTATTCCTCCACTTTTTCTGCTTTACCTTATATCCACCGCTGGTTGTTGCAACTTTCATAACCAATTTATTCTATAAATTTTGTGAAAAAAATGTACATAGGTACATAGTGAGAGCAAATTTTTTCTTCAATTCTTTTTGTTACACAGTTGACACTTACCACTGTGATTTCAATTAGAAGAGAATAGGTTATGGACACAAAATTTTAAAAACTAGCAATTTAGCCGTAATAGATGAGTGGACGTGACGTCATGACGAGTTTCTCATGCCAAACGACATCTGTTTTCCATTGGTATATATCAGGATCGTCTTCTTATAAGCCGCTGTCACATTTATGTATTTTTTTTACTTGAGACCGAAAGTTCATTCATTTTCCAATGTTACTGTTAAAAAAATACAAAAATGTGACCAAAAACATAAGAATTTACATAAACCCTTATGTATAACACAAGCCGTATTTTCTTACGAACAAAAATTTTTATTCGTAAGGAAATTAACATAAGCCGTACATAAACTTTGGAAAGTAGCCTATATATTATGATTCAAAAATTTTAGTAAATTTGAGAAAATCATTAATCAAATGATTAAATTCATTAATTTAAGTGATTAGTAAGATGCAAAATGTTTATAATTGAGCTAATGGCTAACTGGAGAGATTTTAACTTCGATTTTTTATTTTGGTAAACAATCTATTAACGAAAAAACAAAATTACTTTCCAAGATCTTAAAAAAATCAAAATTCAGTCTTATATGGTTTTGATTGGTTTTTTATTTTCCAAGTTATGAGCATTACAAAGTTGTAGTGAAAAAGTAAATTGCTAAAAGTAAAACTACTGGAAGGAGAACACCCCTAGTGTAAGTGATAGCGTGGATAACTGGGACTTTTGAATAGTCGGATCGATTTTGTGTTTCCCTGAACTTCCCCGTAATTGCACAAAACTTCGCTTTACTTGAAAGTATTAGCCAATCCGCAGGCTTTCTTAGACGATTCAAACAAAAATATATTCATAACGAATTTCTAAAATCTGAGTAAAACAATCTGAGGACACGCTAAACAACAGCTAACAACAGCATTTTGATGACACCTCAAAACGCTTAGACATGCTAATAATTTCAAATCTACTCGTCAGTGAGTTATAAGGCAATAATTTTCAGATATATTATTAAAAAGGAAACGTTACCAAGATTACAAAGACTACCTTCTAGTGACAGCTAAGCTATCTGCGTCTGCAGCTAAACTCAAATCTCTAAAACTCGTCAATATACCATGCCCTTTTCTACAAATTCGTTGTTTAGTTTTACTGGAATCCTTTATTCTTTTCTTCTCGCAATTTTCTTTTTCATACCAATCATACATAACTTATTAAATTCTTGTGAATTAACGGAATAAATTTTGAATTAAAATCTACAAAATAACAGAGATCGAGAAAAATACGGAAATAAAAACACAGCTTTTGCCGAATTATAAAAAAGAAATTCGAACGAAATTGACATGTAGCAAAATATCATATATCAGGGGGTAATTTCAATAATATAAGTAGCGCGAACTTTAATGTTTGTGGATGTAGGCCTAAATATTTTATGAGTACTCAAAATAATTTTGACTGAATTCATGACAAAAAATTACACAATTAGTCTCACAGATAAGACAGTCTTCTTATGAATGTTTTCTTAAAGAAAATAAGAACCCCCCTCCCCCCATATAATTCAAAACATTCGATTGAAGTGAATAGGAAACATACGGTGTAAATCCTCTATTAAGCGCCCGAGGGTGGTGGGCGTTTACGGAGGGAAGCGCTTAAAAGAGGGAGAGGGATGGCGTTTAATATACCATTTGCCAAAAGGGGTATTCATGTATTTCTATTTAAAAAAACTAAGAAAACTGTGCCACGTTTATGCGAGGAAAAACGGTATTTGTTCAGTCCCCATGCATGCAATTGCTCGGCGGAAGCTCAGTTGCTCTAGCTTTAGAGGGCGTGGCAGAGGTCACTGCGTGCTAGTAGAGAAAGGGTATGTGGTATACAAGAGACTCCAACCTCGCCCTCGGGGCTTAAATATGAGGCGTAAAAGCCCTGCGGACGAGGTAGCTGGAAGAGACACATGACAGAAAATTTTGGGGGAAATTTCTTCAAAGTGGACATCTCTAAAAATAGTAGGGGAAAACATATGCCTGTAAAGATGTATTAAAATGATACTGTAAATCCTCCTCAAATGAATAACGCGCATGCTCAAATACACGCTCACCTCGATAATACGTCCATGTTAATTTCTTAAATACTAATCAAACGTCCCCATGTAAAAATCAGAATTATAGTGCTGTCAGTCACTGGAGGACCATGTTCATACTATATGCATCTCTGATGGGAGGTCAGCTAACTACAATTCTGGCAAAAACTTCTGAAATAATCAGCAAACAAAACCAGCTGAAGAATAAAAAACCTAATAAAAGCACATGACACACGTTCGGGCCGTCCAACAACCAACACTAACAACATTTTGTACAAGGGTGCGGGAAAAGGCATGCACTCGAGATTTTTAACACAATCCTTTCAATTTGCCAATTTTTGCCAAGATTGTAGTTGCAAGTCGGCAAGCAGAAAAAAACAACCGGACGGAAGTCCAGTACTTAGTGACATTTTTGTAACCTAAAAATACTTTTTAAAGACGGTGTCCCCCTACTGCTGGGATTATTTTTGCTGATCCTACATAATGAAACAAACATCTGGGACAAATAGCATACATTGCTGATGCAAGAATAACAGCTCTCTCGGTGTGAATTAACTTATGCTGAAAATATATAGTACAGACCAGTATAAATACGGCAAGAGGTTTGGCAACATTTAACTAACTCATTTCTAATACAGACTAAAAAATTCAAATTCGTAATAACCACCGTCAAATGGAAGTGAACGAAGGGACCGGAAAACTCTTTGAAAATCAATAAGGGGAAAGCTTGTCAGAGACCTAAAAGTAGCTTAAAACTGATACTTAACAAGAGAATATGGGGAATATAAAAAACATTTACAATTCCAGAGAATTAATGTGTTTCTATACAAATTGATTGAACGGCTAGGTAATATTTTATGTATATATAAATGTCGTATCAAATCTATAACAAAAAATTTATAAGGCAATTTATAAGTTTATGAATAAGTGCATAAATTTGCATAAATAAATTGTTGTTATTTCCAATTTCCAATTTGAGTCACTATTTAAAACTATTTCTTTCTCTTCTACAAATTGTATTATATAATATTATATAATTATATAATAAATTATTCTGGTCCCATGTAAAGGTGTTCACAATTAAGCTAAATGAACATTTCCCCCCGAAAAAGATCGCTGGAGGATTGACCGAAAAAGTCCTTCTCGCATCATCAAAGAAAGCTCGTATTTCGCAAAAACATGACGAACAAATTATCAAACGTGTTTTGTGCTTGGGAGACTAATAAATACCTAAAAAGGCTTACCGGAAGGAACATGCTTGTATGAATTATAAATTATAAATTCTTCTCAAAGCAAAGATTTCATTTACCGCTTTACAAACTTTTAAGAAGCTTTGAAATGAAGGCCAATGAAGACTTCTTACAGATAAAAAAACCCATTAGAAATACAGTGAAATCTCTATAAAGATAGAGAGCTTAATAGACAATTTACTTATGAGAATTTGACTTAAATCCATCCGTCCGTATATGGTGAATATGTCCGTTATGCGGAGATGTGCGCTTTATAGAGATTCCACTGTGCTACAAAGGAAAGGCAAAATCTTATCGCCTTTTAGCTGTGACTAAGATTTCAGTTTCGCTCAATACAGTATCAGAAAGAAATTGGAGATTGTCTTTATTCAATGTGTTGGCATTGCGGCTTCTTAAGACGCCAGTTTTTTTACCACAACTTTTCACAGAATCCAACAAAGTACGAATGGGGACAAACTCATTTACAGCATCATTCGACTCTGTTGTTGCAATGCTGCTCCCATGCATATCTTCGCTATTAATTGACGATAACATTCGATGAGCTAACAACCGGTTGCCATGTGTATTGCCCCATTCTTTCAAAACAACCACAATATCCTCTTTGGATAACAGAGACACCAATTTCATTTTCACAGCGACATTCTCGGGCGTATCACTCGCGCCTAAAACAATCCGTCGCGCCATGTCAGCGTCGATATCGAACAAACACGCGTGGAAATATTCCAAGAACTGGTACTTAGTCAAACACCTAAATCCCAGAACGGTGAAGAGACTAATCATTCCAGGAAATCCAGGATGACACAGCTGCTCAAGAATCACTTTAATGCGTTCGATGATTTGAAACATGGCGAGTTCATACTCACTTGGTTGGGCGTTCAAACCTCTACTGTATAATTCTTCTTCAGATGTGAAATTCAACGATTTCAATACAATTCGCCAAAAAGTACTGATGCTTTTCACTCTACTTAGAGCATATGCTTGACACATGTTTGTGGCTTTACCTTTCGTTTCTTTGCCAAACACACGCATTATATAAGAGACAATCTTTTCAACAGCCACGTAATTCTTGTGTTCGCTTTCTCTACTTTCCCTCAAATCTTTATTCAAAACCGGCAATGAAGTGATACTGTCTGAACGAACTTTTCCATTAGAGTTTTCCGTTTTCCTTACGTGTAACTCTTGAGGAAGTGAAGGCTTATCCACGACAATACCAGCCAAATTTATTAGCTTCAAGGGAAACCTTTTGTTTGGGAACTCTACTTCGTGGTTTAAGTAAGTGTACACGCGATTCCAAAACAAACTTTTATTGGAATGCAAAACTTTACGAATCTGTTTAACCAAATTATCCGAAAACTGCTTATAAAATAAGTGGACGATACGCTCCCCGTTTTCGTCACGTTCCACTTGACCACGTGACACCTCGCAGGAAGTAAACGGGAAAATTTTCAAATCGAGCGGTGAAATTGTCTTTTTCATTTCCATATAAGCTGCACAAATGAGATATTCTTTGAATAATTCGGATGTTTCTATGTTAGCTGGATCTAAACACGCTCTTTCAATAATTTTGCGATAAATTTTCTTGTCTTGAAAGTGAAACATGGCCGCGTGTAATAGAGCAATTCTTGTCGACGGTTTCGAATTCAAAAATAGCCAATACATATAATTCTGATTCAATTTGAACTGGTAAAACTTTTGACAGTAATTCCTAAAAACCAGAGGGTACTGTTGTTGCGGTATCCCTTCCAGTGTGATAGCTACCATAGGATCTTTCATGTCTTGATCCTGTGATACGGGCAACATGTTGATACTGTCATGGAGGAGTATGTTATGGACAGGTTCGTGCTCACAACTAATATCGAGCAAATGCAAAAAGAAGCCCGGCAAATATGCTACTACATAGTCATTAACTGGGATAAATAATATTCGACTGTTTTCAAGTACTTCGGTTGTGTTAGTTTTTGTACATTGCAATTTATATCCACCATGGATACAGCATATTGTATATGTGATGTTTAAGTTTGTTGTGCTGGAAAGGGATGATGATGATGATGATGATGATGAATCTTCACCTTCGGTACTGTTCGAGTTTTCAGAATATTTAGAATCCGACATGTGCTGATAACAGACGTAGAATGAACCTGATTCTCTCGTAATGACTTCCAGGTTGAAATTTTTAGCGGCAACCATGGGAGAAAAATAGCTGTCATAATACAAAGCTTGCTGACACATAGCGTCCATTCTAAATGATATCGGTAAAGGAAAATTTAACACATAATTGTAATTGCCATTGCTTTCAAATTCAACAACAGTTAGTAAAGCCTTGGCATGAATTTCCTCTTCGTCTTGTGGATACAACTTCACATAGAACAATCGCTGAGATAATGAATCAAACCAGGACCATAGGAAGTTACCTATGATCTGTTCTATAGATGGCTGCATACTCATAACATAATGTTTGTCTTTTAAAACAATAGGTATGTGATATAGCCCGATGGATTCCTTATGGTGAAAAAACAGTAAATGAGATATATAATCATTTACTTGACAGCTACTATGCAAAAACTGAACCTTTTGATATGTTCTCCATTCAATATTTAAAGAGAATATACGATTCTGAGGCGATATTTCAGCAATATAGGACTTGAAGACATCTGTTGATTCTGTAGGTGTATCCCGGCCTTCTGAATTACAATGCTCCTGTACAGCAAAAGCTATCATGGTTTGTTCTGAGTTAACAGAGGCATTTATGATGTTCGCAACTTTTTCTTGGGTGAAAATTAATCTGGCCTTATCCAATTTATGATCATAGGAAGCAATGAATGTCTTTGAAAAAGGACATTCAGTACAAAACCAAATGAAAAGGAAAATGTGATTTCTTTCATGTCCAATTAATCGCACATTGAACTGATAATTTTGTAGCCAATTACAATCGGGATTAGTTCCAGAATTGTTACATTCTTTCATGTAATAATCAGAAAAAATCCTCTTCACTTCACTTTTCAGGTTTTGACATAAATTATCTTCTTCTTTTAACTCAAACATATCACAACTAAACCTAAAAAATAAATAGAAGATTACCATTATGTCATCATCTAATGATCCAAACAAAACGTTTAAAGCAAACAAAATTTAATTAAAGATTGCTACATAAGATGGAATACATAATTACATACATAATAAATACATAATTACATACATAAAGCCTTCAGTTCATTCTCTTAAAACTACCAAATATATAACAATTGACAACACTATAACTTCAGCAGAAGATCTAGAGGTATGTCGAAATTTGTGGAGGAGAATGTTAGCTATTAAAGCAAAGGAAAAACGTGCAAATAAGCGTATTGGTGATACAGATTGAAAACAAAAAAAATATGTTAATGTGCTCCTCCACACTTTTCGACATACCTCTGGATCCCCCACTGAACATTGCTAAATTTTTGTGAAGATCGATTTTATCTTAACTGATCTTAATTTAATAATATTCATTGGGAATAATCGGGATGAAAATTCAAATATATGAAAATACCATTACAATATGTCTAGTCATGCTGGTCAAAACTACACCTTTTTTAATAAGAACACTCGACTCTGATGAACCCCTTCGAATGTTTGTTACTTTTCAACTTTGAAGTCTAAAAATATTCTTAATTATGTTCTGAAGTAATACACTATTGAATATCTAAAATTTAAAATTCATCTTCTAATGGAGTTGAGTTAATACTGTTGTAAAAACAACATTAGGATAATATTCTTGTGTTTAACTATTAATGTTGTTTTCTTGTCAAATTTTAAAATATTTTCTTAAGAACATAAGCCTCCAATGTTCTTAACTTTTACACTTTCGAAACCTTATGTTTTTATATCCTTGTTCACATAAAAAATGTAAGACCATGGTGTTTTTTTCACTTAGGTTATGCTTAGTTTATCAGTGTCTTGAAGGGTAAAATGTGCTTAAATGCTTTAAGCAAGTTGTTATTGGACTCAGAGAAGTTCGTATCTTTCTAAGTGAATAAAAGGTTTGTGGTAACAACGATGTCCTTTACTATTTTCCTGTATCTACATCATTCCCAATTTTTTTACAGCTATTGATGTTTCTTAGGGTATTAATTATGCTTTTAGGTTATGTTCACTTTCTTAAAGAATCATAAATTCTATGATGACCTATGATATAGCATATGATGTCACAATTTGGGTAAACTTGGGGTCCCTTATTTGATCAAGACTGCAATTCTGGTAAAGAAAACTTGGACCAAATTTCGAGACTGCCTCAGTTTTACATGAAAATTTGCATGTAGAACAATTCAATGGTGCTGATTTTGAATTTGTGAATCGAAAGGGTGATTTGGACAAAATATGGAACAAATTAAAAAGTGCTTCCATTTATGTAAGGATTTGCACTGGTTTTAAATTAGGGAATCCTTTTTCATATTTTCAATTTGGGGCTAAATTGGACCAAATGTTAAAAGAGCTCCAATTTCAATAAAAACAAATTAATGGTGCTGATGACAAAGTTATGGATCACTTTTCATGTTTTGGTCAAAGGAGGACAATCTGTGCAAATTTTGGTGTCAGGGAAAAAGCACCAACTTCTTTGCAGGATTGACTTTTCCTAAGTGATCATACTGTACCCTGTATCCCCACCATTTGAAAGGCACATGATATTTTCATGTACGTTAATCCTCAATTTCTATAAGTTCTTTATTGTTAATAATCTGTTGTTGAAGGCAAATTGATTAATAAAGGCTTCTAGATTTTCAAGGTGATTTTATAGGAAACAAGTGCAGCAAAGCAATGCGTTTTTAAAAATTGCTAAAAAAAATGTTAAAATTAAATTGTCTTCCCAAAAAACAACTTAAGTGAATGATGAAGTAAGTCATCATTAAATGCTTGACAAGAAGCATCTGAAGTGGAAAGACCAAATTAAAGAATCTCTAAAAATATTTCAGCATAACTAGACATACGAAACAAAGTTTGCTTAAAACGCGTAGACTGCCTCACTTATCCAACTAACCATTTGAAGGGAATTTATACAATTCAGAAGAAAGTCATTTGTAAAATTGGAAGAGCAGATGGATATGTCAGATGGATATGGATATGTACTTGTAACTCAAAACATTCACTCACTATTATACAGAAGAAAACTGTGGGAAAAATTCTAGTAGTTGAATCAAATAGTTACAAACTTCTTTTCTAAGCACAAATAAAAACCAAGCAGGCCTAAAAAACAAAATATTATAAAAAGTATTCAATCATTGTCAATTTCTATGGCAACACTACTTCTAACAAACAACAAAGAATAAAATCTATGCATATACCTTAATTCCCTTAATTTTTTTGCACCTTTAATTTTGATGTAGACAAAATGTGAGAAAACTAATAGGGCACGAAATAGGCTATTTTTCGTGCAGACCCCTGCATATTATTGTTCCTTTGCAATCTAAACGCAGGGCCCGGGTTAGTGGAAGAGATGACCAAATGACCATATGACAACAGCAACTGGCAGAGAAAACTGTTTAAAAGGGTGGAAAAAGTGGTATTCTTAAAACTATCGAGAATGGGATTAGTAACATCTTGTCTTTGGGTCCCCTTTACGAGATTGGTCCCATTGAAGATGAAATGATGCAAGATGAGATGATGACATTCATTGGTAGGATTGATACAACATACACCATGGTCACTATTATGAGGAATCTAGATGTGATTCTGATTGGGAGGAGGACAACAGAAAGATATTCGATGTGTTTAACATCGAGGACACAAATGACTTTCTTAAAGATGTTTTGTATATAGTTTTGTGTTTGGTTAATTGAAAAAGAAAAAAGAGAAAAATATTGTGAATCTTTTTATTTTATATATATTCCCTCCTTATATCGTAGCTGATTTTGATCAATTAATTCCTTTTATCTAAGAGTTCTGTGACCATTAGTGGCCGAAATGGGTTTAAATGACAAAATGTAAAAAATATTTATATTATATATAAAAAGTAAAATTCGCGAAAAAAATTCGAGGAAAATTCTTAGATGGATTCCATTAGGATGTATGCTGTTTTGATGTCTCCATGCATGATTAGTTAGAATTGAAATGTCTAATGTTACATATGATGAAATTATTCTGGTGTCTGGAGATATGATATCATTTTAGAGGGAAAACATAACACTCTACTGAATCCTTTTTAGATAGTTGCATTGACAAATGTGTTGAAATGTTTGGCCATGTCCGTTTCCCATTTCACCATTTCATTGGCTAAAGTATATTATATAAAATCGAAAAAATCCCTATATGAATACCTTAACCAAAGATTTGTCACTTTATTATTCAACAGTTCATAACAGAAAAACGAAAATTTACCATGTGAGTATTACCTGCTTATTGAAAAGAAACTTCAGTAAATTTCTCATGAATTTATGTATCATTACGTCGTTTTTTCTTGAAGTTGAAATTGCATTGTTTTTTTGTTTTGTTTACGTTGGAAAACCAAAATTTCGAACGTTTCAAAATCACGTGCAGGCAGTTTTTACGGCAGTTGTTTTTATGATGGAAGCAGGTCAGTGGAGATAATTGACCCATATCTAGTCAATATTTCGCTCTCAGCACATAGTTTCATAGAAGTAGTCTCCCTATAAAATTTTGAACTTGACTTATAAAACCCCCTTACAATCTCCCCTCACGTCAACACTGAAGGGATGTCGCTCCATTTAATTATAGTTTATATTATTATGTTTTTCTTTCATTTAGATTATGTTCATCGTAAAGATATAAATAACTAATATACAATAAATAATATACGAGGAGGTTTCCTTCATGAACATAACATATATACATATTGGATTGAGATTTTGATTTACTGGACTACATTATGCCAATTTTGAACTGCCCAATCGAGACTTGTGGGTTTGCAACCCCAGATGTTGACATGCCAGGTGCTGTCGCAATCCTAACTATTCATGGAAGCATCCACCAGAATGCTCCACAAGGACTTGCTGCACCCATCGTCAGACAACCAAGATTGGAACGTCCTAGGATCAAGATGAATGCCACTTCCGAGGAATGGAACGCCTTCCATCGCAGATGGGAAACATACAGAGCAGGATCTGGTATCACTGATGCATCCTCAGCAGCCCAGCTTCTTGAGTGCACCACAGAGGAACTCGGCAACATTACCTTACATGCATATCCAACATTCACTACCCTGACACGTGAAGAGGCTACACAAATTCTTAAGTCTCTTGCAGTTGTACCTGTTGCGCTTGGTGTTATTCGTACTGAACTTGGCTCCATGATTCAGGGAGCTGATGAACAATTCAGGACATTTGCTGCTCGTGTACAGGGCAAAGCTGAAACATGTGAGTTCAAAACTACATTTAGAGCTCCATGTGATAATTGTAATAACATTGTTGCTGGTGAGATATATTATACTAATGAACGTATACGAGACGTCTTGCTCAATGGTATTGCTGACATAGACATTCGCAGGGAAGCACTTAGCTCTGAGAACATTCATGACAAACCAATCAATGATATCATCGCTTTTGTTGAAGCCCGTGAGATAGCTCGAAACGCAAGTCCATCAATTGGTGTATCTAGTGTTTCAGAATACCGACGCTCCCGCATGAAGCCTAGCCAACGATCGACATCTCCAAGTGCATCCGACAAGATGAAGACTGCCCCATGTCCAGATTGCGGATCAGAATTTCACCTTTACAACCAGAAGTCAAGAGGTTGGAACAAAAAACCACATGAGAGGTGTGCCACTTGCTGGAAACGTTGCCGCAATGAGAAGAAATCTGATCAAGGGGGGAACAACACCATCTCTGCTGCACAAGATGCTGATCCGTTTGGTCAGATATGTGCTATGTCATCTGAACCTTCAATTCCTCCTTTGCAGGCCAACATTCACCGACCAAAAGTCAAGACTCGTCGACCCAATCAGATGACCTTGAACCACCATATCTTCTCCAAAGGTGAATGGCGTAGGGCTCGTTTGAGGAACCACCCGAGTACGCAACTGACCATCAGCAATGATTCACGCCCATTGTTCACAACTTCAGTTCACGCCTTGACCGACTCCGGAGCCCAGTCTGATGTGTGGTCCCTTGATGAGTATATACGTGCGGGTTTCTCGATTGATCAATTACACCCAGTGAAATTAGCATTGAGCGCTGCAAATAAATCATCTATCCACATTGATAGTGCCTTTTTTGGTACAATCTTGGGTAGAACAGAGAGTTGGACTTTACTCTCCACGAAGTCAATGATTTATGTTAGCAAAGATGCCCATGGTTTCTACCTTTCGTATGATACGATGTTGAACATGGACATGTTACCTAAAGCATTTCCTTTGCCGGGCTGTGCTGGTATAGATATCACATCTCAAGGGACATAAGGACTGCTTCAAAGTATGAACAATCAAATTAGCCCAAAAACTAAATCTTGTGATTGCCCTGAACGTAAACCTGTTCCAATCAGACCGATGGAACTACCATTCGAATGCTCTCCTGAGAACAACGAAAAGATGAAAGAATGGTTGCTTAAATACTTCGAAAACTCGACGTTCAACACTTGCCCGCACACACCTTTGCCAGTTATGGAAGGACCACCCTTAGAGATCCATCTGAAGGATGATGCCAAACCATTCGCTCACACTAAAGTGGCTAAGATAACACTCCATTGGCAGCAGCAGGTGTATGAAGACCTTATGCGTGATGTCGAGCTTGGTGTTATCGAACGTGTACCTGAAAACGAAGAAGTCACTTGGTGCCACTGGATGGTCGTTTCCAGAAAACATGATGGATCACCGAGACGCACAGTTGATGCATCAAGAATGAACAGACATTGCCGACGTGATGCATATGCGACCGAGTCACCATTTCATGTTGTTCGTCGTGTACCTGCTGGGACATGGAAATCTGTCGTCGATGCATGGAATGGATACCATAGCATTCCTCTACGAGAATCGGATAAACACTTGACAACCTTCATTACACCTTTTGGGCTCTTCCGATACAAAAGAGCTCTGCAAGGTTTCAAAGGATCTGGAGACGGTTACAACAGAAGACTTGATTTAACATTGTCGACTTTCGAACGGAAAGAACGAGTAGTCGATGACATGCTTCATCATGACACTGAACTTGAACAGCACTGGTGGAGAACGATAGATTTGTTAATTAAACTTGGGTCGTCAGGGACTGTATTGAACTCTAAGAAATTTCAATTTGCCAAGAGACAAGTTGAATTTGCTGGGTTCCTTATCTCTGATAATAACCTCTTCCAAAATATTTGAATGCGATTAGAGACTTTCCAAAACCACAGTCGACGACAGACATAAGGAGTTGGTTCGGACTGATAAACCAAGTCGCCAACTACGCTCAACTTCGTGATCATCTCGAGATATTACGCCCATACCTATCCCCAAGACATCCGTTCCAATGGAATGACGAGCTTGACAAGGCATTTGAGGAATCGAAATCTGCAATTATTGAAGCTATCCGGGAAGGCGTAGAGATTTTCGACCTACAGAAACCAACATGTCTGCGTCCGGATTGGTCATGCAAGGGTATCGGTTATTTTCTTCTCCAAAAACATTGTGATTGTATAAAAACGTTGCCAGATTGTTGCCCTGGAGGCTGGAAGATTACTTTAGCAGGATCACGTTTCCTTCAGGATGCTGAAAACGATATGCACCAATAGAGGGAGAGGCTTTGGCGGTCGCCTGGGGCCTCGAACAGACACGCTATTTTACGCTGGGTTGCGATAACCTCTTAGTCGTCACCGACCATAAGCCCCTTACAAAGATCCTGGGTGATCGTATGCTTGACGAAATTAAAAACACACGTCTCTTCAGACTTAAACAGAGGACACTTCCATGGTATTTCCGAATAGCTCACATTCCTGGACGCTTCAATTCTGCATCCGATGCAACTTCGCGTCATCCGTCTTCTTTTAATTCTATCGATTACCTCGAAGAGTCGGACCTTATCGAATCTTCATTGATGGCTTCGATCCGACAGTCATCATCTACAAACTTTTCCTTGTCCTGGGACCAATTATCAAACGTAACACAGTCAGAAATGAGTTTACTTCTACAATGTGTCCGATCAGGCTTCCCACAGGAGTATTCAAACGATCCATCAATCAAGCCTTACTGGCAGTACCGTGAATCTTTATATGAACTTGACGGAGTTATACTATACAATGATCGGGTTGTTGTTCCACCGAGTATGCGTCAACATGTCCTCCAAGTTTTGCATTCAGCACACCAGGGCACATCATCCATGGAAGCCAGAGCGAGAGAAATCGTTTTCTGGCCAGGTTATACCAATGCAATTACGAATATTCGAAATTCTTGTACTGATTGCATCAAGAACGCCCGTCACAATCGCACTTGCCACCCGCTCCTCCTCAGATTCCTTCCACACCATTTGAGTCTATAGAATGGATGGACAGCATTATCTCGTCATTGCTGATCGCTTAACTGGATGGCCTGATGTCTTCAAATGCAAGCCAGGACCTCCACAATCAGGATCGAAAGGACTAGTATCGTGCCTCGTCAACTGCTTTGCATGCTACGGTGTCCCTATGGACTTGTCCAGTGATGGTGGGCCTGAATTTGTAGCTGTGAACACGGATTCCTTTCTAACGCGTTGGGGTGTGTCACATCGAATATCTTCTGCTCACCACCCTCGCTCTAACGGACGTGCAGAAGTGGCTGTCAAGACAGTGAAGAGATTACTACGATCTAATACCGGACCTTCCGGCACTCTCGAGACAGAAAAGTTCCTTACTGCCATGCTTCAATTTCGTAACACCCCGGATCCGGAATGCCACCTGTCCCCGGCACAGGTTTTGTATGGAAGACCCCTTCGTGACTCACTCGCGTTTGTCAACCGTCTTGAAAAGTACACTAACCCGGATGTCCGTCCAATTTGGAGAGAAGCTTGGCGAGAGAAAGAAGCTGCCCTTCGGACCCGTTTCCATCGAACATCAGAGTCTTTGGGATCCAATTCTCGACCACTCCAACCTCTGCAACCAGGTAACAAGTGTTATGTGCAGAATCAGACTGGCAACTACCCGAAGAGATGGGATCGCTCAGCAACTGTCCTGGAGCCCGTGGGTTATGATAGCTACATCGTTAAAATCGACGGCTCTGGTCGCCTGACTCGACGCAACAGACAGTACCTCCGCAAGTTTGAACCTATATTCCTTCAGATTCCATCATCGGTCCCGAAACGTGATCGCGTGCCTTCAACACTGCTTCCTCAACCATATGTCGTTGAGCCGTCACCACCAGCTTTGCAATCTTCACCATTGGTCGTATCACCTACGCTTCCTACAACGCAGACCAGCCCATCAACAAGTTGTTTAACACCTGTGAATCATCAAGTTGCTCATCAATCTCCGCCTACGGAGGTACCTAAAGTTAGAGAGACACCTTTTTCATTTAAGAATCAGAAATTCGCTCCAAATTGATCACACTCCTCCTCCTTCTTATGTTTTCCTTTTCTTCTACACCTCGTGCATTTACTAATGCACGAATTTGCTTCAGCATTCTATCATCCTGGTTCTTGGAAATTTTGGTTGTTTCTTTAATTTTCAACCCAACCAGAGGCGGATCTAGAACCTAGGCGAAACTTATGGAGGAGAGTACAGTCATTAAAAGTATAAAAGAAAAACGTGGAAATAACCTAATAATCAACACTTTAGGTTTTTACAGAAAATTCATGACCTTGTACTCCTCCACTTTCTTTGACTAACCCTAGATCCGCCGCTGCAACATTTTTCATTTTTGCACCAAAGTTACTGAAAAGGGATATTTATTTATTATTATTATTGTTTACCCAATTTTTTTGTTTTTTTTAATTTATTTTATCGAGGCTGGTTGCTCTGAGAGCGGCTTCAGCATCTAGATGATGTGGGTCTCCATCGGGAAAGCATACTCCAGATTTTAAGGCACAAACTAGTACCTACCAGACTGATAACTGATTATGGTCTTAATTTATTTGATAGTATAGGCACATTCAGTCATCATTATCATCAATCATCTTTCAAATCATGAACTAATCATTACACAGTGTACATTATACACATTTCATTGCATACATTCAGTCAGTGCCGGGATTTGAACCACCATCAGTTATCACCGTAGTATTACAAGCACAACATCTTACCAAGTGAAGCAATGGGGGGTTTATAACTGCAATGGGGGAGGCAGTTTTTATTTGAAAAAGAGACCATAGTGGAATTATACCCGTAGTGAAATGTGATAATTCCAACATAGAGAGATTCGAGTGGAAAGACAATCAGAATATTGTAACAGGTGAGATTTTTCGTGTACTTTTTCAAATCAAAATATATCAATGGATTAGTATCCAAAAATTCAGCCAGTAAAAATCATTAAAGAAATGGGCTATTGTTGGAAGAAGAAATCTATAATACTATTGCGTCGGAAGAAGAGCCTGTATATTTAGCCCGACGACCCTGTCCTTGATCTAAATACTATCAAAGCAATTGCACAGCAAAATATTTGAAACGAAGCGAAATCAGCAGTGTGGTAGAAGCATTCGATGTTGCTGTTGACTTAGCTAATTTAGTGCATTAGCTAAATCATAATTAGAGATTACGTTTTAACTTCTGTTAGTTCCTCTCTTTAGTTGCGTTTTTTGAAAGAAAACATTGATCAAAACCCTAATATCTTAAAAGCCTTTACTTTTAGGGGGAAATGGTTTTTTCAACGTCATCCATGACGTCACCAGGTTTTGACCTAGGGGAACAATTTCTATAGACAATTTCTTTACCAAGTTTCAAGACTTAACCCCTACAGGAAATGGGTGTTTCATTGGTGACCTATTATGACGTCATCGTGACGTCATCAGTTCCAAATTTTGACCAACGGAGAGCAATTTCTATAGAGGTCCTTTACTACATGCTTACAAGTTTCAAGACTTAACTCCTAATTTTACTATGAAGGTCCTTTACCTGCATACCAAGTTTCAAGGCCTAACTCTTACCGGAAATGGCCATCCTTTGTTATAATACGAATTCTGGTCTAGAAAATTTTGCATCGGACCGGTGGACAGTGTTTTTTTATGGACGTTGGACATTGGTTTTACTCAAACCCCCATAAAGATACGGAGAGACGCAGAAAGTATGCAAGAAATTGCAGTTGAAGATCTTGCCTCTAGCAGGGAAGGAAAACATCTTAATTAAATGACACTAATGATGAAAATGAATACACTGAGTATTTTCTTTCGAAAGTTATTTCATATAATATCCAGCCAATTTGAATTTGCCGCGTGACTTTTTGAATTTGCCGTGAACTTTCGAATTTGCAGCAGACTTTGTTTATGTAGCTGTTTTTTTCGTGAATGTATTCGTTTCTTTCTTTTGAGTGTGAAATTCATTTTGAATAGACTTTTCCCGAATTTCCGTTTAAACGCTGTGTTATTATGTTATTACAAGCAAAATATTAGTGTCCAGGCTTATGAAAAACGACGTAATATAGCCGAGTCGTCAAATTTAGCCTCATTTTCATTATCATAATTGCTTTTAACTACTCCGTTGGAAAACAGGAATAATAAGTCACCATTATTACTAAGTAATAAAGTTTTAAAATCAGTAAAACAATAAATTGCATAGAAACCATGCGGAGGTTGATAATACGGTCATAATACGGTGTTTAAACAGAAATTCGGAAGGTCTATTTGCCGTGACTTTTTGAATTTGGCGTGTGGGCCGGCCACTTGTATTATGTAAATAATCAAAAGACCGAAAAAAGCAAAATGGCACCTATATTGAACATGCCCGCACGGCGTGGGAATATTTTTTTGTAAATAGTGTCATAAATATTTATTTAAATAGTCGGAGAAGAAGAACAACAAGAGCCTTACGGCTTGAAGGTCAGCGCTTACTTTTTTCCTAATGCACTTTACAGAGAACAATACAGGGAACGATGGATGTTTTCAGTAATATTAGTATTGCTGTTTGCTTTTTGAATTCTATTAACTCTATTTTTCCTTTAAACCACCCAGGTGCTTATTAATTTTTGCAACTCTTTTGGATGTGCAGTTTATGAGAGGAGGGCATTTATCAACAATTTGGAGAATAATTTGAATAAAACATTATTGCGTGTGGTTATTCTTCTTCTACATTCTCTCGCGCTTCTGTTATACTTATGTGTATATTCATCATTATTATTATCAAAGAAATTGTAATAACAACCTGGGTGTTCTTTTACTAATTTGAAAACATTGTGTATCTAAAATTATCTACATAATGTTTTATCATCATCACCAAACTAGCTTTAGCATCCCTTTCTATTGTTTCTTGGCCATGTCAATATCCGCAGCTGTGTCTATTGTTTTCATTTTTTTATATACACATCATTTGACTTTTTTTTCTTTTTTTAAAAGAATGATAAAATGCACAAAAAACTGCTTGGCATGGGTTTGCCTAATTTTAAATCAACCTGAATATTAGTTCCAGACATCTGAAATTGTCTGGCGTAAAAACAGTATTTATCCGACAAAAGAACCTAATCAACGGACATCCCACAAAGTTAAATCCTCCACAAATTGTGACTGCCCTCCAGATCCGCCGTTGAAGGCAATATATATGAGACGCCTGTCTGCATGACCGGCAGTTTCTTTTGTTTTCTTAGCCTTAAATGACTGGCAGTTAACTTGCTTTTTCCTATTTTTATTGTTAAGAATAATAAAAATGATTGCATATCTATATATACATTGTGTACACTGGAATGCATTGTGGCTGTGCTGTCAGCAAAAATTTGCAGAAGCCTAAAAACAAGCAGAAACTACAGCCAGAAAATTGTTAAGCTATTTGGAATAAAAATAAAGTTTGAGCTGGTGGTGAAGAAGCTGTGCTACACTTTCACTCTCAAACATCTATCCCCATCATCATTACAAAGTATACACGCAAAAATTAGTTCTGTAATGTATTAAAAACTATATTAATACACTAAGAATACCTACCTTTTTTGTAGTAAAGTTTCGGTCTTCTTCACCTATGTCGAGAATCGTTATCCACAAACCTGGAACTTTACGACATTTTTATAACCCGTTTTCTTAGTAAACCAATTAGAGATCAAATTGATGAGTAGGCATTGAAGAAACGGGCAATAACGGACTCCGATACTCGGGAGGGTGTTGTGAAAGGGCGGAATTAACTGCGACATTACACACTGATTAACTGGCTGACAGACACGGGGAAATGAAAGATCAGCTTCCTCGCGGCACTGACCAACAATGCTCTTGTATCTTGTTTTGTCTCTCCCACCGCATAAGAAACACCCAGGCATTACAGGGAGTTAACTTTATTTTCGGTTATACATAGTCATTATTAGACATTCCCTCTTGCACAAGAGTCTATATACTTCCCATGACCAACAAGCGCCCGATTCGCATTATTATTGCTCTCCATAGTTTATTTTGGAAACAAAATAGGTGAAAACTATAAAGGTAAACTATAAGGCACTACCTGAACAGCATCCTTATCCAGGCAAGAGCCAATGAATGGCATCCTAAAGGAAATACAATTAGAAAATAGCGCCATGAAAACTTAGGATGCCATTGTAGTGTCCGGATAAGAGGGACGCCTGTACACACACGCACCCCTCTAAAATCAACTATCATCCTTCTATGAAAACAAAATGCGGCGTCAGTAGAGTTAATCTACTACAACTCTAATTTTTTCCTAATAATTTCTTTATATAAAGTTTCACCCACAAATATTAAGACACTGGAGTTTCTATTTCACAGTACTTGCAGGTGTTAAAAGATCAAAATGGGTTTCTGTATCTGTATGGGCTGTAGCAATAGCACCAATCTTTTTCGTTGCAAAGGAATATCGTTTTTTTCATTCCCGACGAAAGATCCAGCACTAAGGAAAATATGGGAAACAGCTATTGGCAGAACAGTTTATCCTAAAACTGGTAAAGTATGTTCCGAGCATTTTACAGATGACTCGTTTTTACAGTCTCATGAACAGATGCGTAAATTTTGTGCTACCTCCACCACCCCAATGCGTCAAACTCGTCGCCAATTGAAGTCCAAGGCAGTGCCGTCGTTATTTCTCCACAAAGAAAAAACGTTTGTTAGAAGTACTTCGGAAAATCAGATCAAGATACAAGAGCACGATGAAGTAAGGCATACTATCATTTTCCATTTTTGGTCCCTCTCTTGAAAAGCTCCCTTACCGTGATATTTTCTGAAAATGTGATTGAAGACCTCATGTCCAGGCCTCCGTATCTCTCAGGTGCTACTGCTGAAGATTAGTTCTTGGTAAATCAGAAATTCATATCCTCAGTAAAGTTATGTGGAGCTTATGGTGTCTTAATGATAGTATTTGGTTGTATCTATTTATGATGAAGGTCTAGAGATAACGATGGAAACTGGTGTCAAAGGGAAGAACACTTTCTCATTCCTTTTTCATATAATTTTAAGTTTGAATGTTTTCAGTTACAAAATGTCAACCAGGGGAATGAAATGAAAGCTTCGAGCTTGCACACTAAACAATTAATCCCTTTTTAAAGTACATTAATTTGTCAAGAAGGTACATCACCATGTTTTATCAACTCTGTTGTCAATTTTTTTAAATGATCACATAAAGTCTGACTTTTAAATTGGACCACCACAAATTGGGACAAGCATTTCAAATCAATGGTAACTTCAAAGGAAATATCCCATCCTATTTTATCTTTGTCTTGAATTTGTCTTGAATTTGCCATTTGCTATAATCTCAGGGCTGTATTACCCCCTAAATTTTGGCATTTAATTTTGAACCTTGTGAACCGAAAGTTGTAATAGGCATAAAAACAAAAAAGAAAATGATTTTACTTTTAAGAAACTTTTGAAAAAAAGTTGTAAAATTTAGGGAACAAAATTTTTTCGTGAGAATTGACTTTTGTGAATGATCCTTTGAAGCAATTTTTCGTGAGAATAAACATTTGCGATTGGTAGTGACAGATGATTTTTTTCTCCATATTTTCGGGGGGAGACACAAGATTTTTCGTGAGATTAAATTTTCATGATTGTAGCCAAAAATTGGGAAATCACGAAAGTTTGTTCTGCGAAAGTTTGTTCCTTTAAGGTATTTAGTTTTCTCTTTCCAGCTTTTGAACATTTTACCTCTTTATGATCATGCATAAATAAATTCAAAATGCATTTACAAGATTTTTATGATACAAATGTGCCAAAAATGAAAGTAATTATATAAGAAGTATTCTAATAAAATGAAAGGAAACAATCAAATTCAGATGCAGGATATTTTACAGTATTATAGAATCATTTAGAATGCGATTCATATTTTTTTAGATCATGGATGATTCTTCAGATAATGATTATGTAGATGATGGTGTTTTTAATGAAGACAATGTTTATGAAGTTGAAAAGATTGTTGACTCTCGACTGGATGCGGTGAGGAATTTTTAAGGAATTTAGTTGATTTTACTTATTAACCGTTGTTTGAGTCATTAAAGGAGGTGTAAAATATAAGGAGTTCCATAGGAGAAAAATTATTTTTTGAAATATCATAAGTTTCATTGTATAGATTTTTTTAGATTTTTTTCCCTGTATCTACTGTATCTACACCATCCTTCCACTGCGCCAACAGAAGTTATCCACTAAAACTTGAATTTGTTCCTAATTTTCTCTTATAAAATTTTCCCCACAAAAAATTTGACTCGGCAATGAAGTTTTTATTGTATTTTGTTGTGTTTTATTGTATAATGTCATCATTATAATACTGTGTATATTTCTGATCTATGTAACAATTAGTGATTTCCAATATTATTATTCTATGAGAAACCTCATTTTTACAAAGAGAGACATATTGGTTATCTATTTTAGGTTGGACGTTTTCGTCAATATAGAGTTCGTTGGAAAGGCTGCAACTCTGATGATGACACATGGGAGCCGAAAGAAAACCTCATAACATGCGGTAAATTACTGAAAGAGTTTGAGAAGGAACGAGCAAAGCAAAATGCAAGTCAGAAAGAGAAGAAACATAGGAAAATGAAGAAAAAGGTAGGGATATGTAAAAAAGAGTCCTTTATCATAAAATGCATTTAAAAGGAACTTTATTACTATGTTGCTTTATTTGAACCTTTTATTTTATTATAATACTATCAAGCAACATTAACTGTTATCTACCAGCATTATAATTACTATCTTGTAACATTATGATACTATTTTGATGATTTTGCGACTTAAAGAAAAAGGTATGCATCATTTAACTATTAAATGTGGTATCCCGGGTAAAAACATTTTACAGGTTCGTTTTACTCCCATGAGTTACACCTTCATCTTCACCCGTGCTCTTCCTTTCATATATCGTGGGGTGACTAAAAAATTAAATCACACAATTCAAAAAGATAAGTATCAGTAAGTTGTACAGCTCGAAAAGCTGATCAAGAAAATGTATGGGATCGTCTGTGAACATCGTGCCGTTACTGAGATATCATGATCAAAGATTCTAATGACATCACACCCGTCCCAAAAAAGTTTTAGACCCAAATTATTTCGTCACCCCATCGCCAATATCGTGCACCCAAAGTGACATCAGTTATTCCCATTGGTTCTCGAGATATTTGACTATGAAAATCGCGTTCTATTTAGGGTGCAATGCACGCCATTATTATTATTATTATTATTATTATTATTATTATTATTATTATTATTATTATTATTATTATTATTATTATTATTATTATTATTATTATTATTATTATTATTATTATTATTATTATTATTATTATTATTATTATTATTATTATTATTATTATTATTATTATTATTATTATTATTATTATTATTATTATTATTATTATTATTATTATTATTATTTCATATTTTAGGAGGTTGACTATGTCAGAAAATACAAATTTCTGTTATCAGTGTAGGACCTGCCAAAAATTATTAAATAAAATAAAATACTAGATAAGATGATTAAAAATTAGATAAAAACAGCAATTTGATGTGGATGAAAACAAGAAACTAGCATTGTGAAAAAGTAGAATGTTTAAGAGTTAGCATACAATGTGCATCCAGAAGATAATACTATGACTCTTGATCCATAAAGTACAAACTCTGTCTTGCCTTTTTTCAAATTAAGTATTAGGCAATTATCATTGACCCAATGGGAGATCGTTTCAGTTTCCTTGTTAATGACAGTTTCGATGTCTTTGACAGTTTTGATGTCTTTGTCCATCTGACGTCAAACTCCATTTATAATACTAATATCGCTATTACACTCTCAAAACTCAGTTACGCACAATCTAAAAAGTTCACTATTTTATTTTCTATACAAACATTTTGTTTCCAGTCCTTTTATTCACACCTAACCAAACTAAAAGTGTTATGCACAGATTGCAATTAATAAGGAAGACCAGTATAGTGTGTAAAAATTTACAGGTTCATTTTCCTCCAATGACTTACTCCGATGACCATCTCCACCCGTGCTCTTCTTCTCATATATGGTGGGGTGACCAAAAATCAAAATCATAGAAAAATAAAGTACCAGTAAAAATTACCAGTAAAAAGTTTTATAAAAAACAAACTGGAAGTACGATATTTAATGAGTTTGTACATAAAACTTTGCGACAAAGCGTCATATAGTATTCATATAGTAATAAAGCTCCTTATGGCAATGCATGATATTGGGTTTCAGTTTTATCATCTTTTTGTGGTTTATGAATGAATGTGTTTTTTGTGCTTAGAAAAAAGTCAAAAAAGATTCGGAATTACTTGTTGAAGTGAAGACAGAACCCTTATCTGGAAACGAAGAAGTGAATGCAGAAAACAGAAAAGCTGACAAGAATGTATTTTCTGATAGTGTAAATGTTTTGTCTTCAAAAAGTGCCAGTTCGATGGCTCTGGACACAGATATTGCAGGTGGAGAACATTCTCTTTCCAACTCCAATTAATTTGTTAAAGTGTTGTGTTTTGTTTGTTATTCCTGTTGCAGATATAAACAGGAAGATTTTTAGGATTGCAAGTCAAAAAGAGCCGTGAATAGTCATGTTTTCCTTTACATTTTAGGTTTAACCCGTAAACAAAGAAAAGATTTGGAAAAACTGATGAAAGAATCCGAAAAAGATGTACCATTATCAGCTTCAAATCTCCATTCACCGCCAAGGAAAAGGAAAGGTCACACAAGCACTCTCAAAAATAAAAGTGAAAGATCTAACATTATAGCAACCACGAATAGCCAACCTAGTACAGATTCAGAACATTCAGATAAAATAATTGTTCGAAAGAAAAAACTTAAAAGGACAATCCTAGACGATTCGTCAAGTAATGAATCAGTTTCTCCCACACTTCCTCTTAGCCCAAAACCAATAAACACTTCCGAAAGCCGTATATTGAAAGACCCTAAACTTATAGCTAATGCACTTCGAGACAAATATCAAAATAAAAAAATGTGTAAGAAAGTTGCTGATGCAATTAAGGACAAGATTCAGAATACAAATGAGAATCCAAACCATGTTTCAGTACGAAATGAAGAGAAAACAAAGACATCTATGGAAAAAACAGAAAGTACCAGCAATATGGAACTGAAAGTTAATGTTAAGAATGGTGAATCAGTCAAGAAACTATCATATAAAGCATCTGAGGAAAATGTAAAATCAAGCTATAAAACCAACAACAATAAGAAAGGTGACAGTGTTCAGGGAAACGATAATATTTTGAAGAGTTTAAAGACATTGGAAATAAAGGACAAAGATACTGTAATGATGATAGCTGATTTCAAAAACAACAAAGCTTCTAAAAAAATTAGAAATCTCATGAACTTAGTTTCGCAGAGAAAACAAAACAATTCAGTTAGTAGTCAAAGCTTGTCAGACGATTTGTTAAGTGATGCGCCCTTGCAGAACCAATCAGTGACTAATGCATGTAATGAATTCCAGGAATGGGTTCCGAAAAGTCCTAGTGATAACAGGACCGTATTGGATGATATATTTTCAGAAATTGAAATTGGTCACTGTGATGCTTTCATGTATGATGATGATACATTAGATACATTTAGTGCTGAAAATCAGAATATGCAACAGAAAAGTACTGTTCAAGAGCTTACACAAGAGATATCAATTAAAAAAGAAATTGACGATGATGAATATTCTGTAATCAAACCTCGAAAAGTGAATTGTAATGATAGTGAGAGTGGTGTATCAAGATCAGATGCAGATGAATCAAACAAAAGGAAAGTGGTTAAACCTGTGATGAAACGAACAAAGCTGCATAAAGCTGAGGGAAAAGGGCAAAAACCAATCGAAAAATTCAAGGGAGCCAACAGTGAAATGATTTCAAAGTCTGATAAAGCAAGGAAAATATCAATAAATGATTATCGTGCTAGTAAACATAAACATCGTTCTCCATCAGTTGAGGAGAACGGCTTCAAGTTTGAATTCTTTCGCTTGCCACCAAAAAACTCAATGTCTTCTACTGTGTCCATCGACTCAATTGATAGAACAAAAATCATTCTTCCTCCTCAAAGGGAACCAATCAAACCGAACAACACTTGTAAAAGTAAGGAAAAACCATTACTTCCAAATCAGCTGCCATCAACAACCGATGTCCTTGGAAATATACTAGAATCAATTTCTGTTACCCCAGAAAACAACAAAACAGAGAAAAGTCATGACACCTCACAAAATGTGCAAGTAAAGTTGTTGGTTTTTGTTGTTGTTTATTTAGTCCTTAACATTTGTTAAAAATAATAATCCAAACTGTTAAACAACCCACTCATTTACTGGTCCGTTCTAAAATGAAAATTCACCTTCGGCTCAATTCCCTCCCAGATTTGTCCCCTATAATGTCTACTGCTATAGGGGCATTGAGCTCTACTCTAATTCTAATGTTTTGTATGTGTTTTTTAGCAAGATAATGAGTCTTCTAATATGGATGATGAAGAGGATGTTAGGCTTGAAGAAAGTGACATAGAAACTGATTTTGAAGACTACTCAGGTGACGAAGATGGATTGGTGGGTACAATTTTCTCAAATTTTTTATGTGTTTTTCATCTCACAAGATTTCAAAATGGCTTTTAATTGAGTAAAAGAATATCTGGTCAACATCATAATAACATTTGTTGTGTATTTCTATCGTCAACCAATGTCTTCTAAATTCCTTCTTATTTCATTCCATTGACTTTGCTTTTAAATGCCGATGTTGAATATTCTTTTTATATTATTCCCCAGCTGATGTTTAGTACAACAGAGGACGGTAAAAAACAGTCGCATACAGAAAAGCCTGGTGCAAACACAAAATTATTATCCAATGGTACGTTATGTAATATGAGCTTATGTATTTTATATAAAATACTAATAAATATTATAAATAAATATATAATAATAATAAAATACGGAGCCTACTAGGTTGCTGTTGGTGTTAGGGTTCAATTTACAATTTCTGTTTCGATAGTTATTGTTTATCAAGCCATCTTACAACGCAACATCAGTACGTTGATTGAATGTAAAATCAGCACCGAAGAACTGAATGAATATGTTCAGAATGGTGACACTTTGTTAATGAAAGCTGTGATGGAACGTGATGTTGAAATGGTGCAGATATTACTTGAGAAAAATGCCAATCCCAATAAAACGTGTGTCAGTGGGAAGACACCACTAATGGTCGCAGTTGAACTGGTATAAAAAATACTTCCTTATTTCTATTTCATTCCTTTATGATGGGATTATTGAATTTTCGAAACTGTTCAAGATTCCGATTTTGTTCCGATTTTGACCAACTTGATACTTACCCTCGTACTGTTGATTACATTCTTTCAGTCTGTCTGTTTTATGCGCCATTGACTGTAAGATTTACTTGGAATCCTATTATGAAGTGTTCATTAAAGATATTTTGTCAGCGATTCACTTTTGCTTTAGAAAGAAAAAAAGTTGGTAACAGTATTGATAGATCATGGTGCTTTGTTGAACATTCAAACTTCAAACGGAGAGACAGCTTTAATTATGGTAACATATGTTTCTCGTTGATCCTTATAAAGTGTACACCCTATAAAGCAGACATCTCCATATAACGGACTCCGTGTATGGGTAGATGGAGTTACAGTCAAATTCTCAAATTCTCATAGTCTTTATAAAGAGGACATTTCTATAAAGTGGACACTGCTTTTATGTACCAATGGTGTCACTTAATAGAGATTCCATGGTATATTATATCACGGGAGAGTTATTTTTGCTCACTTTCTCATCAAAAGTTCTTCTGGTTGCACATTAATCCTACATCTTTGGAACACCGGTTCTTATCCTATGATTAATTGAGAATCCTATTCACACTAACCCGTAAGGGAATCCTGGCTTAGACAAATGTGTCCTTATCTTTCTGAAGTTGTTCTTAAACTCATAGATTAATCTAAATGTTTCAAACTTATTTCAACAAGAAGTCCACTTACATTGATGTATATTACCGGATTTTCACCATTTATGTATTGTCATGTTGCTGCTTTTTTGTAGGCCTGTAAACTAGGTTGTATGGCTATTACACATTTGTTAATAAACAGTGGGGCGGATGTTTACCCCGTCCTTACGTATTTGGAGAAAATGATATCAACGGTGCCTAGCCATTTGCAGATGTTACTTCGGGCGACATTTCAAGGACAATGTAATAGGTAAGTATCTTCTGAATACCTTATTGGCCCTTTTTCGATGGCCTTGATGGTGTTAATTTTCATGACTTGGCATTAAAAGATGTTTGATGTTTTTCTGAGAGAGTTTAACCATGGACCTTTCAAAAACAACGCCAATAAAGACTGACCCAAAAGGGTCCGGTGTAACAAGGGGTCAATAAGGTAACTGAACACTCAACAAAAATTTGCAGTTGTAGAGAAATCAGTATGTGAACCATTAAGTCATTATCATTAAGTCCTTTTCACATGTAAGGTATTTTGGGTTGAATATACCCTGCTCAATGAGCCGGCATACACAAGTTCAATCTATACGTTGCAAGTCTTTCTACTCGAGGCTGTAAAAAAAGACCATTAAGTTAATCGCAAAGAATTCTAGTTTGTTATTGACACAGGCTATTTGAAGTCTCACGTAACCAATTTTTTAATAATTCAGGCTAACTGACATAATGGTGACAGTGTTACAAGGAATCATAAGTGCGGATGGTCTTGTCATCGATAAATCATTAATGAGTTGTAGATGTCTGTCACCTAACGAAATGGACGAACACGATTTTTTCTTTGAATGTGATGTTGACACAACGCAAAGGGGTAATTGTGGCTTAACTATCCCTTTTGTACTCCTGTTTAAACTTTCAAAGTTTTGATAGCTGTACGTTTGTCTAACAATTATCACAAGTTTGCGGTCAAAACTGTGTTATTTTTGTCTGGGTTAACGTGAACATTGTTACGTATTGCCTCGTTCTTTCAAACGAAAATAAGAGAAAGTTTTATGATCGCATCTTGTTAGACAAACAGTCATGACTATCTGAAGAAGATTATGTTGTTTCCTTAGATGTTAATGTGTTACTGCTGGCACTCCCTGTATCCTTCAAAAGAAACGGGATGATCCATGTCGATTTCTCCGGCGTTTGTCATCCTGTTGATGAAGTGTATTTAGATCATGTCGCCATGCTTCCACTTCAATCCGTAAGTTGATTCTAGCCTGTCAATACAAGGCTCTTTGTGATGTTTTGCTATCTTACACGAAAATGTCGAGCAAATGAACGGACTTGAATAGCGGCTGTATTTTTGCACAAAAGCAAAATAGTCTTTGGAAACTCTTGACTGTCGATTTTACGAGTGAAGCAACTTTTTTTTGACCGCTTTGTGTTGAAATTAAGCTCTATTAACTAATAGTTTTTATCAAATAAAAGACTACAGTGAAACTATAAAGCCATGTACCAATGGCGTCCGTTGTGTAGAAATTCCATTGTATTCTCCATAATGTGTTTTTGTTTTCTTCCGTAGGAAAATCGTTGCATGTATTTTCTTTATCCCAAAGTTGATGAAGTGAACATGTTGAAAATTGTTAGTACGTGTCCAACGAAAGTGTTAGTTGGTATATACGCTGTCTCAAAACATGGCATCACAAGTAAATCGAACTTGAATTTAATTTAATTTATGATCTGCTCGAGGTGTTGTAATTTAATGTAATGTAATTTATGATCCGTTTCTTGCGAATGAAGTAAATACTTGGACGGTGATATCATAAAATGTTCTCAAGAAAAAACTGCAAAATTTTTGTTGCCGTTGTTGTAATAAACCTTCCCCAATTTGAATCACATATTTAGTTTCTATGTCCAACCTTGTTTTAAAATCAATAGTGCTTTTTATAGACCTACCTTGAGTTCATGTTTTTATGTCACATTTAGATATGGTTATCAGCACGGGCCTCGTTTCTGTGTCGATAATTAACTTAAAATTGTCCCACAGTTAAGCAAATGTTTAACTAAATAATTACTGGGAAACAATGTAACGCATCAAAACGAGGTCCGTACTGACAACGTAAAAGTACGATGTAAAAACATGAACTCTGGGATAAGTCTATGGATCACTTAAAAGTTGGAAAAATTTATAGAGGTCTGTTAGTAAAAGTTTTAAAGTCAGTAACCGACTAGTGGCTTTGTGGGAGAGTGCTCGCCTTCAGTGCGGGAGGTCTGGGTTCAAATCCTGGCCAAGTCATGCCAGCGACAATAACAGTGTGAATCGATCCACTCAGCTTGGGAGCGGTATTGATATCTAAGGGGGTTGAGCGGTTGAAGCATACTTGCGGCTTCCGTAGCCCAAATGGGGGCTTTAAATGTTCTGGGACCCTCATTGATAACAGTTCTATCAGAACTGAAGAGGCTATTCTGGGTGAACATTTATAATAATTAAAAATAATAATAAAAAACTATTACATGAGATCGAGACTTGGCAACAATACTGTATGTGTGTTAAGAGAAGAATTCGGGAAAGATCTAAACTCAGAACGCAGATATATAGTGATATTTTACCGAACTGAAACTAATCTAAACGATAAATAAAGTATTTTGTTTTTATGTGTACAGTTTTTATATATTTACCCGTAGGACGAAATATATGTTTAAACCAGCGTTTTCCTCCTCCTTCTCCCCTCACTTTTATAGCCGGAGTTCCGCAATAAAGCTTGTCCATCAAAGCTTAGAGGCTGGAACAGGGGCTGGTGTACAGTGAAGTAGCGTGTTGTTGGTATACACCATTTTGTAAATGTTTCGTTGGAAGAGCCCTGTTTTACTGAATTTAGTTTTGATTTTTCATCTGTTTACTGGTTTTGCATAAAGATACTAGCAACAATGCTTGCCAACAAAGCAGTGCAAGATTTTGAAGGTGCTGGGTTTTTTATCTTGTCGAACTGTTTATCAGTTAGCTAAGAACTTATTTACACAAACATAACCTGGATGGATGAAATGTTTTCATTGATACAATAATTATTTTAAGACCAAAATGTTGGGTTGAGGTTGCAGAGTTTACTTTCACAACGATTTATTTTTGTTTTTTTGTGTCGCAAATAAAGAAATAAAAGATATATAGTTAAGCAAAGTGGACATCATGATATGTAGTATACGATGTATTAGCCACACAACGATGATAAATAATGACTGAAGTGACAACTCATAGTATTAAAGTTCTTAATGCCATTTATACTTTTGCAAAAAGTGTAAAGAAATGTACGAGACTGTTAGCAACTGTGACTGTAAAACAACAAATTGTTCTGAAATAAGGTGTCCATGCTGAGAATGAAGAACTTGCAATGGTTTTTGTTAAATCACTCCAGTTTGAGGACTACCATATTTCCTGAAATGGATGCCCCCGGCATTTATTGTATAATTTAGAAATTTTGCCTGGCGTTTGTATTCGACGCTGGCGTTTATTGGACTTTATTCGAGTAGAAACGGTCTTCATGTCAAGAAGAAGGGACTGTTTCTATTTCAGGATTGCAGCACAAAAGTGATTATTGAGTTAAGTTACTGCAACACATTGTTCTAGCTATGGTGATAGTAGATATCAGTATTTCACGATAACAAATCCATGCAAAAATTATACCACTAGCTTGGAAGCGCCGGTAACATTACTTCAGCATTTGCAGCATTTTTGGAAAAAAGTTTCTCGGATTTTGCACGGATTTAGTTTTCTGGACAACCTTATTGGACAAAACAATGTTAGGCAATTTTTTCGGTGTTGATCTAACAATATGCGAATGTAAAAACTACTCATCGAATCATACAAACACCAAATTTTTCAATTTTTTGTGCAGAGTTTATTTGGTGGACATTGTTAGGGTTTTTTAAACAGTGCTAGAAGAACTGCCGTAAGCCAATTTTATTTAACTCGGTAGAATTTATGTCGGTTTTACGCTAGGCAGAATATTCTGCTTCCAGTCTAGCGGCTTTTGTGTTTTTAATGAACACCACGAAAGTGTCGCAGACAATGTTAAGAAATGTAGGATCAAGTTCAACTTTTCCGCTGCGGACTATTCCGCAAGCCAATCAAATGTCTCAATTATTGATCACGTGGAGAAAACAATAGCCACTCCACACTGAATATTTAGTCTAGTGGGAAACTGGCTTTAGAATCATTGCCATATTTAAGATAATATAGATTTTATCGAAAGTAAATTGTATTATGGGGTTAGTTTGAAATTCAAATACTAAATAATTATGTATTATTTTACCGATTCTACTTATTCTTGCAATTCCCCGGTGGAGTAGTCAAAAGTAATTATGAAATACTGAAAACAAGACAAAACTTCCTAAAGGTCCTATGGTTTATCCATGCCAATTTATCGAGAACGTAAGTGTTCTCTGTTTATCAAGGAAGGATAATGTCATTGTCAGTATGGTCATAGCTGTGTTTCTACAGTTGTTCAGATTTTTCAAAAAAAGAGGATAAAAATGGGGAAATATAGTCGCATCTTATGCGGATGTTGTTCATCTTAATAACATTTTTTATGCACGATTTCCACTTCATGTATTTTTGAGGAAAAAACCCACGCTGATAATCTTCGAGCGTTAAGTCATTAACCAATCTGAATCGCGCAAAATTTCTCTGCACAAATATGTGAATTCGAAATGGCACGTTGTTTTCCATGGAAATAAAAGTCGACATCATTTATGAGTACACTATTTTTCGTGAAAGATGTTTCGTGTCTTAGGAGTGAAACAGAAACCTTGACTTTTTACTGCATGGTGAATGCACATTTTACAAATCTATAAGATTTTGTAGAATTTGATAGTAGATGGGTCACTGAGATGAGAAAATTACAAAGGATAAAAAAAAGCTGATAAACAGTACCCTGCCTAGCAATGATGTAATTGGATTTCTTTGTTTTTTATCATATCCCTCGCCATACTTAACAGATCCAACCTTATCAACTAAATCTCATATTGATGTTGTTTGATAACGTGTTGTCGAACGGTTTCTGATATCTTAAAAAGTTTAAGCCTGTTCTGTCCCTGTTGTTCTGTCCCTGTTGAAATATCTAATTTCATTTACGCATTATTTGATTCAATCTCTGATATTTATGGCGACTTTTATGAGAATCTGAGAGACAAGATGTTTACTAAACATCTAATGAAACAGAACTACATAATTCAGACACGTTTTTCACATGAAAGACACTTTTGTTGTCGCCTGAGTTTAATATGTATCCAAACACGTACTGACTAAACAACGGATCCACCTGAGACGAGCTGAACCGAGCTGAGACGAGCTGAGACGAACTGAAACCACCAAGAGACGAGCTGAGACGAGCTGAATTATTATTATTATTATTATTATTATTATTATTATTATTATTATTATTATTATTATTATTATTATTATTATTATTATTATTATTATTATTATTATTATTATTATTATTATTATTATTATTATTATTATTATTAATGTTCACCCAGGATAGCCTCTTCAGTTCTGATAGAATTGTTATCAATGAGGGTCCTGCGAAGTAGGTCCCAGAGCATTTAAAGCCCCCATTTGGGCTACGGAAGCCGCAAGTATGCTTCAACTGCTCAACCAAACAACCCCCTTAGATATCAATCCCGCTCTCAAGCTGAGTGCTAAGCTGAGTGGATCGATTCACACTGTTATAGTCGCTGGCATCACTCGGCCAGGATTTGAACCCTCCCCTCCTTTTCTTATGTATATCATGACTGGCAAGTTTCTACCTGATGCTATGCTGAACAATTTCACATTCACTTTTAATGCTGGTGACCATCCAAACAGTTGTGTAGAACCAGTTCTACTCCTTCCTAAAAACATCTACAGTTTCTTTCGGTCTTACACAATTCAGCTTTAGTGTCCTGCTGGATTATGATATTCCTACTCATTGGAACGTATATAAAGCACGTAATGAAATTTCCTCTCTCTAATCTTATAGTAACTATATCACTAAATGTTTTTTGTTACAACATTTTATTTAATTTTTCTCACTTTAATGGGAATTTATAATTGTTTCGCAATTACTTTTAGCTATACCTATTTTGGTACAACGGTACCCACTTCTCTGAGTTAGGCTTTTGGTTTCTAATTGGCCTCTAGTCATTAAACAAATGCATGTTTTCACAAAAATATGGCTGTACCGTTGTTATGACTATAAGGTTAAATTTGATCAATTAGATTTGGATAATCAGACATAATAAAGATATATTTGCATATTTCTACAAAAAAAATCAATAAAATCGCATCAAGATATTTTGCATTCCAGAAATATTTATCATTTTTTGGCTCTCTTTGAAATTGTGAACTGTATTCTTATAGCTTATATATTTGAAACTAGGTGTAGATTTCAGACAAAAACACAATTACAATAAGGTAATTTTTTCTCAGGAAATTTAAAACGAAAATAAAATGGAAAACACAAAAGCCAAGTTTAAATTGGAAGTTTTTTCAAAAGAACTAAGGCGATGACTAATATAAGCATCGAATCATTGAGGCTCGTCGCAAGGTCTGAAATAAAATAAAAAATCTTACGAAACAAAAATCAAACGAAAAACAAATCACAACTGCTTCGGTTAAAGATGTCATTGTAGAAGATGATTTTCAGTTACCCCAGCAATGTGTGTATGGAAAGTTATCCTCAAATTCGCAACATCGAAGGTTAAATCTAAGTACAAATCTTAATAAAAATCGAAATACTTTCCTAAATTGCCCTTTTTAGCCAAAATATGAAAAATGACCCATAACAGTCGATATCGGCACAGTTGAATTGTTCTTAAGTGCAAATTTTAAGGGAAATTTAAGCACTTTCAAAATTTGGTCTAAGTTTACTGCCCGAATTGTGATGTCATCAAACAACCTCGAATCCAGGGTCTCTTGCCTTTTCGATATACGGATGGATATATCGAAAAGGCAAGAGACCCTGGGTTCGAGGTTGGTCATCAAAAATCAGTCTCAAAATTTTACTGATAAAGGAAATTTGATATCCACCTGTCAATTTTTATGACATCACAATCATTCAGTTGAGGAGATATTGGATATCGATTACACAATACCAAATATACCTAAATTGTGACGTCATAGGGCGTGGTCCAAAGACAAAAGAAGCTACCGACATTGATCACATCTATTATGTTTCAGCTGTTAACATTTCTTTGTTCAGAATATATTGTGTAACTTTTATTCGATCTTGACAACTTGTGCAACTCCTCAAGTTTATGAAGTTTGTCATGTTTTGATAGATCAATAAACCTTTCATAAATTCACCAAAAATTAATGGTTTTTAAAATCTAATTTCGTAGAAAATGACAACAATCAGTGAATTGCTAAATTCATTATGCACAAGTATATTTTTAGACAAAACAACCAACGGAAAAACCTGTTTCATTTCGCATATTTTAACAAAAATTCTGGTCAAATCCTTTATAAAAACGTTTTCATGAAGAAAGTAACAACACATGCCTCGTTTTCATGTAAAACAGAAAACTTTAAAGGCTTACAACTCCGTGAATGATGCATAGATGAACTTTTTTAAATTTTAGTGATAAATCCTATTTCATTAAGTATTTGCATTGAAACACAAATTTCACTATTGCGCAATATTTATTTATGAAATAATCTATACCCAGTGGGTAAAATCTTCAAAAAGTCTCTGTGGGGGAGTGTTTTTTATTGAAACAGCAGGCGATATTGCTTGCCATTCCTGTAGAAAACACTCCTCCTCATAGATTTTGAAAATTTTGACCACTGGGCAGCGCGCCGAAATTACTAATGTAAAGTGTTGTTTCACTTTTAATTTTATCGTTTGAGAAGTATAGTAGAGTTGCCCAATGTCAGTCACCTAAAGTAAGATCATATTGCGTTGCATTGAAAAACATCTAAATAACCAATGGCAGGGTGCCACATTGACCACTCTAGTCACAATGCTCAAAAGTTTTGGAACTGTAAAAGTCTGACATCTATAATCATGATGACGTCAGTAAAGTCTATGATCAATGATATCTCAGTGGCCAGCAGCGGATCGAGCATTAGGTAAAAAAAGACAGCGCATGGAATTTGTTTTTCATTGCGAAGTGTTGATAAGGTTTCTTGCATGTTTTTCCTTTCTGTTCTAAATAACTTAACGTCAGTGAATTTTCCTAAGCTCTAGATAGACCTATGGTAACGGTTCGTCGTAAACATTTTTATGATGAACTTTTCGAGATTTATAATACAGTAATAATTCCATTTCTTATCCTGTGATATATTCGATATTTCATGAGTTAATAAGCACACAGGTGGAGTGCAACTCACAACAGAAAAATCAACGTTTTTTGCACTGGATACCAATTTTGCTATAAATTTGTGACTACCTTTCGGTTTAAAAATGGTTTAATATAAAAACCGGTTAAAATTTTGTCACTTTAGTACTGAATTTTGTATTAATTTTGTTTGGCATTTGTAGAAATCAATGTTAAGATTTTTTGTGCTTTTTATTTTTCAATACTACAATCGTTTTTATATTTCCTCCCCGTCACTACTTTCATAAGAAACTAATAAAAACCGGGTAAAATTTTGTCACTTTAGTACTGGCGGTTAATAAAAACCGGGTAAAATTATTGGCCGGTTTAATATAAAAACCGCGGTTAAAAGTTTAAACTGGTTAAAACTTGGTCACCAATTAGGTTACCGATAAGCTATGCTTCGGAAACCTCTTTTAACAAAAATTTATTGCTCGCAGTACACTGTAGCTAATTTTAAAAGATAGAAGTACATTGAATAACGAAACCTCATTTTAAAAAAACTATAAAACAGTTTTATTTAAATGAAATAATCCCTTAAAAGAACAAGGCATAACATATCCCTTATACTCTGATTAAATTAACATTGTCAACCCATAGGATATACCTGAGAAACAACTTTATAGATGGTACGTGCTAATCCGTCAGTGTTTTTTTTTTTTTTGCATTTTTTTCTTTCTACATGCAAATTTCAATTCATCAGTTGGATGCAAAACATTTTCAAAATTTATTAATTCCAAACGGATATTAGTTACTGCTGAAACATAAACACTTTTAACTCAAAAAAGGAAATCTATTTAGTCAAGGAGGAAAATAATGTCGTCATGAAATATGGAAAGTTATTAAAATAGTCAATTTTTTCTTTGATTTTTTCCAATAGGCAAATTCTATCGTGCACTCACTTTGATCACCATGACATAATACAATCAATGAACAGTAAATATTTTCGATCGTGTGATCAAAGTGAATGCACAACAAGGTACAGTTTCGAAAATGCCTAAAACAGAACGATAAAACGGAAGTGATTATGAAACGAAAGTGATATGTTTTTTTTTGGGTGTACAGACCCATAGGCGAACTACTGTAAAATTAACTCAAATATTCAACTGGATTTCCTTCAACTTGAAACAAAGAAATCTAATGTTACATTAGTTATTTTCTATTATCAAGGCTAATTTGTTCTGCCACACCTTCCTGCAAACATTAACCTTAACGAGTTTTGCATCATTAATGAGAATTGGGGCAATTAGTTAAAATACAGAATGCAAGATAGGAGAATCTCCAGGGGATTCTTTTCAAAGTTTAATTGACGTCAATGTGATTTAATAAACACAAACTTAACTTGCGAATGTAGTACAAATAGAGGAAAGGAATGTAAACTGGCCTTTAAAGAATCCCCCCTCCCCCTCCCCCTCCCACCCCCCCCCCCCCACCCCCTTCGATAGGGGAACTACTTGTGGCGAAAAAATTAATTTTTTAATGCTTCTTTGAATCGTTCAAATTGCATTTCCCAATGAATTTTCCAGTGTTAGTCTAAAAATCTATCAATTAAAAAATCTCACTGCTGGATTTGATGTAAGTAACTATAGATAATTCAGTTAAAAATCAAGTGAAAAAAGAACCCATTTATTAAAACATAACTCCGAATCATTACCTTCTTACAAAACAATAAATATTCTTGATTTGATTTCTCAACTAAAAGTATCTCATAGAATCTTTTATATACGAATAACAAAGATAAGAGGTAATTAGAACAATTGTCCTGTTGTCTCATATAATCCTAAGGCATTTCATAAATAAAAAAGATTTATGTTGAACGAAATTAAAATGATAATAATATAAAAAAAGATCAGAAAACATGATTTTATGCCAACTTGATGGTTTATCACATCAATGAAGGGGGGAAAACGTTCATTATAAAACTTGATAAGACAGGTAATGTGTATTTCATTATTAATAAATTTTTTTATATACGAGTTATTTTTTTGTGGCCACTTATAGTTTTGTGTGTTATCGACGAATTTGTTGCTAAATTTAAATGCTCAGATCTACTTATCTGAGAAGTTTAATAGCGCTGTTGCTGAGACGAACCACTTTTCTCGAAATGATTACAAAAGTCATCTGCGTGTCGGAGTTTGAAAACATTTTCGTTGAGCAAATACTTAGCGAATTTTTATAAAGGGGAGGCTGATAAACATTGTTTTTCCCTAAAAGTATCTTCATTTGAATTAGTAAATCATTAATACAGTTGGAACGCGATAAGTCAATTTTACGAATATTACTTTGAATATTACTTCGCTTACATATATATTATTATTATATATATATATATATATATATATATATTATACAATTTTACAATTATTTTACAATACAATTTTAGACCACCCAAATTCTTATAAAAAGAGTTTGAAAGAACAAAGCTTCACGTCACCTAATGCTCACTGACCCAAACAAATTATGGTATACACCATGTAGTTTTGGTGGTTTCAAATTGTTAGATAAACTATATGTAAGCGAGGTAATGCTCAAAGTAGGACGAGAATCTAGGGAAATTGAAAATCTGACCAAATTACTTGAAAGTCCAAATTATCCAAAGATACGAGTGGTTCAACTGTACATTCGAAACGAGAAAAACAAAACAAACAAACAAAAGAAAGAAAAGGATTCTGTTTTTGTGTCTTCAAAATGTACTTCATTTGTACAACCTTAAGCATCTTATTTTAACATTAACTGCAAAAATAATGTTGATATAAACAAAAAAGACAAGTTGAAATATTCGATTTAACGATTTAAATAAAATCATCATCAGTGCTGGTATATATACAAAGTGTTAATACTTAGGTTTGCATATCAGTGTTGATGTTGATTTTATCTAATTCGAAAAGGTTCTGCTAAAAATTCCAACTTTCTAATATACAACCTGACATTTTATTTGAAGATAATGTTGAAATAGGAAAACAAGAGAACATCGTTTATCCTAAGTTATTTTAAATCTCAGTTTAAAAGGAAACAAAGAAATTTTGCTATCTTTTTCGCTGCCTGCTTTTATTTATTTCAAGAGAATTTTCTTTAGACATTACTTTTTAGTGATGAAAGTACATATAGTTCACCTGACAACTTCTTTTCACTTAAGTTTTATGGTGAAAACTTTATAAATTTTCTCTGGGAAAGTGAGGCTAGAGTCAAGTTATGCCTTGTTCTTTCAAACATTTTTATAAGATTTTTCACCGTAAATTAAATAGTAAATTAATTAGCGTGGGTTGATCAAATAAATTCCATAAAACCTATGATTTTATATTTAGACTAAAAGTGCTGATTCGCGCATTTTTGTTTGTTAACCATCTGATTACTAATGCTTTTCTTAATAAACATTCCTAACGTATCCTTTATAAATTCTACATACATTTTCTCTGTAAAGTTACCAAAACAAATAATTAAATAAATAAAAATTGAACAGCGTTCATACAATTAAGTACGTATTAACTTCGTGGCGTAAACCTTGTAAAATCTGTTTGGATGAGTAAGGAGAAAGGGTTGGCTTATGCCTCATTCATTCAAACACTGTTATAAGAGTTTTCAACTGAGAAGTTCCTTTCGTCTGGAAATAATACATTAACGGTGTTTCAAGGTTCTAGGAAAATAAATTGGTAAGGTATTGTCAAGCTATGTGGTCCTTGATTTGCAACGCGGAATATTTTTTCTTTAAGGTTCTCAACGTTAAAATGAATCAAGAAATTCGAGAATACTCGCTTCCTGGTTTGTTAGCATCTAAACACTATCCACAAGTTTTAAGAGTATCAAGACCTTATTTTGCTAACGGACAAGAGTTCCTCAAAAAAGGACAGTTTATCACAGTACTCGATCGTAGGAAGGTTGAACTTATTGTTGGCCTGGACTACGACAGAAGAACGTTCCGAATTCGGAAAGATCGATCGGCACACGTTGAAATAATCGAAGATGAACGAATCGTTCACTCGCTAGCTAACGTTGCTGAAATTGAGAAACATGTGAACGCTATTGAATTTCGAAAAGAGATTCGACTCGAAAAGCAGACATTTGGTGTAGGTGAGAAATTCACCATCGAAAAAGTTGGTAAAAATTTCCGTGGTCGTTGCAAAAATGTTGCATTACGGCGCAAAAGAGACGGGAAGATTTACCGATTTCCTCTAGATATTATCGGCATGTTTAAGCTAATTACGGGAAAATCGATGTTACCTGTATCAAGGGTTTTAACACTCCGTCCGACACCAGTAACGACACGTTTCCCAAACACGCCGACAACAACTAACCTCCCAACGGGTACCGCGACTCTAGTCGACTCAATTCTATGTGACGTCGTTTACATTTTGACGGTAACAAACAACATGTATCAATACGAGGTGTTGACCATGGATCCAAACATCTACGTGGAAAAATGCAACTTAGTAATCCCAAAACCAATTCTAGAGATTATTCCGAACGGAACATACGTGACTTCAGCGGAATATATACAATCAATAAAGGGACGGTATAAGCAAATGCTGTCAGCCATAGATTCGAAGTTAGTAGAAGATATTTACTCCCCCATATATTATGGAAGTGCGTCCTTCGATAAAACGACCGACGATGATATTCATTTAATCACAAAAATACGGCAGTTATCATGCTCAAAATCACACGACGGAGTGATGTCAAGAGAAGAAGATCAACTTCCTTCAACTTGTCAATTTCAATCACATAACGAACACGAGCCCCCTGCACCGTATCCGCGGTACTCAAAAAAGACGAGCTATCGAAACAATACCATTCACTTTCCAGTAATCGACGAACATCAGAGGCTGGAAAAAGGTTTCATACACGACCTCACTGTACAAAGTCACAAACCCCAACAGAATGTAAAACACACGGTAGACTCTGGTACGTCGATGCACGACACTGTTGGCCGAAACTTTGTAAATCAAATTGAAGGAGATAAAAAATTTGTTTTTTCGCCAACAGATTTTTGCCGTCCATCTCAACTTTCATTGTCGAGCAAAAATAGCTCTGTCAGATCATCGTCAAGTGATTATTATGAAGGACAAGGAATCGTAGAGAATGCCGCGTCATTGTTCTATAATCCACACCACGGACCGCCGGTAATGAGGCGACATAGCCGTTCGTCAAGTAATGCAACGGAAGATAGTGTCGATTCTGGTGTTGTTTTAACACATACTAATGTGAATTCAGCAGCTAGTTCTACACTAAGTAGTCCAACAGAAGAAAAGCATCCCGCGGTCATATATGCTAAACCAATCAAAAACCAAACAACTAATAACGTTCGAAAAATAACAATGCCACCGATTGGTGCATATGTGGGAGCACAACAGCAACCAGCCAATACACAAGCACCACCTTTACCACCACGTGACTCAATTTACCAAAATATTCACCAGATTCAGGTGGAAATTGATATAAACGAGACTAGCGCTTCGGATTATGATGATATAAGGAACCTGGAAACACATGATCCTCCGTATGAGGAGTTACCGTATGAGAACATGGACAAATTTGATTTTCGAAGCCATTCCATCAACGAACCGATCAAAAGAACCGCTGGAAAGGTTATTGCAGCTCAGTTATACAAGCACTTCGTTGACGAGTCGCCACCGTTGGACGAAACACCTCCTTCTCATCAGGTGCAAGGGTTTTCACCAGCCAGTTGCTCACGGTCGCAGGAAATTCAGCAGTTATCTCAACAGGAGGTTGGGGATTTGCTAGCTCATCTGAATTTGAGCACGTTCGTACATAGATTCAATAAAGAATTAATCAATGGACAACTTCTCCAAGAGCTAGACGAGGAGACACTCATAAAGGATCTTAAAATGACCCAGTTTCAGGCGAGAAAACTGCATAAGTACATACACGGGTGGAGGCCTCTTCAACCACGTGACTGTAATGACAATGAAATTGCCACGGTGCGTGCAAAACCAATATTTTGGTCAGTTCCGACGGTTTGTAACGAACTGAAAAAAATCAATCTAAACTCGTTGGCATTCTTTTGTCGAGACCATCAAATTGACGGTTCTTTACTGAAAAGTTTAGTTGAAACGAACGTTATTTGTAGTATACCAGACGAGCACGGTGTGATGATTAGCGGGATTGAAATGTCTCGATTGAAAGCGTTCATGTTAAAAGAATGGCGACCGGATAAGAACTTCAACAGCACTCCAAAAACATTTCAAACAGATGGTGAATCGAGTGTGAGCGAGAGAAAGGAAAAAAAATATAAGCCGTTATGGAATAGATTAATTTCACAAGCCACAAGCACATACAATTAGATAAAACACACACACACACACATCACTTAACATCAAAAAAGAGAAAGGTTAAATTAGAAAAAAACAACAACACAGAAATATTGTTTTTAGTGGACAATGTTGCAATGGTTCAATTGTTTTACTTTTGTCATTTCAAAGCACCCTTCAAGAAGTAAAGTGTAGGATTTTGTTGTTGACTGTAACCTCGATGTGGAGACACAAAGCACATTCTTTTGATTAGATAATATTAAAGGTTCTTTAAAATTTTTATTTATCAATTTTCTTTATGAGAGTTACAAATTGTTCTGTGAATAACAATTTCATATCTCCTTCAAAACATTTATTTGAATCGTGTTCGAAAACAGTTGGCGATTGCGACAGTTTGTTATTTTCCCATACATGTAATTAAGGAGAATTTCTCATAATTTATCTACTAATAGACAATTGAGCAATAGTTGCGCTCATTAGATATCTTATAGCACAAGTGATTTTAAAGAAATTCAGGCTGCATCATTAGGGCAGAGCTATATATTTGAACTCATTTTAGGCCTAGCATTCACCAGATCACAACGAAAAAGACAGATTACAAAGAACTAGACAGTTTGTTTTACTTGCTTCCTTTTTGCATAAACACACGCATTTTTTATAAAATACATATACATATATATATATTTTTTTAATTTCCACTGACGAAATTGTTTGATATATGACAAATGGATTTCTGAATTTTTTTGTTTATGAAAAATGAATGTAACGAGGATTCAAATCAATCATGAACATATTGTTTTATTTTGTCTCCATTAACAACTAAACAACTTTTTCTTTTTTTTTTTAAATACCCTTTTTTAACATTTATGAAATTTTATGTTGATATAACTACGAATACCATAAATAACTTAATTAAAACTGGCGTTGTGACACCGTATATAGGGCATCTACTTGTTTCAAAACAGAAAAGTTAATGGTGTAAACCTTGTAAAATTCGTTTGATTAATTTGAGGTTAGGCTTTGCCTCGTTCTTTCAAACGCTTTCATAAGATTTTTCACCAGAGATTTAAGTTTGTTTAATATCCTCACAAACATAAAAAGACTGCTTCAAAACGAGGCCGGGTACGACAATTCGGGAATAACAGTACAACACAGATTCGGGAAGTTTTTAATGTCGAAATATTTCTTTCCATTGAGCATGAACTAAATCCAAGGATTAGCAAGTGCATAAAGCAAAACACTATACCGAACTATAGAACTTTTTTCTCCTATATATATTTTTGTCACTACGGATGCAAGCAAATAATAACGAAGTCAAAACAAGTAGTCAGTGGTGACGAACAACATGCTAAATAATAAAAAAACTGTATGTACTGAAACAGTGGGTGTAAGATAAGTCTTAAAACTGAGTCATCCTTTGGTAGTCAACCTTAAAAAAACTAACAAAACTTGCTTCCACCAAAACTTTGGACTTTTATGTAAGCGTTCGTATAAGATTTAGTATTCGTTCATTAGGGTATAAGATTTTCCACAAACGAGCTTGGAAAAAGTTCAGTTTTCACTATTCTGAGTAACAAGACGATTGAAAAATTGTACCAACAACGTGTATAATGACTTCACCTCTTTCCTGAATTCAGTTTAAACACCGCGTCATGGCCCTGGAGACATACTATTTTGTGATCACAAGACTCTTATTTTCGTTTGAAAGAACGAGACTATACGCAACAAAGTTCTCGTTTACCCAGACAGAAATTACAGTTTTGACTGCAAACTTAGTGATATTAGCGGGAGAGTGGCTTTAGGGAGTAATTATCCACTTATACGGCACCGAATTCTATAGAACTCCAATGAAATGTCTCATATCTCTTATATATATCTTATGGATAAGAAAAATATTGAAAACCTTCCGTCAAAAAAAAAAGTTCTTATATTTTGACAACAATCTTTCCAATTGTTGACTCGTCGAGTTCATTTAAGCTGTTAATGCAATCATCGAGTAAAACGGTATGGTGAACTGTCGGTCTAAAGTAGAACAAGATGGATCACGTGATAATTCACCAATCAAATCAACGATGTCTCTTGAAGTAATAACCCCTTATCAATCTTTATTTATTAGCACTGGCACGTTTTAACACAACTAGCACGCCTTTCTTAGAAGATAACATGCACATACGCCAAACTACAATGTAATTGCTTGTTTTGGCCAATAATGTAGAGACGTGCAATCAATTATCCTGTCTTCAATCGAATAGTATAAAAGATCGATGTTTCTTTGTTTACACTATTCGATTTGTCGTAGAAATCAAAATCGCTTCGATTATTCATATAGTAAACCCGTAAATGGTACACAGACTACCTGAGTATTCCAGCAGCCATTTTGTTCATGATGTCATTTAAAATATCTTGAGTAATCGAATAAAGGAAACTTAACAGGATCAAGACGTGGGAAGATGAAATTATATCAACGATTCTTTTGATTAAATCTTGAATGAAAATTAAGCAAATTTCGTAAAAAGGTTTAATAGCATTGACGTCTAAACAACGTTGAAAGCTTCTTATCGTCAAATGCAAAAGTTATTTAGTTTATTTATCACGTGTGTTGTACAGCACGGTTTTTGTTAACAACTTTCCTCTCATTCTTCTCTAACATTAACCATTGTTGTTGTTTTTTCCACTTTATCATTATTAAGTCGAATGTGGAAAATAAAAAGATGATTTTTTTTATGGCAAAATAAGAGAATGAAAAGATACGTAAATATCTGCCTTGCGCTCCTAAAATGAAAGCAAAATATTGAGTCAGACAGCTATTGCTATACCGATTACTTTAAAGTTTCAAAGAAGATTCTTCAATTCTGGATGCAAATTTATCATCAATTTTGGTAATGAACAGTTCGAACGACCAACCGTGGTAATGACCACAGGTTGAACGACCAACTGTGGTAATGACCACAGATTGAACGACCTACTGTGGTAATGACTAGAGTATGAACGACCAACTGTGGTATTGACCAGTTTGACCAATCGATTAAAAGTGTGAATCTTCATGCAACACAAGCTTGGATAAAAAAGTTATGGCAAAGCCTAGCTCCCTCAAAGATTTATAAAAGTTTTCATAAATATTTACATTCTCTTTCACTCTTTCCCACTTCTTTCCCATTCTCTTTCCCATTCACCTACATAATATGACTCGTGGCACTAGTGGCATGTGAAATTTATTTTCAAAAAAAATGACGTCATTTTATGTTAACTATTCTGACTAACCAGCTAAACTTCGTGGTGTAAACCTTGTGTAAAATTTGTTTGAATAAGTGAGGCTAATATGCCTTGATATTTCAAACGATTTTAAGAGGTTTTTTAACCAAGACGTTGGCTGGTTAGAAATTAGTAGATGTATCTTTTGATGGAATGATTTCGTGCATGATTTAGAAGTTTCCCCACTTGCGTTATAAGGCCCGCATGAACAACTGAGTCAGGAATTCGGAAAAGTGTATTTGGCAATCGAAATTAAGTTGACGGGTACGATTCAGAGAAACAGTGTCTGATTTAAAGTTAATCCCACTGTAGGTCTTGTACCTCTTGACAGGGTCCAGGAATGTTCGAACAGGTAATGTATAGATGCACACTTCATCATCAATAATTCTGAGTCCGGTGGGTCCACCTGAAATAAGGAAAAGAAGTGAAAACACACAGAAGAATCTGAAACAAAATCCAAAAGAAACAAAAATTCCTCTAAACTCTCTTTGTCGTAAAACTTTTCAAAACATACGTTTTATAATGAATACCAATAACGTGAACGCAATCTCAGATGGTAGATTTCCGCTCTCACAATAGCACGTATTTATTAGTTAGTAAGTACACGTATATATAACGTGTACTAACCTTATCATACTTATCGCGGATGGAAATTGGGGGAAAATGACCAATATTTTTGAAAGTGACTAAAATTTTCCGGGACTTTTTTTCCTCAGATGTTTCCCCCCGATAATGTAGCCTCTAAAAGTGAGTGTAGACATGTACCGATTTCGAACCAGCTATACTTCTTGGTTAAAATCTTCTTAAAATCGTCTGAAAGAACGAGGCATGACTCTTACGCTCACTAATCCAGACAAATTCGACAAGGTTTACACCACGAACTTAGATGGTTAGAAATCGGTAGATGAACGACATAAAGTGTATTGTATCAAAGGCTTATAATACATTTCGATTACCTGCAAATCATGTTGGCTTGTCACCCATCTTCCACCGACTGATAATGTGGATAAAATATCGTGTTTTTTTAACAGTGTTGATTCCGATGTGGTGGTGTTTAATTGATCAATAAATTCGTCGTTGTACATTTGAACTCAATAAATAAGAAAACAACAAGTAGAATACAAATTCCTTTCTTACTCTCGTCAAATCATTGGAGAAAAACATTTTTAATTTTAATCATTTTAAGTTCAACTAGAGTGAAACCTCTCCATAGCGGGCATCCCTATACAGCGGGCATTTCGATATAACGGAAACCTACTTGAAGTGCAAACCTCTACTTAACGCCCACCTCCTTATAGCGGGCACATTTTCTTTTGGACCTGATGGTATCCGTTATAGAGAGGTTTGACTGTGCAATCCTCAGTATGTACAGGTCTGCACCATAATACAGTGAAATCTCTATAATGCGGACACCCAATAAAGTGGACATAAGTCGTATAACGGACACATACTCCATGTACGGATGGATGGATTTACAGTCAAATTTTCGCAGGTAAAATCTCTATAAAGCGGACATTTCAATAAAGCATATGCAGCAATGGTATCCGCTTTATAGAGATAAAACTGCATCTACAGACAAATGTTGTATGAATCAACCAAGTTTGAAATATTTTACCGATGTTGCATTAATTCTAGTAGCCTTCAAAATGAAAATGTATGAACCGATAAGTATTGGAAATAGCTACCTCCGTCATCGATAAAACAATCAACGCCTATCCCTCCTGTTTCTTCCAAGCATACGTTCACGAAATCCCTTCTTTTGTTGCGCAAGTCAATCACTCGATCTAGAAATGAAAACAGATCGTATTATAGTGAAGATAGTACATCTGCCATGATGGAGATAGTACATCTGCCATGATGGAAAAGACAGATTGGGAAAGAAAGAAGAAAATAAGTAAAAGATGTTTAATGGAACCAGCGTGATGACGTAGTGCAAATATTGTAAACTGTAATCACACAATTCACTTTCCAGTCACCGCATAGTTTACGGATCGAGTGGGAATTGAACCCACGACCTCTCGCTTTCCGGGCGATTGCTCTACCGATCAATCAGTGATTGGAAAGTATGATTACCGTTTACAATAAAACATATATGTGTATGTGAATTTTTTTCTTCAAAAAATTAAATAGGATGAAGCTGGAATACTATATAGTGAATGTAATTGTGCATGCTCACACTTATCGGGAGGTGAGATCACGGCAGAATGGGGACACATTTCGCTTCTGTTAGGGCTCGTCAGCCGTCTATAGCCACTGTCCATATAACCATGACGTCGATGGATCACTTGGCTGGCCAGATGTCTATATAACAGCAACACTGCGATCACTTGTGGTGTCAGTGTGAAAGTTTATGAAAAAGGTGAGTAAAAAGCAATGAAGGAAGTTCATCCGAAGATCGAAAACCTCTTTTACAGGGAGATGTGATGATAGATGTGATGTGTGTGGTGTTGAAGAAACAAACTTAGGCAATGATTGAATGTGCCACTAGATAATGAAAAAATCAGATGTTTAGATAAGTGAAATTGTTCGAACAGTAATAAGTACCGTATCAGACCACTGTGAGTAATATTATACATAGAAAAAAAAAATATTTGGAAATGAAAAAGTATGCAAAATATAAAAAGTACAAGAAATATTTATGAAAAGTATTCCCCTACAAAATTTACAATAGTTATAGGGCTCATCAGTTTGGGGATTGTGGCTCCCCAGCAGAATGTACAAAACAAAGAAAAATGGTATAAAAAATTGCTCTAAAATAAAAAAGGAGGGCTGACGGGCAGCAGTTTGATGCAAAACAATAATGTAAACACTTATTGCAGCTACAACATCTCCAGCAGATATCCATCAGATTTCCCATATTATATAAAACAATCTAGGTACCTGTGAAAGACCTTTTCTACTTGCTTGAAAAACAGATATGTAGTAGCCCCTTGGCCTTTCATACCTGAGGAAAGTTCAAGGGGTCTGGGAAGAAAATCACTGCATAACAATGTATAGCTTGCAGTTCTTAAAATTTCAGAAAAAGAGAAACCACCATAAAATATGCTGAGATGAAATGTGGCATGTGAACTATGAAAAAGGAAATGTATCTTTTTTATCAAAGAGTTTGTATCTTTCACAATTATATCCAGAAATGTAGCATGATTTCCTTGATACTCGATCTTTAGATAGTTCTTTAGGATAGACATTTTTGTGTAAATTTGCAAATTCATATCTGTCATTTATTACACAGAGATCATCTATGAATCTCCCAACTGAATGAAAATTATAAGCTCTTGTAGAACGAAGAGATAAAAAAGATTGAACAAACTTCGTTTCGAAGTGATATGAAAAAAGATCTGCCCAGAATGGAGTTGGATCTATTCCCATAGGGATATCAATTTCTTGTTTTAACCCAAGATTATATACAGGCATACGAAATACTGAATAACATATAAGCCATCATTTGGATCTCGAAGATATATATTACCTGGTGCGGGTTCCATACTCTTTAGAAAAGTTACTTCCTCATCTGTAGAACCCAAAGCAATCACCTAAACAACATTAATACAGTTTTCATGCAAACTTAAAATCTATACCATTAAATAACCAAGGTCATTTGTCCTTTTTTGAAAGTGATTGGATGGGTGGATGGGGGTGAAGGTGGGGGTGGATTACAAAAAAGGCCTTTTTATTATTACGAAACCCGTTGTACTTATTTTAGGAACAGCAAAATTCAAAATATCAACCAACCAACCTTAGCACCCCAATATTTTGCTAACTGTGCAGAAATGATTCCAAATCCCTGAAAATGTGGAAATAAGTATGCTGAGAAAAAATGTAGAATTCCTTCAATCCTCTACCATTTCCTGGTAGCTTTTATTTGGTGAGGATTGATTAGACGTATTAGACATACGACCAAACACACAGACATTATTATGTCTCGTGACACTGGAGACAATAATACAGATTCCAAAGGGGTTATTTTTATACGTCAGTTTTAAATTAAACTTCAACATAGCAGAAAACTAGTCAGAAATTTTCCTGAAACTAGTACCTTTGCAGCTCTGGCAATAACTACTGTTTCACCACTTGCAACTTTGGCTTGATATAGCAGTGCTGTATATGCTTTAATAGCATCTCCAATACCACATGCTGCATCCACGTGACTAACTTTATCTGGCTTCACAACTAGAATACAAAGGTTACATAACTTTACATAGCTTTGAAGACCACAAGTCTGCTTCAACCACTCAACTACACGACCCTCTTAGACATCAATCTCGCTCTTAAGCCAAGTGCTAAGCTGAGTGGATTGATTCGCACTGTTATAGTTGCTAGCATGACTCGGCCAGGATTTGAAGCCTGACCTTCCACATTGGAGGCAAGCACTGTTCCACTAGGTCACCAGACGATGTAATGATGTGATCATGTTAACAATCACCCGGGACCAAGCTAACACCCATTTGGAGGGAGCCCTTTTGTTAGTACGAACATGAAGTAAAGCTCTACAGTAAAAATTCCATTATCAATACTATGATGTTCTTGTGCAAACTATATAATTATAGGATTACACGTTCAAACAACATTTGAACAATTTGTGCCAAACAAACCTTCTAAATATTTTGATTATTCTATACTTATGTAAACAAATTTTGAATATAAGGTTTATCTCCATGCACTACCTGAAGATGAATAGTTTATTATATTACCTAAATCAAACTCAGATAAGACACAGTAATTACTACAACCAGAGTGTGTGGAGTTGACAGGTATCACACCTATAACAAGAGAACAATAAGATCATTGCCTATAAGGTTCTTAATAAAAGACACATGAAAACACGAGAATGAGAAGTTACAGTCGAAAAGACGTTTCGACAAAGAAATTTGAAACACTGTCAACCAAAACTAACTACAAATATTAGGTACTAAAACACATTAAAATATCAATGTCATAACGCATACCTGTTATGTCATCTTCAACTTTACACAAACAAACATCAGTTCCAACTATGAATAATTATTAAGCATGGTACTTACAAAAAAAATTAATAAAAATCAATACAACAACTCAAAAAGCTATGTACGGCACCAAGCCAGTAAGTATCAACGCTTTGTTGATTTCATAAGAATAATCACCTAATTGAACAGTGCCAGTTATTTCTCTCCCCACTGGATATTCGTCATCGGCTGAAGGGCAAAATTGCTTTATGACCTAAACGCAAAAAAACACCATAGTTCTCTAAACAAACTTTAAACCATTTCAACATATTGACAACTGGTAATGAATCTCCTTTTGGAGATCTTCCCTATCCTAATTCGTAGACAGATTCATTCCTTTTCCAACTAACAAGACTGTAAGTTGAAGCTTCTAGGACAGCTTAATTACATCAAAGATTCTGTCTTAGTGTGAGTCCTGTAAAGTCCTGATACCTAAAACTTCTATCAGGAGGGCATGCAGTTAGCATGCAGTTAGCACTTAGAATTTATTTTATCCAAAAGCAAAATATCAACCTTTTCTCGAACACTAGATAATCCACAAGAATTGATTTTAACCAAAACTTCGTGTGGACCGATATTGAATTCTTCGACCTGTAAATGGAAGTTATTACAGGAAAAGTGAATAAATCATAAAATAAACATTATGTTAATCCAACAGATAAAGTATTCTAATCATTGGTAATGAAACATTGATTCTGCAAAACCTAAAGTGGAATTTCCAACAATTCTTTTTCTTTCTCAGATATTGATAGTCATTGCCTTGAACTGAATTTCAAAGTGGCATAAGTTTTTTGTTTGAACAAGCTTCATTCACATTGTTTTATTGACATTCTTACCAGCTCCTTCAATACATATTCTTTTGATGCCTTTGAAGAATTAAATTTGACAACAACTTTTTTGTTTATCATTCTACAAGAAATGGATCACTTATTACAGCTTATGACAGGTTCATACTAGTCCAGAATGTAACCACACATACGATTCATTACCACTACATTTACAAAGTCAAGGTCACTAATTGTAAAAATATGGAATATACACAACATCTTTGTGAAAGATACAAAGTAAATTGGTGATTGTAAATGGCAAACGTTTTTGCCATCGCTTTTTTAATTATCCATGTGGAGTGATTGAAAAAATCAATAGAGCATGAAAACCATCGCTCGACCTCTTGTGAGCGACAGAGTAGGATTGATTCCTACTTTAGCGATCGTTCAATCTGCAAAAGTATAGCTCCATTGTGTTTTGACTATGACAGTTTTGAATTCTAAAGGTCAAAGTTCACCAAAGTAAACAAAGATCAATGGAAAACAATTTATTGAGCAAGCACAAAAAAGCAATTGCAAAAAGTTGTGCACTGGATTTTTTGCACTGGTAGAAAAGAAGAATCAGTAGAATTTAGTATAGTGAAACTATGAACAACGATCAATTTAAAATCAGTTATGAAGGCTGAAATATTCAATATTCCAAGTTGTACAAAAACACAGTTGTTGATGAGAACTAAAAGAAGGATATGCAAGAAAACAAATAATAAAGAATCAACTGAAATATCCAGAATTTATTTCAAACTACTATATTCGTGTAGGAATTATAATATATATAACATAATAATATACAATAATAGTGTATTAAAAGCATTAAAAAGTGAAGTGGTGTGAATTTCAGTTGAATAACTCAAACCATTTATATAGCCAGAATTCATTGGAGATGAATACAACGAATACAATTTATGTCAGGTTTACGTAAACTTGTCAAGAGCATCCTGAAATGTTTCAAAGTAGGCTTGGTGAAGAGATTTTAGACTCGCGTGCGACAGATTGTACGCCATATTAAATCATAGCGTGCTACAATTTCTGCACGCCAAAAAAGATTGGCGTATAATGTGGAACAAATACAAATGTTGGCGTATGACGGTGTGCTACTACCAGACTTTGAAAAACATGCAATAATAAATAAATAATACTCAATAATACTCAATACACTAGCATACCATTTCATGAGCGTCATTAGAAATGCAGCAAGGACAAACAGTTTTTCTTGCTTATTGAATAAATAATTCAATTAAGAAACTTAACAGAAAATGTTAGAAATACCAACAAAAAAATTAACACATTTCACGATATTTATGGTGTGCGAACAGTAGTACGTAATAAACTTTCTTCGCATGTTACAAGGGGTGCATGTGCGATTGCACCCCATTCTTCACCAAGCCTGCAATGACTAACATTTGAAGTTTATTTAAACCCAGTGCTTGCACTTCATGTCATTACAAATTTGAATTTTTATTATTTCACGACTAGAAATTTCTTAATAAAGGAAAAAAATTACCAAACTATTCTAAAAATATTGAGTATTCAATGTTGTGTTGAAAAATTATATACAATTTAACAAAAACATTTTATACAAAGGAAATCCATGCAAATATACCAAAATATCATAAATAAAATGCGATATCCAAAATTTAGTTTCTGATTTCATCCGTAGCAAGACTCTTCAATCGCCCCTCTCAAAGAAAGATCAGCAACACTAGGAAAAGAAAAAAGAAAACTACTGTTAGCGAGGTTTAGCGCTTGGTTACATAACTTGTATCAAGAGTTACAAAATACTCTTAATGATTCAAATTAGCACTCAGCAACTGTTAAAGAGTCTTGCTACAGATGAAATCATAATATTTTGATCACGTGTTCATAACATTTCTTTTCCAATAAGAATCATAACAAAAATGGTGCGCGTGTAAAATTCGGCATGTAATCTTATCGAAAATAAAAAGCTCTATCCATAAAAAAATTTGTTATAATCAAGTGTTAACTCGCACAAATACAGAAGAAAGATATGAACAAATGAAGAAATAACTTAAGTGTTTGTGGATTGAGTTATATTATTTACCAAGTTACACTGGCACAAGAATATTTGCAAATATAAAAAACATAAAACAGTAGTTCGCTTTAATTTTTTCATGAGTGAAAATAATAATGTTTGGCATATCTTTTTTCCATATATTTTGATATGAGTCACTTAACATTTTATCCATGTCGCCAATATTTACACTGACCTTTGATTGGCCTTGATTGCCCACATTAATAGAACCCCATTAAAAAAGTATGATTAAAGGAGAATCAGAAATTAAACAGCAGATTTCATCTGTAGCGAGACTCTTTAATTGCCCCTCTCAATAAGCACCCATATTCTTTTAAGTACTCTTTTTCGATTAAGTGCCCCTCCTACTTAATTGATATAATCTACGCTTTCATGAGAACTCATGTGAATTAAGTCTTATTACCACAGTGATAATAAGAAAAGGAAATGAAAACCCTGCATATCAGAACATGTTTTTGAACTTGTAAATCTTTTGTTGTAATTTCACACATAGGGAAAATTTAAAAACAGAAGTCTTTCTCATTTTCACTTTTGCTAATTATTTTGAAAAATTGGTAAGGACCCAACACATTTTATATGGCCCTCTCTATTGAGCACCCATGTGAAAAAATCGATGAAGCAGCTAGAACGGAATCATTATAGTATGACAGGAAATGAAATATTGTTTTGGCAATATTAAAAATACTGGACAATTCAAATTCAGATCTACTAATATTTGACTTTCATCTTTATACAAACACATGCCTTTTACCAAAGCTATGGTATGATGATATTAAAAACATATTATCATCTTTTCATCATTCAGGAATTGGTTTAAAAAACATCATTAAAATCAGTATCACCATAGATACCGTGAATATATGTTAGCCAAAACGAACCTTCACAAAAGGATGATCTTCTAGCATATGCGCCGTCCAACGTTCATTCTGATCGTGAATAAAACATAATTTCAAAAAGTCTTTGCCTTCCTCACTCAAAGTTTCGGGTATTACTGGACATTGTCCGTCACCAACTTTGTACATGATGGCATATATATTATCGTATTCTGACCAAGGTTGCTATAAAAAATGAAAGTGTATTTTTATTAAACAATAATATAAAAGTTTATTACCTGGAGGGTATTACGAAATGACTTATTATGGGAAATGAACGAATTTGATTGGCTCAGTTAACAGTTATTACTAACTGGGTACTGACTGTTTTGTGTGACTGTTCTGTTTTATTACCTGGTCAAAACACCTTAATAGGGTTTCAAAAATATTTTGACATGTTCATACATAAATTTCATTTCAAATAGTAGAAACAAGGAGTTAAGAATTCGACATTCGATTCATCAAATAATCAAATTCTCCAAAAATTTGATTTTATATTTTTCTAGAAGATTTTGCGAAAAAAGATTTGAACAACATATTGCTTGGAAAGTTTTATGATTGTTTTGTTTACATTTGAAGCTACCATTTTTAGCAGGCAGTATCGATCTGTAATAACTGGTTACTGAGCCAATCTTATTCATCCATTTCCCATAATAAGTCATTTCGTAATACCCTCCAGGTAATAAAAATCCATAATGCTTGCTAAAAATGGTAGCTTCAAATGCAAACAATAATAATTCAAACACTTCTCAATTCGAACGAACATGAAAGGTCCCCTCATGCATCTCCCACTACCATTTGATACAGTCCTTTGGATGTTCAAATTAAAAAGAGCCTACTTTAGAAAGTTAATAAATTACAAAACAAGTGATTATCTTACCTTCCCAGTACCCATTTCAATGACTACACATCCCAAACTCCATATATCAGCAGCCCTTCCATAACCTTTTCCTTTATCCATTGTGATGACTTCTGGCGCCATGTATGCTAGAAACACAAGCAGTGATTTGTAATTGTTTTACAAATTTCAAACAATTATTCAATCATTCAAAATGATATAAACCATTTTACAAATATTCTTTGTCGTTGAAGCAGATAGAAGGTGAAAAACTTACCAGCAGTGCCTCTCACATTGAACACTTCTCCAACTGTTGTACACAAGGGATCTTTCAATTTTACAGCTGAGCCGAAATCCCCAATCTTTATCAAGCCACTTGAAGATAAAAATATATTTGCACCTGAAACATCAACACAAATTTCTGTTAACTAGCTTACAGAAACCGATAGCTAAGCCTCTTGCTGAAATGAAAATGAATCTTAAGCAAACCTTTAATATCTCGATGAACTACACCGTTCTGGTGCAAGAAATTTATCGCTTTTGTGATTTGGTAGGTGTAAACACGAATCATTGATTCAGGTAAACCAAGTTTAGACACTTCTGCAATAGTTCCATCAGAACAGTTTTCCATGAAAATCAACATTTCATCCTAGTGAGCGGTGAATGGGCAGAAATTGTCAGAAAAGCTATCATTGAAACAATCATTAAAAGCAATTAAAATGAAAGTCTTTCTCATCACCATAACGAAATTTACCTTGTGCACTTCAACACCAAAATATTTCACTAACGAGTCGTGTTGAACAGCTTGAATGTTTGTAATTTCATCAGCGATCTCCTGAATTGTGCCATAATCATGGGGATTGAAACGAATCTAAAGAAGCCATGTAAGAGATTATTCATACCACAAATCAGAGGTCAACTTCCATGTGTTATGGTGTACGAAAGTACAACAACAACAACAACAACAACAACAAGAGTCTGGATTTTGATATTTTGCAACAGAAAACAAACTATATCACTGTTTTATTAGTTTAGAAATAAGATGCAAAAAAGGTTATAGATCAAAACCAGAGTGGACTGAGTTCAAAAGAAAATGAAACATATCCATGTATCAGCTAATAAAATAAATAGTCATGACACCTGTTTGACAGCCATTAATTCGCCTGTATCAAGATTGATGGCAGAATATACCTTTCCAAATTGACCTTCCCCTGAAAGAACATAGAAGCAATAAAAAAGGGAAGATCTGAGTTGTGCTTGTCTTACACAAAGACTTCTTTTCTTGATCATAATGGAAACAACAAAGTGACAGCAAACCTATCTTATTCCCAAGTTGCCATTTGAAATTGACTTTTCTGACATTCATATGCACAATTTGTGATGCAAAATTTGCCTTCTTATTGGTAACCATACCAATAACTCTCATATGTTGCAATTTTGCAGTGCGTCTTTCATCGATTTCTTGTAAGGCACTACGGACACGAATGATTGGTATATCACTTCCTCCTGTGTCATCCATTCCATCATCATCGTCATCCATGGTCGCACTGACAGAATCAAGGGTATCATTATCTAAGTAAAGAAATTTTCAGATCAAATCTAGTTTGTTGCTTTAAAGTTACAGAGGCTGTCATCATCACATAATCTACAATAATAAATACATCATCAGTTAACAAGAAGCATAAACAAGACTAGGTCCAAAACATACCTGAAGCTGCTGGACTCGTATTTTCAATGTTTAACACCTTCAAAGATTGTGATTTTAAAGAAACTATGTCAGTTGGCATCGTTGAAGATCTGTTTACACTATCACTAGTTTCAGCAACGTCCTGTTGTTCAGTTTTATTATAAACAGAACTTGGAACACTGCGACTTCGATGCACTGCAAATGGACTGGCACTTCTTGAAGCTATAAATATAAAAAGCTCTTCATTCCCATTCTTTTGTTGTTACAGTACTCTTACAGTAAGTAATCAAAGCCGCGAATACTTTTTAGGACAAATTAGCAAAACAATTCACATCCAATCCTCCGAAATTATAAATATGTAAACACATACATCTTAATTTCTTCTTGTGTCTTGGTTCAGCCCTTCCAACAATGTGTGATATACAGTCATTTAATTTCGATTTCAAATCCTAAAGACAATGTGAATCAAATACACACAGCAATGGTCTCCAATTTCAAGTAAATTTTAACAAAAGTTACACAGTTTGCTTACCACAAACTCATCTTCAAGCAAATGTTCCAAGTTTACTGGATCAATAGCTGTCACTAAAAACTCCATGCCTTGAGCAGCCCACCTAAATATATTATTAAGATTATAATATTAATGAAAATTCTTACATCCTTACATATTTAAGCCAGATTATTAATAGACTCCAATTTCTGGAACAGTACCCTCCCAAAGGCTTTTTGGTATTCCTATCACTGTTGAACTTTTTTGACCGAAATATGAAAAGTGATTACAAACAGAAACTGAAAAATAACATTACAATGGAAACAAATACAATTTTCGGAATCATGGAATTTGCTTAATGACATGATCTGAAGGCATATAAAAGTGTTTGGTAAATTACTAAAAAATCTCGCAAAAAGATTTAGTTAGAAAGATTGTTTATAGTTAGTTAGATACACGCTGAGATAAATATCTTTCACTTGCGTGAATTCTAAAATCAAAGTGACTGCTCAAACAAAAAGGATGAAGAACAAACTTAAATTTAGTGGAGATCATCCATTACATTACTATTGAAAGTAAAGTCTTCTTCATAAAGATGTAATATATACCTTGGTCTTGTACCATATCCAGGTTCTGTTCGAGTCATTACGAAATCCATCCAAATGTGAGAAAATTCCAAGAAAAATGGACCAAGATCAGTTTTCTTCTGACCAAGAAATAAACGCATCATTTCACGTAGATACTAAATTAAATTATGATATTATGTTCAAGTCACATCCAATTTGTTTTAAAAATGTTTGAGGTTGAAGTCCTCGAGTAACCCTAAATCACATGAGCATCAGTTTTTTTCATTAAAATAGATTAACCTCAAATCCAACAGAAAAGCAGAAATGCATGGTTTCAATACAACTCTTCAGGGTTGAATTTCGATCGGCTTCATCCATTTCTGTGGCCGCACACACGTTTAGATTTTCATTTACATGCTGGATCGCAGTTGCAATGATTGTGGATAATCTTTTAGACGATTCCTATGAAAAAACAAAAATTAGACAGCCTAATCGTGTGTCTGTGATTCATCAGATCAAGACAAATATTTCTCTGAGTTGTTTAACCTTCATTTCATGTAAGGAGTTATCAATGATTCCATGGCTTGATGTCTGCTCTTTCTTAATACTGATGGAATTAACAAACATCTCCTCCAATTCTTTACGTTTCGTGTTAAGATGATACGAATTTTTGCATATCAACAACAAGTCATCATTCTGAAAGAAGGAGTGCAGTCAAAAGATGAATAAAGTCATAAAAATGATAATACAACATCAGTTTATTTGTATCATTATATATTATATATTTGCAGGAGAAAAGCTGCATACCGTATCAACATATGATAATGCAAGGGAAATTTCTGGCACCATTCCAAAATTCACTCTTCTTCCTAACCACATCACCCTATTATTTGGTTTACGCAATAACACTATATAGTGTCCAACAGAAAAGGAGTTTTCTGCAGTGTTTTCATAACCACAAGATAAGCCGATTAAATGTAGACATTCCCTATAACAAGAATACATTATTTTGCTTTGAAAGGATCAGAGAGTTGTTGACTAAGTGAATAAACTAACTAATTAGTGATGTATCGTACTTCTTCATCTTTGATAGGATTGGAGGGATTAGTATGAAATATTGTGAGAAATTGTATTCAAGCTATAAAAGGAAAAAATGAATTATGACAACTTTTAGGAGTACAGTACAGCCGAAAGAAACTTCCGCATTAGATAATTAGAGTCGCCATCTTGAGAAGTCTTTTGTTTATCTAAAGCGAGATTAAAAAAAAAGCACGTTGAAAGCATAATGACTTCATGTACAGAAAAAACTTTACACAAAAATCTTTTGTGTTTTCATGTATATTTATTCCTTTGCGAATGCGTAAAGTTTCTTTCGGACTGTACTATATTGCATGAATTAAATACAAATTCAATGAAACACATCTGAAACTCCATTAATTGAGATTTGATGCCTATACAGACTACAACTTGTGCAATCAGAATCAGGTTAGCATGTTTTCCAAATTTCATGAAAATAGTTCTCACTGCACATGAAATTTATAAGTCTGTTGGTGCACAAATGAAAGCAAGGTTAATTACTATGGTAACAACAATAAAGTCCTAATGGGAAAACAACCTCAATTAGGAGCTTCATATTCCACGTTTTCCATATTCATATTCAGGGTGACAAAATGTTATATAGAAATCAACAGCAAATTAGCACTTACAAGTACATGACCAGAAGCCTTCATCTGTTTTAAGATAATTTCAAACGAAACTGTCAAAGAATAACTGGCTGCTATTCCCAAATCCTTTTGAAGCATTTTAGCAAACCCAAGTGCCTTAATTGCTCTTCCACGTACTTCCTTAAAAATGACTTTGTACTGACGACAAGCACTCTGCATTTTCTGGCGTAAGTATGTGGTGTCTTCATGTGGATTATGCATAGAAAAACATTCATCAACAGAGGTTTCAAGATACTGCCCAGTGGATTTCAGCAAACCTGATACTAGAACACTACAAAAAAAATCATCCAAACATCAAAATTCAATTTAACTCAAGAAGATCTTGTTTTTGATCAACAATTTTATGATTATTATTGCTTTTATCTAATATTCCCCATTCAACCTTGATATTAAAACTTAACAAATATAGATGACCATTCACCATTATGTCTCAATCCTAATACAAACAATTGTTTCTAGTATGGACTTCTAATAAAAATTTGAATTCTCAAACATGCGTAATGTTTATAATGAAAACCTTCAATGCTGGTCACAAAAAATCCTCCTGTTACATATCAGGTGCATGATCAATGTAAGGTTATCACGACAAAATGTCTTCTATACCAAACAGAATGCTATAGAAATGACATGGTATATAATTTATCAAAATTTTTATTCTTAAAAATGGCAGAGGTTCAAAGACAGGATTACTTTTCCATGTGAAGGATAAAGATCAAGCTTAAGAGTAGAGGATCCATGTGGCTTGAAATATGTGAATGACAAAATTAGGAATATAAAAATATCCTTCAACAATTTTCAAGAATAAAAGTCGAAATAAATCTGGAATAGTATTTTACAAATGATAGTTTTTATAACATTTTGTGAACAAATTATAATCATAAGCAAAGAAAGACAAAAAATTTACCAAAACTTGTAACCAGCTTTAGCTTCAGCACCTTGTACATAGGGACAAATAGCTTTTGAGTAAGTCCACTCATCTTCCATAATATTCTTGAGAGTTTCACAGCCATGATGCTGGACTGTTTGAAGCATCTGAAACCAGCTTTGAAGGTACTCAAAATATAACTATGTACAAAACAGAAATGATGATAAGACATTAAAAAATATTTTATGTACTGCGGATGAAATAGAATTCTGAAAAGCTCTTGTTTTTTATTTTATTCTTTTTGTATTTTATTAAAAACATTTTACAGTTACAAGGTTTTGAACCAGAGAGTGAAATTACAGCAATAATCATAATTACTCGATTCTGATTGGTTAACAGGGTGTGTAATTACATTGTAATTTAACTCTACACTCTCAAATATTTACTGCAGAAAATTCTGATCTGCCATTGTAACTAACAGAAAAGTTTAAAAAACAAATGAAAAGGTAAACAGAAAAAAAAAGGAAAGCGTAATAGCTTTTTTTATTTCCTTTTATCAATTATCATTACCTTATAAATGATTACGATTTCACAGAGTGTACAGTGTTGAATTTAAAGTATTTTTTCGAATGAAATGAAAAAACGTAAACATTCGATTCGTAGTAAGTAAACAACAATGATGAAATTATAACTTACATTTAACATGGCCTTTAGATCATTGTCATATTCTTCAATTGATTTTTCAATAGTTTCTAAGATCTCTTTGTCATCATTACTGAGCACAGCAGATAGCATATCAATGTAGAAGCCCCTGCCAAGAACACCACCAGACACAACTTCTTTGCACTCTTGGATTAACTAATTTGAACAATCATGTTGTAGTTAATTAGGGTAACTGATTTTGATTAAAAATGTAACATAATTGCCATCAACTAATACAGGGTACAAATTACTGACTCATGTTTTGCAAAATGCGAAGTATTTTTAAATTTCTGCAAGTTTTTATTCTAGCAAAACAAAAAAAAAGGCAAAGTTACAATCAGCAAAAAAAAATGATAAATAAGCATTAATATCAACTAGCAATTTCGCATATTCATGCTTCAGCTAGTGCGAATCTCCTTTTAGTTCATAAAGTTTCGCGAAGTTATTGGTCTTTCTTAACTTGAATCCCGTATTTCATTAAGCTTTTACATATCAGACCTTATAGACACTTACCTGACGAATACTGTGTAGTGATGGTTCAACTTTTAATTGGTAATCCAAGCGAAATCGAATGCATTCGTGGACAATATCAAAGGGAAATTTCAATAAAAATAAGTAATTATGTAAAAATGATGGTAAACACATATCCTGCCAAGCTTTAGCCAAGGAACTGTTTATTGCGCTAGCTGGTTTCCACTTTGGTATTGCTACAAAGTCACGTATTCCGGAAGAATTTTTGAAAAAATCTATAATATTCTTCATATGAAGTTCATCATCGTTTGCAAGAAATTTACGACTTATCTTCGAGGAAGATAATTGACCGTAGTGATCAGATAATGCCGATCTTGCATTTGATAATGTGGTTGAAAGAATGTCTTTAGCTCTTTTCATCAATCCAAGTAGTCCACCCTCTCGAATTCCCTTCTCAACAAAGGATCGATATCGAGAAGTACTGGTTTTCTCCATTAGTGATAGTCTGTTAATAGAGATTCGATTGCGTTTTTCACGTTTACTGCGGCGCATTGCATAATTTGTTGAAAGAGAACTTAAATTTCCAGAAGATTCTAATAAATCGCTAGTGCTTATCCAATGCTGAAATTGATAGGATTGCTTGGTCTTTAAACAAAGTGAATCTAAAAACAAAATTTTAACATAGTGGATCTATGTATATGGTTAGTGGTTCTCTACATGTTTCATTACAGCTAAATAATAATAAAGTGGGGAGATCACTGATAATTTTGTCCATTTTAGTGGGCATATTCTCTTTGTTTTACATCTTATTTCATTTATCATAACGGTATTCAATTCAATGGTTTGTGTTTATCTGGTAATGGAGAAGAAAAGAAATTTACCCAAACCATGATCAAACCAATCTTTCCAGGTAACGATATCATCTGGGTCAACGTCAACGAACTCTGCGAGTAAGTACAATTTGTGAAACATGTCTTTATTAATACCCAACCAAAATATCATGGCTTCCATGTTACGCATAAATCTGACGCTTTTGTATCTTGAATGAGCTTCCATTAATGCTTTCATGCTTGGATACAATCGTTCAACATTGTCTACTTTCTTTAATAAATCCATTATCGAATTCATAGCAAAAATTTGCTTTGATTTTCTATCAGTCAATATTTCATCTGGGATGTCACTACCCACAGGTAATAAATTTTCGCAAGAGTTTTTTTCAAGTAAAGGTTCGTCAAATGAGAATTCCATCCCTACAAAAGATTTGTCACAACTGAAACTGTTTTCACTTACATCAGGTATTGTTTGTAATTTTGTTGTTGGAGATATTTCTGCCTTTTCCTGAACAGGAGTACTTGCTTTCATCCCACAGTTGAATGATAAAAATTCATTTTCACATTCATCGGATTCTTCAGCAGAGCTAGTGTTAATTACGTTCGTTACGCTAGATTTGGTTGCAGAACATTCATCAAATTTGTATTGAATCACTTCTTCTAACACAGCATCAACATTTTTTCTGGCTTCCTCCAAAATATTGTCATGTTCTTCAATAGTATGACTGTGTTGCCAAGCTTGAAGTTCAAGCCAGAGTAACTCCTGAAATTCTACCTAAAAATTGAACAATCAATTTCAAAAATTCAGAAAAATTCAGAAAAAATAGAATTAACTGAACAATTTTTTTAAAATTTATTTTATCAAGGCTGCTTGCTCTGAGAGCGGCTGCAGGATCTAGCTGATATGGGCCTCTTTTGGGAATGCATTACCCAGATTTAAAGTGGCGAACTAGCACATACCAGACTGATAACTGATTATGGTCTTTATTAATTTGAGTTACCATTATCATCAATCATCATTCACAACACGTTTATTTTATAAGAACAAAGAATATAAGAACAAAAGGCTTTGAAGGTCTAAAAGTTATAAGAACATGATAAGAACATTCAAGGCTTAGAAGGGTTTGTTCTTAAGATATTTTTACATTTTACAAGAAAACCTCATCATAATAGTCAATAATAGTGTATAACTTTAAGAACATATCAAGAACATTTTTAAGGCTGCAAAGTTGAAACGTTTGAAAGCTTCACTGAAGTTGACTGTTCTTATAAAAAAAAGTGTAATCATTACAGTGTACATTATACGTCACATTTCATTATATACATTCAGTCAGTGCCGAGATTTGTACCATCATCAGTAATCACCCTAGTATTACAAGAACAGCGTCTTACCAAATGAGCTTTACACCCCATTAACCCATTTGTGGACTTTTTTCATGTAACTTTGAATTTTTGCATGAATATGGAAAATAAGAAATATTCTGTCTATAGTTTATTATTCAATTAATACCATTTCCAGACAATACCATTGAAAAAAAAATGACATAGCTGGCAAAACTGGAAAAGATTACTCAATATCAACCAAAATCATGTCAAAAAATGTTGGTCATCCATGAAAATCCACAACTGATTTGGTAGGGTAGGGTGGGGTAAATGGGTCTAGGGGTAAAATGGGTCTAACCAGGTATTTGCTCTGAAATCTGGACATCAGCAGACTAAGGAAAAGAAAACCTGTAATAACTTGTTAAACTTGTTTATTGATAAATGTACTTCCTAACAATTATGGACCCAGGATACAGATGTCAAATAGCAAAATAACCAGAAAAAAACCTAACATTTTGGATATTCTTTCCTGGATTTAAGAAGTTCAACAAAATCAAAGTGTAGGTGAAAAACTTTAAGTGTTAATATCTTCTGCTCCATTTTGTGAAAGTTTTATTATATTTCTCCTTCTAGAGAAAAGTTCAATATTTGCAGATGGGGTAAAATGGTTCTATATAATGCATCTTGTCTGTTTTATAAGCATTATCACTAATTTTCTGGCTAAAACAGTTCTTATAATAAAATCAGTGTGATGAAGGCATCAGGCCAGTACTCCTGTACATTGAAAATACTGATGTTTTTTGTTCTTAAAATTTATCTTATAATTCATTTCTGGTTAAACGCTAATGAAGAATCTAGAGCTGAATGTGTTGTTTCTCTATCCTTTAGTGATATAAAGGAGTGATACCACACTATGTAGAAATTTGTTATGATCAACTAAGAATTCTTTGTCTTGCAGAAAATCTTTAAATGAAAAATGCTTCAAAATTCTTACCATATGTCCAATATTCAAAGCTAGGTTTTCTGATGTTATTCCTTAATCAAAATTAGTTTATCGTTATTTTTTTCTGATTGTAATATAAATTTAAAATATAAAAATAGTTTAAAGTTAGTAGAGTAAAATGGGTCTAATCAACCAGTCAAAAAAATCTATCCCACAGACCCTAAGGGTGCAAGAGAGAGGTTCATTTTAATGTATTTGTTTTGCTAAGAATGAATGCTTTGAATTGAATTAGGTTTTCATATTATAAATTCAACTCGGACTCAAAATTTACCAATATTAGACCCGTTTTATCCCACCCTACTAATTCACATATGCAAATTCCTCACCTGATGATCTTCAGCACCAACAAAATTATCATTACGTTGTTCGAAGCTTTTATGTGTTTGAGAACGACCTCCAAGCTTTACAAGTAATGAAAATGTTTTGTAAAAATGAACTCTTGAAGGTTTCGTCTCTTTTCTTTTATTTATTTCAATGGCTTTTGTTGCAACTGATGGAGTTATTGAAGATAAATCATCATATTTAAAAGAACATGGAATTGCTTTTTGCTGAGTGATGCTTTTCAAACTTTTGGCAGAATTAACTCTTACTAATTTTGATGATCTAGGAATATCATAAGGATTCAACAAATCCATATTCTCATCGGAACTTCTCCCATCTCTTAATTTTAGTTTTCGTTGGACCTCTCTTTTTTTCTGCCAGCCAAAATGATTATTTGTCATTTGAGTCATTTCTTTGTCACCAGAGCTTTTCTTCTCATTCTTTTTAACAGATAGACTATTGCAAAACTTTATACATTTTTCTTTCTGTTTATTTCTCCTGATTTCGCGAGGAGGAGTGACACCATACCAGCAGCCATACTTATGATCATACTTATCTAATTCTTTGCTAATCTCCATTTCACGTTCTGAGTCTGAGTTGTTCTTGACAACAACATTTTGTTTGATTTCATTCATTACCATCTTTTTCTTGTTTACCAAGCAGACATATTCTTGAGTGTTATTGATAGGCAAGGTGTGTATATTTTCACCACTATCTGTCGATGTATCAGAACATTCAGGAGATTTAACTAAAGAAAATTTATCGAAATTTTTTAAATTCTTTGAAATTAGGCAAAATATAACAATTCCTGGTTCATTCAAATTTTCATAATTTATCTCCTTGACGCTTAATGAATTGGTGAAAAAGAGTTTTTCTTATATATCGTGTATATATCTTATATATCGTGTACTAAAAAAAAACCCAAAATGATAAAAACAACTTCTGCTCGAACCTTTTTTCCATACTTCTTCCTCTGAGGAATTGTTTGTATTGATATCATCGTCGTCGAAAGTTAAACCTCCCGATGCTATCATGATATATCAGCCTAAGAGAAGGTTAAAGTTGTTTGAACTTGTTGTTTTTTTGGTTAATGAATCGTCGGTAGAGTAGAATTCTAAAAATGTGACGCATTCGCCATTATGTTTGTTGTTATTTTGATGTTAGCTAGTATCAGAAGATTGGAAACTAACTTATAAAATTCCAGAAGCCTTCCTCTCCTCTTCCTCTACACCCCGACGAAATGTTTCCTCCTTTATCTAAAAATACTGTGTTTTTATTAAAGCACATTTATGTTTGAAATTCACACAAATGAAGTTCTACATAAATTTTGAAATTGCGAGTCCGAAAGTTTGCCACGCCGAAACTTCATGTTTTATTTCTACAGTGGACTCTCGCTCTCGGACACACGCGCGCTATCATATCTCGAACATCAAGCGCTATCTCGAATAAAAGTCTCCATCCCTTCTTCAGCATTTACGGTCTGTCTGTTTCAATTTGTTTCGCTACCTTGAACCACTTATTTTTCAGTTCGTACGTAAAACCACCCGAAATTATGTTTTTTGTTCAAAAGCAACATTTGACCTGTCTTCGAATGTTTTTGAGTTATGGAATGTTTTTTTGTATGATCAATCTCGTTTGAAAAGTAACTAGAGAGAAGATTTCGAAAAGAAAACCGCTCTCTCTCTCTCTCTCATCTCCTCCTGCGGCAGCACAGAACTTTAGAAACCAGTCTGCAATGTGACAAGCTCAAAAAATGGGAAATTTGAAATATTGAATTTATTCGCTATCTCGAACTTTTATCTCGCTCCTTTGTGAGAGTTCGAGATAGCCGGGAGTCGACTGTACTTATTTCACTTCCTGAGAAACTCGGACTTTTAATTTATAAAGGAAAACTGACGACAGTGTGATATCATACGAACTCTTTCATATTTATAATACGAATGGCAAACATTCTCCACTTCAGTATTTCTTTCTCTTCTAGCGTTGTTGCAATCTTTGACATGATGTTTTCATGTTTTCTAGGACGGATAAAAAAAAAGTTTCACTAGGACATTATAGTCCGAAATTCCAGAAAATCTGTCCAAAAGTTTTTTGCCAAAGTTTTTTCATCGAAATTCTATTCTAGTTTAACCTCGTGTTATGCATTTCAGAACTAAATATTACCATAGTTAATAGAAGAGCCTATTATGATATTACTTTGTAATAGGCACTTCTTATTTATTCCAATTTCCAGGGGGAAAGTTAAAAGCTTTTTTAATATGATGAAAACGAGAGGCGTTGCTTTTTAAGGCCGTTACACGTAACAGAAATTCGGGAAAGGTCTCTCTCATGTCGTACTAAAAAATTCCCTGGTTGGAAACTTACAACAGTTTATTTTGTACTCCCCCTGATCTCATGACTTATTGCAAAACCAATCCAAACTAACTACTGTCATATGCTTAAAGTGAGGGCAAAATAAACTATAAGTGTTCTTTGTTCTAACGACTATGTTTTGACCAAACCATATTGTGTTTATTTATCATCATATAATTATTCGTTTCTCCCTTTGATTCCTCTTTTATTGACATTCGCTCCTGTGGATATGTTCCTTTTGTGCATGGAACTTTCTTTAGATTCTCTGTGGAGGGGTTTTGAAATCCTTTTATATTCACTCACCTCTTAGTGCTTCTAAGCTCCTGCAGTTAACACAACAGAGTAAATCTTAATATCCATAGACTTAATTTAAAATGTCCTGTTCGTTCATACAATTTGGGCCTGGAAAATATTTAAATGAATATTTTGTTGTTGCTTTTTTCCAAAAAAACTATATGTGGTCGAAGAGAGATTAAGCTTATAATAGCCACAAGGCTGAGGGATCAAATGCAATTTCCTTACTGAAAGGTCGAGTAGTCCAGAGAAACATCTCTTGAAAAAGGGTCTCATAAAAGATATTGTTGGCTTAGAAAAGATTATCTCATGAAGAGAAAACGTGTTCATCTCAATGCTCTCTCTAAGTCCAGTGGCTCTATACCCAGGCATAAGTCCTATTATGTCCTGGGATCGAGGTGGGTTCGCAAAGAAACTTGAATTTATTCATCCAATAAAGTTTCAGAATAATCGCTTAAAAGCCAATTTCTATTCAACGCTGATGTCCTTGCGGACAGCTTTTTTTCGCGCGGAAAAATGGGTTTGAATGGAAATCATTTTTGTGGCTAATTCAGCAAATCATTTGAAATGTTAAGCATTGGATTGGTTAAATTTGAAAGCGAACTTCGACGTAGAAAAAAAAGTTGAAAATTGCCCGCTGAACGTTGATTTTCCGCCGAGATCGATGCTAAAAAATACCCAATGCGCATGCGTGCGAAGTCACTAGACGTAATTTTTCTACGTCCACGCGAAATTTTTGATGAATAGAAATTGGCTTATAGAAAAGGCCGGATTAAACCTTTCCAACATGATGTAACATCAATATGTTACACAGATGTTTTTTATAACATGTAAAACGATTTAAACAGACTTTCTAACAACGAAAATTAAATATTTGAAGGCTTTTTTGCTGCTTTTCAAAATTCTTACCAAGTGAAATTCATTTCATAAACAATCGAATTCACACGTTCGAAAAGTCAAAAAATTTCAACGTAAGGAAGTGAGAGAATCTTCATTCATTCTCTACACGTCACGTCATTTTTTTATAATACATGTGAACATCGCGTGGTTACCAAGTTGAGGGGTCGCAGTTCAACTATTTCTATTGGAGTAAGGAACAATTGTTCCAAGTTTTAGGTTATGATTACAAGTTTTCATGAAACGCTAACATGATTGCCTTATTTTTAGTCACAAGAAAGACTTTCATCTTGTGACTACAAACCGGTTTATAAGAAACTGGGGCTGATCGTCTAGTCAAAAACCTAAGAAACTGAAGGGCTGGTTTGCCTCTTCAGGCCCCAAGTATGAAAGATTATAATGGATTTAGTACTATTTTCAATGGTAATAAAGAAACTTTAAGAAAATGATTTTTTTAAATAATCTTTCAAGGCTATATATCTCAGCTAAATTCGACCACAATGTTCGCCCTGGCTTAACCAACCAACTTGCTTTAAAAAGTAAAGAACTTGAACCTATTTTTATAGAGATTCACCAAACAAAGGGTAGGAACTTAGTGATTGGATGTATCTACAGACATCCTTGTATGTCTTAGTGGAAGAATTCCATATACAGTATATGTCCCCTTTGTTGGAAACAATTACCAGGGAAAATAAACTGTTGGTCCTCTCAGGTGATTTTAACATAAACATCCTAAACTTTTTGACACTGAAAAAACAGTAGAAAATTTTCTTGACCTAACATCTTCGTTCTCTCTGGTACCGCATATTATTTTCCCTACTAGGACAACAAACACCTAGTACCCTTTTTGACAACATATTCTCAAATGCCACAGACTTTAACAACATATCTGGTAATATTTGCACCTCAATCTCAGATCATCACCTGCCCCTATTTCTAATCTTACAAAGGTTTGAAAATTCTCATCATCCCAGCAACGTTACTGCTTTGATTGAGGGATTGGAAAAATTTTGATCGTGAGAATTTTATTACCGTCTTGTTCTTGTAAATTAGTTTCTCTCACCGACCCAATGATAAAATCTACCCTGACTCAGTTCTTTTTTTCATTGTACAGTTGATGTATACCTTTTTATTTATTTATTATATTTTGTTATGTACTGTTGTACTGTTGTACTCATGTACTGTTGTTACACTGTGTAGAATAAATATTTCTTTCTTTCTTTCTTTCTTTCGGTATAATCAGCATTTCGTATTTGATACCAATTGAGGGGAGAAGATCCCAAAAGCCAAGACTTTTTGCTGCTGGTAAGCGCAAAGAATGAGGCCTATAATGACATTATCGATGAAAAACAAAGAAGAAGAGAAAGAAGAGAAGAAAGAAGAAGAAGCTAACTAAAATAATATTAATATATCGAACATGGTGTTGGGATTATCGCAGATAGAAGCCAAACCAAAGTTTCGTTTCTCGAAATGGATAAGAGGAAACAATTGCTGTGGGTGGAGCTAGCAGGAAATGTCAGCAACCTTCCCTAAGGCGCGAGATTTCGGGTCGCGAGATTTAGAAAGATACGAATAGTTGGGATATACACTGCCGGCACTAGGACGAAGAGTGGAGAGAAGATCTCCGAGGAAGAGCGTAAAAGAGGTCACTTGCGCCCAATGCTTGCACCCGGCTAACGATAGTACAGTTGCTTGCTAAGATGGCGGGTGTGAGCTGTGCTATGAAGAATATCAGAACGGGATTTGAGGTTTTTCGCAACATCTACCTTAACCGATTGACTCTCATACTTTTTCAATAGTTACTCTATCCATTTTGCATTTTTATACAGTGAAACTTGAATGGTGGACACCACGGGTCTGCCCCTGAGTGTCTGCGCGCTAAAAAAGTGTGAGGCAGGAAGTTGTGTGTTTTTTGCTGTTGTGTGTTGTTGTTGTGGACGACAGTCAAGAGTATATAACCCCAATTAAGCTATGCGATTAACTAGGAGGTTTTCCTAACTTGGAGGTTTTCCTACCTCTTAGTTAGAAGGTACACGGGCTCTTAAAAAATATTAAAGCTGATAAATTCTTTTATTATCTCTCTTCCACTCTTCTTTTTTTTAGTGGGGCCGTTGACAAAAAAATTTCAATCCACTTAGGGGCATTAGTCTGTTAAGGTCTTACCCCCTCCCCCTTGGACTTAGCAGCCCTCAAAATTTTTGTGAATCTCCCGATGATAAAAATACAAAAATCTTTGGCCACCAAAAAATGGTAGACAGGTAAGCTTGTTGTTCTTTTTACACAGAGACAGGCTCAAAATGTCTGCCAAATTTACATAGCCACTCATGTTGCATGGTAGAGCAATATTTCATTCTGTAAATTACACTCAATCCACTATTTCTGTGTACGCTCCATTAAAATTTTAGTTGCTTTTGTTAAGAGATTTTCAAACCTTCTTAACAGACTCGAGTTATACCCCTCCCCCTTTTTTATGGCCAAATGCCGCTAAAGGATCGTCTCAAAATGTTCGTCTTAATTTATTGTTTTCATTTTCGTCCTTAATTCACTCCAAATCGTCCTTGAATGTGCTTGTATTTGAAAATATTCGACCTGAAAGTGTAGCAAAATCGACCTAAATTTGACCTTGTAATCATTCCTTAAACAGCGAAGAATTCCTTACTATCGTCCCAAATTTGTCCTTTATTTGTCTTAAATTCGCTCATTGTTTCATTTAAACTTCAGCTTTAGAAATAACATTAAAATATAAATTGAGTGTACTCTTCGTTGTATTAGTGTTTTATACAAAATAATGATAATTTTAAAATAATCAGACGATATGCTAGAGTTCAAGATTGAACAACAAAGAAAGAAAATTCCGTAAAATGTTTTGGCTTGTTTTAAACTATGTTGTTATACATTAACATGAAAAAATATAAAAGAATCGCATGTATAGATTTTGTGAATGTAAATATAGCTTTAAACTCACTTGTGTATGAAGAAAAAATATTTCAATGGAAAACCTGTCTTTTGTTCAGAGAAGACTGCTCTGTGTAATGAGTTGAAATGAAATGTTGTTCGATATATTATTGTTATTATTATCATTTTCATGGCGCTTATTACAGCAAAGGAGTTAAAGGTTATTTAATAGTGCGTCTCGCATTGTTAGCGTAAATCAATTTTTAATACACAAGGGATTAAAGAGTTATTCCTTTTCAAAATCGAACACCTGTAGAATGTGAATCTGTAAAATTTAAGCTACATTTCCGTTATAGAAATGTCAATTGAAATAGGAATTTTGATCAGAATCCTATTCTACCAAAAAAAGATTATTGATTTCATAAAGAAAGTAAAATTGTTTGAAATTCTTCTTTTTTTCCCATTAATGTAAGGGCAGCTATATTCGTGTGTAAATGGGACTTAATAAAAAATCATTATTGTAAACAAAACTATTTCTCCTTGAACGATCATTTTTAGAAAGTTCTGCGGCAAGTTGTTTAAAATTTGTTTCGTTTTTAAAATTACTAAAAGTTTTGCTTATGGTCGTAAGATACAAACTTTGCAATATCGCAACGTGAATTTATCATCATATGGCGAGTAGTTTCTTCTAAACAATGCAAATTTCCAAAATAATAAAGAAACACTCTGAAGATGTATATATTTGAATTCAATACAAGACTTCATTAGACTTTCGTCCTTAAATTCGCTCTTAATTCGTCCTAGAATTCGTCCTTAATTCGTCCAAGATTCACTCTTTATTATTCTTAAATAAAATTCGTCTTCTCACTAATTCGTCCTTTCAAATTCGGTTTTTTAAAGAAAATCGGGAAAATTTTTTTCTTTATTAAAGAGAAGGTTTCGTCCAGATTCGTCTTTTAACAGGACAAACTTTTTGAGACGATCCTTAAGTGGATCGAAAGTTTCTTGTCAACAGCCCCTTAAATGTAGCTACTGTAGCTAGAAGCAAAACGAGTTACTGCATTGTCTCCGATCAGGAGTCTGTCTCCCGTTTGATAACTTTATCCAATCAGAGTTTGTTTGTTTGTTTGTCCAATTAGGCTACCATCAAAAATATACTGTGTTAGTGTCCTCTGACAACCGACTTGTATTGATGTTTTGAAGTTGAAAAGTTAAGTCGGTGAGTCAGAAGTGTACAAAAATAAATAAATGAATACATAAATAAACAGAATGTATGGTCTACAATATAATCACACGTCCTCTGTCAAAAATTAGAAAGAAGTCATGCAAATAATGAGATTGCCAGAGTTCCGCAGGGAACGATGATTATGTTTCGGAGATTGCAGGAACTGATAGAAGAAAACTGACGGTTTATTTTTTATGCCTGACCAACCGACTATTAATGCCCAAAAGGAGGCTAACACAAAATATTTTTGAGGTTGGCCTTGCTTGTATATACACTACCAAAAATTATAATAAGTTACAATAGCTGAATTCAGTGTCAAAAAATGAACTTGTTCACCAACTCTTGGATTTTTTAACCATTTGCTTCAGGCCACACAAATTATCAAGTGGCAGAGCCCAACCTGGAACTGAAAAAAATCTACGGAGGAGAGTAATGTTATTTAGAGTACAATTTGAAGAACTTTGTCACAATGGTAGAGGACACACCTGTGATTAAAATTCTAATTAAGAAATTAATGCGATTTTGTTTCAGGTAGGCAATTGCACGAAAAGAAAATTCCTATCGCTTTGTTAAGTGGTGAAACCTTCAAAGTATTAAAGTTATGACAATTTCCTTTACAAGAAAAAACAGCAATTTGTTTTAGAAAAATGGGGACCCTTGTGCTATTATACCATAGGCCTGGTTTTCACTATATTTTAGTGTCCTTTTTGCTGCTTTTTTGAATTTTTCTTGAATTTGAAATTCATTCTCGCGTGAAAAAGACTTCTTGCCACTTTCCTCAAAAAACCCAGGGTCTATTACTGTGTCAAGTATAATGGTTGTTGTTAAAACAAATAGTGTCGGCAATCTGGGTCAAAAGATTATTTACTAAACACAAGATTTAATTGATAAAATCATCAATAATTTTGTCTGAAAAAGAATTAATACATACATAATCACTGCATAAACTAATTTTGTATCAATGATGAATATAAGTTAAGGAAACTCAACTAGTTTATATAGTTTTCGCAGAGTTCAGAGCATGTTCTAGTTCAATGATCAACCATTGCAACTCCAATACCTTTGACAGTTTTGCAGAAATAATATTGTGTCTTTAAGCAAATTTCACCAGAGAAAACAAAAGTAAAAGCTAGATTAGTAGTGTGAGGGTCCTTGTTTTCTAATATGCGTCCCTCGTTTTCATGGCACCGACGAATGGGTCCTGGTTGGTTCCATTCTCACTGGGATAGTCCAAATGGGACTAGATCTTGTCCTATACTTCTGTATGTTGCTTTATTTTTGATTTCCTGACTTCAATTTTTATTTTATAACCATTTGGACTCATCTTTTATTCTAATTGCTAGGTTAGCCTGTATAGATAATTTGAAACTTATAAAAGTACAGAGTGTCAGATTATTGCTCCTTCTTGTGATGCAAAAGAAATCTTTCGTTCAGATCAATTTTGCATTTCTTTGCATCTTTTAGACATTCTTGAATGGCATCTCAAAATACAAACACACCTCCACAATCGCAGTCAATTTCATTAGTTGGAACAATGGGAATAACACCACAGCAAATTTCCCAAAATATGAGCATAATGCAAAGTCAACTCAATCCCCTTCAGATCGCTGCAATTCAAGCGCAACAACAAAGAGCAGCAGCAAATCAGCAAGTTCGACCAGTTGTGAATGTTGTGGGAAACCATCATACTGTTCAAGTATTAGGTAGGTCACATTTTTTTTCTGAAACAAGGGAGGTAGCTAATCCTATAATGGATTAAATCTTGTTTTGATATGCCTTATTTCATACTAGTCAAACCTTTCACTAAGGTTGAAGAACTAAGAAAAAAATGGGGGAATTTGGAAGCAAAAGCAGTCCGTACCAAAACTTGGAGTCTTGAACTTTTCATACATTTTCACAGTTTGCAGATGAAATTTATACCATTAATAAGGCTTTTTTTCGATTTTTTTATTTGGTAATATGGAAGAGATTTTTTTGTTTTTTTCCAAAAAGTATTTATGTGAATAATATATTTTGGCCAAGAAGTAGGATAAATCTAGGATTAAATTATTTTTTGACCAAGTTTGTTTAAAAGTTAATTTTCTCAAAGAAGTATTTTCAATAAAAATAATAGAAGTTTTAAAAAGAAACTATTAAAATGTTTTCGAGGGGTTTCCTGTACATTTAGTTTCTGTCTCAAAAGTATATACTAGCACCCTAAATGTAGCTAAATGGTACCTTTTTTAAGCATAGCATTTATTAGAAACGCTTCCAGCCCCCGAATTTCTGAAAAATAGGAATAAAAAGATGTGCCTACATGAATCGCTCTATAATTCTTTTCAAAATCATTTACAAAAATCCACCATGTACCAGTTTGTAGCTGAAAGTGTGACAAATCAGATGATGTAATTATTGAGTTAATTCGATCAGTGGTTTTGAGACAGAAAGTAAAAAAAAAAAACCTTTTTGACAATAATTGTTTTTATTTCCAATAAAAAGAATTTAACTCCATAACAAAAGAAGAAATATATATATATTATCATATATTATATATGTACGTGCTTATACAGGATCAGTTAATCACCCTGAAGGAATAGGAAATGTCCCTATCAATATAATCACAACTGGAGGCCAGACATATGCAGTCACTTCAAATTTTCAAGCTGGTGTCCCATCACAAGGTGCCTTATCAACCCAAATGCAAATTCGTCCAATTGCACCGAATGCTGCTGCTGTCGTTAACCAACTTCAGGCCACCCAATTGGCTGTGCAGCAAGTGCGGAATGCTAACGTACACCAGCAACGCATTGCTACTGCAGGTGGAATTTTTTTCTTCATATCTGTTGTTACAATGGTGTTGTAAATTTTATTGTGTGTTTCTGTTTTTATTGATTTCAGTTGCATCAGCCAATTCTGCCAATTCTACCAAACAGATTCAGCAAGTTAATTGTAAGTCTGTCTCTTTATTATGAGATTTTGTTTTTATAGGGACCATATGTTTAATAAGAGCAGAAAAGAAAATGGTGACCTATAAACAAACTTTTCTCAAGACTCTCTGAATGAAGGTTCTGAACGGAAATTCTTGTTAGAAGTAAAACAATGGAGACGTGTGTTTCTTTTGTTATGTGTGTCACTTGGAGAACTTTTATGATTTTTAATAGAAATAAAACCCTTGACCAAGCTACTTTAGTAGAGCTGGGAAATAATAATGGTAATCCCTGCAACTATCGTATCTCTTAGTTTACACACAAAAATGATCTCATGAGTTTCTGCTTGTAAAGGAATTGTGCTTACACGTTTACTGCCGAAGGAAATTTCAAAATCTACAAATTGCGTAGCAAAATTTGGATTGATTTTGTGTAAAATTTTATCCACTTTGAAATGAGCGAAGATTCAGCTTTTATAAAGGCTAATTTCGGGAAATATGCGAGCAAAGTCAACACTTCCAAACTAGCCACTCATGACAAGTATACTCGTCCTCAGCAGTCAATGTGTTAACATTGAAGCTGATGAATGTTTTCTTCAATGTTCTTCACCTTCTAGTATCCTTACCACTACAAACAAGCACACAATCTCCGGCTTCTTCTGCTGCAACAACCTCAACACACAGTCAGGTACTAACAAAAAGAAAAATACAAGATCTACTACACGAAATCGACCCAACAGAAACTATGGATGATGATGTTGAAGAGGTGCTTTTGCAAATTGCAGATGACTTTATAGAGAATGTAATTAGCTCATCGTGTCAAATTGCTAAACATAGAAAATCGAATACTCTGGAAGTAAAAGATGTTCAGTTGCACTTAGGTAAGATATAGTTCACCAAAAGCCTCACGATCACAAAGTTCGTTTGTTTTGGATTTTGTATGACAAAACATAACATAACATAACATAACATAACAGATATTGCAAGGGTAACCTTAAAGGAGCAACTCAAATGACAACTATAGCAGATATTCTATTCCAATTATGCGTTTTTTAAGAAAGATGTTTTTTATCTGTGTAACATTCTCTCAAACCAAGACATGACAAATAAGATTTTTTTATGTTTTTCATCAAATTCAGGTTTTACATTCTGACAAGTAAAATTGAAATATTTTGTGTTTTGTTCCAAAATCTGTTTCTGAATAGTTTCTGATAAAAAGGTCCTATTAGACAGTAAACTATTAGATAAATTATGCTCAAAGTATAAACTTTTTTAATAATAGGAATTGATTTTTTTCCTTCACTGACGTTAATTGATAAATTTTTTGAATAAAACTGTAAACTATTCCATTAACTAATCTATGTTAAGTAAGTTATGAGCATAGTTTTTGTAATAGTTTACCGTCTAACAGAACTTTACCAGATATACCGAATTGATATAATAGAAATATTTGATGTATAAGAATTTTGAGTATCCTTTCCAGAGGCGGATCTAGAGAGTAGAAATTTGTGGAGATTGTTAGCTGTTAAGAAAAAACATGCGGTTAAGTCCATTTTGGTGATACAGACTGAAAACAGAAATTATGTTAATGTGCTCCACAATTTTGGACATACCCTGGATCCACCGCTCCTTCCTTACTCTTTGAAATAACTGATGGACTAGTTAAATTTGTGATAATCAAGACTTTTTTCCCCTCTAACAGATCGCAATTGGAACATGTGGATACCTGGTTATGGTAGTGAAGACCTGCGCCCGTATAAAAAATTACCTTCAACTGAAGCCCACAGACAGGTATGCTTTGTTACGCCTTAGCATGGAATGGTTCCAACCACTAGCTAAGTGCTCTGTTATCAAATTTTTTGAGGTTTTGAGGTTTCATTCAAATAAGACGTTTTTCCAAAAGAATGAAAGTACATCGATCATGAGATTAAAACGAGTGATATGACGTAATTTATCGGAAGAGCTCTGTATATATTGGTTGATTATGATAAACATACATCGTTGGCGTGCTGAGACACCACAACTGTTCATTAAATGTTCACATTATACTGCAAATAGTCATCTTCGCTTTGAAGTAAGTTAGGATTGAAACTTGTGTTCACTGGAAAATGAAGTTCCCTTTATAAGTCACGTCACTTTCGAAAATCCGATTAATAATCCGCTTAATAATGGCTGTTCTTGTACGTGATAATAAATATAATGAATCTTTATTTCCGAAAAGTCAAAAAAACCCAAACCGGATAACGTCGTTTTATCATGCAAAAAAGAACGTCATTGGTATTTTGATTTGAAACGAGGCCAGGGCTGCACAGAATGAAAGTGATGTAGTTTATGAAAAGGTCTATATTCTTTTAAAAGAACAGTAGTATTCAAACTTTTCCGTTTGAAACTCAGGCACTGTTAACATACTATTTTGCGGCCACAAAATGTTTCGGTTGAAAGTCTCCTAATTTCGTTTGAAAGAATGAGACAATACAAAACAATGTTCTCGTTAACTCTGAAACGGATATTACAAAGTTTTGACCGCAAACTATTGATGATCGCAAATTGGTAGCCTATTAACCAACTGTCATGTTATGTTCAATTTCTCCTTTACAGCGATTGGCATTAATCAAGAAAGCAATGAAGAAATAATATATGATTGGTGGAAATTCCGTTCACCTGGAGAATAACACTGTCGACATATTTGTTCCAGCTTTCAAAGGGGAATTACTTCCATTCAACATGAGCGATCCAGTTCTTCTCAAGTTCTCACTGATCTTCTTAAAACTATTAATCATTCCCATTTTTTTGTAAATATGTGAATACATCTGTCAACAAAGAAAATGCAAAGATCTATCCGATGGTTACAAAATGCTAGTAATTGTTTACCCGTTTGACAAATGTTTATTGCGTGGGTGATGACAGACAGCGCCTTGTCAATCCAACAATCGAATGTTGTTTTAGTTCCTATAACGATACAGTGAAACTTCTCAATAGCGGACAGCTCATATGTGGGCACCTCCTTATCGCGGACTTATCTGATTCAATTCATAGAGATCTAAACCTTAACTAATCACAGTGACCCAAAGGAATTTTAAAGGTTTACGCCATGAATTTTTATGCTCTCAAATTGGGTTGTCCAACTTTATGATAAAGTCAAATTTTAATCGCGATGAAAACGCATATTTGTGTACGCGCTCGTCCTATATATTTTGTCATGCACACGAGGTGAGTCAATAAAACAAAAGAAAACAGAAAATGACTGATTGTGGACATTTTGTACATTCAAAAACCATGTCTTAACTTCTCAACTGCTGTGTCGAGGTAACAAGGGAGTTTACGCAAATACCACGACGAGAGGATGGCGACGTTAATAAAATAAAATATTCGTTTTCCTCAGGATTTTGTTTAGAAAGAAAGTCTATTTCTTATCATACCATTGGAAGAATATTGTAAATTAATTACATCATTTACAGAATTTGCATGTTGTCGTATTAAAAGCGAAGACCCAAGGATAATAGTAGATTATGTTTCTCGTATTTGTTTTATGAGCATTTCTTTTGGAAAATTGCCACAATAATTCGTTTATTTGTTGGAATTGATCGGTATAAGACGAAAGATGGTTAATGATCCACATTATCTTTAATTAATTTGAACCTTTAACAAATTACAATTACTCCTCATTAAAGATATCAAAAATATTTCCATCACTATCAGGAGGATAGTTATACATCAGCTTTTTCTTCGAGAGAATTTATTTTCGCGAATCGAAGAAAAATATTTTTTTCGCGGGAATTTAATTTTGCGAATCGGATGTCCATTCGTGAAAATTTCTTCCCGCAAGAATTTCTGATATTAATGTAATTGTTTTAATGAAAAATACCAGTTACAGGTACTCGTATTGAGTAGCGTGAAAGTTTGAAACGTTGAAATTTTATCATTAAAACTTTTCGCTGACTCACAACATTGCAAACATCATAAGGTTCATCAGGTGTTTCACAACTATTATTGGGAAAAAATAACCAGAAAAATAATACAGAAATATGAATTTTATTTTTTCATTTTTCTGAAAGTTAAATTAATTCTTGGATGAGGACATGTAGTTATTGAGCGCTTTGGGAGACTATGATACCATGTCTTATTTGTGGGACAATTCATCACCAACAAACTGCCATGAGCTAAAGTGAACTTCACAACTGCCGGTGCCTGTACCCTGATGTCAGTTGTCATTTTTTTTGTTCTTGCAGATTTATGCTTGAATATAAAATCTCTGCTCTGTCCAAAACTCAGTGAAGCAATTGAAGATGTTTGGTCTAAATCGCTTTCATCATCCCTGTGTTCTCCCATGTACTCTGAACCATTCTTGTATCTATTGATCAAGACAAAATTGAATTCCTGTCCACATATTATTTCCACAATAGTTTTTAGTTCAGATAGGATCGTATTCCATTTTTTAGCTGAAACTGTCACACCAGAAAAAGTGTATGATAATCCAAGGTCACCAAATGCAGTTTGTTTCCTGGGTACATTCCAAGTTTTACCAAATATTTTGACTTGACAGATTTGATCATAAACGATTTCTCTTTCTAACTCATCATAAATTCTATCAGCAACATTTTTTCCGAAAACTATGCCATAATTTACATTTAGTCCATTGGATACTGTATTTTCAAAATGGAAATTTGTGTTGATAGGAAATCTCTGAGTTGACTGACGACACTCGATTACCGGAGGAATTTGTACTTTTCTTTTGCTTTGCTCATCATAAACTCCATCTGATTCAGTAGTTTCACAAGAAAAATAAGATGTTATTTTACGCTTTCTGCTTGCCATACTGACCAAAGCCAAAGCATCATGAAATTATATAAAAGCAAAAAGAATTCTTTAATGGAGGAGGAAAGCTATTTTATTATACTTTTACACTTTTACACACTGAAGTATTAATAATAAAGATTTAATAAAAACTGTAATAACATAAATCGACTCTCTCACAGTACTGTTGAGAATGAGACAGATGCGATTACGAGTTTATTAGTTGAGTTGTGTTGTGAGTTTGATCAATGATTGGATCCCAGCTCTCGTGTGAGTATCACCATACCAGGACACGAGCTGTAGTCGGGAAAACAAAAATCCAGTGGATTTATATCATGGTATTCTATCACAGATCATAAAGTGCTATTTTAAGGAATACAAAAACGTAAATACCAAGAAAACATGGCTGATGTTTCAGAGGGAATGTGGAGGTTTTGGTTTAAGTAGATATACAATTGATGGATTTTAAAGCTGTAATCTCGAGTAAGTATTTTACAGACTGTTATCATTATTTTATGAAGCTCTTAGGTTGATATTTGAGAGACTTCATACCCATACAGTTTACTCTTCTTAATGAATTATATATATATAATAAATTGCCAATCAAAATCGTTTTGACTAACGGGACAGTGACTTTGGGGCGCTTTACAGTAAAAAAGTAAACATTTTTTACCCGTCTATTCAAACAGAGAGTTAGGGGTAAGGAAATAGCACCATGAAAACTTAGAGCCCATTTTTTTCAAATACTTGGGGAAGAGAAAAACTGATTATAACGGCTTGAAAGAAATGGGCCCTTAGGATGATGCCGTTGTAGTGTCCAGATAAGGACAACGTCCGGATAGTGATGTCCCCCTATATTTTTGTCAAAATCAACGTGTCTCCATACCTGGCAGCTAACAAATTCTAAAAACTAGATGTCCCGGCGGCACTCTCCAAAATTCCAATTTTATATTGCTGTGAGAGAAAATGGCGTAGATGTTGAAACGTATATTTATTTCTAAATAATTTTCTTTATATCTTTCAATATCGTATCAATGGTTGTAAAGTAAAATTTAAAGAAGCATTCAGAAAATACTTAAAAATTGTTTTTGTGTATATAATATTTAAAGTCTGTACATTACATTGATTTCATTAGGAGGATTAGTTGGTGCTTTCAATTCTACCTTCTGAATTGTTTAAATTTTGTTAAATACACGAATCTATAAATCCTAGATGACCAAGTGGTTTAAAGCCTTGATTTAATTCGGAAACATAGTGGTGCAAATCTGTTGACAGATAATTTTAATTTTTTTCAAAATAAATTACTTTTGCACCTCTGGAAATCCCGTTTTTGGCAACACCGTTGTTGCTTATCACATAGCCCAGGTTGATTAATTTTTGTACATTGGGCTTTTAGTATTTCAAAGATATTCCGCTAAAAAACATTCGCTTATGAATATTTCTGTGTCCTTATGTCCTTCTTCTTACCTATGATAAAAATATTACTCCTCACCTTCTGTAAAGATTGGTCAGTTTAATGAAATTTGTTTTCCCTTTCCTAACGTGTGATCCTTTAAAATCAATTTAAAAGATTGGATGGGAGAAAAGAATAATTAGAAATCATAGAAAGTTTTGACTGCCAGGCATCTAGTATTCTACAATTATTGATCAGCTGCCGGTACGTGCACGGCACGGGGATCTAGTTTTTCAGATATTTTGACCACTGCCGGGCATGTAGACAAGTTAAAATATAAAAAAATCACCACTCGCCCTCACCACTATATCAAGTATACATATTAGTTATTTTTTCATGAGTCAACTTCGAAAAGTTAATGCGAACCCTGAGGGTACTTTTTTTGTTCCAACGGTAAGGAGAAGTAAAAAAAAAATCTCAAAACATAAATCTATTTTCATACCAAAAGTAAATATGAAAACGTTGCTGGAGAATACAGATCTAGTGGGTGATTTTGAGTTTACAACAATCACAGAACAAAAGACCACTTACCATAGGAGTTTTTTTGCATTTTTTACATCGATATGTAACCCCTACATATCGATTGTTCCACCCTATAACATCATTCCAACGGCAACACTCAAAACACTCAAAATACGTATGAAAAATCTCTGAAACTTTGTTAGTGAAAATTATAAATACTGGGAAAGATCAATTACATAACATACTTTTTGTAGGGTTTTTATATACATATATATATTTTTGAACAATCTGTCTTGAAAAAATGAATTGATAAATACATTAAAAAAATACTTGCAAATTTTTGTGACTCGAAACAATTAGCACAACTGCAGTATATGCTTTTACTCCCTGTCCTTCAAGCATTAGTTTAGCACATAGACTCTACTTTTTAGACTCAGGTGATGAGAAGCTTTTCAAGCCACTGTCTAATGAGATTGAACGAAGACTTCCTTCTGCTTCAGTTGAATGGAAAAGGTAAATAAATTCTATGTAGATTTGCTTGTGTTTCAAGACAAATATATGACATTTATTTTTTTATAAATGTAATTGGTCAGTAGAGGCAGCTGATCTTTCATTTTTCAATGTCTGTCCTTCTGTGTGTAATGTTGCAGTTAATTCCACCTGCTCATAGCACCCTCCGAAATATCAGATTTCTTTTTCTTACCCGTTTCCTCAACGCTCACTTATTAATTCAATCTCTAATTGGTTTCCTCAAGAAAACAGGTTTTAAAAATGGTGACGAATGTTCTGTTTTTTTGGATAACGTTTCTAAACGTGAAGTTCCTTCACAAATTCTTTTTAAAAAGTTGATAATTAATGCTTTGGTGGATTTGGATTTTACAGTTTTTAATACATCATAAAACTAAGTTTTTTGTGCATCATTTGTGATGATGATGGGGATAGTTGTTTGAAATATATATTCATTTCATGATTTTTAAAACTTATTTCCATTTCAAATATATATCTAAAAAACTTCAGGTGTATATATTATAAAAAACTTTCTGCTCTAGTAAATTTTTCGCTGTAACGGTGTCTGCTGGTTTCCTCTTAACCATACATAAATGTCCATCAGTTGACTTGCTTACTCTTTCTTTTTCTTTTTTACTGTCGGTCATAATTATTATCGCATCTCTCACCTCATATTGATTTTTGGTGCTGCATCATAAATTTTAAGATCATGTGATTTGTGTCGTAGCCACTAAGCTAAAATTGAACTGGTTGTTTATTTCTTTCAATAAGTTTTTGGCAAAGAAAAAATGATGGAATTAAAAAAAACACAAAAAATGTTACATAAAACTCAGAATATATTTTCCGGAAAAAACAGAACTAAAGGTAACAAGGATAAGGTAACTGTAACAAGAAATTTTATGAATAAAAAAGAATAGAAAAAATGGCTGAAATAGATCATTAAATTACAAAAAGATTAAAAATCAATTCTTGCAAGTTGCTTCCTGGCATCAAAGCTCCGTATATACTTGAGTTGCTTATTTTTTTGCCAAATCTGAGTACTGTTGCTTATAAATAAAATATTGTGTATTGCCAGACATAAAAACACTTTTTTGTTATGTTATGATTGATGATTGAATTCAGTATTATACTAAAATAATTGATCACATTATGCATCCATCTGTCCAACACATGCATCGAAACTCTTAATTTGTGGAAATTTTGTCATTCTTTAAAAGCAAAATAAAAGCAACTACTGTGCATGTAGGGAAGTGAAAACGATAGACATTTTAATTTTGTGGGGTTAATTTTTATAAATATTTTTATTTGGTAGCATTTTAATTTCGCACTTAGATCAACATCGATATTTTGCGACATATGGTCTTTTCGGCATTCTGAATATGCAGTATAAATTAAGTGTTGAAAATGATAACTTGTAGGTTAGCCAGTTCTAGAATTTAAATGAAAACACAGGACAGAAATACAAGCTTTTATCTGTTAAACTTTCATAAATGGTTAACAGCAGCATTTTCATTTTGCAGATTTTTGAATTCAATTTCGAAATCACAAGAATTTTATGCTGGGAAAGTTTCTTGCCTTGAACTATTAGTGGCTAGATTTACAACTAAAATACTATATTTCCAACATTAAATTTTTAAAAGTTACAAAAGTACACGACTTCAAGTTTCATGCTTAACGCATTTGTCAGATGTACACAAGATTTATTTGAAAATGAAAACACACAGTTTAAAGTTAGAAAATTTATTTTGGCAAACACCCTTCATCCACTAGATTATATATATTACCGTTATTTGAAATTAATGCTTATTATAATTCAATTATGTTAGAGGGCTAAGATGTGTGAACATTGTAATATCTTTTCTTAATTTTTTGACAATTTTGGTTGGATTCTATTTTAAGGAGTGAATATCTATTTATTTTTTTGGCGCAATTTAATTTAGTAAGATTCGCAAAAATTATACAATCTGATTTTACAATAATGAGTCCACTAAAAGTAGACAGCTAAAATGACCTAACCTTTCTTGCTGATGAAATCTTCGAAAATTTTTTTCCCTTTTACTGAGTTTTTAACTTAACAGTTTCATAAAGTTTCTAAAACAGCTTACTTACTTGAATGCAATAAAAGTTGTGTCAAGCTCTTGTTTGAATTCTTTAGATCTCATGGACGCTCTTCAAAACAAGTTGTTTTGCAAGCAAGTTTTTTCAAATTTGATCCCACACAATTATCCAAAACAGTTGATTCTGCTTCAAGTTTTGGAACGAAACCGTTGCTACATGTATTTTGGACATCGTGCTTGGTAAGTAAAGCTGAGAAATATCCACATGCTAATAACAGGAATAAATAATTTAAAGATTGTTTTAAAGATAAAAACATGTTTATACTTATTTATGAAAAGAGATGAATTATGTTATTACATTTTTAATATTATAATATTACATTTTTCATAACACCAAGTTCCTCTCATACTTGGTTCATGTTTTGTTTTTATATTGCATCAGGATACAAATGGCTACAAATCAAAAGTTCGAAATGACATACTGAAATGGCAAAAACAACTTCAAGATGCCGTCTCACCAAATTGGCTCATTGTACATGTCTTATACCAGGAACCTTCTAAGTCTAAAATTCAACTCCCTCGAACTTCAGTTTATGATAAAATCAAAGCAGAATTTGGGCAAAAATTACAAGATTGGTGAGAAAACTTCCACATGATCCCTGTTGTTTTTCATACTTTCTTTCTTTTCATTAGTTTTGTTTATTCCTTTTATGTATTTTTTCCCATCAGCTCTAAAATGTATAGTTTCTAATTAATGGTTCATTTGTAACAAATTTTACTGTCAAAATGTATTTCAAGAAAACCAAACACAAATTTGCTTACAACAACTTCTAAGTATTAGGTTGGCGAGTTCGAATCCGACTGGACAATATCTAATGTCATTTGGATCGATCAAAATAAATAATGTGCTCACTCCCTATGAAAAGTTTTCCACCTTTTTCCACCTTTTTCTCTTTTTTCAACTCTGTTTTGTGTGTTAAACAAAGTTTACCAAGTTTACTCTCAAGTTATATTTTCAGATCTTTTCTTGTTGTTTCAACACACCTATTCACACAAAGACTCAAAACTCAACATTCAACAATCCACTCAGTAAAAAGTATCCATCTTAGTTGACATTGCAAGAATATTTGATACCATTGAAACACACTTAATTTGTGTTTCTGTAAATTTATTGAAAAAAAAGCTCTCTTGGAGTAGAGATGGTAATTCGATAACTAATTTATTGAATTTATTTTTATTGGTTCCTTAGATATGTTTGATTTTTAGTTCAGGAAGATGTTTGCAACTTTGGGAACCTGACAAAGAAACACTGTTTACAAAATCAGGCGAATCATGGCTATCCTTGCTAGGGAACCTCCGTTCCTTGCTGTTGGAGTCATTTGGACAACATCTTGACCTATTTGAAGAACGAATTAGAGTTATGCGGGAGAGATATGCGAATCCTGATTGGCCATTTCTTCGTTATTTTACTATTCATGTAAGAACCCTTATAATTAGGCTTTTGCAGTCCTTTAGATTACACTGTTATTGGTACTAAATTTTGCATGATCAATTATAAAAAAGGGTTTATGGAAATCAATGACTCAATCAAGATTGTTACACTTTTTTTCTGGTAAACTGATGTTTTTGAGAGGTTCTCTCATGCTTTAAGTTATATATGACTTTCCAATGTTTTTATCAGGTTACTTACGTAAACTAAAATTAAAATATAATGCATGAAATTGCAAAGAAAGCACTAAGGTTGTTTTAAAGAAATCTTACATTATTGTCATTATGAGCCCTTAGGGAACCAAATAAAACCTAAACTAAATTTCTAGCATTAAATTTCCTGAACAAATTTGTACGCTGATCATTAGTGTTTCATGTTGAGACATCCAGCAATTATCGAAAAAAGAATATGGACATTTATAGAATTGAGTGTAATGCTAAAGTAAAAACTAACTTTGATATAAAACATTTGCTGGATATTTTGTTGTAGGAAGAGCTTGCACTTATATATCAAAGTATAATGTTAAAGGAAGATGCGCTTGTCCAGTATGATGAGGTGGATGCACTGTTATCACAATTCATCATTAATTCTTGTGATTCAAGTAAGAAGTATTATTGTGACTGTCAAGTGGAAATTTGTTCCCTTCAAGTTGCTATATTTCACTTTTGTTATACTGTCCTGTTTGCACTACCAAAAGCTAGCAAATTTTGCAGAATTTGACACTTCAGTTAAGTCCGAATGTAAAATAAGTGAAGAATATGTAAATCTGTTTATGTTTGTCATCTACTTGTTGGTGTTTCAAATGAATTTTATTATAGCTCTTCCAATTTGGCTTCAAAGATTTTGCTCAATGCCTACCAAATGGAGTGGAGTCTCATTCAATAAAAGCATCATTGGATATTATCAGAATTTGATCAAGAGTGGCAAAATTAGTTTGTTAGAATTCCGAAACTACTTGTTTGCAAGGCAATGCAAGTTGTTGATCAAAAATAAGCGGAAATGGGACATTCCTTCGCGATTGTTGGAATTTTTGTATACTGCTGTTCAAGAATTTAAAATGTTAAAGGTAATTACCTATACATAACAAAAGGAATGAGAATGAATGTTACAGCAACTTATAAAAACCAAATATTACATTCAGTGGCGGATCCAGAGATATATAATGTTGAAAATTGTGAAGGAGCACATTAACATAATTTCTGGGCCTATTTGCATGTTTTTCTTTTATACTCTAAAAGCTAACATTCCCAACAACCTCTTACAACCTCTGGATCTGCTGTCTGACATTCCTTAGCTTTTTTCAACACAATGTAATGCTCTGTGTCTATTATATGGCATATGGTGTAGTACCACTCTTTTACTCTCTTTTTTGGTTTTGACAATTCTCATTGAATTACATTAAGGAAGCACCAGCTGATATAATGTGGTCTCCTCTTGTCATATGTTATAACATTTCTAAATCCGATAAAAACATGTCATTTCTGATATAAAAAGTGTTGTTTTTTCATACCAGTTATCATGTATGCTTGTTTATAGATTGGAATATCAGAAAGTGTAACAGCATGTTGGATTATTATTACGTGTCTAAATTTTTTTCACGCATTGGAATCGTTTGAAAGTAAAGACCACTTATTCAATTCAGTCATGGCACAGTTGTGTGATTACGTGCGTCAAAAGTTGAAACTTGTTGGAGAACTTACTGGATTAATATTTAACCGAGAACAAAGTAGTGAAGAACTAGAATTCTCAAACCAATTACTGTCTGGATTTGCTGAATATGATAGAAAGGACAGTTCTCAACAGGCAACTCCTACGGAGCAGCTAAAGTTGGCGCTAAAGTCAACAGAGGAGTTTAAAAAGTTTTATTTAGAAATTACTTGTAAATGTTTAGACATGCAGAGGAGTGTAAATCGTTTACATTTTGCTATGGTTGTAGGTATTGATTTAGCCAAATTTTATCTGCAACATGAACAGTACATAGATGCCGAGCCTCTATTAGAAAAAGCCTGGAACTTGTATAAATCACAGAAATGGCAAACATTGTACACAGACGTTTTGATACCGTTAGCAGGCTGTCAACTACAACATGAACTTTATGATCGTTATTTGAATTCAGTTATGTTACTCTCTTGTGCAAGACGTTTACCAGACGTTACTAGGCGATATTACTGTAAAGAATTCCTGAGGTTGTCTACGAACGAAACATTGACTCTCTCGAAAGTTAATGTTGATCCAGTCATAACTGTTGTTGGTGTCAAAATGAATTTAGTTAAGAACAAAGGGCACATAGGTGATACTGTTGTGGTACTGCTATCTTTGCATAATGAATTAACTGAAGATATATGTTGTCGTGAAATTAAAATTTTAACACGGCACTGTGATTTAAATAATCCACGCAGTTTTTCCGATGAACCGATATCCCCCCGAAAATCCATTTTTGATCAGACGGATTACGGAATGAGTATTTCTTTACTCTCGGCAGAAAAAACGAAAGAAGGAACTAGCACCAAAGAAGCATTAACACCTACTAACATTTTAAAGAGGATCAAAAGCCATCGACGTACTTGGAGTAAAAATCGAAATGTTATAACGGAAGATGGAAAACCAAATATGAAAAGTGAATCTTCACCGTCATTATCATCCTTTGGGAACTCTGTCAATAAGGGTTCTGCTTTAGAAGATAATCCTAAACATGGAAGTACTTCTACAAGTGTACACGATATTGCTTCACAGAATGTCAAGAAAACGTTGTTTGGTAGTGTCTCTAACGGGGATGTGAGCACCGAAGCAAAATCATTACTGCAGTTGTCGCGGAGTAAGTCTGAACCAGAAAAAATTTACAAAGTCAGCGAGATTGGTGAGCCATCGGCCACTAGTAGTATTTCTGAAAACTTCAATTCAAGCATTAACGAAACCAATGAACTTAGTGAAATGGAGACACTTAATCTAACATCCAGGTATAATGTAACACCTTGCATGTGTGAGATTTTATTAAGGTTTTATAAACTAACCAGTTTATAAGTTTAATATTAGAACGAATTAAAGCTCAGAATTGTAAAACCTATAAAAACTGATACTTGCTTTGGCATTGTTCTCCATATGTTTGTTGTTAAGGGACACAGTCATATGTTTGTTGTTAAGGGACACAGTCAGTGAGAATGAAGAATCAAGCATATTTACAGAACCAAAAGACCATCTTGACCAGCTATTGGTATCAAAGTCAGACATTGTTTTGAAACCAGGCGATAATGATGTGGAATTAAGTGCAATGGTACTGTTTTTTTATATTGATTTCTAGTTTAGTTTCTTATAAAACTGCTGCAACAGTACTTTGTGTTCCTATACAGGTGCCTTATTTCTTTTGAGGTGTTTTCTTTGAGTTCGCAAAAATGTCCGCTGTAGACAGAGATAATCTTATGAATAAGATCTATTTCCCTGCATACGGTTTTGGACGTATAAGGTGATGTTTTTAATGAAATTCTCTAATAACTATGGTAGACATTTAATCTTCTAATTTCTTGACACTTTCCAAGAATCCCTTAATATTCAAATACTTTCGTCTGAATTCCCCTGCGAATTCAAATTGTAAAATGTCTTCTGTTTACGTTTGTTTACTTGAATACAGTGTCTAGAATCTCTCCCAATTTTTTATTCTAGATAACAAATGAAGGAAGATATGTTCTCCAGTGTGTCAATTGTTTGATAGGCAATTTGAAATTATCCAACATCCTGAAATTATCAGCTGGATGTCGATCATTTTTCATTGTTGCTGACCCACCAAAGATTGCATGGACTTCAGATTATTTGGTTGACTATCTACTGACTGGTAGCAAACAAAGACTGCATGTCACACTGCTGAACGGACCTGGTATTATAATAGATGGATCTTTTCTAGAGATATCTTCAAAGTCTGGTCTGCAGTTTTATAGCATGGGTGCCAGTTCAATACAAGTGTTTCCTTTGGAGCGCGATGGTAAACCAAGAGAAGCCTGCATATCTATCGACGTAGCTGAAGATTTGCATATCGCCTATATGAGATTACCTCATTGTAAACCTTACGAGCGTGTCAATATTTATTTTGATGTTATTGCTCCAGTACATAGAAAAGCTGGAGATTGCAGCATGAGTGAACATGAAGTGGGTGTAACAATATGTTTGTTTTTTAATTTGTAAGTTTGAACATGCCAGAAAATGACAGAAAAGAAAAAAACAATAACAGAGGTAGATGTTAGCTTCGTAGACAGAAGAACTCAAAACTTCTCTGTGATTCAGCCTCGCTATAGAATTTTCTCTGGTCTGATGTAAACTGATAGTATAGCTTAATATAGCTTGGTATTAACATCAGTATGTGGATCAAATAAATATCTGAATGTTTTTGTCTGTTTTTACTTCTAACCATAAACTTATAACTATGCATGGTGGGAATTCCACCAGAAGCATTAGCTAATATCTTGGTATATATTATGTTTATAAGTCTCATTAAGTGTCATAAAAATGCTGTGACAAGTGTGACAAGCCTGTGTTTATGAAACCAGCAACAACATCGTGGATATTTTTGATTTAGATCAACGTTTCATGTATCTGGTTAAAAGATTTGGTTTCTGCGCCTCTCCATTTAGCTTGTATATTCTACGAGCCGTTCCAGTTAGAGTGTGACACCATCTATAAAGCAGGAAGGTAAGCTTTTTAAGTATGAAAAGAAATAACGGTACTTAGAAAACTTTTACCTAATGGTGTTCATGACTAGTCCCTTGGTTAACCTTCTCCTAATTTCTATTCCTATGATTAACTTTTGTCTGGTACTTAAATCGATCTCTCGTTTTTATGCGTTGCATTTTTTGTGAGTTTTTGACATCATTATTAAGTAATTCCGTCAGTCCCAGTAAAACTAACCTCTGAAACCGAAATGCCTTACTAAATGTTTTTTTTTATGTTTAGAACTTTGGTGAAAGTATCTTTATGTGGAGTGAATCCAGTCCCACTTAATTTTTCATCACCACGATTACTAGTTGCAAATGGAGGTGAACAAACTGAATCTGCTTTCGAAATGTTGTCGAATACAACAGAATTGGTGAGTACCCGCTACTTGCATATGTCGCGTGAAATAAATTCACGAGTTTAAGATATTTTACCTTAACTATAAAAGCAATTGGGAATGCTGGACTTTGCTACATTCATTTTTAGAACCAAATGAATAGCGTATCTTTGTTATATTTTTCTGGCTTGTTTTTGAGTAAAAAAGAAGGCCCTGTGTAGAAGAGCAAAAGTGACCGAATCGTTAGTGTTCCGGTTAACATAGATATTCGTAATCTACATAAAATTTAAGTCGCCAATTCGATACCAAAAGTCCTTTTCTGGCCCATGGACTAACTGTAATAATTCTGAATTGATTTTTTTAATTTCCTAATTATGAACTCCGTTGTTGTTGTTTTTCAGCATCTATTTGGAAACGAGAAATCCTCGATATTGTGGAGATTATCAAATAAAGGTATGCAGTACTTTACTCCTAGGAAATATATCTGAAAATCCTATCCAATCCAAAAGGGAAGACGAACAGAAATCAACCATCTCAATCAAATAGTTTTTAGTTTTATCATTTTATGATAAGGATGTATTCTTTGGTGTTTACTAAGAAATTCATAAAATCTGTAGGAATTGTACCTATTTTGTCGGAGTTTGTGAAGGAGAATGTTCGCTATTAAAGCATAAAAGAAAAACGTGCTAATAATCCCATTGGTGATACAGACTGAAAACAGTAATTATGTAAATGTGCTCCTCCACAATTTTCGACATACCATATTGTTCGTGTGTTTATTTTTTTCAGGTCTCCCTTCAACTAACCAACTAAACTGCGTTTTCAAAGTAGACTTCAATACCAAGGTATGGCGTGCTGTAGTTTTCTACTTGTTGTTTCTCAGCATACTGCCTACTTTATGCTTGATCATTGGTTTTTCGTCTTTAGGACAGTGACGAAAATGACTTTGGACATTTTGAACAGCGTCTAACCGTTCCATTGCGGAAGGTATTAATTATTTTGTCACATTTTCTTTTTCGATTCTTTTTAATTTTTGAGAGTTACTTACACACACACACACACACACACACACACACACACACACACACACACACACACACACACACACACACACACACACACACACACACACACACACACACACACACACACACACACACACACACACACACACACACACACACACACACACACACACACACACACACACACACACACACACACACACACACACACACACACACACACACACACACACACACACACACACACACACACACACACACACACACACACACACACACACACACACACACACACACACACACACACACACACACACACACACACACACACACACACACACACACACACACACACACACACACACACACACACACACACACACACACACACACACACACACACACACACACACACACACACACTGGCCGACAAATATTGAAAACCTTTGAGTAGGTATGAAATAGTATTTTGACTTATTTTTTTCCAGAATAAGTTCCATTTGTAAATCAGCTTTCACTGATCTATAAATGCACAAACTTTTTAACAAACCAACCAACATGGTTTTCACTGGTTGTCACCACGTGACCTATTTGTTTTCAAGCTATATGTTTTTACCCTTTCCCTAAATGCATCATTATGACGTCAAAATGTAGATGCCGTTTTGTCATACTTGAAGTTTGCATAATAACCAAATGCGGTACTAGCCGGTATTATGAATATAGTTTTGATCATTTCTGGTCATGTGTTTAGGCGTTCTTCCGTGTAGAAGTTGTGGCAATATCCGAAACAGCGAGTAACTGCAATTCATGTCGAGTATTGGTGAAAGTATTGAGGAACAAACCCGATCTACCAAACGATAGTCGTTTGTTCCTAATGTTGAATCCCAATAATTTGACATGGAAATATCCAGGAAGTGAAACTTTCGCGGAGATAAATTTCCTGGACAACAACGAGATTAAACTAGAGATTATTTTATCGACGGAACTTACCGGTCCTGTTGCTATGCCCTGTTTTGTGTTGGTTAAAACTGAGCAGAAGGGTTTCACGAAAGAGGAGCATGTTGTTGATATTTTTACGCAGTTTCCGACCGGAGTCGTTGATTACATTTCCAAAGGACAGATGGCAACTATCCGCAAGAGGTCTGCCACTTGTACGGACATTTAGTTTCCACTGCTGTATTTTCTCTTTTAGCGCCCCCTCTAATAAACGCCCAGACTTTCTGGTTTACTTGTTGTTTATACTTCTCACTGTTTAGAAAACACACTCTTTCATTTTTCAGGTCCTATTAGACGGTTGACTATTAAATAAACTGTAATTCTAACCCAGTGTGTTATTTACTCATCCCTCCTTAAAGTGCCTTCAAAATTTTAAAAAAGGCCCGGGCGCTAAAAAGATGAAATACAGTACGTTCTTGTTGCTTGTATTCAGTTGAGTTGTATTTAAGAAATCTTGATTACTTCTCTTCCTTTTGAATGTTAATGTGTTTTTACCAGTAAAATGCTAATAACTCATTTTTTATTCCAAAGGTATATTCGTAAATATGATATGTATAATTTGGGTATCTGTCACAATTTTCATTCTCTTTTTGGATTTTATTTGTTTGTTTGTTCTGATTGTTAGTTTTTTGAAAAATTGCAATTTTGGATATATATTTTTTATGCTCAATAGAATTACCAGTATTTGCCAATTCTCAAGTTTTTTAATTCCCTACCCAACGTTTCGGTAGATTCAACAATCTGAAAACATAAGAGGTAAGTTTTAAGTCTCGTTCTTTCAAACTTTATTTATTATGAGGTTTGACAGTGAATGTGTAAAGCGTTTTCAAATATTTAGTTGGACACACTAAATGTAAGCTGAACTTTTCGATATAAAGTTGCTTTCGTGCCAAGGAATATCGAAAACAGTTGAACCTGTCGGTTACATGGCCCCAGAGGGCTCACACTTGTTTTTTTCCATATTTCTCTTTAACGTTTTTAAAGACTTCTCGAAAAATTAGAATACTTTTGACAAACTGTCCTACCTTGTCTTGATAACGTATTAGTCATGCTAGCGACTAAAGTGGTGTGAATCTATCTATTCAGCACTCAACTGCACTAAGCTGGATTGGTTGTCTATTTAAAAGAATGAAGGAGTCCGGCGTCTTCTGGAGCCCAGATGCATAAGTAAATAAATAAATGCTGGTCCAGCACAATTTAATAATAATAATAATAATAATAATAACGGATTATATTTCAGTTACAAAATATTTATAATTGGCTATTCTACTGAAATAGCGTAAGATAAACAGTAATATATGCGTAAGTGTTGAATAAAAAAACAATATAAACAAATTTTTACATTTTTTTTTTTTTTTTTTAACAATAGAACCCATGCAATTCGAATACTAAGATGTGAATTATGAAGGCTATGAGTTGAGACATGAAACGAACAGATTGGATGAGATTTGTAGATTGGAAAATAACGAGAGTTCGAATAATATGAGTTCCACTATTTTAGAATCATTATTTATTTATTTTTTATTTTATTTTTTTATAGACTTTTTGCTAATGCTTTGTCTAATAAATATGTCCTGGTTGCTTTGCAAAAACTTTTGTAGTTTATACTTTTACGACACGACGGTGGTAGATCGTTAAATAATTTTGAGGCTTCATGCTCGAACGTGGATACGATGTTGTGGCTCCAATTCGTTCTTTTTAAAGTTTCTCGTTGGTCTCGTTGGTTCGTTGGTTTGCATTGGCAAGAATTTTGGCCAGTCTTGGCAATTGATTGATTTCCATGCAAGTTTAGCAAGACTAAGTTCGGCTCGTTCTTTTGTTGGTAACCATTTGAGAGCAACAACATCTGAATATCTGGAGTATCGTCCTCTAACAAAGCTGGCTGTGGCATTTTGCACTCTTTGCAATTTATTAAAAAGATAGGCGGGTGCATTGTTAATTATGGCGTTACCATAATCGAGTTTACTTAAAACAAGAGATTCAGCAAGCTGTTTTCTTAGGTTGAATGGCAAATATCTTTTCAGGAGTGTCAGAGTTTTTAGAGTTGCATATGCTGATGTTGTAGCTTTGTTGACGTGAAGGTTCCATTTTAGATCTTCACTAAAGGTTATTCCTAAGAGTTTAAAAGAAGAGACTTGTTCGATTACTTTGCCATCTGAAGATTTGATCTCAAAAGTGAGCTGGTGTTTCTATCCCATTTGTTTGGTGGAAAACAACATTGATTTTGTCTTTTTGACGTTGAAAATTAGATTTGTCTCTTTTGACCAAATCTGTAGATCATCGATGTCTTTGGTTATTTAATCCATACATTCTTTCAGTTGTTTTGGTTTGGAATGGCGGTATATGCTAGTGTCATCGGCATATTGGACACATTCAGCAGCTGTTTTTGTATGCATGAGTACTGGACCTAGGATGCTTCCTTGCGGTACACCATTAGTGACTGGCAGTTTTTTAGATGAAATTTCATTGATTTGGACGTATTGGTACCGGTGAGACAGGTAGTTAGCGAGGATAAGCATCGAGCCTTTTGAAAAATGTAGGGAATGAAGTTTTCGTATCAGGATTTCAAAGTCTACAGTATCAAATGCCTTTGAAAAATCGGCCATGACAGCTAAGGTGACTTCACGGTCCATTGCTTTTATTATGTCATTTTTGATCTTGATGCATGTTGTTACAGTACAGTGTCCTTTCCGAAATCCTGACTGATTAACTGAGAGCAGTTCATCTATGTGAGTGACCATCTGCACCATTATTAGTTTCTCATAAACTTTTGACAGTATTGGAAGAATAGAAATTGGTCGGTAGTCATTTGGTTCCTTTGATTGACTGATTTTAGGAATAGGATTAATTTTGGAGATTTTCCACTGTTCTGGAAATGTTCGATTATTTATTGACGAGTTAATGATGTGACATATTGGACTGGTTATTTCATCCACGCTTAATTTAAGATATTTAGACGGAATATGATTAGGACCTGTTGAACAGTCATTGCGAAGGCCGAGAATTGCTTTTTTGACATCAGTATAGGTGACCTCAGCAATATGAAATGCATTATCGTGTTCTGGGAGACTATGGATCAGATCTTGTAACATGTTTTCAGGCTTAGGTTTCGAATTTAAAAGTCTTTCTGCGGTGGTATTAAAATGTTCATTGAGTACGTTAGGATCTGCATCAATTCGTTGAGGACTGGGATGTAAAATACGGTGAATTGTATTCCACACCTCTTTCGGACGTTTGGATGACAATGCTCGCTTGTAGAATTTAGTTTTTATGAGCCTCTTGATTTCGTTTCTTATATTGCGGAACTTTTCCCAGTCTGATTCTTGTTGTGTAACGTGAGCTTATTTTCGAAGATGGTCTCTTTCACGCTGCTTTTCCTTAATGTTTAACTCTTTAAGCCACGGTGCTGGAGGTCTTGTGATTTTTTGTTTGATGATGAGAGCAATTTACAATTTTGATAACACTCCACTTATAATCTTAGTAATATAGAGTAATTCTTCTTGAAAATCCAGTATGGAACCAAGTTTAGTTTTCAAAAACGTTACAGAGAAGGCCTGGTTAGCTTAAGAAGAAAAACGAGAGTTGTCAAGCTGTGGCAGTATTGTGGGTAATTAGTGCAGTTGTCCACAAATTAAAAATTGCAGGGCAATGCACGTAGATTTTACTCAGAAACGATTATCATTGCGGGTAGGGCTTGCATTCACACTTTGATGGTTATGCGTTATTATGAGTGATTTCACTTGAAACGATTCCGCTCTGTTCGATGCAGTGTGGCCCAGTTTTTTTGAAACTTTTTCGCAACTTAATTTTTTATTATCATTCTCTGGATTATCACTTCAGGTCACGAAAATGTGTATTAACATCTTCAGCAGAACTGGCAAACCAATATTTTTTAACAGTGTTGGGCTGCTGTGATGAGAGATTTATTGTTATGGGTCGTGAAACGAATGCGAAAAAGTTTAAAAGTCTGCACAACTTTGAAGCTGCAAAGTTGCATTAGTATGTCCTTAATCATCATTGACTTTCATAATAAAAAGTATTTGCGAATTTAATAAAACATGTTTTCTTCTTTTCCCGTTTCGCGCAACTCCTTAAAATACATATTTTGCGCACAACTTTTCGCCCGAAAGTTTGTGTTCACTGAATATCATCATGTAAAATAGAATGTTTCAAGGTCACTGCTCCAGTGGAAAGAGAAAAACGAGACATGTAATATGTAAACATAAACGGGAAGTTTCAGGTTTTCATAGGAGATTAAGGTTTCCCATAACAACCCTGATTCGCATACATTAACCCCTCTAAAGCAGATACTATAAATAATAGGGTTAAAATCTTTCGAAATTAGTAGAAATATCTACAGAAAGCAATTTGAAAACCCAAGTCATCATTTCTCGTAAAGCAGTATTGCAACAGTGATTTGATTTTCAAAGGAAATTAAATGTGTTTATTTTGTAAAACAAACATTCAAATACATACAACTATATTGCCTCTTATCATGTAATCTATTATGATATTATTAAATATACATATAGGTAACATAATTTCACATGAAAATCATTCTTCAGAACCCAATAAGATCCTCAAAGTTTGCTGATTTCCAATCATCCTTTTTTGAATCTTCTAATAGCTGTTTCATGTTGTTGATTCTGTTTGCATGTAGTTCTTTCTTAATGGAATCATAATTATTTTCCACACCAATATCAACATCAGCTTTTTTAAGGTATGTTTCAAGTGCTTCACTTTTTACTGTAGGACCAGTCGTATCATTCGAGTTTGGAGTTTTAAACAAAGCCTTTCGAACCATATTTCTTTAGATTATTCATTCTATAGCTACAGAAAGTCATTAAGAGTGTGCCTATTGGCCAGGAAATTCCAGCAGCCCTCTCTAAGGCGAGAGCAGCTAGGTTCAACCTGTGACAGTTAAAAAATCAATATGAGTAAATTCAAATACAAAATTTAAAAAACTACCGATTTTCTACATAATTATTATTGTTGGCATTATGAAAAATAGAAAATTTATAGAATAGAATTAAACATTGCAGAAAAAAACCTTATACCCAGTGCAAACTAAAAATGAAAGAAAATGCATGATAATACACAAAGAACTAATGACTATTATCAAAAAATATATATTGTTGTTAATAAACACCCAAACATATATTCTACAAGGTTTCCACCATGAATTGTGGGAAAACTATAAATGATTGCAACCATAAAGACATTGCTATGATGAAATTCAATAGAAATTCCATCGCAGTGTCATAATTTTTGTGGGTGAAATTTTTTAAGAGAGTATTTAAGAACAAATTTGAGTTTTAGTGGATAACACCACTGTTGCCACATTTGAGCGGCTTTCATTACCCTGGCCAAAGATACTCCAGTCTTTTGTCTGCCATTAATATGTTTCTAACTGTACAGTCCCTACACATTTGTTTATTGTTTATTGGTAATTCCCATGATGTAATGTGTCAGTCGGTTAATCTGCATGTATCTAAGCTAGTTTAGATATTTAATTAACTTAATGCACTTTCCATTTACGTGTTTGTCTTGTGACCTGTCCATATTGTTTCATTTATTAGTTCCCCCATCTTCCTTAAAAACTACATATATATGTAACAGAACAGAATTTGTATTTATTTTGATCAAATATGATGAGAGTGCCTATGTATATATAGATATTACCTTTTCTAAATGACTGACATATTGCTGGATGTTTCTATATAAAATATTAACTGATTCGCTTTGTTGTTCTCCATCGTTGTTTTTAACATCAAATATCAAAGAAGGGTGAAAAATATAGAGAGTTTCGTAATAAAAGGAGAAAAACAGATTTTTATATTCTAAACTTTCACCGTTTTTAAAAATCCATCTATCAATCCATCTTTCCTAAATGGAATCTCTATGTCCTCCTCCTATTGCAAACAAAATGCAGTAAAGGCGGTTTATCCCCTTAAACTCTACCTACCTTTCTTCTAAACTCTACCATTAGCTACCTACCTTTCTTCTAAACTCTACCATTAGCTACCTACCTTTCTATACTCAACTGTGGATCCAGAATCAATTTTACTGGTGTAAAAATTATGGAGAAGAGTGTTTTCAAAAGGATAATTGCAATTTAATTGCCAATTCTTTTTTAGAAAGCTCCAAATTGGCTCTTACAACTAGTCAAACCAACCAACCAGTCATCAAATTTCTGCTAGAGATCCGCCCACTGATACTATATAACTCTCTAAAACTTTCAACCCCACAAAAATAATACACTGCGATCAATTAAATTTCTTTTCTACTAACTTAGATAACTTTTACTTTTCAATTTTCTGTTTATTTGCCAAAACAAAGGAAAATCAAAACAACAGACAGAGCGCAGAAGAAAAAGATACTGTAGCTATTAGTGTAAACAAAAACACGAACTGAACATTTTTGGTGAATTTCAACATGAAATCAAAATAAGCAAGATGGCCTCCGGCAAGGTTCTTCAAGATGAATTTCGTTTTGGACCTTGGGAAATCATTGCGTGCAAAGGTCCTATTTTAAAGTCCGTGGATGCAGAAAGGTATCAATTTACCTTTTTTAATAATGCATTTCAGAGAATGGTGCGCGGCAAAATCTACACACGCAAACCCACACACACTACATATCAAACTAACAACATAATGTATATCTTCTCCTGGTTTGGTCAAGCGAGCCTCTCCGTCAAGCAGCCTCCGTAAAGCCTCCGTTAATATCTCATTCATTATTATAGGGACTGTTAGAAACGAATACATGGATAAATTACTGATGCTAACAGCCTCAAATGCCCATCAACATTTTTCTTTTCATACTTAGAACTTTTTAATCTTTAGCAACAATTCGCGGAAATGAATGAAGTTGATTTACTCCCTTTGGTGGAGGGAGTGAGAACGACAGTTTACCGTTGTTGGATGCAAAATGCTGTTTATGCAATGATTCTTTTAAAAGTCCTTCTCGTCAAAATAAGAAAAAAATTGGAAATTTTTTTGTGGTAGAATCAACAAAGTAGAAATATATTTCTATCACAAAGCAAAGGAAACGAGAGCCTCTGAGATAATCATAAGATGATCAGAGTTGGTCCCTACTCAAATTTCCATGCAGATAAAAGGAACTACAATATGTATAATAAATATTTACAATGTTTAAAGATTTATTAAAACCTTGATGCATCATCGCATCTCTATCGTAAAACTAAATATACCCTTGCATCATCGTAAAGACTATTTTCCCAAAAAAGGACCTCATTGCTCTACAAAAACAGCTTATTACACTATGCAAAGTACCTACAAGCGTTTATTACGTCGTATGTTTACATTTTGAAGCCACCCTCCGTTAAAAATTAGGTCGCAGAAGCGGGGAGTGGTCAGCTCCGTTAAGACAATTTTCACAGAAAGCGTTTTACTGTTTTAAAAACATTACAAAAGCCTACAAGATTTTCTTCTAATGTAAATATATTTCCACTATACATCCGACGTAGCTAGCTCTTCTCACAAAGTCTTCTCGTTTGTGTTTAAACAACAGATAGAACAAATACCACTTATATTCCGACTTGAAATTTGACAAAGTTCCGTCAGTTCAGTGAGTCTATTTGTCGGGTCTATTACGAAATGGGTTCATCAAATGTGTCAAATATAAGTTTTATCAGAACCATTAATATTTTTTTTTCAAATTGAAAAGGTAGAATGATCAGACAATGATCAGATCACGGTCAAATATAAGTATTTTCAGTGTAACACAAGGATAAATCATGATCAGCCTTTATTACGTCGGATGTTTACATTTTGAAGCCAGCTTCCGTTAATAAATAAGCCGCAGAAGCAGGGAATGTTCCGCCTCTGTTAAGTGAAAAGGAAACTCTCTCCTTTTGATGCACTCGATAAGTTTTATCTTTAGAGAATTTGGTGAGTTTGAAGGAAGTTTAACATTTAAGAGATTAGTTCCATGTAATTAATGTTTAAGTTTAGATGAGAACCTCTTGGCTGAAAGACCCAGGTCAAAAGTGAAACCTCAAATACCTCGAATACTGTCGGTCGGTTCTGTCCGCCGTCATTTCAAAAATACTGTTGTTTTTATATTTTGTTGAATAAAGATTAATATCCTGATTCCTGAAGTGTTTTAAACAAGTGAAAGAAACAATATAATATATTTTACCTCCGTTTTGTGTATTTGTTTGAACGTTATTGTTATTCTTATGTTAACGGAGGATTAACGGAGGCTGCTTGACGAAGGCTCGCTTGACCAAACCTCTTCTCCTCTCTCTCTCTCTCTCTCTCAATTATTTCAATCAACCACACAGAGCAGAAGAGTTTTCTGCTCGGCTTCCACACATTTTTCCCAATGCATTTTGTGTCCATGTTTGCCAAAGTTCTGGGCCAAAAATAAATCAATGCACCAAAATCTCTTTGTTGTAGAGGTAAAACTGTGATAAAATCCTTAAAACAGGCGCATCAATTCTCCTGCATTTCTTACTTATAATTAATTCACATAGGGACAACTCCAAATTAAGCTAACTATTCCTAATTAGGTGGCGCAGGGATCCAAATTAAGAACACATACTCCTAATTAGGCTTCATCAAAGAAGTGTGCACGTTTTCGATGCCATTGGTCGCAAGTTTATTTTGACAATATTGCCAATCTGGAAGTGAAGCCACTAGTAGCCCGGTCTCCTGACTCTTCTTTTCCTCTGCTGGATATTTTTTATGCTGATATTTTTCATTGCAGAGTGAAAAGAGAGTCAGATACAGCCTACCAAATAGATTATGACAGTTGAAGAAAAACGAAAACGAACAAAATTCAAATTTCCCACAATGTCCCATAATTAAAGTTAATTCTCGTGATTATGCAAGTTTTCACCATCCATTTAAAAATGATTCCAATAAAAACAAAACTATTATCAATTTTCAGCCATAATATAATTCTTAAAACAGCTTAGCATTTAATAGACCTGGTTTTTATGTTCAGAGTTGTGTTTATGAAAATATTGATCTAATAATGGAACATTTTATCTTTTTTACACAAAAATACATTTCTATACGTTTTTTCTTGTTTATTTCATAAAATTGATAGAATTTTTCAGAGCGTGACTCAGATGACTTTTTTAAGAACATGATGAAAACAAGGTTATTAATCTCCTTTGGCGAGGTTTTGAACTCATCATCGCTGGAAAAAAATGGAATTTTATATACTGGCCCTTACACAATAATCGCACCACTTAGCCAAAACGTGCAATTATTTTAGGTGTTACCATTGTTTTAAGTGTTACCATTTTTTCATGTCTGTTTTGAAATATTCTAGCTACCCAGAATTAATATTTCAACCAATCAGCTTCAAGCATCCATATTATGGATGTAAGTTAGTGTGGGCTGTACCTGAGGTTCTCCTCAATCGTTTTTAAAAATTTCCCAGGATGAGAAGAGCAGATGTCAGGAACCCAGGCTAAATTTTTTTATATTCCCATGTATACAAAGCTAGTTATTTACAAAATTGTTGTTTTCCGCCTAATTTGGCATCATTCAGCCTGTTAAGGTAAGTACACCTAATTAAGCGTCATGCTCTTATTTTTAATTTGGCTTATGCGGCTCAAGATATTTTGTGTTTCTGTAACACGAATCCTAATAAGGTTTATTTTGTTTTATTTTGGCGTGAAGGCATAATACATAAATATCTCTCCTAGTTTACACATCATTTTTATTTTTTGGTGACTTCAAGTTAACGTTTTCAACTGGAGCGTTCCCAATTTGCGAATAGAAGTTAAAGTGTGTGTAATTGCGATTTTAAAGAAATTGAAGCTTTATTTGTAGGAAGGAAGCTTAAAATAAGCTTAATTAGGCGACAAGTCTAATTCGGCTTTGAAGTCTAATTTGAAGTTGTCCCTGACTGCACACGAAACGCTGACCAGGAAAAAAATGTTAATTAACTGATTTGAAAATATGCAACAAAGAGAGAAATGACGATATTAAGACAGACAAACCAAATGAATACAAGGGAAGTGATGGTAGAGTTTGTCTGTTCCGGAAACATTAGCAATAGATAATTACGGAGATCCCGTAGCCATTATGGATTCTATTGTGATTCTATTGGGGTAAGTTGGAACCCCGCTTTGCCTGACCGAATAGGAAAAATTAAGAAAACTCATTAAAAAAAGTCTGTTTTTCTTCCAAAAGGAATAAAACCAGAATAAAAGTAGGTACAACAAGAAGAAGAAAATCAACAATCAAGAGTCGTTTAAGGTCTCAAAATAGGGTTGGTCAGGAAAAAAAGCGACAAATTTTCCGACTGAAAGTTCAAAATTTTTACAGTTCAGAAAAACACACCAATTCAGCACCAATTAATAAATAAATAATGTAAAAACACAAATCAATAATCAAAATTTCATTAGATCAATTTTTATTGTATTCAGGATGAAACAATTTTATTTCAAAGAAAACAGACACGTGATGAAACTCTCCATGTTTCATATTTTTCATGTTGTTAATTCTTAAACATCATCTGAAGCTGATCAAGTCCTGCAAACTCAATACTTTTCTTGAAGTCAGCCAAATGACTGCTTTCTCTGACGGATCTTGGCAGATTGTTAAAAATTCTCACAGCATCTTGCTGGAATGAAGAATGCTTTTGTGTCGATTCCAAAAGAATGCCATTGTTCTTCTGAATTGTTTCCCAGTCTTTTTTATCAGGTTTTTCATCCACTTTAAGATTTTTTGGTGTTTGGTCATTGCGTAGAGTATGATATGTCAGGCAGGCAATTGAGTAATCAAAGCGTGCTCGGATTGGAAGCCATGCTAGCTGAATTGCATCTGTTGCTCTAGCATATTTGTTAATACAACACTATCAGAGCTTGAAAATTGATGATATAAAATGCCTTTGAATAGTCTGCGAAGACAGCGATAGCGATTTCTCCCTTCTTCATACGTTTTAAAATGTCATCTCATAATTTTAAGAGAAGGGTGGTCGTCGAGTGTGATTTACGAAATCCTCCTTGTGTTGGGTGATAGAGGGCAAAGTTTTCTATGTGGGTTATAAGTTGCTTTAATACGATTCTTTCATAGAGTTTCGATAGAACAGGTAGCAAAGGTCTATAGTCACTAGGATCTGACGGATGTTTTACTTTCGTGATGTAGCCTAATTTTCAGTTTTTAATAATATTGGATTTTGTGTTTTTTTAATCAATGAACATTGATTAAGCAGAAACAAATATCAGGATTTACAATTTTACTCTTCTATTAATTCCGTCAGTATTTTTCCTCTCATAGAATAAAGGCCGAACTTGCTATACCTGATATTCCAGAGATGTTATTTGGTGACACCTCTTTGACAATAAAATATGAAAATGGTTTTCAAATCTCCTTCAATGGTGTTGATGCTTTGAATAAGGTTGATAAAGAAAATGACCTAATGAAAGTCTCCGCTGCTGAAGAATGGCAAAAACAAAGGTATGAAATTTCGTAAATCAGGTTTTGGTATGAAATCGAAAATTCCTTTGAACTATTGTATTTCCTTAATTAAGTGCCGCGCCATTTATAGACTTTTGAAGGTTTCAGGTGTGGCGTTTATTGGATGGCATAATTTAAAAGAGGGAGGCGTTTATTCATAGTGACAGTTTATTGGTTGGTAACTGCAAACAAGAAAAACCAAAGATTTTAGTTTTTAAGGCTAGATTGATCCGTCCTTATTGGCTTATTCTAATAAACACTGCATTAAGGTGCAATGTTTATTAAAGAGAGGCGTTAATTAGAGAGAGCCATCTATTTCACTTAATAACTTAGGTTGTGAAGCATTTATTGGAGGGTGGCGATTAAAAGGGGGAAGTGTTTGCTAGAGGAAATATGGTAATACTTATAGTTATTTACTTACCCTACCTTCAACCGATTGTAGATAACGTTACCATTCAGCACACCTGGGAATATGTAATTGATTGAATAAACTGACATTTAGTTTCACATCTTAAGATATAGTTATCAATGTGCGTAGGTCTGGCTGTGAATTTATAAAAAATGTTGTGAAGCCTTTTGACTGGACCTACACTACCAATTATACTGGCACCATCAAAAACCTTGGTACAGAGCAGGTAGACTGTTTCTCATTTTCTTATCTGATCACATATAGTTGAATCCTGTCTAGTTGTAACTTGTATAACTTTCACCAAAGCTGACTGATTTTCAATTCCCTTTGGATGTTCTTTCCTTAAGAATTACCTCGCGCAACTCTTTAATTCGATAACTCAGACCAATTTTCTCTTTTCCCTTGAGAGAGCAACCTAACGGGATTTTACTGTACAGTCAGCATTGAGCGGCTGTTTTTTTGTAAAACCACATGAATGGTTTTTTAAAGATTCTTTTTCAACAAAAGCTAACCTTGAATATTTGTTGTTTATTTGTTGTTTTGTTTTTTGGGGGAGTGGTTGAAAGTAAAAATTAGAAAATTGATGTGAGAAGTTCATACTATTGCTACATGCTCTCAGTAATTGTCTTGGCTGTATCGATTGGTATTTCTACAAGAGTAAATCAGCAAACATAATCTAGAGTAGTACTTGGTGACTTATGAGTTGTATTGGACAGAATCTGTGATTGGTAGAACTGTAAACAATTCCATTATTTAATCTTTTCTTTCGTTGGTAGGTAGTTGAAACAAGCGAACATATTGACATTGAAAAGCTTAAAAAACACGAAAAAATTCACTTCTATCAGGACCTTTTGCTATTTGAAGATGAACTTGGTGATCATGGAATAGCAAAACTCAATGTAAAAATAGTAAGTTTATTTATAATTAAAGGAAGTTTTAATGTCCTTGTCAGTGGCAGATCTAGCAGTAATTTGACTGGTGTAAGCCAATTTTGAACTTTCTAAAAGAGACTTGGCAATTAAATTGCAATTATCCTTTTGAAAACACTCTTCTCCATAATTTTTACACCAGTAAAATTGCTTCTCGATCCGCTGCTGCTTGTTGCATATCCATTTGCATACATCATCAGTTTAGTAGAACAAATTTTGCAGGATAGACCTTTTCATAAATAGATGTCGTGAAGTAATTTATGAAAAAGGTCTATTCAAATACTTTTAGACAGGATGCAAGTGGTAAGAGGAAAAAAATATATTTGTTTTATCAAGTTTTCCAAGAAATATCCCAGTGGGTTAATCTTGAAACAGCAGGCGATATTACTTGCCATTCCTATAGAAAACACTCCTACTCATAGACGTTTTGAAAATTTTGCCCACTGGGATGCCTTTCTTTGATGTACTCCGGCAAACATGATCCATTGAAAAGGGTCCATTGACTTTTTCGAATGATTTCATTATAACGTTTTGTTACTTATTTTTTTTTTTTTAGCGTGTTATGCCCTCTTCATTTTTTTTGTTGATGCGATATTTCTTAAGAGTTGATGGAGTGCTGATACGCATACACGATACAAGGTTATATCACGAGGTATAGTCTACATTAATCTTCTAATCTTCTTGTCGAATCAGTTCATCCAACAGAACAAGTTACGTTTACGTCGTCGGACTCACTCGAAAACAGATTAGTACTAGACGGACAATCTATAATTTTTTTCCCAATTTTAAATCTTGTTTACAAAAAAAGAAAAGCGTGGTTGAGCATTGTATTCACGAATCTCTCCATTAATTTTAGGCTGGTTCCAATTTCATGCTGCAAGAATATAGAGAAAAAGAGAGCCAGATAAACGACCTTGCGGTAATTTAGCAAAAATTGTTTGTCATCAGTAAAATCAATGAAGAATTGATAAATAAAAAAGCCTTTAGTGTTTGTGAAATTTCTTAGGATATCCATTAAAAAGCATTATAATTGTTCACGATTACAAGTTACAAGTCACAAGTAGCATATGGGCAGATATTGCAGCATTCGTTCGGACGCTCTCATCCAATTTCTAATTTGTTATATGCTACTTGATTTAAGGCATACCGAACTACCCAGGGTATCACGCATTTTGAGTTCGAATACTCAAGCAAGTCTCAGCGTGCTTTATGATCATTAATTATGCGGACCAGAAAATAATCTTTTTTTATTTTGAACTTATAATAATTTTTATCAATCGCGCCTTTCATTAATTTGTTGACCGTGGAAAGTTAGCTCGTCTGTATTATTTCAACAATTCTTTATCGTTATCAAATCAAAACAACATGAAGAGAAATTAAAAGAAGAATCACGATCAATATTTGGTGGCAATATTAGTGCAACGAAGATAATAAAACTGTATTCTTTGTTATTTCTAGTTATGTTCTGTGCAATTCTACAGAACTTCTCTTGGTTCTATTTATCTTTCTTTGAGTAATCCTCAAAGACACTCTGGTAAACTTTTAACAGAACTTTGCCTCAAAAATCATATTTTTCTGCTAAATGGTTAGCAATAACAGCCATTACTGTATAATATAAGCGTTATTGTGCTGTTTTAGAAGAAAATTTACACTTAAATACTAAATTTTTGGTGAAAACAGTTTAGTAATTTCTGTTTGTATATTCTCTCGCTTAAATTATAATTTTGTGGGACCCACGAAATTAAAAATAGACCCTGGGTGGTTCGGTATGCCTTTAATGAACATATTCATTCTTGTAAAAAAAAAACATTTGATGCATCTAGCATGAAAATCGGTGGCCGAACGAACGCGATTTTGTCGCATGCGCTTGTGCAGCATGTAGCAATGTAGTGATGCAGTGTTTATACCCTTGCGAAGTTTTGAAAAAACGAAAATGTATACGGTGATTACGCGTTTACTATTTCCTGCGTCTTTGGATCGACATCCGATCTTGTTAAAAGCGTTTCGCTGATCTGTGGTTCTCGTTTACTAAAGAAAAACAAGTCATGTATAGTGATTTGGCCAAGGTAGTTCCCCTAGTTGATGTTTCTTTTGTGTGGTATGTTTTTAGCGATAAGGGCGGGGTAAACAGTGTTTAAAAATCAGATGCTACAATAAAGTCGGATTCGTTTAGCCAATGCTTTTAATGCTACATGCTACAATTTTTCATGGAGGATGCTACATGCTACACTACCAAAGTTGTTTACAATAATTTGATGAAACATTCTACAAGCCATATGTTCGAATTGTTTTTGAATGGTCAAACGTTGGAAATGCAGTCTAAAGGTGTGTGAAACATCACAATAAATCACAACGTAATAAAACAAGGCTGACACAAAAAAGTCATTTTGCGATGAACAGTTAAGCAAAAGCTTGTTAAATGCGAAAAGGAAAGGAAAATGGGAGGAAAAGAACATCTTATAAAAGTACCTAGAGAGGGGCTACCAAAGCTATGTCTGTGGAATGTCTGTGGAACGTATTTTGCGGTGACTATACCAATAACGCATGTAAGGAAATTGTAGAAACGTTAGAGAGGTAAACGAAATAAAAAACTAAACCACTTGTGCAGTGTTGATACTAAAAGTTAGCCCGTTTGGCTGTTAACCAAAATGTTGTGGGTCACAAGTCCTGATCTGTTTCGTTAGCGCTCGTCATATGAAAAATCGAACAATTAAGCGGCGATCTAGAGGTAACTTTTAGTTTCGTGACAAAATCCTATTGCTACCTGTACTCAAGAAAAGCTGCTGTTTAAATTAACTTGTTTGAACGTGGCAGTGCTGTTAACTCGATTTTTTTCTTGCTTTTAGGACCCATTGGCCGATGAAAACATATTACTAGAGAATTTAAAATTAAAACGTGAAACTTCCTTCAAGATATTACTATGAAACTTTGTGAAAGCTTGTCAGATGGTGTTTCAAACAGTTTTTGGAGTCGATAGTCAGAAGTTTAAAAATCTTAACCTATATACAAGAAACATATTGTTTTAAGAATACGGAAAACCTTTTTACTTTACACAGCCAAGGTTTTTGAGGAATTTATATGAAAGAAAACGAGACACTTATAAATTTATTTGCAATGGGAACGCTTTTGTGTAAAATGTACATTGATGTTTATATTTAGAAAATATAGGATTTTGGTGTTGGCAGTTAAGTAGTGAAATATGCCTGCGCAATGTCTGTTAAATTCTCGTATTCGGAATCAAAATTTGATATGTTAAACCCTAAGATCTGTGGATCAAAACTTGCAGTACCATTCAGTGACAACAAAGTGATGAGAGGCCCCAGTAATTCGTTACTGCCATTACAATATGGAAACATTGTTGATTGATGAATGCAATAGTGGTTGGTGAAAACACTGGTTGTTAAGCCACATAGTGAAATTGTTAGTCCTGACAGTATCGATATCATGCAAGGGAGTTTTTTCATTGAGAATGTCTTCCCCGGTGACAATTGCATGTAGAATACGGCTGGCAGAATAAATACAAGCGGAATAGCGAGTGAAAAACCAGCTGTTTCTAGTACTACGGATAAACAGTCGATGTACACACCGCCTAATAAGGCCGGAATAAGTATCAATAATGTGATGGCGAAATGAAACACGCTTTGAAACTGTTTGTGGACTACTACAGTTTGTTGAATGAGATGGCGTATGGATTGGCACTCCATTGGGAACAAACACAAAATAAAGGTGGCGTAGAAAATCCGTGCAATCGTTGCTAACGTGTCTTCTGCGCAATAATTTTCAAGAATATTACCCTGTGTTACTCCCTTGAATGTCAAGTAGCCGCAAACACCCAAGACTATGGTGCACAGCAAACTGTAGGACGTCGCAATACTGGCTGGTCTATTTGCATCAATCTCCTTACTTTGATCGATGGTGGTGTAATACAACCGACACGTATGTTGACACGACAAAGCAAACGTCATGACGGCTATAGATTGCAATAGATTGATGTTTAGGAACTTGTAAGCGTTGTACGTATGTGGCACGTGCTCCAACGTAAACAAGCGGACCGTTACTACGACCGTAACGAACGAAGCGGATATCAAAGAGATCAGAGACCATTTGAAGATGCGTTTCACATTTGTTGTCATGGAAATCGGAACGATGATGATGGTGAGCAAAAACAAAACAAAACGTCTCTGTAAGCTCACTTCCCATCCTAATACTTGTAACAGATGATGAAGATATTTCGTGCATGTGTCTCCCAATATCACACAATAGGCCAACAAAACACTTAACGAGTAAAAGTAAGGAATAGCGTGCGATATAACATAGCCCACAGTGCCGAAATGTGTTTTGGAGATACTTTGGAGGCTGGTGTCTTGTGCTAGTATACTGCATTGGATCAGTAATACTTCCGAATATTCCACCATTACAGAGACTACAATCAGCAAGATCAGACCCATTGGTAAACCGGCTTGCTTGAATGCGTACGGAAACGCAATAACACAAGCTCCTATTATAGGATAGGCGCGAAGTTGTTGATCCGCAAAAATCCCATCAGCTTTGATCTTAGCAAAATCTATGGAAGATCGGGTGACAAATATTTTTGAATTCGTTCTTGAACGGTCTGGAATGTTGCTTTCTGTTTCCTTCATATCTGTTACTTTCGTCTTGAGTTTTTCGCGCGATTCTTTCAATAATTTCCCTCCATATTCAAGAGCTTGCAGGAAACGATATTTAAAATTTGTGTTGTCCTTCTTTTTTGCATGTGATACATTATCATTTTTAGTAAAAAATGCTGTTCCCTTTTGGTCATTTCCTCCATGCTCAAACGCTTGATCCATTCTTAAAACTTTCTCTCTGCATAAAAAAATCCATTCATCATATGATACACTGTTTACTGTTTTTCGCTTCAGTGATTCTCATAACAACTTAGTGCCCAGGAATTCAAAACCAAAAACTTTTTTAACGTACTGTTGTAAATGCAGTCCTACATTTTATTTCAGAACAAAATAAGAAGAAATTATAAATAATAAATAAGGAAATAAATATAGTTGTCGCCCATTCTCTAGTGTAATTTGATCTGAAGCCTATTTATTTATTAATGTTACCCCGGGATAGCCTCTTCGGTTCTGATAGAACCGTTATCAATGAGGTTCCTGCGCAGGAGGTCCTGGAGCATTCAAAAAACCCATTTGGGCTACGGAAGGTGCGTGTCTGCTTCAACCGCTCAACCCCTTAGACATCAATCCCACTCTCAAGCTGAGTGAATTGATTCACACTGTCACAGTCGCTTGCATGACTCGGCCAGGATTTGAACCCTGAACTCGCGCACTGAAGGCGCACACTCTACCACGAGGCCACCAGAGGTAGTCAGAAAATTTGTTTTCTCCACAACCCTTTTCTAAATTATCTGAATGGTACAACCTCGAACATACGGATTTGCCGTCCGTATATCGAAAAGGCAAGAGACCCTGGGTTCGAGGTTGCTGAATGGTAGTGACGGTGAAAGCCATTGCAAAATTTAACGGAGAGATATAGATATCGAACGAGAGAAGAAATGATGGATGAAAAAAATGTTTTTGTTTTTTAATTGTTAAATTTATTTTCCCCGGAAAATAACCCACATAGAGGATGATATATTCTATGACCCCCGTGATTCAGTTCGTTTCTTTGAAAATATTTCTGTGCCCAAAATAGACCTTTTCATCAAACACGTCCAGCGGTGCAAATAACGTATCTGAAGTTGTCCGGTGATTTTTACTACCCAACAAAGCAAATCCAAATTGTAGGCAAGAGGGTTTGAGGACGTACTGTAAAGTCAAAATAGATACCAAGACGTTGTTTTTGCCTAGATATTTAAAGGTCAATGTTTAGATATTTCACGTTTCATCTCGGTGACGATGTCTCAATCACACCCCTAATAGCTTTCAATTCGTAAAAAGAGCTATATGACCTGTTACTATAATGGCACAAGTAGTTGTTTTATCAACAACAGTAAAACTCCTCATGATGTATGATAACAGAGATCTGATCACTTTACTACAGGCTTAGGCATATGGAAAACGCTGCTGTGTGATAATTGCACGTCTCACTGACTTTTTATCAGTACTTAGGCGTGCTGTTTGGCGTACGCCTAAACTGACGTGCGATGACTGGTCGTTGTCTGACTCAAAAAATGTATTATTCTGGTGTTGACTCTATTTTAAGCTCTTTGCTAAGAATATTTTCGTAACTCACTTGAGAATAAAACCGAAGAGACCGAATATCGTGATCTTTTTTACTCCATTTAAGTAAGAGTAAAACCAAACTAATTAAAGATTGACCTTGTGTACAAAATGAAAAACCATTTTCTGTGATAAATCAGACATTGAATGTATAACCAGTTTAGACCCATAATGTGTCTGTTCAAAGCCAACCTGGTCATCCTGGGTAATTCACCGACTCCTGGCCTAGTTGTAAAGCACTACGTTGAATAGATCTCAACAACTTGGTCCCGTCGTCGTTGGTAGCCAGGAAATTACAGATGATCACCAGCCATGCGGTACTTAAATAGTGCGGAGGTGAACGCCGACAGAACACGGACAAAGCAAGTCTGCACCTCTGCACTTTCAGGCGGAACAGATGTTAAGGCAAATATCCTGGCTGTATCCACGTTAATGAGAAATGCCTTTGTTTTTTGTTTTTCAACAGATGTCTAATTTGTTTTCAGTAATTTTTTAAGATAAAAAACAGTTTCGAAGTAAAATTGTACATTCGTTACAAAATAACTGAAGAAAATAAAGTGTTTTTTCATCTGTCTTTAAGTTGAAACTAGACGATGTTAGTCCGACTTTACTGTTCAAGAGAGAGGTAGAGCAGTAAGGAAAGTCAACTGGAACTCTCTAGGACATAATTTTCTTGGGAATGGAGTGGCTCAGCTGACGATCCTAGTGTAAGCTTAATAATTGTCTGGCGCCGTTATGGATCACAGTAGAGGATATATTTCTAAGGGAGCCAATCCCACAAAAACAGCAATGCCTTAACTAAAATCTCATCAATAAATTACAATCACATCGAACCTTTCTGTAAGGCTGTGTAGTTCATAAACATAATTACGTGACATTTATACAAAAAATAGACATGAATTATCTTCTCACACATCAAATAGCAAAAGTTTTTCTATGGAAGAAATAATGTCCTAACGAACATTTTTGAGAGAAAACGGAAATTTCTACCGGACAACATGTGAATCTTGCACGAAAAGTGGCTGGTAGAAATTATCAAATGGCCGTTAATTACCGATCACCGGCCGTTATTTGCAGCGCTGACTTCACTTTCGATCTTCATTGCCTCGGTTACAGATACTGAGTCAGGAATCTAGCTTCATTCCGTGATCTACACCTCGGAGTATTTTCAAGAATTTCTTTGTAAGCGTATCCTTTGTTGAATTCGTTTCCTATCAGAAATATTTTTTCCTTGCGTACCAGTATAAGAAAGACAAAGAGAAAAACTACTTTAAAATCATTAAATCATTACACTTACTGTTCGCCATTGTTGTTGACATTTACTATTTCCTAATCCATCCAACAGGGCGTATGCACTACGTTAAAAAATGGTTATTGCGCACGCGAAAAAAATGTAACTAAGTAAAGAAATTATAGCAGCAAGCGGCTGAACTCTTGATTTACCGCGAATTAAGTAAAAACATCATAACGGAATGAAGCGTTGGACGTTTCACTTACGAATTAACTGAAGAAATTATAACGGAATGAAGCTGGACTTTTGACTTTAGTAAAGCTTGGTTTCCATTGCGCGCTAAATCGCGTTAAGCAGGTGGGCTAAATCGAGATAAATTTTGACGCGTAATGGAAACGATGATGAGTCATTAGCGCTTCAATTTTATCTCGAAGTAACGCCGATTAACCCGGAATTAAAATATCAAAAAATTTTGATATTTTAACTCGAATTAGCGCGTTCCCACCTGTTGTATCAAAGAAAACCGACATTCATATTAGATTTTACTATGCTCACAATCAAAATCTGATCTTTTTTCTCATCATTATAAGAAAGTTGAGTAATATTTTTTTCAAATATGGTGGACAAAAAAAGTTTATCACTTCAAGAAGAAGAATTACTCGCGGAAGAAGTCAGAGTATATCCATGTTTATATGACAAAAAAGACAAAACCTTCAAAGAACGTGATGTAAATAGAAATGCTTGGAGAGAAATAGCAGAAAAATTAGATTTTATCGAAAGTAGTAAGTATAAAAATTGTACAGTGTAAACTTACAAACACATTGCATTAAATCTATAATAATTAATTGCTATGATTATTCTTATTGATTATTAAAATGCATTTCTTTGGTTATAGGTGAGAAAGCACAAAAGTTCTTCCAAATTTTAAAGAAAAGATATTTAAAAAAAAGAAGCGAACTTAAACAGTCAAAGAAATCCGGTACTTCGGCAGAAGCTGTAGCTAAAGCTGAGAAAAACTTCCAGCCATACCTCTTCCTCTCTTGGCTTGATAATTTCATACAGATTAGGGAAGGAAGAACCAACGTGACAGCAGCTTTTGAAGACGAATTACAAGAGAGTGAATTTGATATCGAGAGTTCCCTTCCAAATTCGTTGAACGAAAGTGATACGGAAAGTGTAGCTGAAAGTGTGCAGCTGCTTCCAGAAAAGAAGAAAAGGAAGATAGATAAAAATTTCAATTCAGAGTTACAATCTGCGGAATTGGCAGTTATGAAAAGTTTACAGTTAAGTTTAGCTGCTAAGCGCAAGAATGAAAGCTCTGAAGACACGTCAGAAGATTTATTTTGCAAGCAACTTGCTGCTGACCTAAAGATGTTACCACCAATGGAAAGATGTCTTGCTCAGCAGGAATTGCAGCAAACGATCTTTAAGCACAAATATGCATTTTTGCAGAAAAAGCAAAGTAATAACAGTATCAGCAGCCCTAAATTTTTATCACCACCTTTAATTGAACGGCGTAATATCTCAAATTTACCAGTAAATCGTTCCAGCTGGCTTAGTCAGCTTGCTGATCAGGCGATAAACGATGAAGACTTGTCGATGGAAAACAATTCATCATTTTAAGAACTTTTTCTAAACTTTTTCACCATTAAAAAACTTTATATGTTTTGTATTTTACATTTACTTGTTCTTTTATACACACACATATATATATATATATATATATATTGTTAGTACTTTGCCGAAGTTCTTCTTATATAATCCCATTGCCATGGAACACAACCAACCGCACTATTTACATACCCTTTTAAATGTTCACGTAATTGAATTGCGTCCGATCGAGGCCTAGATCCCCTTACTGGTCTTATGGCACGCAAAGCTCCTATGTCCTCCTCTGAGCTTATAGAACGCCAACTTCCTGGTACAATTTCGCCAGAACTGTCTTCAGAATCAACAAAACCACTCGGAGAATAAAAAGCATTATCTGTTTGACGTAAGTAGTTATGAAGTGTCAGACAAGCTAGGGTGTATTTTTGGACATTTTCGACAGTAGCTCTTATAGGTTTTTGAAAAATCCGCCAACGTGCAGAGAGGATACCAAACGCATTTTCTATAACTCTACGTCCTCGAGAGTGTCTATAGTTGTAAATTCTTTCTTCCTCGTTTGCATTTTGTCCAGGGTACGGTCGCATAAGCCAACATTTAAGTGGAAAGATTTCATCACCAAGTAAGAAATATGGCGGAGAATAATCATCGGTTTCTGCAAGTCTCGATGGTGGTGGTAGATTTAGTGAATCTGAGTCAAACATTTTGCCTAACGCTGAACTCGATAGCACACCACTATCGTTGTTACTTCCGAACTGCCCAAGATCAAATAAAGTGAAGTTGTAATTTGCATCACAAATAGCGAGCAAAACTATACTGAAGAAGCCCTTGTAATTGTAGTATTGTGTCCCTGTTAGTTTAGGGCATTCGATACGAATGTGCTTCCCGTCAATCGCACCAATCACATTTGGCATATTCCAGCTCTCATTAAACTGTTTAGAAATATTTTGCCATTCTTCTGCTGTTTGTGGTGGGTTAAGATACTCTCCTTTTAAACACTGATAGATAGCTTCACACGTTTCGTTGATAATATTACTTACAGTTGTCTTGCCAAGTCTAAATGAAAAACTTAGCGACTGTTGAGAATCTCCAGTTGCAAGGAATCTAAGAGTAACAGCTAGTCTTTCAGCACTGGGTATGCATTTTCGAAAGTTTGTGTTTTGTTTCGAAATTAACGGGTTCACCATGGAAAGAAGATGTTGGAATCGTTCAGGAGACATTCTGAAATATCTAAAAAGACGAAAATGCTTTTTAAATAGAAACAACAGCAGAAATTAAATGGTTGGAATAAAAGGCAAGCCTACCTAAAATAGTATTCCCTATCTCCAGCTTGAAGTTCTTGTATAAGCTGATGATATTCACCAAGCTCTTCTCTTTTAAGAAAAATATCTCGAACCCAAAATCTAGGTTGCCTCCTCTTTCGTTTATTTTTTTTTTTTTTTTCTTCGTCTTAACAAGATCCAAAGCAAAAGTTCTTCGTCGATGTTATCTGTCATGTTTCGTTCAATAAAAGAATTAAATCTGCGCCAATTTACTTTTTAAGTGGAAACGTCTTCGCGTTAATACTCAATATGATTAACTCCAGAGACAAAAATTAACCCGAAAAAATTAACGCGATTTAGCGCGCAATGGAAACCAAGCTTAAGTGTAACTAAAGTGGTACTAATGGGCTTCCGTATAATAGAGATCATACAATTTATGTCTTCTTCTTATGTCTTTTTACCATACAAGAGAACACCATTATTATTCCTATTTGAAATGAGACAATGTTTGTAAAGATCAAAAGTGACGTATTTAATGAAGAAAGGTCAAAAGGTCAATGTCTGAGTTCATGTTTTTATGTCGCATTTAGACGTAGAACATTGTTTTTTGATATTCTAATACTTTCTATCCTGTTTGTTTCTTAAAACATCGACAAAAAACAAACACAAACAAACAAACTTAATATTTGTTTTCATGTTTTTCATTCAAGAAAGTGGAAACTTTCCTTTATATGGCGTGAATTTTGCAAAAAAGATTTTTAGGTTAACTGTTGTTTTTAAGGCATCTTGGTTTAGGCTAAATGAAAGCCCAACATCTTTTAAAATGAAAATAGCCGATTAAAAACGGACCCAACATTCAACGATCCGACCAATTCTTAGCGCTGTCAGATTAAAGTTTTTGCAATAACAAAAGATCATGCAACATGTTGATATTTTCCCTCTTTTCACAAGTTATGGCGATATTTTTCAAAATGGTTGGTCGGTTTGATTCCGTCTTAAATGGTACGGGGACTGCTTCATGTGTATTACACATTATCATGATAAAAAAGGCCGACAGCGAATAAAAAAGACCCGTCAAGTCAAAGACAACGATCCCGACTGAAAAGACACGAATACAAAAATCCGATGCTGGTTGTAGTACATTATAATTAGAGTTACCCGAAATGCCACCAATCGGAATAGCATGGCCTATAATTGGAAAGAATACTTGACAAAATTTCCCAATGATATAGTATAGGAAATAGAATTTCTTTCTAAACGAAATCCACAAGGAAAACAAATCCTTTGTTTCATTTACGTCGCCGTCCTCGTCGTCAAATGTATTTTATATTAAGCTATTTTACAAGAGTATTCTTCCCAATCACAATTTTAAATTAACTTAGAATGGAATATAATGGAACGTTTAGCAGAATAGTACTGTTACTTCATTGGTTTCTGCATCGTCATGTTATGGATTGTTTTTTACAGTGTCTGGTCAACTCTTATTGTCCTGCTTCCCCGGATGCAAATTCCAACCAACTTGATCAAGGAGAATATTACTTTTCGGTTTATCCAAGTGGCAATTAATGGTCTTTCAGTTTGTTTTTTCCGATATCATATCAGCTAGGCGAGAAAAGAATTTCCTCATTGTCCTCGTATTTTGCGCCAGGGCCCTACTATTATATCCAGACCAGGGATATTATATCCAGGCCGGGCATCGTAATAATGAAAATGGTAACATAAGTAGTGTGGAGACAAACTGCTCAACTCAACCATCAACGAGTGTTTCGTTTGTTTTGTGGTTTGCATGCAGTACTTGAATCAGAAATTTTAGTCGCTCTCCAAAGCAGCTATATACAAGGAATGTTTTGTTGAAATTCAGCATTCTTGACCCTTCTCGAACTTGTATCATATTTATAGGAGGCATGAAATATTGGTGTTAATCATAATAATAATAATTTTTATTTTTATACACACACGATCCAGTTGGATCTATTTTTTTCGTCCCGCCATCCAATCCCTGACTTTTCCTCCAAACATGATGTTCTTTGCTCGATAATTACACTGATAAAGTCATTGTCCACCAACATGCGCACATATCTGGTTAGTAAGTTAATCACCCGCGCTGGTGTCTGACTGGCTGGCAGCAGTTGACTTGCTTTTTATTCTAAAGAACGACAAAAATGTTTGTTGAATGGTACACTGCCAGCCATGCAGACACTTTGTAATTGAAATACTCTTTATACACTTCGAAAAACTTCCATTTATTTGTTTCTCATCCTCTGATGGTTCATAAATTAAATTAAAATAAAATAGGTAGGCTTTTTCAATCAAAGTGCACCTTTATGCCCAACAGTTTTTCGTGTCCAGCAGTGTACCATTCAAATGTTTTTGTTGTTCTTTAAAAGAAAAGTAAAAGAGTAAACAAGTCAACTGCAGGACACCTAAGGTTAAGAAAACAAAAGAAACTGTCGGACAGCTAGATAAAGCGTTTTTCAATAGATATTAGTATCTATTAGTATAAAGTATCTGTATTTTCATATATTTCAGGTTAACACAAGGTATATAACCTGATAAAATTTGAAAGTCATTTATTTCAAAAGAGAACTGGGAAGTTAAGTTATTCTTCAGAAGGAACTTTATTTAGAAATTCGATCAAGTAAAGCTTTCAAAAATCTTCAATGAGAAAACGCACTTCGATCTGAACCACACTCCTATGTTAACTTTGTTGTGTATTCATCACTTGGCACTGTAATTTTTCATCCATCCATCACCAGACTTCTTGGTAAGGTATAAGCATATATTCTTGTCACATTAACTTCATTATCAAATGAAAAAGGAAACCTAATTCAGGTTCAAAATGATGTAAGATATGAAATACTATATCAAAACAATATTAGTAATAAATATAAAAACATTTCTTTTCTTTGAAGATTAGATATAAAGACAAAAAGGAACTACAATAAGGAGCTCCCAAACAACGAAGAATATATTCTTGTCATGCTACTTTTGCAATTTTCAAAACAATTCTAAGATAAAACACGGAACAATTTGAATAGCAAAGTAGTTACTGAGAAAACCACCCACTGTAATAGTGTCGGCATTTTATTTCTTTTCATAAACATTACATCATGATGTAAGCCAACTCTGATAATCAGCTGATTATTAAACATGATGAGAACATATTCTCGCACTGAGGAACGGAAAATGCTCTGTATATAGTAACCTGTGTTCAAAACAGGGATTTAAAAGTCATGGTTTGAAGCCCCAAAGGTCAATCTTTCTGTTCCAGTAGAAAAAAAGTTGTGGCAATAACAGCATGTTTGAATATCAGCAACTTCATTTCATTCATGTTTTTTGTTTTTGGATTTGTTTAAAGGGGTTTGAGACTCCTGTTGAATCTACCCCCAATTATTAAATGTTATTTCAAATTTAAGCTATTGGGTCAACATTACTTACTGTAAGTTTCCATTTTAATGTTTTTCAATTTTTTTTCATTCATTTATCGTTTCATTTTTTACTTAGTGACGAGAATATATGCTGACGAGAATATATGCTCCCACTTTTGGATCCACTCTGACAGACCTATTTTATACTGTTTCATATTTCTCAATGATTAGCTATCAAATGTTTAAAGTTACATATGAAAGTATTTAATAACTAAGGCAAATTTGTTCTGCACGTTTGCGGCCAACGGAGCACTTAAATACCCTACACACTAGTTAGTGTCGTTAATAACAAAAGGGCCATTAGTTAGTAATAAAGAATTAAAAATAGACTGTGTCTAGAGACTTACCACAAAATGGAAAGTCTCTAATTGGTTTTCTCTATAAAGACATTTTTATTCTAACTTTGACGTTAAGAAAAGAATTTATTTTGGGTAATAGTTTTTTATATTATGACATTTTGTAGATTCCAAGAAAATTTGTTGTCAACACCACATTTTATGTTATTATTTACACTTCAAACCATGAACTTTAAAGAAGTATATGTTTTGATCCACCATGTTTTTATATATATAATTAATATGTGTTTTTGATTAATAGATTTCAGAATTAAGTGATGAGATATAAAGCTATTCTCTAACAGAGAAAAAATCATGGCAGATAAGATAGTTAAAGCCTTCGAGGCTTTAAGAAATCACTATCTACAAGAGTCTACTCAAACGTTGGCACAACCAACCTCAGCAAATTCTGAAGTCGCTGAAAGCCCTGGAAGTCTAAACAAGTACGTAGATTTTTCTTTTTTGTATGAAATAATAGACACTCCTTTTTGAATAAAAGTAGTGAAAATCAAAAATAAATGCGGAAATAAATAAATAAATATATAATATATATATAATATTATAATATATATATATAATATATATAAAATAAATCTTTAGAAAAAAAGACTTGTCGTTATCTTCAAGAGAAAGGATCAACTACTGCAATGCCATTGCTGACTTCTTACCTATGCAGACAGTGAAGTAGGTTGCTCTTCTGTTTGTCGCTTAAAATGAAATAATAGTATGATGAAACTACCAATTGAAAGCAAGCAATAAAGTTACTTTTTTCAAGGCATGTTTAGATTTGATGTGCCTGAAAGGTTTTTTGTTTACATGGTTAGACAAGCCTTTGTCGAGTACTGACAGTTAGCTTTTTCTTTGCTTTAGAGACATAAACGAATTTCCGCGTTTGTTGACATTAGCAATGGAGTTACTTCTCGTTTGCTGTGATGATAACGAAGGTGATGTACGTCTGGTTGCTGGTGAGTGCATCAACAAAATTATGAAGGTATGAAATTTTCTGTCCTGTTCCTTGAGAAAAATTGCTTTATTTTGTATTTGATGTCACTAAGGAAAGACGTGTGTGTGTGTGGGTGGAATGATTCAAATGTATTCTTTGTTATTTCACCAATAAAGATATGGTAGAGTTGTGATGTTGTTCTTATTGTGAATGCATTATTTGATGTTGTCCTAAAATAAACTTGGATAAACATGTATGAATCCACGTCATGAATCTGTGTCACATTCCTTAAAATAATCACGTATAATAAAGTATATGGAAGTGAAATACTAAGTTTTATTGATATTCATGATTTAAAATGAATGCTTACAGAAGTTCAAAATAAGTAACTTTTTGCACAAATTAATGGAAATACAGTGCATCCTCATGTGGTAAACTAAGGAGAACGGAGGTCCAACATTTCATTACCCAAGTCAACGAATTTTTTCTCAATTTTTATTTAATTTTTGAATATATGTGCAAGACTTACCTTCAACTCAAAAAATTCAAGGAAGGTTCTGTTTTTATAGTCTATATTTAATTACATTCATGCTACCTTCGTTTTTCTACAAGAAATAACATAACATGTCTTCTTATGTTTATACTTAAAACGAAGAAGACTGATCAGCAAAAATATTTTTGACCTCCATTCTCCTTTAAACAGTTCAAACCCCAATATTGTAAGCTTGGTTTCCAATAGCCTAAATTTTGTTGTGCAACAGTTGTGCGACAGTTGCACAACACTTTACATGAGTAATGGAAACTGGTGTTGCGCGACAAGCGGTATGTTGCACAACATGAGATCTGTTGCACAACGTTGTTGCAGAGATAGAAAAAATTCTATCTCCGCAACAGTTATTCGGCTGTTGCACAACGAAATCGGAAAATTTTCGCCTGATTCGGATTAAATATTCCAAATGTTCTTCATATCGGTTTGTCGGAAATCACAACAGTAATCAAAATGGCGAATGCAGTAGACAAGAAAGTATTTATGGAGGAAGTACAAAAGTTTCCTGTCTTATATGACAAGTTTTCAGCAGATTTTAAGGATAAAAATAAGAAAAACAACGCCTGGGGAGAAGTAGCGAAAGCTTTTAATATTCAAGCAAGTGAAGCAGCAGAGAAATACAAAAGCATTCGCTCTGCTTATGGTAGATATTTAAAAAAGCTTAAAAGTATTCCCTCTGGATCAGGAAGGCCAGCAGCAGCTGTTTCGCAGGAATTTGAACATTTAAAGTGGCTAGATGTATATATTGAACACAGAGTAACCACTACTAATGTGCTAGATGTGGAGGATGACGAATCTACAGCAAAAGATTGTACTGCTGCTGCTAAATCATTTGAAGATGAAGAAATCAGCACAGACACCAGTTATAACTTAACACCATCTGTACCTTCTCGAAAAAAGCAAAAAGTAGAGTCATCAGTGAAGAAAAATGAAGATTTAATTCATGAGTCCTTTGTTAAGACAATGGAAAATATTAATAGCGCTATGAGTGGTGACAAATCTGATGAAGTAACCATGCTATGAAAGTTCTTATAGTTATAATATGCTGAGCCAGAGTTTGCTGGAGCTTCAATATGAACATGTTTTCCGTCAATAGCTCCAATACATGTTGGAAAATTCCAACTTTTATCAAACCCATGTGCAATACCCTCCCATTCTTCTGCTGATGTTGGGCATTTTAAATACAGAGGCTGTAACTCTTCCCATAGAGCTGAACATGTTTCAGCAATTATATTGCACACAGTAGCTTTTCCCAAGCGAAAGTAAAATGATTTACTCTGTTGAGACTCCCCAGTTGCCAGATAACGCAAGGTAACCATCAATCTTTCTGCTGGAGTGATTGAGTCTCTACTTGGGCAAGGTTTTTTCACTAATCTTGGACCGACAATTGACAATAAGTTATCAAATCTTTCAGGAGACATTCTAATGTAACGATAAAAAAACTCCCTGTCATGAAGCCTTAATTCTGGGATAAGAGTATTAAATGCTCCTTTGGAACTTCGTTGTTGGTATATACTACGAACCCAAAATCGGTGCCTTCGTTTTTTAAGAATCTTTCTTTGTTTTGTGTAATTATAATACACATACATCGCGCAAAGTGCGATTTTATAATAGGCTAATGTTTGTTTACTTAAAACAGGCGCCATCTTTAAGAATTTTTTTTTAATTTTGCCGCGCTTTTGGAAACGTAGTGTTGTGCAACAGTTGTGCAACAACAATCACTTTATTGGAAACCAAGCTGTAATAGAGGACATACTGATGATACACTTTCCAAAAATCATAAATGTGATGATCGAAACAATGTTTTTCTTGTATATAAGTCTTTTTTCCTTGTCTGTATTTAATTTCTATTTATTTATTCGTATAGGCTTTTCTTGATTCAAATATTGGTCGTATTCAAGTTGAGCTGTACAAAGAAATTAAAAAGGTGAGATAGTTTATCAAACTGTCTTCTAACTTCAAAGACATCTAAATAGTGCTAAATGTTAAATACTGATATAAGATGAAATAAATAATCTCTATTATGAATAAAATCACCAGAAGCTTCATATATATGATTTTATTCATAATCAAACTTATTGCCTGAACCAAATTATAATAATCTTTATCCTGGAAGAATATTCATCATGTCATGATTAACTTCTGCCATCAAACAGAGATAGAAATGCTCAGAGTTTTGAGTATTCTATTCAAATACTTGTTTGGAAAAATGAAATCATTATTTTCCATTCCTTCGTAAATATGTTTTCATTAAGAAAATTTACCTTGTCAGTGTGTACTAATTACTAAATACTAATTGTTAAGCAGCCGATACACGATTAAATTTTATTGAATCAAAGTTGTCGAATTCAATGTTAGAATTTTGAAAGTTTAGCGAGACACGGTTCCAATTTGTTGAAATCCAATTGTTGACAATTTGCTCAATTTATTTTATAATTGTATGGTTGATTACAATAGGTAGTTTAAAATTGCCGTGTTGACAGGGTCGATTAATCCATAATCGGGACGCCTAGCTGTAATCAGCCCTCTTAGCTACAATTGGCCCTGTTGTATTGCAAAGTCAAAATATATACAAAGCTTTAAGATTTGAAGTTTTTAAATCTGAACTTGATCTCCTTGATTTAAATTGTGATTGGTTTAAACAAAGGTTATTTGAAAAATAGTGTACGATAAAAAAAATCGTAAGATGAAAAAAAAGAAAAGACAGAAAAATCAACATCAAAAAAATATAAGCACAACAAAAGATAACCATATGATAATATGAATCTTTCTGGAAATTCTGGGATTTTTTTATTTATTTATTTATTTATCATTGGTACAAACAATAGTTATTAATTAAAATACTAATTAAAACCAACACTGCTCAAAATTCGTAAAAAAATGTAACATAAAATATAGAAGTATAAAAATTTAAAACAAGAACAAACGAGCATCTGAGTGGGATTTACAGAGTTTGTAGTCGCAGTAGATTGACAATAGACCGTTGTTTCATTTTGACGTTTTATCAAATCGAAAACTATCAAAATGAAATTAAGGCTATTAATCCCAAAAGGTATTATTAGTACAAATGTCAACATTATATAATGTGATTGGTTAAATTCATTTTGCTACAATTTTAAAGAAGAATGAACAGTTCAAGGAAGTCTGCATATGGAATTGTCTTAGGGACATATTTTGAAACATTCCCAATGTTGACTAAATCAGATAAATACTAAATCAGATAAAGATTCCCAATGTTGTTTGGAGATAATACTTGAATGTTTGAAATAATAATTATAAAAATTTATATTTTGCATCATAATTTTGTATTTTTATATTTCCTTGTATTTATTCTTTGTCCTTTTAGAATGGAACTTCCAGATCTTTACGAGCAGCTATGCAAAGATTTGGTGATACTTGTCATTTGATAAGAGCTCATAAATGCAGGTGAAGCCAATCGTACCAGATGTTGTAATATCAAATTCAAATCAAGATATCTCTGCTGATCATTATTTGAACATGTCTTGACAGCCAAAGTCTCTGAAGCACTTCTCTTTTTAATTATTCTCTTTTACCAGCTGTAAAAAAGGCATCACAATGCAGAAACTATTAGGAATCAAGTCTTTTTTGCAGATGTTTTTTAGTAGAATAATATTGTCATACTTGAAAATCCAAATTTCACGCAGACGGGTTCAGCTGTGCAGCACCTGTTAGAATATTTAGAAAATGCCAAAGAATTCTGGTTATTTCTGGAAAATACCTCACCTTCAGGCAATAAAGAGTTAACCTAAAAAAAACCTTTTTTTGATCTACTTAGTAAATTAGCACAAGCCTGCATACTTCTAATGATTTTATAATGGATAGACTGTCCACACTTGTTTCTCATTGAATCTTGATATATACATACTCGAAAGTGTGAAATCTGAAAAACATTATCAGGAGATAAATATTCCAAAAGTAAAAACACTTTGCTGTTGCTATAATTTCAAATACAACAGTAAAACTTGTGAGACTAAATCTAATTCCTGTCCTTTACATCTTAGACCATATGTTGCAAACTTGCTACCATGTATTGTCAAACTGGCAAAACGATCTGATGACAATGTGCAAGAAATGCTAGGTGTAATGATGTCCAAAATTTGTCCAGTTCTTGGAAAGTTTATGACTGAGCCAGATGTCAAGGTAGATATTCAATAAGTAGATATATGTAATGTGAATTGAAGAAACAAATCCTATAATATTTGGTCTGTTTTTTGCAGCCGCATGTTTATATAACCTAGAAATTTAGCAAGGCATTTTTTAATGAGTGATTTGGTAGGTTATACATCATTCTCAACATGTGACAACATGACAAAAAGATGATCTTTAGCAATCTTAAAAAGGGTTAATTTTTTATTCCATTTTTTTCTCTTCCAAAGCTTCCAAAGCCATTATCAATGATGTTATTATAATTCAACAAAACATTTTTTTTTTAACTTAACTATAATTATATGGACCACATACCAAATAATGTATGTAAAAAGCTAAGACTAATGAAGTGTTCAAGTAATTATCAGCATCCAGTTGAATATTTTAATCAAGTAGTGTCAAAAATAGTCTTACAGGCTGGCAACATGAGTGCAAAGTAAAAGAAACAAAAACCAATAATAAACTGAACTTTTGCGTCACACATACCATAGATGGTGTAAGTTTTGGACTGCATATTCCAAAGGAGGGTGAGTGTGGCTATGCTATCCTAGTAAAAAACGGTGTAATATCGTTTTAACAATCTGTAAATTATGCCATTTTCCTATAATAAAATAAGCTTCAAATTCTGTTCTTCAACACGAAAACATGAAAAATTGGACACCATAAAAATATTCTACATAGGAAAGTGTAAACCAAGCCATACTTATTCCTCAACCATAAAACTATCAAAGATGGTAAGCTTTCTATGAATATTGGCATCAAGCTGATTATTTTCACTATTACGTAAGCATCTTAAGGCATACAATTATTCAACTCCTTCTTGTAGGTAAAAAGAATGGTTTTCATATATTATCATTGAGATAATCCTTGATATGTGATCTATTTTGATTCATGTAACTTTTTGGTTATACAACTTTTTTGTCTTATTGCAAAAAATATCATTGATACTGGCCAAGGTTATGGTTGAAAAATATGGGAGAAAATAAATCATTGAATTGCGGATTTTTCTTACATTACATTCATGCACTTGCAACATTAATTTATTATCTCCTCTTGTGTAGATTTTATTGAAGAATTTTCTCCCCAACTTAAAGTTACCATCAGCAGTCGCAAGAAGAACAGCGGCTTCCGTTTTGAATTCTCTTTGTCAGAATTCTTGGAAACAAATACATTTTTACAGTTGGTTGATAAGCATGCTTCTAGGTTGGGTTTTTGTTACAAATCTATAATGCGAAATGAATGTGGATATTCAAAACAGCCGAACCTTTACATTTGAATCTTTTGCTCAACATTAGGTATGATAACTCCACTGACTGAGGAACTTCCATCACATACAATCCTTGGTGTGTTGCAGTGCTTCCGTAATATTGTACCTCATTTGGCTGATTTGGAACAAGAGTCTGGAATGAAAGGCAGCTTTGGTGCAAGAAAGTCGGCATTTAGTCCTAGTCATGACAAAGACAGAGTAATTGAGAAAAAGCAATTTCTGCAAGTAAGAGCTTATATATTTGTTTTATTTGACTGCCCTAGGTTTCTTGAGACTGGATAATATCAGGGAGAGAATTTCCACTGGCAACAAAATAACTCTGGTGGTACAAGTTAAGTATTTTCATGGTGCTCTAGTTATTCGATCTGTGGACCTGAGTAACAGTAAAAGAAAATTAAATAAACTCAAACAAATATGAGAATTCCTACTCAAGAATGTTATCTTCCATAACAAAACAAGCTTTTAGTTTTTCAAAGCATACGACCTCATATGAGAAATGAAGCAGATACGAATGTTTAAAAACATGTTTATTGTAAAAATAATGGTGTTATTTATAGATTTACGAAGTAACAATGTTTTGTACCAAGCATAAAGATCATAATGTTGTAACAGCAGCACTTGAGAACCTTTACCAGATACTTATATGTCCAGCAAAACCACTTCTGGAGATTTTGTTATCTCCAAATGGTATTGCTCCCACTATAACTGGACAATTGGCATCTTTTTCAGATGGTAGGTGCAGATACAGTGTTTGTTTACACAAGTTTTGGTCAGCATTTGTTCGCATACTTAAGTAATTTATATTTATTTTAAATTTAGAAAATGATAAAAACTCACCTCAACCTAGTGAAGCTGGTGACACTTCCAACATTAGCGAAATGGGTGATTCTGGCATAAGTGATCTGCAAAGTGTATCATCTATGTCAGGGATATCTGATAATTTGTCTGAAAAAGATCCTCTCGGAGCTGTAGAAGGCATTTCTCTAGCTGAATCATCGCTTGGGGAAGCGGGACAATCACTAGACAGTGCCTTGTATTCAGCCATCCCAGAGATACCTACCCTTCAGGTAATTACATTTTTTGATGGAGTGATACCAGTATTTTTTTTAAGTCCAAAGTATCTTCATCTAGAGCATTGTATCTCTCAAACTAGATATATAAAACATGTATTTCTTCGCTTTCCTTTAAGGTTTCTCAATATGACAGGTCATACACAGATGTCATAGATGAACAAGGTGACAGTCTTGCAGATGAAGAAGAGGAAGAAGGCTTGAGATTACCACGGACTTACACACAAGGTAGCATGGTTGATATTGAAGCTCCACTAGTCAGTTTTCAACGAGATCACCTCGGCAGTGCAATCAGTGATATTGCTGACAATACAAGCCAGACAAGTATAGATCAACTATATCGTATCGAATCTGTGTCCAGTGCCGACATTCGTGCTGTTATTGAGAGACAATTTAATTTTGACGCAGTGGCATGTACTGGAGTACCTGCACTACATTGTGTTCGTCTCATGTGTTCTTTTTTACTGGCTGGTGAGCCTGGGAAATTGTTACCAGATTTGAAAACCCGCGTCACTGTGAAATCTCTTGCTCTATATTGCATCAGTGCAGCCATTAAACTCTTTCCAGAAAGTATCTATGCGACTGTCGTGCCTGATGAGTACTCTAAGACTAACATGTCCATTCAGTTGGTTCGTGACATCCTGTTATTTAAAAGACATTCAGACCCACAGATTCGAGGCGTTGTTGCTGGGGTAATTGGTCAGTTTATTGCTTCTGTTTCTGAAATTTCTAATGGAAACATATCTGACTGGAATCTGTCCATGATGACAAAATATGCAACAGGTAAGGGGATATCATTATTGACATGAAGGACACTAATGAAAAATGGGACATCACTATAAACTTTCTCATCAATTTCATTCTTTACAAAAATTGTCGAAAATATGAAAGCCATGTCTACTGTGATAAGTCGGTCATGTTTAAGGGTCATAGGGCTGGATGACGGATTCTTTGTGAAATTACATCTGATGAATTTGATTAGCCCATCCAACTGTAGTGGATGGTGCAAAGATGTGTTAACTAATAAATGAAAGGCATAAGTTATGATTAGATGAATATATACATAAATATGAAGGTTCAAATAGAATTATTATTTGGATGTTCGCAAAGCATGAATGATCTACTTTCATCAGCAAACAATTTGATAGAATTATCGAAAGATGTCAACGTTTTTATACTTATTGAAAGATGTCAACTTTTTTTCCAGGGAGTTTGGATTTTAAAGAATGTATAGACATTTTGTTAGCTATGTTTGGTGATGAATCAGCTATTACCATCAAACAAAGTTGTTTGGCCGCAAAATTTTGTCTCCTACCACTGTCTCAAAGTTCTTACAACGTATATTCATATGAGATAGCATGGAAACTTCTCAGCTTATATAATTCACCTTACTGGCTTGTAAAGGTAATTAATCTCGTTTTTTTGTATTTCTAATGTATGGTTTTGTTATCCAGGTTTTGTTGATTATTTTTAATTTGATGAAGCACTTCAGATCTTATCATTTTATCTTTTGGTCAGTATAGATTTAAAATTTGTCATTTCAGGTGGAAATAATGTCTATCTTCCAACAGTTAGACTACAAACTAATGCTCCTGCTGGAAAAACAATGGATAATGCTCAAAGATATTTCGAAACTGAATATAAAGTATATTCACTTACAGAACCAGGTGGTGAATGGTGTTCTGTTGAAACTCCTCGGTGATGAAGATGCTCGTGTTAGATACATGGCATCAGTAGCTTGTGTGAAGTATGTGCTTACTAATAGTTCCTAAATGTTCGTTCTATTTCTCTTATCCTTTTACTGTTCTGTTCAAACTCTTTACTGTTTAGAATTATTCCAAACTTGTATTGCGCCGTTGGTGAACCGTTGAATGTTTCTTTGAGTGAACTTTTGAATGGGGGGAACCAACAAGATCTGAGTAGCGAACCAACAACCAAATATGATAATCGACTCAAAGGACAAGTGGAAAACAATCTCTCTTTTGTTATTCGAAAGATAAATGAACTGATGGAGAACGTAGCTAACAAATACCTCACTGTAAGAATTTTCTTCAAATTTGTGTTTGATTTAATATTTAATCTCTCATCAGTTTGTGAATTTTAATGCTGAAGAATGAAGGATACATAAACACTGATGTGTTTTATTGTTTTCATTGTTTAATTTTCAATGCTAGGTTGGTTGTACGCGGTGTTTGTTTTTATTATCTGAAGCCTATCCAGTGCTTGAATTTCCGTATGCATGGGAAGCCTTTCCTACATATGAAATAAAAACGTTACAAGAAGACACGAAAATGCGGCCAGGAAAAACTCTGATGAAGCCAGTACGACAGCTTGATTTCAATCCTAACCAATGTATATCCTTTGGCATCTTAAATACAGTGTTTGATTTGATCTCCTCATCATGGATCACATTGGATTTGCAAGCACATCAAGAAGCATTAAAGGTAAACATGACCTCAAATAACTCTGATTGCATTATATCTATTTCTATTCTCAGTGACATTTTGATATTTGGGAACTGTTTTATTTTATACGAATTTTTTTTCTACAGTTATGTGTCCACTTATTATGCGGTACTAGCTATAGGCATTTGCGATCCAAAGCTGACGAAAAAACACATCAGAACGAGACAGAGGTTGAAAAGGTAGTTGGGGAACAACCATGGGCTTTACTAGAACATATTGAGTTGATGTCAATGGCAAAGAAGGTTTTTATGCACATTACCCGGATATTGTATGTGCTCACTTTTGTAATAGAGCAAATAAATCCAATGTCAAATATTGCTAAGGTAGGTAGTAGCAATTCTTTAGTATTTCAAAAAACAATTTTAAATGCACTGTGTATTTGTTACTTAAAACCTTACTTCGTTGCTTTTATGTATTTTAGCTTCAGTTTGGATTCCAAAACAAAGACAAAACACCAATACCTGGAATAGCAACGGCTGCTTCTCCAGCTTCACAAAATGCGTCACCTGCATCAACCACATCAACAAATGTGCCAGGTGTATCACCTCGAAAATTCACCTTGTCGAAAGCTATTCAGAAAAAACAAGAAAGTGAGAGCGAATCCAGTAAATCTGCTGAAAATACTCCGACTTCTGAAAGTAAAGTGACTTCCCAAACAACGCCTTCAAATTCTGACAAAAACGAAAAACCTGGAATCTTTCAACATATTCCACACTTCCTGAAATTATATGAAGTGTTGAAAGGCGCGTTTAAAAATTATCAAGTCTTGGCCGTGTCAAATGTTTTGGATAAGTTTTCTGCCTTTGTTCGAGGAGTGTTGGAGTCACTTAGCTTGTTACTGGAACTTGCAACTTTTAATGAAATTAGTGGTTATGCTGAAGATTTTTTGGAGTATCTTCAGGCAACTGCACGGGTTGAAGAAGAAGGTTCCTTTCTTGTTGTCCAGCAGGTATTATCCTTTTGAGATACATTCTATGAGTTTGTTCATAGTGTTGATAGCACAATATTTTTCATTTCATTTTGGACTTTTGGTAAGGAAGAAATACATAACAACTTGCTTCATTTTTTTCCTGGCTAAACCAAAAAAACATCCTCAAAGCTGCTTCATGTCAAGTATGGCATATTATTGAAAGGCTCAAATATCGGCTCTTCATCATCTGTACATTGTATAAGTACTTCGTTAACTGTTTAAAAGCTCATTTTACGATAAATTTTATTTCATTTTATTTCAACCTTTACAAGTTTTGTGAAGTGCCTGATAAAGAAATTATCAAGAAATATTATCAAGTTTAAAAAAATAAATCCCAAAACTAAAATTAATTATCGAAAAACATTCTTTTATTATATTCTGAATTTTTCCCCTCATTTTACTATTCTATTTCAAAAGATATTTAAAGATAAAAAAACTAGTTGGAAAAAAACACAATTACGAACTCTTCACTGACATGTCCACCATTTTTTCATGGCAATGAAATCATGCTAAGTTGGAGAATAAGAAAAAAAACACAATGAAGGACGGTTGTAATATCTTGCTTCGCAGAAACCCAATAAGTTGTATAATTATTCATAGCTTTTAAAGGCACTATTTGGCACCAATGTCGCTAGTCAACCTGATGTATTCAAGTTAGCCAAAAGTGCAAAAGACTTAGTTGCAACATTTGGTGACCCAACATTTGTCTACAGCTTCAATACATCTTATGTAGAGCTCAATGAAAGTTCTCCAGATTTGTATCACTCTTGTTTTTTAACACCGTATAACGAACTTTGTGAATCATTGAAAATAGTACCATTGGTTGATTCAACAACATCAGATCGTGGGTGAGTTTAAAAATTTCAACTGACAGTTATTTCTCTACATTTTACTCTTTTTCACTAGTCACACTTTCTGCTTTTTTGACAGCTGTGCTTACTGAAATGTCTGTATTTCCTAGATCTCGTGCAATAAGCTTTATCAAGAACGTGAAGAAACACATTACGATTCCACATCGACCAACTGCTAAAGTTAGTAAAGAGAGGGTATGTTACAAACTTTAGTACTTCGAAGAGAAATATTATTTTCACCATTGCTGTTTAATAGTTAAATTATGTTCTTATTTTAGTAAAAAATGATTCAAACAAACATTTGAAAATAGTTTGAATCAATATCAGTCATAAAACAGCTGCTTTTTTCAGTCATAACTTTGAATATGGAAAGTTATGATAATATGTATTGAATTTTTTAGATCTCTAGTTAATAGATACATTTGCCATGGCATTATAGGTAGAAAAAACAACAAGTTTATTAAAAATATGAACAAAAGCTTTTCGATCTTTTTAGATCTCATCCATTCAGTCGTATATAAGGTTGTTTGAACCACTCGTCATTCATGCATTAAAATCGTATACCACTACGAGCAGTACTCATCTGCAGTGTCAAGCTATCCACTTGTTAGACCAACTGATTCGTTTGCGTGTCAACTATTCCTTGCTCGATTCTGATCAAGTTTTTATTGGTTTTGTGTTAAAACAATTTGATTTCATTGAGAGTGGACAAATTCTGTAAGTACAATGTACACAAATTGAGCGTTCATACAACCTGTTGAGTTTGGAAACAGACTTTAACTGTATAAAGAAAATTTTTTCTGTCGTAGCATGCATTTAAGTACGTTTTTAAGAACCATTCTCTGATGAAAGTAGGCAGTAATTTTGTTTTTAAATTGAAATTCTTGGAACTAATTTCATCTAAGCTTGTTTTTGGAGATGTTGTGCAAACTGTCTAAATTCATTACAGTCACTCGGAGTTGTTCATCCCAACAGTTTTTCAATTTCTGGTATTATTGTCGTATGAATGTTACCAGCCAAAGTTCACGCAAGCAAAAGCTATCATTGGAATGCCGCGGATCATAAAGCTATGTGATGATATAATGGCCTGTGGACAACCTGCTATCACACATGGTACTTTGTTTACATCAAAGAAAAAATAATGAAAAAAAGATATAATACACTTGAAGCTTCTTTAATATTTACTTCCCAATTGTTTTCCTGTTATAGCCATACCAGCATTAAAGCCGATTGTGCAAGATTTATTTTCTTCTCCATCACAAGTTAGGGCTGACACTGGGAAAGATTTGGATACACAACGCGAAGTTGTAGTTTCAATGTTGTTAAGGGTGATACAGTACCCAGATGTAGGATTTATTAGATTCTAATGATTTCTTTTGAATTTGAATGTGCAGTGATATAAGAATCAGAAATCCTTATCTTTCCTTGGTATTTTCCTAAAAATAAAAGTCCCAGAAGAACTACAAATGTTTGCGAATGCATAATTCTCTGGCCTTATTTATAGCTGATACAACATTAGAAAGGCTGACAAATAATCTGACAAATGTCTACAAAAAGTGAAAATTTTAGTAATTGCAGATTTAGGGTTTTTACTGACATTATGCTTTAGGTACTTAATTTTTTCATATGATTCCAGGTACTTTGCATGCTGACGCAAGTACTGAATGGTTGCAAATCTGACAATGATAAATGGAAACGATTGTCAAGGCAGATTATAGATACATTGTTACCAAACTTATCAAAGCTAGAGGTATTTATATCAACTTAGATGCACATCAGTGTAGTTTATTTTTATCAGATGCAGTTTTTGATTGTGGATTACCTTAAAGCTGACTTGATGTTTTTAAGGCAGACCTTATTTTCTATTCATTTGCAGAGTAGGAACAATGTTTAAAGTGCTTATCTTGGTAATATGGCAATACTAAAACGTGAAATTTCCCTAGACTAATGTTTAATTCTATTTGAAGGTTCAGATTAGGTCCATGGAAGATTTAAATTGTCTGTATTCTCTACTGGATGCAGTTGCACCGTTATCTCTTCGGCCAGCGGATATTATTTTGAAAGCTTTGTTTGATGTAAGAATACCGGTAAGGTGCCTCTTGTATTAAATTCATAATCTCTTGTCTTCGAAATCACGTAGAAAAGAAGCTATTAGCAATTTTTACGCTAGTAGGAGTGTAGAAAATTCGCAAGTAAGTTTTGTTTCTCAATTTTGATAGATCTGTGACCATGAAGTGATCAAAATATTATCGATGGCCATTGCTTTGCTTCGAACATTGATAATGCAAAACAGTGAAGATATCATCTTCTCAAGAATGCAACAGATTGATCCCTCTTACATTCGTGCCAGTTTTTCACTAACACAATGTGAAGACCAATTCCTGTTGAAAACAAAGAAAAACGAGCAGGCAGCTGCTGTTTTCTTCTCATCATTCCTTGTTTATATATTACATACTGCTGTTGAGGAACTGCTACATAATGAACAAAAACTTATTAAAAATCAACAGAATGCTAAAACATTGAGAGAGCTCACTGAAACGTACCTGATGCTGTTTGTTTTCATTGGGAAACATGGTAAGAAGAATTACATTTGATGAGAGGAAACAAGTGTCATTCTCTTACTGTTTGTTATCAAACTTGGATTATTAATAACGATCAAGTTCAGTGATACTTGCATGCCAGCTCTTTAATTAATTGCTGGTATTTTTTACCTATGTCAATGCAACGGTGTGTAATTCTACAAGAATAATTTTATTCGAAAACTTTTTGTAACAAACAATGACCCCTGCAATGTATACATGCAAAAAGAATATAATTCAAAAAGATGAACCTATATGTTTTTTTCTGTTCTAGTTTTTTCGTAAATACATTTTTACATCAACATGACTCCAGGAGTTTCTCAAATAGAAATATCTCATCCTCTCCTTATTTCTCAGGGAATTTCAAGAAACTGTCATCAAATCTGTTATCCTTACTTTTCACACCTATGGAATCATCAAATCAGAAAGATCTGTCAGTTTTGCGCTGTATCACACGGAAATTGTCTTTACTGAAGTCCAATGAACCAGTTTGTTTCTTGAAGTGGTTGTATGTTTTGAGAACCCTGGGTGTATCAGATATGGACTTTTGGAAGGAGTTCTACGATGTCGTCAATGTTGTGGACAATAATGACGTGAAGCATTTAAAATGGATTGACAGTTTGATTGATAATGGTTCACTTCTTTTATATTGTGATGTGATAGTTTCGAAACTAAAGGCAAGTCCTATTTCTTTTGAGTAATCTCAGAAATTCTAATAAGAACTAACAACAAAAATAGCACCGTCTTTGTCATGTTTACAATTAGATCTATTATGGCTGCACCTTCATATAAAGGCATACTAACAAGACAGTTTAACATAAATTTTAAGACCCAGCCGTTGTTATTTACCATTTTGTCAAAATAATCAAACAATCATGGTTGTTTACCATAAAATCTAAAAAAACTATAATTTATCAAAACCATCATTATTTTCCTGTGTTTAGGAACAGAAAAATGTTGATTATTTGCTTGTCTCGTCAATATTGAACATAAGAATTAAAGATATAATCCTGAACATAAATGAACTCCCAATTAAAGAACTTATCTGGTTTGTATTTTTTATTCCTCCATACTTTTTTTCTCTCTCTCTCTCTCATGATGATGACCTGATGCTTGATGGTGAAGTTCAGGGCTCGTACGCACAACTACTTTAAGCAGCGTACATGCATCTTTCACTTTTCTGTACCAGCACTCGCACAAACTTACTTTTTTGTGTGTACGTGTGATTGATTGACGTACATCAGTAAAGTTCAATATTGTACATCTTCCGCCTGGTATACTATATTTAATCACATTAATTCCTGATTGCCTAGTTTGATTAAAAAAATTAAAATTTTTTTACTGAAAATTGCGTACAGTTCCGTTTTCACGGAAAATTTTGTATGCAAACGAGTGTTGCCTAAAACAGAATTGGCAATCCTAATGTATTTTTACTGGCAGTTCCTAAAATATACAACGGTGTTGACTTCATTAATATGCGTTTTGTCCTTTTAGTTTACTCCTGAAAAATAGTAAGTTGACAGGCGTGTTTATAAAATCGATATCAGACCTTGTACTGGCAAAAAAATTTACATTTAAGGTAATGTCTCTTCTTGTGCTTGTGATAATCCGTAATTCTTTCTCATGTTCTCGTAATTGAAGAAGGTTTCTCCAAATACAGTCATGGGATTTTAAATTTGGATAATTTTGAGATTATCTCATGTTGCAAATCTTGTTTAGCCCTCAATTCTGAAGGTTTTATTGCATCTTTTGGAATGTGTGGATCTTGCTCACTCGGCTGCTATTGTGCAATTACTCTTCTTGATTATACCGTGTATTAAAGTATATGGTATTGCAAGAAGAGCTGAAACACTAGCCTGCAGGAGAATTGAGTACTTGCAATCTTTAGCTGTTGAGGTACGATTCCTTTTTTCCTATTTTCATGATGCCAACAAATTTCGTATTGTTTACAGATTTGTTTTTCTTGACATTTTTAACAGTATAAATAACAAGCAGTGCTCATCAATTAAGGTTTTCATCATGAACATCATGTACTAATTTACATTTGCACAAAATTTGGTTTGATATGCTGGTATATTTCATACATGGTACTTTAGGAACATTATAGGGAATTTAGCTCCATGACAAACATACTAATACTAACATTATGATGAACTCGTAAAAACTGGAAAAGTTATCTGTGATGTGTTTTTGTTTTGTTTTTTTCAGAACAATTTCAATTTTAATGAGTTGGTTAGCTTTACGAAAAATACTATCTTTAGTAAGAGGTACGTTCTGCAAGCCTGAAGGGATTAGAATTCACCCTGACTTGACAATTGTTTATTATTGATATTTGCCCACTTTACATGTCCGTGAAGGAATGAATTTTTACAAGCATTTGTTAAGTTTTTTACAAGTTGTTACATGAAGTAATTATGTTTTTAACTTGATATTTTTGAAACCTTGTTAACTTCTAAAGATGACGACTCTTCGCAATAGCTAATTATCTTACACAAAAAGTTTCTTTTCGGCTGTACTGTATTTTGTATGTTACATAAAACTATAGAAATAGAGTAAACCAAGGCATGTAACATACATATTGGAAAACCCTATAACGTTAAAATGGACCGAAAAAGCCAATAACCAAGGATCAGTTGAAACACCAATCCCACTGTTGCTACATCATCCCAAATCGTTTTTCATTCCATCGTGATATCTCTCTAAGCATAGGCCTTATTCTGTTTTTATTTATTGATAAATTTGGATTGGTAACTATGATGTTTTTATATTGACACAAATGCAGAATTATTTCAATACCTTGTTTATTATTATCGTTTATTTTACTTTTTATTTTGTTTATTTTGTTATTTTATTCTTTCTTTCTAAAGATATCCACGTTTGTGTTCCCTTATTCAACGGATAACCAAATGCGATGCATCAACATTGCCTCAATCTGTCGGAACGCATCCACTGGATTCAGCAGTTAGCGATATCAAAAAATATGCAGCAAATAAGGTTTTGCATTGTGTTCTGTTTTTTGTTTATGTTTTCATATTTGTTTGTCCATTGATGTTATAATTTTTCTACATTTAACTAGTTTTTTCTTGGGAAACCTATTCTTCTGGTAGAAAGTCATGTGACTGGACTTTTATCCAATGAAACTGGCATATTGTTGGAGAAAAATAAACACCATGATCAAACGTTCCAAAACATTTTTCTTTGCAAGTAATATATAAAATAAATATAACATGGAACCAATGTGAAACTATAGTATTATTATTGTAATCAGTTTTACGCTATATTACTTTCCAATCTCCACAAAGATAATGGATCGTGTGGGAATTGGACTCACGACTTTTTGCTTGCCGGGCAATTGCTCTACCGACTGCGCTACTGGTACTGTGCTACCGGGGTTAATCTTATTCTTATTCTGTTCTCTTAGGATTGGATGTATACATTTGTGCAATCCGTGTGTTTCTCAGAAACCAAAAGTTCAACACAGTCTAGAAGTACAGTACGCCTGTTACGATCTTTAAATTTGCAAGATATCGAAAGCATAATGATGAACGAGGTAGAGTAGTTCCAATTTATTAAGAATTTAAAAAGATCCCCATTCTTTTGATATTATTTTGCTGGTTTCAATTTTTACATTTAAATTTCCATGTTAATTTTAGAAATTTGATATCAACTTGCTTGAGACGTGTATTTCTGAGGCACGATTGTCAGAACATCACACCAGAATAAATGGCCGAACTGTGAAAACACGCAACCATGGCCTGGTACCCCTTAAGTTCCTTTTTTTTAACAATTCTTCTCTGTTATTTATTTTTCCAATAGCATTGTTTAATTCTGCTCATTTCTGGTGATTTCTTTTAGGAACTATTAAGTTTGTATGACACTGGTGGTTCTTCTGAAAGTGAAAATAAAAATTGTTTGTTGATGATTTCAAAGATGTTGGTGTTAAAACATGTCACCAAAATTATTGAAATGTTAAAAGACACAACAACATACGAATCTGTATCATACGTACAATATAACAATGAATCTCTCAAAAAACTATTTAATGACAAAGACTTGCTAAACAAATGTTTTCTACTTTCAAAGTGTCTGATGTGTTTCTTACGTGCGTCTTGCCGTTACAATCAAATATGGAACCTTTTGATCGAAGACACATACAATGTGATGATGTTTCTATTAATACTCCCTCGCATATGTCTGCTAAATCTGGAATGCAATGATAATAATTTAGAATACTTAGAGTTGTGCTTGGAATGTTTAGCACTGGTAAGTCACTTTAACCAACTGTTTAACGAAGAACTAGCTGCCCGGGTAAAAACTTTTTACCGATGCAATTCTCGTTCAGTACAGTGCGAAAGAAACCTTTCTTTTCTGCGTAAGATAATGCGTAAGAAGGATCGAAGTTATTTTAATGTCCATTTCTATCGCATGTCTAAACCAAACTGCATAGAATACAAAATATTTTTAATTTAATAGATTTCATATTTCCATGGAAAAATTCATTGCTTTGCAGACGTGTAAAGTTTCTGTCTGGCTGTACTTTAACCGGGTATATTAAAAAAAGAACTTGTGAACCCTACACTACATCCCACTACTTCTGGAATAAATTTATTATCATAAAGACAATCTGAAATTATAAACTGAAGCAAAAAATAATCATATCTCCTTGTCTATTTGTATGACACACCACTCTTATACAGTTATTTTTAACAACTTTTAACTAATCTAACTTTATCATACGTTTCTTCCTTCTTTTTCTTGCTTCTTCATCAACAAACAGGAATGTAAACATTTGGATGCAATGCAATGATTTCCCCTATACTTATATGCGTTCGAATACGGAAACCGTTGCCACCTTTGTCTATTAAACAAATTTGACATTTTTTGTTTTTTTCGCTTAGGACTCACAAACAGGAATTAAAATGCTTATAGTATTAATATATAGATGAATTTACATATTTCAGTTGTTGATTATTACCATTCTGTGTTTTTGTTCTAGCTTTTCCACTGTCAAGAATTTTCAGTTTGTCTAAGCACACAGTTGTATTCATATCTGCTTTGTGACACAGTTACTGCTATCCATACACTAGTAGTGCAAAGTTAGTCAACTTATTTTCTTTCATTTGTTGGTGTAAAGTGCAGGGCTTTATTCCTTTAACGGACCTCATAACTCAAAATTAGATGGAATTTTGATACTGAATCTTCTTTCAGTAAAAGAAAAAAATACTTGGAAATGTTTTAAATGTAATACTAGAAGTATCTCCAAATGTTTAAACATTGTTTCTCTGGTAGTATTTCATGCTTTCGTTTTCACAGAAACGTATTGGTACAACTTTGGATTGAGCAAACAAAACAAACATTTTACCATTTGCCCTTTTTCAATTGAGATTTTTCTTTCTTTTTAAATTTTGAACTTGCCACACACAAGCAGCAGACCTTTTAAAAGCTAGACTTATTATTAAAAATGAACACCTCTACTGATGTTTTTCTACGATATTTTTGGATGTTTTCAGAAACTCAATCTTTATAGCAATATCGGACCTCGTCAAAAGTGCTTAGGGTTCATACAACCCTAGAAAGTGGCATTGAGTTTTTCCTATTCTGTCGTGAACTAAAAATCTAAAATGATAAAATTGATTTTTCAATTGTGTTTTATTACAGATGCCAAAATGTCACTGTAAAAAAAATAAAATGATAATTGTTATTTTTTCACATAAGAGACATTTGGACTGTTCTTGACTTATTCATATTTACAGATTTTTCTGTTAAAAATTCACTGGATCATTCCTTTAGTAGCAAATATTTCAACTTTATCATTTTGGATATTGTATTCCCATGTTATCATAAGAAAGAAAGGACATAACTTAGGTTGCCTTTTAAATACATTCAAGTATGTTTATTTTCAGTGACCCTGCGCTACGGTGACAATCTAGTCCCACCAGAGAAGGCATCAGTAGACTACCAAAACACTGATGAATCAACTGATAGTCTTGATGGTAAAGGTGAGTTTTATGTATACCTCTTTTCCTATCATTTCTATTATGACTTTGCAGCCTGGTCAAGAAGAAAAAATGAAAAAACAGAGCTGTTAGAAGGCAACTATGGCCACATTTTTTTTTTAATCTGCATCCATATGAGTGTAGGGGGAAACCCGTAAATTGCACCAAATGTTTACATTCGACTTTTAATTTGTTGACAAGTAATTATAAGCCTGGACAACTAATGTTTTCATATGTTACAAATCAATCACCTTCCCGTCTTTGTCCATCATTGATTGTCAAACACCACATATTTAACAAACAGGATGAAATCTTTTTTAGATGTGTCTCCTTTTAAAAAAAGCTGTGAGAGAGTTTCAGAAATGGTCCACTCACTTCGAACTACTCTGTCGATCGACAAATCTGTCAATAGCACGATTCCAAAGTTTTTGATTGGTCCATTGAGACAAGTCATCACTGGATTAGCGAGGATTCCATTTGTGAATAGTTACGCCCGAATTCCACCGATCGTTTGGAAGTTTGGTTGGGTACCGACACCAGAAGGAGTATTTCAGACTGAGTTACCACCACTGCCTGTTGATATACTCAAAGAAAAAGATGTTTTACAAGAATTTGTATTTCGAGTCAATCATATTGGTTAGTAGTTACAACTGGATATAATTGAATAGATATTGAAATTCAAAACTATGTTTTCACGCAAGAGACTTTAATCTGAATATAATGATAGGGAATATAATGACAGGAACCTGTGAGACTGTATTGTGCGTTATGTTTGTTTAAGGATGGACATCACGAATGCAGTTTGAGGAGACCTGGGCAGCATTACTGGGAGTGTTAAGTTCACCACCAATCTTGGATGAAAACACGTCCCCTGAGGTATTTTAGTTCTTCTCTGTAATACATTCTTTCACATTTCCTCATAATTCCTATAAAATCTTTAATCTTTAATGAACCTAGATTAGCAGTCCATGGAACTTTGTTCTTGATTTTTAGGAAGAAATTGAATTAGCACAGGCAAGCTGCTTAGCTGTTCACTGCATTACATCATTATTGCTTGATACAACTTTGGCACCAGTTCCTGGAAATCCAGCTATTAGCCAGTATTCTGTAATTCATCGACAGAAAGACTATCCATTTCTTGGAAGCAAGTATGTTCCATTAATTTGCATTTTTCATTTTTGTTTCAGAAAGCCTCTAACATATTCTAGGCATCACTGAGAAATCTAACTGAGTCATTTCGCCTAGTTTAAGGTAGTCATTTACGACTGAAAATGGTTTTCAGAAAAAAAATTCTGAAAAAATGACTCACTTATGGCAGTTAATTTGCCTATGGTGAAGTAATGGAAGGTTTTGATTTGATTTCCATGGGAAAATATATTGAAAGAACACCCATGGGACAAATTTGTCGTCTTTTTGAACATTCAGCGAATATTTTTTTATCAATGTACACTTATTCAGTAAAAGTCGATGAAGAAAGATGTGGTGATTTTTAAATAAGAAGATAGAATAGATACGAAACACAACATATGATGAATGTATGATTTTTATAAGATGTTTCTACTGTCAATAGTATAACAAAAAGATTTTTCTAAGATTTTTGAATTTTAATAATATTGAAGTTGAGGAAGTTGATATCTTGTGCTAGTTCTTTTTTTAGTGAGATTTTTTTGATATGATAATACTTCCATTTCCTTTAGATTAGAAAATTTAGTGTCAATGAAAAAATAGGTGTTTTTTTTATCATGGTAATACACAAGTTGATTTTCAGATTGCAAGTAGAATATAACTTTAACAGTACAGTACAGGAGTGTGAGAATATAAAAAATCAGCTTGTGCAACGAATTCAGATGATGAAATGAAAGTAGATTGCCTCGTTATAAAGATATATGCTGTCTTCGATGATGAAAGAAAAAATGAAAGTTCAGACTAAACACAAACTACTGCAGAAATATGTTATATTGCTGTCTGGTTCCATATGAAGCCCACTTTGCTCCGAGGCAGATTATTTATTGGGAGAATTCATGCATTAAACTGGCACATAAATTCACTTGATTAATAACGTAGTTACAGTATTATGATTTAGTTTTATTAAGGGCAGAGGTGGATACATAGGTTTTAGAATTCTCAATTCTTTTCTGACACTGATAACTTTTATGTTTAAAAGGGTTTATTAGGATTTTTATCACCTATAAGACATCAACATTTGGCATACCCTATTTGAAATTTCGGTATCGTGTAGTGATAGTGTATTGGATAATAGTACTCGCAAAAGGTAGTCCTATTACAGAATGTAAAATTACTACCTTTTAATACCATCATTTTGACTCAGTTAAAACTCTCAGTGATGATTATTGCTTTGTTAGTACATGTGTTCAAATTTTTGTCAGCATGTTCTGTTAGTGTCAGGAACAAATGTAATGACATACACATAAGAGCAAACAAAGTTACAGTCGCCATAGTTTCACCTAATTGGTTGAGGGTAGCGATAGGGGTGTAGAATATAAATCTTTTTACACTTGTATTTGTTTCTGAACCACAGACAGATTGTTAAAAAGTGTGGTTACTAGTATTATCGTTGTTGGGTATAAATTTATCATTCTAGAGCTGGTAAAAAATTACATGCCATTCGTCAGCAAATAGAACTGATGTTCTACCAAAGTGTATTATTTAACGAAGATTCTCAAACAAGACAAATTCTGCATCCTATCGTCCCGAATTTGCTATCAGCCCGGCAGAGAAAACAGCAGCTGTTGTATGGGTGCATGATGGAGGGCAAATTGTTTGTAACAAATCTTGAAACACCTTGTGACCTCAAGAATTTCACAATTGGACAAGTATAAATGATTATTTTTGATAATTCCTGATTGATAATTATGAGGATACTTTTAATGAAGAACCTAAAGTCGACACAAAGAATTATGTTGTAGAGGCTGGTAATTTTCGAGTTACAACTTTTTCATTCTTCAGTTAGTAACTCGAAATTGGAAAAATATAAATTCATATTCAAGTTACTAACTCGAGATAAAAAGGAAAAACATAAATTCTTCTTCTAGTTACCAATTAAAGGCTCGGGATCAAGAGAAGAAAAATATTTTACTAGAGGAGAGCAGAAAGAGACAAACAGCATAGAAATCCTCTTGAATAGTTGCCTCTTACTCCCAACGAAGTCGTTTTTTGTTTTTTTTGTTTTTATCAATACAAAATGATAGTAGAGGCTGCTTTTTTGTTGCGTGTAAAGTTATATTTATTGTATCTAAAAATATAAAGCAGATTTTACCTTTTACCTAAATTCATTTAAAAGTTTTCTTCAGCAGGAATCAATGCAATTGTTTCATGTCTGTTCCATTTCAACTATCATTCAATCAGTTCTAATGTCGAAATTTTTGAACAAATAATTTAACTACTCCACCACACTACTATTCCTGCTATTTCACTAACAACACCTTATTGCAATATTGCATTAGTAACTCAATTTATGTTTTTTCACCCTCAAGTTAGTTAAATGCAATTGTGATGTCATAATTGCTAACACAAAGGTTTTAACTCGAAGTCGTAACTGGAAGATTATAATTATCGTCTGTAGACTTAAATAAACGTGTATATATTTCTAGCTATTTTATGCAAAACCACCTTGTAAATGTTTTTAGATTGCAGCTTCAGCGATACGAACTCGTTTGGTAACGACGGACGTACAAGAGGACACGGACAGCGATGACAGTGATTCGTTGATTATTAAAGTCAAAGAAAAATCTCCTGTTTCTAATCAGCCATCAACTGACACATATAAAAAACTAGAAGAGCTTGATATTCGTTCCTGTTTACAATTTTTATTAGAATTATTTGAACAGTGGCTATCGCCATATGCTGTCCCTAAAACACCATTGATGTTGAAAATGGAAGCTGTGAAGGCGGTATGCCTGTCAATTTTTACTTATTTGGCGAGAAAAGATGTGTTATACAAGCTTTTTAATAGGGTTATTTTTATATAATTGTACCTTCTTACTTTCTTTTTTTATTTAAGCTTTGCATTCTGTCAGATTTGCTGCTTGAACTTACACACTATGAATGGGTGCTTGGTATTCTGTCGGAGTTTACACAAAATCATCCAATGGAAGATGACATATTAATGGAATACCTTATTCCTACTATGTCCAAGGCGCTGGCTGTTCTCAAACTTGTAAGTAGGATCTGACAAAAAGTCCTTGACAAAAATTTACTGCAGTTTGTTAAGGTAGCCTTTTTTCTGTCTTTCCTTATATATTTCTTTTTAGTACATGGCAGAGTAGAGTCTTCTCACAATTGATCATTATAATTGGTTAATTGATGTCATGTGGCTGGTTGCTATTTCTCTGTAGTGACCGGCTTCATAAAAAATGTAAACAAAGTAACAAAATAATGAGGAAGACTCTACATTGCAAGCACGGAAAATAAAATAAAACAAAAGGAAAATATGTTATTCTTTTAAATATTAGAACAAAAAAGTTTTAGCAGGGCTATAAGTCTTCTCTTCATTATGTTTCCAGGTACTTATGGCTTATTAAGCTTATAAGCCTGTCAATACTTGGGAAAACATTGAACTTGGTTGTTTGTATGGACCTCACTGCACTCGGTCCATGACGCACAACCTTGGTCAATATTTTCCTGTATTGACTGGCTAATAAGGTTAATAAGCCATTTAGTATTATTGTTATTCTTCAAAGTCAAGGAAAATTACAGAAATGCAGGACACTGTGTTTTTTTTATTGAAAATTCAAGATACCTTTATGTGATTTTCAATGTGATTGTTCAATTGTATTTATTTCAACTTCAGGAAGGAAGCAATGCCGAAAAAATATGCAAGCATTTAGAAATTTCTTTAAGAAGTCCTCACATCCCGTTACAGGTAAATACTTAACTTTTCATTCAGATCATTAGAAGATTTATGCCAACAATAATAATTCTTTACAATAATTAAATTCAATATTCTTTTGCACAATTACTGGATGTTTGATAATCTCTTAAGATAAAGATGAGATGTCAAATTTTAAGTGTAACACAAGTTCAGGTTTGGGAAAACACCCCAATACGATGAACTCCCAATTTCAAGATTTTTGCCATTATACTTAAGTACTAATTTGTATCAACATTGGATAGGCACTTTCATTTCAAAGTTTTTACGAATTTTTGCATATGTGGTGTTTTCTTGACTTCCTTGATGTTTTTTTGTAGCATCTTTTACTCACGCGGACCACAATTAAGCTAGAAACTTGAAATTTAATTTTCCTACCAAGCAATTACCCCTTCTTTAACCCTAATTTTTTAACAAAAACTACATTTTTGTATTTTACAAGTAATCTGACTAGTACTGACTTTCTGGACAATAATAGTTCACATGACCTCATAATTCTTCTTACATTTAAAAGATATGAAAAGATAAGATAGCATGGAAGTTAGTCATCAGAATCCAACTAACCCAAGCCTAATATGATGATGATGCGTGAAGAGTTAAGTAACAATGATATTATATCTTTAGGTGTCATGTCTTATTGGTTCATTCTACATCCTTGACTCTTACGTAACTTCAACCAATCTCATCCTGGTGCCGATATTGACAGAATATATTACCCGAAAATTATCATCAGTAACTGAGTATGTTACTTTGGTCTTGCATCATAATTTTACTGATCAATGATTTCCAAATTCTATGTCAAAATGTTGAGATTAGTTATTCTTTAATTGAGTGAACAGGAATGAAGAGGAAAAAAGCCAAAAGAGGCAAAAATTCCAGTACTTCCAGGCAGAATAATTTTTTTCTAATTGATATTCAGATAGAAAAGCTGTGATATAAGAGACCCATTACTCTTTTGAAGTCTTAAATTAGAACCAATAATTCATAGCCAACATTTTCTCACATTTTTAGTATTAAAAACTGCTTCTTCAAATAAGCACTTGATAGACGTACAAATGATAGATGTTTTCTCAATGTTGTCTTAATAGAATTTCTAACATTTCAAGTCACCGTTACATGGTTGTTCTATGGAGTTTGGCGTTCTATTTGGTAGAGAATTGTTCTTCAGAAATTCAAGATCCCCACTTTGCCACTCTAGTGTTAGAGGTATGCTCATACTATTTAGTTGAAAATCTATTTGACACAGCAAATAGGGTTAAGATGATGGGTACCTGTTTTAAAAGAAACATGTTCATAACACTCTTAAAACCCAATTGCAGACGTTCACATTCTAATATTATCTCCTCTTGATGGAGACAAGGAACAACATAAAGAAGAAAACATACAAGGGGTTTGCTTTAATATCACTAAATATTACTCAAGGCCTTGCAAGGGAAATAGTTAAGTTGATTTCAAATTCTTGAATTAATCACTTTGTATGTCTTTTTATTCGAATGAATAACATCACAGCTTAACCCACCATGATAAAATACGTGATGGGTAGCCACAATGCATGTTTCTATTACTTTTAGTCAGCATCTTCAGTTATTTTCCTTATCACAAACATGAAATTCCCCAGATTAAAAAACGTTCATTCTAAGGAATGTTCCTTTGTTGTTTATTTACAATCGATTCCATGTTTATATCCATTTTGATCTATTTGTCTCACACTGGGTGCAATGAATTGTAAATATTTTCTGCTGATTAAGTAACCTTATTTCCATAAAGGTCTATTGAGTTGTTCAATATTTATATCTTTGGTTGAATTATGACTTAAGTCTTAGCAACCTTTTGCAGCATAATCATTATGTGCGGCATCTTTTGATATATTTTTTTTATAATTTTTTTGTTCAGTTGGGGATTTTTTTAAATACTTAACAGGCTTCGGAAACCAATTTCTCGCAAAGTATTCTTATTACTCTTGTAATTTTTTCTACTTTTAAGCCTTTTCACATCAACTTTCTGTCACTGGGGTGCATTCTATACTCTTATATGTGAAAACAAAAGATAACTGATTACGTTTTCTATGATTGACGTGCTTATCTGCCAATGCTTTTTTGTGCTTGAAAACAATATCTATAATATTTAATAAGTTTATTTGAATATTTTATTATAATTGTCAAAAAAATTAATTTATCCATTGCACGATCTTAATTCACTTTCTAAACCACATCTAATTCTACATGCTATTAGAGTATGTCTCTTTAATCACAATCATTCTGTTGTTTAATATGCATGAGAAAATCACATGTCGTTCACTACTCTACCCCGTGTTCAGTAAGATTTTCCCTGTAAATAGTTCTCGTGACTGAGAAGTAACTAATCTTCAGTAAATTGATCAATTCTGTTAATGAAGTTGATTGGTCTTTTGTTACCATCTTATTTTGATGGAAGAATCATGCGGTTCTGCTCTCTGATATTGAACATTTTCCCTTGGATATTATCCGAATAAACGAAACGGACTCATAAATTGAACATTCAATCTATAGGTACATACAAAAAGGTGATTTTGCTTTTTGCATATCATACATTATTATTTAATTTTCCCCTTTCGTCATGCACTGCGCAAGATGTTCCTATGGTTAAGTTCTTTTACTTTATGGTCTTTGTATTGGACTTCATTGCAAACGATCTCGTTAATCCTAAATTATCATTTGATTGCAATTCCATGATGCAGGTGTTATTATTGGAACAACCCATTTCTATTCCTCGTTTTACTTGTATTGTCTATTACTGAGAAAACTTTTCACCAATATATAACATTATAATTTGATGGAGGTGGATTCATAGTAATGGAAATATTGCACTGTCAAGACCCTAATTTATTATAACAAAATCTAACTACTGGCCCAAATATTCATGACAAATAAGATAGTATTTTGTTTTCCTTCATATATGTTTTTGCAATTTTTATGTATAAGAACCTTTTTACACAAAAACTGTACGGGATTATCCAGAGAATTCCTTGCAGAAGAATACTTGCTTGGAAATTGAAGAATAGACTTTTTTCTCCCAATTATTAGAAAATGCTGTTAAAAACAACAACAACCCAGCATCAAAGTCACGGAAGTTTCGGGGGTTTTGATGCACAAAGGAACACACTAAGTTGACTGTAAGCTTGAGAATAAAATGTAATCGTTTAATTGAAATAACATGTTTCGTAATCACTATCAAAAGCACTAATTTTGCATATGATGCATTGTGATGAGTAAATATCATATAGATTTTTGTAATTACTCTGCCCACGCCTTTTTGTATGACAGGATTAGATATCTTGACATGAAATTAAGTTCTTTTGTACATTATTTTGGCTTCGTTGTATTGCCATCTTTTTATAATGATATACTGTTATCATGTTTTGAATGACGTATTGTTTTGAAATGGTGCCAATTTAGCTTAATTGTTGCTATGTTTGCAAAATATGGCAACCATTACAAGCACGTGACACACGTGATTGTTTTTAAGACTGCTTGTTAATCTGTTTTGACATGTTTTTCCCTTCCTGAATGAGCAATTTTGGTACAGTTGATTGAAACTTTAACAATGAACTGACTCATTTATCCCACCTGTGTTCCAAACTCCTTTAGGCTTGCGGATAAAATATTGCCAATTGTTCTTTTATTAATTTCAGTTTGATATAATGCTGCTTTTTTATTTGATTTAGTAATGTATGCCACCTCTTTCCCAGACTTCTAATTGATAGACCTACATTTTCTCTATTCAAAGGAACTTATTTCATCCATACTCATAAACTTATCTGATAGTATTGTCGGGAATGCAGAAAGGGACGGATATCTTTAAGCTGACATGCATAAGATTGGCATAAATCTTTAAACCAATCATGCTTGATGCATAAGATTGGCATAAATCTTTAAACCAATCATGCTTGCTAATTTTTTTATTTTTGCTTTTTCGATATACCATACAAAATCTCTTTAGTAAATCTTAAATGAAAGTTGTTAAAATGCCTTTATTTTCCTTCTTCGGCCATATCTTTTTACCTGAAGACAGAGTTAATAAACTTAAAGAATGTAAAGATGTCATTGGCAACTATCTTTAAGACTAGATCTTGTTAATCGCTTAGATTATAGCATCATAATGGTATCATATTGATTTCCCCATCCCCCATTCGTTAAGTGTGGCTTAATCTTTTCTGTTATCATTACGGAAAATTGTTCACATAGCAATATTGATGTCTTTTAATACACTCGGTTAATAGTTTCTCTGCCTTTTGCTTGGTATCTATGCAAGCCTGTTCTCTGTTCACTTGAATATTTCAGAACAATGTCATCCTAGAAATAGGTTTTTAAATAATTTTGAAGAAGCATTATTATAATCCCATTCTATAGGTTCGCAAGAAACTTTCATGAGAACTTGCTTCTCGTTTTAATCCTCATTTTGAGGGGAAGCTATTTTTAGGGCCTATACGTGTAATGGCTCACGGCAACAATAAAAAATTTGATGAAGCACTCTTACCAAACCATTGCTTTGTGTAGTGATTATATTTATAAAAAATCATGTCTTCGTCTCTGTTTTACCAGTTGTTACAAAAGAAGGCCCGACTTCAGTCAAATATGATTTAAATTAGTAAACATTGTTGTATATGTGAGTCATAGGGGTGCACTATATCTATACTTTGAGTGTGATGGGGGTGGGGGCAGAATGTAACAGTAAGCTTTGATGAGCCTATAAATCAAAATGCCTGACACTGCGTCCTTCCGTAGAGGTTTCACATACTAAAAATTGATTCATTAAGGTTTCGTTCTTCCTACGCATTGGTTGACTTACATGAATTGCTATCCCATTTGCTTTCACAGCTTTCCTAAGTACGTTTTATCAGGAAGTGCAATTATATTTACTTCTAAGATGGAGGGTAGACATGTTCTTGCACAATTTAACAGGTGGGGTTTATATTAAGTGAAGGGATCCTTGTGGTTTTAAGAAAGATGTATGTGTGTCTCATAAACGCTAACGAAATGAACATCATGTTCCTTATTAGAGTGCCGTCAAAGAATTATGTAAATCGGGTGACGAAACATCACATGCCGTTCATGATGTTCTGTTTCGTGGCCTTGAACGGCTAGCTGTATCATTCTCGTTGACGCGACCGGAATGCGATCGCTTAGCCAAAATCGCATGTAGTTGGTAAGTCAATTAACATGCAATTAAGAGGTAGGAAATTGAATTGAATGCAACTTAAGGAAAATCATTAATCGTTTAAGCCGTCATGACGACATCGAGTTCTTTTTAGGATGTATTTTTCCACTGCATATATTTTTAATGTCTCGTTAGATTTCCTTTAAAAGACTTCAATGTGTTGACAGGTTTCATATAACGTCTTCCGCTGCCATTCTGCCAAGTTAATGAGCAACAACTTTGTTTTCTGTTTGTTTTGTTGTTGTGTTGTTGTTTTTTTGGTTCTGAAATTAAGTGCGATCAAAGAAAGTGCAGTGTCATAATTATCCTGGCCACGCTGGCGAGCATTCAAGTTTGCCGTGATGTGGATAGGATTTTAAGAGGTTAAAGTACAATAGCATTAGACCAAAATGGAAACGAATTTGTGGGTTTTTTTAATAATAGGAAACTTCTCCATAAACAACCGTTTCCCAGCAACAAAATAAGTTCCAAAATTATATACCAAAATCTCCCTAAAGCAGACACTTCAACTCATTAGTAATGATAAGCAAAATTCAACACGTTATTTTGTGAATAAACATCAGCAAGTTTGAGTCCAGCCTGCACAATGATGCTCACGTGGTGAGGCTAAAGTTATTATCAAAAGTTATCCGGGTCTATTGTTGAGTTCCATTCCACCTTAAGTTAAGACATTTTGCTAATACAGCCAAATTTCTTTAAAACATGCATATAAAAGGTGTCCTCTTTATATGAAGATTTGACTGTAAATCCATCCATCCGTAGATCGAGTATGTGTTCTTTATACGGAGATTTCCGCTTTGTAGGATGAACGCTTTATAGAGATTTCACTATCTCTTTTTTCTTGTTTAGTGTATCGGCTGGAAAGAATAAAAAAATAATTTCTGCGTTGGGGCTACTTTGTACCTGTATGTACACGGGTGAGTGGTCATTATTTTATTTCAAACTTCCTCCACTAACATAATTTACTTTGACATAATGCAGAGAGAATTTGTCGTTTTAGAAAATAACTTAAGAAATGTGCTATTACGTAATGGTTTGCACATAATTTCGTTTCAGTTTCGTAGTGAGAATCCTTTTTTTAAGTTATCTTCATCATCTATTTGTGGCTAACATGACTATGGAGTTTAAGCATTTAAACACTTAATTATAATTGCCTAAAAAAACTCGTTTGTTCTTTAAGTAATCCTTCATAATGGCCAATCAGATTACGCTACTTGCTCACATGATCTGCTGAATGAGAACAACATGAAAACATTCTTTTGTTTACATACAGATGTGTCATATTCATTCATAAAGACAATTATATATGTATGTAAACAGAGAGCCATTGATTTCTATTGTGGTGGAACATTTTCAAGGGTTATTATTGACCACAACTACTAAATGCTTGTCATTCTCCTTGTAATTACAATTCCAAACTTCTAATCTCCTTCCTGATGCTTTTTCTTTGTTCACGTATTTTCCCATAAGACGTTTTCAGAACTGCTTGGTGTAAAACCCAAATATGGTTCACGTCTATAAATGTTATAGTTATTACTCAACTCCTCTTAAAAAAGTTCAACCATTATCGCCAATTTGTGGTGTAAAATGGAAGCGATTACGGTCACACGCGACACTGACGCACTCGGTTTTATTTCAGCCCTTGCGATTTGATCTTAGTCCTTTTGCCTGTTAATCTGTTCGGCCTCACGAATGTTGGGCTGTTTTCAGACGCAATCCTCAAAGACGTCCGTTGTTGTTTTTGTATACCTAGTTGTCTTATGGATTCCTATTTTTTGCGGCTACCACACTTATTAAGCTTCATGTTACATTTCATCTATGTTATCTTTCTGTTGTTTTTCGAAACCTTGTTTTTTCATTTCAACATATAATGATATGGTGTTTCTTATTCATTTCAACATTATTGATATGATGTGTTGAGAGAGGTTTGTTTTCTTTTGACAGATTCCAGATTAGTAAAACAAATAGCATGAAACGTTGGGTCAATATTAACTTTCCGACTAATTCTTCTGAAACAACAGCCTCATTTTGTTCTGCTTTAGTTTTTATTAATTTTTATTGTTCTCAAGTTGTCTTATGTCAGCAAACCGATACGAAAACATTGTCTATTTCAGAATTTCGCTTTCTTGCCAAGTCTTGTCACTAACGTGTAAGCCATTTTTAAAAAACCTGCTTTGATCAGTAACCGCACATTACGTAACGACCGCACTCCATCGTTGCAAATCGTAGTGAACTGACCTTCGTTTATTTACACTTGTCAGGAAAAAAACACGCGCCCCACATACACGCACGGCTCCTCAACACCATTCCATGTTGTCATTTAATCAAAAACAAAATACGAATACTTTGCATGAAATGCATCAACATAGGTTTCTACTGTTTCGAGCCAACCTGGGGAAGTTGTATTTGTTGTTGTCGGTGGGTCTGGTTTCCTCCTTTGAACCATTTAGTATTTATAGAGTATACTTATGTTGTCCACCCTCGATCCTTCCTTCAAACGGCAATTCCTTTGTATATATAGGAATTCCTCTGGCATGTTTTAACTCTTGTTATATATATAACCGCACTCAGCAAACTAAAGGTTTTCGGTCTGCCTATATTTTTGGACGTGTGCAGGATTGTTATTGTGTATCCTTTCAAAGCAGGATTATATGAACCGTGGTAAGAAAGAACATCCTACGTATATATTCGGCTTCCGGTTGAATGCCGTTTAAAATTTCTCGATAAATCTTATTCTAATATCCGGTTAGATTATCTTTAATGAATAATGTATTGTTGGGAAAAAGAATCCACTGTGTTTTTGAATGAATCTGAAAAACAAAATATCGCAAGCCTTTGTTTTGATAATATGCCCGTTTTTTTGTAGAATATAGTAACAAAATGGTTTCTCACGCACATTTTGCACGCACGCCATAGCCCCGTCTTATTTAGGAAAACCTTCGAAGTTTTGTTTATATGTGCGTTTTTCAGGAGGGTCTTATAGTATTATATCTTATGTTTATTTTGGGTCATTCTGTTTTGACAATCAGCAACATGCCAAGTGAAGAAATTCCATTGTGATGAGCATCTGCATGTCACGTTGGTTGATGTGTTATTTGTGTTTTTTGTGTAAAAACAAAATTCTACGAACCACTTGCCATATTACCAGATCATTTTTTGAATTGCGAATATTTTTCTTTTCTTTCTTTTTTTTTTTTTTTTATTGTTTCATTGAGAACAATCGATCATTTTTGTTTTCATTTTAATGTAGTTCTTCATGACGACATCATCTCTGTGTCAGTCTCATGTTCAATGATTGTAACGTCATGCAATTCTTTATGACTGCAGGTTATTTGTCGATTTTGCGACTTCATTAACGGGTTTGATCGTGTCGAAATTATAGTGGAAAATTGAGAAATATATAGGGAGTTCTTTTCCTTAATTACGTTACTCTGTTTCCTCTGATGATTTTCACAAGTCCAGTGTATTCCTATCAGCTTCAAAACCTATTTTGTTTCATGATTCTGTTGTGCTGTCATGTCATATAGTATACCTTCAGAGGAATCGAAGTTTTTAAAAGTCCCATTTGCTTAGTATTCTACCATCGCAGTAAAATGTTGATAAGTTGATCGTTAAGCTTAACGATAACCTCTATCGAGCGATTAACACGTCTGGTCGGTGAATGTCCTGTTGCTATGGAAACTGTAAAAAACGGACACCATTGGTTCCCTGTATCATATCCCTGTACTCTTTGAAGAAAGGTTCTTATAAGTGTTTGACCAGAAAAACGTTTCGTTCCGTTTGTTGACTTGCTGTCCGTCTTACCGAAGTGTCCGTTCTAAAGACAGATATTTCACTAATGTCACTCCTTACACGTCTGTATCTGTCTTTGCAAACCACCGATCCATTTTTGACTCGGTTTAATGGTTTTTGTTCAGACTATATGAATTGGTTTCTTATCAAAAATTCGTGCAGACTAGTAGAGTTAAAGTGATTACCAATAATAATTTGATAGAGATCGCTAATACCAATCGATAACAAAATGATTAAATTCAAAGCCTTTCTAAACTTCTGTTGGTTGTTTTTTCCATTGCTATTTCACTGAAGAGAAAATGAATTACTTTGTTTGACAATAGGCAAAGATGCTGAACAAGCCAGTGGGCTTTCTACGATTGATTATGCATTGGACGCACCAATAAACGATTCAAGACTTGTTGTTATGGAGAGAATTAACGTCCTACTGACCAGGTAAGTTTGACCATAGAAACTGGCCAACCCACCCACACACACATACCGCCCCTAATAAGATCGCTGATAAGAAAACCGAGATGACAAATAAAAAAATAAAAGAAAGGTTATTAGAATTAAATATATACATACAAAACCGCGTTTATTTAAGTTACATAAAAAACAATAGTCATGTTCTTGTAATTGCGACATACTTCAAATTAAACTGAAATCTTTTCTTCGTTTATCACTCACGCAAAGGTGAACAGTAAAACTAAATGAAGTGATAGAAATTCGTGTTTTATCTTGTCCGTTGTGTCAACGTCTGATGAAAAGGGACGTTTCAGGATGTAGCTGTGAGCAACATTACTCATCTCTGCACAGAAGTGTAAAGGAGAATTAAACGAACACTTTACCCACGCATTTCACAATTTCGGCTAATCCATCTTTTCTGCTGTGTCAATTAGTTGTTGTTTTACGTGTTTGTTTTTGCTGTCGTTATTTTTAATGGCCTAACGGGCATCGAACACGTTGCAAGGGGAACATGCGAAAGGCGTAGTACCTAATTTACTGTTTGAATTAAAAGCTGTGTCGGGATATTTTTAATCTTTTAATACATCCAGCTTTGATTAATCTCATCAAAAAAAGTGCTGAGAAACACAGACGTTCATAATAATGTTTTTTTTTTGTAAATATAACCTTTAGAAAAAAGCTCCGTTTGCACTCAACTTTCTTCTTATATGTTCTTAAGTTATATACTAATGAATACCTAAAATTCGAAATTCAACGAACTTGGTTATCACTTCCATTTTAATGGAGTTAAGTTGATACTGTTGTGCTGTTGTGTTGCAACATGATATTGATGTTCTTTGTGTTTGACTCTTATAAGACGTTTTCTTGTAAGATGTAAAATTACAAACGTTCCTAAGCCTCGAATGTTCTCAGCGTGTCCTTAAGTTTTAGACCTTCGAAGGCTTGTGTTCTTATATCCTATGTTATTATAAAAAAAAAACGTGTAACGTGCTTGCGCTTAAAAAAAACACAAAAAACAAAAAAACCTTCACCTTTCTTACGTCAGCACTGCATTTAACAGATGGCTTAGAAGTTCAATTATGAAAAATAAAGGATGTTTTTCTGTCCTGACTCATGCATCAACAGCTTAAACCATGTTTCCGTCGGCATACGAAGAAATGTTTCAAGTACAACTTTTAACCACAGCCTAATTCAAAACGACAGAAAAATAACGAAATAACAAGAGTCGTGTGGCAGGTGAAAAAAAAAATGAGTCAGAACACGATATTCGGGAAACCATGCAGGTTAAGCGAGACAATAAAAAATAAACTGGCAAAACTGTGCCACCCCCAAGAGATTTGAAACATGATTTCCACTTACGCTGCAATGGTGAAATATGGGAATCAGGAGACTTGTTTATTCAATTTTTCAATTTTATTTCTTTTCTCTTTTTAGAACTTGACAAAATTTGTCTGTTAATTACTAATTCTATTTCTTAGTTATAAACAATTGGCTTCTTTTATATATTTTGTTAAAACTTCTCTTGCGTGTATATATACAAATATTGTTAACTGTTCATCTTTGGTCGTTAATTAATCTGTACAAAGATATATACAAACGAAAAGACAAAAAAAAAAAATGCTCTGCAGATGTCAGATGTTTATATATAATATAATATATGTATTTTATATATGTATAGGTTGTGATGCCGACACTAGACGACGGCGAAATTTTGTGACGTTTAGTATTCACTTAATGAAGTGCCTCCATAAATAGACTGTACACACTTTAAGGAGAGAGATTCGGAACTAGTGAAGTGGATATTCGTTATGAGATATACTCTTTGACACTTTCATTGTTATTAAACAAAGGCTATGCGAGTAAGTGGTTGCTAAGGTTTCTCTTAACAAACACGAGAAGGCAGCGATGAGTTTATAGCAAATCGAAGTCTAGTCGTAACATATCTCGCAGGTCCCATAAGTTCAGATGAAGTTCTGGTAATTCTTTTGTGTCGTGTAAATCCTCCATAAATTCATTTAAGATATCTTCACTCAGTGTTTTTTCGTTTATGTCGACACAGTTGTCGCTACTACAGTTCGTCGTTGTGTTTTTGTTTTCTATTGGGCTGTCGAACGATAAATATCGCAATACTTCGTTTATATTGGCGAAGCGATTTGTTTTTGTATTGTTACACACTGACAAGCCGTTGCCGAAGTTCTTATATAACGGACTTTCCGGTGCTTGTTCGACCGAGGATTCTGTACACGACATTTTCGGCTTCTTGCTCGATATTAGTCGTTCCAACTCGTCGTTCTCCTGAAGCTTGCGTTTCGGCGACAACGGTGGACTAGGTGCCGCACTAGCTATTGGACGTGTCGTAATTGTACTCGTCGTCGTCGTTAGACCGTCGTATTGACTGTTATTCAATATGATTTGTTTCATCTCTGGACGTAGTTTTGTGTGATAATTAAACTCTTCCCTTTTATAAATGTTAAGCGTCCCCTGTTATACTTGAAACGGTTTGTATTAAATTCAACACGGTTCACAGTTAATACTTCTTTCTCCTCTGACTTGTTAAACGCGATCCTCCAACAAACTGTCACCTTGTTAAAAATTCAAAAAGCTTTTATGCCTTTGTTTTGTAACCGCCCACGTATTACTTTGCAGTTTCCTTTCGCCTCTCCTCTCTTCTCTTATTAATGATCTGTTTTCTGTTTCTGCAACGACACGTCTTTACTGTTCGCAAGTATGGCTCAAAATGTCAACATCAGTTCCAACCTACTCATCCTTTTTATAGATAACGTCGAACAATAAACTTTAATAACCTTACTCTTGCGGTAAACAATACAAATAGTTCGCATATTTTCTATGACTTAACTTTTAATTGCCCTTGGACACATCTGGTGATTGGTGAATGGAGATCTGTTGACATGTAGCCACAAACGATAATATCAACAATGAGATTGTGTTACGTATGGAAATCTATTGACAATTGAGTGATATACTTAGAAAAGAATAAATAAAAGATATAGAAAAGAAAACGTCTTGTTAGCTCGTCATCACAAGCTTTTATCAACATAACTAAAGTTAAAATTCATGATTAAGCATTTGAGTTTTACTGATTTTCTCACGAATCTTTTATCTTTGTTATAGCTTCATTCACATAGTTGCTATAATATAACTTCTCTTGTCTCCTCTCCATATATGACCTGAGAAGTGGAATCAAGGAAGCTATATTTCGTGGTTATTGATTGAGGCTTCGTACAAATATTGATAAAACCGAAATCCTGATATTAATTAAAAAAAACCCTGCTCATTTATCATTTATTCATTTCTTATTTAAACATATTTATTTCTCAATCTCCTCTTCTTTTTTTTCCTGTTTCTCTTTATTATTTGTTTGTTTTCATAATTTTTTCATTTATAATTCTTGGGTTTTTTTTGTAGTTTTTTTCCATTATCGTTTCACACGTTACGTAAAGTTTTATCAAGAAACAAGATATCTAATGGCTTGTGAGAAGAAACTCGTTGATGAAATATTTAGTTTTCAGTCCTGTTTCTTCTTTTAGTTCCTCCGGTAATGAGATTTTTCTTTATTCTAAATGTGCGAATTAAGTGAAAAACTGAAAAAAATCCTTTTTTCTGTGAAACCTCTAATTCTCGCAGCTGTAATTTTCACCGATATTGCAAAATTGGATGTAACATATTTTTTTTGTTGTTGTTGGAAAAGTTTTAAAAAATTTCATTGAAGTGGTCCGCTGATAAAGGAAGCGACCAGGGAGTTTTTCATGGTTTTACCATATTTTGTGTTTCGAAAAAACCTCCTTTGTCGTGGGTGGTGCGTGGACGACACTACAATGACAAATAAACATTTTACTGACATATGAAAAATAAGCTCCTTCAGTTATTTCACAACTGACTTGGAATGATAAAAAAAACGCTGCGTTCTGTACCACCTTTCTTTCATCTCTATAAACGAAAAGATTACAATCAATTACGAATTGTTTATCAAATTTTGCACATGTTGACAGAAATGACGAAAAACAACATGAGAAAGCAGAAAGGATTCGCTGAGGGATTAAAATCATGTCAAGGCCTGTTTACACGGTGCCACAATATCTTCCATCAAGTATACACATAACGTGCTGATGGTGAGGAATGCATGTTGCAAATATTAGTAAAGCATCCTCTCTTTCGAGTTAATCCCGTTTAAGAGGCTATTCAGATGAGTGTCAGAGACTGTTTGAAAAGCAATATCTTCTTGCTATATTTGGTATCGTTTACTTGCGGTGTGCCTTAAGAATTTGAATGAGTATTAAGAGTAACCTCAACTAGATTTCGGTTTATATCGTCTTTTTGCTCAGATATATCCATAGTACGAGCTTTTCAGTTACGACAACTGACGCGATTATGCCGTAATTGTTAATATCGTCGTTTTGCTCAGATATATCCATAGTACAAGCCTTTCAGTTACGACAACGACTGACGCAATTATGCCGTAATTGTTAATCACACCAAAGCATTTCCGTAATGTTGTTTCTCGGTTAATTGGGTGGTTTCCTATTCTGTATGTTCATTTCAAAATTATCTATATTCGAAACCTTATCGACGACAGTTTGGATATTGCGCATAAAGTCCTAAAATTTCACCAATACGGTGAAACATCCTGTAAAAACTTGGCAGGAAATTCTTGGTTAATTAGTTCACTTAATTTAATTCCCTATTGCTCATACGAAGCAATCTATTTACATACTTATGGAGTTTCCTTTTAATTGAAGGTGCTTACGTTAACACATTTGGAAAGCGCCATTAATTCTCTTGACTAACGAGCTTATATTTGGACAATTAAAATTTCTCGAGTATATCTCCTTTTAATCATGTACCGATGCGAACAGAAAAGAAACCACTGATTTGTTTAGGATGAACACTCCATTTCCGAATTGCACAAAGGAAAATTAAAACTCTAAAATAGTTAATGAGATAATTGCAAATGGGGACGAACAATTTTCGAACTCATTAACTTCAGTGTTTAATCACCAGAACTACGATTTTGTGAGAAAAAACTAAAATAGATTTCTCGTCAAACATCTGCTGCCAACCAAAACTCAGAAATAACATTACTATGTCTTTATAAGTTGCCTCCCTACAACAGAATATGGTGTCTGTTGTAATAATTCCAATGGCCAGTTCTTCCTCACCATGAATTTACAGTGAAAAGTCTTATAAAAATGTTTGAAAGAACGAAGCATAGCTTGACTCCAGCCTCGTATCTTTCTGCTACAAAAACGTGGTATACGAACTATTTGGAATGCTTACTGGCTAGCTCATACATAGGTCTCCTTAAGTTTTTTGATATTGTAAAAATTTTAAGAATATCTGTTATACACAAGATCCTTAATGGTAAACTCCATTCGCAATGGTAAAAGTCATTCGCAACAATTTGATTTTTAAACGTTTTGATTTAAATTATAATACTCGCGGAAGGAACGTAGGTTCTTTAGTTCAACACCCGTTTAAGACTTTCTCATTTGGTAAATTCTCCATCCAATATCAGTCGATCTGCCAATGGAATCTCATTCAAAACCATCTTCAACGACGATTTATCTGTGCTTACATCTCCAAAATTAAAAGTCTTAACTAAATCGTATCTTATTTCTCAATATATTGACTAATTGACGAAAACTTATTACATATGTTATTATCATTTTTATCACTTTTTTTTTTTAGGTGGCCACTCCCTTTGACTAGAATTTTCTATATGGAGTGGTCTCCTAGTTATTCTTTCTTTCATTGTAATTGTAAGTATGAGAATTAGAAACTAAATAAATGATTACTTACTTATTTTCCCAGAAATAATAATAATAAGGTTTTCTCCATAAACGTAGTAGGCGAGGAGAAATTGTCTCAGATACAGGATACAGGGGAAGTACACAAAGTCATAGCATCAGGCAAAAACGTATCTTCAGTACAAACGGACACACCTCCTTATATTATCACCTGTTTTCTCTATTATAACGGTAACCGACTTCCCTTCATGGTCACTAGAAAAAAGTCCCTGATCTGGAAGTCTATTATAAGAACTTTTTGTTCTTTTTTCTTTGATTTTTTCAATAGGCAAACTTTGTTTTGCTCACTTTTCGATCACGTGGCAAAGTTCCAACCAATCCACAATAGTATTTACCGTCATGCGATCAAAACAGTGTTAGGTAGTTCAAGGGATAACCTTCCGCTGGGCTATTACCTTTTTGAGTGCGAAACTGATCGATAAGATAACTGTTGTTAGGTTCGATTCTCAAACTCGCTTAATAACGACCTTAAACACAGAGGTTCGCTCTCCACACCACATTTGCTATTGCAAATATGAGGAGATTCTGTGATTCAAAGTTCATCTATTAGTATAATTCTCCTAAATGTGAATCAGGCTGCATTTTCCCCACTGTTGCTGACCTAGATATAGTATAATAAGATCAAAGTGAATTATATTTTCAAGCTACTTAATATTTTACCATGATGTGTGGTGAAATTTAATTAGTTCTGATCGTCGTATTTTCCCCTTTGTAATGTGTTAATGATGCTTATAAGTACATAAAATTCCTTTTTTATTTTAATTGTTGTTTTTTAGTCGGGTTTTTTTTTTGTGAGGAAAGTTATTCCCACGTGCTTCTGTCTGATGAGAAGTTACCAGATGTTGTTAATCGTTGGTAATAATTTTTTGCCGACATGGAAGTTAATGTGTCCTTGTTTCCTGTAATTACCCTTGTGATTGGTTGTTGCTTATTTCATGATTATATGGTCACTCCTCTTATTGTTTTTAATTTATTATTATTATTAATTTTTACGAGTGTGGTTCGTTTCTCACATTACTCATTCGTCAAGGGAGGAGAGGGGTAAAGTTCGAAACGGTCGTCCGCAGGAAAACTCTGCAACGTTTTTTTTAAAGTTTCAGCTTTTTTCCCCCAATTTGCCAAATGCTGTACTAGAGAGACTGTGATGCGATCACAAAACTTTTCGGTTGAAAGTCTCTTGTTTTCGCTTGAATGAACGAGGCATTACGCAACAATGTTCTCGTTAACCCAGAAAAAAATAACGAAGTTTTGACCGCAAACTAATAATGATAATTTCGTTTCTCAAGCATATTTTTTGTCAGCATGTCAATCTCAATCCTTGTCTATTTCTCATAATGATATTCTCTAAACTTGTGTAAACCACGTAATAAAACGTTAAAAGTTATAAAAGTTATTTTCAGGAAAGCAATCTATCAGCCTATGTACTGGCGGCATGGTTTGATCTAACTCGTTATTATATCGTGTCTACTGTGCTTTTTCTCAATTTGAATTATAAATCAATATTTATCACATTTTTCTCATTACGAACCTGTTATTGAAATGTGTTGAATAACGTTTTAAAAGTCTGCTGTGCATAACTGTGTTATTAAAACTTTATACGACTTTGCTTTGTTGTCGTGTAACTGTGCGCCTGAATTTGTTTTTAAAATATTATTTCACAAAAAAAGACAAAATTTCTAATTTTGTTATCGCTACCCAAAAATAGCAATGTTTTGTTGTGTTGTTATGTTACATGTGATCTTGTCGCCATTAGTAAAACATCCGTTTCTGTTGATGAGCAGTTCATCTGGACGACACGTACATTTTTCTGACATTTCGACAGATCATAGTTGGATGACGTCGCCTTAAAGCGGAGTTCGCACTATTCGATTAATTTAAGCAATAATGATTTCTACGATAAATCGAATATAACGTAAATACAATGGAATCTCTATGAAGGGGACACCATTGGTGCATAAAAAAGGTGTCCGCTTTCAAAGAGACTTTACCTATCAGAATTTGACTGTTAATCCATCCATCCGTACATGGAGTATATGTGTCCGTTATACGAGATGTGCGCTTTATAGAGATTCCACTGTAAAGAAAAATGGATCGAATTCTCTGTTTACAATATTCAATTCGTCGTATAAAAAAAAAGCGTAAACGCCGCATAACACAATTTATCGAATCTTTTAGTCCGTTTGGTATACCTTGAAAGGCAGACGAGAGATGAGTGATTAGGCTGCATTCACAAGTCAAATAAATTGACAGACTATTTGATTTACTCCTGTTTGAAGTCCATTTGAAAGCGCTATAAAGTCGTTCATATTCCTCAAATGTGTAAGCATTCATTTTCATTCATAAAATGAGGTACTAAAGGTTGGACAGCAATCGCGAGTTTGGTGGCCACGATGAGCAATGTTCCGCACGTTGTTAGAAAGTAATAGGAACACCATACATCCGATTAGTTGCTTCGCCAGAGAACAACTCGAACGCTGAGTATGAAAAGAGAAGAACATTTGCATCGTATCCGATAGGAATGAAGAACATGTTTGATAACATATTTGATGTTTTCATCCAATTTTCTAGAGTTACTTAATATCGATTGTTGGCGCTTGAAAGGAAAAGAGCCTCGCTAATTAGAAACCTTGTGATTAATCGTTTTTCTGTCGTGTGTTTTGACACGTATAGCGAACTCCGCACTGCTATGGTCACATATATTGATTTAATGTTTCATTGACGTCACAATCGTAGATTTGTTGGTTATCGTAGCACACCATTATGTTTCAGATGGCCTGTTTCGTGTCTCCTTCCAAAGGTACTTAATCTAAAATTAATTAGTCGGTTAATTCCAACGTGTTATATATTTTGTAAGGATAGCATGAGTAATTAACCAATCAAAACTCTTTATTGACACATCTTCGCGGTATCCTTGCATCATTTCTTTCTTGTTAATAGCTGATGTGAGAAATTAACAAAATGGGATAATTTAGCTGTCCTTTTTGTGCTATTTGTGGCACAGAAAGGAATTCGGTGGCTTTTTCAGAAAGGAAAATGCATGCATTACAGTCTGACAGCTAACTGAATTATATAACCTGGCCCTTTTTCCGTTATCAATTACATTAAATGCGCTTTTTATTATTATTATTTTGGTCACTGAACCGCATAACAAGTTTTAATGAATTCCATGAATATTTTCGGCTTTTTTTTAATTTCATGCCTACCGCTTTTTTTATGAAACGTTCTCCTCCAAACATACTTTTTTATGTAACTGTTGTTGTTGTTTTTCATGAGTCTCCTGTTGCTTTTACTATCCCAAATTAAAACGCTGCTATAGCACGACGCTATCGGTAAATTGCTGTATAAACACGGCTTTCGCTATGGTCATGTTTAAACTACGAACTTTAGCAATCTCTCCTTTCATGTTATATATTTTTTTCTTGTCTGGGAGAATTCATTTGTTAACAAACAAATGGAATGTTAACAAATAAATGCTCCCAGCATAAACATTGGTTCGTGAACATATGATGCTCCTCTCCTCCATTGTGTTGTTGGCTCTCCAACGGTAGACATTCTTTTTTTAGTACTACGTTGACATACGTGCTAGCCAAAACCCTGTAATTAGAATGGTTCAAAAGTTATTAGAATGGCGCTTAAGAGTGTTCTGTTGCGCCAAGTATCGACGTCACAGTAATTACATTGGTTCACCTCCTCACCGGTGTTTTTAAGATGATAAAAGAGGAGGTATACAAGCTGGAATTTATTTTCAGCATTAACGCCCATTATAATGGTTTTCTTAATGGAATCTCTATAAAGCGGACACTATTTTGTGTATAAAAAGACTGTCCGCTTTATAGAGGATTTGACTGTGCATCCATCCGTACATGGAGTATGTGTTCGTTATACGGAAATGTCTGCTTTATAAAGATTTCACTCCATTTCTGCTTTCGAAACATTTATAGTGGATATTGTGTTCCACTCCATACCAAGTTGGCCGAATACTCTACAAGTACGGAGAAAATAAAACTTTACATCCTCTTTAAAAAAGTATTTTTTATGTTCTTATATGAGCACGTTGTTTTATCGTACTTTCTTACAAATTATTTATTATATAACTTTCCTCTTCTAAATTTGCTGCAATATTTTCTGCTTTTATTAGGATTCGGAAAGGACAGATGTCAGAGGCCACGCTTTTAGCCACCGTTTTACCTCGCATCTTGTTGGACTTCCTGCCAGTTCAAGAAGTAATGAATAAACTGATTAGTGAATTTCTATCGAGTCAGCAACCAAGACCGGAACTCATTGCAAAAATATTTAATAAGGTAAAATCAGTAAGGTTTTATTCTCATAATTATTATTATTATTATTATTTTTATTATTTTTATTATTTTTATTTTTATTATTATTATTATTTGCACGTTTGACCTCGGCATCACGCTTGCAGGAAATGATGCGATACCGTTTTCCCGCCTTCGGTTTTTACCTTGTTTTGGAAATAATATTTCTTTACAGCGAAAAACAAACAAAAGGTATAAACTTGCCAAGTATATTGTGAAATGAGGAAGCCCTAATGATGAAGCTTTCAAATTTATCCGAAGCTTACATTTTCCTGACAGGATATCCATCCTCGATCATTGTTTTTAACTTGTGTGCATTTCATCTTGCAGGTATCTGATCTGCTTTACAAGGACGGTGAAGAGTTGTTAGTACGGGAATGGGTGTTCCTGTGTATTGGCAGTTTCGTGCAGCGGTATATACATTCCTAGCATATTTTTACAAACGTCTTGAAATCACGTATTCGTTACATACCGGGCATACGTGAAAAATCGGTTCTAAAGTTTGTCGCTACGAAGCCCTCTGATTGACCCTGGAAATTAAAGGAAGGAAAACACCATATCCGGAAAATAATTAAGAAAAGCTGGGTTAGAATTCAGGACATCACCGTAATTTTCGGGAAACGCACAGGTTTAACCCCCGAATCAAGTTTACTAATGCAACTTTCCGGTTTGTGCTGTGATTTAAGGGTTTAATTCGTCTTTGACCTTAACCAAAGGGGGTTTGCGCTCTTCCTTAAAAAATTCTTTAATGTGATCCATGTTTGTTTCCTAAAATAACATCACTATCATCATTGACATAATGTTTCAAGTTTCCGACATGCCTAGCAACGCAGTTTTGTTTTGTTTTGTGTAAAAATAACGCACACTGACTTTTTATTTTCGTTTTTAGCACACCGTTATCAATGGCTGTCTGGAGTTTGTCTTGTTTTTTTATTAGTGCATCTTCCAATCCATGGCTTAAATCTATGTATCTTTTCACAGCGGTCATATGAATAACAAGTTTCAAATAGGATTAGCACCCTGTTTAATTCATAATCCGTGTTTACATCGGATACCTACAATGAAGTTTTTGTATGTATGTACGTGTGTGCGCATAGATAGAACTCTAGGCCTGGGCTGATTTGATTCCTGGTGATTAAATTTGATCCATTAAACATTAAACATTTATACAAAGTTTACGGCAACCAGTCTTTAGAAAAAAGAATGACGTTATGTTATTACAGCCTTCGTAAACACCTCCATGAAACGGGTTGCTTGTTTATCTGAATAATATTTACCTTTTTACTTAGCTATTATATCTCCCATACGCTTTTATGGTAACAACATTAACCGTCAATAAAGAACTTAAGCCGGCAACGGTTTTTTTTTTCTGATAACGTCATTAACGACTTGACTTGTAAACATGAAAAGCATGGTTGCAAAATATTTATCATTCTCTTTTTATTGAATTTGTTAAATTAAATATTGTGAAAATCCTCTTAAACATTCGTTATGACACTGCTTAGATGCAATTCAATAACACTCTATATGTGTTTACGCAGACCACTGTTCGTTTCTGACGTCGAAGTAAATACTATTATCAATCAAAATCTTTGGCTTCTGATTTGTTTATTAATCTTGAACAATAGGTTGAGAAAGATCTTACCAACTTCTTTCCCAGAGCCTTTTTTTTCGAGTTTTAAAATCCTGGATACTAATGTCGTTAAAAATTGTCCGAAATAGGTTTCATGAATATATAAACACTTTGAATTTCTGAATGAATTCTATGTAAGAATAAAGATGTTTCAGGACTGTTCCACAAGAAGCTCTACCGAAAATAACTTTATTTCCACATTTCGACAATTCTATTGCGAAATGTGATCCTCCACTTAAGGTCTGTTCCACACCAGACGTTTATTGGGGTTTATCTCTAATGCTTATGTTTACAAATGAATGGGAGATATAATTTTTTTAGTGTAAAAGTAACAAATGTCGTTCAGAAATATAAAAACATTAACCTCAATGAAGATTTCAAAGCAATCGAAAGCGTTAAATGAATGTTAAATAAACGCCTTGTGGGAAACAACCTTCACTGATCTAAACGAAAGAATTTCGAAATTTTGATGAAAAATTCATTCTTTTGTGATGATTTGTTTAGTTTTTCCAACCTTATAGATTTCTTCAATCGAAATGAAAAGAAAACGCTCAACAATATTTTCTCGCCAAGCGAATCATTGTGCAACTTTAAGTAAGTTGACGTTTTTCGAGCGAAATCCACCTTAAACGTTTCAAGGATGTCAATCAATGGAGTGTGTTTACATGAGAGCCCTTCGAAATATTTTTCATTTCCACGAAATGGATTTCGCATATTCTGCATTTTTATTTCCGCATGTGTCAGCAAAATTTAATCAATGTATGCATGCCTATTCACACATTTCATTATCGTGAAAAAATGGAATGTGAAAGTTTTCACACCTTTTCAAGTCGTACTGAAATTTCAAACCTACTCGAGAAGAAAAATTTCAGTACAGTTGATACATGTAAACAGGAATAGAAAAACATTGGCAAGTAGGTATGGTTTTTCCACCCGTTCTGAAATCTCAGACAAAATTGAGTTCGGTACGGCTCTCATGTAAACGCACAGACAGCTGCCCCATTTGTTTTGTTTATTGATGACCATAAAGATAGAACACAATATGAAACAGGATGAGGAACATATATGTCAACCCCAGGCCTCTTCTGCTTCGTAATAGAGTGCGGTTTCTAACAATTCATCTGTTGTTGTTTTTTTGGTTTGTTTGTCTTTCCGTCTTTCTTTCGGCTCGTCATCACGTTTCAATTTTCCCACGTATTTTATTGTCCATACCATATATGCGTATCATGTTTAAAACAAGTGTACTTCAATTGTTTCATATTCCAACCCCACTACGCCACCCACTATAGAATTAACGCCTTAACTTGCCCAATAGTTTCCCGTTTCTAGTTGAACGTAAAGGGATGTTAGAGGAAGACGATCGTGAAATATTTTGTATGGCTGCTTTAGACTTTTATTTAAATCAGGTTAGAAGCTTCATTTATTGTTAGTTTTTGGTCTATGCATATTTTCTCCAACCACGAAACCACCCTCACCAGCAATGTTGTTGTTGTTGTTTTTTGTTGTTGCTATTTTTATTGTTAACGATTCTACTCGTTCGCGATAAACAGAACAACCGATATAGTGGCGTTGACAGGGTGAAGTACTTTACCTTGTCAAAATACATTCTACACCCTCGCATATTCACCGCAGGATTTTTTTGTTTGTCGGTTAACCCTGAGTGTTTAGTTTAGCGCGTTGTGTATGTAAACAACGGAGCACGTATTCACTTTTGTGGCCACATTCAATTTTGTCAGGAAAGCATATGTTTTGTTTTCGTAATCTTTTCTGGAGATAAAAGAGCATTTATTTATTAATCACCTCATTGAGTGGTTCTATTTCAAACAGTCACTCAAAAGTCTTACAAAATCATTTGAAAAAACAAAGAGTGGTTTCCCAACATAATGCCGATTACTACGCAAACACGTTATGAACGGTTTACACTTACTACATAAACATGTTTTGGCCGATTTACACTATAGAAAAATAGTATTTTCGACTTGATCTTCAAAAGAATGACTGGATAGGTAGATAATATTACTGAAATGCATTCCCTCAAATGCATTCCCTCAAAATATTGCTGTTATTTATATGCTCTGATATACTGTGTTGTTGATATACACAGAACAGAGAGAGAGAGAGAGAGAGAGACTGTCTTAACACGTTCATTTTGACGAGTTGACTTTGTCGGCGTATATCTCAAAATGTAAGCCCTAACAAAAGCTGAGACCTGGCCCATTTGAAAGTAGATAGAATTTCACGCGAAATCAATCCATTTTTTTGCGTCTTCAGTGCGTAACTAGCCGTCGCAGCGAATTTCATGAAAAAAAACTTCAAATCTGTAGATTTTGAAATTTTCGTCGGCAGTGAACGTGTTAAATATAGAGAGATACTGGTCTATAAGTGTCAGCCCTAAATGTAGACTGTTTTTCATTTTGAGTTCTTGTTCGTTTGTTCTTGTGATTTTGGTCCATTTACTTCCTATTTTTCACTTCTTTTTCAGAATTTAGATGCATCTCACCGAAAACAATTTATACAAACATTTCAATCGAAAGCAGATAACTTATCTTCTCCCTACGAAAAATTGATTTCTTGCTGCTTGCAATCGCAAAGTACGTGATAGCCGAATCTACCGTGCCGATGTTTTTAGCGTATTTTCTATATGTGATACAACTGTCTGTTTGGAAAAGACTATACTGATGTTTCTAGTATTCCTTGCTCACAAGGTTTGATCATAGTCATTATAAATCTCCATGGTCTGGAAGACTACTATGTAACAAATTTTTCCTTTGATCTTTTCAATAGGCAAATTTTATTATGCACTCACTTTGATCACATGACATATTACAACCAATGAACAGTAATTAGTTTCTATCATGTGATCAAAGTAAATGCATAACAAACTACAGTTAGATAAGTTGAGTTAAAAATACCAGCAATAGAACTAAGAAATAGCCTTTCAGACCAGCAAATGTTCTAATGACTATGGTTTGATCCAACACTGAAAGACAGATAGTAATATGCTTTTGTAAAGAAACTTCTTAGTCCCTGTCCTAACGTTGGCATTCCTTTAAAAAGAACGTCTAGCATTGATTGGGTGATAAATTCTTTCCACATTTATGTGGTATACATGCTTATTTTTTTGACGAAACCTATAATAGAACTCTTACAAAATATTTTTTTCAAGATTTATACTAAAATTAAATGTAATAATTATTTTAGCAAAATAGGACACAATCTAAGAAGAGTCGCGCCACTAAACTATCCGTTCTGATGGTGTTCACACTTTCTTAAAATAATTGTGGTTTGAACATAGTACTTCTTTTTTTTATAGAATAAGTTGATAATATTGTCTTACTTTTTATTGATCGTTGCTTTTTTTATCCATTAAATGTATTTTTCCTCCATTTTCGCAAATAAAACCAAAAATTGTGCGCCTATTGTGTGTGGTGGACATATGTGTGCGCACATTGAGACCCGTGTTCGAGTCTCGAGATCATATCGATTCTCGCTACTACACTCCGATGCGCTTTTAAAAGCACCGTATCAGCCCATTTGGACCCATTGACTTCGCACTAGCTTTCGGACCCGTCAGAGCAATGCTATATACGTATCTTTGGCGGTACGTCAACAATCTAATTGCAAGTCGGCGGGCGGAAGAACCAACTGCAACGGATGGAAGCCCAAGGACTAAATACTCCCGGTTACATACTAACTTAATTTGTAAGGTAATTTCCTAAGACTTTCCTGGTTTTATAAGGTGTCCATATTTTTTTAAACCTTGTAAATCTCCCTCCTGAAAGTCAGGCTGAATAGAGTTGTGGCCTTAATATCGAACTTTCAACTATTGCGAACTAAAAGTTAGCATTATTTCCAAATAACCTCCAGTCAAAGGATGAAATATACTTTCATCTTTCGATGATCATTGAAAAACGATAAGCCTACCACGATAACCCTTTCATTGGCAATATGATCATTGAACAAAAACGTTGAGCATGTTCAATTTTTTCATTTTTCTCTTTGTTTCATACGAACACTACTGTTTTTAGGCGACATGACTAAAAGTAACTATACTTTAAGTCACATCTGAATAGCGGACATCTCGTTATAGCGGACAAAAACTTGAAATTTTGCTTTCATAAAACCCTTTTAAAAATGCCTCTAGCGGACACATATCATTAAGGTCAGTTTTTCATTCACCGATATCGTCCGAGCGGAGCGACCGTTTGTCACCGGTCGTGCATCAATCGAGCGTATATTTTAAATTCCATTCAATTTCAATCTCTTTTCAAAAATCTTTTCTCTTGTCAAAACAAAAAGAAGTTACTGTTTTTCAAAAATAAATTTATTGTTACAGAATTTTCTAAAATTTGATTGGTTGATATATAGACAGGCGGAAAAAACGAGATCAAAATTTTTTCGACTGCATCCACCGGCGGCTCGAACATAATTCCAGCTCCATTGCGCATGCGCTGGCGTCAGTAGCGTTTTTTTTTTTTCGAGCGAGCGGGCGAAACTGCTGAATGAAAACTGACCTTTAGCGTTAACGGAAAAATCGAGTCTGATCTGAACTGGGCTCCGTCGTGAAAGGTGTCAAATGTTAGAAATTTCATTATCACCATCGCGGAGGGTTTTGAATTTTCATCAAAATTTAAAGAATGACAGGTGTCAAATGTTCGAAAGTTAATAGCCACTATTGTATTCCGCATCATTGCATCAGTCAATGTACCAAATTGCATCAAATTCCCTTTTCCTTGGCTCCCAAGTTCCGTGTCCTGAGTATATTTGATAGGTGGTGTGGATCACCGCCGGTGGTTTTGTAAATGTATAACTAGCCTCTTGAGTAATTACTTTTTTCACAGACAGAACCCATGGCAATAAATGAAAAATGTTGAAAACATATATGAAAAATGTTATGAATTTCCCCGCTTTTTTTATAAGCAAAAGAGACTCTCTCAAATTCACTAAAAAGATAAGCACCACACAAAGCTTATAATCATATCAAAAAATTTCCCTGTCCTCCACACTCCCTGAAAGAAACAGGTGGTTCTTCTCTCTCAAAGAGACAGGTAGTTCTTCTCTCTCAAAGAGACAGGTAGTTCTTCTATCAAAGGGACAGGTAGTTCTTCTATCAAAGAGACAGGTAGTTCTTCTATCAAAGAGACAGGTAGTTCTTCTCTGTAAAGTAACATATAGGTAGGAGGTAGTTTGGCAAGTTTTGAGCACATATATTTCTGTTTTCTAGAGATATCAAATAAACCGCTACTTAAAATGGCGAAAAATGATTAGTTGACACAGTCGAGATTGTCACGAATGAAGTTCAAACTAGGTGTTGAAGAATTCTGAATGTGTCAAACGTAATGCTCGTCACTTGTTCGTGCACTCAAAGCGTCCCCGCGCCCTCAATTGTAACCGACGGTCGAGACTCACCTTAACTATGACATGATCAGAGACTCTGAATGCTGATAATAGAGCTTCAAAATAGACTTCCAGACGAGGGAATTTTATAAATGATTCAATTTGATGCTATAGGCAGCGGCGGATGTAGGGTTAGTCAAAGAAAGTGGAGGAATACAGGGTCATGAATTTACTGTAAAAACAAAAGTGTTGATTACGTTATTTGCACGTTTTTCTTTTATACGCTTAATGACCCTGCTCTCCTCCATAAATTTCGACTAGGTTTTAGATCCGCCTCTGATCAGGAATGTGTATCCATTAAAGTTGAAGAATATAAGACAAGTTGATATTTATAAGTTCTTTAACCTTGAAAGACGTCAAATACACACATTCCTTCTTTATAATAACAAATGAAAAATAATTGACATGTGCTCGTCTTTCTTGTATTTATATATTAGTGAGTATTAGAACTCTTCTTGGACTAATTCTTTGAAGGACGAAAAATCAACTTTGAACAGAATTTCATTAATGCTTAAATTTGTCATAGTTGATACAAGTACGTCCTAGTTTAAGTAGGGCCTGTAAATTTGAAAACTCATCGAAACCATAAGGAAATGAAATTATCACTCGCTCTCTGTATTAAGTATATGAGGGAAAAATACTCCCAGTAGGCATCCTTTATTTCTTACTGTTGTGACAGACAACATTAGAAAAAAACCTTCGTGTTCAGAAAGTCATTCTTCTTCTTCTTTTTCGTTCTTGTCAAATTCAAACTTCTCTCTGGTGATATTCGCCACACAAATGTATATGACTCTTCAGATTTTTACAAAGATAAAATTGAAAATGACTTTGAAATTTAATTGAAATTGAAAACGCTTCTGTTTCAATGGGTTTGATAAGCCCTTACAACATCTCTTATAGGCGCTCTACACATAGGACAATTATGTCCATCGATCTTTAACTGCAAACCACAAGTTATACATACACACATATGTCCACACTGATATAAGACAGTATCAATATTGCGGTCAATACATATAACGCATTGTCCAGAAGATACTGGGTGTGATCTGCGAGGATAAAATGCGGTAGGATTTGAAGCATTACCTAAAGAAGAAAAGATAATTTCCATCTGGTCGAAAATATGCAATTATAAGGGCCGTTGTATCTCAGCTGAAGCCCCTCAACCCATACTGAAATGTTAATACATAGAGAAATTTAGAGAATTGCTTGTTTTTCTAGCACAAACATAGTGTAAATAAGCCCTTACCAGCTCCACCTTGTGGTGCTAAGTAATCTTGCATGAACGTTGTGAATACAGCAGCAACTTCTTGTCGGATTGCTCGCTGTGTGTCCATTTGTATTTCGATACTCATGGTCATCATTTGCTTCATTTCATCAAGTTGTTGTCGCAAAGAATGAATCTCCGATGCAACATTTCTATCAGAAGCCTCTTGAAGATGTCTGTGATGGTGTACACGTTGTGCAGAATTTGTAGAATGTGGTAATGAACGAATGAAATTTTCAACAGTTTCACCATTGCCAACATTTGCAACACGATCCTATAAAACACACGATCAAGTAAACAAATACATTTTGTGCCCTGATTTTTCAAAATAACAAGGAACCCCTGAAAATATATAGTTCAAGAAATCAGGGAATCCAGAGAATGTTAGTTTGAAAAAACAAAGAAGGAACAATCTAAAAGTACCTGGACCATATGTTCCAGTTCATTTCGGAAATCAGTCCTCAGCATATTGCTTACAACCTGTAAGCTTTGTAGCCTATTCAAGTCTTCAGTAATACTGTCTGTCAGAAGTTGCATTCCAGCTTCTAAGGTACTTTGCAAATTGGCAGTCTGTGGTTGATGGGTCATATTGTTACTTTCTACTGGTGGCGGTGGCGGTATAAGACCAGGTGTACGAATGTTAGGTTGGGATCTACTAAAAACAAAAGTTTATACAATATTCACTTAAATGCCATAGACACAGCAACAACAAGTTTGTTTGTTTGTTACAACATTTAAGTTGTTTTTTTACCTTGCAGAATTATTTTGTACTCTTCTCATCTGCGGTTGAATCTGGGAAGTGCGATCTGACAATAAACTTTCAAGTTGGGATCTAAATTGGGATCCACCAACCCGAGATGTACTAGTCGGCACAATTGCCTGGACTCTTCCTCCTGTTGATCTGTTTGTTGTGGATTGGACTCCTGCTTGTAATGTTCTTTCAAGTTGTGTCCTGAAGTCATTTTGTAGAGCTGACTGCACTAAACTCTGTTGTCGCAATTGGTTAACATCATTTACGACATGTATAGGTCTGTTTTGTGATTCCTGCTGCAACCTTTCTTCTTCTGTTGGACCATGTATTGCTCTGTAGAAAAACGTTTCCAGATTCTGACGAGCATGGCCTCCAGAAACAGCCCTCTCGCCCAGTTGGATTCTTCTTAACTCCAAAAATCTTTCACTAAAAAGGAAACAATTTTAACCATTTATAATAACAATAACAATCATATTTTCTTCAAAAGTAACATAATTAAACAAGTGTACTTTTATGATTACTGTACAGGGCTAGTTTATAAACACAATCAATAACAGATGAAAACCCCCAGATAATATCAAAGAAAAAATTCAATTTTCAAAGTTCAGTTCTTTAGATATTTTCTTCCACATTCTTCTTCCTTCATTGGCAAACAAAATTGTATTAAGGTTACTGTAAAGAGTCAAGCATGAAAAAAAAATTTTGATTTTAGGATATGATATTAGATTACCTTTAATCTTTTAAATGCAATAAATACTTTTTTGAAATAAGTTCTTATTTCCTGGAAAATAGCTATAATGTATAAAATTTCCTCTTTTTTTCTATGTGAGCTCTTGCAGAAGTTTTCACACTGGGAATCGATCCCTCAATCTGAATAATAAGCAAAGCTAATTAATTATTCATAACACAAAGGTCCTTATAACAAAATAAAGAAACAACATAACAATAAAACACCTGAAAAGAAACATCCATAGATTTTACTCACAATAGGTGAGATCATTTCTATGACAACAAATGCTTCAAACATCTGTTATCTTCTGATTTTTTAAAAGCCATTTTCTCTATTATAATTTTTTGATTTTTCAGCGAGATACCCTCCGGAAAAAAGTGTCCTGTGACACAAATGGTCATGGTCGTGTTCCTTTAATGTTGAACTTTAAAACTGTGTCTGCATTTGGCGAATAATTATGCATTTTTTACTTTTTAATTTGTGAAATTCGAATGAAATGCTTATAAAATGTGATGGATATAAAATTCGCAGACACAGTTTTTTTAAATACAATGCAAGAGGAACATTATGCAATATTTTTTGAAAATGTAAATATTAACCATTGTGTCACAGGACACTTTTTAATAAGTATGGAGTAATTTTACTTTTGAGGTCAGATTTCCAAAAACACAAATTTTAAATTAACCCATCATTTAGAGCAGGCTTAGAGCTTTTTAAAAATAATATACTTTCATTACATAATTATTTTTAGTTGTGAAAATATTAAGCGTCAAAGAAAAAGTGTGCTGACCCTTACAGTAACCTTAATTTTGATTTCTAAAATTATGATAACAATTTCTGATCTTATATATCACCTTAACATTATGCTGATATGGAGAAAAAATCGCTCATTCAAACCTACCATATTAATCGACGAAGATGGACATCAACTCCCTCTAATATTGAAGTGGTACTGCTGGTGGCAGATGATGAAAGTGCATGAGGAGGTGATTCCAAATTACTTGTAGATGTAACACTTGGAGTAACAACCGGAGACCCAAAAAGAATGTGCATTGGAATTTCCAAGTCAGAATCTGAAATGATACTGTTTCTCCTTGTATTTGTACAAGATGAACAGCTGCTGTATGGGAAATCTGTTTCACAATTCGATGATGATATGCCATCATTATCGTCGTTACCATCTTGGGCAAAAAGAGACCTTAATTTGTCATAGCTTGAACCAGAATCCGATACATCAGCAGTTGCATCAGGAGTCAATTTTCCTGTAGACGAATCAGAAGATGAAAACTCTTGTTGAAAAACATCTGTTTGAATTCCAATATCAACAGAAATAGGTCTATTAGTAGAGTCTTCTGCCATTTTTTCAGATAGCTTAAAAACAACTCTATAATGCACGGATGCAGTACAGTTTAAATAACATTGTCTGAAAAAGAAGATGACTCACTGGTATTTAAAAAATTCCATTACAAAGCAAATACTCAGATTTCCCAATCGGACTGCTGAAACTGCTGAAAAAGCAGTTTCGATTTCTGTTATTATGATTTCGTGTAAAAGTGTAACACAACAAAAACGCATTGACAAAAGTTACTCGAAAAAACTCGGGAAAACATTTTTTTCGAGTAACTATGTTTCCGCGAAGTATTGAGATGTATAAGATGTATTGAAGTGATAGTGTAGCACAGCTTCTTCACACCACCACCACCAGCTCCAATTTTTAAAACTTTATTTTTATTCCAAATAGCTCAACAATTTTCTGGCTGCAGTTTCTGTTTGTTTTTAGGCTTCTGCATGGCTGGCAGATTTTTGTAGCTGACAGCACAGCCACAAAACATTCCAGTGTATACAATGTATATATAGATATGTAATCATTTTTATTATTCTTTACAATAAAAATAAAAAAGAGAAAGTTAACCACCAGTCATTTAAGGCTAAGAAAACAAAATTTATGTTATGGATTAAATTTAGGTATGTATACGTATAATAGCAGTACTACTATTATACTATATATAATTGATTCATGCATCAAAACTCTTAATCTTAGGAATTTGCATACTTTATACTTAAAGTATATGTAAATTAATTTTTGTGTGGATAAATCCACTTTGTGGGATGGTATTGTGCAGGCCTGAAGATTATTTTTTTCCATGTCAGAGCAGATGTCTACCGGTAGAACTGTAAACCCGGTCCAGACTTTAACATCATCACAATGTTTTCTCTGTATATATACAACACGAAAAAAACAGTGAAGTGGGGGACAATTTAACCTGTGAACCCTAAACATAAGGATACTGATTGCCTTTGGTATTTTATTTAAGTTGCACGACACTTGATATTTCTCGCCAGACAAATATGTTTCTAATCCATACTGTTTCCTAATCCATACTGTTTTTACGCCGAACAATTTTAGATGTCTGGAACTAATATTCAGGTTGATTTGAAATTAGGAAAACCCATGCCAGTTTTTCGTGCATTTTATCATTCTTTAAAAAATAAGATAAAAATGTCAACTGACGTGCATATAAAAAAATGAAAACAATAGATACAGCTGTGGATGTTGACATGACCAAGAAACAATACGAGTACGGTGACGATGATAAAACATGTAGATAATTTTAGATACAAAATGTTTTCAAATTAGTAAAAGAACACCCAAGGGGTTATTAAAATTTCTTTGATAATAATAATGATGAAAATACACATAAGTATAACAGAAGTGCGAGAGAATGTAGGAGAAAAAAATATATTAACCACACGCAATAACCTCCTCTTATAAACTGCCCATCCAAGTTGCAAAAATTAATAAGCACCTGGCTGGTTTAAAGGAAAAATAGAGTTAATAGAATTCAAAAAGTAAATAGCAATACTAATATTACTGAAAACATCCATCGTTCCCTGTATTGTTCTCTGTAAAGTGCATTAGGAAAAAATGTACCAAAAATCTATTTGGTACATGTTTAGAAATGTTGTGCCACGAGTCTATGAAAGCATTGCAAATTTATGTTACCACAAAAAATTTCCTCAGTGTGAAGGTTTATCCAATTTCAAATCATGTATGGACAAAGTCTAAGTAAGCGCTGACCTTCAAGCCGTAAGGCTCTTGTCATATTATAGGGGTTTTCTCATTCTGTGCGATAACATTTCGTTTGCGTTGTTTTTCGAAAGTCAGCTTACCCAACATCAACGTTAATTTTGAATCGCGAAATTACTCCAAAATTTCCATTCGCGAAAGTTTGTCTCATGAAAATCTTGCCGATTCACGAAGGTTTATATCCAGTCGATATTTGTAAAAAAACTTCTTTCCACCTCTAACCTAGACAGGGAGTGCTTTCGAACAAACTGGCCGAAAAACAGAAATGTACTTTTATCTTACCTATTTCAGCTGTTTAAGGAAAATAGTAAATATTTTGCAAATATCTTAAATCGCGAAACTGTTCTTGCAAAATGTCTTCAATTTTACAATTTGTGAAATTAATCCAAAAAAATTCGTGGAATGTTCAGAAGGTTATCCGAGGGGAAGTAAACCTCATCATTGATCATGTGACACATAATACAAAACAACAAACAAATTGTTTATAATGACGTCTTTTCTTTTAATTTCAAAAAAGCTGGAGGTACTACTAAAGTGAGCACACACAAAAAAGATCAGTTTAACAAAACAAAATGTTGCAAAGTGTATCATGGCCTCTAAAAGGGGAAATTTTTGTATACCTTCAAGCAATATTGCAAAAGTTGGGAGCTTGGGGTTCTGTCAATTCGCAAAAACAAATCTGCGTAAAAGTAAAAATATTCATTTTTTCACTTGACATTTCAACGATACTGTTGAGAAATCAAAATATTCGTTCATTATGAATAGTTTCGTCTGTTTAAACAAACGATAACAGAAAACAACATATCGCAAAAATCCTACTCCACAAAGTTTTTGAAGTTCAAAAAATTTTCGTATTAAAAAAATGCTAATTTTAAAAATAATACATCTTAATTGATCTTCTTCTGTTTACAGTTCGGGTTAATAAATTGCAGAGTGTAAAAAAACATTGTTGACACCTATCACGATTTTAATGATAGAATACGAACTGCTTCCACTAATGTTCGAGTTGGTCGACCTAAACAGAAAATAGATAAATCAAAAAATTACCATGCATATCCTCTCCTTTGTGAGTAATAGGAAAAGGCCGATTCCACACCACTGTTATGACTCATGAACCAATTAGTGATCAGGAAATCAATGACGCATTTTTCAAATTGATTCAAGAGTTTCTAATCTTCCTCTTTTACCAGATCAGATTTTTTTCTTCGATTTTTTCCTTTTTTTCCGACATTACAATAGAAGATATATTATATATGTTCTTTTTAAACTGAACATAAAATCGAACAACGGTGTTGTCAGTAGGATCTCCTTCTAGAGGATATTGATATGTATCTAGGATACCATTCCCTTGAATGGCGATATTTTTTCTACCAACTGAGCCTCTCCAGAACCCATGATAATCCAATTTTTCGTTCTTCAGTGTTTTTACAACAACAATTTGAGTGAATGAACTATCGATGGATTGCAATGAATCTATTGCTTTATACGCAAATTCTGATTCGACTTTCATTTCTTCGCTTTTTGTCGAGCACAGCCTTGTACTGATGTACTCCTTTCGTAACTATCGTAGCAGAGTGATGAAAATGCAAGTCAAAATTCAGTGATCGAACCAAATGTCCAATCAAAACAAAAGATTAATGGAAATTAATTGCTTTAAGTTAGCCTTACCCGACATTCCTGTTCCAAGATACGGCACGTCGCCCTCATTAGTCATCACTCCGGCAATGTCGAGATGAGCCCAATTTTTAGTTTCCACAAATTCCTGAATCCATTTAAGAGTGAAGAGTGTCAAAACATGTTATCCGTGGTCCTATGAGATAAAGTGAATAAAAAAGTTTACCTTTAGAAAAGCAGCAGCTGTAGCGGAACCAGCAGATCTAGATGAAGTATAAGTGATTCTTGAGTTTCACAGGATAGATATCAGATAGACAGGAAAAAGGATAATCACCTTAGGCGAGGAAACACCAATTTTTTAACCAACCAACTTGGTTACAAGCCTCCCAAAAACGTTTGATACCTGGAGGCATAATCTGATCCTAATCCATACTGACCTCTACCTCTTACAAAGGTTTACAAGGTTTACTACACTACCAACTTTATGTTTCAAGTAAACATTTGAAAAGGTTTAAGAGAATATATAAAGCTTTGCATAAACTAACCCGGCTTTCTTTTGTGTATTTCGCAGATCTGCAGTTTTACTACACTCCATCTGTTTTGTGTAGTATTTGTATAGTGGCATTCTCCACAATCGGTCACCGGTTGTTTCACCAGCCTGCGAACGAACGTTGTTTCATACGTTGGAAGATTGTTTGATGTAAACATTTGGAATCATCCATGTAAACAGAAGTCAAAAGAAGTCTTGAAAGCACCACTTGAGGTTACAAAGAAAACTTACGTCCTGAAGAACTTTCCACAAGTCATGACTTGTTGTGTAAGTTCCTGCAGCACCTGCACCTAAAGCAACATCGATTGCACCTAAAAAATAAACAAATCGTTTACATTTCTTTAACAAAACATTTGTTCATACACGTTAAAAATTAATTCCAAAAATGAAAACAATTTTTTTAATTTTCATTAAAACCAAATACAAGATAAAGAAGGATAATTACCAGTCAGTGTGGCAGCATTGATGACATGAGATGGTTTGAAATGACTTGAATAACATAACGCGTCAGCAAGAATTAAACGGCCTTCTGCATCAGTGTTGTCCACCTGATAAAGAAAGATTAATTTCTTCCCCTATGGTAGCTGCACAATTTTTCACTATAAAAGTATAGATTCTTAACACTGGCCTTGTCATTCTTACATATGTATCTTATTTATAAACTAAAATCATTTACAATATCATTTTAATTATTATAACTTCAAAACCCTGTATTAATATTTCAAATTAAAGCGTTTTGTTTTTAATATGTGTGACATTCAAGAATCTGTTTTTGTTTACACTACGACTTCGCCAAATTCATCGACCTATTATTAAATCTTTTACTATAACGACTATATCGGATAAATATTTTTAGAAATAAATTAAATAAAATAAAAACAAAATAAATAGATAAATATTTTGTGTTTCTTACTTCAACAGTTTTTCCATTCATGGCAGTGAATACATCACCCGGATTGGTTGCACTGCTTGACGGCATGTTTTCGGCAAGTGGAACCAACACCACTAAATTGATTGGCATGTCCATTTCTATTACAGCATTTAAACAACCCAACACACATGCGGCCCCACCCATATCACCTTTCATTAAAGCCATTTTACTGCTTGGTTTGATTGATATTCCACCAGTATCAAATGTTATACCTTTCCCAATAAGTACTACAGGATCACTGCACTGGTCAACACCTTTGTACCGGATTTCGAGAAATGCTGATGGATTGACAGATCCATTTCCGACAGACAAAAAACAATTCATATTCATACTTTTTGCCCACGCTTCATCTCTATAAGAAGGATGAATTTTACATGAGAACTATAAAGAGGCTTAGTCAAAGTCACATTCATAATAAACCTCCAGATCACACAGACCATTATTCTTGAAATAAAACCATTGAAACAAAAAGTGTTCAGATAAGCACATCACCTAAAACATTATCAAGTAACAAAGATATCGGATCAACTTGCCCACCAACCACAACATAATGTTGCTTTTTGTAAGACGGTTGTGAACATAGTTTTGACAATCTGCAGAATCCTACCTGATTTTTACATTAACTTTGGGGTGTTTAGAGAATCTCTTGTAAGCCATATCAGCAAAAGTCAATGGCGGTTTCAAGTTAGATGGCATCTCCATGAGTTTCCGTGCATAGTTCTGACTGTCAGACAGAATTACTCCATTGTTCCATTCAGAAATATCACTATCTCTAAAGAAGGGACATATAATCATTTTTTTTGATCAGTTTTACGTCAAACCCGAAATAAAAAATGACAGGCTAATTTTTTTTTGATAATTTTTGACCAGTTTTTTAAACATCTCTTTTTGAAAACATGACGTACGTAACAAGATGTAAAACAAAGACATTATTGCTTTAGCTATTTTGATGGAAAAGAAAAAATGAAACAACGAAAAAGTTTCAATGAATTAAAACACCTTTTCTTATTAAAATATTCTCTTTCTTGTTAAAAAATAAAACAAAAACCAAAAACATGTTGTGTACATCATTACGTCAGACATTTTTATCAGTTTCTGTTTGCTACTACAATCATTATTTCTTCAGTTTTTTCATGTTGTTAAACTGATGAAAAAACTTATTGTGCATTTGCATATGCATATGGAATCCAAAGTGGCAGGTTGGGTTGGGCTGTGGGCCGCGACATTATCCTATCATCTTTAGATTAATTTCTGATGATTAATTTATGTTAATTTCAATCGTAGAAAACAGTTTTCGTTATTACTTCACAAGAATTACCATTACAAACCTTACAAACAAAAAAGTCATACCGATTCAGAAGATTGAGTAAATTTAGCGAAACCTTTTTTCTTTTTTCTGATTTCAAGTCATCGTAAGTATACAACACCAAACCTCCTCCTTCACCAGCAGCTAACAAAACAAAAAATGCATAAAGATACTGTTCAACCACAACAAAAAAATGAATGATGACGTTAGTGTTTCATACTAATCTTTGTTTCTAACCATTCTGTTTATATCAATGTATAGAAAAAACAAAAACTAATCCAGATTGCCTGATGATGTACTTGAAGTACGAAAAGCTTCGCAAATAAAATTTTTATTTAGACATTAGTTTTAGTTTTTTCTATACATTGATATAAACATGGCTGCACTTTTTAATTCATTCTGTTTATGTTTTTTTCAACTCATGGTATTAGCTTTAAACAATGAGAAGACAGTACTGATTCTGGCACTGTAATTCCACAATAAGCCCAATGATTTTTAGCATTTACATCTAACATCTATTTCAAGTGCAGAAATATAATTGCGCAGAAAAAAACGTATTTAACATGAGAAAACTATATTTTAATCTTTAAATTGCAGTCAAATATATGAAAATAAATGATAACTAAATACTATTTTCTAAAAAGAATAATTGTGGTAGAGGTTACCTTTTGCATCTCCACAGCTATCAACATTAATCTTGGTGAAATCATAATTTTGTACAGTTTTAACAGCAGCTTTAAAAAAAATTGTTTTGATTATACATCAAAGCAGATTAAAATACTAAAGCAAAAAATTAACAAACATTATGAAGTAAGAAAGTAAGAGCTTTAAGTCATTGGGTTTCCATCCATAGTGGTTGGCTATTCGGCCTGCCGACTTTCAACTAGGAAGTTGACATTATGAACATTACTATAACTGTCAACAATATCTTTTCTAGTCTACTAAAAACCCTCTTGAAATTTTTTCACTGCATTATCCAATATCCTGACAAACCTGCAACAGCAGTTCGTATATTTTCTTTCTTTTCATCTCTTTCTTCACAGGGATCATTTGCTGTGACTTGAGCACCAAGACCAGTAACAGTGATACATGGATAGTCCTGCGTGAAGGAGAAATAAAAAGGAGTTGATAATACAAAAAATATTAAATTACTTTGAAATCTAACAAATGGTTTATTATTAAAATACTTACAGAATGAAGACCAAATAAAGTTCTTGTTTTTCCAACATCAGCTTTGAAATTTGATCTAAGGATTTAATGAAGTAACATATTATGATTGCTGAGGGCATGTAGATAACTACAAATTAAACAGGGTGAACACTCATTTTTAGAAAAAAATTCCCTGAATTTTCCCTGAATGTTGTTCCCTGACTAAAAATCAAAAATAAAGAAATTTAAGGCATGTTAAGATATACATTAATGTTTTCGTTACAAAATAAAACTTAGCAAAAACTGAAAAATACCCTGGAAGAATTTCTAAAAATTCCCAAACAAGAGCAGTGAAAAATTAATCGAAATCATTTTTCCCTGACTTTTCTAAATAAATAATAATCTAAATTCCCTGACTGTTCCCTGAAATCCCTGACCAAATTATTTTCCCCTGATTTCAAGAAAAGTGGCCAGCCACCATGTTAAAACAGACAAGAAAATGCTGTGCATATTTACAAATTGCTCGGAGAAGAGAACCAAAAAGGGATTAGAATACCTATCTGGTGTTTATTTATAAATCGGAGGCGAAGAAATAACCTGATACAACAAATCTCTATCGGATAGCTTTTGATTCTTATTAACAAGTCTTACTTTATAACCCTAATCGAACTTACAGCATTTCCGTTTGAAGGGACACAGAAGGGAGAAATCAGCGTCCTTTTCGATTCAGCAAGTGTACGATAATTTCCTTCATACTAAACATTTAGCATTTAGCAAGATTTTAATGCATCTTCGTTGCGGAAGGGAAAAAACATAAAGAGCAAATGATGGGCATATTCCTCTGGATATTTATTTTTGTTTGGCACATGATAATGCAAAACCGCTTTAACCTTTCTGCATTGTAGGTTTTCTTTAGAAGACATCAGAGGGATCATTTTGGGATAGCCACAATCTGCATGATTTGATTCCATCAATTCATCATTGAGGACAAGAGGCTGAAAATCATTTTCAGTTTCATGAAACATTTTCATGAAAAAAAAAACAAATGTGTTCCAGAATTCTAAATTTGCCATTTTGAAAGAATTGATTTGGCCTGTCTATATAACGATCAATCATGTTTCGCTGAGATATTTCTGTGCAGTCTTCAGGCAACTCATCTATTTCCTCTTTGCTTCTACATATTCTATAACGTTTTTCAGGTAGATTGTTATTAGCAAAAATTACACCTGGAAAAGTTTTCCTAAGTCATATCTCTGGCATAATTAAGTAAATAGCTTCCTGAACAGAACATTCTCGTCTTGTAGTATATGCCCGAGCTATAGCTTTCATTTGCTCAAAATGGTTTTTATTAGAACTAACAGCCTCTTTTGAAGCTTGTTTCATAGCCTGTGAGGTTTCATCTTCTGCTTTAGAAAAATAAGCACACATAAGTTACGGCCTTGAAATGATTGAAAACTGGTTGAATATCAATGTTAGCCTTCCAAGCTTGCAATCCTTCACTAAAATAATTGTTTACAAAACAGGAATCTGGTGGTCGTTTTAAATGGATTTGAAAGTTTGAGTCGCAGGAAATGCTAAGTGCATCATAGTAGTCTGTTTCGGATACTTGCATTTGCTCTAAAATTTTTGAAATACATGGTACGGATAAATAATCAAAGTCTAATTCTATTAGACTAGTTTTTAGTTGTTCGTACTTATAGAGGCTATTTTTTTGTCCAGTCGACGAGCGCTTTGCATTCCAAACACCTCGCGTATACGTGATTTGAATAAGTGGGATATTCCCAAATAAACTACTTTACCAACTCTTACTACTTACAAGGAAAGCAAGTTGATCAGGTTGCCACCAATCTTTTCGTCAAGTAACTTTCCATTTTCTGTTAACAAATATTTACTTTCATCAACTTTATGACAACCAATGACAATTCCTGCTTTTGATGATTGAAACCGCTGAAATTTAAATGCGCATTCATTTGGTAATCCAAAATGGCAGAGTATACATACAGCAGAGTAGCTATGGCCACCTTTTCTTCCAGAAACTGCAGAAATAAAAGAGAAATATAACTGAAAGTGTGAACATCGAGGCACAATTAAGTTTTACATAAAATTTTATATTAAACCTGTTTTTGACAAGTCTACCAACAATCTATGTTTATAGTGTGTGACCATGGAATGTTGATATGTGAATTTTGTTAACCTTAACTTACCTTACCTTTCCATTTAGTATAGTGAATCCGCTAAGCTTCAGTTTTGTAAAATTTCTGTTACCACATGTTAAGCAACGATTGATACTCATCTAAGGGGTATGTAAATTATAGGTGAAGATATTTTTCGGACGTATTTAAGATTTCAACCCATTTTAAATATAATGCCTTCCAGATTTAACTTATTTCAATCAGTATACACACGATGTACTTTCCAAAAGGTTTGCCTCTCCAATGCACATTGGATGGGATTCCACTGGTTGCAGGATCCAGGCCGTATGTAGTATTGAGCATAAGCTCCCCCTTGTCTCCTGAGAGCTAGGTTTATAACATCAGATTGGTAGCACATTCTGTGTAAATTTATAATAATTTATACAACTGTAATCACATTGGTTAAATAGCAAAGCACTTGGAAATTGGCAATATTTCAAGACTCCTGCATTGTAAAAATGTTGAATTACCCAACATAAAATGTAGAAGATATAGAAGAAATAATAACATTAAATAAAAGATAAAGAGATTTCAAATATTCAAAAATATTCAGCTCTACCATACAGTCAGGTGAACTTGAGAAACGAAAAAATGACTATAAAACACAACAAACCAAAGACTAAAAACTGTTCAAGTTATTAATGAAATAAGGTGAACATTTCCTTCTGAAATTACTTTGTATTACAAATCCAATTTTTGCAGCATTCTGCTGATTAATATACTTTTAAGTGTCCAAATCTTTTAAAAATAAATACACATAACTTTCCAAGTAAAAACAATGTTATATTATTGTAACACTTCGTTGAAAACTTTAATGAGAAACTTGAATAGTATATTACAGCCCTGCAGTATAGAGTGTTCTCACAATAGATCATTATGATTGGTTAATATTTTTCCAGCTTCATAAAAAATGTAAAGAAAAAAAAGAGAATAAAACAACGAGGAAGACTCTACATTGCAGGTACAGAAAATGTAAGAATAATAAGGATTTGTCATTCTTTTTAAATATTTTATTTAATTAGAACAAAATTTTTATCAGAGCTATAAATGGCTTATAACCTTATTAGCCAGTCAATACTTGGGAAAATATTGACGTCACAACCTCTGTCAATATTACAATAAGTATTGACTGGCTAAATAGTAAATAAGCCATTAATATAACATTGTTCACCAAGGCAAACATTCAATGATACCTAGACCTGAAATCATAATTAAAATTGATTCAATTTTCACATTCGCATAGCAATCCACTCTATCTATTATAATTGCTCAAAACAGATTACAATGTTACAATCTAGAGTCGTGATAAAACAACAACATAAAAATTAATATCTTTTATTTATCTCCATCTTGTTTGATTTCAATTTCATCATCACGTGACTCTTCAAAAGATGATGCATTCTTATTGAGCTCAACTTGTGAAGTAAAAGACGCTTCGTCTAAAAGTAGTTCGCGAAGAGCACACGTGGCGTAACTTGAAGACGGTAACATTAACGACAACTTTATGCCCTTGTACTTTCCAACTTTTTCATTTCTATGTTCTTTATCATTTGCTGTTGCTTTCTTAATCTTTTCCAAGTCATTTTCAATTAGAGATATTGTATGATCATCATAGTGGAGGATTTCCCAAGATACAGATTCCGGCTTGATCAACATCTTCCTGGTATAACAGCAAAGTAGTTTCAATGACTAGAATTTCATTTCCACAGAAGTTATTCAACAAAAATAATCAAGGAAGTTGTTCAAAGCCATGAATTAATGCCTTGACTTTAAGAAGTTTTCTATGTACCTTAAGAGAAGAAATTTTATTAAGCGAGAATTTAATTTTACGAAATGTGGAAAAATCTAATTTTTCAAAGGAATTTTATTTTCGAGAATTTTGAAAAGCTTCCAACAAGTGATGTAAATAAAAGGTTTATAGCCAAAATGGGTATACTTTTTTTCTTGACAATTTTATTTCACAAAAATTTTAATTTTCTTAAGAATTAAGTTTTGATAATTTGAGCCAAATTAATGAAATTATCTGTCAGTACATATCTTTCCTTCCTAAAGGCAATGTACATACATAAGTTACATACTTCCTATAAGTTTGGGACTTTTCAAGAATTTCAAATAATTTCATTTTCCAGAAAGAAAACAAACCTATATTTTCCGGACAAGCTGTATTCTTTATCTTTTGATTTCATACTCTCAAACGTTAAACCATCACTTTCAAGGAATTCTTCATAAAATGTCTGTAGCATATCAGGATATTTCATGTCGTAACCAGGCAATGGCAGAACAACATCATAGATTGAGAAACGATTTGATAGAACATCTTCTTTTGTTAGTATCCTGACTTGTTCAAATCCTTTCTGATCTAAGAGGTTTTAAAAAGGTGAAAATGTTACACACCAATGTTATAACAACGAGAAGACAAGTTCAAAAGATAACAGGTTAAAATTTTGGAATAGAAACTATCTGGCACAATTTTCAAACCTCTGTATTTATAAGGAACAGAAATTCACTATGAGTGATCTATATAAATGTTTGAAAAATATACCCTTTTCTTCACATAAAACCAGATCACCAATAACTGGTCCCATACCAAATCTCTAAAAACAGAAGTTATATTCATTATTATAGGATTTAGAAATGTTTCGTACTGATGGCTTATTAATATCTAAACTAAGTTTTTCAAAATGTGGAAAATTATGTCAAAAACATATAACATTTAAGAAGGAAAAAAGTACAATGATAATAATGTGAACAACTTTGACATTGTTATATTATCTTAACAATAATATAGCACTAAACTAATTTTGTTTGGTAGAAACATTGTGGCGATAAAACAATTACTTTAAGATCGGATCCAACAATGATTTTTATTTTAATTTCTGACAATATATTTCGATATTAATAATATCATCTTCAGGTCTAAAAGATAAAATAAAATCTGTTAAAAACAGTAAAAATCTAAAATCAAATTCATATTAACATTCATATATACATAGTTATATACAACACTCACGACGCCTTACAGAACTGACTGAAAATTAATTAAATTTTTATTACTAACGCACGGCTGCGATATTCGTCTTTTGTATTTAGAGATGGTTTTAATTCATTGATCATTAAGGCTTCCAAAGTCATTAAATGGAAGACAGATTTTGAATGCGGGTATAAAACCGATACATTATCCATTGATAATTCACAATTGCACTCTTTCAAATGTTTTCCCACTAGACTACTCATATGCTCCTTTATGCGGACGATCAAATGCCGGCTCGTTTGTCCGACATAGCACGAGTTACATCGTGGACACGTAATTTTATAGACCAAACCACTTTTGAAGCTATTTTCGACTTTCGGTTTCAATGTGGGCAAACTTGTTTTCAACTTTCTGATAGTAAAGATTACTTTACACGGGACATCCAGTTTCTTAAGAGAATGTTCGAATTTCTCAGAAACTTTTCCACGATATTGTATGAAAAGCATTTTCTTTTCCGATTCGGATTCCTCATCTACCGATTCTGCGGTACTTTCGACATCTTTCTCAATGATTTTTGATAATGTATTCGCAATAATTGGTTCAAAGTACGATGGTGGGTACTGATTCTTCTCGAGAATTTCTTTTCCTTTTGTTAAACTTTCGTGAAAACTTTTCCATGTACTGCAGGCTTGGTATATTCTATGGACCAGACCCGAAAGTACTGCTCTCTTGTATTTTTGTGGTGCTAGAGCATGATAATTTAATGTAAGACCAGTGTCAGTTGGTTTTGTGTACCATTTCGATGTAAGCCCATCCGGTGTCCGTTTAATTAACATATCAAGAAAAGGTATCGAAGTATCGTGTTCTCGTTCAATCGTGAACTTTAGTGACGGATGAAGGCTGTTGATTTCGTGTAATTTGTTTTCGATCTTATTCGTGCTTATTTCTCTTAAAACGTCATCCATATATCTAGAATATAACTTCGCGTTGCCTTTTATTGTCGTGTCAAATTTACTCATCCATCCGTTTGCTAACTGTGGGGCTGGTGGACTCCCCATAGCCAAACCGTCAACTTGATTGTAGTAACCATCATGGGTAAGCATAAGAACATTGCAGCTACACAATTTAACTAATTCTTTGAACGTGTTCCTGTCCACAGGGGGCTTAACATATTTTCCTGAATAAAGCAAGTCTGTGCAATCATCAATTGCTTCATTCAATGGTACATTAGTGTATAACGATTTGACGTCGAAACTCACTAGCTCTTCATTAGGATCAAGTTTAATTTCAGGTAACAAGGATGAAATCTTCTTTGTTGATGAATTGATATTACACTCATCAACCACTGAAAGCCATTTAGAAACTTGATTGGCGGTTTTGTAATAAGCGTTGGACAAAGGGATAGGTATTTGCATAATGAAAAGTAATTGTTATAATGAAAAAATGAAGGAGATAATTGATCTACCTCAATTTGAGAAATGGATACCACAACGAAAAAATGCAAAGCATCCTATTCTGAAAGAGGAGGAGAGAATAACCGGAATTTTAAAGAACTTATACGAGAACAGCAAAATTAGTCAAACACTGTATGATAAGCTAAAGCCAAAGGGAAGCCAACCACCTCGTTTGTACGGTTTAGCTAAAGTACACAAAGATGGCATGCCAATGCGACCAGTGTTATCAATGCCCGGATCCGCTTATTACAAAACCGCCAATCAAGTTTCTAAATGGCTTTCAGTGGTTGATGAGTGTAATATCAATTCATCAACAAAGAAGATTTCATCCTTGTTACCTGAAATTAAACTTGATCCTAATGAAGAGCTAGTGAGTTTCGACGTCAAATCGTTATACACTAATGTACCATTGAATGAAGCAATTGATGATTGCACAGACTTGCTTTATTCAGGAAAATATGTTAAGCCCCCTGTGGACAGGAACACGTTCAAAGAATTAGTTAAATTGTGTAGCTGCAATGTTCTTATGCTTACCCATGATGGTTACTACAATCAAGTTGACGGTTTGGCTATGGGGAGTCCACCAGCCCCACAGTTAGCAAACGGATGGATGAGTAAATTTGACACGACAATAAAAGGCAACGCGAAGTTATATTCTAGATATATGGATGACGTTTTAAGAGAAATAAGCACGAATAAGATCGAAAACAAATTACACGAAATCAACAGCCTTCATCCGTCACTAAAGTTCACGATTGAACGAGAACACGATACTTCGATACCTTTTCTTGATATGTTAATTAAACGGACACCGGATGGGCTTACATCGAAATGGTACACAAAACCAACTGACACTGGTCTTACATTAAATTATCATGCTCTAGCACCACAAAAATACAAGAGAGCAGTACTTTCGGGTCTGGTCCATAGAATATACCAAGCCTGCAGTACATGGAAAAGTTTTCACGAAAGTTTAACAAAAGGAAAAGAAATTCTCGAGAAGAATCAGTACCCACCATCGTACTTTGAACCAATTATTGCGAATACATTATCAAAAATCATTGAGAAAGATGTCGAAAGTACCGCAGAATCGGTAGATGAGGAATCCGAATCGGAAAAGAAAATGCTTTTCATACAATATCGTGGAAAAGTTTCTGAGAAATTCGAACATTCTCTTAAGAAACTGGATGTCCCGTGTAAAGTAATCTTTACTATCAGAAAGTTGAAAACAAGTTTGCCCACATTGAAACCGAAAGTCGAAAATAGCTTCAAAAGTGGTTTGGTCTATAAAATTACGTGTCCACGATGTAACTCGTGCTATGTCGGACAAACGAGCCGGCATTTGATCGTCCGCATAAAGGAGCATATGAGTAGTCTAGTGGGAAAACATTTGAAAGAGTGCAATTGTGAATTATCAATGGATAATGTATCGGTTTTATACCCGCATTCAAAATCTGTCTTCCATTTAATGACTTTGGAAGCCTTAATGATCAATGAATTAAAACCATCTCTAAATACAAAAGACGAATATCGCAGCCGTGCGTTAGTAATAAAAATTTAATTAATTTTCAGTCAGTTCTGTAAGGCGTCGTGAGTGTTGTATATAACTATGTATATATGAATGTTAATATGAATTTGATTTTAGATTTTTACTGTTTTTAACAGATTTTATTTTATCTTTTAGACCTGAAGATGATATTATTAATATCGAAATATATTGTCAGAAATTAAAATAAAAATCATTGTTGGATCCGATCTTAAAGTAAACTAATTTTCATGTTTGTTTTTTCCTGGAATGTCGCATGTGAGTATGTCACATACAGTGCATAGATGTGAATATACAGTTTAAAAAACAATTAAAAATGAAATTATTAATACTTGAATTCTGCATGAGAGAGCATTATTCCATACAAGACTTTGATAGCTGTGCAAATAAAATGACCGCATATTTCTTGGCAGCACACCTAACGATGCTCTATAATCATATATCTGTTTGCTGCTATCTTTTTTCTGACGACAAAGACCATGAAGAAGTTTGGCCTCGAGTGAAGACTGACTCTTTACTTTCTGAATTGCTGCAGAAGCATCTTTTGTGGCTTTCCAAACTGCCTTTGCATCATACTCAAAGTCAGGAACATTGAATTGGGCTTCCCTTGGTGTAAGTATCATATCAACAGCTTCCTCAAATTGTCTTTTCAATAGCGTTTTACCTAATGAAATCATCAACTTTTATTCTGCGCTAAAAAACTGTTTTTTTCAAGGAAAGACGACCTTTCTCTGCTTTAAATACTTTGCCTATTCACACCTATGAATTCAACTAGGCATCAAACTTTCGACATAATCATGAATTGCAACTGTGTAAAATTCTGGTGTAAATCAAGACAATTTGTTTAAATTAAGAAATGAATCTTACCAATTATGTGAGTTGCATAAGCACCAGTACCAAACCTTTGAAGGCCAAAATAATTGAAGAAACCTTCACTCTCCAAAGATTGACAAGCTTCAATAATGACATTATCTTCTGCTTTAACATTTCGTAACAGGAGCGTAAATTCATTTCCACTCAAGTCTCCCAATTTGAGTGGATCATTAGAATAGGAGAAGTTTCCCACAGCTATATTATTCAAACTAGCGTTGAGCCCTGCCAGTTGTTTAGAGAAGACACCTTTCACAGCAACTGCTTGTATGGTGGTGGCTCTTTTATCTTTGGTTCCTGCATATGTGAAATTTGATGAATTCAAATGAAGTCTTTTAGAAAGAAGACTTACACAATTCATTGTATCCTTGTTTTGTTTAAATAAAATGAAATGACAATGTTTCTTATTTCTCTCTTGTCTTGATCTTCCCATGGACTTTCCATTCTTGAATCTTACTTGAATTGTACGATCATCTCCGTTCAACGTTATTGTGTCAGTCTCTAAGATATGATACAGTATATGAGCAATTTTCTAGTAAATTCGAAAAATGATGTTAAACTCAATTCATGGTCATCAAAACTTTAGAAATAAAGTTTGTTTCTCTAAACTTACCTTCTCTAACCAAAAAAAAATAAGAGACCTTCCTACCAAAATGCTTTCAAATTGTTAGATCTACTAATAGGTGTATTTATCAGTGGGTTTAAACATTAGCATTTAATATTTAATTTGGTTACTAATACAGGAGAATTTTGTTCTTAGTTGATCCAGTTTTATTTTTATCCATTTCTGTCATTACATTCATTTGTGTATATCTGGGCGTTTTTTGTAATTTTTACTTCTTAAAGTTTTTATAACAGGTCCACCATAGATATCGTATAGCCTGAAAGAAACTTTAAGAGTAATGATAATTATGTACCGTCAATGTTCCTAATTCCGAATGCAAAAAATAAACAAAGATTCATTCTGGTCATGAAAATATATATCCATACTCACCAAAATCACTACATATAACCAAAATGTTTTATGAAACAGAGCAGAAGAGAACAATTATCAGCGAAAGCAAAAGTTTGTGTTTTAATTTGATTGACAGTGATATGTAGTGTTTTTAATTTACAGACAGTTGGAATATGTTTCAATTTGCGTTCAGAATTAGGAAGGCCATTCAGAATTAGGAACACTGGCGGTATATAGTTTTAATGAAGAGCCAAAGTCTATCGAAAGTTACCAGTCTTTTGTTTGTTTAAGATTGTGTGTCTAAAGAAATGCATCAAACACAAAAGAGTTTCATAATGAAAACTTTTTTGTGCTTTCATGTAAAAATTCATTCCTTTGCGATTGTATAAAGTTCCTTTCTGCCTGTCTGTGCTGTGTGTAACTAGGATATACTTGTACAAAGGAAGGAACTTGTTTAAAAGATGAAAGAAAAAGATAATTAGTCTCATAAGTTGATTAAACTTACCTAATTCTTTGTAACTGTCTTTGATATATTTATGAACAGTTTTCCTATGATCTTTATCATTATCAATATCTAATGTTAACTTGGAAGTCTTGTCTTTTTTCAGAACAAAAGATTCTACGTTACTCAACTCTGTTGAAGACAATGGGCATTCATCAACAACAGCATTCTTTTCCTTATTGTCTTCAATATCAATATGTTTAATATTAGTTAAATAAAGTGGTTTTCCTTGTAAGTTACATTCGCGTACCATGAAATCTGAATATCTCTGTTTAACTATTCCTGAAAACCTATTTGTTTTGTTTATCAATAATGTCATACCAACATTTACTTCACTTTTGTTTGTCATAGAGTTATCATTCGTTGTGGTTACATTGGTTATGGATTGAATTGAAGTATTTTCTTCCTTCTTCTTCTTCAAAACTTCAGCAGCTTCAGTACTTGAAAAATTAGAACTTTCTTCTGAAATTTCGTTTGTGTATCTAATTTTCTTTTGCAAAGGCTCATAATCAGATTCCATTTTAAATTTAAATTAAAATTCCGTGGAAAAGGATTTTAAAACTATGCACAGTGTGTTTATTATCTGAAAATTCGTGAGCATCAAAAACTTTCCGGTAAAAAGTTCCCAAAAGTTCACCCCATGTGTACTGAATGTGCACCAATAATGATGTGATGGATGTTGGTGTATAAAGAAAAAATCTTACGGATGTCGATTCTGTGCCATGGAAAGCAAGTAAACAAAACATGGCGGATCAACAGTGCATGTTCTTTTTTTGGCCGTGATATTTTACTGGAAATCCAATTTTGGTAAGACTGTTTATAAGAATATCCATTTGGCAAAATTTCCTTTGCGCTCCCCCGGCCCTATTTTTTCACTGCAAGGAACTTTATAATAGCGCTAGCTGGCTAGGTTAAAAAAGTGAGAAAAACATTTCAAGATCTGATTGGATAAGATATTTACAAATGGAGCAAAATTGAAAGTGTCAACGAAATTGTTGGAAGTAACCCTAAACACAGAAAGTTAACGATATGAAACATAAAGATAATTCACAGCAACATTTTATATTTACACACAATTATGGAAATTCCAAAGCTAAAGTTGTATTTTGGCGCCATGGCGCCATCAACCAACCAAAACACAACTTGCGAAGACATCTGTGCAAAATGTGACCTCTCTTGAGTTAGAAACCTTAAATTTGACTTCTGTTGTGTTGGAAAGAAAAAAATGGTCATTTTCGAAACCATCCAACCCGACCGACTCAATTTAAAGGAGAAGAAAAGGACGCAAACCAAGGATTTTTCAGGGAAAATCCATCTTTCAGTCAGGGACAAATTAGGCTTTGGAATTTGAAAAATTGAAATTTCCAGTTAGCCTTACTAATTTGTGAATAAAAGTTAAAATGTGCATTTTTGCAATTTTAAAAAAATCGAAGCTTAATTTGGAGGAAGGAGGCTTAACTTGGCGTAACAAGAAGCTTAATTAGTCGACAATTTTATTTATAGATGTTCAATTATTTTAACAGAAAGATAAGATAATTTTGTGCATAATACACTATACAATTTTTTGCATAAAATGTTTTGTTTATGATTTGTGTTGTCATAAGTTGTAAGATTCCTTTGAAATATACACATATGATTTTACTCTTTACACACATATATACACTTCAATACATTTTCTCATCAGCCAGTGAAACAGTCGGTTCAGAGCACAATTATATCTTTTTCTTTTTTCAAATTCAAGAAATCAAATGTTGTACAAATGTTACAAATTCTGATAAGCTGATTCCTTACAAAAAATGCTGTGTCTAGGTGTCCGGCAATTTCTTTTGTTTTCTTGACCATAACTGTCAGTCAGTTGAATTACATACTCTTTTATTTTTAAAGAACAACAAAAACATTTGATTGGTACTTTGCCAGACACAGAAACCTCCGGGCATAAAAACTGAGGGCCAAACGTTGTTAATATATACACTATACGATTTCTCATAAACAAAAAATTGCATATACTGTTTTATGTGCTTTAGTTTGAAGTTTTAACATAACATTGCTAGGGAAGTTTTGCTTTTTGTTTGCTTATGTTTGGAGCTACCATTTTTAGTAGGCAGTATTGATTTGTAATAACTGGTTACTGAGTCAATCATATATACCCTTTTCTTTCTATTTCTTTCTATTCAGCTTTCCATTTCTTTATTTCTACCACTAAGTTTTTTAGTATTATGTCTTTTACAAACTCAACAGTTATTCTTCTAGAAATAAATTTACCTTTTAATTACTTTAGAGATCAACATGTCAGCCACACTGATTGCTTTTGATCAAGAACTGGATCGTTTTAAGCAAACCATAAAAAATCCTGCATCTGAAAATATCAAAAGGTTGGTTGTTCTTATTTGTTATACCTACACATTTTTTATATAAAAACTCATATGATGAAAATCCTGAGGCTCAAATCAGACGAAACATTTGAAAGTTCAACTTTACTGATAAACTGACAAAAATAAAACTTTTTTAAAAACTTAGAACAAATGAAGCAACAGTCTTTAAGTATAAGAGCATCAAAAGGTTGTTTTATAGTACAACTACCATTAAGAAAAGACTTTAAATTTCATAAATCAAGCATTGCAATGACCTTTTTACAATGTTGAAAACAAAATGCCATTTTGGAGACTTATTATGATGGATCATGCAAATGTTAAGAAACATCCAGAATGAAAGCAAAAAGTGTTTTTATAATGTGTATACCAATGACATAATTTTCTCATGATTTGACATGACAAATTCTCACTTTTTTTCTCTCAATTTCTAGCATCAATACATTATTCAATCTTCTTAATACATACAAGGAAAAAGTAAAACAGGAAGCATATTTGGAAAGACTATTGTCATTGGGTGATTTTCTGTTTTCGAAACAGGTAATTAGATATTATATAGCGTTTACACTAGAGCAAATTGTTACGGATTCATGAGTCAAATTACTTGATATTATTACGGTTGGCAGCTACATCATAATTCTGGAATTTATACAGTTTTGAGGTTAAAATTGATACAAAATAACATTGTAAAATTTTTCACATTTTCATTTTCGATTGTTTGCTTAGGAGTTTTTTACAATGTAAAGATAGCATGCAAATGAAGCACTTCTGAGGCTACTTATTTCTAACATTCATTAAGAAAAATACCCATTTCAAAGTCTTGTTTAAACACCAAAAAATAAAAACGAGAACTATTATGTTTTCTTTAACTGTCTATTAATTCACACATTTTGAAAATCAGTTTTTTAAAATGAATCCGTATATTTGTGAATCTGTAACACTGTAAACCTGATATCAGTCACATGCCACCAAAATCTTTGTTGTTTTTCTATTGTATTGACCAGTGATTGGTTGTTTACTGTATTTAATTTAAAAACAATGTTTGACGATGTCAATTTTTCATTAGTGTTACAAACTTTCTGCATTCCAATGTTATGGTTGGTATCTTCGATTGAAACTTCAGATCTCTAACGATGAATTGGATACACCGCATCTTCAACCATTTCTTGAGAAGTTAGATAAAGACTTAAGAAATGGAATTGATGTTACAAATACGGTTTGTTTTGTCAATGTTTGATTTCATCCTTTTATCAACATTAAAACATATACATGGGCTGACCCCTTTTATTAATTAATTCACCATTGCACTTATTGACCATTTTCATGACTTTTCCAGTTACGTGGTTTACTTGGATACTCATCAAGTGCTTGCTTAAATGTGATATCTGAGGATCCAAAAGTTATTGTAAGTCAGAGAATTCTAGAGAAGCTTTTCCTCTTATCATCTATTTTTATGTAACGTGCTGAATGCTAATGTATTATTTAATTTACAGAACCAAGAAACTAGTGTGAACGCATTGAGGTTTTTACAAGTATTGCAGCTCACAATGCAAACAGCATTAGCAAATGACAGCTACTGTTGGCTTGTTTTTAATGGTATATGTTTGAGTTATGTATTATGAAGTTGGATGGAAAATCCCATCTATAAAGTTTATATCAATGCTACAGCATTCTGGTTCTTTTGGTTGTTGCCGTTTCTATCCTCAATTTAAAAATACAAATAAATAAATTTGTTTTCATCGGGACTGAAAACAAACTTTAGAACTAAAGCTACTCATCTTGTAGGTACTGTTCATATTTTCACCATTTCTACAAAGTTGCTGAGGTATGGATTGACAGCTTGCACATTGGATTATTTGATATGGGCATGTGTGTGTATGGAATCATCCGTTCCCCTTATGACTGTCAAGTATCTTGGCTGGAGAACTCAGTTATATGCAACAACTTGTCAATGTTACTATGACTTAAAAGCTGACAGTGAAGCAGAAAAATTTGCTCGTAGAGGTTTACAAAAGGTACAGATAAAGAGCAAATGCTACATCCCAATGGGCAAAATCTTCAAAAAGTCTCTGTGGAGGAGTGTTTTCTATAGGAATGGCAAGCAACATCACCTGCTGTTTCAATAAAAAACACTCCTCCACAGAGACGCTTTGAAGATTTCCCCACTGGGATTTGTTATTGTGAATTATATTGAAATTTGGAAGTCAATAGTTTTGATGTCCAAAGTTGTGAGTATTATCAAAAATATTTTTTGATCCAGGAGTGTTTAGTTTTACCCTTTTATCTTCATTAAAAATATGTTTGAACCCTGCCTTAGGAATGAATTCTTACATATAAGAAAGAATGAATTTTCACATTAAAACACAAAAGATTTAGTTGTTAAGCTGCAACCTATTACTGCTTAATTGTGTTTAAAAGTATAGTTACACTGATGGCTTCAGCCATGTACTTACATTGACATTCAGTCCACTGATGACTTCTATTGTTCCATGAGTACAAGCACATATTTTAAGCATTGCCAATATTCATTTAGATATTTAGCTACATCGATGACGAATGACTCTACAGAGTCCTATAAGGGTTCACAGGTTCTTAATTTTGGCAACATCTTTTGCAGACCTTACTGTCTGAGTTGTGTAGAATTTATCTGTTTCATAAAGTTGCTAAAATCTATTGTGTCCCACGCAATTTTTTTAAACATACAACTAAAGGTGAAATCTCTCTTTTTTGATTTAGATCAAGGAATTACAGGAGATTGAACAAATAAGCACATCAATTACAACCCCAGAAGTGACTTTTAAATTCAAACAAGCCACACTCAAAATGAACATTATGGTATTCAAGCGATATGTTTTCGAAAGTCGACGTCGTCCAAAGGGTGTTTTGAGACCAAAGATGAAACCGATGTTCAAAGATATTGTTCATGTAGGAACCCTTATTTATTTGTTTATTCCAAACATCCTAAATGTAAACAGATATTTTTGTTGATTCTACTTGGTTTTGGACTTTTTACAGAATAGTTGGCCAAGAACTGGTACTGAAAGACAACTTTCGGAAATGTTTACTGGACGTTCTGCACAGTTGCTTGCCATTCTTGAAAGTTTATCAAACACGAACAGACGCATCATCCAAACAAGTGTGGGTGCTCTCGAAACAGATGATTGTATACATGATGTATACATGGAATTATTTTTTGCAGCCATTGAAATTATAGCAGGTGGAGGTGGAACAAAGCCACCATTACCAGGAAAATCAGAAAACCCTGTACAGGATTACGTATCTAATATGACTTTGTCTGAACTAGCTTCAGCTGGTAATTTCTTATTTTGTGTATATTCTTACATTCACAAAGTTTGTTAAGATTTTAGGATATTTAAGTTAGACACCAGGGTATCATTTTGTGCTCCCTCTTTTTAAATACTTCTTTTTACTTCCATAAGACATTCTGGTAATGGACACAATATTGACTGTTCCTGTTATTAGTTTACCTTTCATACAACTACCACTATTCATTGCAAAGAATATTAAAAACCTCCCCATCAAATAGTTTTCTAGATGAAGTGATTATATCATTGTGGCTAGTGATTAATGGGAACGGTGGATTGATTCATTTGTTCCCGTGATTAGTATTTTTCTCCCTTTCTAGAGTCTCCATTTATATCATTGAAGTCTGTTGTACGGTTTGTTATGCTGTCATACAATTATGAAAATTGGGATGCATTCAGTACTTTGGTTGGGCCTACCGTATCCATACTGAAATCTCAACCAAAGGATATTAAGATGCTGTCTGATATAAATCTCATGGAATTGCTATCTGCAATGTCTTCAGTCAATCCTTCAAGAGTGAAAACTAAGTTTGTTATGTTGAAAAGTAACGAGAACCCAGAGTCAAACCAGTTAACTAAAAACTGTAAAATATTTTGTTATTTTGTTATTTTGTTATTTTTTTTACATACCCATGAAATAATGTTCTTTTGACATATATGTTTTTCTTCTTGTGAGGTGTGTTGAAGTGCTATTTTTTTTAGATAAAGCCGCACATATAGATGACTTGTTTCATGTTGCTTCAGTTCTTCATTCAGCGTTATCAGACGAACATACGGTTAGCATTGATGTGATCTCTCCATTTCATTTTGACTGTAATGTTAACATTGCTAAATATCTATAACAACCATTCTACTATTAACGAATCTGCTTGATCTTTGTTGTTTAGAAGCATTTTGTAAATTGTTATCATGATATATTGGTCGATGTAGTTTTGTTTTTATGGGCCAAATGTAAAAATCACTTTTCAAGAATTCATTCAGCCACATTTGACTCACACAAAGCATTGTATCAAGACCCATTTTTTGAAAAGGTATGTTTTAATTCATCCATATTTTTATTTCTTCAAACAAGCACTATTCTATTGCATCCTTTTCTAATGTGTTTATGATTTAAGGAATTTGTTCATACAGTGTAACCAGCATTTTTGAGAAAAATTATATTTAGTGAGTAATTTGAAAACTATTAGGGTCTGACATAGAGACTAACAAACTTCAGACACCTGGAAACTACGAAAAGGCATTTCTCGACTTAGAGAAGTTCTAACTGAGTCACTTAAGATTTCTTGTGATATTTTCTGTGGTAAAACATTCCAACAAATTTGACATGAATGAAATGATGTGAACAATTGGTAAAAAAAAAAAATATAAGTCATTTCTCAGACCCTAGCTCTCTATAGCGAACATCCCAAAATATCGAAAACACCTTGCTATAATGGACACTTTTTGCAGTAAAAGATGCCTTTTCTCCTTGAAGTCCAAAACTCTGCTTCTCTGACACTTTTTTGTTGCAAAGCGTTAGATAGGTTTTATTGTATCAGAGAAATCTGTCCATACTGCAAATCAAACAACATGTTATAGATGGTTTATTGATTTATAATTAACAATCCTTATAATAGCCAATAATAATCTTATTCATAGTGGGTCCAGATGCTGATGATAATTCAAGAGGCCATGCTTACAGTAAATATTCAAAATATTGACTTATGTGTAGTAGCAGAAAGCAGTTTAAAGTTAGCAATGGTACTGGAATGTTTGGCGTTTTCAGAAGTTGGAAATATGAGTGAAGCTGGTGAAAGTCTGGTAATATCAATAATGTGTTATATACTAACAAAAAATATTAATTTTCGTGGGAATATAAGTAAGTTAGTAAGCCAGAGTTTTAAGTGCTTGGGTTGCCATCAGTATCACTTGGCTTTCAACAAGGTAGACTTTCCATTAGAGAAGACCAGTGTGTGTTAGTCAATGACTCCAAATGGGCTGATTTGCTGCTTTTAAAGTGCACTGTAGTAGAAAATTGAAATGCCACAGGACTGAAACTTGAACATGGGTCTCTGTGTTTGCGCACAAAGGTAATATCCACCACATCATTGCCAGAAATATAACTGAGAATTGATCATTGTAATTGTAATCATAAAGTTATGATGGCTTTCCTTTTCTCCATTAATGTATTGTTAGGAGCTTGGAAAAGACGAAAAAACCAGCAGTGAATCTGAATGGAAAAGCAATTTGCTGGAAAATCATTTTATTACTGTATGTCGGAATATGAATATTCCTGCGAAGTTGCTTGACATGCTCAAATTTGTTGAATCGTGTCTCCTGAAATGTATAAATGCCATTAACACAGCCAGAGATGATAAGCTTCTAGCAGAAGGATCAGTTACAGATACAAGTTTACTTGTAAGTCATTTGTTAGTTAATACAAGAATGTGTAAACATCCATGGAGATAAAATGACATCTTTTTTTTAAATGTTTAGGAGAAAAACAATGAGACTGTCAACGAAAACATGCTTCACCTGAATTCAAAAGCATATCACTTAGAAGTTGTTTATCAATTCTATCATATACAAAGTTTAATCAAACAATTTTCTCATGGTAACTAAACCTTTTCTATTTTTCAGACCAATGGAACCTGTCACTGGTTTTAATTAAAAAAAATAGAATCACTTATCAGTAACTCAAGGGTGTTTTTATCCTTAAAAGATTTTAAAATCTCGGATAATATATTAAACCCACTGTTAAGTTTGATTCCAAGTGACAATTTGTTTTCACCTATATTTGACTGATTGGTCAGATAATTCATAAGTTATTTCAGGACTTGTCATTAAGGTTCTAATTATTATGTTTTGTTGTTGTTTAGAAGTCTCAATTATCAAAACCAAATCACAAATGCTTAAGAAAAACAAGGTTTGTTCTATGGTACCGTACACATCTGCTACACATCCACTATTTAGAACACATAAGGGACCAGCCATATTGTTTAAGGTAGCTAATTCGAAATTAAACAAAGTAGAAATCATACCATACGCTAGGGACTTGGCTCAAAATATTGTTATGTAAGTGGCATGTGAATTAGCGAATATGTACGGTATTTAGTTTACCTATCAGCAACAAATTAGTACTCCTATTAAGAAGGGAGAATACACTAAGCAATGCATGTGTAACAACTCAGTTCGCAGTGCCTTATTAAGGTACCATTGCAACAACTTTGCATTATTTCTATGAACCTGAGAAGTGAGATCAAATGCTAGTGCTGACACTCATGTGTTTTAATGTTATATCAAAGTTTGTTTGTTTTGGTTTTATTTTGTAGAAGATTGAAGTTACCTCTGGAAAATTGGATCTTTCTGCTTCTACAGGCAAAAACAATTTGTTGAAATCTTTGGAGATGATATCTCGGGTTGATATCAATATGCCTTCCAGGTCTCTATCCACTTCTGACCAACTGCAGGTGATGTCGGATTTCTTTCTACGGTTCTATTTTGTCCCATTTCATACAAAAAAATATATAGTATGATCTATGTGAAACTATGTTGTTATTCCCAATTTGTCTATTTATAATCAGGTAAGAATGAATTTTAAAAGTATTTCTTTCTTTTTTTTCCTGGAGTCTGGATCTTGTCATTTTAAGTTAGCAAATACATTTCACAACACTTATTTGAAATAAAGGATGAAGATTAACATTTCAAACATGTCACAACAAAGTTATCAACAATAGCAGTAACACTATTGGAAATTTTTTTGTTTATTGAGTTGTTTAAGAACGAAAACACCAAATCTTTTCTTTGTAGGAGGCTTACTCGTTTTTACAAAGAGCTATTAAAGTTGAAGAAAAACTCTATGTTGAAAATGTTCTACCTGCTAAAGTTCGATCACACACAATACCTCCACCTCCAATATTACTAAAGAAAGGTGCAAGTTGCGTTATCTTAAAAGCTGTGCCGTTCAACCCTGCATGTGGAGAAGAAATTTGCTGGTTTAGTATATTCGTAAGGAATGCAGCTGGACATAATGTGAAAGTCCGGTTAAGTGACAATCATTTTAAAGGTACCGGAGAGCAGGTATATGAATAAGTTTACTGTACACCAATTGAGCATATGAAACTGCCATTATGACTTTACAACTTGATCTCTAATTTGGATCCAGTTTTCATAGCATAACATCAAAAAAAGTGTCTCACTGGAGAGTATTTTGTTAGTATGTATGTGTTATTAAAACTCGACCATGCCCTTGTATATATGTAAATGTTGTTCAACTATTGAATGAAAAGTTAAATTACTTTTATTCAAAATTGTACTCAAGAGCGTATCAAATTTCCGGCACCAATTAAGAGGTGAAAAAGATTGCTAAAATCAGGAGGAGTGAATCTATAATTCTTTTCTTTTTTCATTTTTTCTTTCTTTCCTTTCTTTAAATATCATTTAGAAAAGGAAAATCATCTATTTTGGTAATTAAGGTTAACCGTTTCAGACTTCTGAACATAAAACTCCATTGCCAGAGGACTTGTAAACACTTGTTTTTGAATTACGTGCAGTTGAATGCATGTTTAATGTCTGTGTAATGTTTTTAGATTCCATTCAAAAACAACTGTATATTTGTCATTCAAAATCTAAATCCAAACGAAAAATATGTTGCTGCAGTTGCTGCATATAACAACAGAGGAAAACTGATAGGTGGCAGTATCGGTCAAACCAGCCGTCCATTTCTCGCTGCTCATCCGCTGTCACTTATCATCACTTTTGGATACTTAGCAAAGGTAAGTACTATGTTATTATTTCAATTAAAATTTGGTATTTTAACATATTTCCTTGAATAAGCACTTTCCTGGAAGTCCAATTTTTATGTAAGTGCCCACCCCACCCACCCTTTTGAATAAATGCCTTTATTCCGCATCTCACAAATTAAAATGGGTGGAAATTTATTTTTCCTGTTATATTAATACATTTTTATCAATTACAGTATATCATAATGATTTTGGTTACAGCCGTATTTCTTCCTGTCTTTATTTCTAAGCGCCCACCACCCCCTGCTCAGATAAGCACACCTTCTGATTTTTAAATTCTGATTTTTAAATAAGCACCTGGGGTACTTATACAAGGAAATACAGCACTTATAATTCATTATTTTCATCTTTGTTATCGTTAGGTTGCATTTCAAAAGCAAGCATTTCCTATGGCAAAATTAGCATGCAATGTATTTTGGAACCACTATGTGGAGGTTGCACCACAGGAGCAGTCAACTGTGAAAACTATCAAGAAAGATTATAAACTCATTCCAAAAAGGTTAAACTACATGAATGCTATTTAAATTTGGATTTCCAGATGTTTATATAACGAATTAAATACTCTTACATCTGAATTCAAATGTGTGAAATTTGATTTTCATTGCAAAGAAAGACTTTGATAGACAAGGACTTGGTTTTGTTATTTGTTATTTTTTCCTTTTTTGTAGGTTAAAATGGAAGAACTTGAACAACAGCTCCATTGTAGCTCAACGTCAGTTTGTGCAATGTGTTTTCATAATGGTTGACATGTCCATCAAAGAAGGAGCTTTATTTTGTGATTCACTCTGTGAAAAAGGACCTGCAGCTTCTGTTCAGGTATTTAAAGACTTTGTTCTCTAAATCATCTGTATTGTTTTTGATTATTCTCTTATGCAATGACATTGCTGATAAAAAATAAGAAAATTACATTTTTATAAACTGATATCATAAACTAATGATAATAAGTTTCTATCATTAAGCGAAATAGATACTATTCTTTAAAGATTTGACCTGTTTGTTGAAACTTTATAATGAATAGTTGAAAATGCTAACGATGTTCATTATACTCTTTTATTCAACTGTTAGCATTTTTTTTAGATATTTTTTAAATTTAATTGAACAATTTAAGTTTTTTTTGTAGATTTCGAGATTACAGCAATGCGAAAAGTTGTTACTGGCTGTCGAGGTAGCTGGGTTATTGAATGATAATGCGCTATGTTTGCAAGCTGTGGTACAAACATATGGTTTACTTGTGCCTATCATATACTGGAAATTACCTTTAACACCCGTTCTTGAGGTAGGTCTAAAACCTTTGTTTTCTTGATCTTAAATATTGACTGCGGTAGGAAATCCCTTCAGAAAATCTTTGGTTGAATTTTTACTGTATTATAATGCATTTTTTTAAAAAACAACCTGTGAAGGCTTCATCCATTTTAATTACCTGTATTTCCCATGCATAACTTGTTTTCCGAGAGTATGTCGAGATACATTTATAATTAAATCAGATCCTGGTGAATTTGTATTGCAGGGTTTAAAGAAAGTTTATTTCAATATAAGAGTCATCTTACGAGTACTGTAGAATAAATATGCATATCTCACATGTGTTCTAAGCCATGCAACTTCTGTATACTTTTTTTTAAACAGATTTTAAGTCACGTATTTGGTGTGTTGCTTGAAGTTCATATGCTGTTCAAAAATAAGAAAGGTTCATCTTTCGAACCATTGCAGCACATGATAGTATGCCTTACAAACTATGTGTCCAAGGTATTGTGTTTTTTTGTACTTTTCTTATCTAATGGAAGTACTTGTGTTCTATACTGTTTCTGTATGCAATATAATCTTATCATCCACTATAGATCCTAATTCACTTTGAGAAACTTCCATCAGCACATGGAGCTTTTGATATTTGTAATAAAATACTAGCAACATTAGCTCCTACAGAATCTGGCAATGCTGGTATCCCCAATAGTTATGGTGACAATAATACAGGTATCATCCTTAAATAACAATGGAATGTCTTTAACTTTACTTTGTCATGCATACTTTGCAACAAAGTAAGAATATTTCATCGATTTTAGTTAAGAAAAATATTCCTCAGAAGAAGGCCAAGAAAAAAGGAAAACCTGCACCAGTGAAGACAATGAACGACTACTCGATAGTTGGAGCTGCACCAAATCTACGTGCATTGGAGATTTTTCAAACAAAGTTAACAAAAGCAGGTAGCATTTTGTCATTTCTTGATGATGTATGTGATTATTATACTTCCTTTGAAGAACGAATTTTAATTTTGTCTCTATAGATTACATGTGGTTTTAATTAACAGAATATAATGTATCATGTTTTCAAACTATTTCCCTGTTATGATCCCATAGACTTACCTGATGCAGATATAGAACTTAGCGGAGCTGAAGATCCTGTAATCTTAAATGCAGTCACTGCAGTTCTTCCAACAATACAGGCACACAAAGAAGGTAACATAGAAATATAATTATACAACAAATTATAGGTTGAATCTATATTATATTAAATCATTTTTTTGGCAGATGCGGTTGAAATTCTCTGTTGGTCATTTACAACATAAATTGTTTTGAAGTTGTTTAACATTTCTTATATTTCTTCTTCTTCTGTGGTTTAGTTTAGTTCTTTCATATTTGTTTGCTTTTTTCAGTTTTAAAGTTTAAAAGACGCACCCAATTTCTTGAATGTTTTGCAGTGGTTCTTTCAAAGGCAGCAAATGATAAACTGCATGAAATGGTCTTGGAATGGACCAAAGACTGTGTCACATGGCTAACCAAGTAAAACTCTTTTCCTGATTAAAAATTCCTTTTTCGTTATTCTTGTGTGATGTTTAATTGACCGTTCCCATTATTCAGTTATCTCGTTAAAACAAAACATAACTACCACAATGCAATGCAATAATAATTTGCTTTGGAGTTTCTTTACCCCTAAATCCTAGTAAGGGAATTAGTTTTGTTCATGAAACCCTTAAATTATTTTATTGAGAGATTGTTAGTGATTCTTCTGGCATTGCATTGTACGGTGATCAAATATCTTTTATAAAGAATACCTTTCCCTAAATGAATAACAAAGCTTTTCCAATCCAGATTTCAATTTCTTCACCATTGTCTATTTACTTCTCAATAAATCTATTTCTTAAAAAAGCATAACCGTTGTATCATTTAATAGAAAACTATTTTTTTCAGGCGCAATGAAATAATCTTAAACAAGTCGAGTAATGACCCTCGTGGTGTCGTCATTATAGCAGTTCCTGCAGGAGATGAAAAGTTGAAACAATATTCAGCAGGTGTCGTGGAGTATGGAAAGGTTTGGACTTTTAGTTAGAATTAGACAACATTGATTGGTTAATTTTTCTTTATGCTTTACAGACATTTGGCAAAACAAGTCCTGGATCAGAGGAATAATGGAATAATAATAAAGATTAAAAATTGAGTTTGCCAATTTTTGTCAATTTTTTTTTGGAGGGCATAAAAACAAAAAAACTGGAAAGTAAACTGCGGAAATGAGACAAATCATCCTGAAAGTATCCTTGGAAACCAGGCTCATCTTGACAACGAAATGGGAGAACTTACTTCAAAATTCTCACCCACACAAATTTAAAAAGTGTTTTTTTGTTAAGAAACAGCTATCGAACTGATTTTAGTTTTATTCAGTTTTACCAAAAATAGTGTTGGTGGATCTGTAAAACATAAGAAATAATCACCATTGCCCAATACATTTACGAAGGTTTCAAGTGACAACATCCTCCATCACTAAAATAAGAATATCTTGAATAAACAGCAAAATGTAGTTATTGGCAGATCATTAATCAGCAAACCAAGAGATTATTCCGAATTCAGGAAGGACAAAATAATGTGTCCTCACTTAGGTTTTATATTGTGGAGATGTTTATTTTGATGAGTTATTTCTGTTGTCATTTCATGAAGATGAATTATGAAAAAATAGTTAAACTAAATCCAATGAAATAATGCTTTCAACAGATGAGTATTTCTCCTTATCTATTATATTTAATCGTTAAATAATAGTCTGTCAGCATTTAATGCTCTTAATGTTTTCTTCTTTTTTTTTCATTTTGAAAAGGTTGGGCCTTCTGATGTGTCTAAGACCAATGTTAATGAATTTGATACAGTTTCAATAGTGAGTGGCCAACAAAAGATTGATTTCAAAGAACAAAATATGGAAAGTGATGTTAAAAAGGATAACTTCAAGAGGGTAAGCAAAGTAGTTAACGTTATTAAGAATTCAAAAACTGTAATACAACTTAAGCAAAGAAGCTCGGTGCTTTGTTTTATTGGGACCAATAGAAAAAAGTTATTCCTGATCATTTGTTATGGGTAATTGTTATAAATTCATTGAAATGTTTCTATAAAACCTTTTATGAATCTATATCAAAATAAAATGAATTTCTATTCTTTACTTAGAATTCTATTCAGAAAAACATTGTTACTGTTAAGAAGGTTGCAGTAATGACACTCGAAGAAAAAACAAGAAAGGTTAGTCTGAAGACCTGCAAGAATTTTATTACTGTAATTGGAAAAAGTCAAAAAGAATGCTTGCTCATTAACCCAACTAGTTCCTTTTTTGTGTTTGTTTATCTTCACTGTGGCCACTTTAATAACTTCCAGATATACAGCCAAACCTGCCTTTACAACCACCTTTATAAAGTGACCATGCTGTTGTCGTCCTCCCTAGCTTTTTTAGGTCAAATCTTTCTCTATGTAGCGACTACCTGTCCATAATGACAGATTTTGCATCCTGTAGGTGGTCGTTATAGACAGGTTTTGACTGTATTTCTAGATCAAAATGTCTCAATAACACATGAGTGATTTTTGTTGTTGTTGTAAATTTTAGGAAGCTATTTTGAACGTTCAAAAACATCTCCCTGTCATCTGGAAGGTAATGAAAAGCAGGAGAAAACTGAGAATTGTCTCACTTGAAGAGTTACCATGGAGAAGTCAGGTTTGTTTAAAGTTGAAAAACTTTTATTTCCAGTTCAAGTAGGTGAATATAACAATATTTACATATTGATTTAGATGAATTTTATAGCAGCAGGAAGTTATTTTGATATTTCTATGGAGAAATTTAGCGCAATGGCAAAAAGGCTGGGGAATCTTGACCTTCATGTTGATGACAGGTATTGTTTTAAACTGCCAAGGTTTGTTTTGACAATTTTTACGTCACATTACATTAAGGTGCTCCTTGTTCATTTTACTTAATGTGTTTTAAATTTTTTATAGCATTTTAGATTCCAATTTGTTCAGTTTGTCAACCTCTGGTCGTATGATTGTTTCTTGGGCTGGATGTTTGAAAACAATAAATAAATCCCTTGAGAAAACTGTAGACATCGGAGGGAAAACACAACAACATCAATTGGAAATGTATGCCACATCAGGACCAAACAGAATGTCACTCAATGTCAAAGGAGATAAAAAATACAGGTGAATTTTTTTGAGCATTACCGCATTTCACTTTTAGGAATTGAAACTGTGAGTAAGTAATCCTTATCCGAAATTAGACTTTCTGTTGATAGTAAAGATAAAAGAAAGGCATCTGATATTTTCTTTCCTTAAAGATAAACAAATTAGCATTTCTTTCATTTCATTAAATATATATGTACTTTATAAGAAAAGGTTTTCATAATTAACATAAATCTTTCTCTGTGTCATGTATATTATCGTCTTTATGAACGCACTTTAAAATTTCATAAGAATTTTAAAGAGACTGTTAAAAACTGTCTTTAAATTCATAAAATATTTCCATATATTGTAGCAGTGTAAAGCATGGAATGTTTGAAAAAACAGAAGATTCACGAAAGCAGTTCCTTCTCAATCTGGAACACACCTACCTATGTTATCGACGATCTTTGGTAATGGTTTAGTAGAGATGTCTTGTCACAGTGAGACATAGACCACGACCTTGATTGAATGTTAATATCATCATTACAATTACGTCTCTTTTCATTGAAGGTACTCTCACATCGTGGCCAAAACTGGGTGCTCTTCCAAAATGTTTGTGCTTCAATGCTATCTACTACTCACACAATCCTGACAAAAATTGTGTTATTAAATGCAACCATTGACACAACAAAGTTTGAAATTCCATTCTATCCTGCTCAATTTCGTTCAGTTGTATACAAAGCATTTTCCATGGCAACAGATTTCATTCTTGATATGTTGACGGATTTTGATGCTTGTGCGAAAGAGGTAAGAAAATATGACTTTAGAGTTATTTCATTATGAATCAAAATCTCAACTGGTTGCTTTTATATTTTTATCATTATTCATGAATTTTCACTCTTCAGGTCCTGTGTCCTAGACCATTTATAGTCCCCATTTGTGCTACTTCAATTCATCTAGACAACCCCTTTAGACAAAGTGAGTGCTAAGCTGATTGGATTGATTCACATTATTGCTGGCATGACTCGGCCAGGATTTGAACCCTTACTTCCCACTCCAGAGGCGGGTACTGTACCACTAGACCACCTTGTAATGATTTAATGATGCCTAAAATCAAAAGATTTGGAAAATGGTTTATCCCAACTTGTACTATATCTATTCTAAGGGTGTTCTTACTAAAAGGAAAAAGAAAAACTGACATTCAAGTTTGGTTTTCCTTCTTGTATATGCTCTTGTTGTTGAAATAAAAATGGTTATACTGTACTTTGATAGATAAAGTTGCATATTCACACCTACGGTAAAAACCAAATGTGACTTTGGTGGTATTCTAAAGATATTCTTGATTTTTCCAGCGGTACTTCCAAAAAATATTGTTATGAAAAAGTGTGTACTCTACTGATTGATGATGTTCTTTTCGTAATCTTACATGCTCAGGTAGCTCCAGCTACTTCGTTGAATTAAACAAGCCACACAATTGAAACACATACATTATAGTTCAAGGTAAAATCTCATATCAGTAAAGTTCGTGATGTAAACCTTTGTTCTTTCAAACACTTTCATAAGAGTTCTCACTGAAAAGCTTTTGATATGAGATTTTATCTTGGATGGCCTCCATAAGCGAGAAAGGATAAAATTTAGTCCAATCGGATTCAAGATATCATTATCTTGATATCTCGTCTTTTCAATACAGTAATTGAAATTTCATTCATAGTATTAAGTGCATTATGTATTAAGAAAATTATATGTTTCATGAAGTTTTCAACCAAATTGCCTCTATTGTAGGTAAAAGAGAGCTCAAATCTAGGTGATGTTTGTCAAAATAAAGGTGGAAGCCGTTTGACATTTGATCCATATTTTGATGATAACTCTTCGTGTGATTATGGAAATTTGAAGCGTTTCATTATGTTTGCTATCGAGGTCATGTTTTATGAAGAAAAGTGGGAAAGCTTGTGTTCAATAATCATGCGATTCAATGCGTTATCTCAGTAAGTAATGAAGCTTTAACTTAATTCACTAGAATCCATTCTTCGTTCCTGTAAAGCCAGGTGTATCACGTTGCTTGAACCCCAACACTGCAACCAACATCAATTTGAATGTTGTTTGCCAAAATTTTGGCACTGTTCCGCCAGCATGTTGCCCTATTGAATGCTGACTTATTGAATGTTGGCCTATTGAATGTTGGCCTATTGAATGTTGGTCTTCATAAACTAACGCACTAAATGAATTCGAACCTTCGAATGTTGGCGAAAAATGTTCGCATTTGTTCAAGCTGCAACATCGACTTCAAAAAATGTTGGCCAACATATTATTGATAAGTTTGCAACTGCCTTAATGTTTGAAATTCGTGTGTTTTCAGAAATCATTTTGCCGAATCTTTGATGCCTATATTGGTGTATTCTCAAAGATGTTTACACAATCGAATATCAAGTGATATGAGAGCGAGACCTCGCATCATTTTCGATGAAACTACTGGAGTCCCTATAGAAATCAGTTTGGTACCTGTGACACCTACTCCAATTGAAATTGGTGCACACATTGATCCAGAAGGTCATAACCTATACAAAGTTCCGGAAGATGGACTTAAATACCCATGCGTGCCAACTGATTTTGAAAAAAGTTTGAATGAAATCCCTATTGCTTTGGAGAGGAAACCGTATCTGTCGAGAATGCTGGAAAGAAGTAGGACAATGTTGATGGCATATCTTGCTGGAAAATATGCCAGTATGTCTTCAGTTAATGGTTTATACTTATATAAATGATTAAAGCTCATGATAGAATTGATTAAATGTTTTGGATGGGTCTTTTTATGTTTTTATTGATTGGGTGTTGATTGAAATATTATAAGCATGTGAAGGAATCGAAGGATCAGTCAGTTTCAACCAATTGCCTTATTTACTTAAACGGGGAGGGTTGGTATAATAAATAAAACTTGTTGAAAAAGCGCCTTGTCCATATAAGCCCACAGCCTAAAAGTTTAAAAAAATGTTAAATAAAAGGGTGTTAATTTGGTCATGAATGAAATGACTAAAGAAGTTGAGTGTGTTTTAAATGAACTTCTACAGATTCTACATTTGTTTTCCTAATAGTTGTTTTAATTTGATATTGGATTTCATTTCAGATGGTATGGATGAAGGGAAAATAAACACAGGATCCCATGTCAGTTTTCTTGCAAGCCAAGTAAAACCTCTTTGTGCCGGACCAGAAGCAATTAACGATTTCACTTTCGAATCAACAGAGAACTTGGAGTTCTATCCTGTCGTAGACGCTCAGCTTGCTGTTTTAATTAGCTCTTATGATAAAACTATCGAAATGTTGGTCAACTGGAGATATTATGAATTGGCTGCACAAGCCATGCATGAACTAGGAAATGTTTTGTTTCATATCAACAACCACAGGTCAGCACTTAAATATACAACACATTTTGATAAATAGACCTGTCCCGAGTTCATGTTATCAGTACGGACTTCGTTTCTGTGCAGCTAACTACTTAAAGTTGTCCCACAGAAATTTGAATTTATGCAGAATTCAGTAATTGGCCGACTTCCCGCCAGAGATACGTTTAGCATTGCTCAAACTTGCCCGAATTGCCCGAAGTACAGTCAGCGTCCATGGCTCCAAATAGGCTGATACGCTGCTTTCGGTTCTTTCCTTAAGCAATAACTAAATACTTGCAGTTCAATTCGTGAAGCTACATCCCAGAGCAGGGCTTTTTTGTTTCTTTTGTTGGTTTTATAGATACAGGTTTAAAATGTATAGGAGTAAAGTATCGAGAAACAACGCGACTGAGACTCGAACACGGGCCTCCGCGGTTGTACTCGAAAGGACTATCCACTACACGATCGCTGCATATCAAGAAATAGTAACTGTGAAATGATGTAACGCATCAAAACGAGGTCTACACTGAGAACCAAGCATGAACTCGAGGTTGGTCTATACTATAGTTTCTTTTAATAACATGCTTTCTTAGAATTGCTTATAAATGGTGGTCGAAAGCCTTAAACTGCATTCTGAAAACAGAAGATGCTCAGAAGTGTTGGCGGAAATTAATCGATTCTTCTGACAGAACTGTGAATTCATTCCAACCATTACTGGAGAGATGTGGTATTTGGGGTTGTCTGTTAGGAGGTATAATCGCAGTGAAAATTGCAAGGTATACATATCACATTATCATTACAAGGAATGTGAAATTTACAGAATTTGTTAGGATTACAATTATAAGTGACTACCTTGCGAATTTTGTCTGTGCTAAGCCGGTTTTCCACTAGACGGAATATTCAGTGTGAAGCGGATATTGTTTCTCCACGTGATCACAAATTGAGCCATTTGATTGGCATGTACCGCGACGGAAAAGTTGAACTTGATCTTACTTATCCGCGGACGCTTTTGGCAAAGCCAAAAACAGTCATGTCATGCCTCGTTCTTTCAAACACTTTTATAAGACTTTTCACCGTAAGTTTATAGTGAGGAGAGTCATTAAAACACACTCGTGAGCAATTAAATGATTTATAGGAACACATTTTTATGATCTATGAAACTAAGCTCTTCTCTTGTTTTTGGAACTGGTTTTGGGCTTTTAATCCTTGCTATGAACTTCTTCACGTTCGTTTTGTATGGCGCGAGGAAAAAATTGAAAGCTTGTGTGTAATGTATAGAATTGAGTAATTATGATTGTTTGGGTTATTTTTAAGGTATATACATCATGCTCACATAGATCTTTGTGTTGAACTCTGTCATATGGCAGCTGCATTTTTCAAGGTATTTGGTTTTAGTATTACTTAAAAGTTCAATTCAAAAAACACGATAGTACTTAATGGTGCACCCAGAATATTGTGTATACTGGACGCGCTAAAATTACTGGTTGAAAATGGTACAGTCAAATCTCTCTGTAGTTTGAAACTCCATAATTCCAACTCTCTCTAATTCCAACTCTCTCTAATTCGAACTAATTTCAAGGACCTATGATTTCTGTGTAGATTAATCTCCGTAATTCGATCTCCATAAACCGAACCATTTTTTTGGCCTCCTGGATGTTCGAATTACAGAGAGTGTACTATTGTTCCATCTATTAAGTTTAAAAATTCATAAATTCTTATCAGTTATGTTTTTTCGTATTCTGTAGGCTCTGTATTGTGGATCTATTGTGCACCCTTCTGCATACCATGAATATGCCACATATGACATCACAACAAGCCTTGATATCAACCATATAATACCAGGTTTGAATATATTTGCTGATCTACATCGTATCCATTGCAGCAGCTTAGCATCTTGTATCATGTGGTCGGCAAGATTCTTGATAAAAAGGGGTTATTACATAAAAGTGCAACCTCTGTTAACTCTTTCACAATATGTGACAAGCGCTGTATGTAATGACTTAAAGAGCGCTGTTCAGGTGAAAATCATGAGGGTGGAATCTTTATGTAAGCTTCAGAAGTTTACAGCAGCTATTCAACACTTCACTCATATCATCACTGGCAATTATCTACCATTGCGGGCAAAATCCATGTTTGTGAAAAGTACGGCACGTTGGAACAGTTTTGACAGCACCAAACCGTTGGACGACCCCGTTAATGTTCAAATCCTTATGGTAATTTGTAGTTTCACATTATCGCCAGGTCATTTTAACATTTACGGACATGATATCTGTCATCAAATTTCCATTGTACATGCCATGTTAATGCTCTCCGTTTCTTCACTAATTTACGAAATATCCGAAGAGGAAGTAGATGTGGTTGTAAAGGAACCCAAAGAGGCCAACCCAACCAAGTCCCCACGAGCTCCTAAAGCTTCTTCAATGAAAAAGACGGGCGAGAAAAGTAAAAGTACGACAGAAGATGATAGTGCACTATCATTAAACAGATTGAAAGGAGATTTATTAACAGCAGCTGAAACACGTATTGATGAGATGCTGAACAACTTACCTTCATCACTTGATGGAAAACTTGGTTCGTACAATAGAATAGTTTCTTTTTAAAATAGTTTAGAATAGACCTTCCCCGAATGGTTTTTTTAAACGTCGTTATTTTGCCAAACTGCCCTACCCCGTCTCGTTTTGATGCGATAATTTAATGAAAATTATCACAAATTGTCCCGCAGCGATTTGCAGTTAAGCAAAATATATAATCAAGTAATTACTTTGAAACAATATACAATGCATCAAAACGAGGCAGGGTAGGATAGTTTGACACAAGGTTGGCGTTTAAACTGAAATTCGGGAAAGGTGTATTGGATTTGAAGTTGTCACTGTAACCTTCGAGATCGGCTTGGATGCAATTTTTATAACGGATGTTCACGATCAACTCGGAAGCATTCCTTTATATGAAAATCCTTTCTTTAGTCCATTTTCTATGGTGCAATTAATAAGACATCCATTTAATATGTGATCATTTGAAGGGAACACCGATTGAGAAGTTCAAACCTTGTTTGAGACAATTTATCTTTCGTATAGTTTTTACAAATGAGCAATTGGAAGTTTATTGTCAGTGCACTTATCTGTTATCCAAAATACACAACGAGAGATTGTTAACATTGACAGCTGCTTGTACGGTTCGTAAGTGTTTGCAAGCAATTAGCGATGCATCAACAGGACGACAAAACACAAGGTTGTTTTTTTTTTTCTTTATAACTTTATTATTATTATTATTATTATTATTATTATTATTATTATTATTATTATTATTATTATTATTATTATTATTATTATTATTATTATTGTTATTGTTATTATTTATTATTGTTATTGTTATTGTTATTGTTATTATTTATTATTATTATTGTTTATCCAGGATAGCCTCTTCAGTTCTGATAGAACTGTTGATTAAAGTGAGCTCCTAGCCCATTCGCGCTATTACATATACTCATTTGCGCTACAACGATTATTATTTCTTAGTTCCAACGTTTTTCCACGTTCGTTGTGATGTCTTTATAATTCCAGTCTTTATCTCTACTTAACAGTACAACACCAATCCCAGAGATACCATTGGTTAATAATCCACCCAATGAAATGAGGAATAACAACCTTAACAGCGGCGTCGACATTAGTTTTTGGTTGGCATGTAGAAGACTTCTGTGTTCTTATTTGCATTACGGTGATACTGCTTTTGGTCGTCTTGCGCCTGCGAACACTGGGGATGAAGTTGGTAGTGTTGAAGAAAACCTTGCTCACGGAATTACAGAATGTCGAATGGCGAATGACTCCACAACTAAGCTGGCTCTTCATATGAATGAGATTGAAATTATGTTGAAACATGGAAAGGATGTAGAAGATGTCATTTCTGAACTGAAGGTAGTGAATGCAATTACTCAGGTCTCCCTAGGTATTAATAGCGGGTGAATATGATAACTTTGGTTTAAAATTGAATTCGCATTAGGAGTTATTTCTACTGATCACATCTGCTAGAATGTCAAGATCTGATCGTCACTCGAAACACGTTTATGTAATAGCTGGTTAGGATGCACACGGTCTCTTAAGCAATCGTTAACAGATAAAATAAACTTATATCTTCATAGTCACATGACATTATCAACTGAAGTTGAGTACCAGAAACATTAAGCATTTAAGCCGGGTTGTACCAGAAATATAAAGCATTTAAGCCGGGTTTCCATTAGGTGGAATATTCCACTTGCATTCTATCGGCTTTTGTTTTTTAATAAATTCCGCCAAAACCAATGTCACGGAAAAGTAGGATCAAGATCAACTTTTCCGCCGAGTTATATCCCGCAAACCAATCAAATGTCTCAATTATTGATCACGTGGAGAAAACAATAGCCGCTCCACACTGAATATTCCGTCTTGTGGAAAATTGGCTTTACTGAAGCTGTATGCGGTATATCGCTTCGGAAGTCGGAATAATTGTCTTCTGGAAGTTTTTGAGTGTTAAAAACCGTTATCTTTTCTCTTCGAAAAGGTTTGATGTTTTGTTTCATGAAGGAAGTATATTCTGATATTCCGTTCGACAATGTCTACATATTTAGAAACTAGACGAGACATTATGCAGTTCCAAAGAATTATCTTATGAAATGAAACGTTTACAGATAGATGCACGTTTGTTGATGGCTGATATAAAAGCATTGAAATATGGTAACGCAGAGGAGGCTGTGGTCAACTTTACTGAAATAGAAGAAATGATTTTACAAGAGGTCGGTGTTCTAAAAATTTATCTCGCCACTATTAGAAGGCTGTTTTGTATCAGTTCCAGACCAACTAACTACACCGGTGAAAACTGTTATAAAAATGTTTGAAAGAACTCTTACTCGCACTGACCCAAACAAATTTTACAAGATTTACTGTATTATGTTATTGTTGTGTATTCAGATATTCTTGATTTATTTATTTATTTTTCATTACAGATGTTATTCCAAGGCTACGATATTGACTCTAATAGAAAATTTCCTGTGCAGCCTTTTGTTAACACACATTGTCATCTCTTTGACGTGCTCCTTTCCGTAAAGAGCCGATGTTATCGCGCACGTGCTCTAAACACACCGCTACACGAAGAGACGGTAACAGCGTGGAATGAACTTCTTACAGAAATCACAGAAGCTTTGGCCGCTACTGAAATGATAACTTGTAATGATGTACTTGTCAAGATGGAATTAATGAACTTGAAAGGTATTTTCATTCATTCTGTTCATTCGTTCATTCGTGTCTCGATGCGAGGATAAAAAAAGAGTTTTCTTTCTGAACCTTTATAAGACATAGTATTCACATTAAATTGTTTCCACTTGCTATACAAAGACGTCATAACTTTGACCACAATATCAACAAAATTGTATTTTCTGTTACGTTGTTGGCCCCCTTGTATTAACACCTTTACTCTTTTTTTTACCGCATTTTCCCGCTTACTACTTGCTAGAAACTTATAGTCTATGCTCGACCAATCCCTTCGTCAACTGGCGCAAACTGTTTGCTTGCTTCAAAGCATTCTGCATAATATCATTCATTTCAGGTGAAATCCAAAGGTTATTGTACGATGGTAACGAAGCCCTTTTCGGCTTATGTGTTGACACTTTCCTGAATTTAATTCAATTGTGCAACAGTTTTAATAAAGATTTTAGGTAAGGGTTGTTATATAATGAACTTATAAACCATTATAAACCGGCTTAAAAAAAATATTCCACCTGATAAAAAAGTTAGCACTGAATCGCAGAATTCCCAATTTTTTAGTTGCTCCCACTTGGTTGGTGTTTGAAGCTGTTTTGAAGAGAAACATGACTCGTTTTTTTTAGCCTTCTACGACACTGTTATATCGAAATAGCTTTGGCTTTTCTGTCTGTCTTAAAACAAAATACTGGCACGGATAACGCTATTGAGCTCAATACTTCCACTAAGGGCAAGCGAAAATCCACACAAGCTGTAGCTATCAGTAAAAACCAATCTCTGAAACCAAATTCTACTAGCAGCAAAGCATCAGGTAAAGAAATTCAACGTTTAACAAAAGCTGCTTGGGTTTGTATCCGAACAGCTTGTATGATCGCCAAATGTCAAGGTAAAGTGGAGTTGATGCCTGGCAATTCAAGCGTTACGTCACTTGCTATCAATTCCACTGCGGTCGAAAAATTTCCAATATTTGCCTTGGAGGACATATTGGGTGCGGAAGAATCACCGTCTAGAAGAATGAATGATCAAGGCATAATTAATTTCTTAAACGATTCAATAGAGGTAACATGGGTTCACGTTCTCAACTATGCAACGTATCTACGCCGCAATTGTAGTTACGGTAGTTTGGCTCTTACCTCGAATGATATATCAATTGTTCGCGTTCCTATGAATACCCAACCTCGGTCACTGAAATTAACGGCAGTTACAAATTACCTGGCAGCTGAACTTAACATTTACGAAAGAGAATGTTGTCCCATACTACCTGTTGACATCATCCAATCAATTTTGATGACACTGAAAATCTTCAGCCGTTATTCATCATTGTCTTTGGCTGACCCTGAAAAGGAAACAGTTGATTCACCCGTTCCAGATGGCGAAGGAGTAAACTTTTTAAAGAGAGGTTTGTGGTTCGTTTTTGTGTTTATTTCGTATTGTCTTACGATATTCCTACATGAATCCAAAATGAAATATCTGTGACGTTTGATAATGGTTTGTATCTGACGTCGCTTTTTGTGTTTATATGACATAGTTAATGCAATGTGTTAAGGTTAAGATAATATATACGAACAAAAACTTATCCACTCTTTAATTTCAGGTGTTGTTTTTTATTATTAGAATTATTTCTTTGTTAGATTCCCTCGGTTTTCAAATTCCAAGACGACTTTCCGCGTCCAGTGTGGAGAAATTAGCTGATCGTGCCGATAGACTTAATTTACGTGACCCGGTCACGGCTGGGGAGTATGAAGTGGCTTTCCAATGGCATAAGGTCAAACTCTCCCCAAATAATCATCAACTTCATTTGGTGGCTGCGTTCAATAGTAAACCTATCGCTGGCAGTTCTCCATCAAATATGTTTGCTCAAGTTTCACTTGTGAAACATCTGGTTGTTGATCAACAGATGTGCTTGCAAATTCATGATGAGTTACAAGGGGTTTTACAAGCAGCAGAAGCAGACATTGCAACGACACAAGGTTAGTGAAAGTTCAAGGGATGAATTGAGATCATTGTTTTTATTACACGAGAACCGCATATTTATTGTGTTGCATGCGTATTTTCTGCAACACGTTTTTGGTTTTGGTTTTGCGGGGGTTTTTTCAGGGTTTTTTCGTGAGATTCTTCTCGATCTTCTTTATTGTGCTATATTTTACACTTTCTTTCTTAGGAAATACTGCTCGTACTACTATCGCATTCTCTCCCGGAACAGCGCCACAGTCATCATCGTCCAAAAGTCCTACGCCTGGTAAAAAGCAGAACATCAAGAACACGAAGAAACAAGAAAAGGACGAACAATTGAAAGTGAAATTAAATAAAGTTATCGGATTGATGAAGAGCATTACCAATTTGGAGGTTGGTGACGAGGTAGACAGTTGTTGAACTCTTTATCATCCCCTCTCTCGTCTGTTTACTTTCTTGTAAGCGAGGCTGGTACAAGTTCTTTGAATAAATAAAGGCCATCGATCATATTGTGAATGGATAAGCAAGTACGTGGGGAATGTAGAATCTACAGGGCTGATAAATTCTGCTGTACTTTTGCAAAAGGAAGCAAGTAGCATTTTCGTAATTTTGAAAAAATAATGAATTTGCTTGAAATGTCCAGCTTCCTTTCGTGCTACTTAAAAGCTGTTTGTCAATTCAATTTTCAGGAATGAGCAGGTTCTCAAAATGGCATATGCGAGCTTTTGAAATTCGAAAGGAAAGGGGGGAATAAAATGCTCTTCAACTTAATTTCAAATAGTCGCTACAAATTCTAGGTCGCTAGGTTCATTTTTGACATTTTTCATCAAAGTGTTTTCCATACCATACGATCGTTATTATAGAGACCCTAACAGGAGACTAGGTTTCTTGGGATGGCTACTCAGCTTTAATCTGCGCCTCTCCTTTTAATCAACACCCTCTTGAAGCTTACCAACTAATTTTCTAATTTTCTAAATTCTTTACAAAAATCATTACTGAAGTACAAAATAAACTAAAATGGGGTGTAGCGTAGTAGTTTGCTTCATGTGTGAGAAACTGTGGTTCAGATGACGCCAAATCATTATGAGAATTGAATTTGCGGTTTGAAGCATGCATGTAATGTTAAACACCATACGAAAAGCAAATCTTTAGCAAATACGATGTCAACGAGGACGGGAAAGGATTCGTTTTCATTGTGGATTTCATTTAGAAAGAAAATCTATTTCATACTATGTCATTGGGAAAATTTCGTCGCTTAATTACATCATTAGAACAATTTCACGTTCTAAACACAATGAAGTCGTACTTAAAACAAATACGCAAGAATACAAATATCTTGCATAGTTTTTACCATTTTTCGATAGCATTTCTTTCTTTCTTAGTTCATCGATCAAACTTTTTGTTATTACAGACCAAATCTTTCAACTTTCATTGCTTTGTGATTTATTGTTTTCCGAGTATTCAAGTATTACTCTCACGTCGCCGTCCTCGTTGCCGTCGCAGATGCTTAAGGTCCCTAAAGTTGGGACGGCAGGTGGTTAGGAACGGCAGGTGGTTAGGAACGACAGGTGGTTCTGCAAAGTGTAACGAGGTAACGTTTATAGACCTCAATAAGAGATATACAAAATTTTCATATTGCCTACAAAAGAAAACTGAGTTTAATGTCGGTCAAATTGACTGGTTATGAGATTTCATATCATCCAACTATTGCTGATATAAGAAGAATCCGATCTAATGCATGTGTAGGTTCAAGCAGCCCGAAAACACAACGCTCGAATCCCCGGCTTTAAAGTTCATATCGGGTGAATCTCAAATCGGGATTCATGAAAACATTGCCTACAAGCTTCTTTTATAAGCACAAGTAAAAATCGAACCAGTCTCATTGGTGCTAATTCTTTTGCCATTTTGAGCGTATCTTTATACTTATGCTGTGATTAATTGATATATGACATGAAAACAGAAGTATATGCCCTCAAAGTTTCCAAAACCTCCTACTTATATTTTAAATTCAGAGAAAAGGGATAAAAAGGAAAGGTTTCGAACACATTTCTGTTAAGGTTAAGATCCCTCATGAATAGTTTTATGATCCCTCATGAATATTTTCTATTATTGAATTTCAATGAACCACCTTCTACCTCATTTTTATTATTTCATTTTATTCTTTATTCATTCAACACACTCTACAGGAGAACTCGCTCGCACACCTCCACCCGTTTGCCTCTTTCCTGTAAAAGCTTCCTCCAGTTCTGCCTTCGTCACAACGCCCTTCACAAAAAAAATAATGAAAAATATAACCTCATGAAATTGTCAGAAATAGTTGTTTGGTATTGCGTCATTTTCACCATGACGTCAACACCTATAAGCCAAATGGAAATATAAAAAAAAAAGAATCTATGTTAATCTGGGTTTTTTTTGGGTTTTTTTCATAGGTTCCCAATTTGGAAGCAAGTTGGAATAACATCGCCAGCTTAGAAACCATGTTTAATCCCAGTTTAGGCCATATATCTAGAACTGGCGAAGCTTTATACACTTTCATCTTCATGCTGTTTCAAAAGAACTGACACTCTGCTGAAAGTTATGGATTGTATGTTAATATAAGTACGTGCGCCCCTTATAATGAATGTGGTTTCCATACCGAATGTTCATATGTATGTTTTTTTATGAATGATTAACTGATGTATATTTCATCATAACAGAAATTAATATTCTATTAATTAATATCAGAGTGCCGAATCATGTGAAATTTGAACGGTTAACATCAAGTATTTGTCTATTATCACGAGGATGCTCAAGTAAAATATTTAAAAATTTTAGGGTGGTTCTGGGGGAGTAATATTCCAACAGTAATGAATGGTTTTTCTAAAATACTATGACAGCCAGTTATAACCCAGAAGCGTAATGATGTAACCATGTTTTTCCCCGTCTGATGATTATATCATAAAATATGTGAAAAATTTACGATGTTCCATTTTGAGGTGTTTTTACAGTGAAAAGGATGATGAAGCGGAGAAAATCAATCGCTCGAAATTAAGTTTCTTTATTGTTGTTTGTTATTTCTATTTCTATGTGCATTTTAAACCTGCAACTTGTGTAACAAGAACAAAATATGGCCATGCATTGATAAGTCGAAAGACTTCTCAACAGTATTCCTTCGCTTCTTTTTAGTTAGGAAAAAAATCCTTTTATCCACAAGAAGATATTTTAAAGAATAAAGTTAACATAAATTGCTAAGCCCCATGAAAATAAGTAAAATACAATTCTTTATCAAAATCGGAATATATTGTTATAATAATACTGTTAAAACGTTCTTGTTTCATTCTAAAGAGTTGAAATATAAACTATAACTTGGTTGCAAAATCGTAAACAAAAAAACCCCGTCAACACAGAATATCTGAGCATATCAACAAAATACAAACGATAGTATTACTTTAAAAAAATTATTTTTATCTAGGTCTCCCTTAAATATGGATCGATACATAGCAACGTTGCCTTTTTGGAGACGCGTGTTGCACATGTGTTGCCCTGTCAATTGCTACATACGGCCCTGATATAGCAACAGTGAAGCAGATGTTATGAACGCTTACAAGGCAATAAAATAAACCCCTGATTATTTGTGACGGAACTGCGTGTGAAGTAGCTACTACTTTCGTATCAATAATATTACTTGCAAAACTGACGCACTATGTGAGTGTAGCAGGTATCGCATTGTATTTTACAACACCAGACAAACGCACAATTACACTGTCTTTTAGCGAGCGACCTTCGACTTTCGTATTCACCTTTACAGCAAAATGTTTTGCAGTAATTCTCAGAATTTAGTTCTAAGCTACAGAGTCGACCACTAATTTTGTTATATTTATCCGTTGTGTTGCACGGATTCGCCGATGTTTCACTGAACACCAATTTTTCGTCCGATATTTTGGTGTTTTTCTCAGAAGCTTCGAATGTTTCGTCTTGTGCATTAAGCGTTACGCGGGTTGCTTGACGGTAACGCTTTTTGAGTTCGAGTGATATGGTTTTAAAATCTGGCAGCGTTTGGTAACACGATTTCATTGGACATCCACTCGTGGTGCCAGGACAAATGCAAGCCGTTGTTTTTATTTGTTGTAAAACCTGAAATGAAAGAATAAACTAATACAAGAAAAATGTTTATAGAATAAAGAAGAAAAATCCCGAAAATAAACGGGTTTTTTCTTCTTTCAGTTAGGGTGAAAATGTACAACTGTATTTGTTAAAAGAGTAATATCATGGGGGAGCTTTAAAGCAGTCGGATTACAAGCAATTGAAAAGAATAGAAGAATTCCCCCACATCAAGTGGCTCAAGTAACCACATTTTAAGGTTCTTGAATTTTGAGTAGTATTTCATAATGAACGGGTATCTCGTATGTCAGAAATATATTGTCAATGATGATGCGATGGTTTTACCTTGTAGCCTACGTTTCTGTTATGTCGCTCTACTTTCATCATGGTAGCTTTCAGAGGCGATTTTTGTTGAACCTTTTTGAGTTTTTTGTCGCCAGGATCGATGAATTCTTTCGCAAATTCGATTGCTTTTTTATTGAGTGGTTCGTCGCAAACTTTTTGAGGAAAACGAATTCGACCATGTACAATGGCATGTTTACACGCACAATCTTTAATATTACCAGTCGCACATTTAGTGGCGAGAATGTACGCCAGTGACGCTGCCGACATGGCGTGAACAACAGCTGCTTCACGTGTTTCTGAAATGGTAACAATAACATTGTTATTGACTAAGTGAAATCAGCTCGTAGATACTCTTTCCAGGGTGAGGAATTCAACATTTTTCAAACCTTACCATTGAGAAGATCACGGTTAAAATACGGAGCGCGATTGATACTGTTGCAATTCCATGTGCTGTGAACGAAGTTGCTCGTGCACTCATCTTTGGTAAGAGTTGCACTCTCAGATACATATGGCATTTCGTTGATATTCTTACGGCAGACTGCAACCTGCTTTAGGGTTAAATAAAATCTTGGCATTGTGCACATGTCTGGGTGCCATTTTCGCTGCTGAGAAAACGCATTGTTTCTAAATGTATGATGATATGATATTTATGTTTTGAAAATTACAATTTAAAAGGATTCAATAAATGATGAAATTGATTACGTTTGCTGGAGGGTGTCAATTGTTTTTAAATCAAGTATGAATGTTTTGACGAAGTGATTATTAGAGAGATTAAAATATCGTGAAAACAAAAATAAAAACGTGCTAGCAAGATTATGTACGTATATATGACCTAACGTGTCATCGAAAAAATTTTTTTCCATATATTTAATGAAAGAAAATGTATGTTTTGTTGCATTCCGTGAGTGTTTTTTTTATTAAATCAATGCTAATATGATTTTCCTCATGTATAATAAAACAAAACTTTACAAGGAATCTTCAAGACATTCTAGCTTTCTTAACCAGTAATTTTAACATATTAAACGTTTTTGTACTATTTATTCAATTTTACCAATATTTTGTAATTCTTCAAAATTATTTTAAAATTATTTTTAAAAACATATCTGAACAGATTTTGGTAGAAATGGACCAGCCAAATACTTCGTAGTTTAAACACCTGTTTTTTAAACTTTCTTTTTGCACAAATTTTTTAAAAACTACAGAAAAAATGTCAATGATAGATTTTTTCATTTGTACATGATAACTAATATTAGCACCTGGCAGTGTAGAGTCTTTACGCAATATGACAAAATATTACTATGGTAAAAAATGTACTCCTTTAAGGCATGTTGTAGGTATACACCTCTGGTTTGAATTTTGTTGAAGATAAACAACTACAAAAACACTCTAGAATTCATTCTTTTTTTTGGAATATAGAAATATTAAATGGTTCTGCTTTTTAATACAAATGCATTAAGGCAATGGGACCGCAAACTTTCTCTAAACTTTCAAACTTCGGGCGGACATTCAATTGCGTTAAAAACTTATGAACGCTGACATTTAAGATAGTATACTAGTTTTCATCTGTTAGATTTCACAGTGTTGAGCGCAAACTACGTCGATCGAAGCGATTGAATGTTAGCCTTAAATTGTGGGCACAAACTTTTGCAATATGTATAATAAAATATTTAACGTCAACAACAACAACAACAATAACAAGAAGGTTAAAGAGGTGTACTTACAACCACTTAATAGCGTGCACATTTCCAAAGAACAAAAGTAGTGTTATAATCTCCATCCTGTACCGCTTTTTAAATTCTATTTTGTTGATCATTTTTATTGCCACTAAAACTAAAACATTTTGAAATTGATCACTTGTATATATATATGTCATCTCACAAAAGAAAATGACCGCAAAAAAGAAGGCCTGGTTGGAATAGAGTAATTAATAGTGTATAGCTAATCCTTTTACTGACAAAATAAATAAGTTTTTTTGTTACCAAATGAATTCGTGAAAATTATTACAGCATAATTAAAGTGTCATAAGTATCGTCCGTCCGTATTTCGTGGTTCACTGAATATTCAATAGCAAAACAATTTCTTCACATACCGCAAGTTCATTGAGAATTTAAGTAAAAATTTGTTGTCAACCACGCATAAATGTATGACAAGTCAGTAATAACTACAGAGGTGTGTAGCTCACTTTAATAAGGCATTATTGATGACGAAAGCTGGGTGATGACATATAGTGTTTCAAATCCTGCCATTACAGTATAGAAATGTAAGCAGACATGATAAGTTGATGATAATGATGAAATACACAGATCTAGGGTTAGGCAAAAAAAAATGGAAGAGTACAGTGTCATGAATTTTCTTAATGACTTTCCTCTCCTCCATAAATTTTGTTCTATCCGCCTCTGATACATGCATGTGTCTAAATTCATGTAACAGACCTCTTCATACGTCACAACATCCATGACCTCGTTTCTAATCTTTATAATTACTCCGTACTTAAGCGTTATAAAAGAACAACGTGAAACATTTTTCCATGAGGTATCGTTTCTCTTTGTAAACCACCCAAGCGTCGTTAATGTTCAGGGCGAAAACGAGGCGATTGATGTACCGAAGTAGTAGTTTATGAAAAGGTCTATTAAGACCACCATTAGTCATATAAGTCTGATACATAATAATGGCTTATTAACCGTTAAGCCGGTCAATACGGGAAAATATTGACCGAGGTTGTGACGTCATGGACCGAGCACAGTGAGATGTCCTTTATTTTTCCAAGTATTGACAGGCTAATAAGGCTTAATAAGCTATTAGTAGCCTTATCAAATATACAGACGATGTATGCATGTATGGCGTGCTCAATTCGTTTATTTCAGTGTTATGTCTTTTATTGTGATTTCTTTAGAAATGTTTTACTTACATACACGTTATTAGTTTTTAATATGTTATTGGGAATTATGTTAAACCAACGTTATATGAGATGATTTGATTTGATTAGATCAGGTACCATTTGAAAACCGTACAATTTCATTGCCAATGATCGTAAACCTTTTTTACGCGTTTAAACTGGTTAAATTCCTTTTTGAAATTCCCAAGCATTTGTCAAGTTTTTGCGCCTAGTTTTTGCGGACTTTCAAATTGATTAACAAAACCAGTGTACATGTGCATGGAGAAATAACTGATTCACAGTGAACATATAACATCTCCCCATAGGGTAACATATTTCCCATCCGCAGACGTTTCTATTGGACGAGAAAATATTCAACCGTGAGGAAGAAGAATTTTATAATACGTAAAGAAAATCAACGTTGTATTACAAAAAGGGATTTTGTATTGAGCCAAATCTATTGGTGAAACTTTTTCGAGGAAACACTAAATCTTTTTTCTAGAATTTATCAATGGGAAAAAAGGCTGTTCTTATAAATTTGAATCAATGCTGGGCAAATAAAATCCTCGCGAAAAATCCCCGGAGTATTGATTCGCGAAAATAAATCTAAGCAGACATCTAAGAATTCTGCAGCTCATGTTCAGTTGAATATCCCACCCTCTTAAAATAAAGAAATTGGCCGAGATTTCTCTCCTTAAGGCACTTTTGTTTGTTTAAACGAGGCATTGGCAGCATTAAGCTGCTGTGCGCCTCCATCCGGAATCAATACCCTATATTATTACCTGGCAAAAAAGTTTTAGCACGGCTTTAATTCTTCCCCTAAATTATGTTGTCAGGTACATAATAATGGCTTATTAACCTTATAAGCCTGTCAATACTTGGAAAAATATAGCCCTGCTAAAACCTGTGTTCCTTCTGTTTTATTTTATTTTCTGTGCTTGCAATGTAGACTTTCCTCATCATTTTGTTACTTTGTTTACATTTTTTATGAAGCCGGTCACTACAGAGAAATAGCGACCGGCCACGTGACGTCAATTAACCAATCATAATGATCTATTGCGAGAAGACTCTACACTGCCAGGTACTAATCTCGAATAACGTTTTCATTTCAAAGCAGAGTTTTCTTCCTCCTGAATATAAACTGTAATTTTTATTTCCCTTACTTGTTACCTTTTAAATGTTGGGATTTTACAATAGCTAAACAACTAAATAAAAGCAAGAGAACTTATATACTTAAAAGTGAAATAAAATAAAATATGACTTCTGATATGACTTCCTTGATTTGGGAACAATACCAAAATCTGTGAAGTCAAACTTTTTGAAAGCAATAATAGTGCTGACATGTCATTATTCAATCATGTAAAAATTGTTATTTTTGCAAAACAATATTTAAGCTTCCCAAAAAAGGACAAAAGCATCGGAAATTCTCCTCTGATAGAAATTTTGATGTTAAAGGCGCTACGACATGAATCATGTGATTGTAGTGTTTGTTTACTTTTTTTTACCGTCAGCCATAATTATTATCGCATCTCTCGCCTCAAATTTATGATAGCCACAAGATTTACATTGACAGTATATAGATGGTAGTACTTTAATACCCTTTCTTGAATGCCTCAAAATTTTCAGCCTCTTCTTTAAGGTGAATTGGTATATTGTTCCACGCTGGAATAGCAGAAGATTGCTAGTCCCAGACTGTTCAAGCAGAACAAACAGTCTACCAGACGGAGATTCATGTTGATGGATTTAAATTGACAGATAAACCCACTTGGAAAAAACGGACCAGGACCAGGACCGGACCAGGACCTTTTGGTTAAACTGGACCCTGGACCTTCAGAAAAACCGGACCCTGGACCTTTAGAAAAAAACAGACCCTATCTATTTTTAGAAAGAAAATCCATTTTAACAATCTATCAAACCTGGTTGTCGGTCATCCTTTGAATTATGTATTGATGATTACAATGTGATCAGGTGAACCACAAAAAGATGCGGAGAACTGGGACTAAATTGTTCAAAACATTTCTCTAAAAGTGTGCATGAGGTCAGGTCAGATTGGCATGTCCAAAACATTTGCAATTAATTCAATATGATCATTTGTTTCCATTGCACGATTTTCCGTGGCTTCAAGCGTGCCTTGATCATCTTTATTCTCTATTTCTTATACTAGACAGGGTAGTAAGAAAAAACGGTTGAGACGCGACTTTTGACGACATTTTATATGAAAGTTTCTTTTATATGTTCGAGAAAAAGAACCTGGGACACTATACCTCTCATGGATAGAATATCACGAAGTTGGTTTCAAAAAGAGATTTTCACGAATAGAAATTTGAGGTAATTTTCCTATTTTTTCCCTAATTTTGCACACATTCTCGGTACCGGTAAAAATGAAATCAGACCTTTAGTCACAATCACAATTTGGTGGAAATGAAGAACCAATCACTTTGTTTGTTTATCAGGATTAAAATGTCGTTCGATTGATTTAAGATCATTGGGGAAAACACGAATCCGTGACAAATAAGCAATCATTAAGATTTAGCGTGAAATGTATTTTTTGGCGGAAGGTCGTGCGTAGGAGGTCCTAGAACATTTAAATCCCCTATTTGTGCTACGAAAGCTGCATGTCTGTCTCAACCGCTCAACTAAACAACCCCATTACACATCAATTTCGCTGTCAAGTTGAGTGCTAAGCTTGAATCGATTCACACTGTTATTGTCACTGACATGACGCTGTCGGATTTGAACCCTGAACTCCCGCTCTGAAGGCGAGCACTCTGAAGGCGAGGAAACAGCTCGGTAATAAAGTTTGGAACGCTTCACGAATAAGCGTGTCATCTTGGCGCTGGGGCCAGCTTATCTTTTCTGTATCGTTCGTGGCCACTTTTAGCCGGAAAGCGAAAGTGAAGAATTAATTAAAAAGTAGGTTTAACATAACGGTTTATCTAACAATTTGAGACCATCAATACTTCTTGGTGTAAACCTTGTTAAATTTGTTTGGGTCGGCTAGCATTAGGTTACGTGATGCCTCGTTCTTTCATATTCTTTCATAAGAGTCTTCACTGAGAAGTTGGATAGTCTGAAATTGTGAGATAAACCGTTTATACGTTTTCAACAGGGCCTTGATGTCTTGTCAGTTCATAGATATTTTTACTAATGTGCGATTTCCGCTTCACATAATTTTGCAGAAAAACTTCACGAGAAATATTTCTCTGATTCTCATTGCTAATACATTTCGTTCCAAGTTTAATATATTTTTGGCAGCCATATTTGTTTATCAAATAAAGTAACGTCATCATCATGAAAGATCGGTAACTATGATACAATGCTAAGTGGAAAGCGATTTTACTTTTTCCTGATAAAAAAATTTGCTAGCGGAATTATTTCGGCGAGAAGTTTTTCCGCGAAAATATGTGAAGTGCAAACCGCCATAATGATCGAAAAGTAACATCTGACTTGAAATATCATGCCTACGTCATTATCATGCGCACGCAAGAGGAGTGTTCGCATGGTGAAAGTTTTCCTGATATTTCGGAATGTGTCGGATGTCAGAGATCTTGCGTTTTGTGTGATAAGTGCATCAAATAAAGATAAAGGGGACGTCGAAAGGGAAGTCTAATCCTTCCGCTAAAATAGGATGTCCAACAGGGACTTGAAGAGGACGTCCAAAGGAGGTACATGGACGTGGTACGTGGACGAGAGGTGGAAGAGAGGACGTCCATGGGACGTCTGAAGGACGGATGCGTGCCCACTGGGTTGCTCCATAAAAAGTTATACACCCTATACTTATACTGCCATATGATAAAAAAGTCTGTGTATTTTCTGTGTTCCCGGTGTTTCGTCACAACTTTTATGACTGGAACCATCTAGAAGATAATCAATAGCTGTAGAGCATACAAACTTTGTTTTATTTATTGTGTGCATTGTGAACCACAATCGCCTTGAGACCATTACTTACTAATAACGTTATAAAATCAATAAAAAATAACTTGCATTAAAACGAGGCTGAACATGGTAACTGGGTCATAATATGGCGTTTAAACAGAAATTCGGGAAAGGTGTATTACATCATATTTCACACAAAATTACCGCGTATTAAAAATTCTCGACCGATCAGAGGAATTATGTATATATTAGGAATTACTTACCCTCTTCAGGAATCTCAGACGTTATATAATACAGTTCAACATAAAAGTAAATAAGAATGGTGAAAATTCTCTCCACCTGATTATACAACTTCAATGTTCAGAGATTTAAAAAAGTGCTTATGGATAATGTATACGCCTACCTCACCACAATAAACGTCTGAAGAGAATACCTTCAAATTTCCATATTTAACTTAACCATACAAAACATTATTTCATTATTGCATAAAGTAGTTCAATTTTAATTTCATCTTTCTTTACTTTCCTATTGTTCAGATTTCACCACTTCATGAACCAGAATCTCTTTATTTCAAAACGTAATTTATGAATGAAATGATCCATGTTTTCTGGTTTTGACTTTATCAATTGCCTGAAACGTTATTTATTTGTGTGCAAAGATTTTCGTCCAGCAGTTGTTTTTTCACAATATTCACTCTAACGCTAAAAGGGAACATCTTAAAACGCAGAGTTGGAGCAAGAATATGTACCTTCTTGTGTGACTCCCTTCGTGCTTGAATGTGTTATACTATTTTGACTGGTGTTTGAATTTACCTCTCTTAACCTACATAATTTCGTCCCATCTTGCTGGCCCTCAGATGGACTGTGATTTTACGATCATCTATGTTGTCCATGTTCCTTTGCTTTATTCTCCAATTACTTTTGAGAACAAAGGGCATTACCGAAGAATAGGTCGAAAACCTTATGAAAAGATGAAGTGAAAATTAAACAAGATCCATTGAATTTCTGTTATATGTTTGAGAAGAAAATAAAAATTTCCCAAGAAATTCTGACCACCCTTTATCTTTATCTTTTGTGAGCAGATCTCAGGGATTATATCTATCCCAGTTTCACTTTAAATAAGTACAGAGGAACCTCTTAAAGTGACAACCTCTAAGGCGGACACCTCTGTTAGACGTGCATTACAATATTTGTTCTGGAAGATTTCAAAATTCTTGGTCCTGCTTTGGGGAAATTATACTGTAGTTAGCTGTCTTAAATAGAAGACCCGTGGCGATACAATGCATTACACAAAAGTTAAGCGTTGAATTTTCTTATTTTCTTGTGAATCCAATTGGACAATCTATAAAAAATGTTTCTTCCTTTTAGTATTTGCGATTCTTGTATGAATATATGCTCTTGTATGATTAATGATAAGGTATCGTCTTCATCATGAAAGATCGGCAACGATGATACACTATCAAAACTGATAACGGACAACACATCATCTTCGACGTTCGTTTCTTTAGGAGATAATTTGATCTGTTCCTCCATCATCAAGCAATCATGTTCGTAGTGATGACGTATTTTCACAATTTTTCGAATAAAGATTTCACGCATTTTGCGTTTATTGTTGATTCAAACACTTTACTGGAAACAGTGAACGATAAGCACGTCCACCTTTAAGAGAGTTTTTGTGTGTAAAAAACACACTTCAGATATCTCTGCAGTAATTTAACGTCAAATTTGTTGTGACGTCATAACTGTTCTTCCATTATGAATAAAAAGATGCGCGGAACAAGAAGCAAATGACGTCTTTAAGACATTATTAACTGTTCAAAAGACGTCAGAACCAGCAGGCTTCCCTTTATGTTTACTGGACTGGTGTGTGTTATTTAGACTAGATTTGTTTTTAAATATTAATTTAAAATGTAATATAATGTAATATAATGTAATATAATATAATATAAAATGATTTCATAGCTATCTTTATCCAATCACTTTGTTGTTACAAATAGCTCCGCTTTTACGTTATTCCGCTCACAGTATTATCCTTGTTATCTAGTTAGCTGATTTTTTTATACCTATATGTTGTACTGAAGATAGGCAGAAGAACCATTATATATAAATGGAACCCAAATAAATGATTAATAATAATAAAAATAAAAATAAAGCCTGGGTGCTCGGTGCAAACTATGCAACATTGTTGCATTGCATTCGCTTCTAAAATTTCCTCGTGGTGTCAGGTGCTTTTTTTTCTGCAATGCAACAAATTGATAAGAAAGATGTAACACGAAAATAAATAAAATTGATTTTATATTCTTTCTTGTTGCATTCAACATTTTTAATACGGAACATTAAATTTTTACAGCTTGCAATGTGGAGTCACTGTTTCCAATTTGCCAATTTTTCAACTTGTTTAGCCAATCAGAGAGCTTGTTTAGAGTTTTCGAATAAAAACGAACAATTGGTCGCGCAGAAAATTTTTTTCTCCTTTTATCAATCATCATTACCTTTAAGTGATTACGATATCACTGAGTGTATTTTTTCTGTTGTAAAGTATTTTTTCGAATGGAATGAAAAATGTAAACATTCGATTGTTGTTCGAAATATTCATAAATATGAACTTGGTTTCTCTAAACTTCAAAAACATGAACACTAACGTTCCCTTTGTTTTTATAGTTTGTTTTTATAGTTCGTGAAATTACAGTTTAATTCACTCGTAGTAAATCAAAAACAAATTTCAAACTCGTCTTCCGGACTCGTTAAAATTTCAGTTTTTTACTTACTACATGCGATTGCTAGTACATATAAGTCTTATGTTGTGTAGCAAGACTTGACGGTTAAATAGATTTATTTTCAATTTGACACACTCAGTGAGATCGTAACCACTTATATGGTAATGATAATTGATAAAAGGAGAAACAAAATTACCTGTATATGCTCTTGGTTCAATTCTACGATTTCAACAATTGACGCCGAACATACCGATGACTTAAATTGTGCTGGTAAACTGGAAAGTCTGTTTTAATGGTGGTCATGTTTAATGAAGGTTGCTCCTTGAATTGATTATTTTCCACCTAAAGAAATTTGCTCTTACCTAAACTGTTTTGGGTCATGCTGGCATACAAATTACCAATGAAGGCAAACGACATCTGGGTGCACTTATTGGTTATGGAGCATACAAAACTACAATGGTTATATCTTCCGTAATTCAGCTGCAGAAACTCTCTCGGATTGCAAAAATCCACTCTCATTCGGCCTACTGTACATTCACCGCTGGATTTTGTCATGAGTTCAATCATATCCTTCGTACAATACTGAATGTTGGTGAATTCTTTCATCTAGTCGAAGAAGTTGTCAGATATGATTTTATTCCCGCAATCTGTGATGGAAGGTAATGACTTCCAGAGGGAATAACTGTCTCTATCGGTAAAATTAAGTGGTCTTGGCAGTACCAACATTGTTCAAACAGCAAATACCGAAGATAAGCAATTGAAGAAAACCTTCTCAAATCACTAAAAATAAAGATGCCCCTACACAACTTACAGCAAATAAAGTGACTTGCTTTGAGGGCGCTTCAGCATGGCTATCAGTGCTTCTCCTGAAAAGCAAGAATTTTTCACTTACAAAACGTGAATTCTTTGACGGTATCTTCTTGCGATATGGATGGCTATTACCATGTTTGCGCGAACAAATTCACAATAGAACATGCATTGTCTTTAAAATTGGTGGATTCATAACTGTTCGTCACAACGAACTGGTAGACATCACCACAGTTTTAGTGTCGAACGTATACAAAGATGTGAATATAGACCTAACCTTGACGAACAGAAACAATTAGGAAGAACTGAGAGCTGATATTAGAATGCGAGGTTTCGGGCAAAGGCAACAAAGAGAATTTGTTGACGTAAGGGTATTTATGCCCCTAGCTTGTAATTACCAAAACCAGTCCCTCAAATCAGTAATGAAATCAATGGAAGTTCAAAAGAAAAAAAAATACAACAAAAGAATCCTAACGAGGAGTATGGAACATTCACACATTCAATGACATTCATTGTTACGAAGTGTTAAAATGTCTTCCGGGGCTCTGAGCAGCACGAATTCGGCGAGGGGAACGTGAAACTGTTTCCAAGGTGACAAAAACTTCCATTTGTCCTTTGTTCTCTTTGGGGAGATAGAGTAAGGATGTCTTCAGGTGTAATACATTGCACCGAATCGATACTTTAGAGAGAAGGACTTCCTGTTTCTTTGAGGTAGAGGAAGTGTAAGGGACAGAGATATATGATTTTGAGGCTAAGGCACATGAATTATATTAATTCGCTCCTCGTTTTACATTTAACTTCTTCATTGGTTTTACTTGTTGAGCACTCTGGAATAGATATTGTTGTTTTTCAACATTGATTGCAATGGAGAAGTTAAAATAAACTACTCGACGAAAAACATACCTATACCATCAAAGAAACTGTACTTGAAATCCTTGACAGAGAAAGTAGAAAAGATTATAAAGAGGATGAGGTGGAAATTGTTCTTTTACGATAAAGAAGATAACAACTTGAACGAAAACAACAGAACTTTGGGTACAAGACACATAAATGCCCACCACAACAACAGGATCTGCTCAACTTTGAGATCGACCTCCTAGAGATGATGCAGAAAATAACTTTTAAACCAGTTCACAGCCAGTTCCAAGACCGACTATGCAACGACATTAATACCATCCATTTGTCAAATAAAGCCTTTATTCTGGCCGATAAAACAAGTAATTCCTACGAAATGGACAAAACATCCGACGACAAACTGTACACTGAGAGTGTTACCAAAACTTATAAGAAATCCGATCACTTGACTTTGGCACAAATCAATAAAGAAGCAAAAACAATTGCTGAAGATCTCAGTGTCTCTGAAAAAATTGAATGTTTAGCAAAATCCAATGTCCTCATCACTCTCAAAGACCATAAAGAGGATTTTGCCAACAACCCAAAGTGCGGATTAATTACCCCCGGCAATACCAGAACTTGGGTAACCACCAGAGAAAGCATAAACAAAATCGTCAGATATAAAACAATGGTGAATCAATGGCATAACACCGGTGACATCATCAATTGGTTCAACAACATTAGAAACAAAGAGAACTGTACATTCATACAATTTGATATTGAAGAATTCCACCCGTCTATAACAAAGCAACTTCTCCAAAAGGCGATAACTCATGCTATGCAGCATACCGCAATCACTGAAAAAAAGCAAAACATCATTCCAAGGAGATCACTACTGTTTACAAATAATCAAGCCTGGATTAAGAAAATAGGTGACTAACTAGTAAGACTAAAATTCTAGCGGTCTTTAAAGAGACGATGGATTATTGTGCTTCCAAAACATCAGTGGCCCAGAATCAGACAAAATCAGAAAGAATCTCGTTAAGCTATTCAAGGCGAAATTCGAATTAAAAATCACAATACAGACAAACTTAGTTAATTTTTTGGATGTAACCTTCAACTTGACGAATAACACCTACCAACCTTATTCGAAACCCAACAGCCAGCCGATTTACGTAAATGTTCATTCAAACCATCCACCTAACATAATTAACCGAATACCAGGCATGGTATCAAATAGAATCAATAGCATTTCGTCCAATAAAAACTTCCTCGATCGTGCCGCCCCGTTTTATAACGATGCTTTAAGCGCCAGTGCCTACAAGGAGAAGATTATATTCGCCGAAAAATCGACCAAAAAAAGAAAATTGAGACCAAGAAAGATCATCTGGTTCAATCTCCCATACAGCCTTAAAACAAATGTCGCCAAAAGGTTTCTCAATATCGTAGACAAAAACTTTCCAAAAACATAGACTTTACCAACTGTTTAATAGAAACAACTTTAAAGTTAGCTATAGCTGTTCACCGATTATATCAAACATAATCTCATCACACAACAAATCTGTCCTCGCAGACAAAACAAACAAAATCCGTGCAACTGCAGGAAAAAAGACACGTGCCCACTGAGCGGAAAATGCCGTGAAAAAAGTGTAATTTCAATGGCGGATCTAGAGGGTATGTCAAAATTTGTGGAGGAGAATGTTCGGTATTGAAGGATAAAAAGACAGCGTGTAAATAATCCCATTGATGATACACAATACAGAAATTATGTTAATGTGCTCCTGCACAATTTTTGGACATACCCTGGATCCGCCGCTGAATTTGACTTTGCAATGTGAAAGCTAACAGAAAACACGTTTAAAGAGAGATGATATCAACATAAAAACACTTTTAAGTATGGAAACAGCCAATTCGACCGATTTTTCGAAACACGTTTGGAGTCTACAAAATAAAAACATCACACCTATCTTTTCATGGAGCATAATTGACCACGCTCGTCCATATATAAAATAAAAACATCACACCTATCTTTTCATGGAGCATAATTGATCACGCTCGTCCATATATAAACCGCAGCAAAGCAAGCTACTTTTGCCTCACAGAGAAATATCATATTATCACGTCGAAATTAAAACAAAAAATAACGGAATTGGTTTCCACGTGTCGTCATGTCAATAAATATCTTTCAAAGAACTGTAAATATGACCCTTAATTTTAATTGTTTTATACTTATGAAAAATGTCTAGATTTTATCACCGTTTCACTTGTGTACATTTGACGAATGCGTTAAGCATAAAACTTGAAGTCATGTACTTTTGTTTTTAAAATTTTAATGTTGGAAATATAATATTTCATATTTGAGTTATGTTATATATATATATATATATATATATAAAAACTACTGTAAAAAAAAACCTACAGTTTCTCCAATGTGGTGATAACTCATTTTGTATAAATGTGAATAATTTATCTAAAGCATTACAATTCATTCAAAGGAATAATCATTATTGATTATTGATCTGTCACCATCTTGTCAAACGAACAATATAATAATAATATCTTTTCTAGATATCTTATATCTTTATTTAACAAGTGTAAGTGAGAAACTATTGAATTGAATTGGATATCTCCCTACATACAAAGATTAATCAAGTGAATAACCATTGTCGTATAATAAAAATACATATTACTGTATCTGGATTCGAATTCCTTGCATTTCTACTAAAACTACCAATTTGATGAAAGATAACCAGAACAAAAGTTTTAAGTTGGCTAATTTTCTTTCAAATGGAGTTCTTCAATAAAACAACAAACAGTACTGAGATGAATGGTATACCAGCTGAAGATATTGCTTTTATGACTATCCTGTCAATATTATTTATATGCATTTTCGTGGAACATACATATGTGCTTTACGTTATTATACGTCATCAACTTACCAAAAACCCTGTCTGGTATTACATCACTAACTTATCATTAACCAATCTGGCTGGTGCACTTATGATACCTATAATTGTTGCAGCATGTGTGAACGAAACCTTTCTTGATAACATTCATTGGTTGTGTGCAGTTAATGGATTCTTGCTGACCTTATTCTGTCTCGTCTCCACGTTCACACTTTTAGCTATTAGCGTGCATAAATACTTAAACATTAAAAATCCATTTTCACAATTTTCAAAGTCCAGCCAATTTATAGCAACCGCGTGGTTAGTTGCTATTGTAATTTCTAGTGGACCGTTGCTAGGTTGGAATCACTATATACATAAACCTGGTCGAAAATGGTGTCTTGTTACCCAAGTAGATAGTACAAGTGATGTACTATATTTTGGTACTATATTTTTCTTCGGCTTTTTATTCCCATTAGCAGGGATGTCTTTCTGCTACCATCGTATTTATAAATTCGTCAATATGCACACACGACAAATGAATGGCGTCATTGTAAATCATACGCAGAATTACGAAAGAGTTTTAATGAAGACGGTGTTGATAATTGTTGGCGTTTTCCTGATAAGTTGGATGCCCTTTGCTGTGTATATGGGCTTAGGACTCTCCCGCTCTGGTAATGTTGTTATTTCATCGGCAGGAAAAGTTGCGTATGTGTTTGTGTTTTTGCAGAGCGCTGTAAATCCTGTCGTTTATTCCTTTCGTCACAACGTTTTTAAACTATCGTCAAATTTTCGACGTATGAATACCAACAGTTGCACTATTACTCAAACAGCAACTTCAGATGATTTCAATAAAACCAAGAAGTAGAGGTTAACAGTTGAGGCGTTCAATCACACTTTAGTCCAGACAATAACAAGAAAACAATTGTTATTTCGTTATACTCTGCATCCTGATGTTATTTGTATTTAAACATTGCTATATCTTCAATATGTTTTATTTTCCAGTAGAAGTACAGATTTTTTGTACAACTACAGATATTTGGTAGAATAACGTTTTACGTTTTACTCCACTTCTATTAATTTGATATGGTTATTTTTTGAGAATTATTAAAGTCATACTTACAATTGGAATTCCACGCACTGAAATGAATTTAGGGGTTGTTTATATGGACGATATCTTCCCGGGACAATAATGCCTGATATAAACGAGAACAGGGTGGCTCCTTTCTCTCTTAGTGTCTGAAATACACTTTCCATTTGATTGGATTAAGGCGAATCCTTTTTTGTTTTTGTTTTTGACAAACAACAAGCAAACAAACTATTTTCCAAAAACCAGTGCTTATGCCCCCACAAGGCACTAAAGGTGATATCGCCAGGAGCATAGACCCGGAAAAGCGAAAAATATATAGATAAAAAATAAAATATATAAATAATACAAACAATACAAAATAAATTAACACGGGGAAAAAGAAATTGGGTTAGGGTTACTTTACTCAAATATTGATCCACTGAATCGATCTGATAATATAATAAAACTAGTGCAGCGTGTAAAAACATTTTACAGTTTTTTTCCATAAATTGTTTTTACACCCAATACTGCAATGATAAGTCTGTGTATTTACAAAAATTGTTCTCCATGTTGGAATTATATCATATTTAACACAAATATTTTGGATCGATCATTCAAAAAATGCCATTATCCCTATTTTTCAGTGCTATTATTTGGGCTATTTAGAGATTTCTAAAGTTGTACAGTTGAACTAAAAGGTTTAGAAAAGAGACAATACAACGTATACTACCTAACCAATGGATACTCCTACCTAACCACGATAAAACGTCTGATATATAAGAAAATACCTTCAAATTTCCCTATTAACTTAAGCTAACAAAAACAATACCTTTTCAGACGTTTTTATCTTTCAATTCTTTATTCTGCTATGAATTGTGGAAATGTCAAAACCCAAAACTCCATTTGTGCATCATAATACAAAAACCATGTAAATATGTATGTAATCACTCTCTTCTTGCATTACAATCATCTATACTATTCAATTTTATAATCTAAAAAAGGTATCATTCAAATACTATCAAAACAATATGACAATGATCTTGCTACCTTCGCTTACCTTAATAATAACAATCCACATACTACAATGAAATACCAAATAAACTGCTAGCTACACATTTCGGTATAGTAGTCAAAACTAACTGATACGAAAAAGCTACGTTCAAAAACCTAAAAAAAATAGACATCGGTAGAAAATGATAAACTGATAACACATAACAGGTCTACATCGATTGTCTCGTCGGATAGAATAGTTACTGATACGTATCAATGTGGTTATTCTTTATTACTGAACTTAAAGCGTTGAATAAAAAAATTTAAAAAAAACAAAAAATTATACACACAGCGTCTTCATTCTCATTAAGAAATGAACGTTGAGAAAATTTGATGAACTTTCGAACGCGAAAAAACATTGCATTGCGTTCTCCTCTCGGTGGCTTTATGATGTCTTCCTTTAGGCACAACAATCCACGAAGTCATAAAAACCCGTAAGATGGAGCTAGAGATTCTCCTAATGGGAGATTCTCCCTATACTAATACGGAAAAACAAACATCCATTGACAAACTTCCCGAGAAATTTTACCTAACGTTCTTTCTTTAAAAGTTAGGTAAGAAAAAAGCAAGATTTAGTATTAGTATAAGAAGATTCATAACTGCATTAAGGATATTACGACTAACCTCGTCAGTAAAATCTAAATGGCCGATAAGGGGAATTCTACACAATGTAGAAGTATTAAATAGAATGAGGTTCAAGTTTAAATTATGAAGGTCATTAAAAAGATTAGAACGGAAATGTGAAAAGTTAAAGTATTGTAATAGGAAGTGCTCAGTAGTTTCAATTGAACGACATGTACAAAAGGAATCGAAAAGATCTAAAAATCCATGCCTAAACTTATGTTCACGTAGGTGACTGAAACCAACCCTTAATCGTGTAAGTAAAACAAGTCCACAGTTATTTTTAACTCTGTACGTCAGAGCAGGGTTTGGGCGAATAAAATTAAGAATTACACGTTTGAAGCATGCAAAGGATAAATGGCCGGCCGTTTTCTAAGATTCCTAGGAGCTCTTTTTTGAGCTGGTATATAATCTGACACGTTTTGAGGTGCGAGTCCATTAAGAATTTGTAGAAAAAACAAATTCTTCTATTATATCGTCTTTCGGCTAAACTTTCGAGTCCAAGCTCTGAGTATAATTTCTCCTTGGAACTTCCACGAAAACAACCAGTTATTGCCAAACAGGAATTATATTGGCCAGTTTCAAGTTTGCAAGTAGAGGAAACATTACCTGGATTGTCGTATGTGATATCTTCATAATCTAAAAGGGGTCTAACGAATGCTTTGTAGACATTTTAGAGGGAGTCTCGAGACAAAAATCTACGAAATCTAGTTATAAGACCAATGCAACTATTAGCTTTCTGTATGTTCTCTCCGATATGGCGATCAAAGACTAGCTCCTTATCAAGTAAAAACCCTAAGTGTTTGTGGTATTCACAAGTAGCCACTGCTCTATTATTGAAATGAACAACAGGGGATTATGCTTTCTCACATTTTCTAGTAAAGTAAACTTCCACTGCTTGCTTGGAGGGGTCAGTATAAAGGACATCTTTCATTGATAAGCCCACGCAGTATTTTTTCCAAGTCCCTGCTAAGCATATTGGAGCAAGAAGTCTGGTCAAGAACCAAAGAAAATAAGGATGTATCATCAGCAAAGATTTTAACATTAGATTCCAAATGCCTGTCCTTTTAAAACTACTCTTTGAAGTCTCTTGGAAAGTTTTCTTTCCAAGAGACGTAACAGGGGACCGCCAACACCGTAGGTCTGAAGTTTGAAGATATCACCCCGATTGGCAAGAAGAAAACAGTTTGTTTTCTTCAAAGTAGTTGTAAAGGGTATCATAGATATACTTTACAAATATTTTGCTAAAAACAGGAATAAGAGATACTGGTCTATAATTTTTAATGCAGTCTTTGTTCCCCTTTTTGTGAATAGGATCTTAGTTACCTCTTTTCCAACTGTTTGGGAAGTTTCCAGAACTTAACGAAAGCTGAAAAATACTTGTAAGCGGTTTAGCAAGAGACTCATCACAGTTCTCAATATTGATAATTGTTTCTTCCCATTTTTGCTTGAACAATGAAAATTGTTCATGACTTTGGGTATGGGAGCGATAAATCAGTATTAAAAAGAGATGTTTAGAGCCAGTTGGTATTTCACAAACTAGACATTCATCTAAGGAAGTTAAGTCAGATCTTCTGACAAGTGGCAAGTAATCTTTAAAATATATATACACTCCTCCCCTTCGAGGGTCAGAAGGATGATCACTTACTTATTTTGATAATTTGGGGTGTTATTGTTAAGTTCTGAATATCTTTGATTGAATGGAGTTCATTTTGGTATAATTTCAACAACAAATCAGTGTAAGAGTGGGAAAGGAAATTTCACCACAAGGTAAGATTATGGCATTATTTTATTAAAAGTATTTAAAAATATATGACAGTAATTGTTATATGAATGGTGCAGAAAATTGTACACGTAATATGTTATACTCGGTTGTAGTTCAGAGATTAAAATTAGAAGCCTTTAGGATTGAACAATGTCCGCTTCAGAGTTGGAGTGAAATTGATTGAATTCAAACAATTTTTTATATGATTAATTGTAATATGAATATTACAGAAAGCTGTACACGGTAATATATTATACTCGGTTGTAATGCATAAACAACAAAAGAAAAAAGTTAACTCTTAAAAAAGTTAAATGCTTACGGAGAAAGGTTTACAGTTATTATGATAAGAAATTGAAGTTTCTGTCCTTTGATTGTACAGACTCACATATGATTATAGTTGAACCTATAAATGAAAACATTATGTTTCACATCTCTGTTTTGTTGACAAGACGTCTTTCAATTAATATTAATTTTATTCTAGATTTTCATCATAAACAGAGTAAAAATGAATCATTTAAGATTTCAGAGAGAATGTGTTTTTAGTAGTAATATTATCCATATATTTTTAAGAAGTTAACTTTAAGTTAACTGCACTCTTGAAACTAAAAACTTCAACATTTTTCCCACACACATATTACGAAATATTTTTTTGATGCTATTTAAATATTTAATATGATAATCTATTTTTCCTCTAACTTCAATAATTATCCTGTACATTTTAATCCTCTTAACAAAGGCAATTCCCTTTCTTTTTTGTGCTATAGATGCTGAAACGGAGGATTAAACTCAAACTTTTCCTGCACAGCATTCCTATTATCCTTTGAATGCCTTTTTCTTATTTAATGTCAAAAGTGGTGATTTTGAAAAGACTTTCACATTGAATTTCATAATCATTAGAATTCAGTTCAACAAATATATTGATCCATCTCACTACACGTTGGTCGAGTGAATAAATGACTTATAATAAAAATACTTATTACTGTATCTAGATTTGAATCCTTGCGTTCTACAAGAAGTACTATATTCACGGAAGATAATCAGAATAACATTAATTTCTTTTCATGTGGTGATATCAAATGGTGATATCTTATTTCGTACATATTTGAATAATTTATCTATAACATTACATTTCAATAATATATTAAACAAGTGCGAGAAAAATAATGATTATCGATTGACAGGATCTGTCACCGCTTGTCACAACAACCATCATAATATTTTATGAAATTTTCATAAAGGGAAAATAATTAAATCATTCCGACATGGATTTCTCCAATGAGACAACAAACAGTACTGAGATGAATGGTATACCAGCTGAAGATATTGCTTTTGTGACTATCCTGTCAATATTGTTTATATGCATTTTCGTGGAACATACATGCGTGCTTTACGTAATAATACGTCATCAACTTACCAAAAACCCTGTCTGGTATTACATCACTAACTTATCATTAACCAATCTGGCTGGTGCACTTATGATACCCATAATTGTTGCAGCATGTGTGGACGAAACCTTTCTTGATAAAATCCATTGGTTGTGTGCAGTAAATGGATTCTTACTGACCTTATCCTGTCTCGTCTCCACGTTCACACTTTTAGCTATTAGCGTGCACAAATACTTAAACATTAAAAATCCATTTTCACAATTTTCAAAGTCCAGCGCATTTATAGCAACCGCGTGGTTGGTTGCTATTATCATTTCTAGTGGACCGTTGCTAGGTTGGAATCACTATTCACATCGGCGTGGTCGTAAATGGTGTGTGGCGAGTAACTTAGACAGCTTAAGTGATCTGCTCTATTTTACTACTGTGTTTGTCTTTGGCTATTTATTCCCATTAGCAGGGATGTCTTTCTGCTACCATCGTATTTATAAATTTGTCAATATGCACACACGACAAATGAATGGCGTCATTGTAAATCATACGCAGAATTACGAAAGAACTTTGATGAAGACGGTGTTAATAATTGTTGGCGTTTTCCTGATAAGTTGGATGCCCTTTGGTGTGTATATGGGCTTAGGACTCTTCCGCGCTGGTAACGTTGCTATTTCATCGGCAGGAAAAGTTGCGTATGTGTTTGTGTTTTTACAGAGCGCTGTGAATCCTGTCGTTTATTCATTTCGTCACAACGTTTTTAAACTATCGTCAAATTTTCGACGTATGAATATTAACAGTTGCTCTATTACTCAAACGGAAATCTCAAAAGATTTGAAGGAGAACACGATGTAGATTATAATAAGTAAGACGTTCAATGATCCAGACAATCACCAGAGGAAAAATTGTTTTTTCTTTACACTCAGTATCTTGATGATTTTTGTACTTAACCATAACTATCGTTTCAATTTATGTTTTTTCCCCATTAGATATAAGTGCATTTTCTTCAGTTCCTACAAAAAAGAATAAAGGACATCTTTCATTGATAAGCCCATGCAGTATTTTTTCCAAGTCCCTGCTAAGCATATTGGAGCAAGAAGTCTGATCAAGAACCAAAGAAAATAAGGATATATCATCAGCAAAGATTTTAACATTAGATTCCAAATGCCTGTCCTTTTAAAACTACTCTTTGAAGTCTCTTGGAAAGTTTTCTTGGGGAACCAGGAGAGTTGACACGCTCTCTCTTTCTCTTTCCTATCCCTCATTTTTCATTTTCTTTCTTGTAAATGGAAGGATTGTGTTATTGAAAAACTAGTTATATTACAAGTTATGCCATTACCAGGCTATGTATCGTTCTTACCAGGCTATGTATCGTTCTTTCAAACACTTTTATAACAGTTTTCACCGGAGAAGTTAGTTGATATGGAAATAATACAGCATGAAACAATATCAAAATGCAAATAAATGTCAAAGGAGGTCAACTTCTATGAAGAAAACTTTTATGAAAGATCGATCGGAACGGCATGACGGTAAGAATTCCATCTTTCGTTTTTCAAAGTGAACATGGGATTATAGTAGAGTATTTGTGATTGAATCACGCAACACAGCCGTACCAAAGTCCTGGTTCCGTTACATAATACCATAGTGTATCAAGTCACAGACCAAGCAAATGGAAGTTGTTTGACGCATGGTATCAAAACTTTTTTAGTATGTTTCTAACTTTGCGGATATTAAAGCTCTTTTACACCATGTTTTTGTAAACATTAACGTTAACATTATTAAACGGATCTAAAGTGTCAAAATTTGTGGAGCATAAAGGAAAAACTTGTAAATAATCCCATAGGTGATGCAGACACTGGAAACAGAAATTATGTTAATGTGCTCCTCCGTAATTTTCGGCATACCCTGGAGACAATAGCCACCCAACGGGAATAAACGGGTCATTGTATGACTGGGTGTCACTGTACGGATTGAAAAAATGTCCGTCGGGTTACTGTTCGTGGGGCCACTCTACGAATCACAATCGCGGACACAGGAATCAAAATCAAAATAAACAACAATAAAAATAAATAAGAACGATATTTATTATTCATAATATTGTTTTAATTTAAACGCACCTTTAGTTCTTCCAAAAGTAAACCAATATGGCAGCCGAAAAATTGGATATCTTCGCTCATATATTTTTAAATCTCGCTTTGGTTGTGCACTTTGTAGGCATATTCTTTGTAGCGAAGAAACGTCACCACCACAGCATCAATCAAACAATTCTGTTAGTAAACTTAAGCATATCGGAAAGCCTCATATGTTTTTCCGGCATTTTGCGGCGAACGTTAGCAGTATTTCAAGCAGAGGTTTACGCAAGTTACGTGTTTGTTTTCTAAAACATTGGAAGCATGCATATCTTATTACCTCATCATGACGACGCTTACGTATTGACCGGTTCCTACAGGTTTATCTGAATATCAGTTATCCTATACATTGCACAAGAAAACGTCTCATGATTTTATAGTTTTATATGGATGCTGGTATTATAAGTTTCATATTGTTGAGATGGTTACATATTTAAAAAGATCTGTCAACATCGACGTTCTATCCATGGCAGTAAAAATCATTCTAACGATGCCAGAAAGCTAAAAACAAACAATATTTTCATTCCCATTTTTCTTGTTGTGACATTTCTCGTATTTATGCTTGTACCCATTCAGATCTATTTCTATTCTTACATTCAAGGTGATACACATTTACCTACTTCTTTGAGACATTACTGTATCGTTTCTCACTATCTTGCATATACGTCCAGTCCAATTGTGTACTTGTTCTTGTCAAAGACTTATTTGGGCCACTTTAAAAAGTGTTTCAAAACGATCTACTACTGAATTGGCTTCAAAGATGTAGAGATAGGGATGATAATATGTAAACATTAAGGCTTTATAACACCTGAAAACTGACGAAATGATTACAATATTTATCCATTCCTTACATTCCTTTTGTTTTTATAAGCATCAACTTTATAAGCAGTAGAAGCTCAAATTCTCAAATACCTACCACCATCCAACCACGACCTTAAGCCCAAAATCATAAGGTTGATAAATAATGAAAGAATCATAAGAAGAAAGCAGAACCAGAAATAATACCCCTAAAGTGTCTCCCTGCGGACGAAATCATAATATTTTGATCACGTGTTCATAACATATCTTTTCTATCGAAAATCATGATAAGGTGGGTGAACGTGTAAAATTCGGCATGTACTCTTATCGTAAATAAAAAGCTCTATCGATCAAATTGTTATAATCTGTTAACCACACAAATTGACAAAAGAAAGTACTGATCGAACGAAAAAAGAGAATTTACACCGAGGCCCTCTGTAGATAACAACACAAAAAAACAACGGTATTTCGCTTCTAATTCTTTCCGGTGCTAAGAATGAAATTTGGCACATATTTTGATATGAGTCACTTTAACATTTATCCATAAAGGGAGAAAAAAAATCCATTTCTAGTCTGAACAGCCATTGTTCTTTGCCAATATATACAGCCACCTTAAGAGAATAGCAATCCGATTAAAGAAGTCTGATTAAAGGACAAATAAAAATTAAACAATACATTTCATCCATAGCGAGCTTCTTTAATACGGTGTTTCCACAAGACACCGATAAAAATACGCTATGACGTAAAAGAGCATCGGAAAGTTTAAACGCCAATATTTTGTCCAACTGTCCTACCCTGCCTCGTTTTCATGCGTTGTATTGTTTGACGTTAATAACTTGATTATATATTTTGCTTAACTGCAAATCGCTATGGGACAGTTTGTCATAATTCTCATGAAATTATTGCATCAAAACGAGGCGGGGTAGGATAGTTTGGCAAAATATCGGCGTTTAAAAAAATTCGGGAAAGGCATAGGCGTATTCAGGGTCAGTAAAAAAAAATTAAAAAATGGAGGAGTCATTTCTTTTCAGCCTTAAGTGTCGATATTAATATTTCTTTTTAGTATTACGGTGGGGATCGAATTAAGCGAGGGAATAAGATACGAAAATAAGCATGTTGGATAAAATGTTGGATAGGTTTAAAAATTAAAATTAAAAATTAAAAATGGTATAAACAACAATAAAAAAGTGAAATCAAACTGCCAGCCTTGTCAATTTCAACACTTACCTTTTTTAAACTGTGCCGTCCGAAACTATACGGGTGATTGTCATAACGTCTATAATAAAATCTTTCAAAATAACACTTTAGAGTGCATTACTACGAATTCACTGAAACTGATGTTTGCGTATTATTATCCACAGAATGATCCGCTACTTTAAAAACATTTTTGAATTCGTATTTAATTACTCGTCTCACATTATTCGATAACAGCATATATATAACAGCATCAGAACCATAAGCGACACAGTACGACAAACCTATGATACCATGCATTACATCAGGTACTGCTGTGTTAGTCAGGTACATGTAAAAGTAAATTTGATCTGGAAGTAGCATGAATACGACAAACGTGGCAATAAGCAAGGTTGGAACGAATAATTTGGCTCTTGAAATTGCCGAATCTCGTCTCTGTGTCGAAGACGTATTTTGCCTGTCCATTGCTCGAGATTCTTTTATTTTCTTGAACAAGTAACAGTAGGTGAAAGTAATTGTTATTATACAAAGAATCTCCATAGCAGGATAAACATAAACAGAACTTATCAGGTATACAGAATTTCTATTTGATGGTACCAAACACAAAAGAACAACTGCAAAGGCAAAACTGAACAACCAAGTTGATGCGAGTACAAGTGCTGAACGTTTGGGGGACCAATATAAGGGATAGCGAATGTGTAAGTAAACTTCAAAAAATCGGTCGAGTGTCAGAAAGATCATGATCAGATAATACAATACTGATAAGCCTGTGTTCTTTATCACCAAAGTATACAAGACATATTCATCCAAATGTTGGGCGGCGAATATGAGATCTAAGGCACCAGATATACATAACAGAATCTCTGACATGCTTAGGTTAAATAGTAACAATTTCTGACCGTTGTTTCGAAAAGGTGTTTTCGCCAGAAAATATATGCCGATGATATGTAATAGCATCGCCAGAAGTCTACCGGAGATTTGGAAAATTTTCAGAGTATTCATTCTTGTATCTCTTACAAACCACAAACAATCTGCGTATAGTTGACCGTTATATTGAAAGATTATCTTATCCATAGTTTCAATGGCACTCGCCTATTTAAAAAATATACGTATTGTTTTAGAAAGAAGCATTTATAAATCTATACTCCTATTATTAAAATAGAACGTAATATACAGGAGGCGAGTTTTTTTTTGTATTTTTAACTTCTTATTAGATTTTAATTTGTTTTACAAACAAAGTGTTCGTAAATACATGCAACTCCCATTTAATAAATGTTGATGGATATTGAAAGAGTCATCAGAACAAAGAAATGAAAAGAAAAACGAAATATAACTCTTAAGGCGCGGTTTCCATACACCACAATGTTCAAGTGGGCGATAATAGATACGCTATGACGTCAAAGAGCATCTAAAAATAGCAAGAAAGCCAGCGATCGACAGTGGAATAAAAAAACACGTCATAAAAGTTGAAATGTTTAGATGCTGATTGCGCACTTGAAGCAGCACACTTGACTCCTGTCGTGAAGGCGTTTTGTCTGTGGCTGTGCATTCATTTAATTGGCATTTTCATGTAAGAATCTTTCGAGATGGTTCAAAACCCGAAATAAGTATCCGGCAGTAGATTTATTGGTATTTGCCAACTTGACATTTTTACAAACTTAGCAGGAAACACTAGCCACTGATCTGCTGATTTTATGAGCGGAAAAAACTGATGTGCTTTTTTCGCTGGTGATCGGTGGGACATCATAGCGTATCATCTATTGCCCACCTGCGCATTTTTGTTGAATGAAATATAGGTTTATGAGCTTTTTTTGATTACATATTTATCAATTCTGTTTCCATTAAACTGGATGATCTAAAATAATGTCAGGAGCAGATCTTGATAGTCAAATATAAGAAAGACTCCACAAAATACATCTCTACCAGTTTAAGTATAAGTGTAGAAAACCAACTGTACAATCGATAGATTTGAAGATGTTACATTACATTCTTCAACCAAGATTATTTTACACATCTAACATGATGACAATCCTACACTTCCTTTTATTTCCACTAACATTTTATTCTAGCTTGACATAATCTAGTTTGAAAAATGTTTGAAATTATTTCATTTAGAGGATTATTTCTCATACGCGAAATTGATACAGCTGCTGCAGTTTGTTTTTTACAGAGATTCTCAACAAAACAACAAACTTTATTCAAACAAACATTGTAGTTAGAGGACCTTTACCATCTATTGCATGTTAATATTGTTATTGTTATTATTGTTCACAATTGTAACAAAATGTGGAAATCGTGTTTAAAATACTCTTTTCTTCGGCTACTCCCCAGTATCAGGAAGGTCGTGCATGAGTGTCAAATGGCTCTACCTCATATTGCTTATCAGATAATCCTAACATACTGTATTCTCATTGGTTTCAAATACCTCACTGCGTTGTTATTGGCTAAGAAATAAAGAATTGTCGAAATTATTAAAGGTAGTTTCCACAAAAACATCGGGTTTTAACAGTAAATACAAAAGGATATTATTGGTAGAAAGCACTTTGTTGTAGACTTTCTAATTTACAAAGGAATGTAAAGAAGCGAAAGAACTCTTCTTCGTCCATAAATTTCAAACGAAATGAAGGTAAAAACAAACACTGGTTCCTAGGGAATAAAAGTTTTTCAGTCAGCTGTTTCACTAGCCTATAAATTGTAGACCACTGCGAATTCACTAGGACGAGAGATTGCGTCAATTTTTTCATGATGGATTGTTACAGTACCAGATCTACTGCTTGGAAGGCAACAATCCTAACCAATATCCCACTGACACATAATCCTAACCAATATCCCACTGAAATATAATCCTCATTCGGATTTAAAGAACTTATTAACAAATACTTGACTCTGAGATTTAAATGGAACCAAGAAAGTTGATGAACAGAATTCGAGAGGTCTGACTTTTTGGAATATATATATACTAGCTATATGAGAAAATTATCTCTACACACTTGTAAGCCATTTAATTGGATGATGTATTTATTAAATATATGTATGTAAATATAGGTTAGGTTTGGTTAGAAATAAAACCACAAAATATGCGACTAGAAGTTTCACGCTTCTTGCGATTTTCAAGCATACTTCTACCCCGCATATAAGCCCACCCTGTTTATAAGCTCATCTGCGCTTATATGCGAGAGCAATTTTTAATTTTGGGGATAAAGAAAAGTCGTATTAAAAAGGTTTTCTTTCTTCGCACAATATCTAGTATTATAGGGCCGGCTTTCTTCAAATAAACATCGGACCCTTTTAAAACGTATTTACATGGCACCTCTAAGCCGTTCCCTCTTTTATTTTGCCTTTTCCCGCATACACCTGAATGCATTTTTCCACCAGAATTAAAGGGAAACCAACAGTACTTTGAAATTTCTCTGGGAACATGACTAACAACTATCCGCTTTTTCACGACTTTTACAGCATACTTATCGTGAACGTTATCGGGTTGGAGGTAACATGTCAATTCTTCCTCAATAACAGGTGACTAGAGAGAGGACGAGGATGAGGACCTTGAAATTGAAATCGATTAAATTGTTTTGTGCTTTAATAAAAAAGTTTAAGTCGAAAAGTATCTTTTTTTCTCCATATCCTAACTCGTGGTGGGTCTCAATGTATTGTACCTACTTGTCCCCTGTACGCTTTAGGGTCAGTTGCACTTTCGATGCGCCTTTCCATAATGCAACAAGTTTTGAGTGCGTCCACGAATCGGGTATGGTTTGTGTCGACCAGATATCTGATAGAAGATGATGAGTTCAAAGAGCAGTTCATCGGAGTCTGAAGCGCATTTAAAGAACTCTGAAGGAACACCTGTTGATGCTTTTCCGTTTTTAGTGATCTTAGTATCCCCTTTATTTTGGTATATTTGGAGGAGCGTGAATGATGTTGTTGGTGGCATTTTGCAATTCCTTGATGTATTCAGGTGTTTCTATCACTATCTGATTTAGGTTTTCAACGTTGAAGTGTTCCGAAAAGTATTCCCTCAGTTTTTTGGGGTCACATTTAGTACTTTTTATCGATTTGAAGGAGGAATTGTCGGATTGCATTTTTCGGAATAATTCTTCAGTTTCTCTACGTGTTGCGTGGTGATTTATTTGCTCACCTTCAAGGCGGAGTTTTTGGTTTCTGATGTATTTCACATGCTTTTTTATCTTCTTTGTCGTTGATTTGTATGCTTCAGAACCTTTTGTTTGTGTGGATATTTCTTCTAGCATTCTTTTGAGGTGTTCATCGTCTATAAAGACTTCATTGATTTTATTTTGGCTTTGTTTGACGGATAGGGTTTCGGATGCAGTTGTTGAGAGTGCGTCAATGCGGTTTTTAGATCTCACATTAGTATCATCATTATCAGTTCTGATTGATTGCAGTTTTCTATCAATCTTGTCAATCTTGTATCTCTTTGTTTTGGAGTTCTTTGATGTTAAGACGATTTTTCGGTGGTGTTGGGTTTTTACAGAATCTTTTTCGACCATTTTTGGTTGTAGGAGCGTATACCGTAGCCATCAGTATTCGATGATCAGTCTCTACATCAAAACCAAGGTACACCCAGCAATTAGTGATATATTGCTGGATATATCCTTCAGTTAAGATGTAATCAAGGATCTTTCTTGTTCTTTTATCACTGCTATACCAAGTGTTTCTGTGTAGTAGCTCGGGTAAAATTATGAATTTTGTGGAAAATCTCTCGGCGCTTCGGATTTCGTGCTTAACATAATCAACAACGGATATCGTTTACCATTTTTATCGCAACTTTCTTTTATTCTAAAAATAACACCTCAAGTTTGAGAAACAGAGATTTTGTTGAAGAAAGCATAGCAGAACTTTTAAAGAACGTTTGCATCGAGTGCCTTTAGCGTTAACCCATTAATCGTCACAGAGCGAAAAAACAAAAAACGTTTAGTGCTCGATTTGAGGCACGTTAACCAACACATTAACGTCATAAAATTTAAATACGAGAATCTCAAAACATTAGCTGATATTTTTGAACAAAATTTCTACTTCGGTACTGTTGATTTGAAAAGCGGCCACCATCATATAAAAACCGCAGAAAGTTGTGGGAATTACTTGGGATTTGCTTAGGAGTATTTGCATGGAACAGCCAAGTTTCTCAGATTTAAAGTTTTGCCTTTTGGCTTAGCATCGGCTTGTTATGTTTTTATTAAATGCACGAGACCCTTTATCAAAAGATGGAGAGGCTTGGGAATCAGGACGGCTATTTACATAGACGACGGTGTAGCGGATTCTAAAAGTTTTAATCTAGCTAATTTCATATGCAATAAAATAATAAAGAAAGATCTACAATCGGCTGGTTTTGTTATCAACATTGAAAAGTGTAATTTAACACCCTCTCAACGGGGCAAATGGCTGATGAAGTTTTACGTACCTGAGAAAAAGATCAACAACTTGTTAAGATCAGTTATTGTTACGAACGCGGCATCTGCTAAATTTCTATCCAGAATTGCGGGACACATCATCTCTCGGTCCTTTAACAAGATTATTTACAAGGAGTATGTATAAATTTATAGAAAACAGGCCATCTTGGTTCGACGTCTGTACTTTGCAGGAAAACGTCGTACGCAAATTAAAATTTTGGGAGAAGAATTTAAATTTTTGCGACGGGTTTTCTTTTCATAAAAAGCCAGACACGACAAAAGTCGTTTATTCTGATGCCAGCAACTACGGTTATGGGGGTTATATAATCGAGAGATTGGGAAACATAATCAAAAAATCCGAGATAGAACAAAGTTCAACTTACCGTGAGTTGCTCTCTGTAAACAGTCGTTTGGCTCAGCTCTTTCAAACGAAAAAAATCTTTGACATTCCGACAACCAAAACGTGGCTCGAATTATTTTAAACGGTAGTACAAAAGTTTACCTACAAAATCTGTCCCTAGAAATTTACGATCTATGCATGCAATACAAAATTCAAATTGAACCTAAGTGGCTCCCCAGAGAAGAAAACTATATAGCAGACAGTTTATCAAAATTTTATGATTCGGATAATTGATTTTTTTAACAAACTTCAAAAGAAATTTGGCAAATTCACAATCGACCGATTTGCTGATGATCTCAACACAAAACTAAATAATTTTAACTCGCGTTTTTTATGTCCAAACACAAAAGCTGTCCACATATAAGTCAAATAATACGGACTATAAACCACCTGAAACTTTGTAAAGCTAAAGGCGTCTTACTCGTTCCTGAATGGAAATCGGGATATTTTTGGCCCGTTATCACCAAAAACGACAAAGTTTTTCACGAATTCGTTAAAGATTTCGTTTATTTTCGCCCGTACTTCATCAATTACAGTGCTTATAATAGCGTTTTTAAAGGCTTTTCTAAATTTAATATGATAGCGTTAATAATAGAATTTTGTTAAAAATGACTCGTCCACACGAAGACCTTGGTGCATCCACTAGAGACCGACTCGAACACACGAAATCAAAGTGCGTCCACATTAGACGTTTTTCATTTACACGAAGTGAAGTTGTGTCCACATGAGACGTTATTCACTCACATGAAGCGAAGTGGTGTCCACAGGAGACGTTCTTCACTCACATGAAGTGAAGCTGCATGCACACGATACGATCTTATCACACGAATTTTACTCCTCAACCAAAGAGCCGAAGTAAAGCTCTGTATCTGCAATGTATTTTAATGGTCTTTCATCCGAGGGTGGGAAAATAGGAACGATTACTGCAGCTTATTGCAGTATTCGCTGGACACACATTTACTCAAGTTTCTCCTCACCTACCGAACACCCATTCGTTAAATTAGCATTCGCCGGCGCGAAGAGATTGGCTGCTGAAAACTCCACCAAAAAGCAAAAAGAACCAATAACAGTAAACATGCTTAAGGAGGGATTCGACAAACTTGACGGAGAAAATTTATTACATCTCAGGCTTATCGTTCTGTCAGTCATCGGGTCCACTGGGTTCATGAGAATTATTGAACTTTTATCGGTCCAAATAAAACATTTGTCGTTCAGTTCCGATCACATCGAGATTTTGCTTCCCAAATCTAAAACGGATCAATTAAGGGAAGATCATATTATGATAGCCAAAACAGACTCATCTTATTGTCCAGTCTTTTGGCTACATAAATATTTAAACAGAGCCGAATTAAAAAAGGTAACCAGAAATTTATCTTTTGTGCCGTTTGGTCAAAACAAGGAAATGACACAGAGCCTTGGGCACCAAACCTCTTCCTTACACCACAGTTTCTCAAATTTCTTCAACCTATTGCAGGAAGAAGCATCAATTCTTATGGTTTCCTATTCTTGTCGGTACTGCAATTACTCTCTTTTTTATTCTGCACTCCTGTCTCGACTAAATACAAATATTCTCCTTAAGATCTGCTTCACTGTCCTATGTTCTCAGGAAGGGAAATGCTATTCAGGAATAGATAATAAGCGACGTTGCCGACGTTTCGTAGAAATGTCGTAAAGGAAGTCTCTTTTCAGTTCCGATGTCAAGAAGTGGAGGAGAGCGTTGTGCATGCGTGTTTCACAGCGAGGGAGGACTATTTAAGAGACTACGCCGAATCTATTTATTCACTGCGATTCAGAAACGTACACGTACGGTAAACTTTCACCGCTAATCAAAGATTTTCTTTTTTTCTTTTGTATCGATACAAATTACGAGCCGATTGGAACGAAACGACAATTGTAACCGGAACGACGAAAAACAAGCAACAACCTTATCAATTGCATCAAAATGATATTACGCACGTTAGATGAACAGCACGAAAAGAGAAACGAACATAGCAGGCAATGGCAATCCTTAACCTTCACGGATTTACAGCATCTCAATTAGGTCGAAAAATATGTTTCTTCTGAAGTGGGAATTTTACGCATCCGGAGTGCCGTTTTTGCCATCACAACTCATAACGAATTTCCACGTCATTTCACGAAGTGAAAGAAGTTATATTCCTCACGCAATAAATTCCTGATGGCTGACTCTAAACTTATCAAATTGATCTCAAGATCAGACTCGAAAGAACTATTCCTTTGTATGCCTGCACATAACACAAAGCACGATGTACGTCCTGTCTCGACTAAATACAAATATTCTCCATAAGATCTGTTTCATTGTCCTATGTTGTCAGGGAGGGAAATGCTATTAAGGAATAGATAAGAAATATTGTTTGTTATACTGTATGAACATTCTTAAATGTCAATTATTTTCTTAGTTATGTTTTTGTTTTCTTTATTTTGTAGGAGAGGGAAAGGAACGCTTCCATATATAATTTATAAATAATATATGAAATTAAAATTAAAATTTTTTATTGAAAGCGATGGCAGGTGGGAACACGTAGGCGACGAATATGGGAGACGAGTTTTGGATGACAAGCTTTATCGCCCAGTGGGAACCTGCCTTTAAAGTTTTGAGGGGTTGGAAACCATGCTTTAAAGTGTTCCAGTCAATAAGCACTAAGGCTTCATTGAAGTTTTTCTTATTATTTTCGCTGAAATTTCTCCTACTTAAGGATACATTCGTTTTTATATTTCTGTTTGTGCTTGTGATAATTACACCTGCAAATATTAGCAAATAATTTTATTATTCCCTTCAGGTATTCGTTAAATTTAATCGTTTGTTAAAATGTTATCAATTAGAGTAGCTGACGATGTTGAAACTAATGTAGAGGTCATGTAATCAGAGGTAGGCTCCACGTGAAAACACATTGTTGTAAAATTTAAACATTTTCATTGAAATTTAAGCAATTTAAATTGAAACCTCCTAGAAGAAAAAACGTTTTGCCTTTCTGATATGATTGTATTGAAAAGTAGTTGTTCAAAATCACTGGTAGCCATGTTGAATGAGAGTTTTTTCATTTATTATGAATTATAACGAAGGGATTTCATAACAATTATTGCGCAATTGTATGAAAGATGGGGTAAAATGAAACAGTGGGGATTATTTTCCAAGGTCAAATCCCAGATTAATATAATTTATATTAGTGTAATACCTATCCTTAAAATACTGTTTTGAAACACTAAAGTAATTTTGTTATGTTTCGGAAAAAATGAAAAATAAGTTGATATATGATACAATGAGAGACCCGGAAAACCGAGTTACAAAATCGACTTATAAAGTCGAGTTATGGATTACGACGTCATAATTCGAGTTATTAACTTGAAATTTTTAATTTTCGATATCACTTCGAGTTACTAACTCGAAAATATATTTCTCGCTTCTACAACTTGAGTTACTAACTCGAAATTAAAAAAGCTAAACTTTGACTTCGAGTTACTAACTAACTTTTTCAAATAAATCAAGTCGAGTTACTAACTCTAGAATATTTTATTGCTTTAAAAGATTCGAGTTACTAACATACAATGGCCTAATACAGTGACACCTTGTAATTATAATATGTTCATTTCTATGTTTATATATCACTTCTACGATAATGTACAAGAGAAAAAAAATTCAACTACTTATTAATAAAAATATTTGACAATTGACGACGGGGCTAATTGAAACTTTGCGCTAGACTGGAAAGTGAAATTATCAGTAACAGAATACTACATCTCGTTATCAATAAACAGTGTCAATCTAGCCAAGGACTTTACCGACTGGTGGCCTTGTGGTAGAGTGCTCGCCTCCAGTGCGGGAGTCATGCCAGTGACTATAACAGTGAGAATCGATCCACTCAACTTGAGAGCGGGATTGATATGTAAGGGGGTTGTCTGGTTGAGCGGTTGAAGCATACTTGCGGCTTCCATAGCCCAAATGGGGGCTTTTAATGCTCTAGGACTTCCTACGCAGGGCCCTCATTGATAACAGTTCTATCAGAACTAAAGAGGCTATCCTGGGTAAACATTAATAATAATAATTCAAGAATACATCTATCTGAATGAATACAACACAATAATAGAGTGATCTAGGAGAAAGAAGGGTCCAATATGCTCGTTGCAAAGCGTGGGCATTTTCTTCGGCAAAATTGTAAATGAACTAGCATAAGTGATATTTCGGTTTACAACTGACTTTTTCTTTAAATTAGTAGTTGTTCAAAAGCATGTTAAAAGCTATAAAATTAGTGTTTCCATCTGCTTTATCTAGAATGAAACAGAGTGTGTTATGTTCAGTTTTCACTTATTACATACCTTATCGGACAAAACTTCGTCGGACAAAAGTGACAAACTTTTCTGGAGGTGACGAAAATTTTGTCCAACGAAACAATATATCACTTGGAAAGTTTTTCGGAAGTGACGAAAATTTTGTCCGACGAAAAATTTTGTCCAACGATGTTTTGTCGGTACGTACTAGTAAATCTGAAAATACATTTGAAGAATGACCAATTGACTATCGTTTCACACAAAAAAAGGATTTTTGTTGCCACTGCTCTTTGTGCTACAGGTTTCACGAAGCCCCACTCTCCCCTACTCAGTGAGAACCTTGCGCTCTTTCCTTCTATTAATTATTTTGCTGTCGAAAAAAATGATTCCTAAATTCTAATGTATGTTCCGAGAAATCTTCATTAATACACATTTTGCGATCCCACAGTTCTTTTTCTTTATATTTTTCTAGGATCAGGCTTTTGTGATTATATCAAGAAATTAAACGACCACGGTCCTTTTCTTGTTTTGTTCAGTTGACTTCACACCACTCCGTTGGGCTCGCTCATTTTGTTGTTGATGCCAAGCTGATTTTTTATCACATCTTTCACTTTTTGTTCTGTCACGTTCAGTCAAACCGTGTCCAATCTTAAATTATTTCTGCGACTACTGTCTTCTGTTTCAGCAACTTTTTCTTTTAAAGTGTTGCCTCCTTGTTTTTAATTTTTTGACTTTGTTCGTTCTTATCCAGGTTATCAACCAAATTGGTAGGAAATGTAATTGACACCTTTAAATCAGCCACATCTTGAATCAACATTCTTGAATTCGTTTTCGCTTACTCGTCTCACATTATTCGATAATATATATAACAGCATCAGAACCATAAGCAATACAGTACGACAAACCTATGATACCATGCATTACATCAGGTACTGCTGCGTTAGTCAGGTACATGTAAAAGTAAATTTGATCTGGAAGTAGCATGAATACGACAAACGTGGCAATAAGCAAGGTTGGAACGAATAATTTGGCTCTTGAAATTGCCGAATTTCGTCTCTGTGTCGAAGACGTATTTTGCCTGTCCATTGCTCGAGATTCTTTTATTTTCTTGAACAAGTAACAGTAGGTGAAAGTAATTGTTATTATACAAAGAATCTCCATAGCAGGATAAACATAAACAGAACTTATCAGGTATACAGAATTTCTATTTGATGGTACCAAACACAAAAGAACAACTGCAAAGGCTGAGTATTGATTTATTAAGATGCTTTTTGATATCATAGCGTATCATTTATTGCCCACCTGCGCATTTTTGCTGAATGGAAATCTGGCTTTATGAGAAAATAAATATACTTTCTAACTTATTAAGAAGACGAAATAACCTCGTGTGTAAGGTGTACATAATAGATTGAGTATTTGGTTGCAATTTTATCAATTCTGTTCCAATAGAAATGAATGATCTAGAACATATGTCATGAGCAGAGCTTGTTAGTTAAATATAAGAAGAACTCAAAAAAGTATTTCTGAGTATAAGTGTAATAATCCAATTGTACAATCGATAGATTTGAAGATGTTACATTACATCCTTCAACCATGATTATTTTACACATCTAACATGATGACAGCCATGCACCTCCTTTTATGTCCAGTAACATCTTTTTATCTTGCTTGACATAATCTAGTTTGAAAAATGTATTCCTTCCAACAGAGAATTATTTCTCATACGCGAAATTGATACAGCTGGTGCAGATTGCTTTTTTATAAAGATTTTCAAAAAACAACAAACTTTATTCAAACGAAAAGGGTAGTTAGGACTTCTACAATCTATTGCATGTTATTATTGTTGCATGTTATTATTGTTGTTGTTATTATTGTTGTTGTTGTTATTGTTATATTATTATTGTTTTATTGAAATTCGTGGAAGAGCTATCATTCATCTAAACCATGAAATGGCAACGTTGCAAAAATTTGGCTATTCTTATCTATTCCATAATAGAAGTTCCCTCCCTAACATCATAGAACAATGGAACAGATCTTATAAAGAATATTTGTATTTGGTCGAGACAGGGACTGCAGAATACAAAAGAGAGTAAATGCAGTGCCACTATTTTTGCTAAAGAAGCCCCTTTTATCTACTGTCCGCCGTATATACCGCTGTGAAATCTGTCTTGCCTCTTTAGATGAGAAGTAAAATTCGTGAGATCAAGATCGTATCGTATGGACACAACTTCGCTTCATGTGAGCGAAAAATGTCTCATGTGGACACAACTTCACTGCATGTGAGTGAAAAATGTCTCATGTGGACACACCGTTATTTCGTGTGTTCGCTCTCGCGTGGTTGAGTCATCAGCTGCGTGGGTCCTTGCAAACCACAAGTAAACTTCGAAAATCAGCAAAAACGTGTTCTTAAGCGCCAAGATAGCCATAAACTAATAGACAAATGTTTCTTTTCTTTTAAGAAAATTCTATTAATTCTATTAATTTAATATCATATTAAATTTAGGAAAGCCTTTAAAAGCACTGTAAATGATGAAGTACGGGCGAAAATAAACAAAATCTTTAACAAATTCATGAGAATCCTTGCCGTTTTTAGTGATAACAGGCCAAAAGTATCCTGATTTCCATTCAGGAACGAGTAAGACGCATTTAGCTTTACAAAGTTGCAGGTGGTTTATAGTCCGTATTATTTGACTTAGTACATAGCCGGTTGAAATCCCCTTTCCAATTGCACGTAAATGCGTTAACGGCTTTTGTGTTTGGACATAAAAAACGTGACTTAAAAACGTTTTGTGTTGAGATCATCAGCAAATCGGTCGATTGTGAATTTGCCAAATTTCTTTTGAAGTTTGTTTAAAGAATAAAAATTGATGCCCCAATTATCCGAATCATAAAATTTTGATAAATTGTCTGCTATATAGTTTTCTTCTCTGGGGAGCCACTTAGGTTCAATTTGAATTTTGTATTGCATGCATAGATTGTGTAAATTTCTAGGCACAGATTTGGTAGGTAAACTTTGGGCTGTTTTCTAAAAAAATTTACAAACTTGATTTGAAATAATCTTGTTAAAGGACCGATTCCTAATCCCATAGAGATGTGTCCAGCAATTCTGGATAGGAATTTAGCGGATGTCGCGTTTGTAACAAAAACTGATTGTTAATCTTTTTCTCAGGTACGTAAAACTTCATGGTACTCTTGTCGATTTCAAAACCCAGCCATTTTTCCCGTTAATAGGGTGTTAAATTCGACTTTTCAATGTTGATAACAAAACCAGCCGATTGTAGATCTTTCTTTATTATTTCATTGCATATGAAATTTGCTAGATTAAAACTTTTAGCACCCGCCATGCCGTCGTCTATGTAAATAGCCGTCCTGATTCCCAAGCCTCTCTATCTTTTGATAAAGGGTCTCGTGTATTTGGAGAAAGCATGACAGATGCTAATCAAAAGGTAAAACTTTAAATCTGAAAAACTTGATTGTTCCATCCGAATACTCCCAATCAGATCCCAAGTTATTCCTAAAATGACAAACTAAAATGACTTTTCAAATCAAAAGTACCGAAGCAAAAATCTTGCTCAAAAATATCGGCTAATGTTTTAAGATTCTCGTATTTAAATTTTGTGACATTTATGTGTTGGTTAACGTGCCTCAAATCGAGTACTAAGCGTTATTTGTTTTTTCGTTCTGTGACGATTAATGGGTTAACGCAAAAAGGCACTCTGTTTACTTCCTCGATGCAATCGTTCTTTAAAAACTCTGCTATGCTTTCTTCAACAAAATCTCTGTTTCTCAAACTTGAGATGTTATTTTTAGAATAAAAGGAAGAAGGTTGCGATAAAAATGGTAAACGATATCCATTTTTGATCATGTTGAGCACGAAATCCGAAGCGCTGAGAGATTTTCCCCAAAATTCATAAATTTGCCCGAGCCTGCTCCGAAACCATTGTTTCTTGCTCTTCCCTAATCCCAAAACGCCCGTTTAGACCTAGCGTGAAAATTTTTAAACAAAACATTGATAACAAAATGACTGGACTTGTTACAACCCCACAACATACTTAAGAAGAAAAAACTTTATAGCTACTTTGAATGGAATGAATGAATTTTTTTGGGGAAATTGCGACGCTTCTCGGGTTTTCTTTTTTCTTTTTTAGAACTTAATCGCTTTGGATGAGTGTTTCGTCACTTCAATCGTCGGCCAACTCGTCTCTCAAATACTCTTTCGCAGTTAACCAGTCCTCCCTGTCAGCAAGTTTAATAACTTTAATACATTTGAGTAAAACTTTCTTTAATCCAAAGAAAGCCAAAGAAAAACCAATTTTTCTCTGGCTTCATTCACGTCGCCTTTTCTTAGATGATCCAAGGATTCATCGATTAGATCCAGCACTTCGACATTATGTGCGTACATTTTCTTGTTTCAATCTTTCTTGAATTCTTAGGTGTCTAAGCTTTTTCTTTTTCTTTAGGTTTGCCAAGCTGTTTTCATACTTCATACTTCTTCAGCAACACGTTTAGCTTGTCCAAGAAGACAAAGCTCTGCCTGGTGGACAATGGCGTTGATGATGGCTTGTATTTCAGGAAAAATGCTAGACATTATACCGTACGTGTACGTTTCTGAATCGCAGTGAATAAATGAATTGGGTGTAGTCTCTTCAACTGTCTTCTCTCGCTTCGCTTTCCCCCGCTTTCCCCCGCTTCTTGATACCGGAACAGAAAAGAAACTTCATTTCTACGAAACGTCGGAATGTCGCGTCAGTACACCCAACCTCGTTTTTATGCAACTAATTGGTTCTCTAATTTTTTGACTTTATTACTTGTTAATTATCCCATTATCAACTCTCCGTAGAACAATTAGAAGAGGTTTAGAATTAGCCCAAGTCACACTGAAGATTAGTTAAATCTCAGATTATAGTTGATTGGCTACGTCATAACTGATCTGGCGTGACTTCGGTAGCTAAGCTCAGATTAGTTTAATTATAAATTACGTTTTAATTACGCCACTGTCACTTCAAAATTAGATTAGTTCAATGCGTGAGAAAATATAGATTAGTTTAATTTAATTTATTTATGCTAAACTTTCTTTGAGACATGTGTTTTAATAGAAAAATCTCAACATCATCCAACATGTTGGATGAAAAATGTTGGATGCGTTTACGGGCTATGTTGGATGATGTTGGACCAACATTTCTTTCGTAAAAAATGTTGAATGAAAGTTTAAATTAGTTCAAACATTCATCCAACATTTCTTTAGCTTTTTTTTCGTGTTGGATGATGTTGGATGCGTTTTCGCGCGCATCCAACATGTTGGACCAACATCTTAGAAAGAATGATGTCAATTTCAATTAAATTCGAACGTTTGAATGTTTTGTTCTATGTCATTACATTTTCTAAATGTTGGTTCAGCATGTTGGACACACTGACGAAAACGAGCCCAACATGTTGGTCCAACATTTAAAAAAGTTGGACCAACGTGTTGGGCCCGTTTTCCCTGGCCTTAAGCCCATTGGTGATACAGACTGAAAACAGAAATTTTGTTAATGCGCTTCTCCACAAATTGCGACTACCCTCTAGATCCGCCGATCCGTTAATGATGATTATACCTATTGAAAAAAACAACTTACGCGTGTATAATGCTCTTAAGTTTTGTTATTTGATTTCTTTTTATGTCTTGCCTTAAAAGGGGCTACGGCATGAATCACGTGATTGTTGTGTTTGTTTACTTTTTTTACCGTCAGCCATAATATTATCGCAACTTTCGCCTCAAATTGCTTTTTGGGTGCTGCGTCGTAAATCTTAAGATCACGTGATTCGTGTCGTATCCCCTTTAAAGTATGAAATAAACCTGGAAAAAACTGGAAAATAGAATGTTTCTAATAATTCGAAGTCACGATAATGTTTTTGTGCTATGGTTACATTGTAGAATTTACTTGAAAAGGGAAGGAAATTTAAATTTTAAAAGTTTACTGTTAGAATGTTTCTGGTCAAAACGATGAAACTTTGATATTTTATTTTGCTGTTAACCACTACTATCTATAAACAACTTAATTTTTTGTCTAATTTTTTTGTCTGGTTATCATAAAAACTTTTTCATCATTTCTAATAAAAACTGGTATGGATGGGTAAGATTGATACGCATAAAATTGTTTGTTTTAATGGAAACCATGCCTATGCTACAGCTTGGTCTTGGTTTTATCACGCATTAGACTGGAAGAACGGGACCCCCCCGACCCGTTTTCATGGGTCCCACGGACGGATCTGGTAAATAAAGGAAGCCCTAAAAGGTGATATGTTGTTCAAAAAGTTGTTAAAAAGATTGGACTGCGTAAAGTATTTATAGATATAAATACATGTTCGTTTTATTTCCAAAAGAAAAATATCAAAAAGCTTGACATTCTCATAGGACAAATTATCACTCCCAAGTCCTATGATGGTAGTAACCTAATAAGAAGTTACTTCTTTTATATGTGGTCATTTTGAAGTTACCTCATGCGCAAAAATGATTTGTTCACAACCACTTTTCTGGAGCTCTAATATTAAACCAGCTTTGAAATGTTCTCTTTATTGTCTTTCGTACGTTCTTCGCTAAGAACATGTAAATAAAAGCGTCTGACACAAACGCTATAGCGTATGAAATTCCAAACAGATTATGCCAAAAATGTTCTACTTTCTTGTCAAATATGTACATGTAGAACAGTATTTGGTCAGGTACTACCATGAACAGGATGAAAGTCAGAATGATCAAACTTGGCACGAAGAACTTTCTGCTGGTGTGGCATTCAGCAGTTCTGAAGATTTTCAACTTGACGAACAAATACACGTATGTGGCGGTGATAACTGCAATGGAAATGAACTCCAATATTGGATAGACAAACAAAAAACCGATCATATGGGTCACGTCCTGATCAAAGGAAGCTACCGCATGCATTGCTGTTCCAAATATGATACTAGTTGTCCAAATGATCACCAGAAGGATCGTTGTCCCCTTTCGTGACCAATACTGGGGATACCGAAGGTGTAGATACACTTCACAAAACCGGTCAAACGTAAGTGCTATCATGACCATGTAGTAGAGAACAGAACACCCAGTGTTTTTCAAAACAAGACTGTGGTTGGCAAGTTCACGCCAGTCAAACGTAAGTAAAATGCGACTCAATGCTCCAAAGAAACACACCAGAGCCTCTGATATACTCAGGTTGATCAACAATAGTCTTTGACTCTTATTTCTGAAGACAGATTTGTTGAGGAAGTACATTCCAACAATATGTATCAAGACTGCCATTAGTCTACTGACAACTTCGAACGCTTGAAGAACATCCATGATAGAGAGAACTAGTAGAAATTCTCATTTCAACTTTGTTCAAGTAAACTTCTTTTTCTTTTTCTTTCTTCACAAAAGGTTATTGGTTTCTATTTTATGATGATTATACTTGTTTTTAAATTTATGTGAACATAAGCGTGTTGTACATCACAGAGGAAAATCTTTATTTTTGAGTGTTGTGTGATGTGTGAAGTGTGAGAAATGAGGTCGAAAGTACATGGAAGTGTGTTTCTTGCATTACAAAAGAAGAGGGAGAGATAGAACAGAAAGTTAGAGTCATCCACATGGATAAGGAGAAAAAATATTCATGTTTCTTATTCAAAGAGCTTGGCTTCGATTGTTTCGCTTAACTCGATTAACTCCTCATTTCAATCAATCTATTCAAAGCTTATGAAAACATCTGCTTTAATATCCATGTTTACTTTCTCCATAACTTCCAAGTGGTATCGATATTCAGACGGTTCCGATCACACGATTTGAGAGATTTTTCCCAAGGAGAAGAAAGTTAATCCACATGACAAAGTTGTAGGGTCATAAGTGGTTACCGCAAATGCTCTTATCTATTTTTTACATTTTAACAATTCAACAAAATTCAAAAAAATGAGATGTGAGACTTTATGTTTGAAAGAAATTTAAAGGTTCGGAGATAATTTTCCACATGATTTTGATGTGTTGCTAGCCCTCTATTAGCAAATAAGCATAAATATAACTAGGATTTCTGTACGAGACCCCAATGCGTCTAAGTGCCATTTTTTGCATACGATTTTTTGTTTACAGGTGGTGTCGTCAAAAGTTGTAATTTTCATTTGAAATACACACGTACGATTTTTTGTATTCGAATTTGAATTCGAACATTAATCGAATGTTTACAATTTCGGAAGAGAGATAAGAAAAAAAAAAGTAAAAGAAAACTAAGATTCTGAGGTGACAATTTCTGCAATACTTATTATTAGTAGTCAAAATGTTTTCTTGTATGGGTAATTCCGTGTTTGTTAGTTCTATCATATACATAAATATTTTCTGTGATCTGAAGGAGAAAAAAATAAGAATGTTTCAAGCAACCGTAAGGTGTTATCGAGCATCATAATTATACGCAAATTAACTTTAGAAACGACGAACTGAAACTGAAGCTTAAAATTGAAGGAATTTTAGAACTATTTAGTAATTTTATTCACAAATTTCATGCGTCACTACAAAATTACTTTTTGCAGGTTTTTTTTATTGAAAGCTGATTGAAATAATATATGGGTCTATATGGAAATGCATATGCATATAATATATGGAAATAATATATGAGCTTCGCTATCATTTCTTGTTAATATTGTTACACGAGTTACTCACTAGGGGAATAATAACATCATACTCGAGATCAACTGAAATGCGAGGAATTATTTTTCTTCGACAACTGCTGCCAATAATTCTGAAAAAAAACAACAACAAAAACGTTTCACAAAATATGTACACTTTACTGTTGTTTGTAGTCTTTTGTTCCACCATGTACACACATTGAACATTGTAAAACAAAGTAGAAAACGGAGTTTATACTTTACATCGTAACAGTCAATCATTTTTTCTTCTTTGTTGTTTTTGATGTCTTTTTCTTGTTTTTAACGTCTGCAACGGGTGATGGCGTTGGCTTATCATCTATCGTCATAAATGGAAACTTCTCGATCGCTTTTTTATCCTTGTCAGACTCATCTCTGACAATGTATAGAGAATGCATATACCCAATTCCAGCTTTTATACAGTACACATTTTCCAGCGTGGTAACCAACTTTGGTGCGGCAGAGGCTTTTGTCTTCTCTCCCAATGCCATTGTGCCATAGCAAGGACTTGGCTGTGTTGCAATTACAGATTCATCAGCACAGGCAATATAACCCTGTTGATTGCACACAATACAACGTACATTCCAACCTTGCAAGTCATCCACCATCTTAGGATACATGTTGGCTTCACCTGTCAGTTTTGTTTGACCAAACATAAATGCACATTTGGCCACCACTGTTTGTACTATATTGAATTGTTGACCACAAGATACGTCAGTAATACCACCATCTGCACGACCAGTTATTCGATACCAGCACCTCATAAGGCGAGGTACAAACTCGTCCTTAGTGTCATTGTGCCCAAGACGTCCGTAGCCACCAAATCCCCAGGTAAACAGTCGTTTTTTATCATCGATGGCACAGCTATGATTAACACCACAAGCAATTTTTATAATCTTTGGCTGGCCATGACTGATAACCTCTTTATTATCCGGATCTTTCTCTATATAAGAATGGATGAGAACTGGAGAGTATTCAAAATGATATGTTATCTTGTTTGCTTTGGCTAACTCTTTGTTTTCACTTCCATGCCCTAGCTGTCCATATATGGGATGTCCAAATGAGTACACTTCATTGTCTTCATTTAAGATGAGGCTAAACTCTCCACCACATGCAATCTGAACCACAGGAGTCCCAGAATAATCAATCCTTGTGGGCTCTGTGATTATTTCTTTCTTATTCCCAATGCCACATTGTCCAGAAGAATTATCACCACAAGCAAATACTTCCCCAGTTTCTGTTAAGAACAACCCATGCTGTCTGCCAGACGCAACAGCTACAACGTTATGGCCAGACAAAGATTCAATTAATGTTGGGTTATTTCTATTATTGCAGTCACCCATACCTAACTGGCCTTTTTGATTTAAACCACAAGCATATACTTTACCATCTTCAGAAATAGCATAAAAGAAGTAGGAGACAGGTCCACTGGACACATCGCGAACACGAATACCATCTAACATCTGATATCGATGAGGCGACCATTTAATACTAGGGAGCTTTGACAATTTTGAATCATTTCGGTCATCATAATTGGTCAAACCAGAAAATAACAACACCCCAGCTTCCTTATTTTTATCAATCTTTAATTTTTTGGACTCTTCGTCATCTATTTCACTATTGGACAATTTTCGTTTGGCCCCATTCTCTGTTGACATGTCTGTTTATGACTGAAAAGAAAAAAACTTGAATGATTCAAAATTTAATTCAAACATTACTTGCATCCAAAAAGTTTAGATGGTGAATATATCTCTTGACATCTCAGTTGGAAGAATGGAATACAGTTTTGACTGTTCTTACACATCAAAACATGACACTTTCATCAGTATTGAGAAAATTAGACAAGATACACTCTAACTCTCTCTGAGACACTTCACAGGATATGCCATTAAAAACACACCCCATTTTTCTGTGATCTGAAGAAGAATAAAATGAGAATGTTTCAAGCAACCAAGACAAATGGCTTGTTTCGAGACCTGTGGGAAAATGGATTGATTGATTGATGACGATTGTCCCATACTCTAGCTTATATATATCAAAAAAGTTGTAGGGGTGGTGGATGTGCTGATGATGGCTAGGAAGTGCTTTCACCAGCATATTCAGCATGTAAAAATAAATTTAGTTAATCAGAGCTCATATTCATTATTTAACCACTAGCTAAACATTCTATTCCATTCATGGTGTTTTGCTGAAGAAGAGAAGAGAGAACGTGCAGATGGTCATTATCTCATAGCTACCTAAACTCTCATAAAAATTTCCCTGGAAAATAAGTAAGTATTTTTTTGTTTTTATTTCACTGTTTTTCTTCTTTCACTCTTGTTTTATATTTTAACTCCCTCCCTATAGGATGAAAAACAGAAACAGAAACAGTCTTTTTCATTTCTGATCCTTAATTGCTTATTACCGGTGTTTCAATGATCAATTTATTTTCTTCAACAAGTGCAGCTTGATTGGTATTAATTTAAATTTTCTTTTTGTTGGCGTTTTAAAAGACAAAGAATGAACAAAACACACTTTTTACTTCTTTTCATGTATTTTGTAAATTGTATTAAGGTTATAAAAACATGGGAATAATATCATCTTTACTGTCCATCTTTTGGAATTCTAACTGCTTTCTCGAAATCTATTTTCCCACTTAATAAAATTTTCATTTTGAGGCATTTGCCCTCAGAAGTGACCACACGTCATCAGTGTCAAAAATTTATTTGAGAGATGAGTGTTTTTCATACTGTGAGGCAGGGAGAAGGACTATTTGATATTAGATATAAATTATATATCTACTTGAAAAGATCATAGATTCTGGTTATTAAAATATTTCTTTTGTTTTGTGCCCCATCAAATGTATTCCCCTTTTTTCAAACAACCACACCAGCCCCATGAACCATCAATTTAGAGGTATTTTTTAATTTGAGCCTTAAAGTTGTTTCTTATCTTTTTTTGCCTTTTTTCTCTCACTATTTTCCAAATATTCTGGAGGTGTTTCTGAAGAAAAATATGTACAGAAAATGGTGTTGTTGTGGTAATTTCATGATAATTGAATCATAATATCCTGGATGATTCATAATTACTGTTGCTGCTGTTTATCTTTTTGGAATACATTTCATATTATTACTATGTTGGTTCAATTATAATACAATTGTTTATTTCTTTACGTACTTCTCTGTTGGTGACACAATTGACTCATGCTACTAGTATTGTTTGTTGTTGAAATCAAGATCAAATATCATTCAAATTATATGTTGGAATTAATATATGTTTATTATGCCAAAAATGTGTTTTTCTTGTTTGAATGAAACTGAGACTGACACTTATTTTTGCTTTCATTATTATTGCTATGTTTCAGCCCTACAACTTTATCCTATTTTATAGATTTTAGTTATATCTTTTATACATCACCTGGAAATGGCATTAACAAAAAGATTTGTTTACTGAATTGTAGTTGGCAAGGCTTTTACATTGAAGCTGATAGTGAGAAAACAATAGATATTAGTCATTCAAAATTTGAATTGTTTCTCCAATAGACATTTCCTGAATTTCTGTTTAAATCAAATGATATATCAAAAATATATCAAAAATAAGTGAAATAAGTGAAATAAGTGAAATAAGTGAAATCAGTAAAACATTTAAATGCACAGAAACGAGGTGTTAAAATTCAGGTCTATTAATTGAACGTAAGTTTGAATTATTGAATAATGAGAATATGCCGCTTTTGAGTTTCACTTAAATGCACACAATAAGTAAATGAAAAGCTAAAAAGTATAAGAGTATTTCATAGTTTTTCTACACTGCAGACAGCAGTAAAGTAAAACCATGAGCTTTAACGGTTAAGGTAAACACCGGAACTACCCAGAATCCCCCAGAACCAGCCAGAATCACCAAGAATCAGCCAGTCAAAATCACTAAGATGCATGCGTTGAACTTTTCCTTTCCCTCTTCACATGCGGGCAAATTTTAAAATAAGACTAAAGAATTAAAAATGGAGGGTTTTCCAGAAAATACAATGCTTGTTGTCCTTGTGTAGTAGATATTTTACTTAGACATTGGCCAGTTCTTTTTTCTTTGATACAATGGCTTGAATCTACATTTTATGGTCTGAATTTGGCCTCTGGTGAATATACCTATATAGTTAGAAAAACATTCGTTACCACCGAGTGTGATCTTCCCTTTTATGTGGCTTTGTTTGGCTGGTTCTGGCTAGTTCCGATGTTTACCGTAACCGGAGCTTTAATACTTGGGCATGTGTTTGGGGTTCACAAGTAGTACCTGCTCAGTACAACGTCCCTTGTCTGCATTCAATTGGATGATCTATTCAGTGCACACAGTTACCTAATAAATATTACCTATAACATCTTCCTCCAACCCGAAATTATTGTTACTATTGTTCACAAGGCTTACTATTCTCAGTTTGCTTGGATCCTTGGCAAAAATCGGAATTATTGAAATTTAACATTACGACCATAAGATTGTGAGTGTGGTGTGTGTGTGTGTTTAGAGATGGTGGTGTGGAGCAGAAATAAAATGAAACTGAAAGCAGTAGCTACACATTTCATTATGACGTATATACACCACTGTTTTGATAATTATGTTTCAAACGGATTTAGTTAAAAACAAATATCTAATATGTTCCATGTGAAAGATTCTATTATCAAGACCAATATGTTCTGTCATCGTAAACTTTATATAAACCATACAAAAGTTTTTTGCCACTAGTAACAATGGGGTCATTAGTTTGTAATAAGAAACTCAAAATAGGAGGAGATCTCTAGCTAAAAGAGTTTGATGGTGTATAGAACATGAGATTCATCTATTTGAACAAAAATTGGAAAATTGATCAAAGTTGAAACATGTTAATGTAAAAAATACAATGTAATGGTTATACATACCTGATGGGGATTGAGCAATAATCGCTTTAGCCAGCTGTAAACAAGACACATGAAAGAACTCGCAAACTTCCCGCCGATTAAATCGTCTGAATGAAATTTAAACTTGGTGTATACTTCTCGGAAATTGAATTCACAAAAACAAAAAAAATTTGAAACCTTGATCAGGGCTTTTCGTGCGCATGTAAAGTTAAGAAAATAAATCTGTAATTTTCCCCTAGATAGTAAGTCCACTTTCTTCGAATTTCAGTATGATGTGCCGAATGGAACTGAATCCCAGCAACAGAAAAAGTACGAAAAATATCGAGCATAAACATTTTGTTGGAATTTCTTTTTTGGGTTATATATCTTTTTTGGATAAAAACAGCCTTTATTTCTACTAGATGCCTTTATGTACATTTCTGCAATAGCAAGGTGATCAATTTATAAATGCTTATATATATACTTCAAAAATTATTGAGGCCTTTTTCTTCTGTCATTAATATCAGAAAACCTGCAGACATCTCTTTTTCGTATTACCATAAACCTTTCACTTTTCGCCCTCTTTATTTCACTGTATTTGTGAGAAAAACTTATAGATATCATTGATTAATTAGTTCAAAACTTTCGATAAACAATAGAAAATGTCAAATATTGCAATCGGAAGATTAACAGAAGAGCGAAAAGCATGGAGAAAAGATCACCCGTTTGGATTTGTTGCCAAACCAGTGAAGAATGCTGATGGTACTATGAATCTTATGAATTGGGAATGTTCAATACCGGGTAAAAAAGGGACCATATGGGAAGGTGGCATGTATTTCTTGAGAATGATTTTCAAAGATGATTATCCATCGACTCCACCAAAATGTAAATTTGAGCCACCACTATTTCATCCGAATGTTTATCCATCAGGAACTGTGTGTCTGTCCCTTCTCGATGAAGAAAAAGATTGGCGACCAGCAATAACGATCAAGCAAATACTTTTGGGAATACAAGATCTATTAACTACACCTAATATCAGGGACCCTGCACAAGCAGAAGCATACACAATATTTTGTCAAGATAAACAAGAATACGAAAAGAGAGTTAGAATACAAGCAAAGAAATATACGCCAAAGTAACATATGTGTTCTTATATAACACAAGGTTCTGTTTTTGTGTAATGCAAGTTTATGATAGTTGATCATTATGAGGTGATCATCAGCATTTGTAATGTCTTCATTGTAAAGAGATAAAAAGACTAAATGAAGGAAAAAATGTGTCCTGGATGTGTTTGATAGAAGGCCATAGTGAATCTAAATCAGGTTGTTATCTCATCTGAGATGTCTGGAAATAAATTGTTTTAAATCAATTTACAAATATATATTTCCTTTAAAAATGTGGAATAAATTGACGGTACTGTATCAGTGCTCTTATATAACACTAAAGCCAGGTTTCCACTACAGTGTAGACTGAAATAAACTTTATGTGTCCAGGTAAGATAACTAGTTATCACAAAGAGACTGTGTCTTTAAAAGTTAACAGTCTTTTGTATATTCAACATGTGTTTTCATGTTCAGTTCAATCATGTGTCTAAACAATTGTGTTGAACACAAAAGATGTTAAATGACTTCATATGATATACTATAACAGATGTATGTAAACTTTGATAAAAGTGCACACAAAAAACTTTTGTGTTTTCATGTAAAAATTAATTCCTTTGCAAGTGTATAAAGTTTCTTTTGGCCTGTACTGTAGTAGAATATTTTGGTATGAAGTGAATTTTACTCATAGAATCATGTTGTGATTGGCCTGATGGAATTTATATCATAACATGAGTTTAATGTAAAAATTCACTTTTTACGAAATCTTTAAAGGAAACAGGCATCACCCCAAAGTTGATTTCTATCAAAAATAAAATTGATCCAGCAAATTCACATCAGAATTACCAAAAAAATTAATTCTCAGTAAAAATAATTGTAATTCTCACAAGCTTTACTGAGAGAGAATCATTTTTTAGTGAGAATTTGTATGTTAATAAGAAGACATGAAGAGACGCTAAAACATGAGAAAATTTATGAGAATTTCAGTGAGGAAAATATCAAAATGTTTTGATATTTTCTCACTGAAATTCACACTGAAATCAGAGAGAATTTGTGAAAATTATAAATTGCTGAGAATTATTTCGTTTCCACCTGTGAGAATTTTGAAATTCTTGTGATAATTTTGGTGATAATTTGTAATTCTCACTAGTGGAAACCAAGCTTTAAAGTAGCTGGGTATATTTTTCCTTTTGATTATAGGAATTAATATTTCCATTTTGATTATATTTGGAACAGTAAGAAAAAGGACTGCTTAATCTAGAAACCCTGATGACTTGATTTGATTTGATCTGATGTATACTGTGTTTTATTGATAAACTGTGATGATAAGTGATCACAATGTTTTTAGATATATATACAAAAATTGATTTCTGCACGATGACTATGCTTTATGTGTAACAAGGAAAAGAAGAAAATATGGGTACAAATGACAATGACCAGGATGAGTATGAAGAATCTTGGATGCTTAATCTACAAGAGTTCATTGACACACTTGAACCAACTATACGAGACTCAACATCATCACAAGAACTGTTAGAATTATTGGCTAACCTAGAATCAACCGATGAGAATTTTCATCGTCACAATTTTGTACAAGAAATCAAAAACAAGCTTGATAAGGAACTTACTCCAATCATTGATAACGCTTTAGAACACTTAAGTGTTGATGATTTGGCTGTGTCGGATGTGAGCAGGAGTATAATAGAATCAAAAGAGTTCATGCTGGTTTCTGCCACAATAGGAGGACATGTTAAATTTGCAGCACAAAATATATCAGAACATCTGAATTCTGTCTCATTTGATTTTTCCGACATGCCAAAGATTGATACTAAAGGAGGCTTTTATCGCAACGACTCGATTTGCTCAACGTCAGAAGGGGTAGATTTTATGTTCATGTCTCCTGATCGATATAAAGGTCTTGCATCTGAAATAAGTTCACTAAAACCAACACCCACAAGACTGAATGCCTTGTCAATTTTGCAACAGGTTCCTCAAACAGATCTAGTTGCCAGTGATGCTTGGGAATCTACTCGTCAAGGTCTGTTGGATGCCCTTGATGATGTGGAAGAGGAAGTTAACATGAGAGCATTGAAATTCATCTCACGTTTATTTTTATGTGGAAGTAACCATGTTGTTCGAGAATATTTTTTGATACTTATCAAAAATCTAATTGATTACTTTCATGATGATACCTCACACATGATATCCATTGAGTCTGGTTTAGATTTAGGGGACCGACGCAATGTTCTACTTTTACGGAAGTTCAGGTTATTGAATCAAATTCAACTAGAACTACCATTGTTTTGGTTGAGATACTCCGAAAATTACATTGAAGAAATAATGAGCAATCTTTTGGATCTTTTATCCATCATTCCTACTCCAATTTCAGAAAACATTGGAAAGCACTTAATGTCACCACTTCATTTTATTGCACTGCTCGATCCACTTGCTACGTGGTTTAAACGATGGACACATGGGTTTTATGGAAGATCCAGACTTATCAAAATAATAACATGTCATGTCGACTTTCTACAGAAGCAAGTCGAAAGTTGCAAGAACTTCCAGAAATTCATAAATAATGTTAGCTCCAATAAAGTTGTTAACAATGAGGAAGACTATGTGATTTACCAGTTTGAAGATATAACATACACCCATTTCTTGCATTCTTTGAATGTAGTGAGCAGTTTAATGTTATATCAAAGTGGAAGGGATCTTTTTTCTTTACCTGTAAGTACTATCGAATCAATGTTGCTATTATTTATAGAGATTTTAAAGGAATTTCCTCTTCAATCACTGGATATTGCAAAGACTTTATACCACCCAGTTTTTTTAATTGTCGATGTTTTCAATAGCTTATCTTCTGATAGATATCAAACCTTAAAGCTATGTCTTTGTGATGAAGTGTGCAAGTCTTTAGTGACACAGATTATCCAATGCAAGAAAAGCGAAAGTTCATCCAATGAATTATTGATCAATGTTGTTTCAGAAATTTTAACAAGAATAGTGTCTTCTAATCCTGGAATCATAATGTATGGTGACACAACCAGTCGTGATATTTTCGATATCACTACTGATTCGATAATTCATCCAGTTGCTGTTGCCTTGAATGAAGTTTCAAATGATAGGAATGACAACTCATATAACAATTTTGTTTCACTAATGACATTTCTAAGGGAGATTTATTCCTTACCAGATGGTATGATTTTATTGACAAAATACGATCTGGTAAAAAAACTTCAAGTTTGCATGGCAGATTTACAAATTGTTACAGGGGAATTACTGGAGAAATTGAATGGTCACTCCAGTGATACAGATAAAGAAACTTGTTATGACTTAACCCATGATTATGAAAGCAGCCTGGAACGTGAAAAGGAACTTCTAAAGTTCCTTCTGAGTTTTTCATTAACACCAAAAGGCGTAACAATTATTATGGAAACAAATGAGCTTCACGAGTGTGTTAAACTCCTGCATTATATGCTTGAAACAGATTTATTGCCACATAATAAACTGAAGAAATATGATTACAGTGTCATGTTATATCAACTCGCCATGACACAAGCAGGGATTATTTCACTGGAAAAGTCAGGTATGAATGTGGGGGATTTTAGGGCCGTTTTCTTTTCTTTATTTATTCCTTCTGCCCTTTGTTAGGTTATAATCCAAATATTTGTTGTTGTTCTTTTTTAGGTTACATATTAAATTTGCTGAATAAGACATGGTTTACATTGGAAGGCTATAGAAACGATTACAAGAAAACTCAGCTGGCAGTAATTGATGATATAATGGCTGATTCCTCTTTCAGAAAACTGTTCTTATTTGTTATCAAACTGTTATCCTCATTTGTTGCTGTTCGTGAGCTATTTAGTAGGACACTAATGCTATCTTCCATTACTGAGGAAAAGGAGATCAATATTAACTCTTTCCATTTGAGCAGCTTTTATGATTTTATGGAATATTTAGTTATCCTTGATTCAGATAGTAAAAGATCTTTTTTGTATCATCAGGAGGAAACACATTTTTTTGGCTTGAGTGTGCTCAGTACAATCGTCACTTGCTTGGATTCAATGTTGTTCCTGCAATCCAACTTCAACTTTCAGGAGGCTCTGTTAAAAATGCAAGGTGACTGTCAGAATGGACCGAATACCTTTATTCTTGATCAGTGTTCTATACAGAGAAATGAGATCCTTGTTAAAATATTCCTGATTGGTGGTGCAACTGAAAGGATGATCCCCCCAAGTTGTTTGTTGAAGGTATTGCCCTTTTGGTGATGTTTCTTAGAAATTGGTAATAGTGTCTGTCTTTTTTGGAGAATGGATAGTTTATCTGTTTTGTCATCTGTGATAATTTTATTTTAAGGTTTCTGCATGCTAATATAAATGTGTTGAACTTTAGGAAAACGTTTTTCCATATCCGTGGCCGCTATTTGTTACTTTTCCAGTCCCTGATGTGTATATCACACGTATACCGAAGCCTTCGACTGATAAAATCAATCCTAATCCCGACTTGTTAACACTGATTCAGTATATTGAAAATGATAAAGATTCAATAAATGCTAAAAATCGGACTGTGATGCTCAATGATTTGCAAAAAATCTTCTATGAGGAAGTTCTTGGAACAGCGTTGAAGGTATCATAATATAAGAAATACATTTACACTATACTTTATGCATTTCAGGGACAGTTACATGCTGGTGGGTACTGGGTCGGAATCAGCGCCCCTTTCTCCATGTTTCTGCTAAAATGATATTCTATTGTTTTCATAATTTCAATTTTAATAAAATCTTCCAGAGGTTATGCACAAGCCACTACAACCTCCTATTCCCCTCTGTTGAATTTCCAAATATGGATACGTTAACCTTGCAACGGCTTATTGATCTTGTGGCAGTTGTTTAAATGATTGATTCTTATTTGCAAGATTTTTTCTTTAAATTAACTGAATTGAATTATAATACAGTATACATTTTCCCATCCTGCAGCTTGTATAGATGTATGTTGTACTGAACTAGCTGAACTATTGCTTTCAATCATGCAAACCTCTTTATAATGAATCATTAGGTAACACGATCAAATAAATGAAAGTGGATTTAAATTTCTTAAAGATTTTCATCAAACTTGAGGTTGTAGTACCCCTTGAAAATGACCGGTAATCCCCTGAAGTCTAGCAGTGATAAGTTTTGATGTAAACCACCTTTTGGGCTGAAATTTTATGATAGTATCATATATGATAGTAGTTACTAACGTGCAAAGTTTCTTGAATACAGCTAGTTTCTATCTTGACATATTAACGCTAGAAATTTTGACTTTTTCCACAAAGAAAATATTAAGAATGGTTGCCATGGTAACCAGACACATGACTTCAATTTTGTATCACATTTTTTAAACTTCTAATTTGTATGTACTTTTACCCTAAAACACCAAAAAATTTCAAATTAAAAATTACAAAGTACTTTTTTTAAGTGGTACTACCACCTTAACACAATGATTACTCATCAAGATTCTAATCCCTATGTTCCTGGTTCCTCATGACGCTAATCATTATTCCATATGATGTTTAATAATGATATCTTTTATACTTCAGAATAATGATGGTCTATATGGAAAGCTATTGAACATTGCCATGGCTTTAACACAAACTACTGACCGAACAGAAGCCTCAAAGGAGAAGAGCAAGACATCAAGAAAATACATGTTTACTGATTCAGAAGAATGTGCTATTGAAATGATTGTCAGATATGGTTTACAGCTAAGGTAGAGCTATTTTGCTTGTCGTTTTATTGATAGCTAGCTTTTTTCCTGTAGCCATCCCGTTTATCCAGAGTTAAGTTATCCGTAACGCTTGTTTTAGTAGAATCACTTAAATGATGTTTTTGTATTCTTTTTATGTTTTCTTATGAGCGAAATTCTATCAAGGTATCACTTAGCCTATAAATATAGACCGCCACTAACTCGCGATGGTCTATACACATTGGTAGATTTTTCTAAATGATTGCGCTAACGAAAGAGATTGGGAACCATAACACTACAAACGTTTCACCAAATATGATCCTGTAAGAAGGCAGTACGAAAAAATTGACTAAAATGGCGGTCTATATATTATAGTCTAGGTACCATTTAAGAAGTTATTACTAATAACATAAAGTGAACTTCACATGTTTTATTTTATTTTATTTTTACCTTTTAGAGTCTTAAACTCAAAACATGATGCAATCGAATTGTTGAAAAGTTTAATTGAAAACGTCAAAGTGACATTAAAAAGCGACTCCTTGAACGAACATGGTGGTTTTGATTGGTTCCTGGCTATTATCTTTCTAATATTCAATCAAAATGTTGAAGATGCATCACTGTTTCTTTACAAATATTCCAGTGCTTTGGATTCGGTTTACTTATGGGTTGCACAACTGAATTATACCGTAAGTCTTTTGTGAATATCATTTTCAAACCTAAACCCCTTTGTATCTATGAAAAATATGATTGATCATGTATGTGCAACTGTAAAGGCATTTTTGAATGCTAGAATTCATGAATGTTAGGCCAATGGCTTCTATGCATTAAGTAGTATATAGCCAGCTTTAGTAATTCCCTAGCTGTTGTTTTCTGTTTGTGATCACTAATTGAGCCATTTGATTGGTTTGAGAAATATTCCACGGAGGAGAAGTTGAACTTGATCCTACCTTCCGTATACGCTTTTAGTGGAATTTATTAAAAAAACCCACAAAGCCCATAGACAGCAAGCGAAATATTCCTCCTACTGGGAAACGGGCTTTAAACGTGCTTAAGATTGAAGGATACATCTTTGATTTCTAACGATCTATCTGCCTGGTGGAAAGTATCTTTGACTGAGCGAGACCTATAACTCTAACCTTAAGTTTGTACGACAAAGTTTTGCTGATTGGAAGTCAGTATGTTGGCAGTCCAACGCAACGCCCATCCAATATCACAGTTCAATCTCTTAAAAGTGGACACCACTATATCAGTGCATCAGAATATTCGTTTCAGAGAGAGATGACTGCTTTAGAGAGATCCACAATTTAAATTCAATCAAAATTCCAATTAATCTAAAAGAGAACACATCGTAACTTTATACTCCTGCGATCTGTCCATTATCACGATTCTCTGTTTGTCTTTAAGAGGGTGGTACATGGTCAAATTTGTTTGAAGGGTTAGTGATACACGGTTAATAATTCGCTCACTTTGAAGTTTCAATTCACTTCAATTTATTTGCCATATTACATATATACATATTATGAAATTTAATACATACATGCATTGCAATAATATGGCCAGGAAACCGGCCCATTTAGTCGAAACTTTTTAAGGGAGCTGGCCACCTGTTAGTTAACATGAGTTGAGCATTGGAGAGAATGGTATTCGAAGGAAATCCTAAAAAAACCTTTTTTCATTATTTTTTTCATTATTTGATCTTGATTTTCTGCAACACTTTTTGAATAAATATAATTTAAATGAACATGGTTTGTAAATATATTAATAATAGTATCGCCTGTCAAAATGTCACCTCTCATTATGAGCATGCTTGAGTTGTGATCTTTTGCAGAACTTTTAAAACTCTTTTTCACGATGTTATTTTTTTAGTGAAGTCCTAAATTATACTCGAGATTTTACGTCATGAAGTAAGAGATTGAATGAAAAAAATGCACTTTTCACTGAAAGTTAAATAACTTGGAAACGAGGCTTTTAGAAGAAGAAAAAATAAAAAACTGTTTTTATTTACCTCATTCTTGATTCTAAAAAGTCCGGAATTAGCACTGGAGACTAAGTAGTTTTGTAAAAGAGTTTGTTTTTGTGAAGAGAGTGTTTTCAAAGTCTTATAAAACATTTTTTTATAAAACATTTCCAAATAAGTTTATATCATTTGATAGCTAATAAAAAAATACATTCTAATGATATAAGTTTAAGCAAACGTTCATTTACTGTTGTAAAAAAATTGAAATTTAAGAAGCAAAACGTATACTTTATCCTTAAGTTTTATCACTGTTATATTTTAGAGTCCGAGCTTTATACGAAAAAGTACGAAAGTTCACCCAATGTTTACCAACTCATGTCATTATGTAGAATTGATCTTACGGAATGAATTGCCACAAGTATATGCTGCGTTTCGATTATCGAGCTATCCTCCATCGCAAATCTGTCAGCACTGGTTACGACAGTGTTTTTTGAATTATCTGGATTTTGTCGATGTGCAGTGGTACGTGTTGTTGTGTGTTGTCATGGGGATTGACTACCAAGTCTATTTCTGCGTAAGCATATTGAAACATCTACAAGAGGACATTCTGGCGCAAACTCAAAATAACGATTTAGTTATGTTTTTAAAACATTATCCAATCAGTGACTTCCACGTTAGTGAACACAAAGATTTTATGAAGACTTTGGAGAGGAAGTATAGAAAACAGTTACTGAAAGACATGCACGATATCTAACATATACTTAATTGTAAGTTAACAAGATGTCATCAGCACCTAGTTTGTTGCGGAAACATAGTTAATTTTACTTGTGTTAACGAAGTTGTGGATTACGTTCATTTTATATATATAAAAAGAGAGACTCAACGAAACATGTTTATGATCGCATCTTGTTAGCTTAACACACTCCTAAATTTGAATAGACACACTCTTATCATTTGTTTCAGAAGAACAGTTAATATCTCGTATCGCGATAGTAGGAGAGAAATGTCTGGTAATGTATATTAGCATACTTTTTCTATCCACTCAATTTCAAAGGACAAGCGAAAAGTGGTCTTTCAATCTGAGCAGGTTTCGGCTCGTTTTTATGCTGAGTAATAAGGATGAATGCGTCATTTAAAAAAGAAACCGTACCTGTTAGTGAAAAATGTGTTAGGAATAGATCTTTCCCGAATATCAGTTTAAACGCCAATATTTTGTCAAAGTATCCTACCCTGCCTCGTTTTGATGAGTTGTATTGTTACATGGTAATTTTGTTTTTTTATTGAAGCAGCAGGCGATATTGCTTGCTTTTTCTATAGAAAACACTCCTCCCCATAGCCTTTTTGAAGATTCCTATCAAATTACGACGTTTAGAAAAAAATTCGGGAAAGATCCATTTCTTTGATCATTATGAAGATTAGAAACAAGGTGAGACCTACTCTGATGTAATTTACGGAAAAGTCTATCTGAAGTGCTTCTGTTGTTGTTGTTGTTGTTGTTGTTGTTGTTGTTGTTGTTGTTGTTGTTGTTTTTGACGTTACTTTCTTTGAAGTATTAAAAAGCACGTATGGTTGTTATAATTATTTATTTGAGTTTTTAGGGTCTTTTATTAAATCAAGGTATAGGAGAGAAACGAAATATTATGTTGAAATACTCGTTGAAAAAAAAAACACAAAAGCAAACCAAAGATTTTATGTAAATATATTTTGTTGTATATAATTTGTAAATGAAAATTTCACAAAAATGAAAGAAAAATATGTACCAACTTCACCAAAATAATATTGCAGATTATTTTAACACACTCCTGAACTAGATTTCTCCACGTTTTGTCAGTCCGGCAAAGTATAAACCGTTTTAAAATAACGTATTAACCCTAATTAAGTGCGCACTCCCTTTGAAAGATAATTTACAAGGCACCATAAAAACAACATAAAAACTATAATGTTACTTAAATAAGACTGCATTGTATGAATTGATAAAATTTTGCAGAAAGGTAAATCGAATCGTATTTCCTCTTTCTAACACTTGTAATAACCACTAACCCAAATTGAAAATAATAAATTTACAAGCATCTGGAGGGAATACGATATGTAGGTTGTTGAATTAAAATCAAGGGTATTCGTCATTTCTTGAAAGGTTCACTTCAATGAATTCTGCATGAATTTTTTTCATTAACTCTTTCTGATTGAGTTAGGAACTAAAACTTTACTTCACAATTTGCATTTTTAGTTTGCTATCCTCGTCATAAATTAAATAAACCCCCGCATATATATAAGATTTTACTGAATATAGCTAGTCTTCAGTATGTTTCCGACTAAAAGTGTTCATTATTTTTTGCGGAAAAACTACATAAATGTTTGAGCCAATGGTCCCCATGACTTTTTTGTTATTGCTGTTCTTTTCCCCTGATAGCACCGCGAGCCACTGCAATGTATCAATGAATGGAATTTGTTTTTTTCTTCCAATTGCCTTTTCCCCTGATAGCACCGTGAGCCACTGCAATGTATCAATGAATCGAATTTGTTTTTTTCTTCCAATTGCCTTTTCCCTTGATAGCACCGCGAGCCACTGCAATGTATCAATGAATCCAAATTGTTTTTTTGGGCCAATTGTAGCATCAATTGATCCATCCAGTGACGAAAATTCATTTTCTCATTTGTAAAGATCTCATCATTTTGATTGGTGTACATGTAGTTGCCTTTTACCAAGACAACACACAAAGTGAATATGGCTGCGTTGAAAAAGATAAACATTCTTCTTCCCCTCTTTGAAATAAATTTCAATGTTGTTTCTGAAAGTTGAATGTGAAGTTTCATTCTACCCTATTTAGATGTACGAGAACGTGTTTTGTAACGCCTCTCCACCCCCACTCCCCCATGTGTGTGACATTTAAAAGCAATCAAGTTAGTGTTAGTATGACGAAAACAACATATGGCTGCACGGAACATGTCATTTCTAAATTTAAATGTATATTTGATATAAAAACTTGTCTTGATGGCTTGTCAAAATCTTGTTTCACTAAAAAATTGGGAAAAAATATTGCTGATACATTATTCCCTATCAAGACATTTCAATACCAAATGTTGGGTTTTGTTAGTTCGAGTGAAGTATGATGATTGTACATCTCTGGACCAACACGAAATTAATTGATAATAACAATATAAAATACCTCATGGGTGTGGTCCGGGAAAGGGAAAACTTGGAACTTTAATTCCAAAATTTTAGTTTATTATAAATTAGGGAAAACGTGGTGGGGCAGCAAATTGGGGTAGGTATTACAAAGTCTGTCTGTTTGCCATATTTCAAGATTCTTTTCCTACAGTAAATTGGTATTTTTGTAAACAACCAATGACGTCATCATAGGTTATTAAATTCAATATATCATCAAATTTAGGCATTGTCTCTCGTCTCCAGATAACGTTCCTTCTCAGTTTACACAATTTTAATTTTTCTTTTTCCTTCAGCAGTGGCATTTCTGAAAAAGGCCTATGACGTAATCAGTAAAACATTTGGTCCTTTATACTTTCTATGAAGGTCATACGTACTATGTTTAAAAAAATAACTTCTGAAGGAAATGGTCGTTTCAAATATTACAGTCAGTTTTTAACTAATTAGGGCAAATGGGTATTACAAGTTGGGGCAGCTTTTTTATTGCAAATTCGGGTAGACATTATAAAATTAAGGAAAAACAGTTTCACTATCAAAAACTTTATATAAAGTTTGAAGAAACAACATTTTTATTCCCTTCCCATTATTTATACTTCAAGTAATTCTGACTATTATTTTAATAAGCAAGTTTACAGTCATGTCTTTAATCAAATCGTTCTGTTGAATGGAAGGATCCTTACAAAATGTTTTAGAAAATGTGGCATTTATTATGTCTTTTAACTAACATTTATGACTTTTAACTAGAAAGGGAGTTTTAGTGAAACAAGATTTTGACAAACCATCAAGACAAGTTTTTATATCAAATATACATTTAAATTTAGAAATGACATGTTCCGTGCAGCCATATGTTGTTTTCGTCATACTAACACTAACTTGATTGCTTTTAAATGTCACACACATGGGGGAGTGGGGGTGGAGAGGCGTTACAAAACACGTGCTCGTACATCTAAATAGGGTAGAATGAAACTTCACATTCAACTTTTAACTTTCAGAAACAACATTGAAATATATTTCAAAGGGGGAAAGAAGAATGTTTATCTTTTTCAACGCAGCCATATTCACTTTGTGTGTTGTCTTGGTAAAAGGCAACTACATGTACACCAATCAAAATGATGAGATGCTCACAAATGAGAAAATGAATTTTCGTCACTGGATGGATCAATTGATGCTACAATTGGCCCAAAAAAACAATTTGGATTCATTGATACATTGCAGTGGCTCGCGGTGCTATCAAGGGAAAAGGCAATTGGAAGAAAAAAACAGATTCGATTCATTGATACATTGCAGTGGCTCGCGGTGCTATCAGGGGAAAAGGCAATTGGAAGAAAAAAACAGATTCGATTCGTTGATACATTGCAGTGGCTCGCGGTGCTATCAGGGGAAAAGGCAATTGGAAGAAAAAAACAAATTCGATTCGTTGATACATTGCAGTGGCTCGCGGTGCTATCAGGGGAAAAGAACAGCAATAACGAAAAAATTATGGAGGTCATTGGCTCAAATATTTATGCAGTTTTTCCATAAATAATAATGAACACTTTTAGTCGGAAACATACTGAAGACTAGCTATATTCAGTAAAATCTTATATATATGCGGGGGTTTATTTAATTTATGACGAGGATAGCAAAACAAAAATGCAAATTGTGAAGTGAAGTTTTAGTTCCTAACTCAATCAGAAAGAGTTGATAAAAAAAATTCATGCAGAATTCATTGAAGTGAACCTTTCAAGAAATGACGAATACCCTTGATTTTAATTCAACAACCTATATATCGTATTCCCTCTAGATGCTTGTAAATTTATTATTTTCAATTTGGGTTAGTGGTTATTACAAGAGTGTTAGAAAGAGGAAATACGATTCGATTTGCCTTTCTGCAAAATTTTATCAATTCATACAATGCAGTCTTATTTAAGTAACGTTATATTTTTTATGTTGATTTTGTTACAGTGTTGAAATCTGTTTTTCACATAATTATTAAACTTCTGTGCTAGGAAGACCTGTTTCAAATATATCCAATTTAAATTAGGGTACTTATAAAATTACTTTACTTAATGTGTTAATATATCCATGTGTATACAAAATCCTTCTTTGGGGCCTTTATTTTTTGGTCATCTAACTCAGAATAAATGTTCAAGATTTGCAGATGATTTAAGCGATTTCCTGTGATAGTAGGTTATAAGCACATCTTTACACGTTTTGGAACGGAAAAAGTTCGTTCCCACATTACATTTTGTTGCTGGGGTGCGACAACCAACAACTTTATAATGTTGATTACTTTCCTCACAGACATACGCCTTTTTTTCTTTACTTCATACCTGTCAAGTTTTGAAAATATTTTTGCGGGTAACCTGATTAAGTGTCTCCGACTGATCCAGCTGTTGTTATTTCCCACGCTCGTTTCCAGTGTATCTTACCGCTGCTGATAGAAGGATTAAAGAACTAAAACCTATTGAAAACGCGTTCGGTTTTGAAGGCTAGCGTGGTCTTCATTGTTCTAACAATTTGATTGTACGAGTCCATAAATTCAATGAACGATCTTGCGACAGGGGCAAAAAGGACATATCGATAAACTGATAAGTTTGAAGAAAATAAGCTCTTTACAGCGCGGTGTAGCATTTTTCAGAAAATGCGGGTAAAAGCGCAATGGGAAAATGCGGGCGGGATGCGATAACGTTAAGAAAATGCGGGAAAATCTTTGGACTTGGAAGGTCTGTTACTCATTTAAGGAATTGAATAAAAGTGAACAGTTTTTAACCGATGGTGATACGTAAAGGTTTAGGTACCACTTACAACTGAGTACTCAAGGCAAAAAATTCAAATTATCATGATGGAGAGGACGGTATTTTCCAAGTTCCCTCGATACACTTCAGCCTAGTCAAATCTCTCCTTTTCTGTGTTCTCGATAACAAAATCTTGAAAACAGTGCTGCAGAAACATATTTTTGTGGTCTTTCGTTTTCTTGGCAGATTTGGATCCTCAATTGATGATTTTTTTAAATTTTTTTTTCTGTTTCAGTCTAAATCACCAATTGGCTTATTTGCACGTTTTTCTTCCATGCTTTAATTCATCTTCACAAATTTCGACATACCCTCTAGATCCACCCCTGCGCCATCTGTTGGTGAAACGTACACAGAGGAACTCTATAGCAAACATATAACAAAATATCCTTTGTTTGAAATGTATTCCATCTTTTGACTCCTTGTGAACCTGAAAAAATCTGTTCTGATAAAACTAATTCGAAACGGTCTCAAGGATCTCGAGTTCAGTTCAGGTTACTTGGGACGGTTTTGACTTGACATGTGAACCAAGCTTTAAATTTGTAAATAAAGAATGAAGTTATCAACATTGTCTCAGTAGAACAAAATATTGCTTTGTTCTTTTGAGACCGGTCTATCTATTTTCTTTATATCAACACACTATTCCATTGTTTTCAAAATTCATGAAATGGGCATTCTCAAAAGCTCCGCGAATATCTTTTGATTTCTTTTGTTGAGTTGTTGTTTTCTTATAATTCAATATTATGTTTTCAGGGTCGATACATATAGCTAACATATTCTGTAACAAATTCAAAATATGTGAATATGTTATGAGTTTAATACATGGTTATATTTTTCTGAGACATAATGCGTTCCATGGCCCCAGCAGAAGTTACTCATTCATTTTGAACTGTGAGCAAGAAGACTTTCAATGGAAGATACTCAAATGGTGGATTGGTTCGTAATAGTTTGTTCAGCTGCAGCGTGTTGTCAGGAACAAGAACAGAATTAAAGAAAAAGTAGAGAAATATGGACACGAAAATTCTTGTTAGATTGCAAAACGATCCTAAATTTCACAAAAATGAAAGAAACTTATGTTCCAACTTTACCAATAGATATGGTATACAATTCAGATTAATAATGATTTTAACACACTCTTAAACCAGATTTTTCCACTTTTCAAACCAGCAAAGTTAGTTTTATAAACCCTGTAAAATATGTTTCCATCATGGAAGAAAAGGGTCAGGTTATACCCCGATCTTCCGAACGCTTATATAGGACATTTCACCGGAGAAATGTCCTATATAAGGACTCCGAGGCTTCACAATACAAAGTGGATAATATATAACATGTTTGTGTCTCGATTACCCAACTGTATAAAAATCTTCTGACATAAGGGTAAAAAAATATACGAAGAAACATATATGCATTTCGTCTGCAATCCTTGAACATCATTTAACTGAACAGCGATTCTCTTTCAAGAGCAGGGTCGATAGGGAGCATGGGCTGTTGTGTTTTTGTATCAGTATATACAGTGACCTGAAAAAAAGGTAAGCCCAAATGTGCAAAAACTGAAGAGTGGGTGGGTAAGTATGGTTAACCCTTGAATAACGAAAACGAAATCAAAAGAAAATTGTGCTTTACCTTTTTGAACACACCTCTCCCAAAATAATCAGCTACCACAGAGAAGCCGTCCACGGACCTTTCCAGCTGCAAAAAGATAGTCAAGGTTGGTTGATTATGATAGAAATGCATTATGGTGACCAGGAATAACTCAAATTCGATATTCAAAAATTTTGTACAAACATCTACAATCGTTCCGAAACTCAGCTGGATGATTTTTTAGATTGTTTTTGGAACGCCTGAGAAAAATGACGCCCACGCAATCCGGAATTCAGTGGGAGTTATAACTAGATTTACATTACTAAATTTTATTTGTTGGGCAAAAAACCGTTAAATATTAGCCTCCCTTCATTCACGCATGCACAGGAAACTATCAACGTCTTGGGATATCGTATTAACTCCCTATCTACCTCGGACGCCATACTTTTAGATGTCACATGTAAAAACTGTAAAAGATTAATTTATTGTATTCACAAGTAAAAACTCACCTGATGATGGAATTGTTCGTGTAGGTCTTTATTATGTTCCTGGTCTCGAATAATATCCATCACCTTTCTAAATGGAAACAATACCCCCGTGAATGAAGCTTAATCGTTCCAGTCGTTACCGACTGGTAACTTCGTGGTAGAGTGCTCGCCTCCAGAGCGGCAGATCACGGTTGGGGTTTCAGTGATCGAGTCCTTTTGTCCCTAAATCGAGTGATCGAGTCCTTTTGTCCCTAAATCGCCATTACAAATTCCGCGAAATTTTATCCGAACATTCATTTTTTTTAAATTCCTTTTTTTTGTTCTTGCTGTTGTACAAAATATATGTCATGTACAATAATAATAATAATAATAACTAAAGAGTTAAACTATTAGCCTGTGTTTATACCTGTTTTCGGGTGTACACACAGGACATTCATTCTCACTGTCAGAATAACTCTCAAAACATCTAGACGAGAAACAAGAATTTACTAAATGCACTTCTAAATTTCGTCCTTTTTCGATGCCAATTATAAGGTTTCTTTTACACATAATATAGATACAATAAGGTCCGAGATACATTTGGTATATATTGGAGAAAGTTTGAAACCTGTGAGCGATTATATCAATAAAACTTACGCGTGATGAAAGGAGTCTCCACACAGAAAGTGTACTGCAGGTAACTCAAGTGGTCGCGAACAAATCATACACTTTGAACTTTGAAATATCTTTGCACTAAGAAGTAGATAAGAATCGGTTAAACACTGTAATGTAGTGAGGAAAATTAAAAGAAGAAGAGTTCCCATAATTCAGTTATCTCTGTGATACAATTATCATGTAATGCTATAATTGCTGATTTTGTGGTTTGTTTGACCACGCCCTTAAATGGCTAATCAGTTGGGACATTTTTTATATTTCTCTTTATTCATGATGTACATTAACTACAAAACATTTGGGCGTGACAAAATTTGGGAAAAATTTAGTCAATGTCCAAAATATTTTCGACCTAATCTAAATTTTGTTACGCTCAATTTTTTGGCAATAAGATTTTTTGATATTTTGTCTGAGTCATGTAAAAGGGTTAAAATTTGTTCAATCTCGATTACCGAAAATCTTTGTCCGTGTAAACATAACAAAATTCTAAAGATTCTGAAGATTAGAGTTAAACTGATATTCGCCTTTAAAGCAGAAAGTGATACTAAGGAAGAAAACGGACTTAGTTGAATAAGGTTTATTTTTAGGGCCTTATTTTGTTTGTGTTGATTGTGTAGATATTATATCTACTACTTTAATATAGACAGATGTAAATACCATGCCTAGCATCACTCTCGGATCACGCTACTTGTACAAAGAAAAATAGAAAAAATTAAACTTGCTAATTTCTTCCTTTTCTTTTCATTACATGCTGACGATATTCATCATCCCGTCCAAAGAGATATGAAAAGAAATGGAGTAACATAGATCTAATTTGTCCAATGCATGTTGAAAAGCGTGATAATATATATATATATATATATGGATATGAAAGTCTATTGCTTTTCATAACAGAAGTCATTAGTTCAAATCTCAAAAGGTAATTATTACTAATGCTATCTCTTTTAAATAGGTGACTTCAGATTATGTCTTTTCGTCTCCTATGCATTACAATAGAATTTTTAAAAGACTGTAATAAACACTACCAAGAAGTTTCGATTTTAATAATTCAAACACATCTGATTCAAACACGCTTATAGTTCACGAGATATAAAAGTAATCGAAACGAAACCTTTGATTCGGTTTCGTTTTTTTGGAGAAAGGAAACTTTTCGGGGTCCTTATAACCAGCACCTGATATCTAATGAAGGTACCCGTGCGAAACACACTTATTTTTACTTCGAAATTGTCGGTTTTTTACCGATTATTCAAAATATCATAATTATTACGTAAAAGAGAATGGTACGAGTGAACATGCATTAGTCGCCATTGTTTTAAAATTTCAATAGAAATGTGAATAGATCATTAACTCGATGTTACTCTAACTCCTTCATATTTCGATGGCCCGTCCAAAGATTGTTCAAAGGATTCTTTCTATTCACACGTGATCAATACCCTGCTACAGCCCAAGCAGATACGATTCTGATCGGAAAGAAAAGGCGTGGAAATGATATAAATGAACAAACCGTGGATGGGACTTTTTTAATCCATAATAAGTTTTGTATAATAGATAGAATACCCTTATCCTTGGTTGGAAGAAAATGTTTCCTCTCGTGCAGGGGTTTTTCGTTGCCAGCTCAGTCACAAAATTATACAGTTTGTACGTGATTAGATAACAGCTTCATATTGTATTTGTCACAAGTTGTACCTGCTCTGTGCAGACGGTTAATATTGGTATGGATTTGCGACTTCCCAGTGGGCAAAATCTTCAAAAAGTCTCTGTAGAGGAGTGTTTTTTTATTGAAACAGCAGGCGATATTGCTTGCTATTCCTATAGAAAGCACTCCTCCTCATAGACTTTTTGAAGAATTGGCTAAGTCCCAAATCCATACCAATATTAACCGTGTTGTTCTTTTGTTGCAATGGGGGATTTACCCGTGGGATGATTAGTAGGGAAGAGCGAAAAAAACCCTGGAACTAAATTTGAAAATACATTTGTCCAAATTTTATCTGTCCAAATTACAGAGATAAGTGAATTACAGGAATAGTCAATTGGTTATAAATTACGTACCAAGTTTTTAATTCTTCGATCTGTGTTCGCATTTTTTCGGTGTCTTCACGATATTTTCGGATCATGCGCTCATCCTAAACCATTATATACATTATATTTCCCAATTTGAAAGAGACACAAAAGTTGAGGAGACACAAAAAAGTGGAAACCATTCAAACTGCCCACCTTTGCTATTTGTTCGTTTTCTTGTTGTATTCGACGAATGATATAGTCCTAAAAGTATCACCAACAACTCACAGATAGATAGATCCTTCCTGTGGCATCTCACCTTACACATCCAACCACCGCTTTCCTACCACCCAGTATGATCAAACCTCCCATTTATTACAATAATTAAACAGGAGTACCGGACACACAAATGAATTTGAGATAAAACAAAAATGTGGGAAAGATTGAATGCTTCTTCTATCTCACCGATATTGTTGTAATTTCTCTAATACATAAGCCAAGAGATAAGTTCTCCACAGGCAGGCATCCACACTCACTCACAAAATCTTTTAACCAACTGATACAGTACATTTAACGTGCACCAACCAATTGTGTGGAGGAGAGAATTCTGGACAAATGTGTGGAGGAGAACATTCTGGACTAATGAAAGTATCTTTGAACTAAAAACTATATCATCTTCGTCACACAAGTAATAAAAAAATACTCAAAATACCTTGACCACACCCAAAGTTGCTGTCGAATTGTACGCTAACGTCTCGATTACTAGCAGCGGAGATAAAAGGTTACACTTGTCAATATCTGAATTAATAAGACATTAAGGAATAGCAATGATAGTGATGGAGCCGGACACTATTGATTCAAGGTTTGTAAAAAATAAAATAAAATAAAATAAAATAAAAATAGAATAGAATAGAATAGAATAGGGGTGAGTGAAACCGTAGAATTTCTTTTCACTATTAGGGGCGTGTTTATGTTCTGCGCCACAAACTTTCTTCGTTACGTCTACGTTCACGTCAGTAAAACATGATCAAACTTATATCAATTTTCTTATCTTGAATTTTCATTCAGAAAGGGGAACATAAGCAGGTCAAATTTGTCCAGTTTTCAGCCCAGCAGAATTCACTGACTCGAAGTCTGGATAAATAACTTTTGCAATATTACCCACTATTGATGCCAAGAAACTGGAAGAACAGAAGCTTGGGGCGGTAAACAGTGCAAGTATCTTACACACGCCATTTGATTGAGAATTCATAAGGAAAGATTGAAATAACTTTCATTATTATTTTTAGACAAAAAGATACGATTCAAAACTTCGATGATGTGGCTTTTACAATATTCTTCTTTTTTGGAGAAATAAGAAAGTGCTTGACTCCATAAACTGGGATCTTTTGCTCTAAAAAAAATTAAAGAAAATATGACTTCATCAACCATATCGTGTAAAACGAACTTTAACTAACATGGAAGAATTTCCTAAGTACTGTTACGATTTGAAAATTGGCAGAAATAAAAATTATTTCAAAGAATGCATTTTTCCCTAATCATTCACACGTTTACCTTCTACGAAGTCTCGTTATTCAATTATACACTATATTCAGTTATACACTTTAAAACATCTTATCAAGCTGTTTCAGGGTTGTCCATAGAAAGTTTATAGCAATCTCCCTGACCTAACTAAAACTTGCAATGGTTTTCCCCGACATAACACTGTTCAACATTATATACCTCTCATGACCATGTACTTATAAGGACATGTTTCTCTCTGACCTTAAAAAACTAGATGCATTGATATGATGAAATGAATAATAACGCAAGACTTTATACCTTCAAACGTTAAAACTTCAATTGGAATTTCACATAAGCACAGGTTTAAATCTTAACAAACCTTGTAAGCCAATAAACACGGAAAAACCGATAAATCGAATTTCACGATATCCGATATAGAAATACTGATAAATCGAAGTGTTTTACATTCAGAGTTTTTCAACATAGTCTTTTCATCAGGAAAAAGCAATAAAAATGTGATACATAACAATGAAATAACTTTGACAATTGCATTTAAAACATTCTATAAAATTCATGAGTTTTTTTCTATTTCTCTTCATATGGTCTTGCCACTATTCTTTGTCTAAACTATGACAAAATGTAGATTTTTACTTTTTTAATCTTACACAAAACTGATGTTGCTTTGATGTCCACAAATTCACTTTCACAGAAGGTTAGAGGAAAGATGAAGAAACAAGCAACAATACTGTATTAAAACAACATTAAGTTGGAGGTATTCCTAAAGAACAAATTCCCTAACTTTCCCTGACTAAGGTGAAAAAGACACTTTTGTCCTTGAATGTGACAACCCTGTGTTTTCCAGCAATTTCATGTGGTTTCAGTTGTTTAACTTATAATTAAAAGGGGAATCAATTACACAATTTAGAATCACAGAAACGCATTTTATCAAATCAATGAAACACAGACCCGTATTTTTGACAATCTTCAATAATGGCATCATAATCATCATGTTCTATATGGTAGCGCAAAATCTGTTGAAAACTAAAAGAAGACAAGACAGTATATTGACATTGGACTCCTCCACTTTTTTTGACTGACCCTGAATACAAATACGTAATAATCTTGAGAGTAACATCCCTTCCTGGCAGTAATTTACATTTCTCGAATCTTGAGATGAAGATTGTAGGTAGATTGGCAGAATAAAATGAAAAGTATTTCCCCTTTGGGTGGTGACATCACAGACGGATGCCGAAGAAGTTGGATATAATGAAAACAGAATCTTTGAAACAATCATCCAAAATAATAAATTTGTTTGTACAAACAGTTGAAAAACAAACAAATAAACAAACAAACAACAAACAAACAGGCAAAATAGATAAGAATTGGTATTTGGATCAAAATGCACGCACAACCAGGAAATAGGAAAGACATCTCGGGCATCTCCTAGTTTAGTAAGCATGACGACATAATAACGCCATACTTACGACTTCGTCTTTTCGTAAAGAAACAGGATACCTCTTTTGAAATTATGCATTTGAGCTAGAACCATTGCGTGGTCAACATCATATTTAGACTGAATAAACAAAACAACAAAAAACACATACATTGCAATATTTAGGTCAATAATTAAGCAGTCACGAAGTAGTTACAAAGCAGTTACGAAGTAGTTATTATAAAATACTATTCAAAAGAGAACTTTTCAAAAACAAACTATCGTGTTGAATTATCGAGAAATCAATCTATTCAAATAACAACTCATTCATTCCTGTACACTTTTATAAATTCGAGGAAAAGATGTGGAAGCATAACAGAAAAAGCATGACAGTGACGCAGCGAACCAGAAATTAGAAAGGGCAGACTCAATCAACCAATCAACGAAAGATACTTAGTACACGCAAGTACACCAAAGTACACCCCATTACACCCCAGTTCACCTCGGTATACCCCAGTACAGTTCAGTATACCCCAGTACAGCTCAGTATACCCCCAGAACACCTCAGTACAGCTCAATACAGCTCAATACAGCTCAATACAGCTCAATACAGCTCAGTATACCCCAGAACACCTCAGTACAACTCAGTATATTCTAGTACACCTCAGTATACGCCAGTAAACCTTAGTACAACTCAGTACAGCTCAGTATACCCCAGTACACCTCAGTACAGCTCAATACAGCTCAATATATCCCAGTACACTTCAGTATACCCCAGTACACCTCAGTACAACTCAGTACAGCTCAATATATCCCAGTACACTTCAGTATACCCCAGTACACTTCAGTACACCTCAGTACAGCTCAACACAGCTCAGTATACCCCAGTACACCTTAGTACAGCCCAGTCTCATACCTCTGTGTTTATGAGAAGGTTGAGTGCTTTACTTTCTTCGTCCGCACCTTTCTGTTAGAAAGAAGAAAAAGGAAACGTAACAGTTAAAATATACATAGATTGTTTAGACGGCACACCTATTTCACTATATTCCTAGAATATATCTCCTCGATAGGATTGGGAACAAGAGGCTTCTTAGTTTCATGAAAAAACAACAACGCAATCTTTAACAGATTCCCAGAGATATCACTTCAACGTTTTGGTAAATAGTAAAAGCGTATCAAACTAACAATTTGAATATTGGAAGATTTTGTTTGTCAGACCAGTATTGTTCATAATAAGTGAAGAGATTTAACAATTTGAAAACATTCTTTATTCCTGGTCAAAACTTAATAGTTGAAGTTTGAAAGAACGAGACCTGTTTTCAAAATGACCTTCTTTAACCAAAGAAAATTAAGAGACTTTTTTACCAAAAGAATTATTAGTCCAAGTAATTATCACCATCATTATTATTATTCATACAGAATGATGAGCAGTTGGATTGGGATTGTCCGTAATGAGTGTCCTGTTATTAATAGTAGGTTCATCAATGCAGTATTCCTCAACTGAAACTAGCATCTTAAATATACTACCAACTCTTGTAGTATCCATGAACCAGGATTGAACCTGCAATATCATGAATGGGCAGATGGAGAATGATGAACATATATTCATATTGTATTTTGATTTGACACGTCTAAAATAGATCTGCGGATCTATTCCCTCAAAGAGAGAATATAGAAGTAAAGTTGTCTGTTACAACGACCTGGCCTTATGAAATTTATTATACCGATTATCTCATTATCAGTCTCCTTTTACTAATAAATCAGAATATAGATGACATGATTGCATACCTTATAATCTTTCTGAGTAATTGCAGCTGCTGCTTCAAACAAGTACAACTCCAGAAGAGTATTATAGGTAATATTCGAACAATCACTACGCATCTATGGCAACATTAAGTAAATAAAAACATAAAAATAAACTCGCTAACAGTAGAAATTTTGTAAATCGACATCTAGTTCAGCTCTTCAATTGACTAATTGTGGTTGTCACATGATTTTATAAAGTACTTACGAAAAATGTTTGAAATAAAACTATTTAAATGCATGAAAGATTTAAAACCGTTGATTATTGCAGTACACCTTATTGGAATCTCGGAAAAATGTGTGCTCCTTCACAGTGTTTTAATATAAAATGTTTTATGAAGGTTTTCACTGTGTAAATGCATTTTTTTTAAAAAACAAATTGTTTTAATGTGCAAAACCTTCTCCGTTCGACTTATTTTGTGATCAAATTAACTTTCTAAAAAACTTTTCTTATTTTATTTCCATTTTGCAACTTAATTCTAAGTCCATTTTCAAAGAATATTGGCTGACGTCAAAGTAAAGCCCGAGCTTGCTTGCTTGCGTGTACAAAAAATGTTGTAAACAAACTTATTTCCCATTTTTGTGTGACATTCAATTTGTTATTAAAAATAGAAAAAATGTAATGCAATGAGTTCCTTCAACTGTTTTGCTTATTATTTGTCCCTACAATGTTTTTTCTATCTATGTATCTATCTATGTTTTTTCTGTGTTTGTTAACATTCATGCCTCGTATTTTATAAAAATATTGTTGCCATGACACTTCAGCGGGCTGTACCGGTGAGTATAGACCGGAGTGACGTCACATTTAAGCATAATTGACCAATAGGATCGTGCAAAGTTTTAGTATCGAATACAGCCCTGCTATGGGGGTAATAAAACAGCGTACGAGTATACCTTGACCATATGCTCTAAGAATTCTTTTAGTTTCGGCTTCTGATGTACAAAAATGTGTATGAAGTCATCAGGGTGTGCGCATTGTATTCTACGTTGGGGCACAGGGTCTGCAAATTATAAATAAATACGAAAACAATTTCATACATGCTCAAAACCATATGACAATTATTATGTGCAAAGCTAAGGGACCTTATTTCCCAGACAGAAGAAAAATCACCCAAAAATGACATAATAAAAACGTTGATTTTGTGTACAGTAAACTCCTAGTAACACGCACATCCACAAGATCTATGAGCATTGTTTGAGATACCGAATGAGTCTTTTATGAAAGAGTATTAGTTGAAAGAACAGTTCCAGTTACTGCAAGTTCGAGTTACCGGGATTCTACTGTATATAATAAATTTATGAATAAAATAATTTATTTATATATTGCACATGCATGAACAAAATGGTGCAAGGAAAGATAAGTGTAACCATTGAACAAATATTACTTGAGTAATCGAGGTGTTTCTAATGTCTCAATTACTCAGCAGACTTTATTACTTACTCATTATGATAGTACCAGCAACTAAAGCTGACGCAATTGGAGAATCTAAAAGTGAAATCATTGGAATTATCAAGGCAGAACACTGCATATAGACAGTCACTATGAAATTCTTCTCCTTGAGTCAGAACTGACCCCCTTATGTAAAACTTCTCTTGTCGTCGATGAAATACTTTTTGGGCAAAAGTCTGATTGTTTGATAATAATTCGGACCAAATTCCCTTTAAAGTTATCATCAAATTCTAACAACATATATCATGACACATTGTAAAGAAGAGAAAAGTGTTTCTTACCAGGTATAGTTGGTAAGGTAGTTTGTTCTACGAGAAAACGAAAAAACCTTGAAATGGGCAATTCAGAGCAAACCATGCAAGCAAACTTTTAATAGAATGTGCTACAGGAAAAAATACGAATGTTATCGGAGATTCTGCAAGAGAAAATTCAGTGTCAGTGTTATTATAGGATAGTTATTTTTTTATATTTACATATTTTTCCAGACCTAGTTAACGAATCTACTTGAAACGAATCTACTTGAAACGAATCTACTTGAAACAAATCTACTTGAAACAAATCTACTTGAAACGAATCTACTTGAAACGAAAGTTTTAAACCATTTACTTTACTACTGTTGAAGTGGCGTCCATTATACGTACCATACAAATGACATCACACTGTGGAAATCACTCAGAATCAAGAATGGAAAGGTGGACAACTTGAAAATCAAAAATTCATGCTAAAATGAGTGGTCTGTTCAAAGATTGAGAAAACTTCGAAGAATTTCAAGCATTTCTCGAAAACACCTTCCCTGGAAAACAATGGTTGATAAGAGAGGCTTACTTTCCTTCTTGACATCAACAGGTTGGTAATCAGTACACAGCTGCTTTAGTAGTTCAGTCGTTTCGTCTGGTACATTGTTGACCAAAGTTTTTCCGTAATTCTTTAAATTTGCTTCAGCCTGTTTGGGTAATAAAAATATACAAAAAAATTGGGATGATTACAAGAAATAAGAGCTTTTTATTAAAGAAAGGCAAAACTGTGGAACGTGAAATTTCATTTTGGGTTTATGCTACATTTTTATCAGGTCTCCTCCATAGTGTCTTTTAGATAAACTGGAGATTATTTCATAACACTACTGATGGGAAGTGACGGAAAAAAAAACCCAAAAATTTACAGACATACAGTAATATGAGCATATATGCACATTGTAATATCAGCAGAATCGTTTTACCTCCAAAAAGGGCAGTCTTTGCATGTATTTTAATGCCTTAGGATAATCTTTAATGTCTTCCAGTTGAATCTTTAAGTACCTAAAGAGAATTATCAGAACAAATGAAACAAACAGAACGATTAGAGGAAGAAGAAATTTTTGGAAATTGATCACCGAAGTTACAAGAGTCATCGTAGCTAATAGGGTGAAAAAAAAAATATTGAGATGTTTTTTTTCCTGGAAACGCAGACCACTCACCAGTCATGTTGTTCGAATCTTTCAGATAACTCAAGCGCATGCTCATAATAGCCAGCTTGACGACATACCTTTCACAAAAAGAAAAAAACAAAAACAAATTACTTTACCAAATCTCTCCTATGGTAGCCATAAAATAAACTTAAAATATGTTCATTTTAAAAAAAGGCTTTCAAACGTTACAGTTAACAAGTTCAATCCATGTCTCCTTGCAGTAAAATAAAAGTAAAAGAACATCTATACCTTGATAGCAGTTTCAACATCGAAGTTCAGCTCCTTATCAGTCTAGTAAAAAAGGGAAAAATTATCTTTTTGAGAAACCATCTTACAGACACAAGAGAAAAAAAGGGAAATAAAAACATTTTACCAGTTCAAAAACAAATGAAGTAAATTGGAAGTATCAGCAAAAAATACTTTTCAACAACAAAATAATTGGCAGGTTTCTTATCACATTGTGTCTAGCAGCTTGTATTAAGCTTGTACTTGGGTGCCTGTTCAGATTTTCACATTAATAAATGAATTAGGAAGAATTCTTATTCTGATTATGTTTTTCCTGCTAATGTTCAAGAACAGTTTTAGGGCAGTAGCCCAAAGACATATACCCTACAGAAAGTGGGCCAATGGAAAATTAGCCCGAGAGTTGGAACTGTCATTTGCTCAGAAACTGACGAATTTACCTGAATGAAGTCATTTAACTTTTGCACTGCTTTTAATTTTGTGTAGCAATTCAATAGTAGAGTTGTATGGTCAGTGTTGGCTAATCCTTTTTCATGTAATGCCTTAAATAAAATAAAAAATGATAGGATTGATACCAGCTGTGTTTTTTTGGTGGAAGCGAAATTTCTGGTGACAAGAAGATTATGCGTATTATTCAACATGGAGTGGATTGGTATACCTGCAGATACTCTGTCAAATTGTGAATTCTTTGTGCATCCAAAAACTAAATAATATGTATACACAGAATGAAAAATAGCTCAGTTTTGATGTTAATTCAACTACAAAATTATTTCCAAATAGTGGAAGGAGTCGATGTATTGTGATAATGAATAATGTTGTCAATTTGAAAAATAAACTAAAGCAAGTATCTAACAGCATCAGAAACTTAAGAATACACACCTTTCGAATAACATATGATGGCTCAAGATGTCCGATTGTCCGTATATATTGCTGAATTGCCCCATCATGGTTACCTTTACTATACAGGTGATCACCATACTGCCGAAAAATCTCAATTAGTCCGTCAGAATAATGTTGACTTTTTGCTAAACTAAAAATGAAAAATTGAAGATATTATAGGCAGAGCTTTTCTTCAACAGAATTCCGAGAACTGAACTATTTAGATAACAATTGCTTTCATCATTTCATTTACATTTTCAACGTATAACAAAACAAGTTATGTATCATACTTATAAGAAACATTTCTGAGATTTGTAGTTTAGTATATGACAAAATATTTATCGCACTACATGATCAAATTTATCGAATCAAACTTGTTGAAATTGACAAGTTTGATCGAGATCAGCAGATTCTCAATTCAATTTATTAGATGTTGATTTCAACTTTTTAAAAGTTGGACATCTTCAACTTTTTCAATTAGTCCAAAGTGACGTCAACCAATCAACTTCTTTAAAATTGCATTGAAAAAAGGACAATGGTACATTGTACACTCACTTGATAGCCATGTCATACATATTTTTACGAAATAGTGTTTCCAGTTTCGTTTGAGTATCTTTTTCTTCCAGTTGAAAAAGCTGAAGGAAAAAAGTAGTCAACATTATTTCATGTATTCATTACATTTATTTACTCGGGATGATGCCCCTTCAGTTCCTTGAGATACTGTTATAAATAGGAGTCGCAGGTAGGAGCTCCCAGCACATGCAATCTCCATTTGGGCTATGGAAACTGTTCCAAAAGAATCCTCCACAACCAGATTAGACAATATTTAAGCTCTCTTGCTGAGTGATAAGCAGAAACAAATAATACAAACAGTTCTAGTTTTAGGTATTTTGTGAGTAAAGTTAGAAACTTTATTAATAAAATCTGATGAAATCATGGTCTTGGTTTTCTCCAAAAGAACACAAACCTTCCCATCAGCCGTAATAATATGCAGCGAACCCCATTCTCCGAGTATAGCGATGATGTCTGGAAATGGTCCAGAATATGCTACAACGAATCAATATAGATGAGCAAATTCAAAATGATCAAACTTCTTGAAAAAGTAAAAGTATTTTGAAATGAATTTTCTAAACATGGTAATAAACTCACCAATAAATTTATTTTCAATATCATAAATTGACAGAATGTTCATTCCCAGACCAGAACTAGAAGCCAAAACAAATATTAACATGTAAGAATTATTCGCTAATTCTTAATAATTGGATTTGGATTTCTGTGAAGCAAGAAATCCTTTACAATAGGCAATGTTCTTTCCTCTTAAAAGACTTTTCAAAACTAAAGAAAGAAAAGATCACAATGTTTCTTGATCTGGGGATGTATTTATTGCATCAAAATTCCAAAATAGGATATATAGCTCAGAAATGACTTTTTTTAATGATGCCCAAACTTAACATTAACTTTGATCTTGATTATGATTATGATTACCCGAAAATAAATGATAAATAATAACGATAATAATAAAGACCTCTGGCTTCTTACCCAGCACTACGAGGAAGCTGCTTCATTTCTGTACTGACCACCACAAGATAACCACGAAACCAGCTTACCATTTTCTTCTCACCTAGTTGATTTGAAAGATTACACTTGTTTAATTGTCTAATTATTTAAACTACGAAAAAGTTTTTTTTCTCCATCCCCATTTTTGACATTATTATGTTATGACATTAAAATGAAAATTGAACAACACTGAGACTCACCAAGTCTCTAAGATTAAAGCCAGATCTCCACTTATAAATTTTTGCGAAGACACATATTCTCTTGATGAAAAGTAGAAATGATTTCAACTTTTTGTCAAATTTAAAACATATAGGATTGCACGAATTTCTATCTGGTTTTGATTGTTTTGATTGGCTTTAGAGTAAAGAAAACATAAGCAATATATTAAAACTAAAACTCACCTTGAAATGCAAGACATGGCCCTCGACTCTCTGGTTGATAAAAATATAGTGCCTATCAACAAAAAAGAGTAAACTAAGACAACATAGATCTTTGTTCTATCAAAGAGTCTCCAAATCTCATAAAATGTTATAAGCGAGAGGCTCAGCAAAAATTATCCCACTTTCATCGTTATTACTATTATCATTATTTCACAAAATTTTCTTGGTCAAAACAGTATATATATATATATATTTATCACACACAGAAATCAACCGAGATAATTTGAGATGAGGCTATTCTTAGAATGTCTTATCTTCAATTGATGAAGTTTCAGATAACATCGTTCTTCAGTCAAATCTATTCTTCAATTCAAAGTACCTTTGAATTAACTCCACCTTGAGCAGGATCAAACACAAGTAGTAACGCTGAGTTTGTTTCAAGGTAGTAAGGAAAAATGATAATAGAAAACTGAATGAAAACAGTGTACATTACTCACATCAGTATTGGCAATAACAAATTCATTTTCTTGAGCAACATCACTAATAGCCGAGCAGTTGAAACCTGTTCCGAATTCATCTAAAAGTTCCTGAATATTAATAAAGGAAAATATCATAATTAGATAAAACTCTGAAGGGTAATGATAAAGACATTAATTTTTCACAAGCAAAAAGTCCTCAAGTTTCAAACACCATACCATTATTTATTGAGTTTTTGACACACAAAAAAAAACTAACTGCAAAAAAATGCATTGAAAGATAATTCAAGAAAGTCTCCATACCCTTCTGTCTTTTGCACTTAAATTGAATGACATGACCGTTTCAGTTGTTGCAGCAAACAGAATCACTCTGCTTCCAAGCTGTTTGTAAGCCAAACCTAAATACACCAAACAAAAGAGAAAATTGAAAATGTTTGCTTCAATTTCAGTTATGTATATAATAAGAAATCACTTTTTACATTTCTACTATACTTTCTTGCAGGCGATAATTTGATAATGTCGATACAGAGGTGGCTACATCTATTCATCTCAATAGAGTAAAAATACTTAAAATACTTAAAATTAAGTCTTTACTAAGGAAGATTTTGTTTGTCGGACCAGTATTGTTCATAATAAGTGAAGAGATTTATCATGTCATGGACCTGATGATTTAGGTTGGGCTACGTTCCATTTCTGTTTAGCAACACAGCAATTTCTTAAGCGGAAATGTGCACTTCCACATCCGAATTTCACACCAATTCAGAAGGTGTGAAAATTTGTATTTCGATCCAATTTAATTGTATATAAATTATCAGGTCTATGAAATGATAAATCTCTTTGCTTATTAAGTCCTTACTAAATTTCCATAATACTTACCAGTTATTGGAACCTTATCTTCATGTATTGTTCTTTGTTTACTATGTCTAAAATAAATAAAGTCAACAACACATAAATATCTGTCAGTGACAATTCAGACAGCGTTGATTAGCATTGTATACATTTACTTCCCAGCTTACATTAAAATTAGTTGCTTGGTTTCAAGTCTTCCATAATAATTGTAATCCACACTGTCAATAGAAAACAGTTGGCAAAACTTCCAGAATTCCTTACTTACACAAGGGGCAAGTGGCTTTTTAATCTGGCCTGCTCTTTGATATTTTTTTATGTATTTTTGTTTCTTCAAATTGATCACAATGATCACAAACTGATGTTTTTTATCAAAATGTTTTACTTGACCATCGGGCAAATGGCTGCTTTATTTTGCCTAGTTTTACTTGCCCAACATTGATATTGGTTGCCTTGGGCAAGCATTAAGTTTTCCCGCTGCAAAAGTATAAATGTAAACATATATTTCACCTAGCATTTGTAACATCCCCTTTGATCACCACTATGGTGCCATCAACAAAACCAATAGCCATTTGACTCAAGTTCTCATGCACAGCAATACAAGAAACCTATACAAAATTAAGAAAAAGATATCAAGACTATAGTAAAGATTGATAATACTTTAACTGAAATCATCCTGGAGCGATTCATTTATTTTCATTATTCACAATTATGTCTTTTTATTTTCTGCACATTCATAATAAAATTTTAAATCTAACTTTTTGAGACACCTGAATACTTCAGTCAAAGCTCTCTACAGTAGACACTATTAGAACCAATTTAGAACCTAAAAGTCTGCTTTAACGTTGTGTTAACTGTTGGCACATTAAATTGATCACCTGTGGTGTTAGCATCAATTCATGTTAAGGTCAGTATCATAATAATCAGATGCTGATGTTGGGATCTCCGCTATAGGATCTCTGCTTTCCAGTCTGCAACTGAAATGAGGTTCTCTTTTGACTTTCAATTGAAAAGTTTTATATTTCAGCTCTTGCAATTGGCGTTGGTACACGGCAAATGTCGACGTAAATGTCGACGTAATTAACTAAATATCCAGTTGGCGTTGGCAATATTTTGCTGGCAAAGAAATCACTTCTTGTTTTTCTAGCCTGTTAAATAAAATTCCATACTACTTTATTTATCTCATTAAAAAGATAATTATTTTCCCTTTGTTATTTTTAAATTTAAGTTTTTACTTCACAAGCCTTTCTCTTTAATTCACGATTGGGTATTTAAAATACATGACCTGTATGAAATATAATTTATTTTACTTGTGGTTTCAAGGTTTAATAACTTTTTATTATTTTCTTTGAACGCGAAAATGACATGGATCATTCCGAATATAAGCAAATGAGTGAAAGTTGAAAATGAAACTGATCATGAAAGAGGGTGTGAAAAAACTTAAAAAATTCATCAGGCAAACATAAGTGTGATTATAACACTTTAAGGTTGAAGATGTATTTAGTAATACATTTATGTTCTTTGAACACATGTTCAGTCTTGTCTTGCCAATTTGAATGTCGCCAATCATGAAAGCCAAACTATCAGTCTCCTGTGTTTGGGGTTCACAGGTTAAATCGGCCCCTCACACTTCACTGTTCTTTTCAATTTCATAATGGAGAAGTTGATGTCCGATGTAATGACATTAATGTCTCACTGATATACAGTTCTATCGGACACCTTGTATGTTGGTAAAAGAAATAAATTGTCTTGTCATTCCAACTTTTTTTATTGACGATTTTTAGGAAAAATAATTTTGCCGATGTAAATCACAATTTTGCTGATGTGATTAATCTGAAATCCCATTAGCGTCAGCATTTTTTTGCTGAAGCAAAAAAATTTGAATTGCAAGGGTTGTATTCACATCCTAGTTAGCTAAATAATGATAGTGCAGATGAAAAAAACATAGGATACTTGCTATAGCCTCTTTAGCTCACCCACTGCCAGCTGGTTTGAACTATGGTTTGAACTTGCTATGTTCAAGGGGCAGAGATTGAAACGTGAGAATGTGTTGATGAATAAAAACAAGATCACTGCAAACTTTGACTTTGTTCACACTATATTTGTTCAGTTATATAACTTATATAATGTATACCTGTATAAACATTATCAAATAATAATAATAATAATAGTAATAATAATAATATCCTTCAGTGTGCTATGGTGTGATGATTTGAGATCGGACAAGCTTGTTTTCACACTGAGGCTAATTTTGATGGTTTTTAGGGTAACATATTTCACAAAGTTTCTCATTCGGTTGAAAAATGTGAACTCGTGTTTAGGTTGCAATCGTTCCAGAATTTCAATGAACAGTGAACCCAAAATACAAGGTTTCACTGCTAAACTGTTTTTGTGCAGCATTTTGATTTGGAGGTTGATCTGAAAAATATATATTTTTATTTTAAATATATATTTTGGTTTTTATTTTTATTTAAATATATATATTTAGCGGCACTTTAATTTTGTGGATTTTATTTCATGGCACAAAATGTTTTTAAAATTAAGATTATAATCATAATAAATTTGTATGTATCACAAATACATGATGGTGGAATTGAAAATTATTACAAGCAAACAAAAAACGAATCCCCCTTTCTTGTGATAAATTAATCAACATTCATTTATATGAACTCAATCATCAAAGGTGACCAGTACATTTCACAAACAAAGGAAAGAAAGTAAATGAGTTTTGAAAATCAAGATTAAAAATTAACCAACATCAAATCAAAAAATCAGCATAAGGTTTTTGTTGGAAAAAATTTCTTTCTTCTATTTAAAACATTTTTGAAACATTTTCCAAATATTAAATGGAACTATTACGAGTGAATGAATTGGAGGTCGAATTGATGGAGTAGAAGAAATAGGGGCCCGGAAAGAAGATCGATATTTTTGAAGTTGTTACAAACGGGCACTATCTACTGCAACTGACTGACTGACTGAATATCTTTTGTTCTTGATTTCCACTGCATTCCATTTTAGCTGGCACATCTATATAATTTTGTCCAGAAAAAATGTCATGGACTTTTTAATAATTCATAAAATTGACTAACATTATTCAACTATTTTCTAAAACTTATGTTATAAATAAGGAATGAGTAATGCCTGCATATGGAATCATATTCGTATTTAATCAAAACAAAATTGAAAACTAATTGAAAACAAAAAGTTCTAAAAACATAAAAATTAAATGTTTTCCAATCTTTCTATATCTGCAAGGAATAATAACACCAATTTTACTATTGCGGCTCCTTATGACCTCTAATGGAGGGAGCCCTATAAAAATATTTTAAAAATGTGACATTTATAAGAAGATATTTTTAATTAGGGAGTTTTAATAAAAAAAAGCTATTAAAGAGACTAGTGACGAATAAAATCCAAGTAATTCTCAGCGGTATTTCTTTTGAGTTGATTGGTACAATAACGAGGGGAAAAATATTTAGCAATTGGTAAATTGAGGTAATGAAAACAAATCACGAAGTTTCAAATTGTGAGAGTAGTGTTTTGTGAAAAACAGTTTCTTGTCTTCCTTAGTGATATGTTTTCTCAGGTTGATATTTGATCAAACAATAATAATCAATTTGTTTTATTCTACAGCAAAAGTCAATTATGAAAGTATGTAATATGTTTTTATGAAGAATTGTGTTCGTAAAAGGCACAAAAAATCACAACAAATTAATTTGCTACATTTTCCTTTAAAACTGCAATAAAAAAATATTTCATTCTAGATTCGTGATGAAAACCGACAGCAAGAAAACATCACGCGACCATAATTATTTATAATTTTTATCCGTCATTAGATTCTTTAAGTTGTTTTTCCTAGAGCATATTGTTTATAACAAATCTTTATTTGAATTTAAGAAATGTGAGTGACATATTCCGTACAGCCATATGTTGTTTTCGTCATACTAACACTGCCTTGAATGCTTTTAAATGTCACACACATGGGGAAGAGGCGTTATAAAACAAATGCTCATGAGGCTCATCGTACAATTAAATAGTGGGATGAAAATACTTATACTTATATTTTTTATATTTTATATATTCAACTTTCAGAAACAATAATGAAATTTATTTCAAAGGGAAAAAGAAGAATGTTTATCTTTTTCAAAGCAACTTTGTGTGTTGTCTTGGTAAACAGCAACTACATGTACATTAAAAATGTACATCAAAATGATGGGAAGTTCACAAATAAACAAAGTGATCAACAAATTGCTGCTACATATGGACCAAAAAAACAAATTTGATTCATTGTCACATTGCAGTGGCTTGTGGTGCTATCAGGGGAAAAGAACAGCAATAACGAAAAAATTATGGAGACCATTGCCTCAAAGATTTATGCAAATTCACCACAAAAAGTAATGGAATTCAGAAACATTATTAAAACTATTATCCTTTGGAAATTCTTTATTTTATGTGAAGGGTTATTTAATTTGTGATACAGATTAGAAAATACAAATGAAAATTGTGAAGTGATGTTTAAATTCCTAACTCAATCATAAACAGTTGCTGAAAAAATTCATGCAGGTTCCACATCGACCTCTGAAAAATATCTCCAATTTTAATTGAATATGGGTGGGTGATTTATAAGAAGGGGTGTTAAAAAAAGAAGAAATATAGTATGTCAAGATCGTAGCTGAACGAAAAAATTAAGTTACTTTATTTATAACCTAATGTAACTGTCAAATATAGTTAAAAGGGATTGTGTGCTGGGGCATACTGAATTAGAGAAAATAAAGATGATAACAAACCTGAACAGCTTTATTTCCAGCCAACGCTCGAAATATCCGCACACAACTGGGATTACCATTCCTATCAGGCTGAAAACAATACATACAGTGAATGCTGGGTAAAACGAAACGACAACAGGTGTTGAAAGATTTGTTCTAATGGCTTATAAACCATTTAGCTAGTCAATATGGAAAAATATTGACCAAGGTTGTGACGTCAAGGACTGAATGCAGTGAGATCCATCCAAGTAACGAAGCAATTGGCCAATCATAATTTTCTATTTCAAGAAGACTCTAATACTTCAGGGCTATAAACTCTTTGATATAAAAATATCAAAAAAAAAATTCATTACGCAAGTTGTATAGTTTTGTTTTTTTCTGAAAAAATATTTGGACACTATATATTATACCTTATCAAAATTCCATACTTTCACCAAGGGATCAATGCCTTGTTCATCTTGCTAAATAAGAGGCAAGAAAAGCTATATATGTCTCCCAATACTACTTATAATTTTTGATACTCTGGACATAACAATAAAAATATGCTTTAGTAGTGACAAAATATCAAAAAACAGATTTAAATTTTTTTTCCCAAAACAAGAAAAATAGTAAAAATTAGAATGCTCTTACTCCAATTGAAATGAGTATGCTGTGTTGCTTCAATTGTAACAAATGTGAAATGTTCAATTCATAGATTTTGTAAGTGTTAAAAACCAATTCCCGAGTTATGGATATTAAATTCCCTTTCTCATGTATGAAAGTTGTTAAAGAGCAATACATACAAGGATAGAGGGACACTACACTACTAACTATAAAAACAATGAGAATTAAATGCCCTTGCAGGCAGAAGAATTTCTGTATCATTAGCTGATCATTTTCAAAATATTTTCCTTTGCATTTTCCTTTCCTTTAGTTTAACTTAATTTAACTTTATCAATTGAATTCTCTGTTTACACTATTGCATTCTCTCAAAAATCTAATTTGTTTCGAATCGTGTAGTGATAAATCAAATAGTGATTTTAAGCTAATCTATTTTTATTTTTATTTTGTCAAAATAAATATTCAAATAGAAATTATTTCTCACAGCTTCTAATGTGGAGGTGCCACTGCAGTATTGACAAAATTTTCTGACAGATAGCAAAACTTTTACACTTTGAAAATTAAAAGCAATTCAGCGTTTGGACAGAAAAAGAAAAGAAAAAATCCAAATATACGGAAGATTGGAATGGATTTCTTTGCTTACGCAGAAATCCAATAAATGCAAACTGAAATACTGACAAAAGTACATTATATTCGGATGGATGAGATGAGTTTTGAATTTTCAATTTGATTTTTTACAGAAACATGAAAAGATATCTCCAAATAACAGCAATCCTCTACCACTTGCTGAAGCTGTGATTATAATGTCCTAAAATAGAGGGAAGCATATTAATGAGCCTGTAATAGTAAAAATACAATATTTTACAAAAATTCCTACCTTAAGTTGATTAAAACTTTCTTTTGTGTTAGGGTCTTTTAACACTTCCCTTTCAAAGAAATTGAATTTCCGCCACTAAAAAACAGGAAAAATTATTTATTTTGATTCGTCTGCAATATTTTATGTATTTCTACAATAAAGTTATATTTAATAATTTAATAAACTCAAACTACTTTACTTAAAGCGTTTATACCGTGTCTACAACATTTAAGTTTCATTATAGGCATCTTGTGTACTATCTGCAAAATAGCCTTGAAAGCATTTAAGAGTATAACCTATATTGAAGGAAGGTTCCATCTACCTATCCATTGGCGAGACATAGTACACACGGCTGTTACGTTGCACTGCAAAGTGGAAATAGCAACTCTTAAAAAATCAAATTCAACAGAATTCAATGGAATTTTTGGGATCAATTTGTTAAAGGGATCCCGAGGTCTGCTGAACTATTCAAGTAATATTGTTTATCTTAAAAAATGAAGGCACAACTCTTTTTTTAGTTTTTTAAAACATTTTCTAGATCTTGAGATAATCACGTTACAAATGTTTTTTCTGCATGCTTTCAAACTTTTTTAAAAACCTTTGTTAAAATTTTTATGATGTATGATTTGAGTAGCATTGAAATATGTCTTTTATACTTGTAAATACAACACTTGCTTTCACTGAAAAAATATCACAATAAAAGTGAGAGTTAATAACCACCAGTTTTAACGTAAAATCCCCGGGTTTCCTTACGTGATAAAAATAAAAGATAATAATAAAAAAAAAATGAAATAAAAGAGGTCTAGAAAGTAAATAAATATTCCATCTAATTAATTAATTGAACATTAGTTGTGAAGAAAGCATAGTCGAAAATATGCCTCCCTGCGCTGCTCACAACTGTAATAATCAATCAAGTAATAATAGTAACATATCTTTTCATGCTCTTCCTACGGATGAGAATCTTAAGAAAATATGGCTTCAAAAAATACGTCGAGACAAAGGAAATTTACCGAAGGAAAAGAATATATTTTTTTGCTCAAACCAATTCGAAGAACGCTGTTTTGATAAAAGTCACGACATGCAGATGAAATATGCTCCGCCAACAAAGCAACGAATTAGCAGAAAGTTAATTAAGGGGGCTGTGCCCACAATCTTTGCATATCAGAACGTGGTGAATCCGAGAAGAATGTCGGTTGATCGATCCCAGAAAGCGCAACAATCCGAAGTAAGTAATTGTCATTATTCCCACTGTGAGGATAGTGATAAGTTCTCCCTCCTCCCTGCATAAATGTTTGCTTGTGATATCTTTGTATCCACTCTATTGTTGTTTCTATCTCTTTTTTAGGTTGTAAAAACATTGATTGGAACTAATGATGTTCCTGAGGACGCGCGTATTGTTGAAGCAGAGAACTTTTTTCCGAGCCGTTACTCAAATGATACATCACAACTACGAACGCAGCTAAAGGGACTGGTGCATAGAGTTGAAAATACAATTCAAGTTAAAAATAATGGCGGGCGAAGAGATCGTAAAATAATATGTTTTGAATCAAGCGATACTCAACTTCAGATGAATTACAAGAACAAAAATCTTAACTAATGTTATTTTTGCCTATCATTGTTTATAATAGTATTAATTTATATTTTGACCTCGGGATCCCTTTAAAATACCCAATTTTCATGGTATCCTTACTCAAAATCTAAACATGATATCAGAAAACGTTTTTTTTTATAAGAAATATCTACCTTTCTGTAATTATGATTTGTTTTTATAAGGAAAAAATTCATACCATAAGGTGTTGTATTTAATTCTCAAAGTTACCCTATTTCACACTAAAATCCATCGTAAACGGGAAAATATCAATTGTGCAATTGCAATTCTATAATTCTAATAACTGAATCAAAATATCACGTTTATGAAAGTTTGTATGTTGGTGAGTAGCGTAGCGAAGAATAATGAAAACATATTTATCCTAGAAGAATTATTTTATTTGCACGTGAAATTATTATGAACACAAAAAGGTAATCACTTATTAATTCAACTATCTGACGATGAGTTCTTTAAATTGAGAAATTAGTTTATGGTGCAGAGAAAATTATTGACCCTTTGTTTATTTTTAGAGTGCCTGGAAACCAAAATCATACACTTCCTTCATGGAACTTGAAATAGTTAAAGATAAGCATGGACATTTATGATCGTTTGTATGGCATGACTATGTGTATGGAATGACTTTTATATGAAGCAAGGATAAATTGACAAGCATTCCCAAAATCACCTAAATTTGCTTCCAACAACCAAGATTATTTTTGTTGTGTTATTTTATGATGAAAACTTGCTGAAGTGTATTCTAGAAATCTAATATATTTATTCATTTTTTATTATTATATATTTGTTTGAAAGTTAAAACTTTGATGTATATATATTAGTTTCCATAATGTTGAGGTAATGTTTTAATAAAAATAAATCTTAATTTTTCTTTCTACATTTCCCTTTTTACTAAAAACACTGAGAAATGCTGACTCCAACAGTGTGAACATATCTAAACAATGCTTTATTGGGGGTGGGGGCCAACTTACCTATTTGCTAAGAAGTATAATAACTGTAATTGTTAGGAAGTGTTTTTCACATGAAATCACTTTACATTTATTTTTAAAAGTCCTGGAATATATTGTTTTCTACATGCGAATGTGCTTTATTGACCCATTTTTTGTGCCAAATTTGACCAATTTTACCCATTTAAGGAGGACATAACACATTTAATTGGATGGAACATTTAATTTTCATACTTACATACTTACCTTAATAATATTTAAATAAAATTTTTGTAAAAAAGTTGACTTCGTCAGGAGAATTTACCTGATTTACCCTTTTTGGAGCAATTTGGAATAATTTACCCCAATAGGCAATTACTCATGTAGTTGTTAGAAAAATTTATTTTTCACATCCAGATATCACCTTCATCTTCTTATACTAATAAGCAATCTTGCTTTTTTCTTACCTAACTGTTAAAGAAAGAACGTTAGGTAAAATTTCTCGGGAAGTTCGTCAATGGATGTTTGTTTTTCCGTATTAGTATAGGGAGAATCTCCCATTAGGAGAATCTCTAGCTCCATCTTACGGGTTTTTATTACTTCAAGGAGTGTTGTACCTTACGGAAGACATCATAAAGCCGCCCCGAGGAGAAGGCAATGCAATGTTTTTGCATTCGAAAGTTCATCAAATTTTCTCAACATTCATTTCTTTAAAGAGAAATGAAGACACTGCGTGTTAAATTTTTTGTTTTTGTTTGAATTTTTTTAACGCTTTAAGTTCAGTAATAAAGAATAACAACATTGATCGGTATCAGTAACTATTCTATCCGATGAGATAGTCGATGTAGACCTTATGTGTTATCAGTCCATCATTTTCTACTGTTGTTTATGTTTTTAATGTGGTTGAATGCAGCTTTTTCATATCAGTTAGTTTTAACTACTATGCCGAAATGTGTAGCTAGCAGTTTATTTTATTGTAGTATGTAGATTGATATTATTAAGGTTTGCCTTTAGAGAAACGAAGGTAGCAAGATCATTATTATATTGTTTTGATAGTGTTTTGATGGTGTTTGGATGATACCTTTTTTTGTATATACACAGACTTATCATGGCAGTATTGCGTGTAAAAATCAATTTATGGAGAAAAACTGTAAAATGTTTTTACACGCAACACTAGTTACATTTATTAGAAAAAAACAAGAAAAGTTGGACTAATTTAGCTCATTTAAGGAACTAAATATTAATATAATTAAAAGGAAAATTTATTTCTAATATCTATATACCACCTTCATAATATATATATAAAAAAATCCTAACACAGTTGGCTTTTACAGGGTGACGTACCTGATTGGCCTATTTTCGGGCCCAATTGGACTAATTTACCCCTTTTGAAAGAGGCGATTACTAATGTTATTAAAAGAAACATTTATTTTTCATATTTATGTATCACCATCATAACAATTATGCAAAAAAAATCATAGAAAAGTTGACTTCTGCAGGGCAATGCACCTGATTTTACTTTTTATGGGTAAATTTGGCCCAAAATAACATGACCCCCATATCAGTGAAACTTGTTAACAACTGGAAATGTTGTAGGGTACAAAAATCTTTCAAAAAAAACTTAAATAACTCAAATAATTTTTAATTTTCAGTGTTGAAATCTGTTGATTTTTCCTTGTTTTGGGGTATATTTCCCCAAAAAACCTAATTTTTGGGCCCAAATTTTGGCAAAAATCTTACAAATTTGCATAAGTCATTTAGAGAATTTAATTTGCGATCAAGATGTTTTTACAGAAATTAAAAATCTTATTTCAAACCCAAGATATTTAATAAATAGTAAGGCAAAAGAGAAAATTTTTGTTTTTCCGTTCGTATTTCCGAACGTAACAGCCGTGTACACCGGGGAACTCGAAAACATATGTGTACATAAGGTAGTTTCATCTAAGTTTGACAAGCTTCTATATTCGACAAACGTTAATATTGAAGCTATTAATCAACGGAAAAAAAAGAAAAACATTTAAAAAGGAAGCTTACAGTAAGTACTTTTGACCCAATAGTTTAAATTTGAAATAACCGGGGTCCTTTCCCCGGTGTGATATTTTGTTTTCGACAAGCTTAATAACCAGCTGATTATCAGAGCTTGTTTGCATCGTGATGTAATAGTTATGAAAATGTTACGAGTAGCTTCAAGGGTAATTAGCGCTAAAGAAAAGAAATATCACCTCTAGTGTTTCCTTTGGGATTATTACGGCACGTGGTTTTTACGATATCTACTTTGTTATTTCACTGTTCTCTAAATTGTTTTGAAAACTGTTTCGTCTAATAAAGAATATATGGTTGAACACATGGACGTATCCTCCCGTTCCTTTTCTCCTCCATTTATCTATCTTCAAAGTAAAGAAATATCTTTACCTTTTTATTACTAATCTTTTTTGGATATTGTATTTCATATCTTACATCCTTTTGAACTAAATTAGGTTTCCTTTTTCATTATGGATTGTTAAGTTGTTTCGTCGAACTTAGATGAAACTACCTTATCCTTTGTTTTAAAAGTATCTCAGTTGTGATTAACACCCTTACATGGATTAATTTTCGTGCGGATTAATTTTCGTGGTTTGTCCGAGATAATGAATCCGTCGTAAAGTTATTAGTTTGTTGAAATTTTGTGACTTTTCCTAAAATTTCTTGAAACTTTGGAAAATATTGGAGAAAAATTCCATGTACAGCAGGTACTTCCTGCAGAACTAGGCACCGATCTAAAATTTTTGTTTCAGAGAGAAATGAATTTCGGTGATAAAAACATTAAAAAAACAGACCTAAAGAATATTTTCATACAGCAAAAAATCCTGTAATCTTTATTTTACTTTACCTGATCGTCGTATTTAGTTTCATTTTCATTGCAAAAGGTCCTACGCAATTGAAAATAAGTTTAAAGTGACAAAGCAAAACAAAATCAAGATCGTACCTGACTGAACGCCATTTCATTTTCGACTCGTGTAAATGTTACAGGAATCACGAAATTAAATTTTGTTTCCAATTTCTGCTTACACGAATTCATATTTTTTTGCACGAAACTTTATTATTTACTTGTGTAACATATGCAACATGTGGATGATGTGAGTACGTGCAAATAAATACGTATAATCATTATGTTGATATTTGGAATGAATGCATGTCGAAGGATTCTTACGAGGGAACTTGGATCTTCACAAAAGCGCCAATTCACTTCCCTTATAAAGGGGGTAAGCCAACAGAATTCACTTTATCTTTTTATAAAAAATCTTATTTCTCCTCCCCTTCTCTCTACTCTTATTACAAAAAAACCAAAAAAAAAACACTTTGAGACCACAGTCAGAGGGACAAACATAAATAAATGAATACATAAATTTAATTAAAAGAATGTACGGTCGCAACAACCTACCAGTTCATAATGGTATATCAATATGCTAACTAGGCGATCATTAAGATAGTTTCATCTATGCTGGAAGACATGCTTCTATTATTGACACACGTTAATACTGAAGCGATTAATCAACGAAAAAAGATGAAAAACATTTAAAAAGGAAGCTTACAGTAAGTACTTTTGACCCAATAGTTTAAATTTGAAATATCGCTTAATAATTGGGGGTAAATTCAAGATGAGTCTGAAACCTCTTTAAACAAATCCAAACACAATAATCACGACTGAAATGAAGTTGTTGATATTCCCGCGTGCTGTTATCGCCACATCTTGTTTACTACTGGAACTATATTATACTATGAAAGTGTTACGAGCAGCTTCAAGGGTAATTAGCGGTAAAGAAAAGAAATATCATCTCTAGTGTTTCCTTTGGGACTATTACGGCACATAGTTTTTACGATATCTACTTTGTTATTCTACTGTTTCGTGTTTTATCTCTAAATTGTTTTGAAAATTGTTTTGTTGAGAAAAGAATATATGGTTGAACACGGGTGTATCATCCCATTCCTTTTCTCCTCCATTTATCTAATCTTCAAAGGAAAGAAATGTCTTTATATTTTTATTACTAATGTTGTTTTGATATTGTATTTCATATCTTACATTCTTTTGAACGTAAATTAGGTTTCCTTTTTTTATTTATTGGATTCTAAAGTGGTTTTGTCGAGCATAGATGAAACTACCTTACCAAAAACTATCATAACTCTCGATTTGGCACTACACATTGCATTTAAATTTTAGCAAATGATATATAAAATTATAGGTATTGTGGAGCACTTTAAAATGGTTTATAAACATTTTAATAATTCTGTGAATTTATTTGCGTTAAAAAATGTTTTTACAGAGAAACCATGAGGTATCCATTTTTGCATGAGAGAAAGCCCAGCCCTAGCCGACACGCAGTGGTATATTATTTTTCTTCAATTCTGATTCAAATTTGAGTTATTGCGTAAACTTTGGGTGGCTTACATGACTTCATGTAAGAGATAAAACTTCACACAAAATATTTTGTGTTTTCGTGTTAAAATTCATTCCTCATAAACACCTAAAGTTTCTCTCGGGCTGTACTGTAGCACTCTCGATATAATATTATATAGCTTATAATCATAATTGACTTTTATTATTAAAAATCATTTAGAATCGTTCTACACTAAGACTAAAAGCGAAAAATGCATCCTCAACCATATCCCCTGAATTTGCAAATTCTGACAAGGCAAGAAAGATTGTTGGTAAGTTTTTCCTTATACAGTTACAGGCTGAAAAAAATAATAAATGTAATCATTATTAAAATCTTTTGTGTTCGGTTTGTTTCATTGAACTAAACATGAAATCTATTGTGAAATAAGTTGGGCTGTACAATATATATATTTTTGTTAACAATTTAGATTTCAACAAATTGAAAGATTCTATACTTTCGTTAAGATAACTATAAGGGAACTAGGAATATTACCTTCATGTAACATTTTTCACGGTAAATATATGCAGAGTGTATTAATGCGGGATTGATTTATTTAATCTTGTTCTCAAAATTTTGTTCTCAAAATTCAGTGATTCAGTTTGATATTATTTTAATGTAGTCAAATGAAAAAGTTAGGGATGGCGTTGCTTTATTTTCATCAAACTTTCGTTTATTTACATAATAACACGTATAAATTCTTTCTGTTGATTTTTCCCCTCAAAAACCCATGTATTTTAACCATAATTTCCAGCCTTCATCTTTCAGTTTTTCCCTTGAATAACCATGAATGTATTATTCCACAAACAAGCAAAATCTCTTATGCTTTATCAGATTTTAAATTTATGTACATTCTCGACTTTGGTTTATACAGGATCCTTAGCAAGGGTTCCTTTGGGAAGGTAATCTTTAGTGAGTACTTGGGAAATAAGATTTACCTAATCTCAGACTCATTCACCATGGTTTGACATCCCAATGGCCTATTAGCTTAGAAAGTGTATTTCCCAATATGAAAAACATGTAATGAAGGTTAATATCATTAGATATTCGATTTGAAGGGTTTTAAAGTTTTGATATATAAAATATTGATTGGTCAACAATGTTTCTTTCTGTAAACAAGGAATCTTTGTTTGAATTTCAAGAACTTGTTCAACGGTGACAATTTCACAATAACATGTTTGATGGCAACTAAATAATGATGCTTATTGAGAAACCTGTTCTGTTTTCTATTTAGCAATTTTTTTGACATCATTATTAAGTCCGTTGAACTGAATTGTCATCAAACAATCTCAATAAATTCATCATGCTATGGTAAAATGTACTTCTAGCTGATAGATCTGTAAAAGAGGTCTGTCCATAATGTTGATGTTTGTGCTATTAAGATCAGAAAAAAACTGTTCTTATCAAACATGAAAGTGTGATGATTTTTTCCCAGCTGTTCATGTTTTTTTATATAATCTTTAAAATGATATTAACGGGTGGCTTTAAATTGATTTGAATAAATTTTACAGATATTTTTTTCACTTTCACCTGTTTTTTAAAAGATTACTTACCAGCTTTTTATTTTACAGCTACAAGCAATGTATTTTCAAATTGTAATTGTATTAGATTTAATTGTTGTTACTCTCCCCAGACCCTTCTTCAAATGAAATTTCATTTGGAAAGTAACTTTCAAGGTCTTCATCGTGCGAAAACCTCCATAGTAGACATATAATATTATACTGAACTTCAATTGTGATGAAAATCTTATCCACTATACTCACTTCACAATTTATATCGTACGTGACTTCATAAAACCTTGATTTTAAGCTTATTTAGAAATTTTTGTAAATGACATAACATTTCTCAATGAAATTGAAGTTTTTTGTCAAAAGTTTTTCTCTTGACATTAATTCTTCTTTAATTATCTTGGGAGAAAAAGAAAGATTGTACCAAAAATGTCATATCAAATTTCATTGATCTTTTTCCCCTCCAATGTCATTTGTCATTTTTCAGAAATTTTTCATGAAAATCTGCAAAATCATGAGGAAAGGTCATTTTAAATACACTGTTTACTAATTCATGTTTATAGGCTTGTTATTCAGTTGTACACAATGTTACAATGCAAATACTTGGTAATCGATCTTTGCTGTTATGAACCTCTAAAAAGCACATGATATTCATTTTTTATTACTGTCAGTCATCACAGAAAATTCTGAAAATTCACAGTTAAAAGGGAAACTGAGGTCAAATTTCAATTTTCTATTATTTGGTCAAATTCAATAGGTCGAAAATAACTAATAATTATGTAAAACTATTTTCAATGTTTTCACTCATAATTAAGGTTTTAGATCTTTATTAAATCCTTTGAGGTGGAGAATAGTAGAACGAAGAGTGTGCTAATGATTTACTTTATTGCAAGGAAATCTTCTACAGTGAAGTTTGGTGAAGTTTTGTTTGTTATGATAACATTAAATATTTTTTGTATACAATTTTATCTGTTACATGAAGTTATTATGTTTCCAACTCAATGTTTTTTATTCTCATGTACCAACTTCTCCTTGGTGAAACATGTAACTTCTTATTTTTTTTATTTCATCATACACAAGGATTGTCAACCTACTCATCTTACACAGACCCATAAAGTTTCACATTTTGTGTGTTCTTGGCAACAAGAAAAAAACTTCAAATGACTCTGGATTGTATTGACAAGTTGATGGTTTACTGATGGCTCATTTTTTGTCTTTACCTTTACCTGTTTCAATTAAAGAAACACACCTCCACAGAGACTTTTTGAAGATTTTGCCCACTGGGAATTTTAACTATCTTATATCTCGGAAAGATGAGCATACAAAGTTCTTGCCATCAAAAACTAATACTTCATTAAGTCCATGTTTCAACTATGTCCATTAATTAACAGCATTATTAAGTTATGTAGACCACTACTGTCCAGAAGTCTTGGTTTTTAAGTCACATTTGCAAACCTTAGACACAATTTTATGGATACTATTGATCTCTTTACACATACTACCCCTGATTGTTTGTTTTAATCAAAATCATAACAAACTCGTGCGATGATGTTATCTAAAGTTTTTTCCTTTTTTGTTTTAGGTTACTGGCTGTTAGGATGTTCTGGTGCTGTTGCTGGTGCAGTTGTGTTAGGAGGTGTAACACGCTTGACAAAATCCGGATTGTCGATGACAGATTGGCATTTAATAAAAGGTATGAAACCACCTCAGTCACATGAAGAATGGTTGAAAGAGTTTGAAAAATATAAAGAATTTCCTGAATTCAGATTGTAAGTATGTCTTTAGATGCTGGATTAGGCTTGTCATGCTAAATGTTTTCATATGCACATTATGACTAATGGCAAGCAATATCGCCTGCGGTTTCAATAAAAAAACACTCCTCCACAGGGATTTTTTAACCACTGGGTACATCCCAAAAACATATATTACGGTGTTATGTTATTTAACAGAGCACGCAGCGACATGACATTGAAAGAGTTTAAGTTGATTTTCTACATGGAATATTACCATCGTATGTATGGTCGAATGGTTGGTCTTGGCTTCTACATACCAGCATTTTATCTCTGGTGGAAGGGATATTTCTCAAAAGTAATGAAACCTAGAGTTTTAATATTTGGAAGTTTGATCCTAGGGCAGGTAATTAAAATCTTTTGTTAAGTTTTTATGTTGTTGTTTACAGATTAAATAAAATACTAAATAATTGATGTCACTATTAGGGATTGTTGGGGTGGTATATGGTTAAAAGTGGTTTAAACGAGGCAACCATGTCGAATGCTAATGAACCACGTGTCAGTCAATATCGTCTTGCAGCTCACTTGGGAATGGCATTTACAGTTTTTTCTGGACTATTCTATAATGCATTGGCCCATATCTTAAAAGAAAATAAGGTAAGCCCACAAACTGAACATGATGTATACCATGAAGAGTAACCCTAAACTTATTAAAGTACGTTTCAAACTTACGTGCGCACGTTTTTATATTCGTAATCAGCAAAGATCGGCAAGAAGTATTGGTCGGTAATAAATAATAGTCACTTGCGAAAAATTTAGTCACTTATTACCGACTTTTTTTACCAATAAAGTATTAGCTCGTTTTTTGTTTTTTTTTCATCCTTAATTTTAAGTTATGTATTTAAGGATAATAGTTCTATCCATCTGATCTGAAAATAATAACTACAATGAAAATAACTACAATGTTGCTCCTTTTTTTTCCCGACTTTCCGATTAGAATTTGTGTTCACCAGGCAAACTTTACACGGTGTAAACTTCTTAAGTAGATGAGTTGGTCATAAGTTATGGTTGGGTGAGCAGGAACGAAGCTGGTGGTAATGTATGGAGTTATATGTGGGGCAATATTTGTGGAAATAATACATGAAGAGTTGAAGAATAATACAACGCGACGGAAATCATTCACGAATATTGTCCCACATAAAACTCCATAGTAACGGACCTTAGTATTACATGAATGTGATTCAGATTTTTGGAATAAACAGATAAGACGAAAATAATTATTAAATGAAATTTATAAAAAGTTATTATATTCTTTTTCATCGTGTTAGTCTGAAAACTGTTTTTATTTTTACATGACGGAAACAATTATATTTTGTAGATAACTTATACCAAAGAAATTGGGAGATTGAAGAAATTTGCTCACTCAGCCAAGGCATTAACATTTATCACTGCTCTATCTGGTCTGTTCCGATGTTCCATAACGTCTTTACACAAACCTTTGTTGTTTACATTTTTTCTATATAGAGACAGTATACAGTAGCAAACCTTTATGCATACCCTATTGGCAGAGGCAGTCAACCGTGTTGGGCAAGTAAAATAAAGTACCCACTTGCCCGATGGTCAAGTAAATTATTTTGATTGAAAAAACAAGGTGATCAATTTAAAGAAAAATACTATATCGGGCAGGTGAAAATATCAAGGGGCAAGCCAGATTAATGAGGCACTTCCCCTGTGAAATCTATGAAGTTTAACCACTAAATATTCCGAAATGATGAATGAATGAGTGACTCTGTAAATTTTGTTTGTCCTTCCTTTTTGTTGTTAACACCATGACTTAATTCATCATATAGGTGCTTTCGTGGCTGGGTTGGAGGCTGGACTTGTGTATAATTCTTTCCCTAAATTTGCCGATAGATGGATACCATCAGATATAGCTGCATTGAATCCCTGGTGGAAAAATATATTTGAAAATCCAACCACAACGCAATTCATCCATAGGTTGTTGGTAAGTGGATCGACCTTTATTTTAAAATCTGCGACTGATTTGAGATATATACATATTCTAAAATGACCAAGTGTGTAAGACTATACAGTTTTGTGACCAAATACTAATTTTAAGATATAGTTTTTCTAAAAATAGTCTTGCTCTGTTGGATCAATCCCTCTGACTATCATTCAATAAATGGTGATCCTCAAGGGAGTTCGTGGTATTTTTTTCTGAATCTTAAAACTCGAATCCAGATATTTTGTTTTTCTACAACCGTCATAAGTGGTGACCGAAACCACATAGTCATTGATAACATCATTATGTATATTAGGGTCTGACAACGTTTAGCAGTGTATTGGGAGTGTTCCTCCTGGCGTCGCCTATTAGCTTACCATACAGAGCGAGATTGGCTAAAAACTGTTTGCTTGGTATGACATGTGTACAGGTAAAGATCCTATTGAGCGGTGTTGTTTACGCTCGTACTATTTATATCGCCGAAACGTATTTTGAACTCTTCATTACTGAAGGGTTTTGTGGTAATTTTAGAATAGTTTCACAAGATAAGGGTTCAGTTGAATTCATGTATTGTGATAAAAGATTGTATGAAGTGATAATATCTTAGCAAGACGTCTGGCGATTGACAATTATAGATAGATCTTTTCAATAAATTAATGTTGTCAGCTGTGACAAAATCTCTACGATTACTTGCTTGGTGTTTTAAATGTTATAATATCTACTGTACTAAATCCCACCGAGCTCTAAGTCGTCTTTAAAAACAAACTCAGTGTCAAGTCTGCGAACTACCTAATAACGTCTTTATCTTAAAGGATCTGTTTCTATAGGAATTGATAGAACGAATTGTCTAGAACGTCTGGATGCTTTGCGATAAAAACAGTGTTTTGTCTTAGAGGCAGCATGTTGTAATGGTTTAATTATGCTCATTATGTTTGTTTTTTTTGATCTTGAAGCTCACTACAAAACGGAATTCCTTTGTAGTTTTCGGATTTTCTTTTGTAAATCCTACACTTCAGCTGCTATCGGGTTTAAACGGATTGTTGTATGTAAAACAAAAGACCCAACGCTTATTATTTTTAGTTTGTGTGGCGAAGTCAGGACCGGCAATTCCTTTATATTTGCAATCTCGTGTATATTTTTCTCTAGGTTGGTTTGGGTATATCCACGTTACTTCTGTATGTTCCAACACCTTTGGCAGCCAGTCATCAATTTGGATCGCTTACATTACTTTCAATCGCTATTTGGCTCAGTTTGGAGTTAAAATCTGCGAAATTACCAAAATGAAGAAAACGAACATGAAACAGAATTTTCGCGATCTTTCAAATCTAATTTCATATCTTTTTTTGTCTTGTGAAAACAAAAATATCCAGAGTAGCAGGCTAGTTACTCTATGGCAATTATTATTACCCAAGTAGTTTTTACTCCTTGAGTACTTATTTCCTTATTAATACCTGGTTTTCAAATGTCTCTTCAGTTGTCGCAAACTAATAATAAAGGAGTTTTACCATCCATTTGTCATAACAATAATGTAATGAATGATTTCATTATATAATTAGAAAGATTCTGTTCAGAAAATCAGGTATTAATAAAAGATGATGTCAGCACGAGATGATACCTCCTGCAGTATTTATGACTGTAACACTGTAACACATTGTCTTTAAAATATATATATATTAAAATAAGATATGTATCCATGATTACAGCTCACGTTTGTATATTTCTTTTCGTTTTAAGTAGTGTTGACTTATAGCATCATTTCTAAGTTCTAAGTACTCTCCTACATAAGAAAATTGGCAGAGAGTGTATACTAGGCCAAATAACTGCCGCTCATTTGTCTGACAGTTCATTGGTTAGTTCTTGGAAAGGGTGCCACAAACCAAATCAATAATCACCTGTGATGTAAGGTTTTTAGGCTACCCTAAATCCTTTCAATTAACAATATTTTTATTTTGTATACGTACATGTCGAGAAAAAAGCTAGTTGTTTCTTTCTTGATCAAGTATTAAGTCATAATTTTTTCACGTTTTTGCAGACTAAAAAATAAACGTAAACTAAAGTTGTTTTCAAATTTTGTTGCTAAGGATGTGACAAACTAACAATTTGAAAGTTCACTTTCACGGTCAAAATTCAATAAAGAATGTTTGAAAGAACAAGACCATCTCCCTTATTTAACCAAACAAAGTCAAGAGACTTTCCTTCCAAAGTATGAGATCGTTCAAACTGTCAGATCTATCTACAGCTAGCATCCGTCACCCCTTATATTATCGTCAATCCCTAACGTCGTCTGAGTAAGTGGACGACGTAAAATAGGCCGATTTGGTATTTGAATTTTCCAGTTATGCAAACTGTTTTGTATGCATCAACAAAAGAATGCTTAACCTTTCATCAAATGTTTTTCTAATTACGAAAAACTCTTTTGAGTTCATACGTAATTATTCAGATTAACAAAAGGGCTGCGATGACATGATCCTATTTGCTCTTTCCATGTTCTGTTTATTACATCCACATTTTTGTCATTCATTTCTTTTGCTTATGGGGTGATTAAAGGTAACCGAAATTACTTCATGATATTCGACTCATTTTAGACGTTTAACTCGACAATTTCGTACGGAGGAATTAATAAATCAATAGCTTCAAATTAATATAATTTGTTGAGAAATTACATTAAATCATGTTTTTTATTCGATATTTGTTGTTCCGAAAAGTGTTGTAAGAATTAATTGAAAACTTCATGAGGAGGCTATAAGAGGGCGGGTATAAGGTTTATTTGAGTTGGTCTCTCGTGTATAACTCATGAATGAAAACTATTCGAGAATCTGACAATTTGTAAGTTCTCCATGAATGGAATATAAGTTAAAGTCATTTTTTCAGCCCTGTGATGAGTTTCTTAAAGTTTCGTAATCACCGTTGAAAGCAGTTCTAAATCCATTGTAATCTTTCATATTTGGATCTGAAAAGACAATGAAAATAGGATATACAAGTTTCTTAGTTCAGCTATTTCCCAGCCCTCTTGAGTTTCTTAGGTTTTTGACTAGCCGAGTCCCAGTTTCTTATAAACCGGTTTCCTATAAAAAAACAACAGAATGTAAATAACGTTACCATTACCACTTAACGAAACTCCTGGAAAATAAGATTTTTTTAATTATGTCTTACTAAAAACAATAAATAGAAGCGTCAGTATTTTCTCGATATACCGCCGTCCGTATATCGAAAAAAGCAAGAGACCATGGGTTCGAGGTTGTTTATTTAGTTCTTTAATTAATTGATATCCTGAATTTTCCAAAGGACAAAATTGTTTCTTCAAAAAGGTCATCTTTAAAAAGCAGTTTACAATTTGATAAAAGTAAAAACAGTACACGAGTAAATATATACGTTAATGTTAAAATTTTTATAAGAGGTGTATCCTAACATTTAGAGAAATGTAGTAATTTGAGACTGTTGACGGATTAGCTATCTACCTATCTTCTATATTGGGGTGGTAACAAAGCGAGTATAAAGTAAGAAGTCGGACTCCTTCGTTTGCTGTAATCATATCTATTAAACGTGTTTCTTAATTTCTTTGTAAGTACACAAAGGACATTAATCCAATCATTAGTCATCCTTAAGTAAACAACTTACACAAACATTGTGTTGGATACGAACTTAAAGCAGTTTTTTTCTCTCGCTATTTTCAGACCTTCCAACCTTATAAAGCTGCATATCGATACAGGTACACGATATAGCGGCTATCCTGGGGGCATGACACACGGTACCGCCAAAGTGAATCAATTTTAGAATTTTGTAATAATAGTTATAGTTAGTAATAATAGTTATACAGGCTAGTAATAATACACGTTTTGCTAGTTATACAGGCTAGTAATAATACACGTTTTGCTAGTACTTTGTTTATAGTTCTAATCGGTTTTCATCCTGTCATTTTTAAATGTTTTAGCTGAAGATAATTGGATGGATTTTCTTCAGATCTTCAGATTTCTTTTGATATCAAGAATTTTATTTTTTGCTTTGTCATATTTGTGCGAACGAAGCATGATTCATTATATTATGACCAGCAAACATGAGGAGTCTGGAACTAGGAGTGATTCTCAGGTTGATCAAAAAAGTGATTTAAAAAATGATGACGATCATTATAAGATATTTGAACAGCTTTAGTTATTTTTGTGATGATAAGTGGAACTTTTTATGAAATTATACTTTGACCACACTTTCGTCAGATCTCGTGGTTCGGACATTGTTGACACATACATACAGCACATATCAAGAACACGTTCCTCTAATAAAAAGCCCATTCATTGAATGAAATATTATAAATATAGAGAAATTAACTCAGTGTTTGTCTGGATGATAAAATCTTTATTAACAATGATTAACATTTTCTTTCTAATAAGCCCAACGCCATGCCTATATAATCCCACATAAAGTTCGAATTCAATTCACCATTTACGTTTTATTGTTATAAATTTTTGCAAATACTAAACTCTCCATCATTATCAAAACTTTTCGCAAAAGTGCAGTAGAATTCCGATAACTAGAACCGAATTTACAGGATAATGTTGACTTAATCAGATAAAACTAGAACCCTCTTGGATAACTCGAACTTTAATTCGAACAATGTTCATTGATAGAATTACCGAATGTTGTTAGAGAGTTTTAGTTCAAGAATGGGGAATATTAAAGTATTTTGAGTTAGTTCGAGTAATCGGAAGTTTGCTGTAATATTTATTTTCGGGAATAAAATTGATATGTTTCACCGAATTTGGTGAATTCGAAAACCGCGCAAAAGTTTCTACCGGAAAAGTTTAAACCGGAAAATTTAAGAAATCGATTTTGGCAATTTTAACCAATAATAGTCATAACAAAACTATACGAATGACCATGGTTTCACATACCATCGCTAGTTCCTCTATGGATTGATGACGTTATGCTGAGACACGTAATAAGGAAAAGGAAATGGAAACAAAATATACTTTTTTGGAACAAAGTGAAACAAGTTAAAATATCACTAAGTTAAATCTTAGAAATTTTTTACTCTCATTTTTTTCTTAAGTCAGGGCGTAAATCTTAAGTTAGGGGGCGTAAATCTTATTATAGTGAGTAAGACGAAATGCTGTTAGATATTTTACAACAACCGGATGTTAATTGTCAGTGTTTACATCATCGGTGAGATATTACATTAGGATTTCGATTAATAAATACACCATTCCGAGATATCTCGGAACAATGTGTTCTCCTTTTCACGGTGTTTGGATATAAAAACAAGCACGTTTTATGAAGGTTGTATTACTGTAAAAAAGGATTTTTCAGAAAGAAACTGTTTTGGTGTGCAAAACCTTTTCCATCCGACTTATTTTATAACTTTCTAAAAAGATTTTCTTACTTATTTCGTTTCCATTTAACAGCTTAATTCTAAGAAACCAATTTTCGTCCCAGTCAAAGCTCTCGTGAATTTTTTTTCCGAAACTCGATAGAGAGTGTATATTTACTTTCTCCTCGTAAAATATGAGATATCGGAAGGGTGTATTACAAACATGGATAAATCAGGGAGTCAAAAAACGCCGACGAACTTACGATTTTATCCAGAAACGGTTAACGGTTTTAAATCGGGTTCATAACTAGCAAATTACGAAAATACCACACCGATAATTTACGCAAGAAATGAAACGAATATCTACGAACCTGGAAAGATATACCTTATCGGGGAAATAAATCGGGGTTAAAAAAAGTCGGGGGAAAATTTAGTCATTTGCAAAAAATGTTATAGCAACTTTTCCTCTATAAGGAGTAATGTAATTTATAAGTTTTTTTTCCCCAGACCCTTTTCTAATTGGGTAATTTTAAAATATTGCTGAAAAGTTGATGTGCAATTATAAAAACGTGTCGCGAAATTGATCACATCAAAACAATGCCGCTGTCACCGGAAATTGTCAATCTCTGTCTCATATGACAGAATTAAAATCAATCACTGACTGTAGGGGGACTAAGACCGACCTTTGAGGTCTTAACTATAACCCAGGAAATTGCAGGAAGGTCATAATTGTATTATGTTTTTAATTAAGATTTGTTTTTAAAAAGTATCTTTAAATCGCTGATAATGTACTTGGCGGCATACTGGTACTGATTTTATCACGAAAAAACGTCTAGCTTTTTTTACATTTTGTTATTTCATTCTCTGTACCTAATGGTTGGTTGGCGGTATGCCTGTAGACGATTTATGCCTCTAGAAATTAGTTCGTTATATCGAGAGTTCGTTGAATCGAGAGGTTTTAAGACTAAAGAGGGTTTGATAGGGAGAGCAATAAGAACCGAACGAGAGCACGGTTATATCGGGGGTTCGTGATAACGATATTTCACTGTACAAGGTATATATATGAAATGAAAACACTCCCCCGTCTTATCGAATTATGGCGTGTTTAGAAGTCGTCATTTAAACATAGCCGTTCAATCTGGCTACTGCTGATGAGAAGATTATACTTTACAGATGATTAAAAATTTATTGCAATAAAGGGTGGCATCTGATTAAATTTCTCAACAAAGGTTGATGATCATTCTAATGTAAAAAAAACCTAGTAATTAAACGATACGTTTGATTGATGATGGAGGTTGAACTAACATTGGGAATCGAATATAACAATGTTTAAAAACTAGAATACTCTATCTACATCCCTAAATACATGGGGGAGATTATTTTTTTAAAAACAAATGATTAAAAAGCTACATGAATTTGCAAAGAATTCTTTGGAAATAAAATCCTCTAATAAAAGAAATACTGAAATTCTAAAGAGAAAAAATACCAGTTAAAAAAATATCTTTGGAACATATACATCGAACACATGGAAAGTAAATAAACGTGGTATAATGAAAACTCCTGTAATGTGAAAAAAAACTGTGCACACAAAAAAACTACGGTTACCGATTTTAAATTTCAAAAGAACATATTCCGTAACTTCAGAATTCGAGAAAAATCCGCTAACAATAGAACACATGAGAGAAAACAAAGAACTAAAAGGCAAAACAGGTAGTTGGAAAATATTTTCAACATCCGTGTTTTTACAGCACTGTTATAAAATGTACAAAGAAATGATACAAATTTCTAGTCAACTAACTGTTTAAAAGAATCAAAGAAGACTTACTAAAGCGGACAAAAAATTAAACGAAAAATAAAACCTAAATAGGGGACAGGATATTAAAACTTTCTTCAATGTCCATTTTTTACTTAAAAAAAAAAAACAAAAAAAAAAAACGAATATCAAAACATATCTCCATCGTAGGTGCTTCGTTTATAAATACTTTTATAAAATCTAAAAAGAAATGCATTGGAAACACCGAATAATAATAATACAAAAAATGGCATGTTTATCGTTCAGTTTTTCGTATCTATGGCAACTAATACGGAGAAAACTCAACGTACGTAAAGTCTGTGTGTTACGAAAAATCAACGAAACCCCCTTCGGTTACGTTTCAATCACAAACATCGGTAGATTTTTCTTGCGAGTTATTAATACACTTAACAGTCAATTTACAATGATTTGACGTCTTCTAGTAATTTTTTACTGACAGCGTACGGATCTTGCATTTGAATGGCAGGCCCATAACCGTTCCCGTGAAGGTAGCGATCGCGGTCGAGTCGATCATCGCCCAGCTTGCGTACCACCTTGCCGTAAACAGGCAAATTCTTCTTCCGGATGAATTCTAAATATTCGCACTCTCTTAAAGTCAGGGATTGGTAAACTTTTCTTGCTTGGTCACCCTGGGACAAAAAGCAGGTAGCAGTGATGACATGATCCACTATTTTCATTACGAGTCCAATAGAACTAATGACCATCCCAAAAATAAACAAAAACCACAGTAAAATCAGCACGTACTGGTATAACACATTTTGAGAGATTTCACAAACAAGTCTGTGAGTATTAAAAAGCTCGTGTTTGACATCTTTAGATAGCTCCAATACCTCACAAAAGCCGAATGTAGGTAATAACACATTTCCCGGTTTGTTCACGGTTCTGGTTGCGGTGTAATCATAGGCGACACCGTTGGACTTTTTGCTCCACTTTATCCACTTGCTTCCATACTTCTTGAAGTCACCATTCAACAGGCTGTCGGTGGCAATAAACGCCACAACGTTAACGATCAAGTAACAAAGCTTCACGATAATGTTCAAAAGCAATCTTAATTTCATCTGCATCGGCGGGTTGATTTGGTAATTGAAATAGTTTTTCACCAAACCGTCGATATCTGGCTCCACTGCCTTTATACTTGTCTTTAAACTAATCATGTCGGTATTGATGAATCGGAATAAAATGTAGGGGAGGTAGTACAGGAACCCTATAACTGCTATGTAAAAGGGGAACCATTGATATTGCAAATAAAATGTTTTTTCCATTGGGACACAATCAGGGTTTCTTGGATTAACAGCGCAAAGCGCGCCAGTGGATGTCAGCCTTCCGTTGAATGAAAGGTCTCTTGGGATACCATAGTATTCTAGTCGATTCGTTTCGGTCATTGCTAGATCTTTGTATATATAAAAGCCTGAAAAAACGGAAAAATTTATTTGAATATTTCATGTCTTCAAATTAATTTTTTTTCGGACAATTATTTTTAAAATCATACAGAAACGTGAACGAAATTGGCGCCCTTATTTCTAGCGCCAAAACTTTTGTTTTCTGAGATATTTGAAACAGGTGTGGTGATCGCAAAGCATGTGATATGAATAAATCTTTCAAACAAAATGCGTGTGGCTTTTATTCTCTCGATTAACAATTTTGTTTGAGCGATTCAAGCTTTTTTCTTGCCGTTAGTTCGAAGAAAAATGTTTTAGACGTCATTTTTAAAGCACAAAAAATACGTAAAAGCATCCAACCAAATATTTCCAGTTCCAATAACGATAATTTATATACCTTGAATCCAGCAAGCTTGATGAACATATCCCTTTTCAATTCCAGCCGTTCCAGGAATTATACACGTGATTGTATCTTTAAACCAATTTAACCCCAACAAAAAGGAACTGACCATCGCCATTTTGACCATAAAAATACGATTGAACTGGTCGGTGAACGTATCGTGTCGAGCTTTTAGCTTTATCGTAAGCAAGCCCTTTAGTGTACCAGTTATCATCGACATTTTGTGGTTGGGTTGCTGTTCACTTTTTTATTTCAAATCTTCTGATATATTAATGCCACTACTTCGGTTACTAAATATAATAAACACACTGTTTTATCAAGGGAAAAAGATTAAAGGAAAAACATTCCATACAAATGAAATTTGTAAACGTTGTTGCACACTTAAACCTGTTAACTTCACATAGAGTTTAAAAGTTTACACACCTGTTCGAAATGGTAATATTCTATGAAGAAGGCGCCAACGCTCTCCATCATAGATGATTGAAATGATAGTTACGAAGCGTGTAAACTTTTTCACTCACAAAAATGCTTCGATTCAGAAAATAAATGTGTATAAAATGACTAAAATTATATATATATACCCTTGTCTGTGCTTAATTAAAATGGTTTAATAAAATGGTATTTTACTTATTCACATTTCTTTGATGACTTTACAACCACGCATGTCATTCTTCAGACCAACAAAGGAAGCCAAACAATAGACTCTTTTTTAATTGGTTCATTACGGGATGGTGATTTATTTAGAGCTATTTCATTGGTTTAAAAACAAAATACGAATAATCTTCCACATTAAGTTAAAGCATTTTGTGGCACGAACTATAGCGTGTAAAAGATCACATCTTTATATCAACAGATAAGCGTAACAGCCCCGATATTATCCCCAGAATGATGAAATATGTAAATTAAAAAAAAATATTCCCATCGAATCTCAGAAAGCTTTAAAGGTGGATTTAAAGTTACATAAAAATAACGCTTATCCATTCAACCGTTAGTTTTTCATTTATTTATTTATTTTATCGATTTTCATTAAAAATGAACGAGCTTATAAACTGCATGGTGAAGCAGATCATTTCATTATCATTTTTTTCTCTCTACCAAAAAATTCATCGGAAGTTTGTCTGATGAAAACCACGTGAAGATATTAAGTGTCAAAAATTGAAGAAAAAATAGAACTCCCAAGAGTAATAAACAGACATTTTTTCACCTCACCCTCCAACATCCCACTTTTTAAATGAAATAATTAACCCACCTTTTTCGTTGATTTAATTGCCTTTTCTGTTTTTTTGTTATTAATATTTTGTTGTTTTTTTCACCAATTTCTTCGTTAGTATAATTTTTGAAAACTACTGTGCACTTCGAGACTCTCAGTTTAGAATTGTCAGTCAGACACGTAAATCGAATATTTATTCTGAAGCAATTAGAATTACACAATGCATTGCATAATTACCGAATCAAAGAGAAGGGATAAATTCATTCAATTACATTATAAAATATTTCCGCATAACTGATTATGTGCATAGAATATTATATTATTCTTTTATTAAAATTTTTGAAAATGCTCATTTATGACGATTGATTAAGAAAGTTGTGACATATTTAAAACAGATTCCGAAAAAATTGTCGATGAGTGGATTTGTGCACATAAAATCCTATTTTAGAATTAATTTACAATATTTTTTGAGTGACCGTTGATCTTTTATCGCACCGGTTGAAATTTCAAAGCGATCATTTTGCTGAGTTTATTCGTTAATTCTCCCCAGGTCAAGCAAGTGCTGTGGAAAATATGAAAACCTTCTTACTTTGGCTTGATTTTTCGTGAAAACATTTCGCTTCGTCATCATAGAAATGCTGTAAAATTTTCTTTTTAGAAAACTGCATTAATTCTTCTGATATGTTTCTTTATACTTGAGCATGATTCTTGCATGGGAGTGCTTGCAGAAAATTGTTGCGTATGATCTACAACTGTTACTTTTTTATAAAAAACTATCCAGGGCCGTCCCATGGCTCTCAATGTTTTATGGAAAAAATCATTTAATAACATAATTTTGAATGAATTCTAGGCTCTCTACGGGACGGCCTTGAAATGAATTTAAATTTAAGCGGTGAATATTTTATATATCTTTTAAACGCAATAAACGGATATGGGTATATCCATAGTCACTATGGTATATCTAAAAAAAATGGTTACTCGACAATTAGGTGCCCAAATAAGAAGAAAATGTAACCGTTTGTAACTGCTGCCCAAATAATAAGAAAAAAATGTAACCGTTCGCCCAGACTGTCAGTGGCTGCTTTTCTATTAATTGCCTTTAATCAAAAATAACTTTAACTCATTCCCACAGCTTTAAATGCACGGAAGATGAAAGACTCAAGAAATTGATACAGGTTTAAACAGGTTCTTGTGAAGTAACGAAAATGTACAAATACAAATGAAATCAACGACGACCATTTTCATTCATCACAGATCATTGCACAAATGGAACAGTTTACGTGCTAGATAACTCTCTTCTTTGGCAATTTGTGTTAACTGAGTGTCCCAAACATTCTCTTCCTGCCGTGATTAAATGCAAACTACAATACAAATCGATCGTAGACCTCAATAAAATCAAAAATACCAATCATGTTTATGTACATGCATGAAGAATCATAAGATGAAAATGTCTGTCATCGCACCTGGCTGGTAGCAGAAGGTTTCCAATCTTTTCGAGGCTGTGTTTTACAGAGAGACCGAAGATTTTCTCTAAGTTTGGCAGGATATAGTTTCCTTTTGATCAATTTCAAAAGAGTGCTTGCTTACCCTCTGCATAGTCTTGTGGCTATGCTCTCTGGCATTGCTTAAAAGTCACGTTCATCAACAATCATGTGAATGAAGGAATTAATTTCAACACGGATAAAGAAGACAATGAAACAGTCTTCACAAAGACAATGATATATATACGATGACAAAATTGAAGTGACATCTATCAACTTAGAAACTTAACGTTAACAATAAACGAATCGCTTCGCTTCTAACCTATTACCATCTCCCTTGTGTTATTAATATATATACATGATATAATAATATGAGTAATGAAATACAAATGAATGCGTATGTAGTGTAAAATACAACAGTTACTAAAACGTTTTTACGGCATAATCATTTTAGTAAAGCTTTCGGCCTAGTCGTTTGGCCATCATCGGTATATACATGAGAAATGTCAAAAAAAAAATATTTTATATATAATTTGTAACAAAAACTTCACATTAGGATAAAAATATAACTAGTTAACAAAACGTATGACTAATCCCCAGCATTTTGAAATCGTCATGATTATTAAGAACTCCATCAAGGTGATCAGACAAAAAGAAAGAGGAGTGGGCAAAATATTCAAAAAGTATGCGAAGGAGTGTTTTATTGAAACAGCAGGTGATATTGCTCCTCCTCATAGACTTTTTGAAGATTTTACACCCACTGGGAATGCCCTATAATAACTAAAACAACTATTTTTTTAAGTCGTTTTTCGACAGAATAAAGGTATAGCAATGATTTGTTTGCGGAAAAGGAGGTTGTGTTAACTGTTCTCCCCCACCAGATGTGAAATACGTATATGAATATGAGCTAGCCGGTCTTGCGTAAAGAAAATTATCTGGAACATGTTCTATGCAAGAAACTAAAAATTACCGACCCTCCCCACACTTGACCGCCGCGACCTGATTTTAGCTTACCTAATTGGGGATAAAAAAAGGCGGGTTTTAATGACCAATGATCAACTTTTTTCCGTTTATTTTTTCCCCGACAAATACTTTTACCCGATTTTACCCCAATAAATATTTCTGATTTTTCACTGACTCTTTTGACGAGAGAAAATAATTCCCGTCATATGTAGTTCGGCTTGGCTGTAGCTTGGCTGTTTTTCTTCTTTCATCCATATCAAATACAAATAATAAGGAACAAACAAGCAAGTATAACTAACTTTAAATTGAGAAGCTAAAGTCAGGGATGTCAAAGTGCTATTTTTAGGAAACCGAAATGCCGCATGCCATATAGGAATGATCCACACAGTTCGCGTTCTTTGTTGTGGAAAAGTGACTGAAACGAAAAACTTGGACGGGATAAAGTGATTAATTTTGGAAAAGTGATAAAACTTTTCCCCGACTTTATGTTCTCTCGGCAAAGTCTAAGATATTTCGCTACGACGCCTTTTCGATTCACAAATTAAAGGCTGGTTTACATTAAAAAAAACGCGCAAAAAAACGCGACTGCTGACGCCAGTTTTCTCTTTCCTAATAGCTATGAAATACAAAAGAAAATCAAGCAAAATATGACAAGGCCTAGCTGCATGCTTGCAAAATAAGAGATGATCTTTCACAGGGTATACTGTTGTGAGTTAACACGTTTATCAGTCAGATGTGATATACCTAAATGTTCCGAAGACCTTACTTTCAAATGTCGCATAGATTTTAGCATTGCAGCTTCCACACTTAAATAGATACATACGACTTCGGAACGTAAGTCCTAATAGTGTTAAAAAAGTGCAGCCATGTTTATTTCATATGTAAAATAAAAAACAACAGCAAATTTATTAAAAATTTTATTTTCGTACTTTTCGTACTTCAAGTTCATCTTCAAGTATAGCTATTGCCTGACGATGTACTTGAAGTACGAAAAGCTAGGCAAAAGTAAATTTTTTAATAAATTTGTTGTTGTTGTTTGTTGTTTTTTGTACATCTGGTGGCCTTGTGGTGGAGTGCTCGCCTCCAGTGCGGGAGGTTAGGGTTCAAATCCTGGCCGAGTCATGCCAGCGACTATAACAGTGTGAATCGATCCACTCAGCTTAGCACTGAGCTTGAGGGCGGGATTGATATCTAAGGGGCTTTCGACTTCCGTAGCCCAAATAAGGGCTTTAAATGCTCTAGGACATCCTACGAAAGACCCTCATTGATAACAGTTCTATCAGAACTGAAGACTGTCTCTTTGAATTTGAAAAAATTACGTAACCTACCATCAGATTTTAATATAACTCGAAATGCATGCAATCCTTTTCCAACTGTGTTCTAACTTGGAATGATGTAACACCCCAAACAGGTAAAATCATACAAACCTTACATTTTTCTACAGTTTGTACAATTTCCAGAGAAGAAACGCTAGTTTTTTTTATACCTAAATGATCTTTTACATAACATTTTTACGATAACCGTATCATATCTATTCCTTTTTTTGGTTGACCCCTACGAAATCGCTTCGCTATCATCCTCCTCCTCGTAATAAATTAGTGTTTCAGTAAGACCACCGTCTACCGCTCTCACCACGAGGGTGTTCAAGGTAAAATCTCGTATCAAAAACTTTTCGGTGAGAACTCTTATAAAACTGTTTGAAAGAACGAGGCAAAAGTGTTTTATAAACTCAATCACCCAAACAGTTTCTACAAGGTTTATACCATGAACTGTACTGATACGAGATTTTACCTTGAACTATATGCCACCCACCCTCCAATTCACAATTTTCTAGACTTGAAATTTCGCATGCATGTAGATCTTCTCTATAGAAATTGTTCTTCTAGTTCAAAATTTAGTGCTGGCGACGTCATGATGATGTCATAGGCGACACGAGAGTTTCAAGACTTAACTTATACGGGAATATAGTCGATATAGTCGATTTCCAATCGTACATGTCATGCGAACAACTTCAGCAGATTCCGTAATCAACAAACTCGATACAGCCTTCGCATTGTATGGTTTTCGACGAGATGAAAACAGATAACAGTCCGCCATTCGATTCCTTAAAAATATCAGACTACCTTAATAAAGAACACCCAATCCACCATCGCAAGATTACACCACTTCACCCGCAGTCCAACGCAAAATGCGAACGTTTCATGAAAGTCATCGGAAAAACTCTCAAAACAGCCTACATCGAAGAAAAGAACTGGCGAAAAGAATTATAAAAGCTTCTTTTTAATTACTGCAATTCACCACATTCGTCAACTGGGTTTAGTTCAGCGCTGTTGTTTTTCAACGGAAATATAAAGACCGGACTTCCACAAGTATCTCAGCCAATCTCGAACGAGCTTCACGATAAAGTTAGAGATAATCATTATGAAAGTCAACAAAAGTCATTAAAACACTTTACTAGATAAAAATCGGTGATAAAGTGCTCGTTAAGCAACAAAAGAAAAACCAGCTCTCACAATTTTACAGACCAGAACCATTCACCGTCACGTACAAAAATGGTTCAATGATAACAGCCGACGATGGAAAAGGTTCTTCATACACACGCGATGTGAGTACCGCAAAGAAACTTTTCAAAAGACCGGAACAAAGAAACAAAGAGACAAACAAAGTTGAAGCGAAAACAAAACCGGAATATAAAACTGAGCTCAAGGTTTATCCTGAACGAGATCGAATTCCCGTCTCAAGATAATTCATATTTTACGCGAGAGGGATGGTGTAGTATTGTGGTGTAAATGTATCTTTATTCTACATAGAGCCTCCTGTACAAATGGTACAAATGATTCATTTGGAAAGATGAGAGTTGAGAGAGTAAATACGTATTGTCTATTCACGTAGACTAACGCGCGGGTTTTTATTAAACCATGGAGCTTTTATTACACTTTCGTCATCAGCAAGCAAAAGAATATATGTCCCTTTTCGCTCTTTTTATTTTAGCGTTAGGTTTTGTTCTCAGTTTGTTCGTTTCTTTTCTTGTCCAGTTGAGCCTGGGCATACCAGTTGCTTCGTTTTGTGGCAGATTTGATCCTCATGTTGCTTATAAAGTGTTGATTTTAAAAGAAACCGTGTATTCGTTGAGCTTTAAATTAATTTCGCGAATCTTGTTTCGGGCATAATGATAACAAGTGTCCCAGTGTCTTGCAGGAATCCTAACTCGTAAGTTTATCCTTCTCGATCCTACTTTTACTCTCTCTCCCCGTCCTTACAGTAGCTGAGATTTGCTTCCTATAAATGTTCTTGAATTAAGTGCTTTTCTTGGAAGGTCCTGGATTTTCTTTGTTTCCATGCCTTCGAAATATCCCGTCATGTAAAACATAAAACGTACCCACTTACACGATATGTCTGTAACACGTTGTATTCACTTGGTGTAATGGTCATAAACTTGTAACACGGTGTAATGGCCTGCAATACGGTGTAATAGCCTGTAAACTGTGTAATGGCCTTTAATACGGTGTAATAGCTTGTAATACAGTGTAATATGGCGACAAAATTATCAGTAAGAATGATAACAAGAAAATAAAATCACCACATTTATGTTTTAAGTTGAAAAGTATCAGCTCGTCATTATTAAATTGATCAACTATTTATGGGTAATACACGTTTTTTTTTTTTTATAAGCAACCAAGGTCAGATGGTAGTAATAATGTTGCTTAAAAAATGACCATTTTTTAGTAGTGTTGTTTAATTTGTTGCTAACCATTAATCGAAAATATAAATATGTCCCGTCTTGAAAACCTTTGTTCACATTTTAGTTGTTTAATTAAAGAACCTAAGCATAAAGTCTAGGACATTCAAATCATTACATAGAGCGCACAACCTAGTGCTGCAACATTGTCTTTTGAATTCCATGGTTGAAAAGACCAGTTTTTCATCAGACACCTAATTCTTAAAAAAATGTGTTGTTTAAAAAAATGTGTTGTAGTGCTGCATCATTTCAAAATTTCATGTTGCTAATTTATCTAAGATCCTGGTAGTACTATTGCTTAACTTTTTGGGAAAAATTACTAGTGTTGCTTATAAAAATAAAAACGTGTTTATGGCTTCCTTAAACAAGTGAAATGTTATACCTGTGAGATTGACCATCCATCTCAACATCGACTAGGTTGTTGTGTCAAAAGCGCTATGGACAAACATATACATTTATAAATCAGGACATATTTTATAACGATGAACAATGAACTGAAGAACTTTTATGTAAATTTCTAGAAAATGTAAATTTCTAGAAAATTTTGTATACGTTTATAAAGAATGGATTTGTGTTTTGTCTTTCTAATAAACATGTCTCTCCTCGACTTGAGTGTTTACATTGACAGCATTATCCAAAGAGAAAAAGATCGTCCAGAACTTGATATTCGACAAATCAAATCAGCCTTAACTTATCAATTTCTTGATGATGGTTACTTAAATAAGATTATTTCGTTTGATGAAATAATATCAAAACATCCTGATATTGGTCTTATTGGACCTGGCCACGGTTCTCTCGCACAATTGTTGGAACGATGTTTTAATCGATACCGAATATTTTGTATGCATACGATACTACATGATGCATATGGACGATTTTACACGGACTACAAAATGGGACTAGGTTATTGTTATGCAATCACGTCATCATGGATTCCACGATACACACGTGCTTCTCCACTACTCGGACATATTTCGGGACTTTTATTTTGTATTTTTAAAAGAATTTAATAATAACTGCATGCTTGTAGTTTAATGTATGAAAGAAAAACCAATTAATTCTTAAAATGTTTCTTTATATTTTATTAACATGATTTAAATAACGTAAATACAGTAGAGGATGTAAAAGGCAGTTTAAATTTTCTTCACACTCACACATCATGCTTTTCCCTAAAATCTATAACAAAGACATGTGTGTCTTGCAAAAAGACCTACAGAAAAATCTTTCCGAAGAAAAACGATTAAAGGTGATAATTGTTTCAAGAGAGAAGTACTATAAATTCAAAATAACAGAAAGCCAATTCAATCACAAATGAAAATTTTTAAATTTACAGCATGGTTTACGAAATGATCATCAACACCATAAAAGATTTTTATGGGGAGCTGCGGCTTCCACATGCAATGTTAATTATAACAGAAAAAAAATTCCATTTGACTATTTCAATTTACACGATTGGAATAATCTGTTCCTACTAGAACGATTAGTGGATAAAAGAACATGGGTAATAAGTGCTAAATTCCAACTACTTTGTATTCAGTAAAGTAACTCATTCTTTCTCTAAAACTTGTGTTGTGTGCTGGATTTGTACTGTCCAACCGTCCTGCTTGTGTAGCACCACACTACTCTTTGTAGAGGAGGATTAATCAAATGTTTAACATGACGTAACAGACTCTTTGTGAATTTTGTTTTTATTTCTGATTGAATTCTAATTATTAAGATGGCTGCTATTCAATGTTACATTTGCAAAATGGAATTTGATAGTGAAGAAATTTGCAACGAGAACATTGCTATTGAACACTCTACGATTTCATCTACAACTGAGGTATTATTTGAATTTTTTTTATTATTTTTTTATTTTATTTTGGAAAAGCACTTGGAATTTTTGAAACATTTTGAAAAGTATTTTGAATTTAGAAAAAGAGTTTTGAATTTTAAACAAGATATGCTTGGCATATCAACAAATCGCGTGTAGTAGATGGACGCGATGATTGCGACTGTTTAGACTACAGCAATATGACAGCAAAGTTTATGTCTAATAAATTCATGCTTTTGTCGTTTTTCAGGATACGAAAAATTATTCTCCGCGCTATTCTACAAGAAACAGTTAATCTAAAATCATATCCAAAAATGTGTATTATTCTCAGAACAAAGGTTGCTTGTCGTTGTTTAGAAATAAGAATACCTTTTTGGCGAAAATTTTAACCCTCTGCAAGTTTTGCCTTAAATAAAAACTATAGTTAATTTTTATCTTTCTTAAGTTTTATGACTGTTTACCCAGGATAACCTCTTCAGTTTTGATAGAATAGGTCTTGCGCAGGAGACCCTAGAGCATTTTAAGCCCAAGTCGCATAAAGGCCGCTCTCAAGCTGAGTGGGTCGATTCACACTGTTATAGTCGCTGGCAAGACTTGGTATTTGAACCCTTACTTCACGCGCTGGAAACAAGCACTATACCACTAGTCTGTTACAATTTTTTTACATGTTTTCGGATCAATATTTACAATCCGTTAAAGATGTGAAAGATATTTTCGAAAAGTAAAATAACCATTTCAATTAATTTAAGTCAAAGTTGGGAATAAATGGAACTAATGTTATTGGACATCGAAAATTAAAACAGCATCGAAAATGAAAAAATGTTTTGTTACTTTAATTTAGTTACCTGGCAATAATTAAGATAAAAAAAAAAACAACGATAAAAAACAACCCTTCAAATTCGCCGACGTAACATGCGCAGGCAAAAAATTTGGCGAAATAAGCCAATAAAATAACGTAAAGGCCTGGAAAAAAGGCGATGACAACTTCAAAATTATATTATTCATCATAGGTAGTGTACAAATTCTATAAATTCTGGATTATCACATTGCAGACTCAGGATCCTGAAACTCCTCCACTTCAGAAAAGCCAAAAAGTTTTATGATGACAGGGATGACAGGCACGATGTACAACGGTGGTCGTAGGAAGTGGTCGTAGGAAAATGTTAATTGGTCGTAGAGAAGAGCGTGTACTGTTTCTGGCTATGAAAAGCGCGCAGAATCGTAGCAGGCACGCAGTTTAAAGTTTCCTGAAGAGCGTGGAGAATAATCATAGGAGAAGCGCGCAGTGTTTCTGGAAGTGCGCGTAGTTTGACCCTTCTGTTCTATTGTAATTTATTTTTTACTACTGGGCTAATTATAATTACCAAAATATACATAATATACCATTTATGAAAGGTGAAGTTTTACTGAAAGGCTATGATCGAGCCCCTGGATTGACCCGCTGATCCCCTAATTTTTTCTCAATCGTAATGTTTAGAAATTTCACTAAGAAAGTTTTATCTAGCCGCAGAGAATAGTGATAGTTTAGTTCCAATATAAGTGCTATGAAAATCACAACTATTATGCAACTATCATGCACTACACAACTGTTATAAGCAACCCAGTTTTTTGGAATCATAATTAAATTTGTTTAGCAACCACGAGTGCTCAAATTCATCTCCTGAAGGTTTTCCTATTGCAAACTCCCTTAATCCTCCTTCCACCTAAAAATGAAATTAATGATTTAGATGAAAGGTAGATTTTTCATTGCAAAAATAAACCAACACATGGGTTAACCTAAAGGAACGAAATGCGGGTTGCGGTCATGTGGGCCACACAGGTGGTTCAAGAGGTAATGATGCTCATAAGGAATTTGTGCAGGTCATAACGGAAGCCATGCGGGTTGCTTTTGCAGATTCCCCAGTTTCTTTATTACAAAAAATTGTTATATTATGCATACGATAGAATACTTCAACAAGGAAAATTAGATATTTGATATCAAAACAGTATACGTCATAATGGAATTCATATATTAATTTCAATAAACCTAGTAACTCGCACGTCTTCCATTACGACCCACATGGTCTCCTTTGTGACCAGCACGGCCTCCTCAGTTATCCGTAAGACCTCTTTTGCAACCCGCACGGCATCCTTAACGACCTTAATGGCCCACAACCGGAAGACTGCAAAATAGCTAGCCCGCCAACACAAGTTTAACCCATTTCAAATCAAAACTGCTTGAACCAGTAGCAAAAAATTTCAAAATATAACGCAACCAAACATGGTACTTCACCCTGAGCAACCTAACCGTATTAACGATTTTCATAGAATATTGCGGAATTATTTAATTCTTGCGGTTAAACAACTTTTCTTCATTTTTTTGTGGATATTTTTCACGGATATTTTTGCGGATGAAACAAAATCAAATATTTCACGGGAATTAATTTTCGTGGATAAGCAAATGTGGCATACCGTATTTACTCGAGTGAGCGCTATGGCCGCTCATTTAATTTTGGGTTCTCAAAGGGGGCGCTTATTCGAGGGAGGCGGTCTTTCGAGGGAGGCGCTCATTAAAAATATCAAAACAGATTTTTAATATTGGACGCCCTTGTTGTAAAACACCACTATTTACAAAAGAAAAATAGCGCTACAACCTAAATTAGCTGTATTATAGAATTTTTTCATTTAATTCCCAAATGAGCGCCACCTTTGAATACTATTTTTTCAAATGAGCGCCCTATTCGAGAGAAAAGAGGCACGCTCATTCGAGGGAGGCGCTCTTTCGAGCATAGGCGCTCTTTCCAGTAAATACGGTATATTTTACAGAAATTTATTTTTTTTGATCAAAGAAATTCCAAATTTCTACAACCTCAATGATAAAAATGCACGATATATTTTGCACCTTTGATGATTTTTTATTATGATACAAATGCTACAATCCCGTCATCTTTAAAGTGTTTGTATACAGTGAAAAGAAGAAACGCGTACAGAAAATCACTGGAATATTTTGAAAAAAATTGGAATTAATTTTTGTGGATTGGCATTATTTGGGATTTTCGCAGGAATTATCGACAACACCTTAAATGACTCCTTGTATAAAAACAATAAGTAATGAAAAATATTGTTCTCCACAAATCAAGACATTTAAAGGACACAAGTTATTAGATGACTTTCCAAGTCACACTGTGTTAATATTTGTGTTCTTTGCTCAACAATTACTGAATGTTTCAACATGGAATATCAAATCCATGCGTATCAACATCATGTTGGTGCATCTATTATTCTCTCGAAAGGGGTCCCTATGAACATGAAAATAAAATATATTAATATATCTTTAGTACTGTGGCTATGAGAACCAGCATGCAAATCTGAAGTAAAATTACAGATAAGCTTATTCTATGTAATTCTACCTTACTGAAACCCTTTCCCATTATTAGTGGCGCTGGTGGAGGGGTGAAAGAACAAGAAATCAGGCAGTTTTCCTTGCAGCTATATATACTATCCTAAGCAAACAAAATGTAGCAGGGAAAAAGTAACAGCATGACACAAATGAATGTCAAAGACATTCATGATTTCGTGATTCGTGACATTTCGCACAATATTTGGTTAATACGTTGCCCCTAAGGCTCACTCTTCTATTATTTACTAAAACACCTCTCTTCAATTTTTTTCCAAACATTTCCTTTCAATGTTTTTCCAAACATTTCCTTTCAATTTTTTCCAAACATTTCTCTTCAATATTTTTCCAAAAACTCTTCTCTTCTCTTCTCTGATAAAAGAATCTGCAGACTGAGGGAATCTGGTCTGCGTTTTTCAGTGATAGCACTAGTAACTCCACACGGTGACAACGTGGCAGATTTCAGTTACATTTTGTTTCTGTTTTACTTATTTTGTTCTTAGATCTTGATCAACTAACCGCCAGTTAACCACTGGTGTACTTTCATGTCCTTTGGACTTTATACTTTTTAAGTGTTGGAGGACATGAAGATGTAAATATAAATGAAAAATGTTTTGATATTTTATTTCAGTGGCATTGCCATTACCTCGATCAATCTAGACAAAATTGCAAAGATATCGCCGCAAGCTAGAAATGATCACAGCTTGGTAGTTTAGCAACTTGGTAGTAAAGCAAAACTATTGAACTATTGAACTATTGAACTAGAGCGCTGCTAATACTCAACACCTCTTTTGCAGTTATGTCAAACTTATCTGGTTTCCATGGAGGACTTTCAAGAATAACATGATCTCAATATTACAAAATCATGGCTAAAATAGCGTGTTACAGTCCTGAACTTGACCAGCAATGCATAGGAAGCTGACCACTAGTCCAGAGTAATCAAAAATTTGTGTCAAACCAAACCGTATATACGAAAAATGCAGACTAGTTTCGGGGCTGGTCAGTGATTCAAAATGTTGAAAAAAAGTTTATCAAAATTTGGCAGAGAAATTTTCATGACAAGGTTAAACAAAATCTTGTGAAATTTCCTTAACAGATCAAAAATTTACAAAATGTCACCAAATCAGCTGTCGAATTGCCAACTTCTTATTTCAAACATTCTTTCCAAGCTCCCTTGAGATTTCTTTAATACTAAGGACCCTCCTTCGGTCTCGCACACCATCTCCAAATAGAATCGCGCATTGATGAAGCTGATGAAGTTGGAAGTTGAACTGCAGAAAGTTGCTGCAAAAGTACCAAGTTGCTGCATCCCAAATTATTACGTCATAGTGAGGCTCCTAAAATGTGTTTGACACAAAAAAATTCCACTTGGAACGTCTGCATGGGTTATATCTCTTATATCCTCAATGTAAATAGTATAGATGGACAACATTACCAAGTCTTCTGCGTGAGACCATAAATATGTGGAATATCGATCAAAATACCAAAGAAAATGCAAATTGAAATTGTAAAAAAAATACCAGAATTTGTTCTTCCGGATTAACAATTTTTGCAGTTCAAAATTTTTCTCCATATTTTATGGATTTCATTTTTGGGCAAAAATGCAAAAATAATTAAATTCAACAAAAATTTCTCCCTGAAAGAATTTATTAAGGTATTTTTATTACATAGAAGCATTAAGTTTTTTTTGGCTATAATGTCACCTTCACGAATCAGCAATTGAAAGATTTTCACAAGACAAAGTTTTACAAAACTCCTTAGTGGTAAATAATTGAAACAGTCGCCCTTCTGATAGGTGTCTCCTGACAAGCACTGTCGTCATGGGTAAAATCATCATAGTCCCTACTTGGGGACAACAAAACCAGAATTTGAGTGCTAGTGAAAACTGAGAATACTACACCATTGTAGTCTTATCAATGTAGCCTGTGTAAAACTATTTCTTTACATCTTCTGTTGTTGTTGTTGTTGTTGTTGTTGTTGTTGTTGCTGTTGTTGTTGTTGTTGTTGTTTATTATGGTATGACATTTTTTGAAGTTATGAAAAAAGATCACTGCGTGAGAAAATTGGACTAATATTTAACAACTTTCACATTTATTTTTAGGCATCGACAACTGCCTAGCGAAGAAAATCTCTTTCACCTCTGTCGAGGGCCACCTAATTTTTGTGGAAACGTAAGTTCACGGAGTTGAACAGATTGTATCTCGTATCTCGAAACTTGTAGCTGGTAAATTGAAAATTAAAAACTGAAAATTAAAATCTAATAATATACAACAAGCAATTGAAATATATCATAGTTGTCATAGTTGTTCAGTCTAGTATGAGTTTCTATGCTCCTACAAATCTCAGCCTACAAATCTCCTACAAATCTCAGGTTCTATAAAAGATGATTTAGTTGATTATCATGGGAGTGCAAGGATGGCTTATTTTTTTTTAAGTAGTGTACCCATGTTTTACGCTTGGCTTCTATGCGTTATATTAAAAATTAATATCTGAACGCGAATCGAATTGATAGTGCCTATTACCAAATGCAAAGTGTTGATGTACCGATAGGTAGCGCTGCTTTAATAGGAGCACAAAAGGCCCTAAGAAATGAAAAGTTACGGGCATACAGGGCTGACATTTCTTTTGAACAGAAATCAAAACTTGCAGAAAGAAATCGCGTTAATATGAATGACCAACGAGCTACACTTTCTGATAAGCAAAAATCGGAATTGCGGGAAAAGAATAGAACTTGTAAGACAAAACAACGAACTGGATTATCGGATCGTCAGAAATCGGAAATGAGGGAACAGAGCAAAGCTTGTAAGACAAAACAGCGAACTGGACTATCGGATCGTCAGAAATCGGAAATGAGGGAAAAGAGCAAAGCTTGTAAGACAAAACAGCGAACTGGACTATCGGATCGTCAGAAATCGGAAATGAGGGAAAAGAGCAAAGCTTGTAAGACAAAACAGCGAACTGGATTATCGGATCGTCAGAAATCGGAAATGAGGGAAAAGAGCAAAGCTTGTAAGACAAAACAACGAACTGGATTATCGGATCGTCAGAAATCGGAAATGAGGGAAAAGAGCAAAGCTTGTATGACAAAACAACGAACTGGATTATCGGATCGTCGGAAATCGGAAATGAGGGAAAAGAGCAAAGCTTGTATGACAAAACAACGAACTGGATTATCGGATGAGCAAAAATATGAACTAATTAAAAAGAGCTTATAAGAAAGAGCTACCAATCTGAAAAAGTGAAGTTTGAAATACGGCAAAAAGATCGAGTCAGTAAACAAAAGCAACGAACAGGAGCGATAGAATCATTTAAAAAAATCATTAGTGCAGGGCCTTTTTACATTTGTGTATGTTGTCATAGAACCTCGTATAACCAATCTGTTCGTATATTTGCCGAAACTATATATGATGTGGATGCAGGAATTTTTGCCTTCCGTGTGCTTAGTTTCGATAGCAAAGAATACATATGCCAAACATGCCATTTAAAACTAATGAAAAAGAAACTTCCCTGTCAAGCTGTTGTTAACGATTTGGAAGTTTTTGAGTTGCCAAATAACTTTATTGATATACGCAAACTTGAAAAGACAATTATTTCAAAAAGGTTGTTATTCAAAAAAATCAATATTATGCCGAAAGGACAATCTTCCAAAATGAAAGGATCCATTTGTAATAAAGGCAGATGAAATTTGCAATATTTTACCGCGAGGATTGGATAACAATGGAATAGTTCAAGTTGCTTTGAAGAAGAAAATGTCGTTCAAATCCAACGTTCTTTTTGAAACAGTAAGGCCTGATGTTGTCATAGGGATTTTGATTTATTTAAAACAAAATAATGCATTGTATTCTAACATCGGGATAAATTTAGATAATGTCCCTCACTGTTGGGTTGGAGAAATAAACAGTACATTTGATGAAGATGAGGTTCATTTTGTAAGGGAAAGTCGAATTTCCCATTTCAAACAAGCTAACCAAGAAGAAGATGAGAATCCTTTAGATCAATTTCGATTAACTGCCTCTGAAACTGTTGAAATTTGAATCGATCAATCAACATTGCCATGAAAAAAATAAAATCTGACGGACTAACAGCTGGCGAAATTTCACAAAATTTTAAACAAAAAATTGGAGACCTAGTAGCTAATGACGAAGCATTCAATTTCATGAATACTTTAAAAGGAACCCCTGCGTATTAGAAACGATTTCTTTTTGAAATACTCGTCATGGTTAAACAGTTAGGATTGCTCACTTATTTTATGACTCTTTCTTGTGCAGATCTCAGGTGGAACGAGCAAGTTGAAATTATAGGAAAATTAAACGGTATGAATTTAAGGACAGAAGAGATTGAAAATTTGGACTATTTTGAAAGAACAAAAATTCTTAACGGTAACCCGGTTCTCTTGGCTAGACACTTTCAATTTAGAGTTGAAATGTTTTCAAGTACGTAGTTTTAAAAGAACTTTCTGGAAAAGTTATTCATTATGCTATACGGGTGGAATTCCAAGTACGAGGTAGCCCTCATGTCCATTGTTTACTCTGGGTGGAAAACCCACCTATATTATGTGAAAATAAAGTCGAATAGCCGCCAAGGCGGCGTCGCTCGCCGCCCATGAAAACTTTCAGTGTGCGTTCTCCCAGTTGAGGAAAAAATGAAATTTCGGAAAGGTATTTGAAAGTACTACCAGCCTATAGAACTGGAAATGCTGATCAAAAAAATGTATAAGATCATATGTCTACGACGAACCGTTACAGAGATATGCTTGATCAAATATTTTAATGACGTCACAGGGTCCCGTCTCTAAATTTTGCCCACATCTTTTTGTCACCCCATCGCCAATGTCGCGGACCCCAAAAAACGTCAGTTATCCCTATTGGTTCTCGGGATAATTTTTCCCAAATCTCGCGTTCGATTTGGGTCGCAATGCATCGGTTTCATATTGACGTAGCAAAAGAAAAAATAATTTATGTGTGATCTTACGTTGCTGACTCCCCGATCTCTTTCACTACTCGCGTCTACCATTTTGCGTGACAGACAAACAGACAAACAAACAGACAGACAAACAGAGAGTCGGGTATTAATATATAGGATATGTTGCTTTTGTAGATAATGTCATCAAATGTGAACTACCTGTACAACAAGACAATGCTCATTTGTTTGACTTAGTAAAAACATATCAAACACATAGTCATACCAGGTCTTGCAGAAAATATAAAAATGTTGAGTGCAGATATTCGTTTGGTAAATTGTTTACAAATAAAACACGAATAGCGGAGCCAATTCTTGAGAACTTCACTGAGGAAGAGCAAGTTAGAATGTTGGAAACACGAAGAGAACTTTTAGATAAAGTTCAAAAATATATCAATGAAAACTTGAATCCAAGGCGCCGTAACATGTACTACCCTACAAAAGAAAACTACGACCCACCTAAATCCATTGATGAAATATTAAGGTATTAGACATTGAAAAATCAGAATATTACCGTTCACTAGAAATGTCACCTGATAATAGTTATCAGATCCATTTCAAACGATCTCCTGGTTCCTGTTTAAAAATAATTATTTTAAAGATGGTTTACTTGCAAGGGAAGCAAACATTGATATTCAACCTGTTTTAGATTATTACAAAACCGTAGCTTACATGTGTGCATATCTCTCAAAATCAGAGGATGAATCCACCGAAGCAATGAAACAAGCAGCTAAAGAAGCACATGAAAATGGTCAATCTGCTTATGAAAAAATGAAATTAGTATCCAAAGCTTACCGAACACACAGATAAATGTCTATTCAGGAAGCAGTTTCGATTGTTTTGCCAGAAATTCGTCCAGCAGTTACCTTTGCAAATAGTAATCTTCCTGAAAATCGATATCACGTTTGTCGAAGCGAAGAAAAAATAGCCAATATGCCTGATGACGAAACTAATATTTTCCAAAAAAATATGTTAGACCGTTACATGGATAGACCAGACTCGTGTTTTAAAAACGGAAAATACGTATGGAGAATCTCTGTTTTGCAGAGTTTCTTTCCAATTATGTCTTGGATACAAAAACAACCTATGAAGACGAAAACGATTGTCAACCAGACGTTCTTGAAGATTTGTTGTTAGATGAAGAAAACGCACAATTACCAGGATCTGTTCCACTCGTGTCATCAAAGGAACGAGTAAAATTGAGGAAAACCAAATGTGTGTTAAGATATCATGTACCAAACCAAATAACGAAACCAGAAGCCTATGCTCATCATATGTTGTTCATGTTTTATCCTTTCAGAAATGAAACTGAATTAAATGCTACACTTTCGGGAACATATTCAGAAAAAATGTTAGATCCAGCAGTTTTAGACGTTATCAACGCTAATAAACAAATTTGTGAACCCTACGGTGATATAGTCAATAATGCGTTTGTTCATTTTAATGAAAATAATGCAAACGGCTTAGATGCAGCTGGAGAACAAGAAAATGACTCTGTAAGAGATGAACTAGAACAACATCCAAACGATGATGATGAGTTTGATGATAATGATGATGAAAATTATTGTGGAGCACCAGCTCGTGTGCCATTAACCGTTTCGGATGATGAATTGAATGAAAGAATCCGTTCTTTAAATAGAAAACAGCGAAAAAAGTTTGACTTCATTAACAAATGGGCAAGACAAACAATGAAATCTATGCGAACCAAGGAAGCAACAAAACCTGATCCTTTCCAAATATTTATCACTGGGAGTGTTGGTTGTGAAAAATCACATTTATTAACAACAATCAAAATGTATTTACAGAAAGCTCTATCCTACGGTTCAAGTGATTTTAGCCAAGAGAGAATGTTAATGTTAGCGCCAACGGGAGAAGCCGCTGTTGATATGGATGGTTCAACTATCCATTCAGCTTTAGAAATATTACCAGATCGAAGGAGTGGTAAATGCGTTTCTAAATTAAGTGACAAAAGAAGAAGTACCTTTAGACAGAAGTATAGTGAACTTAAAGTAATAATTATTGATGAAATATCAATGGTGTCAAATAAACTCCTATTGTACATTCATCAGAGATTGTATGAGATATTCGGTTGTACCCGAGATCTTCCATTCGCAGGAATATCAGTGATTGCTTGTGGTGACTTTTATCAATTACCACCTATCAACAAAAACCTGTGTTCACAAAGTTTAATGATCATATGTTAAATATCGTTCATTGTTGACGATATTTCAAAATTGTTGAACTAACCGAAGTCATGAGACAAAGAGGTGATATATTAGAATAGGTTTGCTTACAGACAAAGATAAAGAAATACTACAATCGAGAAGAATTGAGAAAGACGACCCTGACTATCCAACAGATGCAATTCATATTTGGGCTGAGAATGCATTAGTGAATGAACATAATCAGAGAAAATTACATGAACTAGGTATAGAGTATGAAATTGAAGCTATCGATAAGTTGCCCGAGAATATCACAGCAAACGTTATTGAAAAGATCTATCAACGAAATCAAATGGATACTGGTGGATTAGCTTGTGAATTTTCAATTAAAGTAAACGCAAAAGTGATGTTAACATCTAACCTTGACGTCGAAGATAAATTATGTAACGGTCAACATTAGGAACCGTTGAACATCTGAAATTTGATCAAGAAGGACATATCGTTACTCTATATCTCAAAATGGAAGATGATGATATAGGCATGAAAACAGCAAATGCTGATTCATATGGAAGAACTCATAACTTAGCCCCACTAAATAGAGTTGTAAAGGAGATAAAAATAAAAAAGAACAGTTTATCGTCACCAGTAATAAAACGACTCCAATTTCCACTAAGTCTTTCCTGGGCTTGTACAGTACACAAGGTCAAGGTAAAACATTTCCGCAAATACTCTTCAGCCTTGATATGCTTCGACAACGACGATTCAATTATGGTCAAGTTTATGTCGCCTTAAGTCGTGCATCTTTAGCCGGATTGTATATCTTGGGAGACATTGATCAAAAGCATGTTACCACCGATCAAAGAGCGACTGCTGAGTATGAGTTCATGAGAGGAAACCTGTCTTTAGATTATGCTCATTTAGAAAATGGACAAGAAGAATCCCTGTCTGTTTCATTACTGAACGTTCGTTCACTTTCAAAGCACGCTATTGACATCAAGCATTGAACTTATGAAAAGTGATATACTTTGTTTCACCGAAACCCAATTAATTTCCAGTATGAGCACAACACAGATATCCGATACATTAACTCCTTTTTCACTTGAATTTAACAATACTAGTAATGACAAATTTTCAAACATTGCATTGGCATATAATGATGGTGTCACACTGATCAATACTATTTCCATTCCAGGGGCTTCTCCTTATACATTGAGTAAATCTCAATCTTACTCTGACCAACTTAATATCATCCTTTTTGTATCCGAAAAATAATTTACATCTAGTAGACTTGTTATATCTTATCCAACATTTGCATAGCCAAATTGACAGTCCAAGGGCTGTTGTTGGAAAATTCAACATCTATCACCGCCTATGTAGATGTTTTAATTTATTCGATCATAAGTTTTTGCGTAATGTATGTGTACTGGCAGTTTGTGCGAAAGCTAACTTTGCTGACAACAAATGCGATTGCCCTGTTTGACCCATATTAGGTTCAATGCAATTGTGTTACACTTAAATATTGGTAAGGCTGCAGGTGATTACCATTAATAAATAAAACCTTTTCAAACAGGCTTTCAGTCAAACCTCTCTATAGCAAATATCGCAGAGCTATGGAGGACATTCTCATTGTTTCGGTCACTTCTTGCAATATTAAACGTCTTCAATCAATGAAATTCAAACCTATACTTACCGAAAACCTATGGTGGGCAATCTATTTTGGTCCTGATGGTGTATGCTGTAACGAGGTTGGACAGTATTTAATTTGATTTTGTCATGTACCTAGCAAATGAGGTGCCATGCTAATGACGGCCAAGTTCATTATGTTAAACGCCAAAAGTATATTATGCCGGTAGCTCTCATCTCCTTTTCTTAGCTGAATGGTGAATAGCTAGGTTCATACAACATACAACAAACGGAAAGGTATTTTGAAATTAATCTTCAAATAAAATCAAGAAATAACGCGAATTTATAATATAGATATCATTTGAAATTTACTAAGGAATCAATACGATTAATATACAATCGAGATGATTTTTTGCAACACAAGTCCAGCTTATATTACCTTTTCTAATGTAATTGTGGTAAACAGAAAAAAATGTATTTTCAGTTGATTCTATGCCCAAATCTAGCTGACATGGACCATTTTACAATTCACTTATTTACTTGAAGATTCACGGTCATACCTCTGACTGAGGAACCCAGTAAATAACGATATAAGTTTATTTTTATAGAGTTGATTGTATTATGTACAAAAACTTCATAATCAAAGTAGTTTAATAACAATTAATAAGTTGCCTATGTGAAATTTTGATATGCATTTAATCTTTGGGGTGATTTATACAGCATTCACTTCAGGACAATTTCCAACTTCGTACTTTACTGTTGCCGATTGATCTAAGATAAATTAAATCAAAGGTAAACTCACGGAAACTTCTGGCATTTGCAACACATTTCAAAGATATCAAGATTGGAAATAATGGATTTGAATTCTTACCGGTGTCGTAATAATCGTAAATCTTAACGACGGCTGGTTTACGATCACTGACTTCAGCAACTTGTTCCATAGAGAATTCAACGCATTTTGCTGTTGCCTCGAACTAATGAAAAACACAAGAATGTTAGTGTTAACACTGTATTTCAAGAAATATCCAAGTAATATGAAGAGAAGTCATTTTAATGGCTTTTTCAGGAGAAATACAAACGGAAGAATGCTGCAAAATAATGTGCGACAAAATGCAAAAACATTTTTTAGGTACCTTTGAAAATCGTTGTATTTCTACCTTATTGTTGCTGTTGTTTTTACAATAAAATAACATATAATCGATATTTCATTTTTTAACATATGACATCGTTTTCAAAGGGTAGAGGGAAAGATAGAAATTACCTCGTCGAAATAAAATGAGAGAACACCATCTTCGAATTCATAATATGAAAAGGCAACGTTTGCGGTTTGCATGGACATATCTATCTCATTTAACAGTGGCTCGAATCCTGAAACCATCGTGATGTCAATCAATGCCATGTTACTCTTTCCATTTCCAGTATAGCTATAAGCATCAAAATTAGACTTTTGCAATTAGGATATTTTCATTGAATTCATTAAGATTTATGTATATTATAATTCGTTACTAAACACTGATGAATCTTTCTACTAATTTTCTCTTTAAAGCGTCAAAACACATTCCAGGTAAAGTTACAAGGGTTATAGTTAAGCCGGTTTTCAATTAAGCGGATTATTCCGTTTCAGTCTATCGGCTTTTGTTTTTTAATAAAATCGGTCAAAATCACCCGCTGAAATGTAGAATTAAGTTCAACTTTTTCGCCGCAGAATATTCCACCAATCAAATGGCTCATTCAGTGATCACATGGATTAAACAACAGCTGCTTCACGCTGAATATTCAGTCTAGTGGAAAAACGGTTAGGAGAAACTTGAACTTCATGATATGCATAATATTCATAATCACCTTCCGCAAACTTTCATAGTATGTTTACATGTGAATGTTCTATCATCTTTGACATCCACATTTAAGTAAAAGGATGGATCTTCCGTTGGATCAGGTACATTGTACTTGACACTGGCCTACAAGTAGTATAAATCGGAAAATATAGCAGAGCTTAAAGTAACTTGAACATTTGAATGAATAAATTGGTCATTTAGTTAAAGTAAATGCAAATCAATGCGTTGGTATTACTCTGATCTATATGTTTAATTTTAAATTCATTAAAGGCAGTTCATGACCCCAACCGAAACAACTATAATATTTCAATCGTCGTCTTCCCAGCAGAACATCCTGCATTGTTAGGAGATATCAAGCCCAGGAAAATGAAATAAATGTTGGTGTTTACTTACTTGAACTAAAGCACAACCTCGTCCTGTTGCTTCGATACTGATATTAACAGGAATGGAAGGTATTTGTGTTTTTTGGAGTAACAATTTGTTATCAGATGTCACTTTGAACATCTTTGAAAATCCTGGTGCACTTGTTGAAATATCTATAGCGTAGTTATCTGAAAAAGCTCCTGCACTATATTGAGATAGTGCCATTAGAGAAACAATGGTATCCTGAAACGCAAAAAAGAAATGGAGGGTAAATTAAAACAGTTGATTAAAAATCGTGGCATTAGCAATAGCGAAATAACGTATTAAAGCAAAAACAAACATTTTGTGTTCAGTGAGAGTACAGTCATTAGAAAACTCCCAGGTCTGTAAACTTTGCTTTATTTAACACTCGTTTTGATCACATGATAGTAAAGTATTACTTTGCATTGATTGTAATAAGTCATGTGATCAAAGTGAGTGCAAGACAAACTGTGAGTGACTATGGTGGGAGTATTGACAAGCGTACCTGAGTTGATGAAAAGCCACCGTATGAGTTTCTTTGTTTTAGAAGCCACTTGACAATCTTTAGATGTTCTGATGGTGTCTTGAATTGTTTTCTGCCACCTGAATACGAAGATTCAAAGAAACCTGATATTAATGGAAATTACAAAATTTCTGTTTAGTTGAAGCACGTAAAGGACTTTGTAAAGCCGAATCTAGAATTCACTGAAAAAATGCTTGAAGAGGAACAACATATGGAAATAGTTCCGCTAAAATTTGAGCAGTTTTAGTACATTTCAAATAAAACTTAATGAAAAGATTTTACCAATATATGATAGCAATGCATAAGCTGTCATTTCAATATCTGCTGATGGCGCACGGTAATAGCATGTTAACAAGCTATAATCTCTCTTTGGTCTCGTTTCTTCCCAATGAACAACACCATCTATAAGGATATTGGGATGTGTTCATTTCCTGCTTTCAATTACGATAATATCAAGAAAGAAGAGCTTTTGCTTACCATTTTTTTTCTCCATTGTTTTCAATAATTCAAGCATTTTCCATCGTTTGTCACTGCCAGCAAGTGTCAAGGTAAAAGCAAGTATAGAGGCAGCGTATGGATCAGTTACATTGTTCAAACCAGTTGATATGCAAGATAAAGCTTTTTGAATTGTTTGATCCTAAATAAAAATTTAACATCTAACATAATAACTTACATTGCCCTCGCCGTCCGCTAAACGTGACAGTTAAGGGCCTAGATAATACACTCATTGAAATTATAGTAAGTATTCATGTTAAATGAAATAAGATTGTTACTTACGTAACGGTTAACTCCAGCTTCAAGTAAGGCATTTAGAACAAATGCTGTCATTGTAATACCAGTTGTAACACCACCCTATTCCAAAGCAACAAAATTCAATGTACAGTAATCTTTTTTGCTGTTATGATAAATATCGAGAAAATATTCTAATATGACATATTTTAGGCAAAATAATATAAATTAAAGAAATATACCTTCATACTGCCATGGTGAACCATACCAATTTCTTTGAAACAGCCGGATGATTCTTGTAGTCCCAACAACCATCGCTTGCTATCTTCTATGTCTTTGTCATCAATAAAGATATATCTTTTGGCTTGAGCATATGATCTTAATACAAATGCTGTCAACCTGAGTACAAACAGGAAAAGAACAAGGATAAATAATTTTCTCCATCGAAAAGACGATGGTTATGAAAATGATCTTAATATTTCTAGGAAACATATAGAGTTAATTCTTTTGCACATATAAACGGAAGGAAACATCATCCTGTTTGGTTCTTACCATGTACTTCCAACACCTCTCCCAAAAGCAGAGTAAGCACCATCATTATGTTTGTATGTCAATTCTCTTTGATAACCTGAATAGAATATCATCTATAATAATATTTCAACAAAACAGTCGAAATAGATGATTTGTTTATATCACCATAGTCATTAGAAAAGTTCCAGGTCTGGCAGTCTATAATGACGAATTATATTATATAATCACCAAGAATATTTAAATTGAAATTTACGAGATTTCTGATACCTGATCTCATGTACTTAATAGCCTTCTCCTTAATTTTATTTGTTACTTGATTTGTTGCAGTTAAGTAATCCATTATGTAAATATTTGGTGCAAACTTAAGCATGTTTTGCTCTCCACATCCATAAGGCATAGCAAGTAACTTGTCAATATTATCCATGCTTGGGCCCATCATATCACCTAAATAAAGACCACTTATTATTGAATGATAACAAAATATCAAAATTAAGTCTGAAGATTTCATAGCACTGACCTACAACTGAGAGCTCTGCATATACTGATCCTGGTACGATTGGTTCAACAGAAAATAACACAAACAAGTCTCTGTAGATTCCATCATGATCCCTTGGGCAGAAGAAACTACTAGCAGAAATTTCTTTCTTAATCCCTTCTGCTTCAACAAGTAGTTTCTTTGTCATTGCATCAGCTGCAGAAACTCCATCTGCCATCACTGCATCTGCTCCACAAACAGTAGCATCTGGTGCTAAAGATATTGCCTTTACGGTTATGTCTATGTTACCTAGCATTTTGGGTTTAATGATAAATTTGTGCGATTTAGAAGTGCTTCCACAAACGCATATTTTGCTGATTGATGATCCTTTGATATCGTATTGGGGTGATTTTATAAGACTCAGTTGCACCTATCGGGAAATAAATTTTATCCAGAGGAAAGTTATTAGAAATGTAATAACAATTTGAACATAATTATTCAATGTTTATTAAAAAATAGGAAAAAAACTCACCACCAGACAATCATCTAAGTAATTGAAAACTGACACGGGCATTTTTACACTTTCCCCTCGAATCACAGAATATGGAAGAGCCGTTGAAACAAAGAACGGCTGAAATGCCTTGAGAGATGCTGGGGCTGCAATACCTATACCATCGCTTTGTGAAATTGCAAAGCCATTTGCATACCAAGTTGTGATAGTGTCTGGTACTTTCACGTTAAGTGTTTTCTCTCCAGTAGAACTATTGAATTAAGTAAACGTTAAAATAAGGAACGGTTGTCATTAATGGGATGTTGAGTTTTTGTTATAAAATTGAAGCGAGTATTGTAAGAATGTTAGGTCAAAATACTTAGCAACGAAAATTAGTTCATGAAAATCTGTGTTGTTGATTAATGATGATATCGACAGTTCAAACAATTTAGAAATTATTGATGTGATCGCAAGGCAGGACTTTATTTCGGTTTTTCTTATCTTAGCTATATTTAAAAACTATTTAGAAAGTTACCTTATGTTTTCTTCCAGCCATAACCAAGTTTCTGGAAATTCTGTTCTTATCTTCACAGGAGTTTTATCATTTTGTTTTGATGTTTTTTTGTTTTTGTTTGTTTTTCCTTTTTTCAAGTTCGATTGTAATTTCGTTCTTCTTAAGTATTCTTCTTTATTAGGCCCTAGTTTATTGAAAGCTATCCCTCCAAATCCCATTGGAGATGAATCTTCTTCTTTATTAGGCCCTCGTTTATGGAAAGCCATCCCTCTATATCCCATTGGTTGCATCTCTCTGAATTTAATTACTAAATGCATAATTAATATAAGTAAAGATACATTGTTATAAAAATATAAATGTTTTCATTAGACATTATTATAAAACTTTCAGCACAATCTAACATATTAGTTTCTAAACAACATAGATTGACATTTAGTTTTAAATTATATAAGCCATCATATCATAATCTAATTCATTTTTATATTTATTTATGTTTTTGCCCTGTGATCATCTGAGCACTATATAAACATGCTATTTACCTGGATATTTTACTTTTGGACACGGCAGAACATCTATTTTTGCGTTACTGGAATAGTGCAAACCGGTGTTCTATAATGAAGAAGCATACAGTTTATTTAAATGAAAATTTCTTTCTATAATTTTTACAAAATATTTAAACAAAGAATTCGCAAAATTGAGTAACTAAATTTCACGTCTATGATTTGGTTTTTATCTATACCTGAATTGCTTTTAATCCATCCACTCTTTTTTCCAAAATATATGGAAAGCAGCCAAACCACCCACTACAGGATCCAATTCTCTTTTCACATTTACGTGGCAGCGCTGATTCTTGAATATCTTGTTTGTGCAGCATTTTAAGAACCTGGAATATAACGATACTACTTTCTATCTATGCATTATTTATTCTCACAAGTCGTATTAAAAGTATCATATATTCAGAAAAGAGCAGTTAAAAAGTTGTAAGATTATTGCCGATTCCAGTTTTATTAATAATGATGTGCGATTTCAGATTTTTACTTTCAATGTTTTGTTGATTGTTACCTGTCATATTATAGTACCTGTGTTTCTTTTAAATCAGACGTCTCTCCTAGCAGCTGTACACTTCGATCGACAGCTGACAGCGCAAATTGTGATCCTGGAGAAGCTTTCAATGTAAGGAAAATTTCTTCTCCTGGTTTACGTGTATTGTCGGTGAATGTAAGGGACACCTATAAACCAGAATGTTTATTTACTTTTTAATGAGTTCTGAAAAATGTTTACTAAAAATATCCTATGTCAATCAACCATGATTAAATAACTTTCGGAAAAAAATAAAGATACAAATAAAACAACATTAATATTTTCTAAACTAAGGAAACGCTTTTCGAACTATTTACTTCATCATCAGTGCTTCTGTGAAGATGATGAATTAGTTAGTTCGAAAAACTGTTGCTGAAATTGAAAAAAACCTTGGTTGTTGTTTTTTATCAATCCTTCAATCAACACAAACTAAATCCAGTTTTTGGGAAAAATAACGCCGTACCTTATTTTTGTATGACATTAGGAATTCAATTTTTTTATTATCAGCTACAAATTCTCCATCATCACTGATATAATAAACTAACATTCTGCACATTGGTAACATATCGTGCGTGACAGGAACATGTACGTGTAAGTGTGACCTATCAATTTTGACTTGATCGGCGATCATAATTTTCCCTTTACAAACTAGCTGAAATTAGAATAAACAGATTGTGTTGAATAACAAATATCCACACGACACATCTACCTCCTAATAGAAAGTACATTTTTAAAAATTTCATTTAATCTCAATAAAGTACTTCATGATACAGTACATACAGTCCACGCTATATCATGCCATTGTGCAACGGTCTAAAAGGGTTTTTGCGGGTTGTAATCTGGTATATACTTTAAAAGTAACATTGTTCTCTGCTGGAATAAGTTCATAATTTAAGCCTAAAATTTAACATTGAAGCAAAAAATTTATACATACCAGGTAGTTCAAAGATTTTCCTATAGCTTTACCAGAATCCGAAAATCTGACGTTGAATTTAGCGGTTTTTCCAACTTCGAGATGATCCATCTTTCTAATTTCAACATATTGATTTCCAAGTGAGAACCAAGCATAACTTTTTCCATACGCAGTAGGTTTATTGTAATAAGAAGGTTGTCTATACGGGGAAGTCTTCAAAAAATAAATCAAGATTCCATTTATTCCTAGATTCATCATAATAAAATATGTTCTAATAACAGAAATTAAATTACCCAAATTGGTAGCCTTTTTTCAGGTAAGTGCTCCGCATTATAATTATAATATTTCGTTTTAGATGTAGGGAAGACATGAAATTCATGCAATCCATTTGTTACTGTAACGGTATACTCCTTGACTCTTCCGTGGTTGTTGGAAATTGTCAGTTTTACTAGCTCAGAAATAGTCGGGCGTCCATCAGGAGTTGTAACAAAAAGCTATAAAGTACATCATAGGAAAGTTACTATGAAGACTAATTAAATTTCAGATTAGTTAAATAACTACGTCATAACTTATCTGGTGTGAATCCGGTACCTAATCTCAATTTTGCCCGCGCCTAGATAATGTCTTATATCTGCTAAACCGTTGATGCCTAAGACATTAAACTTAGTACAGGCTTTAAGTAACCTATTTGTTACAAGAGCCATTACAAATGATGTCATGATGATATCATCACTTTTTGTTATGACGTCATTAACTTGTCTACTTTGTGAGAATTTTGAAATTTATGAAAACTATAAATTATAGGCAAAAGTATTTTGTTGCAAAATTTAACATTATTATGTATCTAAATACAACAATAGGCCCAAATTTTGGTCATTGTAAGAATCCTTTTCATGTTAGGAAAATTTGGCGACTTTTTTTGAGAAACATAGCTTCGGACATCTGGCTACATGTTACTTCAACTAGTTGAAATAAGATAAAAAATGGCTCTCTCTCACAAACATTAATATCAGATAATGCAATTGAATTGAACAACCTTCAAAAACAGCTTCCCAAAATAGTTATCTGCTCCGTAAAATAAAAAATCTGGTCTATAAATTGTCAAATCTGATCTGTAAATTATTATAACAGGTCCGTAAATTACTCCAAAGTTTTACTGGTTATCACAAAAGTTCAATCCATTACAAAATGAAGTTGATTGAGCACATTCCAATTAGGAAAACAAAAGCTGATTTTAAAAATAATACCATCGTTGACAAAACGCCCACCCCGAAAAAAAAGGGCATGGTCACCTTATTATATAAAAGTTAGGAAAAGTCACAAAGGGTCAGCGAATTCGGTTAAAGCGTTAAAAAGTTATTAAGATTCAAAAGTGCTGCAGGCCAAAATTCCCCCTTCCCTCCCCTCCTTCCCTGGAATAATAGCATTAATCGGCTCAGCTTAATGATATTTCAGAAACGACGGAACGTTGTTGCTGTTTGATCTGGTGAAAAACCTGTAAAAAATATAATAATCTTATTTACCTTAATTTTGTACCTGAATCCGGGCTTGTAATATTTCGGTGCACCAAATCTTAATTTGACTCGGTGAAGCTGAAATGCTTCAGTAGTATGGGATGCACTTGCTTTTATTCCAGTTGCATTTTCCGTTACTGAAGCATCTATGGATAGCTTGACGTCATAGTAGAAGTAATCTTCGTGAAGTTTTGATGGCACTTCATATGATATGTCTGTACAACCTTCAATCTAAAATAAACCAAGAAAAAAAAATAACTATTGAGTAGTAAGCTGGAATCTCTTACCATATAAGGCAATATAAGTTTACCGTAGCTTTACTAAAACCAGTTGCAGCGTGAACTATGTAATCAAATCCAACTTAATGGAATCTATTATCTCTTACAATTTTATTTTTCATTCAGATATATACCTTTTTGCTGACCAACTGGCATAGGTTCCTGTTAAGCCGTGAACAAATCTTTAAATTCACATCTCCTGTCACTTCTTTTCCGTATGTGTACCTAAATTAAATTCATAAGTAGATATAAATTTATAAGTTGAGCTTCTCTCGACTAAGTAACTGCAATTTACCATAATTTTAAGCTTAAATGTCCATTGTAGTTCATAAGTAAGATTTGAGATCAATTGCGACATAATTAAATCATACTTAGCGCAAACAGTAATAGGAACACTTTTCATTGTTCTCAGTAAATATGGAGGTGACTTCACTGTAACCTCAAACTTTGGAAGAACTGAAAAAAACATTTGTAATTGTGTAATGATTAACAATTGTTATTTTATGACCTAATGATATCATTAACCTTCTCCAAAATATTTTTTTTAGACTTACCGTATTTGTCGACCTTAATCACTTGAACACTTGTCGATTTCTGAGAATGAAAGACGGGCATTATTATTTTATTAAACAGGAATAAAACAATTGCCCTTACTATTAAGAAGGATCTTACACTTGGTTGATCTATGGAGTTTAAATAAGAAATTATCATATTGGAAACGAAATGAGATCACTTACCAGATAAGTCGCTGAAATTTTCCATTCTCCAAGAACAGGTTTAATTGATATAGGCATTTCAAGGCTTGCAATTCCTGTAAAATATATACATAAAATCCACATTAATATTTGATAACATTTCGTGATATTTAACTAACAAGTCATAAGATTTGGTATCACGTTCAATACTTGTGAAAATGCAGGCCGGAATTCTTCCAAATATCAACCTTAATATCGATATCACCTAGGACCTTTTGCTTCTATTGTTATTATTTTAGTTTATATGTCCTTATGAAACAAGGGAAATGAATCTTCAAAACGCATTACCATCAATCAATGTCACATTTGTCCACTGCATCATCCTGGAACCAGATGGATTCTAGAAATAGAAAGGCTTGAGCTAGTAATGGAAAATGATTATTTTTTTTCTGTCCCTGAATACGTATATTTCATTCATGTTGATGCGTTATATTGCGCTGCTGCAACATTGATTCACGTTATAAGATGGATCATGGACGTATAACAAAATAGAGACTAACTTCTAAAGGCTTTTAATTCTTAAAATACTTTGTTATAAAGCGTTGGTTGGTTGTTAAAATTTCTGGAGCCAATAGAAGCATGTATTTTTAACTGTGCTTGAGGGAATTTTAAAATTAACTTTGTACAAATTTTAATACACAGAGACGCGCTTTATTTGTAAAGATTGATAAAAGTTGTAAGCCTTCTCTTATTATAATGTCCATGGATGGAAATAGATTTGAAATCAATATTAAAATACAATATATTTTAAAGAACATTTGAATTTCCGAAAGAAATATGTTACTTCCTACCACAACGTGAACAAGTGACAGAGTCTAAAACAAAATAAGACAAATAAGATTGCCATACAATAAAATAGAATTTCCAAACTATTATAAGTAAAAATGAATGCACAACAAAAGCACTTAATGAATTAATAGAAATCACACCTCTTGAGCTGGTTTCAAATCTTTATCGATCACCACAATGCGAAATCTCACTAAATACAAAACAATTCCAGTAGGTAAAAAATTCCATCCATTTCGATTTTCCATTGTGACCATTTTAAGAATTAAAACAAGAACATTTTATTACCTTTTCCTCCAGGCTTGTACACTGGTTTATCTGTTTGAATAAAAATGTGATTATCTACTCCTATTATTTGAACATACATGACTTTCTTTTTTCCGTCGAGACCAAGTACTTCGATTTTTCCTTTCCCTTTTGCAGCAAATGGAACATGAAACTTCACATGGGCTACGGCACTCCCGGTATCTTGATCAACGATTAAACGGCGTCTCCGGGAAGTGAAGACGCTGTAACCACGACTATCGCCATAGGAAAAGTCAACAGTAACTGTCCCATTCTCGGCTTTATCGAGCGATACAAAGACTGATGCTTCATCTCCTGCTCTGTAAGTTTGAGGTGTCACCACGAAGAAATTGCTAAAGTAGATTTTGAATAGGCGATGCCAGAGGTCAGAAACGTTTTGATTTGCTGAAATATTTCATTTAGATTCATGAAAACTCTTTAACCCAGGAGGCACAGGACGTCGTTCCAATGTCCATATAACGTTCAGACGTTGTAAAGACGTCCATATAACGTTCCGACGTTGTAAAGACGTCCATATTACGTTCAGACGTTGTAAAGACGTCCATATAATGTTCAGAAGTTGTAAAGACGTCCATAAAACGTTCAGACCTTGTAAAGCAATTTTACTGGATTAAAAACTATGGAGAAGAGTGTTTTCTAAAGGATAATTGCAGTTTAATTGACAATTCTTTTTTAGAAAGTTCTTCTCCAAATTGGCTTACACCAGTTAAATTTCTGCTAGATCCGCCGCTGAAGGATAGTACTTCCAGTGACTGATATTAAACGTATCTGAAATGATAAAAGGAATGTGTCCTTTTATCATTTCAAATACGTCCATTAATACAGAGATGAACTTTCGCACATCTGAATTGTTCAAATTCGTTATTTGTACTGTTTCAGCTTTATAAGAAAGTAATTAAGTTAAGTACTTACCTGGAAAAAGCAACTACTATGAGTGAAGCAAACAAAACAAAATGATACAGATTTTTTTTCATGACTGATTTTTTCCCTCGTCTTAAGAGGTCTACAATAAATCAGATTTGGCTAACTTAAATATAAACAGCCATGTTACACTCCCCCGTTCGAAATACTTAGCAACTTCTGCTATTGGATGTATGAAGTGTTACGTTTAGAGTGTTTGTATTCTCTGTGCAGGAGTAGCTTGTCGTCACTACGTGCGTTTTCAAAATACACAAAGCCGATAATTCAGTCGATTGTCATGTTGACAAGTTAAATCGTGCATGGTTTTTACATGGATCTTGGTTTGCAGTGAGATTACAAAAACTTGACACCTTTTAAAGATATAAGAGAAGACAAACTTATTCACTTCTTCTCAACAGCCACAGAATCACATAAAAACAACACAATAATTATGGTAGTCTTAGTTGGTATCACAAACAAGAATAACAATTGTAGCGAAAACCCAGTGAAGGAAACATTGTCTTTTGAAACAGATGCATTAATCATGAGTAACCCACGGAGATCCTGATACTGTCTTCTCCATATTTAAAATTGTATATATATCATAAAATGTTAAAATGAAAAAAATAAAAATATAAAAATATAAAATTGAAACGGACCAGAAAGCGCAGTTACTGGAAATCTCAACAACTTAAACATCCTATAGTGATGAATACAAAAATAAACTGGCATAAATCCCAGTCCTTGAATTCGGAGGCATGTCAGTTTTTTCAAATTTCAAGATCTTCCACGTTTAAGCATTTTATTGTGATCACAAGCAGTTGTTAACATGATTTCGAAATTGCAATGTGTGTTCACATGCTTCGCTGTGCTGTAATAGCCGCTGGGAGAAGGTCAAGTCAGGTAAATCATGTCACTTTTATTTTATGTAATGAAGGAAGTGTTGTATACCGTCTGCTTGTTACAAACTGCTATTAATCGTCATGCTCATCACTGTTTAATTTTATTTAAATGAATCGACTTAGAAGCCTAAAATAGTGATTTTTTTTATATGTATGCATTCATTTAATTGTTTATTTTGTATATAGATGACACAATTGTTGGCTGAATACGATCATTATCACCAATAATATGCAATTACAGTTAGTGGAACAAAAACATCAATCTGTATTGTCAAATATTGTTACAAATTATTTGAATCAATTCATCAAAGTGATGATGAGGGGTTGTGAGGGGTTTTCCTGGGGGGCTATTTTGACTTTTTCATAATTTCAAGACCAACAACTCCATTTTCTCTTGTAGATAATAACATTTAAAACTTTTAACATGCGTGAATAGTGGTAGATGATCTAATCTCTCCCTGGCTTTTTCTAACAACATTTGTATTCATCATTATATTTAGCTATAATTCTGATAATTTTCAAACAGTTCTAACATGTTTTTCATAACTTGCAAAATATTCTGTTAACAAAACAATATGTTACTTTGTAATTGTTGAGCAATAGTCTTGAAAGAAAAAAAAAAAAGCTATTGTAGTTATGGCCTCTTCATATGAATATTTTGTTTATTCATTTTTTTTACTCCCTTTCAATTTGCAGATAAATTAGGATAGGATGCTTATATAGGATATTGCGGATGGATATTCCGGAAAGAGTCGCCCTCACATTCTTTCAGTGCAATTTAATCGCAACGGTTACTTCCAGCCGAGCGGCTTCTTGTTCTCTTTGATATTGGTACACCCTGTATATTATGATTCCAAATAACGGGCAATTTTTGTGCAGACTTGTAAATGATCCGCTTTTCAGTAGCCTCATACAGTTCTGTAGCAAGTAAAAACCATGTATTTGATTTATGCAACGTGTGATTGGAAATAATATTTTGATCTTGACGTCAAAGGATTTATCTCAGGTTTCATGCGTATTAAGTTTGTTCAAAGTAATAAAAGAAAAAACTGTACGTCATCAATTTCTTAACAAGTGTTACAAGCTAATGTTTTCATTTTAATTCCGGTTGATGTGAAGAGATTTTAAAGCATTCTAAGAGCCGTACTTAAACAAATTACTGATGTCATCAGGACAACATTTAACTTGTTGACAAGCTAAACATACAAATGTTTTTTTTTCAATTTGTCTGATTGCATCGGAAGTCACACATTTCATGTTGATCTACTGTCATTCATAATGTCTAGAGGGCTACCAAATTTGTTTTTATTAATATTGTGATTACTGTTACGTCATAGGCCACATATCTTATATATAATAGCGAGTTGTGCATACCACTTTTATTTTAGAGAGTGATACATTTAGAAAAATTTCACGGTCATTTTCTCACGAGGAGCACGTAAAACCACGCTGCTGCGACAAGCGTTTTTTCGGTATTAGTATATTTGTAGTGGCAAATGACGCGACATGATTTTTTTGGCACGGGGGACATTGCATTGCACCCCTAATGGAACGCGACGTTTAGGGGCAAATACTCGAGAACCGTTAGGGATAACTGACGTTTTTTGACGGAATTGCGCATTGATGAAGCTGATGAAGTTGGAAGTTGAACTGCAGAAAGTTGCTGTAAAAGTACCAAGTTGCTGCATCCCATATTATTACGTCATACCGAGGCTCCTAAAATGTGTTTGACACAAAGAATTTCCACTTGGAAGGAACATCTGTGTGGGTAATTTAAATGGTATATATCTCGAGGCGTGTTCCAATAATATAAGCTTCTGCTCTTGAAAAATTTTATTGATGGCGTTCATGATACGTCGTAAGCGCTTTGTAAAAAGTGGTGGTTAAAAGTCCAGAAAGCATAAAATGTGGATGAGGAAACTTTTCGCGGAAAGAGAAGAGAAAGGCTTATATTCTGGTTGAACGATGAGGAATTTTCTTCAAGTGTCTCAGGATGTCACCAAGTACATTCGAACAATTGCTATCTTGGATAGTCCCTTACATTGTCAAGAAGGAAAGTTGAAAGTCCAGCTGAATGATTAGGGGTAACTCTTAGCTACTTCGTCACAGGCAATTCCCAATTTACTATTGGAACTTCATAAAAATTGATTGCTTCAAATGTTGGGAGCATAATACAAGAAACATGTCAAGTTATATGGCGTGTGAAATAAACCGTAGGGGTTACTTCTTATCCGCTCCAAAGACTACTCAAGAATGCCATGTCACAGAACAAACATTTTTCGAATTGCGCATGCGCAGTCAAATGTCCGCGAAGAAAAAAGACGCCCGAATGGAAACGACCTTGGGTAAGTAAGTAGGCGGGAGTTTTGAGCCGACTTGCAACTGTGAAGTTGACTCACCGCTACAGATACGTATAGTATTGTTGCAAGAAGGCCAGTGCGCAGCCAACCAATTACTCTTGATGGGCTGATACACATTGGAGTGAAGTATCGACATGACACTGCGACTGGAACATGGGTCACAGCAGCTGCACTCGAAGAAGATAACCCACTACATAAGTTTGGGTTTTGTCTGGCTATTGTTGTATGCATTTTATTTAATTTGGCTGACATAATTCCTACAGACAGCTACAGACGACTCTCGCTATCGAGTATCCTGGGCAATTTTTTCTCTCTCGTTATCTCGAACGTTACTAAATTTTCAGAAGTTCTAGGCCAGATTTTCGCATTTTTAAATTTTTTGTTAACATTCTATTTTTTAAGATTCGCATTTTCAAAAATAGTCTTTAGAAAGTCGTTAAAGAATAGTCAGAAGTCTTGTGACTATGGTTAAACGAGGACTTATTACAAACAAATGTGTAGTAGAAAATGGAGAAAGGATGTCTAAAGAGGTAACCCGAGGTGTCCCAAAAAACAATATCAACAATATCAACTTAGTTAAGAATAAGGACAAATTATTGAGCACACATCATATTTGATGTGCAACGTGAAATTTTCTGAAAGACTCTCTGCATCATAGAAAGCATGGGTTCTATTTTTTCGCAGAACTTGACGAACGGCCGGATGGGACCCTGTTTCCAAACTATTCTTTTATTTGGGCACCAATCAGGATAGGACCTTCAATAAACTCGAAAGATTGGCTTTTGCAGTAAAGATATTATCGTCCCGTTCAACATAACTCTTCCAACTCGACTTTTCGTAGACTCCCGCTCAGTTGCTACCCAAGCTACTGTAGAAGAACAGCATATCATCGACCAACATCAGCCGGGGTATGGAGACCCGTGAAGCATGTATCCAGTAGCTGTAGACAAGCTGAGGCAGGTTGTAGCCATATTGAGAGAGAAGGTAATGGCATTTTAATCGGGATGTATATGAAAAGATGTACATATTAGAATCAGATATTCACAGATCATAAACAATTTCTATTCATATATAACGATCCCAAACGTCCAAAACAATTGAGACTCGATAGACACCGTACTAAACTCCTTCCTTTTCGCTTCAATGTGATATGATTCCAAATGATTCCACCATACAACAACTTAAGAAAGACATCATCAAACCAAATAGTACAGAAACTCATTAGCAGAATACTGACATGTCTTCCACGAGTTATCATATATCGTGCGAGGGCATCAATTAATCATACTGAAAGCATTGCAAGCAGACATAATTGGGACCGCTCAAGAAAGTGACGACAAAACCCTCAAACCACAAGCATGCTCGCTGGTTGAACTTGGTAAAAGGAGGCAGATTTTGGCATATCGACTACTTTTAACAAATTAGAGACCTGCCTTGACCAAGGAATCGCAACTAATGGCATCCCTGAAACGATCTCATTATAGATAGTGGTTCCCCCTACTTTAGTCACGAAATGAAAAACCAATATTAGAAAATGAGCATTCATCACCATACACATCTGAAGACCCCCCAATGTAACAGTTTTGACGAAAATTTTGTTCTTGTTAAAGCTGATCCAAACATCAATCATTGAAGGCAAAGACCCTAATAGAGCTTCAAAACTATCTTTTAATCTACTACTCCACACCTAACATAACTATAGGTGTATCGTCGTTTCAGGTCTAACTGCTATTAGACGCTATTAGATACTATTAAACTCAGGACTAAACTCCAACAAGCTCTCAAGCCAGATGTTGTGAAGAAAGCACGTAAGCAACATGATCCAAAAAAGATGCAGAACAGAAGTTCTACCTTGACAACCAACGAAAAGCCACACCAAAATCAGTCAACATTGGCGGTCAATTCTTCTTCAAACGACAAAAAAACCCTTAAAAACCAAAAAACCTTTCGATCTTAATCTAATTAATGTTCCCAAGGTGCAAGGCAATCGCAGAAATGCAGTAAAATACGAATACGAGACAAGACTAATATCAAAGTCCAACGTTTTATTCGTGTGTTTTTACAAGAAGGCATATTCTAATGGCGTGGGTGATAGCATAGCCACATGGTTGTAGTATGATTTTCAAATGTTTACATACTTTTAAGGCACTATCTAAATACACGATATAATAATAAAGTGGTGTGTGTCAAGCCATTGAAAACGGGAGGCAAAATTGGCAGTCAGTTTGTCTTAACTCCCTCTTGAGTAACACTGATTAATCATATTGTTGAAAATATAATATGCCTTTTTTTATCAAGTAGTGAAAGTCAAATAAAAACAAAACGTTATTTGTGCAAGTCATCTATTTATATTGCCTGCTGCGCTCCCTTCTTCGAAATCTCCTGATATCGTTCGAATACCTCCTTACAAACACTCGGTTTACACTATATATACGGACTTGTCCCGGCTGGTCTCTCTCTCACACTACACACTGTATGTGTACTTCTTAGATAATCTGTTGTTCTTGATTAAGCAAACATCAAGTTGATTATTAAAGGGGGCAGTGGTGATGGTGTGTGTGTGTTTTTTCACAAAAAAATCGAAAGGTGCTTAATAATATCCCTCATCCCTCCTTTTAGCTTGAATAAAACTTTATCTATCTGCACGCCAGATATAAATTAGCTTTTACAGAGAGACGATGCCTTTATAAGCTGGTTTCCCACTTAACTTTTCGCCTTTCTTTCAAGTTTTCGTCTTAATTTTGTTTCCTGAAAGAGTTCAACTTTATTCAACAATATTATATTTAATATATATACTTGTCAAAATTTTCTGTTAACTAATCGGTTTCCACCTCTCAAAAGTAAGTGAAGTTTAATTTTCGAATCCCTAAATTTTGAAACCACACAAAATAAAGGCAACTTTTGCTCAACCTTTTTTACTTACTAAAAATATTTAGAATAAAAAGTTACAAATAACCTTTCTTTGTTACACAATGCAATGGAATCCTAAACAGAAACAAAAAATCTTCAAAAAAATTCTTGGATGAATGAAAGGTTTCTTAAACCAAAATGGAGTGTTTGCAACAACTTAGCAGAATTTGAGTTGCTAGTGTAATTTGAATGATACTCAATTTTATGTCCAGTTGAAGTCTTGAAGATGCATTGAAGATGGGTCCAGAAAATCATTGATTTTTTGTTCATGTTTTGGTGCCACTGCATTGTGTAACAAAGAGAAGATGAAATGTAGTGGTAGTTTCATTCATTAGAAATTGAATTTTCTCTGAGCAAAATGTTTTAACGAAAAGTTAAGTGAAAAATCAGCTTTGCACATTTTTTTATTGGCTTAAAAGAGGATTAGTTGCAGTTCGGTCCCATAAACTATTGACCCGTTCTATAAACCTGTAATTTGGGTCAAAGAACATTTCATTGTTTTCTGATTCATAATAAGTGAAGAGTTTATATCATGTCATTCACCTAAGCTGATGATGATTAGGTTGGGCTACGTTTCGCTAGAACCTTCCCTCTTCCAATGTTCTTCCAATGTTCTAATTCATTCTTTGCCAGGACAAGATACTCGTTACAGAACTAAAAGCCCTTAAAAGATGTTTTGGAATGCACTTTTATCATAGTTGCCAAGTTTGAAAAATATTAATTTTGGAGATTTGTTTGAAGAAAAAAGAAGAATTTTTTTGTTTTTAACAGACTAGATTGTTGGAAAACAAACAAATGACTGTTTTTTGCTGTTTGTTTACTTTTATAGAAACTAGTATATCAAAGGTCTTAATAAAAAATAGTGTTGTCTTAAAAGTAAAATTCTGTGAGTCTCACGCCTAATTTGTGAGACTTGGCAACTATGTTTTATTGAATGTAATTAAGGAGTTTTGCTGGGAAGATTTATTTTCCACGTTATTTCAGTTTTTCTGTGTTTCCGCACTTTTTCTCTAAAAAAAGGTCTTGAAAAATCTTTATCTTTCGTTTTCTTGTGCTTCAAAACACTATCTTTCATTCTTTGTATGTAATCATCTTGTGCCAAACAGACGTCACATAGTACCTTGCCATCTTGTGATGTTGTATCCATGTTGATTTTTGTCTTATGCCCCAAATTATTAGACACATCAAGTTAAAACTTTACAGATTCGACAACAAAATACTCTGTCTTCTGACATCATAGTTTTACATACGAATGAACATGTTGTCTCAATTCCTTTAATTCATTATACAGGTGGGTCATAGTTGAAAGTCTGGTTTATCAAGATGAATTAAAAAATAAAAACATCATCCTGCATCTTTATCATCATTCAACTATTTGTGTCACTTTTATTCAAAATAAGATTTTAAGAAAGGCAGGATGAAAATATTCACAAACAAAGGCAGAATATGAGATCCAACTCTCTTTTTACCAACAGGCTGAAGGGATTTTTTTATAGTAGTTTAAAAAAATGAAGATCATCAAATCACTTTCCATGCAAAAACCTATTTCTCAATTCATCCTTCTCCAATCTAACAAAAATTGAGCGAATTCATTACTGTCCTTATTAAATTAGTGGCTTGCAACTTAGAGTTGATTGACTTCCTTAATTGGACAAGCATTGATATGCTTATAATTTCTATTTTCTTTTCCCTTATATTGCTATTTTGAGTACTACAGGAGTTTTTGTTTCATATTTTGACCATCCTTCATGTCTTTTCACCGATAGGACTCATATCCATTGTTATCCTATTTAAACATTTTTTCCAAGGGAGGGGCCAAGTTGATCCAGTTGACATTTGTCTTGTAAAATTTCAATGATTACATATTTTTATGTTATTTTTAGAGTATAATGAAATATACCCAATATTGTGTATAATAGTTATTGTATTATAACAAAAAGGTATTACATGGAAAAGCAATGAAAAGCATTCGAAATTCTTCTGACGAATCTTGGTCAACTTCTGAAGAAAACTCATCTGGCAATGAATACTCTCTCAAAACAAAACAGACTGGAAAAAAGGATGAAGAAGACGCACCCAAATGTGTCAAAAGAAAAAAAAAAAAGAAACACAAGAAACGTAGACATAAAAAGGATAAAAAAAACCGAGGTGAAACTGAAGGTGAATCAAATGCAAATAATTTAAGTAATGACATTCCGATAACTACACGTTCAAATGATACCATGTGTGAAACTACCACAAACATTCTTCCAGCACTGTTGCACACAAGTTGTACTAAAAAGAGAAATGAATCACAAACAATTAATATTCTTCCCGCCATTTTGAACCATGATGAGCTGAAGGATGCCTCAACTACAAGTGATCAGGCATTAGCGTCTGGAAAAGATTTACTTAAAGATATAATGAAAGTGATAAATGAACAGGAAAGCAAGAGGAAAGAACTGATAAACAAAGGAGGTAATGAGAAGAACAATAAACACAGTTCCCAGGAAAATTCCACATCAAGGTATTTTTAAACTAAATAGTTCAGGGTATAAATTAGCTGCTCACACTGAAAATGTGATGTGTTTTTACATTTCTGTGAAGATTTAAACTATAGCTAAAAACAACAAAATTGTGCAGTTATGATCTCATCAAAAATAAAAAAATGTTGGTTTAGCCCCAAATAAATGCTTCAGCACAGTACCAGCTATAAGTTATTTTTCGAATGAAGCAAATGAAAGCCTTATTAGAACATTTGCAACGTTTATTTTTGCCATCAGTGCCTTTGATTATGTTTATTCTTTGTTATTATTTGTCACTAGAGATACGAAGTTGTGATTCTTTCAATATTTTATATTTCAAACGTTTCAAAAAGTTTTACAAAAGTATAGTGTCTAAAAAATGTTATTTTATCATGTTTTTCAAGCTTTTACGACAATGGTCATGTAAAAATATTTGAAAATTTATCTTTGCAATTTCCAGATATTTAAGCATTTTTGCAAATTTATGTCCTTAAGGTACTACCAATTTCACATCTCCATTTCCAGTGTGTTATTTGCTTAATGTGAATCTACTTTTAATTTTAATATTTTTGTGAAACTAATTTTTCTTTCTTAATTTGTACCCTGTAGTTTTACTTCACAAGACAAAACAGAAGTTTCCAGAAATACTCTGCACTGTATAGATGATTTTCCGTTGACTTTATTTGCTAATAATGCGGTATTGGTAGACGCAAATTGGGAGTTCTGCAATAATTCATTTCTTTCATTTAAAAAGTGATAAAATTAATGAAGAAACCGACAACAACAATTTCTTTTTCTTGTGCGTTTCTTTTGAATGATTAACAATTAACTCTCATGTCTTAATGCAACGATGCTAATTGTGAGTATTGTTTTATTTTGCATACTTTTAGGGTGAGGTCCAAAGGTAATACCAGGCGAACAAAAAGTAGAAGTAAGCATCGTTCCAGAAGTAGAAGCCATCGTAAAAAGGGGAGAAGTCAGAGTCATAGCCATTCAAGGAGTAGAAGCCGTAGTAGACATCGTAGACATCACAGAAGAAGCAAAAGTCGCAGTCAACGACGTTCGAGGAGTAAAAGTCGTAGTAGGCATCGCGGAAGAAGCAAAAGTCGCAGTCAACGCCGCTCAAGAAGTAGAAGTCGTAGCAGACATCGTAGAAAAAGCAGAAGCCACAGTCAACGCCATTCGAGAAGCAAAAGCCCAAAATCTTCTTGGGACCTAATGTATGTTCCATCAAGTAAAAACTATTCCACTTATCAACACCATACTTCATCATCTCACAGGAGAAGTCGAACAAGATCATGTAGTCGAAAAAGAAGCCCTTGCGATAATGAAGCAAGTACTTCTTCGGACCTGAAAAAGGACAACTGTGATGATGGTCCTGTTTTCACCAACACAACAGTGCATGTGAAGAAATCTATTGACATAAAAATTCCAGATTTGGCTGTTGTGAAGAATGAATCTTCAATAGCTAGTAACACAGATGTTCGATCTTCCATGTTTGGAAAGTGGGAAAAGTATGAGCCGAAAGGTAACCATCAAAAGGAAATACAAAATTTAACAAGACTTTGTCAAAACATTTCTGCTAAGGAGAACCTTCCAGATGATAAAATGGATATAATTGATGAGAAGGAGGAAAATGACGTTCATCATCCCTTTAAAGTAGCACCTGCTCCAATGTTTCTACCTCACAATTACTTTCACAAGCATGTCCCAACAGTATGTTTTCGGTACTTTTTTATAGTTCTTAAATGTTCAATCTATCAGGATAACAGTGCCCTAAATATGAAGCCAGAACTTGATGTCAAGGTTCATTTATACGATGTCCTGTGTTTTGTGTACTTCCATTAGGAAAAGAATATTTTCAGATAAAAGTACAGTATATTTCGGCCTTCTCCTTCGTCAATTGCCATTGGGCATTTCTGCTAAGGAGAACATGGGCATTTTTATTTAAATTGTATAATGTGTCTGTATAGAAGCCGTTAATGTATCACAGTCCAACTAACTTCGCCGGTGACAAAATAAAAGTATATATGAAAGAACGAGGCATAGTCTGACTACGACTCTCGATTTTCACAAGATATACACCCCGAAGTATTGATGGTCTGAAAATGATACATTCACTCTGTGTATAGATGCTATAAACACAAGGTTTTAAGCGAGACTTTAAAAAAAAAAAAAGTAGATAAAACAAGAAAGTTTTTTTTTGTTGTTGTTATTGAAAAGCATCATCGCCATCATGACGGAACTTAACTGGAAGTGTCTTTTCATTGTTTTTCATTTCTTCTTAAAACCTTTGTGTGTTATATTCTCTTTTTTCTAGATTGAAAAGAAGTTGATGGTGTACTCATTATGACTGGGAGCCAAGTTGATCATTAGTTTAAAAGTCAAAATAATTGCCAAATATCTGTGTGTTGGAGGAGTGACGATCTTCTTAATCTGCATAACTCTTTCTTAAAGCTGGTTTTCCACTAGACGGAATATTCGGTGCTGAGGGGCTATTGTTTTCCCCACGTGATCACTAATTGAGCCATTTGATTGGCTTGCGGAATATAACGCGGCGGAAACATTGAACTTGATCCTACTTTTCCGCGGACGCTTTTGACGGAATTTATTAAAAAAACACAAAAGCTTCTAGACTGCAAGCGGAATATTCCGCCTAGTCGAAAACCGACTTAAGTCGAAAAGCATTAACTCCGTTCAAGAAGACTTTGACGTCTAGTTGTAATAACATGGATAGCTCTAAATCATGCAGAAGTGGTGTACCGAAAGATCTTTTCAACTTTTGATCAACTTTGCTTTCAGTTGGAATAGCTTTTAAATTTTAGAGGCATCCATTCAAATTTGAACTTTCCAGTAAGTTCAAACTTGTTCGGATGTCATGCATTTTTCTTTCTTTCATTCTCTTAAAGGTGGTAAGTATATGGAATATTTCTATTTTATTGCTCAAGGATAGGTACGAACAGTACCAAAAGGTTAAGACTTGAACGTATTCAGCAGAAACAAAAGTGATTGATGATCATTCCAGGATTGGTAAATAAGGATGGAGACACATCCTTGCAAGTTAATTGGATTAAAATAATTCATCAGAAGTCGTTTAATTTAAAGATTATTATAGTTAATTAAATCTCTTCATGGACTTATTCACGAACTTTATCCCTCTTGTATCATTTTCCCTCATTGATTTTGATATTATTCTTTTAGAATCCTGCTCAAGCAATCATGGCTGGCACAATGAAAGCAATCACTGGAGCTGATCCACCGTTGACTGGTCCACTTGAGAAACATTTCCCTGTATCATCTGGTAATGATCATCGGAAGAAGGAACAAACAAAAACTGATGACGATAAACATTTGCCTGTCTTTGAAACAACAACAACAAAAACCGAGGAGGTAAAAATTCTAAGTTTTTACTATTCCAACAACACTTCATCAGTAGGTTAAAACGTCTCACGACGATCTAAAACCCAGCTCACGTTCCCTGTTAGTGGGTGAACAATCCAACACTTGGTGAGTTCTGCTTCACAATCATAGCAAGAAATCGAAAAATGTTAAGAATGAATTTTCAGTTATTTGTGCTGTGGAAGGGTTTACCAGTTTCAGGTAAAAAAGGTGTAGCCACACAGCTAGACATCGATTTTTCAAATGTATTACCAATATTCATTGTGTTATTCATTGTAGCGGATTGATGTAAGCGCAGTCATTGCGCGCAGACTTGGTGCGCAACAGATTTTGACCAAAAACCCGGATGATTATTCTGCCAAGTTAGTTTTAGCGGAGTGCGATATAAAACTGAAACGGTGGAGTGATCAAAGTAAAAAGCCTGGAAAATTCACTGGTGAAATTGGTACAAGAATGAATAAAAACGATATAGCAGGTGCGATCGAAACTTGGGTTAGAAAAGTAAGACCTTCTGCTATTTTTCTTTTCGTCTCTGCGTTGTTTTAAATAATCTTCGAAAGGCTTCTCCTCTTGAATTGGACCTCCATTTTAATTACAGGATTTCTTTCATAACTTATCTCCGGTTACTGGCGGTATTGGTCAGAGAATGATGGAGAAAATGGGGTGGCAACAAGGAACACCACTCGGCAGAAATCAGGAAGGATTTATTGCGCCACTTTCGCTGGACGTGAAAGTCGGTCGTGGAGGTTTGCAGTCTGTTGAAGAAGAAGCTTTGCGGCGAGGTCCTGCTGGAAAGGCTCTCCCGAAGAAACGGATGGTGTTAGCGCCTGTTACAAACGTTAACGGTACGGTTTGTGTTGATGTTGTATTACCTAGGTGTAGTTCATATGGAATTATAATTTCCATGGTAACCTGGAAATCTATTCAACGTTGTACTTGGCGAAATCTCACCCTTTTCAAAAATATGTATATATGTTTCTTTTTCATTAATCGGCTGGCGGGAAATGTTTATGTCAAGTCAGCATGATTTTGTGTTCATATTTTGGTTCATAAACCATTACGTCATGCTTCGTAAACCATTACGTCACGGTTATTAAGTTCCATATGAGCGTCCCCTTTTACTGTGTATTGCTCTCCATATACCTGTTGACATTATTTTCAAAATGCTACTTGAATGGATGGGCGTAATCTGACGTACCTTATTGATCCTTTTTTACCGTGGCCCTAAATGGCGATAATTTTCATGTTTGGGCCGGCATTAGATATTTGTCTGTGAAGGTGTTAAATTTGGACCTGCGTAAAAAGGGCGTTAAAAGGGCCTTTAAGGTAAATTCCACTGATCTGGTAAAAAAGAACTGGATAGCAAGACCGGTCTCGAAAGTGAAGCCAACTTTTCCGGTAATCCGCCATCTTTGGATTCCCACTTAAAAGGCAGACGATAGATCCTTGGTTGAATTGCAAGTACTGTCTTAATAGTTGCGAAAGAAGGCAAACAACGACTTTTGTATCGACTAATACCTTGCTGGTAGCATAATTTTAAATTGTATCTACTGCAGACCAGATAAAATGAAAGAAAAAGTTTTTACCTAATATAGAGAGAAATTATCAGGAGGTTCAGCAGTATACATTATACATCATCATCTAGTGTACAAGTATCGAGAGTATGTTGATGTCAAAGAAGCAGGACGGAGTGAGATTGAAAACCCTCGACCTTAGCAGTTTATACAATGATAAAACTACAGATCATACAGACAGTAGATGGACTGCTTCTTTGATATACGTTCTCAATGATTGTGTACTAGCTGATGATGTAGTAATGAATAAAAAGTGGTGATCTCTTCGCCCAATACCAGGGCTCATCGGCACGGCAGGATTAAAATAATTCGGACATGTACAATCAAGAATATACACAATCTACACAATTTGACACATTTGTTCAATAACCTTCTAGAATTCTAGTCAATTTTGCCAACGATTGTAGCCAATTATATGCAATCAGATAGTACAACTAAAATACACCGAATAGTAACGCTTCAACTTTCAAACTAGACAAATATGTCTATATTTAAAAAAAATTAACTATTAAGTTAATATATAAGTTGATATAATGAAATATTTTCCAAATCCAGTTCAAATTTCCCAACTTTATAACAACGCTCAATCCATAGCGTTTCTCACATTCGGGGATTCAAAGATGACGGATTCTGCTAAAAAAATGGCCTCAACGTTTACTTAGCGAAACAACACGCTCCCACTATCCAGTGGTAAATTCTTGTTATAAATGTTCGGTTGAATATTATTCTCCAACAGGTAAACATCCAGTGTCTGCTCTCGCCGAAATCTGCACGAAACAAAGACTAGGAATTCCCACGTACGATTTAGTGTTTGAACATGGTCAAGCGCACAATAAAAACTTTTTAATGAAAGTTACCGTCCAAGATGTGGATTACCAGTCTTCGGTCGCGTCACCTAATAAGAAACACGCAAAGGCTCAGGCCGCTATTACTGCCTTACGTATTCTGGGTGTTTTAAAGGAGTGAAGTAATCGCAACGGTAGATGATAAAAGGGTTTTTGACCACAGAGAGATTGCAGCACAGATGAAGAGGTGTTGGTTTAACAGGAAATTTGTAAAGAGGGTACCTTTGATATAATTTCTCAACTTTTCACCGGTTCATCCATAACCAATGATTTGGATAAATGATTGGGACGTAAGCGTTATATCTCCAACAATTACGTGAAGAACTTCACGGAAGGATTTTCAGTTCTCGAAAACTGGATCTGGTTTTTGGGAAAAGTGGTTGTATAGGAAAACCCAAATTGACTTTTATATTTTGTAATTAGTTGATATGATCAATTTTATAGTTGTTTCATGTTGTATTGAAAGCTTTATTCATAGCTTGTTTTCTTAGTCGATCAGTATCTACGTTAGAAGAATTCCCTGGTCTGGAAGTCTATTGTAACAACTTATTGTTAATCTTTTCTTTGTTCTTTTCAATAGGCAAACTTTGTTTTGCTCACTTTTTGATCACATGACAAAATTGCAACCAATCCACAGTGGTCATTTACCATCATGTGATCAGAAAATGAGCAAAACAAACTGCAGGTCAAAGTAGTTCAAGTTAAAAATACCGACAATAGAGCTCTTCGCCATAGACAGAAACTTAGCTTGATTCTAGTGTGGCCAGCTAACAACCTCAGCAACCAGGAAAACATTCTTTCGTTCTGACTGTGGCCATCCCCCGCAAAAAAAAGCAGAAAACGTTAAACATAACAAACGTGATTGGTTAAACTCGTTTCGCTATAATTTTAAAGAACCTGATTGGTTTACTTTCGACAAATTGAAAAGGGTTGAACATGATAATGATGAAAATGATTTCGGCTTTTCCATATATTATCGGCTCTTCCTCCATAACCTAAATAAATAACAAACAACAATAACAAAAAATTAGGTAAACAAAGAAAGGAATGTTGTAATCGATGAAATGTCGAATCCAATAGGTTGAATACACGATTTATCATTTATCGATTTCATGTAACAAAATTGCACAATAACTTCGACCAACATTCTCCGCTTTCAAGAGATAAGACAAAAATTCACAGACCATTTCTTTAGAGAATTACACTAATGATATTTTCACGGACATTTTGTGTAAAGTAAACACGAAAATTTCGACCAAGTTCTAAAAATAGTAATTGGAAACTCGTGTTTTGAAAACCTGCTGATGCACTATGAAATCGATCGTGTATCGCCCGCTGTAGTTTCAAACTCGAAAGTAAAGCAACATTGGAAATTTTCTGCCACAGTCGCAAATCTTTCAGACCCTCTGTCGGTTAGATTCTATTTTTATAACATAAGGACTCCTAAGGGTACACGTTGGTACGGAAATGGTGCACTTCGTGTGTCAGTATGGCTGGAATGAAAAGGCCTGTATATAACTGCTTGTGAATTCGCTTTGAAAATATAAAGTTATGATATAGGACACCAAAGCTGACATGCATCTCTATTTGCTTGACTCGAAAAGAGCTGTTCCTACAATATTTTCCAGAAAGGCAGAATTTCGGACGCTTTTGACTCTCGCGATCGTCAAAAGACGGATGCACAGAACAAGCAAATTTGTACAGCAGCATAAACTTCAGCCAATTTCTACGAGTAGTTACTTTCAAAATGGCGATCTATATGCAGGTCACTGGATACCAGTTTAGAAAAATGATTTGCGGTAGTTCTTCAAACCATAGTCCAAATAAAAGTCAAGAAGATAAACATCCTTTTCAGAATCAAGAGTGACGAAGACAGTGAAGATGGCATCTTTGTTGGAGGCTTTTAGAAGATAGTTGTGTCTGGGGATACAAAAAAATCCACTGTGAAATTATCCACAAGGGTAGCACAACTTCTTTCTGATTAAGAACTACAACGTTCCGTCATGTATCAACACATTGAATTTAAGCAGGGCATATCCCTGATCTAAGGTCCTCCATGGCATACACAAGACAATAGTTCTCGTCCACAGGTGGCCGGAATATTCCTTTTTCTTTCAGAATTCAGGTGTCGTGTTCTAAGTAAGTGAGAAAATTATTTCCAATCTCCAACTGCTAAAATCCTTGTAAAAAAGAATCCAAAAGCAATAGATCTTTACGTATGGACAGATGATGAAGTATGGTTTTTTTCCCGTCTAAGACTATATACAAGGAGGATGTGCTTCTTTTGAATATCACACGAATTGTAACCTGAACGGAAAACATGAAGTTTTTCAGAATTTGTACCTGCTCTGTAGTTGAATAAAAAGCGACCAGCGGATTTCCACTGAGCGGAATTGATCGCACGGATTGACTACATAAAATCAGATAAAACGTTCAATGCCCAAAAAATAATTATTTCCCTGGACAGCTCGTGTGATGGTTTGAAATATCATTGGCCGTTATGCAAATCCGCTCAAAAATCGTAATATTAGACAAGAGTGCATGCGGAAATTTCGTTAAAGTCAACTCCGCACGGACAGATTCCGCCTAACAAAAAGGACTTAATGCAAACTTTCCGCGAAGAAAACTGAAACTTGCGAGAGCTCAAACTAGATGTTATGGTTTTTCTAAATTCTTCATGGTTATTGGTGTGGAAGAAAGAAAGAAACACATTCTTTCGAAGATAATCTTATGATGACAACATTAGCAACAACTACATCATGGTTGATAAATTATAAACAACAAAACCACTAGAAATTAAATAAATAACCAGTAAAAAATATTGGATATTAAAATCACACAATTAACCCTTTATTCTCACTGTTTTTGTTTAAGAAAATCTTCGACGTTTTCTCCATGTTTAAACGGATATATATAGAGACCGCTCCTGCCGTCCTTTCGTCGTGAAATTTTGATTTTTGAGCAGGGCGTTTAGGGGGGATCATACGACCACTTTTCCATGGTCCGAGCCAGCTCAGTTGCTCTAATACATCTTCGTGTTTATGTATTTTATATCACACGAAAAATCTTGGGTGACTAGCTGAAAAATGTCATGAAGAAATTTAACGGTGCACGAGATAAAAATTTCTTCTTATGGCCTGATTATAGGAGCACCTTTTATCACGGGTGCCGGTATTTTTCAGGGGCCGAGCCAGCTCAGTTCTTATTAAAAATCTTGTTGAAAAGCGACTGCGATTCCTAAACATTTGCGCACTGTTTCGTTTTTGGTGGAGCCGGTGAAATCAGTGTTAAAGAGATAAAAACATTCACTAAAGCTTCCTATTTCTAGTAGGATTTACAAATATATACAAAAATATATACACGATGTGATGGTTTTTAGTCAAAACCAAAAAATTCTGACACATTAAGGGGAACAGCTTACTTGGAACCAAACAGTAATTTCATCTGTTGTTTATATATGCCAACTTCAGTGGATATGCCATTTTACTTTTAGTCCGAAGGCAGTCACAAATATTTGTTACAAAAAGAAAAACAGAAAAACAATTCAAATAAACATAAATACATAAATAAGAGAAAAGATATATGGTCCCTTCTAAAACCTATCATCAATAATGGGTGACGTCATGTAATTAATATTCATTTTCATAATTATTCATATTCATATTCATATTCATAATTTCATAATCTCTCGCAACCATAATGGCCCATTGTGATAATCATCCTCATCATCTCTCTTGATTATAGTGTTGTGTAGAAGTGGTATATTCACCCATCCCTCTTGATCTTAAATAAGCTGTATGATACTTTTGAACTCGTTGTGTTCTTGCCGAAGGAAGCCGAACGTCACCTGAAATGTCATCGAATGTTACTTCTTTTTTGACATACTTTTTTGCTGTGTTGATTAGGCCATAAAGAAGTCGAAAATATGTGCCTGAGACTGTTAAAGGCTATTAATTCTCAAAGCCTCGTCGTTGCCAACCATACAGATCAACAATATTTCAACTGCCTTATCCCCCCAACAAACGCCTTTCATTCCAGAGTCGTGTGCACTGAGAATACTACTAAAAAGTGGGTACTCGCTCTTGCTTGTTGGTCAGCGCGGAAAGCAGCTGATCTTTCATTAGCGTTTGTACGTCCTTCCGTACGTCCGTAATTCCAAGATTTTTTGTCCACAGTTGTAGGCTGATTCCGAAAAACATTGGAATAGAGGCTGTCCACAAACCGTGATTAATGTATGAATGGTACACTACAACTTATATAAAGTAATTTAATTATTGTGAGTGCGGCCTAAAATACAGAAAACCTGCAATCCTAATTTGTGTTCGAGAGAACGACACAGTGCAGCACTCAAGGTTAGAAAATTCTTACTGCTTTTTTTTATATAATGACATTGATTTTGTGAGAAACTGTTCGATCCCATTTTCGATTTTTATTCCCTCCTCTTCTTCTGTCCCTCCTTTCCCTTTTTTGTGGCCTTTTAAAATTTCACAAATTTCCTGTTGATGAAAATACAAAAATACACAAATTATTTCCTGGGTGTCTAAAAACAGGTAGCTATATAGCGTTCTCTTAGCTATATAAATTCACTTCACACCCACACCACACACATAATATGGAGTATAGAGAGACCCTGGTTGTAGTGGCAGTTTATGTACTTTTAAAAATTGTTGGGTAGGGTGGGTGTCCGGTCTTGTGTTAACTTCTGAAGACGTGTTTACTCTCCTAATTTTATTTAAAAACAACAACAAAACATGAATGAAAATTTACATAGTGGATAATGATGGTTGTTGGGGGATGACAAAAATTAAACTTAAATAGCAGCACCCCTATACACAATTTGGACTAGTATTAACAGTCAAATAAATCAAAGAAAGTAATTGATATTGATATGAAACTTGATATTGGGTAATCTCTTTCCCGTGAAGGAGCGTTATCTTTTTTGTTTCTTTTAAGGTTCTTGTTGTTTTGACTATATCGGTGTATTAACCGTTCCTTTATGCACTAAAAATTCTATTTTTTCCTAATACGCTCTTATAAATTTCACCAAAAATATGACACTGTGATGGAGTTTCTATTGAACTTGTCAGAGCAAATCCGAGAATAAAAGACTTTTATGATCCAAAAGAAAGAAAGAAACTTTACATATCCACTTAAGATTGTTAGCTTTCCCTATCAAATCGTATTGAAGACAATGACTTCATGCAGACTTTACAAATCTTTTGCATTTTTATGTAAAAATTCATTCCTTCACAGGTGCGTCAATTTCTTTCAGGCTTTACTGTATATATTCCAAATATATACTTCAAGGTGGAAAAAAATGGATTTCACGTATTCTTAAAATTAAATTCTTGTGAAAGGAAAGAATACTTTTTGCCTCAATGTCTGTCAACATATGCATGGTAATATTTAATTTAAAAAAAATATGAAGCCTTATTTGCGAAATTAACGAAATTAAATTCCTGGGAAAAGTTTATTTTACTTCTAACATGGACCAGACTATCGACCTGTAATGGTTCCAAAGAATGATTCATTATGACTCATTTTTGCAGGGCAAGATAATCGTTCATGGAGTGAACTGCAACTAAGCTGAATATTCCTACAACATTTCTTTTTGACCTCAAATTTGTGAATTTTTGCCCATTAACTTTTGGGAGATTATCAAAATATGGGATATTGCAGAATTTCTTTTTAAATTAATGAAATTTCTAAAAATACTTGTGAGAATTAGTTAGAAATTCATCACTAGTGGATCTGAGATTGTATAACAGTTATATAATTTATTTTTTAGGTCCTTTGTTGGTGGCATCATCTATGGTATTATCTTGTATCTGGTGCCAGAACTCCTCAAAACTTGACCTTGTCAGAATTACCTGGACTTGTCCGAAGTCTTTGAACTTCTTATCGAACTTATCTGAACTTAACCAGATTTTTTACTTTAAGATATTTCCAAAAAATGATTTCCATTGTTCAATTTTGCATAGCTATCGTGAGCTATTTTGCATAGCTCACGTGAGAAGTATATATTCTTCAGTTGTCTTCATATATTCTTCAGTTTTTTACTTTGGCACATATTTTGTTACATTGTACTTAACATTTTTTTATAATAGATTGAGTTCATAATATATGAATAATTGTATTCAATACTCCAGTATAAGGACTTCAGGTTGAAAATCTACAGTTGTAAAGGATATCAAATTCGGAATAGAATGTAGTTCTTGCCGCCGCAGGAGAAAGGTTGTGAAATTTAGTAAATACATGCGGCGCTTTAGATCAATCTTGCGAAAGTCGATCCCGGGAAAAATCTTAAGGGCTCATTCGCAAAAGTAAATTCCCGCGAAAAAAACCTTTTTTACCCTCGTAATTTCTTTGGGATCGAAAAAAACAACAACAAAAAAAACACTTTCCCCAATGTCTAGTTTTTTTAGTTAATAGTTCATATGGAAGAAACAAAATAGTAGAACAGAAAAATTGTTACTAGCCTCTTTAACCTGTCTGAAATGTTAACAAACTTCCCATCTGAAATGTTAACAAACTTCCCATCTGAAATGTTAACAAACTTCCCATCTGAAAGCAAGCTGAGACCACACTTTTCTTGTTGATTTAAAAAACAACAAAAAAGTGACAACAGCTATCACGAACAATGACTTTCTATGACAAATCGAACGTTTTGAACAAAAAAAAAATGATTGAAATCACTGTCTACTCTAAAATTCCCAATTCAATTTCTGAATGGCATTTTATTATTCATTGGCAAATTGATTAAAAGCTCTATTTCGTTAGACAAAAATTAACTTTTTAACTTAAATTTAACTTCTGAATTCACTTGTATTATAGCATTGATGATGGTTGTATGAACAGAAAGCTTTTGCTTATTTTAGCTGCCTGTTGTTATTAATTTGTGTCTTACTGTTCCCCTTGGTAAGTGTTGATAATAAACTCTATTTCGTGACTGAAGGGTCAAAAACAAGTACAACTTAGCGTATGGTCCAACTTATCTGGGGTACAACTTAAGCAAAGTTTTATAAGAAGCCATATAAGAAAATCCAAGGAGAATTGAAAATCGGTCGACTTAGTAAAAGTCCAACTTATCCGGAGTTCACTGTAGTTAAAAACTTTTAACTACTTTTAACTGATTTCCGTGCCACGAAAGAAACTTTTCATTTTTTGTTTAAAGATAGTTGAGTTTTACAAAGAGTTATATTACATGCATACAATAGGATGTCATGACAACAATACATAGCTACATAGAATCAGAGGGGACATGAAAAATAGTTCCATTATAGGGTCTTACTTATCCAGGGTCCCAGTTAAGCGGAGTTTTTTTTTAAGGGAAATTCAAGGGGAACAAAAAAATGCTCCCACTTCTACTGTACATATTCTGCTTTCCAATGTTTTTGTTTGAGAAATGTAAAAAGTAATAGCACAAATGATTCAATGAATAAAAATAGGTTGGTGTGTAGGAGTGGAAGACATTTTTTAGAAACTTTTGCTATAAAACTATTTTGAAGATTCTTACAAAAAATATTTGTATATCAAAACAAAACCAAAAATATCATCATCATTACCTTGAGTTATGCTTGTTTTTTTCCCAGAAGCACAAATTGATTCATGAGAATGGATTTGATTTTCAAGCAAGCGCTCAATGTTTTTTCTGCCTGATCCACAGGATATTTTCTTCTCATTTAATGATTTTTCACCTAAATATACAAAATTCCAAAATTTTCCTTGCAACCTAAAAACTAGGTTCTTAGTCTTTTATATACATCACATCCTTCCTACAAGTTAAAATAACTCATTATATTTTAGAAACATTCAGAATTGGTGAGTAAAATTGGTTTACCTGTGGATGAGATGTTATTATATCTTGAATATTTAGTTGGTTTCAATGTGTGATCTAACGAGGAGTTTGTTGTATGGAAGGGCACATTGTTTCTTATACTCCAAACAGACTCCAAATTAAAACCTATAAAACAGTAATCCATATTTTGACAACACAGAACAGGGAGAAACTGCACTTATTAAAACTGAACAATCTATAACACTTCTACCTGAGGTTTTTAGTTGCTTATGACTATTAAATGGGTTGGTGAATTTTGATCCATTAATCGGTGCATTATTGTTTTCTTTGTTGGCAAATGTTTCCCAAGGATCTCTTGCCTTAGTGCTGCTGTTCTTTTGATATAAAAATCGTTTCGCTTTCTGCTTCTGATCTACAAACAACAACAAAAAAAACTTGCTTGTCTTGCTTGGTAATCATATTGAGAAATACAATGTATGACATCAGCTAGCACAAAGTGAAACTACCATTTCTATACCCCCCCCCCCCCCCCCCCCCCCACACACACACACACACACACACACCCCAAAAAAAAATAATAATAAAAAAATGCAAAGCTTAATACAGATTCGTATAGGTTTCCAGAATTTTTTCTCCCTGACTTTGCCTTGAATATATTTTTTGAAAAGGCTATGATTTTCCCTGACTAATTGCAAAAAGCTATATTTTTTTCCTGACTACAAAAATAGCTATTGGATTGCTCAATCAACAACGGGGTATTTTTACATTTCATCTTATCAAGAGACTTCCAATGTGCAAGATTGACCATCAACAAGGACATCGCATATTCACTCTAACAATGGCTTGCTATTAAACAAAAGTATCAAAATTCATGTACAAACGTAAAGGTTGGGGTTAAACATAAGGACAAGTACAAGATCCAAGATATGCCAGATGATAAAAAAAATTCCCTGATTTATTCTGGAAAACATATATTTCTCCAGACTACAGAAAAAGTTCCTTGATTTTCCCTGACTTTCCTCAAAATCTCCTTTTAGTCCCTGATTTTCCCTGACTGTTCAAACCCTGTTAATAGCTAATTAATGACAATACAGGGCCTACCAGGGTCAATATTTCAGGGGGGAGGGGGGAGGGGCAAAATAACAAAAAACATAATAATGCTTAATCTTGTCGGCCATCATACTTGGGCAACAAAGAAAATTTTAAATTATATGATCTCTAAAACGGCCTTAAAATGAATTTCAAAGTTAAATTAAATCTACTTGATGGTGAATATCTTATATCTTTAAACCAAAAAGAACTTAATAATATACTCATTCCCACAGCTTAAAATGCACGGAAGATGAAAAACTATAGAGACAGGTTTTAAAATTTTATTCTTCAAAGTATATATAGGTTGTGTGAATCTTCAGCCTTAAATATAATAATATCAACAATTTAAAAACACTCTTAAAAACATTTATTATATTTATACGAAGCTTTTCGTAATCTAGTTACACTATCAAGTATAAAGTTTGTTTTCAAATTAGCTAGCTTATATACTTATATTTACAGTAAAAAGTATAATTGGTGTCCCATTATTTATAATATAGCTTTACTCAAAGGTTGGAGGGTCTGTCCTGTCCAGGTTGCTTCGAATATTTGGCTTGCCAACGTTTGCGCAAACCTTACCTTACCTTAGTTTTTTTTATTCATTCGTCAATTTTCAAGGGAAATTTCACAAAACCACCATACCACCACATACTACTACAAAACCACCATTATAATAAAAATGTATATACATATAGCTATAGATTTAGCTAGATAAAGCAAAACCTACCTAAAGTTTTACAGTCATCAGGAGGCGTAACAGAATGTACCATATTAGTATCTGGTCATGTTTCAGCCTAATCGTTATTCTGATATGAAGATATATATATAAGTCACGACACGCTTTTCAAGGTTTTCGCCAACCTGATTTTGTTTATACTTAAACTCGATGTATTTACAGCCAGCGCAGGTACCACATTTTTAGGGAAGTTCTAAACGAGACAATATTCAATATGGCTTCTGTGTACTTTTAATCGTGGTTGAGGAGAAACTAATGGCTGATGTCATTATCAGTATTTATAGGATTGTGTAATTGGCAACTAGGTCTCAGCCTAATTTTTGCGTATGCATCACTATATTAAGGTTTGCGCAAGCAAGAGATAGTTGCTAAGTTGGCAAGCCTACAGAAAGCAGGAGAAAGAATGAGGATGAGGATGAAACACAATTACATTTCGCTGTCACCATGTCATTGGCTCACCGATCGGCACCGGTTTGATGACACCGAGACGGACGTCACGATCTTGATCTTGATGATCTTGCCAATGTATTGGGACTGGAATTGGTGAATGAAAGGCAGTGGACTCCGCATCCTCAGCGATCATGAGTGTGACAGGTGGACCAGGCATGAGTAGTAACGGTTGACGCTCACATGTGTTGAAAGTGCTGCTTTTCACGGTTCTTTTCTGTAGCATGAATAGGCAACTTGGTTGGAAGCGAGGGTGGTGGTGATCGAACTGGGCAGGAGCACCTGGGTGATTTATTAGGGTTGACTGAAGCAGTGTTGGTAGTCGCATTGGTTGTTCCAACAGTAGGGAATTCACCTGAGATCATGCCAGGGTCGTGGTGCAGGCGCTTTTGCCGAGGAAGAATCTCTCAGACTCATTAGTAACGTAGGTAAACTGTTTTGTCTCCTGTAAGTCAGCTTCTTTATTTCTACCAGAGACAGGTAATATAACTGCACCAAGGATCTTAATACTTTAATGGGATTAAATTTCGCGGGGATTAAATTTCGCGGATTTCGCGGATTTGGGTGTCATCCGCGAAATTAAGTCCCAATGGAAATTTGAAAGGGCCTCATCCGTGAAATTAAATACCCGCGAAAAATTTGAAATTTTTCTTCGATCCGCGAAAATTTGAAATTTTTATCGATTTATACCTTTTTATAGATTCATTATTATCGCCCGCCCCTCAAATCCCGTTCTGAGTAAAATCTCTTCGTTATTTTCCGAATTTCGCACACTATCGAAACAAAATTTTGAGAGAAGTTCTGTTTGCAAAATTTGGAATCATTTCAGAAAAATTAGATTTAATCCTGATCCGCGAAATTAAATCCCCGCGAAAAATTAGGAAACCCCTCATCCGCGAAATTAAATCCCCGCGAAATCTTAAAATTTCGCGGATGGGCCCAACCGCGAAATTTAATCCCCGCGAAATTTAATCCCATTAAAGTAGAGTGTCCATTGGCTGCGTTCATTTTCATCCTTGCTGGTAACAGGTCTTGTTTGTTGAAGTGGAGACGCTGAGTTCACTTGTAACCAATTATGCAGCTTTGGCAGCAGGTGTCAGCCATTGCTGGTACAATGATGAGAGACGTGTTTGCAAGGTGGATGGGTTTGAAACCAAGCTCCTGCGAGGCGTACTGATAGGCAGATGAAGGGCTGTGGTTGTGAGTAGGTTTTTTCCATGTACCGGTGGCTTGTTTCGACTTGTTTCTGTGACCACGGAGCAGAGTGAATTGAAGAGAGTGTTGAATTCTTCGACCGAGGCTGCATGGTCCAGCTGCTTACCCTTGTTTGTAGTTTTCCTGTTCCTGCAGACAAAATGATGAAGGCGATGACAATGCCCACAAGTATAATTGTTTAAAATAATTGTTTAAAATACGGAGATGCACGTTTCAGAGTGTTCCCTGGATCAAAGATATCAACGTTAGGTCACCATTCTATTCCAACTTTGACAGAAGAAACTCCCGAGATTGTCGTTGTACATGTGGGAATAAACGATGTTTTAAACATGGAACAAACTTCATCCTCGGAAAAGGAAATAGTGGAAAAAAATCCTGAATCTAGTGAAAAAGTGCAAAGACTTTGGAGTTCAGCAAGTTTACGTATCAGGACTGGTCGTTTGTACGAGAGTGAATATGGAGACAATTTATTGGATTAATGATTTTTTGAAATCTGAGGCAGAGCGAACTGGTTATATTTACATAGATAACGGTAACATTACGACTGATAACTTATGGAAAGATGGCATACATCTAATGGAAAGCGGAAAGGTACAACTTGCTAACAATTTTATATGGTATTTAAATAATTTTTTAGGCTAGACAATGTTTTACCTGAACCTTATGTGACAAAAACAACCTCACTGACCTACAATAATGTAAAAACTGAAGAAGGCATAGAATCTAATGTCTCGCCACTCGAAAAAATTTCAAATACAAGAAACTTTTTGTTAAATAATCCACTTTTAGGCTACTTAAATATATACAGTTTAAGAAATAAGATCTCTCAGTTAACAGAGATAATAAAAACATTTCCTCCTGATTACTTTGTAGTAGCTGAAACAAAACTAGATGACAGTTTTCCAAATTCTCAATTTGTAGTAGATGATTATGAAATTAGAAATAGAAAAGACAAGAATGGGCATGGTGGTGGATTATTAGAATATGTTAAAAAGGGAGTCATATGCAACTGAACTTCCCTGAACAAAAAGGTTTTGAGATAATTTGTTCTGAGATAACAATCAGAAATAAAAAATGGGCCATTTTTAGTGTATACCGACCACCAAACTGCAAATTGAAAAATTTCTTTGAAAACTTCGAGGTTTACTTGACAAAATCTTTATCAAGTTACGATAATCTGTTAATCATGGGTGACCTAAATATTAATACACAAAATTCGAAGGATCCTGGTTATGAAGTTCTTGACCGTCTTTGTGACACTTTCAGTCTAAAAAATCTTATTATAAATAAAACCTGCTTCACAAAAACAAGTGAATCATCTATTGATGTAATCTTAACAGACCTCGCTCATTCATGCACTCCCATCCAATAGAGACAGGACTTAGCGATCATCATTGTATGATCACTACTTTTATGAAATCGCATCTGGTAAGATTAAAACCGAAACAAATTACATATAGAAACTACAAAAACTTTGATGAAAACCTCTTTCTTGCAGATGTAGGTAGTTATAATTTTGAATGTAACAATGATGGTCCTGATGTTCTTTATGACACACTAGTTACAAATTTTCGAGAAATAATTGATAAACATGCTCCCCTGAGGCAAAAGACAGTAAGGGGTAATGATGCACCCTTTATGAACAAAAATTTAAGAAAAGCTATATATACCAGGAGTCGTCTGAAAAACAGATATAATAAAGATCGTACCCTTGAAAATGAAAAACAATATAAGAAACAAAGAAACCTTTGTGTCAATTTAAGAAACAAAGCAATCAAGCAGCATGTAAACAGAATTAGTAATAAGGGTATAAGGGACAATAAAACGTTTTGGCAAACAATGAAACCGTACATAACAAATAAGGTACGCCTACAAATAATACTCTTATGCTTAATTGCGGAGGAGTTCTTGTAAGTGATGATATAGAGATAGCAAATATCTTTAATAAACATTACATTAATATCGTGAAAAAATCTACCGGAACTAAACCTGAGCCATTCAATAATGACAACTCAATAAACAAAATAATGCACAAATATAAGGACCACCCCAGTGTTACTAAAATAAAGGCCAATGTTAATCTAAATGCTACTGAGAAATCTGAGATATTCAATTTTAAGGAGATTAACGAAAATGAGGTCGGAAAACTCTTTACCGATATAAAAAATGATACTTCAGCTGGTGAAGATAGCATTCCTCCTAAATTAGCAAAATTGGCATGTAATGTAGGTATGGGACCATATCAAACCACTCACTAAGGCAATTAACTTAAGCATTAAATTAAATGTTTTCCTCGATAGAGCAAAAATAGCAACCGTCATACCTTTGGATAAAGGGGGAAAAGATAAATCAGATATAAGAAATTACAGACCAGTAAGTGTTTTAAATTTTTTCTCGAAATTTTATGAAAGAGTAATGAAAAAGCAGATTATGTCATACTTTGAAAACAGATTATCACAATTTTTATCTGCCTACAGAAAGCATTATAGCACCCAGCATGTTTTAATGCGTCTAATTGAAGAATGGAAAAGTATGCTTGATAAGGGTTATGTCGTTGGAGCAATTCTGTTAGACCTATCAAAAGCATTTGACGGTGTCCCACATGAACTACTTTTAGCAAAATTAGAAGCTTATGGGGTGAGTATGGATGCATTAAAATATATACATTCATACCTATCCCATTGGAAGCAATCTGTTAAAGTCCAGGACAAACTGAGCCTAATTGAATTGATCCTTTCTGGCGTCCCACAAGGTTCCATCTTAGGCCCCATTTTATTTAATTTATTTATTAATGATATATTTTATTTTATAGAGGTAGCTAATCTTCACAACTATGCTGATGATACTACTCTATCAAGCTTTTCAAACTCCATTCCACATCTTATTGAAACATTACAAAATGAAACAAAACTAATACTGGATTGGTTGAGAAACAAGAAAATGATAGGTAATCCTAAGAAATTTCAGTTAATCATCTTATCGAAAGACAAATCTGAACTAGATAGGGAGTTTTCAATAAATATTGATAACAAGGTCATCAAAAGTGAAAATAGTGTCAAGCTTCTTGGAGTTACTATTGACAACCGTTTAACTTTTGATTCTCATGTAGCTAAAATAGTCAAATCCGCATGCGCACAGTTAAATGCAATAAGTAGAATGAAAAATTATTTAAGTTCGGAAGCAAAATCAATCCTCGTGCAAAGTTTTGTTCTTTCAAACTTCAATTACTGGCCTTTAATATGGCATTTCACATCATCCAAGTCGCTCAAGAAAATTGATGCTATCCAAAAAAGAGCTTTAAGGTTAATTCTTGGAGACTATACAAGCTCATACGATTCACTTTTAGACAAAACAAACAAATACCCAATGAATGTATACAGATTGAGAATTCTTTGCACAGAGATATTTGAAACTATAAATGATATTAACCCGATCTATATGAAAGATATATTTAACTTAGCTCCGTCTGCTAGACCTGTTAGAAGAGACAAATGCAACAACTTGATAAAAATTCCAGTGATCACTGAACAATTTGGTACAAAAAGCTTACGTAACCTAGGACCTGTCATTTGGAACAAATTGCCAGGTCATATAAAGTCAATAGATAGTTTAAGCTCTTTCAAAAGAATTATAAAAAACTGGAATGGCACAAAATGCTTTTGTAAAATGTGTGTATCAGATTAGCTACCTCAATTGTTTAGTTTTGTTTTGTTTTGTTTTGATGTTTTCTTGTTTTTTTTTTGTTTTTTTTTGTTTTTCTTCTCAATGACAAGTATTTATAAAAATTGTAAAAAAAAATTTAAATTAGTCGGTCTGGATTAGCATCTATGTATTTATATGTAGAAACTAAATATTATATGTAACCGACTTTAAATAAATTAAATAATAAAAAAAAAAAAAAATATAAAAAAGTATGATTGAACGGGGGCAAGTGGACTTGCGCGCTTGTTGACTTGCTTGCTTTGCACCATAATCGGGTCACCATCTCTTTATTTCCTCTTTTATATTGACTCCTGATAGCACTTTTGTGGTTTGTGGTCAAGTCGGTGCGTGGCGGAGCGTTTCCCGGCTTCTTTCGTCTGTATGGACTTGAGGACTTCCAAAGTCATATTCGGGTTGACGTGACTAAGAAGATCTAGCTGGATCTCGGGGTCAGCCTTTCTACGACTCAATACGTTCCTTAGTATCTGATGGGTGTATTCCATTTCTTGGGTACATCCAGGACATGGAGTGACGTATTTGCAAACTCCTGCTTGTCCTTTCAACATTGCACTGAAGGAACGTATGGACTCATCTTAGTTCTGGTGCATGTTGTTAAAAGCAACCCGGGTCACCATAATGTTCTCTTCTCTAACTGCGAGAGATCGCATAGCGGTGAGTACATCATCCTCAGTGTTATCGATGAGGGAGCCAACAGATGACCTTGTTAGGTCTTTTTGCAGTTGGTTTTCAAGACAGCGTCTCGGTCTGCGATTTTCGTGGCAGTTTAATAGTTTTTCCATCGGGTTAGGAAGTATTTCCAGTCCTTGGAAGTGCCAGCCAATGTGTGGGTCGTTTAGGGCTGCAACGATAACAGCATCAGTGTCCGGTGTCGTGTAAGTACAGTCGGGTACCGGGCAACTAACAGAAGGCATGTTGTGACAAATACTCAATCAAAAATAAGGTCTAACATGGATAGGTATGAACACCATTTGCTATAGCTATTTATATATCCTGCTTTCTCTAGGCTTTTGATATTTGGCTTGGTAACTTAGCAACTAGCTCTTGCTTACGCAAACCTTAATATAGTGATTTTTTTCTGAATTTTCATTTGAAACATAATCTTTCCAATCACAACGTTCTTTCATGACGATGTATACGTTGGTAATCCTTGCATATCCTCGATTACCACGAAGTGCAAGTACCATCGATCTTATCAGAAGGAAACATAATTTGACAATCTCTTCCAATTTCTCCATTACTGCTGAAGACAAGAGGTAACATTTCTTACATCTTCCTTTCTTACATGGCATTGCATGATCGATAGTGAATGGAGATCCACTAACGCAGGTGATTGGTATTTCACTCGTCAGCTATATCAAACACATACAGCATCATAAAACTCTACCTAATAGGGTTAAGGGACAAATATCTCGATAACTATGCAATAACTGACGTCATTTACGGTCCAAATTGTCTGCGACAAAATTTGGGGGACTTTTGGAACTGTGACGTCACATCATGACGTCAGTAAAATCTTTGATGAACGATATCTCAGTAACCGTTGTTCGACATAAGCATGTGATCCATACGTTTTACCTATTGCTTTTTGAGCACTATGACATAGTTCGTTATTCTATAATTTTAATTTCCGTCAGTATAAGGCTATGTATTATTCATATCCGCTTTTCATGCTTTGTAGATTTGGGTAGCACTTGCCTTCCAAACTTTCATTTCGCTTGCGAGCATGGTGATATTTTTATATTCATGTCGATTCATTTTTAAACTTTAAACTTCAAAGGTTCCTGCCTTAACCTTATTTTGACGGGTTGAAAGTGATCTACTAATCAACACATAAGCCACAAACGATAAGCAGGACACACAAGAAAATGGATTTCCAATAAAAGGTGGATTACTGATCTGTGTTTTCATTCTTTTGGAATCAGAATGGCATATTACGAAGGGGAAAACAAAAACACTCGAGCAGTTGTACACGGAAAAACGTTTGACCATGATTTAAAAAAAAATAATTTCAGATTAAGGCGATTATAAAAGAAAACTGAAATTTTACTTCTTAATTCGTATACCTTCACGTTGACTGAAAAATACATTTCTGTTCACCCCAGCCACCCCCAACCCTATAGATTTTTCACGGTGTGGTGCCCCTGTTGGGTTAATGATTTTTATTGTTCACGTGTTAATTTTGTCATTAAACATGTTTCACTACCAACGTTTAAACACTCTTTGTAAAAACGTAGCAATGGCACGCCTACCTTAAGAAAATTAATTGAATAGAACGCACGTGAATGTAATTCATAGATTGTTATTATGTGTCCTTATGTAATAGAAAACATCCACTGTGAGATTCAAAGACTTTTTAGGAATTAAATATAAACAGAGAGAGAGAGAGAGAACAGAAATAAAAAAATTAACATCAGGAAAACTCATTACACGAACAATATTTTGCAGTATTCAATTCAACTCTCCAGCGTAATTTTATAACGTTGGTTTGTTTTATCGAACAATGCTTCAGGTTAGTTGTTAAATTGTTATTTAGTTCATTCATCTCCACCCATTTCTCGCCAACTCGAACGATTGTCGTCTTTTCATAAGGCAGTTTATTCTACAGTTTATGATATCCCACCTACTCGTAAGGTTCATCAGCCAGCGAGAATGATACGGAAAATAGTTTTTGTTTAGTTTCCCATGGTTACCTTTTATTTTTGTTTGCAAAAATATACGAAACTAAACCAGTTTTTTAGCGAACTTGAGACGCCAAAAAAAAGCCAAAATTTCAAAAAATCTTTTTGAAACATAACCGGGATGAAAAGGTAAGAACTACAGGTAAAAGGGCCGTTGTGCTCCAATTTTGCCATTCCATGACCGCTGCAAGACTCACACGCTTTAGACGTTGTTTTTATGGAAATGTAATTCAAAACTTTAAAAAAAAAACGTAAGTAAATATTTTGAAATCTGAGGCTGGAACACTTTAACAAATTCCAGGTTCAATCCGATTCTTACCGGAAACATTGTGTAGAACTGAAATTAAGAATAGCTGCTGAATCTTCGTAGTTACGACTCCTTGTTACGTTACGTTACGTTAAGTTACGTTAATGAGAAATGTTTGTCTAATAAGGTTTCAAGATTTTATCAATTGTTAGATCGATAGTATAGTATACAGGGTTTTTCAGATGATATTCAATATTAGACATCTCATACAGTCATACGAAAATCACAATTCGAAGTTCGTTACTCAGAAAAAATTGATACAAGCAAGCGTGATGAAGTCGATCAAGTTCAAGTGTGTTGGGTAGTCAGTTTAATATACAACGGTGTGAATGTAATTCCTTTGTTTACAGTTCCAGCACGTTTATCGTCAAAGATTTATTGATTCATTCAATTTGGCTAAATTCACACGTTCACAACATTCACATAAACTTTCAATTCCAACCTCTTTGTTTACAGGTTAGACTGTCGTTCATGTTGGTACTTGGATTTCTAGAAAAGGCTGTAAACACAGGTAATATCTTCAACAATTGACTTAAGCAGATAGAGTATCTTTCAACATTCCACGTTTCATTTGATGTTAGAAATATAGTTAAGTAAAAGGGAGTTATAACAAAGTTCAGTTTTATCATAATGAAATAGCAACATCTCTGTTTTTAGATCAAATTTCCTTTAATTTCCTGACTTAATCTTTGTGAAACAGAACTTATGAGCCTTTATGAGATTTTGATTCACGTGTTCTACAAATCTGCAGGTAGTGACTAAATGTTCATTCAAAATCCAACCATTTAGACCTACTTATCTACAGTCCCATGACATCCCCATTTAGTATATGGGAACACAACAACGTAGAACTTACTTGCGACGAACCAAATGCTTCCCCCAATTCCAATAGAATTGAATGGCGTAACATTCCAACTAATGAAGTAAGCTCGCAAAAACAATTACAAATCATCAACATCTCGAGATATGATAGCCATTCATGGAGATGCCTGCTTCTTTCTGAATCTGGACAGACTCTAGCAAGCAAACAAATCCAGTTGAATGTAATATGTGAGTTCTTCGCTTTTCTATATCTGGCATCTTTTCCCATAACGTCAACCTCGAGTTCCTTCTCTCTTTTAATGCTTTTTCTCTCCGTATGTCCTATAAACACGTAAAAAAGAGAGAATAAGTCCTGGAATTGAGGTTGTCGTCAATGCAAATGAGACTTTGTTCGAATGTTTTACTGACAATTTCTCCTCACAATTTACGGTAAAAAATCTTATAAAAATATTTGAAAGAACGAGGCATAAACTTGACTTTACTCTCACTAACCCAGACGAAATTTTCAAGGTTTGCACCATTATAAATAATTGGCCACTTGAACTTTACGTTAATTTCGTAGCCTTACATGAACCTAGTTCCTGGGTTTTTTTCAGCATTTGGGGAAAAAGGTGATCCTTACACGAAAAGTATATTTTAATATTTATGTTCTATATTGTTTTTAATAGACCTTTTGGTAAATTACGTTACAGTAACCTTTGTATTGTTTTCAAGCTTAAAATAATTGCATTTGTGTGGATTAAAAAAAAGGCTATAACCTCAAAGAAAAATGTTTGCAAAGTTCTTTTATCATGCGTAAGTACGTAATAATTATTACGTAACGAGATGAAGGTTGGCGCAATTTCCGAAAATGTCTAATTATTACTCCTCACGTTCTTCATAACGACTAAATCAAAGCTTGAATAGAGCAACAAGGTCTTCACTACCATTACACATCACATTACATACCACATGCATCAAAAGCATTCATTAAAAATCTCTGGAGGAGTGTTTTTTTTATTGAAACAGCAGGCGATATTGCTTGCCATTTCTATAGAAAACACTCCTCCTCATAGACTTTTTGAAGATTTTGTCTACTGGGTAGTGTGTCACTATCTTTTACATGTTCAGACCTTGATGCTCCAAAAGTGTCAGTGCTATATAACAACAAAAATATATCCTCAAGAAGTGAGTACGTGATCAGAAAATATGGTAATATTACATGGAGTTGTACCCCGAGAACAAATATAATGAAAAATACAACGATCTATTGGACCAAAAATGGGGACATAATCAAACATGGGGAAACGCTACAAATGTATAACGTTTCGCTCGACGACACTGGATACTATCAATGCATAACTGAGTTGTTAGGAAGGGCAAGCGAGTCGAAATGGTTGAAAACAGTAGTGCAATGTAAGTAAATGCTGCGATAAATAATGTGACATTGTTGCTATGTGACATTATTGCTATGTGACATTGTTGCTATGTTACATGCTTACATAAATTGGAGCAAACAGACTGTATTCTTTTCTGAATTTCCAGATATGGACCCTCCATCAATTTATTCCGCTTTTGACACAGAAATCCGTGAGAGGTTTTCTATATACCTCAGATGCGATGTCAATCGGAGTGGTGACAACACTTTCCGTTGGTACAAAGATGGAAGCTTCTTTTCAAATTCAAATCAATTGGCCATAGAAACGGCTTCTGTTACTGACGGTGCAAATTACACATGCGCTGTAACCGACGGTATCGATACGTACAATGTAACGAGAGCTGTAAATGTATACTGTAAGTTAACACTTATAATAATAATTCTTCCTCTTAAGATATATTCCCTTACAGTGCGTGCATGGATAAAAGCACAATTCATGATTAATTTCGTGAGTTTCTTTGTATTTGCATAAACAATCGGAAGGAATTTCCACTGTCGACGCTGACAACTCTGATAAGTGGAGACTTCATATTACCACTCTCGTATTAGTCCATATTTAAAAAGGATTCAGCATTAATAATCTTGTGAGTTTGTTTTGGCACAAGGTGAAAATACAGTTTCATATTTCGTAGTTCCTGAAAAGCAACGCTTCTCTAGTTTCTACCTTGGACACAATCAAAATGTGATTCGATTTCCTAACCAATATTTTATTTCTATCATTCAGTTTAATTTTTTAGATATCCGCAATCCATACACTCGCCTGGTAACGCCTGAACCAATCATTGAAGGGAGTTACTTTCAAATGGAATGCAAAGTATCAACAAATCATGAAAAGCCGTCATTTTATTGGTACAAAGAAATGCAATCGGTCGTGTCACGTTCAAGACTACTCACAATAGACAACATCAGTCGATATTATGGCGGCTCATATACGTGCTTTGCTAGTCTGATGGGACTCGGAAGATTCACCTCTTCCTTTCATCTAGAAATTCATTGTAAGTAACGCAACATCTTGAACAAAGTACATTTCTCTCATACAGTGATGGTGCATTGTGGTAATATGTCTAAAAGGGTGCAATATATCTAAAAGGGTGCAATATATCTAAAAGGGTGCAATATATCTAAAAGGGTGCAATATATCTAAAAGGGTGCAATATATCTAAAAGGGTGCAATTAGTGCTTCTCTGACATTTTGTCTTCATTATATAGATGATATTTCACTAGCCCATCATTTCCTACCTTCTGTTGGATAACTGTAGATGACAGTGTTGTAGTACAAGTAAACGATAATGACTTTCTGTTCGTAGCTTCTTTCGCCATAGAAAGAAGACAAAACCATGGTATGCGATGAGAAACGGTGGGGTCGAAGGGAAATGTAAAGTTTTCGGGAATCGCAGAAATGTCATAGATAAGCGCGTAGAAGTATTATCATGACCCTTCTGGATTGCTGTAGTTGACAAAAGGATTAACAATTTCTTGGATCTAAATTTCTGCACTTCTAGTCGTTAAAAATTAAGTATTTTGCAAGACATAAATACAGTATAATCTCGATACAGTACAAATCAGTTCGTTATGAGTGCGTTAAATCGAGAGATTTTAAAAGGATTTTATTAATGGAGGGGAAGTCGGTTCGTTATTATATTGGTATTTCGTTATCCGGGTTCGCAATATCAAGATTTTCACGGTTGCAACGCAGTGGAAAACCGTGTTTAAAATAGGCGTTCTCTGACTACGACTTCTGCTTGAAATGGGGATGTCGTCCATCTACACGAGAGGAATAATTATAATATTCATAACAGCTAGTGATCGGCCCTTAAAGTTAACCTTGTTTGCCTATCCTTTTGAGAGAGTAAAGCTATTAGCTTGATCCAAGCTAACTTATAACTCCCTTTCGAAAAGAGGCAAGTGCAACTCTTATGATAAATCCCTTTTATGGGGTTAGTTTTTCGAAAGAAAGTGCACATGATTTAAGCAATGACACAGACTGAAAGTTGCATAGATTACAGTACGTTCCTCGTTACTTAGTTGAGCGGGCGGGTAAGAAGGACACGCCCAGGCCGCTTTTTTATGTGTGCTGTTGCAACTGTGCCTCTCGGCTCTTGTTGTGTTTACTACCTCAGTAATAAGAAATCTTTTTTTGTAGATATGGACGAACCAAGTATAACAACACAAAAGACAATCTTAACAGAAGGAGAAGCAGTTTTATTAACTTGTAATGTTGTGGCGTTTGCATCCCCACAATATTTCTGGTATAAAGATGGTTACCTGATAAACAACACAGAAAATATTTTTCATATCAAGAATGTCAATAGAGATGACACAGGTGGCTATGAATGCACAACAGCAAACGCAGTAGGAAATAAAACAGCAATGGTGAACATCACAGTTCATTGTAAGCTATGTTTGTTTGCTCATTTGACGAGTAGTGAAATGTTGGATTGACTATAGTTTCTGTGATGAAAATCTATCATAAAAAAAGGGGTTCTATCCAATTCCAGAGCATCAAAACTTAACTTAACTCAATGGTAGTTCTTTCAAACGAAGTTGTAACATCGTACATATCTTGAATCTGTGGTAACATGGATAATTTAGTTTTCCATATTTGAAGACCATACATGAAAATGAAGGAAATGTAAGCAAGGCTGGAAAAGAAATTCCATCAAACTGCATTTTTATTAATGTACTTGTGTTAGAAAACCAGATGTCAACTTATTTTTCTTGAAAAGAAGAGGATTTTAAATGTAAACACAAAGTACATTTGAAACAGTTTCAATTTTATCTGTTTCAGTTGTGGATGTTCCAACAATAACAGTAAATGAAAGTTTGTTGATGCAGAAGATGAACTGTCATGTTAACAGTTCTATTACCACCGGCCTATCATACTTGTGGTATCATAATGACCTCGCTCTGAAAAATGGCAGTGAAATTTACGTTAACCGAACGAGAAGCAACTCGGGCAAATATATCTGCAGGGTATCATTTAAAGAGATGATCAAAGAATCCGAGCCTTATCTTTACGTTGAACCTTGTATGTTTTTTTGATAAGTAGGCGATGACAAATTTCATTTAAATAATCTGGTTTGCTGTTCCACATACCTTATTGGCCCTTTTTAGATGGGTCCAAATTTAACGCCAGCCCCTTTTATGCCAGTCTTTATTGGCGTTATTTTTAAAAAGTCCACGATCAACGGAGAAACATCTAACGGCGACCCTTTTAACGCCAAGTTACAAAAAAAATAACGCCATTTAAGAGCCGGCGTAAAAAGAGCCAATAAGGTAGTCAAATGTTCCTTTTTATCGAAACTTTTTATATATGGAGGTATATGCTATTTGCATTTGGACACTTTTTTGGTGGTGAATTATATTATGTGAGGACTTACAATTTTAGTTATTGAAACGCCAAATGTCACACTATTAACAACACCTGTAAGAGAGTCGGCTACTATTAACATCATGTGTGAAGCACGTGGATACCCAGCTCCAAGTTATGAATGGCTGAAATCCAACGTAACGCTACCAGCAGAGACGTCACCAATATTAGCGATTCGAAATGTACAACGAAGCGATAATGGTATTTATGCTTGCAGAAATAGAAACGTGAAGGGAGAAACTGAAGCTGGCGTCAACATGTTCGTACATTGTAAGAGCTGTTTTTCTTGCTACCAATAATACAATAAATAATTAAGAGATAGGGTGGAGTGGGTTAGTGCGAGGGAGAGGGTGGAGGGGGTAAGGGAAGATGGGTGCATGGATATAGTTTATTTATGTTTATATATTCCCCATTTGAAATAACACAAATTCCTACTTTTGTCACTTTTGAAACGCCTGATACAGTAGAATCTCTATAAAGCGGACACCATTGGTGCATAAAAAGGTGTCCGCTTTATAGAGACTTTACCTGTGAGAATTTGACTGCTAATCTACCCATACGTACATGGAGTATGTGTCCGTTATACGGAGATGTCCGCTTTATAGAGATTCCACTGTATGTAAAACAAACATATGGGCAAAACCAATACGTAAGACAAACTGTAACCCAGAGTACTACATAGTCTATAAATCTCTTTGAGAGAAGTCTCATTTTAACAGTTATTCCTTTTTAGTCATCTCAAAACCGTACATAGAATGGCGTGTATATAATAGTTTATCTCAAATGAACGCCCATGAACCGCTTGATTGGAGTTTTGCTGAAGGGGAATCAGTGACATTACGTTGCATGGCAATAACTAGCCTCAAGTAAGCCATACAATAAAATACTAAAAGAACAAAGAATTTCCTTAGATAAAGACTGTTTATTTTATAAGTTGTTTTGAGATTTCCCAGCGCTTACTATACCCATTATAAATTCAAAGCTACTCATTTGTAACACCTACCTAATTCTAACTCAAGCGATGATTAGGTGGCGCTAAGGAAAAAAAATTGATCTCGAATTCCAATGTAGAAGGATAAAGTAGGGCGCACCTTAAAAATGCATTAGTAAGCATTTACCAAAGTTTTGTACCAAAAAAGTTATAAAAGGTTATAATGAACTCAATTCAGTGCAAATTCTGTTCAACACCAGATCGTTTGCTATTATGATAAATACATTATCAAATAGAAAAAACGTCCTCTCTGATATCTCTTTTAGAATGGATCTACAGTACACTTGGTATTACAACAACAAACTTCTTTCTATATTCACAAACATAGTAGAGTTGACGAATTTAACATCTGATGACGATGGCCGCTACAGGTGTCGTGTATTTGGAATGAATATAACGAAAGAATCAGACGACAATCAACTGATCGTCGGATGTAAGTTTTAATTTCGGAAAGAGATCAAAAGGTTAACTGATGTGCAATATTCCGGCAGCCATTTTATTCCAGTGAATGAGATTGCAGCGTAAGCAGTGAATGTATAGTGCGGTATGTGTGTAAAAATAAGGTGTGAAATAAAAAAGTTTTCTATCTAATAGTATTAGGTGTTCAGGCCGGAATTGTATTGTATATGTGTGGGAGTGTGGTGCATTTATAAATAAATGGTGAAATATTCAACAAATGTTGTTATGTAAACTGTCGTGTGTGGATAATTGTTGTTTGTGTAGTTGATGAAAGTGTATGGTGAAATGCTACAAAACCAAAAATCAAAACCAAAACAAAAAGGATGGGGAGGAGAGAGAAGGGGCCAACTGTGCAACCATAAACATAAACAATAACAAAAGAAAAATATTTTTCGCCAAAGTACAACATTAGGCCTAATAGAATTAACTAGGTTTATTTGTTTATTCACATTTCCTCCCCCAAGTCCTGTAGGTTTCAGCTCCTGATGAAGGATGGACAACTCATGCGTGCGTTCTTTTCGATCTCATCACAACTGTATCAGCAGCCAGGACTTCACTTTACCAATGCAAGTCGTATTATGAACGTTAAATGATCGTTAAATGATCGATATAATATCTTCATTTAGATTTTCATGGAATAATGGTTCGTTCAATATCAACAGAATCAGTCTTATTGAATCAAGCGTTCGCACTGGAGTGTTTGGTCATAACAAACTTGAACCTACAAAAGGAATGGAAGCATAACACAGTAGCAAATCTGTCATCTGTAGAAGACGTTTTCTTTTCTTCCAATCAGACTGTCCTCTACGTTAGCCATATGAAGAAAGACCTTGTTGGAACATTCACATGCATTGCGTTTAACGAGAAGGGAATGAGAAAAACCGCAAGCTATGACGTGCACATAGCAGGTATAGTACGCTCGCCACAAGCGTTCTAGAAGCAAATAAGCAAATAAATATAACAAGGGTTTCCCTCGCATTGATCGGCGCCCTTTGTCCGGCGACAGTAGAGATGACGTAGAGTCGTCTTTCGGTGCAATCTGTTGTACCAAATTGGTATTTTCATGTCGGATGACGTCGATGTGTTTCGAAATCCGAAAATCACACGGAATTTCTATGGCGTTTCTCTAAACTTAATTTTCTCCAAAGCTGAATTTTTGAGTTCCTTGCCAAGACATCTCAAGAACTATTAAAGCATTTGAGTTGCTTTTTTCAAGAGTTGTTATTTACATTTGCCTCCATGATTTGTACCAAGGATTTGTTTTGTTATCCAGCTACAGGGTGGGTCATCAAATCTGTCCAAAATTGACTTATTTCAGCAAATTCAAGTTGTAATGATAACAATTCTCTTAAAATGGAATTACGTGCGAATTTTCGAGGTCTATTTCATGTACCGGCTTCTTTAGCATTTACATTTCCTGTAAAACTGTGTCCTTCAAGCAACACCTCTGACGTTTCCTGGTCTCCAAAAGATATTCTCTGAAACGTTGTAAAGACGTTGTGTTTAATTCTCTTTCAATGAAATAACTACCGTTTGGTTCTCTCAAATCTTTTAGAAAGTCGAAGGATCTCAACAGATATTTTTTTGATTTTGTTTTCAGACAATAAAACGACTGTCACTCCAACCAAGTCCATAAGAGTTGTATCGAAATGGAATTTGACATTGAATTTAAACGACACATCTGGAATAGTTTCGATTAAAGCTACAGAAAGTGCGAGGACTATTCTTAGCGTGCAACCTAAGATTAAGAACGACTCTAGAACAGGTAAAGTCAATAATCTTGTACGGGTGCCCAGAAAGGGTGTACTGTACCCATCAGTGAGGAAGATGTTTAGAGCAGAATTTAGTTTTCTCTTTAGGTGGTTCCTGCTCAGAAAATTGGAACCCGTGCCACCAGGACGGTATATGCCACATTTTACACAATGGTAATCATATCTGTACCTGTAAAGAAGGTTTCTTGGGAAATGGACACAGTTGTAAGAAAACTTGTAATCAATTTGATGGTATGTTTAGAAATCTTTTCAACATTTTGAACCTATTTTGTGTTTGATCTGGTGTTTTTTTTTTCACTGACGTCATTTTTTTCCTCAGTACTTTTGAAGATATTCGTGGTGGCTGTTTTACTTATTGTAATTTTATTAATGGTCATTGTTGCCATGATGTCAGGCATTATTGGGCAAAACAAGCAAAGTAAAAGAGATCGCAGGTCAGTAGTTTTTTAATGGTGGAAATGATGTTAGAGATGTTTGAAATAATTTAATAATAATTAACTATAAATATTACAAATACTTTTGAGAAGTGGGTAGGGATTTTTGGGATCATTGGATTAATGTCCTGATCTCAACAATTTTAATAATTTCCCTATTAAAAAAATTTCAATAGGCTGCGCGTTCTTCTGTGTATATTTGATCAAGTTTAGTGTCTGTCACACAAAAGTAATTCTGCATGTCGAAGAAAGGAAAGTTGTCTTCGGTTGCCACGATGAGTATTACTCTCTCTTTTATTTTCTTATATAAACGCATGTATAGGAAAGTTGCCGTCTGTGATGGTTCTAACGAAGAGAATGGATACATCGAAACTAATGCCAACATATTCATGGCTAAAGATGCAAGTACAGAAAAAACGATTGGCGAAGAAGGTGACAATGATATGGAAGCTGGTGAAAACCAAGATGAAAACAATGATACTGTAAATGAAAATGAAAATGAAAAACAACAAATCCGTTCCGAAAATTATCAACCGGATGAAAATGTGAGACCTTCCTCAGACATGCCAAAAATAGAAGGAAGGAGAGGAAAGGAGATTAGGAAAGAGAATCTTGTTGCTTAGTTACATGATATATAGGTTGTTTCAAGTCGTTTCATTTCAACTAGCTTAAAGTTAAAAGAAACCTTTCGAAGTTTGAAGCATGCTTTCAAGAAGTCGAACGAGTTGAACACTGCTCATCTTTTTCAAATATAGTTGGACGGAAGTCTCCATTGTTCTTAAAGATCTTAGTCCTCACTAGATCTTTTCCGAAGTTAGAAGATGTATTGCTTTTGGAGGCAAGTACATTTTATGAACACTGGTATTATGCGAAAGAAAGTGATGATTATTAAATATCAGAGGGCACGGCACTGCAATGCTATCATATTGCTAGCAGTAAAGGTATTTTAAATAGAGAAATAGAGCTACAATGGCTCTTGTCTAATTGCACGGCACTAATGAGTGGGCACATATAATTTGAAAGATATAGGGGCCGAAAGTTTTAGATAAATCATATGATATCTTGAAACCTATGTAAAAATATTGGTTATATTTTGTCTTCCCATAAATATCTTAATTTTTGTAATCCGTGTGACCCTACATAAGAAAAATATCATGGCTGTCATTTGACTTATAAGTTGTCGTTATTTTTTAAAAAAGTTTTCGTTTCACCGAAAAGTGTTAAAAAGTGCATTACTGATAACATCAAAAAGATGCCGAAATTAATAGAAAAATCATTATCTGGATAATAGAAAATTAAGAGTTCTGTCTCCTTATATTTTCTGAATCCAAAAACTCCGGTTGTTTTCTTTCTGACATGCTAACGGCAGTGTCACTCAAATTGTTGTTGACTGCCATCATTAACAATAATTGCGTAAGCAAAAACAGCGAGCGTAAAGCGAGGTGCTTTGTTGCTGAAGCTCATTTGGTAAGATCAAATATATATTACGTCATAGAAATTTCTATACAAGGAGCATTTTTTTGAATGGTCCGATTTTGTACCACTTCGATGTCCCAAATTTGAGGCAAACCGACTGTCCCATTGCTTCAATTATTCCAGACCCTGATGTAATTTTGTGCTGTTTTTGAGCTGTTTTAATCGAGGCACGAAAATTTTTCTTGTCTTGTTTAGTTCGAATCGTTTTGAGAAAATTAAAATGTAAACACTGTTTAAAAATGTTTTCAACTTTCTTTTAATATTTCGATACATTTTCAAATTTTCTTTTTTGGAAAATAATAATTATTTCGAATATTCAACGTTCGACGTGATCATGAAATTGATTTAACACGCTCAAAACAAACTGAGTATATATATTTTCATCTTCGTAAATCATTGAACAGTAAAATCTTACCACAGCGATATCTAGGTAACGGTTCGTCGTAAGCATATGATCCCATACATTTTTTTGATCAGCTTTTCAAGCTCTATCACATTGTACTTCTTTCATTTCATTGTTCGGTAATTTTTATTTTCGTGAGTATGAGCTAGTTGCTATCTAGTCGAGTCCCGCACCTGGGACATTTTTTTCGGGTTTTGTTGACAGTACTTTATTATTATTTATTAACTTGGTCAGCAGATTCTGCAATACTGGTCTTCAAAGCATATGTTGGAGGGTGGAGGGTCAGTGGCGGTGGTTAGGTGGCATGGTGTGTTTACCCTCTTTCAAAAACGTGAACATAAATTGTAGCTGACTTTATGAAGTTAAGAAGAGCATATATTTATATATTATATTTATATTTATATATATATATACCTTAGAGCTAGGAAACCTGACTCTAAACTCTACGATTAGAAATCACCGGTGGTGGTTCAGAGAGAGAGAGAAATAGACAGGTTTCCTAGCTAAAACACGACGTAACTATTAATTGGACTGCAAAAAAACATTTGCCTTTGTGGTGGTGCTGACCCTGTTTTGGTTTTTTTTTCGTGGAAGGAATGATACTTCAATGTTTGTTCACTGCTCTATTCAAGTGATTGCAGATGTTTTCCATTTGGAAAGATCTGCTTGGTTGAAATGTATTAAAACAAAAAAAAATATTTAGCTGCTAACTTTTCCTTGATTTTGATTTTCTTGTCTGAATATTTCTATTCTAGGTAAAGAAGAGGGGTAGAGGCTTTGCAAGGAAATATGATTCAATAAAGCATGAATCATGGATATTTCCGATTTACAGCTTAGTTCCAGGTTAACAAATCCTGCTTATATACAGAAAAATTATCAAACATGTATTACCTAAGGATATAAATTTTTGGGATTTTGCCCCCAAATTGCGAAATTAAATTCCACGAAATCTATTGATACATGCTCAACGGCGAAAATATGTTCTGCGAAATTCGATTTTTTTTATCATTCTGTGTTTTATCAAAAACAGGGGTAAAAAAGAAAGACAACATTGTTTTTCATATATATTGTACAAACATTCTTGGTTTACAAGATTAACAATAAAATGACTGATAACCAGTAACATCTTCAAAGTATTTGAAGATTAATTGCTAATTGGCAGATTCTCACCGAAAATATGCACATTTTACGTGAATTATTTCGTTATAAATCTCCCATTCACTTCTCAAAATATGCGAAATTCACTTTTTGGTAAAAAAAAAACACCCGCGAACATATAATAGAATTGTTACCTAGACGACTGGTTACAGTTAAATTTAAAACTCTGAAATAGGTTTTTATTCATAAAACTTGTGCATTGTTTACATTGTGCTAAAGCCAAAATTTAGTAAAATTGATAAGGTGGATTTTAGGCCCATTGAAAGAATTGGTTATGTCAAAAATGTATCCTTGACACGTTCTGAAAACAACATTGTGTTAGCCATATTTTTATTGTCCTTTGTATATATTTGTTATTATTTTGAAATATTTGAAATTGTTTGAAATTGTTTGAGATATTTGTCTAAAATTTATATATAAAGTTGATGTAGCTTTTAATTTAAATTCCAATCGTATATAGCCAAATGTAAAAAGAGTTTTGCAAAAATCTAGACAAGATACTGAGCGAAGGACTGCTTGGATTCATAGTCACAAAGTTCTTGTGACTATATTGTCTCTGTCTTGATATTATATCTTTTCCATTTTTGTTGCTGACTTTGCAGACTAGTATGCTTTATTGCGTTTAGATAGATAACCTTGAAAAGCAGCACGTAAGGTTAAACCATAGGTTGACTGAGCTTGATACTATATGGTGTATAGTTATACTTACTTGTAGTTATATGACTGTCAGGCGCGGATTTAGCGGGCGGCTCGAGCCGCCTCCAAATTTTGCCAAAAATAACCCTATAACACTTTTTTAAAGAGTTCTCCTCCCTTCTTTCTTAACATACTCGAATAGCGCTCCATCATAGAGCTTTTTTGAAACAACTCTTTGAGCCGCCTTCCTATATATATCTATATACTAGTATATATATATATATATATATATTAGTATTATAGGAGTAGCGCGACGTCAGTGGGCACATTGCATTGCACCCTATATAGAACGCGATTTTTAAGGGCAAATATCTCAAGAACCAATGGGAATAACTGACGTCACTTTGGGCGTGCGATATTGGCGATGGGGTGCCGAAAAATTTGGTCCTAAAACTTTTTGGGGACGGGTGTGACGCCATGAGGATCTTTGATCGTCGATATCTCCGTAACTGTTAGTCGTACACAGGCGATCCCATACATTTTCTTGATCATGTTTTCGAGCTTTACAACTCAGTGGTACCTATTCTTTTGGATTGTGCGATTTTATTTTTTGTCATATACTATATATTGAAAGAGGAAGAGCATGGGTTGTGTGAACTCACGGGGAAAGTGAACCGGTAAAATGTTTTTACCCAGATACTAGTCTATATACTAATAGCGACTGTGCATCCACTTTTTAGTTCGGTCAGTGTGAATAAAAGGACTGGGAACGAAATGTTCGTATGGAAAATGTTATAATTGACATTTTAGATCGTGCGTAACTGAGTTGTCGAGATATAGGCGATATTAGTATTATAGGAGTAGCGCGACGTCAGTGGGCACATTGCATTGCACCTTAAATAGAACGCGATTTTCAGGGGCAAATATCTCGAGAACCAATGGGAATAACTGACATCGCTTTGGGTGCGCGATATTGGCGGTGGGGTGTCGAAAAATTTGGGTCCAGAACTTTTTTGGGACTGGTGTGACGTCATTAAAATCTTTGATCGACGATATCTTCGTAACGGCACGTCGTACACAGGCAATCCCATGCATTTTCTTGATCAGGTTTTCGAGCTCTACAACTTAGTGATACTTATTCTTCCCCTTTCTATGATTTTATTCTTCGTCACCGCCATATTGTAAGAAGAGGGTAAGCACGGGGGCTGGGGTCAGTAACTCATGGGGAAAGTGAACCGGTAAAAAATTTTTAGCCGAGATACTAGAAAAGAAATATCATAACGTTGGACTCCTCCACTTTTTTTGACTGACCTTGAATACGCCTGTGTACCCTCTAGATCCGCCACTCAAAACTCCAGAATGATTATCAAAAACCAACCATAGATGACTTTCAAATGTTTTTAACTTGCAACAAAAGTAGAAAAAATAATAAGCTCATACCCAGCATAGGCAAAGACAAAATAAACGAAGCTTTTACTAAAAATACGTGAACATGTTGGCAGACAATGACTTGATCATTAATATTCCCTGTTGAAACATCCGGTTATTATCGAGTTAAGAACACGAATATTTGTTAAGAAAAGGCCACTTAGAAATTAATTAAAAAACTTAATTAGAAAGAGAGGAAGTTTGTGTTTTTCATTCGTCGTGCTTATACACCTAAACTCATCACAATTTTTGATCGACGATATCTCCGTAACGGTAAGTCGTACACAGGCGATCTCATACATTTTCTTGATCAGCTTTTCGAGCTCTACAACTCAGTGGTACCTATTCTTTTGGATTGTGTGATTTTATTTTTCGTCATATACTATATATTGAAAGAGGAAGAGCACAGAACGGTGGTAACTCATGGGGAAAGTGAACTGGTAAAATATTTTTACCTGGGATACTAGTCTATATACTAATAGCGACTGTGCATCCACTTTTTAGTTCGGTCAGTGTGAATAAAAGGACTGGGAACGAAATGTTCGTATGGACTGTGATATAGTGACATTTTAGGTCGTGCGTAACTGAGTTGTCGAGATATAGGCGATATTAGTATTATAGGAGTAGCGCGACGTCAGTGGGCACATTGCATTGCACCCTAAATAGAACGCGATTTTCAGGGGCAAATATCTCGAAAACCAATGGGAATAGCTGACGTCACTTTGGGCGTGCGATACTGGCGACGGGGTGTCGAAAAATTTGGGTCTAAAACTTTTTGGGCACGGGTGTGACGTCATCAAAATCTTTGATCGACGATATCTCCGTAACGGTAAGTCGTACACAGACGATCCCATACATTTTCTTGATCAGCTTTTCGAGCTCTACAACTTAGTGATACCTGTTCTTTTGTATTGTGTGATTTTATTTTTTATCATATACTATATATTGAAAGAGGAAGAGCACGGTAAAATGTTTTTACCCGGGATACTAGTCTATATACTAATAGCGACTGTGTATCCACTTTTTAGTTCGGTCAGTGTGAAAAAAGGACTGGGAACGAAATGTTTGTATGGAAAATGTTATAATTAAATTTTAGATCGTGCGTAACTGAGTTGTCGAGATATAGGCGATATTAGTATTATAGGAGTAGTGCGACGTCAGTGGGCACATTGCATTGCACCCTAAATAGAACGCGATATTTAGGGTCAAATATCTCGACAACCAATAGAAATAACTGACGTGACCTTGGGTGCGCGATATTGGCGATGGGGTGTCGAAAAATTTGGGTCCAGAACTTTTTGGGCACGGGTGTTACGGCATTAAAATCTTTGATCGATGATATCTCTGTAACGGCACGTCGTACACAGGCCATCCCATACATTTTTTTAAATAAAGTTTTCGAGCTCTACAACTTAGTGGTACTTATTCTTTTGGATTGCGTGATTTTATTTTTCGTCATATACTATATATTGAAAGAGGAAGAGCACGGGATGGTGGTAACTCATGGGGAAAGTGAACCGGTAAAATGTTTTTACCCGGGATACTAGTCTATATACTAATAGCGACTGTGCATCCACTTTTTAGTTCGGTCAGTGTGAATAAAAGGACTGGGAACGAAATGTTCTTATGGAAAATGTTATAATGAAATTTTAGGTCGTGCGTAACTGAATTGTCGAGATATAGGCGATATTAGTATTATAGGAGTAGCGCGACGTCAGTGGGTACATTGCATTGGACCCTAAATAAAACGCGATATTTAAGGGCAAATATCTCGAGAACCAATGGGAATAACTGACGTAAATTTGGGCGCGCGATATTGGCGATGGGGTGTCGAAAAATTTGGGCCTAAAACATTTTGGGGACGGGTGTGACGTCATCAGAATTTTTGATCGGCGATATCTCCGTAACGGTAAGTCGTACATAGGCGATCCCATACATTTTCTTGATCAGCTTTTCGAGCTCTACAACTCAGTGGTACCTATTCTTTTGGATTGTGTGATTTAAGTTTTCTTCATATACTATATATTGAAAGAGGAAGAGCACAGAACGGTGGTAACTCATGGGGAAAGTGAATCGGTAAAATGTTTTTACCCGGGATACTAGTCTATATACTAATAATGACTGTGCATCCACTTTTTAGTTTGGTTAGTGTGAATAAAAGGACTGGGAACAAAATGTTCGTATGGAAAATGTTATAATTAAATTTTAGATCGTGCGTAACTGAGTTGTCGAGATATAGGTGATATTAGTATTATAGGAGTAGCGCGACGTCAGTGCACCTAAAATAGAACGCGATATTTATGGTCAAATATCTCGAAAACCAATGGGAATAACTGCCGTCACTTTGGGCGTGCGATATTGACGATGGGCTGTCGAAAAATTTGGGTCTAAAACTTTTTTGGGACGGGTGTGACGTCATCAGAATTTTTGATCGACGATATCTCCGTAACGGTAAGTCGTACACAGACGATCCCATACATTTTCTTGATCAGCTTTTCGAGCTCTACAACTTAGTGATACCTGTTCTTTTGTATTGTGTGATTTTATTTTTTATCATATACTATATATTGAAAGAGGAAGAGCACGGTAAAATGTTTTTACCCGGGATACTAGTCTATATACTAATAGCGACTGTGTATCCACTTTTTAGTTCGGTCAGTGTGAAAAAAGGACTGGGAACGAAATGTTTGTATGGAAAATGTTATAATTAAATTTTAGATCGTGCGTAACTGAGTTGTCGAGATATAGGCGATATTAGTATTATAGGAGTAGTGCGACGTCAGTGGGCACATTGCATTGCACCCTAAATAGAACGCGATATTTAGGGTCAAATATCTCGACAACCAATAGAAATAACTGACGTGACCTTGGGTGCGCGATATTGGCGATGGGGTGTCGAAAAATTTGGGTCCAGAACTTTTTGGGCACGGGTGTTACGGCATTAAAATCTTTGATCGATGATATCTCTGTAACGGCACGTCGTACACAGGCCATCCCATACATTTTTTTTAATAAGCTTTTCGAGCTCTACAACTTAGTGATACCTGTTCTTTTGAATTGTGTGATTTTATTTTTCGTCACCGCCATGTTGAAAGTAAAATTACGGGATGGCGGTAACTCATGGGGAAAGTAAACTGGTAAAATATTTTTACCTGGGATACTAGTCTATATGCTAATAGCGACTGTGCATCCACTTTTTAGTTCGGTCAGTGTGAATAAAAGGACTGGGAACGAAATGTTCTTATGGAAAATGTTATAATGAAATTTTAGGTCGTGCGTAACTGAATTGTCGAGATATAGGCGATATTAGTATTATAGGAGTAGCGCGACGTCAGTGGGTACATTGCATTGCACCCTAAATGAAACGCGATATTTAAGGGGTTCAGGTTTTCGAGCTCTACAACTCAATGATACTAATTCTTCCCCTTTCTATGATTTTACTTTTCGTCACCTCCATATTCTATAAAAGATGGTAAGTACGGGTGTTGGGGTAGTAACTCAAGGGGAAAATGAACCTGTAAAATGTTTTTACATATACTAATAGCGACTGTGCATCCACTTTTTAGTTCGGTAAGTGTGAATAAAAGGACTGGGAACGAAATGTTTGTATGGAAAATGTTATAATTGACATTTTAGATCGTGCGTAACTGAGTTGTGACTTTAATGGAGATTAGTATTATAGGAGTAGCGCGACGTCAGTGGGCACATTGCATTGCACCTTAAATAGAACGCGATATTTAAGGGGAAAATATCTCGAGAACCAATGAGAATAACTGACGTCACTTTGGGTGCGCGATATTGGCGGTGGGGTGTCGAAAAATTTGGGTCTTAAACTTTTTGGGGACGGGTGTGACGTCATCAGAGTTTTTGATCGACGATATCTTCGTAACGGTACATCGTACACAGGCGGTCCCATACATTTTCTTGATTAGGCTTTCGAGCTCTACAACTTAGTGATACCTATTACTTTGAATTGTGTGATTTTATTTTTCGTCACCGCCATATTGTAAGAGAGAGGGTAAGCACGGGGGTTGGGGACAGTAACTCATGAGAAAAATCATTCATAACGGCGGAGAGGCGAACGGACGTGTTTTACGGCTTGTGTTGTTTTCTTGTCTGTATATGCTGTTTCTTTGCTACAAAACCTCAATATCGTCAAGAATATGGAATGAGTCTAACACTGCTGAACACAGGGATATCAAATAAATCACAAAAATCGTTTTGTATGAGTAATATGTTTGGATATAACATACGAAAAAAGAACAACAACAAACAGTTAACAAGAAGAACTCGTTTCTTACTTATACTCATATTATTATGCGGCGACGTTGAGCAGTGCCCTGGGCCAGGTGATGTTAGCTGGTTTTGCAAGCAAAAGGGTATCAAGTTCGTTCATCAAAATATTCGTGGGCTCCTGAAAAATTTGCCGCACCTAGAAACATTTGTATCGAGTACGCAAAGTAAAGTTGATGTTATAAGCTTATCCGAAACTCACATTGTTGATAACGATGCTTCTGATAATGAGGATTTATATGTTTTGCCTGGGTATACATTTATTAAATCAAATCGAAAAGCTGGACTAGGAGGAGGAGTTGGAGTATATGTGAAAAATGGTATTAATTTTAAACGACGAGAAGATCTGGAAAGCCCTCTCTTAGAATCAATTTGGATAGAAATTTTTGTGTTTAAAAAGAAATCAATTTTGTTCGGTTGTTACTATCGTCCCCCTGAGAGTTCAAAGCATCTACGTAAAGACTTTGATACGGTGATTCGTGATCAACTAGAGCACATCAATCAGTATAACAAGGAGGTGATTATAATGGGCGATTTTAACGTGAATTACTTAAACAATTCACTAAACAAAGAATTTAAAGCAATTTTTACCACCTTAGGCTACAAACAAATTGTTAAAATCGCAACACGAGTAACAGAAAAAACTTCAATCCTAATTGATTTAATTTATACAAATACGTCATCAAATACATCGGAACCGTCTGTTTTTCCGCTCTCATATAGCGACCATGACATGATAGGATGCACTCGAAAAATAAATCAGTTGAAGTACGAACCTATCACAGTCGAGTGCAGAAACTATGCGAACTATGATCATGAAGCTATGTGTAATGACGTTAAAAATAAAGACTGGACTACAATGTACGAGGCAACAGACGTAAATATCGCTGTTAATCATTTCAATTTGAAACTAAAAGAAACTTTTGACAAACACGCACCGACCATCAGAAAAACCGTTAAAGGAAGACCTTGTAAATGGATGAACGCTGATCTAAAAAAGAACATGAACAACCGAGATCGGCAGTTAAGAAAGGCTCGTAAAACGAAAAAAGCTTCTGACTGGAGCGAATATAAAAGGCTTAGAAATCTTTGCAATGCAAACATCCAAAAGGCTAAATCAAGCTACCATAAAAACTTGATGAACGAACATTACTCGAATCCTCGTAAGTTCTGGAATACTGTTAAAACAATTTTTCCGAGCAAACCCAGGAGTGTAAGCGCTACCTCACGTAAAAAAGAAGATATCAAGTCGAAAGTCGACACATTTAGTTCATATTTTAAGACGGCTATAAAGAAAATCAAGAAATGTGCTCTACCCCTCGTGGATTTCACATGGAAGAACGTACCGCCATTACCGCAACGTACGTCCAAGATATTTGCGTTAGATTATATATCTAAAGTATTTATAGAAAAGGAACTGCGATCTTTGAAGAGACAGAAAGCTATAGGACTTGATAATTTACCACCTGCACTTTTAAAGGACTGCACTAAACATATATCAGGACCACTATGTTTTATCATAAATCTGTCGATCCAAACCGCAACAGTTCCAACAATTTGGAAAAGTGCAAGAGTGACACCTATATTTAAAGCTGGAGATTCGTCACTTCCAACCAATTATCGACCGATATCTATACTGCCTGTGCTGTCAAAAATACTCGAGAAGGCGGTCCATAACAATCTCATAGACTTCCTGGAAAATGAAAAGCTTCTGTCAAACAGTCAATATGGTTTTCGTCGAAATCGGTCTACCAAAATGGCTGCTACATTACTTACTGACAAAATTAGGCAAAAGATCGATTCTGGTAAATTAATTGGTGCAATTTATCTAGACCTTACAAAGGCTTTTGATACAATTGGACATAACGTACTACTTAACAAACTTAGCTCGTACGGGATTAAAGGTAAAGAGTTGCTATGGTTCACCGACTATCTGTTCAACAGATCACAAGTAATTGAAATTGACGGAATAAAATCTACATGTGAACCGATTTTCTGTGGCGTGCCTCAGGGTTCCATATTGGGGCCTCTTCTCTTTATAATCTTTTACAATGACTTAATAGAATATGTCCTTCATGCTGAGGTGATAAAATATGCTGATGATACTATACTTTTCTTTGCTCACACAGATGCATTGTTAATCGAAAAGTGTCTTAATGAAGATATGGAACGCATTGGTGCATATTGTTTGAAGAACGAACTGATCTTAAATACCAAAAAGGGAAAAACTGAAGTGATGCTATTTGGCACGTCGAAACGACTGAAATCATCCGGAAAAGAACTAGCAATTACTTATAATGGTGTTCCAATCCACTTTGTGACAAAATACAAGTATCTTGGTATTATCGTTGATGAAAACCTTACAATGGCTGACAACTTTGATCAATCTTATAAACTTGCCAGCTCACGCCTTAGATTGTTGCAGAGAATGAAACGATACTTATCAGTAAAAGCATGCAAAAGCATATATATTTCAATGGTTATTCCACTATTGACATACAGCTGTCCTACACATTCAGTTTTCACAAACACACAAATTAAACGTTTCGAATCTCTTGATAGACGAGCGAAAATGATATTACCGAATAACGATCTACCTACGATATACAACCAGATGAAACGAGAAGCTGTTGTCTTTGTTAAAAAATGTATAAATAGTGAATTGGGATGTGAAATATTTAATTCATATTTTAATATAACAGCACACAATATTAATACAAGAAATAATTTTCATAGTATCAAATTACCTCCAGTAAAACTAGAGGTTGCCAGACGGGGCTTCTATTTTGCAGGTGGTACTTTGTATAATAACTTACCATTATATATACGTGATTTTGAAAATACGTTAGATTTTAAGAAAGCTGTTTCAATCTATTTCAATTAATATAATTTAATTTTAATCTTTTACCCATTTTCATTTTTTATCCATATATCTGTTTTTTCTCTTTAATCTAAGGACTGTCTGGTGCAGTGTAGTGTAGTGGTCGCTATTACTCTCCTTTGAGTGGTGGTCCTCATCATTTGTCTCCAACACCTATATCGCCCATTCCCCCATGTTTTTACTAATTTTATAATATAAATGTATGTATATTTCAACTTTTTTAACAGGACGAACGTTAATAGCAGTTTTATTGTACATATTTGTATATACAAACTGAAGTTCTCATCCTGTATAAATATTCATGAAATAAATAAATAAATAAATAAAAAACGAACCTGTAAAATGTTTTTACACGCGATACTAGTCTTATATACTAATAGCGAGTGTGCATACCACTTTTATTTTAGAGAGTGTTACATTTCAAGAAATTTGACGGTCATTTTCTCACAAGGAGCGCGTAAAACCACGATGCTGCGAGAAGCGTTTTTTCAGTATTAGTGTATTAGTAGTAGCAAATGACGCGACGTAAATTTTTTGGCACGGGTAACATTGCATTGCATCCTCAATGGAACGCGACGTTTAGGGGCAAATATCTCGAGAACCGATGGGGATAACTGACTCTTTTGGGGTTCGCGATAATTTGGCAAAAGGGTGACGAAAAAAAAATTGGGTCTAAAACTTTTTGGGGACGGGTGTGACGTCATCAAAATGTTCGATCTACGATATCTCAGTATTGGCACGTCGTACACAGACGATCCCATACATTTTTTTGATCAGCTTTTTGAGCTTTACAACTAAGTGATACTTATTCTTTGCAATTCTGTGATTTTATTTTTCGGTCACTCCTATATTGATAGAAAAATCATGGGATGGTCGTAAGTCATGGGGAAAGTGAACCGGTAAAATGTTTTTACCCGGGATACTAGTCTTCTTATACTAATATGCAATCTTGCTTTTTTCTTACCTAACTTTGAAAGAAAGAACGTTAGGGAAATTTTCTCGGGAAGTTCGTCAATGGATATTTGTTTATGTTTGTTCCGTGTTAGTATAAGGCACTCCGGCTTAGTGCTTATAATTGTTTTATGATATAAAATACGTTAGGGAAGACATGATATAGCATATCAGGCGGAGACTTCGAATTACAATCGAACGTAGCAGCTATTGGCAACGAATGTAAAATAGTTGTTTGAAGAAAAAAGAAGCGTTTGTTTACATTTTTTAAGACGCAGTAATAATAAGAAACATGCATAAAAAAGACAATTTTTTTTCACGAAGCATAGTTTTTGCATATTTACGACTTATATATAATGTTGAAGGTATAAGACATATCAAACGGCATTTTATCCAGTTTCGGTTTGTTGTTTTAGATTTCCAGAGAAAAGAAAGAGAATTTAGTAAAAACTGTGTTGAGCATGGTATTTTTTAGTACAATGATAGAAAGAAGAAAGTCAAGAAGGTATAAAAGATTAGAGATTTGATTAATCTGTTGGTTTTGGCCGTGAGTAAAATTAGTTAATACCGATGGCGTTTTTCTAATTGGCGATCTCTCTGTTCATGGAATTTATAGAGAAAGAAAACTCAGCTTTCAAGAAAGACACATTATTCGGAGGTATGATTCTTTTTAAGATTTAATTAATACCTTATATCTTACTTATGTAAATCTGTATATATTCCAAAAGTTAATTCTGCGATGGGTATTGTAGTGTGGGGTGAGTGAGATATTTTACAATTTGTGAATATTTTTATCTGAGATTTAGTATTGATAATTATAAATATGTTCACCACAAAGTATGAAAGTATTTTTTTGATTGACTATAAAGTTAAAAAGTGAAAAGAATTAAGAATTGGTTAGGATTCAGAAGTCGAAAAAATACAGCCTTTTATTTAAATTTTTTTATTTTATTAATTTTTTTTGTAGCAAGTTGTTTGAGGGACTTGGAACTATGACGTCATTATCATGACGTTAAAATGTATTGCCGACTACATATCGGTCACAATTGAATTTGTGTGCATTTTTTCGATGGGCTTAATATATATGACATTAAACGCATAATTATTGCGTTAACTGTTGCCGTTTTGGGCCCATATTGGCTTTGAGTTATGGCTCAAATTGATTTCTTCAATAAAACTTTCCATTAAATATGATTCGACGTAAACATGTAATAACATTTTTAACAGACAAACTTCTTTCACGTTCTGTGATTTCTATTTTTGGCGACAAAGAAAGGAGAAATCAATAGTTTTACCTCAATACACGGGGTTATCAAATGCTTAGTATGGCGGGTGCAATATTTATGAATCGATGAAAGATTTTAGGGCGGCGTTTTGGACTGCGTTTTTGTATTACATAGAGTTATCAAATGATTAGCATAGCGTGTAAAAACATTTTATTGAGAAAGATGTAAAAAAATTTTACACGGTATACTAGTATTTGTTATCACCGAACTTGGTTATAACTTTCAGTTTTTGAGCCGCTTCCGACACTAATTTACGGAATCGATAGGGTGTTTGGCCACAATTTTATCGATGGATGCAGGGCATTGATCTTTCGTTCTGCCGGTTGATATGCTGGAGCGGCTCAAGAAGCGGCTCAAATTTCGTAGCCTACGGAATCGATATGTTTTTAGTATGGAAGGAATGTGTGAAAAGGCTATCTCATCAAGTTTTGTGCTACCGGTTAGATTGCAGAAGCGGCTCTGAAGTCGATTGTCACATATTTTTTGATATTTTTTTAATAAATCGTTTGCGTACTAGGTGTATAAGCTAAGTATTATCTCATCAAATTATCCATCATATACATTCCGAGAGAAGTTGTAGTGGTGATGGATATATGCACATGGCTAGTTTATATTGAAGTGTTGTCACCAGAATATTCAGCATGGAAAAATAAACCAGAGCTCATATTCGTTATTAAACCACAAGTTAAACGTTCTATTATTCCATCCATGGTGTTTGCTGAAGATGAGAAGGGGGAGGAGAGAGCGTGCAGATGGTCATTATTATCTCATAGCTAGCTAAACTCACATAAATTTCCCTGGATAATAAGTAAGTATTTTTTTGTTTTTATTTCATAATTTCTTTAAGAAATGAATTAATCCCTGATTTGGATTTTTCACTCGTATGAGGAGAGAGTGTTTAATATAATTAACTCCTTCCCCTGCGAAAGACGGGTAAATAATGTTTACGTTTTTACTGAAAAAATTGGGTCGCTTTTCAGTACAAACGTAAACAATATTTACCCGTCTATTGGAGGGAAAACAGAACATTTACATTGATTCTTTCAGAACAGTTCTGGTGCATAGAAGTGTAGCATTCAATTCAAACGTTTCTCTATATAGTTCATTTATAGATGAATTTCCAATGGACATATTATTTATGAATATATGTGTTCTTTTTGCTTTAAATGCTCATTTTAGACTTTAAAATTTGCCATTTATTTCTCTCTCCAGCATACTCATATGCATATTCAAGGTCGATCAAAAAAATTGGAGTCCAACATTATGATCTTCTTTTTCAGTCTTAAGTGTCGATTAAGTTACTTGCATGTTTTCCTTTTCTACTTAAAATGAATATACTCTCCACTACAAATTTGACTGAACTCTAGCTACGCCTCTAAGTATGCATGTTTCTGCAGTTTTCCTCTAAAAGCAAAAGAAATTCCTATTTAACTTTGTATGTTCGATTATATGTTTTGTGAACCTTTGTCTGTTTGTTCTTTTTTTTTGTTTTACTGTTGTTTCAATGATCAATTCATTTTCTTCAGCATAATAGTGCATCTTGATTGGTATTAATTGCATTTTTTTTTCTGTTGACTTTCTGAAGGGTTATAGTGCTGTACATAAGTATGTTGGACAAAAAAAACAAAGATTGAACAAAACACACTTTTTGTTTTTTTCACTTATTTTGTAATTTGTATTAATATTATAAAAACAATGGAATATCTTTACTGCCCATCTTCCTAAATTCTTACTGCTTTCTCAAAATCTATTTTTTCACTTAATAAAGTTTTCATTTTGAGGCATTCATCCTCAATGTCAAAATTTTATTTCATACATAGGTGTTTTTCATACTGTGAGGTAGGGAGAAGGACTATTTGATATAAATTATATATTTTTCAACTTGGAAAGATAATAGATTCTGGTTATTAAAACATTTCTTTCATTTTGTGCTCCATCCATGTATTCCCACACCAGCCACATCAGCCCCTAAACTGTCAATTTAGAGATATTTTTAAATTTGAGCCTTAAGGTTCCTAGTTGTTTCTTATTTTTTATGTCTTTTTTTCTCACTATTTTCCAATATTCCGGAGGTGTTTCTTAAGAAAAATACAGGAAAATGTTGTTGTTGTTGTTGTTGTTGTTGTTTCTGAGTTTACATTATAATTTAATCATAATTTCCTGGATGGTAAATTATTACTGTTGCTGCTGTTTATCTTTTTGGAATACATTTCATATTATTACCATGTTGAGAAATTATAATACAATTGTTTATTTCTTTATTTTATGTACTTCTCTGTTGGTGACCCAATTGATTCCTGTTACTGTTATTGCTGGTTGTTGAAATCAGAATCAAATATCGTTCAAATTATATGTTGGAATTATTTTGTATGAATAAATAACTATCAAATGAATGCTTATTATTTCAAAAATGTGTTTTTCTTGTTTGAATGAACCTGCGACTGAAACTTATTTTTGCTTTCATTATTATTACTATGGTCCAGCCCTACAACTTTATCCTATTTCATAGATTTTAGCTATATCTTTTATATATCACCTGGAAATAGCATTAACAAAAATATTTGTTTACTGAATTGTAGTTGGCAAGGCTTTTACATGAGAAAACAATAGATATAGTCATTCTTGGATGTGTAACAAAAATTTGAATTGTTCTCCAATAGATAGTTCCTGAATTTCTATTTAAACGCTGTGTTATGGCCTAGTCAACAAGTTTCGCCTCGTTTTCTTTATCATAATTGCGTTTAACTAATCCGTCGGGAAATAGGAATAATAAGTGACCATCACTAAGTAATAAACTTTTGAAATCAGTTAAAAATTCATAGAAATGAGGTGTTAAAATTTTGGAAGGTCTATTAATTGAATGAACGTAAGTTTGAATTATTGAATAATGAGAACATGCCGCTTTATAGTTTCACCTTTCCATCATTATAATTGTTGGGCACCCCAAGTAAATAGCTTTTCATAGCTTTTCTATACTGCAGACAACCTATACGGAATAGGAAGTAAAACCGTGAGCTTTAATGCTCGGAAGTACCTGGCCAGTGCAACGTCCCCCGTCTGCATACATCTATTGGATGTATACGCAGTTAACTTAATATTACGCATAACATCTTCCCAACCCGAAATTATCGTTTCTGTAGCATATACGGATCACCCAGATTGGTCACAAGGCTTACTATTCTGAATTTGCTGCCAAAAAAATGCTGGATCCGCCCCTGACTGTACTACAGAAATGGTGAATGAAGAGCATGGCCTTTACGGTCATTTTTCATTCGTGTTTTTGTAACATGACTCGAACATGGTACCATAATCACAGTAACGATTTTTTACGTAAGTTGGATTGGAGGTTTTAATTATCTTGACTAGTTGTAGATATCATTCTCAAGATAGAATTGTATGTCTACATTGTATTACTTATGGAGTTTCCTCCTTTCTCTTCCAGTCTGGATTATGAATTTGCGCATCACTCATGGTTCGAGACGTTAATCGTCGTCGTCGTCCTCGGACACCTTTTTTCACTTAAACTTAATTTCTCAACAAAAAGTATCTGCTCTACACGGGGCAGCAGTGTCATATTTACTTTGCTTTATATAAATATAAAGTGTTAAAGCCTTTAACACTTTATATTGTAAAACATAACAGAGACTGGCCAGTTCTGTCTCCGTCCTGTCAGACACATTCATTTTTAGTTTTCACAGGGCATAAGCTTGTAATTAAGCTGATGATAAAAATATTACAAAATCATCTTTTGAAAACAAAATGTGAAAAGAGACAAGCTGCACTCTTCTCTTACAACTCTTGAATTTATATCCCCCAAAGTCCCCAACACCCTGCTCCTCTTCCCCTCTTCTCCCCCACCCTGAAAAAAAAGAGATAAGACACCTGCAGTTTAGGGGGCTCTCGACCAAAAAACTTCTAATTAACTTAGCAGTGTTTTATTTCCAGAAGTAACAGGCCAGCAACATAAATATATCACACTCCAAGGATTAAATGTCTGCAGCAGCAGGAGGAGGTCTGAACATTTCTGTTACAGTAGGACATAGTGAGATATAGTGCAATGAGAAGTCAAAATAGTAAAAATAACCCCAATGTTGTAGATAAAGTTAACTTTTCCACTCTTTCCATGAAAACTACCTGGTCCGGAGTGGAGGATCCTATTATAATGGGTGTAGGAATTCCTTTAATTTGGACAGTATTCTCTGTGAATTCACAACGTGAACCATCATCAACCTACACCTCTGTTTTTAGGAAATGTGTTTGGCAACTTTGCAACGATGTGCAACATCATTGGCATGGAAAAATATGTTAAAAGGAAGGGTGGACCATGTGTCTGATATAAGGAAATTTGTAAAACTTAGTTTTTACTCAACAAAACACTCTACAGAAGAAGCCAGTCAATTCCTGAGTAACATTCTTTCAACTTGTAAGAAAGGATCCATTTTTGCTGGCAGTGGTCAATATTACCAAGTGAAAGAACAGGACAGAGTATTGGTTTTAAATTTTGCAGAAGATTTTGTTACTGATCAAAGTGTAAATATTTTCGACACAAAGACAGTTCTTGATTGCTCCTTGAATGATTCTGATATTGATTTATTCCTTAAAAATGTCCGAGGAATTTCAAGTCTTCCAGTCTACAATGGTGAAGTAGATTTCATCAATACCTCTTCATGGCAATATGGATTTACATTGAAGCCATTCAGTATATTCTCTGGTGACGAACGAATATTATCTTTGAGCAAAAAAGGAATTTGTGTGAGCACATTGGGCAATATGGAGACCATAGATTTATCAATTATAGAATACGTAGGACTTTGGGTCTCGGATGAACCATACAATGAACGGAAGTTGGTACTTGGTTTGAAAGATAAACCTAACAAAGTCTTGATTACAAGTGAACGAAGTGCTATGCAATGCGATTTAGCCACTCTTACAGTACAAACCGAATGGATGATGAAAACAGCTGCTTTGTTGTGTGTTAATCTTACAAGACTTGGCAATAAGGATGTGCACTTACGACTTGCCCCTGTATTGCAGCCGGCTAACAACGAGTGGGTTGCATTGAGGCAAAAAGTATGGATCGATTTGATTCAAAAAAATACATGGGAAAAAGATTCCTAAACTTTTCTATTCTAAGTTTCCCATTTCAAAATATTTTATTTTTATGTATATATAGCATTAATTGAAGAATTTTGTGATTAAAGATATCGGTAACTTTTTTTATATGGCTTAAAATCCGATGACACCCTCATCCAGATGCTACTATACTTTAGTTGTACAGTTGATACCTTTTTTTAGTACGGTGCTGAAAACTTAAGGTCTTATGTTGTCTTAAAACTTTTTAAATATTCTTTGCTTTGATGTGTTTGATATGGCATGGTGACGTTATGTTTTGGATTGCATTGCCTACATAAATAAAATTACTCTAACATTTTTTTTCTCAAATCTTCAGCAGGCTCTAACTTTATAGGAGAGTGAATACCTCTTCACTCGGGTACTTAGTTGCAGTAGTTCAATTATTTTGTTTTAAGTAACTGTCTATTTTTTAAAAGTGTTTTTCGCTATATATATCACATCTTCAAGATATTAAAATGTTCTATGGAACAAGTGGTTTTAACAAATATTGACAATATTGTCTTTTAGAATTTTGTTGTTGTACTTTAGCTTTTCTCATTAGAAATGAAGGAGAAGTCATTGGCTCATTCTAGCATTGGGTGTGGTTTCTTTCTTAAGGCAAGACATTGCATGAAGTTAAAATGAATCATGAATCAAATTAACTGTATTTAGAATTTTTCTAGAATTTAGAAAAACGAGTACACAATTATGGAAACATATAATAGATGTATAACATCGTTAAAGACAGCTAAATCAGACAGTGAAAAGCTGGCTTCATTGCTTGTTATCTCAAAAATATCATCAGTTTTACCATTAAACAATGAGCATGGAGAGGAGTTACTTGATGCTATTTCAGCAAACTTTATAATACGTCTGATGCAATCAAGTGATAAGGACAGGGAGATGTTTTTAGAAGTAGCTTTAAATATAATTGGATTGATAGCTAAAATCAACCCAAGTTTGCTTTCCAGAGAAGAGATATTGGTTCAACAAGTGATTAATCAAGTTGTTGAATGTGGTGGAAGTCAAAGTGACAAACAAATTGTTCCTCTGGTTATTGAGATTTTATGTTTTGTCAGTGGTACTATTGATGGACAAAAATTACTTCTGCGAAACAGCTGTTTCACATCGTTAAAATCTTGCTTTCTCAACAATGACCTTAACAGTCACGTTTCTGTTATATTTTCAAATTTGATTCATTCTTCAAAGATGAACGACAATGCTTTAGAACTTCTCTTAGAACTGTCAAGAGAATTTTCCAAAGAAAAGGATATAACAAAGTTTAAATACATTTCATTAATAAACCAGTTATGTGGTATTCTTATTGACGCTAACTATGGTAATGCCAAATCATATATTCTACAGAAAGATATTTTGAATTATGTTAGCAGCACTTGCATGGATATGTTGCAGTCAAGATTGAAGAGTGATGTAAATCAATCTATTATCATCCTGTTGTCTTACATGGTTGATATTTTTCAAAGTGAATGGATGTTTGATCATGAATACACAAATGATGCAAGGCGTTTCATTCTATTGACATTGACAACAGTTTCTGTTGAGCTGAATTGGTTATTTGAAGGTGGCTTCTTGGGTGATGAAGTGGCTGATAATAAAACCAAATTTACTGTCAGTGCATCTAATTTAATGAAGAATGTTATAAAATTTCTATGTTTGGATAGTTTTGTTACGACAGATCTATCAATGGACTCTGAATTTATCATTAAAGTTTTCAATTGCTTGAAGAATGCCATGACGTCGGTCTATTTGTATGTGAAATCAATTGACATAGATGCCATGAATAGCCTTGATGATCCAATTTTGTTAGCATCTCTTCAAGTCATTTGCATTTGGGCAACTGAGGAGACAGACAATTTAAGGGGAGAACTCAAGTCAGCTTTACCTCTTATTATGAAGTCTGCTTCCTTAGATATTGAAGGTATGTACTCGTTTAATTTGTCCAGTACATCTTTTTCCAGCTTGAAACTAGGATTACATTAACTTTAATTTAGTAGCACACAATTTAATTTAGTAATACCTTCAAATACCTTAACAACATCAAGTTAAATTTTATATACAAGTTAAAATTTTATAGACAAATCTTATCCCTTCTTGAATACATACATAATGATACTGTGGTTACTGTTTGAAAAGTCTGTTATGGTAGTGGGACAGTGTATTTACTTATATATATCCAGTTGTCCGCCAATTTAAATTCCCGCCAAAATATATATTTTCTTTGATATCTGACAAAATAAATTACCGCCAAAATTTTATATTTTTGCAATCCGCAAAAATTAATTTTCCTGTTGAAACTTTGTAACGTTGGATCACTTGGTGATGCTTTGCCGGGAATAAGCCGAATGAAATTAATTTTCGAAGTCACAGGTCACGTAAATTCGTCAGTCTGCTTGTCTTGTAGCCACCTCAACATCGATCTTGAGGTTTCACTAAAATCATTATTAACCTATTTCCCTTAACGCCAAAATCGCGTTACTTGAGTTGAAATTTCATTTCCTATAATAAGGTATTTACAAATGATTTCTTATTTTTTGATATCGTGTGTGTGGACTTTTAACTACTATTCATTCATTCTCCAGCATTTTCTCCAGTAATTCAATTCGTTTTCATTTTGTGAACACCGACTACAAATACCTTCGATTCTTAATTTTCTTCATTCTTAACTGTTATGTTAATTCTTCATTATTTCTTCTTGCAGGTTCTACCAAAAACAACAAAAACGTGGTTCTTCTACATGGCCTCACTCCTTGTATCTGTCAACTTCTTCCTGATGCTGAAATGCGAGCAATTCTTTTGAAACATCATTTATTGGATTTGTACGAACACTACTTTTCCGCGAACATTGTTCAAACACCAAATGAAATAACATTGCATAATGAATTGGTTGCGAATATTATTCATCTGTTTCATCAGGTCGCCATTTTGGAACCAGAAGCATGCTCACAAAGTGCATCAATTCATAGACTTCACAATGCGTTGAAGGATACTTGCAAGAACTTCATTAAACCGGAAACAGACTTAACTTACCACACAAAGCTTGAAGTCGTTGCGCTTACTTTATCGTTAGTGCGTTTGAAAGACGTAGATATTGATATATCGTGGCGTCATTTTGTTTCAGCCTCCATATGTCTGTTGTATGAAACACTAGATGTTTCTTTACAATCTGATTTGAAGGAAATGTGGATCGTGGCTGGACAAAATATTGCAGCCTTGACCATGCGTAATGAGAAGCTTGCAGTTGAAATGAGGACATCACCGCAGTTAAAAGAGTTATCAATGAAGACTGGTGCAAAGTACAAGGATTTTCAGGGAGTATTTTCTTTTTTGTCGTAAATACATTTTCATATCTAGTCCTTACAATGAAGCCTAGTCACTTACGCCCTTACTCCCTCCGCCCTGTTTTATTCCTTAGTTATTCACTAGACGTATAGACACATGAAGGTGTTGTAAGATCTATGGCGTGTGTTATTCATTAAGGTTGTTCTTCTTGTGAAAATAAAAAATTATCGAATACGTCATATCATGAGTCGGTTTTATAGAAACAAGAAACCTCACATCGTTATTGCGTCCTTTCTATCTGTGATTCTTAATATCAAAAGTTCACTGTGTATATCCGAAGGTAAGGTGTGATATAAGTCTGAGTTTTTACAAATAGAGATCGTAGTCTGCCAAGTTGAAACAAATTCCAATATTCAGCGCGTGGAAAATGAACTAACGTAACACTGATTATCTCGTAAAAAGACGGAAAATCGCCTTAAATGATGTAACCAGGTGGTAGATTACAGAAGGATATAAAAATCTAATTAATGTTTATATCAAATTCATTTGGAAGGTGATTTTTTTATTAAGCTGCAAAAGACGGTTAGAAGTGGATAACATTGAAGTATTGATGATGTGGAAGTCCTTCCTTAATAAAACATTGACGACCTACTGTGGGGTCAACTTTTCTCGGTCATGGTTTGAGGACTTTCTTTGTTCAATTCGTTGATTCTGATGTTCCCATATTAAGCTCTGTTTTTCTTGAAAAATAGTTTCGATAGCATCGATAACCAGGAAGTAAGAAATGTAAGAATCTCTGCTCAAAACCTTTTTAACAATCCAATCCCAAATGCGAAAAAAATACTGGAAATAACTGGGAATTAATGTTCCCTGCAGTTCATTGTGTATAGAGGATACTGGTGAATGAAGAATCCTGGATTTGATTGTGTATAGAGGGGATTAGCGAGAAAAAAAAATCAACAAAATGTGTTTTTCTTTTTGATCTTCATTAATTGAATTTCTGAAATTTCAAAGAGCTGATAGGTCACATTCAATTTGCCGAAGAACATTCTTGTTATTAATTCCAATAAGATAATGAACTGAAAGGATACCGCTACTTTAGTTCATCTAGTTCAAAAAAATAAAAAATAAAAAAAAATAATTAAAAAAAGAAGAGAAAGAAAAACAAACAAACAAACACCAATAATTAAATTAATCAGATAATTGTTGCATATGTTGTTGTCTGTTTTAAGAGACCCAAAGTACCAATAAACCCCTGCACGTTTCATCATGTACTGTGATGCTCTATATATACTATCTGTTCTTTCACGTTCCTTGATTTTCTATTTTTATCGTTGGTTTTAACATCTTGAGCTTCATTGAACATTCCAACGTCTCTTATCATATCTGCGTCGCGATTTTTTTCTTTAATAAAAGCCTTGTTGATTTTACTCAACTTGTGTCGAAAATACAAATTGTTAGTTACAGATGTTTTCATATTATATCATTCACGTTTCAAGTAGCGGTTGTATTGAACTGTTGTTGTTGTTATTGATGTTTCTTTGGTTATCCAACTTTAAGGTTTGACCTTCACTGCTCGAACATCTGTCCATGTTCATCTGGTCAATCGTATATTTGTCTACAACGCTCACATCATCAACACTATCGAAATCTATCTTTCGTTCTTTCGTGCTTTGCATTCTCATGTGACTAAGTTTCCTCAGAAACTGCCCCTTGAAACAGCTTACCCTAGCAACAGCACGGAGATAGTCCTTTTTCAAGTAGATACACAGAACTGGATTGACAATGCTGTTTAGAAAGAGAGAGTAGTGGCCAACAGTTTCTAGTTCTTCAGGAATAAGTTCAGCTTTTCCAAGTATGTCGCAAAAGTTCATGTATAGAATTGGTAGATATGCTGCCACAAAGAAAAACAACAGCAAGCCAAACAAATGGATGACGCGCAGCTCCTTACGTGCCAATGCGATTTGTCTTGTATGGTTTTTTATCGCAATGGATTCTCGTTTCGATCGTATCGTTCGCTTGGCTTTCGTTGTGACAAATATATACAATATTGTCATAGCAACCACTAACAACAGCATGAATATCCAGACGACGGTTAAGTAGTATCGACCAGCTTGTGCCATGATGTATTTGGGTTCGAACCACCACGTCAGGGGAATCAAAGTCAATCCCAGGGGTACGAACCATATGATTCCGATCAGTTTTAACGTGCGCCGCAAGTCGATCATTCGATGATGTAGCAATGGTTTGGACAACGCCAGATATCGATCTGTTGATAACGCTAATAAATTGAAGAGCGATAAAAACAGAATATAACATGTTAGGAACGGTGTTGCTTCGTGCTTGCCTCTGTATGTCTCCAGCAAAAACGTTGGAATGAACACGATCCCCGTAAACAGATCAATGCACGCTTGACTACAAATTAGCACGTTCGCAGGACGACGGCGTATATTTTTGTTTGTACTGAAAGCTAAGATCACCAGACTGTTAACCAGGACGATGACCAGGCTAATGGCAATCAAGACTGTGGAATTGCGTCTTTCACCTTGCAGGTTACTGGTAGATGATTGTGAGAGATTCTGTTTGATATTATCTGCTACTATGGATTGATTCATTTTAATGGCTTGCTGGATATGTTAATTTTAATATATATTGTTATTAGGAGTCCTCTCTCTCTCTCTCTCTCTTGTTTTCTTCTGTGTTGTTCGTTTTCTTTCTATATTTCGTTCTTCAGAACTGTGTGATTTCGTCTGGCAGGGACTAGAAGTTTCTGTTGAATATTCGGTCTCTTTTCTATATGTTTTTTATACTCAATTCATATGTTATTTATTTTTTGTTTTCCTTGTTTTATTTCGCTTGTTTATCTAAAGAAATAGATTTGAATGAAAACCAAAGGGAGTTTTTTATGTCCTTAAAGGAATTACAACATTCTCCATTTTCGATAATCCTCTTCTCTCAGTGTGACGTATATCCTCTATCTAAGCCTCTTCGAAGTAAAATCTTTTAACTACAACAAGAACAAGAACACCAATAACAACAACAACAATTATGATAATAAAATCTATAAATTTTCAAGTATAAAGTGAAAGTATACATATTTGGATGGTTTGTCGCACTCTTGGACTAATGTGTGAAAGATTATGTTTTCGAGCGAAGACAAAAGTTAAAATCACATCCAGCTAAAGAGTTAAACGTATACTGTAATGTAGACTAAAGTGGGAAGTTATTGCTCATCGTTAGCTGTTGTTGACATGATATGGAACCGCTTGTGACTTGGTTGCCAGCTTTCTTTTTCATCGTCATCGTCGACTTGAAGTATTGTCGACTTGAAGTATCTATTCAGAAGAATTCCAATATTTTCATTCTTCAAAGAAACAACTTTGTTGAGGTGACAATAATACCTGCTTCACACTTGTGACGTATGCGCATACTTATACGCATGCGTAAGGTAGTGTGAATTCATTCATTCGTAAAGTGAAGCAAAATCTTACGCACGACGCATACGTAATTTGAACAATAGAAACGTACATAATGTGTGGCAAAATGAATTTGCAACTATTTTAATAAGAGAGAACAATTTTTTTTTTCGAGGTTGTAAATAGTGAAATATATCAAAAAATGACAAAACGAAAAATGAAAATGTCAAAAATGTCAAAACAGGTAGAAGAAAAACTGATGAAAGATGAAGAAGATGAAGATGAAACAAACCCAACTTTTCACGTTTTAAAATATCACAAACCCCAAATTTTCTTTTTTTTCTTATGACTTTGTTCCAGTTGTTTTCTTCTTCTTTTGGCTTTCAAAAAAGGTAACACAGAACTAACAAGTCGTTATGCATGACGGATGTAAATAAACAACAAATTAGAAATATATGAAAAAGCTCATCAAATCCACTATAACTTATTATATATAACGACTTACGTATGCGTCACAAGTGTGAAGCAGGCATAATCTGTTCCCACACATTACTCTCTGTATTACAGAAAAATAAAGTTGCAATCTATATACTGATACATATTTACGTTTACATAACAATAACAACTGACCATATTGCGATTACGCATGAAAAGAGTTAAGAACCATCTTGAGAATAAGTTATGGTTTGAAAAATAAGTAGGCTAAACTTTTTCTCCGTTTCATAACTTCTTTTGTTATTCTTCCTGAGATTATTGCGCAAACTTTAGCGTTAGGTAGAGATTTTGAGAAGCGCGTTGTTTTTACTAAACACGATAAGAAACGGGGGTGATGTAATAAGTGTGAGAAATTACTTTCTTCGCGAATTAATGACTCTTTCCGAAATTTAGATATTAAGGTACCATTGCGGTAATAAGTTTACGTTATTGCAAGTATGGGAAATCAATCAGTAAGAAAAAAGACATTATAGTTTAACAATAAGGCTGTTTTGAATTTTAGTTATTTCACTTTAGTACCAAACAACAGTAATTTCTAATCGATTGGGATCTCATAAATATAAGAATGTCAGAATAAACACCCGTCTTTCATAAAAGACTTTATAAAAAATCTAATTTTTGAAAACTCATAACTCAAGCTTGAATCCGAGTTGAAGACAACCAATATGCAAAAATGAATATTTCATGGCCTCTCTGTAAAAGTTAAACTTTTTAATCGTAAATAAATTCGCGAATTTAAGCAAAAATTGATTTTAGTATTGATTTTAAATCAGAAACGGCATTTATTTATGTAATATGTGCAAATATTTTTGACAGACTATAAGCAAGATGAAAAAAATCCTTTTTTTTTTCCTTTGCTATGAAATATCCTTTAGCAAAAATATTACGTAATTACCTCAGGAGAAAAGTAGGAATTTCACGTTCTTTAGACCACGTAAAAACTTGTGTATTCAAGTCCTGTTGACAACGTGATAGAAGTCGTAAATTTGATTTGTACGAATTTGGTTTAAAGATATTTGATAGCATTTCAGTTTAACATTCACTGCATTTATAAAAAGTCTTTCAAAACACTCGAACTGCCCTGAATTTCGTTGTGTTCATATATTTTGTAAAATTACCATCGTCGCCGCTAATCTTTTTCCCGTACGACAGTGTATCATTGATCGTTTGAAAGTAGTCTAATCCGTCCGCTCTAATAGGATGTCCAACAGGAACTTGAAGAGGACGTCCAAAGGATATAGTGTATGGTGCGTTCTTTTTAAATAGATATTGTTATTAAATACAATTAGTATTACATCAATCTGCAACGACTGTTTGGTCTAGTGGTCTATTGACTCGTTCTGTAAAGAACAAAATTATGATAGAATCTTTAGATGGTGGTTCGAGTCCCCTTCATTCTACAATTATGAAAGTCTAAAAATGATACTGCGGACGGTGTATGGAAAAAAAATTCGCATTGTCGCTGTCTTAAATTCTTAAGGTCCCTATCTCCCTATTTTAAAGGGGCTACGGCATGAATCGCGTAATTGTTATTCTTCGCCTCCAATTGACTTTGGGTACTGCAAGTCCTAAGATTGCGTGATTCGTGCCGTTTTGATGGGAAAGTTTCGCGAGAAACATCTTCACTGAGATTCGCCTACACACAAAATGTGTCAAAATCAGAAAATTAGCCTAATTTTCTGATTTTGACACATTTTGTGTGTAGGCGAATCTCAAGAAATAAGAAAAACAACGAATGTTAAACTAAACTTGCGATTATGAGACATTTTGCGTGGAATTTTATTAGTCAAAGCTGCAAATTTCAAACTTTCATCTGCTCATTTTTCTGCACCTCACAGTTCGTTGCGATGATAACCAAGTTATTCTGATACAATCAAGTAAAAAACTATTTCGATCTACTCTGTTCAACGTATGTGCGTATGTTTGCTAGAAAGGCGATTGTAACGGTCTTATTTCATCGTACGACCCTCTGAAATGAGTGAGATTCCTTGAAACAGTTCTTCGGAAAATTGTCTTTTTTTTCTTTTACACATTTTCTTACTTTATTCAGTTTTTATTTTCAATTTTTTTGGATTACTTTTATGAAATAAAAATAACAGTTGTAAATATTATTTGAAACTAAATTAATAGTAACTAAAAGAGAAAAAAAAAATTTGTATTGTAAAAAAAAGTTCTAATGGTTTTCGTTCTTATTTCATTATTTTATTTTCATTACTGAATGACTCTGCATGGAAAATTTTTCTGGAGGACGTGGCTGGCTCAGACATCTTCTATAACCACAAACTGATCCTTTAAAATACATTTTGTATACTCTGAAATATCTGATCACAAAAACAAAAACTCATCCATAAGAAGAAAAAAGCAGCGGAAAAAAGAAAGGAACCATATATTAAACCAAATATATTAAAAAATTGCTCAAGAAGAAAACGAGAAGATCATAATTGCTATGAAAAATCTTGAAAACTGCCAAAACGAAAATGAACAAATGTATGAAGCTGTCAAAAATATCAAGCGACTCACACCAAAACAAAAGTAATCCAAATCAGTATTCTTCAAAAATGACGAACCCTTACCAAACATTAAACCCACATGAATGAACATACCTTTCACACCTTCTGAAATCAAAAATGCTGTTAAATCATTGTAAAACAATAAAAACCCTGGCAAAGATGGCATCAATATCGAATCGACTAAACACTCCCCAGAAACCGTGTACCATCAAATTGCAAAAATATTCAACGTAACAGCAGAAACGTCTGAATATGAAAATGAAATTACACATGGACTTCTCAGACCACTGCAAAAACCAGGAAAACAAGAGGACCACCATCAAACCTCCTCCGTCCAATCATCCTTCTATCAAACTTAAGGAAAAAAACTCGCGATATGTATAATGAAAAGAATCGGATCACGAATTGACAGCGAAATACCAATAAACCAATCAGCTTACAGAATGAAAAGATCAACAACTGAATATGTTCTTAGTACTAAGACCATCATAGAAGGAACAATATCTGAAAAAAATGAAACTGTTTACCTAATTCTCCCCGACATTAATAAAGCATTTGATAGCATTAACCGAAAATTCTTCTTGAAGATCTAACCAAAGTCATAAACGACCAACTACATCTCATTAAATTAAGAATACCATACCATTAAGAATACCAAACCGACACAGGAGTCCCCCAAGGAGATTGTGCAATCGCAAACCAATTCACCTTTTACCTTACACTGCAAACTTTATCTCCCACGCATGAAATCCAGTATATCCGATCGCCTACAAGAACATAATTACTGCGCAATTCTATCTGTAAACCATCTGAATACTGATCAACATTACGCTGACGACATATGTAAAATTACGACATCCAATAGTATCATTCAAGAAACGAAAAAAAACGATACCAGAGCTTTTGCAAAGACGAGGAGTTCTTATAAACGACTCGAAAACCGAAGAATACATCATCTCGCGAAATAGAAATGAATGGAAAAACTGTAAACTACTGCGTCCCTTATTACATACCGAAAACGACATCAACCGACGAAAAGAAACGCAGTTGTGAAACTTAAATACTTTCCTCAATAAAAAGATCACCTTCAACACGAAACTGCGTCTCCTGTCTACATACGAACAATAAACCTGTTCTTTAGATAATAAATCTTTAGAATTCTTGTTTTAAGTAAACTCGATTATGGTTACGCTATAATTAACAAGACAAAGCATTAGCAAAAAGTCTATAAAAAAAATCATGTTAATTCTCCAATCTACCAATTTCATCCAATCTGTTCGTTTCATGTCTCAACTCGTAGCTTTCATAATTCACATCTAAGTATTCGAATTACATGGGTTCTATTGTTAAAAAAAAAAAAAAATATGTAAAAATTTGTTTTATTATTCAATACTTACGCATATATTACTGCTTATCTTACGCTATTTCAGTAGAATAGCCTGTTATAAATATTTTGGAACTGAAATATAATCCCTTATTATTATTATTATAATTAATTCAGAACTCTGGACACTCACAAAAACCCTCAATGAAAAATTAGATGCCAATCAGAGAAGCCTCCTGAGAACATACGTGTTGAACATTAAATGGCCCGATGTAATCAGTAACAATGAACTCTACCACAGATGCAAAACAAAATCGTTCATTAATCAAAATTCAAATGAAACCACCCCAAAAATAGTTACTTTTGCCGAAATTTTTTTTGCGTATAAAATAATGCTTTGCTTAAAAGTCAAGTATAGCTTTATTATCTTGTTTTCTATGCTGACGATCATGAAGTACTTATTCTTGTTTGCAGAAAGCCAGGCGTTTCATCTTTGTTTCTTTCGAGATTGGAATTTAACCATGTTATATACATTTGATATATTATGAAGATAATCGAATTTGCTTAGTTTGGTGTATTAACGCGCATCTCTCTCACATCTTGCTGGTCGTATTTACGCGCATCACCATACTGTTGTTGGTAATTACGCGCATCTCCTACATTTTATTCCTATTTATATTTGAATTTCTTCGTGTTTTTTCCCCCTTTTTTTTCATTTCCCTTTTATCCAAATTACTCTACAAAACTCTTCAAAACTCTACAAACTGTATACATCTGAAGGAAGCTTATGGTGTTAATTTAAAGCTTAAGGTAGGTATAATGAATGCAATCCAAAACAAGATGGGAAGTTTTCATAAAAGACGCGCTAATTTATTAACTTTTTAGACGAGGGTTTTTATGTAGCATTATGCATCCGTCTTCGTTTCGTTTTTTTATAAACTTACGAAAGATTTGCCATTATTTGATTTCCTCTCTTCGGTGTGTCTTCTTTTCGTCCAATCCTGTTGTTTCTCTCTTCTTGATTTCGTGTGAAATTATCAAGTGCGGTTTATTCCATCTAACAAATTGTAAGGGAAAAAAGCCAGCAAGGATTATACGCTTACCATGGCTTTTTTTTTTTGTTTCCTACCATTTCTTCTCGCGTGTTTTTATTCAAATTTATTTTATTTTTATTTCATTTTCTTGTAGTTTCTTCGAAATTTTATTCATGTTTATAACCAGAGATTTGTTTCTTTATCAGAAAACCATGTGTGATGTGAGATGTTTCGTATTTTATGCAAAAGAAGAGAATTTTTTTGACGCGTTCTTAAAATCGTCATTTGCATTATGTACGTTTATAGAAAGAAAGACTTACATGTTGAACAGGAGTTGACCACCAGCATCGTCCAAAAGCTGTAGTATGAACGCTAACTATGTTCCATGTTCTTTTAGGCTGGTTCACACTTATGTCTGTTGTTTTTTCTAATAGATTTTAAGATGACAATCTATTTCGACGGCTGTATTCACACGGGCTGAATTAATGTTTGTTCCAAGATTGTCAGAATAACAAATTTTTGCGCACAAATGAATGTTTTTTATATGCTGATGAGGCGATTGATAATTTCATTAGCTTGATTTCGTCAGTTATATCTTGGTTTAATCCTGAATCTTGGGAAATTAAAAACATCTGCATTTTGATCTCGATGTCCATTCACGTCATTGATGGAAATTTGATAGCATACCAACTGCGAACAACAGGCTACTGCATAAACTAAGATTGATCCGTTATGATAACCAATTCTGACGATCCATTCTTCTTTCCTACCCATCTTTTCTCTAAGTGAAAGCCTTTCATTTTTAACCTGTACTGACTGACCTGACATATGCTGCGATTAATTTGCACTTGTTTAGTTTCGGTGTGTTTGACCATCTTGGCATCATTATTAACTCTGTTTTCAATTCTATCAGTAAATGAAAAATTATTAGCAAAAAGAATATCGCGTACGGATATTTATTTTACTTGATATCGGTACTTCTTCTATGTTTTTCCTTCACAAAGAAACAGAAAATTCAATGATAATGCAAAGAAAACAAATTTCTCTTATCAAATTAAATTCAGTACTGCTGCGAAATTCCGAAATTAAAAGCATAATTATTCCAAACAGAAATTATTTTGAAGCGGTTTTCTATTTTCACCTTTGTGTATTTTTATCTATATTTTATAATATAATATATATTTTTGCGATTTTTAAATAAGAGTTCCTTAACATCATTTGCTCCAAAATAGTAAACAAATATAAGATCTATTTTTATTAATTTTTGCGAAAAAGATTTTGCCGATAAATTGTCTCTCTCTCTCTCTTTTTTTCTTTCTTCTTTAATATGTTCTTTTATATGTTCATTATGATGATAAAGTATCGTGAGTTGAGAGTGGAGTTAAATTGTCGAACCCAACTTAACTGACCAAATTTGTTGACCCCCCCCCCCCCCCCCCCCCAAAAAAAACAAACAAAAAAACAAAAAAACAACAAAAAAAACCAAAAAAAACCAACAACAACAACAAAAAACAAACAAAAAACAAAAAAAACAAAAACAAAAAAATGTAAAAGAAAAGAAAAAGAAAAGTTAATCAAAACCATCTGTTTCTATGATTTTCCTTCCTTCTGAGACTTTCTATGCATGTGAAATGGGAAGTGTTTTTTTTTTACTTTGTTCAGGATTTAAAATATGCATAAGGTTTCTTTTTTCTATTTTTTCAATTTCTAAGGGGGTGATCACATGAGAAAATTCAGCCCGCTTTGCCGAGATCTCGCCTTGTCTAACTGAGATCTCTGCAAAGTGGGCTGACATTTTCTCATGTGATTGCTCAACCAGGCCAGCCGATTTAACTGGTGATTGTCTTTTTTTATTTGAATGGAAAATAACAATGGAAAATTCAACTTCCATCACGTGACATTAACCAGCCCGGTTAGCCGGGCTGAAATTTTCTCATGTGATGGGTTGAGAATAATTCAGCCCGCCTAACCGGTCTGGCTCGCCTCATGTGATCAGGCCCTAAGTTTCTTTTTTTATTTCCAAGTACAGTTTATAAAGTTGACCAATTCGAGTAATTTCATAGTTCAATTAATATGCAATGACTTTAAACATTTTGGATGTATTTTGGATGCATATTCGAATTTAGTTTGCTTCATTTAATATACTTCATGATTTTGTTATTCTAGAAAATAAACAAACACAAATGTCAAAAATCAAAGAAAAGCTTTTTTCATTCGGCATAATCGCTGATGTTCAACACGCGAATGCTGATAACAAACTCAACTTCCATAAAACTAGTCACAGATATTATAGAGCTGCATTACAACATCTTCAACAAGCTGTTAAAACATGGAACACGATGAAAGTAGATTTCGCCATGCAACTCGGTGACTTAATAGACGGAGTAAGCAGACGTCAAAAATGTTCAGATCAAGATATAAAAAATTTGTGTGACACCTTGGATGAATTTTCGTGCACTGGTCTCCCCGTTATGAAACGTGAGCATACGTATGCAATGACCGAAGAAACGGGCCCGACCGATCAAGCAGTTGTCCCTTATATCTGTCATGTTTGGGGCAACCACGAATTTTACAATTTCAGCAGAGACTGGTTATGGTGTAACACGTTGAATAGTTTCATCGAAGGTTCTAATATTCATATGATGAAGTGCGACAGGAAAGAAAAAGAAGAGCAAGGCGGATATTATTTTTCATTTCGATTTCGCGGTTATCGCTTTGTTATTTTAGATGCATACGATATTTCCGTAATAGCGAGACCGGAAGGAACAGAATTTTACGAAAGTGCGTTGAATTTACTGAAGTCGAAGAATCCGAACAGTGATTTTAATGAACCTAGTGCGCATGCACCACATATGGTACAGTGGAATGGAGGTCTAGGTGATAGGCAGTTGTCGTGGTTACGAAATGAACTGTCGAATGCCACCGAACACAATGAGAACGTTCTAATTTTTTCTCACATTCCGGTACATCCCAAGGCATCGCATAAAAGTGGTCTTTGTTGGAATTATGAGGAAGTCTTATCTATAATCAATTCATTTACTTGTGTAAAAGCATTCTTTGCTGGCCACGATCACGACGGCGGCTATCACCACGACCAAATGCACAACATTTATCACATTACGATGGAGGGTGTAGTGGAGAGAGCCCCTGACACAAATGCTTTTGCAGTGGCGCATGTATATGATAATTACATTGATCTTGTTGGTTATGGCGATACGAAAAATCGCATTTTGAAGTTTTAAAGTGAATGTACTATTATCATTGATAAATGTAGAAATGCTTGTCATTTTTTATGTAATTTATTTATTTTTTATACGAGCACCATGTTTGTTTCATGAATGTTTCCAATTTGAATCTTAAATGGATTTATCCTGAAAAAGGCTAAAATTACCACAATCCCATATCAGGTGTTTTATCATAGAGAAAAAGGTCTATCAACACACAATTCTTTAATACTTTTGAAGGATGAGAAGTGAAAAATTGAGGAAATGAAAAATTTGGTTTACAACCTAAAAACAAAAAAGGAAAAAATTGACTCGGTATTTGCTATATCCATGGTGAAATGTTACGAAGGGACCGTTACTTTTTGACGCATTCTTAAATGGCAGTGTTCTCAAAACGGTATTTTATCTTCAATGTTGGACTAAATTTTACTTTTTCTCAAGTTATATCGATTTAGTTCATCTTTTTTACACAATTTACTTTAATCATAAGTATTATTTTTAAGCAAACTATGTAAATTGCTGAAAGGTTTTCTAAATGGAGTGGTCTTCATTAGTATAATTAGTATAATTTGTAAAAGAGACATAAACGAATGAATGACTTTGGCTTTTGCTTGATTTGACTTGATTTGACTGATAGCTAAAAACGGAAGAGACAAAAAACTATTGAACAAGCGAGTGCGTGTTAATGATTACGAGATGCAAGTTACTTACTTCTAGTTACAGTTTTGTGTTGTTTGTATTTTGGTAATCGAGATGTCAGTAAGATAGAGTTAGGCTAACAATTTGAAAGCAGTTGTTCTTCACGGTCAAAACTTTATAAATAAAGTTTGAAATAACGAGACATCCTTCCAAACTTACCTTCTTTAACCAAAGTAAAATTAAGAGACTTTCCTACAAAAGAAGGAATCCTTTACAATACCTTATCGGGGATAAAGAAAAGTCGGGTTTAAATTTAATTCAGTTTTCTGGGAAAACTATTACAAAGTTAGTCACTTTCCCCCGACCAATTCTTCATTTTAGTCACTTTTCCCCGACCAAATTTTTCGTTTTAGTCACTTTGTCCCCAACCAATTTCATCATTCGGTCGATACATGCTATTACGCGAACTGCATGGATCATTCCTATATGGCATACGGGATTTTCGGTTTTCAAAAAATAGCACTATTGCATCCCTGATTATTAGCTTCTTAATTTAAAGATAGTTATACTGGTTTGTTTGTTCATTTCTATTTGTATTTGACATGAATGTAAGAAGAAAACAGCCAAGCTACAATCAAGCCGAACTACATAAGATCGAAAAGTTAAAAAGATACACCGAAATCACGTTTATATGTCGCTTCCTGACTCAGTTGCTCATACGGGGCTCGTTTTGATGCCTTACATTGTTTCACGATAATTATTTAGCTATATATTTTGCTCATTAGCAAATCGCAGTGGGACAATTTTCTTTATTTTTCAACACAGAATCGAGGCCCTGAATCGAGGACGCGACATATAAACATGAATTCGGGAAAGGCGTATTCTGCTAACCTTTGTTATATACATATTTCCACGCATTTTCTCGGCAATTGCTGACAGCAATCTTCACGTCTGTTACACGTCTTGCTTTCAAGTGGTTATGACCTACCTGAACTAATAAGTTATTGTAATTTTAACGAAATATTCACTCTTGCTAAATGATAGCTGTTCCGAAAGAAAGGAAAGCGCTTTTATAAAAAACATATGTTTATTGGCACGTATACATTTGCACCAATTCAATTTAATGGTTTCTTTAAGTGCAAGTATAGATAACACTGCAGTGTTACAATCTGTAAAAAGAACGTATATTAAGAGAGATGCGACAGTTTTAAAAGGATAAATTTCTTTGGCGTTGAATAAACTTTCAAGCCACATCATCTATTGGACGTCATAGCGGATAAAATCGGTTAAAAATTTATAATCCTGTTATTTTAGGTTATATTTACATTATCAACTTGATTCTTATATATATGGTTCTGTCGAATTTCTAATAGCGCCACTTGTAAGGTCTGAATTTCAGTGGCTGTTGATAGGAGGTGTTCGCTGTGAGGGAGTTTATGTTCGAAAATGGTTCTTATATACATTTTATACTTTTTGTTAGAAATATTCTAGGAAACAAAAAAATAAAATTTTCAAACAAATAAACGATTTAATTATTGTCTGACGAGGACAAGTCAAAGTCACTCCTGTCCGAAACGATACCAACCTGCTACATAAATCATTTATTATCGTTACAAGTTTCTTTTTTGCAAGCAGACCAGCATATGCCAAATAAAGAGAATTGTCTAAAAGACCTTTCCACATAATTTCAAAAATTATTTCAAAAATAAAGATGAAAGTAAATCAATGTAAAGTATTCTAAAAGTTTAAACTGATAGATCGAGACGATTATAATGAATGTGTAATCTGAATAAGTGAGGCCCGAAACGGCAGAAATAAGATGGCTTACCACGCTGCCAGGTGTAGATTCCTGACAGGAAATTCCAATGCTGCATTCCCACCATTATAACATCATTGGAAAGATTAGTAACAGTGTTGTTCTTATGTACGTCTTCAGAGGAGGAGCTACATAACTTCTCTTTTTAGATGAGAAAATCTTCATGTTCATCAAATCTGATTGTTTAGTTTTGCTAAAATTTCGGATACAGAACTTGTCGGAAAGTTTTCGTAAGCTTTCGTATTTTACTGGCCGAAAATTTAGTTTCTTCCCACAGAAGCAAGTTTTCGAAAATAGTTTTTATTTCAAACTTTCTGATTCTCGCTTTAGTCTTCATTTGTATCGTTCTCACAAATTGTCTGCCAGGTCTCCTTCTTGACTTCTTCATTTATTGGTACAAATTCGTATTACTTTTTCTTTTATCCACTTTTCAAACTGTCCGAAATACCTGTAAATTCGTCCAAAGTTTTTGTCCGAAACGAATTAAGATCTTCCGAAAATATTATATCCGAAAGTTTTAAACGCCAAAGTTTTCGTTTTTATTCTAACTTTGTTATTTCATAAGCCGAAAATTTTTATAAATTTCAAGATTTATGTGAGACAAGACGTGCTTTCTATTTTACAAGATCAGTGAAATCCTCATCCTGTCCAGGGTTTCACGTCTTTCTGATGAGTTACATGGAGAAAGTACGCGATCTTGTTATTTTTCAAAAATAAAAACCAGGCAGTCCAGTAGCTATGTGTAGAGGAGAAACAGTGGGTTGGCACATAAAGTGGTAAGACTCACATGGTATACTCTATGGTACATTTTACGGACTGCATATTTACGCTCGTTGAGTGCCGGATGGTTTCTATGATATCATGTTTCATATCAACGCATCCTTTAAATCTGTAGAATCGATATTTTAAGCATCGCTAATATTTTTCTTGTTTTTCACTGGTAAACAGGAAAACCACAGTGGAAAACAGAAAAATACGTGAATATCATCGATCACTGTATTTTTTAGAGTGAGATTTAAAAACCTTATTGAACTCAGCACAAAGCTAACACACAATATCTGGTTCTCCCCACAAGTCCTGTCCCCGAAATCAACTTCTGATGCAAGACAGTTACAACAAAAGACATCAAGACGTATTTATTTTTTTCTAAGAAAAATGATCACTTTCCCAAATAAAAACACTTCAATGCTCCTATGCAAGTATGAAAACCATGTTATAGGTCTTGAAAATATACACTTTTTAAAAACCACCGGATTATTTAAAGATGGCGCGGTATTATAGTAAACATCGCGATTGCAGCTCCGAGGGATAAATGTTGTATTTCACCGAATTTTGAAATATTTTGATGTTTGTTTACTTTGATTTTTGTTTACATCAGCTCTTCGACAACTTCTTCTTCCTTTTTGACTTTAAGAGTATTTCTAGGGTATGCCATGTGGCATACCACACAGTCAATATCCCTTTAGGTGCCAACACACAGAAACAGTTCTCAAAAGGGTTATACGTCTTATAACCTCTAACTCGGAAAAGAATTTATGAGTTAGTAACTCGAAAGTGAAAATATATTTTCCAATATCGAGTTAGTAAGTCAAAAAAGAATTTATGTTTTCCTACCTAGAATTGGAAAAATATAAAAATGGAAATTGTGACGTCATAACTCGAAGTTGGGACCACACAAATGATAACTCGAACTTCTTAACTCGAAGTCGTAACTCGAACATTATTCGACTCATAAAGATAAAATTCTATTTATGTATGTAGATAATAGATATCAATTCTACGCAATTCAGCATTGCGTTACATTGTTTCCTTTTAACTTTATTCTTCAGGATGTGGTTTTAAAATTTAAAATGGGAACAAAACAAAACTGTTCTTTGTTTTACAAACCTGTTGACGGTTAATAAAATGGGGACCGAATCATGAACCTTACTGCAGACGATGAATTAGTTGGAACCGAAAAATCTTTCAACTGTATCCATTAGGAAGTTAATCTAGATAAGTATTGTGTTTGGATTGACTTATCAAAGCAATTTATTCTTTCGAATGAGAACTATATAAATAAACAAAAAAATATTTAATTTCTGGGTTTATTCAACAAACATTGAATTTATAATTGCCTCCTGAACAATCATGTAGTGCAATATCACATTTTATTCTGGTCATGTGTGTTTTCATTAGCAACAATGGACAATGGATAGTGGGCTTTTCTACATATGTAAACCAAATATAAACGTGATGTGAAATGTCTAGATCAATATTTCGATTTGTTATTGGAATAAAGATATCTAGTGCAGAGTGTTAGGAGAAAAACATCTGTTTTTTATTGGTATGTATGTCTCATTTGTTATTCAAATAATGCTTTGATCATTATTACTTCCTCTTATGGATATTGTAAAGGTTTATTTCATTTATTTCATATTTATATTGTTTGACGAGCATTCAATAGTCATTGAAAAAAATTTTCAACGTGTTGCAATTGATTTTAGTGAGTAACAGTTGACACGTGGTTTTATGGAAAAGTTCTCTTCTCTCACATTAAATCACTTGTCAAACAAATAAACAGCGACCAAAAGTTTCCCCCATAAAACAGTCATATTTTTAATGCTGTGGGTTTGTTAAAATTCAGTGTGTTTTATTTGAGTCAGAGCAGCTAAGGTTATATTTTCGTCATAATTGTTTATTTAATTTTGTTTGTTTGTTTTCTTTTTTTTACATAAATAAAGTCATTCAAAATGATGAAACATTCAATTAATTTTTGTGTTTCGGTTGTAGATACTTGGATATTTGCCTCTCCGTTTTCTTCGAATAATTTTAAAATCTATGCCACCATAATGGATTTAATTCTTAGGGGTGTTTATATTGAAAAGCGCCACATGACAAAATATGAGATCCCGTAACTCTTAACATTTCTACTAAAATTTCTACTTCTGTGTTTATATGAAAACTTTCTGTCCCAGGACTATTTCGTCCTGTCGCGGCAAAGCGGGATCTCGCTTGAGCTAAGCGGGATTCCACTGCGTCCCGTTTTTTTCATATAAACACGTTGATTTTGACACGGCTGCAAACCATTTACTTTAAAACAATGAAAATATTTTAGACAATTAAAATGTAGAAAAATGCTGTCCCCTCCCGGCTGTATTTTTTTCATCCCCTCCCGCCAAAAGTCCGGTCTCGTCTTCCATATAAAGAGCCCCTTAGAATTGCATCTCATTTTAAACACATCAGTGTATAACGTCCAACCTGATTCTGATCTGATGTGACAGTGACCTGATGTGATGGACCTCCGGTTGCGACCTCTGACAGCCGTTCACAGTCATCCTTATCTTTATTCTATTTTATACTGCTCCAAAATATGAGGTAATATTGCAAGCTATTTATATGTATTATTTCGAATCAAATCGATTTCAAAATGTGTTATGGATGACAATACAAAACAGAAAATTGGACAGTGGACAAACTCCTGTTGCTGGATGGAAGAAAAAAATTAGTTTAGAGCATGTACTTATGGTGGATTTTTTTTCTTGATGACTTTTCAGGACAGAAATAAACATATGATATTTTTTATCTTTGTCAAAAATAGCGGTGTCATAAGGCAATCTAAAATTTTTCTTCCATGTAATAAATTACAGAGAAACTTTTGCGCAACGATTTTTATGGCAGTTAATGACAAATTAAGTTTTTAATTTGACCTTTCTATTGAGACATGCTAATGAGCAGAGTTGAATGATAAGAAAAAAACAATGAAGATTTCTGCCACAATGGAGTCACATACAGAGCTGTAAGATTTATTGTTTATTAAGGAATTAGACAATAGACAAATTTATTTATCCAAATCCTAAGATTATCTGCCAAGAATTCTTTTGTTTGCAACTGTCTGGTCCAAGGCTCTGGCGTTTTTCTAATTTCAACAACCAGTGTTTACTTCATCGAGAGAAGACATATTGTAGAACACATGGAGGAGAACATTGATTTGCTGAGTGAAAAAGTGTGTACCTCTCAATCTCTTAAAATCTCTTTGTCCCGCGTAAAAAAAACCAAAAAAAAACCGGGGAGGGTGTGTGTGTGTGTGTGTGTTGGTAGCCTTAGTTTCGACGTCCAGGGCGGGGAGGGTCTCGCCTAATTCGGGTCCATTTGGACAGACAGAAAAAGGGGGGAGGCAGTGCAAAAATTGGACATTTTTTATGGATGTCATAAATGTATGGTCCTTAATAGCTGGCCAAATGTTGAGTTTCCTAATTCTTGATTTGATCCACAAAGTTTACCTTTGCTCAATGATGGTGTTGAAGTAGAAGTGGCGTTATTTTGATTGGAATTATGGAATTAAATATAGGCGACCGCCATCTTCTTTTACGGCAATAACTACTTCATGAGGTGCCATGATGGACATAAAGTAGCCCCGCGGACGGAGAGTAATCACGCTGGGTTTGAACAGTAAGAAAAAGAAAACGAAGGACTGTCATAATAGATATAGAATAAAGGAGCCTGCTAAATGGCGTACCAACGTGCCCTACGTGCCTTACGTGCCCTGCATGCCTACGTGTCTGTGTCTGCATACACGTGCACAGAATGTTCGTTAATAAAGCATGTTTCCTACACTTTTATTTATTTATTTATGTATTTATTTTTTAGATAAACGTTGGAAATATTATTTATTACAACAATAACACATTTTTACAGACATTTTCGTCACCTTCAACATATTGAACTCTCCCCCTCCTCTTATCGTTTCAATGTATCACTATCGTTGTGATCAAAAGCAGTGGAGGAGACCGATTATCGCAAATGTTGAAAAACTTGCATTTATTTTACTTCATAATAACATTGCTCGCCTGTCTCAACTGGAGAGGGGAGACAAAATCAGCGGAGTTAAGCCAGTAATGATAAAGTTAATCTTTCTTTCGTATTTTCCTTAAAGTGAGGTGTTAAGATAGAATCTGTTGAGGCCAACAAATCAACAGTAACAATAAAGGAAAGAAAGCATTTTGAATTTATAAAATCTTGTGGTCTTTTTTATAAAAAAAAACGATGTATAAAAATGTAAAAATTGTTTAGTATTGTTCTGATCCAATCATCAACGCGACCCGATTGTAAAAGGTTCGACCTGTTTGCGATTGGGTCAGTCCACTTATAAACGGATCAACCTGATTACAAACGACAGTTGAAATTTTGAAATGGTTGTGTCAATATTCCTTTCAAAAGCTTAAAGGCATACCGAACTACTCAGTGTATCACTTATTTTGAGTTCGAAGGTTCGGGGGAAGTCACCGCGTATTACACGCTTTTCAATTATGCAGACCAGACATTTTTTATTATTATTATTTTGAACTTATAATAATTTATTATTCGCACCTCATTAATTTACTGACCGTGGAAAGTTAGCTGGTCTGTATATTGTTCTGACAATTCTTCATCGTTTTTAAACCAAAACAACATGGAAAGAATAAGAAGAATCACGATCAACTTTTGCAATTGATGCACAGGCACAGTTTAGTGCATCGAAGATAATAAAAACGTTTTCTTTAATATTTCTAGTTATGTTATATTTAATTCTTCAAAACTTTTCTTGGTTCTATCTATCTTTTTTGAACAATCCTCACAGACACTCTGGTAAAATTTTACCAGAAGTTTCTCTTGAAAATCATATTTTTCTGTTAAATAGTTAGACATAACAACCTTTTTTGTATAGTATGAACATTATTATAATGTTTTAGAAGAAAATTTACACTTAAATACTAAATTTATGGTGAAAACAGGTTAGTACTTTCTGTTTGTATATTCTCTGGCTTAAATTCGTGGGTCCCACGAAATTAAAAATAGACCCTGTGTAGTTCGGTATGCCTTTAAAGGCCGAATCAAAATTACGCCAGGAAGAAGGCCATTAAGGATGTTTCTATTGTGCATGCGCCGTTCATTTTTTATTAATAACAACTGACATAAATGAATATTAAGCTTTATTGTTCATATCGACTAAAAACGTAGGGCACGTGGGCACGCCATTTAGCAGGCTCGTAATACAAATATTTCTCATAGAAATATAATAGAAATTGCTAACAAAATGAGCAAAGTGGAAAACAAGCTTTAGCTCCATTTTCGAAATGTATTCCCTGAATGTGAAATCATATGTTTGCAATAAGGATGTTTTCTATGCATCATTAGAAGACATAAATTGACCATTTCGCTGTTTAATGACCTTTAATAGCATCTTGATACGAAGAATCTCGTAAAGTACTCAATTCAGTTAGATTTCTGGAAGTTTCCAAATTTGAAATGTGTAAGTAATTTCATATTTTTCTTTCTTTTTCTTCTGGTTTAGTTTCTTTGATTCAATTTATATATAAAAAACTAAAAGGACTTCTTCAAATTGTTCTGCTATATCTGAAATAACCTTGAGTGTTTTTGACTTTCAAGAGTGTCATTTTTAGAGTACTAAAACCTCCTGTTAGGCGGTAAACTATTAGATAAACTATGCTCAAAGCTTACTTAAAATAGATTAGTTTACGGAATAGTTTATCGTGTATCTAAACTTTTCAAAAAAATTGTCAACTGATGTCAAAGAAGGAAGAAACTTGGAGCATGATTTATCTAATAGTTTACTGTCTAACAAACTTTAAAAAAAGAAAAACAATACAAGAATTTGTCTAACAGTACAACGCTTCAAAGATGGCAAAAGCTAGAAGTGTCAGAAAAATCACTTCGCATATATTAAAAACAATCCTGTAGAAACACCTACAAATGTACGTGGTGTGAATGCTTACTTTGTCAACGATTTTTTTTTGTTGTTGCATGTCAGAGTCACTTGTTTGTCCTTGTTTTGTTAGTATTCATGAATTCTGCAAAATATTTTTTTGAAGATATAACTATGCGGTTGATTCACTACTGGAAACAAAATGATATGAAACAGAAGTTTTACGTCAGCAGTACAAAGCCAGTATATTTTTAGTTATAAATGTTATTTAGAAATTATTGATTTTCCTTTTTATTATTTATTTTCCTCATATTTTTGTTTTTTGTTTACTGGATCCATTTTTTCTTTCTCTTGGACCGGATAATATAAATCCCCATTAAAAGTTGTTTAGCAGATGATAGTACTGCTACACGTGCCAATTGGAAATACATTTAGACAAATATTTTCAGAGTACGCTGGGGGAGTGCACTACGTCATCAATTTTCCTTTCATTCTTTTTTTCACCTTATTACCAGGGGGAGTTATTTCACCAATATTTTTTTTGCAGCCTCTACCCCAAAGATTTTTGATTTGTAAAAAGCGAGCAGGCCATGGGTTAGTGTCCTTGGTATCATAGACTGTTAACGTTATAGGCAAGTGTCTTCTAAAGGAAATTTTACAGTAGATATTAAGACTAATTATTTCTAAACATTAAACATTTATGATATCTAGCATCAGCAGACTTAACAAGAATTGGCTGAACCGTTCTTGATATGTACAACAGCTAAGAGCCCTGGGTACGAGGTCGTCATTTACATAGAACTCATAAGTGAAGATGAGACCTTTGGAATTACAGTAGACTGTAATTCAATTTAACCTAATTCGTATTAAGATCCGTCTTGTCCGTTTTGAGTATAGTTTATCTAATAGTATATCTAATTAGTTGACCGTGTAACAGGACCTTAACAGATACTGAATGCATCGAGAACTCCTTGAAACAAGGCCCTGCGTGAAAAAAGGCCCTTCGTGGTTCAAAAGCCTTACGTATTACCATATCTGCGAGGCCTTTTTATAACAAAACGTATGCAATCAGTGATGCATGATTAATCATTTTCATGGTAATTTAACTAATAACAAATGGATTAAAATACTAAACCTTCCATCTAATGAACATAGTCTGTTGTTTCTAATGAGTAATTTTGAGTTATGACGTATAATGCAGAGAAAATATTGATGTTTGATGTCGACCTTTCTATTCATCCATTTTCTTCAAAATCTTCAAAAATGAAGATACTTAACTAAAACAACAGAACTACTTTATCAAGTAATATATAAATTGTTCGTTAAGTATTCTTCTTCCTGTTTTTGACAAAAACAATTATGCTGACGCGATCAATGCATAAATTCTGATTACTTTAAAAGTGACATCATCATGGATGGCGTTGTCATAAAAAGGTTGGAACCAAGTAGCGGATCTAGGGTTAGGCCAAAAAAAGTGGAGGGGTAAGTGTCATGAAATTCTTTTAAAACTTAAGTGTTGATCAGGTTCTTACACTTCTCCATAAATTTCTCCATAAAGTTCTAAATCTGCTTCTGGAACCTAATTTTTTTCCCTACCTTTGCACCAAACTAAATTTCAACTATGTCAGCATTCTCCAATTACTTCGTTTGACGTCTTTGGAACCAAATGTTTATATACATGGACTAAACTCATTTTCATTCCGAGTAAGTGGAATATCTTCCCTTATCACATTTAAAATATAAGGAGTCTAATTTGTTTGAATCGAAACTCAAATCCGTTTATCTTAGACATGTGGCCTTGTAAAATTTGCAATCTTTATATTTTACAGAACAAAGTGGCGTTCAAATAAGCGCCCATTTTAGGATTCAGAGTGGGCGCTAGTTCAACCGCCGGCGCTTATCACAAATTTCTGCTTGTTTGGTCATGTTTCCAACTGGACGCATATTTGGTTAATGGGCGCTAAATAGTTTATTTACGGTACAAACATTGACGGGGTTCGGATAGACAAATATCTCGCATATGGATATTTGACACATCAGAATCTTAAACTGTTCGTGCTCACAACAGAATGCCATTCCACCCACCAAATCATGTGTTGACTAAAAGAAAACAAAATTAATTAATCAAAAACAAACAAAAACAAATATACAACTCCAGAAAACAAACAAATAATTAAAAGGAACAAATACTTGAGGAAATAGAAGATTTATGGGGGCAATTTATACTTATAAATAAAACCGAATCAAAAACAAAGACGCTATCAGACCAAATTATCGTTTGAGAAATTTGTAAGGGTACGGGAAAAAATCAAACCGTCAATAAATTCTATAAACGTCGATCTGACATAATTGCAAGAAAATTCACGAATCAAAATTAACGTTGGTGCATTATAAAAGAATTTTAAACATTCATTTACCATAAAAAGAGAATCGTTTTAAAAAGGTAGATACAAATTAAAAATTTCTGAAGAAAGGTGGTTTGCAGTATTTTTGATTCGGTAAGAATATTCATTTTCTACTCGTAAAGATTTAACACAAAAACGCTTCAGCAAACTTCCAGTCAGAACTTTGTCGGTCAAAAGTTTTTTTTTCTTTTCTCTTTAATGTTTGCAGCACTCGCGTGTCACTAATTAGAGGAAGCTCGTTGCCAGCACATAACTTGCACAAGGACTATTTACAAAACTAATAAAATCTAATTAATCTTCGTTCTACTATTTCCATTCATAATAATAGTGTACTAATCGGTGTGAAACCACAAGCAAAACATACGTAACATATGTAGTTCAACTGGGAGAGAGTTTCAGAAAAACATACATATCTAAGGTTAATGTAACAAGATGCGATCATCACTGGTTAATCTGTCTGGGTTAAACGATGTAATGGTTATGTAATGCCTCGTTCTTTCAAACAAAAAAGAGAGACTTTCAGCCAAAAAGTTTAATGATCGCATCTAGTTAGATTAACACACTCGTATACTAGGAACATAAACCAACAGAAGTATTTTCTCACACCAGCATCAAAGTGAGGCCTGTGTTCTTTTCCTGCATATATACGGAGAAGAATAATGTAGCGATCTGTGATCCAAAAAGCGCATCCCTTTTTATACTGGTCTTTAACGGCGTTAATTTTCATGACCAGGCGTGAGCAGGATACAAACCAGTTGAATGACGTAATCACCACTAAATGTGTTTCGTCTTTATTTACTTTCGCATATCTCAAGTCTATTTTTCAAATTGTCCGTTTATGAACTTTTGCAAAAGAACAATTTCCACGGTCATATAAAATAAACCATTATTACGACAGAGTAATTAAAATAACAACAAATTGCAAATCTGTGAATGTGTGGAAATTTGCGATCTTTGTGATAAACTAGTTAGTTCTGCGTTATTAACTGTCACAAATGTAATATATATCTTTCTTTCTAAATGTCTACAGTATTATTCATCTATGTATGACATTAATTCACAGATTTTAATCATTCATCATAGATACCAAGATCGATTCATTCATTTGTTGTAACTCTTCATTTAACGGCATATTTTAAGTTTCAACAAAAATACAATAGCCACGTCGCAATAGCGACGAGAAAATGACCTCTTTTCAAATTTTTTAAGCATTTGATCAGTTTTATATTGACGTACAAAAAATGTATTTATGTCTAATGTGGAAAAAAGAAAATTCTGCGGCCAGTATTGAAAAGCATATATTGGAAAAGACTGGAAAGGAAGTTGTCATCTTAAAAAAGAAGGATGATCGCAATCCATTTCTGTTAGTGTAATTAAACAAGGAAAGGTTAATTTTTTTTTGTGTGATTGATTTTTAATTTCTTATAAACTAATGAAATAATCTCTCTTTATCAACCATAAAGGATATTGTAAACTTCATGGTGTGTCAACGTTATGTTCCGTTACAAGTAACTGTATTTTATATATATATAATGTTATACAAACATTTGATAAAATACAAAAGAATTGAAGTAATCATGAACTTTTGATGAAAATAAACTCGAACGCGTAAGTTTGTGATTATGGTACTTATATATATAATATGGACTTTAAAATGTCGAGCTCTTCATATATTCATGTGAATTCTTATTGGCTACTGGGTCTATATATGTTATTTTCGTGTTTGTTTGTGTTTTCCCATTTTTCTGTTGATCAATCACTACGTTATTACGAAGCTTGTACAATCTTCTACTGACCTGTTTTTACACAAGGATTCCTGAAAACCGAATCAAGCTCTGTGACGTCACGAAAGCTAATAGCTTATCGATTAAAAGGATGTGTTGTTGATGAAGTTATAGTTTTGATGTGATAATTTGGATTGGACAGCATAATTAATTGTCTATCCACGGTCAACATACGTGACACTGTATAATTGATTACATTGATGGAGAATAGTCGATTATTCACTTTCACAACAACAGTTCATAATTTGATCACTATGAAACACGCGTGAACCTTATACGTCATAAGTCAAGTCTCTAAAACATTTCATTATTTTTTTTCTTCAAAAACTCTACTCGGTTGAGTTATAAGTAATTCAAAAATCTATTTAATTAATTGATTACATATCTGTTATAAGTATGAACTGTTTCTATGGATCAAAAGGAGAAAACGAGGTTGAAAAAATTTCAAAGCCTATATAAGAAGACATTTTATCAACGTCTTATACGATACGGATTTAAATTATAACAGTCCAATTCGACGTAGGTGATATATTCCAGAATAGGTATAATTAACCTATTTAGTTGTGAAAGATAATGTAAAGATACATTTCCCATAAAAATTGGAGAATGATTTTCATCATCTTAAAAGAAGGATTTGCATATATAATGAAACATTTCCTGATCCCTGTAGGCGCATCCGGGTCAAATGCTACCATGTCAATAAGAATTGTAAAATGGAATCAAATTCATAATACGAGCTGGAATTAAGAAAGAACGCGCAGGATGTTTTCAGTTGAACTAGCTTTTAATGATATACTCTGTGATCAAAATCAGAATAAGAGCTTAAGCTGGAAATGCTCACACAGCCATTGGTAAAGTTCTATGTTTCGTATGTCATCGTCATCAATGAAGGTTATCCACGGATGTCATCGGATTTAGTTTAAAAACTTTTAGTTCTCCATGGATTTTCTGATAATCTTTTATACACTTGAACAAGGAAAAAAAGAATATCCTTTCCTGAAATTTGATTTGATTTGATAGTTTCGAGCTTATTCATTAGCTGACCTCTTGAAAAGGATCGGATTTAAATTCTACAGGCGCTTATCGTAATAAGTTTTCCATGAATAATGGTACAAATATCTTTAACGAAAAATTTGATATAGCTATATTTTGAAACTAGATATGTCTGAAAATTACCATTATTACAAAAAACTCATATTCAGCCTTGAATGAAAACCATTTTGTCAGCTCGATTCTCAAAAAAAATGCCACCTATCTCAAATGAAAGGTCTATATTTTACAGAACCTGACCGCAAACATACCTGCCATGCCTGTGAGGTTTTCTATTCTATCGTCTATTTCTAGAACGAGATAAGCTGTTTTTATAAGTTGATTTCCAGCCTGTTTAGACATATTACTTTTTAAACTCATGTTAAACTTAGGATCGGCAGACAGCTGAAAAGAAACATGATTTCATTAATAATTTACTCGCCGTCTAACTTTCAAGCACTATGACTCGAAAATTCCCTCGAAAAAACTACGCAAAACAAGTTTGGGCATGCACATTGGAAAATAAAATACTTGCAAGCACGTAGCTAAATGCTGCTCAATTTCCAAGTCGACAGTCGAAAGAATTTTTTGTATGAACTATTTTGAGACGAAACTTTGGTCGTTGGAATCAGCGTTTTGTACTTGTCCAATACTTCTGTGTCTAAATGAAGACACTACGCCATCCCTCTCTCAAATCTCATATGCTAAAGTGAAAGTTCAAGCGAATTGTGGCTACACATCTATTTAAGATGATTTATGGTATCTCTACCACTATTGATAACATTTATTCTTATGTAGGTTGAAGCAGTGATGAAATTGTATTTTCCTATTATAAAGAAATTTATAACAAAATGAAAAGAAAGAAAGAATCTTTTTTGTGTGTCTTTAATGTAAAAGAGTTGTTAAAAACTAAAAAGTAAAAGACGAAATCAAAGCAAATAAGAAATGGTTGTTTGGTCACCAATTGTACGGTAATTGTTTTTTGTTATCGCTAATTCATGTTTGTTTATTTTATGTTTACTTCATTCAGTTTGTTTCTTGGGCATTGAGGGGAATTGCAACATTTCACACAGTCGCTGCAGGGATTTCAATAATAAAATTCATCAAATTCGGAAAACCTAAGAGGCAAAAAATTCTTTTCTATTTTCATTGATTCTTTATTTATAGTCGATTGTTAAAATAAATATGTATATATATATAAATATACAAAATACCTACAAAACATGTTCAAAGTAAAATATAATGAATCGTCACCAAACCAAAATGTGAAGTTTTAAAAATTGACATTTTGGAATGGAGAGTGGTTAACCTAACAAGGCTAACATATCTGTATATGACTTTTCTTTGAATTTTGCCCTAAAGAATAAAGTGCTGAATATAAGTGTTTTTTTTCCTCTCCAAATCTGAAAAATTCGCACATATTGGTTACAATCTTTTATGGTAAATAGTAAAACAGATAATTTGATAGGAAAATAATTACTTTATATATTTTTTTTGTTAACGACGACTTTTATCTTCTTGATCTACTTCTCTGACTTGAAATGAAACAAGCCATAGGTAAATGTTATTATCTTTTCTATTGTCTTCTCTACTATTGATTTCTGAGGTGCAAATAACGCCCTGAGAAAGGCTTTACAAGCAGAGGTTGGTGAAAACGTCTTTCATTGCCAACTCAAAAGAGCACGTAGCAGCATCAATGTTTTCCTGGTAACATTATCTTTTCTGTTATCTTAATTTCCATGGGAACTAGATGTTCGTTACTACTTTTTAGTTGTTTTTTCTTGGCAACCTTAAACCCAGAGTTGCTTTTACGTAGCTGTTTAACATGTTACATTGTGTTTATAGTGTTCATACGGCACACTTGTGTGTTTAAATAAAATTTATGAGGTTAATTACGCACTAGAATGCACCGGAAATGACTTTTCTGTTATCCACTTTGTGTTGTTTTGTTAATTATCCTTATTTGGTATGATTGTGTCAAACGTGCGATCAATATTAGTAGATACATAAGATATATGGCGATGAAATCAAATGATTAAAAAAGCAAAGGAGTCATCAATGACAAGACCCGCGCCACAATATTCAAAGTGAAGGGACCCGAACAAACTCTAAAAATGGTTGGGTGATGAAGAACATTCTAGTTATAATAATAGCTCTCTAAACCCCCTAAAACAGCAATTTTTCGTTTTTCAATAGAATAAAGAGATAGCGCTGACTTTTTATTTAAGCCTTATTCGCATTTTTGGAGAGGCTATAAATATATGGAATTGTTTATGGAAAACCAGGCTGTGTTAAATTTTTTCCCACCAGATGTGAAAGTCGTGTGAAAACGAGCTAGCCGGTCTTGTAAGATATAAAACAATATATTAATATCGGAGAAGTTATAAATCGCATAAAGAAAATTCTCTATAAGAAACTAAATAAAATCTGAAAGTAAAAAAAAATTATGTTTGAATAAGATTATTTTGTTGAATAAGAAACAAAAAAGAAGGCATTATTTTTTATCTGGTAAAGTTTTCGTCTTCTCTAACTCATATCAAAAAGTGACAAGCAGCTCTGGGTACGAGGTTGCTGATATAACTAGGCTATTCTTGCAATAGTTTTCTCCTTCATGATAGTTCAAAGGAAATGTTTAAGGAATTCGAGTTATCGAAAGGGATTCTAATGTAAAACAGAAATTATGAAAAATTGTTGCATTTTAAATTTTTTGATAATATATAAACAATATAAATATATTCAATTTGATTAAATTTTTTGCTCAGCTGTGGCGCGAGCAATGTGATTTAGTGCTTCGCTATTGCATAACTTTAAGGCAACTAGAAATCGTTGTTCACAAGAACCACGGCCATAAAGATTTGTGTATGCAATATGTAGTCAACTTTGCCGTCTGTTGCTTTCTAAATGTTTTTATTACAAGATATACCTTATCAGGACAAAAGTGACAAAATTTTCAATTTTTTTGTATACCAAAGGTATCAAAGATCGCCATATACCGAAAGGCATAAGGTTTAGTTGGAAATAGGACCGGGGGCGGAGGGGGGCTGGTCAGGGTTTTCATTGTTTTAATGGAATTTACATGGATGTAGACACAAGTAAAATTTCCGTAGATTCTCTGTAAAGTACTTCCTCAACTCGTTTATACCCACAAATATGGAGCCTCTTTAAGAAAATTAATCTTGTTTTAGCCTTTCTCACGTGGGCGCCATTTTAATTAATCCTCTACTCTGGTATCTTTAATGAACCGCTGTTAAAGATATTAGGTTGATACATGAAAAACACCCGCGATGGAGTGTTGTATACGGATAAACTGCTGATTAGGATTGGTTATCAGAAATCAGCGAACTTTACTTTTTAATTTCGTTTGGTGAAAATAAATTAGTGAATTATTCAATTGCCTGATTGGATGATAGATAGCATACATAAAACAACAACTTATTCATGACAAGCCTTGTTCGAAAAGCTGATCCATCCCACAGTATTCATAGTTTCATGGTTAATGAGGTTTTATTACCAGCGATGTTTTCTCAGTATCCGACACGATATATTAATAGTGGGATTTGTTAATTTGTTATCAGGTTATACTTGTTTTTGTTTGGAGATCTGCAAATTGAAGGCGGCCATTTTGGGTAGCTACTTTGTGGATTGGAAAGACTCTTAGTCGTTTGAGGTTCAAATTGAGGTTCGGGGTAGCTTCCACCTTCCGTCAGTACCACGTAACAATATTTGTTACCCATTCCCATTCCGCCGGATTTTCAAATCAAACATCATCACGACTATTCCAAACAATACAGTTACACAGTTACCAAGGTAACGGACTTGATTTTATTAGCTGTTAAACTAATATTAATCATCAGCCTATCTTCTTATCCTATCTGCACTTCAGACTGACAGTTATAATTGCCTTTCGCTAATTCTCTAAGCCTTATCAAATAAACAGAGTGTTTAGCGAGGAAACAAATCCCTGAAAGATGCATTTGTTTTATAAACAGGAATCAAAGATCAATTGTACTCAAGATAATTTCAACGTAGGCTAGACATGTAGTCTCTATCAACTAAACCAAGATTTTCCCATGTGATTAAATGTGTAAGGCTTAGCAGTTTTACCTGTTATTCTAGATGACAGCATGGCCTCTTAACCAGTTAGCTTGATAAAATTGTTTAAAATAATAATCTAAGTAACATTAGTGCACTACATTATATCACACAAATGGGTTTCATATGAAACTTTTGATTTTTTTTGTAACACAATAGTATCGGACGTGCAGTTTGAAAAATATTAATCATATTTTAGTGGTCATTAAACGCGTATAATTCTTTTAAATGATCCTTAATATTCCTTAAACGCTGTTCAAAATTCCTAGGTGAAAACTAATATTCCTTAAAAGTTATAGCAATTCACACGGTCACTTGACAATACCAGTGATCTATTCGTTCCTAAATAACGGTCAGAATTTACCTTAAGGATGATAAGAAGTTTAGAGGGAGATGAGGTGGGGGCGTTTGACCAATCATATCGATTATACGTTAGTTTTTCATGGCTTTTTTCACAATTAAAATAGGAGCGATATTATTTTTAACGATGAAGTATTTTAATGAAACAAGTTCGAGATACTGAGTCATTGGAAGGAGAATGAGGCACGTGAGTGTGATACAGATTATTATGTTCAATAAAAAGCTCTCCTAGCAACGCTTTCACTAACACTTGATTTGTGATATACCAAATATAGCTATGATGCAATGGTTCGGACAATAACTCTTGTTGGCATCCACGTTTACAAACATACACTGCAGTTGACAGTTGATGAGAGCACGTTGATGTTGATTTAACACACCTACATGAATCATACTGAAGCGTTGGCTGCGAATTTTAGTTCGTTTGTTTTTTCTTACACATTGATTAGAAAGGGTTTGTCTTTACAGACGATTTGTAATTTGTGGCTTATGGGCATTGGTGCTTGTTAGACACTACCGCAGTTAATTTAGGAAAGCACGTGCTGTTTTGATTCGTGGCAGGACAAGTTGCCTACTCATACCTACGCAGAAAACCTATACAATGAATTAAATGTTTATCAATCATTTTTTTGTTTATAATTTGTTTACAAATTTTATTAACCCTACTTTGGTATCCGTTCATTACATTATGCGGAAACAGGGTGCAATTCCATTGAACAGGAAAACTTTTTTTGTCAAATCATCGTTATTTTCCGGGTTTCAAAGATGCTCTTATACAACCAAACATTGTATCTTGCGAAACGTACCATTTCTTACCGTCACTTCATTTTGGTACCTCGAAACTTGGCAACGAAGTTGTTTCGTTTCGCTTTGGCAAATCCCAATATATTTCATAATTCCGTTTCACAGATGATTTTAAATTCTTTACCCGGTGTGCAAAACGAAATCCAGCCAAGTTCGAATGGTTGTTTTCCGGCAATTGGTGTACATATAAACTCTCTGAAAAAAACCCACTGTTTATGGGTTATTCGTGTATATTTAAGGTTGCTATAAGTCACGAGTATTGTTGTGTTGAAGGATAGTTCATTGTGAGTTTTGTCATTGATAAGCTTGATAACGGTCTGTAGTTGTTGAATTGAAATCGTTTTATCGGAACTGTACTTAATGGGATCTAGATTAGCGGATAATTCGTACACTTTGTAGCAATGTGAAAGCCAATCAGAATTTATTGTATGCTTTATCATTGATTTTGTGAATTAAAAGTTATTAGTAGTTTTATTGATTAGTTTGTATAAAGACGTTTGTTAAAAAAGATATTTAGTGGGTTTAATGACAACGTTTCTTAAACACATTTCGTCCTACGATGATTGGAAGTATACCAATACAAGAAATGAAAGCATAGTAGACATTCAAACAGGTAAATAGAACTAGGCATATTCCAACTTAATGTTTTTTGGATTAGACACAAACTACATCTTAATTATCAGCATTTTTTGTTTTGTTGTTTTTGAAACGTCATCAAATCGCGACGTTACAGAATTATACAAATATAAGTGATTTTAAAGCATTTATAAGCTTCGCGCCGGAAGCAGTATTCCAATAATAGTATCAATTTCGAAATTACAACTATTTTTAAAAACACTTGAATTTTTTGTAAAATGCCTTTGTATTTTCATGTCGTTACTATTATTACCCCCATACTAGGGGAAATTGCAATATTCTAACAGAGTTCTTTAGGAAATCGTGTACAATGGTACTTCTTAAGGGTATTTATAGAGCATTTATAAAACTCTGTGGAAGCTCTATAGTTTTTTTTTCAGAGCTATTTGTTTGTACTATGCAAGTTATTATCAGTCTGAAGCTAGTGTTAGTTAGTATATGCAAGAAACATTAGCTATCTTAGATATTATTATTAAGTATTAAGGTATTTTATTCAAGAAAAAAAGGTACGCGCATGTATCTTCTTAATAATCGTTCATTGGTCATGTTTACTAAGGATAAAAAGTAGTTTTTCATATATATATATAATTGTGTGTGTGTGTGAGTTTGTGTGTTTGATAATAAATGCAGAAATCGTTTGTTGTTTTGTATGACGTAAAACATAAGCGTCTCTACTTCATTTCACAAATCTCTCCGGGGAGACATAACCGTTTGGAAAATGTAATCGTTGTTTGATCTGCAATAGTATTATGTTTCGTGAGCAAAAATCAAATATATTTTTTTTTAATTTTAACAATCTGCTAGTGGAAAAATCAAAGGAAAGTAACAACATTATATATAATGTGTTAATTTTTTTCTCTTTTTTTTAGATTGTTATACCAGAGTTGTTCACAAAGAATGCAAATTAATTTTATCCAAAAAACAGCAGTGATATTTCTCCTGTTATCTATGCTCGTCATCTCAACCACGTCGACGACGTCTAATGAAAAACAACATCGGAGATGCTGGAAAAGACGTTATACGATGGAAGTATCTATGCCGGGTGTATACGATCCTTCGTGTCGTAAAAATATTACTTTACACAAATGCGAAGGTTATTGTAGAAGCGAATCTGGACCAGTGACGTCAGGTTTTGGCGTACGCTGGGAAAGCAGATGTAAATGCTGCCAGCCGAAGAAGTATAAAACATTTGAAGTAACGTTCCCAGCTTGTGGAGGCTCGGTAACTGTAACAGACATTAGAAATTGTCACTGTCTCCCATGCTGACGACGATAAAGAGATTATAAGAATGTCGGGATGATATCTCCTAAATATTGTGTTGTAATACATGGCGTGAATATCAAACGTTCACAGGAAACAAGTCTTAATATCACAGCAGCAAAAATAAAAAAGCAACAAGGGGCAACCTGAGAAAGTTGTTTGAAACCGATTTTTCCGTGAAACATCTTTGTATTCCGATGAGATCAGTCAAAAATCTCATAATTGTACCGTCAAATCATATGTACACAATGACGTCAAACCTGTCATACGAGATTGGGATTTTTTTTCACGAAAAGATTCGATATTGATGGCTGTCATGATAAGATGCCTTAAAAGGAGTAGTCATGAACAAGTTACTGTGTATATGGTTTTGTCGTACAAAAAATCAGTAAACATGCGATCGTCGTCATTTGCGTTTGAAAAACAAAACAAAAGATCAGAAAATAACCCAAAAAAATAACAAAAACAACAACAACAAAGTATTAAACAAACAAACAAACCACCTGTAATTTGCTAGTGTGTTGTGGGTAATGTTCGCACGTTACAGACATGAAAAACGACAAATACCAAGCATTCGGTAAATAAGTAAAAGGTTGGTAAAAACATTAGTTCCTGTTTTTCCATAGAATGTGAACTCTTATAGAAGATTTTGCTGGCGTTTTTTACTTATTTGCTATATTTATATATTTATATATTTTGCTAACACCATAGTTCTTTGGTTGAAGAAATTTCTATAATTATTGAAACTAAAAATAATATAACACTCGTACTACATTTAACGGACGCGTTTTAAAAGTATTTCAGTTTTATTTATCTTTTTATTTCTTGTTTTTTTTTCATTTGGTGAATTCTCGAAGCAGACAGATATATTGCTAAATTTCGCAACAACAAAAAAATCGTAAATGTTTTCTTCACGGTCAGAATGACACGAGGAAAGAGATTCATTTGAAATATTCGTGTGGGAATTTTATTAGTCGACTAAATGTTTTTTCAAAAAGGTTCCTGTCTCCTCAAACTTGTCAGGTATGCTAATAATTGCTTTCCTAGAGCTTTCCTGTTGCCATATGCTCAATTAAAAAGATGAATTTTTTTTGCATGCATTAACATTAATGATGAGGTATATTAGCATATCTTTAGTTTGAAAACACTTCTTTTTTTTTCGTCTACATATTTTTTGTTTTTTTTTTCGTTTTTAAAAATGCAAAAAAAATCTCTGAAATGTCATATATATTCGAGTCCTGTGTATTTCTCAATTGAACTAATTGGACGTCAGAAAAAAATTCAGTTGCCATGGCCAAGCGTTGAGCATATCCTTCAGAGCGTGTGAACATCGAACCTTCTTGTAAAGACCTCATGTCGCTTTACTTATTATTGGTTGAACGATAGTTGGCAATATAAAAAAGCTAATATCAAGTATTCCTAAGGATTATCTACATGCATGATGTTTCGTACGATCTCTTTTGTTTTATCAGTTAAAGGTTTGTTTACACTTTACGAAAATTGGCCATACCTAAAATGTCGTCTATTTTTCTTACGTGATTTCCCGTCAACCCCCTCTTCTTATTTATTTTGTTATTTATTTATTTTGTTATTATTTTGTTTTGTTCGAATAATTTGTTTACGTCATCTATATCATTGTCCATTTTATATTTGTTATAATTGTTCTATTTAATATTATTCAAAGTTGTTTGTAAATAATGTTGTCAAGAGATTTAAAGGAAAATATTTATTCTGTAAATTATATGATTATTAAGAACTAATAAATGAAATGAGGAAATTATAACAAGACTTTTATTTTGACTTTCCAAATTATATATAACCTCCCAAAACCAGAAGATATTTATAAGGTTTGCACCATAAACTTAGGTGGAGGAGAAATTGTCTGTTAAACTATACACATGGATTGGAAGATTTAATTTGTCGGGCCAGCATTGTTCATAATATGTGAAGAGATATATCATGTCATGGACTTGATGATTTACGTTGGGCTACCTTTCGAGAGAACCTTCTCTCATCACCTTCTCTCATATATGGTACACAGTTTTAAAGGATACAAAAAGAATTGCATAAACGGTAGATGTGTTTACAAGTTAAGAATCTAGATATTAAGAGCATGGAAAATAGGCTAAATGTGAGAACCAGTAACTGGCCTTGAAGGGAATATGAAGAAATGAGTTATTGTTACTGCAAAATAAGAAATTGTTACTTGTCTGATGGAACGCGTTATCTCCTCCTGGAATTTTTCCATCTGTGGTGTAACCCTTCAAACTTTCAAACCCTTCAAGAGTCCGCTTTTGTCTCGTTCTTTTAAGCACTTTTATAAGGCTTCACCACAAAAGCTAGTTGGTTTGAAACTAAAATCGATAAATGCACTCCTTTGTGCTTTTAAGAAGTTCAAAAAAAATTCAACGCTCTCCTCTCTGTTCGTTACATCGAAAGTTTCTTGTATCAATTGATCTTAAGGAGGGGTTGTTTAGATTTGGTTTGGATTTGGTTACATCGAGATTTGACCACGGTCAGGAATCAACAAAATGGTGTTTTATATACCAGCATTTACAAACGGTAAAATTATCTGTTTTTATATTTGGAATATTTGGAAAATTGTAAGTTGCATAGACAGAGGTCATTTTCATCTTACACAGTAGGCGTATGTTTATGTAACACGAGATGGCAAGATGTGGTATTTTGTCTTGATGAAAATAATGGAAATCTTATAAGATAGAGTAGAATTAACATTTCAGTTGATCTTATATGACGTTGAAAGTAATGGCAACAGATTTGAAGGAACAGACTGAAGCAACTCCATATTTTTTTATATTCTTTATACTTGTTTGTTATCCGGACGAAGGTATGTCGCTTGAACAAGGGAAATTTCTCTTAATTTTTTGGCCAACTTCGAAGCTTACATCTATCTACTCTTCTCCGTCATATTTGGTTCGCAGAGTCAAAGTAATAAATTTCCAAACAAATTGAGCTGCTTTGGACTATTTTTGGTGTATTGCGAATATCTGGATAGTGTATCTTCACCCAAAATGCTGAAAAATCAGTTTGGAAAATATGTCTGATATGGAGCTCTTTGCGCCGTTGTGGACTTGATAATACTCTACTTACGCACGTATCTGCTAATTATTGTTTTCTTGAGAAGATCTAATGATGACTTGATTTATTGATTGATTTTAATACCCATTAACTGCGAAATGCACAATTATTATGCATAAAATATTTGCAAATTAATGTTGCTAAATGTGACCACAATAATGAGTTGTTTTAATCACAGACGTGTCCCATTTAAGTCCCTCCTTTGACGTTATAATATAGAAGACATTACCATAATTTCTTCCGGAAGTATCGTCCTTCATCTTGACCAGTTTCAGTTTACGGCACCGATTTTTAGGGTGTCATCGTATGAGAAGGTGTATTGGATGGGTGGGAAAGGACACGGCGGTTAGGTTCTTAGTCTATTAAAATCCAACATGCATCTGGCAACCGGGCTGACTTGATTGAGAGCAATCCCATGAGAAAATTTCAGTTCTTGCTTTAACTAAAAAAGCATCACACAAATTGAATGGCGATCATATGAGAAGCGGGACTTGGCAAAGCCAGCCAGCCGCTATACCCAGAAGACTTTCTAATGTGATCGCCTCCTTTTCCACCTTACCCCCTACGTGCATTTCGATGTCCAGATATTAACCATTCAGAATATTATAAATCAGACTATAGACTATTTTTTGTATTCTACGCAGTTTGTTTTAGGCATGCGGTAGAACTGGACATGAAAATAACACTGATCCTTCATGAAAGCTAATTATCTTACGCGATCACGTAAAGTTTCTTTCGCGCTGTACTGAACGAGAATTGCATCAGTAAAACGTTTTTACCTGGACAGCTAGACTATAGCTTTATATACAGAGGACCGAAAATCGAAATGACTCAAAATAAAGCTTGGACATATTTGGGACGAAAAAAAACAAACAAACGTGACAATGACAGGAATGATTGAAACGTGTTTAGAAGTGGCGAAGTTTTGAAGGAAATTTTATCACAAGGGAGATTGTTAGAAGTGATACCTTTTTATGTGGGTCAATCGAGTCATTGAATGGCATGCAACTGGAACAGTGTGAACCCGCCTTCTCTGTTTAGCTCTCTTTATTGAGAGCGTATATAATTGGTTTCTACCACAAAACCTCCTATTGATAGAAAGCAGTTAGACAAGGTGCACGTTTCAAATAATTTGAAGACAGAACGTGCCAAATGAATTTGATGTGACTATTTTTAACAGAATAGGGCGAATCATTATCATTTTTCTATGTTGAGTAATTGAAGAATAAAGGGGAACAGAAGAGGAAGGAAATTCTCTGATACTTTTCTGTTCCGTCATTCCCAATAAAGTAACGCAGTGGTTGGACTCTTTACAAAGCAGACACCTCTTTAAAGCGAACAGTAACTCAATGCACGGATGGATTTCCGGTTAAACTCTGATAGAAAAGCATATGCGTATCCAGGGTCAGTCAAAAAAAGTGGAAGAGTCCGACGTTATGATATTTCTTCTCAGTCTTGAAGTATCGATTAGGTTCCTTACACGTTTTCCTTTTCTACTTTAAATGACTAAACTCTCCTCCACTAGCTACGCCTCTGGAAAAGTCTTTATGAAGACAGCGGACATTTATAAAGCAGACAGCTATAAGAGGGAGACTTTTCACGAAAGATAACCCTACATACATTTCTTCTTAATCGAAATTATTACTAGATACAATTCTTTGTCTTTTTATTGACACTGTCAATAATTGTTTTGATGTTTTTTTATCAACCCAGCCAACAACTTTTTCGTTTCCTATGAAATTGTATTGATCTCTAGTCCGTATCCTGCTCTATGATTAATGCGTTTTCCAAATATCAATTTTCAAGTGGAATCTCAATAAAACGGACACCTCTATAAGGCGGATACTTTCCCCTTGCACCAATGGTGTCCGCTTTATAGAGAATTCACTGGAATTCATTCATCCGTTTGATGGATTTGGGTTAAGACTTACTGTCGCCTTATGCATTGTATTTGGTTGAGGAGGAAAATGCAAAGGACGGGTAACCGCGAAACATGTTTTGTTTTCCCTCTCTTGAAAAAAATTTAACAAAGAATTTGACAAAAAATTGAATTATGTTCTGGTATAAACAAGATCAGCTTGATCGTAATGTTGAATATAAACCAACCTACCAAAGTAAAAAAAAACTGTATGGAATTATTCCAGAGGTAAACCAACATTCCGATCTAATGCCAAAAAAACAATGCAAAGCGAACTTTAAAATGGGAAAATGGAAAGAAGTCATTTGTTTGAAATACGATTGTGTTTGGATGTCGTCATTAGGACAATCATTTCTCAATCAAGGAACTGACGAGGTCGATAACTATCGCTAATGTTCCTAACCAAAATTATTCATCGTGCATTGAATGTTGTAAAATCAGCAAATTTCATATTGTCACAGCATTCTAGATAAACTATGTTCAAAACTTACCAAAAATAGATTAGTTTAATGGTTTCTCGTGCATCTTACCTTAATGATTCAAATATATTAATCAATTGACGTTATCGAAGAAAAGAATACCAATTTGTAGTATGAGAAAAAATTTCTTCTTTGAGCATATATTATCTAATAGTTTGCAATCTAACAGAACCTTTAAAAGAAACGTAACAAGGAAGTAATTAATTTCTTGTCAAAAGCATGTCGGATTTCTTTTCACGCTAGACTTCGGAAGCTTCCTTATATTGTCCTAACAATTAATTGGGGAAAATCCCCCTACTTTTTCTTTCTTAAACGTACTTTTGGATGTATTCCAACAGAGATACTGCATCGAACATTTGCGTCAGGGGTTTAATCATCAGCTTGTAACGTCATATGAATCACAAAAGAACTGAAGATGTTAAATCATGTTAAAATTTCATCCTTTGAACATCGAATAATAATAATCATATTCACATCAAAATGAAACAAGAACCACATGGTGCCAAACGATAGCAGTATTTCAAGTCGCAATACGAACAAAATAGATTCATCCGAGTTTTAAATTTTGTTAGTCTAAGTTACACTGACATTTTATTTCATTCATTTCCTTTGTTTTATCAGATTTGGGTTTTATGATAAAAAATTATCCCGCTTAAAGGCATACCGAACTACCCAGGGTCTTAAGCGAGAGAATATACAAAAATTTAGTATTTAAGTGTAAATTTTCTTCTAAAACAGCACAGTAACATATTAAACAATAATGGTTGTTATGGCTGGCCATTTAGCAGAAAATACGATTTTTAAGAGAACGTTCTGGTAAAAGTTTACCAGAGTGTCTTTGAAGACTGCTTTAAAAAAGATAAATAGAACCAAGAGAAGTTTTGTACAATTGCACAGAACTAATGATAATACATATACATTTTTATTATCTTCGTTGCACTAAACTATGTGTGTGTATCAGATATTGCCACCAAAAATTGATCGTGATTCGTCTTTTAATTTTTCTCCATGTTATTTTGATTAGGAAACGATGAAGAGTTGTTGAAATATTACAGACCAGCTAACTTTTCAATGGCCAACAAATTAATGAAAGACGTGATTAATAAAATTATTTTCTGGTCCGGATAATTTATGAGGATAATTTATGAGGATAATTAATGAGCACGAAGCACGCTGTGACATGGCCGAGTGTTCGAACTCAAAATGCGTGATACCCTGGGTAATTCGGTATGCCTTTAAACGGAATCTCACTTGCATAGAAGCGGGATCTCGCCTAGCCGGGACGTTTTTTGTTTATATAACACCGAGACTGGAAGATTTTAGATTTTTTCTGACGTCAGGCGCATGCATATGATACGTAATTTTCAAAACAAACTTTAAAGATGGTGGAGGAAACAGCGAAAAATAACTCCTGTCCTGCATGGTTATTTTTTCATGTAACCTCGGAACAAAAATTACCCTTAAGATTTTTTGACTCGGCTAAGCGGGACAATTCCTTCCATATAACCAGCCCCTAAGCGAGCCTTAAGAATAGCCTCTGAGCGATTCTTAACTTTCGCATAGTTAAGAAATGTTTTCTTTATTTTAGACATAATCGCGAAACAAGCAGTTGCTATGGTAATATACAGTTAAGGGAACAAAAAGTGTCTAGTGTGACCGCACTCTAAAAGACAAAAGAAAAAACAATCGTCTTCATCGAAAAAAATATTATTAAAGACAAATGTAGCAAAATCTGATATCATGATGATCTCAGGAATTGTTGTATTGTTTGACCTTCATAAAAATAGCACGTGAATTAACGTTGGTCATAGCTACTACTTCGAGTTTCGCAGACTTTAAAGGGCAGGCTAATTGTCATTTCGGCCGGAGAAGTAGGAGTAGGAGATGGATTGCAAGGGTGTTTAAATAATGTATTCGCTTTCGCTGCTACCGTCATAACATCGTATAAAAGTATTAGCAGACAATCGGAAGTCCATGTTTAAGTAATTACGTTTAAAAACATGTTAAATTAACGAGAAGTATACCAGAATGGAATTTTAACAATGTTGGTAGAAAATATTGCTGAATGTTTAACTGCCATTAGAGATCTATTTTTGACGAGACCTATGCAATTTTATGTCCTTTTTAAACATGTTGTCATATTTCGAAAATAAAAGTCGGATCTAGAGGGTATGTCGAAATTTGTGGAGAAGAATGTTAGCTATTAAAGCATAAAAGAAAAACGTGCAAGTAATCCCATTGGTGATACAAACTGAAAACAGAAATTAGGTTAATGTGCTTCTTCACAATTCTTGACATAACCTAGATCCGCCACTGAGATTGCCTAATGTTATTCACGGTGAAGTAACGGGAAAAGTTTATGTAAAACTTGAAATTTATTCTTTGCCATCGATCAAGCTCCTTTAAACACTCACTGCCTATAACACCTGTTTTGACTGATTTGGCCTTTTTCTCAAAACACTCGGTCGAATGTTTAAAATCTGGTCAGTAATTTATTTCAAAAGCCGAGTTTTGAGTTTTAAGGCTCGGCCGAGTGTTTTGAGGGCACTTTGGAAAGACAGACCTTCTGGTCTGTGTTTCATCATGATCAAGCCAATTGGTCGATTGAGGATGAGGTTGCGAATGAGGTTGAAATCGACATAGTAGTCGGCGTGAGTTCTATACTCACTTTATAAATGATCAGTAAATCATGTTTTAAGATGAACAAGAGCTGAGAGGCGCGAAAACGGTTGCAATAGGCAGTCTGTGCCATGTTTTCCGCCAAAAATACGAATGAAACAAAAGAACAACAATTAAATGTTTTGTTTATCTATACATTGTTCTCCACATGGACATGCACAAAGTTACCTTAAGGGCCGATTTTCACTAGAGAGAAGACATAATATAATCATTGTTATATGTTTTTTATTTCACCCGATAATGGGTGTGTCAGTGTGCTTGGTTTTTTTGGGATTTTTTATCAATAAAATATCAAAGCACTACAAATTGATTGATACAGTACAATCTATTATATTCAAATATCAATATTAAAAATTATAACCATTTCTCTCTAAATCCCGTTTCGCGCAGGATTTTTCAGAGAACGCCTATTTTAAATACAGATTTCCACTGCGTTGCAACCGTGAATTATAAACGTAACAGAAAACACTGGAAGATTTGCGAAAACTTGAATTGATGATGTTTTTAACTATTAGAATCCAAGCAATAAATAACATAATTGCTCTCGCTTACCGTCTCAAGTTTATTTATCAACAAAGTTCGAGAATAGGTCCTCAAGTTTAAATTTCTACTGTGCCAATCTATTTTTACCCGGGAAATACGGTAAATAAAAAAAATTCAGGAGTGTTAAAGTGGTATAAGAAAGTTATTTTTAAAGATTATGTGTAAATACACGGGACTCTCTGGAATGCATGAGTAAAGCGAAATGATTTCCACTTTTAGTGTCAACAGCAAATCTCTATTCAGATTATTTAATTCTGGTATGGATATTTCGCAGCAGAGGATTCTACAAGCGGGATATAGGCATTTAAAAATATATATTGTTATTTGAAAAGGAATTATATGTATATAAGCCCACGAACACACATGCCGAAGATACCATGAAAAACACCAGGGCTGCTGCTGGAGACCATACCAGATGCAACGAAGAGAATTTATGCAATTAAAAAGGATAGAAACTTGGGATAAGACATACATATAAATATAAACTATATAAATATAAACATATAAACTCAAATGTAACGGAAGACCAGATGTTACCAAATATTCATTCGAAGTTGTGTTGATACTCTCAGACTCTCGAGCAAAATTTGATAATGTAAATCCAGCTTTACAAAAAGAAAAGTTTCGTCTCATGCAGTTAACTATATTTGAAAAATTTTACCATCTTAATCACCGGATTAGCTAATAAGCTTCATTAGATTCATTTAAGGGAAAAAGTAAATTCTAGTATGATAACACATTGTGTATTACACTAGTCTAGGATCAGGAAAAAACCTCACGATGACGTCAGTAACTTGCTTTTCTAACGTCAAATTCTCTCTATCGCCTTGCAACAAAGTAATTTAAGCTGGATATCAAGCAACACGCTATAAATGAGTAGCTCGCGTTACGCGCTCAATTTAACCTTTCATATCATACTGACATATGCTTATCAACAATACCTTCTTCGTTCTTTCCTGTAAAGAAATTCCAGTTATTTATGAAATTGTTAACTTGCAGTGATGAACATTGTTTGTGGTCCTTCTTTTTTAAGCTTAAAAATGGAATCGTTTTCCTATAGATATTGTATACAGTCCTTTTACCATCTTAAACAATATTTGGCTAAAATCCACATCTTTTAGGGGCGGATTTTCATAATGATCTTAGATAATGATCTTAGTTTTTTTTCCGGACATTTTTAAGCGAGAGAATGAAATCAATACAAATGTTTAGGAGATTTTTGTAGAAAAAATCTCAGTGACAATTCACACGCAGGTATCCAGACGAGAAGACATCTACACAAACAAGGACTTTTTTAATTCATTTCTGCCCTTATTGATTTCTACATGCTGACCAGAGAAATGAGAATTTAAGGAGAAATTTAGGTGATTTAGGTAACAAATTTTGGGCCATTCTAGGATATTTAGGAGGCAAAAGCAGCTTTTAGGATATTTTAGGAATTTTAGGAGGCATGGCAACCTTAAATTTAATTAAAGGTAAATCTAAACGATTTAAAATCACTCGTTGTTTGGTATCACTCGTTTACACGTTCCTTGGTAGGAAAACACGCTTAATTTTGTTTGGTTGGAGAAGGCAAGCTTAGAAAGACCCATCGTTCTTTCAAACTATGTTTATATATTTTTTCGTTATTGTTGTTTTGAAGTGCTTTTTAATTATTAACTTTATTGATGGTTTCATTAGTCGGGACAGGGAAACCATTTTTGTTATTTCTCGGACATTTCCTGATAAAAACACTCGACTTTCATTCTTAGTAAGACGATCTGGCAAAGCTATACTTGTAAATTTACTAAAACCGAACAATAATACGTTTTGCTACATCAATGTTATTCATTAACAGCTTTGACCGCCACATATGCGTGGGCACAGAACACATTTCGTTCGCACGTCAGTAAAGCAGATCTCTGCTACCAAGCGTGCGTTCACAGGCATAAATGACTGTTCATGCTACCACCTACTAGTTTTCGTTCGTCCGCGTGTACGAAAAGTACAGAGTGTGGAGGGCTGATACTTCTAGTTTTGAAGAACTTTCTTGTTGCTACGAACACTTCTGGTGCAGGGATTGTTGTTCATATATCTTCTCCAAAGATGAATTAGAAAGAACTGACGTACCGTATATATTCCGTATATTACCGGTATCTAGGTTGAACAACTCACAACATATTTCTTTCAGTAAACTGATTGGTTGAAAAACACCGTGAGAGATGTCTGAAGTAATGCAGACGCGTAAATCAGACATAAGATATCGCCAAACGAAATCTGATATCCGCCAGCATCTTGTTCGTGATATCCGTAAAGCAACACACAACAGCAGAGGTCGCAAAAAATGTATCTACAAGAGTCGTTACTGATAAGCATTTGGTTAAATCTTTTTCTTTTAAATAGGCTATACATGTTTAAATTTGATTTGATTCTACAAATATAATAAGTACAAAATTGGATTTCATGGTATTTTGAATACCGTTGTAGTAGATACGTTGATATAACAATTCATAATAACAACAACAACAACAACAACAACAACAAAACGAGGACGATCACAATTTTAAAAAATTCGATTAAAAAACCCATAAGTAATAGAAAATATAGTATCAATATACTATTACACCAACATAACGGATGAGTGTCAATGCAGCCATCTTCACTGATGTTTTTGTGGTACTGACTGATATCCTGAATAATATTGCTGTTGATCTCCTGAAGGCAGCTGCTGTTGATAGCTGGCTGGAGGTGCACCCACAGATTGTAGCGGATACTGTTGCATGGTTTGTGGATTATTACCATAGGTAGGTGCTGGATACCCAATTGGTTGTTGTGTATAAGGCGCTTGTTGGTATGCCTGTTGGTAAGCACCCTGTTGTTGGTAAGGAGCCGCTTGTTGGTAGTTTGTTATTGTAGTAATGATAGTGCCAGGAGGATAGAAGAAATTCAACAAATTAAATCCTAGAAAGGGGAACGTTAACCAATGAAATCAAGCCTAGGAAACGAAGGAAAACGTTCAGGGGGTTTGTTCTTACCCATTTGAAACGGTCCCGAATGATAAGTAACCGGAAGTGGTTTGGTAATCTTAAATTCTTCGACACCCCTGAAAGAATATAATAAATAAAAAACGAAATTAAACAAATATTCGTTGCGAATTTCACAAAACCAAAACATTCTTTCACGCAACATGATTATTAAAAAGCCTTACTTACATGATAAATTTTTTGTAGATTAGATGTGGTAGGAAGCAGAGCAGAAAGAAAGGAAAGCAAATACACCAAAAGCAAATCATCGTAGGTTGGTCGCAGTTAAAACAACGGTCAGCACACGTCGGTTCTCCGACACCGTGTGCAATGTAAATTTCACAACCCCAAGCCATAGTTGATCGCTTGTGTTCTCGATGTACCGGTACGTTATGCATGAACCAGATTTTCAAGGATTCACCCAAATTTATCTAAAGAGAAACAAAGAGAAATGGATGAGAAATTTATTCTATTGTTGAGAAATTTTAGGCAAAAGCAAACGATTTTTATGACTTTTACGACTTTCGACTCTTATCTATACGCGAAAATTCATCGATTTAATTTCAGGGTTTCGACAAAAACGTTTCTGCATCAAGTAAAGGAAATATTTTTAAGAAATTTTTGGACCTATTTTATTTCGTGATTTTAGTGCGATTGCGAAGGAAACTTAAACCCCGATCCAAATGAAGCGCCGCATTGATGATAATCTATACAGCTGTTAAGGTCGTGTGAAATGATAAACTATTCGATAAATTATGCTCAAAGTAGAAACTTTCTCCATAATAAAAAATGATCATTTTTTCCTCATTGACGTCAATTGATTATTTTTTTGAATAACTTAGGTTAATAAGACACAATATAAACTATTCGAAACTGATCTATTTCATGGTTAGTTTCGAGGAGAGGGTGTTTCTAATAGTGTACCGTCCAACGCATAATGGTGAGACGTCATTAGAATCTATGATCGATGATATCTCAGGAACGGTAAGTCGTACACAGACGATCCCATACAAGTCAAATACTGCCTTTATAACGAGGTTTATTTTTTCCTTACAAAACTAAACGAAATGCAACACACCGTAACTCGAAACTTCTTCCCGTCTCGTAAGTATCTTTCAGCACGGTCAAACGCTTCATCAAATTGACTAACCATCTGTGGATGATTGACGTTGATCAAAACAATATACTCTTCTGTATGTGTTGATGTTGTATTATCTTCATCACTACTGTCTCCTCTTCCGGTATCGTAAGTTTTCGTACATTTGACTGTCGTTAGGATTGGTTTGCTTCTCAGAAAACCTCTCAATTGGTCCAGCTCTTCTACTGAACTAGCCTACAATGAAAGCGAATACATTTTCTGAAGGATCGGTTATTAAAAAAAAAAAAAGCCAAATATTTCCACAAAAGATAAACGATAACTTCAAATATTCAGCTTAATCACCACTTGTATTCTTTCTTCCTTCCCTTTTAAACTCTGTTGTATTTGGCCCATGCGTGCACAACAAAAGAAAACTCGAAGTTCAAAATACAACACACAACTCAACTAGAATTTTTTTTTCTATATCACAAAGATTACCGTCGATCACAAGACCTGGATTGTTCTTTTCTCGTTACTCAATAATTAGGTAGGATAGCCTTTTTCTAAGATTACATTTAAATTTCTATCTTAACAACAATTCAAAGAGTTAACGTATTCATCATACAATCCAAAGTAACAAAGCATCCATCAACCATACCTCAAGACAAGTACTTCTTCCTTCAAATGTCTTATCAGTAGTCAAAACTGTCACTGATCCATCTTCGCAGGTGGTTTTATGTGTTGTTGGGTTTAATCGCCAACCTGCTGGTGGACTCCTCTGGAAATCTGATTTCTTTTCAATCGCAAGAATTACTGATGCCATTTTAGTTTAGTTGCCTACTGTACAAAGAATAACGTGACAACAACAAATATTAAACTCAATTTGTTTTGATGATATCGAGACAAATTCATAAGACATTGTGCTGCTATAACGAAATCTGATTCATCACGACGTCAGCAATTATTTTTCACAGGTCATAAAGACAAACTTCGCCAATTTAGTTGCTACTGTTCAGTACGAAATTTCAAACAGTATACATACTCTTCATTTAGCATAACCTATTTTGAAGTTTAACATTGCAAAACTTTGCGTTGTATTGCACAACCAAGTTATTTTATACTATTCATTGCAAGTTATTATATACAAAGTTATTTCTGGTTGCAGAAAAAAGTTCTGATTCAACGGTGGATCTAGCATTAGGCAATAAAAACAACAAAGGTGGAGAATACAGTGTCATGAATTTTCTTTTTTTTTATCTTCTGTGTTGACTAGCTTATTTGCACGTTTTACATTTGTGCTCTAAATAGTCTTGCTCTATAAATTTTGCCTAAGTTCTAGATCCATCACTATGATTTGAAACGCTACTCACTTCTCTCATTGGTCACTAAGGATGAAAAAAAAATTGTAAAAAAAAAAAAAATGCAGTAAAACACACTTCAAACAACACAGCTTACATCAACGTACAAATTAAACATGCCCATCAAATGTTATGAAAACGCGATCCTTTTGTTAAAGTTACAATACAAAAATATTTTAAAGATATTAAGATAAACTGAACATTTTTAGAATTCTTAAAGTGTAAACCAACCGTTATGAAGAACCAATTACTTTTAAGGGGATTAAATTTCGTGGAGATTTAATTTTCAGATGGCCACAAATGAAATAAAAGAGCCTTAACGGCCGTTAACTCAGCGGCAAAAAGATTGAACTTGGCTTTTGATATCGCAAATAGTAAAGATTCTCCAACCTCATCATAGAGTCATCATAATTTAACCAAAAATACACTTCCCTTGAACGTTTTTGTTGAAAAAATACACCTTTCCCGAATTCACGTTTATATGTCGCTTCCTGACTCAGTTGTCCATACGGGCCTCGTTTTGATGCTTTACATTGTTTCACGTTAATTATTTAGCTATATATTTTGCTCATTAATTTTCAACACAGAATCGAGGCACGTATGGACAACTGACTCGGGATGCGACATATAAACATGAATTTCGCAAGGTGTATTGTTAAATATTATAAGTTACAGACGAAAAGTCCATTAGTATAAAGTTTCATCAAAGAATACTTTTTTAATTATATAGTGGATTAATCGAACAAAAGAAACGCCAAATTACCGTGGCGGGAAAAAAATGTACAAAAAAAACCGTCTGTTTTAATACTCATCCGTGCTAAAGCCTCTCAGTAATTGTATTTTTACATTTCAGGTTAAATTTCCACGTGAGTAAAACCTTTCCGAATAAATACACTTGACTATTATATTCATTAGAAACTTCATTGGTCTGGAAAACTAACTTCAAGTTCTATCAGTAGTTCTCTTTGTTAGACAATCATTTTGATCACATCACAATAAATAATTACTATGCATTGGTTGTAATTTGTCATGTGATCAAAGTAGGTACACAATAAAGTTGGCCTATTAAAAACATTAAAAGTAAATACGCACAAGTTGTCAGAACAGGTTTCCAGATCAGAGAATCTTCGAATGACGATTTCATCGGAATAAGAAAAACAAAGCAAACCAGGTCAAATAAAAAAAAACTTTTATTAATAACTTTCATTAATTGGCACTGTTCAGTTTTTAAGAAAGCTCCACGATTCTTTTTAACACACAGCTTAAGAAAGCAAAATTTTCTTTTTAAACAATCACGTGCCTTGCACACCGCAATTAATTGATAGTTAACCAACTAACATGTACAGAGACATTTTTGTGTTTGTGTTACATCAACCATGAAATGAATTTATCAAATAACGCCTCTCCACTATGTTCAACATAAAATTACGCCTTTTCCTTTAAGGTTTGACATAGGATTACGCCTCAAAAAAAGCAAGGAAAACAAGCAATAACGCCCTGAACAAAAACAAGTTTTATTGATAAGAAACTTTTTAGATGAAAGTATGAAGTATATCAAAAGTCATATATTTCATGTCAAACACCGACCCACACTTTTAGTGATGTTTTAACTCCGGTTACATTTATGGACAGGGATATGGACGAAAAGTTCATTAAAGTTTCATTTATTTAAAGTTAGTTAAGAATAAAGTTAGCCAAAGGTTTTTGTAAACAAGATACGATCATCACTTTCAAGTGGTCAGAACTTTGTTATTTCTGTCTGGGTTATTGAGAAATTTTTTGCGTAATGCCTCGTTCCTTCAAACAAAAATAAGAGACTTTGAATCAAAAAGTTTTGTGATCGCATCTTGTTAAACAAACCATTCTACACTACGCCATCATATTCCTTATCAACATTTAGCATTATTAACTACATCTTCTTCTGACACCAAGCAAAAGTATTGTAATAGGAACACATCAAAAGATTTGCCAGGTAACCGTCATCAAAAACATTTGTCAGATCAGTAAATTGAATAGAGCTTACGAAGAAAAGGAGAAAAACGCTAATTACATGCTTCGTAAGCAATGAAAGTATATACAGGTGAACCTTCATAAATCGATCTTTCGATAGAGTCGACAACCCCTCGCATAATAATAATAAAGAAAAATGTGTCATAATATGTGGGGAATACACCTTTCCCGAATTCAGGTTTATAAGTCGCATCCTGACTCAGTTGTCCATACAGACCGTTTCTGTGATGAAAATTAACAAAAACTGCGATTTGGGAATTAACAAAAACTGCGATTTGGGAATGAACAAAACATATAACTCAATAATTACCGTAAAACAATGTAACACATCAAAACGAGGTTCGCATGGACAACTGAGTAAGATGCGACATATAAACATGAATTCGGGAAATGTGTATTGTAAGTAATACATATGATTTCAAACAGTATGGTTCTTATTTTACGAATATTTTTCATTTCATGGAAAGGCCTAACAGTAACTTTGATTTTAACACTGTAGTTTACTTCGAAAACCAAATAACTTCATATCAATCACCCTTGAAACGCTCCTCATAAAATTCCAATACTTAACGAGAATACCAAAATCGTGAATTTGTCAATTTGTAAAAACAGTAAGAATTGCAGTATTTATCATGATTGCCGCTTTTACGTCATAGAGACGACAATGGGCTTGCGTTCAGGTATAAGCATTTGGAGGACACACTCAACTGGTTAATAAATTCAAAGCTTTTTTTAGATTGTCTACCGCACTATCAACATCCTCATATTGTAAAGCACTCATCGCAAATTTGCAGTATTTGGTGGCTTGAGTGAAGTCTACAGAACTTGAGCTGCTTGGTGCATCATAAGAAGTGGATGGTGCTGCTGGTCGTGGAGCTGGAACAGGCTGTAAAAATTGAATAAAATTCGATTTATAGCGAAAATATGAAACCATCACCAGACATATTATATTAGAATTTTTTAGGACTTTTAATTTCATTTTACGATTTTTAAGAGGCATGGGAACCCTGAATCAACACTTGTAAAGAACTTCATACTTCCATTCCATTGCTTGGAGATCACTTTCATTATTCAAAGTACCTTGAAAAGCCTACCTGATGAGGCACAGGATTGGTCGGGTACGATGCAGCAGGATTTGTGGGGTAAGGTGCCACAGGGTTTGGTGGATATGCAAGCCCAGAATTCCCTGCACTTAAATTCATAGCACCCATTGATTCTGTAGGAGCATTCAATTCATTCTCATATCCTGATCCTTCAGGTCCAGGAACCGGTGTTTCGCCAGTCTGCATGCATTTGTGCAGATACGTGGCTTTCCATTTTGCATATTTTTGTTGCACTTTACACTAAAGTTAAAAATGATCATGAAATATTTAAATTGTCTTATGACTGTTTCACAAATCAGAAGATTAAGGTAACCTTTTTTTTAATGATTTAACGTTCCTACCTCGTCACTAAGTTCACCAAACTGTGATATTACGTCAAACAGAAGACTTGCTGAATAAAATGCTTTAATTACGTTTCTATGAAAAACAAAAGGTGTTTCATTAAACCCCACTCTCCTCTACTTAAGAAGGAAATGGATTCAGTTGAATAAGGTTTATGTTTTGATGTTTAGGGCCTTCTTTTGGTTGTGTTGGTTGCGTCTACTATTCTAATCTAGACATATGTAAATTCCATAAAAGTGAGCAAAAATCACCGAAAAAAAGTCATTTTCTTATTGTTTAGTTTGAAGGTATTTTGAAATTTTCTGAACTTTGCAGTCAAGGAGACATTTTACCACCACTGTTCATGTTGTGCAACCACCTACTTGTTAAAAACACTTCTCCTATCTTCAGAATCTGCCCATGCAAATAGTTTTACTGTTGTGTCTTCCAAGTAAGCTTGTGCCACGATGTCATTTGCAATAGCTTCATTCTCTTCCAAACTTTTCTTTACCTACGTATATTTAATAGTAGAATTTGTGCAGAAGACATAGATTAATTTCGCACACTTCGTACTTATAGTTTTCCATAAATTGCCGAGGGGACTCTGAGTCACAATGCAGACAGATTTAGTCAATCAATATCTGCTTTGTGAATTATGGATGTTTCATAATATTAGTTTCAATAGTACTGAATGAAGATAATGCACTGTCAGCATGCGTTCATCAATAATTGTTGTTATTATTTGGATCATCGTTATTACAGTATTGGTTGATTTATTTATTTATTATTTATCTAAACTGATACGTAATAAGTTTTATAAAATTTATTTATTATTTATATATTTATTTACATAATTATTTATAATAGCTACTAAAGAATGATCTGTGATATAAACTAACATCACAAATCAGGGTACTACGATACGGTGATACATTCGATAGGATACGATACGATAAGGTGATACATTCGATACGAAATGGGAGAAGTTACAGTTACAGTTAAAGGAATAGTTGACTAATCAAAAAGATCAGAAGCTTAAACATTTATAAACACCATAATATTTTGGCTTAAAATCTAACTTTCACAGCTATCTTCCATGCATGAAAGGGATTTCCTTCTATATTCTTACTATTGCAAATGGTGTACTGCAAAAATGATAGCTATAATATAATAATGATTACATACCTTCTCTAATTGGTCCATCAAACCAAAAAGGAAATTTTTACAATCAGGACTTTTAGAATCCAAAACTATACCTCTTTGAATTGCATACATACGACCTTAAAAAGAAACAAAAAATTATGTTCTGCATGCATGCACCTGAACATGAAGAGATGTGAATCCATATCAAAGAGCCTAGAATCTTAATATCTCCATTTTTGAGTGTATTAATTTTAAAAGGAGAGTTTGATTATGGAACGCTGTTTTGGACTTTCTGAACTATTATTTTCTGCTGATCAAAAATACTACCTTTTCGTAGAATAACACTTTCTAGACACAAAAGAATACTATGTTTGTGAAAAATGATTATTCTGCATAAAAATTAATGCTCACAAAATTTTCAAAAACTCTCAATTTGTGAAAATAATGTACGCTATTACCCCGTATATAAGCCCACCCTCTTTAAAGGCCCATAGGCTTATACCCGGGTATAGGCCCACTGGTCCTTAAATCGAGACACTTTTTTCATTTAAGGATCAGGATGTAAAAGATACATTATATCAAATAATTTTTTATCTTTCAACAATATCTTTGACTATACATTCTGCTTTTTTAAATGTATTTGGTCCTTTAAGAACGTATTTGCATGGGACGTCCAAACCATTTTACCTCTTGTTTTCTCTTCGGCCACATACAAAAGTTCTCATTATTTTTTGGTCCCAATTGCTGATTTTTGGGGAAAAAAATAGAAATTAACAATAACCACATTCCCAGATTTTAGGAAGATTTTCTTTTTGTTGCGCTTTTTTTAGAGAAAGATCTAAAGGCTACAGAATAGGCTGTCAATCGATATCAATCCGCTCTCAAGATCGATTCACAATGTTATAGTCGCTGACATGACATGCTCCTGACCTCTCGCACTGGAGGAAAGCACTCTACCACAAGGCCACCAGTCTGTATGATCTCATCAAGCATAATTAGATGCTCATTTAGTTCGGGCAACACTATCATGTGGTATGTCAATTTGTGGAAAAAGTCAGTTGCAAATCCATTCAAAGTTGCTCAAAGCTCTGTCTTAGCGATCTCACATAGCCTTGGACTAGTAAATTGGCATGCTTGTGATGTGCTTCGTTGGAGCTGATGAAACCTCCAAGATAATTTTCTTCCTTCTATTGTTATGTTTATTTTAGTTCCGGCAAAAATCTCTTTTGTGAAGCAAAAGTGTTGTGGTTTGATGACCAGCCATGAGGAGGGGACTTTGATGATTATTTGCGACCACCAGTTAATAAGATTCTCAAGTTTTCCAGCACCAAAAAGATAGTCGCAATTTGTTTTGATTGATCATCCAGGCTTGTGTTGTCGTGTACTGGAAGAAGAGGTGTTATTCCAACAGCATAAACAGGTGTTGTGTGGAGATCCCCTTGAGTCGTACCTTTTGATGATTTGATTTCTCCTCCACCTGCAATAAACAAGCAAGACGGTTTGATGTAGCAATTACGTATGTATGTTGCAGGAGGAACACATATCTATCAAATATTGTGGAGCATTGTTTCTCTATTCATCAAAGAATAGTACTGCATCAGTCTCTTCTTCGTTAAAAATCTCATTCATCGGCAGTGTGTACAGCTACTTCACATCCACTTGCCTGTCCAGTGCATAGTTGAACATTACCTGCGGATTCAACTACCTTGCTCTTAATAACAGACAAGATTGAATTTCCAATAATTCACCTATTGTCTCTCTGATATCTGTAATGAGACAACAAAAAGTGTAAATTTCTAAGGGATTGTTTTAACATTACCATGTAGTTTTTGGGTACAAAGAAGTTTAGCCATTTTCAGCAATCATCAATCAGGTTCATACTCTCTTGACCAAAATATTTTGACAGGATGATTATTTTCCAGTTTTCGGCATTATTCACAGAAGGTCCAATTGCGCCTTTCGTTCTTGATGCTGCTTGTGTTGTCGTTCCCTCATTGTCCGATGACAGGACGCCTGATGTTTCCCCTGAGTCATGAAGTCTCATAGCAGCAGTAGTCAGTCTATTTAGCATTCTATTTTTTAGCATTCAGTCTATTTTTTGGAGATTTTGACAGCCTCAGAATTAGAATTTCTGCTATTTTTCTCTGAATTGTTCTTCCTTCATTCATAAGGCTGTCAAAATCTCCAATTTCCCATTTTATTAAATGTCTCACAAGGCATTCGGAGTGAACTTTTAATTTAGATTTGTAACTTGACTTTTGCAGTAGCAGAGGCATGATTGCCACCACCAGCATTATTCTGACACCACAGCTGGGACTACAAACAAGTTTTTTCTCAAATAAAAAATTTCTTCATAAACCCCAAACTTCCACATGCATTGGTTTACTGAGTGGATTGTCTTCACTAGAGCATTGAATTTGTTTGTTTATTTCTTGATAAGCATTGTTAAACAATTGTCCTTGTTGGTTCTTTCATTAGTAATTAATGTCTTCTTTTTCCAAGATTTTCAGTGATTCATTCTACTGGATTTTGATGTGAAGTATCTCCCACAAAGGTCGCAAGAAAACAACATTATTGGATCATTTCTAGTTTGTTGAGGTTGTGAAGTGGACCTTTAGTGTCTTTATCATCTACATTTGCACTATAGTTGTTATCAAGCCGGAAAGGTGGTTTATCCATCAATTAACAGGGACCTATCCAGGCACAATTTGATAGGGGTTGACCGCTATGGGTGCCCTAAAAATTACTCCCAAAAAAGTTTTTTATAACCAAAGAAATAATTATTTTTCTTGCTGAAACTGGCAATACAATATTCGAAGATAACATATCTTCTTTATAACAATATATCTTTTCCCAAAACAGTATGCTAAAGCCATAAAATCCCCACAAACAAAGTACACAATAAAATTTGTCTTCACATTCGTCTTTACCACTGCTTTTGTTCATGTCAAATCAACGTCAGTTCTAACGTATCATTTATCAAACTACATACAAAAGCTTAAAAAATTTCCCTAAACAAATAACTTTTGACACTATTTCAAGACAGGTACGTAAATGATTTTTAAATTCTGATTTATTTTGTTTCTATTATTACATTTTATTATTGAACTGCACCTGTTTAAACATAATGACTTTGTGTGTAATCATTGCAAAACAATAAGCTATTTTATGATGTTTATCTACAGTTGGTGACGCAATTTTTTTGGTTACACAAAAGTCCCTCTCCTCCTTTGAGCGTTTGTGAACACTTAATAAAGTCGAGTGTTACGGAAAAATGGAGTTTGGAAGACATTGGAAAGGAAAAGGTTCCTTTAGAAAAAGATTAACACGAAAAGAACTTTCTTTATCGAAAAATTATTTCATCACATGGTTGGTTTAATTGATACTTGGTAAATCTAAACTTTTATATTTCTTGACTTGCTTTTCTTTTAATTTACTTCAGTCTTTTAGTGTCACTGTTAGTCTCACATTATTTTTGCCGTAAATAAAGTTTAGCTAGGATAAAAGAAATATAAGTATTTGCAAGAACTATGATTGCCTTTTAAACTAAGTTACTTTTTTGTGGTGGACTTTCATTCATTTCTTAAGTTTTATTGTAGTAATCAGTGTTTTCATTTAAAGGTTTTCGCAAAACTCTTCCTATTTCAGAACATGGGTTGTACAAAAACAACTGGATGTAGTCATAACAAAAAGGCTTCAACTTATGAATCAAAGAGAACTGAGAAAGCTTCAACCTCTACGAACCAAAGAAGTATTCTTCAAATGCTTTGCGGTAACAATAATGGAAATTCAGTTAATGAGAGCACTGAATCTGGAGACAATAGCTTCTTAGAAACCCAGAACATTACCCAGACCTTTTACGTTTACTCAAATTTTCAATGCTTATCCCTCCCAGCACAGCAAATGTTGAGAGAGGGTTTTCAGTGCTCGCGCTATTATCAACAAAGCAATGAAACCACTTAAAACCCAAAAACCTTGACAAACTCATGCGACTTATTCTAATTGGTCCAGATTGATTCAATGATGCCACCTGGGAGCTTCTGATAAACAAATATGACGCTATAGGCGAAAAAAGGATTCTTTTAAAGGATTAACTTTTTGTTATAAATTGAATTAAAAGCATTAAAAGCATGATAAAAATTTCTAAATCCCATCTTCAAAGTAGTTTTTGTTGTCATTCCAAGCATCCAGCGTTCCAAGTGTCAAATTGATGGATTCATTTCAAATAGCGAAAATTACAAGGGGCATTGATACGATAAAATTTAAGCTAAAGGAAGTACTTTGAATTACAAAAGCTCTGGAACTTTCTGGTGCGAAGTTCACCGGCTGGTCCCCCACCAGGGCTCACAGCACCTCCCCCAGACCCCAAGCTGTTTTCAGAAAACCGTCATGCCCAAATTTTGTCTGGATACGTCACTGATTAATCTTCTTTTTTCAGAATAGCTTAGTAGATTCGATACAAAATGACTTCTTTTCCAGGTAAACAGTTCATAAACAGATTCTGAAATCACCTATCTGCCGTATTCAAATTTTTCTTGCGAGTCTTTTTCACTTTGTTTATTCGTTTACATTAGACGCCCACCATCTTATTAATACTGCCAGGATAAATTGATCTGGGCAATTTATGGACATTTTAACTTATATATAAGTTCAATTTATCTCCTGTTTCCCTGAAATCAAATATCAAATTATAAACGTTAGAAAATTAAAGAATCAAATCAAATCCCACTGCTTTTTGTCATCTTCATAAACACTCTAGTTGAAATTGTTGATGAGTCAGAACTTTTCCTGTATGCTGATGACTTGAAAATATTCAGAGAAATTGAAACCACGATTAACGCTGCTAACCTACAAAGCGATCTAAACAAATTATTGCAATGGACAGATACCTTCTTATTGAAATTCCATCCGGACAAATGTGAGCACATGAAAATAAAGTCAAGGTCTCCCGATGCGACACAGTATGTAATCGATGGCACTGTCCTCAAGCAAAAATCAGATGTGGTCTAGGCATAAATTTCGACGAGCACCTTTCATTCGAAAAACACATTAACGAAAAAGTGAACAAAGCTAATGCTCTTGTTGGTATGTTACGGCGAACATTTGTCTACCTAGATGAGGATTTTTCAAGCTGCTGTTCACAAGCATTGTACGCCCCCATCTTGAATATGGTGGTCCTGTGTGGAACCGTCACCTGCAACGCCAGATCTCCCTTCTCGAAGATGTACAACGACACGCAACAAAATTGATACCTGGAATGAAAAACTTAAGCTATAAGGAAAGATTGGAAATCATGAACCTTCAGTCCCTGCAATATCATCGATGCGACATGATTGAGATGTATAAGATCACTCATGAACTTTATGATAAAGAAGCTATTGGAAATTTTCTTCGCTTTCGATCGCAGAATGGTCAAGAACACAACTTACGTCGTCACGAATTTACGGTCACCCGACAAAAGTGTCTTAAAGACGTAAAAAAGTATTCGTTTAAAAATTGAGTTGCGGAACAATGGAACAACCTGCCACCGGACCTTGTGCAAGCACCATATCTAATTCCTTCAAAAGTCGACTCGATAAGTTATGGAAAAGTGCTGGTATTATGTTCGATATCGATCTGAATCTCGTCGAAACAACAGCCTGTCGACAAACGCGATATCGACGAGTCGTTAAAGATTGAACCTGGTGTTAAAGGCACCATGTGCCTACTTCCAGAATCTTGTATAATATAATATAATAATAATAAATCTGTATCCATTATTCCTAAGTCTAGATTAACCATGACAACCAGCTCCTTTTAATACAAAAGATATTAACTCATTTTTTAATCAATTGTTTTTATACTGACACTACTTAAATGGAACCATCTACTTTATCAAAATCGCAAAGTAAGCATAAAAACAGGCGTCTACGTTTTTACCAAAAGTGATCATAATAAAGTAATCAGTTTATAGGCGTCGTTTTGATTGCTTTAAAAATCAATGCAATTTTTAAGTTGACAACTAAGTAGTTCAATTCATAAATTAGTCCCAGTATAAAAACAGCTATCATCATGCAATGCATTTCTTTGTTTTTTTTTAATCACTTGCTGAGTGTTTTCCATGTTCATGTTTATTTAAATGAAATTGATGACATGCATTGCTTAATTTTTTTCCAAATATATAAACCAAATTTTCCAAATTTCGAATAGGAATCCCAAGAAACATAGCAAATTGGTTTAACTCACAATTGTGCAAAAGTCATGTGAATGTGATTGATCAGCGAAGAAATGGAACTTTGTTCTCCTGGCTGTGATAAATTTTTATCAACAAATATTATGCTGTCTGGCAGGTGATATGCGCAGAGGGGATTTTCCCTAAACCGAAAGGAATAACTGTCAAAATATATCACTATTATCATATTATTACAATATATATATACCTGATTTAAAGTGTTGTACGAAAGTGGTATACTATGGTTTGATGGTGTCTACATGACCGGCAATCTTTTTTGTTTTCTTAACCTAAACCCCACAGTTGACCTGCTTTACTCTTTAGTCGGCTATGACGAAATTCAATAGAAACTGCGTCACAGTGTTTATTTTTGTGCGTGTGAAACTTTATGTTAGAGTAATGAACAAATTCAATAGGAAATTTAATAGGAGGACAATAAGGTGGATTTAGGAAAGATGGATTGATAGATAAATTTTTAAAAAATAATATATATACAATAAGGTTTAAGTCCTCATATTTTTCACCTCGTTGATGTCAAAAACAACAGTGGAGAGCAACAAGGTGAATCGGTTGGCTCTCTTATCTATTATTCTATAGCAAAAATGTTTGAAAAACTGCTGCCAGCCTTGGCACAGGCACATTGTTTTGAAATACATAGTACATACACAGTTTTTCCTTTGCAGTTTGTCCTTGTGCCCAGGTTATTTTCAATTTTCCAAATTAAAATGAGTTTGTTCGGACTTTCGTTTTGAGTTTCGTTTTTTTCTTAAAAAATTATAATCATCATACAGAGCAAGATTTTAAGGGCACGTTCTTCTGCAAATTTTATTTTTAGATATGGAAATTGTTTTCATGTGTGGAAAATATTTCCGTTTAGTAGAAAGAAAGAATGTGCACTAGAAAGGGCAAAAAAGAAATAAGTTGCATATTATAAAACAAAATATTGAAAATATTAGACATTAAATATTAGAAATAAACTGAACTTAACTTAACTAAACTAAACTCAATGATGCATAGCTATATATATGCGAGGAGGAATGAAGTTAAAAATTATATTATAAAAAAAAATATCTGACCAAAAAGTTACTGTTAAAAAATGAGAAAAGTAAAGTTTTTCCAATATTGGACTCATTAAAACGCAAATTCAAAATTTTCATTGGACTTACAGTAGTAAGCAACAACTTTGTCACGCCCATCGTATTCTTTGGCCAATTTTAGATAAGAATTTATCCCCTTTAATGTTGGTGGTAGCGGTACTGCCATTATGTGTGTTTTCACCAAATCGTGCTCGCAAATAAATGTTGCCTATGACGTAATTTCTATGACGCATATCTCTTGGATACAGAAAAACCGTTTGTGAAAGTGCAATGCAATACAAAGTAAAATTTCATCTTTCAGTTGAAGAAGAAGGGTGGTGGGTGCACAGAGGCATAAGATAAGTTTCTGGTTTGTGGCAAAACAATGGCGACGTGCCAATTCGATAGAAGCTGCTTTCGCGAACCAAAAGCTTTGTGTGCCCAAGGATTTACGATACGATCATGGATGAAAAATGTCGAAGTGAGTTGGAAATGATTATTTTAATTTTTCTTCCTTTTCTTCCATGCCTCGCAGGCGGAACACTGTTAAGATTTGGGGGTCAGGATAAGAAAGGGTGGCTTTTTATTTAAGGTTTACATTTTTCTGGCATAGAATTTTTAACACTTATCTGAAAATGTTTAAAGAGGTTTTGGAGCTTATCAAACACTTTGACGAGAAAAAGGGCATCTTTTCAGACTTTCAAAATATTATGAGAGTGCGGAGCTAAGGCCCGATGGGCCTGTTTAAGATGAATATTATAAATATTGAATATTAATTATTGCTGTTTATCAGGTTGTAGGTCCACCAGAAGCTGGTGCATTTAAAAAAAGACCCGCAAAACAAACTCAATTTCGTCGATTCTATGATCGAGGGGATTTACCAATTGCACTAGAGCATGATACGAAAGGGAACAAAATAGCCTGGAAAGTGGAAATTGAAAAGTTGGATTATCATCACTACCTCCCCATGTTCTTTGAAGGACTTCGTGAAACTGAACATCCTTACGAATTCTTCGCCAGACAGGGAGTACACGATATGCTAGAACACGGTGGAAGTAAAATTCTTCCAGTAGTTCCGCAGTTAATACTTCCTATAAGGGATGCCCTGGATACGAGAGATTTGCAGGTTGTTTGCACGACACTCAAAGTGTTGCAGCATTTGGTTGTTTCTGGAGAAATGGTCGGCGAAGCTTTGGTTCCTTACTACAGACAGATTTTGCCCGTGTTGAACATATTTAAAAACAAGAATTTGAATTCAGGTGATGGAATTGATTACAGTCAACAGAGGAGAGAAAACATTGGTGACTTGATTCAAGAAACACTAGAAGCGTTTGAAAAACATGGTGGAGAAGATGCATTTATCAACATAAAATATATGATTCCCACCTATGAATCATGCCTTTTGAATTGATTAATCATTATCTTTATAAAAGGAAATCACCTAATGTATATTTTGTTTAGAAAATCTGAAAAAGTGAGGAAATTGTTGTTTTGCTTTGTTTTTTCAAAATAATAATAATCCAGACCTAAATAGGAGAATTGTGGAAAACGTTTGTTATTATTTTGAATTCATATTAATATATATCCTGTCAATATTCCTAGACTGGGCACAAAAACAACAAAAACAACAACAACAACACTAAAGAGAGAGAAAGCTCTATAAGGCCTATAATGATTATATAAAAATTTACATCTGAGAATTTACAATAACAACATTTTCCTGGTAAGTTAATATTTACAAATTAGTTCATGGTCTCTATTTCATTTCTTCTTTGATTTTTCTAAGTAAAGCTCGAAGTTCAGCATTTTCCTTCAGCAATCGTTGTTTTTCCTCAAAAATCATACATTCTTTTTGCCTTCTAGCTAACCTCGACTTTCTGGAAGCTTCATTGTTTTTTCTTCTCATAGAGGCGTAGTCGTCGTCGCTATTACTTGATTTTCTGTCATGTTCTGCATTGATTGGAAGTGTGGAATGTAGATTATCTGAATTGCTTGCCATGTTGTGGCCATTTATTGAACTACTACAGCTGCTTGGATTCATTTGGTTGTAAAGGTTTTCATTCATCATACATGGAAATACGTTGGTATCATTTGGTAAGCCGTTGGATTTTTGCAACTGACATGTTATTGGTATTCTTTGATCAACGTGGCTAGTATTATGGTGGACATTATTTTGATTTAAGTTTGGAAAGTTTTGATAGTTCATTGGTGCTTTGGAGTAGTTGGAGTCTAAATCGTTTGTGTTAACTTTGTTTATACACAATGAAGCGAACTGCTGGTCTGGGAAACTGTTTGTTGATTGGAACCTATTTCTTTCTTCCATTTTCATAAAATTTCCATATGAATTAAAAGTGTTATCTTTGTTCTGTTCCACGCAGTTGCTGTAAAGGCTTTGAAGTTCAGTGAGAATATTTGGAAAGTCTTGGAAATCTTTTTCAGTTAGTAATGATTGATAGTCCATAGATGTGACTGAGTTGCTTGAAGATACGCTGCCCAGCATGCTGTTGTTATCACTCTCAACAGATTCACCATAAAATACTATAGAAGATAAAAAAAGATGCTGCTTTAGAATTAAAATCAAAGAACAGAAATTTGAAGCTGACTGCTAGAACAATGCTATGGAAGTTTTAAAAGCTTAGGGACTTGTAATAATGGCGATAATGAGCAATTGCAACATGTCAAAGACTTCTTGTCTAGGTGGATAAAATAAGAACCTGTACCTAACTATTTGTATTTATTATTTATTTTTAATTCAACTTCAGACTTTCTTAAACACAGGACATTAAAGGCTGTGAGTATTATTCAGCTTATATCAACAGAAACACAGCTTAATAACTTAAGAATAACCAGAGTTTGTAACGAATGACTTTTGCTGTTATTCGATTACATATTACTAACTTTGAATTTGCATAGTAAATAAATTAAAGTAGTCCCCCCCCCCAACCACACACACACACACCTAAAACAACAAAAACAACAACAACAAAAAACAAACAAACAAACCTACCAAATCCAGAAAATTCATTCATTGGATCATCTTGTTCACGTTGATTTAAATATTCTTGCAAAGTTACTTGCATATTTGAGTTTTTCTTTCGCGCCGTTTCTTCTATTTTTAATTACAAGCTATCTGGACTAGCTGTTGTATACGCTTAAACTTCAGGCCCGGTGTCCTAATCCAACTGAAACGAAAATCATCTGACTGTTGTTAGTCGAAACAATTTTTCTTTTATAGCCGGTAAATAAACCGTGGGATCAATTAATTCAGAAGTGGGCATGAGACTTTATTACAATTCTTTCTAACAATAAACCGTTTTATTAGTAATAAATCTCAGTTAATGGCTTGTCAATAATTATGTTGGTAATTAAATCGTTTGTAATTAGAAATTATGAAAAATACACACACATACGAATAGCCTTTTGTTAAAAGAAAATTCGTTGTGTTCCTAGACAAATTTGGGTGTGATTGAAGTTGAGCAAAGGTTTATGCCGTTCAATTTGGCCTAATATTTTTGGGAGCTTTGACGGCACGGCAGTAAAAGAAGCTGTAGTGCAGAGAACAATGTTTTTAAGTCTTATGTAAACGTCATGTTAAATCTGAATAACATAAATGAGCGATAAACAGATAATAAAAACCAAAGAAGAAAAAATCCTCATCGTATTTTTGTTTATTGATGTTAAGTTCAATGCTTTTAGATTTTTTGCATTCTTGCTCCTTGTTAACTTTAAATTTGGGTTTGCTTCACAAAATGTTTGGGACAATAATACAATTCCTGGTTTCTAAAAATTACCGACGATGTACTGTAATTCTAGATTCGTTTTTTCTTTATCAACATATCATGCATTGTCTGTATTTGTTAAGTGGGATGTAACGTGCCCACAAATATCAAGAGATCAACACGAAACCGTTATACTTGTTGTAAAAGCATCCTCTTTTTTGAGAAACATTTCATAATGGCTAACATGTAGGAGACTGAATATATGGAGTTGGAAGTTTCCAGCTATTGTTCTGAACGTGTAAAGCTTCATGCACATTGCAAAATACTGTGAGTCATTGTCTGCGCGAGATAGATGGGAAATGTCAATCATCACGCTGACGTTTGTTACCTTAGTTACGATTGACTCGTAATGAATAGAGTTTGTTTCAATTATGGCGCAGTATATCATGTAATTTATGCATGAATTGAATTATAATTAACAGAGAAGCAGAAACAAAATCTATTTACAGAAAAATGGTTTGAGATTTTCAGATCCACCAACGCTGTTTGTAGTAGGAAGCAAGTTTCGTCTGAAATATATATTGGATGCGATTACGCCATTTTTATATATTTTGGTTCTATTCCACACTATCTTTTACACCATTTTTCAGCCGTCGGAGTCAGGACAATAAATTCTGACAGGTTTTCTTTTTCTTTTCTTATAACGGAGAGTGGAGCCTCGTAATCAATATCAGAATTGCTTTTCAAGGATGCGTGCTGAGAGTTTAATGAAATGCTTGAAAACAAAGCTAAACTAGAGGTTAGGGTGGAACTATGTTGAAAAAGATTCCAGCGTGATCTTATAACCAAACTATGCCATCATTCCAACAGTTCACACACCAAAATAATCTCTTACGTTGTATTTCATTGCAGGAAGAGGGACGAGAGAAAAAGAAATAAAAACATAACCTCCCATAAATATATGTCCTTTTAGGGGAAAAAAATAATAAAAGTTGCAACATAGCAGTTTTATTAGTTTGCTGCTAACTTTAACGAAAATGCGTCAATTTCCTCCTCATATAGGTCGTGTGGTTTGGATAAAGCAGCTTGTAGAAATTCAGGTGCATTTTACTGTTGTGGTAAAATTACTATTCGACGTCAATCGATTACTCACGTTGTTGCGCTTCGTTTTTTGAGCCATCCGCTATCATCATGATGTTCATTTCCTCTACGTTAACCACATAAATATACTACACGTTTTTTGTAAGGACCGGAAAGCTGTACACACAACGTGATTTCTCACAAACACAAAATCGTATGCAAAAATTGGCCGTTAGTGTTCCTCTTGTTGCAAATTGATGGTTAGAAATATGCTTATATTTGCTAAAAGATTCGATTTTAAACCACAAATAATATGGATCGATGCCTATATAGCCTAGATTTACTCATGCAGGGGAAAAGTTTTACTACAAAATTTCACTTGCCGAGTTTTCAAATTGTAATTATCCTTGCATTAGGCGGTCTCTCAAAATTCACGAATGATCATGTATTATGTATTTACACTTTTAACTTCGGAACAGACGTTGTAAAGACATCCATATAACGTTCAAATGGCATCGCGTGCCTGCCGGGGAAGATCGTTTAATTTCAACTTGTTTGAGAAAAGAAAAAAGCATTGAAAGATTAAATGGAAAATGAAAAATTATGAACAGACTGCACCTATGAAGTTCACCAAACAGCTAACTGAGAAACAGGTTTCTCACATCCACAGACCTAAAAAATAGTAAGCGTTTTGTGTATGCGATTGTCCCCATCTTCCCTCATATCAGTAATATTATGTTCAAGTGATTTCCTAATCCTAAACCTTTAATACCAGTAGGCTGGAATATCGGTGAAGAGAATCGAAACTCTCATTAATGGCTAATTCTCAAGCCTACGCAAGTTCAGATTATCTAAAACCAACACGTCTGTTCTCCATTCGAAGTGTTGGCAGCTGAGATTAAAATTAGATATTACAATAATATGGTCAATTAACTTCAGTAATTAAGATAGAATGACACGAAAAGCAGTAAATTAGACTTTAATTATACAAGGCATTACCATAGTATTCTTATGCAATTCATTATGATTTCGGCTTGAAAAATACAACTACTCAAATTATCATCCTACACACTGAATGTGACGTGCCGTTTGACGACGTCACAATATTGATGAACAAATACTGTAGGTGTTCTCATTTCTATATTTAGAAAATAATGTCATTTTAAAAAGTGATAGGAGAGAGTGTTTTTCCCATATTTGGACATGATTAAGAATTAAGTAATGTGTGGGATTGGGCAACATGTTTCAATATGGGTCTGTCAAGTTATAGAGGTGTGACTAGTATAATCTCTGTGTGATCGATCGGAAACTGTTCTGTTGAGAAATCAGCCACAATGAAGCTATCTTGTTTCATCTACTTGGTTAGAATGGCGAATATACTAAAATTGAGATATGAAAGAATAGTTGAACTTGAAATTTAATGCCATATGCTTTTGATGTACCTTTTTATGGACGAAGAAATTTGACCAGTGAAAGTGTGACCAGTGAAACCTTCTGTGAGTTGCATGCGCCTTCTCTTTCGGTGCTACCCAGGGTCTATTTTTTTCTTCTAAAACATTACTATAATTTTTATACTATACAATAAACGCTGTTATGTCTAACCATTTAGCAGAAAAATATGATTTTCAAGAGAAACTTCTGGTAAAAGTTTACCAGAGTGTCTGTGTGGATTGCTAAAAAAAAGATAGATAGAACCATGAAAAGTTTTGAAGAATTTCATATAACATTACTAGAATTATAAAAGAATACGTTTTTATTATCTTCGTTGTACTAAACTGTCTGCATCGAATATTCCCAACAAAAGTTGATCGTTATTCTTCTTTTTCTCTCCATGTTGTTTTGCTTTGAAAATGATGAAGAATTGTCAGAATAATATACAGACCAGCTAACTTTCCACGGTCAGTAAATTAGTTGATTAGTGCGAGTAATAAATATTATAAGTTCAAAATAATAATAATAAAAACATTCTGGTACGCATAATTTAAAAACATGTAACACACGGGGACTTGCCCTGAGTCTTCGAACTGAAACCTGTGGTTTGGTATGCCTTTTAATCACAGAAAATTATTTTTCAAAACATTCTCCTCCATTGTACTGATTTGCAGTTTTGTTCATAATTTCTACATTTCAACTCCCTGATGCTGAAATAATCCCACGCATAATTCATGAAAATTTTCTGTAGAAGTGATAACATATCAGCACTGAGAAGACTGAACCGAAGATCCATATACTCGAATATCAAAACCCATATTTAGCTTCATTAAATACAATTGGTTTGTTATGCATAGATTGACACAGCATTATAAGAACTGCTAAAACATAATCTGAGCTAACTCATTGGAAAATACAAAATTTAAGAAACAGAAATTGGATAATAGTCAGATTGAATAATCTAAAATCGTACCTATATGCTCGAAAACAAACACCATGGTCAAACGTTCTAATACTTTTTTGTGCAAATTTTAAGCTACTTAGAAAAGGAATGTTAGCAATTATTTCAGTTGTTACGTGGCAGCTTCTTCACATTTTTCTTCGACATTACATGGCGTCACATGTCATTTCATGTCATTTCTGGAGCGCCAACGTTATCGTTTTGTAATGGAAAAGATAACTTTCAAAAATGGCGAAGTTGAACTAGCATTCCTGTGACTTGACATTTAGCCAATGAATTTGACTGAAAACAAAAACCATGGTCAAACGTTCTAAAACATTTTTGTGCAAATGTTCTGAAAGACTTTAAAGTATAAGTGTTATCTTTTCCACTTAAATATGATGTCATTCAGAGTACTGACGTTTTTTTATAATCCAATCAATTTGTTTAAAAGTAACCAACTTAGTGCCGACTTTGTTGCAGAATATAAAACAGTCAGCTTGCTGCGAGTTAGTCAAGCTCGGTATATGTTTATACTTATGAGCATAAAATAATATAAAAACTTGATACTGACATAATCAATCCATTTGAGTTTTTTTTATTGCAATTGTGGTTTTAGTAGCCATAAAAAAACCCGGCTTTTACATTTAGTTAACTGCAATCTCCCTGTATCATGTGACAAAAAGTTTAGGGAACTGCGACTATCCCGACGTCGGTAAAATCTTTAGTTGTCAGCAGTAACAGTGCAGTAGCGTCACATATTATTTGACTAAACAAAGAATCAGACATAATGTGGCTCTATAACTTTGGAATGTTTTACAGGGGATACTATAATTTTACTTATTGACATACACTTGTGAATTTTTCCAAAAAAATATACCCTACCAATACCAGTTACTAACAGTAGCGTCCTAAAACTGTTTATCGGACAACTATGATAAAAAGGAGTTTGATGTGTTGTGAGGAAATGTATATTTAGGAATCTTTTTAATGAGATCTGGGTGAGTCGTAAAAGGTGCAAATAGAAGTATGTTCAACGGTGAAAAGTCTTATAAAAATGTTTGAAAGAACGAGGCATAACTTGACTCTAGCCTCAGTTTCCCAGACAAAATTTAAAAGGTTTTCACCATAAACTTCGGCGAGGAGAAATTGTCCGATGAATCATAATCGCGGATTGGGTGAAAAGAAACAAACTGGGGTTGCTCTTTTTTTTTGGCACAAAAAAGAATTAGATTTTGCAAGAATCAATTTTTCCACAAATCAATTTTTCCGCCATAACACAGTTCAGTTCGCAAAAATCGGCGGATTTTGGCCGCGCGGTCGCTGGCGAAAAGTTCTGGACATGAGCTGAAGCTGTAGTTTCATAAAATTACGTAACGTGAGATAGTCGTAAAATTACGTAACGTGAGATAGTCGTAAAGATCGCCAAGAGAGTACAAGTAGTTTGAACTTTTTCGCTGATCGCTGGCGTGTTGTGACGACGCCATTATTCCTTATCAGCCAATTAAAATCAAAAAATAGAACTGAAAAAAGTGTGTGTAAAAAAAAAATATTCCAAGAAATATACAGAGAATGGTAAGAAAAAATGGCTGAAACACGTTTCGAAAATATAAAAGAACTTTTGCAATTTTGCCAGTTAGCACAACAAAACGCAGCCAAAATTAGCTTAATGGAGATCAGCCTTTACGCCCTTAGATTGTCTGTGACTAGTAACGAAATTTCATCATGCGGTGCTGTACGCATGCTTCAACTGTTCTAGGCAATGGAATTACAAAACGTGAGTACAGAGGAGTTTGTTGGTACAAATGGATTTTTTCACAAACTCCCACGTTACGTCAGTTTCTCTTTACAAACCACTGTTTCAAAACAATAATTATTTTTAGGCGAAGAGTTGTGGAAATTCCTGGCATAATTTTCTCTATTCGTAATGACTAGTAAAAACGACTTATTAGCGAAATGAAGAGAAAAAACATAAGTATATTGACGTAAATTTCGGTCATTTTGAATTTCAAGCGTCATTTAGTTTATGAATGGATTTTTTTCTTCCTGTTTTGAATTTTAGACGTCAAGACAAATGGAGAAAAATATAACCTGGAATAAATTTTTCTGATTTTTCTCCTGCCTCATCTGTACGAGTATTCTTTATGAAAAAAAAATATTGGTGTCTTATACCTTATATAAGAGGTATTGTCTAACATGATATGATTATAAAACCTTTCTGGTTGAACGTCTCTTGTTTTTGTTTGAAAGAACGAAATATTCCGCAACAATATTAGCGTTAACCCAGACAAAAATAACAAAGTTTTGACCGCAAGCAAATGATGATCGCATCTTGTTTAGACAAAACTTTTTGGTATAGGTAAACTTGTCTATGTTTCACTCAAACTCATTTAAACCCATATGTTAACAAAACCACGTGATATACTGCAATGAGGTTTTCCGTAACAGAGATACCCCGTTCTCTTTTCAAAAGAAGCCAATGTTTTTATACACCTTTAGAATGTTTTTGGAAACAGGGTTATTTTGTATCTGCATTAACTTTCATCCATGTTATGCTCTATTTCCTGAAAACCGCGTTAATTCTTTCAAAATTTTGCCACTCATCTCTAGACCATGTCAATCTCCTCCTTTGTTAATTTTTTTTAGCATTACTGATTTCATAACTTTATTACTAAGTAATGGTCACCTTTTGTTTCTGTTTCCCAACGGTTAAAAGCAATTATGATAATGAAAACGAGGTGCAACTTGATGACTCGGCCATAACACAACGTTTAAACAGAAATTCGAGAAAGGTCTATCGACCCAGAGAAAAGCTCTCCATTGTATAACTAGTTCCGGCGCTGAAAAAACGCACTGTTTATATGAGCAAACCGAAATGCATTATAATTGCTAACTCATAACGAGTTTAGGTCGGATTTATTTTGCTCGCAATAATGTGTTTAGGTCGCATTTATTTTGTTATTTTGCTCGCAATAACGTCTACCATATTGTAAACAATATCACGCACTCAACAAAATGAGCATGTGCACAGTGAGTGATTTGGCACATGTTCTATCGCATACACACTTTTTTATAACAAGCAACACAAAATTTTGACTGAAACTCAATGTTGCTAAGTCGTTCTCTTTTACAGGCTGATTTGATTGTTGACTATCTACGTGAGAAGATCAAATTTACGTGTTTGTCTTCTAAGGTAGGCCAGCGGTGGGTTGTTATCAAACCAATGAACACGTATATATATATTATATATATATATATATGTCTTATTTAATGCGATGACAGAACACAGCATCTGAGTCATTATCTAAATAGGATCACGTCGCGGGTTTTATGAAATGCTATTCGACACCATATGATCCTTACTTCAACAGTTAAATCAAACCTTAATTTTCAGGAATACTGACGGCATACGTTCTACATACAGCACCGTAAGAGAACCATGTGCAGTGTTATTAGTATACATTATAATAAGCGCTTTTTACGCTGGCCCAAGGCGTTATAAGGGCCGACGTCAGAAGTTTGTCAGTGAGAGTTTAACCGTGGAATTTTTTAAAAAAGCGCCAATAAAGACCGGCGTAAGAAGGATTTGTTTAGGCACGTTTCAGGGGTGGAAGTGGAAAATGCCTTGCCACCGCCCCTTGTATGGTAAAAAGAAGAAATCATTTTTCTCCATTAAGCGTGTGTTTTCTCCATTGATCATTGCATAAAAAGTCGTAAGATAATATACATGTGAAGGAAACTCTAGTATCACAAATAAAATTGTAATAAAAGAGACATCGAAAAAGTTGCGAGAACATCTTGACAGAAGCACAACCAATTCATACACAGTTCAGATCGATGACAAAACAACAACTTCACTGTAGGCAGGAACAAAGTGGATATAGGTGAAAAAGAAAATTTTCATTGGCAAAGGCCTTTATAAAACTATCCTGAAGAAATGCTGTTGTTTTCTTTTTCATTGGAAACGTGAAAATGATTGTAAAGCAAATTATGACCCCATTACTCCACCTTTCCTGTTGAGGTAGCTTACAATGTTGAAAATCTAAAAAGTGAAGTAATTCACGGAATATGTTGAGCGAAGTTTTTTATTTGTTTACTTATTTACTTGTTTATAAGAACATGGATAAGAAACGAATTTAATACAACCCTAACAAAAAATATTAGGTAGTGATAGAAATTTTATTTGTGATGTGAAACAGCTAGCAATTACACTACTTTTTCGATTTTTAGACGCCTTAAACATGGTGTCATCATCATCAACATAAACAATGAAATGGCGAACAACAATCTTTTTCCTTTACGTTTCTTTTTTGATATCAAACGGTCAATTCCATCAGCTCTTCATCGGATATCGATAGCGAAAGATTATGTTTGAAAAATTCATAGACGCTCCAAGAGATGGCGCACGACGGCGTTTGGTATATAACTCGTGCACGCAAGCCACGGAAATAACCACTGAATCCTTGCAATGAATATATAGTCTTTAATGCATTCAACATGCCGCGAGTAAAAGTTCTATTACTATTCCCAGTGGCGCTGTTGTTCGATGAAACAGCACACTCTTGAGTATTCAGTAAAGTTTTTGCAACGTCCAATGGTGTGGTCAACGCAGCTGCTAACCCACCAGCAGTGGCACCAGCCAGTAAATGTGTTCTGGCGTTATAGCCACCACTCGGGTTTAACAATTCACGCATGAATTCATAGGTGACGAAATGGACACACTGGAAAGGTATATTCATAGTTAGTTGCGTTGTGAAACTTCTATAAAAAGCACGGAAACCTTCTGTTTTGAAAACTGTTCTAGCACAATCGTATACACCACGGTAAGGGCTGCCATACATCTGTATTCTTTGTTTCACAACTGTAAAACCAATTAAAGGATATTATATTTATGACATTTATAGAGAAACTAGATAGAAAGGAACACAAACTTAAAAGAAAATATGGAAATACGAAATGGTATCACCAAAACCTTAAACATTATTTAGAAGCACATTATAGATGCATATATATATATATATATATATATATATATATATACACACACACACACGTATTCTCTAGTTATTACTTGACGCTCACTTATGATAGTTTACTTTGAATTGGTTGTTGGGAATATACAAAATAGTGCAAAATAAACTTTAAGTGCTCAGGCCAGGGAACTTTCTAATGGCTACGATTCCTTCACATACCTTAAGGAGAGAATTTTTTGCGAGGATTTATTTTCCCAAATTTTACTTATTATATATTATTTTGATTTTGTCATTTAACCCATTTCGGCCAATCTCTTTATTTTTTACCGTTTTTAGACATAGAGTCGCAAAACTCTATGCATTTCGCGAGGATTTAATGGCGAAAATTTGTCTAGCATATAATTTCTCTCCTTAAGATAATTTTCTTCAAACAAAGGAACATGTGTTTAGTACATTCATAGTAAGGATCAGAATCTGTAATCTAACCACTATTAATTACATATTTTACATAAAGAATGTATTAAGGGGAATGGTGACCAACAAAAAACTTTAACAAAACATACCTTCTACTGGATTCATAGTTCCATCATGAAAAATTGTTGCAACAAGGCCTGCAGCAGCTATGAAAAAGGTAACACAAAAACATTCAGAAAATGAGAAGAATTCGTGAGCTTATTAAGTGTCTATCCTATCATATAACATAATTTTTGGTGGGATGAGATCTCTAAGTAAGAAAAATAAATAAAAGTTGATGACAGATTTTGTTTTTATTTTAAGTCCAAACATTGGTTCATAAATTGCATTTGCATTGTAGTGTTATTGTATGTAACCATTAGTGATGTCTTCAGGGCAATAAGGAAAATAATGAGGATTTTGGGATAATTGGCATTTTTTGACGTTCAGGTTTTTAATCCCTTTGCTCAGTGACACGTGAACCAAACCCTTAAAATTGCAAACAACCTAAATGAACGTGAAATATAAAGATTGTACAACAATCGAGTGCTTCAAATTGAACACGGCTCGTTCACATCACTGGTATTCAATGCTATTGGAGGATGTGCACGAGAAGCAGATAAACTGCGCGTGAAACGAAATCTCGAATACAGTGCAGTGACGAACTGTCTAGGTACCAAAGTATCATTTGCCCACTCCAGATCAAGAATTCTATGTGTGCAAGGATCAAGATCACTTTCAACAACAAAATTGAACATAAGTAACAATAATATGGTCCTAGCAAACTATAATGCCAGTATCTAAAACGCTAATGTGTCAAAATACGATATATATATATATATATATATATATTTTATTTATCTTATTTTTATTTTCAATATTGTAAACATTAGCTATTATATGCGAATATAACTTGATAGTTAAAAAACATGTTTTCTCATTGGCTAAAACAAACTAAACGACGGGCATTATTTGCCAATGTAGTTTTGTTGTTTCTGGAATATGGTAGCTTCAAATGTTATCAAAAACCTATGATTTCTGTTGATGCCATTGCATTTTTTTTATCACTTTTTCTTTTTTTTTTATCAAAATGCACAAAATTCGGAATTGGGCGTAGTTGGACATTTTTTGCCTATGTAGGTTTAGGAGAACTTTAGAATAAACTTTTAAACATTTTTAGTATTAAACCAGTTAATCAGTACAATAATTTTAACTGTTTTGTTAAGTATGTGTACTTGATCGCAAAGATGCAAAATACACCTTTCCAGAGTTTCTGTTTAAACACCTTGTTTTGACCTAGTTAGTTCATCCAACCTCGTTTTTATGAAATTTATTGTTTCAATAATGTTTCAACTTTATTACTTAGTAATTATCTCTATTACTAAAACTCCCAGTAGGATGATTAGAGGCAATTTTGATATCTAAAACGAGGCCGGGTGTACTTACTAAACAAAAACATGGCGTTTAAACAGAAATTCGGGAAAGGTGTATTATGATGTTCTGTTAACAAGTTTCTTTTTTATCTGGAACTTTGTTCTTTTATAATTCTTAGAAAAAATGATTCAAATAGAACAATACAGGAAACACACGTTCGGTCGGTACTAAGACCTTGGGAAATCACTCCCCAAGCGGTTGTTATTATAACTGACTGTTAAAAATGGTTGCTTTAAATGTAAACAAAGCAATAATAAAACTCTTCAAGCAATATAATTTTCGAACTTCAAATTAAAGGCATACCGAACTACCCAGGGTATCACTTATTTTTAGTTGTAAGACTCAGGGCAAGTCACAGCGTGGCCATGCTTTTGAATTATGCGCACCAGAAATTCTTACAATTCTTCATCGTTTTTAGAACAAAAGAAGCGATCAACTTTTGTTGGCAATATACGATGCACAGACACAGTTTAGTGCAACGAAGATAATAAAAACGTATTCTTTAATATTTCTTAAAAACTCTTCTTGGTTCTATCTATCTTTTTTTTAGCAATCCTCACAGACACTCCAGAAAACATTTACCAGAAGATTCTCTTAAAAATCATATTTTTCTGCTAAATGGTTAGACATAGCAGCATTTATTTTATAGTCTAAACATTATTATAATGTTTAAGAAGAAAATTTACACTTAAATACTAAATTTATGGTGAAAACAGGTTAGTACTTTCTGATTGTATATTCTCTTGCTTAAATTTTAATTTCTTGGGACCCACTATATTAAAAATCGACCCTGGGTAGTTCGGTATGCCTTTAAGAAACTATTATTATTGTAATATTTCTCCTAAAAATGATGCAGATAAAAATGCATAATATACAATTAAATAGTCCATAAAAACTTATTTAAATAAACAAATAAATAAATTAGTTAACAAGAAATCAGTTAAGATTGTTCAAACCTATCAAATGATATAAAACTTATTTGAAAATTTTTTATTAGTAAAAATATAGAAGACTTTGAAAAATGCGCACTCCTTTCACAAAAACAATGTCTTTTACAAAACTACTTAGTCTCCAGTGCTAATTCCAGGCTTTTTAGAATCACGAAAGATATAAGTAAAAAAGTTTTTTATTTTCTTCTTCTTAAAGCCTCGTTTCCAAGTTATTTAACTTTTTGTGAAAAGTGAATTTTTTTATTCAATCTCTTACTTTATGACTTAATATCTTGATTACAATTCAATGTTCGGCAAAAAACAAAATAAAGCAAAAAACCAAAACGGTTTAAGATAAACCTATATGCTTGAACATGGAAGAAGTCTCTCCCCAGAGCTTATGCAGTTTTGTAAAAAAGATCCAAAACGTAGTAAAGACTTCACTAAAAAAATAACATTGTGAAAATGCATATTAAAAGTTTTACAAAAGATCGGAATGCTGAGCATGCTCATAATGAGAGGTGACACTTTGACAGGTATTACTATTATTAATATAATTTGAAAACCATGTCCATTTAAATTATATTTATTCAAAAAGTGTTGAAGGTCAATGTAAGAAAATCATGATCAAATAATGAAAAAAAGTATTTATTTGGAAATAAACCACTTTCCAATAAAAAAATTAAAAATAGTTTTACCATTGAGAAGCTTAGAGTTTTTTAAATAGGTTGCTGAAAAAAAAAAAAAAAATTTAACACTTTTTTCCATGATTTGAAATGAAAATTATTTATGAATTATATCGTCAATAAAGATTTTGAACCCTTCAGAAGAAGGTGTTTTGATCTCACAAGCTGGACTTCTATCCGCATGATTTCTCAGAACAGATGCACAAAACAGTCGGTATCCCGTTTGTAAATATATTCATTGAAAGTTGCCGCATTCTGCCGCAGTTATGACCTGTTATGAATATAGAAAAATCACAAACTTGTTCGTTCAACATTATGTCAGCAAATTCAATTATAATTCAAAGGCCATAAATACGAAGTATACTACCAGTACATAGAATGTATCTATAGGTGGTGAGATCAAGAGACCCTTATTAGCGCTCATCAGCCGTCCATAGCTCCCTCCTATTTGGAAGTGCCTTTACTGGCAAAAAGATCTCTATATAATAGAGTGTCAGTTGTGACCACTTATGGAAAAGTATGTATAATAAAATGTTTTTGTTGATATCCAAAAAAACTCAATTTAAGTTTGGAATTTGATTAGATTTTAACAGATTTAAACATATACAAAAGAAAAGGTGAGAGAAGCAAAATTATAGTGTGATCCAGTGTACAAAATAAACACTTCAAAGTTTACCAAAGAAACATTATAGATATATGACAGCTAATTATTTTAAACAACACATAATATGTGCAGATTATGTTATTTTTTTAGTAAGGGAATTCAAAATCCCGAAATATCAGATTTCTACACATAATAGTGAGTGAAATTAAATATAAACAAAAATAACAATTGAAACAGTTTAAATAGACTTAACAAATACTAGAATTTCTAAAAAACATTCTTTCATTGGTATGCTTGATATAACAGTAAATATATTTTATAAAGATTCCTGATATTTTTTACTTTTGAACTTTCAGGGGGCATTAATTCAAGAGGAACGTTTATTTATATCAAATTTTGGAGGGGGCCTTAATTCAAGAGGGGTGTTTATACAAGTGAGGGTATTTATTCAATAAAATACGGTATTATATATAGATATTTCAATTCCAAGACACCAAACTATGTATCTTTATGCATAAAAAGAATGGCATAAGCATTTGAGGTTTCATAAAGGGTAACTTTCCAGCTGAGACTGTGTGGTAGAGTTATTACCTACCATTCACAGCAGCAGATTGACTTTTGTTTCCTTTATCCCCTAGAAATTTCTTTGTTATTTCATAACTACCAAAGTACAATGCATGAGATGGACCGGCCCCAAGTGCAACAATGTTTATTCCTCTAATAGGACGTAAGAAGCCTTCTGTGCTTATCATTTTTGCAAATGCTTGATGGATACTAGTATACATTGCTTGTGGATGAGGTTGGAGACTTTGCATCCTTGTCTAAAAATTATATAAACAGATGTATCATACACACATATAAATAGATGTTTACAGAAATATATAGTAGTGGCAGAGTTGCTTATGGTTTCAAAAAAGGGTCACTTGGTCAGTTGGTAAAGAAAACAAAGTGTCCACGCAGTTTTTTTGTGAACAGCAATATATAACCATCCCAAACGTTTTGCTGTTTGAATACTAAAAATATTTTGTCAGAAATGGGTTGGTTGGAGGAATCTAGAACCAGGTAGTTATATATAAATGTGACACTTGCCTAGATATATTTTGAATGATTAACCTAAAAATGATGTCCACTGATTTTTTTTAACTCTAAGTCACTCCAAGTTGATTTAGGAAAGATGGATTGATAGAATGGATTTTTTAAAAAAAATCTATATACGATGAAAGTTTAGATATCTCAAAAAATCTGTTTTTCTTCTATGAAACTCCTTATATATATTTATCATCTACTTTGATGTCAAAATAAATGATGGAGAGCAATAATGTGAATCGCTTAATATAGGAATATTCGCATGAAAACACAAAATCAGCTGTCTTTGCTGTTGCTTTTAACCCCCTCCTCTTTTCATTCCTCCTGCATATTATAAAAAACAGACTTAGATAGATCACAAAACTTAATATTTTATATTCTATAAAAAGTAAAAATTGTATCCTTTTTATGTCATGTTTCACTCTATAGCTAGCTATATAAGACACACACATAAAACAATTCATTGAATTATGATGTAGATTAAAAAGGTCTTTCTAAACGAAATTACCTTAACACTATCTACTGGATACATAACACAATGCTCCATAATTCCTGCAGCAGCACCAGCAATCATATATATGCGAGGATGTTTATCTTCAGGCAGTACAGCTGCCATCTCATTCTCGTCTGCTGAACCACTCAAGCTTGGTTGCTGGTTTAAATTTATCTTTATGTCTTCGTAGGGACAAGGAACCGATGAAATTTCAATTCTATGTGTTCTGGACATAATTCCAAGTTCAATACATCACAAGCACTTGCACATTGATCAAACTAGTATAGATAGAAAACTAGTGTTACACAACAACTTGTCACGATGACTTCACATAATTGTCTTGCAGCGCAGTCGCATGTTTAGCCTTCTGCCATCTTGAAAAGGACGAAAAAATTGCGTAAACTTACAAAACTGCAGTAACGTCGTATCGTTAAAATTGTAATCACAACTTGGGTACCCCCGACACACGGCACAACAAGTGAAACAAAAACTTCATCTTCTTTTTCTTTTGCTAGATCAATGATGTAGACGTTTTATCATTTGTAAATTGTGCTTCTATTATATATATTTGATTACATATCGATTCGGTTTTCTATTTTTTCTGTCTGGGTTAACGAGGTCACGATACGTCATGCCTCCATTCTTTCAAATAAAAAGTGACTTTCAAACGAACAGTTTTAAGATCGCATCTTGTTACGTGCAAACCTTAAATAATATTTCCTCAGTTATTTTTAGGAATTTTCCCATTTGAGGTGTAGGGTCTTGTTTGGTGGCCTGCTGTATACGCTTCCTCTGGTGCGCGAGAATATGACTTCGATCTCCGACCGAGTAATGAAAGTGAAGATTATAACTCAGCAAGAAGAGGCCAAGAATAATGTTACGTGTCTGCCTGGTTATCCAGTTTCCGTGGTGTAGTACAAATGAAGGTTTTTCTAGGTCTGCCTAAAAGGCATGGTCTTCAGCTAACAGGGATTGAAGTGGTTGAACTGAAAAGAGAAAACTTTTCTGGTCCATTTTATCTCATGATGATGCCCAGTAGGAGGCCAAGTGGCCATCTTTAATTAAGCGGCCATCTTTAATACTGTCTTTCTATTCTGAGTGAGAACAAAATGATGAGACGTGTTCTAACGATTGAATTCCTAAAATCGAAAGTTAAATAGATGAAATGTCAGTATGAACTCGAATAGAATGGAGAATGTTTTTGCGTGGGGAGAGATTGGAGGCGGCTTATGTAAGATTTTATTTGAAAATAATATAAATGGTGATGGTAATTTCATTCATTCTTTAATACGAGAATTATGTTAATTATGTTAATTAAATAATGGCATTTTTTCAGACATTCCTGTGCGTGGTGGACAACAAATCTATTGTAATAACATTTTTGTCTATTATCATCATGTATCCAGCGAAATGATATATGTCTTTCAATCATGATGACACAGGTATATTGCCGCAATATATATAAAAAAAATTACGAGAGGAGAGCGAAGAACTACCATAAAATATTTTGGCAGAACTATATTGTTACATCTCCAACGCGGGGGAAGGGTAGGGAATAAAATGTTAGATAAAAGAGCACTATAAAAAAAATATAAAAATATAAAAATATAAAAAAAATACGATGCTACTACTTAGGATATGTTTTACAACAAAATTGTTTTGAAAGAATTTTTCGCGTGTGATCATATATCTTCTTAAATTCCCTGAATGGTTGCAAGAGGCTTTTTTAGGAGTTCAGACTTTCATATCCCCTTAAATATGCGATGATTAAGTTGTCGTGATCAAGTGTCTCGAAGTAACTGCTTTCATGCGGTTGACGCACTCAATTATGGTCTAACTTAAGCCCTGGTATAGCTGGTTTAGTCAGTACTATGATGACGTGATGTACTATGATGACAAGTACTAGGTGAAATTAAGGTAAAAAGTTATATATAAATACCAATATATCTAAAATTAAATCAAATATTTATATTCTAGTGAGCACAACAAATGTCACTATGGCAACATATTTTAACTGACTTGTTGATAGCCGATTTAAATTTCTTCAAATCTGTTATGGTTTTTACGTGACCTTATTGTCTACCACAAGCTCAAAAAAAGAAAGAGCTCATTCTGATATTTTTTTTGTTAGTTGGACCACTAACTTACTGCCACTTCTTAAAGAGGATGCAATAGTTTTTAAATTGGAAAGTGTCCCACATAAATTAAGGGTTCAGCTGTTATAACTTCTAAACTAGAGTTACTGGAATGAATGGAAGCAGATCCAGACTTCTTGAGGATGTCAGAGTAGGGATGTCAGTTTAGCAATTAAAAGGTTGTGAGGCAAATCCATCGATAAATTCGTGGAAACCCTCAGAATAAAAAAAATAAACGTAGAGATGATACAAAAAATGACGATTTGTAATGGAAATTAACAAATCTGACATCATCCTCGCTGAACCTTGGTTCATAGAAGTTAATTTATGATGACACAAATCAGCACAAATTTTTTTTGTTCCATTTAATTTGTAAAGAAGTACTGTGGTAAGTTTTATGTCATACCAATAATTATTTTGGATGTTATATTGGCACAATGACCCCCCCCCCCCCCTCCCCCAGTCCTGAACAGCCCCTAAAAACCCTAGGCCTAACAGGGTTAAGAAATAAAATAAAAAGCGGATTTATTTGTCACCAAAAGATTTAGGAAAGACTGCGGGATTTTTTCTCTGCGCAAATTATGTGTTATTTTCTTCCTTTTTTCTGAGAAAGTTATGGAGAGTATTGTGAAATGAAACCAAAAGTTAAACAAACTCTTGACTGTTATTTATAGTTACTTGCAAAACATTAAGCACTCCAAACGTCATCCTCATGATTGTCTTAATCTAACTAGAGGTAAACATTACACTTTCGGTGGAATGTCTCCTGTTTCATTGAACGAGGCCTGACCCGAACACTTTATCCCGCATGAACACTTTATCCCGCATGAACACTTCATCCCGCATGAACACTTTATCCCGCATGAACACTTTATCCCGCATGAACCATTGACAAGATTTTATCTTCTCCTTCTCTTATCTTACACACGTTTTTTATAAGTAAAAAAAATAACTCAAAATTTCTTTAAAAAGTGAATTTTTCAGCCTTGAAAAAGTTCCTTAAAGTTTCTTAATTGCTATCAAAAACAGTACTAAATCCATTATGGGTTTACTTGCGTTGCGAAGAAGTTATGGACCTTTAAAGAATATGCTGATGTCAGCGTATTATGCACTCTCTATTTCAACGATTTCTTCGGATAATCTAGTTGAAACTTAAACCGAACTACCCAGGGTCTATTTTAAAATTAAAATTTAAGCGAGAGAAAAGAGAAAGTACGAAGCTGTTTTCACCAAAAATTTAGTATTTAAGTGTTAATTTTCTTCTAAAACAGCTCAATATCGCTTATATTATACAATTATGGCTAACGATTTAGCAGAAAAGTATGATTTTTAAGAGAAAGTTCTGGTAAAAGTTTACCATAGTGTCTTTGAAGATTGCTAAAAAAAAAAAGATAAATAGAACCAAGAGAAGTCCTGTGGAATTGCACAGAACATAACTAGAAATATTAAAGAATACATTTTTGTTATCTTCGTTGCACTAAACTGTGTCTGTGCACCGATTATTGCCTCTAAAAATTGATCGTGATTCTTCTTTTAATTTCTCTCCATGTTGTTTTGATTTGAAAATGATGAAGAATTGTTGAAATAATACAGACCAGCTAACTTTCCACAGTCCACAAATAAATGAAAGGCGCAATTAATAAGAATTAGTTCAAGTTCAAAATAAAAAAATATGATATATGAGCATGGAGTACGCTGTGACTTGCCCCGAGTGTTGGAACTCAAAATAAAAAAATATGATATATGAGCACGAAGCACGCTGTGACTTGCCCCGAGTGTTGGAACTCAAAATGCGTGATACCCTGGGTAATTCGGTATGCTTTAAATGTTCTATAACCTCTAATTGACTTTTCAATTCTTTGGCTAATCAATAAATATTCATATTATTAGTTAGTGGCTGTTCATACGGCAGAAAAGGAAAAACGAGAAACATTTTGGACACTCTCATTGCCGACATTAAGAATCACTACAAAGATTTCATCTTATTCAGATAAAGAAAAGTTTCCTCGGTCAGCGGAATCTTACCTATAGATAGACCGGGAAAATTTTGTATAACATATGAACGGAGCGAAATATTTTGGGATGTCAAACTTTCCCCGGCCCCTGAATGACTTTGAATTAAAACCTTTGAAGTTCTAATTGTGCCAAAATGAATAACGCGCAATACAATTCCTCATTGAGCCACCTATGGGAAAATACGTTATGAAGATCTGGATCCAAACTAGTGTACAAGTTGGTAAAACATTTTGGTAGATGAGTAGTCTCAACGGTGTGTATTGAAATTAGTGGTTCTCTGGAAAATTAATTAACCTTGTCGATCACAATGTTAAAATTTTCTGATATCAGGTTTTGTTTTACAAGAGTTTAATGGAGTTTAACCCAATATGTAGTAATTTTCATCGAAATACGGTATCAAAACAAGGTGGAGTTGGATAGTTTGGCAAAAATGAGCGTTTGAAATTTTGGGAAATGTGTACAGTAAATGGCGTTGAAACGTCCAGGGGGCTTAATTAAAAATCGAACTTTTACCGCGGATGTTTATCCGAATATGGGCGTTTATCCAAATGGGCGTTTATTCGAAATGGGCGTTTATTGACAAAATCAATTTTTGGTTCAAGTTTGTACTATTTTTCTATAAAGATCTAATGTTCTTTACAATGAACTTTGAATTTTTTGTATAGTTTCAAAAAACGCTTCGGTTATTAATTTTCAAGTACCCTATTCGGACATGGGCGTTTATTTGGGCATGAGGGTTAACTGGCATCACCGAGGTGTTACCCTTTATTCGGTCATTTAAGATATTCGACTTTTTGTTTATATAATAAGTGTCAGTAAAACTTTTACTGTCTTGTGCTCTGTATCTTTTTACAGTAAAGTAACCTCCTTTATTTGAGAATTCCTTCCCTTATTTCCTTTTTTCCTTTTTTCCATGCGAGACTAACAACTGCCCATTTGTCTGGTCTTTTAGTAATCAAACAAACTAGGGATGGAGAGTCTAAATAGACTCGTTTGTTCAACCCCTCAATAGTAGGTCTGTCCATCGAGAACATTTTGAAATCTTGCTTAGAGAAATATTTAAAACCAACAATGGTACAAATCCTCCATACGTGAGCAGTGTTTTTAAATTCCGTGAGAGCACCAGTTACTATCTGAGAAATTCAAGCACTTTAATGCGAAATTGTACTAATCACAGTCTTGGGTCCATTTCTCATATAGGTGCACAGTTATGGGACAATATCCCAGTCTCAGTAAAAAACTTCACAGCTTTATGTGTTTTTCGTGCTAAATTCAGGTCTCTTCCAAGTCTATTGTGCCGTGTCATCTGTGCACCTAAGAACCTATACTCAAATAGTTTTTATAATTTTATTAGTTTTATCTTATATATATTTTATCAACAGTCGATGTTAATTAGCCATGTAGCTACACCCTCCCCACACCCTACACCCTTCCCCACTCCTTATTTTTTTTATCCTCCTAAATTATTATTATTGTATTTAAATGTATTTATCAATTTAAAATTTAAAATAAAATAATAAATAAAAAATAAATACAGAAGATTCCTTTGCTTTAAAAAGTTTTTATAAATTTTCAGAAAGTAAATCCAACATAACATAACATTTGTAAAAGAGTTCAAAATGTTACGACCGTGTTCATCTGACAATTTTCTTTCATCGAAATTTATGGTGCAAACCTTATAGATTTAAGGCCTGGTTATGACTCCTTGTTTCAAACACTTTTCTATGACCTTATTTTCGCTCCTTATTTTTTATTATTGTATTTAAATGTATTTATCGATTTTTAACAAATTTGAAATAAAATAATAAATAAATAATAAATACAGAAGATTCCTTTGCTTTAAAAAGTTTTTATAAATTTTCAGAAAGTAAATCCAACATAACATAACATTTGTAAAAGAGTTCAAAATGTTACGACCGTGTTCATCTGACAATTTTCTTTCATCGAAGTTTATGGTGCAAACCTTATAGATTTAAGGCCTGGTTATGACTCCTTGTTTCAAACACTTTTCTAAGACCTTCCACTGGAGCTTTTATTGTGAAGAAAATTTTTCAGATGAACCTAATTGATCAGTCAAGCAGTAACTCCTGGTGGTCGGGAAAATGCCTGGTCGGGGAAATGTCTGATAAGGGAAATGTCCGTCGGGGAACTATATCCGTCGGGATAGTAATACATTGCACCAAATCGGAATTCTTTTGTCAGGAAGGTGTGGACATTCTTCCAGTCCCGAAAAGCGTTCAGAAATTCTGTTATATTTTTTAAACCTATTTTTCTCAAAAGTTAGATTTCCGACGTCCTGGCCAAGATATTTCGAGCACTAGCCTCTACGCAATGACTGGAGAGATTTTGTTAAGCCTGATTATTTAGCTGCACGGTGGGTCGTCAAATCTGTCCCAAATTGACCAATTTCAACAAATTTTGGGTTTAATTGCCAGAATTTTTTTAAAATGTCCTTTCTTAAAATTTTCGTCACTCATCACAAGCTTCGGCCTCTTACGCTTCATTTTAACAACGCCCTTAAAACAACGCCTCTCTTCCAGATAATGGCCAGCGCGAGTACAACTTTTGGTAAACATTTCACAGTTTTGAGTTCATTAGTTATTCATGAGGTGCAGAAAGTACTCTTTTTAATCATATTTCGTCACAACCTGAGTCACACCAATGGACGCTGGGTATTTTTTGCTCAGCGACTTTATTCAGCTGAGTATCGGAATTGTGTTTCGCAGTCTATAATTTCTTTTATTATTATTATCATTATTTTATTCGAAGCCATGCAAAGATACGTTCTTTGATAATCTTGTTTAATCTATGTTCCCCTTATACCGGATAGATTTTCATAACGCCGTGACCGATCATGTGTGAAAAAATATTGTGCCTTTGATTACTATTTAATGAATACATGAAGGAAACTCAAAAATCTCTTATCTTAATGGCCTAATGGTGCTTAGCGGATGGAGAGGGGGTCAAGAAAGCTTTCAGTTTTCGCACAAAAATTCAATGTGTCACTTATAAAAATTTTCTCACCTTGATTGTTGGAGATTCTGCTGATAATATTTCAGTATATTGAAATAATAGTTCAGTATAATGATCGGAAACTTTCAATATCTATGGGAATGCATTTTGCTGTGTTGTTCTGTTCTGGGGAAGAGAAAATTTGAATGCACGTTTTTCTGCATTAGAGGCCGCACTTACACTAATTAAATTACTCAAACTATGAAGTAATACATCATTCAAAACGGAAACACGGTTGAAAAATAGCCTCTATTCCAGCGTCACGCGGATTAAGCCTACAACTGCGGACAAGAAATCTCGGACAAACGCTAATGAAAGCTAAACTGCTCCCGCCCTGATCAATTACCAAAAATGACAGATTAAACGCCCGGGACAGATTAATAAAAAAAAAAAACTTTTACTGTGGGCGTTTATTCGAGCATGGGCGTCTATTCGGAAAATGTGTTTATTTACAAAATAATAAAATCCAAAGTTTGGATTTTTTTTTTTGATGAATTAGAAAAAAATATTGTACAAATATTTTAAACTCGATAGCAAAATAGAAAACGAATTTCAAGGCCAAAAAGCACTTCTGTATTTATTATAAGTGAACGCCTATGAGCGTTTATTAATTTTCAAGCACACTTTGGCATTTAATGGTATGGGCTTTTATTTGAGGATGGCCGTTTATTAGGATCACCAAGGTCGTCTTACCATGTGCGTTTATTTAGAAGGGAGCGTCTATTCCGTTATTTACGGAAACAGAATTGTGTTTAGATATAACACAGGACATGGGATTTCACATCTGTCCTTTTGACCGTCATGAAAGTCAATCCAGAAGGAGTTTCGTATCACGTATCACGTATCACGTATCACGTAGTTTCGCACATTTCGTTCATACTATTATTTTGTTCTGTGTAACCCTATTATGAATTCGCAGACTCAAACGTTAGTTTTGTTTATGACTAAAAAGTCAAATTTACGTCACATAATTTCAACCAATCATGTACTTATACTAGGGCATTGTTGTACTTAACCAATGTAATTGGAAAAAATAGTTTCATGTTAAAACAGAAACTGCAATTTTACATTAAAAACTTTTTAACATGAATTTTTCACGCGCAAAAACTTTCTCTCAAAAAACGTTAAGTGGAAATCTGCCTTAACGAAATTAAGAAGACCAAACTCAACCCTCGAGGGCTTTTGTCTCGTTCTCTCTCTCTCTCCCACACACATGCTATTTTGAAAAACAACACTTTTGTATTTATATATTTCCAGTAGACATTTTTGGAATATTGTTTCACTAGAGAAATTGGTTTGTTTTTTATTATGTCTTGGCTTATGTCTTGACAAAACACTTGCAAAATACCATAAAGATCGCCTCTTCAAGAATAAACATGTAGAAGAAAATGCGATCCCATCTGGACTCAAAAACCGCAGCTTTGGTCTACAAGTCGATGATCTGGACAATCTTAACCTACTGTTCGTTTGCGACGTATGGAACGATACCAGCTACTCTTGAGGATAAAACAAATGCACTAGAACGACGAGCCCAGAAAATTGTTGGTACACTTTCAACAATACCATCATCAAAGCAAATTAAAATGAAACGAGTAGTTACCTATGTTCATCGATGCATTAATGGAAGTACAATAAAAAAACTTTGAGAACTACTTCGAAATTTTGGAATCAAAAATAAACACACGAAACAATGGGCATATGAGGCGGGTCCTCCTTTTATTTTCAAGGAGCATTAACATTTAACAATTTACCAAGAGCGTTTCGAATTGAGAAAGATTTTTCAAAATTTAAGATTTTACTAAATAAACTTTAACTAGGGAAATCATATAAGCTTATGATCTTTACGAGCTCGTGTGACTTCCTAAGTTTATAAGTTTATAACTTCTGTATATTTATAAATAAAACACTACTTTTAACTTATTTTGCATATAATTACATTTATCCTTTTATTTAACAGCACTTGTTTGAAAACAGTGTAAATATATTTATGTATTATACGACTGAATGAACCATCCTGTATAAACATTTGATAATAATAATAATAATAATAATAATAATAATAATAATAATAATAATAATATTAATTTAAGTCAATGACGCATGAAAAATGTAATCAATTATAAAGCTTGTTTTAAAGGGGCTACGAAATGAATCACGTGATTTCTGTGTTTTTGTTTACTTTTTTCCCGGCGGCTGTAGTGTTATCGCATTTCAAAATACTCATCGAATCTGCAGACCAGATGGAGGAACCAAATTGAACGTGCTTGCGAGCTAGCGAAAAGAACAAGTAAGTTGGTAAAGGTTACTTTATTAAAGAAAGCAATATAAAACAAAACAAATAATATTGGCTATGATTATCCAAGTTATAGCTGGCCAAATGTCGTGTCTGCTAATTCTTAATCTGGTCTGCAAATTTTACCCTTGCTCAATGATCGCGAAGAAGAGGAAGTAGCTTGTTTTGATGCTCGTGCTGCAGATGAATTTCGAAGTTTTCGTAGCTCCAAGGCCTTATTTAATTTTGTTTTTAGCAAGCAAGACGAAATGAAAGTACAGATGTTATACAAAAAAGAAGGATGGTGTTTTAGAGCACAACAAAACGAAAGATAAAGATTTTTGAAGAGATTTGAAATTTTTTGAAATTTTTGTACTACAAGGCGTGTGGATTGTTGATTTCTACGTTATAATGAGTAACAATTTGTATTATTATTTCGATAAAGCTAATTTTTTATGAAAAATAAGAATTCTGCTGTTTATAGAGCTATTTTTATCCTCTTATTTCTGTGTTCATTTCTTCTTCCCTCAAATCAAATTTTGGTGCCGCCCAATAATTCATAATATCACGTGATCCGTGCCGTAGCCCCTTTAAGCAGTGTTGCAGAAAACAGTGAAAGGTCCGAATTTGAAAGAAAACTTCAACGAGAGCCTCTTTGAAATGTTTCAAGTGTCTCAAATTTAGCTCCTAAGGGCCGGTTTTCATTCAGATATATATAGACAGTAAACGTATAAGAGGTAAATCAATGGAACAACGTTTTGGACTTTAATACTTTCTGAAAAATACTTTCTTTATGCAAAGTAATGCTTTCTCTTCATCAATCATTACTATGTCTTTGCAAAACAATACTTTCTGGCGATCGAATAATGATAACTTTGTATAAAATAATACTTTTTCAAGATAAAGGACTAACCAAAATCGCATGACAATTTCAATCACGTGTGGAAATCGCCTCGACCATTTAGTTGTGCGTGTTTCAGCGCCAAAAGAAACATGGTGACTCAATTATTGGGCAATCTGTCTGAATTTCTGGAAGAATTACCGAATACTTTGAATAAATGGACAGCAGTAAGTTTTCTAACGACGACATTTTATTGGAAGGATACATCTTGGATTGGAGAAAGTTCTTGAGGAAACAGCATGTCTATTCAAGAAATAAATGCACTTTATTACATCGTAAAGTTGTTTTAATTTCATGTCAACTTCATCTTTACCTGCTATAACAGTAGTTACCGGAAGATGTGAACAGCAACTTCCTTTTGCAGGATTGACAAGAATTGCCAATGATTTTACTAGATCTTTATTTCTTGCTGTAGTAGAAGACACTCATTTCCTTCATTTCATCCCCCAGCAGTGCAGTCTAATACATCAATTGAGCTTAAGCATCTGCCATTATGATTTACCAACTTGACCTCTAATTTGGATCCAGTTTCCATATCATAACATCAAAATAGGTGGAGATAATACTGGAGAGTATTTTCTTAATGTGTAAGTATTATTCAAACTGTAGTTCAACATAGTGCAACTATTAAAGTATATCAAGACAGTTTCGCATCCTTAGTAAAGCATTGGTTTTACTATTTGCAACTTTACATACGTGTCTTATATGATTTTGCAAAAGTCAATTTATTGTCAATTTCTATTCCCAAAAGTTTTGATCACATGATGGTAAATAACCACTGTGGATTGGTTAGAATTGAAAAGGTCAAAGAACAAATGGACAATAGTGGACAATATATAATAGATAATAGATAATATGTCGCAGTTATCTTCATTCCTGTTACCTTTACTTCAATATTTTGGGCATTGAACTGACCTAGGATGCTGGATTAGCTACGAGAGAGTTTATTTTGAATCAATCAATTGCTCTGTTTTTTGACAAATTCTGCAGAATTCCCACAAAAAGAAATTGTGTTGTCACCAAAAAAGGGATTGTCTCTATAATAAGCAAGAAAAAACCATTTATGAATAGATTAAAAAGAATTTGACACAGGACGGAGCTTTGGGGATACCTAATATTATTTTCAACCAGTTACTCACTTTTTATCAATTTCCACTCTCTATTTTCTACAAAGTGAGCATTTATCTGATTAAACAGAATTCTCTCAAAGACTTTTGATAAAGTTCATAGAAAACTAATTGGTTTATAATTACTCTTGTCAGTAACGTTGCCCTATTTATGTATTGGCAAAATTTCAGCGATTTTCAAGAGACTCAGAAAACAACTGGTGTCAATCATATTGTCTACAAAGTGTTTGATATAACAACCTATCGTGTCAATCGTAATGTTAAAGCGTAAAGTTATGCAGAATTTTAAAGCAAAATGTTGAATTTGTGTTTCATTCATAAGAAATTGTTGATTTGGATGGCAGTATGTATCTAGGGAGAAAAAATGTATGATTGGAGTGAAGTTTCACTAATATTCTTCACAAACATTGTGTATAAAATGACGAAAAGCATATACATCAAATGTTGAAATTAAAACAATTTTATCCAAATATGGTATTGAAAAAGCACAAAGAAGTCTTTAACGGAAGAACATAGCCAAGGTTATTCATTTCAAATCATCACGATGCATAGTCTGCTGAGTTTTTGGAAATTTCTTATGATCCTGTCCGCTAATGAAACAAAAAGAGCAAGTTACAAAGGTTTCATGATTGAAAACATTAGAAAATGATGGTATCAGTCCACAAACTTAAAGAATGATTCAACCTATACACGCTTTTCCTTTGTTGCTAACAACTTGTATTTTGTGTTGATGACGAATGATAAAAGCTTCGTATATTTATATTATGCGGTGTCCAAATTACATAGAATCTTGAGAAAGGATTGTTTTATTACTTCCATTACTTAATTGTGCCATTGCTTTTACCTTCATGACAAAAAACGTCTGTTTATAAAAAGCTGCTTTTGTATTTAACTCTTTTCTAAAGTATATTATCCCAATTTTCCTACCATACATGACTACTAACAAGAGAGTATTTATGATGAATGTAAGAACGTTCAATGCAAAATTTAAATGGTGTATATTAGATTGACTATGATATATTGCTGGTGAAACAAGAAAAGCCAAGGATGTAGCGAAGGTGGCGTACAATATGTCACGTGATTCGTTGAAACTAGTTGGCAAATTACGAGCTTTAAACGCTTGAATATTACAGATAACCAGAACAAACGCAATCATTGACATTTGACTGAAAATATGGTATCCATTTGCACAAGACAATTCCTTAATCATCGTCTTCGTTATTGGCTGAATGTAAACATATATTGGAACGTATTCGTTATGGACAACAAAGACTGCAATTTGCATCAGTAGCAGAAGGAACAAAATGGCGATCTGTTTAGATTTCTGAATTGAAACCTTTCGCGTGTTTATTTTACTGTTGCATTTGAATATCTTGTGTATACAATTGACTTTCAAAAATACAATCCCAATTATTGATGTCAATGATGTACCAAGCAACAAAGGAGTTGCAAAGCATTTCACCTTAGACGGTCGTCCAATGGTTAACAGTGGTGTTAAATATAAGATAAAGTGAAAGAAAAACTGTATGAAGGAAAGATCAACATTTGATGATCTAACGACTGGCGTTTTCTTGTGAATTATAAAAGTAACGCAGATGAAAGTGTTGAGCATGATTCCCATAAACATGATAGCATAGATTTTGTAAGCAGTGCTCTCGTCATATTTCACAAATATTTCTGCGAGGTAAACACACATTGTTCTGTTTTCATTTGATAAGGCGTTCATCGGACATTTGTAACAATTCGATTGGCCGCTCGTATTTTTGATGTACCCACCGTCACAAGTAACACATTGCCAACAACAGTCATGTCCACGTATATAAATGGGATATTTTCCTGGTCCACATTGTAATGCGCATCTCCCAATAGGCTTTGTATCCTTATGCCCAGCCCAAATATTACCTTTGATCTTCCTTATTATCATGGAAAAGAATTTTTTAGATATCGTAAAATACGTAGCAAAAGGTATTGCCTGTATTTTGCCACTCGTTGTGTTAACAATGCTTGCAGTATACAAAGCAGGATTGATCGCATGCGGCCAAAGGAAGGTATTTTGTCCTCGGCTAATTGATTTAGCATGAACTTTATCTTTCAGAACTTGGAATTCACGTGTTTCCTCTGTTAAAGCTGCAGAGACAAAGCTATGAAAAGTTCTTTGAGCTCTTAACAGGTTATTGCCGTCCTGTATCAGTTCAGAAGGGAATGTAGTTTTAAATTGACTTAAACTGATTTCATCGTTCTCAGGAGTTACATTATAAACATCAAAGAATCTTTTCAACCACGGCCTTGTTAAAGAATCATTTACTGATAATTTCCAAAAATAATCTTTAAATTCCTTATACCAAATATCAGAAAAGTCGGTAGAGTATCCACGATTGTCATCCATAATTATCATGCCTTGGATAACACGAAGATCCACTTCCTCGAATTTAGATTCGGCTATAGACAAAATGTTAGGGGCCACAATCCACGTCATACCATACAACTTCAAATCACTAGCTTTTCTGAAAAAATTCAAAATTTCATCCGCAGTTAGCCACAAAATAAAGATTTCTAAATACTTGTCATTTTTTATTACATCAAACATATGCAACTTTTCGTGGTGATCGTAATACACTGCATCCATTCCAATGCATATACCTTGCTCTCTTAGCACATCCATAATTGCATATCTTCCTCCTTGGCCAAAGCTATTGTGTGATGAGATTAATCCAATGTACTTCCACTGAAATTTGGCGATCAATTTTGAAATAAACACGAAGAATCTTTCGCTTGCAGATGACCAGCTGCGGAAATAGAAAGGGTAGATTTGTTCATCTCTTTTTGGACTATCTGGTGATAATGAAACTAACGGGTGATTGAAGGGCAACAATACACGTATACCAAACAATGACGCTTCACTTGTCAAGTTTCCCATATAACCAAGAATAACCTTGTTATTCACATTCAGGCTTTCGTTGAAATCAAGGATTGTGGTTAAAAAATCTGCAGCTGTTTTTTCGTAACCGTAACTCGTATCAAACATACGATATCCAAATCGTAAATCAATTCCACTGACGTTGTTCTCCTTCACCAATTTGTTAAGTTGCCTATTTCCGATTTCAGTTGCATAACAAAGTGCTTCAGTAAAAACTAAAGCGTTGATTGGATTATCAAGATAGGAGTGGAGTGGTAAGAACACCATTGTCAGTAAGTTTGCGTCGTCATTCTTCAAAGACAAATCATCCTGATATGATTGAGAAGGCTTCAGCAACGATAAAACAAGAGGAAAGATGGCTAATAACATTAAATTCAAGATCATCATATCTTTACATACGCGTTTACACTGTGTATCGGATGTTTACATGTCACAATAAATAAATAACGAATCGAAAAACATAAAAGTAAACAATCTAATTGATGAAAACAAAAAAACAATTGAAATAAAACATGATAAAACATGAATTTCAACATACTGTGCTATCTTGAGTTTTAGCTTGTTTTTGTTTTCTTTCTTTGTATATTATTATTTGATCTTCACTCTTGTAGAATTTTCCATTTTGAAAAATTTCATTATCGGAAAGTTCTGCCATTTTTTTCTATTCGTATTATGTGATGTGTTAGTCGATCAAACAGAAGTTTTATCTGAAACGAAAACAAAGAAAACAAAGAACAACTTTCTAAAAATGAAAACTTGAATAAAAAATATTTTTGGTGTTTACAGATCTAATCCGAAATTTGAAAAATACATTGGAGTCTCTGTAAAACCATCGTAATTAGGAAATTCCCTGGTCTGGACACTTTATTTTGCACTCCTTTTGATCACATGATAGCAAATAATTACTTTGCATTGGTTGTCATAACTCATGTGATCAAAGTGGGACCAGCCTATCCGATATGCAAAACGGAATGATGCCAAAAGTGAAATGATTCCGCTCTGATAGAATTAACTGAACGTATGTGGACAGAAGAGAAGCGAAATTGTTTCATTCCGATAGCCCTATCCGCGACATGTGAACAGATGTATCGTTTTAATGTGCACATTATTTATTACGTTCATCATGATAACCCGAACATAAATTACAGATAATATTTGTCTTTGTTTTCAGTTAGCAAGTATTCAAGATTTTGAATACATGTGAACAACAAACAGCATATGTGAACAGCACATTCCGGAATGAAATGTATCCGCGACGTGTGGACATTGTCTAACTATTCCACCCGCCACGTTTTGATGTCATGTTTCAAGGTAATTTCTTGTTTACCATGTTTCCCCTAAACAGCGCCCGGGGCACAAATAACCTGCAATACACCTTCCCTGAATTTCTGTTTAAATGTTTTTCTCTAGTAAGTACATCCGGCATCGTTTTAGATATCAAAATTGCCTTTACTCATTCTACTGGGAGTTTTAATAATAGAGATAATTATACTAAGTAATAGTTAAAACATTATTGAACTTTAAATTTCATAGAAACGAGGTTGGATTAGGTCCAAACAGAAATTCGGGCATATGCCTATGATAACCTTTCCGGACAGAAAACGTGACGAGTTTCGCAAATTAAATTCCCGTGAGAAAAAAAAAATCAATTTTCCACATTCGCGAAATTAAATTCTCGTGAAAATCTCATTTTTATGTTTAATATTCGGGTAAAAAGAAAATCAAAACTGTTCAAAGTACTTCTTGGAGTCACCACCTAATCGACCGCGGGAGTTCTAAACTATTTACAAGATCTTTTTCAAAAGAAAACAAAATATTTCTATTTAACCGAATTATTTCGAAACTGATACAAATTCACTATATATATTCTCCATAGATACATTTAAATGAAGTGACCAGATCACCATAGGTTCGTTTTCTCAATAGCTTAACAACGGCGTTGCCGCGTCGATAATAGGCAGTTCTGAAAACCTCTTTAATAAATTAATTTAGTGGTTTTCAAAACATATGAATACATAAAATCTGTCAATAGTAAATCACAAAGTTGGTGCATGCATTCTACTGTTTACGGTTGAAACCACCCGAACTCCTCCTCAGATGTCTTTTGGGCAGCTCTAAATGTAAAGTTTATGTTACAATTACAAAAAAGTTTTTTTAAGTATTGCCTCTTACAGAGTTAGGGATAAATTAAATAAATCACTAATACGAAATGATAAAAAACAAAAATAAATATAATTCTGAAGAATAATTATTTACTCGAAAATACAAAAAGTATTATAGAATGTCTTTTGTTGTATTTAGAATTTTCATAAAATTCTCAATAAACAATATTTACTAAATCTCAAAAAATTTCAAGGTTTCTAGAAGGTAAGAATAACACTGGCTTGCACTTACATAGGGAATAACAAACAGATTTAACATTTTTTCTTTGCTCTTTCTCTTTGTTAAATCCTAATATCTGCCTTATCTTTTGAAATGGAAATTTATCCCATTTGAGTATCAATAAGATAGGTTTGGGTTATTTTTTCAGAAGTTGAATGTTTGTTTAGTCTGTCAATTTGTAACTGATAATTCCACTCAAAAATGCATTGAAATAATAATAGATAAACAGAATAAATATTGACCGTAAGGGAAAATTCAAAATGTACAGTTATTTAAATGTTTCTAACGTGTTATTTGCTATAGTCAATGTTACCCACAAAAATAGTTTGTCTGGAGTATATATATAGGTAAATTTGCATAGAATATATGTCTTTCATCAATGATGATGCATTTGTATTATGAAATTGTGAATTTAAATTGTGAATGTATTCTCTCAGATTATATGTGTCATACCTGTCTTGAATCTCAACGTCTATGTGTAACAGTAACAGTATTCTGGTCAGTGAAAGAAGAAATATTTTACCGTCGTTGAGAGCGCAATATTTGTTGAGCTTTCTTTGGGTCACCCACATGCTTACTCCATCCTTCTAAAATTTCAAAATGGTCGCAACATGTCTTCGCAAAAACTTCATTTTGATCAGCTGCTCGCAAATAGTTTTGTAAATGTAAAAGATTCTCAGGTATCTCAAAGTCTTTAAAAAACCTAACAGCAATTCTCAACTGATGCAGTTTTGGTAATAATATGCAGTCAGGCATTGTCATTTCATTTCCTGCCAAATAACGTCCAGCAATTTTTTTATCAGATCCTAAGAAAGCATCTAATCTGTGTAATTCTTCCACTAGCAAATTTCTAACTCTTTCTTCGCCATTTACATCTTTATTTCTAATCCAACCAGAAAATTTTTGAAAGACCTTTTCACCAGCTTTCAGTGCTCCATGATCATCTAAAACCATCAATGGTGGATCAGGAAAATTTTTCTCAATGTGGGCTTCAATCTCTATTATATCGTCAATAACTTTACCATTATGCACTAAACAAGGCAGTTTGACGCCAGCATAAGATCTAATAAAAAATTCTGGCTTTCTTCTCAAGTCTATAGTTGTAACATTAGCTGTAACACCTTTCAATGCCAACACCATCATAAATCGATGACAATGAATACAATCTCCAAGGCCTTTTCCATCCTTTGAAGCCTGTAATGCAAAATAATGTATTTTAATTATTACTTGCATATTTTGGGTATATATAATAATTTTGTGTGTGAATGACCAGAAATATCTTTTTTTTCCTTTCTTAAAATACCAGAAAATTGACTTAAATATTATATATATTCTATTATCATTAGGTAAAAAAGTATGCGATAGAAAAATAAAGCCTTTTAACCTATCAAATTATCCACAAGTTGATAGGTGACGCCCTGTTTGTTCTTGTAAAGAGTGGTGAAAACTTCGAATAGTGCATTGCCGACCATTAAATTTGTCTGCATGACCAGCAGTTTCTTTTATTTTCTTAACTGGCAATCAACTTGCCCTTACTTGCTTATATATTTATTCTAAAGAACAACCAAAATGTATACCGCACTGCCAGCCAGAAAAAACTGTTGTCACGCAAATTTAAAATTTATATAGTGATGGTATATATAGTGGTGTTTGTATGATTGAATTTGCTGTTCGAAAAACAAAATTGGTCAACTTCCCAGGATAATACAGAAGTGTTTAAAATTTGAACAAAAAACTACATGCTTTCAAAAAATTGTAAGCTTTATTTACTTCAATAGAAACTAGGAAGGGGGGAGGAAGGGCAAAAAAAAAAGTTACAATCATTTTAATATTAAATTCCTCATGTAAACACCCATACACATGGAAGTTTGATTAGCAAAATGATTAACAGCTATTTAGCTAACACAAACCTTAACGAAAAGCTCTAACTCATATCCAGGATCACCCATCACAAAGAAATGTTCCAGAACATGTAAGTACTGATCCACCAACCTCTGCTCAGTATGAATTCTCAAATGAATCTTAAAATTTGAATTAAATTCATCAAGCGGTACGCATGCGTATGTATTCATGATAATGAAAACATAAATTTCTCTCCTTCATAGAGTTTATTTTTCACAAATATTTTATTTAGACTACTTAAGGCAAGTATATAATAAAACAAAGCCTAGCAAAACCGAATTTTGTTCGATGTTTACATGTGTTGGACTTTGCACGACTTTTAATTTTGAATGTTGTTGGGTCAATGTTTAAACCTGGCTCAAAAATGAATAAAGATCATTCATCAACAAGAAGCATAATTTAACTGGTGTAATGAATATTTGACAAAATATATACATATATAGGTAGCATTGGTGTTCATAACATAATATGCACTCAGTCTTTTTGACACAACTGTATTACTCTACGTTTACCTCCAGTTCGACGAAGACGAATTAAGCTCAAAGGCCAGTTTCTGGTCCGTACGTTTTTGAACCCCGTGCAGTCCGACGCTAGGACAAGAAGGACAGTCTATGTTTGTGACATTCTGGACACGATGCGATATTACCCGGCAGATCGGAGAGAGCCAGGCACAACAAGGCTCCCCCTGGATTCTGCTGCGGATCCAGCTGCGGGAAAGGTGGTACTATGGATACGACGCTTTGGCTGCAGAGATGACGACAGCGTGTGGCATCTGTTGTGAGAGAGCCCAGAGGGTCAGAGTGAAATAATGGCTGTGGGGTTGTTAGAGGTCTCCTCTGACGGATGATATCTTCAGTGTCATCTGATCAATAAACAATAACATGAAAGGCGGGGGCGAAATTACGCAGGAATTTACGGTTGCGTTTCGTCAGACGACCTTGACAGTGTAGCTGTGTTGACCATGGTTCTCAACAACAACTGTGCCAGATCGGTCCTATGCGTTGCCTGTTTGGTTCTGAATGCAACAACGATCACCGATGTGAAGGTTAGGTAAACTCCGAGAATGATGGTTGAGGGTTTCTGCCGACTGATGAAATTGTTCCCGCTTTTTATTTAGCCACGCTTCCCTCCACAGTGAGTGAACCCTGTTGGTTGACGAATTTCTTTAAGCGACTGGAGAAGGCAAAGTCGTCTCTGATGGGTCGCCCAAAACAATTCGAGTGGGAGAGATGTAACAATCCGGGTCTGACGTATTTCGTAGCTGCATCATTGCTCTAAGGAATTTGTCAGTGTCCAATGTAGTAGGCAGGGTATAGGAAATCCTCGGTAGCTTGTGATGGAGCATTGGCGATTCAGTCCTTACATTGGCTCTGATGTGGTTGATGTCATCAGTCATCCCAGCCCAGAAGACAATAGAACGTTCCCGTGCTCCCATCGTGGAGACTCTTTGGTGAGCTGAATGCAGCATTACTAAAACGATCGGACGCAGGGAGGGAAGTATACCGCACGGTCATTGTAAAAGACTACGGCATCAAATTCATGAAGGCTGTGACAATATCGCCAATATAAAACGTGGCGTCCAGCAGGATCAGCATGCCGGTGTCAGCTCTTGTCTCTGCTGCCAAGCAATCCCAGGTGATAGAAGTGATGAATGTGGTGTCTAGGCGAATAGCAGCACCAATCAAGGGCTCTTTCATCGAAACACAGCATACTCGGTAAGTGAGTGGTGCTGAAGGATCAAAAAAGCGTATTTATTAGATCCTTTATTAATGCCTGTCACTACAAATCGAACGAAAGAACAGGCATAAATTACGGAACATTCTGCAAGATCGAAATTGGTGAAGAAAAATAGTTTTTCTTTATTACTGAAAATTTCTATGCTTAGCTGGCCTCTGATAGTCTTCAACTGCGTTTATACTGTTTTCTCAGGACCCAGCGAGCACATGGAGTCTGAGAGACATTGAAAGATATCTTGTAGACGAAACTTGCGTCCAAAAGGTGCCCTTTAAACGTCGTTTAGATCTCCTGTGCCCGCTAGAGATTTGGAAATTCGGGGATAATTTTTAAACAAACTTTTCTCAAAAGCTGGATTTCTGAATTGCTGGAACAGATATCTCATGAAATTTCGATGCAATTGAGTTGCCATTTCTCAGAAATGTTGTTACCACTTGCCTCCGCGGGATGAGCGAAGAGATTTTTTTGATTATCCAGCCGCACAGTGGAAGTCTAATCTGTCCAAAAATGACCAATTTCAGGAAATCCGAAATTTTATGGTCATAAACTACCTAAATTGAATTTTTGTGCAAATTTCCGTCGCTCATCCCACACGTCAGCCTCTTATGCTCCATTTACTTCCAAAGCAGCACCCTTCAAATAACATCTCCCTTCCAGAAACGTTCCAGGGCAATTACGCCTTTTTGGTGCAAACTCCATAGTTTTCAGCTCATTTATTATTCATGAATGCCTTAAACATTCTTTTCTCGTCACATTTTGACGGAACCTATTAAGTCACATCAATGGAAGCTTAAAAAATGCCATTTCCGTACTTTTTGATACTCGAGGGTAGTTCCCCCTTAAGGTTATTGTAGAAATTCCCCTTACTTTTCCTAACAAGGGATACACAAAGATTTCTTTGTCTGTTATATGCATGCAGATGTACTATCTTCAGTTTTCTCTTTCCTATATTTGTTAAAAGAAGTCTAGATCTTGCTATTATTGCTTTATTTAATTCCTTATTCATAAAAGGTGCTTGGTTATGACGTACAAATATCTTTTCTTTCGAGGAACATGTTTATCCAATACGAATATGTAAATGTTCTTAAAAATTTCGAAATCTACAACATTGATGTCATTATTCAAAGTGTTTGTTAATAAGATCATGACGAAATTGAGAACTGTGAAAATTCCGGTAAGCCGTATAGCTTATTATTTTTCGTCTTTTTCCAAAAGTTCCAGGTTACGAGCAATAAGATTTGTTTTGGGGTTATATACACATATAATTAGCTGTTTCTTCGGTCGTTGAATTGAGTCTAGGGCGTTCTAGGCATGGTGCACGTGGTGCTGCGGCGGCACAAACCAGCGGGAAAGCGACTGCGTGCACACGAGAGTGCACATTTAATATTTCTGCTGCTCCAATAACATCGACATAGTCGGTTGTGAAGTCACACCTAGGTATGTAGTTGGTCCAAGTAAGATTCAAAAATGGATAAAGATCGCTCATTAAGAAGCATGTTTGAATCTAAAGAACAAAATTAATTCAAACGTAACAACTGTTGCTCATAATATAATATACACTCGCGTAGCACTGTTGCTCACAATATAATATACACTCAGTCTTTGTGACACAACTGTACGCTTTATATATGAACCATAAAAAAGTTAGAATTCCCTGCGGCTGGACGAAGAATTTAAAAATTATTGGAATGATGATGGAATGCCTCCATAAATAGGTACTGTAAGGTAAAAACAAAACAAAATGTGATCAACTCAGTGGAGACGGGATGGTAGCATGATAATGCAACACGAAAATCTGCTTGTTACTGTAACAACGAACAAAGGTATACAACCTGGTCACAAGGTTGAAACCACTCATCTACATCTAAAAGGCTAATCTTCCGAAATGTCTCGAGTTACAATACGACGAATTGTTATGTTGTGTGCAAAATCTTCTAATCTACTATTCTGTTTTCCTGTTTCCTTTTTAAACTTAATTGATCAACAGATGTTATTGGCAATTATTTTCTTGAATTGAACAAGAAAAACATCTGCGAATGTTGTTGTACTTCAATACCTGGATGAAGAGCACAAACGAATTTGGATTTTGCACTAGGCCCTACATTGTGTCATTTTGGGCCAATGGTACAGACTTTCGTGGTGTGTGAACACCAAGACTAAAACACTCGTCTTTCAACAATCCACTGTAATGCGTTTTAAAAGCAGCGTATCAGCCCATTTGGAGTTATTGACTAACTGCACACTGGACTTCGTGCAAGTTAGAAATCAATTTACTCGATTTTTGAGAGGCAGTAACAATCTTGAACCCAGTGACGTTTGTCGCTTTTTTATATGAAGACCACGAGACAAAAAGACCTTGGTATCGCTGCTAAAAAAACACGGCCCAGGGTTTGAGGTTGAGAAAGTGCACCTGTTGCATGAGATGGATATCGGCGTTCAGAGGATAAAAAGAATTTATAACTTAATTGAGAAAAGAAGTGTTTGGTATTACTCTATTAAAGTGAATATGTCGGAGACTATTTTCTCTCTAGTCCGGACTTAAACGTAACTATAATTGGTTTTCATCTGAGGGTAAGACATAATCTTAAAATGTCGACACATTCATTCTAAACCTTATTTCGTGCGGCTGGTATTTTTGTCAATGAGTGCAAAGATCATAGAATAAATAACTGTTTCGGAAAGTAGCAGCAACAACAACGAAGAAGAGTTTATTGTCACGTGACAGTCATTCACTATTGTCTTGCATATACTTTATCTAACAATCTTTATTTATCAATGAGGGTCCTGTTAATGAGGTCCCAGAGCATTTAAAGCCCCCATTTGGGCTACGGAAGCCACAAGTATGCTTCAACCACCTAACCAGACAACCCTCTTAGATATTTATGCCGCACTGAAGGCGAGCACTCTACCACAAGGCCACCACTCGGTTACCAGTTTGGGGAGTTCTTTGGTACAACTAGCTGATAGAATATGAATGGTTTCAAAAGAATAAGTTGACAGGGACTGTAGTAATCAGCTAACTACAGACCGTTTTTCCGTGGAAAGAACGATGCATCACGTGATTCAATGCTCTCTGACCCAAGCAGATTTAACAGGTTGACACAGTGAAGTTCTGATGATCTAAAATTGTCGGATAAACTGTAAACAAAAACATTCGGTAAAAATTCACAGCGGACAAACTCTTCTGTTGGCAGAATTAACACCGGAAATGGCAATTATATAAGGTTGTTTTTATTCACTGACTTACATTATTTCTCGGTGTCTAACTTCAGTTTCCTGCAAATTTTCCATTCATTGTAATTCTTATAGGTGCCCGAGTATGTTGAAAATGGGAGCAAAATGCTAAACAGTACTTTATAATTATTAGTTTGTTTTCAAAATTTCGCCAAATCGGGAAATGTTAACTTATCGTTTTTTCTCATTTGTTGTACATGAATCATCAAGGTGTGTGTCTTTCATTTATAATTGTAATGTATTTGCAATTCTATATACACGTTGCTTACAAAAGTATCAACGGAACTCCATTAAAATGTAAAATAAAAATAAATAAAAAAAACGTGTAGGTGTTTTTTTTATGAAAAGTAGAGTTATTGTCAACAGACATCGTGTTTTTCTATTGACACAAAAAAATACATAGTAATAGTTCATGATTTTTTCTTTGCATTATGATGAACATGAGAACAAACAGTACGTGAAATTTTCAATAGCAACATGACACCGAATATATAATAAAATAGAGAGAAGACGCAGTAATATTTGGATTTAGTCATTGTCAATAATTTTTTTGTCATTTTGTTTCGTGTTATATTTTTATCTCATCTAATGAACTGATCACATTTTTTTACCCTTCTTTAAAATTTCTTAATTTTAAATGGTTGGCATCAAAGTGTTGTCGACGAAAGTTATCTTTAATTGTGTTTTCATCGAGATTTTGGGTATGATAATTAAAAAAACTTTATCAAAAGTGAACATGGCAAAAGCACCTTAACATTTATCTTAGAAAGAATGTTCTTCATTGGATTAAGGTAATTGCCTTGACTTGTAACGTAGGAGCTTGATAAAAGACAACACAAATATTTGTTTTTTCATCCAATATATTTTGAATGCAACGAAATAAACCTTCCTCAAAAACATAAATCAATTCCTTTTAAAACACAAAATCATTTAAACCACAGTAAAGTCTTTTACTAGTTCCCCACCAATCACAAACATATCTTCATTCTATTTGAATAGCGAATAATACGACAAATGGATCTATAACATATTTTTTTGGTAATAAATCGCTTCTTTGTGAAACAGCGTCTTCTATAGCCTGGTTTTCCGACGACAGACGGAATAATGTTTGCACTCACCACAAGCAAAACGACAAGGACAAATATCTGAGCAGTATCCATTTCTGTTTTTGTTAACCAATCTGAAATTTCTGCTGTTTTATAGCTGCAAGCATTCAGTTGTGTGCTTCATCACACGGCTTAACCTCTATTATTTAAATACTTTTATCTCTATATTATTACAAAATTAGCATCTCCATATTATCTCCGACATATTATTATAAGATGTAATTTGATTGGATTATTACACATTGCACATAGCTGAAAATATAGCTGGAATTCTCCCTAAAGTGCAGTTTATTTTAGCAGTGGTATAAGTGAAGAAACGAAGTGTAAATGAACAGACCTGGTCCTTTGTTATATTTTCATTCTTTTTCCCTTGCGAAATACAAAATGTTATGATTAATTCTGGCCCAAGTCACACTGAGGTTAGTTAAGATTAGTTAAGGTTATTCAGAAGGTTTTTTTCGAATTTTGCCAAAATATTATTCACGTAAATACTTTTTGGAAAGAGTTAAAAATGTATCGATGTTATCTAAATTCCCATCAGATAGAGTTAAAGCTTTTTCGAATGTGTACGAACTAAATATATAAAAACTAATGTTAATGATCAACAGTTCAAATGATAAAAAACGTTTTATTTACTTGTAAAATTTAACTGAATATTCAAACAAAACATGCGCGAATAACAAATTACAAAAACATTGAAGGTTTTTGTTTGAGGATAGTATTCTTATACTAATATTTGGCGATTTGATCGAGTTCTCAGCAATATGACAACTGAAATAATTCCATTTGGAAGCAGTACTTTTGAACATATTAAAGAGTGTTTCTCATTCAGAGTTTTTCCTGCTCAATCGGAAAAATCCGCGCGGCGTTTATACGGGCATGCCCAGATACATACTTTTCCACCTGCGTATGCTCCGTAAAAAACTGCGCGAACTTTTCAGCCCGTGCAGGAAAAAAACTCGGAATGGAAAGCGCCCTTGTGCGTACGCAGGAAAAGAAAAAAAATGCTAATTTAAATTTTTGATTGGTTAAAATAAAAGTTACACTCTTTTCTGGAGAGAAAAGATGAATACTTTTCAACTGTTCCGAAGGATATTCTACATTGATCAGCAAAATCTTATTGTACATGCACAAATGACATCAGTACAAAATCGTTTCAAAAAATGCATGCACATCAGATAAACCACTTTATGACATATAAGCTTTCAAATTCGTTGTGCGGGTTACAGTTGATGTTCCACCGCAGATCAAACGCTGGTCTCCTATATCTGTACGTTTTATTTCGGCTGTTTATGGTTTTATTTATTAATTATGGTATTATTACTTTGATGGTAGTATCCATATTGCGACACACCATATTGCTGCTTCCATTTTTATATGAGGTACTCAAGAGATTTGAGACTTCGAAAGCAAAGATACTGTCTGGTATCATCGAACCCTTTTAACTATTTGCTTGTTTATGAAACTTTGTAACGATCCCATATAAAAGAAATGTGGAAAAATGAATGATCCTCGCAACAGTGTCTATGCCCTTCTTAACCATTCAGCATTGAAACTCAACCGTGTTTCAGATAATCCTCTAATATTGTTTACTAATGAGCACCACCTGGTCGAAAATTGTGGAGGAGTACATTAACATAATTTCTGTCTGTATCACCAATGGGATTATTTTTTTATTATTATTTATTCTTTAATAGCTAATATGCTCCTCCATAAATTCAACATACCCTCTAGATCCACCGCTAGGATATATTATTGTGTTTAGGTTGATGAAATATCGTCGTATTTGGGGAAATAATAGGTTGTTTTTTTTCAGGCGAGTCAAATTGTCCTATTCCAAAAACCACGAATTGCGCACAGATTATATGATCATGGTTCTACTTAATATGGTCAGAGGCATTTGAAAGGTTTTTAAACAATCCATGAAAATTTTCAATCTATTATTACTTCCATGCAATAACATATATCACTTAAAAATTCCATCTTGAAACAATCTGCAACATCAATTCAAATAGCATCTATCTTAAATATATCACTTCGAAAACAACAAATTTACGTTTACATGTCCATATGACGACTTCCGTGTCTGCGTGACGAACATTACCTATAATCATTCTACCGCGATTTGTAGTTGAATAACATATATATCACTTAATAATGCCATCTTGAAACAATCTGCTACATCAATGCAAATAGCATAGCTATTTAAGCATACTGGACCAAAATCCCGGACGATTCATAACCACCCTGATTACCTACAACCTTCCACATAAATTACTTTAAACAAGCAGAAACAATCAGAGGCGGATCTAGAGGGTATGTCGAAATTTGTGAAGGAGAATGTTAGCCATTAAACCATAAAAGAAACACGTGCAAACACAGATTTAAAAAAGAAATTAGGTTTATGTGCTCCTCCACAATTCTTGACATACCCTAGATCCGCCGCTGACAATTGTTATTTCAACTGAAAAACAACCACTTTCCCCATTTTTAAAATACTTTTGAACCAAACGCTGATAATTTCGTTGGGATAACAGACCCCAAAATTGAAAATTTGGAAGGGGGAGTTGACTCACAACTTATGTTGGGATTGTAGCATTGTGAGATAGGGTGGGGTGGGTTAGTGCGAGGAGAGGGTGGAGGGGGTAAGGGAAGATGGGTGCATGGATATAGTTTATATATGTTTATATATTCCCCATTTGAAATAACACAAATTCCTACTTTTGTCACCTTTTGAAACGCCTGATACAGTAGAATCTCTATAAAGCGGACACCATTGGTGCATAAAAAAGGTAGAAGGCTTTATAGAGACTTTACCAGAAAATTTGATATTGAATTGTTTCACACTTGCAAAACAAGACGAGATACTAAAAATATGCATAACTCAAAAATCTATTATTTCAGAAGCAATGCAAGCATTATCAAAGCAAAGTAGGCTTTGACTTCCGCTTTGTATTCGTCGGTAGAAAATCTACTTTTGTAAGTGTAAAAAAATATCGCTTGGCTCTCGTCATCAAGCTGTAGTGGTTGAAGGAAGAACATGTGGGCACGTCTTAGAAAAGTTTTCCATTCCTTCTTGACCATTCTAAACTCCACTATCAAATGGTAATCGGGAGTCAGGATACGGACTTGAGATCCCTGTTGAATACAGGTTTTCCGGTCCCGAAAATGGTGTGGAGTGGGTGGATAAAAATGTGAATAGCGTGATCAAAATAGTGGTCATTAACTTCTATTAATCATTCTTCGGGTGACTAGAAGGTTAATTACAAAAACTCCTGACTTATCATCGACGCTTTGAATAATGGGTGTTAAATAAAAATGGGTGTTAAATAAATAAGTCAAGTACATGAGAAATGCATTTGTTTGTTTTGTCAATCAATTCTAATTGTCAATATACAGTAAATAGTGTAGAGCAAATAGTGTAGAGTATTACAATACGTTTTACATATTCCCTTCTCTGGAAACCTATAAACAAGTTTTTTTTCTTCGTCTTTTGTAGCTTAAACCCTGTAACTGTATTTGGAGAGCATTCTTGTTGATCATACTAAATACCATACTTTTTGGGATACTTTTTGATGACAAAATTTCAACCAATGCACAGTAGTATCTACCATCACGTGATCCAAATGTGTGCAAAACAGTTAAACAGTTTAAGTAAAAAATAGCTTCCCCCATTTTTAAGCTCATGGGCTTAAAAGCAGATTTTTAATGTCAAAGAATTTCTAAAATTTCAAAAAGTAGACCGGATTTAAGCTCATGAGCTAAAGTAAACTCCCCAATTTGGGAACAGGCAAAACTCGAGAGGAAATGGACTTAAAATTCCTGGACTAAATAGCGTAAAAGGCCAAAGAAAATAGGCCTCTTTAATGCAAGACTATTCAAGATGAAATCTTAAAATATGAAAAAATGTCACATCTGCAATGATATTGTATTTTGGAGAGGGCTTAAAAACGGGGGAATAGGGAAATTACTGTCGTAATTTGTCATGTGATCAATGTGTTGGTGCACGATAAAGTTGGATCATTAAAAAATTCAAAAGTAAGATTTAACAACAAATTGTCAACAGCTTTCCAGAGCCGGCAATTTTCTAATGCTAATTTCTACATAGGACCGTGTAGTAGCTATAAAATGATTCCATATAATCAGTTTGGTACGTCATAAAATGATTAAAATATTTATAAAAAAAATACGTAATAGTAAAATAGGAACAGATAAATAGTTGGCACAAGCATGGCCTTGCTTCTCGAAAGTCAGAAAAATTAGAAGAAATTGAAAATTCGTGTACGTGCGAACTTGTAGTGCACTTAAAATCAAAACTCAATCAAGAACGTTCGAAATGTAATACAGTGGAATCTTGATATTTCGAACACGTAGAGAAGAAGAAATAGAAATCAGTTCGTTATATCGAGAGATCATGGAACCGAGAGATCGTGGAATCGAGAGATTGTAAGAAGGTTTGAAAGGGAGAGGAATAAGAACCGAGTTAGTTAAAACGATATTTCGTTATATCAGGTGTTCGTAATATCGAGATTTTACCGTAGTACCAAATAATAATATATAGTAATCCGCCGATAACTCGAGAATTCAAGAGACCAAGGAACATTTTTCAAATTACCGAATGTTATTGCAAGTCTGTTATGAGAAAGTTTTAGCTGAGAGGGATGGGTACAGTAGTTCGAGTTAACAAATATTCGAGTCGAGTTCGGATTTTAATTCATAACTAACTCATAGCTCGATCGCCTCAAACAGATAAGTTACGCTATAGTTGTTCAGGTCATGGAAAAGTAGCGACATTGCAGTAGTCGCCTTTCGTTTTAGCATATGAATCATATTTAACATCTTCTAAACCACCAATAACAACTTGTTTAACTACAGCGTCTTAACATATTGACATTCATATACACAACATAACATTAACATAATTCACCAATGACATGTAACTACGCTGGTTACCATGGACATGTAATAAGAGAAGGATCGATCTATTCAAATAAAGCGCGTCTCGGCAGATTTAAAATTCCCTCGAGCACAGTCCTTTTATTGTCTTTTGAGATTTTAACAATCAACCAGAAATGTTTTTCAAGATATTCTGTTCATTTTGTAGCCAATTTTAAAGCTCTGATCCCTTGGGAACCCCTACAGCTTCAGCCTTGAGGGACACAATATTTTTCATCCTGTAGATTTTGTAGCGTTTCCCGTTTTTTCTGTCTAAGTTGCGAATTTTTCGTTAGAGATGTATCAAGTTAAATACTACATAACTCGTTAAAATTCGCTGTAAACGCCCATCAGACATCTTGAAAACATTAAGTAGTAGTTTTGAAGTACTCATGAAAATCGCAGATTTATATGCAATTCACATTTCTTCAATTTCTGAGATTTTCCACAATCCGTGAAAAATAAACATTTGTATGAACCCGCCCATGTAAACCAAAAATCCAGTCAAATGCGAGAAACGCTTTATCAAAGTATGCCGCCATAAAATATTTTAAAAATAGTATTCAAAGGCTTTAGAAGTTAGTTGTCCTTCTTTTGTTATACGTCCATGTGAATACAAAACACACCCACTGGTACACTTTTCCTGAATATTAGTTTAATATTTAATATTAATATTAGTTTAGTTTAAAAACGCCGATATTTTGTCACACTATGAAAAAATATAACATCGCTTAACTGGAAATTGCTGTGGGATAATTTATAATAATTTCCATTAAATATTGCATCAAAATGAGACTGGTATTGGAAAATTTTGCTCCAGATAAAAACTCAGGAAAGGTGTACAGTACTTTCCCTACAATATTAAGAAGAGTTCTACAACAAGTTATAATGTGCCCCGAATAATATTAAAATAAGAAAAATTGAAAAAAGTAATGTGAAAGTTGTTCAAAAGATATAATGACTATTGAAAATACACGATGCGTTTAATTGGACCAATTAGTTTGAACATGTTCAACTTTCTCTCACTAAACGGATGGAAAATTCTGTTCAAATTTGTAGACAAATCTGTTTTCCTTTTGTTTTCACCTTGTGCACGTTTGGAAACCACGCAATTATGCGGAAAGGCGAATGAATAAAACAAAAAAACTGCACTGAATCCAATTAAAATTTAATATTTTTTAAAACCAACTAATTGGTCCAATATAACGGATCGTGTATTTAAGCCTTTAGCTTCGTTATACAAAGATAGACGTACTTTGTATTGACTTATCAATATTCTAAGCTTGCGATAGCTTGTTTCAACGTGATGTTATGCCAATCCTTTGGGATTTTCGCAATGGTCATGCCATGCTTAATATGAAACCGATGTGATAGTTCATCTTTGAACTAAATAAAAATAAAGTATGAAGTTCTGTCATTAGTAAAAATTGCCGAAATTTTAGAAATTTCTTAGTAGACTTGTAGTCAATTCACCTTTAAATTTCAAAATTTATTTGAAGTACCATTCCAGTACTGTCTAACTACTACATCATCTTCTGATTTCAACAGGATTTTTTATCATTTTTCTTACTTTTGCATATAAAAAGGGACTTAAGCACGGCCTAAATTTAAACTAGGAGAATAAGAAGAAGGATACATAATTTATAACTATTTTCTCGAGTTCTATTTAAATTTCTTTTGGTCATGAACTCTAAAGAAAAATATGCGCTTAGATAATGTCTTATATCTGCTAAACCGTTGATGTTTGTGACATTAAACTTAGTACAGACTTCAGACTTTAAGTAACCTATTTGCTACACGAATAATTACAAATGATGTTATGATGGCATTATCATTACTTTTTGTTATGACGTCATGAATTGGTCTCCTTTGTGAATATTTTTGGAATTTACGTATGTCTTTGAAGAACAGAAATTATAGGTATAAGTAATTTATTTTTTTTTGCAAAGTTTTACATTGGTCTGTATCTAAATACAACAATATGCCCAAATTTGGTCATTGTATAATTTGGTCACTGGTATACATGAAACAAGAAGTTCTAGTAAAACTGTCCTCCTGGAGCAGAATTTACAGTGCGAAGAAATATTCTCGGTGATTTTCACATGACGTCACAGGGTTTGATTTGTCTGTCATAAACGCCCCAAAATCAGGTCAAACAATACATCGGAGGTTGGGTAATCGAAGCAATTTTGCTGAGTCAGCGAACCACAATTTGGCACAATCACTATACTAAGGTTTGTGTAAGCAAGAGCTAGTTGCTAAAGCAGGATTTCCACTTCACTTTCTCGATATCAGCACAAAATACGGTACGGTACGTTCGGTACGCGTATTAATATCCATTCAAAGAATGTGTTCGTATTTTTTTTACAGAGTATTCATGCAAAACTGCAGACGTTGCAAAATTTTAGTAGTTTGGTAGGTTACCTTTTTCAGTGAAACGTGTATTGCAAAAAGAGTTGAATACAATTTTACTTTATTTTTTGGTACGCGAAGAGAATTATGGATACGCGTATTTCCAAATTACAATCAATGCGCATGCTCAATGATACGGTAAGTGCTGATACGCGTATTAAGCGGAAATCCCGCTTTAGTTGGCAAGCCAAATATTCAAAGCAAAATATTCAACTTCACTGAGTAATAAATCACTCGTGCTTATACTCACGAATTATAAAATTACAGAATAACGTTGAATGTTGAAACGATGAAAACTTATACTCCGTTATTGTTTTGAACGAATTAAACCAATTTCATGAACAAATCGAATGTTTAATGTTCGAAATAATAATTATTTTCAAAAGAAGAACATTCGAAAATGTATCAAGCTTACTAAAAGAAAGTTGAAGACATTTTTAAACAGTGTTTACATTTTTCATTTTCTCACTACAATTAGAATGGTGAAACAAGACAAGAAATTTTACAGTACGAACTTTTATTAAATCAAAAGGAATGACGTGATCAATTTCATGAACAAATCGAATGTTTACATTTTCCTATTCTCACTACAATTTGAATGACTTAACAAGACAAGACTCAAAAGAACATCCCTGGCATATAGAAGTTTCTATGATGTAATATATATTTGATCTTGCCAAATGCAAAGCATCTCGTTTAAGCTCGCTGCTTTTTGCTTACACAAACATTGAATGGTTATGAAGCGTGTTTGTAAAAGGTCAGGAAAAAACTAATTTCTGCCAATGCTTCAAAAATCTTATTTAGACACCTATATCTTAAGTGAAATCATGTAAAACCACATACTTAATCTATCTTGAGTTTATGGAGTTGTTGGAGACTGGCTTGCTAGTTTTTCCACGCAGAATTTCTGAAGACACCATACATGATGAAAACACAGAATTATTTGCGCATGATGGAAAAGTTATTATAAAATGTCCCATACCTTTACAATGAAATATTTCCAATAATCCTCAGATTTTGATGCAGGATTTGGATCAATATACCAATCTCGTGTTTCTGAACATTTACGATAAGATCTATACTTGTGGAATCTCATTCCCTTTTTTTTGGAGACTTTTTTGCAACCTTAAAAATAGAAAATGTTCTTATGATCTATTCATTTCTGGATTTGATGCCTACCATCAACTAAATTCCTTTGAGAGAGTATACGGTTAGTTTTTATTAAGAAAGGCAGATCTACAGTTTAGGGAAAAAATATGGAGGAGACTTGACTTATCTAGAAAAGAAAAGCTTGAAAATCACCTAAGCTAAACTTAACATTGAAAATAATTTCATGACATTGAAATGTTCCAATAATTTTGCGTAACCCTACATCCACCAAAAACCTTCATCCGCTTTGCCAAAACCCTTACTTAACCATAATGGCTGTGTTTTGTTTAATAAAGGGTGCATTTTTATACCATAGTAATCATACCATAGTAATCGGATTCAATTATCCAAAGTACGGCCTTGTTTGTAAGCAATCGATTGTAGCATCTTATCAACCCTTCATGAAAATAATGTTTTTTGAAATCAGCATGGAAGAGGTTAAATCATTTTTAATGTTTTTTAAGGAATCTATTGTGTATGCTTCAAAACAATACGTTTTAGATGTTAGCCAAAGTCAATGATGTCATTAATGACACGTAAATTTTAAATTTTAAAATTAATATTAAACTGATGTTTATTTATTAACTTATTGATGAACACTAGACTTTAGTGATAAGTATAGCCTTTAAGTAATAACTCTTTGAATTCGCTTATGATGCACTATTAATTATTTTAAAAATAAACAACTTATTTTTAATCTTACTTCCCCTTTAAGCCTGAAACGAAATTTTGTAAATTATTTTCGTGAGAACTGTTATTTCATGTTTTGGTAGGATGCTAACAACTGATTAATTTCGAACAGCACTGACAGTTCTTCAGTGTGAAAAATGGGAAATATGAAAGATAGTTCCAGTGGCAGTTATAGTTAAATATCAGGATGAAAAATAGACCCAAAGAAATTCAAATGTCAGTTAATAAGTACCTGAAATGCACTGGAAACTTAAAGCTCCAGAAACAAGCTCGTGACAGTTTTTCAACTCTATAGCTCCATGCTTTCTTCCAATCCATCCATAAAGACTACTAGGTTTATGCTTTATACATGAATGTTTCACTTCAGAACCATGACGAACAGACCAGTAACACGGCTCACCACAGAATACGCATTGATGCTCGCAGCCCCACTTTTCTTCAGAAATTTCATTAAGTGATTCCTTGTCCAACTCAAAATGGAAATTTTCTTTAACATCATCAAGAAACCTATTAATGCCTTCCAACAACTTGCCGCCGAATACTCCCACAATTGGTATATTCTCAGACCTCATCGACAAGAATGTCTCTGCTTTAATGGCCATTCCATTTTTTGCAGCAGCATCCTTAAACACCACCAACCAGTCTGCTAATCGCGAACTTTTTACTTCATTAGCCCTTTCTATACAGTCCAAAAGGTCCTTTTGACATTCATTGAACGCATTTTCAACTCTTTCTTTGCAGTCCATCTTGTCTGCATGCTCTTTAACCCAAGTCTTGAAAAAATGTTTTGGATTTTCTATAAGCTCCATGCATCTCTCAAACGTTTCCGTCTTCACAATGTCTTTCAAAACTCTTTTCATGTAACTGAATTTTGTTCCAATGTCTTCTCTTAATTTCAATTTCATGCTTGTGGTGACCTTCTCTCTGACATTTTGTTCAATGACTGGCGTCAAATTTTTCAGAAATACACTCCCCAAATTCAAATGTTCAGCTGCCTTTTGACACTTTATTTCAAACAGCATGTTATAGTCTTCTTTTAACTTTGCCAGTCTTGATTGGACACAGTGTTTCTTATCATATCGGTCCTGTTGATTACAGAACACAAGTGTGGCATGGTTAGCAACTTTAAATAGTAACTTAGCCCTAAAGCGATCACCTAGGGTGAATTTAGTTTTGTGAACTTCGTTGCATTTACTGATTTCAGTTGTAACTTTCTTAAACACTTTTCCTACGATGTCTTTTGTGAATGGACTGTCGCTTGATTTAGTAATTTCATCCAAGTAACACAACACTGACTTCACTATATTTGCTACAACCTTGAAAACCATCCGAATAACAGGATTTGAATTGGGGTTATCTGGATCCGTTCTTGATATGTGATCTAATGAAACATCGCTCAAGTTGAAGTCTACAATGGTTTTCTCATCATCGTCTTTAAGTTCTTCATAAAATTGATCCTGTAAGTACATATTTTCAATAACAGTTTTTCTTATGTTATTTCCATATGAAACAATATCAGATTTTCCCTTTATTTCAAATCTTCCATCCATTTCTTCAAATAATGGGATGGAATAATCGCAAATTTTGAGCAATAATTTTCCAATAAAATTATTTTCAAATCTAAATCTTTGTGTAGTGTCGGAATTAGCTTCGTTAATACAAGTATTGACCATTTGATACACCTTCTTAGCCAATCCTTCAGTAAACTTTTGATCAGTATTAGTAATTTTATGTATCAATTGCTCCGCTTCTCTAAAATTTGTCTTCCTTTACTCTCAGCCTCAATTTGGAGAATTTCCTTGTCTTTTTTTACTGAAATGTCGTTTTTATCAATTTCCAATGGCTGTCTCGATGGCATTACCTCTGTAATGTCGTCCATAATCTCTTTATATTTGCCATCAAAGGAAGGCATCAAAGAAATGACAGTTCTTCTTATTGAATTTTGGTAGTGATCAATTTCAAATTTCATTTTTCTGTCATATCTGCTATCCATTGCTTCAAATAATGGAATTGAATATTTGCAAATCTTTAACAGTAATTTTTTGGTGAATCTTTTTTCAAAAAAAATCTTTTGATCTTTTTTTGAGTTAGCTTCATCTACATAACCAGCAATCTTCTGATACATTTCTTCAACTAACGCCACATAAAACTTCCGATCTTCTTTAGTTGACTCAACTATAAACTCTTCCGTCTTTTTCAAAATTTCTTTCCCAACCTTTTCAGCTTCTTTTTTCATCGTAGATGGTATTGGATCTTTTAAAGAAATGTCATTTTCTGAAACTTCTAATATTCCTTTTGATGGTTTTATGACAGGAAATATTTTTTCCTTCTCAAAAGACGGATTTAGCTCAGTGTAGTTCTTATACAAGATATTCTGCACTATATCTGCTATTTCGGATCGAACAGTTTTCAACTTTTCTCCATTAGTAGTGAATTCGAAACCTTTCTCTAGCGTTCTCCACATCTTATCAAACTCGATCTTTTGAGTTTGAGGTTCTTCATTTCTTAAAGAATTAGCCATTTGATCAATTGTTATTTGTATCTTTTTGTGATTCACCTTTTCATTCTCCAGTCCCTTTAATGTCTCCTGCCTTGAATTCTTAATTATGTTTGCAAATGTTATGAATCCATCATGTAAGTCAACCAATTTTAGTTGCAGTTTTATTTGAAATTGAGGCAAGAAATTCATAACAATATCCTTATAACAGCTCTTTTGTGCGTACTCGTCTTGTTCTTTCTGAAGACTATCCACTCTTTCTTTAGATAAACTTTGAGTTTTTTCCATTTCCTGTCTGAACACAATATTCAAGTTGTCTATATTCTCACTACCATCAGTTACTATCCGAATGATTCTCTTTCGTTCGTCGAACAACTGGCGAAGACTTTCAATTTTCTTTTCCAAAACTTTTTCCCAATCCTTATAAATTTTTATTTCAAGGGAATTCCTGAAACAAAAGATAAAATCATGAGACAATATTCCCTTCCATAAATCGTTGATACGTATCCCTAAGTCTTCGAATGTATAAGCCATGTTAATGGAATTGCTGAAATCATTCAGCAGCCAATCTTTAACACTTTTAGCATGGTCACTGTATCCGGGATTACTCGCTGCCATTGGTGGATCACTAATCCAAAGATCAGAAAAGTATCTGATATGTGTCTTTGGGTTATAGCTTATAACATCTGAGAAACTTCTGATGTCTTTATATCCCGCTTGGTTTGCTGCTTCTAGAGTCATATCGTTTAAACTCTTTTCCAGAATTTTTTTTCCTTCTGCCAATTTTTGTTCTGCATCTGCAGCTGGAACATTTTGATGAATAAACATGCATGACTGTCTAAGCTTAAGTCTTTCATTAACGATTTTCATTTTTAGGAACGCATGGATAGAAATTTGCAGAATATCTTTCAAATCGCTCATATTTTCTCCTTTGATATTTATGATTGTGATATCTCCAAGACCGATGCTTAATGTTGCCAGCTCATTATCCCTAAGAAGAACTTGATTATCTGACTCTGAAGCTCGAAACCCTTCCGTGTCGATTATAAGTACATAATCAAACTTGAATCCAGTTTCTACAGGAAACAGCTGCATATACACTCCTTTAGTACATCTACCGGCACTCACAGCAAATTTCGCACCAAACATTGTGTTTAGCAGTGTGGACTTTCCAGAACTCGTAAGACCAATAACAGACACTATGAAGAGTCTTTTCTCTCCAACCATCCTATGAAGTTCATTAAAGACAGCTCTTATCCAAATTATTGGAACATTTGAAACGTCTCCATCCATAATTTCTAGTGGATATCCATTCAACAACAGTTTTGCTCCAAAGCTTGACAATGACCTTAGAAGTTGATTTTCCCCTGGTTCGCTCATTTCACATTCTTCTATACACTCGTAATATTGTGCAATTTCACGTATGAAATGATCAAACGTAAAATATGTATCATCAATCGCGTTTTTGGCATAAGTTACTTCATCTTGAAGCTCTTTTACCAATGTTTCTTCGGCGTCTTTTTCTTTTCTTCTTTGAATCAGTTGATCCAGCTTATTTGCATACTGTTCCTGTAAAAGGGGCAGCTTAGCAAAATTTCTTTCTTTAAATTTCAGCATCAACCAATATAAGTAATATCGACCTTGGCTTGATTCTCCATCCAAATGATTTAGGATAAAGTGCATTATTTCCTCGATGAATCTTTTCTGTGTGCCACCTTTGTAACACATATTAACCTGTTGATTTCTTATATTCTTCATTTCCTTTTTCAAATTTTCTTTGTCAGGTACTTTACCTAAAAATACTGATTGGTGTCTTTTACGGTTTAAATCACTCCATTTCTTCCACGTAACCATTTGCAAAGGTACCAACTGCTTTTTATTAATGTTGTCGTCATTTGGTGTGATGTATGATTCAAAAATAGACTCGGCAGCTTTCTTTCCCTCAAGGATATCTGGTATCTCTTCATCGTTTGACAGTAAAAAGTTTTTGCCATCTTCTATCAGATTTTGTAATTCTTTATGATTCTGCTGTTTATCATCTTTATAATTGTTTATTTTTTTTACAACTTCGTTTTTCATGTCCAATAAACTCTTAGTTTCTCCCTTTCTTGTCATTCCAAAAACCAAATTCCTGCTACAAAACTCTTTGCCAAAGACATCAGCATAGCTTTTCATATCCTCTTTCCATGTAGTGCTCTCCATCTTCTTTGAAAGGATAAAATGAACGTTTTTGTGATCATTTACAATCCTAATCATTTCATTTCTTATAGAAGTTGATGAAATATCTTCTACATTGACCACGATAAAGATGACATCTGAAATATGGCATATGTAATCTGCTACTTGCGTGTTATACCTCATGTCACTTCTGATATTCAGAAACATAACCAAATCCGAATATAAGTCATCTTCCTTCAGTGATGGCAAATACCAAGTACTTTCTACTGTTCCAAGACTTACGGATTTTTCTACTATACCACGAACGCTATCTTTGTTGTAAAACGTATGATGATAATTCTTATTTGCGACATAATTAAGAAGACTTGATTTAGAAAAGCTAGGTCGCCCAATTCGCATTACACTAACAACTGTAGGATTTGAATCAAGAATGGGCGTTTCCTTTGCAGAGTTTTCCCTGCTTTTCCATGTTGGTTCCAGTGATCTTAATGACCAACTTGAGATAGTGGGAGTGCCATCCATTTTGTAATACACAAAAGGAACGGATAGTTTACAAGTAAAGAGACTCTCCACAACTCGCTGCTTCATAGAAGGGTTGCAACAGCTAAAAGCAATATTGATGACATCAAGTGGGCTTTCTGGGATACTCTTTTCTACATACATATCAGAGCATATTTGATCGAATCCTTCATCTGTCTCTTCATCCTCTTCCTTTAAATCTTTATAAAAGCCATCTCTACCAGTGTAATTTTTTGCAAGAATTGATTCTAGAATCCTTGTCACAATATTTTCTTTTGTGACAGAAATTTGTCTTCTTGTTCTTCCTATCATGACATCATTGAGAGAGATTTCTTTGTCACCTGTAAGATTTAGTATTTTCCTCAGTTGATTGATAGATTTTTCTTTTTCTTCTTTCTGATAGTTTGAGTGAAATGCTTAAATGAAAAGAATACGGAACATCAATTTAATGGGTATTTCACTCATGATTTCATTACATAGAACAATAAAGTAATTCAACAATCAATATCTATTACTGAAATGCAATGTGTGGCAGAAAATGTGTGCTTGCAGAATCTATGCGGATGAAGAAGAGGAGGCATAACTCATAACTATTCTATTCAAATATCTTAAGTTCATGAATTCTAAAGAACTATAAGCATATTACGTTTTCATTGGATTTGCAGAATATTTGAGAATGTTTTGATACACTTCATCCTATATAACTTTGGAGAAACAAAAACTTAATTCTTTGCTAAAATAAACACAATGTTGATCTCGATTTTTGGAATGTTTCAAAAAGTAAAAAAACAAAGGGGAAAACATTCTTTTAAAGGAGAATTGAAGTCAAAAATTCACCACAATTTTCTTCACCATACTTCAAACCAGGCATTGAATACTTTTTTGTTCTCCTTAATGGTTTTCGTTGGATTATTGCATAAAATAACGCTATCAGGACAACATTCGTTTTTACCTCCAAGCAACAATCTGTTAGGCGTTATGAGATCTAAGCATTCAAAATCTCCTGTCACGTCACCAAGGGCTAATGGAGCATTGATAATCGATGATGTTAAAGATTCTTCTCGACGGGTACAATGATTTTCCTGATTTTATTTTCTACCTTTCCGGGCATATTATGCCCCTAGACAGGACGTACATCAAAATCAATACGAACTTTTTTCATTAATTTCACGTCAATCCAATCTAATTACATTTCCTTGCAGCATTTCACAAGCTGACAACCTTCATCACATAACAATCGCTTAGGGTAGCCATGATCACAGGAAAATCTTGTGAAGGCTTGGATGAAAGATTTTGTGGTATAGCTATCCATGTTGACAGCGGAAGTAGAACAACAGCAGAAGACTATAAGCCATATTTTCACAGTTGTACGTTTATATTGAGGAGAGAATGACTGATATGGTCCAGATAAAACAAGTTGAGTATAATAAAATGCTGGGGCTATAGTCATGTTAAAGGGTGATATTGGACGATAGCAATTCCCACCGTACGTTTTGATGAGATATCGACAGCAAACACATGAATTTTTTATGTGTTTGATCAGCACTCTTCCTTCAATGACATGCGTCTTCTTGAGGACATGTCGGTTTGTGGTCTCAATACTAGAATGCTTTACTGTAGGCTAATTCCAATTCCAATGAAATACTATATGCATTGGAGAATATCTTTCAAGTACAGGAACACAAAAAGTACTCGTAGATAGATCTTTCATGACTTGTGTGATCCTTTTATCAGGAAGAATTCGCCAGGTCTATAGTTTTTTTTGTTGAAATCTTGTCATACTTGTGTTTCTTATGAACTTGTGAAGAAATTGATAGACTACTTTTGATCCTATTTTGAGGAAGTACTTCTCAGCAGCAGTCTTTTCATCATTCGTAAGTGCAAGTGTGCGAATTTTGATTGAAACATTCCCTTGGATAGAGCTCATAAGAATTTTATGCCATATGCCATTATCTTTACTTTGTAAAGCTGTGCTTAAGTGGATCCAAGATATTTTTAAAATTCCTACTTGTAACTCATTTCGTGTAGTAGAGTTTTTGATACATCTTACGTTTATGCATGATGAACTTGGATGTTTCTTTCCCTAGCAACTTCTGATAACTGATGATCCGTTAACTAAAGTTCTTCAATCGATTGTACAGGAAATTGAAAGAATGGTCCACGCATCCAATCTAGTCTATTAATCCATGCAAATGATTGATTTACATCTTCAATTCTCGGACGTCTTGTTCTAAGATCAGCTTCTTCGATTAGATGTGGCACCATTGATCTCTTAAAGTAAATAATGATTCAGAAACAAACAGCTACGCATCCACTGTTTCAATGGCTTTGCATCGTTGCAATGGAGTGTGATCCGACTGTCGGTTTGAATGATCGTTTCACGATTTCTTCTGCATACGTGTTTATTAAAGAAGCATAAAATTCGGGTCTTCGCAATGTCAATCCTTTCGGTACAGTTCTTGACCTGGAAACCACCAATTAACATGAATATCTTCAATTCTTGAGAAGAAAGCGGGCATACATGCATACACAAACTAGCGATTGTCTTGCATCTCCAAAGTCAATAGTTTCAATTTCCAAATTAATAGGGTCCTTAGGATCAATTGCACGTTTGAAGCGAAGGTTTCCAACTTCCTTGATCATCTCAGAGATTGACAAGCAAATTGGACGGAGATCATCAGGATGAACATCATCCCAATCAAGCTGTCGATAACATAATTCTGTCTTGAGATACCGGTTAAATCTGGCAATAGATCCTCCATTGTTAATGACAATTTCTAGTTGTTGAGCTCTAGTATGTGAATCTTTTGGCAGGTAGGTCATTCAAACAGTAACCTGATGGAGTCGGAAAGGATGCATCAAAGACTATGCGGCAAGGAGTACTATGTGACGTCATTTTCCACACCACTTTCCATTCTGGATGACATTCAATTGAAGCGATGATTGTGATTTTTCAGAGAGATTGTGTACATATTCGACGAATTCAAGTTGTTATAGTTTAGCCTCAGATGCCATGGTACCAACTTTATCTTTGGAAAAACCTGTATTGACTGTTCAGGATTCATTTTCATAACCCTTCTGAAAATTTGATATTGATCACTGAAGAACCTTGGGATGTTTGATTCATTGAAGAACCTGGATACGAGTGAATACAGGGTGTGTTCCACCAATAACTCCTAGTCCTCCACCTGTATTGGTGCATGATGATTCATATAGCATATAGCAATCCGGGTATAAACAGGTCAGGACCCACTTTCATGCCCATTCTGAACAGTTGATATTCATCGCTGCAAAAGCTTGAGATTTCTGATTCATTGAAGAAGCTTTGATGTATACGAGGGAATACAGGGTGTGGTCCACCAATAACTCCTAGTCCTCCACCCGCATTGCTGAATAGTGATTCATATATCGCCAAACCTGAGTGAAGCTGATAGATTAATATGGGATGATATCGTAGGTATCTTCAAGTGAACTTTTCCGCCAATAGCTGATGGTAGCGTTGGAAGGGTCTTTAGATATCTTCCAGAATTATTGATGAAATCCCGAATGTCATTAAGAGGTTCTTCTAATGGATATCGAGGAAGTGTTCCAGTGATTTCTTCTAGGCAGGTTTAGGTAATGATCCTGATTGACCGTCGTACATTGGTATTTTAACATTGTATGTTCCAAGAGTTGACTGAGTTGTAGCTTTACCGACACCAATGATTTGGATTGATTCAAATAATTATCGCTTTGCATTTGATCCGAGCAATTTTACAGTAGAATACTTTACAATGAAATCACTACAACCACTATCAAAAAAGATTGTATATTGTCGACAATTGCGGATTCTGGACTGTATTAGAAAGATTCCATGATTCGGAGAATTTTCTTCAGCGTGATTTAAAAAAGACAGGCAGATGTTACGAGCGAATAATGGTAGATTTGAACTTATAGAGTGTTGCTTGTATCTCTCCAGAAAATCTTTGTTGGCTGACATACTTTCGAACGGAATATCTGCTGTCAATATCAAGGTAAAAGAAGGCTACGACACCAGCGTGTTCCTTCAATCCTTCACCAGATTTGCAACCGAAGTAGGCTACCCGAAGATGCCTCTCCCTGATGCTAGTAGCCTATTGGCGAAAGGATATGAAACATTGCGATTAGACTTCATAGATCTCAAGTACAGTCTGCATAAAGATGTCGGTGTTGAATTTCAAGTGTGTCCAGTTGGTGCACTCAACATGCATGCCAAAGTGGATCGGAAAATTCGAGAAGTGAAGGCATTAATGTAAAGGAGATTGCACAACATTCGTCTATCTATCATTCAGTGGGAAACCATAATAGCCATAAGATCTATGGATCTCGTTACTCCAAATCGGTTAAGATTGAGTCGTAATAACGGAAGAACTCCAGTTGGATATATTAAAGTTACGAATAATTAAGACAAGTTGTTACGAGTAAATGAAAAGATATTCAACGCTTAGTATGAGAACTGTTTGGTTTTTCATGTACCGAAGTTAATGGAACGATGGCAAATGGGGATGGTTTAAACCGGATATCGATATCAAGAGAGGAGATTTGTGCTGTCCTTAAACATAATTCCGAATTTAATTCGAACTATCAATTTGGAATGATAAAATCGGTAGTATATGAGATTAAATATGAGATTAAATACGACGCGTTATTGTGATCGAAATGGAAACGAAAATGTTGATCGAGAAACAAATCGTTTTGTTCCCAACATGGTAGTGATCCACAGAAACGACGAATGAGACTTAACGGAAGAACTGCATGAAGCATCACGGTATGTCGATACTATATTCGTTAAAGATTTCAAATGTATAATGCAACATCAAATGCAAATTAATTCGTGGGGGAGTGTTGAGTCAGTACTCCTGAATTTGCATTTTTGGAGTAGCTTTGTGTAAGTAATAAAATGTGTGTGTTTTTACAGTACTTTGCATTAATTGCGCTCAACTCATCTCAACGTATTGTCAACCATTAAACTGAATACATCTGAACAGCTCAATCACCACACAAATAATACAATATTTCACATCAATTCAATCGACTTTCACTACATGACGAAATGCTTGCTGACATAGAAGTAAAAACAAACATCCTCCTCCAGGAAATAGAAGACATAATTGATTAAGGTTCATATCTACCTGCTCAGATAACAAACGTTGATGCTACTGTGTGAAAGCTTGGAAAGCTATGCACATCTCTTTGATGGTATGATATCACACTTAAAGCTGATAACCGAAACCAAGATTTGATCAGTCATGTTACTCGTGCCTTATACAACGTCAAAGAGTACATCAAAAGTTCAAAAGATTGCAAACACAAGTTAGACTTGCTTCATACAAAAGATTCAACTGAAGAATCATGGCGTAGAGAACATTCTGCTTTATTCATAATAACATATGTCAGATGCATAATGACGGAACTTATTAAAGACTTTAGCAAAGATTTACGAAATTTAACTGATGCTGAATTGCTACAACTTAAATCAGACTAATCATCTAAATGTGATCTTGTAAACAACGTTGCAGATAAGTACTTATGAACTTATTCTTTGAATTCCATTTAATAAAGCTGAAATACTAATAAAAGTAAAGGAGATTAGTAACCTGTATGAGAAGATGATCAAATTCAAATCAGACTTTTACTACATCCTTAGAATCAATACTTTCCAGTCGCGAAGTTTATAAACAAAAACTTTTTATTGAATCGAAACTGAATATACATTTGGAGAAATTCTCTGGATCTGCAGATTCTACTGACTTTTATACATTCAAGTCAAACTTCATCAAGCTCCATGAAAGATCAACACCGAAATATTTACTTCTTGATTTGCTGAAGAACAATTACTTGAAGGAACCTGCACTCAGTATGGTAAAGAGCTTCACTGATATTGAAAAGATAAGGAATCGTCTACAATTTTCCGATGGTGATGTGAAGCATATGTTAACAAAGAAACTCAATTAACTCCAAGGTATCGATAATCTCTCTCAATCAAAAGGTGCTGATAGTCTTGCACATACTTTGAGCAAGATTGTGACTTTGCTGAAAGAACTCGTGTCGTCTCATCATATAGAAGATTACTTGTATTACAGTGATGGAATCCAACGCCTCTATGCACTCCTTGGAGATGCCCGATTGGTGATGGTTAATGGTGATGGTGATTAAAGACAACATCACACCCAAAGAAACTTGGATCAAACTGGTGCAATCTCTTGAAAAAGAGCAAAGATTGCAATAACAAAAAAACATCAATCTGTTCAATTCTTCAAAATGTTTAATGAAAACACCTGATCAGTCTGCAAAAACAAACAAGAATCAGAAGCATGGTTTTAATACTTTCACATCGAATCGTCCAACATTAGCAACTGCTTCATGCTCTATATGCAATGCTTAGGACGGTACCTCAGATCATGTATCAACATCAGGTCCTGGAGGTAGTAGGACCATTCAATGCAAACAGTTTCCAGGTCTTACTCCTGCTAATCGACTATCGTTGCTGAAAGGAAAGGGATATTTCTTTTAATGCTGAATCATTCTCCGATAAACACAAGGATGAACGTTGCCACCATGACTTTGTTTGCAAATATGAATCTCATCAAAGAAAGTCCTTGTATGTGTTGAACACAAGGAAAGTAATGCCAATAAAGAATTCCCGGAGAGATACAAGCAACGCTCCATAAAAAGTTCAAATCTACCCTTTTTCGCTCGTAACACCAGCCTATTTTTTGTAAATCACTGCTGCAGTGCTCATCATGATGAAGAAAATTCTCTGCATCATGGAATGTTACTCCTACAGTCCATAATCAGGTCCATGGTCAGTTCATGGTCAACAATATCAATCTTCTTTGATAGTGGTTGTAGCGATTTCAATGTAAAGTATTCTACTGTAACATTACTCAGATCAAATGCAAAGCAAGAATCATTTGAATCAATCCAAATCAATGGTGTCGGTAAAGCTACAACTCAGTCAACTCTTGGAACATAAAATGTTAAAATACCAATGTACGACGGTCAATCAGCATCATTATCTGGAACCTCCCCAGAAGAGATCACTGGAACACTTTCTCAATATCCATTAGAAGAACCTCTCAATGACATTCGTGATTCTTTCAAGAAGTCCAAAGAGATCCAAAGACCCTTCTAACACTACCATCGACCATTGGCAGAGAAGTTCACTTCATGATAGGGGTGAAATACCTACGATATCATCCCAAGTTAATCTATCAGCTTCACTCAGGTTTGGCGATATATGAATCTGCATTCACCAATGCAGTTGGAGGACTAGGATTTATTGGTGGACTACACCCTGCATTCACTCGTATCTATCAGAGCTTCTTCAATGAATCAAAAATCCCAATAAACCCTCAGAAACAATTCGATACTGATTAACCGATTGGCTCTCTGAAATAACATACCGATGTATCAATTGCAGAAGTTGCAAAGATTGCAAAAACTCAAACAAAACATCATCAATTGCTCCGTCAGCATTGATCTCTCAAATCAAGTTATCACTGCTACTCTGCTATTCACTAGCAATCTTGAAGTTTAATTAGCATCTAATAAAGGTATCGCAACGAAGATTTATTATCAACAATTAAAGAAGCTGGATAAGAATCCAAAAGATAAAGCTGATATCATCGCATCTGAGGCTAAACTACAACAACTATTTCATACCATGAAGAGTGGTGTGGAAAATGTCGTCACATAGTACTCCTTTCTGCATAGTCTTTGATGCATCCTTTCCGACTCCATCAGGCTACTGTTTGAATGACCTACTTGCCAAAAGATGCAACATTCTGAGCAAACCCCAAGAATTACTTATACGATGGTCAACTCACAAGATTAGTATTCACACCAAAATTCGTAAAATGTATAATACGACTCCATGAAAAGCATTGATCCTAGCAGATATAAATATGGCAAGATGAACTTGATGCAACGAAGATACTAAGAAAAAAGATTATCAAAACGATAATCTACGAAATGCTTTCAAGTGAGAATCAGGCGGAACGTGAACTCCGAGAAGTTGTAAACACATTCAAAGAAGAGTATCTTCAAGTTCAACGTCAAATTAAAGAATGTGTTTATGTAGACAAATGTGTTTCTGGAAAATCATCTATAGAAAACGCATATACTAAAGCTGGACAACTAAAGCATGCCATTAACAGGGGAGGATTCATTGCCTGATCTAACCGATGATGGTGACAGTATTATTGTTGGAGGTATGTCATGGTATCTCAAGACTGAATTATGTAATTGATAGGCTTGATTGGGATGATGTTCATCCTGATGATCTCCGTCCAATTTGCTTGTCACACTTTGAGATAATCAAGGAAATTAGAAACCTTCGTTTCAAACGTGCAAATGTCTTAAAGACCCTATTAGTTTGGAAATTGAAACTATTGACTTTGGAGATGCAAGTCAATCGCTAGTTTGTGTATGCATGTATGCCCGCTTTCTTCTCAAGAATTGAAGATATTCATGTCAATTGGTGCTTTCCAGGTCGAGAACTGTACTGAAAGGATTGACATTGCGAAAAGCCGAATTGTATGCAGCATTAATGGACACGTATACTGAAGAAATCGTGAAACGATCATTCAAACCTCATGTGAAAACTACAAAGATGTTGACATTCAGATCATACTCCACTGGATCAGCAAAGATGAAAAGCCATTGACACAGTGGGTGCAGAGCTGTTTGTTCAGATTTATCATTTTATTTCAAGAGATCAATGGTGCTTCATTTAATCGAAGAATATGATAGCTGATCGTGGAACAAGACCTCGTCCGAGAATAAAAGATGTAAATCAATCATCTGCATGGATTAAAGTATTTGATTTTATGCGTCGACCACCCATGAAATTTCCTGTACAATCAGTTGAAGAACTTAAGTTCATCAGTTATCGGAAGTTGAAAAGGAAAGAAAAATCCAAGTTCATCGTGCATCCACATTAGATGTATCAAAAACTCTACTCTAAGAAATGAGTAAGAGACACAAATTTCAAAATATCTATTGGATCCACTGAAACACAGCTTTACAGAGGTAGTAAGGATAATGGCATATGTCATCAGATTGTGTAAAATTCTCATGAGCGGTATCGGGAATATCGCAATCAAAACTCGCTCACTTGCCCTTACGAATGATGAAAACATTGCTGCTGAGAAGTACTTGTACAAAATAGGATTAAAAGAAGTCCATAAATTTGTTCCAAAACACAAGTATGACAAGATTTCAACGGAAAAAGATGAACGGTCGATTTCTTCCTGATAGAGGAACCTAAATTGCTGAGAAGTTCACACAATCTATTAAAGATCTATCTGAGTACTTTTTGTATTCTTGTTCCTGTAGTATTTCATTGGATGTTCGTTAGAATCACCCTACAGTAGAGCAGTACAGTATTCTGGTATTGAGACGACACACCGATATTCCCTCAAAAAGACGCATGCCATTGAAGGAAGAATGCTTATCAAACACATAAAAAATTCATATATTCGCTGTCGATATCTCACCAATCGTACTGTGGAGATGGCTATGTGTCCAGTATCACCCTGTAAAATGACAATACCCCCAGTATGAAAATATGGCTTATAGTCTTCTGCTGCTGTTCTATTTCCGCTGTCAACATGGATGACTATACCACAACATCATTTATCCAAGCCTTCACAAGATTTTCCTGTGATCATGGCTACCCTAAACGATTGTTTTGTGGTGAAGGTAGTCAGCTTGTCAAAGATTGCAAGGAATTGCAATTAAATTGGATTAACCTAAAATCAAAATTAATGAGGAATGCTCGTATTGATTTTGGTGTAGGTCCTGTCCGGTGGCATAATATGCACGGAAGGTAGATCGTAAAATCAGGGAAATTAATGCATCCATCGAGAAGAATCTTCAACATCATCGATTATCACTGTTCCAATGTGAAACGCTAGCTTTAAATATTGCAAATCAAATTAATAATCTTCCATTAGCCCTTGGTGATGTGACAGGAGATTTTGAATGATTTTATGGTTACAGGTGTAGCCAGTTTAGCACCCATTTATGCAAATGCTACAGAACTATTAAATTTCCGTATGTTTTCTTGGAAATTTGTAGCCTGTACGGTATTACCTACTAAGAGATCCTTATTTTTCGTAATATAAGTCTGACATTTGAGCTATAACTACTTGATTAAAATATACTTAAAATGTATGTCTATGACTGAGAAACAAACCTAAGCTAGCTAGTGTACAAAGGGGAAACCAAGGCAGAAAACAAAACAAGAGACTAGAATGGAAAGCTTACCAGCTGCCAAATGCAAAGTACTGTGAGAGATTGAGAGAGATTGTGACTTGAATTTGAGTGGTTGTTGACTGACCACAGGGTGAGGCATGTCACAAAAGCCCAAGTCGGCATGGTGATTAAGTCACATGCATAGAAACCATGACATGGCAATCATAACAAATATGGTGGCCATGAGATGGTAATATAATAGCTGATCCATTATTAAAATATAAACATAAATTATATACTATAACAAATAAATGTTTTTCTATTTTTTTTAATTCAAATTCAAAACACTCCCCAGAAAAAGAGAAAATATTTAAGAGATTGATTTCATATCAATATCCTTAGCCATGATCCTGTCATGAAATCACACCCGCTTCCATCATGGATGAGGACAAGACCACGAACTGACCTGTATGTCTCGCGTACCAGATTTTCATTGCCATTCTTGTAATGAACCTTCGCTTTTCGTGGCGTGGTGTTGAGGGCGTTACCACACGGGCGGAGAGAACTTATATTACTAAGAGATCCTTCGCTATTGCGAAGAACAATCATTTTATGGAGCAATAGCATCAATACACCAAGCACGACTGGTATTGTTAAAGAAATTTTCTAGGGGAACGACATGTTGCCGACTTTTGTGACATGCCTCACCCTGTGGTCAGTCAACAACCACTCAAATTCAAGTCACAATCGCTCTCAATCTCTCACAGTACTTTGCATTTGGCAGCTGGTAAGCTTTCCATTCTAGTCTCTTGTTTTGTTTTCTGCCTTTGTTTCCCCTTTGTACGCTAGCTAGCTTAGGTTTGTTTCTCAGTCATAGACATACATTTTAAGTATATTTTAATCAAGTAGTTATAGCTCAAATGTCAGACTTGGACCTTTGATATAAAATAATTGTAATTCATTACAAATTTTGAACTAGATCTTATTTGTATTTATTTAGTTTGAACACGTGCATACATAATCAGAAAATTGTTCCAAACCTGTACAATTACTCTCGTGTAACGACCCTACACTCTCTTTCTCAGTTCAGTTCAGTTTAACTCAATTCACTGATATATGCAGAGCAAAGTTCTTAATAAAGTTTCAACTTTTCAATCAGTTTCAACTTTTCAATCAGTTTCAACTTTTCAATCAGATTCAACTTTTCAATCAGTTTCAACTTTTCAATCAGTTTCAACTTTTCAAGCTTTTCTTCACATTTCATTCTTATACTTGGCAGGCTGGTAAGCAATTATCATACTTTATATTGAAGTATTTATGTTTGTAATTTTTTGTTAATCGCTATTTGTAAATTCATTTTTCTGTTTGAACATACATTACCATTGTATACCATCGCCTGACCCTACACAGCACTCCACGTCAACGTCATCAAACACAATGTTGAATTGATTGTATGCACACAAAAATGTACCACTGTGGCCCCTAGGCTCAAGAACTGTATCATTGAAAATCAAAATTTGTTATGAATATAAAAAACTTCTATTACCATGACTTTCTTGCATCTTTACATCTGGAATACCTTCAAGAAGATCCAATTTTTGAAGTTTATCAGTAGCCTTATCATTTGTCTTTTCAACTGTGATACAAATTTTACCTTCAACAATGTTTTTACCAGAAATGACCTTCCTCCCTAAAAATTGAATTTAAAAAAAGACAGAAATGCAATACCCTATACTGTCTGGTGGTAATGAGAGCATTAACGGACAACATTGGCTTCGAGGTGGAACCTGCGTTTGAGTTTAATTCTTGAAAATTACTTCGCTTCGTGTACAAAAAAATATGTAAACAAACTTTTCTTTTTCCTCTATCATTTTTTATCGGCACTCAATTTGTTCATGGATATAATAAAAGATATGCAATGCCTTGAGTCCCTTTAAAGGGGCTACGACACGGTTGATTTCTGTATTTGTTTACTTAGTGTTATCGGATTTCAAAATTCTCATCAAATCTACAGACCAGCTAAAGGAACGTGCTCGTGTGAGCTAGCGAAAAGTACAAGTAAGTTGGTGAAAGTTATTTTACTAACGTAATCAATATAAAGCAAAAGAATTAAGATCACGTCATTAATGTCGTAACTCCTTTAAAAACCTCGCAAAGTGGGCACACGGACATTCCATGGATGTTCAGTTAGGACGTCCCGGAGACAACCCGGGGACGTCGAAAGTGAAGTCTAATCCGTCCGCTCGGATAGGATGTCCAACAGGAACTTGAAGAGGACGTTCAAAGGACGTCCTTATGGCCAAAGGACGTCTAGAGGACGTCCATAGAAGTACGTGGACGAGAGGTGGACAAGAGGACGTCCACGGGACGTCTGAAGGACGGATGCGTGCCCACTGGGCGGGTTGATTTATCCCAAGTCACCTTCAAAAACATGTCATTACTAGTACTAATATGTTTATTGCAAATACCTGATTCTTCAGATGTCCCATAATTCAATTCAAATTCGGAGATGATATTCTAAAAAAGATTCAATAAAAATCACTTCATTACACCAAGTAATTATCAATGTGACATTTTTTCTCAATTTGTGAAAACAAGAGCAAATTTATTTACCCGGCATTTATGTTCGATCCGCTGCTCTATCAAACCCAAGTTGTCATCTAGTTCTTCTTGAAGATTTTCATGAAGATGATAACTGATATGGAATTCGATGCTTAAGAATTCCTCCTTCACACTTCTGGGAAATGTAGCTTTTACTTTGAATCCATTCAAATCGTTTTTTGAAAGAATTTCATATAGCGCCTTTCCTGCAACTATGGTGCGAATTGCACTTTTGATCTCATTAACATCTTTGCTGTTGAAACTCTCGAAATTCAGCGGAGAAACTAAGAAGAATATGTTGATTGATTTAAATTTGTATCCTGTCACAGTTAACTTGACTTTCTTTCTTGGAAGCACGTTTTGAAATTCTGTTAAAAACGCTTCTTTAATTTGCCGGATAAAACTTTTAGATTCTTCAGAGTTGATAGATTTATACTGCGCAGAAATAATATCATGCTCAGAGTTGATATGAACTCCTACGGTTAGTTCTTCACAGGTTTTCTGTCGCACTTTTAAAATCTACACCAGCTATAGATACTTTGCAAAATTCATCAGCTTCCTGTAACTTTAAAGCTTCTTTGAGAATTTTCTGCGCTTCCACTTCAAGTTTTCTGTGCAAATCTTGTGATAAATTGGTAGTTAGATCTTTAAGTTCTTTTAGTTGTTTATGTTTCGTATCAATATCGAATTTTAATTTAAACGAATTTCCATACACTTTTTGCAACTTTTCAACTTCCATGTAGAAAGAAGAATATGGGAAAATTAAATGCCAATATCTCTGGCTGGAATTCTGATGCACCGCATTCAAATGCGTCTCGAGCTTCTCAAGTTCAAACTTCCTTTCTTCCTCAGCTTCCTTCTTTAATAGATTTAATATGTTGAGAATGATGCTTCTCCACTTATCGATTTGCTCTTGCTTGGGTAGTTGGTCAGGCGAGGAATTTGGTGTCATGTGTGAACAAATGTTCCGTAGGTTTCGTATTTCATCAACAGCAATTTTAGAAAAGTCACATTTAGGACTGTTACAGTCAACACATTTCATGCACTTAGAACAACATACAATTTTATTGGAACATTCGGTGTCAGTATGCAATATTTGTGAATGATTTGTTGGGTGATAGTTCTTTCCACATGTTGCATACGCACTTACGTTTAATAAGATTTGACATGCTGGAGTGGTGTCTATCGTCTCGGTATCAATGTTAGGTACGATTGACGATTCGAAAAAGTATGTATCTTTGTTAGCTTTCCATTTGAGTGCTCGTAGTTCAGCTGCGAATAATTTCTTTTCTTGACACCGTAAAATGGCTGATAATGCTTTTCCCGGTATATTCACTCGATTATCTGCTGCGATATTACTTTCAACAGATAGAAATTCAAGTAAATATCTTATAGAAGATGCCGAAATTTGGTTCAAACATATGACCTTGTATTTTGTGTCTTCACTATCTGCAGTTTGCGTTACTATTGCAGTTGCCATCTTTCTGCAATCAATTTCTCTTTCTTCCAAACGTTTTCTAAAATGAAAATCGTAAAGATATTTCACATCACCTTCATTGTCCCATGTTTCAGTTCATAGAACAATCTTTATTAAAGTCTGTGTCAATAATATTTTATATAAATCCCTTTTCTGATCTACTTATCGGATTTTAGCAAATGAAGTATCCAATTAAATGTATTAGGGGCTGATTATATGAGGCGGGCCAGCCCGGCAAGCGGGCTAGCTCGGTAAACGGGCCAGCCCACCTTCCTTGATAAAATCAATTAATTTTATTTTAGTGATTATATGGAAACGAGCCAGCCCGCTTGCCGAGCTGGCCCGTTTGAAGCTAGGCGGGCTGGCTCGCTAAGCGGGCTGGCTCGCTTACTGTTTTAGCGGGATAGAAATAAAGGTTATGCGCATGCTCAGTTAAATCAGATATTGAACATAAAAAAATAAAGATGGCCGATGAAAAGACATCATCAGAGCTTCACAACAACAAAACCTTTCGGTTCAAGTGGTCAGTCGCAATGATTAAAGATTTAATAAATGCCCTACAAGAGTTCAAAACACTTATGGAATATAATGCTATGGATTTTAATGCAGACAAGCCTCGGCAATATGAAGAAGTTAGAAGGCTACTAAGCCAAAAATATGAAGCCAAATATTTTGGTCCAACTGTACCTGACCCTGCTGATGCTGAAAGTAAGAAGTTGTTAAATCAAGGTTATAAGAGAGTCTTAGAGAAAACTAAAGAACTTAGACAATCTTTCTCAAGTGCAGTCACTAAAGGAACAAGAAGTGGTAGTGGAAAATTGGTTTTAGAGTTCTATGATGAGTTAGTATCAATATGGGGAGGATCTGCATCAGCAAATCCTCTGTTTTTTGGCCGTGAATCTTGTGATAATGGTAGTGAAATTCATGCATCATCTTCTGATAAAAGTGTATCAGAAATAAGTTATGAATCAGATGGAAATAATAATGGCACTTATAGTACCTTAGACACGAGTGGTAGAAATGATAATAATAGTAGAAGTGATGAAGGAAATGGCAGAAATAATGAGGATAACAACAGTAATGACTCATCTGCTAAAAGTAGGTTGAAAAGGAAGATAGTGCCAAAGTTAATTGATGCAAAAAGGAAGCATCTTGAGCGTAACTTATCGGCTAAAGAGAGAGACAATCTGCTTCTCAAAGAATCAAAAGAAGATGCTCTATTTCGTCGCGAGCTGTGTCAAACTATTAAAGAATCAAACACTTTATTTGCTACTGCTATGAACTCAATGAGTCAAGCGATGTCACAAATGGCAGATTGCATGAGTCAGACCATGAAGCAAATGACTAATTATAACCAATACCAACCAGCGACACCTCGATTTGTTCCGAATCAGTTTCAAAGAAATAATATTCAGCCTCATGATATGAATCAAAGTTCCTACTTAGCCTATATGAACAGTGATGACATTTGACTTATGTGTTGAACAAACAACTTATCTTGGTTTATTTCTTCTTTCCATTTTGTTCTGCTAGTTTTGTCAATTTACTACGATTTTTAAAGTTATATTTGAGGCATGTTGATAAAATATGTTTATGAAGCCCCAAAACACTCATTGTTTTTTAAAAAGTTTTATTGACAGAAAGAATAATCAGCATTTGAAAAGAACAATCTACTGAAATTCAGTGTTATAACAAAACAACTTTCTATACAAATGAAAATAACCATTCAACAATCCTTAGTGTATATGATCTATTTTTCAACTTTTTTTCAACATTGTTTATTAACAGAAATAATATGTTAACAGAAATAATATGTTATTACATAAGACTTATGTTTTGCACTGCCATCTCTTAGCTTTTTGGAAAAAAGTGAATATTTTTAAATTTGTGCACTCGACTCTTATTTAAAAGAAACAAAATGAACAAAAGTTAATATGTGATACTTTATTGTATAAAAATTTTGAGGCATGAAAATTTCACGATCATTATAATTTTGCATCATCTTTTTTGCTTCAGCATTTCAATTTGGTGGTTCTTTCCATTTCAATAATTATTTTTTTAAAGAAAATGTGCATTGCTGTTTTTGAGATACCATGCTCATTTTGCTCTTTCTAGAAAATATTATACTTCAGAAAACTTTAAAGTAATGGCAATTTAATTTTACTTTCTATTCTACATTTTTTCCAAACCTGCCTGTGAAATCACAAATCTTCAATGCTGCAAAATTTTCATGCAATAAAGTGGAAAGTGTACTCTGTAACCGCAAAAAAATTTAAGTAATTAGTTAAACATAATTATCTGGAAGGTTTTCTTTTATATAAGTTTTGAGTATTTCACGAATTTCTCTACCCTCAGAATTTGTTGCGGAATACACAGGATCCGGCAGATGTTTGTGCAGTACTTTGAGCAAGTACTTCTTCTTCATCAAGATAACTATTTTTACTCTCACAAAAGTTGTGTAATTGAAAACATGCCAGAACAAGTGTTGGAACAAAGTGAATGTTTAAATCATTTTTCCTTGTTAAGATCCTCCACCTTGCTTTTAATCTTCCAAAAGCACATTCAATAGGGTTACGTGCTGATCTAAGAATATTGTTGAATATAACTTCAGCATTATCTTTACAGGAATCAAATTCTTTAATACAAGTAGGAGTCAATGGATACGCCGGGTCTCCGATTAAGTAATTGGGTACTTTACTGAAATTTGGTACTAGAGTATTGAATGTTTTTGGTAATTCCCCATTGCGAAGTTTGTGACTTATCTTAGAGTTTGCATACACTTTAGCATCATGGGCAGCGCCTGGCCAGCGGCATTCAACATCCATAAAAAGGCCCTTAAAATCGCAGACTGCTTGCACATTTAAAGAAAAAAATTGCTTGTAATTGAAATAATCAGAAGAATCTTTTATGGGAGCTAAGATTGGTATGTGTGTGCCATCTATGCAACCGAATGCTTGTGTCTGTGCAACTTTTTCTCGCATTTCATTTACAGTCACTGGCAGTTTGATGTAGTTTAGGTGGTCTGTAATTGCGGTACAAACTTCTATAACTGTTTTTGATACTGTGCATTGATGAATACCAAATGTATTTGCCGTCATCCACAGAGATCCTGTATCTTTTAAGTAGTACAATGTGACAGCAACTTTCTTTTCAAGAGTCAGCTTTCTGTAATTTGGTGAAGAGCCTTTTGGTGAGATGTAAGGCCTCAACTGCTCACATAAATCTTGAAAAGTTTTACGATCCATACGAAAATTTTTCTTCCAAACATTTTCAGGGGAAATACCTGTGAATAAATTCCTCCACCATAAATCAGTTCTACCATTCGAAACCCATATTGAACGTTTTTTCCTATTCATTCGCCTTATTTGCATAGCTTTCAACTTTTTCAGATACAGGAAACGTTTATTTCCATAATATAGTAACATTTTCTCGTTTAAGTGTTTTTGGTATAACGTATAACAAAATAACAGTCCATTTAGCTGTAAAGTGAGCATAGTAAAAACCGAAAATAAACGAATAATTTTTTGTAGCACTTTCTTTTTGGATAAACAGTCAGCCATCTTGAAATTTCAAAAACTTTAAGAATTTCCCGCGCGATATATACTGAGTTGGCCCGCTTCCAGAAAAAATTGAAATTTTCCATATAATCGCACAAATTAAGTCAGCCCGTTTACCGAGCTAGCCCGCTTGCCGGGCTGGCCCGTTTCCATATAATCAGCCCCTTAGTACGTACTTTCAGATAAATAATCGTAACTGACGTCAAACATATTATCAGTCACCTGGAGTGTGTTAAACCAACAAGATGCGATCATTAAACTTTTTGGTTGAAAGGACGAGGCATTACATAACCATTACCTCGTTACACCCAGACATAAATAACAAGGTTTTCACAGCAAACTAGTGATGATCGCATCTTGTTACTTTAACCTATAGTATGATAACACTATTATCAGATATCTCATAATAGTATTATTCGATTCTTTGGCAATAGCAAAGCACGGACGTAAAACGTTCGATTTATTTAATACAGTGGACTCTCTATAACTCGAACACGCGCGGGGAATCGAAAATCGTTCGAGTTATAGAGTGTTCGAGTAATAGAGAGTTGCGTTATTTTTGCATTTTTTTGTGTATATGGCCAATTTAACATGATTCTCTGTGCATCGGAAATTTTGTGTTCACTAAATTTTGCCTGTGGCATTAAAAAGATTTGAGCATTTTAGGCCTATTGAACCAAAACTTTTCTTTGTACCGAAAGTTTCTCGAAGTAAAAATGGCGCCATCGGAGTTGTAAGCGATAAAGGGGTAAAAGTATTCGAAAACACAACATTTAAACAAGCTTAACATAACCATCTATTGCTTCATAAAGAAATCCGAAATCAAAGTTTGTTTTTTGCTAAAAAAAATACTCTTTTTCCACATTACAATTCAAGTCCTTAAGTGACCTCATCATTGCCTCCCCGAAATTAGAATAGAGGCGAAAATCTTCGAGAATTCCAAAAGCCTTTTGCACTTCCATCCCTGGTTTAATGATTGGTATGCCCTCTACGCCGTCGCTTTCTTCGTTTTCGTGGTCGTCGTCTTCTTCTTGAGTTCCAGTTACTCCAGCGATTATTTCAGCATTTGTTAGTTTACCGTGTGATGTGGTTACTTCGATGTCGAAATCTACGTAATTGTCAAGTGAGATGTCAGCGTGGATTTGATCAGCAAATCTTTCTTTCAGAATTGAGAGATCAGCACCCAGAGTCTGGACAGCATCTTCTTCTACATCGTCATCTTCTAGCCCTTTAAACGGATCATCCTCTTCATTCATCCCAGTTGGTGAATGTCTGGGTTGAGATAGCATCCCATGCTTTTTTTAACATGTACATCGCTGAAAGAATTTTGAAAGGGTTTAGTTCGGCAAACACTGGTAAAATAGCCCGAATTCCATCTGCATTGAATATGTTTTCTAAGGGATAGCGGGAGAGGATGGTTGGTAATGTAGTCTCTTTCTACGGTTCTGTCAATTTATAGTTATCCTCCAAGAAAAACACAGCAAACTTTTGTAAAGTTTTTGGAATTTTCTTCGAATTATAAAGAAATGTTGACTTTACCTCTTTTTCTATTTTTCAAGCCATCCCTCAGAAGCTTGAAATCCCTCAATGTTCAATCCTCCGGCGAATTCGATAGCCTTTTCCTTGAGCATTGGCCCACTGATTGGAACATTTTCACTTCGTAAAATAAGGAACCATTTATGCACAGCTCTGTTAAGTTGCTCGTACTTTTCTGGTTTCACTCTTTTCGAAATTAGGAGGCCGCTGCTGTACTTTTCGAAAGGTATTTTTAGGCACTCCGAAAAGGGAAGCAACAACATCCTTATGAGGAGTTTCTTTCTCCAATTCTTTGAGTGTCTTGTATTTTATTTTGTAGGATTTATTCTCTGCTCGACGTATTGCACCAGCAACAGACACCATGGTTGTGAAGTTTCAAAACGATAAACAGTGTTTACTGGCATTCGAATCATGTAAAGAACATAAAAAAACAAACAGTTCGACGGATTTGAGTTGTTCGACTGGCATTCGAATCATTTAAAGCTTCAGACACATGTCATGAGGTTCCAGTTATAGAGAGAAAATACTCTATGGGACAAAAATAATTGTTTGGATTAAGGAGGTGTTCGAGTTATGGAGGTTCGAGTAATAGAGAGTTATTTATGAGAATTTATTAGGAACTTTTCACCGTGCCAGTAAAATCATTCGAGTTAAGGAGAGGTTCGAGTTATAGAAAGTCGAGTCCACTGTATTACTAAACTTTCGATTTTGTTTTAAAACAAAAGACGTGATTTCGTTTCAAAATAAAAGTAGGACACTCTCGTTTTGGATTATTTGCCTTAAATCAATTGACTTTTATGCGCTGCGCGTCGTCAAATATTTCTTGTCTCGACGAAATAAATCTCAATATTCGATGTTGTTTTGTCGAATATCTGCTTATTATCATACACTTTACAGCTCTTTCCGTAGCGCTACGGATAATGTTATTATCCGACACTAAAAGCGGAAACCAGGCTCATTAACTTTAAAAGTACGTGCATTGAATTTCAATACGTTCGAATGAATGTTCGAATTCACAATTCACAAAATCAAAACAGAGTGAGAAAATGTTTGAACAAAAAAGAAAAGAAAGAAAAGTAAGTGTATGATAAAACTATACAACATGCCAATAGACAGGGAATATTTTAGAACAAACTAGCAAACAGAGTAACCTTAGGTCCTTAAAGTCACGTGACAGATTACGTCATACATTACGGTCAACGAAAATTTCATCTCCTAAAATGTCCTAATATTATATACCAATTGAAAGATCAAAATATGCCTTTATTTCGCCAATTTTGTGCTCGATTTCGACGTTCCATTTGTCTGTGTTATTACAAGCTCCTGTAAAAATAATGCTCAGCAAATTTCTGTTTTTGCTTCTGAGAAATCGAAAGTTTCACATGGTCAGGTCAACGTTTCTTCATCTCAGCAATAATGATGCATTGTGAATTATTTGCAAAAAGCCGTTTATTCGTGACGAGCATTCAAGATACATTTAACAAACTAACTAGGATTTAAGGTACTATAAGGTGAATTAATCGTTCCACAGCACAAATGTAAAAGTGAGCGTGATAACATGAGATTCCAAGGAATTAGAGCTTTAACGACTGGGAGAGAAGTTGGAGAGGAAATCATACATGACATGATCAGACATGATCAATTGGGTGATGAAATCACAAGGTCTTAGGACGATCGCTTAGTGGAAGGAAATTGTGATTTTTCAAATCAAACAAAAAGAATAACTTGAACACTAGCTTGGAGAAAGTAAAACCACTGAACAAAACAGTAACAGTTTTAAAACAAGATAAGCAGGCAAACAAGGACGAAAACGTCACTTTTATCATTGATCAAGCAATCTAAACCTTCCATTGCAGAAGGGCCAGTTAGTGAATGGTACGCGAAGATTGACGCAGGAAAATTGTTCAAATAAGAAATATTGTGAGTCACTTTGGAAGGGAACTGTCGATTAATCTTCCAAAAGTACATTCATTGACAGGCTGTGACACAACATCCTTTCCCCATGGTGTGGGAAAGGTGAAAGTATTAAAAAAATTAATTGAACAACTTGAAAGAATACAGCTGTTGGAAAGTCTTGGTGAGGAAACGTTGGTTGTACATGAAGATTTGTTTGAAAAGCTGTCAACGTTTATTTGAAACAGCACATACTGCAACGACGCCATCATTCATGATACTGATTTTCGTGGCAATGGTTGGGAATATGATGATGATGCAGGCAGCATAAAACCACACTGGTTTGAAGGTAAGTTCATTCTTCATTTACTAGTATTACAAAAATGGAATTCCGTTGAAAACAATACCCGCCATTTGTGTTTTAGAATGAGCATAACGCAGCGGCGGATCCAGGGTCTCTAATATAGAGATATAACTGTTTGGGATGGATGTTTGTTTGCCTAGATAAGCTGAAGAAATTTACACAAGAGTTTTTATTTGAAATATTTGAAAATCATGCTATGCAAGAACATGGTCAGACATCCACACACAAAAATTGGAACATTATCGCGTATAAAAATTAATTCTACACAAAAATTAATCCATGTTTACTTTGTTGCTCTTCATCGTTGTATTAACATCAAAAAAGGTGAAAAATCTAAGGAGTTTCATATGAGAAAAACAGATTTTTCGAAATATATATCTTAACTTTCATCGTAGACATTTTTTTAATCCATCTTTCCTAATTCGACTCCCTATCAGCCTCCAATGGAAAACAAAATGCGACAATAGCGGTTATCCATTAAAACTCGAAATTGTTCTTTATAGTCTCTTATATAAAATTCAATTTCACCCACAAAAATTATGACATTCTTAAAAAAGATGAATGTGTTGGACAAATAAATGCATAATGTGATCAATTAGTAGCATAATGCTTCCACGCATAACTGTGAATTCAATTCAATCAAGGTAATAATAACATCAAGGCAATCATAAAAATTAGTTAGTGTAAAAAAACACAAAAACTTAACTGGATTTTGCCAATAAATATTTGGAAAGGAAATAAGTTTTTAAAATTATGATGAAATAAATAATATATATATATATATATATATATATATATATATATATATATAAAGTATATACACAAAAACCTTCTTTTTATAATATATTAAAAACTGTATTAAAACTTGCAAATATTTGTATTACCTGTCTTAATACTTGTAAAATATAATCAAAGCATTTTCATTTTTCAAAGTAAGTTTCTTGCTTTTTCACTTCACGTGGTCACGTTTGCTTAAAAGGTTTTAGAAACGTTATCCAGAAAACGGTACTTTGACGCCATTTTTAAAACCCATTTTCTTGAGCGAACCAATTATAGATCGAGAATTGATGGGTGGGCGTTGATTAAACAGGCAAGAAAAGAACACCGATATTTTGAAGGGACAGACTGTGCTGGTCTCCAAGAAACGCAGTTGGTACACCATTTTGTTGCTATTTGTTACTGTCGTCATGTAAAGGTCGTTGGAGAAAAAGAACGCGTAGCGTTGCAATGTATTTCTTGCTTAGCGCGGAAATCCAATAACCGTGTTGCACATTTCATTGGATTTGCAGCATTTTTGAAAATGTTTTGATTCACTTCATATTATGTATCTTAAAATAGATAGCAAAAGGAAACAAATCCTGATTCTTTTTGTACTTTACTGTCTGGAAAGTTTTATGACCACGGTGGAGAACCCATTTAAAGTTTAAAAAACTTTCGTGAGTGATACTAATCGCTCGTCGAATTAAGTGACAAGGACTTTTTATTTTTACTGGCCTGAAATATAGTTGACACAGGATTAAGCTTTTGTTTTTGCCGAACTTTTTATTTTCCTGGCCTCTTAGATTTGCTCACTTATTGGAAGTTTTTAAGATACAAAATAAAACGAATTTTTGTAATTTTTATACCGAAGTGTAGCTAGAGCTTGATTTGATGTTAAATAAGCATCAGACTTAAGCAAGCACCAAAGTAGGCTCAAACTTTTTGCTGGTGTTGTTTTTCATATGAACAGAACGAAAATTTTTAGGTGATGTTCATACGGATAAAAATTACCTCGGCTGGTGGGATAACTTTTCGACGTACTAAAAAGTTCTGTTCTGTTCATATGGAAAACAATTGAAAAATATGGAAAACAATTCATGGCCATAACACAGTTATTTCAAAGGAATTTCAGAAATTGTCCTCTTCATTCATCCTTTCCTAAGTTCTTCGAGTGGTCCAGGTACAATAATAAACAATGTTACATTGCCCTTTTTCCGCCTTTTCGATCCTCCCTTTCCAATTTCTGGGAAAGACCTCTTAGAACTAATCTCATCAGTAAATACTATAGAGAAAAAAATAGAGATTATAGTAAAACCTCAATTTCTAGGAATCGATGACAATAATTTCTCGCTCCTTTAATACCCGTGTGTCTATAATCTTAGGGATTTCCTTTCCCATGCTGTGCTATTTAAATCTTTAAATCAATGTCGATTAGGACATAAAGGAAAAGAATTTGAGATAAATGATTTTTATAAACTCTTATATATATTTATCACACTGCATAAATGATTAGATTTTCGAATGCTCCTCATTCAGAATGTACTGCTATTTAAATTCGACCTTGATATTAGTTGGGGTTTGTTTGTTTTAAATTTCTGTGACGTCACCGGTACTTTTAACCGGTTTAATCCCGCCAATACCGTATTTCCTTGAATAAGCGCCCTCCCTTGAATAAGCGCTCATACAGGAAGTCCAATTTTTTAGAAACCGCCCCCTTCCCTCACACCACAAGAATTTATATTTTCTTTTATGTTATTACATTTTTTTAATTACAGTGTATCGTAATGATTACGGTAACAACTGTATTTCCGCTCTGTTTTGTTTATTTTCTACATTATCCACCAGTCAGAAGGATTTCTGGATTTGATTAAATTTCCACCCATTTTGTTTCGTGGAGGTCGGGGGTGGGGGCGCTTATTCAAGGGAAGGCGCTTATGAAAGGAAACACAATATGTATCATATGGAAACTGTCGCTATTATAAATTGTTGTGTTATCATAAGCACCGCCACACACTTCGAATCTTAAAAATCCATTAATAGATAGGGGCGCTCATTAGAGGAAACACGTTAATAACCACAATACCAGTAGCAAAACTCGTACGAGATGGGTACACAATTCGTATGAGAAGTGTATTTTCATTATTGAAATCAGAAGTTAGACTGATAGAAATATACATCGAACATCGAATCTTGTTGAAACTTTTAAAGGAAATTTTATTTTACTAAATTTAAACACAGACCCACACACTCCACTTCCACCCCCTGAAGAAATACTTCGAGGACAAAAGTGTGAAAAAGGTTATGTACTCACGGTTTACATTCACTTGAGTCATGTTAACATCTTTGTTCAAAATTCTTTAATCGGCGTGCTGTTACGTTAATATTTCACTCTAGATGATGATGGCTTGCAAGGGAACTTCAAGTGATAGCGCTGACTAAAGGCCATGAACTCGTATGAAACAAATTCTCAATTTTTACAAACGCTTTAAGGAAGCTGCTGGGACATGGTAATTTATTTATTTATTTACACCTTAAAGAAATGCTGTCATTTTGTTTAGCATTATATATTTTCTCAAAAGGGTATTAACTCTAAATCTTTTCTATTATTTAAAACACTTATCAAAGCTATTTCGACATGCTGTGTCAGTTTTTAGGAAAATAAGCCTCTTTATGCAAACGCATTGTTTTGGAAGCATATAAACTTTCTCTGTGTTAAGACAATAGTTAAACCTCGGCAAGTCAAAAATGCAAAGAAGAATTGGAACGAGGTTAAAAACAAGAGTAAACAATAGATACTGTTGGGTGGTTTTGAAAGTTTGGAGGGCGTACCAAAACGGGCGCTCAAAATGGCTCAAAATAAGATCATAACATCACAGAAAAACTAGCTGGAACCAAAACAAGCTTTAGTATCCTTTTGGTCAGCGCTTTTCCTGGTCAGATATTCTGTGTTCCGTCGCTAATTATTCTAAAATAATTAAATCTCGCTACTTTGGCTGTCACGATGGTTCCAAATATCCCCTTTCGCGCACTATTAGTTTTGTTAGCCTCAAGGTGATTGTAGTTCACAATGCACACAATAAATAAAACAAAGCTTGTATGCTTTACAGCTATTGATTTTATCCTCTAGATGGTTCCAGTCATAAAAGTTGAGGAAACACCGGAACACAGAATAAGTGATTAAAAAAGGGAAAACATTCGCCGCGCATTTATGTACGACTTATTTCGATCTGTTTTAAAATTTTCTTTGTTGGATTTATTTCGTCGTGGTTTTATAATTTCATAGCTGGAAGGTTCGTACAATGCTAATTGAGGCACGCCCTTTGTAGATATATAATACACATGTTATTAGGTTTCGAAGATTAAACTCTTATAAAAGTGTTTGAAAGAACGAGGCATAGCCTAACCTTCGCTGACCAAAACAAAGTTACAGCACGAAGGAAACATTTAGTACTTTGAACTTTGTAACCCAATACTTAACCAAATCAATGTAACTATAACAATGATCGAGAAACAAGAACTGGAGGGGTAATCTTTATACACGTTTTTTTTTTTTATTAGAACCTCGTTTATAAGAACATTCAGGCTGAGATTTGGCCAAAATCTAAGAACATCGAAAGAACACTGCCAGGCTGAGATTGAGAAAAATAAATAAATCAGTCAATGTTTGATTGTTCAAATATAAAGAGCTATTTCTGATATCAGTCTATTTAGATATATACATAAACTACAATAAAACAACTTCTACCCCATCAAAATCCTCTATCCCTATAAAATCCTCTTCCCCATCAGTGTATCGTACTTTATATTTGCCAATACGGCTATTGAAGAAAAAGCACACATTTTGCATTCGCCTAAATTGTTTTTCTTTAATTCACTATGGGCCTCTATACAATTCCCAAAGGAAAAATTGACACTTCGAATAAAAAAAGTGTCTAGGATAATTCGTCTAATTATGAAGCCTTTTGTTTCAAATTTATCATATGTAGCTATGAAATGTTTTTTCAGGTGAAATGGATAAGGGTCCTTGTCAAATAATTTTTTTCTTGTTTTTTGTTTGAATTTCTATTAAGAACGTCAATAAGAACACCTGAGGCTGAAAATCTTCAGAAAAATAAGCACATCCAGCCTCAGCCGAAATTTAGGTGTTCTAATAAAAAAAAAAACGTGTACTCCCAGGTGGATAATTAGTTTCGGTCATTACCATATCTGATCATGTTTGAAATCCACCTCGCGTTTCAAATATAGCAATTATTTGAAACGGGTAATTGCTATAGGATGAAAATTTTGCATCAATTGAAAGTACAGATACAAAGGGTCGTTGAAAAACTCGGTGATTTTATTTATTTCATTTTACAATACAATACGTAAGTATTACTGTCTATTTTGTGAAGGAAAAAATTAGAAACATAAACAACTCAAACTCACCCCAGCATAATTATTTTTCGTTGATGACCAGAACAGGCTATTTCAGGAATTGTAATCCAAAACACAAAAACGAGCAGAAATTCATAATAACAGGGGAGATGCTCTTTGTTGTTTTTGTTCAGTGAGGGCTCTTGAACCATGGAAGTAAGTACTAAACTTAATCCCTTGATTAACAGCAGCTCTTACGAATGCCGTATTGGCAGTAGCAGTAATTGCCTGTAAAGTTTCTCCAGTACCAAATATGATTTTAGACCGTAGTTTAACACTGGCACTTTCTTCCAACTCCATTGCATATGGTGCAGGGTCATCAGGCACAACAGTGACTTGCTTGAATAACTCTTTTGAGCGTTCTTTTTCTGTTTCTCCACCAACAGTGTTCAAAATCTCTTGAAAGTTGTCATAAGCTGTTTGACAACAAATAAGTTCCTTGTTTTCAAGGTAGCTTTCTAATTTCTTCAAAGCAGGTTGCATTCTTTCCTCTTCTGCTTGTTTCGTTAAAATGTCCTCTTTGAAAACAAGATTGCAATAACCATTAGTAATGTTTGAAGTTAGGACAATCAATGTAGTGATGTCTAAATTCACTTTGGAACAACGACCAGTGAAATCTACAAGTATCTGAGTAATATCTTCCAAATCAGATTCGGTCTCCAATAATTGCCACTGTGCTAAATTATCAAAATCTGGATCCGGTAGTATTTTTCCTATTGGAAATACTCCAGTATTTTTCACTGCATTATGTACAGATTGTGTAACACCTCGTGGGAAAATGAAACATATACCTGGTGGCTCGTAATTTATTGGGTTCTGGTCACTGGCCATAATATATTCCTTGGCCAAAGTAACTAAATCTTTATCTCCGTACTGTCCTTCACCGTTCCATATTCGGTGCACAGCAATAGGTTTACGAGCGATTATTTTTATCCATTTATACCCACCAGTTGCAACAGCATCTACAACTAAATTTTCACCACCATACTCAGTTTCATAATAAAAACTTTTAAGCACACAAACCACATCAGGTGAATTTTCAATGGCTTTTAAAACAGCACGAAGATTGGTAAGATTAGTACTCTTCAAATGGTTTTCTAACGAATCTTTCATTTTACCTTCTTTGAAATTCAGTAAGCACTTCAATTCAGCATTAATTTTACGTTCCAATTTAGATGCACCTGGTATATGCCTTAATGATTTTGCTCGGAACAAAAGCCCTTCGGCTTCAGTTGTCATTCTTGCCAATTTTTCATCCATACTGTCTGTAATAATAAAATAACAAAAACAAAGTCTATAACAGATATATACTAAACGTAGTAATTTTATATTGAAAAAATATATTACAATACGATCCTTTAACAGATTTTGTTTCCTGAATAAAACGAATATTGTATACCACATTTTCTCTAATAAATTCCATGGGTGTTTAATAATTTTTTTGATTTTATGGGAATGTTTATTGGAGAGGGGTATTTATTTTTTTAAAAAGGAAAAACTTTGTTAATGCATCTTGTTTCGTGATGCACCAAGTTTCTAGAAAAGTTTCCCATTTGATATTTGTTGCTCTCCATCGACTACCGTACAGCCCGAAATAAACTTTACATTTCCGTGTAACATAATTTGCTAATAATTTCGCAAAGAGTCACCATCTTTAGAAGTTAACAGTTTTTAACGTGAGATTTCAAAAAACGACTTGAATAATAATTTCATTTGATACAAACAGGGACAATTATAAACAATACGATTCGAATACACTCTTTTTTTTATAAGCATGGCGTTATTTTGGTTCAGCCTCATTATGCTTAGAAATATGTTATTTTCAGCCCACACGTGTTACACTTCTTTCATACCGCTCCGCATTAAATTTTCCCCAACGATGCCACTTCTTACCTCAATATCTCGAAAACTAATACAGATATGGCTAGCCTCACAAGTAGTATGCTTCTTTTAAGATTATTATAAATAGAAAGCTCCTGCTGGGGAATGTGAGTTTATTGTGTGTGCAGAAGAAAAACATGAATGAGGAAGACGTAACAGAAGAGACTGAGTTTGTGGGTCCAGTTGAGGATGGGACATTTTTGAAATGCTGGACCAACATTTTGTTGAAAAAAACAATTTTCTTTTTCTGTTTTGAACTTCCTTCCCATTTCAAAAATTGAATGTTTTGAATGACCTGAGATATGCTTAACAAAATCTCAGGTTGGCATATTATGCTTACCTTATGCTTAATTTTTGAGGACTAAGTATGCTTATAGCTAGAGTGTATGCTTACAAAAAATGTGTGTAAACCTCATGTACTGCGCATGTTGGCATGTTGTGAAGTTGTCGCTATTTCAGTTATCATTTCGAAGTAACCTCACTTCCAAAATGTGAATAATTCCCCCGCATGCGTGCGAGTTTGTCAACAAGGAAAATGGCGCGATTACTGCTTTGTCGCGTGCAGGTTCCTTTTGTAACGAAAGTTTAAAGTGAAAATGTTAAAACAGAGTCGGGTTCACCCGTTAAAATCAGACCATTTGTCCTTGAAGTTCCAGATGCATAATACTTTTATTCATATAAAATTATTATATAAAATATTTAGCCATACCCCAGGGTATCCAAAAATTTCGACATACCTTCTAGATCCGCCTCTGATGCCTTGCTGAACCAAGAAACTCAGTGTATCTACACCCCACCACAAACAGAAGCAGCAGCTAGGGGCAGAGAGGAGGATGGATGGTGCATCTCATTTTCTATCTTATATTATAGTTTGTGCCGAGCTACTCGCCTGTGGCTCGTTTGAGAGTAAGCGTGCAAAGAGTATATGGGTCTCCTTTGGCTCTAGTGTAACACGGAATGAAGTTGTGAGAAGGAGATGAAATTACGTTAGGAGGAGGGGGAGGGAGAGAAACTCACTTTATATTGTTTTTCCCACAGCATCAAATTGACCCTTATAAAGAAGAGGTGATAAAAACACATTGACGCTAATTTTCGTAATGATTTCTTGTGATTTTTTTCCTTTAAAAAATAAGCATGCGCAGCAACCAAAGAAGTCTGGCCAAAGGCAAATGAGACAAACCGCACACTAAGAATGGCTTTCGTGCCCCTTTTATATGAATTCTTTGCAAAAGTAACTTTTATTTTTTCAGAACTTTTTGTAATTGACACTAACTAGGGAAGGTAACCATGGGAAAAACGATATAAAGTGAATCCCCCCTTAATTAATTTTTACATAAAAAACAAGATTGAAAAAATACTTACTTTATTATCGGTAACAGGCCAACAATAGCAAAGTCTGAAACCATCAATAAGAAACGACTGCTGGCTTTTTCGTACATAAATGTCTACACAGTAAAATATTAGTATTCTGTTCAATAACCACTACATAATCAAGGAAACCATCGTAAACACTCGAAACAATGGAACGAAAATTGAAATGCTGAAAATCAAACTTGAAACTGCAAGAAAGTCTGCGTATTACCAAGGAACAATCATCTTTAATAAGCTAACAATAGATCTATACAAAGTAAACAATTTTAAAACTTTTAAAAGGAATTTATACTGTAGCAACTTCAACTTAACAAAGTTCCAATTTCTTTAATTTCAAATTACTTATAGCATCTTTCCCTTCTACCTAGCTTTATTTTCATACTTTTATCTTTACTTTCTTTTCAACAGCAATCTTAATGTCTTCCCCAGGTTTTACTGATCAATATGTATATATTACATATATGTATTTATTATTATTATTATCTTTTATTTTATTTTATTTTACAGGACTTCTGTGATAACAGTATATCTGTACATTTTGTATATGACATGGCTAGAATTATCCTGTTTAAAAATTTGTTAATAATAATAATAATAATATCCCACCCTCTTATAGCATAGAAATTGTCCATAATGGGTTAAATGACAGAATCAAAATATATGTAAGAAAGTAAAATTCAAAAGTATTATAAAAGTAAACTACAGTTTTGGGATGGTGTCACGGAATCACAAATTAAAAATGGTGATAAATGGTGAAAAAATTTTATGACTCAGATGTGATCAGTGTAAAAACAAAATTTTTATGAAGAAACTTTTGTGATTTTTTACAACAATGGCGACGAAGGCATGACCTCACGAAAAAGGGGTCATTCGCAAAAGTTTATTCCTTAAATCTTTTTTCAACTATCGTGTCTTCCTTTAACTTAAGCGGTATTTTCTTGACATTGTGATTTTTGCTTATGACAGAATGTCAATGCTGTTTCCTGAAGAATATGATAAAGAAAATTCACTGATAGAAAGTCTCAGCAAATTATCTCTCAGTCCATCAAGATCTGTCCTTGGAATATCACAACAAGGGAATATAAAATCTACAACTCCTTTACATCAGAAAGAGGTATATATATATACCTTTTACATTTTCCTTGCCACTAGTGACATTTTTTATGGATGTAAATATACCACTGAACGTTCCAAATTGTGGAGACTTTAATTGCTTGGCTCCCTTCACATCCACTGTTCATACTAATAATGTATAGTGGCTCTTTGATATTTTATAATATATCACTTTTATTCTTGCATTTTTATGTTCCTTCATATGTGGCTTGTTTAGAATGTTATTATATTTTTACTTCAACATAATGTTTCTTTTTAGGTTCATTTAAAAGATAAACAAAACAAGTCATTTGGGTCGCAGAAAATTTTGAAGTGGGAAGAGATTCGTACACTAGACGAAGAAGAAAATTGGCTTGAAAGAGTTACAGTTATTACGAAAGAGGACCATTTGCAAAATATCCAGTTTGCTGAGGTAAGATTATTTCTAAGGCAAAGGTCTCACCAATGGAATTTACTTACAGTATAGCCTGAAAGAAACTTTACATGTCCGTGTTAGATAGGTTTCAGGAAGGATCAGATCTTAAGAAGTTAGCAGCCTTTCGTTTATTTCACATGCATCTTCATGTTCAGTTCAATCGCGTGTCTAAACAAACTGCATATAATACAAAAGATTTTAATAATGAATTCATGTAAAATAAAAACTGTACATGAAAAATCTTTTGTGTTTTCATGTTAGAATTCATTCCTTCGAGAATGTATAAAGTTTGTTTCAGATTGTACTGTATGGCTATAATTTGCTAAAACCCGACAAGTGCTGCCACATGGAAGATGTTGGAATTTGATCTATTGGGAGCACAAAAATTCAAAATTGAAAAATTGAAAAAGATTTTATTAGAACTTTCTGATCAAATTTTGATTGAATCCATGATGAAGTTGAATGCTCATTTCTTCTGATTACAATAAAATTAAAATATAATATGATCTGTGGAAAGATATGCATTATTTAAAATGTTTCAATTTAACTGTATTCTTTACTTGTAGCAATCAGAAATACAATTTGATTAAATTTTAAAGTGTTTTAGGTGATTAGTAATTCAGCACCATTTTACTTTGGCAGTTGTTACTGTTAGCACATTTTTTGTTTTGTTTCAAATCAGATTTGCAAGTGAACTGATTTTTTTGATTTGTATTTATTTCTGTTGATGTCTGTACGGTGTTGAGAAGATTGTTGAGGTAACAAGCATTTCAAATTAGATGTGCATCGGGTTAAGCCACTCAATGTTTATTACACATTCATTGTATATTTTTAAAGAACCTATCTGGAAGAATGTTGAAGATAGGATTATATCATGTGATAATTTTGAGAAGGATTACCTGTAATATTTGTCCTTGTTGCCTGTTTTAACTGTCCCAAAAGTTTAGTTAGCTTTTTTGCCATGTTACTTCAAATGATAAGGGTGGCCACTACTAGAAACTCCTGAATATGCAACTAACTTTACCTATGGAAAAAACTCCTGAAAAAGAAAATTTCATTTCAAACTTACTTATTTCATTGAGATTTATGATGTCTTTTCTTTACTTTCTTTTAATTATGACTTTCACTTATATGATCATGCAGTTATTCAAAAGTTAAGCATCCACTTCCACTTTCAGGTTTACAGTTTTTATAATAGTGAATTTTGTTTTAGAAAGGTGGTGTGAGCTGTTGTTGCACTATTTGAACTGATTCAAATTTTTGTTTGAGCCAGTTCACCCCTCCTGGAAAAAGGTAAAAAAGACTCCTGGAATACTACAGGAATTTGATTCGTGAAAATTAATGGCCACCCTGATTTTGTTAAGGATGGTTGCAATACATACAATAAATAAACATGCCTAATATAAGTGTATGTTTCTATTTTTAAGGTTACTAAGGAAAATAGGCAAAATCTGTTGCGGAAGGTAGATCGATATACATTATGTGTTTGGGTCTCAGATAATTCCCACACCTTTCACAGATTAACAAAAGAATTCACTATATATCTTTTTTTGTGAATTTAAACCAAAATTATTTAATATTGTCACATTTTGAATTAAAAAATCTAGTGACAGAATAAAATTATAAACCTTATGATCAGGTGATGCTCGCAAAAAAAATCAAAACAAAAATTCTTCACAATTATTTATAACAGTTTCTTTATCCATCAATATCTTCAGAATAAAGCGAGTTGATGATGATTTTATCATAAAAAGATGCTATCACAAACTCTTTCATTGTCTCTATTTATCAATTCAGAAATAAAATGGTTTTTTCCTTGTTATTGTAACAATCAAGCCAGAAAAAATACTGCTGAAAATTCTGTGGATTTTATCCGTCAATAGATTCTTTATGCACTCTCTAATCTTGAGGACATTCATACAAGCAGGGTGACCACTAGTCATGGAACTTTTTTGGGTCATGAAATAGGTCATGGAAATTCCAAATATTGCATAAAGTGTCATGGCAAAGTCATGGAAGTTTTCACTGTTCAGGGTCATGAAGAAAAGCAGAGCAGTTATTAGTGAAAGCAAACATGTTTTGAAGAACAGACACACAAAAGAAAGAACGATGTTATTTCCTAATTTTAGCAAGATTTATGCAAAGAAAAGTTTAGATACTGACTATTCTATAGTCTTTTATACGGATTTTATTTACAAGCCAGTTCTTGGGTTTTGTTGATTTTGAAAGGAGATCATTCTTTCTGCCTTATAAATATTTTGTTCAGATAGTAAATGTGTTTAGAAGAACAGTCACACAGACCAAAGAAATGAAGATATTGGTCATGATATTTTAAAAATTGGATAAGTATTTACGGAAAGTTAGTTGAAAGTTATGTTTAAATCAGCAAATTTTAGGATCAATTACTCTTACCCTATAACTCTACATATAAAGCCACCATCATGTTGGAAATCCATAATTAATGACTCAGTTCATCAAGTTTTATTACTTGTTCTCGTCAAAATATCATTTACTTCAACTATTGTCTTCTCCATTGCATATTTTGCACTTCCACGTCGTTATTACTTTAATTTTCAAATGGTTCTATTGCCATTGTGTAGACTTTTCCACCAGCTTCCAGAAGATAAAATGCTAGTTTTTGTTCGTCTCTTGACCGTATTTACTATCTTACACCTGAACTGAGGAATTTAATCAAGCATAAAAATTTGTTTTAAAAAGTCATGGAAAAATCATGGAATTTTAAATTCCAATATTTTGGTTAACCTAATTGTATTTTTAACTGATAAATTATTCAATCAACAGTTTTCTCAAGAAAAGAAAATATGAAGTGTATAAACTAAAATAAATGAAAATGAGTTCTTTGCCTTCATAACGAAAATAAATGAAACGTTTTTGTTTCAAGTAAATGTTCCTAAGAAAAGATTTTTTGATAAGAATGTTAATTTACTCTGCTAAAAAATTGTATGTAGCCAGTTCAGAAATTCTGTCATTTCATGGTGATTTTATTATATGGATTTCTAGTATTACATTTCACTCCGCTTGCAAAAAGAGACCTTTGAACCTAGTACCAGTTCTTTTCTGTTATAGTTGAATTCAATTCTATTTGTTGTGGTTAAAGAAGCTTTCACTTGATTGCAAACACCTATAATAATTTAAACTTTGGTAGATTGTTGGAGCCAACCATAAAACCATAAAAAGTCAATGTAAAAGCCACACTTCTTACTTTCATTAAATTCATTAAATTATTAAATTAAAAGTTAAATGCATTGAACTGTATTATGTATGCTATTTGTTTTGTAGAACTAGCTTATTTTATAGATGAGATTTATATACACATGTAATCCTAACCAAAACTAAACACATACAGTAACTAATTCATCACACATAACATGTCCGCTGATGCAAGCAAGAAATCAGAAAAATTTAATATTTTGGTAAAGATTCTTAACTGAATTTTTTCTTACTGAATATTCATTTTTGCAAATCGGCTTAATTAAAAAATTTGTGATTATTTAAGTTTCAAAAATTAGTACAGTGCTTATTGACTACTTGGGACAAAGATATTAGAAATTGGTCCGGATAATCGAAATTCCGTAAGTACAAGAAAAATGAATCAAGCAAATAAATGTAAACTTTTTTTCCATATACAAGTTTCGATAGTCTTTAAAAAAGTGTCTATTGTTGGTTGGATCTGTACTGTCTCTCGCTTTAAGGCTGCCATTTCATGCAATTGAACGAGGGAAGCAGTGTTGTTGAGAGCAGCCTCTGGTTGCCATCGAAGCCATGTAAGGCATTTTCAAACATTTCCATGGCGTCTGCATTAGACACAGGACATTTACTGAAAATGAAAATGAGTACAATATTGTCTGATGCATGTGCTGTGTCAACACTCTTTTATGTTTTTAACTATCAATAGAAGTGGTTTCCACATAACTGTTCACAAAAGATAATTGACCACAATTTGGGTATTCCGGATAATCGGAGGTCCAGATAATCAAAGAAGTACTGTACTTTTAAAATGATTATTAAGTATAATCTAACATGTTAACACTAACATACACTAATATGTGAAAATTAGTATACATATAGTTTAAATGGAATAACAAACTATAATCAATGTGTGTGATTTGCAATAAAACAATTCAGATTTTGCATCTAGTTGCAACTCTTTACCAAACTTATATTAACAAAAATCTTTTGGCTGCAAATGCTTAATCAAAATTGTTTGAGCTAATATTGCTAGACTAAACCTGATTTAATAGTCAATTTGAGAAAATCAAATTAACTTAATTGGTACATGGTGTAATTAATTGTCTGTTGTTATAAAAAATGTTTTGTATAAAACTAATAATAGGTATATATACTAACCAAATGCACTCATCTTCTAGCTTGTATTAGAAGAACTTGTATGTGCTGTAGTTGGGAAGTGGTAAGCGACTGTTTGTTTTTTCTGGTAAATACATCTTTGTTTCATTCTAATTCTCTTTTAATGTTTGAATGTCTATAAAGGTAATGAAGCAGATAAGTAACTAAAACTTTATACATTAAGTAATTTAAACATCCAAAACATCAAATGTAATCCTTCTTTTTTATGATGCATTTTGATGAAAACAAACCATCCTTACAACAAACTATCGGTTGTATTGATCATTTAACAAAACTATTAATGACTTTGAAATATTCATTTACATTTACATTCTCTGTTTGAGGAACTCAATTAAACCCAATTAAAGCACACAAAAAGGATTTTCCCAAAAGTGTTGTTTGAGCTTTAGATTTACTAGATGGTAATCAGGTCAAAGTAAATAAATGTATAGATTCCATCAGGTTTATGATGCAAATATTTGTTAATTTATTCAGGAGAACATAACATTTAAGTTTATCAATATTTGACAAAAATGTAAACAAAAAAAGTTATTTGTGTTTTCATTTTATCAAAGTTAAGAGATAGTTTATAAGTATATTGAAGAGACAAAGGTTTTTACTTGGAAATGTACTACCATATTGTGAGGTACTTTTTTATTTTTACTTTTATGTAAACAGAGTTTGTGTTTATTCATCTTCTTTCAAGAAAACTTTATTTTGTTTGATACAGTGAAGTTGATGGTATGGACTCGACAGATGAGGATGATTTCAATATACTGCCTGCAAAACCACGTGGTGCTCCTGATGCATCTTTAATCAAGGACGAAGATGATGAGTTTGATATGCTACCTGTCAAACCGCGAGGAAGAGGGGCATTAATACCCATGGACGATCCATTTGATAATATATCTATAAAGGTCAGTGGTAGCAGTGGTGTTAAATTACCAGATGAAGACCCATTTGATGCTGTCAAACCCCTTTCATCAGAAACCGCATATAATGAGGATACTAATGATGATGATGGTTTTGATGATTTACCTGTGAAAGTTCGGGGAGGGCAACCAATATCACCTCAAAAAACACAGCAATGTTTAGGTAGTAATGATGATGGTGTGTTGGGGAAGGTTGGTTATTTGGAGTGTAGTAAACCTGCAGAACGCAAAAATAATGACAAATTTTCTGATTTTGAAGGTAAGAAACGAACTACAACAATAATTTCCGTTCATTTTCCATAAAAATTTGTGGCTTTTAATAATTCTAATTATAATAATAAATAAATTTAACAAAAAAAAAATACTTTCCAATCAATATTAAAATCATACAATATGTTTGCATGAATTCATGTTCCAGCTTTTTCTATACTTTCTGATTTTTGATTGTAATTCAAACTTTATTTCAGTATTTTTATGTTTTGAAAAGTAAAATTTTGAAATTTAAATTTTAACCCTCAATCAGGATACAAGTACATACCACTGAATTTCATCCATGATGCCTTAATAACTTCTGGGTGTAAAAAAAACCTATCGACTGTTCAGAAGGTCTAATACTACAGAACTAAGAAGCATGCTGTGTTTTCTGTGTCAAGCTATTATTCATCATCTTTATGCTACATCGTTGTATGATATATTTCATTAGCTGTCATAACCATGAAAGTTCCTGAAAACTCATTTGAGCAAGTATTCTTCAAACATTCTCTTGTAACTGCAAATAGCTGTTTTCATTTTAATTAATTCATTTCAATTTGCTTTATCAAAGGTGGAATCATCGACAAATGGAAATGGAACTGTTTCAGACTTGTGACTTAAAAATAACTTTTTTTACATATTAAAAAATAGTTTTGTAGATTTTTTTAGGTGCCAGAGTTTGGTTGCCGGTAATAATACCTCTTGTGTTCATTAATTTATCATAACAATAGTGGTAATTTTCACTTGTAAATAAATACAATACATGTGCACTCCTCCATCCTTTTCTTAATAAATACTAGTCTTAAATAAACGCCAGATAGAAAATTCAAATTTTTAAATTGAGTAAGTATGGTACAAAGAAAGAGTGATTTATGGTAGATAGATAGATTGATTGCCGTCATTGGAATTTGTTGCAAATAAAACACATTTTTTTATCAAAGAGTATAATATGTGTCTGGCCACAACCTTTAAACAGCTTAACAGAAATTTTGACTGCTGTAATAGCTTTTATAAGTGCATACCAAATTGAATTTTTTTTTTTTTTTTTTTTTTTTTTAAAGATTTTCAGTTTATATATCTGATGATGATAATAATAATACTAAACATGATAGTGAAGACATTAGTCTATATTTAGAATCTACTCGCATAATTAAAGTATCTATCTGTATTACCCATGTTTTTCTGTCTAATAGATAACCATTATGTTGTTGTTGTTGTTTTCCTTATACAGGTATTGAAAAGCCAAAGTCCACGAAAGGAGTTACATTTGATTTACAGTTGAATGACAGTGATGAGATAACACATCAAGTATCGGGTGATTTTTCATTAAATGAAACAGATTCTGGAGTTAGCAGTCAAAATTCCACAAATACTGGAATTGTAAACCAAGATTATAGCTATGACTTAGATGATAACTTTAAACCGGCTGACTCAGGTTTGTTATTGAAGCTTAAAATAGTTTTTGTATGTCTTCTACTGGAGGTTATTTTAAGCAGACTTGTTCCATTTTTGTTGTTCTTTTATAAATGGGATTGCGTTTTCCCTCTTTTTTTTTATCTGCATATCCCAATTTATTTACTTATCAGCAAATCTGTTCTTTTTATTATCAAAATGAATTTTAAACATCTGTCATGAACACAACTAGATAAAAAAATCAAGAAAATTTATCATGGAATGTCTCTGTTGTTAGTGTTTTCATGAGCAAAGAAAATCAATTTTCTGCACCTGTCAGATTGAATGAATGAAAATACAATTACTGAAGTATTTTCTTGATTTTGAATATTAATCCTATGTTATTGATCAGGCAGAATTCTTCCTTTAAGAGCTCCTTGAGAATCTGTCCTTTTTTGACAATGCATCACTGTGTTGTTTGTTGGCAATGTTACCAGATAGAAGGTTTTGAAGGTTTCACTTGATATAAAACCAGAGAACTTTCCTGTTTACATCATTTTTGGCCAGGGAGCAAACAGATGGCATATTGAATTTGAAATTTATAAAGAATTTTTTCATATTTTGGTATTATAATCTTTCAATTGTACAAAAAAGAAAGTCTATGTTTTTGTGATGCTTTGTTTGTTATAGCGGACTTCATGAGCGATCTCAGTTTCTTGGAACAATGTGGTGAAAATGATGACGAGGCAGCAGTACGTTTTCTTATTTTCAGTAATTTCATCAAAATTTTTGTCCATAGTAGCTTTCAACACAATACCACTAAATTTTTTATATATTTCTTGTTGTTTTTTGTATATCTTTTTTTTCTTTGTTCTGTATGAATGATGAATGATTAATCTCTCTTCCAGGACTCAATAAGCCTCAATAATTCATTTGTTTTTCTTCAGTGAAATTCAAAATATTCATGTTCAACTTCTGTCTATTATTTCATAATCTTTCTCTGGTTTATGATCACAGTGGTTATTACGTACTAAGTGTTATTTTTCAGAGTAGACAAGCAGAACTTGCTCGGAAATCGTTATATGTTCGATTCGATCCCCTATTGGGAAATGATTCACCAGGTAAAATTTGAGATAAAATTCCATTGAGATTTTTTAGATTTTAATCTCTTGTATTTAATATTAGTCTTGTTTTGATTTTAAACCTGTTCAATTAATAAATTTTTAGTGAAATCCAGTGAGCAGTCACTCGATCAAAATGGTATCAATTCCATATTAGTGTAAGTTTTTTTAACAGTTTTTTGCACCATGAAAGGCTGAAGCCACTCTGCGTCACGTGGGGGACATGGCTCTTAGATTTTTGTCCTAAAGTGTTCTCGAACCAGGTTTTCTAAACCTCACTCCCTAACCAATACTGCAGTATTGTATTAGTAAACTCCGAAATTGTTGCCATCACTACCTTTAAAATGTTTTCGATGATTCGAAACCTCCTTATATTCTTTGATGATTTATTGATGACTTTTAGAATGGGTGAATGCATTTCTGTTTAAATTAGAAACAATGTTTTGATACAGTTTGTTTGGATTAAAAATTATTATTCTTGAAAGATTAATTTGAAAAACACTGATGGTTACTTTACCATTGATACATCCTTCAGTTTTGTGTTTTACGATGTTCTAGTTCAGATGACTTGATAGCTCGTGACTCACCAAGCACTGCTAACATTGCTGCAAGATTAGCTGCCGTTAAAAGGAGCTCTGGTATTGCCGCTGGTGACACAATGGGCGTTGGATCTACTGGAAATGACCCTTTTAGTCCACCCAAAAACGTAAATACTAAATTTGCTGTTTATATCTATCAGAACGTTTTACTTAGAGGTCATTTATATGCTCAGTTTCACGCCGGAGTGAAATACACACAACCCTGATTTCACTGAGTTTAACATGTATAAACCGACTGAAAGTAAGCTTTTTCGTGTTACTAATGATGTGTTCTTTGTTTTTGACAGGTCAATAAATCGTTAGAACATGATACCACGCTGAAAACTGCAGATACAAGTAATGGTGGGCTTGTGGAAGTAAGTCTTCAACGTAATCTATTCATTATATCAGTCTTTCATAAAAAATCTTTCATAGAAAATCTAATGGCTGAACTAGTAATACTGTAATGTTTTTTGTTGAAATACTGGCTTAATAAAGACGTTTAGTTCTTTGTTGGATTATTGGTATAAAAGTCATTGTTCAAGTCTACAAAATATCTTGGATAATCCTCTATCAAATTATATATTTATATATCTTATCAAAGTAAGGTGCTTGCTTAAAAAAAACACCCGTGTACTTATTAATGCTTTTCCAGTAGAGCTCGAGAAAATAAAATTTTCAGGGGAATCATAAGAGAGGACCGTTTTAATAAGCTATATTACTGTTTAGTTATTGCATTGTTCAATTTGATGTGTAGACATATCGGGACGAGAATGATTATTTTAAAAAACAGGCTCGAATGAATTTCATGTGGCTTGGTGTTCTCCCACTGTATTTTTCTGAGATTTTAACTAAATGGTAGAATTGTAAAATGTAAGAAACAATTAGATATCGTTTCGTTTCGTCGCGTTTCGTTTGACCAAGACAATTTCCCCAATCACTGCACATTGATGGTAATTCTGTATTGACTTCTGTATGTATCTATCTGTCTGTGCATTCCTCCATCCTTTTTTTAATAGTTATATTTCTGTGGACTTCTGTAATTGACTTTGAATTTAAATGGCGTATTTCTATCATATTTATTGTGCTTAGTGAACATTTTGGTAAAAACAAAATCATAACTTTACTAATACGTAGTTAAACTGGTTCGATGAGTTAAAAATGTGTTCGTGTTGTAAATACCCATTTGTAAAATATTTTGAACTATATTGTGAAAAAAGGAGGGAATTAAAACCTCTTATGTCATTCAGGATTTCCATTCATCCATTCATGATTTACTTTGTAAGGAACGTCTTTTAAACTTAAACGGAAACATCGGGGAATAATAATGATAACTTTTTTGATGAATCCTTTTTACGAAAACGTTTTGACTGTTGTTTTATAGACTAGAATATTGTTGAAGATAGTGTCATGGACAGAAATGATTTTAGCATATTATGAAGTCGCATATGGTGCATGGAAGTCCCTTTTTTTTTTCCTTATACGCGGATGTAGCTATGTCTTAGGAAGCTCTTCGTATTTTCTTTTGGCTATCTCCATGCTTTTTCATGTTTTCTGTTCATGCCGAAGCTATTAAATTTAAATAGTCTGTAATTTAAAGTAAATATTTGACCTTTTGAGCATATCAGTTTCTGTATGATTTCATGTTTTGGTTAATGTTGCAAGGAGTTTAGTTCTCTGCTAAAATGGAGTTTGTAAATATTCGAAAGTACACCTGCACCACTTCGAAATGTTGAAATTCTTTATTCAAAATTAAAAAAAAAAAATTAAAAGAAGAATTAAAAGAAGAAGTGGAAAGAGAAAAAAACCAAACACGAGAAGAAAAGAAGAAAAAAGAAACGAAATTGGATAAATTCTGTGGTGAAACGCAGATTTTTGTGAATTTTCGTTCAGATCGGCTTCAAATAATCATGGGTTGTTTCTCTCATCTTGTGAAAGCCATATGGATGGTTAGTTTCTTCATTTCTTCAACGTTATCATGCACGTTATATCGAGCCGTTTTTGTTTTTGTTTATATAAGCGAGACGTTCATCCGAATAAACGCCTCAACCAGGTATTAGCAGTACTACTTGAAGTATGTAAATAGCATTTCAGGATCTCTCTGAGGTTTAAGGTAGTGAAGCATTTGAGACGACCGTCCATGGATACTTGTGACTGAGTATTTAACCTTTCAAGATCTTTATTGTGAAATACTATCTATCTTGGATACGAGTATTAACTTTAATTATCTCATATTTTTTTCGATGACAAACCCTGTCAATCTTTTGACTCGTGGAGATGATAACTGTGATTAGCCTCGTATGCAGTAATTAAAATCCACCTTGAACATTTTCCCACAATGTATAACAGGATTAATACTACCCTGCTCTCCATCGTACTGTATTTAGCGGAAACAATTCTCTTTTTTTTAACGTATTTTCATTGTATCCGCCTGTTTGATAAAGAAATGTATGTATTAAAAACCTAAGGGAAATGCATTTTATTAAAACGATTTAAAACATCCTATTATCTAATTAGGCCGAAAAGAATTATTAATTCGATCGAATGTAGTAATATGACAAATACGAAAACATTAGTGAGCAGTTCAGATAGTATTGACGAAACTCAACTAGTTAATCACACTGATAAGCCAGCTAAGAAGAACGGATGTTTTGAATTCCTATACAATTGTTTGTGTTGTGGAGTTTGTAAACAAAGAAATAAAAGTGCTGGCAATCCGGTGGAGCTTCGATCCTTAGAAGTGAATTCAAACGAACCAAGACGAAAGAACGTCGAAGCCAATACTAAGCAAACGACGGACAATACGACGAGAAAAGGTGTTGGACTAGACGACACTACTTGTACCGACATCGGATTTATTGACGTTACTGAAAAGACCGTTTTGTTACAAACTGTTGCTGCACAGGAGGAAGACATTTTCATAGCGAGTGATATTAGAAATAATCATAAGGAAGTCGTCTCGCCACCGTCCGTGTCCTGCGAGAAACTCACAACTGTTGATAAGAACCAGCAGGATAAAACAAAGATAGAGAGTTACTATCTCCAATCGGTGTTACCTGTAGAGTCGGCATCAAATACAGTTCAAAACGTTTCTTCAAGTGAGACTATAAGAAAAGAAAATACATTCAGATCTGCTGCCAGCTCAACAGCTGTTGTCACTTCTTCACACTGCAGAGAAACTCCTGAAGGAAGTGAAACACTGGGAACAACACCTCTTCACAATACTGACCAACAACAAGAGGTTCTGAAAAACAATTCTGAATCCATAAACAATACAGAGGAAACTGAACCAATCATGGCCACAGATTTTTCGCACAAACATTTTTATTCATTAGTAACTGAGGTAAGAGGTGAAATGTATTTCTTTTCTGTTGGGAAGGGAACTACCAGACAGAAATGTCATTTTAGGTTGGTTTCCGATACTGCACATAAATAAAAGGTTTGTTAATATTTTCAATGATTGATGAGGTATTGAAGATAGTATAAGCAGATAGGACTTCGATGTTCAAAAAACAACTTAAACTAAATACAATCGTTTAACGTACGTTTAGGTGATCTCCTTCGCATTATTGCGCTCTCTACCACAATGTGTTACTTTTGTCACCAGTCTGATTAGATATTTATCTGGTAAAACTTGCATACCATTTGTCAGACTTGAATTTCATTTTAGAGAGATATAGCGGGAATGACGAAAGCCTCTAAATATTCCTAATGGGTGAAAAGATTCTTCATTATTTTTGCTGAGTTTTTTTCATCCTGATGTGATTTTTCTTTTTATACTCCCAGGATGAAGAAGAGTCAAGTAAGATTAAATAGGAACATATATAACATAATGTGTCATACTGCACTCCTTCGCGGAGTTTATTGGATGATCTCTTGTTGGGGTTAATGTTATAAAAAACTTATATTATGCTTAATAACATATCAATACTTCTCGTTGGTATATTTAATAGTTTCTTTTCGGACTTTTAAAACATCAATTAATCTGGAATGTCTCCGATGAATCCATATTTGGAAACATTATATCCATACATGGTCACGTGGTGAAAATAATCGGTTAAATTGTTATATTAACAACTTAGTTTAAAAACTAATTGATATTCTCGCTAACACTAGTTTTCAAAGCTTCCATCATAGGTGAATTATGAGGAAACCGAGACCTGTGAAAAGTGTTGAAAATAAAATGGTGGACAGAATAGCGAGGGGGTTTCGGCTGTTGAAATTGGCGTTCTGGGTCTTGGATTTCTGTGAATTCGAGGTGTCGGTTTCGTGTTCTCATAGCCTGTCTTAGGTGTTCTCATAGCCTGTCTTAGGTGAACCGTGCGATGTTTTATGATTTCCTTTACCTGGTCGAACAAACGAAATCGACATCATTGATATCGATTTGAATGTGAAATCGTTTTTGCTTTGATTGTATAAAAAAGATGAAGCATTCAATATTTCACTTTAATAAACTTGTTGTTGAAAAACGTCTATGTGAACATGTAAAAAAAACTTAGATTAAGCTATAAAAATCCTTTATAGTCCATCCTGACTGAAACTTTTTTCTGTTTTTTAAAGAAAGTATTGAGAAAAATTAATGACATTCCAACTGGACCTCTTTACATTATCGATTAGCTGCTAATGTATTTGAGCTTGGATCAATATATGCCGTTTATTTTATAAGTTATCGACTGTGAGCCAACTTTGACATAGTCAACATGAAAAAGAATTTTCAATATATCCTAGCGTTATTTTTTGCAGAGATTTCATATATTATTTGTATCTTAGGCTATGGAAGAGTTGTATCACAATTTAGATGTTAAACTTGCTCGTTTTTTTCGGGAACTTTTGTCTTATTTTCAACGTAATATGCGTAATGGTTTCGAATATTTTATCGATTTTGAAACGTGTTTTGAGTTGATATAATTGGCGCGACGCTAAGTTGTATTTACCCGTCTTTTTTAAGTTCGTTTTGTAGATTTTTGTATATCGAACTCAATCTGTGAATGTGAATTACTTACAAGCCTCCCTGATCCATCGCAATAGTACACAATCGGTGTTCTGTGGATAAGTAGCTATACGTATGATTGAATTAGCCAGTGTTGAGGTCGAATTGCTTTATTAAGGTTTGAAAATTACTAACTATGTATGCAAACTTTAATTTTCTAAAAATTCAAAATTTCTTATTTAGTGAAACAATAGGAGATCGGTTTAAATGACTATTTTGACTGATTATTTAAACAAGACGTTGAAGTTAATTGATTTCATCGAATATTATAGTAGACCATGACATGAAAAGGATTATTTATGTAGAGAAAATGTTTTTCTCGACGAACTGCTAGAAATCATAGATACATTTTTTGAAAGATCTCATGGTTTTGGGTTTGAACTTGGATTTATTCTTCACTTTTATTAACAATAATTTCAACTTTTTCGAGTTTGTTCATTTGACTTGTTCTTCTCGATTCGCATTTAATGATACAATCTTTGCAAATCTTTTGGTTTTCGTTCAGCTGTTTTTCGTCTGCTGGATCATATAGTGAGACAAGATTAATATTTAGTTTTGCAGCACGAATATTATAATCTTGTATGCGTTCTTTCATTTTCATCAAGTGGCTGTGTAATTCCTGAAGCTGTGCTTCGTTTGTGCTTCTATTTTCCATGTTTTCACTAAAGTAAAGTTATATCACTAGTTCATTATCGAGGGCATGTTTCAGGAGTTATTGTTTAGAAAAAATATTAATTTAACATTGGTTTTCTCATTGAAAGATTACCTGCTTCTAATGAAATACCGATTAAAATTACAAAAACTTTTTAATACGCGAGCTTATTGTCTTTCTTGAAATTGTTTTCTGCTTGTCATTTTCTTTTGTTATAGAATTCGAATTCGCGTTCGAATTTTTATTTCGAACGTCAAGTAAAAAAGTTTGTTTTTAATTCTTTTTTGAGCGCACTGAATAGTTTGTAACTTAAAAGCAATTTATGATGGGGTTAGGATACTCATCGGAAGACCAGAAAAATTCGGCTAATGATAAACAGATACAAAATCAATTTGTTCACATTGATGAGAAGCCCCTGATTTTAAAGTCGAATCGAGTTACTGTGGAAAATGATAATAATAATGTTATCATTAAAAAAACACCAAAAACCTTTAATGACTTCTGTGCGCAGACCGAGTTTAAATTTGTTGACTTGATCACTCAAACTGATTGCTGTAAAGCTGACCTTGCCACACAAACCGAAAGGCAAAAAGCAGACATAACTGATCTAAAGGGAGCACGTGGAGATCGGGTATTAGTTAAAATGGTAGTGCTTTTTCAATATATGAATGTGGGCGTACGTTACTTATATCTTTTAACTTTTTCATAGCCTTTACTCTACACACAGAGTGATCTTGATGAGGTTGTGAGAGCTCGAGAAGAAGACTGGGAAAAGAAATATGAAGAACTTGAATGTAAAGTACGTACTTCTTTTTCATATTCGCTCAGCTGCATTTCCGATTGACGATTGACGGTGCTTATGTGCACATAAGTTTCATAACATGCAAGTGAATATAAAAAGCTAATTTGACCAAACAAATTGGGGAAAACAAAGTGAAATAAATGTATGTTTTTGTACTTTCAAATGTTTTCTCATAATAATAACCATGGAGTAATACAGTATATTAATTCTCGAATATTTGTTAAATAAGAAATTGTTGGCAGAAGCTTAGAAAACGCGATGATATTCTTTTTAGATCAAAGAGGAAATTGCTATGCGGGAGTTACTGGAGCAGGATCATCGTGAAAAGATGGATTCTCTACGCAGGGAGAGTAATGATATGAGACAGGTGGTCGCACAGTATGAAAAAACCATTCTAGAACTGACAGGTCCTTACTTTCGTCCTTCGTTTTTTCATGTTTGATTTAAATTGATTTCACCAAATCGTTTTCGAAATGCTTCTTCATTTAAAATTTAGAAAACTCCCATCATAACCATATGTTCAACGAAGAAACGTTATCTGAAACTGTACGAGCAAAAGAACAGGTAAATTAAATTCCTGCCCGTTTTTATTGGCCAATTATTTATATAGTTTATTGACGATGATGTTAACGCTAATTTATCTTTTTATAACAGTTGCAACAAGATTTACACAGTGCGGAAACGAACTTGGTTGATGCGTACAAAAGAATTGAAAAATTAAAACTTGCCATAGACACTTACAAACAAAACGAAGATAATTTGAAATCGTCCTTAAATGAATTTCAAACGAAACTAAAACGCTCTGAAGAGAGATATCAAAAATTAAAACAACATGCTGCTGAAAAAGTCGATGCGTAAGTGTTGCACCTTTGTTGGTTTTAATGAACTTTTAATAGAAACGAATTTTGTGGTCGTTTATATCGTTAAATGCTTGATTGATTATATTTCATGTAGTGCCAATATTGAAATAAATAAAGTTCGAAAACAGAAAGAAATAGATTTGGCTGGGTTACAAGCGGCTCTCAAAAAATCTCAGTTTCGTATAAATAGCCTCGAACAGGAGGTGCAACAGAAGGTAAGATTTTTGTATTCCATTAACACAAAGTTTGAAGTGTAGTATGATAGCCCGCAGTAATTGTGTCGCTAGCACCAGGTTTTTTTCCGTCTGGAGTATCTTGACCTTGACATGTAATTTGTTGGCAGAGAGTTCTCGACCTTTAGTTTGAATTTTTCATCAGCTCCGTTAAAATGTGGATATATACGCCACTCAGCATCCTTGCAAATTTTGAGTTCATGGAACAAGTATTTCATCTACTTTAGACACGAGAAAATGCAGAATTCGCACAGATATGTGACGATCTTATCAAAAAAGTATCGGGTGAATAGACCAACCAGCCTTCTTAGATGATTCCATCAATTGATACTAGAGTATTTCTTGGAAATAATTTTGTATGTATATATACGTTTTATAAAGCAATTCATGACTCGTTGTTCTATGATGAAAGAAGATGGGCGCTTACCTCTTAATTTCTCCTGAATTTTTCCAGTAATACATGTGCTCGAATAAATATTACATCCATTTTTAATCCTGCTTTCTGTAACTGAAAAACCATTTATCTCTTATCCTTTCCCAGAATCGAAAATATTTGTCGTTGGTGAATAATCAAAAATCCAGAACATCCGTGGTTTCTTATTACTTCCGTTTTCCTCTTTTTTTTTCCTATACGGAATGGTTATGTGAAGTTTACTGTACAAATTTGTAATAAAAATTTAATTATGGTTTTACCAGTTTGTGCCTTGAATTGCTTTGGTGCTTATGTAGAAATATGTAAAATGTTCATGAACAAAGTGGATTTTCACAAATATACTTAGCTTATTTGCAGAATCAAAATAGCGATCGTCATTTAAGGGTTGGTTATCAGCAGGCTTTACAACACACACGCCACCCCCGATATACTTTTCTTCAGTGAGACTCTGTTGTCGAACCGATTTTTCCCAAAAAAACTTCCGTTAAATTTTTTTGTGAAAGTCGAATTTCGTATGCTTGGACTTTTTCCGTGGACGTTTATTAACATAAAATTTAAATGTTTTTCGGTCATTTTACATGAAATGATAGGGTGGAAAATTCACGAAGTTTTCAATGAAGCTATTTTTCGTTATTAAATTCGTACCAGCAAAAAGTAAAAAAACTTTAAAAAACATTTATTATTTCCATGTTTACGGTAACAATTTAACTTTATCGTAAATGTTTATGATGATATGAGAATCCATTGTATCGCCTTTCATTCTATGCATTATTCTAGTAGATGGTGTTGCTTTTTTACTTGCTAGTTATTGTTCTGGTAGAAATATTCCGGGAGCAACTATGAATATTGCGCACGTGCCTTTTCAGATTTGATTTTTGCGAAAACCCGGTAAAACATAGTGTACATTTATATGGCTTAACGTCTGAGTGAGTGGCTTGATGTTTCAGGTAGGTCGCCCGATCAGTAAACCGTTTCGAACATTTACGACACTGATACGGTTTCTCTTTGGTATGCGTTCGAATGTGAACTGTGAGCGAGGATTTATGGGAGAAGCACTTGAAGCAATATTTACAAACGAATGGTTTCTCTCCAGTATGTACTGCTCTTTCATGATTCAATTTAGTGCCTGATTGTCGGAATCCTTTGCCACAATAACCACAGGAAAACGGTTTTGCACCGGTGTGTATTCTTTGATGAGTTCGTAATGTGAACGATCTCTGAAATTTCCGATGACATATATCACACTCGTACTTTCCGGAATTCTTGCCGACTTGCTTGTTTTTCCTTGTGGATTTTAAATCACTTGTATCGTTTTGGAGTAACTTCAGCGCAGCTTCTTCAAGATATCTCATATTATCTGTGGTTGATATTGTTTTTAAACGCGCCTCTTGTTGCTGTTCAAAGGCTTGCTTGTACTGGTTCAGTATTTCTTCTGTTGACGGCAGATTAGGCATCCAAGAACCAACAGGGTTACTGGTGGTCTTTCTGTTACCATCCTGGTTCGTTTCTTTCATATCGTTATCGTATTTCAAACTTTCGTCGCCTTTTTTGTCGTGTTTCGTCTTCTGACGTTGATTTTGACCAGGTACAAACGGCAAGAGAGGTTGAAAAAATACGGGTAAAATGTATTCTTGGGAGTAATAATTAGCTAGCAACTGTTGCTGCAAGAAAGCCATATCCTCGTAACTCGATAACATAACAGGAGTTAACATATTGCCACCATGGAGCAAGCTGTGTAAGGGATTCATTTGCATCCATGTTTGTTGTTCAGATGTATTTATCACTTCGTCTCGATAACCGGAATGCAAGTCCTTCTTTCTTGCCCGACCTTCTTCATTCGATTGTTTCGTTTCTGTCGGAAAATAATTATCCAGTTCGGGTAATGTGTCACTTTGGATTGCTTCCGTAAACATACTTCCCGGGTAATATCGGCTTTGTGTCGTTTCTACTGGATTCGGTGCAGTTGACGACGGCATACCTGCGTATGAAGTGTTAGCATCATTCCCATAGCCATTGGACAGCACATAAAGATTGATGGACGACGGTGACATGGCCTGCACAAAATTAAAAGCGGTTCCTTTATTAATATCACTTTCTTCTATTTTATCCATATATCGAACTGATGAAGGTGAAAATGTTTGAAGTAACTGAACCACTGGTGTGCTACAACCCATGTGATGTGAAGTGGATTTTACTGGACTGGAAAAGTTTGAATAACTATCTAGCGATATGAGACGATTGACGGCATCTTTTAACGACAACGCCGGATTAGTCCTGAAGAAAAACCGAAAGTAAACGTTAGATAAAAAACACTGACGTCTTTTTTAAGAGATATTCTTTTTTAGGTTTCAGTTAAAACTGGATAGGTTCCAAAACAAATCCACGTACTAACAATTTGAATGTATTCTTACCAACCTTTGATCGCTCACAGCATCTTGTGTCATTTCTAAATAACAAAATTTTAGATGTTATTTTCATAAACTGAAAGCAACAAGCCCAAGTGCATAAACTCCATATTATATTGATTTTCTGACAGGAATTTCTTCGACTTTCCCATCAATTAAAATGAAAGTCCTTTACTGTAAAATCCCGGATATTAACCCTGGGCTTATATTATTTCAAAGCCTGTTTTTGGGGTACTTGTAAGCCCCCTTAGCTTATAACCGGGATGATTTTTAAGTACATAATCTTAGCTGTTTTTCTTAATCAAAATATCTTTATACATTGGAATTGTCACTTTAGTTTCATTATCATACAAAATCCCACCTTCGTGATAAAAATAGAAGAATCACACACACAAAAATCTCACACACAAAAAAAGTTCTATGGGATTATAACTGGGGGGTACTATAACCGGGATTTTAAGAACTAACCGTCCCAAAACAAAACCCAGAAGTCAAACTACAGTTGACCGAGCAAATAGTTCCACTTATCGAATGTTCCACTTATCGAAAGTTTAACACATTGAATTCGTTAAAACTTTTGAAATATAATACCATATTGAATTCAATGAAACCAATGATTTGATGATTAATGGCGATGTGATTAGTCGAAAAAGACAAATAAGGTCGCTCAAGTACTCACACCAAACCTCAAATACTCACACCACCTTTGCAGTAATTTTCAAAAATGAACAAAGTATGGGGCGATAAAAGTTGGCATTAAAGTTGGCATTAGGTATTGTGTCAAAAATGTTGTCCAGGGGGTGGAAACATATCTATTAGGCACTCAAGAGTAGCTACTAGTCCCCCAAATAACACGGTATATTGTTATATACAAATGCAAGTAGTGAAAATGCAAATCAGTATAACAGAAAATGACAAACAAGATATCACACGATACACACGAGAAGGAATATTTCAAGGGCGATTTTAGAGAAATGCTTGGCTTGGCCAATGGTCTATTTTCTTTAAATCAAAACTCCTATAAACAACAGTGCTCCTCCCTCCACTTTTACGTAATTCTGCTTTCATTGTATAATTAATCAAAGAGGAATTTCGAAGGCAGCTTCATTTACAGTCTGTACTTAAAATACATGAAGAGCACAGATCATTTATTAAGCAGACCATTTAATAAGCATTTCATGTCTAAGCTATAATCTCACCGTTTGACATCCCTTCTTGGTACTGTGTCATGTCCCCTTCGTATGGAATTGGATCATTATTCGAAATAGCTTCGAATGCATTTTGGGCTTGTAAAGTTTCCTCGTGCTTTTCTAATTCATTATCAATGTCTGAAATAAGTTCTTCATGAAGATCTGAATTATCCATTTCGTTTGTGCACTCGATCTGGCTATTTCAAAGAAATTTCAAAAATGAAGATCGAATTCAACAAATGGAATTCTATTTTGAGAAAATCGAATGTTTATTCGAACAAAATCATTATGCATAGAAACGGGGCAGGAAAGCTAATGATGTAACCGTAAATCCTCTAATAAACGCTCGCCCGGGCAAATATTTATTTATTTATTTATAGCGGGGGAGGCCTTAAAAAGAAGGGGAGGTTAATTAAAGGATATCCTTTGCAGATTGTCCAAAAATAATCTCACTCTTTTTCTGCAATGTAAGAGAAGTCCATCTATGAAGCCAAAAAGAAAAAACAAGAACAAGCCGAAGGTTCTGCACTCAAATGTCTTTCGAGCTGATTATATGATATTGTCAGAAACAGTTTTTAAAGACCAGACTTAAAATACAGACGGTTTCGAGTGGTAAACGTCCGGGACACGAATTTTGAAATTAACTCTGGAGGCGGTCCTAGTGCGGTGGAACCTCCATCATAAAGTTCATCAAAACAGTTTTGAAATAGGTGGAATATTCCGCGTGACAGTCTCTCGGATTTCATTTTTTTTTTTTTTAATAAATTTTCCGCCGCAGAATATTCCTCGCGCAAACCATCATATTGTTCAATTAGCGATCACGTGGAGAAAACAATTATCTCTCTGTGCTGAATATAATGGAAAACCGATAAGGCAGACACATTTTACCTTTTTACCATTCTAAATATTTATTTTTCATGAATATTTACACAGGATAAAACCCTTCAGTGTTAAAACACTGATATTAATTGGATTCTAGGACGAGTTTTGAACTTTCAACTTTTCTACTGCAAAAGAGCAAGCGGTAAAACTAATTCTCGGAAAGCAAGGCCGTTTAATAAAAATGACGATGCGTCATATGTATTGAGTTAAAGAAACTACAAGATATTACAGCAACGGAACACCCGTATAAAGAATGTGAATAATCGAGACTATAGCGACAGTTGGCCACCAATAAATTCGGCAGCAGAAAATTCCTACTGATAATTGACATGGATTTGTTTTTCACATTAAAATAATTTTGTACAATTCCAGTCAAATCATTGGGTGTGAGATTTGAAATGACTTCATTGAAATACGAAAATATAAAAACTGAATAAAAACATAACTTATGCCCAATTAACGTCTATAAAGACTATCACGTGACACTAATTAGCACATCTACAAGAATTTTCTCCCCAAATAAAGTAACAGCGGTCAGCTTGAACACTGTTCAAAATATTCAAATCGATTGATGGATAGATATAAGGAAATTCCGTTCAGGAAATAAAAAGATACAATCACAGGTATACAAAGAAAGACTGAATTATTTTGCGAGCAAACAAAAAACCAGTTGACGTGAAATCTTGATCCCACACCGGATCACATTTGAAAACATGATTTTTAAAGATGTCGCTGATGAGCATTATCAGTTCTTATGATTCTTTCATTTCCTTTATCTAACTTTCAAATACTTCACAGGAAAACACGACTCTTGAATCTATTTCAGGAGGGTGTTTCACTCATTCTCAAAGTAGAAATTTGGCCAGATAAAATGAAAGAGTTCTGAAATGATAGTATGTTGGTAGATATTTATTGTAAGTCTATTCACTAGAGAAAACAAAAATTTCAAGCGAAATCTGACGCTTAAAATCAGAACTAAAAATGCATCAAGCAACAAATGCTGGAAGTGCGTGCGTGTGTGCGTATAATAAGACAATATGTTTGTTAAACAAAATTTCTCCTTCTTTGCAAAGGTCCATACATTTCCGAACAGCTTTTAACTCTACGGACGGGGGCAGAATAATATCGACCAGCGAGTTCATAAACTTGATGGATGAAATAGACATAGCACCGGTTCATCCGATATCAAAAATGCATCCAAAACAAAAATACACCGGGTTCGACAGTTAACTACTTGTTGAAGGTTCGGATTCTGCCACGTAATTTCGTTGTCTCTGTCGTAATAAGAAACGAGTTTCTTTAAGAAAAAAGGATTGCTCGACTTTACAACATGATCAAATCAAACGCCGCTACTTACCTTGGTTTTCCTCTTTAATTTCTTAAGACCACAACAGCTAGTTTCGGCTTCTTTTGGAGGAGGGGGCGAATCGCCTATCAAATCTGGCGTTGGCGAATCGTTTGGTCCGAAAACGTTAAGCTCTTTAAAAACATCGGTTTCCATCATCTTTCAAAAAAAAGGTATTCATAAAAAACTGGTTTTAAAGCACAGTGCATACAGAGAAACCGGTAGGGATTTCTAGCTTACCTCCTTTTGCCAGGGTATGGTGACAGAACCAGTAGCGAATTTCTTGTAAAACCCTTCGTCGGATTCATCTAATTGGACTCCTTTTACAGTTGAAAATTGTTCAATATCTAACACATCTCTACAATACACAGCACGCGGCTGAAAGGAATGTATAGACAATATATTATAAAAAGCAAACAAGAACAGCCTGCCCGCTAGTTGCCATTAAATTAACCCACATAGTGAAGAGCGAGATATGACGAAATAAAGCTGATGTAAAAATGTGATAACATACATCAGGCGGAAAAGGTGGCTTGGCTTTGCCAGCTTCTAAATGCTGCCAGTTGATGGTACCAAAAAAATCTTGTCCCTTGATTACGTTTTCGTCGTCAGTATCACGACATCCTAATCTTGAACGATAATTTTTTTCTAACAGCTACAATAATAAAAAACGGATGAAGAGTCAAATATGAAGGTCCTCATACAATTGCAATAGTAAGTAACAGACAGGTCTTTGCACAAGTACTTACATCATAAGTTTTCATTTTATTTATAAGTTTTGTTTATAAAGTTTCGTTTATAAGATATTTTCTATAGAAACGTACATTGAACAAGTATTGTATGTTATTTGCTATTACAAATTTCGTTACGCGAAACGGGTCCTTAACAAATTAATCGGAAACATTGGAAAACAGACATCACTTAAAACTCGATAGAATAATAAATGCATTCAAGGAAATTTTTTTTTTTACTTACACATCGGCATACTGCTTTTGCTTCTTCGCTGAACTTTTCACTATACTCTTCAACGTCTTCTTTTACTCGACGCTCCACTTCTTCACGTTTCACCTTTTCTTTTCGGGCTCTGAACGGAGCCTAAAACAGGATGTCCAATGAATGTTTCAAAAATGTCAACATAAACAAGGAAATTCAAAAGAAAAAAAATCCAAAAAAAGGTAATAATTATAAAACAATTTAAAACGAAGGAGCTAAAAATGACGTCATTAATGAAAAGGTCTAGTTTACATTACTAAAACGAATCCAACGATACAACTAGGGAAAAAGCTTGACACAAACCTTTCCCTCAATCATTTCGTAAACAATACAGCCAAGACCCCACCAATCAGGAGAGAATGTGTAACGTTCATTGCGAACAACTTCTGGTGCTGAGAAAGAGAGGGAGAGAGAGAGAGAAAATAATGGAAAACGAATTTCTGAAATATCTGAAGAGAGATCACGAATTTATAGAACTCACCCATGTAACCAACCGTGCCCACACGTCCTTTCACAGTTTCATTCGTTGGTACATATATAGCTAATCCAAGATCTGATATTCTCGTGTGGCCTAAACAACATACACCGGTCTTAAAACAACACTATGGTACGGAACAAAACAAGAAGAATATTATATAGATCCTCTGCATAGTCAGATCATAAAGAAAAACCTCCACTGTAGGTTTGCCGAATGACGTTACCTTGATCATCTAGTAAAATATTCTCCGGTTTCATGTCTCTGAAATAACAAATTAAAAGGTCACCAAAAGTAAAATTCTCAATTTCTCTAAAAAATAAATATGGACGGTTTCAATCAAGTTACTCTACCTGTACACTATCCGCAACGAATGCAAATATAAAATTCCACTTGTAATTTCTGCCGCGTAAAATATAGCACGTTCTTCTTCAAATCCTGGATTGCCGATATTGTGGATGTGAAATTTCAAATCACCGCCATTCATGAGTGAGAGCACCATACATAAGGCGTCCTTCGTTTCATGGGCGTAAGCAAGACTAACCTAAGACGTCGAGAAAAGTTCTGTCGTAAAAAATGTCAAAGATTTACCAGATAAAACAATGTTTGAGCAGCAAAAGCCTCGTTTTCAACACAATTAAGCATGACAAAAACAATTTTCCTGAGGTATCAAATCTTTTTGTAAACCACGCCATGCTATTATTAATCATTTTAAAAACAAGGCTTTAACTGGAAAAGGTCTATAAATTAAACAAAGAATTAATCTTAGCATCAGGTTTTTGTTTGAAATATCAACAGTAATTACAACTTACAATAAATCTGCAGTCTATTCTTTCCAACAGTTGTTTTTCATTTAATGCCATCCCTTCTCCTTTTCGTTTTTTAATACGTTTTTTTTCTAGTTTTTTCATTGCGTACATTTGTCCAGTAGCGCGACTTTGGCAAGCGCAAACCTAACAAATGAACAATAGATAGACAGATTGCGCAACATGTCTCGAATATACTTCTTGTTTGAAACCTACCTCACCAAAACCACCTTTCCCAAGAACTCTGTAGTGTCGAAACAGATTTTTTGTAACTGGAGCCCTGAATAGAAGTTTTGATGAAAAATTAACATTTACATTTAAGTCATTAATTTCTCAGGAAGAAATAGCTGGAGATTGAAAAATCAAACCTTTCCAGCCATTTCCATTGTAAATATCTTTTAAAATGATAGCTATTAAGGTAATCTTCAAACGGTTTTTGTTTCAAGTATGATCGAATTTCTCTAAAAAAAAAATTGAAAAACAAGCTCCACTTAATAGGATCTTTCAAAAGTTTGTTACATAGAACTCACCATAAAAAAAGACCAAGAAAAAACGCAACAACAATAACAAAGAAAAAATGATCAGTATTTCATTCATTACTTCATACAAGGAGCAAATATTGAATGTGTAGGTCCATTAACGGACATTCTCCGAACATCTTCTATCGTTTCATTGCTAATAACTTCCTTGAACAGATTCTTTTTATTCTGAAAAAGAAATTATTCACGTGAAAAAATACTGGTCTTTTTTCTACATGTTATTTGAATTATTTACTAGATTGGAGCAACTTGTACAAAAGAAACATACTTGAATTATAAGATATTGTGCCACAAGTTGCCTAGCTTTCTCCGGTCTTTCGGATTCGATACAGGATTCATATTCTTCCTAAAAACGAAGAAAAAAAGAAAAACACTCATAATCTATATATTTAATCGCAATCTGTGGACTGGGAACGAAATGTTTGTATATGTTTGTATACATAAATACATGGTGATATTTTAGTTCACTCCTGTGACGCCAATAAAATATTGAAACAACAATATCTCCGGAACGGTTCATTGTCAACATGTGATTCCATATACATGTTTTTTATCAGCTTTTTGAGCTCAACAACTTTGTACTACTTATCCTTCACAATTCCGTGATTTTGTTTTTCATCACTCTCTGTGAAAGGGGAAGCCCCGGTGGGTGCGGCAACTCATGGGGAAAATGAACCAGTAAAAAACTAGAATAGCATTTTACACGCTATACTAGTCATGAATTATTATGAAATAATGAGATGAAAAGAAGGATTATGTATGGAATATCATTCACGAAATGCACTTGCTGGCAGCCATCTTGAATGACATATGAGGTGTTAGGTATGGGTGTTATTGTCTTTCTTTACAATTGAGTGTATCAGATTCCAATGTTTGTACCAGGGTTCAAATCGTTAAAAAAAGTTAACCCTTTCATTTTGGGAATCTCAAAAAGCATCACTAAATTTCAAACAATTATTAATTTCTATTATTCTAATTCAATCAAATTTCATGCAAGTTTAATCTTTTATTTTTTCCTGTATTTAGGTATCAGATGCACCAAGAAAAGACCACTTTGCTATGTTACAATATAAATGAGAAGCCTACTGCTTTAATTCTGAACTGAAAGTTACAATAATAAATATCTAGAAATTGCCTTGTGAACAAAAAAATAGTGGTGAAAGAAATTTAATTGCAACTTGCAACATAGATATATAACATGGTTCAAAATTGCAAAGTAGTTTTGAAATGCAAACTGTATTGCAACCATATGTCACATGTCAACACTAAATGTTATTTTCCTGAAGACATAACAGCATGTTTATATAAGACCTCTTTAACCAAAGAATCATCTGCACTATATGTTGTAAAATTTACTGTCAGCATTCAGAAAAGGTTGATATTTTGTTATATTAACCTCAATGTAAAGCCCCAACCATAACCTTCTTACACCAATTTCCATATCTTAAATTAAAAAGGAAAGCAGAACATCTTATTACCTTATTGGACCACACTTTGTCAGACAAATGACAAAAGTTTCTGGAAGTACCAAAAAAATTTTCTGACAAAGGTACATCATGACAATGTCATCATTTGTTTCTATTGATATGTGTGATAGACTTCTTTATTGAAGTATATATTTCCTCTCTGGATTTTCAATACTTTCAGCATATTGATTTTGTGATACGAGTGTCGATTTTCAAATTTGGTATGACAAAAACAATGTTATGGCATGTAGTGTTGCAATATAAAGTTGATTGTCATATCTAGTGGCAGTAGACAAACAACAAAAGGTGAAATTTATACATGATTTTCTAAAATTAGAAAACAATAGATTTATCAAGGATAAGCATGTTTTTTTGTTCCCACAAATCATAAAATGTTCACTTTAAAAGCATGCATGAAAATGTTGATTTATATTATTAAATTTCTTACATGTTATTCAGCGATAATTGAAAGTGTATTTGTCAAATAATAAGAATTATCAAAAAAACTGGGGGCTGTTCAGCTGGTGGGCTGGAATTTATTGCTGAGACAAATTTCATCATATGAAGAAAGCTGGCCCGCTTAACTGGGCGGAAATTTTTTACATGTGGCCTCGTAAAACTAAACAATGGCAATATTAAAATAATAAGAGCTAATTGTCTCATTGTTTAAAATTTTAAAATCCAATGCCGGGCTGGAGTGGTTATGTAAAATCAAGTGAGATCTAACTATTTTATATATATATATATATAGATTTTATGAAGATTTCTTAATGCCTGGAAATTTGTTAAGTCTAGGGAAACGATTCATCGTAACCGCAGTTTGGAGCTTGCGGAAACGATGAAACGACTTTTCGTTTACACAAATAAGGCTTGGCGGAAACGATGCAATAACAACGGTAACAGTCATCTAAAAACTAACTAGAAACACTCAGAAACATTCTATAGCCACATTATACGTGTATGAATATGTCTTAACCATCTACAAACTACCAATTTCGGCACCACTCGACTCCTTCGTTACGAAATGCTGGATCAGAGTTGCTCTTCCCGTATGTTTTTTTAGATGTGGATAAACAACCATGTGGGCAATCATACCTTGAACATTTGACATTTGAAAGTTCTCAAACCTACTACCCGTGAATGATACAATAAACACTTTGTTACCTAACATCACTTTTGGAACTGTCAAAGAATAATATATATGAGGAATATGAGCCGGAAAAAATGAAATAGAACAGGCCTGGAAATTTTATTTTTAAATCAAGAATGGGATTTAATCAAAATGTATTTGCAGCATAATTATTTTAACCCACCTAGGGGAATAAAAACACTACAGAATACATAGAATTCTTGAAACGGAAACATTAAGCATGATAAAACACGTTTCAATCACATTGAAGAAGAAAAAACAAAATCAAAATATATTTTCTTTAAAATCTAAGGCGGGTCTACATTAGTTTAACTTTTTCTTGGTTTGTGAAAGATTTATGTCAAATGTTTTGGTAATGTTTTGAAAATTTTAGCATGTGTAGATACAGTGAATGCTTTGTTTCTTTTTTTCTTTTTGAATTATGTTTCTGACCCACGTGGAGCTCCATCACTGATAATATTGTTAGATTTCATATTGTTAGATTTCATTCAACAGTGTGCGAGAGTTTCCAGAATATGCTGAAAGTTTCGTATTTAAACCTTTCGTATTTAAATACTTTGATTTTAATTGTAATAAAAATGGATGTCTTAACAAAAATAGCTGCTCGGAAACGATTCATCGTTACCGCCATTTTACCTTCACGGAAACGTTGCAGTAACGAAACGATTTCCGCCAAATTTCCAGGCCTGTAATGACAGTGAGATCTCTGCTAATGTATATTATTAGTAGCAAATGTGACGTCAATTTTTTCGCACGGGGGGACATCTCAAGAACCAATGGGGTGGGGTTGGTAACTCATGGGGAAAATGAACCTGTAAAAAAATTTTACATGCTATACTAGTGATAAAATAATACTATAACAGTTTTAAACCCTGGTCAAGAGTCCTAAGGGAAAAAAAATTATTAAATAGCCAAAATGTGGCATTGGTTTCCGTATCTGTATGCGTGTTAATATAGGGGGAAACCATTGCATTGCGTCAAATGTTTTCATTTCCGTTGGTTGATGATAGAAAGGAGGAAAGATAGTCAAAAATGTATGGTAATGTTAGATTAGTTAAAAGTTGTTAACTTTATAAGTATAAAAATGTGGTGTATCAAATAGATGAGAATGTATCATTATATTTTTGCTTCAGTTTTATAATTAAAGATTGTCTTTATGATACATAGAACACACGTATACATAGAGAAGTAGCATGTAGAAAAGTGTTTTTTCACAAGTTCTTTTTCTTTTTATAATATGCCCGGTCAGACTGCAACTTACCGAAAAATGAATAGGTAAAAAAGTTTTACCCGGGCAGCTACTGATATAATAATACTATATGAACTAGTATTTCAGGTAAAAACATTTTACAGGTTCATTTTCCTCCATTTACACCCTTGCTCTTCCTCTCAATATTAGGGTGATGAAAAATAAAAACACACAATCCAAAAGTATTAGTAGTACCTTGTTGTAGACCTCGAAAAGCTGACAAAAAAAATGTATGGTATCTGGTGTGGATGTCGAACCTTTACGGAGATATCGTAGATCAAAATTCCAATGACGTCACACCCGTCCCCAAAAAGTTTTAGACCCAAATAAGACCCCATCGCCAATATAATTTATTTAGGGTGCAATGCAATGTACCATCTGGGAGTCAGTAATGATTCGTATACGTTTCCATTTGTCACTATTATCTATCATCAATACCGCTGTTGGATAAACATATAGATAAACAATTGAATACTAGACAAGAACAATTTGATGCATGATTTTGAAATAGGATTGCAAACGAAAAGTATAGACTTCCCATTGTCTATCGAACAAATCAGGTTGCCAAGTATTTTAATCAGACAAACCTTTCCAGTTCATCTGGTTTAAATATTAGAGATTTTGTAAATTTAAAGTAAATTTGAACCCTTTAATTTGAACCCTGAACACAAACCAGGGAGATATTTTGACAGTCAATGTTTCCAGTCTTGATGAAAAAAGACTTGCCTTGGAAACAATAAGTTATATCATGTAAAGATCCCAAAGAAACTCAATTAAACCTGATTAACCACTCTGTGATTGACCAAAAAAATTTTGCAACTTACTGAAGATAAAATAAAATCAACTATTTCTTGTAACTTTTTGTCCAGTTTACAAAATTGGTAAAAAAGCGCACGTCCAATTGGTTCTTTCACAGCTATTTGATTATATGATAAATCTAGAAAAAACAATAACTTTAGTGTAACCAGTACCTTAATAGCAAGAAAAACAGTAAAATCCCTTATCTGCACCTACTTAGGTTACGCTCTGCTTTATTGAACCAATGTATTTCATGAAATTGCCTGACCATTTTGTTTCTCATTTTATCTTTTTTGATTAGAATTCTAATGTAGTTTTTATATAATACAGGCCAAATGAGACTTCACGTTTCCGTGTTAGATAATCAGCTTTCTCGAAGAGTCGCTATCTTTAGAAGTTAACTGTCTTTTGTTTATCTAATGTGAGATTCCATAACAATTGTGTTGAAAATTTAATGACTCCATGTAAACAGATAAAACTTTACACAAAAATTCCTTTGCGAACGTGTAAAGTTTCTTTCGGGACGTACTGTAGAGGTGAATTTTGTCACTTAAAGAATTTAAAACATTTAGACGAAAGTAGATTATAAATTAGAGTCAAAATGAAATAAAATGGATATTTGAAGAAGTTCATTTGGTAAAATATTCTGGATTAGATTTCGTTGTGGTTTTGGAATTTGCATTACTACTTGTGCTTGATTTCATAGCTATAAAAAGATTATTGCCATAAATAAATCAAAAAATCAAAATCCAAAATTTTTGTTTACTTCATCTGACGGTGTTGAGTTTGGTTGAAAAAAGAAATGATAACAAAAAGAATTGAAATGAAACAAATAATATTTAAACCATAAAGTGACCACATAATGAACCCTTCAAATCAAGAGAGAATATAGAAATATAAAAGTTCTAGAAACCTGATGAAATTTAAAGAAAAGTTGTTCAATTCAATTGTAGTTAAAGTTGAGTTTACTTTCTTAGCAAAATGAGCAAACAACTTGCTTCAACTAAATAATTCGTGCAAAACAGAGCCACACCCTGATAACGATATTGAAACCTTTTTTTGGCTGGAATGTCCATAATGAAAGTTCAAATGTGAAATATCTTCAATGGTTTTTAGAAAATGAAAGCCAACAATGAGATAGAAAATCTCCTGAAACATTCTACTAAAATAGTAATGATAAACTTATTGAATAAAAGCCAAAATTTCAACAGTTTTGAAAAAGACATTTGGCATGAAATAAACAGCTTGCAAGCTAAAAATGGCAATAAAATGTTGTTAGTTTGTTTTAAAGATCATGTAAAAAAGCCAACTTGTGGTTTTAGAATAATCCTCTTCCTTGAATGAAAAACATATTCAAAATATATTCAAGGATTTCCACTGATGTGATCCAATCAACAAGTTTTGCTATTTATAACCAGATGTTTTTTCACCTGCAGATGTGTAACTGGGTTCACAAAAATATAAACTCAACACATAATATCACCGTACTGGAAGTAAAACTAAATTTTATTAGTGAAATAAAATTATGTTTGCAAATTCACCCACAAGACAATATTTTCTGACAGCGGTCATGTAAAGCAAGGACGCAAGGTTTTTCCACCATTCCAGAAATTACTTATAAATTCCCCTATTAACAATTATATTTTAAATACTACAAATTTACACCAGACCTCAAATAAATGTCTGACGTTATTGTAGAACTAGGAAACTGCCAGACAATTACTGTAAATCCTGACTAGCCCCTTCTTTTTAATGCCTCCCTCTAATAAACGCCCCCCCCCCTTCTCCCCCGGTAAACCGTAAACAATACAGATAAAACAATGTCATACCTAAAGTATCTTTTAAATGTATACACTCAGAGATGTGTGGGAAAGCCAGCATAAGACGCCATTTCTTACTTTTACCTTTAGCACGACCTAAAATGAGTATATGTATGTAGATAATTTTCAAATTTTGATTACCTTCAAATAGCAGGAACATTATTCAAAATACAGATAAATAACGTGATATTTCAGTTCAGTTTTTCATTTTGCTACTGTAACTACTGTAAAATGAAAAAAAAATTGTTTCCTCTGTTTTAATGAATAATAATGAAGAAAATAATAAGAATTTGAAAATTTAGTATTAAAATTCATTTATTGAGGAACATTTACAAAAAATATAGTGATGTCTGCTTTCAGACAGAGCAGACTACAATATATCTCACATGTTGATATATGAATAAAGGGAAAAGTAATATTGTGAAAATTTGGAACAAAGCAATTTCTTTTTAAGGCTGTACATTTGGGACACATTTTCAAGAGACAAGGAAAGAATATATATATTAGAGGACTTTAAAAATACAAGTTTGGGTACAGCAGTTATGTTAACCCAGTGGTACCAACCTAACAATGTATAAGAGCTATATTCTAGAAATTTGCAAGGGAGGGTCAAAAATCAACATATATATAATTACCATCAAGAAAAGACGGGTAGAAAATGTTTACATCTTTATTGAAAAGCGGCCCGAAGTGAATGGAATTTGTTACTTTTAACTGCCAAATCAGGCCTCTCTTCAGTAAAAAAGGTAAACATTTTCTCCCTGTCTAAGTTCTGAAATCTCCATGTTTTCATTTTAAGCATAAAATAACATCTGTAAAAAATAATTCTGGGTATTTGATGCATAAAAACAACACTAAATCATATTTATGAGCAATAAATATAGCCTATAGCAACCTGAAAAAAAGTCGTGTGTAAAATGTTGTGTGTAAAAGTGTAGGGTAGGGATACTATACGGGTGGACAATGTATATATAATCATAAAGAGGCTTACTTTCTCGGGCTTTCAGGTAAACAGTATTGGCCACGATATTTTCTAGCTCCATCCATTTACACGTTTTAGGTTAGTATTAAAAATTTGCAAACCAACAACATATATAAAAAGATTGAAAGTTAATCTGGTAAGTGCATGGTAAAAACATCAACTTAACTGGACTCACTTATTTACCTTCTTCACTGTGTACTGACAGTATGTACATCTCTTTACTAACTATTATGGAGGTAAGCAATGAGCACCGGCTACCGACATCTTTTGAACAATAGATTAACAGAAGCACTATGAGTGAGATAAGTTATCTCTATAATTTTACGCTGTACGTTTTCACATAAATCAAGCCCTTGTCAAGTACGATCACTTGCAACGATTACCGAGCTGTCAGGGGCTATCAAGACATGGGATTTGAAGAAGAAAAAGGGAGACGCAAGAGAACAGTCAGCTGCTCGGATTTTATTTATTGCATAACCACTGAGGTTTACATAAACCTAGCCAGTTGCTAGTTGGCGAGTCAAATATGCAGTGCAAGAAACACAAAGTTGCTGAAACTGAATAATTATTTTACTTGAGATGAATTATGATAACAATCAACAGGAATAGGATATTGCGCACAGCGCTGTGAGCTAAAAAAGGACACCATGTTCGCAAGCGAAGGTATTTTGTTTATAGACCTCAAAAAGCTGATCGAATCACTGTATTAAGGGTTGTGTAAGCAAGAACTAGTCGACACGCCTTTAATTTTCGTGAGCACCAGAGGTGATTCATTCAGTGAAACTTACCAGAGAACCTATATCATTACTTCCAGTAAGATAATAGAAAAAGTTGTAACAGGCTATAATAATTGTTTTTATAATTTCCAGTTGGGTTTAGAAATGGGCATTTTAAAAACCGTTCATTAATTCAAATGATGAAGCTAATCGAAAATAAACTTGATAAAGACGAATTTGCTTGTGGTGTTTTTGTTGATCTCCGTTAAGGCTTTGATACAGTTAATCACGATATCCTTTTAAAGTCATAGAGGTGTAAGCTACAGCTGGTTTTCATATCTCTCTCTAACAGATCCCAAAGGACTAAAATGGGAACTGAATTATCATCAATTGCAAGTAAAGAGTATGGAGTATCCCAAGGGTCTGTCCGTGGCCCTCTTCTATTTCTATTATATATATTAATGATCTTTTTGAAGCTCTAACTTTTATTTCCCCCGCTTCATTATGCGGACGACACAAGCCACTTATACAAAAAAGTTAATTTTGACTTAAAACGAGTAACCGAATGGCTTTCCGCTCTAATAGAATTATATAGTTTGGATACTAAGAAAGCAGAAATTATAATATTTAGACCTAAAGAAAATTATAACTAAACATTTGAACTTCAAGATATCGGGAAAAAAAAGATTCGAACTTACAGATAAATTAGAGGCAATAAATGAGTATTATCTGCCCGGGTAAAACATTTTTACCGATTCATTTCCCAGTATGTTGCAGTCCACCATGACATTATTTAGAAAAAGAACTTGTGAATAAAAAAACCCACCTCTACATGCGTTCTTCTAGAATAAACTTATTACTGTATCATAAAGACAACATTTAATTTTAAAACTGAAGCCATAATACCGTAAAAATTCCGGTTATAAGCCCTGAGCTTATATTAATTCAAACCCACTTTTTGGGGGGCTTATAACCTGAGGGGCTTATATCCAGGGAAGGGGGGGGGGGGGGGGTATAACCGGGAGGATATATCGAAATACCTTGCAAGTACCATATTTACGGGAAAAAGAAGAATCGAGTGAAGATAAGAACAGCACTTCGAAATGCTTCGATGTAATATTGTTAAAAGGAAAACATTACTTATTTATGCGAAATTTGTCTAGCCTTGATGTGACTGCTTATGCCTGAGACGGAGGCTTTTATCCGGCTAGTTGTCGAGTCATCGTTTTTTGAGATACTTATATTCGTTTATTTACTTTACTCTTCTGTGCTAATTGTAGGAGAGAGTGGAATTAAAAAAAGGGGGGAGGGGGGATTTTACTGAATGTCTAAAATGGGGGGGGGGGGGGGGGGGGTCTTAATAAAATGACGTACAGGGCATTTTAGAAAAGGGACATAAAATGGGGGGGGGGGTGGTAATTAAATGGGGGCTGGGGGTGGTGAAAGGGAAATCTTGGATTTGAAAAACAACTTAGGACCGGCGTTTATATTAATAATAAAACTTTCGAATGGATGACTTAGAACAGGTAATGCAGAATAACAAATGTGTTAAAGGAGATGGAGGTTTATTACGGTAGCAGCGAAAGCGAATACAGTATTAAAACACCCTTGGACTACTACTACTACTACTACTCCGGCCGAAATGGCATTTAGCCCACGCTTTAGACTCTGCGAAATTCCCTTTACGAAACTATATAAATTGTATAAACGAACGCAGGCTAGGAATTTTCAAAAGCTTATCAAAACATCCAGTTTTTTTTTACCAGTCATTCACGAAAAAATGGATCTTATTCCCATGAAATACAAAAAGGAGAATTTCAGTTACTTCCAATGCGAAGTATATCACTTGAAATTAAGTATTATTTTGTTGCCGAGGCATTCTTACTTTAACTCTATTAAGCGACCTTATTATAAGTATTCTTGTTGGTTATTTGAACGTTTTTGTTTACTTTGTTTGACAAAGTTTAAAACCCAGTATTTGGATGGATTTTTCGTTTTTATTTATTATAATATTTGTTTCGATGAAGACGTTTTTATTTTTGTTTCGGTTTTGTTTTTTTTCCTTTTGGCTCTTATACATTTTAAAAAAAAAAAGCTATTTTAAAATAAGATAAGTATCCATGGTTACAGCTCACAAATGTATATTTCTTTTGTTTTAAGCAATGTTGTTTCTTTATTAAACCTTGTTTACACTTAACCCGTCGTTAGTGTGGTGAGTAGTTTTAAGAAAACTAGTCTGGTGAGGTGTGAGATACCCATAATAAATAAACCAACTTTCTTTTTTCAGTGCAAATGAACATACAGTAATTTTGAATGATTTTCATAAAGTTTTGATTGTTCTGAAGGTACTAAAAGTTTCAAGCAAAAAATCCCATCATACGGTTGTTTTTTCAATGAATGTTTACAGGACGAGTGTAAGAAACCTCACCACTCTAATGAAGGGTTAACAAAGTTTAAAAGTAAATTTCGGATGAATGAGTTTGTATCTATTTTGTTCGTATTGCCACTTAGTTTTGAAATGCTGCTACCGTTTTGCACCATATGATTCTTGTATTATTTAGAAAGGGTTTTGTGCTAAAAGTGCCAATTCATTAGAATGAACATGAGAGATGTGGTAGTTGATACTGCTTAGTTCCATAAAGTCGCTTAGACTTCTCACACACTTTTTTGTTTAATTTATGTGCAATTGGAGATTCTGCTGAGCTTTTGAGGTGTGTGGTCCATTAGTTTCTCGATGTATCAAGTTTATCAAGTTTATCTTGCACTTAATCATTTGATTAAAATGAGTGCAAAATAAAGTCAAGTATCCAGACCAGGGAAGTTTTTAATGACTATGCTAACTGCTGTGGAATGGTTGGAATTTTGTCATGTAATCAAAAAGTGAGCAAAATCTATGAAAGGACCACATAAAAAATGAACAATAAATTGTTAAGCCTATTCTCCACGAGCCGGAATCGTCCTTGATAACGTCGCGTTCTCACTTTGTGCCGACTCACGTGAGGAGTTTACTCAATACACAACAAAAAAGCTATTCAAATCAATATTATAAATAAGGGTTGCGCAGCTGTGAGCTTAAAAGGTCACTATGTCTTAAGCGAAATAAAAGTTTTGAAGATAATGTTTGCGTAAGCAAGTCAGTTGCTACCAGCGACAGAGCTCGAAAAGCTTATGGTGAACCGTACTGAGATATCGTTGATCAAAACGTTAACTGACATTATTGTAAAGATTGCATATAAAGAATTACATAGGTTCTTTCTTGCATGAAAGTGAATGTCTAAAACCAAATTGTCTTTATTGTAGGGAGGACAAAAGTAATGGTATTGTATACAATTTGGTTTTAGTGAATGCATAAGTGTTGAATATAAAAAAAACACCAGAAAACAAGCAAAAACTAAAAGGAGGCTTCCCTAGACAGGCTCTCCTAGACAGCTGCTAGATCAGAGGCGTAGCTAGAGCTCAGTCAAAATTTGTGGAGGAGAGTTTAGTCATTTAAAGTAGAAAAGGAAAGCCTGCAAGTAACCTAATCGACACTTAAGACTGAAAAGAAAGATCATGACGTTGGACTCCTCCACTTGTTTTGACTGACCCTGAATACGCCTATGAGGATTGGGACTTGATGTTATTAGCACATTGAAAATTGGATTGGCAAGACAAATCTAAATAAAGTTAGAAAAATGGTAATATGATCAATTACATAAACATGAAGATTGAATATTTCAGTATAAATCAGCAATCTAGAGTCGAACATGTCAGAAAGAATCAGACTAATTGGCAACCTAATTGAGTAGGTTATGTTGTAAAGTAACGTCACCTACAAGTTCCCTATCTCCTCAAAATTTTTGCCACCAAGTTACATCAGTTATTCCCATTAGTTATTGAGATATTTGCACCTAAACGTCACGATCTTTTCTGGTACGTGGTATAATTTAACCAACAACAGGCCAACAATATGATTAAGTCAAAAACTGAGCCGAGATAATTGCAGCAAAATCATTTTGGTCAACAATGTTGCACAGTTGGTGCTTTTTACCAATACTCCTTCTTTCACTCCTATTTTGTTCAACTGCTCCAAATCGAATAATTTGTCCGGCATATAAGGTCATTTTTAACATAGATACGTGATCCGTAGGTATGGAACAACCAAGCATAAATCACAGTGAAGGGAAAGTACCTAATCATAAAGCTCGAAAAGCTGACCAAGGAATGCATGAGATCGAATGTTTACGACTAACACTGTTAATGAGATTGAAGATTTTACTGACGTCCAAAAGTGACGTTACAACAACCTCTTACTTGTGACATTAGGAAGACTGGCTCGTTGTTTTTCTTCCTAGATGATTATTTGCGCTTATTTGAGAGTGAGTTTTCCTTGTGAGTGAGTTTTCCTTGTTTTCCGGATTTTGAGAATTCGGCGCGAAATCAGTCAGTGGATAGAAATCCACTTTGGTCCATCCTCGTGCTATCAAAGACGAACCTGTTTAAGGTGTTTGGACCTAGCCTAATTTTATTCCTGAGAATATTGTTTGTAAAAAAATTGGTTGAGGATACTATTAACTCTTCCGAAAACTTAATTTTCATTATTACAGAAAATTACAAATGGTTTCTGCTTTTCCTTGCGACTTCGGAAACACTAGTTGCTACTGCGGATGTTTTTTTTTTTTTTTTTTTTTTTTGCTTTTCCGCCTATTGGAAGTTGTTGTTTCACAATCTAATGTAATTTTATAAGTAACTTTCACGCATACAAAATTTTGTCTGAGTCTCAATGTTTCTTAAGTTGCTCTCTTTTACAGACTGATTTGTTGCTTGTTGATTATCTAACTTAGGAACATCAAAGTCGCGTGTTTGTTTACTCAGCTCAGCCAGCGCGGGTTTCTTTAAACCATTGGAACTTTTATGACACGTTTCTCATCAGCAAGTAAAAAATAGTATGTCCCTTTTTGCTCTTTTGATTTTGATTTCAGATTTTACATGAATTTTTGAAAAGATCTTCGGATTCGGATTATATTGGTTCTTTACCTATTCACTGGAGGTCAAGACCGAGGACTTGAAATGAAGAATGTAACATAAACAAGGAACTTCGTTCAACATAAAGTAGATTTGTAAACAGGAATTAAAAAATTATTCTCGGTAAATTATTCAAGCAAACAAGATGTAACAACGGTTAATTTAAAATCGAAGCAACACCAATGTTGCAACGAATTGAAAAGTCATAAGGAATTAAAAACAAAAAGTTGTGTTCCTTATAACAAAAGCACTTTGTAGAAGGATGGAAGTCATCAAATGTTATGAGAACACGTAATTTAAACAACTTCATATCAAAGGAGTAATGTTTAGATTGACACCTTAGTAAATACTTCATATTATACAGGGGGCGCTCTCTTATGAGCAGTGTTATTCAAGCTGACCTTCTTGTTATCGACAGTTCCTATCTCGTTTTGTCGTCACTTAGCAACAGTAAGAACGTCAGTTTTGTGAGTGAAACTCTTTAATATTCGATTGGGAGATGTTTTTTGCAATGCTTTGCGGTAGTTATGATGTATTGTGGAGAGAACTGCATTATGGGAACAGTCAGTTGAAGATGTAATTCCATCAGTATAGTTACTCTATACAACTCAGAGTAGTTCGACCATACAAGGGACTATACGAAGGTTCAATTGGTCGTTTCGTCTTCTTCAGTTTTATCTCCTTAATACATAATACAACTACCACCACAATGCAATGCAAAAAATCACTAAAAATGTTTTAATGGAAAAATGAAAGGTTTTCATGAACAAAAGTGATATTCTCACTGCCATTTAGAGACAAACCCCAAAACAAATAATGAAAGCATTGCATTGTGGTAGTTGTATGAGGTATTTAAGAGATAACTGAATAAGGGGAACGACCAATTTATAGAGTCAGTGAAGTTCATTTACATAGAAGTCGTAGGTAAAGGAACCTTCCAAATAAGTTCGGACCAGGGAGAGAGGTTCAAACTATACACATGCTTGACTGTATAATGATTGGTCCAATTTTTAACAATAAACAGCTACCTACGTATACACTAAGTTATAAGTTACAAGTGAGGAATTTAAATCTATATATAATATTCTATATGATAATGTCATGATCTTACGTCAACAGAGACCTTACGCAAAAAGACAAAGACGAGGACGAGGACGGCGACGTGAGTAAAACAAAAGATTTCTTTTCCTTGTGGACTTTATGGATTACTCTCACGCCATCGTCCTTATTGCCGTCGGAGTTGCATTCTTTCGCAGCGATTGCACTCAAGATAAGACGAAGAGAGAAAAGGAGTTAAATATTTATCGTCATAATTTTTCGTCACAAAAAATTGTTTTTTGTATCTAATAAATATAAGAGCCAACCTAAAAAAACATCCTTAAATAACACTTCAATTGATTTCAATTGATAACTTCAAAAGATATACTATTCTCAAAAAGGTTGGTGGATTGAAGGTCGGAACCGTGTAACAAATCCCTGGACACCATCATAGATATGATCTCGTTAGTTTTCCACCTGTTTCTGTTTGACGTCATTAGATTCATGCTAAGCATATACTATAGGCCCCTAACGTCACCTTCGTTCTTGCAGCCCTCGCCTTGTTTCAAATACAAATAATAATGACATTCTCATGCATGATAATAGTGATCACAAAATTTATTGTAACTTATTTTTTGAAGGGCCAACCATAATTTAAAAAAAAAAATTATGGTCTCAAAGTCATTACGTCGTCGTATTTTCATGTAAAAGAACGTCATTATAATTTTAATTTTAAACAAGGCGAGAAATTTGTAATTTATGAAGGGTTCTATAGTGGTGGTTCAAATCATTTCGTATTTGTTTCAATGAATCCTTCCAACAAGCTCCGTGACACAGAGTACAGCCTTTTTCCCAAACACACACACAGGCACCATGAAAATAAAAAAAGTAACGTGATATTGAGATAGTCGATACGACTTCATAAAATCCTTTCAAAAAGGACTAAAAGATAGTATGTATACATTAATATATAATTTAAAAGTATATAACTATACTTGATTGCAATGAGTGCCCAAACCTTGTATATTGGTTGGGAGTCTTGTGATATATAACCGTCATTATACCAGATAATTCAAAAAGAACATCCTAAAAGAAAGGTCAATCAAATCTAGGAATGTATACGCTAAACAAGAACATTTGTATGTCATAAAAAAAACACCTATAAAAATGAAGCTGTGAAGAGAAAGGGTTCACCAAAGCTATTCCAACTAAAAAAATGTAATTAAAAAAGAGATTGAAATGAAGAGATAAAGGTTACAGAGGCGGGTCTAGCGTTAGACAAAAAATGTTTATGCAGTAATATTCCAGTCATTTCTTTCATTTTGATTGGTAGAATTCGGACAGAATCTTCCAAGCTGTGGGGGCCATAAAACCATCGGGCGGTTCCTCGCCATTTCTGGCGAAAGCTCTCATCTTGGTACCGGATATGAATTCAAAGTCCTCGCTTCTTTTCGGATCAAAGAACTCCATCTTCTTAGTAATTTTATTTAGAGCAGCCACGCGAAATGGAACGATTTCTAGTTGCACTAAACCCGGTGCCATAGTCAAAACTTTTCGACCATGGCTCGGTTCGTATAAATCACCATTTTGGTCAGGATGCCCCATTCCTGCCGGATCACGACCGACAATGTAAAACGTAGCACCAGAAGCAATTCTTGCTTTACAATGCCATTGAACTTCTGTGGGTCCAGCGTACATCATTGGAGACGGGAAAATTGCTAAAGAAAAAAAGAGAAATAATATTACGCGCACCGAAGCAAATTGACCATATCAATAACCAGAATAACGTGTAGTAGCGTAAAGAACATACCCAAAACTGTGCTATCAGGATCGAGTATTTTCTCTTTTAAGACAGCCATATGTTGCTGAATACGTACGTGTAACGGTACGTCGTCATCTTTGGTCCATCCACCTAACGGATGCAACAACAATACTGGTTTCTTATATCCCCTTTCCAAAAGTTCGCGATGTGTGTCCTGCATCAACAATGCATGTCCATTATGAATTGGGTTACGTAATTGAAAAGCAAACACAGCGTCAGCTTCTAATTCACGGAACTTCTGACGCAATTCATTTGGTTTCAGACGATATTCGTCCAAACCATCATTCCATTTGATTTCACCTAACAGAACGAGAATTTATTATTTCAATACAAATCTTAACTAAAAAGCTTAAAAATAGCCTGCAGCCACGATGATTTTGCTAATCACATTACTATTGGGTTTTGAACTATATTATTGGCCATTTTTATGCAGTTTCTGAATGGCGTTAACTTCCATGCCTTGTGGTTAAAAGGCCCGGCGTTGTATGTTTGTCTGTGAAGATTAGAACGCAGAATTTTTCAAAAATAACGCCAATAAAGGGTCCGGGGTAAACTTTGGGCCGGCGTAAAAAGGACCAATAAGGAATTAGAAGAAACTTTTCAGGAACTCCCTCATTCAACCTGATGATATTCAAATTCATACTATAACAACAGAACTCTGGTTTTACCTAAGACACGCAATTTGCCACCGACAAGCCAATCTCCTGATGCCATGATCATTTTTACGTATGGATGATTCACACTACGGGTGCCAAATTGCCTACAACATCTTTCCTCTTTGCGATGTGGAAATATCTCGATATCAGACATTATGGCAACTTTTTTATTTTCATACTCCAAAACAAATTCGTCGCAACTGTTCAACCGTTCCTTGTCTTCATCAGTAAGCGATAACACGATGGGTACCGATTGATTGATGTTATCACTGTCCTGTAAACAATTGAAATGGAGTGTTTGAAGATATTCTCTCTCCTTCATGAACCCTTTTAGCGGCGACGCCCAACCTTCGGCCAGTATTTGCACCCATTGCAAATCCACTTTATTAATTTTCAGCGTCGGTACAGTTTCAGCAAGTTCCATTTGCTTTTCAAGGTCTTCAGTGGGCACGAATAACTCGCGAACTTCGTTAATTATGGTGATAGGAACAATACCATTTTGTTCGAGCAACTTAACTAAGTCTTGTACACAATCATCAACGGTTCGAGCTCCAGCTTTTAAAACGAGATCTGGATTTTTTGGTGGCTCATAGGCTGAATCGATACCAGTGAAACCCTTTATAATGCCTGCCCTGGCCTTCTTGTAAAGCCCTTTTACATCACGATCTTCACATATATCCAGTGGTGTGTCTACAAAACATTCAAAGAAATTCAGTTTAGCGTCTTCGTGCAATTTCCGCGCCTTTTCCCGGTCTTTTTCATAAGGACTAATAAAGCTGGACAGACAAACGATCCCGGCGTCGGCAAAAAGTTTTGCAACTTCTCCAACACGCCGTATGTTTTCCTCTCGGTCGCCAGGAGTAAACCCTAAATTCTTGTTTAAGCCCGTCCGCATATTGTCGCCATCCAAACCATAGCTTGGAATTCCACGTGAGCATAGATATTCTTCTAAAGCAAAACTGATGGTAGTTTTTCCAGCACCGGATAATCCTGAAAGTAACGAACATCGAGTATAGTTGACGAAAAAAAGGAGATTTTATTATTAGACCACAGAATAATAGAGTAAACTCGCCATGAAAATAGGGAATTTTTACTTACAGATGGAGAACTTATAACCTTTAGACCATTTCCATTAGGCGGAATCGTGCGCATGCTCAGTAGCTCAAAAATTGTAATTTCAGACACGATTCAGCTTAATGGAAAACGGTTTTTAGAGTTAAAACGTTCGAATTAATGAAAGTTAAAAGACAAAAAAATGCTTTCGACCAACAAATCATTACGTCGTTCAGACTACAACGTGATAACACGAATTCCTGTTAATTCCAATGAATTTCTTCTAGAAATTGACTGGAGGAAGCATCCAAGCAAACATGACTTGATACGAACGCCTGATGAAAAAGGATTCCCACCTGTGAACCAAATAGTGCATCCACGGAATCCATGAGCGTGCCCTAACACTTCACCTCTCTTCGATCGAGTAACATGACCTTTTTGGAATTGAACATTTGTGGCCTTTTGTGTAATTGATTGAACATCAGATGCGGAAGCCATCCTTGACTGAAAAAAAAGAAAGAAAAAGAAATTAGATAAAAATTTGTAAAATGAAGAATCAGACGAAGCATACACATCTACCCAATATATTGGATAATCTTTAATAAATTGCCCACCAAAAATGTAAAGGTTATGATTTCATAGGTACTTGAGAAAAAATTTTGGACAACTTCTCTTAAAAAAAAAATATGAAATCTAGTACATTTGTTTTCCTACTGCCCATTTAAGTCTTAACAATTTCATTAAACTAAAATCTGAGAAGAAAAGAAAGTCAATGAAATAAAAATTTACATTTGTGCAATGACAAACAACAAATTTTGTCGCCAACTCAATGGTTATTAATTATTTGATGATTTTGAAAAACAACATGAACAAACATGGAAGGACACAAACGATCTACTTACGGTATCAATCATTCTCTATAAAGTTTAATGATTATATTGCAACGTTTAGGCTGAGTAAGAACACAAACATATGAGCATTTAAAAGTAGAACTAAAGTTGATTACAGATATCAATTCAAGATACAGAAGTGGTGTTTACTGACCATGTAAAATAAAATGAAGATATAGTCTTAAAATTGTATATTAATGTTAAAATAAGTAAACTTTTGATGACTATAACATTGTAAACAAAAGATCTTATCTGATAAAAATATGACTTCATTTAAAGAAGACTGCCTTGATGAAGAAGGAACATTTATAAATAACTCGAAAAAAGAAAAAATGATTTTTTTTTCACCTGGCAACTTTACTTGAACAATGTGCACATCTGACAAACGGTTTCTTGTAAATAATACTTTCACACCAATGAAAAAAAATATGTTTATAATTTGTGATTCTTTGGGAAGAAGAAATATATATAATTCTACAATAAATTTTTAATGACATTATCACAGTAAGTATAAATACATATAAATATTGTGAAATTCACACAAATCAAATATGGTGATAAAACATTCATGAAAGATGGCCAATGTAACTAGGCAATCATTTATCACTTTCTGAAAAATTTCTTTTATTAATTTTTCGTCATTCAGGCCATTATGATGTTATATTCCTGTGACAGAAGAAAAGTCATTATAAAAAAAGAACACCTAAAACCTATATTATTTTTTCTCACTCAGGACTATATACCAAACAGTCAACTTTATACCTGCATAATTTTGATAACATTTACAGTATCACATAGCACCAAAGTTTTTAATTTGGTGAGTGAATTTAGTTGTTATTATAGTTAGTTTTTATTACCCTTACTAAAGTTATTTGGTAAGAAATATAACATATAAATTCTAAACATGTAAACATACATTTAAAATTCTAGACTTTGCATTATGTATATATATATATACCACTTCTCAATGGGTACAAAGTGAAGTCAACATTAAACGATTTTTAATTTTCATCTTCTGGAAAAACAAATCTTATATTACCAAAATCATGATTTTCCCACATCAAATGTCTGAAGAAAAAAAGTGAACAAATCAACAGGGAGTATGTGTTTCTTTTCATCAAAGAAAAAAGAAAAATTTCAAATGAATTTTTAAAGAGGAATCCAGATGATTCATCATCATCAGTTGGCACACCTTGACAATAATTTGCTTCAAAATAAAGACTTTTGAAAATTGAATTTTGAAAATTTTTCTTTTGAAAAAGCTAATATAGTTTTACATACATTTGAACATGTAATCAGAATAATGGCAGATGCTTTAACAATGAATACAACAAGAAATCAATATCTACTTATTACAAACTCGGCTTTTTGCTTTAAGTTTATTGTATATGATAATCGTTACACTTGGTCTATTTATTATTACTGTTCTTTCTTTAATTCTAAAACCAGTTATAGTGTTTATTAGGTATTCTTTCTAACATTGATTGGATAACACCGAAAATAGGTGTAAACTTTTGGATCTCATATATCTCCCTAATATTCTCCTTATTATTACTATTATTTTATTTTAACTTTTAACTTTTAACTGGACACTTAACAGCAGATTTTTCAACCACTCAATGACTACAGTTCATTTAGTTTTGTGTATTAGTTCTTAACTACAAATGAACATTTCAAAAGTTTCAAAAGTTTGTTATACATAATACTGAACATTGATTCATCAATCTTAGAAAACTTTTGCAAACAATGCACAGTTAATGGTAAAATTCATGTCATTTTATCAAAGTCTAATCTATAGGTAGAAATTAGGAATTAAAATCTTTTTTCGTAATTTGCAATTCAACAAATCTAATTTGTCTGCTGAATTTTACATATTTTATGAAAAAATTTAAGGAGCCAGATAATCTTCAAGTTACGACTTTGAGTTAAAAATGTCACAACTTTGAGTTTTTCTAACTTGAGGTAGGAAAAACATTTCATTCATTTTTGAGTTACTTTACTCGAGATGGAAAAACATCACCTCACTTCGCGTTTTGTTCACTTGATATTGGAAAAACATAAAATTCCCTTCCAAGTTACCAACTCGAGATGAGAAAAACATAGATTCTTTTCCAAGTTAGAGATTTAACATGTCCAGAGTTTTTTCTTTTACTTTTTCCTAACCAGGTATTTTTTTAACACAATTGTTTCTCCTCTACATAACCACTGTCTTTCTACATGGAATTTATGCCACCCCTTATTTATTTCTTCTATCTAAAATTTCGAAAAAATTTCCGAAGATTGTCCGCCTCAAAATTTAAGACAAAGATGTGATACTTCTATATCTTCATGTGGTTGCATGTTTAAAATTGAAGATTTTTCAATAACATCAACTAAAAACTTGACAATTTATAATCAATTCCACAATAATTATTCCACAGTAAATATACAAGGTAGATAAGTTCAGTGTTTTAGAAGTGGAAGGAAATGACGTAAACACAAAGGAAAAAATTGTATGTAGTGATTATAATCAATTAATAAATTGATTATAATAAATAATAGATTATGATCAACTTTCATTATAATGTAAATCTCATCCTTCTGTATATGACAAGATTGAATGAAAAAATGTTAACAAATTTTCTCCCAAATGTAAATCTATGACTGACGGTCCTAACTACCACCTACAACCTTGTTATCAGTTTGGATAGGACATAGCATTCTGTTAGGAACATATCAAAGAAGATGATTCATTTAATTCTAAATTGTTTTAAGCCATTGATTAAAATAGAATAGAATAATCAAAACAAAATATAATGTCATGAAAACAATAAGTCAATCACCAATAGCAACATTTTAAAAACAACAGAAAAAAAACCTTAAAAATATCTATGTATGACGATTATTGATTTCATCATTTAAGATGACATTACATTATAGAGACCAATTAATTTCAAATAATATATGTTTTGGTAATATTAGGAGTTTTAATATAAGCTGGGGGTATATTGTAATATATCAATAAATTAACTTTCAGAATTATAACACAATAGAATGTTATATATCTACTCCCTCACCTGCACCCCTATTATTGGGCCCATTCTCCTTGACCCGACTCACAATTCTGTTTTTCGTGTCTGTTCTTCCTGATTGTAAAACCAAAAACAAACACTGCTATTACCTTAACACAATGTCTAACCAAGTGAGCCCTCACAGAAACTTTATGTCCGTGTAAGAAATTAGCTTTCACGAAGAGATGGCAAGTTACCTGTCTTTTGTATATTAAACATGCCTTTTCATGTTCAGTTGAATTGCGTAGAATACAAAAGATTTTAATAATGACTAACTGTACAGGAAAATCTTTGGTGTTTAAAAAATTATTCCTTCGCAAATGTGTAAAGTTTCTTTCGGGCTGTATACAGTGTATACATTAGTATACACTAATCCTGATCAAAATCTATGGCAGCCTAGGTCTTTCTTATAGTAGCAATACAAAAATAACATTAACATCTTAAACACAAATTGGCAGACAAAATATTTCATCTAATCATTTTATAAAATGTATAAATGCATTTAGTTTTAAAACATTCATAAAATCCAATTATTAAAAATGATTACATGGATTGACATGAATTTTTGAAACCTATACAAGTAAAATCAAAAATAATAAATAAAAAAACACTGTAATACTCCAATTAACTACAGATGTCATTAAGACAAACATGTTTTTCGTACGCTGTCTGCATTACTGGCAGTTTCCTTTGTTTTCAAAGTCTTAAATGACCAGCAATTGAGTTGCTTTTATTCTTATTTTAAAGAACAATTTTGGACAATGTTTGTAGAGGGTTATATCAGCTTTAGTGAAACAACTTATGGAGTGTATATGTGGATGCAGGATATAATGCATGTTCCTTAGCATCAATGACGAGATAACATTATATACTATCTTTAGAATTGAATGTAAATGAAAAGTTTGTAGCAATCAATCCCAAAATTTGGTAGAAGAAAAAAAGCTACATATTATTATTGAGGGAAGATAAAAACCATAAAGAACATTATAATACAAACCTGTCTCAGAGTACTGGACAATCATCAAACAATATTTTTTCGATCATGAAGTGACAGTGTTTACAGTGACAGTGTTTACAATTATCTGTCAACGAGGGATAAAAAATGTTCAACGTGGCTGGCTGGAACAAAACACATTTTTTTGTTTTTGTTTAGTTTATTCGGCAGCCGTCAGTGAAGCATGTAAATATGTCGGACGATGCTGCGAGACAAGATGATGAGCCTACTCAAAGTTCACCGAAAAATAGCTTTGAGGAACAGTTCTACTCGACCGGTTATGAATGTAAGAAATATATTTTATTTCTTATTTCTACAAACATTCTGTTCTCTATGGAGTCTTAAGTTATCTAAGTCCCATGATTTTTTGCCAACTTATTTCAGACTTGGAACATCCTGCCGACGTTCAAATACATTCATGGGGGAAATCACTAAAAGAAGCATTCGAACAGGCAGCAGTTGCAATGTTTGGTGTAATGACAGAATTGGATACTGTAGATACCATCCAGGAAGAAATTATAGAAGCTAGTGGTCACGATATCGAATCGTTGCTGTTTAATTTTTTAGATGAATGTTTGTTTGTATTTTCTGTAGAACCGTTTTTATGTGCTTGCACAGTCAATATCACGGAATTTGATGAAATCAATTTTGTCATTAAAGCAAGTTTAACCGGAGAAACATTTAATCTGTCTAAACATCCCCAAGGAACAGAAGTGAAAGCTATTACTTATTCTAATTTACAGATTCATGTAAAACCTGATGAAGTAGAATGTTATGTTATTATTGATATATAATTTCTGAAAAACTAGTTCTCAATGAGGGGTAAGTTTTAAAACATCAGATTAGCTCTAGTAAAGAGTCTTAATCTCAATATATGTAAATAAATTTTTAATGAAAAAGTTAAAGATCTGACAAGTATCTGGTTTGCAGCAGTGTATAAACTTTCTTGAATGGCCTTTTTGGCGGTTTAAGGCATACTATAGATTTCTAACACCAAGTTTAATTTTCTTTAAACATCTTATTTGAAAATGTATGTATATACACAGAAAAAATCCTTCGAAAACACCAAATCGCACAATTTTATTCTCTTTTACAGAAATTGGTGTAATTTTACATTTTCGTCATTATGAAGGAGTGATGGATTATTATCGAAAATAGACAGTTGAGGAACGCCTGTAAAGAAATTCTTATTAGCAGTTCAATTCTAAGCGATCAAGGCATCTGTGAACGCTTATAATAAAATCTTCGGTCGGACTTTCTCAAACGGAAATAAGTGCGAATTTAGTGTCTATGCGGCTCTCGTTTTTGCCTCGTTTTGGCCGCCAATTTAAATGAGCCTTTATGCCGTCTTGTTTTGGTCTTAAATGTCCGCAATTCGTGACCTTTTTTTATTTTGAGTCTTTAAGACTTCAATGCAGCTTAAAGATGTGTCATTCAAGTCTTTTTGCAGGTATTATTTGGTCTTTTTGGTAGACGTCTTAAAGAGGTCTTATTTTAGTCTTAAATGTCCACAATTCTGGCGTCCTTTTGATGCCTCAGAAGGATTTTTCGTGCGACATTGAAACCATTTTACGAGACATAGCTTTCATAGAAAAATATACCATTTAAAGGCAAAAGGAAAAGAAAAACGACGTGTCTAGATTTAATATTTTACATTTAAAAACAAATATAATCCAAGCAATAAAATATTTCGAGGCCCGGAAAACCCGAGTTACAAAATCGAGTTATGGATTATGACGTCATAATTCGAGTTATTAACTTGAAATTTTTAATTTTCGATATCACTTCGAGTTACTAACTCGAAAATATATTTCTCGCTTTTAAATCCTGGAGACCTATGTAGAATCGACTGAAAACACTGATTTATTTCTTCTTCATTTTTCTTCTTTTAAGGCTGAAAACACGATCATTTTAAAATTTCTATTTTCCAATGATGATAATTTAAACGTTTCATCATAAGAGCTTTTCTATTTAATTGAAATTCTTAATTTCTTTTGTTCTACTCACTTTTGTACAGTCACGCGATGCATTTTGAAACTTTCTAACTACAGTGTGTCCACAAAAAAACGGGCCCCTAGTTTTAAAAGCATATAACTTTTTAAATCTTTATCAAATCAATGCGATTTTTATACCGTTAGAAAGAAAATATTTCAAGGATTCTGAAAATATAATTTTTCATTTGTGGTATTTTTTGTTTAAGAAAATACGAAGAACTTTTTCATTCGATACGGTCATTAACTCCTTAATGATCAATAAACCGTACTTTTAACGAACCATTAACCTTTTGTTTCGTTGCAATTACTGCTCAGGATGCTACTGTGCTACGTTTAGCACGAAATTCTGTAAAGATCAACAATTTTTTATTCATTGTGTAAAGTGAGCTTAAAATCTTTTTTATGTTTTAATAATTTCATATTCCCAACGCCTTGTCAAAATTCTTTATAAGCAGGAAAACTTGTAAGTTTATTTAATCATGCAGCTAACAGTACAACAAAGAGCGTTCATCGTGAGAAAATTTCATGAAGCAAAAAGTTATTGGAGCTTTTAGACAGCGTTTTCCTGGCAGAAATCCACCTTCAAGAAGTACAATTCGGAGAAATGTCAAGAAGTATGACAATGAGGGAACAAGTTATAACCTAAACAAAGAAAGAAGTGGCAGAAGGAAAACTGTTAGAACACAACAAAATATCCAGCAAGTCAGGCAGCTGATGATACAACAACTACAAGGCGTTTCGTGCAGGAACCCGACTGGACTGTCCAAGAATTCTTTCAACAATATTGTCAATAAAGATTTAAAATGGCACCCATACAAAATCCACATCGTACAGGAGCTTAAAAATGGTGATCTTAGAAGAAGATTACGATTTTGTCAGTGGTTTCAGCAGCAAGCACATAATATTCGTTTTGTTCCAAATATTGTGATCGGTGATGAAGCTGTTTTCCATATGTGTGGTACGGTCAGCACACAAAACGTCCGCTGCTACGCGCCAAAAGGTCAGCCTCCTCCAAATTTAAAATTTGAGAAGAGTAATTCGCGCGAAAAGCTTCATGTTTGGGTTGCCTTTGTGGCAATGGGGAAATTATTGGCCCTCATTTCAATCCGACTAGATTGAGAAGAAGAATAGTGGACGAAGTGAATTTATTGAGACAGAACCAACCAATGATAAGACGTTCGTTTACTAAAATGAGAAACAGGGTAAACCTTTGTATTCAAAGAAACGGCGGACACGTTGAATGTAATTGAATAGCTACGGAGATGATGATGATGATGATCCTTTATTCTTCTTATCTTTGTCAAAGGTCTCTAGCAACGAAGTCTTTCACGTTTGTAAAAAAGTATGTGTTTTCAGTGTAAATACAACTTTACAACAATCACTTATTTTTTATGACTTTCATATTACTCAAGTCATTAATTCCAATTCAAGCAAGCGTTAATTGATCATTATCTATTTAATTGCATGTTCTGACGCTAAAATCTGTTACAGATACCCATAAAATATTTTTAAGTAAAAAAGGGACATAGGATTAGAAAGAGCAAAAAATTATCTTTCATTTGGTGTAAAAACCGCAAAAAATAAGCGAAAAGAACAAAAGATATGCTTCCTAAAAGTTAACACACTGTATGTTGTTATCATTTAAAAACGATCGTGTGAACATGGAGCTTAATCAATGTTATAATTAAAATGAAAAAATATTTCAGATAGACTACACATGCAAGATCAAAATCCTCGACGACTTCAGTATTCATTTTAACCGAGCGACTGCATCGAAGACAGAGCAGAGCTGAGCGTATGATGGTAAAGGGCATGGCACCCATGGCACCCATGAAAATGGCTGTAGCAAACAATTTTATGCGTATCAACACATCCAGACCATACTAGTTTTATAAGAAACGATAAAAAAGAATATTAGATAACAAGACAAGAACAAGGGACAAAATTAGACAGCAGTGGTTAACGGCTTTTGTCAAAATATATACGTAAAATGCTCTACATGGTTATTTCTCTACGTTTGGGTAGTTTTACTAAATTTCACCCAACGCCATTCGCGCAACACACTCTTTATTTATACTATTTTATTAAATCTTTGATATTTAAGAAACCGCAAAATGCCCTTGGAGAAAAGACGTTTACCTATTATTCAGGTGAAAACCAGGCCTATGTTACAGTTTGGTCTTGGTTTTTATCACGCACTAGAATGGAAGTGCGAGGATCCCCGTTTTCTAATATATGTCCCCGTTTGCCGTTTGTTTGTTTCTTTGCCGCCATCATCCGTATATCGAAAAGGCAATAGACCCTGGGTTTGAGGTTGATTATCGCCCTGAGTTGTCCCTTCTCTTGTGACAAAATTTTGTAAGTGGTTATCAAGACAGTTCCAAATTGTGGCAGCAGATATTGGATGTTGTGTAAGGCCACACGCCGGTTCAAAGCATTAAATGAGTATCGCAGCCTCACACTCTTCAGGTTCGAAAATTTATTTGATGGCATGGATCGCTGCCTATGCTCCACTCTCTAATCCAGTTGCAGCTGGAAGAAGTGGACCTGCGATTTCATGGATGTCGTTTCCGATAATCCTCCGAAGAGTTTCGCCAACTCCGATAGGGCGAACACCAGGGTTTCACATCCAGGGGTATCAATCTGCACGCAGCATAAGCTTCCAAGCATTTCGGATCAACGATCTGGGTAGCAACTTTTCTGGCCATCAAAGCGATTTGTTCAGCTCAGCTAATTCCTTTCCCTCTTGCTTTTACCTGTTACGAGACAAGATGTTTCGAAATTCATCTGCGTCAAGTCTAGATGCACCATCATCCCTCTTCGTTTATCGGGTCGTAATCTTAATAAAGTCAGCATTGATGTTATCGAAATATGACTTTTCCGAAATATGACTTTTCTTTTGCTACAAAGAAAGTTTTAAATAAACGTGAAAAAATTATTATTTGAAAATGATCTTTTAAATTTATTAAAATTCATCATGACAGTGCTGAGAAATTTTATAAAACTAGACGCCGAGGCGGCGTCGCTCGCCGCCTATATTCAGCCTGCGTCCTAAGTCACTGAGAATTCACGAAAAACTAAATCAACGAATTAGTAACGAAAAGTACTACCATCTTGTAGAGCTCGAAATTCTGATCAAGAAAATGTGTAGGATTGTCTCTACGACGAACAGTTACCAACTTAACTTTATTTTTTGGTACGCAAAGAGAATTATTGATACGCGTATTTCCAAATTACAACCAATGCGCATGCTCAATGATACGGTACGTACCCATACGCGTATTATGTTTTCAAGTGGAAATCCCGCTTAAATTTGACATGCAAAAAAATAAGTATTCAAAGGTTAAAAATCACAGAAGAAAAAAAATGACATTTTCTAATGACTATTCATTAAAAAAAAATAATAGGGCCTCTGCTTTCTGTTATGGCCCTGGCTCCGGCCCCGGCAATGATGGTTATTTCGGTAACTTCTGTTGTTACTGTTGTGCGAGCCAGGAACTACTGGCTCGATCATCCGTGGGGCCACCACTCGCAACTTGCTCCCGTACGAACATTTCATAAATCGCCACTGAAATGTTAAAATACAAAAGTGTGTACTGGTTTGAGAAAGAAAGATAGGCAACTCTAATTTAATCAATCTTTCTCATGTTAAATAAACTCTTACTAATTTATAACGATAAACTACCTATAGGAAAAGGATTTCTTTGAATGAATAATAAATAAGCAATAGAGTACCAACCACCCGTTCATTGATATTGCATTAACTATTGAAGTTATAAGGTAAATACCGAGAAAAAACATATTAGAATGTATTAGAATACTTACTGAAATTAGCTTGCAGAGTGTAAATAGAAATAGACAGAAAGACATACCCCGTTCGCGAAAGTTCTGAACTAAAAAGGAAAAGAAAAGATTTATGCGTACAATAAAAAAACAGACAGACAGACAGACAGACAGACAGACAGACAGACAGACAGACAGACAGAGAATCGAGTATTAATATATAGGATACGCCAAGTACACAAACTTTTGAGACAGATTTAACTGCATGTCCGATTGGATATCTTTCAAAATATTATTGTCCGCTCCGCAAAAGTTCATGCAACAGCTCACGCAACAAAAACATGATGGTCATACACGACTTCTACTAGCCTTTGTTCAAGACCACTGTTCGTTCGAACGACTTGCTTTTTGTAATAACAAACGGCGTGACCGTGCAAAGTTGCACGTTTAAAAAAGCGATAAATACATAAATACATATATACTGCAAATTCAGCTCACAAATCATTATTGGAAGAAACCGAAAATGGAGGAAGGTAAAAATAGTCGTTTTTTCGTATTACCAGTTGACAAATCACTTCACAGTGAGCGTGCCTTTGATTGGTATATTAATAACGTTCATAAGCCGGGAGACAAAGTAGGAATAGTTCATATCCACGAGCCACCTCACGTCGCTGAAGCTTTTAGTGCTTGGGATCGTATAGTAGTAGAAAGTGATGCGAAATGGGAACGTGATATCCAAAAGAGTGTTGCTGATGCCAAAGACATCTTAAAAAAATATGAAGAAAAGGCAAAGAAACGTGGTATTGAAAGTGAAAGTATTATCAAATCGAGTAATCATGGTCCTGGTCAAACTATTTGTGAGATTGCAGAAAAGAACAACGCAAATGGTATCATAATTGGATCAAGAGGTTTAAATTTACTTCGAAGGACATTTCTCGGTAGCGTGAGTTCCTATGTGGTAAATCATGCAAACACTGCAGTTACTATCACCCCTCCAGCCGAAGATATTCATGTACATGCACTCCAAGACGATTTACCTAGTCACCTCACATAAAACATTCTGATGGTTATTAATCCAAAAACATGAAAATTTACTAAAATGTTAAAAAAGGATATATAAACCTTGTAGCTGCATTTATAAAATACCAAATATTAAATATACAAATATTTGTATATAATATAGTCTGATGATGACAGAACATGAAAAGCTAAATAAAACTTTTTTTTCCCTTATAGTCAACCAGGGTGACTTTGATTACATCATGTCAGTTGTTGTCAGTGTAGTTTTTTATTTGTCTGTGTACCTGGAAGTTCAAATATAACACTTCTTGCATTGTTCCTGTCTTCTGGACCACAATCTCTATTCGATCAAAGTCGCTGCAGTGAGAAAATGGCTTGATCAAAGTCTCCCCAATCGACGGTGTGACTTTGATCACCCATTGAAAGTAGTTGTTGTTGATATGGCACCCCTTCAAGAAACAACACTGCATTGAAACAAATAACCACTAAATAACCAAGACTGCAAAAATACATCTGAACTGATAGAACGTAACGCTAAGAAAGCGGAGAATGGAGCCAGAACACGAGAACTGAAAGAGTGAAACACTGGTGCCCGAAAGATAGCTTTATGAAATCCAAGATGGCAACCCGAGCTACCAGTTAACTCGAACTAAGCGAACTTAGTAGTCAATATTAGCCACATTTTCTTTTAATATTTCCTTTTCTTAACCAATTTTTGATCCAATATTACGTTTTATTATGAAAGTTATTTCCTTACCTTTAATTAGACAGGTCGAAAATGTTTACATTTTAAATGAAAATTGGCCCTAAGTGACTGTCCCAAATTTTTAACATTTTAACAATTAATTTCCTAAGCCATAAACTTCAATTTGCATTCATATGCAGAATTTATTTGTGCAATTTTCTTCAAAGTTTGCAGATTTTATTGGTGCATTTCCAGAAGTATTTTTACTTTTTACGAGTAAAATCCCAAAACCCTGAACACTTTTTTATATGGCCATTAGGTACTATTTTCAGTTATTCGAGAATAAAAATATTTAGAAAGCTTAAAACCTGTGGGAATAGGGTTTATTTTGAGTCAGTTATATTGAGAAAGTTATTTAACATTTTTCAGTTTTAAGTTTTTATTAGTGTGAATTTTGTTCACATTGTGCAGAATTTTAGTGTGAATTTGCCGATTTTTGGTGTTTGATTGGAATTAATTAGTGTGAATTTGGGTACAATTCTGTGCCGTTTATCCTCGCACTTTTTTATTCTCTTAAAGTATAGTGGTTTTAACTTTAAAATGTATATATAAACTGTAAAATTCTCCAAATACACAAGACATTAAAACTGTAACTTAATGCAAAATAAAAGATTGCGAATTAATGTCATGGCTTGAAAAATGTTATCTTGCAAGAAACAACTGAGTTGGTCAAAGATTTCCCTTTAGAATGTCCTCTTTGTACTCCGTGCGACAAAAGTCTAAATATTTCTAGCTGTTTCAGTCAATAACTAAAACCTAGCCTTCCTCTCGTGTCTTGCTCTCGTTGAAATGTTTTTAGTGAAAATTAAAATTTAGGCACTTTCGAAATTTGTTCCAAGTTTTGCCAGGATTGCACTTTTTTTTGCCAAAATGAATAGTAACATACGCGCGGAAATTAAAAATTAAAAAAATTAAAAAGTGCTGTCAAATATTTCCACTTAGGTTATACGCTTAGTTTCCGCTTCGGTTGGGCTTTTTGTCTCACTTATATACTAGCCCTAGTCTGAAGTTGATATCACAGAATCGTAATTAGGAAAAGCAAAAGTTTGCAAAGATCATGTATTTAAAACTGTGTCATTTTGCAGTGATGGGTACTTATAATTTTTTTCTCATGTCTACGTAAAGAGGGCGTTTTTCATTTTGCGAATGAGTCTCTTTCGAATATATCGCGTTGATTATGTTTCTTGTAAGTCTATCCTTTCCGTGGATTTACTTTCGTAAAGTAAATTTCTTGAAAGTTCGTATTATTTCATGTTTGGATCAGAAATTCAGACAAAACAAAATTCTTCGAATATATCTCTTGTTTCCATTTACCCAAACTTTTTTTACAGCTTTTACTTTAGAATTTTCCCGGTATTTCTTTGATGTACGATAAACTTTAGGCGGGCATACACTGAAAGATATTTTGATAAAGATTTCTCGCAAAAGAGAAAAATTCCATGCTCGTTCCATTGAAAGATTTCTTGTGAAAGAACGTGCGTGTTCCGAAACCTCGTACCCAGGGTTTCTTGCTTTTTTTATATACGGACGGCGAAGAAGTTGGCGTGTTCCATTTGTTTCCTTAAGCCGGATCTCCACTAGGCGGAAAATGTCGCGGCGGGCGACATTTTGAGATGCTCCACATGCGCAATAGTGTTTATTGCGCAACAATTATGAAGTAGTGGCGGAAAATGTCGAGTCGCGAAAAGTAGAAATGGTTTCTACTTTTCGTCAAATCGCATCAAAATGAGCCAATCAAATAACAGAAAAATATAAACAAAACACTCTTCGGAGGTTACAAAATGGCGTCACATCAAAACGTGTTCCAGCAGACTGGAATTACAAGTTTTGATATTAGTACGATAAATGAAGAAGAATTACAGAATTTTCTGCCTAGAGGAGGTAATAGTAGAGACGTTGTTGCTTCTGCTGCTGGTGATAACATCGAGGATAATAATAACAACAATATTTTTAGTAAAGAATTATTCCTAGAAGCAATTCAAAACTACAAATGTTTATGGGATACCAACAACAGTTTATACAAAGATAGAACTGCCAAAATTAATGCATGGAATCAACTTTCCCTGTTATTCAATACAGATGGTAAGTGAAACTCGAAGTTTGTTTATACTGTAGTTATAATATTAATTTTGTTTAACACATATTCCTCTTTTTTCTCTATTTTAAGTTTTGACTCTCCAGAAGACCCTTAAGAACCTAAAAGATAACCTTAAACGGTGTTTGGACAGAAGAAAGGCACTGACTCGTTCTGGTGCTGGCTATGCAACCTTGCCAACCTGCAAGTACTTCTACGAAATGCAATTTCTCCATGAACGTACAAGTAATCACCAAACTGAAAGCAATATATCTACTATTCAAGAAACACCATCCCCTTCACCAATAACTGAAAGCTCTAGTTATTCCAGTATGGATAACTCTCTTTCTTCTCCGCCTCCACTGCCATGTCCACCAGCTCAAGATGCGAGGAAGAAACGAAAAGCTAGTACTGGAGGACTTATTGCAATTGATGACCCTTTTTTAAAGCATATGCAGAAAATTGATGATAAGATTATTTCATCTCTTGAAAACACTCAAGCTGCTACTAAAATAGACGAAGTAACTTCATTTTGCAATAGCCTCATTCCCATTCTGCAAGAATTTCCAAAAAAAAAGATGCGGCTAGCAAGAATCAAGATCAATGAACTGCTATATCACATTGAGTTTGACACAGAGGACTTAAGTTGAATTTATCTTTACAGTAATCATCATATTGAACCAAAATTGACTTGCTTGCTACTTAGCATTTTATTATATTTTATTTTCTAGTACACACTTTTTTTTATAAGAATATCTTTTAGAAGAATATTAGGCTAAAAATTTTCAAAAATTTAAGAATAATGTTAAGAATATTTCCCAAGCTGCTTTTGGAATTAACTTAAATATTTGACATGCAAAGTGTATATATAGTTGAAAGAATCAGCAATGAAATAATGGAAATAAGAATATCTTAAGAATAGTTAAGCCTTAGGAACCTGCTCGGATTTCTTTCATTCTTGTAAAAAAAAGCGTGTATTATTTGCTACGTACAGTTGTACTGCTTCATTTGGATTGTATATTCTTCTAGAAGTTTGAAGTTGTTTTTATATTATGTTTACTATACTTATAAGAGAAGTATTTTACTTTACTAATAGCACATTTTATTGATTAATATAAACCCAAGGGTGTAAAGGAAATAGAAAAACAAATGATAGAGACATTGTTCTTAACACTCTAAAATCTTGTTATTTTTTTCTATATCTTTTTTGTTGTCTTACATATTTATAGATAGTAGAAAATTGACAATTTAGTTCAAAATACTATATAAAATTACAAAAGAATCTAGATGGCTCAAATTAAGCAAGTTTTCAGAAATGATTTCAGCACCTTTTGACTGTGTTTAATTGCCAATCAACTGCACCCTCATTGCAAAAATATTCTTTGAAAGAGTCTCTTATTTTCTTTGCATCCTGAGTATAGTTATTTGAACAGTTTCCCCTATCAAGAGATTCTAGGCCAGTAATATTTTGAATTTCATTTCTCCAATCGCCAAGACGATAACCATTTGGACCTTCAGTATCAACATAGTTGATGGGGCAGTAATCATAATTGTCATGTAAGTGATTTTCAGTCATCAAAAAATTATGAAGAACTACAACAGCTTTGGTGATTTTTTTTACTTTTTCTACTCCTGCTACAATTGGTCGGTGAAAAATTCTAAATCTACTGGCGGCAATCCCAAATGTATTTTCAATGATTCTTCTAGCACGACTAAGACGATAATTGAAAATAAGCTTCGAAACAGGTAAATGCGTTGAAGGATAAGGCTTCATCATGTGCCTTTTAAGACTGAATGCATCATCAGCAACAAAAACGTATGGTAAAATTTTATTGCTGTTAGGTAACTGATTATCTACCGGTATGTTCAATGAATTGTTTTCAATAGCATAACCAAGGTAGCTGTTGTTATAAACACTCCCGTCACTCTGTCTACCTGAATCTCCAATATCAACAAGAATGAATTTGTACTTTGCGTCGGATATTGCTAAAAGTACAATACTGTGTGTACGTTTATAGTTAAAGTAACTAGAGCCTGAATTTGCTGGAGCAAACATGACAACATGCTTTCCATCTATAGCACCAAGTGCATTTGGAAAGTTCCAACGATTTTGGAATTCCAAAGCAATTTGGTGCCATTCTTGAGGACTGGAAGGAGGTTTAATATAATCAGATAAGTTGGTCCAAATGGCTTCACAAGTTTCACCTATGATTCTGCCGACTGTTTCAGGGCTCATCCTGTAGCTTCTAGCAATTGTAGCTTGTGCATCACCAGTTGTTAAAAAACGCAATGTTACAGCCAGTCTTTCATCTGTAGAAATAGGGTTTCTGAGTTGAGTTGTTTGTTTCTTAATGGTGGGTCCAACTAATTTCAAAAGTTTCTCAAACGTTCTTGGAGACATTCTAAAACTTTTGAAGAAAAACTCATGATCAGAAAGTTTCATTTCTTTTACAAGAGAGTGAAACTCCCCTTTAGTTTCTCTCTGTAAGTATATATTCCTCACCCAAAATCTTCTTTTAGAAGTTGATTTTTTTTTTCTTCGTAAATAGTAATGGTGGGATAAGAAAGCACGACGTCTCAATAATAAAAGTAACTTCAACTTTTTGTTTCTTGCCTCCTCCATCTTTGTTTGTTTTGATTTTTGGATTTACGCGCGCTTCAAGTATTCAAGTGGAGATACATTATGATGTAGCGGCGGAAAATGTCGAGGCGGAAAATGTCGCCCGCCGCGACATTTTCCGCCTAGTGGAGATCCGGCTTTAAATCTTATCATTCATTGCGACGAAGAGCTATAAGCAACTATCATCATAATCTGATTTTTCGCAAAATAGCAACAAAAATTTTGAGAGCTGCTACTGTGTGGGGAGATTTGGCGTTTGCAGAGAGTTAGTGGGTGATCAACGGGCTAGCTCAATAAGGCGGGCTAACTTATTTGATTTCCAACCTATCGCATGAAAATATTTCAGCTCGGTTAAAGGGATATCTCGGCTGGTGATCCTTATATCAAAATTGGGAGTATTTTAATAACAGCGAGATCTTGGCAAACCAAGCCAGCCTGCTTTACCGGGGTGTGTGATCATCTCCTCTTAGTTATGGTTTAATTCCTGTATCTGTTAAATATTCTTTTCCTGAATTTCTTGCGAAGGAGTAAATCTTCTTCCAAATCAAGCGTAAGAGCAGATGAAAAAAATACAGGAGCCAAAAGACATACCTGCCCTGATTAAGCTGAATGCATGTTTGTTTTTTTCGGAACTGAAAACATAAGTCACACGATTTAATATGAAATTTTGCCAACCAATATTGCGCTTGAAACGAATGCAATATTTCCTTTCCTTTCTTCTATAGCGAAATCCCTCTATTTATAGGGGACATCATCGGAGTGACATCAAAAAGTGTTTGCTATTAGAGAGGTATCCGCTACATAGAGGTTCTCCCCAAGTTGGCTTATTTTGCTTAAAAAACCTGCTCTAGATTGGTATAGTGAAATTGACCCCAAATGTGTACTGTAAAGAAGAGGTGCTTTACCATGTACCAAAAATATCTCCATGTTTTTACCCCCTTGCCCCATTGCGCATTAGACATCTTGGTAACTGAAGGTTGCGAAGGTTGAATACGGACTGGAAATCCCTGCGATTTTTCTTTTTTATGGCCCTGAAAAGGCTAAAAATGACTAAATACAGTAAGTGGCTAAAAATAAAATAACAAAATCAAAGAAAAATTAAGCGAAACTTTAAAACATTATCTAAGCAAAATATATAAAATATTCTTACAAAAAATACGTGCGCGCCAGAGAAGAGAAGGCCAGGTCTAGGGGTTAATGTCAATTGGGACCTAGAAGGCTATAGAAAAGTGTCCGCATTCACGCATTTTCATAGAAATCATTCAAACTTTTTTTATACCGATGAGTGTTCCCCAGTACACGCCAAAGGCCTAGTTCTATTAGTTTCTAGAGCCCTATGTTTCAGTTCCAAAAGTTTTTCTTAACAATAAACTCAGATAAAAATATAATCTTGGGACGGTTTGGTTTAAAACTATGTTTTTCGATTTTTACTCTTCTAAAATGATGTCTGTACTGTTAAAATCATCCTACTGGCAAAAAAGTTTCTTAATCAAAACCATAGTTTTTTCTAGTTCTAAAAGGTACCTACTACCAGTAGGTTCCTTATAAAGCAGTTTCAACGCTGCAACAAGGTATGCAGATACAGTGCAACGTCCTTATAGCGGACATGATGGCTGGCTTTGCCAAGATGAAAAGTTAGAAAAACACTCTTCAACCAACATAAACTAACCATGAACATCTTTTACTTCAAGATTTAGTGAAGAATCATACCTCCTGTAAAAGTTGAAATGCTTGTGTATATACCATACAGTAGTATGATACTAATCCATGATTTGTAAGTTCTGTTGCCATTATTTTCATTTATACTAAATGCAAGTTTCTAATTTTGAAATCAAAACATCACAAAAATAATAAATGAATGTGCCACTCTTTATAAAAACAGTAAACGACGGTTCAATAAAAATAGTCAACAGAACGACGAGAGTTAGAATTCGATGAACGTTCGAAAGTTTCCCATGAGAATACGTTTTTTGGAAACGCGCACACCGTGTAAAAATAGAATCAGTGCTCGTGGAAATAGATCTAGAAAAACTGAAACCAAAAACAAAGCTAGTTTAACACTGAAAGCTAGTTCTCTCTCAGTAAGAATTCGCAATTTTCATTGGTGGAAACTAAGCTTAAACACTGATCAAAATGTGCCAATGAAGAAAAAATATGTTTCACATAAATATTTAAATTTCTCACTGTGATGAGTATCAATCGATGTTTGAGGACAACTTCCAAAGTCAGTAGTGGTGTTGTAACTTGTATAATGATTAATCTTGTGCACTAATTTTGTCCTTTCTTTTATTAAAATCATGGTGTTTTCGAAACATGAAGACATCAAAAGCAAAACCTTCAGAAAGATGACGATGAAAAGAACGATAAGATAATCGGGAAAAAAGTCGGCAATAAGTGACTAAATTTTTTGCAAATGACTATTATTTATTGCCGACCAATAATTCATGCCGACTTTTTTTTACCGACTTTTTTTTATATTATTTTTTCATTCATTTTTTTCATTCATTCATTCATTTTTTTTTTTTTTTAATTTTCCAAATATTAGTTGGCAAAAAGTGACTAATTTTTAATACTAATAAGTGATTAAAATTTTAACCGACTAAAAACTGTTGTCGTCTTTTTATACCGACTTTTTTTTACCGATAAGGTAATAAGACCAAACTAAACGGCTGATGAAGAACAAAGGATAAAAAGGTGTGATTTAAACTAAATGTCGAAGTTTACAATCTACAGCATAAATTGTTTCGCAAGGAAGATCAAATTAGCACGAGACTTGGTAGTTCCTCAAAGTAAAACAGAATCGAAGAATTCAATTCCCACAAAATGTGAGTTATACCAAACTTTTTTCGCCGAAATGTATATCTCCAGGTTTCTCTCATGAGATCACGGTTTCTCTGTAAAAAGCTCGACATTTTTTATACCATTTTAAAGTGTTCGACAACAACGAAAGTGGAGGAGTGACCAACGTTACGATATTTCTTTTCAGTCTTAAGTGTCGATTAGGTTACTTGCACGTTTTCCTTTTCTACTTTAAATGATTAAATTCTCCTCCACAAATTTTGACTGCACTCTAGCTACACCTCTGATTTTCACAGTACCTGTTACATGAAAATTAATCGCGTACGTAATTAAGCCGCACAAGAAAACTGGTCTTAATTAAATGCGACTTAATTTTTACCGTGACTTACATAAATAAACACTGGAAGATAGAGACATGGACATTTTAAAATCATCATATATTTTAGATTCTTTCATAATCAAACAATATAATCCTCATCATCATTTGATTCTGTATCATCATCGTGATCATCATTTGATTCTGTATATCATCATGATGATAAGAATCCGTTTCATATCCACCTCAATTGCCTTTATTGGAAATTCTACTTGCGTATTACCATGATACAAAACCATTATCCACACATTCACCATCCATTTTCATTTATTCTAATTGTAATTTTCTGATCTAAAAAAAATAGAAGAATAAATTAAACACCTCCAGGACAATAATGAACTTATTAGCCACATTTCTCCATACATAATGTAGCATAGGGTGTGCCAAAAAAACCAACGCAACTTTACCATCTGGAGAAGATGATTAGCTTTAGCAAATCAATTTGTCAAGCTTTCATGCAAACAATTCTGCACGAGATTTGAAAGATGCGAAGGGGTGCTGTGCTGAATGAAATCCAATCATTACATTTAACAAGTTTTTCATTTCGTAAATACTTTTGTTTCGTAAATACTAAATCTTAAATAAGTTTTTACAAGTAAGAGTTTTAATGGTCTTTGGAAAAAAAATTCTGACGTCAGTTTTCGTACATGTAAAAAAATGACATTATGTACAAAAACATGAATTGTGAAATGGGAATTAGGAAAATGTGTGTTTAACTCCCAGAAATAAATAGCTAGATTAATGTTAGTTATAAATTTCATTTGGCTATGTAACATGGAACGCAGGATATTAAAGATTAAAATATAAGTAGCGGTTGTTTTTTTTGACACACCTGGTATAAGAAAAGAGAAGGGGCAGTCCAGAAACACCGATATTATTGATTAAAATATCAAATAAACGGCTTCATATTTCCATTGATCAGTTTTCGAAAATATGATACTTCGTACCTTTCCATTGATCAGTTTTCGAAAATGTGATACTTCGTACCTTCCCACTTCCCCATATTCTCTTTCTTTGATCATTATATAATAATTCTATATTTTAGTTACAGCAACCGAAGCCAATCATGATATGGTGAAGATTTACAAGATTTGTTGCGATGGCTTCTTTTGCGTCGGTGATAAGATGGCTTTTCCTCTTGATGTGAAATAATCGGAGATTTCTTGGCGATGTTTTGTTGTAATATATCAGGATGGAAAATCGTAACATCTTGAACAAGTCGTTTGGTGGATATTACAAAACTTTGAAAACCGTAATATTTAATTCTCTAATCCTTTGTTTCTTCGCTTAACTTGCTGTTTATTGTTTCCAATTTTTCAATCTTTTTTACCATTGAACTAATCTATTTCTTCTTTCAATTCTTATTTTCAACAAGCAGTTGTTGTATTTGCTCATTCTGCTCCATTTTACATTCTGATTTCGATTCCATTCGACGACCATTCTAATTACCTGCAGTTTGATTCGTTTAATGCAAGACATTTCTAAAAATAAGTACAGTGAAACAGTCGCAGACCATCAAGTTGTGTTTCAACTTGTTTTATATAAAACACGGGGCCGGAGCGGAAAACCTTGATGAATGCATGAATCTAATCTCAAAAGAATTCTTTACTGTTCCTACCCTGTCCTGAAAAAGTTGAACTGAGCTCACCGTTTTCCCGTGAAGATTAAAGTGTGAACCAATCAGGCAGAATTATTTGTTCCGTTCCCGATACAAAACGCTCAAGTAGAAATACGCCTCATAAAGAAAGTCATAACCCGATGACCTCAGTAACCAAATTTGAGGGTTTAAAAGTATTTATATTGATGTGGTATTAGTATATTGATATAACGTAAAGGGTATATTAAATTTTTGATAGAAATTGAATATATAAATATAATAATCTTAATATCGTGTCTATGTGTGGCCTAATATATAAATCTGTTTAACATACAGCTTAAATAAGAATGTGCGAAGAAGGATAATAGTTAAAAAACAACAACACGCCATCATGCTTGTTCAGATTTCAGGTGGGAGATTTGCATAAGAAACGGATTTCGGTTGTTAGTATTTTCTTATCTTCACAGTTGAAACCTTCCTCCTTCGCATTTACTGGTGCTCTCAGAAGTGACAGCAAGACGTGTTAGAGCCGTACGAATTCTGAATGCCAAATTGAAAAAATGAAATATTTATAAAATTTTTAACAGGTCCCCATGTGGCTTCTACAAACATCGAACATTTCAAAAAACAATTGTTCTGAAAAGGTTATTGCTTTGAACAATTTATCAAACCATGTTTTCTTTCTAAGATCTCAACCACATGTTCATAGGCGCACCCATTTCTGACAATTATGAATTCTCCTTTTTGCGTTAAATCAACAACAGTGGAACCCAACCGTGACTGTTCATCGTTATTCAAGGTTCCTGCATCTACAATAAGATCCAAACTGGACCAAATGTCTGTAAATTCCTTTAAGAAACAAAAAAATAGTGTCTCATTAAACAATGCACCTGTTGGACGTACAGGTCCAAGACAGATTAAAAGTACATCGAACAGCAGTGGAGGAGTAGCAAAAAAAAAAGTTAATAGTAGTTTTTCTTTTGTATTTTAACGATTTAACACTCCTCCGCAACACGCACTACTAGATGTACCTTTCAAATGTCTATTGATGTTCGTTTTAATACAGTACACTATAAAGCGTGCACCACTGAGAGCGGACCATGTACGGATGGATGAATATACAATCAAAATCTCAGTTCTCTATAAAGCGGACATCTCTGTAAAGCAAAAATCTTTCTATGTTCCAATGTACTCCGCTTTATAGAGATTCCACTATACGATCTCGAATTGCGTAGTGATTTATATTTAAAATGAACATACATTGATGTTGAGAGGACTCATAGCTGAAGAAATATTAGCACTTGTGAGGGCCAACGGTTGATTACATTCTTGTGCAAGCTTCTGTATAAAAGCAAACTTTGGAATTCGTATACCAATGGAATCTGTAGTTGGATTCAAACCAGGATTCAATTTCGGAGAACGTTTGAATATAAGTGTCACTGCACCAGGTAGAAGATCGTGAAGAACACTATCCGAAACCGTTACTATACCCCATCTAGAACATGCATGGGAAATGTTTCTGTAACTTCCAAAACAAGTGCAGAAGTTACGTGTTTAGTTAATTTAGTTTCCAAAGCCTGATTCACACTTGTAGCTCAAACACAAGCATAACAAACTTATGATGTAAAATGTGATATAAACACAGATAGAAGCAAAAAAAAATCTTATGTTAGGCATATCTCTTATATTGATGGCACTGAGGTAGAAAATATAATTCTTCTCCTAACTAATTATGTTTTTCTTTATGTTTATATGGCAGATGGGAATCGTTAAAACCATATTAATATTTTTGCTCAAAATTTCTTATGAATCATATTATCGTGTAGCGTCTTAGATATATATATTTTTTATCTGCCGGCTCAGTTTACATCCCATTAGGTCTTACAGTATATATATTGACAAAATTGTATCATATTATTTTCTGTTGGAAAAAACAAAACAGCTTGTCAAAACAGCTGCCACGAGTCTCCTTAATCCTGGAAAGATACATTAGAGCACATTGTGTTTACATATTGCAACTAAAGCATAATAGCAAAGAGAACCTGACCTAATACTGAAGGTGGCACTTCCCCAAGATAGATGATACCATTTCAAGAAAATCTTGTTTCACTTGGAACTTTTCCTCATGCCATGGTAAAAGAACTATGGGAGCCTTGCCATTAAACAACAAATTACTGGACAAATGAAATTGATAAAGATCTGAAAAAAGAATTCAGTCACGACCATACTTACTTTTTGACATCATCAATATTGGCAACACAAATGGCTATTGGTTTTTCTCGATGTCTTTTTTTGATTTCATACATTTTTTCAACTGCACTTGTTGACTGTGCATAGGCTGCAATCCCATATATGGTATCTGTTGGAACAGCTATTACTTTGCCAGCATTCAAAGATGCTATTGCTTTTTCAATAGTGTCCCTGAATGAGTTTGCATCGCATTCTAGAAAAAAAAAAGATTTTAACCTAAGTACATAAATCCACGGAATACAAGATGAACAAGAGAATATAATGCATTTCCCTAGTTCCGTTTTTTTTCATAAGCATATAAAATTTACAGATTAGACTGGGTTATGCTTAAGCTGAAACAGAATGAAGGCTGGAATTACACATACAGGATACACTAATTAACACCAGAATGTTGTCTCCACCAAGTAACATACACAGGCAATCTGATTGCATCACAATTTTCTTTATTCAACCCCAAAAACATGTGGTAGAATACAGCAAGGAAGACTCATTGGGTTCATTCTGTCAAATTATTATTATTATTTTAGTGCAATGGTATAAATTTTTATACCATTTATACCGGAATTTCCTTCATGGAACCAACAATGGCAATTCACTTGAAAAATATCACACATTACCGGCGTAATGTTGAATGTTTAATCAAGACAACTATTGCACAAAAAACTTTACTTGGTTGTATTGAATTGTTGTGTGGAAAATTGTTTATGAGTATAGCAAAGTGATCGAAACATTATAAATTTCATTATTATTTTAGTGCAATGGTATAAATTCAAGAATTGTTCTAGGTGAATAATAATTGCAGCTAAAGAAATATAAGGAAGAAACTTTCAGAGAGAAAAGTATTTGTATTTTGTGTTTTATTTATTTTAATGAGGCTGGTTGCTCAGTGAGCGATTTCAGCATTGAAAGGATGTGGGCCTTCGTCAAGAATTTGTACCCCAGATTTTAAGGCGAGAACAAGCACCTGCCAGACTGATAACTCCTTGTGGTCTTAATTATTTAATTTTTAGGATCTTCCTGTGTATGATCTTCCTCATTATCATTATATTATCATCAATTTCACATCATCATCTAATCATGTACTGCTCATGTATCTAATCATAATTTCCGAGTTACAGTAACAAGTTACTCTAACTTGCTGTTATAGATTATAAAGAAATAGAATAAGTGAAAACACAACATTCGTGTTTCAACCAAACTTGTTACACTTGTTACAAAAGTAAACACAAAAAAATTAAACTTTACTAAGGATCTAGAACAAGAATGTGAAAGAAAACTGAATTAGGAGCTTTATGAATAGACAGAGAATTACCAAATTACTAATTACTAAAATTTTTGTGTTAACTGGTCTTTTTTTGTCTTCTTCTTCAAACTAGTGTTAATTTTTACATTTGCTGACAACAATTTTACTCTATCAAAACTTGATCACTTTCATAACTCCTCTAACATTTTCAATTTTAGAATGTGGAAACATTTTTGACTGACGAAAGGACTGGCTGCTCCAATAACATGTAGAGCTTAGATGATTTGGGTTTTGCAATTGCTGCTCAACGAGTTCTCTAGTCTCACCTGTGAAACGGTGCTTACTTTGATTTAAATTTTGTTTTCTCTTTTCTCTTCCATATTGCTTTAATTTCCTGACAACAAAGCTTTATAAATATCCTTTGCAACACTTGTTAACCAAGGTCTTTCACTCTCCAAAGAGTTATGTGATTATACCAAGTAACTCTGTCTTATAACCTATCTAAAACGACAACTGGTCAATAAAAGCTTTTTAAATTTAGTTGTCATAACTTACCAAAACACTGATGAAAAATAAATACATAAACAAGAAGGTTTCTGAATTGAAGATTGAACACTCAAAAACACTACTTTAAGTTAAATAACAATCACCATAAATCAAAATTAAACCGAAACAACTACATTTGCTAGAATAGTTATAAAAAAGTAGAAATATGGTTGCAAAAGTTAAATAATTGGCAAAATTAGGTTAGTTGACTTGCCTTTAGTAGAAAAAAGTAGAACTGTAGGAGGGGGCTTTTTCCGTTCGCCAGTGCGAGAATCTATTCTCAACATTAATAATGTTCCGTGTTTTATCTCAAAATTGCTTTGAAAATTTCACATGTCGAGAATAGATCCTCCAGGCGTTCTTCTTCGTTTATCTAATCTTCTTAGGAAAGAAAGGTTTTTATATTTATTACTAATGTTGTTTTGATATATTGTATGTCATATCTTACATCATTTTGAATGTGAATTAGATTTCCTTTTTCACTTATTGGATGCTGAAGTTAATGTGTCGAGAATAAATACCCTTGCCTTATATATAAAACGTTTTCACATAAAATCCGAATTTTGGACTGCCAGGCATCTACTTTTTCAAATTTGTTGACCGGCTGCCAGGCATGTAGACACGTTGAATTTAATTAGCACTCAGGACACTTAATCAAATAATACATGATTTTGGAGATAATGCAGCCATTATGATTCTATTGTGATTATGGTTTGTCGCTAGGGCAAGTTGCAACCTGGTTTCACCTGACAGTATAGGAAAAATTGATTAAAAAGTTCAGTTTTTCTTCAAAAAAGTCCCAACGAAGTGCAGAAAGTTCTCTTAAACAGTCCAGAATAAAAATAGGTATAAGAAAAAGAAGAAAATCAACAATCAAGACATTTTCGCACAGCAGGTTTTACTTCTCCTATGTAAACATAGCGAAAAAAGTGTGAAGTATGCCCTAGTAAAGTCAAAAATCCATAATGGCTGCATAATCTCCGAAACCGTGTATTACAGTATGGGGTGGTAGGAAAGAAATAATATTAAACTACACACGAGACAGGAGAAAATGGAGCATGTGTAATATATAATCACTGCTGATTTTCCTTATTATGTTTTATAATCTCTTCTGAAGCTTATTAAAACAATGTAGTGCATAAAATATTACTAAAGTGAAAGATCTACCAAGAAGTGAGTGCGCAGAAAAGAGAGTGGGGCCTCCTCCTCCTCTTGGCGCTGCTGACCTCTCTCTCTCTTCTTCTTCTGCTCTCGTAGTTGAAAGGACCGTAGTAAAACTGATGATGAGAGCCTTCTTAAAAGGAGTATGAAAGGCATAAAAGTAATAAGAATTTTATACCTTCTGTGGATACAAGATGAACCGTACACCCCATCATCTTATCATTATTGTATAATTCAACTGGAATACCATAGCTGGTGTTGATTGTTCCAGATTGTTTACAACTTGTTCTTCTGCATTATAGCCACATTGCTTGTGTAATCGTGAAACGGGATTCAGTAAAGTGCTATATTGCCGAATTGGCACTTATTTTTCGTAGTGTAACACAGACATTTTTTTGGCTTCGATTTTGTATATTATATTTGTTGTGCGTTATTATCCAAGAGGACTTCTTCGAAAATGGCATTTTTTCACTTTCTTCTTCATATTAACAACTTACAGAGTCAAGTTGTTACATATAAATTTGTATAACAAGTCCTCTCTAACAGATCTGTACTTTATGATAACTTATGATTTTAGTTCGGTGGAATAACTTCCTTGCTTAAATGATCTCGGTTATAATGCTATTGCTGTAAACATCAGAATTTTCTGGAACACATGTAGTGCTAGAGAAATTTGAATGAACAAATTTCGAGAAGAAGACACTTGCAAAATCGTTCACTCACTTTTGTCAGATTTCATGCACCATGCACAGGGCCGTGGGAACCGCTGGTGGGGGTGGGCAGCGGGGCTCATGGTAATTATTAGCCTTTAAATGTTCCCTTTTTCCATTCTTTTTCTGATATTAATCAGATATTAAGATATTAATGTTATCGCGTGTTTAGAATAATTATGCCATTCAAAACTTATTGTGCTACAAAACACGATGTTTAATGTATTCTCAATGAAATACCAAGTGATAAAGAAAAACTGTTTTTCTTTTACAAGAATCTTAAGACCATGTTAACATTGCAAGTCATCTATATTGTTACTTTCGCTTGCTCCCCAGCCACCAGTACTCTATCAACTACATGCCTCTTTACAATGGTATCATTTCCAGATGTACTAAAATAAGGATTATTATTTCTACATCTTGGTTGAAAGCTTCATCAAGATTTCCTATGCATTTTAGCAAACAATTAAAAACACAACCTTCTGACGACTATGATACATTTCCTTAGAAAGTAATAACTTATATGTATAGTTATTTTTAAAAAATTCTTTTGCAATATTTTTCACTCCTTATCCTACCTAAATTGTAAGAGCATGTGAAGTAGTTTTGACCAAGCTTCAGGATCATAGGGCTAAATTGGGTGAAATTATCTCTGAAATAATTCATTGCCCATCCAATTGTATGATGTCTGACTGGTGGCCTTGTGGTAGAGTGCTCTACTAAAAGTCTTATTTCATGTACTTGCATTATTCCAGGTAAATAAAGTGAATCATTATGATTTATTCCATATAAATAAACAAGATCACCATGGCATTGTTAAATTGTTACAATAAAGGTTGTGATGTAAAGTTTTCTGAGGAGGATAATACTGAAGGTATGCTCCCCCGTGGATATCATTCTTATCAGCTTCTAATTATTGCTTTATCTTATGTGAAAGTTTATGCGTAAAATCAAATAAGTGCTGACTTTTTTATCAGAATCATTCCCAGTAGATATTTAAGATGAACTTAATTGACATTTCAGTAGATTTCTACAAGGTCTATGGTCGACACTTTTCAATAGAATTTCACACCCCTGATATTGATGAATTATTCTAAGCTATAAATCATTTTAAACCAATTAGAATGATAATGCAGACATTTTATTTGTTAGAATCTTGTCAATACCATCCTGGTGGCCCTATTTTCCATGATGCCTACAAGGTTGGTGATTTGTATTATAGAATTTTCATTTCTCACAGATTAATAATATAATCATCTCAGAATCTGTTTCTTTGTTGATGTTGATGTTACATGTTTCAACAATGTTTTAGGGCTGGTCTTGTTGCAAGAAACGCTCCACAGATTTTACAGAATTTCTAAACATCCCAGTGAGTGTGTCCACTTCTTTTTATCTTTCCTTTCCCAAATTATATATCCTGCCCATTATGACATAAGTAAAAGTTTGTAAACAACCGAAAATATCTATTATTAAGATCATGCTATGTTATAATTTTTAGGGATGCACAAAAGGTCGTCACAATCCAGTTAAGCCAGTCCAGACAGAGAAAAAAGTTGAGAAGCCATTGGATATTGGTCAGGTGAGTGAATTCTGGTTAATGTTATTGTTTGCTGCATTCTTTTAAAAGTCTTTGTTGTTGTTTTAAAGAAAATCGTTAGGGTTAAGTTTGCAATCCAGCCCCAAATTAGATTGGGAATGAAATAATCATTCATTTCTTTTTTTATAAAAAGCTTCTTTGAATTCTTTGTTGTTGTTTGTTTTTATACAGGTAATTACAGATAAAGCTCCAAAAATGATGAAATTTCAGGCTCCAGATACAAAAATTATTCGCCCAAGGTTATTATTGAACTTCAATTGTAAAGCTGCATTAAGACTTCCAAACATTGTGTATTAAATTTACATTTTTCTCTGATCACTTAGTGATGATATTCCAAAAATAAAATTACCCTTCACCGTTGCAAGTTCGCTGGCGACTGCTTTAAAGAAACACAAAGAAAAGCAACTTAACGAAAAAGTGAATAGCTTGGGTAAATTTTTTATCTTATGTGTAATACTTGATACAAGTAAGGTTTATCCAGTAGATTGCATGCTTGAATTACTTGGTTATACTAAGCCAACCAAGTGTTCTTTTTCTTGAAGCAAATTATATGCTAATAATCAATGTACAACACTGGAAAGAAACAATTGGCCATTATATTGGTGGCCTTATCTTTCAGTTTTTGCTTTATATAATGAGACATTTTGGGCATTTTTCTGATTGAAAATGTACTGGGTACAGTGCAATGTATAGATGCTGAATTCCCATTAGATGAGAAGTTCATGTGTTTTAGCAAGTATCTAGTATTGTTATCTTTGTTTGTTTGTTTTTTCGGTCAAAGATATGAACCGCGATGAAATACAAATTGGTGCATCGTGTAAACGCAACATGTGTGAATGTGTAAGTTCTTTTAAGTCAGTATTGTCATTGTCTTGTTGTTTTTGTCTCATTCTTATTTTGATACCGAGATGAAGATTATGAGAAGAGTCGCGACCATTATTTAAATAATGTTATCCTTTATGATTTCTTTTCTATCCTTTTCCTTTTTAGAAGTATGCTGGTGAAAACAACAAAGCATCAGAATGCACTCATCATCCTGGTTATCCAGTTTTCCATGAAGGGTAATGATAATTTCAGTTTGTTTTCTTTTAATACTGAAATAAGTGACCTGCAACTGGGTATTGACAGTCAGTCAATGGATCCAAATTTGGGTTGACACGCTGCATTGGAGTATTGAAAAACAACAGTGCAGAGACTCAAACACAGGCTTCAGCAGTAATAAAGGACAGTACAAACTACTGTACCATTGTTGCGTAATCATAGCTGCAGCATTATCATATAAACGATTAGGATGGGTTCTTTTGAAAATCGCCTCATCAAAATTTGTAAGCTAATGGTTTGATTTTTTAGATATAAATTTTGGACATGTTGCAATAAGCGTACATCTGATTTTAATGAATTCTTAAAGCAGACAGGTTGTGAGGTTGGCACACATGATTGGATGAAACCAAGCGAGGTATAGTAACTATCAATTTGATTCTCAAAGACGGGGAATGAACCGTGTAGCCATTTGGTTTAATTTCACCTCAGCATAATAGAAGTAAATAATATCATTTGTGTTATACTCATCTGTTTCATAGGCGTATTCAGGGTCAGTCGGAAAAAAAAATGAAGAAACCCAATGTTATGATAACGTATATTTCTTTTCAGTCTTTAAGTGTCGATTAGGTTATTTGCACGTTTTCCATTTCTACCTTAAATGACTATATTCTCCTCCACAAATTTTGACTGACCTCAAAGATGCCTGTGTTTATCCTTAACGTGTTTATGTTTTGTTGCAGGTTGCAGAAAAAAAATCTACATGCAGGTTTGTATCTGTATGCTGTCATTTTTGCTTCATTTTTATTGTACTTAACGTATCCACAAGACTTGAGTGGTACATCTCCCTACATCGTTAACTGTTGGTAAATTTACCACAAGACATACATTATGCTGCTCTGGTAAGCAGTTAGTCGATAGCTCCTTTTAAAGGTGTCGTGTTTGGGAGTGCTGAACCTATGTTGTAGTGATGAATGACTGCTCACACAATTAGTACAAGATTGCTCCTTTCGACTTCCTTTCCTTCTCTGTTAAGCTATAGTAGAAATGGGGGGAGTAGAAACAACTAAACATTTGGAATACTTTTGATTAACCTGATTGTCTTTAACTAAAACATCGTGGTTAACAGTTGAAAGAGAAAAAAAGGTATACCTGAATCTCTTACGCTCACTTACCCAGATAAATTTGACAAGGTTTACACCACAAACTTAGTTGGTTAGAAATTGTTACATGAACTGTATGATATCAACACGTTATTCGTGCTATCAGGGGAAGTAACCATCAATTCTGTTCTTTTGATCCATTTATAAGAAGAAAGTAAAATAACTACTTCTTTCTCATTGAACACTTGAAATAATAAGAAATACTACAACATTACTGTTTGGTTAACGAGGCTACCTATTTTGCATACTTTTAATTTTTATAGCTGCTGATATAAGATATTAAATTTTGATAGTATGCTAGAAAAGAATACTCTTTTAGCTTAAAATGTGCTGGAAAAAACACTGTCCTGGAGTAAAAGTTGTGGCAACCTTGTTATAGAGATAACTTTTTTATACTTCCCGGAATAGTGCGATATTTCGTTTATATTTATATTTAGTGTGATTTTTATTTTTGTTATAGATACGATTGGCATCAGACAGGAACTAATGTGTTACTATCAATATATGCAAAAGTTTGTGATCCAGATAAATGTTCTGTCGAAGTGAATCCTACCAACGTAAGATAAGATTTCTTTATTCAACTTCCGCGCGCGTTAGCGAGGGTGATATTGGTGTAAAAACAAATGAAAGTCAAAAAGCTGTGGTTGGGAAAAATTAAAGATATGTGTCACAAATAACAAAAAGCATACCACAAACTTGACTGTGTGTTAGTGTCCAAAAAATGCATGCAACCATGGTGGCCGAGAGAGAGGGACAAATATCCAATTTGAAGAAGTAAGACGGCCACTGGTTGGAGTTCGAAATATAATTGACTTTCATTAGGAATGTATTTCGTATTTGTTAACTACAAGCTTGTACCCTGGAAAAATCAATGGCGTGCATGAAAATACGTAAAAAGTTATTTTGCTGGTTATTTTGAAATAAATATTATTTTGAGTACAGCTACACTGTTTATACCTTGTTGATCGTTATATTTCGTTATAATATTTCAAATTGAACCATTGCATCATTATCTAGGAAAGGACACAAAGTGAACAATATATACGACTTAACTTTCATAACAAGAGAATATCGCCAAGACCAAATCGACGACGTGTAGTTGTTTTTATATACTTGGATTGTATTTGTAGTATGTTCTTTGAGATTGCTAATTTTCAGTCATACATAGATTATTTTGGGGTTAAGCCTCTTTAGACAGAGAAACTTTCAGTGCGAAGAAAATTCAAGATTATATATTTTGTGAGATAAAGTTTAACAAATCGCCAATATTTATTATTCAAAATTTGGGAAAGTGGGTTGACAACTCTAACACCACTTATTTGTGATAAAAACCATAAGGTTAAATGATTTATGCTAGGAAAAAGTAAACAAACACGGAAATCACGTGATCTCCGTGTCATAGGCCCTTCAATTGTCGACAGGGTTACTTGCACGTTTTCCTTTTCTTTTGACTGAGCTCTACGCCTCTGCACAGGAGAGCAGGACAGACTCTTACAATAACCAACTAGTTACGGCATATTCCTGCAGGCATAATCATTATTATGCCAAGTGTGCGAACAAGGCATTCAAACTCTAGCAAGGTGACATAACCTTGACCACGTGTGTTCTTTCTTACATCCTTTTCTTTCTGAAAACACTTGCCTGTCACTGTTACAACAGCCTTATGTTTTATCGTATTCACTTTGACGATCAACAAGACGTTTTGTGAATTACCCCAGTACAGCTTGCATTCTGTAGGATATGTTACTCAATTCCTAACTTGTTTAAACTAGACGCAACGTTTCTTGTATTAAAATATCGTCACGCTAAACATTTCATCTTGTAGGTTCATTGCACACTTGCTTTCAATGGCGGAACCTGTGTTTTTGAGTTGGATTTAAAATTGCATGGTGTAAGTACTTTCATAGCACCTTAGACGTACAAAATCTTCCGTCAATTTTATTTAGCCAAAGTAGCATGAAATCGCTAAATAGACCTTTCCTGATTTCTTTCTCGAATTTTTGATGCAATTCATTGTTTTGCTGATTTTAGAACTTAAAGATGGTCTCTGTTATTCCAATTCCCCCCTTGAAAAACCCATTGAAAGTGCTTGAAAACGAGGCGGAATATGATAACTATGCAATAATACGGTGTTTAAACAGATATTCGGGAAAGGTCTTTTGAAGTGGCGCAAATTTTTATTTTCCCCTATCGTGCCCAAATTCCTGTATCACACCTCTGATTTTCCAAGTCGCTTAAATCCACCTTGTTTGTTGATAAAAATATAATTAGGCCTAGTTTCCACTGCAACGTAGTTTTATTTTTGTTTTTTGTAGATCATTGATCCAGAAGGTAGCAAAGTGGAATATATGGGAACCAAAGCTGAAATAAAGTTGAAAAAAAAAGAACCCTTCAGCTGGTCTCACTTAGAGTATAAACAAGAAAGCGGCGAAAATTGAATTGCGTGAAGATACACCTGTGCACAGTAACGCAATACGACCACTTTCGTTGACCAATTCATTATTGTTTAAAATGACAACTTATTTTTACATTGGAAGTTCCTTTGTATATACATAGTAGACGGAATACGGAGAAAGCAAATTTCATTTATTTCCGTCGTTTTTCTGTTTTTAATCCGAAGTTAAAGTAAAGAGAATTTCATGGACGAGTAAGAATTGATTCGATTCTGATTACTCAGCGGCTTTAGCACGGATGAGTATTAAAATAGACGGGTTTTTTCGTATATTTTTTTCACGCCACTGGATTTGAATATTTCTATTGTTTGATTAGTTTACTATAATAAAAAAGGTATTCTTTAATAAAACTTAATACTAATGGACTTTTCACCTTAACTTTTGATTATTATTTTTTTTGAACAGTTCATTTAAAACATTTAGATACATTAATTTTTCGTTTTTCTTCACTTTGTTCTTTTAAGCAAAAGCTTCATTTTGGTCTTGTATTTTGATTATTGAAATCTTCTGTTAACAGACTGTTTACATACGTGTCCGGAAAATCGCTCCCGGAAGATTGCCCTTAATCATATTTACCCCCGAAGATCCCCCTCCTCCCTCCCCAGGAGAATTACACCCTCTATCAAGCTCCCGGAAGATTGTCCCCGAAAAGCACATTTTTTCATTAATCCTTACTCAAACGACCTCCAGACTAATAGAAAACTTTGATTAGAGACCAAAGACTTTTGAACCTAGTGGGAAATTCCCATTGACCTTTCCCGAATTTCTGTTTAAACGCCGTGGTTTTTTCTAGTAAGTACATTCGGCCTCGTTTTAGATACCAAAATTGTCTCTAATCATTATATTGGGAGTTTTAGTAACAGATAATTACTAAGTAATAAACTTAAAACATTATTGAAACAATAAATTTCATAAAAACGAGGCTGGATGTACTGACTAGCTCAAAACCGGTGTTTAAGCATCGTGAAAGGTGTATTGACCTAGGGTTCATAGCCAACCTGAAAATCAGGGAATCTTTATTACTAAGAAGAAAAGTACGCTCTTTTGATGAAGCTGCAAACAGGATAATGATGTCTGGTTATATTCATAAGACATAATGACAATGGCAACAATGGGGCATTATTTCTCCGTATACCTTACAGAAGGAGGCTCCTCCCTGAATCAAAACCTACTGTGAATGCTTAATTAATGACAATTATTGGAAATATGAAAATATGAGAATCAAAAAGGAAAAGAACTCTTACGTCCTATCTTACATTTTATTTCCGTGTTTTCAGGGACACATTTATTTGGATGGACACATCTTTGGGCATTTGTACAGTAGTTCCATAATCAGGGAAGTCTTTCAGCCAAGTCTCTCAAATTTGTTCAATCTTTTTATCGCTGAGTTAACGGCCGTTAAGGCTGTTTTATTCTATTTTCGTCACTGCGCACGATATTTTCGTGGATTTATCATTCTGCACCACGTATTAACGACAATTAAGAAGTTTCTTACCTTTAAACAATTGCAAGAAATATTGGTAGAAAGAACAGTAAAACCTCCCAAGGCTGGAAAAATCTACTAAGAATCCCTTATAAAATATCTAAATGGCGGACATCTCTCGTGATCAGACAGGAAGACCATTTTCATTACGTCATTTATCTTTTGCGATTCTTTTCTTCTTCTTTACTTGCTGTTGGTGCGGTAAGAACCGACGCAAGAGTCTCCACTTGGCCAGAGTCCATTGAAGAAAGACATTTTCAGTGACAAACAATTCAATATATTGAATATTCTTTCCACTTCTTCTCAACAGTCTGGGAGACAAGAATAGAAAACAACAATTATGGAGAAATTGGTTATTTCGTCTTGGATAGTATCACAAATGTCGTTTATTTCCCGCACGAGAGGGGTTTTTCGCTGCCGGGAGACTCATTAGCCTGTGTGACTAGCCGGCAGCGAAAAACCCCTCTCGTGCGGGAAACATTGTCTTCTCGAAACAAGTGCATTAGTCACGTACCCCCAAAGTTTAAGGGTGCCTTATTAACTTCTTAAATTTGGTCGTATTTCTTTCACGTGATGCAGATTTCGTCAATCCAATGTTGCAGATGATTCGGTATGAAAAGAAAAAGAACAAAATTTCAATTAATCATTGACCGCTTCTTCACTCTCAACAAAATGCAAGAAGTTTGCGATACTGATACCAAGTGACGAGAGAAAACACCTCGTGAACCAAACTCGCTTATATACGACTCGTCATACGCATGCGTTGACTCGCTTTCCCAAGCATCCGACTGCGATGCAGAATACGCAAAGAAACTCTGTTTCCGTTATCTATGACAATGGAAATAACGCCGTCCAAATGTTTTAACATGTTGAAATACAAGTGAGCTCAACAAATTTGATCATACAAATTTGATAGTGTAATGCACAACCTCGAACCCACGGTCTCTTCCCTTTTCCATATACGGACGGCGTCTTTAATGCCGGCTTAACCATTTATTTTCGGAGTTCAAACTGATAACCTCTCACCCTCCTCTGCTATTAGCGTGATGCACTTAAGACTAATCAATGACTACGATCACACGACACTGGAGAGCTTTTTCATTACAGCAAGTAAAGCATATCAACCACAGGCTGTTCCCCCAGACATTAATTATTTTGCCGCAAAAAAAGACTAGAAAGTGTTTTTTTCTGGAGTCATTATTTGATTGAAACATCCGGTAGGTTTGAAATCCATAAAAACTCATCTCTTGTTCAATGCGGAGCGGGAAATGCTTGGAAGACAGAAAATGATTCGTTTTATTATTCAGCTAGCTTAGTATATAAAATACATCTGGAAGAAGGAGAGCTAGCAGTAATTTATTCTAATTATTCCATTGGAAGAAGGAGAGCTAGCAGTAATTTATTTTAATTATTCCAATAATAAAAGATAATATATGTAAATGAAAGCCAACTTTTGTTGTTGTACATTACATATTTCATGGGGGGACTCGTGAGCTTAAAGAACGCAGGTTTTTGTCGACAACAGATTCAATGATGAGAATGTTCCGGTCGTGGAAAACGAGGGTTGTGTTCACTTGAAAGGTAGTTTGAAGAAGGGGTTTGTTCAACTGAATACTTTCCGATACAAGATCAATAAGAAAGCAGGGCAGAGAGCAACAACTTTTTTCTTTATTTGAATCCATAATTTCCCAGTGGGCAAAATCTTCAAAAAGTCTATGAGGAGAATGGCAAGCAATATCGCCTGTTGTTTCAATAAAAAAACACTCCTCTACAGAGATTTTTTGAAGAGTTTGGCCATTGGGTTATCAATAAGCTTCGTCATTATATCTATTCAGTGTAATTCGAACATGGGACTGCATAAAATAGAGTGTTTTTGAGGTTAATTTACAAAGAACTCAAACTATTATTCCCAACTACAGAGTTTTGACTGTAATGTAATATACAGTATAACCCCGTTAAGTCGGACTCTCAGGGGACCGAAATAATCGGTCTGACTTATCGGGAGTCCGACCTATCCGAACTTCGTCTTAAGTCAGACTCTACTTATTTAGTCCCAAGGGGGACAAGGTTTTAGTCCGACTTAAAGAAAAGTCTGACTTAAACCGTGTCCGACTTAACGGGGTTATACTGTATAGTTGAAACTTTCCAGGACATTGACCGAAAAAAAGGATCCTCGCAATACGCCAACTACAATTTCCCCCTACAAAGTTTAGAATGGTTGAATTAAATTGCAGAATTCTTTTATACTCCAGTTTCCAGGGGGAAACAAGTACTACATTCCTATCCACTGGAAAGCGGAAATCAGTGCATTTTGGACAAATTCAATATGACGTCATATTTCATTCTAGTTCCTGTTGTTTCAGCTTTTGAAGGCGAACGTCCAATGATATTCTTTCTTCGCTAACCTGTTTAAAAAATAGAAGTTAACACTTACTTATATGAATACGAGATGTTTTTCTCTTGTAATTGGCCGTTCCCTTTATTCAGTTATTTCTTCAAAGGCGGATTACCACAAAGCGAATTTTTTTCCCCAAAGCGAAATGGTCATTCCTTTCTATTGTTTATTTCGAGTAGCGCAAGAAAAAAGTAGGAATGGTTTCAACTTTTTTCGATAAAGAATTTTGACGCAAGCCAATTAAACTGCAGGAAAACGTCCCTTCGCGCGAAAAAATTCGCCTAATGGAAATCCGCCTTAACACATCATACAATTACACCAATGAAATACTTGTTTTGGGGTTTGTTTAATCATGTTTGTTCATGGAATCATTATTCCATTGAGACATACTTCCAGTGATAATAATCATTACATTGTGGTATGTGATAGTAATGAATGAACAAACGGCCAATTAGCTTGTTAACAAATCTTACCTCCTTCCATTCGATATCCAGTTGACTTAGAAGCGTCGTAAGTGTCAGATTTTCAGTTCGTAATTGACGGATTCTTGCCTGCAGTTCATTTTTCCGCATTTTCTTTTCGATAGGACTAAACAAATGAAAATAAATAACAAGCCAATCAGAGGCCAGAATTGGTGATGTCAGGCCACTTGATTGCCAGTCCTTCATAACACAAACTTTTCAACAGAGCGTCTTTCGTTATGAAAGCAATTTACATTCACTGGTCAAACCTCAACAAAAGTCTGACAGAACAGCGATATCTAAGCCTTTAACCTTTAGAAAAATTTCCTAACAAAGAACGAGTGCTTCCAAATCGTTAGTCTTGGTTATCACCTTTTCGGTTCTTTCATCATTTCAACAGGTTGTTCGGCGAAGCGCACGTTGAAATGTTGCTCTTTAGTCTGTGTTGAATGATCGTTAGGAGACTGAGGCTCTCCACCTGCTGTGTCTTTATTCTAGAAAATAAAAATAATCAGAGAACTGTTAACATTTTACGATCACAAAACGTTTCGGTTGAAAGTCTCCTATTTTCGTTTGAAAGAACGAGACAATACACAAGAGTGTTCTCGTTAACCCAGACAAAAATAACAAAGTTGAGACTGCAAACTAGTGATGATCGCAATTTGCTAGGTTAACCAAATGATAACATGACACATGAATTGAGAAATTGACAAAAATATATATAAACCTTTCCAACTTTCTGGATAGCTTCAGTTCTTGCGACCAAGCCTATTGAAACAACAAAACAAGGATTGGAAAAATTACTTTTATGATAATAATCAGTGAGTACAGTGAGAAATCAAATCGGCGGTGAAACATATTTCGGCGGAGATAGGGGAATGCACTGATATGCATTGAAACATATTTGTTCCATCCACTTCACAAAGGGTTAGAGTCGATACCAGTCCCCTATTCTTCTGATGGGAACCAACGTAACGGGATGAAATTTTTTCAGACATACTTTTCTCTAACAGATATGCGAAGCGCCGAGTTACGTTCGAGTTAACTTTGAGTTACTTACCATCTGAGGATTTCTTTGGAGGTGCAGCTAAAACCTGCAATCAAAGAAAAGAAATTTGACAGGTTATGTTTGTATATGGCGAACTGTTAGAACCTGATACCAGAGTTACAGTGTGTTTTGAAAGTGCAAACCCATTCTCTCAACATTTGTTCATCCCTGTGCAAAGACAATACTCATAACGAACTCTTGGATAATTTCAAAGATAAGCATTTCACATTATTGTAACATAAGTAAAATATAGAAGGTAAAGTTAGTGTTGTAAAGAAAAGAATCAGTCTGAGAAAGGTGAAGCACGTGACTTTAGACGTGAATTGAGATTGAAAGATTTTGGCGAGACAAACTTTCGCGAATGGAAATTTTGGAACAATTTTGCGTGTCAAACGTTTGCGAAAATGCGAATAAATGGTCAATTCGCGAAAGTTTCTCCGGCTAAAGTTTCTCCGAATAGAATATAGATCATCTGAAAAGGTTAGAGATTTTGCTGTAAATAAATAGTAATATTACTAAGAGATTGTAGTCATAAAGTGACAGGTGTATTTATTGTCATCAAAACACATAACGTATTAGGTTATGTTAACGTTAGCAGTTTCCTTGTTAGTGAATGTAACATACCAATACAAATCAGAGAAAAACCTTACACCGGGTTCAAGAGAGAACGATCTACGATGCGCATTTGTGTTCAACTCGGCAGGCTTTGGATGTATGTACGAATTTTCTGTAGATGCCGTTGGTGAGAGTTTTTTCAGAACTTTATTAGGTGCACTCGTTCGAGGAGGTTTTTGAGGCTATAAATGTACAGCAAAAACAAGATATTGAAAAAAAGAAGAACCTATGGAGAATTGCTGCAAGATAATATTGGAAAGTGAGATGGCAGCATGATAATAATCATCTCAGGGTTGTTGTTTAAGTGATTATCTTGAGAACGCGTTCTTTTATAAAATGCCAATGAACCGCCAAAATATCTCTGAAATCTTGAAATACATGTCATACAAAACTTACAGGGAGTGAGGTTGGGCCTTGGTTATCTTTGTATTGTAACAGCTGCTGTTCCCTGGACAACCCTACAATTTAACCAATCAGTTAATCAACATTAAAACGAGAACACGACTCAGAGTTTCTTGCTTACACAGTCGTCAAAATTAACCAATCATAATCAAACTAAGAGCATATGTTAAACATGGCGAGAATGTTTTACATTCGCAGATAGTTACCTGGAGAAGATAGTGCTGTTTTTGTCCCAAACAGCTGGTTCAAATCTAACGAACTTGCTCTAGCATGACCTTTATTACGGGGCGGCGGCACAGGTGGCGTTTCAAATTCTTTCACGTTTTCTTGTGGCGGACTTGCTTCATTTATTGATGATCCTGTGAACGATCTAGAAGGATAAAAATACAGATTAATGAACAGATTAATGGCAGAATGGCAGCAATGCAATCTTATAAGGGAATTATATTAATAAAATGATGAATAACTAAAGTAATATAGCGCACCGAGGTCTAGAATCTCTTCGAGACAATCTCTTTAATGAATATTCACTACTTTCAGAAATATCAGAACGTAAACTGTCAATAGAACGTGATTTTTCTTTCGATAAGTTTCGAATATGCACATGCTTTACTCTAAGCCGTTCAGTCTCACCATCACTGTCATCGGCTGGTAGTGGTTTAACACCTAGAATGTCTTCTGTACTTCGATCGATAGACACAAGCGTACCCATGCTATTTTCAGTCGAACCCACCGACGACAAAGACGCATTGGAGCTCATCTCACCCTCGAGTGGTAACATTTTCTTGATGGAAGGAAGTTTTGTTTTTGATGATGGAGGTGGCAGCAACTGCCATGGTTGAGCATCCATCAGATTGACATTTTTGTTTCCAGAAGCTCTGGGTCTAGCAATCGCCGTGCCAGCATTAGAATTCTCTCTCACGGACGAAGCCGAATGATGTCTGAGCTTTGGAGAACCAGGTGTGGAAAATATAGTTTCTCCACCTGATATTTGATCAACTGCCGTGGCAGAAGTCGACATTTGTTTATTACTACGCTGCGGTAAACTTGGACTTGCAGGTTGCGGCAGAGAAACAGGCTGAACACGAGATTCCATAGGAATGGTAGTCACAGCAACTGAAGATGGTTGGCCCATAGTTTGCACAGCATCTTGGGCTGGAGCCTGTCCAAAAGGGAAGATGAATAAATGAGTAGGAATAAAGGAAGATGAATAAAGAAATGTTATATAATATGAAGACTACATCGAGTGAACATGAAAGATATACGATTTATATTATAAACTGACCATAGCACTATCCGGTCTGCTGCTCTTATTGAAACTATCGAAATCTGCTGACCACTAGAAAAGGGAAATCCATGTCAAAAATATGAAAAAAATGTATAGGCTTTACGTGTGACCACTGTGTAGAAGATATTTTTCCGGCATTGATTTTCTTGATTTTGGAATTCATTTTTCACGATTCACAGCCTTTAAACCTTCCAACGCTTAAAATTTCAAGAAAAATAAGTACCTGGTCTGCTTCACTGTGTTTTTGGTCTGCTGTATCACTAGGACGACGAAATAATTCCTCAGAAGAAGTACCAACCGAATCATCAAATGGATCCGCTGAAACCAGATATGGATTTATTAAATAGGTATTACTTAATACACAGGATGGATCGCTTTTGCAGTAACGATTCAAACAAGATTTGTATTAACAGCATATTATTTCTGATGTTAGCCTAAATCATAGACTTAGGAACGCAAATGCATTATACCAAAGTTCATAGAATAAACTGGTTTTAGAAAAGAATTTTCTTCACATTATGGTTGAAATCTTTTATATTGTATCAGCTGATGAAACAAACCAATTTTATAAGCACTTCCGAAAGAAAAAAGGTTTCACGATTGCAAAAGAAGGGCGATCAGGTAAGGATATCAGAGTACAAATCTTAGAAAACTGACTTGAAATGCAAATGCATTTCACTTTCCTGACCAGTTTATTCTTTGATTGCACCATACCTTCATCTTTTGGCAGCAGCGATTCGGGAAGAACAGGTGGCAGCTCAACTCCATGTCTTATCGCAACAACAAGATGCATCGCAATGCAGAACTCGTTGAGATTTAAAGCAAAATCTTGATCTAAATCTGATAAATGCCTAAAAACATACAGACAGCATTATATATATCGGACACTGAATTAAACTTCATTTCAAAACTACATGCACACTTTTTATGATCGCTTGGCATTAGCAAAACTGAACCTTTCTCAACAAATCAATTTCGGATATTTCAGAAAATCATAAATTTTGAAATCAGCAAAGATTAAGGTTTTCGTTGATTATAATGATTGTCTTAAATTTCATATTGGCTAATCTCATTTTTTTCATCTTCAATTTTCAGCTCCAGTTCTTCTTTTTTTAGAGTTAACTTTCAGAGTATGTTATAGTACTCGATAATACCTTTCCATCAATACCAAAATTATTAAAATTGGTTAAAAATTGGCTAAATTCCAAGGAATCATAAGCGCATAGTTTTGAAATGTACATTAGTCTATCTGGTCATGCATATATACATGTAAACATGCTTATCTGTATGTTTGTTAATTATGTACTAATTAGAACAACGAAACTGTTACACTTAAAAGGAAAGAATGAATATAATAAAATAATGTATCCAAAAAAATATGCATACCAGATTTTTGACAGCACTTCATTAGGTAAGTTAGATTTCAAAAAGAAATCTCGAGCTTGCGTACCCTTGATTACATCACTGTCATTAGGCTTAATATTGTTAAATTGGTTAGTATAGTAATCTCGTTGCTCTTCATTAATTCTCCACACAGACTCGTCAATATCATCCTCTATGCTACTGGTGCTTTCTGGGATGCTTTCTGCTAAGCTTTCTACATCGTGGCTTTTTCTAAGAAAGACAAACAACAAAAAAACTCAAATATAATTTGTTGGTTCAGCTGCAAATGAATTACAGAGACCAATGACCAATTTATAAGAATTACCTATCAGTCAAGGAGCTGTCTACTTCATCCAATGAATCTCTGTTATCTTGAGGAGAAGATGAAGTGGAAAAATTGGCCCAAGTTCCAGTGTTATCATGGTGTGAAACAGGGGAATCAGTAGTGGCTTGAGTCCATAACTCTGTAATAAATAGAAGGTCACTATAACAGTTTGGATTTTGTTTTTGTATTGAAAATTTAAAAAAAAGCGTCAATCAATTGTTACACTTGTATAAAGTTAACCCCTGCCTTTATATTCATTTTCCACGTTTGTAAATGAAATTTTGCGTGTTATAAACTTAAACATCTCTTCAGGAATCCAACAAATCCCAAAATAATATTTTACATTACATTTTGTAGTAAAAGTAAAATATTTACAGAATCTGTTGAATGAAACTTATGCAAACAAAGTTCATCAGCGAGCCAAACACAAACAACAAGGTTTGAAAATAAAAAGTGGTTACAAAATTGGGAGCATAAATATTTAAATATTTTTTTCCCTGTTCACAATCTTTATAATGTTTTCTTGATAAATAAAAATCATTGAGAGAGATACCTTCGTTAGTAGTTTTCAATCTTGGAGTAGTTGGCGAAGTTTCAGCCGTTTCTAGAACAATTCAGAAGATTTGGTAGAAAAATGAATAAATCCTGTTACGTGGTCGGTGAGAGTGAAAAGATGTCGTATTTACTTAATGAAAAGAAATGGAAAGTTCTAAACAACATTACCCTGAATGGGTGTTGCCACCTCTGCAATAGGTGATGATGGATGGAATTCTGTTGAATTTCCTTCCATTGTGTTTTCAAAGTGAGCATTGAAAGGCACACCGTTTACATCTGGCCTTGATAGAATCGGAACAGACATGGCGCGTGAATAAGAATGATTTCTCTGATGGGTCAGGAATGGTGCGGCAACACTTTGATTATTCGGCTATAATGAAAATCCAAACAATTAAAATTAGCGAGTTCACGAAGATGCAAGTATCTTTCTAACAAAAATACAAGGGAAAGACTTAAGAGATACCATAATAGATATATTTTTTCTTTTAATGGTACATAATAAAGACACTAGGAAAGTCAGGATTGGATGATTCAAGAATACAAGTAATTTTATAAAACTATGAACGCATAGAACGACATGAAAGTGATTACGACGTCTTCACAATCATTGACAGCCTTTGGAACTTCCCTGATTTTGGGGTGAACTTTGATAATTTTATTTCCAACAAAAAATCATCTCACTTTCCTAGATTTTAAAAAATTTCCAGGAACCCTTTTGTTATTCTAAGACATAAACGGAAAGCCAAAGTAAGCCAACCTGAAATGTACCAGATGACAATGCTTGAGATAGCAGGGTTGGTTTTTGTGGTGTTGTGTTCATTGGCTGTTTGAACGGTGTAGGAGATTGAGGAGGCTGAAGTTCTTGCAGGAGTGCAGCAGATGAATGGGGACGTTCAATCTTCGTTGATATAGTAGGAACAGGAGGAAACTTTGGCTGGAATGAGCTCACAGGCTGAGATGGGAAGGTTGGCATTGGAATGGCTGCTGGCATTGGAATGGCTGCTGTCGTTGGTGGAAATGTTGGCGGCTGAACCATTTGTGATTGAGTACCCTTCCACTGTTGTTGATTTACTTGCTGCTGATCAACTGCTGGTGTAACACTACTCTGGACTTGTTGTATTTGTTGTTGTGTAGTCACAACAGCCGAAAGGCCAGTAGTTGGATGATCAAAATAGTCAGCCGGTCCTACAACACCATGTACGCTATGCTTTTGCTTTACACCAACAGGTGAGTGTGAATCATTGAACACACCCTTGTCTTTTTTGTCAATACGAAAAAGTTGTCCAGTCTTTCCTTTCTTTTTTGCTAAATTAATAAAAAAAAACAACAGTTATATATAGAATAGAAAGAAAAAAAGATTGTTCAGTAAAAACAGTGACTATGAAAGACTAGAAATCATACAGAGCTTCTAATAGCAACACAAGAATCACAAGCTTTTATACTTTATTATTGAATAATGCAAACACACAGCATATAAATTTCCTTTTGACAAGAATGTCAGAGGAAAGTAAACTCAAAGATCAAACACCAGTTATATTAAACAAAACAAATGAACTGAAAATTTAGCCAAATATTTACACTGGGTGCAGAACAATAGCAAACAATATTGAAAAGAATGTTTTTGCATGTTCATGTTTTAAACTGTGTGCTACTTTGGGTGTTAATGTACTTCAAGTTGAAATTGCATTGTCAAGTCTAAAACTAACACTTTATAACAACACTGTCTGGGTTTAAGAGAAAATGTGATTTTTTTGCAATGAGGATTTCGTGTGTATAATGACTTTCTGGAGTTAATAATGTTATTGGTTGTAATACTGTGAAACACATGTGAAAAAGATGAGAAGGAACAACAAGTCTTCAACTTGTGTCACGAGGGACTGTCTGTAGCTTGTTGGAGTCTTCGACTCAACAAACTTTTTTTTTTTAAGTTGTATGCTGACTATACAAACACAAGTTATTTTTTAAGTTGTATGCTGACTATACAAACACAAGTTATTTTTTAACTTTCCTGACAATTCAACTTTTAATTTTCTCATTTCTGACTGTTTGAAATTCAGGTTCTGTCTGCATACAGAAAGTGAAGCTAAAAGTATATTCAATGAAATATTGTAAAAGAAAAGCATTTAAAAGGCGTTGAAGTTCAGAAAGCTGAAGCGCACCGAAAACCTTTTCTAAAGAAAAATAGAAGAACCTATGAGACAAGAAATTCCTTTTAATCTTTCATCTCAGATCAGATCATCAAAATTCTAATGGAATTTTATACTACAAATGGGTATAATCAAGTTTTGAATATTTCCTGAAATTTGGGTATGTTTTTTTTTACTACACAATTTCTTTTCTTTTCTTTTTATTCCTTTGCACATAAAAAGTTTTTTTTTTAATGAATTCACATTTTTGTGAAGTTAATTTGGAAATACAAATAAAAACTTCATTTCAACTTCTTTTAGGATACCCCATAAAGCTATTCCATCATTCAAATTGATCAATGAAATGAAATCATTGAAAAAGGATTATTATCTTATTTGCTTTTTGTTTACTCCCAAAAATAACATAAAATTTGGGGGATGTTATATTGAAATCTCATATAGTATAATTATAACCATTAAAATAAAATCTATTGAAGGAAAATTCTATTATGCAGGTTAAATTTCACTTTTAAGAGAACAGCAAGTAAAATATCATGAATAGTGACAAACAAAAACGCATAAGAATGTTTGACATTGTTCAAGGAACTTTCTTTCACAAGTTACACCTACGTCGCAAAAGTCATTGAAATGTTTGCTTGGAAAGATTCTTCCTTTCTTTAAAAAACTGAAAAAAGTCATGTTATAATACTGACCAGATCCTTTCTTCTTTCCTGACATGAAACTTGCATTGTCTTCATCATCGCTATGAAATTCAGATTCCATCATTTTCGTTTAGATTTCAACCTAAAAAACAAAACAAAACCAAACATTGCAATGCTGTTTCAAACAAATTCAATGCACAGAGTACAGTAATGTTATTAATAGTTACATATACTGATTGATAACAGTTCTATCAGAACTGAAATGGCCATCCTGGGTAAACAGTAATAATAATAATAATAATAATAATAATAATAATAATAATAATAATAATAATAATAATAATAATAATAATAATAATAATAATAATAATAATAATAATAATAATAATAATAATAATAATAATAATAATAATAATAATAATAATAATAATAATAATAATAATAATAATAATAATAATAATAATAATAATAATAATAATAATAATTATTTCATTTTGTTGTTTTACATATGCTGGTAAGGCGAGTCATTGAAAACATACCCTTGAACAACGAATCTTTTGTTTATTGTTTGTGTTTTTGATGGCTCGCCCTGTACGTACGAAGTGTACTCTTTATTAAATTTAAATAGGAAACTTCATTATAATTGTACGAAACAATATTATACGGAAAATACATACATCATCATCATCATCATAATAATAATAATAATAAATAGATATGGGTACATATATTATGTATATTAAAACCGTTCTTTAAAGAAAACTGTACACAATTTCCATTTAACCAAAAATAACATCTGGCAAAAATTGTGAAAAAATTTCTTTTTTCTTTTTCAACCTAACAGATAAACACGTTGGAACATATGTTAACAAGCACAAAACTCTTCAAACATATTACCCATCATAATAACAATACAATGTTTCTTCTCCACAAGTAGAATTCAAAGTTGTTGCTTTTTTAATACCGACTGAACGAATGTTGGAAAATGCAATCTGAAATATCTTGAGAGTTATCGCATTGCTAAAAAATTTTTTCTATAACCTTTCAGTATGATCTTTGTTGTTTTAACTTTGCAGCTTTTTGTGTGCGTGTATGACACATTTTACAAATAGTGAGGATGAAAGTATTTCAGGTATTTTTACCCATTTTCATTCAATCCCCCAGGGAAATATAGAGCAATGAGATATTCTGGTCTCTGTATCCTTAAGATTAAATGGTTGTTCTTTGATTTAAGAAAGACATGATGTTACCAAAGAAAGGTTGGAAAAGAAGGGGGTTAAAAATCAAGGTGCTACTTTTTGTTTCAGAACCTATTTTTGATTGAAACCATGTTGGCCATTTCTATGCCATTTATATGCCCGAGGGATTCTGTATTTTCATGATGAGGATTTGAACCATGGTAGACACACTGATTGCCTCAATAAGACTGAAACCAAGTGTTACACCTTGAATTAGAATAGATGTAGAACAATGATGGATGTTTTGTTTTATATAAGTCAACAAATACACCACAGGCTAATTTGTGAGTGTATCAGAAGAGACAAAGATACCAATTTGAGTATAATGAGGAGATACTGGTTTGTGAGAAGTTGAGTAGTGGTTAAACATCTCACTTGTCTGCAAAGATTCACTAAAACTCATTGGTCAAAATGCAAATTCGCTCAATAGTTTGCCAGAGGTCGCTGGGAGTCCGGTTGAGAAAGAGCACATCAGCCAAGTCAACTCTGCTTGACTGGGACAATTCACCTTGTGGAAAATAGCCTTACGGAGAATGCAAAACAAGATGGAAATTATAGAATATCAACATGATAGCTAGATAAACAAAAATAAATAACTTTAAAAGCAATCTTAAAATTAGAAAAGTTTCATGTCGAATATAACCCTTGCACATCTAGTCAAAAAACTCCATCATGGTGTCATTTTTTACTGGGTCAATTTTTTGTTATATACAGTTATATACGAAAAATAAGAACTACAGAAAAGATAGATAACAATTATGTAACAGTATATTACAATTATTTAACAATTACAAAACAGTACCCTTAAGGGGTAGAGACACCATCTCTAGGTGATTGCCAACAAAGGCTAAAGAGCTATTCACTTGACCAGCAGGCGGAAGTCTACTTCATGGGCAGGTTGGTGTCAGGAAGGGCATCCGGCCATAAAATATGATGCTTTCAGGATAAGGTAGAAGTTATAACTGCGTAAACGAGACCGCAACTCTTTTGAGTAAAAGTAAAGGCTAGTGTTGGATGTGAGCCTAGTCAGATCATTATCAAATGATTACATCAGGCAGGATTTTAGATTATGTAGTTTGAATGTAGCAACACTCAGACATTAAGCCGGGTATGATGATGATAATGAGACTAACATGGCTGGAGATCATAATGAAGAAGGAAGCAAGATTGTAAATGAGAAATCCAAAGACGAGAGGTATTATTATTATTAGCTACGTTCTGATAGAACTGTTATCGATGAGGGTCCTGCGTAGGAAGTTCTAGAGCATTTAAAGCACCCATTTTGGGCTACAGATGCTGCAAGTACACCTCAACTGTTCGACCAGACAACCCCATAGATATCAATCCCGCTCTCAAGCTGAGTGCTAAGCTGAGTGGATTGATTGACACTGTTGTAGTCGCTGGTATGACTTGGCCAGGATTTGAACCCTGACCTCCTGCACAGGAGGAGAGCACTCTACCACAAGGCCACCAGTCGAGGAGGCATGAGAAAATGAAAAAAAAAGGAAAGAAGTGTTTTCTGACAGTATACTAGTGTTGTTGGTTATAACCATTCCATCCAGACAAGGTAATATCCAATTCCATTTTATCGGATACTGCCTTGATGAGAGCTTTTGAAGTTTTTGGAAGTGAAACTTGAGAATGCCCAATCCTCTGAATACCCATAAATATTTTGATAGAAAGAATAAAGAAGCTAATGCGATAGAATTCATGCAATGGATCAAAATCGGTGACATTATATCCGAATGGATACCATCTAACAATAGTGCACCTCACATATGGTTATAGTACCAAATGCAGGGACGAATGTTAGACTTATAAAAAATAGATAGTCTCTGGAGTAAGGTAACTCTCCTAAAGGCCACTTTGGCAATAGATTCAATAAAGTCCTCTATGAGATGTCATGAGATACAAGAACATTCCTTGAGACCAATGACAGAAAAGGAGTTCTGAAGTGCTTAATTAGTTGATGATATCATACTCTTTACAAATTCTATCATCTCTTTTAATGCTTTTAAAAACCAATGATGAAGATCAATGACATAAAATGGTAATGAAAAAATTAACTTGATGCTGCTGAAAAATTGAGGAATTCTTATACCTCATATTGGTATTTGGCTAATACATAACTTTTATGCCATCAAGTATTTCCTAAAGACCTGTAATAAATTTTATAGGCATACCTGTTGCTGAAAGAGGCTGTGTTAAATGATTCCCCACCAGATATAAAATATAAAATTGGTATAGTTGTTCCTACTGTTGTGTTTCTAACATAAACCCCGGGCCCCCCGCCGGGCCACTATATACAATCTCTCACACGTACATATATAACATCTCCGTTTTAAAATATAAAATTTTTACAGTGTCTTTTGTTTTATGTGCTGGTTCATAAGTCATTGTAATCGAGAGGGACTTTTACTCGAATTATTCTCCCCGATTTCGATCGAATCTCTTCTTCTACTTCTTCTTCATATGGAACCGTTGCACTAGAGTCTAGACTAGAGTCACCTTCGTACGGAATCGTGTCGTCAGATGTATTACTTTCAAGCGTAATATCGTGATCCCCAGCCTCGATGATTGTATCGTGATCCCCAGTCTCGACGATGTTCCCCCCTACTGGTTTGTTGCCCCTAAGACCGCTGGAGACTAGAATCGCGTGTAGGCCTCTAAGGAACCGCTGGTTGCGTCGCAAGACAGAGCCGGTTTTGTCCATACGGACCATAAATGATCGTGGATGTACATACGAGACGATTTTTCCTTTCCTGATCCATTCACCTGTTCTCTCATCCTGGACTGCCACTCGCTGGTTGATCCGGAAGCTTGTGCTTTCTTTCTGTCTGGCTGACTTGTCGTAGTATTTCTTTGCACGGTCTCTCTCTTTCGATATGTCTCTTTTTTCTGTTTCACACATTATTCGTTTTTCCATGTGTATTCTAGGTAGTTCCTCCCTCAGCGTTCTGCCTTTCGATAATTGGGCTGGTGAATATCCACAGTCTAACTGGGTGTTACGCATAGCTAAGAGGCCTTTGTATACTTCCGAATGTGAATCGTTAGCTTTTTTTAGAAGCTTTTTGACTTGCTTCACCATGACCTCTGCTAACCCATTAGACTGAGGGTAGTGTGGGCTGCTTGTTGTGTGTTTGATGTTTAGGTCCCTAATAAACTTCCTGAATTCCTTTGATGCATACTGTGGACCATTGTCCGAAACTATTTCTTCCGGTATTCCATGTCTGCCAATCGAATCCTTGAACGCAATAATTGTTGATGCAGTATTTGCTGGTTGTAGTAGATATACCTCTGGCCACAATGAGTACTGATCTACAAGTATTACATACTCTTTTCCTGCGAAGTGGAATAGGTCTGATGAGACTTTTTGCCATGGTCGTTTCGGGATCTCATGACTTAACATCGGCTCTTTTTGTTTTGACTGTGTATATTTTGCACATGTATCACATTTTCGAATAAACTGTTCAATCTGATTGTTTAATCCTGGCCAAAATACGCTGTCTCTGGCTCTCCTTTTGCATTTGTCCATCCCCATATGTCCGGTATGAATTTTATCTAATATGTCCTTTCGTAATTCGGAAGGTATAATTATCCGATCACGATATAATAACAACCCATCTTTTTGGGTGATGTCATGTCTAACATTCCAGTACATTTGTACTTCCGCAGGGCACTCCTGGATTCTCTTAGGCCATCCTTTCACAAATGTTTCTTTTAGTACTACTAATGTTTTATCTGTCGCTGATGACTCTCGTATCTGGTCTAATCGTTGTTGTGTTGCTGGTAGTTGTTTTATTACTGAGTTTATGTGACTAGTTATCTCACGTTCTGCCATTTCATCTTCCTCGGTTGGTGCCGTTACTGGTGCTCTTGACAATGCATCTGCATCTACGTTGTCACAACCTCGTATGTATGTTGCTGTAAATCGAAATTGTAACAGTTTCATTCGCAGTCGTTGAATTCTTGGAGACATTTCCACTAATGCGCGATCGTTTAATATAGGTACCAATGGTTTGTGGTCGGTTTCTACTGTGAATATGGGTAACCCATGTAAATACTTAGCCATTCGGTTACATCCCCATGTAATTGCCAACAATTCAAGCTCTATGGGGTAATAGTTCTTTTCTGTTGGTGTAATGAATCTTGATGCACAATCCACCGGTTTCCATTCATTCTTGACCTGTTGGTATACGATGATACTCAATCCATTCAGCAAACTGCCATCGGTTCGGACTTTTGTTGGTCTCTTAACGTCGTAATGAGCAAGGATTGGAGGTTTGCATAATGTCTCTTTGACCTCGTTGAATGCCTTGGTATGACCTGCATGCCATAGCCAGGCTGACTTTGAACTGAGTAAGTCTCGCAACGGTTCGGCTGCTTGTGACAATGTGGGACTAAATTTGGATAATTGCTGGGTCATGCCTAAGAAACTCCTTAACTCTGTGATGTTAGTGGGTTGTCTGAAGTCTCTTATTGCTTCCAACTTCTTGCCAACTGGTTTAATCCCTTCTGGTGTAATTATGTGTCCTAGAAACTCTACTTCCTGAGTATTAAAAACACATTTCTCTGGATTCAAAGTCATTCCATGTTCTTGAAAACGGGTTAGAACTTGTCGTAAGTTTTCTCTGTATTCAACTTCTGTATTTCCGTATACTAAGAAATCGTCCATACTTTTTACAATACCGTTTAGTTTTTCAATAACCATGTCCATCCTCTTGCTAAATATTTCTGGTAATGATGTAAGCCCAAACGGTGCTCGGGTGGGGCAAAATCTCCCAAATGGTGTTGTAAAGGTGCATTTCAATTGACTTTCCTCCTCCAATGGTAGCTGCCAATATCCCGAATTTGCGTCCAGTTTCGCCATATAATTGCAGTTATTACCTAGTTTAGCTAATGTTTCGTCTACGCTTGGCAGTTCATAAAACTCACGTTTTGTATTCTTGTTTAGCTTGGTCAGATCAATGCATATACGTAAATCCCCATTTGGTTTAGTGACTAACACCACCGGATGACACCACTCGGTCGGTTCGTCCACTGGTCTAATGACGTTTAGTTGTTGCATTCTTTCTAATTCTCGTTTCAGCGGTTCTAACAATGGAATTGCTACTCGCCTTGGTGCTCCAATGTGGTATGGTACTGCATCTGATTCCACGTCAATGTGAATTGGATCTCCCTTGATTGTACCGAGTCCATTAAAAACGGTTGCAAACTCCTTTTTGACATCACTTTGCTCAACAGAATCACATGATGTTGGTATATCAATCGAGACTAACTTAAATTTTGTTAGTTCTGGGCGTCCAAGTAATGCAGTTTTTAGGTTATTACACACATAAAGTTGAGCAACTCCTGAGGTTTTCCCAATGGTAAACTTGTGATGGAACATTCCGTGGCACTTTAAGGGTTTCTGGTCTGGTCCAATCAATGTTTTTCTGGTAACCGATAACTCTCCGATACTTTTGTTAAACACTTTCAGTTGATTGGTTCCAATCACACTAACCTCAGCTCCTGTATCAAGTTTAAATTTTACATGTCCCTTTTTCCCTGGTAACATTATTTCCCAACTCTTATCTTGTTCGCTCCCTTGGACCTTATCGACCTGTGCTGCGCTTCCAGTCTCCAGACTCCCTAAGAACAACGCCCCTGTAAAGAAAGAATCCCCTTCTTCGTTCCCTTTATCTGATATTGAATCTGTAGCCTTCGTTTCTTTACGTGTGCATGCCGAAGCAAAATGATTTTGGCCACCACACTTTAAACACTTTCTTCCCCATGCTGGACATTGTCCCCTCCCAAATTGGTGTTTTCGGGAGCAGAATTTGCAAGTCAATAACAAATCTCTCTTACCACTATCTCCAGTTGTATACTCTTGACTGTTAAAATTACCCTTTTTGGTATCTTTGTTCCGTTGGTAATGTCTGTTGAATGATTTCTCGACTCTGCTTATTTCAGTTGTCTTCTTCAGCTCCACTATGCCTCCTTGTGCTGACTCTGAGGCTCTGCAGATTTCTGTTGCTCGGTCCAACGTTAACTCTTTCTCTGATAAAAGTTTTTCTCTGGTTTCGTCATTTAAAATTCCAGCTACAATTCTGTCTCGTAACAACCCTTCCCAACAATCTTTTGTATTGCAAAAATTGCAATTTTTACTCAGTAACTTTAGTTCTGTTAAAAAATCATCAAAGATTTCACCTTCTTCTTGATTTTTGGTAAAAAATTTATGTCTCTCAAGGGTTTCATTCACTATGCCCTTGGCAAATTTCTCCATTTCTGTAATAATTACTTCTGGGTCTTTCTTCTGTTCTTCTGTTAGGTTGAATGATTCGTATATACTCCTGGTTTCTGCAGAGAATGTGTAACGCAGCATAGCAGCTTGATATTTTTTATCTTTTTGTTCAAGCCCAGATATCATGACATAATCGCTCCATTTTTCTTTCCATGAACGAAATGCTGCATATCTGTCCACTGACAGATCTAGCGTTGGTGGCGAGATTGATGTTTTTGGATTTTCAGCCATTTTTTTCTACTGATTGGCTCCGATTACCAAATCTTTAAACTTTCAGATCCAAAACACATTAGCATCCTACTCGCAGCGCCATGTTGTGTTTCTAACATAAACCCCGGGCCCCCCGCCGGGCCACTATATACAATCTCTCACACGTACATATATAACACCTACAAGTTAGTTGAGCTTGCGGCCCGATTTAAGCTTATTAAAGACTGACATTCAAAAATCGCACCAAAAACTGCCCACACCAGTAAATAACAAACAAAAGTTTTTCCTTCCTAATAGTAATGAAATACAAAAGTAATTCAAGCAAAAGAAATCTGAAGAAACAAGATGATAAAGCAAAAGTATGAATAGAAAAAACAATTTTTTTTAATGCAGTTTAATGCAGCTAACTCCTATGAACATGGGATTACTACGAACATTGCTTGGGATACCGAAAGCTCGAGTTAATGAGAACTTTCTTAGATAGTATATATTAGTTCAAGGGGATGTTAAAAGAGTTCGAGTTAACTGAAAGTTATAGTTATAGAGGGTTCAAATTACCAGGATTCTACTGTGTAAAATAAAATTTTGACAAAATTGTTGTTTCAATTTTTCAAGTTTCAATGTTTCAATTTTTTCAAAAACAGCCTACCTGAGAGATCATATTTTAAAAAATCTGTTTTTCTCTTATGAAACTCCTATATTTTTTACCTACTTTGATTTCAAATAAATAATGGAGAGCAATAAAATGAATCGGTTAATAGAATGGAATGTCCTTGTCCTCTTCTTTTTTGAACAACATTTTATTTATGTTTTTTTAAAGCTTTTTTTGGAACTGATTAAAAGTAAATTATGTTAATTCATCAAGACATCGAACGCCACACAATAGAATCCATCTAAAAACTTACACCTAGGTACTTTCAAAAGTTACCACAATGCCAGAAAATATACAAAAAAAAAAAAAAAAAATTGCAAATAAAATTGTGAAAATCCATTAAAAAATTGTTGCATTTATACGCCCATTTTACGTCAGTAGGCCAATGCCGAGAAATTCGTTACAGCTATGTGCTAAGTTAGCATGCTAAAAACGAACCAGAACAATTTCATTTTTTAGATGAAGTACTACAATTTAAGTCTTTATGATAAAGAGCAGATTTTCCAAAAATAGTTCGATCTGCCAAAAAAATCAAGTATGTAGTTGGGTCTACCATATTGAATTATGAGCCGATATCGATCACGTGACAAAAGTCACTTATACTTTTTCTTATATATAAAGCGTGAGAAGACAGAGAGAGAAGAAGGAGAGGAGAGAAGAAGTAGGTGTGACACAATCTTCTTTAGAGAGAGGGGAGTACACCCCGAAAGTTCACCCCGAAAGTTGAATTTGACAAATAAGCCACCAACCTCATGGAGTGTTATTTGGTGTGAAGTGTGAAGTACAGGTTTTTAGGTTAAAAAGCAGCGAAAATCTGTAACCATCAATTATGTCAGTTCATTTGAAATTGAAGTGTTACTTGTTTGTCTCCTCGGTTTTATGTAAACAAGACATACTGTATGTTTTTAGAATAAAAATGTATGATACGTGGTACCTACACTAAGGCAGAATGTTGGAATGTTTGATAGATCTAGAAACGTATTTATTTAATAAGTCCCTCTCCTCGAATAACTTCCCACCCCAAAAATTAACCCTCGGGGCTTAATCGAGATCATTACGATACAGTATACCGTAAATTATCGAAACCCCGCCGCCGGTACTCGAGTAAATTAGTCCGAAATTTTGAATAAACCCGGTGGTGAGAAAAGTATAATACTGATCGATCTTTGATACGATATATTTTGACAGTTTACAAGTGGTTACTGAAAAAGCGGTACACGGTATCGAAGAAGGATCGAATCCTTAACGATAAAACCCAAACCGTCGTAGTTAATGATGGAACTGAATCTTTCTCAAGGGAGTGTTCTTGGACCCTACGTTGTCATAAACATCAGCGATATCTTCCAGATAATGTCAAATCTCTATTGCGTACCTTTTTGATATAAAAATATGGAGACTCAGAAATAATATGACAGAGGTTTACAAACAATTTCATCAACATCATGTGTATGTGTTCAATCAATATCTCGACATATTATTCCAAATCCAAACTCGCGAAGAAAGCAATATCAACTTATACCAAGAATCCCATGGTGTACGTGCAACGAGAAATCTACCAATCGAATTGAGCAAAGTCTATTACGAACAACAGATTAAAGTTGTAGCATTATCAAGGAACGTTTATAAGTTCAAAATTAATCTTTCGTACAATTGTTGGACAAATCCATCAAAACTGAAATATGATCACGATTGTAAAAGGAGAGCAATTCATAGGAGTTTGTTAACTTAACGACAAGATTAAACTTTTTGGTTGAAAGGCTCCCTTTAGTTTTTGTTTGTTTTTGTTTGAAAGATTGAGGCATTGCATAACCAACTAAATAACTAGAAAATAACTGCTGCAAGATAGTTGAATCCTTTTTTTTTCTCACCTCATCCCAGAAAAAACAATCTGCACTCCCCTACTCTCTTACACAAAATTGAACCGACAAAAAAATACGTACAAAAAAAGAAATGCCTTCATTTTTTTTGTCAAATTTCAATAACAGTAGGTCGTATAAACTTTTACAGCCACACAAAGGAAAATTCATTTCTAGCTCATGATGGAGTTAACCAATTACTTCATGTAGGACAAGCTTAAACAACAGCATATGTTTTTGTTTTTACGCATGTCCTCTCGTCTTTTATCCATTCAATCTGAATGGATCTTTTAGTCCTTGCGATAGTCAACTTATCAGACAAAAGACAGAGGCGTAGCTAGAGGTCAGTCAAAATTTGTGGAGGAGAGTTAAGTCATTTAAAGTAGAAAAGGAAAACGTGCAAGTAACCTAATCGACACTTAAGTCTGAAAAGAAATATCATAATGTTGGATTTCTCCACTTTTTTGGACTGAGCCTAAATTCGCCTATGAAAGATGATGTTTTATTCAAATCATTTTTATCAGTCTTTTACTATAACATCAATTATATAAACGCCCCTCAAAAAGAGTATACAGTATTGTTGTTTTGAGGTCTCTACAAGAAATATTAAAAGTGGCCAATTTAATATCAAAAGCAAGTTGCCTGCTGAGACAAACAAAAGCGTTAATGGAAATTTAAGGGGGAACACCCCTCTAAAATGTCAAAAAAGTGAGAGATGAGATTTTATGTTTGAAAGAAAGTGGTTGGGCGATATTTTTCCACATGATTTTTGTGTCTCGCTAGCTTTCTGTTCACCACAAGCGTTCTAAAATCAAATAAGCATAAGTAGGATTAGGCTTTCTATGCGCGATGATCGGCGCCCTTTGCCTCTCGGCGAGATGGTGTAGGGGCGTCTTTGCAATCTGTTGCTTCCAGCACCGAAAAACATTCGGAAATTCGGTGATAATTTTTAAACTAACTTAACTCAAAAGTTGGATTTCTGAATTCCTGGAACAGATATCTCATGAAATTTCAATGCAATTGAGTTGCCATTTCGCAGAAATGTTATTACCACTTGCTTCCATGGGATGAGCGAAGAGATTTTTTTTGTCTCGATCCAGCCGCACAGTGGAACGTCTATCTGTCCAAAATTGACCAATTTCAGGAAATCCGAAATTTTATGGTCATATATTACTTATATTGAATTTTTGTGCAAATTTTCGTCGCTCATCCCACGCTTCGGCCTCTTATGCTTCATTTACTTCCAAAGCACAACACCCTTTAAATAATGCCTCTCATCCAGAAACATTCCAGGGCAATTACGCCTTTTTGGTACACATTCTGTAGTTTTGAGCTTATTAATTATTCATGGTGCCGAAAACATTCTCTCATCGTATTTTGACACAACCACAAAAGTCACATCAATCGAAGCTTAAAAAAAATACAATTTCCGTAATTTTTGATACTCGAGGGTAATTCCCACTTAAAATTGTTTTTGATGCACTTAGTTAAGTAGTTTTTTTTATAAGAACAAAGGATATATAGGAACATAAAGGCTTCGAATGTCTAAAAGTTTAGAACATGCTAATAAAGAACATTTTACAAGAAAACGTCATTAAAATAGTCAAACACAAGAATAGTATCATCATGTTGTTTACAACTGAACTCCATTAAAAAATGGGAAATGTCAACCAAGTTCGTTGAATTTCGAATAACAGATATTCAATAGTGCATAAATTATTTTAAGAACATTCTTAGGCTTCAAAGTTGAAAAGTTAAGAACGTTTGAAGGGGCTTCGTCAAATTTGAATGTTCTTATAAAAACGTGTAAATATGTATTTTTCGGATGGACCAAAAAACTCTTCCTTGAAATCAACATAATGTTGTGATGTTTTACGATGTTTTATGTTGTTATAACATTCGTATACTGCTACTGGACAAAACAATAACGTTTATTTTTTATTTGGGCTTGGGACAGAATGTGAAATGATAGGTGTTTTTTGCAACCCGACTATTGGCAAGTTGCAGCCCGGTGTCTACAACATACGGAAGCAGATTAGTGCCACCCAAAATGTGTGATATAAAATAGGTTAAAGTACAGATTATAAGAAATGTTTGCATACCTGTTGTCATTCTTTATTTACGCAACACTAGAATTTCGTTTAATATTTTCGTATCGCCATTATGGCAGTAGAAATTTTCCCTAGTGTGGATATAGATTTTTATACTGCTATGAATAATATGTGACAATAACTACAATTCGTTTGCTCTCCTCCACAGTTTATCAGAAAATAAAGTGACATCTTCACTCTTATGCAATTTGTAAAAACAAAGTTATGACATTACACCAGAATGTTATGTTCCTGGGAGAGGAAAGAGGGGGAGGGAGGGCAGCAGTAAAAAACGAAGGACAAAAACAAAATAGAAGCCTGAATTATGTAGATCATATCTATTCTCAGGAACAAACAAACAAACAAACAAACAAACACATCATACCTCCAAGTCTGAATAATAAGGATTAACGCAAATTCAATCAAAACAAAGTAACAAAAACAGAAACTTTCAACTTTCAGCTCTTTCACTTTCGTCCGCCATAATTACTTCTGGCATTGGTTTTGAGCAGTGTGGAGGAGTGGGAGAGTGAAGGTTTTGCTACTGTTATCAAAATGTGATAACGCTATAAAAATTACTACGTTCGTACCGTCATAAAATATTCTATGACGGTACGAAAAATGGATTACATCTAAAACTCGTACCGTCATGACATAATAGTGGCAGTATAAAAACAGTTTCAAAATTCATATTGTCAGAGCTATTATAGCACTATAAAAATATATTTGTTTAATCCGTACCGTATCCTATTTAATATCTACATATTTTGGATGGCACTTATGGGCTTCGGTAACAACAGGCCTGGAATACTTTAGTATAATATTTGTATAATATTTCTGCTTTTCCTGTACTGTTTTGACTTTTAATAATGACGTGATTAACACGTTCCGGCCGGACACAAATAACTACCTGGCATCATAAAGACATATATAATAAACATATATGTTGCTGGGTATTATATATAGCGTCACTGGATGCAACGTCACGACCAACAACAACACAAGAGTTACGCTAAAGTTTAGTTTAGTTGGTTTTAGCGCTCTGGCTGTCGCGCTCCCGATATTATGCGCTGAACGAAGGCTAAAAACTTTTCCCCATAACACATAATCGGACCTTGCGGAAATATTAATAAGTGAAAATGGCGGAAAATATTTCAAACACGAGAGCAGAACTGGCAGATTTGTTGAAGAAAAAAGAAGAATTAGCTGTAAGTTTTATTACCCAATACAATATCTTTTATTTATAACCATCATTATATATTATTTGTTTAAAAGAATTAGTTGGAACCAGCTAACTGTATTATTACAGGTCATAAAAATCATAAGACACTATTTTCCTCGAAAAATATCTCTGCGCTGCTAACCCACCAAAAAACAACAACAGGACAACAAGCCGTTGTCAAACCTCATAAAAAATTATTACTTACTTTTTTCTCACCTCTAACCACCTATTAGACTAAACTGGACAAATTATAAGGTGAGTTCGCCTGTGCTTGACACAACACAACTTTAGTATCCATAAATGAAAAAGGAAACCTAATTTACGTTCAAAAGGATGTGAGATATAAAATACAATATCAAAACAACATTAGTAATAAAAATATAAAAACATTTTTTTCCTTTGAAGATTAGATAAGCAGAGGAGAAAAGGAACGGGAGAACACGTCCTTCGTGTTCAACCATATTATTATTTTCTTGTCATCATATGAAATTTTCAAAACAATATGAACCTACCTTAAGTGAATCAGTCTCTCAATAAAGTTTCACCCACCAAAAATATGTCATATAAGGTAGGTTCATATATGCTTGTCATGCTTCTATTCCTGGCTGGCATATATTAATATTGAAGCGATTAATCAACGAAAAAAATGAAAAACATTTAAAATGGAAGCTTAAGTACATTTGACCCAATACTTTAAATTTAAAATAACGACTTATAATTTGGGGCAGATTCAAGATGAGTCTGAAACCTCTTTAAACAAATCCGAACACCAAAAACACGACCAAAATGAAGTTGTTGATATTCACATGTGCTGTTATCCCCACATCTTGTTTACTACTGGAACGGAAAGATTGGCCATAGGACTTCGAATCATGACCTTTAAATCCTACTTTTGAAAGCAGACTTCCATATAGGGGTGGGGGGAGGTTCCCTTCCCCAGTGCAAAATTATGTTCTCACCATGCTTAATAACCAGCTGATTACCAGAGTTTGTTTACATCGTGATGTAATAGTTATGAAAATGTAACGAGTAGCTTTAAGGGTAATTAGTGGTAAAGAAAAGAGATATCATCTCTAGTGTTTCCTTTGGGACTATTTTGGCACATGTTTTTTACGGTATCTGCTTTGTTATTCTACTGTTCCATGTTTTATCTCTAAATTGTTTTGAAAATTTCGCATGACGAGAAAAGAATAATATAGTTGAACACGGATGTGTCCTCTCGCTCCTTTTCTCCTCCGTTTATCTAATCTTCAAAGGAAAGAATGCTTTTATATTATTATTACTAATTTTGTTTTGATATTGAATTTCATATCTTACATCCTTTTGAACGTAAATTAGAACCTACCTTAATGATAATAGATGAAAAATATATAAGGATTTTCATAAATGTTTAAATTTTCATCCTAAAGTATTTTTAAAAAATCCATTTATCTCAAAATCCATATATCCTAAAAATCGACTATCCATTATTATCCCTGGTCCTTGTAATTGAAAACAAAATGAGGCAATAGCGTTAAATTTTTGTCCTAATACTCTCTTATAAAGTTTCACACACAAAAATTAAGACACTACAATAGAGTTTCTATTGAATTTTGTCATAGCCAATCACAGTAGAGTATTAGCACGCCAATCTAAAATATATTGTGATATCATCCTTTTGGCCATTAAAAATGAGTCAGTCAGTCGGGCATCAATAAATAAGCAGTGTATAATTTTGTGCTCTTCTCAATGAGAAACATAATAGACAATTTCGGGGATCCTGCGGCCATAAATAAATTAAAATAAAAGCCAGTCTTCTGACTTTTTCTGCATTATCTTCTCAATATGTGTGCATAAAGTGTGCACAACAACGAGGAGAAGCCACCATTAACTAGATATAGCAGCTAGAATATGTGATAGTCTGGCACCATTTCACAAAACCTTCGCACATCACAATCACAGTTTATATACAGTTTCAGGTTGACAAAATCAATTTTGAGTCTACAAGACGGATGTAGTTTATGTAGCAAATGACCTTTTTCAGGAAAAGATACTTTCATGAAAATGCGTATCAATCTACTTGTGTACCTGAAAGAATTGGCAGGCAAATGAGAAAATAAAAATTCGAAATGAGATGAATGTTAATTGAAAACCTAACTTGATTGATTGATTTTTTGATTGATTGATTGATTGATATATATTTAACAGGCAAACAAGTGTTACACATGATTATACATGCTATAGAGGTACAAAGAAATACTGTAATGTAACGCCTGAGGGAAATTCATACGATTAGCATGGAACTAGGGAAGCCACGAGGCCACGAAAAAGGGGTGGCTACGTGACAACGTTAGAACGCTATAAGGTGCATGAACCACCGGAAACAGTATTACAAAAACAGCACAGTGGGACTAAAAATAAAAGCATAGTACACACACAATCAAAAGCAGGAATTAAATTAGTAGGAAAAAAAAATAATGATAATAAATTCAGTGGCTGTAGGGAGTAGAGAAAAAAAAACAAAAACAGAAAAGCAAGCAGTGAATAAGGAGTGGCAAGAAAAATCCCTAAGTAGAGATTCTAATACTTTTCAAAGAAGCTTTTTACAAGTTGAGTTTTAAGCTTGGACCTAGGCATGTCGATGAACCTTTCGATGCAAGCATTGGGAGCTTCGCGCTGGTATTTTTCCACATTTCTATGGCTTGGTTCTTGACAGCATACCGGCCGTATGAGGTTGTGTGCTTATATACACTATTAAGGTAACCTTCACAGCTAACTCGAGTCTGATAGGGGTGGGAGAATTCAATACCAAATGTGTCTATGACAGCAGGAGATAAGTTACCATTATGCATATCATGCATGAGAAGGACATTTTGCAAAGCAATTAAGTCAGAAAATTTCAAGACTTTAAAGAGTATGTACAGGGGACTTGCATGAGCTCTAGGACAAGAAAAATTGAGCAATTTCAAAGCCTTATTTTGCAAGATCCCAATTCGATTCACAAACCCATACCCATGCTGTCCCCAAACTGTTTTCAATCCGGATAGATGCACAGTGTCCCGTTTACAAACAGGGCATTGGATTGAAAACAGTTCAATCTCATTGACCCAAACGTTTGGCCTGTTTGTAAATGGGACAACTAAGCATTTCAAATCTGGATGACGTCTTCAATCAGGACAGAACAGCTTGACTGTTTGATTTCCAGAGAAGTGTTTAGACTTTTTTGTGATATGTTGTATATTGCCTGAACAGATGCTTATTCTGATCAGGACTTTCTTAAGGCTGCACTGCTTGAGTCATTTACTATACCATCTCACTAATTTCAACCAAGGAAACCTTTTTTCTAAATGCATTTATCTGATGTGCTATTTTTCTTCCTTGGAAGTGTTGGAAACTTAAGAGAAGCTCAGAGTTTTACATTGATGCTTCATGATTGAGCATGTGTGTTCTTGAAGAAAAAATTCATTTCCTTTTTTGTTTAAAAGCCTGAAATCACTGAAACTGTGAGTGTTGCGAGAGTTATTATTACGATTTAATGCCTAGTGGTTAGATAAATAAAATTTGGTTCATAAATCTTGAATACTAGTACTCAGTTATTATATTTAACCATGAGTTTAACATCTTCTTTTTCAACACAACATTTATAGTATTTGCTTGGTTAAGTAATTAAGTATGATATTTTGTATATAAAGTACTTGACAAAGTACTCCTAAAATTCTTCTGTAGATAAAGGAGATTTCCATAATTTCTAAGATTTGGTTTTCAAAGATGGACAACCTTGTGATGACAAGGATCCCTTCACTGGCCTGTATGAATGATTTTGGATAATCTGCTTATAAACAGTTATAAATCTCTGTTTACTGATGTCTATTATGTTCCCTACCATGGCAGCCAAGTGTGTCCCATAATAAATATTTTGCCTAATGTTTTTGAAATTCTGAATTATTTACAGCTAATGTGTTGAGTTGTTTTAAACAAAAAGATAAGTAGATTTTAAAGACAGCAACAACACTGCTGTGTGATGAAAGTACTTTGTTGAACATGACTGATTCATAAGTTTCCCTTTTTTTCTAGTTAAGCTTGGCAAATTTGGAAAGACAAATTTATGCCTTTGAAGGTAGCTATCTGGAAGACACACAACTCTATGGTAACATCATCAGAGGATGGGATAGATTGCTTTCACAGAAGTAAGTGAAGGGTTAAAGGAACTTCGAATATTTGTTTATAACAACAAAGAAATTTTCAGGACAATCGTGAATTTTGCTTTTCCTTCACAAATATCAATTTCGGTGAACAGGTTCTTTATAAGAGATTTCCTTCTCCCTTGGTAATTTATCTGACTTTTGTCCTTTACACGCCATCTTATTGTTGCATGTTTATAAACTTTTGTTTTGTAGGAGCGCGGGGCCAAATCAAAAATTAGAAAAACGGAACCGGAAGTTTAAGGAGTCTGAAAGGTTATTTTCCAAGTCTTCCATCACTTCAGCTGCGGTATGAAATATACTATCAATCTACCCATATACATATATATATATGCATTTATGCTCTAGTTCAGTATCTCAACCTATTATTATGCAATTATGGAATATTTGTAATGTTTTCACAGGCTGTAGCTGGTATGGGGATTTCTCAGCAGGAAGACAAGAATAAGCACATTGCAGGTGAAGCACGAGTGCCAAAATCATTAAAATCATTAAATCATTAAAATCATTATCATAAATTGGTAAAAACGAAATTGAAAGTATAAGGAGTTGGTTAAATAGATCTAGTCGGGCATATAGTTTAATGATAAACAGAAACGCTAGAACCTTCATTTTATTTTTATTCATTGTATTTTGACTTCACATTCCAGCTGGTATTTTCTTCTTTGTCTTTCTGTAGAGAAAAAACAATTGGCTCCTTACATTGGCCAAGTTGTTCGAAATTTGAATTTATTTTTGTCTAATTCTCGTTGTTTTTTATGCGTAGAAGAAGGTTTAGCAACAGAAAGTTCGCTTCATCACACACATTCTGAACACTCTGGAAAAATAATGAAAAGTAAGTTCATTTTGCAAATTAGGTTTCTTGACCTATGGAATGAAACTGTAACCTGTTCTCTTCATAATCCCTTACGTAATATGTGAAGAAATTTCCCTTCTTCTGAATGGAATTTTATCAGGTTAATTATCTTTTGTAGATGAATTTTAAAGGTCTAGGAACTAGCTACTAGAACTTACACTGTTATAGTCGCTGGCATATGACTCTGTCAGGATTTGAACCCTGACCTCCCGCACTGGAGGCGAGCACTCTACCACGAGGCCACCAGTCGGATAGATAGATAGTTGATTTTTTTTGTGAAGATCAGAATTCTGTATGATTTTCTGTATGACTTTTTCCCCTTCCTATAGGTAATCATCACAGAAAAAAGAAAGGCAGTAAACATCGGTAAATCTTTCGTCAACTATGCTTTTCGGTTTGGACAGAAATATTTTGTCATATTTGTGTCTGACGCACAAAGTTTTGAAATTTCACATTTTGTTTCGAGGCTGCTGTTTTTCTTCCACTGTCGTGTTGTTGGCACATTTTTTGTTTTGTTTTCTTTTAGTATCGAGTTAAAATTGAAGAAAGCAATCAGTAAAAATCGTGAAATTGAAGTTGAAGTAAGTGTATTAATGTTGCACACAAAATCAAACCTTGTCTCGTATTAACACATTTAAATGACCAACGCTTTCTATAAAAAAACTGAGCTTTTCATGTGATGACGCTCTTCTGTTATTCACAACATTTATATGAATACTTAAGCCGCATTCACATTTATTTATTTTTTTACATAAGAGCGTAAGCTTGTGTACATATATGTGCGATTCTCTTACGAACAAAAATCACTAACAAAAAACATATAAGTGTGAACGCGGCTTTAAACATTTTTGTTTTTGTCATTTCTAGGTAGACGATGGGTATTCTAACTGATAAAGAGACAGACCTCGTTTGCAAAAAAAATAAATAAAATGGTATAACGTGAACAAACTATAAACGTGCATATTTGTAAATTTGTACATAATATTCGTAATTATACTCGCTTAATTTAGTTTTCTTTCTTTTTGTTCTTGTCCCCTAATAGTGGAACTCAAAAGTTCCTGATGTTTTAAGAAGGGTGAATTAACTTCATCACATGTAAACCCCTGTCCACTACACGTCGGGAAGTATTCTTTGCCGATGTATCCAGACCCTGGGGCGTCTAAAAAGTTGACAATCATTTTGTTTCAATGGGGTATCCGAAAAGTAGAATAGTTTTGAAGGCAAGCAAACCGAAGGAAAAACTTCTCCTTTTGTGTATCCTTAGAAACAAAGAAAAAAACAATTCATGCGCAAATAACATCAACAACTTATCCAAGTTCATTTCTTTGATGTTCTCCCCCTTTTGATTATTCCCGATTGTCTTTGGGTCGTCAATGGCGTGCTTTTGACTAGTATCGAAATATCGGAAAAGTTTGTTTCTCTCTGGAGCGACGTAATAAAAATAAAAAATATGACTTGGGACGAGCCATTTGGGCATTGGTTACTCGACTGGATACAACCAATAAATTTGCCTGCATTTCCGTAAGTCGATCGATTTTGATTTCTACGACAAATCAAATACCTTTTGTGGCTAAAAGTTCACGGTTCTTACGATTAGTCCATGCGAAATGAATTATATTTCGAAAATAAATACCGTATTTACTCAAATAATTTTATGACTAGGAGAACGAAAAGGGGAAAGACTTGGGGCAACTGCAAAATTAGATCCACTTGAAATTCTATCCACGTAAGTAAGAAAAGTCAATGAATTCTTTATCATTAGATAATAATAATAATGACTGATTGATGTGTAAGAGCCGACTTCGATTGTTCCAGAAAAGCCTATACCAACCGGCGAATTATTGTAATCGGTTGAGCTGACACATGCTGTGTACCGACGCGTGCTTCTAACTTGAGACTGTGACATATTAATGCGTATTCTGATTACCTCCTATATATCAATTGGAGCAACCCTGAGCATTCACTTATTAATGTTGCATTTGGTCTTAAAATTTATGACTTTTGCTAACTACGAACTCAATAAAGAGTATGTTTAATGATGGGAAAATATTTTAATGTTGTTGGATACTGTCTTTAAAGTCTTGTTCACATGTTCAATATACAAAATGTTTTGCTGTGTTTCTAATACTTGTATAACCTACCGTGGTAAAAAACTCTTAACTGATCCTTTATCAAGCCATCTCCTTCATTAACTACAGTTTTAAATCGTTGTAATTTAAACAATTAAATGTCCTTTCAATGTACGATGTCAGATAATGACACATTTCATTACTATAAATAACACGAGATCTTCTCATCTAATTAAACAGAACATATGGGTGATAAATAAAGCAGATAAATAATTACAAGAATTTTGCAGCTTGTTTTTTTTTTGTATCGCTAATCCATGCAACATCTTTCTAATTACATCACCAAAAAGACGTTGATCGACAGCTGTTGAAGTTAAAGGTATTTCCATCGCTTTTTAATAAGAATCTTCTTATGTTATTAAACTGGACTTATATAGCTAAAGAACTCACGATGTTGCGGCTGAAAATTGGACTGTGTAAATTGATCGGTATATTGGTTCAACAGATTGCTATTCTTGAAAATCGAATGAGAGCCAGTTTACTTTTAAAATATAATTGAATGAACTTTCTCTAGTAAAACAGTTATGTCCAAACTTCTGCAAATCTTTCACCAGCCATTTTCCTTTTCATTTAGTGAGAATAGTTATTTCGTGATAAAAAAGATTTATAAGGGTTTATTTTATCCATTTGAGATCAATTTGGTTTAATCTTTACTTCTAAAGTAATTTCAGTAATGACAGTCTTGAAAGTTAAGACTGAGAGAGTCGAGATTGTGTTGCTCAGTCCTCGTGTTTGGGGTTCACGAGTTAAAACGTCCCCCACTTGTCTGTCTAACATTCAACCATAATATTGCAACTTTTACTCCTCAATTTTTTTATACGACAATGAGTGATTAGGCGGAGACGTGTGATGATTACGGAAAACAAGAGTAATTTTCTATAAACTGGTTCCTTTTTGCAAACCATGTCACAATTTATCATGATCGATATACCACTCTATCGATATATCATTCATAAATTTTATCAAGACTGTGTAGTGATATATCGATATCATTTGATCAATAATAGTGATCGATAGAGTGGTTTATCAATAATCATGATCAATATACCGTCATATTAATAAAATTCATGTGATTTTCCCCCTTGGACGGTCACTATGTTGGAAGAGGCGCGCAACTAGACTTTTTGTAACAACCTCGAACCCAGTGCCGTTTGTCACTTTTTGATATCATGACGAGACGAAAAGATCCTTATGAAGTTAATTAGACGCCAAAATCTCGTTTATCATGTCGTCGAGTCGCTTTAGATGTTGACTCGTGACGTCATTACTCGTTTTAGAAGATAACGCGGTTCTTAATTAATCGACATTCAAGTCGTCGAGTCGTTTTAGATGAATACTCATTTTTCAAGTGAAGGCGTTTTAGAAATTGGGTCGTTATAAATGATGAAGCGTTCTCCAAAATTTGTCAGTCTTCAAATCAAAAGCTATTCAAATTTCGTGAACTGTGTATTCCGAATCACATTATTCGTGGGTCGCTTACTTGAAATCAGGCTAAATAAACAACATGGATATGACGGCCCGGGTCTTTTTCATGGATAGTGATACACGAAGTACTTACCACGATGCCAGGATCTATGAAGCTAATTCGACGCCAAAATCTCGTTTATCAAGTCGTCCCACGAAATTAAAATTTAAGCGAGAGAATATACAAACAGAAAGTACTAACCTGTTTTCACCGAAAATTTAGTATTTAAGTGTAAATTTTCTTCTAAAACAGCACAATAATGTTTTTACTATCCAATAAAGGCTGTTACGTCTAACCATTTAGCGGGAAAATAAAAATACTTTTAAGAAACAAATCAGGTAAAAGTTTACCAGATTATGTGAGGATTGTTAAAAAAAAGATGGAACCAAGGAAAGTTTTGAAGAATTGCATATAACATAACTAGAAATATTAAAGAATACATTTTTATTTCATTGCACTTAACTGCCGAATATGTTGCTGTTTTATTTTTTTTTAAAAGATCCCGTCTAAGCCAATCAGATCCGTATAATTTTGTACAGTTGATCGTATTAAAATTGTTTGAGTAAGACAGACACGCTAAACTTGATCATGTAGAGAAATAAACTTACTTGGATGAGAAAACGTTTTTAAGGATATCAACATTAACATCAGCCATCACAAAATCACAAATTTCTTGAATGACTGTTTTTTACCAGAACTTTCTCTTAAAAAACATATTATTCTGCTAAATGGTTAGCCATAACAGATATTGTATAGTATAAACATTACTGTGTTGCTTTAGAAGAAAATTTACACTTAAATACTAAATTTTTGGTGAAAACAGGTTAGTACTATCTGTGTTTGTATATTCTCTCGCTTAAATTGTAATAATTTTGTGGGACCCACTAAATTAAACTAGGCCCTGGGTAGTTCGGCATGCCTTGAAAACTAAAAAGGGAAATGATTCAAAGGCGTGGAAGAAAGTTTTTTCGTGTTTTTCAAATCAGAAGTGTATATTGTTTATGAGCCAAGATAAAAAAGTCTCAGATTGAATTCGGCAATGTTTTCCCCGGGAGAAGTTTAAAATATTTCGTTTTTCGATTGCTTGGAATTGAATTCTGACCATGTTCACACTACCTGAAGGGGATTAATTTTTAAGAAGCAATTTTGTCAATAATAAGTCCACGCAAAAATCTTTGAGCGTGAGGTCTGATGTCAGTATATGTTTGAAATCGAATAGGCCATCGGGTTCACTGCGCTCCTATTCATAAAAAAGCATAATCTCAATCCAAGATGGCGGTTGAAGGACTTGATGAGGCGTGACCAAGAGTGAATTTTAAAATAACTAAGGATGCAGATTTAGAAAAAATCATCATTAACTTGTACAAAAACATTTTCGGGGCTTGTATCAAAATAAATCCAACAATTAGCATGGAACTCTGAAATTATTGATTGCAAAAAGGACCTGTCCTAAGTGAGTTTCAAGACATTCATTTGTGATGATATCGTTACAAAACGCTTAGGACAAAATTGTTGGCTATAACACGACGAAGAATATTTCTCACGCTGTAAACATTTGAAAAATAAAGCTTAACCAATAACAGGCAGTTAAAAAGTATTTAATGAACAAATTGGGTTTTACTCAGATTTAGAAGACAGATAATCACCAAGCCATAATCACCATAATTTTAGTAATGAATTATAATTCAGCATATCCACATAACATGGCTCTTCGTGGGACATATTTGTTAAAAACAGTGAAATAATCATATCAAATATAGTGAATGAGTGCATATTCTCATTGTTGCACAATTTGTGTGATTTTTATAGATGACTAAATATTATAGGAACGACCAATTGATGATATTGAATACTACTTAAGCGCTACCGTCACGCGGCGTGATAAGATCAAACCTGTAATACGTAATAGTTACAGACGTTTTTTCAATTACTGGTGTGCACTCTCTCAAGTTGAATGTAATTGTGAGTTACGCATGTATGTAAACACTACCAGATCCTCATCCGCCTGTATGACGGAGGAGAGTGCCAATTTATCATTTTCTGCCTCTGGTGCATCAATTAAAAAGTGCATGTTTTTTGTTCGATAAGCGGATTTAATTTTATTTTCTGGCATAAATTAAGTTGTATGTCCCATCATTGCTGGGATTGTGCAAAATGATTTACGAATATGCGCCATTTAATTTTTTTGCTGCTTGTTATTTTTCTGCGGCTTCAAAACTTATGAATTTGGTGAATAAATTATTATTTCTCTGAATTTTGCGATCCATACAGTCACTCGTTATCCCAAACTCTTTAGGTACTGTGTAAAATATCCGAGGTAGCGAGAGGTTTTTTGAGGTGAGTGTACAAAATTTTCAAAAAGTATATGAGGAGGAGTGTTTTCTTTAGGAATGGCAAGCAATATCACCTGCTGTTTCAATAAAAAACACTCCTTCACAGAGACTTTTTGAAAATTTTGCCCACTGGGAACGAGATGCCAAGATCTTTATTCGTCTCGATATGACGGATGTTCGAGAGCGCTTGTTCGAGACAGCAAGAGTTGATTGCAATCACTTTTGTTTCAGGCTACATTAGCTTGCAACAAGTATGTCACCTAACACGAATTTTTTTCTTCCTATAGATACTGTTTCATCTATTTCATCAATATGGTGTTGGAAGCTGTTGTGAAATCGATAAGGCACTCATTGGAGCCGTTAATAGTGATGTTTGTAATCGCTTCAATGTTGCAAATGCCTGTTATACAACAATATGTTTACAAAAAATTCAGTGAAGATAAACATTTTGTTTACGAATACACTAATGACTCATCAACGTGTGGATTCTCCATCAAAAATCCCGCCCAGCAGGATCTTCAAGACGAGGTACGGCTGTAAAGGTTTTTCATCATAATTCGAAAAATCATAAATGGTGAATGGAGACTTTTGATAATGATAATGGCGAAACCTCTCCATAGCGGACATTCCATATTGCAGACAACTCCTTATAGTGGACACCTTTTCCAGGAACAGATGCCTTTCTCTGTGAAGACCAAACCTCTCTTGAACGGATACCTCCTTATAGTAGACACCTTTTTTTGGTCCCGATGGTGTCCGCTATAGAGGTTCGACTTTCTCTATCTATTTCCTCACATTCCCAGGTAACTGTAAATTCATTTTTGTATTATTTAATTGACTGGAAATTCAAATTTGTCAAGCTACATCTGTCTGAGAGACACTTCTCCTCAAGCAACATCACTCCTCAATGTCCTCGATAAATTAGCTTTTTCCTTTTGGGAGAGTGTAACCTTATGTAAGCATTTTAAGAACAGTTAAAAGAAGCATGGGCTCACTCCCCCTACCACTTTTATTTTTTATTCAGGTCCAATCATCAATGGCTCGTTACTTCATTGGCTTAATCTTCTGTTGGACTTTAGCGACAGTGATTTCATGCTTCTTTTACGGCGCACTTTCCGATAGAATTGGACGGCGCATCATCATTACCATAAACTGTATTGGATCATGCATCGATGCAAGTCTCATGTTAGTAGGAATGTACTTGGATTTCTCCGTATATATATTTTATGCTGGCGTATTAATAAATGGAATAAGTGGGGCGTACAATGGATTGTTCATGATTAGTTACGCCTACGTTGCGGATGTCACCGAGAAGAAGAACCTGCCAACGCGATTAGGTAAATTTTCGAAATGATAATTTGGTTATCATCATTGACAACGTATGGCCAGATTTCATATTTCACCGCTTTAGTTTACAATCTTATTTTCAAATTCTGTGTAAATGCTCTTCACAGTGCACAGAACGTGAAGGTGAGGTTCAAATCCTGGCCGAGTCATAATGTCAGCGACTATTATAGATCCACTCGATCTACTTTCATCAAGATCAGCTATCAGAAGTGCTGGGCTATCCTTGGTAAACATAAGAAAATAAAATGATAAATGATATCAGAACTTTGGTGATACAAAAAAATATTGTCGAGAATGAAAGTAAACACAGTAATTTAAGTAAATTTTGCTTCAACCATGTCAATAACGAGCATCTACGTCAATAATGAGCATCTACGTCTTTTTTATAGAAAGCACTGTTTAATCTAAAAAAATACACCTTCCCGAATTCATGTTTATATGTCGCTTCCTGACTCAGCTATTCATACGGGCCTCGTTTTGATACTTTACATTGTTTCACAGGAATTATTTAGCTATATATTTTGCTCATTAGTAAATCGCAGTGGGACAATTTTCAACACAGATGCGACATATAAACATGAAAGGTGTATAAAAGCATTTGTACAGTTGAAATTTCTGTGAAAAATGCTTTGCAACCTACCTCATCGAGAATAGCACTAATACTTGTTATTGTCCATTACAAGTAGAAATCTTATGAACTCGAGAGTTCTAATGGAACAAAAACTCTAGCTTGAACACAAATGTTGCGTCTCAGTATTCAGTATTAAAATGTTCTCGTTAAAACATCTAGGTATTTTGGAATGTACTAGTCTGGTTGCTGCATGTGCAAGCTTCTATTCCAGCGGGCCGTTCATACAAGCATATGGATTCAATGGAGCACAGATGCTCATTGCTTCTCTGTACTTTGCTTCCACCTTATACATCATATTTGTCATCAAAGAATCGCTCAAAAAGGAAAACACTGTCTCGTTTGAGATGAAAGAGGCGTTAACCGGGGAAAACGTGGGAAAGTTAAACCAGAATAGGACTGGCTTAAAAGATTTTCTCCAGGACATCATGCAACAACCGAAAATGTTATGGAGAACTTGTACAAAAGCTCGACCGAAGCGATGGGCTTTCTTTCTCTGTATCGTGATACTAACCCTGGTTAGTGCCTTTACTATCGGCATGTATATGATGATTACGCTCTATCTAATGAATCGGCCATTTTGCTTGCCACCACTGGAAATAGGAAAATACCTTGGAACCCAGATGGTGGTCATTGCAGCAGGTACATTCATCGGGATGAAATTACTGCTGAAAGTCCCCCGATATTTAGTTGCGCTCATGTCACCAATTTCCGCTATTGTTGGATATATCATATTTGCATCAGCCAAAACCACATCCATGGCGTACGCAGGTAATACACATTTTTATTCAATTTTAGAGTTTCCTTAAGGATATACTTTTCACGTGGATATAACAGACTTCTAAATGACTTATTAGAAATGAATAAATAGACGCCCACTTCCGAATAAACGCCCAAAGTAAGACGTAGGTGACGCCATGCTCAAATAAACAGCATGTTCAAAGAAACACCCATGATAAAAGTAAGATTAAAAAACGCCCAGGGCGTTTAATCGGTCATTTACGGTAATGGTCAACTGTTATTCCAGATCATGTTATATGTTAGGTTGCTGTAGGTTGCAACTCAGAAGGAAGTAGTTTATTTTCTATCTGTTAGCAGTAGAGAAAGAACTCATTCATAGTAAATGGTGAAGAGAAAAAGACTCGTCAATGAATCGAAACAGTTATGGTTAACAAAAATGAAGCAACTTTTAACATCTAACTTATGTGATGGCTTTTTTGTGAATGTTTATATAACTTTTTATCTTAGCACTTGCTGGGCGTGCGTTCAGTGCACTACATGTACCTATATTTCGTGCCACATTATCAGAAATCGCAGGTCCAACAGAACAAGGTCTGTATATAGTTGTTGAACTACGTCTTTCAAATGCTTTTATAAATTATCTTTTTCTGGAAAATGTGTGCCGACGTTTCCGTTTCTTAGAAACCAGCTAGCCTGAGCAGAGTGACGAACAACTTTTAACACTCAACGCGCTCACACCGCTGACCAAGCACCACCCTTTGTTTAATTACCCTATTCCCCGCATTTAGCCGCTCCCGCTTTTCTATAAAAATCACTAAAACGTACAGGGTTTTTCTCCTCCGTTGATAGCTTGCACTCTCGCTTACGTGATACGATGGAAACAGGTAGTTCCACTTGAGGTCTTAAGCGAGTAAATGAATTTCTCATTTAATTGGAAGAGGAACGCAATGGTTTAATATTGACAACTCAGTAGTTGAAAGTGACAATCGTGATGAAGATGAAAGTGACCGCGAAGATGATATCGAAGTTGTGTAGAATAACAAACTGTTTATAAGAGATGATTTAGCTTTTAATTAAAAGCCCAAATTTGAGATTTCAAAAACGTCTCAATTTTAAAAATCCGCTTTTAAGACCACGGGCTCAAATGTAGGGTAATAGGGTATGATGATTTTCTTCCTATGACGTAATGGATTTAGGGATTACGCTAGCGCAGTGGGCACGCATCCGTCCTTCAGACGTATGATGGACGTCCTATTCGAGCGGACGGATTCACTTTCGTCCTTACTGAACGTCCCTGTGCCCACTGGGAGGTTAAGAAATTACTACAGAATTGAAATAAACCAGCCTGCATACATCCACCCTTTTCTTTGACTCCAAATTATTTCCACCAATTATTACAATCAAAGTTCTTCTATTTTTCTAGGCGCCATGTTTTCCGTTGTAACAGTAGTGGAAACCATCATTATGTTCATTGCTTCGTTTCTTTTCAACTTTTCCTACGATGAGTTAAATAAAATTGGAAAGACCAAGCTGTTCTTTTATATACCGACTGGGCTTCTTCTCATCCCGGTGGTTATGATAGGGTGAGTAGAAGTTTTGTTTGCAATTGTAAGGAGCCATCAATGAGGTACGTACGATGGGTTAGGTGTGGTGATGGTGGGGAGACATGTCACCAAAAATGCGTTAAGCTGCGTACAAGTGGGAGGTCTCAAGCACCATGTTTTTACGTACATACTTCCAATATCTCTTTTTGGGTTTTCGCAGCAAAAATTGCATATTTTTTGTACTATTTGTGCAGACGAATTAATTGAAATCATTATTAATGTTTGTAAATAATATAATATTTCTAGATTGTTTTGGTTTCACTGGAGTAAAGAGTCAGACGAAAAATCGTTCGAGAATGATTTTCCGGACAGAGAGAACAATGTAGTAGACTGGATTCATGCGAAGTCCTCTTTTTTTGTTTAGGTTATGAACGATGATCTTGTTATTATTTCTGTTTACCCCGTGCAGAGCTCCTGTTTTTTTTAAAGGTTCCTAATATACTTCCTGTATACAAAACATTCTCACTTCCCATGATCAATCAGAGAGGCCACAGGTTATTTCCAATTCTGAATCCTCCCCGATTTTTGAGATATGTACAAAAAGTTGTAATTAAATTTTGTCACAGTTTATGCTGTTATTTATTATACTGGTCTATTATAATATTCATTTAATATTTTAAACAGCATTTTTAAATTTTGTTTATGTTCTCTTCTTCCTTCGTAAGCTTTCATTAGATTGCTCAAAGCCGAATGAGTTTTGACCTGAAGTGAGATTTCGGTGACGTTGTCGCCGTAAATTAGCACTCTCTTAAAAAAGTACTCCCCGGTACTTATTTCCTAGGAATTAAGTACTCCTGGGAATTATTATTTCCTAGTAAATAAATACTCTTTTTGGAAATATTATACAGAATCATAGTCGTTATAATAAGTGGACATAAGTGTACACAGCGGAACTTGTTAAATAAGAACTCGAATATAGTAAAGTTTTGTTTTAGTAACAGGGAAAAACAAGGGTAAAAGGATAAAAGTATTTATACAAAATATTAACAAAACGCTAAGCTCGTCTAATAGGACGGGGAAGCTGTTAGCTTTACGTTTTCGATTTAAATCTTTGGAAAAGGTGTCAAAGTTCCACTTTCTAAGCAAAAAATAAGGCTAAACGCCAAGGCTGCGTCGCTCGCCGCCCATGAAAACTTTAAGTGTACGTTCTCCCAGCAGATCAGAAATTGTTTGGAGGGCGTTATTTGAAGTGTTGAACTTAAATGAAGCCGGAGCGTGAAATGAGTGACGAATATTTGCCCAAAAATCCATTTTAAGAAAATTAGGACTATAATTTAGAATTTGTTGATATTGGTCAATTTTGGGCAGGTTCCACTCATTTCATAGCGCGGCAACTGCTAATAAACATTTCTGCAAAGTGGCAACTCAATTCCCAGAGGCGGATCTAGAAGGTATGTCAAAATTTGTGGAGGAGAATGTTAACTATTAAACCATAAAAGAAAAACGTGCAAGTAATCCCATTGGACACAGACTGAAAACAGAAATTAGCTCCTCCACAACTTTTGACATACCCTAGATCCGCCACGGATTCCATTTATTTATTTATTTATTATTAATGTTTACCCAGGATAGCCTCTTCAGTTCCGATAGAACTGTTATCAATTAGGGTTCTGCAAAGGAGGTCCTAGAGCATTTAAACCCCCCATTTGTGCTACCGAAGCCTCAAGTATGCTTTAACCGCTCAACCAGACAACCCCCTTAGATATCAATCCCGCTCTCAAGCTGAATGCTAAGCTAAGTGGATTGATTTACACTGTTATAGTCGCTGGCATGACTCGACCAGGATTTGAACTCTGACCTCCCTGGAGGCAAGCACTCTACCACAAGGCCGACAGTCATCAATATTTCTTGAGATATCTACAACTGAGAAATTAAAGTTTAAATAAAAAGAACAGAAATTTTGAGAGCTTTTCGAGTCTTCGACTTCTAAAACGAGAAACCCGATTTGCTGCAACGTATTGCCTCTACGCCATCTCGGCCTAAGGGGGCCGATCAACGTGTATGTAACACTGCTTATATCTATGCTTATTACGGTAGCAGCGAAAGTGAATACCGTATTAAAAACCCTTGGACTACTACTACTACTACTACTACTTCCCTTTACGAAACTATATAAATTGTATGAACGAACTAGGAATTATCAAAAGCTTATCAAAATATTCAGTAAGTATTTTGGTATTTACCAGTTATTCACGAAAAAGTGGATCTTACTCCCATGGAATACAAAAAGGAAGATCTAAGTTATTTCTAATGCGAAGTATATCACTTGAAATTAAGTATTATTTTGTTGCCGAGGCATTCGTTCGGCTCACCTACAGTTCATGATGAGAAACTTCATAAGAAGCAGTTCTTACTTTAACTCTATTAAGCGACCTTCTTATAACTATTCTTGTTGGTTATTTGAACGTTTTTGTTTACTTTGTTTGACAAAGTTTAAAACCCAGTATTTGGATGGATTTTTCGTTTTTATTTATTATAATATTTGTTTCGATGAAGACGTTTTTATTTTTGTTTCGGTTTTGTTTTTTTTCCTTTTGGCTCTTATACATATTTAAAAAAAAAAAGATATTTTAAAATAAGATAAGTATCCATGGTTACAGCTCACACATATTTCTTTTGTTTATAGCAATGCTGTTTCTTTATTAAATCTTGTTTACACTTAACTTAAAGTTTAAAACTCGGATGCATTTTTTTGTATCTATTTTGTTCGTATTACGACTTAGTTTTGAAATTCTGCTACCGTTTTGCACCATATGGTTCTTGTTTGTATTTGGAACGCTTGTGGCGAACAGAGGGGTAGCAAGACATAAAAATCATGTGGAAAACTTTCTCAAAACGTTGTAGTGTCTTTTAAACGTAAAAGCTCACATCTCATTTTTTGACATTTTAGAGGGGGGTTACCCCCTTAACCGAAGCTCTCGATAAGTCGGACTTGTTAAAAATGTCCGACTAAACGACATTATGGAAAAAATATTCTTCTTCATTGACTTCTTTTAATATTCTATATTTTTCACTTAGAAACCCGCGACTTTCGACATCTTGATAGTAAATAACAAAATTCTATGTCTCCTCGCTCTCTCAACAAACTTAAGTTTCGAATGTTTACATGTTCGAATTTCACTGCGTCAAAATGAAAGTCCGAGTTAAGCGAAGTTTTATTGACTGAAGAAGTGACACAAAACCAAGTACGACTTAGCAAATGGGCCAACTTAAGCGAAGCCATATAAGAAAATCCAAATTGTTTGTTTGTTTGTTTGGTTAATTAGTAGAGATCTCATTAAATAATAAAGTTAAAACATTATTGAAACAATTAATTTCATAAAAATGAGACTGGATGTACTGACTAGGTCAAAACACGATGTTTAAACAGAATTCGGGAAAGGTGTATAATAACTCATAGTATAATACTGCTCATAGTATGGTGGTATAGAGAAGTGCACGAAAAATCATTACATATGTAAATTAAAAAATTGCACAAAAGAAATCCAAAATACACAAACTAAATCATACACAAAACTCACGCATAGGCAATAGGGTAAAAAACGAAAAAACCATATGCCAAACATGGTGCCGAAAACATGCTGCGCAAGAGGAAAGGTGTAGGTGATTAAAGTGTAATGGAATATGAAACATAATGCACAAAGCTATCAACTCATTTTCCTCCATCATTGCGCAACCTCTGGGAACGGGCTTGTTCACTGGGAACGGGCTTGTTCACGCGCTATACCTATATCAAAAAGTGCGTTATGTCCTACATCAACTATCATATTTATTTTTACCTGAAGAAAGCCAACCGCGCTATCAGAGCCATTTGACGGCCAGTCCTCAAATCGGAAAGATAGTACCCCTAACCGTCTTTTTTTTTTAGCGGAGCGGCGTAAGAAGGGCCGACGCGTTAGGCATTTGTCTATTAGGGTTTGACCGTGAAAATTTACCGCGTAAAGCGCACATTTTTGTTATTTTTGAAGATCATTCATTTTCCAAATTTACGTTTCATCAAAATTGACCTATCTCTCATTACATTTCTTTTGTGCACATTTGATTTTTCTGTGTAATTTTAAATTACATATCGTTCGAATGTACGTAATTTCATAAAATTTATTTTGTGTACTTTTGATTTTTTTGTGTGCAATTTTTAAATTTGCGTATGTAATGTTTTGTTTTTTTGTGAACTTTCAGCCATCTAATCATAGTGCCAGAAGCATTGATAAGAAACATGTTAATATCCTGGCATACTTTGTTGTCACCCTGTTGTCACCTTATCAAACTATTCCTTCTAGTTTTAAGACAAATTATTTCTAATAGCAGCAAACACGAAAGCGCATCCCCTCCAAATTTCAATTTCCCAATAAGTTTTTCATATATTCTGGTTAGCGAAAAAACTGTATTCGTAGCAAATGATGATTATTCCCGAAACGCGTAAAAAATTTCATTTCTCCAGTTTTTTTGATTTACAGCTACGTCCATCAGTGACAGGAACCTGGAACCCAATAAGCAGGGTAACCATGACAACACTTTTGTTCTTTCGCAAATATAAACATGTCATTATGTATGCAAAATTTTAACAGCATATCACCAAAATTGCTAGTTATTGACATAGCTGTCAGAAATATGCTCGCGAGTTGAAAATAGCGTGGTTGGCAAATTGGCAACTTTTTGATTTCCCCTTTTTTGACCCTCGGTACTAAAAAGCGACGTCATAAAGGAACCCAGCAATTAAAAATTGGAATTTTGAAAAACAAATTACCCCATCTTTCAGATCATCAAAAAACAAGAAAACAATACCATCAGACAATACACAATTAACCTAAACCCTCCTTTTGTGTGCTACGGACTGTCCCGTTGGCATTCACAGCTGATGGCCTACAACAAATTACAAGGCTTCATTACCAGTGCTGCGAAAAGAGGCCATGTTTCATCAATAACACATTTCTAGCAGAAAAGTTTGTTTTGAAAAGTATGTTAACGATTTACAGATATGAGAGCCACCCTTTAATTGACTGTTTCCATTATTTAGTTATCCCTGCCATACCACTTCCACAATGCGATGCGGTGAATAAGCAACTTAACAACTGAATTAAGGGGACGGCCAATTGATTGTTCACACACTATCACCCTTCCGTAACTAACATTCTCTGTTGACAGTTGGAAACCACTTGATACTTCTGTGAAGGTTAACTATGCACTTATTTATAGGAATATTTTGATTGTAATCATAGCAAACCTGAAAAGATTATCACTCCTATGATTGGTAAACAAGACAATCATGTTCATGCAGGAAAATAACGAAAAGCTGCCTTCCTTCCTCATCTTCAAAATAATTTACACGATAATCACTCAGAATAAATCAACTCAAACAGGTGAATCCATCGTTTTTCATCTTAATATTATGACTGGAGTTATCACAAGTTCTTTAACGTCTTGTCAAGATAATAATCGTCTGCACTTCCAATTTTTACTCTCCACCGTATTGACTTGAACGATATCATAAAGAAACTGTATGCAAAACGATCACGGAGAGAGGACGAAGGAGACCTGTTGTTTTCTTTTACTCAAACATATTTCCGTATGCGCACCAAACGTTTCTGTATCGAAGAACTGACTACAACGCATGCATTTCAGACGGCCTTCCTCTGGACTGTTGTTTTCATCTCCGCCGAAAGTTCTTGTACTGGTAGCCAATTGAGCTCGGTTAGTTTTCTTTCTGACGGCATTTCCAGACGGCAAATATTCTCCATAATCGAGAACATCTTCTTCTGTCTCTTCATCTGTCATAAAGTTTTTCGCGTTGCTTGATTTAGTAGCGTTGTTTAGGCCCACATTTTTTTCATTATTTTTATCATAATATTTTTTGAAAGAAAGAGGACGTGACGAAGTCGACAGTTTTTTGCTGCTCTTTCCATAACAAATTCCAGTATATTTTCTCTTGTTTGGAGCCTCAAAAACATTGACATCGTCTTTGACGCCACTTGATTTCGCAGTTCCACGATTAGTTTCACTTAAACCTTCGCAAGCTTTTTCCCAGGCCTTATAATCAACACCTGAAGATATGAACAACAAAAACTATGCATTACAGATGAACTCCCACTTTTCCGGGAATGAATTTGCCCTGGAAGAAAAAAAATAGCGGGACCCAACATCACGAATATATCGGGGAATTATCTGAATTTTTATCCGATTTCTTGTAAACCGACAAGTAGCTACTTTATTTTTTCCCGACTTTTTTACCAAGATTGAAAAGAAAGAAAGGCGAACGCCACAGTAACAAGCGAAATCAGCTATAATAATACATGACGAGAGAAAGTTAGGATCAGAGCAATATGACGGCAAACGGGAGAAAGTTGAAACTGTTTCCCAGTCATTATTATTTCCAAGGGTTAAACATAAACTCGTGCATTATGCACAAAAAAGGTGTTTCTGGTGTGCTTTATGATTAAGACGAAGAAGACGTTCAGAAAAGCAAGTTCGTACCTCCTGTACCATTTGATTCGCCTGCATTCCGTGAACTGAAGAAATTACAGGAATATAACATTTAGCTTTCGAGGATTAAAATTTGCTGACCATGTGTCCCAGAGGACAAGCAGGGTGTAAGGTGTTTTTCGAATAACGTAATCATACATATACAAATGATTTTACCTGGCTCTACTCAAGCGAGTAGACTCGACTTTCCCAAAACAAGAAGCAGCGTGTATTTCAATTTGACTCTGAGGAAATCTTTCATTGCAAAGTGGACAAGGAATCTTTTTAACATTTACTTTCTTAATATCCTTTTTCTTTGACGGTTCTGAAATTTCCCTGAAACAATCAAACTAAATATGAACGGTTTTTGAGTAATCAATTGTGCAATCTCATTGGCTCGAAAGGAAGGTACACATCGAAACAACTCTCAACAGTGTTTCCCGTTTATTCTTTAAAGTAGCATCATCAAGAAATTCTACTCTCTTTCACTCAGCCAGTACTTTTTTGGTGAACTAACATCTTCAGTACATCAACTTACCTAACTTGATCAGAGTCGTCGCTTATAACATTTTCCTCATTGTTTGCAGGCTTGGATGTCCCTGTTACCACATTGACAGCATTCTCAAAATTGTTACCAATTTTCTTGAGAAGTCCTTTAATCGTTGACTGCGACGATTCACCATTATCAGTTAGCTTTCGCTTTTTCTTAGGTTGAGGGCTTTTTTTAGTGTTCACAGTGTCGAAATTATCGTTTGATGCCAGACTGTCTGATTGTATAGTCATTGCAGTAACTTCAGGATCTTCAGGTAATTCCAGAAATTTTGTTTTCCTGAAATTTCTTTGTGAAGAACCGAAGATATTTCTCTCGAGTGCCTTCTCTTTTGCTCGACGAGGAAACCTTTCTCCAACAGAGCTGCAACCTTTCAGTTTCTCCAGCAATGGCTTTCGGTCATCTATAAAAAAACTTATTGAAAAACGAAGTCTATAACAGCCAATGAAACAAACAAAAAGCTCTACCATAAAGTCCCAGTATAAGCAACCTACCAGTAATTTAAAAGGTTATTTAAGGTTATAGGTGTTTGCTTTATAGATTGGTTCTTAGTTCGACCAGAAAAACGCTTCGCTCCATCGGTTTTCTTATAGAAGTTTTCACTTACTGGTGCGTTCGTTTTATAGAAATCCCACTGTACAATCTAATATGATGACATGTCAACTTAAATCTTCTCAGAGGTGTGATTAAGGAAAATGGTAAAAAAATTTCACTTTATGAACGAAAATTAAGACTGAGAAAAATCAGGAACGTTTAGTATCTGTAATCCTGACATTGGGGATGGGAACATATATTGTTGAAAGATGTCGTTGCTCAATTATTGCTGGATGTGTCAAACATGCATTGTTTGCAGGGATCTTGGTTTTCCCTTCTTTTTTTATAAATATGGAAACAATAAAACAACAATATGGTTGAATAGAAGTAAAAGACGTCATCAATACTGCTTAAAACGACAATGTGGTGTTCCATGTAAAAATGGATTTCAAACTGCACATGGCTTTAAGGTAAAGAAGAAATTTACCTGCATGAAGAAAATCTTTCAAATTCATATTGTATGCAAGTTTCATGGAGTCATTACAAAATAAATACTCGATTTGATCAGTTTTAAAAGTGTTGGAAATTGCTGTCACAGGTGGAGGAGGTTTCGCCTTTGGAAAGCTGGAACGTGCAATCCATATTTTTTCGGTCAGACTCTTCAGTTGAAGATCAAGTTGCTTTACGGATACATGCAACCTCTTTTCATGATGATAGAAATCAATTTTCTTATCCTGAAATAAATATCGTGAAATATTGTGACAAAAGACTAGCATAAATAGTTCAAGAGAATAAGTATTATTAACTTACTGTATTTCGTTTAAAGATCCAATGGTCTAAACTGAAATGTTTTTTCCATATACATGAGATATAACGTAAGGGCATATATAAATTGTAATTAATGGAACCTTTCTCTCCACCTTCCCGTCCTTGTAGTTTTATAAATAATCACAACTGACAACAACTTTAGACTCATGATGTACATCTAAAACACCCCCAGGGATCTCATATGAGGATAAAGAATAATCAAAACAAGTGGTAACAAAAATTTGAAATCACAAATTTTCTTACTGATCAAAACTTTTGAGTTCATTGTTTGAGAGATTCTCAGCATCCAATGTTTCCTATAAAAAAATAATTTAACACAGCTAGAGTTTTGGTCTCATTATGTGATAAAGATTTAGAAACCATCATGTAAGTCATACAATTACATGCATATGTGTCTTTGTAGGAGACTAAAAGTTCTTAATAATTCTAAAAAATATTTTCTGTTTATATATTTCTATCAATTCACATTAGTTCCTTCTGTGTATTTTCATGCATTTTATTTTATTTTTAATTTACGCAGGGTATAAATTTGTAATAACATCATGATTGACATCTGATCTATTGTGGTGAAGGAAGGGACAAAAATAACATCTTCAATGTAATATATGTTTATATGCAGGATCTGTTTCGGTCGTAATTGCAGCATTTGGGAAATTAACATGGCTTGCTCTCATGCAACATACCTTTTCATTTCTTCTGCCTGATTTTTCATGATTTTGTTATATATTAAACACGACTTTCAGCATCATGATTTCTATGTTGCAGAACTCCTGGTGGCCGAACATTACCACCATAAAAAATATTTAAATGCTCATGAGATGCATCATTTATTTGCAATTGGCATGACTTGCTAAAGGTGGAAATCAAAAATGTACAAACATTTTCACCTTGTCTGCCAAGCATTCTACCATATGCATGTGGAAAGTAAAGTCCTATAAATTAACTTCCCCATTTTCACATTTTAATATAAGGAAAGTTATTACATGGTGATTTTCCACCTCATGATCACCAGTGAGTTCAAATTGAAAATATATTGTGGGCAAGACATTGGCACACCAATCTCACCCATCATGCATGAAGTGAGAAACAAGCTTAAACAGACAAAAAAACCAGCTAAAGCTCATCAATTGCAATTCATTGATTGAAAATAAACAAGATTATACCTGGCTATATTCATCTTCGAATAAGTAAGGAGATTTAACAGCTTGATGTTCGTCAATAGACATATTTCTGCAATATATTTGCCAGCTATAAATGTTACAAAAAATGTCATACATTCTCTGAGAAGCTATTATGTGCACTAACCAAGTCACGTTTAATATTTTAAAGACACAAGTATATAAGTTTCAAAGGAGAAAAAGAGGATTTTTTGAATTATCTAAACTTTCAGTATATGTTAGAATTTCTTAAAAATCAATCTATCAATCTAACATCCTATTTATCATATTTCTATCGAAAACAAAATACGAGAACGGAATAGTGTCTTATGAATTATTTTATATACTCAGAAAATATATAATACTGTGATGGAGTTTCTATTGAATTTTGTCAAAGTATATAAATGTCTTTTTTTCATCCAGTAATGGTACTGATGTTAGTGACTAGCACCATACTTGATTGTGAGAGGTAGAGAATTTGAAAAATTGAGATGCTACATCTTCTAAAAACAAAAACAATAACAGATATGCATGTTCTTCTTTTTTACTAAGGGTTTTGTTTGAAGACTTAAGCTAAAAATTAAAATATTGTTTTTTATGGTCAAGATGACACCACCTTTGAGGGAAAACAGAACACACCTGGATATTGTTAGAATAGTTGGATACAATGTATTAGAATGTTTCAGAATAATGTTTGTTTTCCCAGCTAGGACATCGCTGTCTATTTATCCTATTTTTACAGCTGTGATAGAAATTTTTGAGAGATATGCTATACCCAAAAAGTTTACCCTAGCAACTATAATCTGTTGATTGGATGAAACAGGTCATGGTAACAGTCAATAAATTTGTAAATCTAAAAATTATTCTGTTAAGCACTGTCTGCAAAGACAATAAACTTTACGTTCCTATATCCAAAATATTTTATCTAGGTGAAAATATGAAAAATGCATTTCCAACCGTTCGAACTCAAGGGATATATAGCTAATTATAATCAGCAACCTGTTTAGACAATTATAATTAGTTTGGGTATTTTATAAAATAGACTAAATCTCGTTGGATTTTCTTTTCAATTCTAATTAAACTATTTATCAACTTTCACTGTGGGTTGAACCCTGGCCCTCTCTCTCCCTCAAATTATATCAGCTTAAAAAATTATCAAAAGAAGAAAGGAGAGTCCTTCTAGCCAGTTTTTCCTCAAAACTACAGGTACAGCAAGTCCATTGGCTAAATTCTCACTTTTGGGTTAGTGAATCGGATTACTTGTTTTACGGTAGTAGCTGCAGTGAAAACAAACATAAACATGGAGGACATTCCACCCTGAACCAGTGAAAGTACGTATTTCAGTTTGTAGTCAGGGGGCTGGTTTTCAGGCCTGCCACTCTCAATATATCAAAATAATACAGGAATACAGGACAGAAAATTTCGTAGAAGTATCAAAATATTTCACCTATGAGAATGAACTCAACAGAAATTCCAATTTTCGCTTGAATCCCACACTAATTTTACTATGAGAAGCAATTAGTTTATCTCTGTTAATTACTTTGCATTTTGTTATTTCTTCAAGTTCACTGTTCCCTTCATCTACACAATTCTCTGCAACTTTTATACTTTTCAACAAAATATTCTGTTCCCTTTCCAGTTGCTGAATACTTTCATTCTGTTTATCTCTCTCTTGTTCCGCTTTCTTTGCAGCTTCTTCTTCCTCTCTTAACTTTATTTGCTCACTTAAATAACAGTATCTTGTATGAGAAGGCTCACATGATTTAATTACTAATAGCTTGTAGTTCTTTAGTAACTGACACACATTGTTCACTCCATCGTGATGAACGATAATAATCTTTCACCAACTTAATTGCCTCTCAGGGGTTTCCTCTTTAATAGAAAAACTATGGATAGCAAGAAAAGCCTCGTTGATTGAAAAGTTGCTGTATGGCAGCGACAGAACAAAAGAACATATTAGAACTACACTTGTAACTCAATTCCTGGTTTAATGAACTGGAAAGTCCCTTTTTAAATATGGCGTGCCAAAACAAGCCTAATAATCTACAAGTTACAGACAAAAAATACAGGAAAAACATAACTTAACATCTTTTCAAAATAATGAAAACACACAGGAAAAACAGGACATGTGGGAGGTCTGGGTTTTGGTTGCACTCCAGCGGTGCCAGTGAGTAGTGCTGGGTGGTTGACTGATTTTTGCCCCCGACCGAAGATTTGTTTGTGGTAGAAAGCTCAGAATCAAGAATATCTAGCTACTTCCCAACGAAGTATAGCTATATTTCTATTATAGCTACAGTTTCATTTCCCAAATTTCCCTTTACGTTTTTACTGAAAAGCAGCCAAAAGTGAGAACATCCTCTGTCCGTTGTCCCGTGGCATTCAAAATAGAATAGAATTTGTTACTTTTGACGGCTGAATTGGGTCTATCTAGCTATTAGCTATACATGAGAAAAAAATTGGCCCAACATTTCATGCGGATGTTCAATATTTAACACATATTCAAAAGAAATGTATGTATGACGACAAGTTTGGATATTCCCTGGAAGATAAGAAAACTGCTACCCACGTCTCCATGATAATTGTATCCAGTTTTGTTTGGAATCCTTGACTGATAAAACAAAAAGTAAAGTTTGAAGTGAGTAATTACTCCCCGTTGTAACGTAACCATCTGAAAACACAGCAAATCAAAACCCATCAAAACAAAACACGTTCGTTCGTTGTTTCGTTGCTTTGTAGACCACCATGTTGACTTGACAAATTATACCTTTTCCCGCGCTTTCCCAGCAGAGAGCTAATTACAAGTCCGCCCGGAGTGTTGAGCGGAATTGAATAGAGTTTCCGAATGAGCAGAGCACAGGTAAACATGTTTCACATTTGAAAGAATATTAATTATACAGTTATTAAATTTAGTATTATTTTCATTAAGTCTTTAAAAAATGAAACGTTTGAACGTTTGAAAGCTGGTGCTGTGCCGACAATTTATAAACATGAAATATTCAAGGAAATAAACATGAATGGTGAGAATGTTGTTTGACTTTGCAAGATCGTCTAAAAGAACGTACAACGGGAGATAAGCAATAATCTTTTCTGTAGCAAAATATTTTCTTAGAATTTTGAACTCTTTCACGAACTATGTTTGTTTTCTATTTTAAAAATTATTCTGTCTGTAAATTTTGTCTAATCAGACACGATTATTTATAACTGGGCACATATGAAATAACGTTTAAAGGCATTTAACATGGCTGGCCTTTTGGGTCTGGTTTATAACAAACAAATGACTATGAAGCGATGAGGCAAATAAATCTATCAGATATTTAAACAGAAAGCTTTGCAACAATATAGGGAAGGTACCTTCATTTAAGATCCGTCCCATTCACACCTGATTTCTTTCGTCTTAAGTTCTTGCTTGGCCTCAGCGCTTAAAATCAGTGAAATATTGGAATTCAAATCAATATCCTTGTTCTGTCGCCCAAAGCGAGATTTCTTTAGTAGCATTATTACAAACAAAAAGTTTTAAGCGCTAAAAACTATCATGTTTTTCTTTGTATAAATTCAATGTATAATCTTTGAAATTTTAAGGTTTTAGGAGCTTCCTTGTCTGCGTTGCTGTACGCCCGCGGAGGCAACCATGTTATTTGAAAATTCCCTGATTTGTAAACCTATTACAAATAATTTATCCGTTCATCATATGTTCATCTTATTCATCTATTTGATCTATTAACTATTTTTTCCTTCCACTCTGATCACATGACAAAATACAACCAATGATGTAATTATTTCAATAGCATGTGATCAAAGTGAGTGCACAACAGACAGTTCCAGTTCAAGATACCGACAATATACTGCGATAGCTTTACAGACCATGGAATTTTCTAATCACTATGTTTAAAACGTTTAGTATGTAGAACGGCGGGTCTAGAAGGTAGTCGAAATTTGTGGAGGAGAATATTTAAGTATAAAAGAACAAGGTGCAAATAAGTCCATTGGTGATACATACTGAAAACAGATATTATGTTCATGTTCTCCTCCACATATTGCAACTACCCTCTTCAAAAGTCAGATTCGTATGCCGTATAAAAAACTATAAAAGGTAAAACTATCAAGTCGAACCAAAGTCCATAGAATAAATAATGGTTAAGATTTTTAAATCAAATGTTTACACCAGTCAACTGATTCTTTAAAAATATTTTACATTTTATCAGCTGATGAAACAAAGCCATTTTAAGCACAAGAAGAATCATGGTCAAAAACAGTAAAGGTCTCACGATAATATCTGTCCACAAAACTGAGAAAAAGGCTGATTTAACATCTAAACGCTTTTGTTGTCGTTGCTAATTTCCTAACCAGTTATTTATTCTGTGAATCTTTGGCCAAGCAATTGAAACAATGGAAATTTAATATAAGAAAGTACAACACAAGAAATTCAATAGTTGTAGTCTTGAATTGTTTGAAATGAGTTGTTTTGCTAGCATTTTTCTACCCTTCAGTATCATACAAAAGTCAGGTTTCGTGATCCATACATGCTTTCTCTCCAGGAATTACCTTGCCGACATGCAACACTACGTAAAATCATCAAATCTTCTTCGGCGTGAATTCTGAATGAACTTTTGGCAGTATGTTCGTCAACTTCACTTAAATGTGTTACGTTTGTTCAGATTTCTCAGCTGCTTCATTGTTAATACCTTCAACCACTTTAGCAGGAACAACTTTACGTTTTGCTTCACAGAATGCTGTTAGAAAAAAAAGAGTTTTTTATTTATGAAACCATTTTATATTTACGGTAACAAACCGAATCAACAAAAAGATGAGCAATTTAATTTTCAATTTTTCTGACTATTTTCTACCATTCAAAACAATTAATGACCCAAATAAGGAAGTTGTCTAAACACCAGTAATGAATAACCAGACCCTCTCGTTCCCAACCTCTACTAGAAACAGATTATGACGTAACGATGGATGTTCACTTGGTGGAGTACTAAGTACTAAGTTTACTAAATACTTTGTAAGTTATTGCCTTCCATATGAACCCATTCTATACGTTAATGAATGAATTTTGCTACTTACTTGCTAAAAGGACTGGTAAGAAAACGAGTCCATGTAATAAACCCAGTGTAACAATACCAAACATCATTTTGAAGAAAATGTGAAAGATTTTACTGGTTGCAAAGGCTGTGGCCAAAACGCCAATGAATGTGCTTGTTCCTGAAAAAATATTAATAAAGATGTAATTTCAGGAAATTTTATTTTTGGTATACTTTTGACAATCACAGCCCAAAACATTAAAATCAGGAGGACAATGATATGATTTTTACTATCGTATTTTCTCTAATGAAAGCCGTAGAAGGCGTTTTTTGGGAAGCGCTCTTAAATGAACGGGGGCGTTTATTAGAGAAAATATGGTACAACTTGTCTACAGTAAGATGACGACAATCTTTATGAACTGACAGGAAATAAGATACCTACCACCCATGAACACACTGATCCCCATTGTTTGTAATGCATCTAATGCTTTCTCTTCCTTAGTGCCTTTTTCCGAAGTAACGTATGCGTGAGCAATGTGAGCTGAGTAATCGACTGAAAACCCTATTGCCATAACAATAATAATCATGGAAATCGAGTTCAAGGAGACACTCCAGATGTACATGATTCCAAGCAATTCAAAAATAAGACTCGCAAATCCACAGAATACGAAAAAAGTTGCTATAACATTTGTTAAGTATGGGAAGGTGATTAATAAGATAATTCCTGACGAGATTCCCAAGTTCCGAATTGTATCTCTAAGCATAATGACAAATTGCTCTATGTAGATGTATTGTAATGCAATAGCGTAAACTGGTAGCTTAGCTTTCTGCTCTAAGTCCTGTCTCAAGCTCAGCATTTCTTTTTTACGATGACCGGATTCTTCTCGATTAGAGCTGAAGGCAATCAGTCGACTGGCTAAGATCTTTCCCTTTTTATGAAATACAATATCCGGGTAGAAGTATCTTTCTTCCAACAAAAATTGATGTAACAGAACATAGAAGTTTGTTTCATTTAAACCTTTCCTGTTTGCTTTGGACCATTGCAAGAAATTGAGCATCCAATTCATGCTCTCATTTTTAACGAATTCATTTTGTTGCGGAATCAGGCTAACGTCAGCATATTTTCTTTGTATCGCGCTGTTCGTATAATCGACAGGAGTGTCTATTATTATGCTTATTTCAAAGCTGGTTGGGAATGCATCATTCCGATATTTTAAGAATTCACCGTACGTAGTGTCTTCTAATCCAAGATTTAATGGATCGAAACTTTGGTCTATGCGTAATGCACCCCAAATGCTTATTACCAATAACAACAGATAAATAACTATAATGGATAGTCGGACAATCGGTCGCATTAAAAATGATCCGTACCATCGAATTATCTGAAAATCAAAAAGATCTGTAGTTTGAACATGCGAAGGATTTGGAACATGATTGGATTTATTGGTAGAGGTTAATTTTCATAGAAATCAAATTGTTGAAGGCACTTTTCAAATTAGTAGAGATTAGAAAGAGATCGAATTATAGAGGTTTGAATGTCTGAATGCAATGAGTATCGGTATTGTCAATATGAAATCTTGTATTATCAGAATCTCCGGTATTAGTAAACGCGAAATTTTTGGGATATTTCAACTAAACTTGAAAGGTGGAACTTCGGTGTTTTATCTTTCTTGAAAATTTTTATTTCTCACGATGAAATGCATCTTTTTTGATTGCTTGCTTACTCATCGAATAACTTTCATCGTGAAATATTATTAAGTTCTTTGGGTGGAATCTAGCTTATAGTTAAGGGATTATTAAAGTTTTCAGGTACTGTGTGAAGATATTTCTTTGTGTTGAAACTATGCATGCACATAAACCCAGCTCAAGACAACATTTCTTAACTTCAAAAGAGTGCATAACACTTTTTTATTTACCTGTATAGATTTTTCTTTGTCAGAATGTTCTTTGTTCGAATCCTGATCAGTATCTGTGTTCCAAACAATGCAAGGTAAAAAGTCTTTTCTCTTTTGACACACTCGTTTCGCGTCCAATGCCAACAAAGCCAAAAATAATGTCACCACCAGTATGAAGCAAAACGTTATACTGACTGTCACGTACAAGCAAAAATATCTAATTGCAGGAAAATCAGTTATAGTAGAAACAGCAAAAGCAACTAAATCTGTGACCGTAGTCATGGTAATCGAACTTCCTACATGTTTCATTGTTCTTGCTATTCTTAAAGGTGTAGCTAGATCCTGTTTTTCTCTATCAAAACAATGGATGATAATAAATATATTATCAATTCCAACGCCAACAACCAAAAACGGAAGAACACCTGCAAAGCCAATGTAAGGTTGTCCAGTCAGCATAACAAAACCAAATGCGGCCGCAATTCCGAGAATTAGTGTTCCAATACCTCCTATGCCAAGTATAAAATGACCGTTAATTGGATTTCGAAATTTAGCCAATGTGATTGTACAGAAAATTATCATCAATACCAAAGAAACTGGAACAAGTTTGATGTCAGCCTCACTAGATTGCAACACACTGTCACTTGTACTTCTTTGCGCAAGGTATAATAGATCGTAGCCTTTATTACGGAGTTCAGCTCGAAATTTCTCCATTAGTTTGAGATACTCTGTTTCCCATTGCATTTCTTTCTCAAATAATTCGTGATTGTTTGGCTCGATGAGAAAATATTGAAACCGAATTGCCGTAGCATCAACTTGAACAGTTTTGTTGATGTCTTCAACTTGCATGTACCCAAACCAACTTGAGTACGTATATTTTGGAGTTCTTCCATTACTTAATATCATTTGATTATTCAAATATGCTTGATTGACCACATGAGAAACATTCTGAATGGCGGTTTCATTATAAAAAAACAAATCTAATGGTGACATGACCAAACATTGCTGTAAGGTATTTTTGACACAAATTTTAGTGTAGTCTTTGATATTTTGAATAGCTTGATGTATCAAAAGGCTTTGCTGGAATAGCTCGTCATTAATTACTGATTTGTCGTCTTTAAACTTCAAAATGAACTGCTCCACTCGCGGATTAAGCAGAAAATATCGACTTGCTCGTTTTAAATTCTTCATTGATTGGCTATGCTGTGGAATATATAATTTATCGATACGATTCAGATCGTAAAATCGAATAAAGCCAAGTGTGGAAAGCAGAGATGCTGTAACGGTCACAAAGATTACTGCTTTTGGATTTGACGCTATTTGTTTACTGAAACAAAATGATCCCTTTTCAAAATTTTTTTTTATTATTTCACAAAATGTCGACCATGTCATGTTGGAATCTGTAAAATAAAACGAGAAAAACAGGATAATCAAACGTTCCTCCAAGAAAAGAAATGGTGATGATAAAACATGACTAAAAATCGAGACAAATCGGGACCCCTCAAAAGTGTTTCTCGCTAAAATAATTGTCCAGAAGAAATGTTTCTATCTGAACCTCCAAAATTGCCAAAATTTTACCTAATAAATGCTTAGGAATGGTTTTGTTCACAAGTGCGAAAATATCTCATTGATTTTGACTAACAAATTTTTTTTATTGACAGCATTCAATAAGCATCATATGTCGCGGCGACTGTTATCATATTAGGAAGATGGCGTCAACCTCAGCAGAAGAAGAACAATGATTTCATAAAAAAAGATTTTGGGTTAGGCCTACAAACGTTGATGTACCTCAATCTCAACGTCTGTTTTTGCTACTACGACCGCTAGAACAACCGTGGACAGTTCTTCGTGGTTGAACGCCATTTTGCTTTTTGTTATTTTTTATTGTAATTAAACCCATAAGAAATAATACTTTCGTATATTTTCTAGTTCAATACATTTTGAAACGTGATGGCGCATTCATTTCTTCTTTTTATCTTCTTTTGGCTTACGTAATTTTCGTAAGACAGGTCATATGTACGTAAAATTTTACGTAACGCAAGACAAATGAATGAACACCATCAATTCCGTAAGCCCTTCCATAAAAAGTTACGTACATGTGAATGCGGCTGTATGAATTTTTTGTATGAGTCAAATTTCTTGACCCACTCTGTTTCACAATTCTCGCGAAAGTTTCAATTAAGATCGCACACTAAGATATATTTAAATCAGTTTTAATCATTTTCCGAATCGGGAAACAAAGCTATTTTGATTCTACTCATAAAAATGATGAAAAGATATTTTTTTAAAGATAAAATGCCAATAAAAATCTCGCGGGCGTCCTTCCATTTGCTTCGAAACCTATGTTAACATGTTTTCTATTGATAGCTGACGAAATATTAAGCTGAGTGTCTTCTCGTACGGTTGTGTTTGTAATCTTCAGGTTTTAAAAGCACACATGGCTCGTCTTTAAAGGCATCCTACCCAGGATATCACCCATTTTGACTTCGAACACTCTCAGCGTGCTTCATGCTCATGAATCATCCGGACCAGAAAATAATCTTTTTTAATTTTGAACTTATAATAATATTTATTAATCGCGCCTTTCATTAATTTGTTGACAGTGGAAAGTTAGCTGGTTTGTATTATTTCAACAATTCTTTATCGTTTTCAAATCAAAACAACACGGAGAGAAACTAAAAGAAGAATCACGATCAATTTTTGGTGGCAATATTCGATGCACAGACACAGTTTAGTGCAACGAAGATTATAAAAATGTATTCTTTAATATTTCTAGTTATGTTATATGCAATTCTACAAAACTTCTCTTGGTTCTATTTATCTTTCTTTGGACAATCCTCAAAGACACTCCGGTAAACTTTTACCAGAACTTTCACTTAATAACAGCCATCATTGTATAATGTAAGCGTTATTGTGCTGTTTTAGAAGAAAATTACACTTACATACTAAATTTTTGGTGAAAACAGCTTAGTATTTCTGTTTGTATATTCTCTCGCTTAAATTTTAATTTCGTGCGACCAACGAAATTAAAAATAGACCCTGGGTAGTTCGGTATGCCTTTAGGGCTAGGCTTTGTCAATTTTCTAATAAAATCTACCTTAAGACATACATAATATTTCATAATCATAAAATTGTCTTAGATACTCAGTGAAAACTGTCTATCGAGATATATGCAAAACCTTTCTGGTGATAAGAATTTACTCAAGTATTGCTTATTAAATCGTTAAAATGATTCAACTTGTTTTAAATCTCTTTTGGTTACTTTGACAATTTACTAATTGTGTTTCCAATAGTCGAAGTTTAGAGAGGATACTGATCGAAATTTCAAATTTTGATTACCTTACCACCTAGGTTTTTTTATATTTTCTTTAATCCATTTTATGTTTTTATCCACAGATTAAAAGTTACAATAACACGCATAACAAGTGGTGCTTCAAATACTTACAGAAAAACATAATCACGTGAATGACTGAAAATTTGGAATTTGCATGCTTTGATTTACTCAATTCAGATTACCAAAAGCCTTTTATATCTTCAATCTAAGGATATTCCTAGGGTTCGAGATTACGAAGATAAACAATGCAAGATCTGAACGTTAAAATGCAAATTAATACTTCACTCATTTTCCTTTTTTATCCACTGCTGCAAGATTGGTTTCGATATATGGGAAATTTACCATGACTTCAAAATCTTCACTTTCTAAGTGAGTGCAAATTGTGGGCGTTCAGCACAGGCATTACAGTCTGTCAAATCAAGTTGTCAGAGCTTCGTTTTTCATTTTGTTTAAATTTTGAATTTGTTTCCTTTAAGCATGTGTTAGATGGTGATAATTTTAATAGTTCAACAAATAAGTAAACCAAAAAAAAATCACACACTTTGTTGTATTGGTACCATCATACCTTGAAAACATGCGGGTTGATGTTGTGTAGTAGCTCGACAAAACATGATGTTACTAGATTTTAATGTCACAATGTCACTTAACTATGAAACATACCCACTGAATAATATAAATTCGTTTTTTATTTCATGTATATGTTTTTCCCCAACAGTAATTAAGTGCTATGATATGTTTTAAGATCTAACAAAAATTTTGAAGTGTGATTCTATAAAGTCATTAGAATTATACTACCCCATTTTGGATAACAGAAAGTACCCCAACACTTAAACTCGAGTTGCCACCAACTCAAAAAGTAAAAGAGAAAGTAATTAAATAAAACCTTTACCTACAAAAAATGCTGGAATTTCAACCACTTATATTGGATCTATAATATTGTTAGTTCATATCTATGAGCCCCACCACTGTCAAAGAATTTTCAGAATTGACAGAACAATATGTTCAAAAAGCGTTCAAACCATTTACAATTGGTGACAGGGTTCAAAGTGCAAATGTTTTTGAAGTATCATTATGAAATCATGACATTCTCTTGTGGAGACTGGCAAAACTACAAAAATAACAATTAATCAGAAGACAGGATTTGATTTCAAAACATCCTCCATTCCTAGCTCGCACGCAGTCAGTTAAGATTTATTTTCTGGTTTCCAATTACAAGATGCACTTTATAAGAATGTTAGTTAGCATGCAGATCATCATGATTATGGTAAGCTTATCATAAACAGAATCAACAAGACTAAAACAGGATCAATTGAAGTCATAAAAATTACACCAACCTAGTCAACAAATCCCCTTTCCTTTTCTCATAGAAGAATCGGATCAGAAAAATGAGAGATACCTTTTAAAATGATCCACACAAGCTAAAGGAAATAAAGGAAAGGTGTTCTAAGTTTTCCTGAGTATTATAATTTATTGAAGGGTTTATGTTGCTACCTATTTAATTCTACACTTATCGTTCAAAAGGAAATACGACAATTTTTTCTCACCCATTGACTGCATTTCCTGTCTCGTTTGTAACTAACATTAGATTATAATTATCAAGGAATAAGTTCTTCTTAGTGCAGAGGGGTAAAACATTAACGCCACTATTGCACAAACATTGATAGGGTACACGTACTTATAATGAACTAAATACTAAGTAGACCAATCAGAATTCAAGAAATTTTTGGATCTAAGATAGTAATGCCAATTTCCAAACGAGCAACTTTCCGCTGGACGAATACAGAGTGTTGTTTCTGGATAAATCAGATGAGCTTAGAATGGAGTTGATGTAACTCAGGAAGATTGAAATGTTTATTTACTGTACAGTTGAGATATTGCATGAAACAATTTTTTTCTCTCAAACTCAAAATTGGTAAGTCCTGAAATAAAAAACTCGTTTAGAAACTTTTAGAACTAAATTCAGTACATAAATTAAGAAACTTTTGGTATTAAATCTTTCGCTAGGTTTCTTATAAAAAAATGTACAACGGGTTAACCAAGGTAGTAGATTAATAAAATCAGTAAAACAATGAATTGCATAAAAACGAGGTTGGACATGACGACTCGGCCATAATACAGTGTTTAAACAGATATTCGGGGAAGGTATCCAAAAACATACATCTGTCTGTATCACGTATTAATATGAAACTTTATAATATGTCTGTGCGCGATCGGAGTTTCATTATGAGATTAATGTCTTAAAACAACATTCCTTCACGAACGCGCAAAGTTGCATTCTGGCTATAAACACCAAGCCTTTGTATAACCATTCATATTTCACTTTAACTTATGCTTTGTGGGTTTTACATGGCTCACAAAGATCACTGAAGGGCGAGGAAGCAAAAATATAAGAGTCATAAGAGCTTTACAAATAAAATCGGTAGAAACAATTCATAAAGTTCAAAACAAGTTTATAATTCATTCAACTATCTGGAAGATGTTGTTCTAAGTAAAAATATTAAGAGATACCCTGAAAGCCAAAGTGATGTAAACGCAACCACGTATCGCGGCATGTCCTTGTAATCGGAAATGGAGTACCTTTAGATGTAAAACGTACTGCTTCCCATAATCTTTAAACCGTCTAAACTTTCAAAGTGAGGCAATTAACATACACGTATTCAGAGTCAGTCAAAAAAGTGGACCGATGTCATTTACACATGATTTTTCTTATATTTATAAATATTGGCAAAGGAATCCAGCCTAACTCTGCAAAGGAGATTGTGTTGATTACTTGACTAAAGTGTTTTCATAACGTGAAATGATGCGTAGCTAGAATTTGTGGAGGAGAGTTTAGTCATTTAAGGTAGAAAAGGAAAACATGCAAGTAACCTAATCGACACTGAAAAGAAATATCATATCGTGGGACTTCTCCACTTTTTTTGACTGACCCTGAATACGCCTATGCTTTGATTTTGTATAAATAAGTTTTTTTATTATTGTTATTACAAACAAACATCCTTTATTATTATTTTCTTGTTTACTTACGTGTTGTTGCCAAGTGATAAGCAGAATCATCTGATATTACGTGTGAGGGAAAACGGATATTTAAAATAAACTACAGCATTTCGTCTTCAATAGTTTCCGTCATTAGTCAAAATATTATTACCAATAGTAAAACTTATAGAAATCGAGGATGAATGGATGTGAAAAGCAAATATGCCTACCAAATTTTTCAGTGAAATGAATTTTTTTCACTTTTTTCAAATCTTGCCCACATTGCCCACAAATTTCACAAATGATTCGCAACTTCCACATATTGGCACCATTGATTTGTGCTTAGTGCAAATCTTTCTAGAAATTGAAGCACTTTTAAAATTTTGCCCTTTTTTGGCCAAAATAACAAATGATCCCAATTTCGTCTAAATTTAAATGTCATAGGTCATACTCTCGGTACGTTTTTTCTTATGGACCTCAACATGTCAACTTGATTGATAAGACCTGAAGTATGAATTTAATTATGGATATTCAATGTTGCGTCTTCGTTTCATATGTGTGTAAACGCAGGCAAGGTTTGGTGATTTGACCAGTGACTTCGTATGAAAACATCGATGAAACTGTTGGTCACAGGCGTGGCTCCCAATTCTAAAAATTTAAAGGGAAAAGAAAAATGACAAAACACAAGCTGAAAACCCAACATACTTGCTGTAGTTTGAAAGAAATTTAGAAACCAGGAGCAGAGGAGGAGAATTCATCAATTCATCAGAAATTCATCAAAAATCGACCATCCTCATTTGCGCTTTTTCTATTTCCATTTTGAGCCTTCCGGTGCTATATATACCCAGTTGCCCACTGCCCACAGGGTCGTCCCGGAGACGTCGAAAGTGAAGTCTAATCCGTCCACTCAAATAGGATGTCCAACAGGGACTTGAAGAGGTACGTGGACGAGAGGACGTCCATGAGACATCGGAAGGATGGATGCTAAGGAAATAGAAAACCCTCAAAAGTCACTGCCGGCTATACATAATCTTCAGAATGACCGTCTCTTTATAGAAAATTATTTTTCTTCGCTGTGTGGTGATTAAGTTATGCTCATCTTTTTAGTGAAATCGACTTGAGCCTCCTGGGCTTATAAATTTAGTGCCTATAAAAAGCTGTATTGGCAATTGAAATTCTTCCCAGTGGGCAAAATCTTCAAAAAGTCTTCCCAGTGGGCAAAATCTTCAAAAAGTCACTGTGTGTGGAGGAGTGTTTTCTATAGGAATGACAAGCAATATCGCCTGCTGTTTCAATAAAAAAACACTCCTCCACCGATACTTTTTGATTTTGCCTTTATAATGGATTATTACAAAAGTCTTTCTTTGATCACATGGCCTATCTAAACAGTCACGTTGGTTTTGATACAATGACGCACAAGGGTCAATTCTTATAAAATTATTCTATCTAATCGTCACGAGATTCGTTTCGTTTCATCACTGGATAATTTGACTAGTTGTTAACAAATTCTTAAGTGTTTGTTATAAAACAAGACATTTGATCTTTTTCCACAACTGAGGAACACTTTCTTTGTTAACAACATTTTTAAGAAAAGTTTAAAAAGTGGAAATTATTTTGTAGAAAAAGTTATAAAAAAGTATTTGATAAAATGGTGAAAAGTTATAAAAAGTTTAATTTTGTTACTCTAACTAGTAAGTTACACTCAATTGCTGTTATGTCGCTCATAATAAAGAAGTAGACACAGTGAAAACACAAAATTCATACCTCGTTAAAAGGTATATATGAACACAATATAAACTCTTTTAAATGCTACACTCAAATGGAACTTCTTCTCTTCCGTGATATTGATGGCAACTTCGGCCTGCAATGTCAGGACCTTTCCGTCTCGTCGTCTTCATATCAAAAAAAAGAAAAGAAAAGACAAACAACCCTGGGTTCGAGAGGGTGACATTACACTGATCCCTATTTTATCGTCTTTGATGGCATTGTATTTTCTTGATACGCTGCATCGTTCGTTGTTCTTTGGGAAGGCCTTTTTGGTTCTAGAGTTTTGCTTACTGAAAAGCTTTTTTGAACTGTTTTTTTGTTCCAGCTCAATTTGATTGTCTAAATTTTGAATATGAATTTTATACTGTTCTAATCTAAGTTCATTTACAATTTAAGTTCGGCATACCAGAAAACCGGTACCCTTAAGGGTCCTACCCTTAAGTTGGGCCTTTAAGTGGGGCCCTTTGGGAGTAAATCATGGTTTTCACTTTGCATGTTCAGCGCTATGATTGTTTTTTCCAACAATTTCAGACCACCGAACTTCCCGGATTAAAAATTGTTATAAAAATTAAGACATGATAAAGACGTCCAAGAGACATCCCCCCACCCCTGGGTATTTCAAAGGTGACCTATGACGTTATTATGACTTCACCAATACCAAATTTTAACCTCGGGGAAAACAATTTCAATATGCATATCAAGTTCCAAGACTTAGCTCCTACTGGAAATGGATTTTCAAGTGGTCAATAAAAACTTTTTAAATTGAATTTAAAGTAAGAGATTTTAAGTAGTTGTCATAACTTACCAAAACAATGATGATAAAATTGGTAACTCAAGTCTTAAGGTTTTGTTAAGCTATCTTACAAACAGAACGCAGAGGACAAAAGTTGGTTCAGTTTTCAGTATATGAATCCAAATCTTATTGGGTTTTCCCCTGGAACTTGCAGCAAACCCGGCAAAATTCGAACTATTAGGCACAAATGAGATTAACATTCAGTTACATCTAAACGGGATCATGTTAGATTCCATCAGATTCTGTAAAGTTTGCTAGGATTAACCCTCGATGATCATATAGGTCAGCTGTGTATTAAGGCAAGTAGAAGCATCAGGTGTATTCACAGAATTCGAAAGTTTCTACATTTCAAACAACTGTTTCACTGTATCACTGCTATCCCAGTGGGCAAAATCTTCAAAAAGTTCTGTGGAGGAGTCTTTTTTATTGAAACAGCAGACGATATTGCTTGCCCTTCCTATAGAAAACACTCCTCCACAGAGGCATTTTGCTATATAGTCTTACTTTTGCCCATTAATTTGGATGTTTTGTAATAAAACAACTTACAAAAAAGTCATAGGAGTTCAGAAACGTGCCTTAAGGGGGTTTGTACGGAACTAGTGAAGCAAGACTTCCAGACTTGTTATCTTTTCATAAACTACTATGAAATGAAACGCATATTTGTGTTTTGGAAACCTTAAAAAGCAGCACGTGACAATAGGTATGCAAAGTTAGTTACCATGGTACCATAGTTTCTGTACATAAATGCAGCTAACCTTCACTTACGAACTAAGAGTGCTTTTGAAATTCATGCTATAAAATCCTTATTGGACAATTAATTTACACTATTTATTGCGCAGAAAAACCACAAAACATTTCGGCGGCGACCTTACTACTTTAAGGGAATTAATTAATCCGGAATAAATTAGCACGAATTAATTTTTGCGGATTAGATGTCCAGAGGAGATTTTGCGGAGTTTATTTTTGCGTTTCGGGGGCAAATCCGCAATAATTTATTCCGCACGGATTAATTCCGCATTAATTAATTTCCTTAAGGTAGGACCCAAATAACCATTATGCTTAAAAATTCAAAACAATACATGGGAGATCCAGTATTTGTTTTCGAGTAGTGGGTACACCAACGTAAGCATCCAATCGAAAGAGCATCCTGCTATATAAAAACGAAATGAGGAGAGAACAAAATTAAAATACTTGAATAAACAGAAGTTCGAGAATGCGTATAAGAAATTTTAAGATAAACTATTGATCAAAAATATTTTCCAATGCATGTATAAACCAATTAGAAGAAACCAAGAAAAAACAATTAGAAAAAGACTAGCAAATTTTTTTAATCAATCAAGCGGGAATACTTCAGCAGTCACCCGAATTGGCCATAACGATCACTACCAGCCTTTGGGTAATATTGGGACGGCAAAGGCGCAGTCATTTTCCACGCCCAAATTGTAATAGTAACCCTGACCACTTTTATAAAGTGACGTAACAATTCGAAACCATCCTTGTTCTCCCCAAGGTTGTCCCCATGAGTTTCGTCCGATCCAATATTCAACACCATTGTCATCAACGCCCCATCCATGAAGGGATATAATGTGGTTATGAATGGGTGCTTTATGATATTCAGAATAGACACCACCAGTGTAAGCATCAAACTTAAGCGTAGACATAATAGAACATGCAATAGGACCACGCTGATAAATTTCTGCCATCATTTTTTCGCGGCCAGCAACTGCACCTGAAACAATAGACATGTTAAGTTATATTCTATATACTTGTCCTACATCTATAGCCTTTCTGCAGCACAAAACCCAAGCAATTCTGCAGGGTTTTTTTATCATAAACTTCCACTATAACGATATTAAGTAAATTTAATGAAACATCGAATGACCGGTGAAACGGGGGTCAAAAGTCTCTCAACGCAGGAATAGCCCCCTGGTGGAATAACCCAGTATCCTTAACTATCTTTAATTCATGACCTCTCACAATAAAGTAATAAGAAACATAAAAAACAATTAACAGAAAGCAGGTCGTTAATAAACGTACCAAATTCAGAAACACGGAACAGGGTATAATTTTTAATAGAATGACATTGACCAAAGGTTGTACATGTGCCACACTGATTGAACACGTTACACTTTTGATCTTTTGCTTGATAATTATTACATGTTTCATCAGGTATTCCTTTGAGATGTGCATAAGAATACACAGAAAGCATTCCTCCACCATGACAAGTTCCAGCGTTGGCTAACAAAAACAACAAAAACAGAGTAATAAATTAGTTCGACATACATCAGGTAGAAGCTATAGATGTAAAGATTTTTCAGCATCTATTTGGCTTTCACCAATATTGAAAACACTGTGGTCTTATCCTGAACTAATAAATTTTGACATAAACATGTTGCATACATACCACAATCTAAGACGTTCTGAACTGACAAATAGGCAGATGGCCATTTTCCCTTTCTCAATATATTGACACGATCTGCAAGGGCACTTGTTGTTCCCTGAGCCCAACAAGAGCCACAATATTGAGGAATGTGTTGATTTCTGGTAGTGCTGGCCACATTAGCTCCATTTAATGACCTTGCATCGTAACTTTTGGGGAATTCTGCTGCATTGAGGACTTCATGAGGTCGTGGAGAAATGCTGAAGGGTAAAAATAAATAAAATAACCTGATGAAAAAGAACTTTTCTTCTCTTTTAACTTATTTTCGTTACACTCATAAGTGTTTTTTGTGGTACTCTCATGAAACTGAAAGAACTAGGCTAAATATAACAGAAGAGCAAAATCCTTATGGAGGCACTCATAAAAGCTACATAATATTACATACTAGCAATTTTTAATACTTGAACAGTAATGTTGTTTTTACATTTCACATTACTTAAATATATATAATATCTATATGGTATAACTTACAATCAAGCACACAAAGAATATAAATGACACATGTTACAAGCAGAAGAATATTTGGGCAAACAGAAAGAAAGGCTTGATTTTATGGTCTTTCTCTATCAAACCTTCAAAAGCTGTCCAGATCAAAGTTCATAGAATGAATAATAGCTGGTTTTAGGAAATAGCAAAACAACAATGGTGTGGCAATGGTATATATAGCACCATTATTGTGCCTGAACACTAACACCTGTGTTTGAATCTCAGTCCTGTTATATTTTGGTACTCCATTCTTTAAAAGCAACATCTAGCAATCACGAAATCTTTTTGCTTTTTGGAAGTGCTTTAAATGGTTTTATTTCATAATTTTTTATTTGATTACAGATGAATCTGAACAAAAACATTGATAGTTTATTTGAAATACTTTTCTAAACACTCTGATCCTACCAACTTTGCCCAGATATTAAAAGTTTCTGTAATTGAACTACCCCCAAAAAGTACTTGACAGATGACAATTAACAGATACTAGCTGCCCGGGTAAAAACATTTTACCAATGCAATTCTCATTCATTACAACGCGAAAGAAACTTTACGTAAGATAATTAGCCTTCACAAAGGATCGGTGTCCAGTTCTATCGCATGTCTAAAACTAACTGTGAAGAATACAAAAGGATTTTAATAATGACTTCATATAACATAAATCTGTAGCTATACGAAAATCTTTTGTGTTTCCATGTAAAAATTCATTCCTTCGCAGACACTTAAAAGTTTCTTCCTGACTGTACTTTACCCGGGTATATTAAAAAAAGAACTCATCAATAAAAACCTCTGGAATAAACTTATTAGTTTGTATCATAAAGATCTCTTAAGAATCTTTAATTATAAAACTGAAGCAAAAATATAATCATACCTCCTTGTCTATTTGTAAGATACATCACTCTTATACAGTTATTTTAACAACTTTTAACTCATCTAACTTTATCATACGTTCTTGACTATATCTTTCTCTTTCTTTTTCTTAAAAATAGTCAACAAACAAAAGTGTAAACATTTGACGCAATGCAATGGTTTTCCCCTATACTAATACGCATACGGATACAGAAACCGTTGCCACATTTGTCTATTAAACATCTATCTATCTATCTATCTATCTATCTATATATATATTTAGTAGTTTTTATGATATATTATATAGACATAGATATATATGTTTGTTGATGCACAGAGATGTTATAGTGAAAAAATACATTACCATTCTTTTTTAAATTCCAAGGCTTTCACAAATTTGATACTGTCCCTTTGTGCAAGGGGGTACTTCTTTAGCAGTTGACATGAAATTTGAAAAAAAGTGACAACACCATTTTTATGAATTTAATTTTTCTCCAGACTGTTACAAGTTGATTTTGATGACATTTATAGTAGTTTTTATGATGGGTTTCATAGCTAGGTATAAAACTACCTGAAAAAGTCACCTAATTATATGACAATTATGTGACTTGCATTTTGTTGATCTCTCTTCTATTATACAACCCCTTTTTATCATAGGAAATAAATAAATTCAAATTCAAAATCCCCCCTATCCCTGTCAAAAAATTGATTTCATGATTTATCAAAATTTGAAGTATCATATCATAGTAAATTTTGAGTTAAACAGACCTCACTATAAAAAGAATTAAAACTAGGAGAATCTCCAGCAAAGTTAAGCATCTTAATAATGTAAACTATGACATCATCATCCTCCAACATACATGATGTAAAACACAACGTGAAAACAGTACTTACATGACCTCCTCCACACCCTTATCGTAATTTGGATTGTAGCATGGCTCAGTATCTCGAAAGTTCAATGAGTAGACACCAGCAATGGCAATTGAAACGAAAATTAAGATTGTAGAATACATTTTGTTTACATCAAGACCTCACCTCACAACACACCATACGCTTTCGTTTTTAAAGTTCATCACATGATTATCAATGACAATACAATGTCCTGCACCGTTCTGGGGGCTATTAGAAATAGAAATAGCTATGCTGAATAAATAAATAATCTTCTTTTGGACAAACAATAGGGTATATCCACTAGAATATTAATTATGCATTATGCATTAAGTCTTTTTTTGTTCCAGAGTCTATCAAGGAAAAATTTAAACAGAAGTGATTTATGGGCTGTAAACATTATGACCCCCTAAATTATTGACGATTTGGTAGTCTCTCTTCGTAGATATCGATTAACCAAGCCTAAAGTACGAGTAAGATGTGAAAATGAAACTGATGAACTTCGCATGTATGAAAGGATGAATGTAAAGAATAAAGGAGTCTTAGAATGGCTAGTTAGAAAGCAACAGTAAAATCGACCATGCTCATTGTTAATTTTGTTTAGCCATTTTGAGCTTACTTTCTTGTTACTTTTTTGAAAAATAGGGTGGTGCTTTAATTTAAGAGAGGAGGTGGTGCTTTTATTTTTTAATGATGGATTTGACCCAATAAAGGGGTGTTTACAAAGAAACCGTATATTCCCCCTGTTAATTTGTGTTAATCATTTGAATCATAATTTCGAAGTTTAGCTATACTGCTCCTTTTCTGCAGTTGTTACAAAACAATAAAATAAACAACAACAAAATAATATTCAAGCTTGTAAATTTGTATGATGTCTGAAAATTTGGGAATCAGTTGCCCTGTGTGTGATGTAATAATGAAGGATTCTGAATTAATGGAACATGTAAATCAGCATTTTCATGCTCAGCCAGGTTTGCAATAAAACCATACTGGTTTATTATATTATAGTCAACTTTTCTTTTGTCATTCTTAATGTTTGGAGAGATTTTGTACATAAGAAAAAGAAATTTATTTTTTAACCCAAAATCTATTGCTCTATCTATCCATTCTTTAGGGCCATCTTCTGTTCATTGTTCATATCCTGGTTGTGATGCAGTAAGTAGGTATACTTTTCCTTTTTTCGTTGATACCTAATTTTGCAAATTGATTTTTGTGTTTGTTTCAATTCAGTATATAATTCTCCATTAAATATACAATAACTCCACCCTGTCTCCCATATCCCAAAGTTTCCAGTATTATATAACAACATAATAATGGTTGCATCTTGCTCAATCCATTGTTTTCTAAAATACCATGTCATTTTCATTTTGTTTCTTCTGAAACCTTGATTGGACTGCAACTGACATACCTATTCTTAGTTTTATTCTGAGAAATCAACAAAAATATTTTTGAATGGTTACCACTGCTGGCCACAACAGTACAAATTAGGGGGAAAAATAGCTTCCTAAAAATAAGAGCTAAAAGTTTTTTTAAGTGTTAAGGTGGTAACCCCCTCCAAAATGTCAAAAAAATGAGCTGTGAGCTTTTACGTTTAAAAGACACTACAAAGTTTTGAGAAAGATTTCCAGATGATTTTCATGTCTTGCTAGCCCTCTGTTCGCCACAAGCGTTGCAAAAGCAAATGAGCATAAATATAAGCAGGCTTTCTATATGCGTTGATCGGCGCCCTTTGCCTCTTTGGCGAGATGACGTAAGGGTGTCTTTGAGTGCAATACGTTACACCAAATCGGTTTTATCATTTCAAAAGTTGTGGATCGACTTGAAAATAAACCTCTTGAAATTTCTGTTATTTTTTTTAAACGTGAATTTCTCAGAAGTTGTATTTCTGAATCCCTGGGCAAGATATCTCAAGAAATATTGATGGAATTGAGTTGCTACTTTGCAGAAATGTTTGTAACAGTTGCAGCTATGTTTTAAATGTTCCCATGCCAAAGTTTTACCTAATATATTTAATATAAAGGATGATATCTCCTGCTATGGAGTTTCTTTTGCTATTGACCTGATAACATGATTTAATAATTGAAATGATAATAGCAAACCAAGCAGGTATAAAGCCATTTTGCAGAAACATGGAAGCCCAAGTAATTCAGGGATACAGTATAGTATTTCAACATAAATACTGCATTTATATAATGTTATAAATTACATCCTAACTTCTTATTAACTTATTATATTTAGTACACTATTACCCTGCATATAGGTGTAAAATTTCTTTTGGGTTGTACTAAAGCAAATATTTAATGATTTTGAATTTTGCAAACTGGAAAATGATCCTGTATATAAGATCATGGGCTTTTGAAGTGACATGAAGTAAAATGTAAACGTAAATGTAAAATAAAATGTAAACAGAAAACCATTTCATGCTGCAATGTAATTTTATATCACCTGTCATGTAAACGTACTGAGATAAGATGGAAAGTTTGGATTACGAATCTAGTATATATTGTTTTCTCACAATTAGTAATAAAAGAAGAACTTTCAGATCATCTCCTTGCTCATAATTTGCATGATGAATCTACAAGCAACACAGAAAATTTAAATGACAGTACTTTAGCAAGATTCATTCAAGAAGAAGAGAGTAATAATTTTGTGACAAGTAAAGTTGATGATGAAGATAAGGACATGTTATTAGCACAACAGATTTATTTTGAAGAGCAAAAGAACAAAGAAAGTGAACATTTCAAGGAACTACAGGTAAGATTATTATAGTGTATTAAATATAAAATTTCAGAGTTCAATCGCGTTTTTCTTCTTTTATTCTTAATGCTGTCCAAACCTACATAATGAACATCTACAAATTAGATCAACATTTACACTTCCTTTATTATTTCATTGACACCTTTCCTTATTGATTGCTAATTAATTTAAATAACACATCTCTTTGCTCCTCAATGCTTCATAACTGCCTTTTAAATGTTATTTACAAATGGCGTGGAAGTTTTGAATCATTTCATTGTTAATGAAAAGTTTCCAATTAATTTGAAGGAGTCAATTTTTGTTGGAAATGAAATGAAGTTATTAAGGGTTTGTAAAACATTAAAAAAATCTTTAAAAATAAGCAATGAATAGGCTTTCAAATAATAAGAAAAAACTTTTGGTAACCAAGAGTTTACAAGTCATTGCCATTCGTTTTTACAAAAAACTAACATATTAAAATTTTTTGATAAAGGTTGTATGGAGAGAGGTTTTTGTTGATGGAAGTTCGGAAATATAATTTTATACTTTATAGTGTAACATACAGATTTTAAAGGGGCTGACCTGCTCATTTTTTTATTTGTCGAACAGATTCTATTTGTTAAGTTGGCTAATCATCCAAAATTTCAAGTCATTTGTTATTTGAGAAAGAAGTCCATAGTTTTATTCCCAAGCAAATTTCACAAATTCCACCGATTTTAAATGATTAGTGTGTACGTTGTGGTGCTGGGTGTGAGATGTTCAGCTCTGGATAATTTGGAGCAGCTTTTTCAACATTATTTCATTGTAACTATGATTTAATGTGTAATATTTATTCATAGGTTCATTTAGATTATGCAGATAGGTTTTTGCTTCTCCTTGTGTTTTAAACATAGCTTCATTTTACAAAAGCAATTTCTAGATGTTTTCAGCTGGCATCCCTGGTTAATTCTGTAATGTTTGACTGTGCCGGGTGAATGAAAGTGACTTTATACATTTTGTCTTTTGTCTTTGAACATAAAATCTGTCTTTTCTTCCTCATGTAAAGATCAGGGATAAAATTGCAAATTGAAGTAAATTGCAATTATATACCTTAAAGACAATGTAATGTGATAAATGCCGTCGGAGGTACCACCACGTGCTGACATCATCATTACCGATGCAGTCCTTTCAGTTACTTCTATGAAAGTCATCATTAAAAGCAACAAAAATAGTAGCTTATGTTTATGACCAACGATAATTCATGTGCTACTTTCTTGAAGATAAAACAATACAGCAATTCCTTTTCTTGTCTCTCACCTGTTATTGTTCATGCTCATGTGCTGTGATCGTCATGATGTCAGATTTTACTATATTAATACATTGTCTTTAATAATTTTTTACAGATTCCACAATTTTCCTTGAAAATATATGTTTGTGGAAAATAACTAAATTTTTTAATGATTTGATAAAAATGGAGGAAGGTTATCTATGATTCCTTTTTAACCATTGTAGAAAGGGTGCTTATCTGCATGGGGCTTATCCGCATGTGGGGAGTGGGGGCTTATACGCGGGAAATATGATATGTGCCGTCAAAGAAACTGTACCGATACTATCGTTTTACTTAAAGGAGAATTAACGTCAAAAAACAACTTTGGCTAAAATAAAACTTTATCTTTTTACAAATTAAATGGCTTTATCCAAATTTGTTAAAAATTTTTATTTCGCTTTAAATAAGCATTTTAAGTCATGCTCCACAACTAACCGTTATTAGAGTTGTGACGTCACGTATGTCCATCTGTTTTATAATATATATGGACGAAGATAGCATAAGCAGCGTTGAAGGTTCATCCAGTGTCTACGAACTGAGCGAAAGCTTTGAAAGTAGTTCTGATTCAGTTTCCACTGAACAGGATGGCCTATACATGAACGAGCCGGAATATACTGAAGCAGAAATGAAGGCTTTAGGTATTCCAAACGAAGAGCCCACCATGCCCGGTGATAACACAGTGAGTAGTAGCGAAGATGATGACGACAACAATTTGAATTCAAGTCGGTTGGAAAACTTGCACTGGTGTTATTGTCATCATTGTACTCTAATGCCAACGTTAACAGAATCAAAATGTTGTAAGAAGGATTTTCCTGATTTGTTGGATGATAAGCTACAAAACACGTGTTGTATAACTGAGCACAAAGATTTCGATATTATCTGTCTCAATAAAACTGTTCCGGAAACTGCGTACATTCAATTTCAAAGATACAAGAAAAACTTCAAGGACGTCAAAAATTTCACATCTAAGTAAGATTATCTTATTTTATTGGTGAAAACATTTCTAGTATATATTTTTTTTTGCATATTTTTTTCTGAGTTTGTTATATTGCGCACAATCTTTTTTTCATTGTTGTTAAATAAATAGAACAAGCAATGAAAATTTTTTCTTTACACAGAATATAACCTGGTTTTTATAAGATAGTCGCGCTAATGAAAAGACGAACACAAAAAACAAACAAAAAAACGCCTGTCAAATCCTCCAGCTTTATTTAACGTATTCTTTTTTAGAAACTATCGATTCATGGCATACTCTCAATATACAGCCTGGGTACATCATTTTGAAAAGCTTGGGAGAGGAAATCGTGTCGTCATCCCAGCATGTGTTATCAGTAGAATAAGAGGCGAATTCTTGTCTGGGGATAATTCATATGCTGGATTCAAGGAATTTTTAGATTTAGACTTTTAGCCTAGGAGTGTGTCTATTTACCAATTTCTGATCACCAAATCTTATTGGTAGAAACTCTTATAAAAGTGTTTGAATAATGAAGGCTAAGCCTGTCCCTTACCCTCACTAACCCAGACAAAGTTTACAAAGTTTACACTGCGGTAACAGGTGAACAGAAATTGCAACTCGAACTGTATGCTAGTTATCAGTTATAATGTAGTCATTATAATTTTCAAAATAACATATCGTACAATTAGCTTCCTTTCTTTTTGAATCGTGTTAGGACAGTCCGCTTCTCCACAACTTCCCTCACGTCAGGCCTTTGACTGGCGGCGATATTTTGAGGACTTCTCAAAATCCCTTCGATTGCATGAAATTGTGTATCTATTTTGACACCGGATCTCTTCTGGTCCACAACCTCAGACAACAGCTCACTGACGAACTCATATGACTTCGGCTTTTTCACCTCTTTTGCCACCCATTCCTTAGATTGCTTAGCAACCTGAATTTTCCACTTCTTTTCACCGACGCTGCCACTTCCTTTGCGCGATTTAACAATTGTGGCTTGCTCTCTGTTGACATTGGCATTGAAGTCGATAGCTGCCAATTTGATTCGGGCGTCCATGACATGGTAATCGAATGCACTTCTTTTTGGTGCGTACATGTTAACAACTGAGTGGAAGACTTCTAAATTCCCAGTGTGATAAGGCTCTGCGAGATTTGGCATGTCAGCTATGTTGCGTTTATCCATAACAACTTTTTCCAAATAATTATAAGCAGCAGAATCTTTTTTTATCCATTTTTTTCTCGACGTTTCAGCTCTTGTGTACCGTTTATGACGGCATTTCGAATATTTAGGATAGATTTTGAACCTATGGCGATTACTTACATGATGCAACACAGATTTCCACATCTGGATTAACATTTCTGGATCACCCTCACAGTTTTCTGCGCACCAAAACAAGTGATTGCCGACAGGCTTGACCCAGTCAGCCAAAATCTTACATCCCTTCCGTTTGGCAAATGGCCTTAATTTTCCTTTGATGTTCTTTGCAAAATGCCACGGGTCATAGCGATGTATGATCTTCCGTCGATTTTCCCTCAGCCACTTGCTTATTTGCTTATTTCTGTCTGTTGCAACGGTACCAACATTGAATGAGTTTTCTTCCAATTGTTCCAAACAGTTTTTGAACCCCTCTAACTCAAGCGGGGCTGATCCCTTCCCTCCTTTTGTCTGTATAGTTGAAGACGCTATGATCTTGTTCGTAGATGCTGCTTGGAACGTATAGGAACAATATTTTGCCGATTTTCCGGGTGAATCGAACCGACCGTCACCCAAAATAGCGGTGGTATTGTTAGCCTCGGCTCTAGCAGCAACAATACTTCTTTCAAATATTTTGTTAATTGCAGGTAAAGCAAGAGTTCTCTGGACTTTGTAGAAAGTATTTGAATTGATAAATTGTAGGCCAGAAAATTCCAAAGGCTTCCTGACTGTTTCATATGTGCTTCCTAACAATAAAGATGAAGTAAAGGGAAGTATGTTGCATTGTTACAACGGACAGAACGTACAAGTAGTAAATTTTTGGAATTCAACAACATTTATTATGTGCCGATTGAGATGATCACAGTTGACGTAGGGAAATAAATATCTTTGAGAAGATAATAGATAAAATATATTGCTAACCTGAAAAAACAATAGCTGATGCTACCAACAAATTAAAGGCTGGTATTTTTCCCACATATGGTTGGCTGGACCAGTGCGTAACCAAGTGACCGTGCGCACACATCGTTCTCACGGACACACTAGTTCCACTTACTATCTTTTTTGTTGACACAGGAACTTCAAAGCACTCAGGGCAAGTTATTCGCTTTAGCAGCTCATCCAATTGTTTTTCTGAAACAACAAACTTGCGATCCTTCAGCACAGATACCTCATCATCAGCTTCCAATCTAATGAACGATGTGTCCACTGTGGAATTACTGCATTGTGTTTCGTTGGGTTCAAAGTCATTATCATTGAAGTACTCAGAGTCATCATTTCCAATCATTGTGGAGCAAGAGGTATTCATAACAACAGAAGAATTTTTTCGATTTTCTCCAGTGAGGGAAAGTATCTCCATGTCAATATCTGTCTGAATTCCAATTGACGCTGTTCGATGCGATAATGTCTATACAAATATGAAGTTCAAGATAAGAATAAAAGTGTCTTTGGAAAGGGTCAAAAGAGCCTAAAGGACTTACTGAATGATTGAATGATGAATTTCCGTCACAACTAATGCCTTCAGAATCTCTAGCAGCGCAGGTATCCTGAAATAAACACGTACGCCTGCTATTATTCCTTACGACGTTAGACAGATTGGTTATTTCAAGGACATCTTACCAATATTTCAAAATCGTTTGTATGTGTTCTGATATCAAGTTCGTCGACAGATTGTTGTAATGACGCATCGGGGCAAAGCAGCTTGGCAATGACCTTACAAGAAAAATAATGGAAACTAATGGTTTGGCCACGTGATTGTGTTTTACTTCTTTTGACACTGGCAAGGGATGGAGGGAGGGAGGAAAGTGGTCAAACAAACAAACAAACAAACAAACAAAAAACTGTCGGATTCAATTAGTCCAACGACAATGATAAATAAACAAATGGATGGATAAATCAATGAGTATTAAAATAAACAAAGGAATAAAATAACGAATAAAAAGAGCAAATAAAAAAATGATAAAAACAACGAAAAATGAGGCAAAGCATAAAGTAACAACCAGGTCAATAAAAGTTCTCACGTATATTTGAAATATGATATAAACAGGTGTTTAGTAAAAGATTTAACGCACGTACCTCATCATGTTCCTTCTGAATATTTCTTTTCAATGATGAAGTTCTTTTGCTCTGAGTTGTTTCTCCATTCATATTTATCGTGTTGAACGTTTTGTGATTAAATAATGTGGGGATAGCTCCTGGTTTTAGAGTTGTCTTTTTAGTTGAATAACCAACATATTTTGCCTGTAAATCCTCTTCAAAACAATCTTGATGAAAATGTTCAGCGCATAAATATGTTTTTTTATAATTCGTTGATGTCAACTTGAATTTTATTCCAGTGTTGTGGACCCATCTTTCAGCACGATCTTTTTCTTTCTCTGGGTTGGGAAAGCGATGTAATGAACGTTTCGGGTTTTTCTCACTTACTCTTCCACTGTGATATGAGCATCCATATGCCTTACAAACCGTCATTTCTGTCTTATTAACTTTAAAATTGGAAGCTTATTAAAAAGTGAAAAAAAAATTTAAATTACAAATAGAAAAATACTTTATTCTTTATACTTTATTCATCCGCGTATTCCCTACGACGTAGCTGCATTAACTTCTTTTTCTTTCTTTTATGTTTAAAAACATTTCAATAGTCAATTGAAAAGGAAAAAGTTAATCGATTTCATTTATTGTTAGCGTGATCATAAATGTTAGATCACAAACGCGAACTTAACCTTGGACATACATGACGTCACACTTTCAAAAAGATAGAAAACTTTATTTGGTCATAACTTGATGAAACATGGTGCAATGAAGCTGAAATTTTGAACACAAGTTCTTCTTTCACAATACTATCGAACTATCGAAAAAAAAAGGCACGTTAATTTTGACGTTAATTCTCCTTTAAATGTTGCAGGAGAAATATGGAATGGTTGAGAATGGGGGTTATAAGAAGCAATTTGAAGAACACATGAGCAAACAAGTTGGAAAGAGAGTTTCTGTGTCTGACTATTATGACCAAAAAGCGAATATGATATCTGCAAGTGTGACTGGCAATGACAGTGGGGAAACAAGAACATCAGGCAAATATTACTTTTAGTGATTATTACTATTAATGTAGTATGCATTCTTCTTTATAAGAATATTTTTTTAAAAAGAATATTAGACTGAAATTATTGGATTTAAATGTATGATAATAATGTAGAAATTATCTTTTTCAATCCAATATCCAGGTTTGATTGAGGCAATTGATAAGAAAAGTTTAGAAACAAGCACCACCATATTCCTTTGCTCACCTTCTGATCATTTTTCGGCTGGTGTTAGTGATCGTGGTTGGGGTTGTGGTTATCGAAATCTACAAATGTTGCTATCATCTCTTTTCCTGCAAGAGAAATATAGGACACTTATAATGGATGTGATGAACATAGCAGACTTACCATCAGTGCCAAGGTTGCAGTTACTGATCGAAAAAGCATGGGAAAATGGTAAGAAATTGATTCAGACATGAAGGCTTTTTAGGGCAGATGAGGTTTTGGAAAAATGGACATAAAATTTTACATCCTGATGTTAATTCTTGCAAGTTAGCCCCCGTTTTCAAGAAATTAGGAAACAATTAGTTTATGAAAAGTTTGAGCAGGGAGACCTTCCCCATTCCCCAAGTTGTGTGCCTGAGATTTATAAATAAGACTTATGTTTCAAAATTTGACTTTGTTATCTCTTCCTTTAGGTTATGACCAAGCAGGGAAAGAACAACTTGGTGGTAAATTACGAAATACAAGAAAATGGATTGGTGCAACAGAAGTAGCTACTTTGCTTCGGTTTTGCAAGATCAGGTGAGATCTTTCAGATGCATTAGTATGGCCAATTCAAGTGGAACTCCAAACCCATTTTTGTATTTCCAATATGAATTTTCGCTAGTGTCTTTTATTTGTTGTTTGAAAAGAATAAAGTAGAACATTGAACATTACTTATTGGTGGCCTAGTGATAAAATGCCACCTTCAGGGCGGGTGCTCAGGGTTAAAATCCTCGGCTCGGCAACTATAACAGTGTCAATCAATCCACTCAGCTTAACATTGATATCATTTTTGTTGAATAATCTGTTGCCCCCAAAAGGCATCTCTGCAATCTGGTGTGTTTTTTTTCCAGTCATAATGCTTTTTTAGACAAAAACATAAAAATTCTTCCTGCTTTCTTGCCAATATATTGCAGTAATGAATTATGATGATTGTTCCTAAGTTTAGCTGCCAGAGTATCACTCAGCTTCTTCAATTATTATGTTGCACAGTTTCTTAATACCTATTTAGACACTAGTTGTTTGAATTTGCTTTTTATTTGATTTTTAGGGCCAGAATTGTTGATTTCCATAAACCAACTTCTTCTGATGGTTCTCATCCACAGCTGTTTGAATGGATTGAAAAATATTACAAAGAACGGGAGTCACCTTTTCCATTATACATTCAACACCAAGGTATTATGGCTTTAAAGCTTCACTGTTCTACATCATAATAAGACAAATTGTGTGTCTTTTATTATTAAGCCATCCTTTAATAAGAATCCTAAAGCCTGGTCTAACATCAGACATGTGGATTCAGAAACATTCTTAATTGTAATTCTTTATTCAATTTGCGAAAGGACATAGTCGTACTTGTGTTGGATTTCAAGTGACAGACTCAATGAATCTACTTCTGTTTGATCCGTCCCTTAAAGTAGAGACTGTTCGAAATCTATTAGCTGACTTAACGAGTTACCGAAGGAAAAAAACATCATCTCATCAGTTGAAAACTTTACTAAAATCAGCCAATCAGATGAAATCGAAACAATTTCAAATTGTTTACGTTGATGGTATTTATGAGAATCTGTCTGATATCATGGTATTTCAAGTTATCTTTTCCATTTCTTGTGCTTTAATTCTTTCTTGTTTCTTGTTTCTTGTTTTTTTAACAAGTATTTTCAGTATAAATCCATTTTCCAGTAAGGTCCTGCTGTGGGAAAATTACATCAAACTATTACAGTTGAAATTCTTCATTTAGGAAAGCAAAGTGATCAGGTCCACTCGTATTCCATAGTCAAGAGTCAAAGATAACCACAAAAGACAAAGGACAATTATAGGACATTGGATGCTGTTGCAAATCCTACTGTTAAAGATATCCAAAAATATTTTTCAAATAGAATTGTACATGTGTAGATATGGAAATATTATGAAGGTCTACTGATTATTTTTAGTAATACATAATGGCATCTATTTATTTCTTCTTGAATTCTTTTAATGATGTTGAGGTTACACCTTGTCATGTATTTTTTTCATTTTCATGCGTGATTGAAGGGAAAAACCCTGAAAATTAGAACGCTGAATATCGCAAAGCAGAGTTCTGATAATTTGAAAAACTTGCCATATAAGGGAGCGTCAAAATAAAAACAACAGCAGCTTAAATGAGCAAACTGAAATGAGATAAACGAAATATCTTTATTATTTAGCTGCTGTTGTTTTAATTTTGTCTTTTTGAATTATTGTGATCTATGTAATTTTTCTTATGTTCCTTAGATAATAACAGAATAAATTTGATTTGTAAGAATGAAATGTTTAACTGTATTCAGTAAGAAACCAGAGCTTTTATACATATCCAAAGACAAACAATTCGAAAAACATTTAATACAAAATGTAATAAAACAACAACTGATCGATACTTCTGATCCGAATCATGTTCTTGACGATATTGCAATGCTTAGTTATGCAGAACACTTTTTTTGTCCATTGATTTCCTCCAATATGTACATGTCAGAAATTGGTAACTCCTATAAATCAATTAGATGTAAGAATGGATTTATATTCATTATGAAGGAGGTATGTATGCATTGTTGTTAGTTCTCCATCATAATACAGGATTCAGGCCATTCTCCATTAGACAGAATCATCCAGGCAGACTTGACTTTGGCGGAATTGTGCATGCTCTCTTGTCTAAAATTATGACTTTTGAGCTACAGAGCATGTGCAGTCTAATTGAGAACAACCTTTATGTTTGATGTCCAAAATTTATTTTTATATATAATATGAGACATAGGTATATTTCACTAATTCATATTTCAACACTCGGTTGTCTGGAAGTAATGAGACCTCAATTCCTTGGTTGGGTTTTATTGATTTTTCTTGAAACATAATTTTACTACTTGTTCATAAAATGTTTATGACTGTATGGTGGGGTTTGTGAAACAAGCAAACGTTTGTTGTTTTCACAAGGAAATATTTTTTTAAGGAAACCAATGAAATGAATACAAGAAGTGATATATTTACTGTTATTTGTTTGATCTCCAAGTTTCTAAAAAATATTATCCTTTTTTTTTTTCATTGTTCAATATTTCAGCTATCAAATCTTTACTTTGTGGCTGTTTGTGGAGATGGCGAGGAATCAGAGCTATTTTTGCAAAGGAAAATCAATGTGTTTGATTACTTGCTTCGACTTTATTTTGGACCTTGTGTGGCTGAACAGGTCAAACCTGAATATCCCATGCTTCGTAAACAGAGATGGAATGAGTTAGAAGAGCTAATGAATACATGGCATACACTTGCCAATCAAGAACAGATGTTTCTTGTTGAAGCTATAGAGCGTTTGCACGTCAACCAGCACTTAAACAGTGTCTCTTTGAACTTACTTGGCGATGTTTTGCAGCGAACAAATCGTGATGGACATACAGTTCATGCTATGCTTCTTGTAAATAATAAATTATTAGGTTTATATTCCAATGAATTTTCTCCAGAGTTATGCACATCAGACATTCTAATGTTGATTGTGATAGTGAAAAACAGATTCAAGTACAGTGACGATACTGTACCCTCAAGTTTATACAGAACACCACCATCTCTAAGTAGTCCTAGTACCAATCAAACACTGAGTGACCAAACTCTTTTTAAACACATGATGCACCAATCCACCCCGGTAAATTTCAAAGACACTGAATCAGAGACATCTTCTAATAATTTGAAATACCATTCAGCACCATCAACTCCTCCACAGGCTGAAAGTTTTCATACGCCTTCATCATCCTCGTATGTTTCTGATACTGTGGATGAACATGATCTGGTGAGTTTTTCTGTAAATCGTCTGATTGCATTGATTGCATTTAGATCTTGTATAAGACTTTTATATCCATAAAAACTTGGAATGATTTTTTTTTTCATACTATAATTATGTTTTACTTTTCAGAGCATGAATGAGGCCGATCTTGAACTACTCCTAACATCGACAGAAGAAAATGAAGGCGAAGAAGATCGGACTTTGAACGAGTGGATCGAAGAACAGGAAGGAGCTAGCAATCCACCAAATGACTCCGACCACGCTGAAAGTACAGAAGTACTGGACGAAGATGAAGAAATTTTAGAGGACTTTAAAAAGGAGGAGACATCTTGCTATTTCCAAAAATTTGTCTTTCTGCAAGCTGGTGATTGCAAGTATACTCCACACATAGCTCACTGTTTGTTACTTGATAACGCCACTGTTTTGATTATCATATCGCAGGTACATTGATGTTGCTTTTTTTAGTTTTAATTTTTGAAAAGTATGGTGTTTAGAAATAAATAAAGGAGTTTTTATATAGAAGATTTGCAAACTATAATAGAGAATGGTGGTTTTAAAAAAGCAGCAGTATGCCACCGTTAGCCATTTATATTCCTTTCACCTTTCCAATATGTTTGAACTGAGTAAACAGCATGCCTCTAATACGAAAATGTTGCAATTATCTTGAAGATTATTGGTAAATATAAAGGGCAGTTTATGAATGTTACCAAACATGGAACGATTAGGGTTGATCAAGCCTTTTTTGTTCTTCCAAGTTGGAGTACAACAGAATATCGAGTTTTGTATATGTTATCATTTAGAGTCGACATATTTCTTTGGCGTCAATTGTTCAAAAACTTCTTTCGTGCTTCCATAAAGTGCTCACCTTGAAGTCTGATAAAGTTCACTCTACCCGTGTCAAATTATTCGATGATGCCGAGAAGTGCGTGAAAAAGATATTGAATGCATCATTTAAACATGCAGACTTAAAAGTAAGTAAAATTATGATAAGGTTCATGTAGGAATGAACAGTGCTATTGAACGCTTTTGTTGTAGTCATGAGCATAAACGGATTGTCCGTCGTTATTACCGGACTCGTTTCAAGGCAAACTCGTATCTGGTGGAATGTTTTCCTGAAGACTTCATTCATCACTGGAGAGGAGTTATTTGTTCCTTGCAATCTGCCTGGTCATAGATAGCTGTATAGAACTTTCTGCATTGTACTTATAGCTTGAAAGTGAGCGCTTACTTCAAAGTTGTCGTCAGTTGGAACGCTCATGGAAGCTGTTGCTGGATGCAGGTTTCTCTACATTTATTCGTGGCGAAGAAACGGCTGAAGACATGTCAAGAAAGTATGGTTTTTTTATATTTATCTTGTTCTTGTTATTTATTATAAGAGGAATGAATGGAGAAATTAATGAATTTCAAGATTTGAGTTCAGATGAGGTTTGACGATAGTCATCTATTTATGCTACTAATATCTCATTCGTAATTGGTATAATACAGTGGGATTATATTCGGACAGCGAATACATACTCATAGGTAAAGTCTCTATAAAGCGGACACTATTTATGCATGCACCAATAGTGTCCGCTTAATAAGATTCCACCGTATATTTATGCATGCACCAATAGTGTCCGCTTAATAAGATTCCACAGTATATTTATGCATGCACCAATAGTGTCCGCTTAATAAGATTCCACAGTATATTTATGCATGCACCAATAGTGTCCGCTTAATAAGATTCCACGGTATATTTATGCATGCATCAATAGTGTCCGTTTAATAAGATTCCACCGTATATTTATGACTCATTGGTATTTTGTGTAACCTTACCTCAAGTATCGTCTTATAGATTGGAATTGTGCTTGTTGGAAACAATCAAAGTGACGAAATCTTTCTTCACCTACTTGTTCATCAGTCATACTCAACGACGCTTGTCAAGATACGAAAGACAACTCAATGTCATTCTCAATGTTAGAGACATGGCCGTACGGAGACTGAATCATTTTAGCATGTATTTGCAAGTTCGAGGACAGCGCAATGTGACCATGACGGCGTATCATAATGATTTCCCTGGTCTTGTACATTTCATTTATGTAAACAGGTAGGAAACTACTACTTCGTAAGGAATTTTAAGTAATATTCTATGGTTAAGGATATCGATAATGGAGCTCACAGACAGATTTTCGGCGAAAACAAACAGGTATCGAACTGATGAGACTTGATTGATGAAATCTGCTTTCTGATGCAAGCTTATTTAACGATCTGAATAATCAAGCCACTTATATAAAAATAAAAATGTTAATTGTGATTGTATCTGTTATTTTATCGGGGAAAATTCGGGATAAAAAAAGTCACTTCCAAAAATATTAGTCACTTTTCCCCGATCATTACTACAAAAATAGATATTTCTTTCATTCAGAGGCACTGATCAACTCATTGCACCAACGATCAATGTTAGCAAAGACTCGAGAAAACTACGCAGCAAGTTGCCTATTTACATTGTGATCAAACAGCGAATTTGGGATTTGTGGCAATACGCTGAAAACATGGTATTGAACGGATTTACGTCATTGATTGTTCGTGATGGGGATTTTTGCTATTCCTACTTTCTATGGTTCGAAGATCTTACAGGGAAACCCCTCAGCACTTCAAAAACACTGAAGGAATTGTACGAAACCAACCCAACGGGAGTGATGTCTGGATCTTTTTACAAGTAAGTAGCCTGAAAGATCTCATATGATGGAGAACAAGCGTAATCAACCTTGGAAAATCTACTTAAATCTTAATTTTGGATGGTGTGATGGAAAGGTGGGGTTGTGTGTATGTGTGTTTGTACGTTGTGGGCGGGGGTGGAGGAGGTTGTCGGGTGTGGTCTTGAATCAATGCAATGGTGATTTCATTCACCGACTGGTGGCCTTGTGGTAGAGTGCTCGCCTTTAGTGCGGGAGGTCAAGGTTCAAATCCTGCTCGAGTCATGTCAGCGACTATAACAGTGTGAATCGATCCACTCAGCTTAGCACTAAGCTTGAGAGCGGGATTGATATCTAAGGGGGTTGTCCGGTTGAGCGGTTGAAGCATATTTGCTTCCGTAGCCCAAATGAGGGCTTTAAATGCTCTGGGACCTACTTCGCAGAACCCTCATTGATAACAGTTCTATCAGAACTGAAGAGGCTATCCTGGGTAAACAATAATAATAATAATAATAATAATAATAATAATAATAATAATAATAATAATAATAATAATAATAATAATAATAATAATAATAATAATAATAATAATAATAATAATAATAATAATAATAATAATAATAATAATAATAATAATAATAATAATAATAATAATAATAATAATAATAATAATAATAATAATAATAATAATAATAATAATAGAGGTATCTCTGAAATAAGATTTGATGATTTAATTGTTGTTGTTTTTCGTTTGTTATTGTAGAAATATAATTCGCCATTTATTTCCGTCGCATTCGCCGAACAACGTGAACTGTTTCGAACTGTTATGTATGCATATCGGTGCTGTGAATAACCACTTTGTCGCCACGTCGTGTCGGAAGTTGACGCGTTTTCTTTGGGATGCGTCGGCTGAAGCAAACTCCTCTATGATAAATTTGTTATAAAAGATTTTTATATTTCAGTAAATCTATATTTTTATTGTAAGGGGCTGTTCTTATGGATAAAAATAACCTGGTTAAGCGAGATAAGAATAAATACAAAATTTTGCTGACTAAACGTAAAATTTCCCCGCTTACCGAGGAAATTGTTTTTCCTAATATGAACGCAATGTAATTTTTGGTAGCATTTCTTAAGAGAGGCAAGATCTCGTAGAGACCAAGTAGAGAGTAGGAAGGTTTTTACGCTTACCGAGGTAAGTTTTATCCATATGAACTGCCCCTAAATATGAAAAAAAATAAAATAATAATGATATTAATTATATGGGATATGTACCGAAGGTTTTCCGAAACCACTGCATTTTGTTGAGGTAAATTTGAACCATATCTGTTTATATGACAAGTTTTTAGCTTAGCTCAGTGATTTACTTATGCTAGCTTTTCCTCTTGAATAGACCTTACCCGATTTTCTGTTGAAAGAGCATTATTATCGGCAAATCGACATGCCTAACCTCGTTGATTCATTGTTTTAACGATGCCATAATTTTGTTACTCAGTACCTCATTATTCCAATTTCCGGTAGTTGGTTACGCATGTTGCGTCACGTGGTGTTTCAACAGACGTTCGGGGAAGATGTGTTTGTTGAGTCTGTCAGGAATGTACGCTACGAAATTAATAATATCAAACTTCAAAATTAATAACTTCAAAATGTTACTTGTCCGTTAGGACATGTTATAAAGTTTAGCTAGATTTAATTTCCATAAAAGAATTATTCCTATAATTTGACAATGCAAGTATCTACTTCTGAGAAGTTACTGGCAATTATTTTGAGGTACAGAGCATGCGCAGTCCACCAAAGTCAATTCCGCGCGGACAAATCCGCCTCGTGGAGAATAGGCTTAAGTATCAAAAGCAACCATAGCAGTGCTTCACTGTATTTGTCTACTTAAATTTATCAATTTATCCTTATGACAACTGCGAAGGAGAGTGATAAGTAAATAATTATTGCAGTTTCCATAATTTAGTTATCTTAAGTATATCATACAAATAACACAACGCAATGCTATAATTACTTTAATCTGAGAAACTTTCGCGAGAGAAACTTTCGCTAATTTCGCGAATTTTGGCCTTTTTCGCGAAAGTTTATCTCGCGATAAATTTTAAATTGTTTATTCGCGAAAGTTTATCTCGCGAAATTTTGCTAGTTTTCCTATTCGCGAAAGTTTATCCAGTAAAATTATGAAAAATTTTCTGCCAAGATTTTTGAAATTTTTTTCAGAAATCATGTATTTAAAGGGGGGGAAGGAATTGTCTGTTTTATTCTTCTGGAAAACTTTAGAAAAATATACTCAAATAATGATACTCAGGATTTTTTTCTTTCTTTCTTTTTCAAAATATTCCGCTGTTCCTATTACAAAATCATCTAATCGATAATAACAATATCTGATTCTTTTCCCTGCTGTTTGTCTGCAAGTCTCGGCTTCTTTGGTGGTATTTTTCCCCTGAACATGTCGCGTATATCATACGACTTTGTCTCTTTTGTAGCTCTTTTATCCAATTTTCCTTTTATTTTGTGAGGCTGCTCTGCTGGCTGAAAGTCAACTTCTATCTCGTCTGCTAGGAACGATCCCAGGATTTCTGGTGCCATTGGCTCAGCATAAACTGCTTCAACAAGTTCCATCAGTCGTGATCAATTTAGACCAAACACCGCTGAAGATTGTTCAATGCTCCAACAGTACTCTGGCAAAGAAAAATAGCAAACATGTTGCTATCGTTGGCTCCTCAGATAAGCGCTCTATCACAGGAACCTTTTCCATCACTCTTTCCGGAAAATTCCTTCCAATGCAGCTCATTTACGGAGGTAAAACTCAGCAAAGTCTGCCACGTTATCAATTCCCCTCTAGATTTTCATTAAGTGTGAATGAAAAGCACTTTTCTAACACAAACCAATCTATAAAGCTGCTGAAGGAAATCATTGTACCGTATGTCAAAAAGGAGCGTGAAGTGAAAGGTCTCAGAGAAGATCAAAAAGCTCTCGTGATAATAGATGTTTTCACGGGACAGATGACGTCCGATGTCAAAGATGTTTTAGAGGAAAATAACATATTGGTTACTAATGTACCTGCCAATATGACTCGTTTTTATCAGCCATTGGATCTTACCGTTAACGGAAGTGCAAAGCGCTTTCTTGCAAAAAAGTTTCATGGTTGGTACTCACAACAGATTTCTGAGCAGTTGGATTCTGGGAAATCACTGGAAGACATAGATATTAAGCTACGCCTCTCAACGCTGAGACCTTTACATGCTGGCTGGGTTGTTGATTACTATAATTTCATTACATCGGCTGAAGGAAAGGAGATAGTGGTAAATGGATGGAAAGCCGCTGGCATATTCGATGCCCTGAAGCTTGGTAGCAAGAAATTGCCGAGTATAGATCCATTCCATGATATCGACCCTTTAGTCATTGAAAGTAGTGTCATCACAAATGTAGGCGCAGTCTGCCAGCTGGAACAGGAAGAGATCGATGGGCTTTGTCATCCAATTGGTGCAGTTGATTCCGACGACGAAGAGGAGTGGGAGCCAGAAGGCTTTAAAAACGTATTCGATGATGTTTTTAACGATTTTGATGATGAACAGTCTTTGTAACTATTTATTATTACATTAGAATTGTTAAGAAAATGCAAATTCAGATATGTTTGAAACTAATATTCGTCTATTTTCTGCAACAATAAATCCTTGGTTTTCTAAAATTATTTCAAAAAATTTCTTCATTCGCGAAAGTTTATCTCGCGAAAATTAAACAATTTCTTCGTTCGCGAAAGTTTATCTCGCGAAATTTGCTGTGTTCTTCGATTCGCGAAAGTTTATCCAAAAAATTTCGCGAATTTTTCAGCTCGCGAAAGTTTCTCTCGCGAAAGTTTCTCCGATTAAAGTATTATATACAGTTCAATTTTGTCAAACTGTAGTGAGGATATTATTAATTTGTCTGGGTAGAGCAGATGTATTCAGTGTTTACCACACAAACCTGTTTAATCGCTGCGTTTTATGAATGAGAAGTCAGGAATGTACGCTACCCAAGCATTGTCTTGAAGTTTAGTCTTTTATATACATCCTCTAACAATGGTTAATTTATTTCTTATAAAAATCTTTCAAACTACATTTGAATCCCATTAAAGTGAGACCTCGGATCATTATTACGTTATTAAATTAAACTGGAACTTTTGTATAATGATTTCCCCTTTCCCTTGGATGCAAACTAAACGTAATGAAATTTTCCTCCGCGGAATATTACGCAAACTAATCAAATGGCGTATAAGCCTATTAGTGACCACGTTGGTGGAGAAAACAATAGCCGCTCTGTGTTCCGCCTAGTGGCAAACCGGCTTTTTTAATCAAGTTTTAAAAAAAGCTTTGTCAATCTATCATAGACGAAATCTTTTAATTGCCATTTGAGAGAAAGGAAGAATTTTTAGAAAATCATTCGGAGTACCACTTTCACTCAAGGTCACCCGTTTGTGCTTCCATTGTCATCGAGTGATGAAGCCTATCAAGAACTGTTTTACAAGCTTGTCCCTAGAAGAAACCAATTGTTGTTTTTGTGACATAAGATACGAACACGTGTTTGATGGTACTTGTACGCATTTTCTGAGCACTGGCCATCACGTGATCTTACAAGTGAGAAATGAAAATCGACAAAGAAGAGGTGTGTTGGGTAGTAAAAAAAAGAAGCTTGTAAACCAAAAAAAGTAAGGTTCGATGAACCAACTTATTTTCGTGGATTGCTATTTGGAAATTACGTGAGAATTTTATTTTCACGTATCAAAGGTTGATTGAAGATTTTTTGTGGATGGGGCGAGAACAAGTTTTGTATGAAGTGATATCAGCGCCAAAATTCGGGTGTTCAAGTCGACTCATGGAGTCGAAATTCAGGATCGACTGCTTTTTAAGTTCAACTAGTCGACTCGACTTCAAAGTTTTGCAACGTTTGTCAAAGAAAAGTTTCAGTTACCGCCAGGCACGGTATTTTAATGTGAAGTTGGACGTTTTAAACTCATTACATTAAAATCTCCATCATCAACTAACCAGACTAAAAATGATAACCATTCTGATATTTTTTAATTTTTTATTCGAGGACAGTTTTGTTACAAGGAAATTTATTTGTTAGCAAGTCTTCTGTCCCGCTCTTCCGAAATGGTTAACCTGACACCTTTGCCTTTAGGTAATGTAACCATGGCTTTGTTACCTTTTCCAACAAGGAAAATGTTGGACAGACGCGTTGCGAATTGGTTGCCATGAGCATCTTTGATATGAACAATATCGTAGGAGCCTATATAAAGACAAAAATATGAGTGAATTAGAAGTACTTGAAATAAAAAATATCGCTGAAAAGCTTACAAAATCATATCTAGGTAAAACTTTAAAAATTCACTTATAAATGTCAACTAGCTTCGTCTCAATAGAACATTTTTGAGGTCTTATTAAGATAGCGGCAAGAAGTATTCTTCTCTGCTGTATATAGGGCTCCAAAACTTGGAAACAAAAGCTTAGAGTTCGCAATACAGCAATAGTATCTAAACAAAATCCTGAGAAATTAATTTTACACTGTCCATAATTTCAAGCAGGACTAGGTAAAACTTTAAAAATTCACCTATAAATGTAAACTACCTTCGTCTCAATAAAACATTTTTGAGGTCTTATTAAGATAGCGGCAAGAAGTATTCTTCTCTGCTGTATATAGGGCTCCAAAACTTGGAAACAAAAGCTTAGAGTTCGCAATACAGCAGTAGTAATCTTAATAAAATCCTGAGAAATTATTTTTGCACTGTCCATAATTTCAAGCAGGATATCACCAAGGATATTCAGTTTGATCCAAAAGCTTTCACAGGAATAAAAATATTTGTCAGATGAGAGGATTAACAACAAAATCATCGTTGATATTGTATGACTTGCTTCGTCTCAATGAAAGATTTCCAACTTTTATCAAGATAGCGGCAAGCATTTTAATATATGGTGCAATTAACACTCCCAAAAGTTCTTAAGAGGACATTAGAACATTAACGAAGCTGCACCAATCAAATGAAACAAAAATTAAAGTTTCAGTTTACTCACTTGCATGTCTTTCTCGATGAGTAATAATTCCAACACGACCAGTATTTCGACCACCAATGACCATAACTGTGTTTCCAGAATCAAACTTGATGTAGTCTGTGACTTTTCCAGTCTTAATATCAATAACAACAGTATCATTGACTTTGATGGATGGATCTGGATATCGGATGGTGCGAGCATCATGTGTAACCAAGTAAGGAATGGAATTCTTGGACGTGGCAACACGTTTAACTTTACCCAATTTGTACTAAAAAATGTTGAGAATTATGTTAACAAATATTCATTATCAACCCGAATACCATGAGTAAACTGCAACCAGAAGAACCATTTCGTAATTAATGTTTATTCAAGGAACACTTGAAGAAAAAAGCCCAGGCGTACAAAAAATTGTCAACAATGTCATAGAAGGCACAAATTCACATTAGAGTGGATCTTGGTTTGACAATGAAGCACATTAAATTTTTCTTACAGCAGATTCTTCTTGGCTAATACGATGACAAACAAAACGTCCCTTGACATCATAAAGGAGACGGAAATATTCCCCAGTCTTTTCAATGGTTACAACATCTGCAAAACAGAACAAAATAGTATATACATATTTTTCATTTAACACACCAGCCATTAAAATTATCCTTAGAACATCCAGCATCTGTCAGATTGTCAGAGGTGAAATTAATACATTAATTTCATCACAGGTGTTGTCACCTTAAGACTCGGTAAATCATCATGTAATGATGCCAACAGATGTTCATTGCTATTAAGGGGTGACTCACTTTTTAAAAAAAATAGATATTTTTTGCGCCACTTGGACCTCCCAAGAACATGGCACTTTGATAGTTAAATTGCTTCTATTATTCCAAACTCTGATATAATTCTGTGCCATTTTTAGTTTGGGGACAAGAAAACAGTGAGTTAAGCTAAATCAAAGAACAAGGATCCCACACATATAGCACTTTCACATAGTACCAAATTCATTATCTAAAGAAAGTCTCGCAACATGCTGTGAATTTGATTTTTGGAGATATCTCTAGAATTTTCAAAGATACTTTGAGTAGTCAGCAGCAGAATCTTTCTTAAAATGTAATTTTCACCTACTTTGATGTCAAGCAATAAAGTGGAAAACAATAAAGTCAATCGGTTAAATAAAGTAGTGAGTCACCCCCTACTCATGAATTTATAACAGAATTTATAAAATCATATACCCATGAAGCCAGCAGGGTAGGTTGTATCTGTTCGTATTTTTCCATCAACTTTGATCAAACGCTGCTTAGTTATCTTGGTAACTTCGGTGTAATTTAGAGCATATTTTAATCTATTACGTAGAAATACTACGAGAGGTAAACACTCGCGAAGTTTGTGGGGACCAGGAGATGGACGTGGTGCCTAAATAGAATATTAATAGTCATAAAATGGATTTAGGAACGCTTACAACAATAACCTAAATACACACTTACGAAGTTACCACTGAGCTTATCCAACATCCAATGTTTCGGAGCATTGAGCCGCTTGAGGTGCTTCTTCGGACCTCTAGGCTAAAATACCGAGTATATAATCAATAAAAATCATTTGCAGTAAAATATTCAATTAAATTGTTGAAGTTAAAATCAAAATACATAAGATATTTATGGATAGAATAAAGTAAGGTTAAAAGAAATCACTCTCACCATTTTGGCTGTCCTCTTGCAAAAGAATTATTAGACTCTTTTATCCAAACTTTGTTGCAGAAAGATAAGATTACAGACACGTGCTTATACTCTTTTAACTTATAAAGAAAGTATAGATTAATATTAAATCCCAGCTAGAACATAATAATGTAGCTACTGCTATAACATTATATGGAATTTAGGCAATTTTAGCATCCAAAAAAGATATCGTTTTATATGTTCTTAAGTCTTCATTATCTAATCGAAAAATCATATTTTTTGATAAAGCGAGACTGCAACTAGTATCGTTCAGTTTGTCTCATCGTCATCCAGGCTAATGATGATTACACATGGGAGGAGAAACTTTGGCTTTTATTATGATAAATGGCAAGTAAAGGGCAAGGAGACGAAGAAAAATCTCTTGAAGGGATTATAAAAACCTTTTTCGTTATATTATAGATAAAAATTTGAAATTTGTTTGGTGGTGTTGCATCGATAAAACCTCACAAGCAAAAACGCTAAAAATGATTGAAAATGTCGATTCAAACAAAACAAACACAAGTTTAGTTAGGAGTATCCAAATGGTACATATTGGAGTTCTTCAAAATGAAGGAGATGATTCACAAAAGTTATTCATGTTCATTTGTTATACTATTTCAATAGTTTGTTCTTCCTTTACACTTTGCCTCTTATTGTTGAATATATTTGGTCAACTTAGTGAATTTATGGATAAGATAACACATCCATTAAGAAAGCCGCGTGCTGTTCTAGTTGCAAGTTGTTGTGCATGTTTGGTGGTGTGGGATGTTCTCCTTTTAGTAAACACAAATTATCATAAAGACTTTACTAACAATTCAAAACTTCATGCTGCTTTATTAATAACTATGCTATTTTTTTCATTAACATTTTATTTCTGCTGTTTCGCTGTCGTTTTGGAGGTATTTTTAATTTCAAAATATCAAGTCCAAATGTATATGATCAAATTCTGGTGGTTTTGGTTGATTGCATTTATTACTCCAGTTATGTCTTCCATTTTGATTATCCTTGTTGGTTATTTTCAAGTAGAGAAATTCTCAGTTAGTTTGGTAGAGAAGGCATCTGTCCAATGGTTAATAATTTCAATAAATATATTTATTACAACTTTTGCTATTGCTTTGCCAGTTCATGTGTTATTTGCCAGAATAAAATTATGGAAGGAACTTGGATTATCATTACAACAATCTCTACGAAGATTTTTGCAGAGTAAAAAGTTGATTAATGCGATATTGATATCAATATTATTTTTGGTTATTTTGATATTGAATCTTGTATTTGCTGTTCAATCATCAACTCCAAAAGTTGCTAATTATTTTTATATGATATTTCATTTTTTGTTGGTATGTACTATATATATATATCTATATCATTATGTGTTTATACATATATATCATATCATATATCATATCATATCATATCACATCATATTTTAGTTACTATAACTAGTAGCTAGTAGAATAATAAAATCATGCAATACAGCCTGAAAGGAACTTTAGCATTTGATGTGATTTGATTTGATGTTCAAAGGCGAAAGGGCAAAGTCACTCACTCAATGATTTATTAAATCATGTGCACAACAAAATTTAAGGTTAACATTAATTATGACTGGCGTTATTGAACAGAAAACTATAAACCCTGTTAGAATAACATTTCGTGGAAAACGTACAAAGTTTCCTTCCGTGTGTACTGTATAAAGATTCTCTTTCGTTTCCAAAGTACATAATACCACAATTGATCCACACAATTTTTATTTCATTTGATTATCTTCAGGGTATCTTCCTGCTGACATTTGAGGGGATACTTTATGATGAGGTACAAGATTTTATTTTCAAACATCCTGTTCATACTTTATTATAATTTATGACTTGGATTGCATTTCTTTTTTTTAGAATTTCTGGAAGCCATTCAAGTGGCAGCGTCAAAAATTTGCTGCCCAAGTCAATCATTACAAAAGAAAGATCTCAAAATCCTTAAAGGAGAATTAACGTCAAAATTATGTAATGCTTTTTTTTAAATAAATCGATTTTAAATTGTAGAAGGCGACTTTTTACAAAGTTTCATTCATTTTACACAATTCTTTCGTTAGTTATTTAAGTTTTAAGTTTAAACAAAACTCAAAAATATGACGTCACAGTTGCACGTGAACATCAGCTGTAGTTTTTACAAATCACGTAGCGAAACTTCGTAGTTATAAATAATAGAGAATTGTGTTATAGTAGAAAAAAGTTTTCGTATATATAGTATATTAGTTTATGGTAGTTTATTTATAAGTATTTACTGAAAATGCCTGGATGTAAAGCTTTTGGATGTGCTAACACAAGTGGAAGGACAGTTCGTGATGAGAGAATATCTTATTTTCGTTTTCCTGATCCTGTCAAAGAAAAACAGAGAGCTGAAAGATGGCTTAACAATATCGGTACTGGGTTTACTGTGAAAAATTTTCGATTTGGAAAAGATAAAGTAGTTTGCAGCGATCACTTTCATGAAAACTGTTTCGAAGTTGATAATATGGCAAACATGCTAGGTTATATGCCGAAGAAAAGAACATTGAAAGCTGGTGCGGTACCAACAATTTTCAAACATAAAGTATTCAATATGATAAATATGAATGGAGAAACTGTGAGTTCTAAAAAACCTAGCTCTTTCAAGAGGATCCAACAAAGTGATCAAAAAGAAGTAAAGTGTTTTTAAAATTTAATTTCTGTAAATGCTCTCTTTGTGCATTTTTCCAACACAAGGCATGGTTTACTCTAGTATTTTTCAATTTTCCTAAAGAATCTTTTAAGAAAATGACAAAAAAGATCTGGTAATGTGTTCAGAGACTTGCTTACTCTAAACAGATGTTCTTTGCGATTTTTCTTCTTATCTGACCTGGTTTCTTTTATTTTGAAAATTTCTAAAAGTATTATTTAGGTTATCAAGAAATTGTTGCGTAATGAAACTTCTGAGATTAATGGTCCAACTAGTGCACGCACAGAGAATGAAAAGGAGAAAACCAATGTGAGTTGCTAAAAGTATCTAAGAAACAATTCGATTTTTTCTTAGAAGGAAATACAAATCGTTGGAACAATATTAATTCATTATAGTAATCTTTTATGATATTGACTCAAATTGTGAATAAGTGTTTCTGAATCGTCTGTTTGTTTAAGGCGTGCAACGCGTCTGGTTTTACAAGAGAAGCAGTTGATTTTGGTTTGGAATTTGCCGAGGAAGATCAATTAATGGACATATTCAATATATCGACATCTACTGCGATTGAAAATGAAAACGATGACCCAATTTTCCTTCCTGTCAATACAACCGAAGAGCAAGAAGAAGTGTCAGAAACGGAAGAAGTATTTGATCCAATCAGTGAAAGAAAATTTGTAATCTGTGAAAGTCAGTTGAACATATTACTTGCAAAATTAAATTGCCCTGAATGTGCTGAGGACTCTGCAGAAATGAAAAAAACTGTCCAAGGAACTAATATTTCGGTCAAAATGCGTTGTGCAAATGGTCACGTGATTTTGGATTGGTCTAGTCAACCAAAAATTGGAAAGTTTAATTCATTCAATTTGCTCATCTGTTCATCTATTGTGTTTGCAGGTAATATGAAATAGCATTCAATGCAATCAAAAATTGACTACATAATTTTGTACAGATTTCTGTGTATTCTTAGGTGAAACCTATGAAAGTATTAGGAAACCAATGGCATTTGCGGGGTTGGAGTTTGTAAACCAAAACACATTCTATAAGGTCCAGCGAAATCTCCTACTTCCTGCTATAAATACCGTCTATGAGAAATCAGTTGCTATTGCACGTGAAGAGTCAGGAACAGTCGACACCGCTTTGATAGGTGATGGTAGGTTTGATTCGCCAGGAAAATGTGCAAAGTATTGTACTTATTCATTTCAGTCGCCCACTACGAATAAAATCGTTGCCACGGCTACTCTTCAAACAAGCAAAGGTAAGGGTTCGGCGTCACTGGAACTGTCGGGATTTCAGAAGTGCTTAGAACAACTCGAAAATGATCACTACCCAATAACAACTATTGCTACAGATCGAAACAAATCAATAGCGAAATGGTTACGCTTAAATCGAGAAGTAATAAAGCATTGTTACGACCCTTGGCATTTTGCAAAAAATATAAAAAGTAAATTACGTCCTCTGGCTAAAAAGAAAGGTTGCAAGATAATCGGTGAATGGATCAAACCTGTTGGAAACCATCTCTTTTTCTGCGCTCACAACTGTAACAATGATCCGGAAAAGCTCGTTGAAATGTGGAAGTCTTTACTTCATCATATTTCAAATCGCTATCGATTTTCAAAGGAGTACAAAAAGTACCCCTACTGTAAACACAAAACCTACACGAAAAAAGAGAGGCAAAGAAAGAAGTGGATTAACAAAGATTCTCCAGCCTACAATCAAATTAAGAAAGTCATCCTTGATAAAAGGAATCTAAACGACATGTCAAAACTAGCAGATCCCTACCATACTGGAAACATTGAAGTTTTCCATTCAGTGCTGAATATGTACGCAAGTAAACGAAAAGAATTTGATCTGAAGGTGATGGATGCACGAGTCAAAGTAGCGGCTATTGACTTTAACATCAATGGAAATCGACATCAAGATGTCGTACGTAAGGAAAGGAAGGGAAGTGGGAAGATCGGAGAGAAAAAATGGAAATTTCAGATCGCAAAGCAATCGAAAGAATGGGTCGCTAAGGAAGTCAAAGTGCCCAAAACATATTCATTCGTGACTGAACTTTTGAATGAAGTTGTAAAATTGAAAGAATCAGGGACATCAGTTGACACTCCATCCTCAGAAATCTTTTCCAATCTCAAAAGTCCAAAGAATATAGCAGCCACGGAAAGGCCAGAAATCGGGGAAATTCTTGAGAGAAAGGAAAAATACAGTAGATTCGCCAATAAATAATTTGTCGTAAAATTACACACGATGAGTGGTAACTGTATAGGAAAATTGTTTAGCTTTCATTTATCACATATCTGCATCGATAAACTCTTTGAATCCTGTGTAGTTGTTGTCAGGCGACGGAAACTCCCCTCTAATTCGGCTTATAACACATGCTGGAATGACAATTCTTTTTCCACGTCCCAGAATTTCGTAATGATGTATCCAAGCAGAATACTGACAGTAAGCCATAAATCTATAATTTCTAAAGAAAGCAGTTGGAATTGCGATTACATCTATCTAGTAGAAACCATGCCTTACGTAATGAAGTTGTAAATGTTCATTGAAAAATAAAAATTCTTCAGGCGCACGTGTTGTGAAAAAGAAAATCTACTATCAGCACATTTTTCTTATAAGAAAAGAAACTTACTTTGCCGTAATTTTTTTTACTTTGGAATAATTATTTTTGTATCTACGATGTCTAATAAATGACGTTTCTAGCACGGATTTATTCAATATCAAAACGTCAAAATCTTTATGGAGGGTTATACAACTAACATCCTCTAATTTGCCATCAAGTAACGAAAATTCTTTACAGCAACAACTTTCTAAAAATGTTGGCATTATGGTACAGTGTTGGCATTTACACCAATGCAAATTTTCTAGACGACTTGAGTTTAGTTCGTTTTCGCTTTCATCACTCTCATTTTCGTAACTTTCGCACACATCAGGAAACTTCATTAACTTTAACTGGTCTTCGTTATATTCTGGTTCTCCTGTATAACCACACATTAAATCGTCATCCAAACTTTCATTTGAACTTTCCCAAGAGTAATCTTGAGAAGAAATGGAAGAAACAGTATCTGTATCTGAAGAAGACATGTCGCCACTCATGATTTTCTTTTAAAATGAATGAACCGACTTTGCGTATAAAGAAATTCTAGTGCAACTGTGACGTCACAGTGAATTTTTTAAATCCTTTATTAAAAGCGAAATATTGCGTTTTATAAAATTTTATAAATAAGGCTTTATTTAGATACACATAAGGAACAATTTAAGCCAAAGTTGTATTTTAGACGTTAATTCTCCTTTAAAGAAAAAACAAAGTCGTATGAAGACTGCAGATAATATTGAGATTGGACCAATTTGACACATCTTTCATATTATATGTCTTAATTTCGTCCATACAAGCAGTAAAAAACTATTTTTGTATTTTGTACTATTATATATATTTATTTATTTATGCTTTTATCAATTTGTCACAACTTCATGTATTTATTTATTTCTTCAATATAATTATTTGTGAAATTCATCAATGAAGAAAAATCCTTTACACATTTTTTTGTATTTTGGGAAAAAAATGTTATGTAAATTTTTGTTTCTTTTTAAAACATACATTGAAAAATGATATTTTGTATATATGTCTTTAAAAGAATGCCATACACTTTTCCAGAATTTCTATTTGTCATCAACCTCGTCTAACATCGTTTTCAATAACAAAATTGCTTTTGAACTATGCTAACTACAAAAAAAATCAAGTAAGGGGAAGTATTTTAATCACATTCCCCGATTTATTTTTGGTACTAAGGTACCAAGTCATAGAATAATCAGTAAAACAACGATTCACTCAAAAACGTGGTTAGAGCAACTACATTTTTTTAATAAGAACATTGAACTTTGAAGCCTTCAACGTTTTTAACATTTCAACTTTGAAGCCTAAAAATGTTCTTAATTTTGTTCTTAAATTTATACACTGTTGAATAACTAATATTCGAAATTCAATGGACTTGGTTGACATATCCTACACATCCTACAAATCAATCCACGAAGGTTGCTGCTAATATGAAACTTGAAATTAAACAAGATGTCGGACAATAACCAAACTCTGGACCGTAAATCAAACGTTACGATCATACAAAATCATTCCAAAAAGATGCCGAAATTATTTTTAATGAGCTACCTAAGCCAATCCGTGAAAGTAGCAACCTTACCTCATTCAAGAGACTTCTATATTAATATAGTCTAGATAAAGCACTAGCCAAATCTCTCTGATATTTATTTTCTAATTTTTCCCCCCTGGTATTCAACAACCTGTGTTTTCAATTCTACTCAACAATCACAATCCAAGTATATTTATCTCCACTTCAAAACAAATTCCGTCAACTCAAGAGTTTCTTGAAGCAGTAAATTTATCTCCACTTCAAAACAAATTCCCTCAACTCGACAGTTTCTTGAAGCAGTATATTTCATCGTTTAAATTATTTGTTTGTTTTTTTAAACTACTTTTATACAACCACATCTACATATACACTACCGTACGCTATTTCAATGTTAAAGTCAAGCAATATTTTGGAATTGAAATATAATGCCATTATTATTATTATTATTATATTTTCCCATTTTAATGGAGTTCCGTTAATACAGTTGTAAGCAACATGATGTTATTCTGGTGTTTGACTATCATAATGATGTTTTCTTGTAAAATAATTTTTTTTTCGTAAGAACAAACGTTACTAAAGCCTCGAAAGTTCTTAGCATGTTCTTAACTTTTAGACCTACAAAGTCTATGTTCTTATATTCTTTGTTCTTATATACAAAACGTGTAGGCTAAACGGGCGTCGTTTAAACACAATCTTGTGAAAGTTTTGGTGTGGCAAACTTAAGCAACTTGAGTTCTGCCCCAAATCCTAAGTTGGTTACAAAAAAATAATCAATATTAACTATGTAAAATATTATATTTTATATTTTATATAAAATATTATATTTTATATAACAGTTTTAATTTTAACCATAGTTGTTGTAGATGGGGTGCGGGTATGCCCCCGAAAGCTTGTCGATAATAAAACATGGATTTGGCATAAAAAGGTTGTTGTCGTTTCTTTTTCTTCTGCTACTATTGTTTTGAATAATAAATATTGGTGATTCGCAAAACTATATCTCTCGAAATATCTTTTATTCGCAAAAAGTTATCCAAAAAAATAATTTTCTCAGATTAAAGTAATTGTCATCCCCCGTGGTAAGAAGAAAAAACAACAGTTTTGTTTCTGATTGTATGTTACTGTTTGTTATGGCATGTAACTACACTAGACGGGTGTTTTCTTCTGAATCTTTGTTATTTTGAATGTTGTGGATAAATTGAAGCGATCATGGACTGTTACTACGTTATTGTACCTATCAAAAATAGCGCCAATGAAGACCTGCGTCGTAAATAGAGGTGACGTTGAACTTGGGTCGGCGTAAAAAAGGTAAATTATCATTATTTGGTATTGTTATTTTTCTATTTCTGCCATAAAGAGATTTCTTCTATGTGACAACTTTGTTATATAGCTAACAAAGCTGTGATCATTGCCACTTCGTGCTGAAAACTTCGTGGGGCAATTGTAACGTAATTCCTCGTTCTTTCAAGCAACGTTTCAACATGATATTCATAAGTTCTTATAAATTCAAAGCAGGGGGTACTTTTCCTTAAGTTATATGTTTCTTTTTTTTTCTTGATGAATCTTTATACAGGATAATAAACTTCTTATATACAAATGTAAAAAACTGTTATCAACGTTTGTCCTGTTGATAAATAAATAAATGAAAGTGAAAGTAAAAAGGTTAATAAAAGGCTAATTAATATATATATATATATATATACATATATACATATATACATATATACATACAGTTAATTGTTAAAATGCTCATTAACAAGAGATTTGAAAGTTTCAAAAGTTGGAGTTAAATTTCCAATGGCAAAGAATTAAAAATTTTCAATTTAACAGATGTTTTACAGATTTACAATGTGCCTATTAACTTGAGAACTATATATCTCACTCATCATCACCAAATTCGTATTCAAGGCAAAGCTTCTGCATGTCAATTTTAATGATTTTTTTTTTTTTTTGGTGGTAGTTTTTCCAACACATGGTTTTTAGAAAAAGCATGTCCGCGTCCTCATCGTATTATTCTTAGCACTGCTTTCATTAATATCTTTGTTAAGTGCCTAAATTCGTTCATCAAGGGATCATATTCATCATCATATTCATCATCATATTCATGGCGATTTCACGCTCCTTGGAGTAGAACTTTTGTTAGAAAAATGTGCTACTGAAGATTTCAGAATAGATCAGAATTTATACTGAATTATTTGAGAAGATTCAGAACTTTCCTGTGTTCAGTCGGTTAGCTTAGTCATTGTCGTTTATTTACTGAGCAGAAAAGTGTAAGAATAAATTTGTGACTTTCCTTCATTCAACATGGTCACTTTGCAGTTTTAAGGTAGGGAACTCCTAGCAAAAGTTAAAAGCGTAATAAATTATATCATTAATGGAGAGGCTAATACCAACGCTAGTGTTTACTCTCAGTGCGGTGCGAGAAGGTAGATGCCTTTAAACCCAGTTTCCCTCCCCTTCATCTCTCCTCCTCCCATAATTTTTGAAGATCGTGATTGTATCACTTGGTAGAAGAAAAAACAATAGTATTTTTGACATTTCTAAAGACTGTTATTTCTTTTTTTCTTTATGCGTGTTCAAAAATTCATTCATTCAAATTTGTTAAGAAAAATTGCAAAATAAGAGAGTTTTAGTGTATACTAGCACGCAAACGGCTTCATCTGTGGTCCAGATCGTCGTTGCTTAAACAAATAGTTTTCTTTTGAATTTGTACACGTTCTTTACTTTACGACCCATACTTTGAAGAATAAAATGTTGTCTCAATTTCTTGAGTCTTTCTTTCATCTACCGTGCATTTTAAGCTGTGGGAATGAGTAATTAAGCAGCCAATGTGATTTTTGGTTTAAAGATATATGAAAATATTCACCACGAAAGAGCCTAGAATTCAAAATTTTTCTTCCTCGCCCAACCATGGTGGGCGACAAGATAAGGCATTATTACATTTTTGGGCTTTTTCCTATTGTGCCCCTGAAATATTGACCCTGGCACTGCCCTGTGTTCACAGCAATCCAAACTTCACACACACACCAAGACTCCGAGCTGTAATGGGAAAATTTGCTTTACAATTTATCTCTTCAAAACGCTGGTCCACCAAAGTGAATTATATATCAGGATTCTGACTAAAGCTCCCTGTATTTCACAAATTTTATACCAATCTTAGACCAGGCAGCTTTCTGTGAGTTAAATTTACATACGATGCGTAAGAAGTCACTTTCTGAGGGATGAATATTTTCAATCAATAATCATCAGTTTCAAAGATCTGATTCGTGAAATCATTGAAGTATTGAAGGTAAATAATTAAACGCCTAGTGGGAAACGTGCTAAAGCTAGCTCCAAGGTAGCTTATTACTGACTCCCTTTCAAAAAGAGGCAAGCTCTTTATCACAAATCCCTTATGTGAGGGTAATTTTCAGAAAAACGTTAAGTGTACATTGATTATGCAAAAATTGGACAGATTGAAAGTAACATAGATTACATAGATAGATAGGCAGATAGATAACGTATACTCTCCCTCATCCAAAATTATATATTCTAATATATATATATATATATATATATATAAAATATTGTACTTTTTTTGGTATGTGCGTTTTGTTTATATATTACATATTTCTGGTCAGGCCTTGATTACATCATAGATTACACACACACATATATTCCCATTTTGTTACTTACACCCCTGGCCGCTTTTATTTACCTCATTTAACTTTGAAGACTCTCGTAGAAAGTAAGATTTCTCCTCACCACCAATAAACTCCTATAATCAAAGTTGTCCGAAAGTTTAATCTCTTAATGTCGGCATCTCTTTGATGCTGACCACGATGCGCTACAGCTTGTTGATGAAAAGAAAACTTTCAAAAAACAAACGACAATAGAGGGGAGTTCATGTATAGACGTCGTACTTTGACTTGATTGCAGTATAGATCGCGCTTTGATGCTCTTTAATGTTTCATGTTTATTATTTGCTTACTCACTGGAATAATTTTCAATAGTTTTCAACACAAAAGCGAGGGTGTCGGAGAGTCGGCAGTCTCTTTCTTGGAATCGTAAATGAAATTCACAGTTTGTCTCCTTATAACTATATTCTATTTTTCGTTTACGTGACTTACAACTTAATACTTTCCTACAGATTTCCGCCTGCATATATGTTATAATGAAGATGGAAATATCTATGTCATCTATGCGAGGAGAAGAAAAATTTAGAACTCGTAAAGAAATTAATAAAAAAATAATATTGCGCATCAACTGTACCGTCTCATTGGCTTGCATTTACCTTTTCACAAAATATATTCACCTCACCACAAAATAGATGTTCAATTACGAATAGAGGTTTCAAAACCAACTGGCGTGGTGGAGGCTGCAACCTTTTTATTGCAACACAATCAATGCAATTAGGAAATTGTAAATATTAAACATGATCAAAGGATTATGAATGATGACCAACAGTAATTTCAAATTAAATAATGCAGTGACATCAACAACTGTTTGGAAGATTTTGTTATGAACGTTAGATCAAGTTGAGTTTTCTAAATGCTGTTCTCTTGTTTATGAGAAATATACTCTTGAGCTGCTGGGTATGTAATTAGAAGTTGTCACCCAAGTGAGCAGTTTAAAATTAAGAACGCAATTATGCAAGTTTTTTTTGATAGCTAGCTAACTGAACTAAAGTCCGGAGAAAATTGACGAAATACTTTTCTCTTCTATATCGAATCAGACTCTAACAAATCTTGAGGTTTTTTGATTGCTATAAGGAGAATGGTGCCCTTATGAAGTGACAATACTGCAGAAATAATTGCTATCACATTCGTAAGTATGAAAAATTACTCATTAAAGATTTTTCATTAAACAAACCAGACTGTTAACTTTATTCTCACCTATCTTTAAGAAGTTAAACAAATGTCATGACTTCTACAGCTCATATCGGAATTCATGGTCCTGCTGATGGCACGCAAAAATGGTTCATGACAATTTGCTACGCCCTATCTATTATATGCGCATTTACAGCTGTTGTTATATTGGTAGTAAATATATATGGTCAGTTAAACAAAGTGATTAACAAGATCAAACATCCAATAAAAAGACCACGTGCTATTCTTGTAATGAGCGCCAATTTCACTTTGCTAGTCTGGGACAGTTTACTTTTGATCCTGGTCAACAGTTTTGATATTCTGGCAGGAAAACCTGATCTCTACTTCGCTTTGTTGTTAGGAATATTAATCAGTTCCATGACCTTTTATTCTTGTTGTTTTGCTTATTTTACGGTGCTGTCGTTTATACTAAAGTTTCACAGTAATTTACATCAGATTAAAACTTGGTGGTTATACGCGATTGCATATGTGAATCCTGTACTAACGTCAATCGTTATAATTCTTGCAGGATACGGAGAGACCAAACAATTGTCAATACATTTGTTATCCAGCAGTTCAGTTGAATGGGTAGTTATTTCCCTTCATATATTAGTGATAGTCGCGTCGGTCACATCTTGTGTTTATGTGGTCATTATGAGAGTACGATTATGGATAAAATTAAATCGATCTTTCAAAGAGATTATCAGACAACTTATCCAGAGTAAGATAATGCGGAATGGTGTTATATTAGCAATATTGCTGACTTCCATTTTGGTATTAGATGTTTACTTTGTTATGGAATCAACTCCATCAAATATCGCCGTTTACTATGTTATTGTAATGCATACGTTATTGGTAAGTAAAAGGTTTTTTTTTAGGCCAGACCTAAACATTTTCCTTTGCCACCTTTCAATTCTTTTTTCTGATACTTGGGCGGATGGATATTTGAAGTCAAGTACTTGCCTGCTTTTCTAAAATTTGATCTAACACTGATTTTCATAGTTGCATCTACTATAAAGAAAACATTATAAATTGCGCAACGGGATAAAAACATCACTCTTTTTTTGGTGGGATAAAAATTTCTTTTAAGGTAGGTAAGTATGTAATGACAGGTGGTGTATCAGTTACCACTGTCTTTTGCCTTGATTTTACACCTGAAAATATAAGCCAAGGGTTCTCGTACACTTACATGATCTTATATAAATCATTTAATCCTTCTTTCTTTCAGGGCATCTTTTTCCTCTTATTTGATGTGATATTTTTTGACAAGGTTTGTTCTTTTTACATCTGCATATTGAAACAAACAAGTAACCATATGAAATTCTCATCTTGAATTTTACGATTTGCATTTAGGACTACCGAAAACCATTTAAATTTCAACGTGGTGGAGTTGCAGGCCAACAGAAGACTGCTGCCACAAATACGGGAACATCGTTGTTTTCTTTTGCAGAGCATAATTATGACAGTACTAAGTTTTGATCCTGGAACAATTTTTTCGTTGAACTTTAATAAAAACATATCCTAACTGATTCTAAGAGGTATCAATGCAAGCCTTTGAAGAACGTCCGATTTGGTATTGTTAAAAGCTCCTCAAAAGAACACTCGTCATGGTTATTTCTCAAAAGATGAATTATGTATACACCTTTGTTTATCTTACAATTTGAAACATCCAAAAAATCAGAAGAACGCTTATACTGCTATAAAACTGCACAATCTTTGTGTGTTGGACAAAACCTATTGGCAGTTGTCTTTTTTCTAATATGATATTTTTCAATAATCATAACGAATGACCTTCCGCCAAAGACAAAATAATACTCCAATTAGAGTGAATACCCCTGATACCTCCTATCCTGTAAAAAAAACCCGGCTTCCTTTACTTACTGGACCCGGACCCGATCCGGACCCGTCCGCGGGACCCTTTAAAACGGGGACCCATATATTAGAAAACGACTAAGGCTTGGCACAGGCATGGTTTTCATTAAAACAATTTTTATGCGTATCAATCTTACCTATCATCTATACCAGTTTTTTATTAGAAACAATGAAAAGAATATTAGTTAACAAGACAAAAAAAATAGACCAAAAATTGAGTTGTTTATAGACAGTTAATAGCAAATTAAACATTCTAACAGTAAACTTTTAAAATTTCCTTCTTTTTTCAGGTAAATTCTACAACGTAACCATAGCACAAAAACATTATCGTGACTTCGAATTTTTTCCAGTTAGGTTTGTTTCATACTTTAAAGACATAAAAAGTAATAAAATAACGAAACTAAAAAATATTATGCAATACTTCATTTATCTATTCTTTACGTCCATTTACCGATTTGTTCAGCTTTCCTTCAAGTGTTCACACTATTTTGCTTGTTTCAAAATTATATACCTGAAATGCTCTACGCTAAGCTTCTCTACGTTTGGGTAGTTTTACTAAATTTCACCCAACGCCATTCGCGCAACACTCTCTTTGTTTACACTATTTTATTAAATCTTTGATATTTGATCGGGGTCCGGTAACTAAAGGAAGCCTCTATACAGCAGCAGTCAACTGTCTCATTCGAACCATGGCTTATTTTGTACTGTTTTTGAAACGAGGTATAAACCCTTTTCGTCCTGTGCAACCCAGACGTAATTTTGGAAAGGGTATATTTGGATTATAATATTAATAGAAGAAATCTGAACAAAAGTTAGTTCAGGTAAAACTACTTGAAGTTCTTCGCTTTTTTTTGTGCTTCGTCCTGCAGGCACATATTATCTTATCTTTCTATCATTCTTATATCTTCACAACACGATTATAAACGTTCGTACAACGATCATACACGTTAGAATTGTTTGTTTCGCTCAGGTTTTTTTTGGGAAATATTTGTTAGAAATCATTCTAACTGTTTGGTTTGAATTGTTTTACTAATGATTACGAGGAAAACAGAACATGGAAAAAACTTGCTTTTTTTACGCGAAAAAGATGATTGTGATAAGTAATGGAGTTAAAAAATGGCTTCCTTTGTAGTCATACACCCAGCCTTGTTCTTATGCAATTCATTGTTGAACTATATTATATTGACTTAAAATACCGATTTGTTTTCTCTCGGCATATCTATTATTCCAACTCTCCCCAAAGAATAATTAGAAACAATTTCCGCGCATTTTTTATAAGCAGCACCAGAGGAAATTCACTAAAAAGATTCCATTTTGGAAGTGGCATATATTCTGATTTCTTGGTAATATCAAATAAATACCTTTAAGCACCAAAGTAAGGTCAAAATGGCAAAAAATAAGCACCAAATGAGTCTGGGCGCTTTTTACTGATGCTTATAACAAACGCGTGAGACTGAGCATCCTTGTCTAGGCCGAAGTAAAACAGAAATGGGTGTGAAAGGGTGTGAAAAAGTAAGAAGATTCTAAGATGTTTTCAATAAGCTTTTCACTGCTTAAATTGTCAATTCAAGATACAGGTTATTTTTGGAAAATAGAATCAGATTAACTCAAGGAAGGGAATCTAACGTTTTTACCGGTTTATATTTTATTTATGTTTGGTAGACAGCATCATCCTTTTTTAATTCCATTATTTTCTATTTATCCTTTTTTTTTTGCGGATCGGTTGCGTTTCTTAGTTCATAAAATATAAGAATAAAAAAACTTCAAAAAAACTTCGATCGTTTTTTGTTCCACAATGTCTTTGAACAAAAACGTAACCGAACACTACAACTAAGCACCTGCTCCAAATTTCTTTGCGTTCGCCCAACAGTGATTTTCAATATTATTTTTTTGCGAATAATTTTCCAGTGTGCACGTTTTTTTTTTATAAGAACAAAGGATATAAAAGCCTAATGCTTCGAAGGTCTAAAAGTTGAGAACGTACTGAGAACATTCGGACATTCGGTCTGTTCTTAAGAAAATATTTTTACATTTTCAATTTGGCGGAGTGTTTTTTTTTTTTTTTATTGAAACAGCAGGCGATATTGCTTGCCATTCCTATAGAAAACACTCTTCCACAGAGACTTTTTAAAGATTTGTGAGAAAATGGCTTTTTGGATAACTTAAGAATCAAAGCACTTATTCAAGAATAATCGTATGTGTTTCGTTTTGTTTTTAGTCCCGGCGCTGAGATGAAATTTTCTTTCATCTCTTCTTTCATCTCTTGGTATCGTAGAACCAAAATATTTCTGTGGTAACTCTCGGTTTATTCACGATTGCAACGTTAGTGGAAATCCTGTTTCAAATAGTCGTGGGGAGAAATCGCGGCGAGTTTTGGGATTTTAGTCCGACGCTCTTAGCATTTCTATGGTAGGCTAGGAAATAATCCATGTAATTTGTAGACCGTTAGAATACGTATGTTTGCATAACTATGATTGATGTTATATTTTTACTATATGTATTTTAACATCTTCTGCATTTTGTTAATTTGTATCATTTATGACAAATATTGCAAAGTTGTTCAAAATTTTTCAAAAAAACTGAAACTAGTGCTCACATTAGTAGTCTTCAAAATATAATTTCCGCGCTTCCATCAAAAGGCAAAGCAAAGTGCTAATCATAACTTTCTTGTTTTTATTTTGATTAGTTGATGTTATGCGGTCACTGTATTATTTCATTCATCTAATTTCTGTTTTTGCTTCTTTTGTTGTTTGTTTAGATCTGTTTTTGATAGAGAGCTCTCCCGCCTCCATGTGCATTACCCTTCTTTGGAAAAAAGGGAACTCATTTACCTTTCCTAAGCTTTTTTAATTTTCCATTCTAAAGCATATAGCAAATAGATCTTTTTGACACCCGGAAGAAATCGGAATCTCTGAAAAACGTGTGCTCCTTCACAGTGGATTGAAATACAATAAGTATGTTTTATGTGCAAAAACTTCTTCATTCGGCATATTTTGTGATCAAATTAACTTCCTAAAAAGATTTTCTTATCCCATTTCCATTTCGCATTTTCTATTTTCGTCTCGGTCAAAGCTCTCTTAAAAATATTTTTTACCTCCGACCTCTACGACAGAGAGTGTTTACGGTTACGGTTACGGTTTTTTTGCGTAAAAGTCGTTTTAAGAAATGTCATTGTCCATTTTAGATGGTCCCTATCTTTCTTTATTAGCAAATGAACAGTATGACTATTATGCGGAATATGCCAGAGCCACTAGATTCTGGGTCATTCCTTTGTTTAGCAATACCGGCAAATGATCATTAATTATTTTTATAAAAAACCCTCTGAATTATATTTTAAACTCAGTTTGTCTTCATCTACTTTAGTGTCAGAAATTTTCGGGAATTTCCCGAATGGACAGCTGATATGCGAAATTAAATTCCCGCGAAAAAATATTTTTCATCGATTCGCAAAAAAAGTTATCGGGAAAAAGTATTTTTCTGTGATTTACGAAAATAAAGTCTTGCGAAAAAGAGATGATGAGATTATATTATTAGCCTGATACCAAGGTAAGTATTTTTGATATCTTTGATGAGGAGCAATTGTAATTTGTTCAAGGTTCAAATTAGTTAAAAATACATGTTGAACGTTAACCATCTTTCATTGGTATAAGACGAAAGTATCTTTAATCGTCAATCCCCAAAAAATGTTCATTTCATTTTTTGTGCTCATTTAAGAATATAAATTATCTTTTTGATTCAGAGTTAAGTCAAGGGAGCAGCCATTTAATTTTCGACCCTTCAGAATGGGTGCTCATTCAAGTCAGTTCGCTCTGTCAGATAAGTACGGTAAGCAAATAAATTTTAATACCTATTCCTACAATTCGGCATCCTTTCACAATTGTTTTCTAATCACTATGATTTGATTCTCATAGAAGTAATCTCTACCAACCAATCACTGATAGATATCCAAAGTTGTTAAAAAACTTTTACTTAATTCAATAAAAAGAAAAGATTTGCAGGGGTTATTTTCACTGCCTACATAGATGAATTTGATAGAAATGTTCAATATGAAAGTCGATTTGTAGAAATTAAAAATGAAAGCAAAGAAATCAATATTTTAGATCTAAACTTGCTAGAAGATCGTTTATTGCAGAACATGAACGAAAAGGAAAAAGGACCATTTTTTCTAAAGAATGTATGTTGTTATGTCAACAAGAATATCATTGTGAATACTTAAGCATTCCTCTCAAGACAATGAAGTCAATGCACCATTAAAGTACTGGTTTGTGGAAAGAAAAAGAGCATCAGAGCACTGTCTATTATAAAGAACTTGAATGTATCTGTAAAAGTACCAATTCCTTGTGAAGAAAATAAATGTTAACACAAAGCAAGAGCAAAAGCGAAACTCCAAGCTCACAAACAATTTCAAAATGTGATACTAGAAGATTTTGTTGAATTTCATAAGCAATATGAGGTCCTTACTATTTGTATTTTGCAAAAACTGAATACAGAAAGTTTTTAAATTTTGTTCGTTAAATCGAAAAGTTCGTTAAATCCGGTATTCGTTAGAGAGTCTACTGTATTTACTTATACATTTGTATTATTTGCAACAAGTACTTGAAAAATCTGAATACTTCCACAAAGCTGCCAGGAGTAAACTCGTTTTTTAAATGTATGTTGGTGTAATTTGTGATTTACCAGCACAAAAATCTTGACTTCTGTTAAAAAGAAAGGCTTGGTAGTTTAGCCTAACATTTTCTTTAACTGATCTTTGTTTAATCCCTTGCGATGAAAATTTCAACCTCATGAAATGAAAAGTTTCGCAGTCTTTTGCATACATTTGAAATTGCCATGCATTTCAGGTATTATTGTAAGTTATCATAAACTGGATGCTGTCCAAGTTTTCCACACGGGATAATCCCAACACGTTTTTAAGGGCAGTTTACTAAATAGGAAATCTCGTGTTTCATATGAAGGAAACGTTTTTATAGGAGAATACTTGAGGAAAACTGTTGGGTTTTTTTTCGGAAAAAATAGTATGTTGCAATCGTGTTCGTGCCATTAGGCTATTCTTTTATGTACAATGCAAATCTAAAAAGTTTCCGCGTTAATTATGTGTAAGTGGACCAAAAATAAGGATCAAAGTTCCCCAACATCGATGGGTATCGTGCTGTATCGAGACAGAACGAATGTAAACAAGAACGACTAAAGTCGCTAAATCTGCGGCTAAAATACAGCCTATAATGAAGAAAAGAAAAACTTCTGATGTATGCAGTTTTTTATTGAGTTTGCACATGCGCAATTAAATAAATCAATCTTAGCTAATAAAAAAAAAATCGAGAATTTGAGCAAGAGTTTTTCTGTTATCAGCCATTTCGAAATACCTTGAACAGTGTGTTTCATGTTTTTTATTTGGGGAACTTTCTAAGGGTGTTTGGCTTCATTCTGAAGACAAACCACCGATATATTTTTGGCACCTATTTCTTCCATTTTAACGTAAATATTTCAATGATATATATTTTTTGACTGCTAACAATGCTCCGAAACTGTGACAAGATTCAGATAAGATGCGACTATATTTCTCCATTTTTAATCTATTTTTTCGAAAACCTGAACAGTAGAAAAATGGCAATGACTGTATTGATGTTATCTTGCTCTATAAACTGGCATGAATAAATCATACGGCCTGATCAAGAAGTATTCATAATTGCTTCTGTTTTTTTTATGAAAAACTTATTTTTAGATTGTTTTTTAACCAAACTTAAGAAAATAAGACTCCTTGAATATTTCTTGAATAAACGGCACACCAAAAATCCTTTGAATTAAATAAGCGCCGTGCAGCTTAATCGAATAATTACGGCATACGATAATAAATCTGAAGTATATTAACATGCATATATAATAAGCTCAAATGACTTAACTTTGGCAAATATGTTTTCATGACTTTTAATGAGTTGTACATTTTTATCTAATAAAGTTGACTTAAACGGTTACCTTCAGGGAAAAAATCCAATTAACTCAATTTTTCCCTGATTTCTTTTTACCCGAGAAGTGCTTTCTTTTTTATGAACTTTATTGCGGGCTCATGAAATGTTAGTTAGGGAAAAGTGGCTAATATTTTTGCGGTGCCCAACTTTCCCCCCTGATTTTTTCTCCGATAAGTACTTTACCTAATTGCTTGAAATATAGTAAAGCGAGTTAATTCAACTTTTGATGTGATGTGAAACATTTTAACCCAAAATCAACAGGGAGATGCTAATACAACATTCTTTATAAACTTATCATGTGCTGACAATATCCCCTAATTAAGTCAACCCTGTTTGTGTGTCCACTTCATGTTGTGTTCGTATTTCACATATTCGACAACTGCGAAAATCTTTGTGCACGCCCAGACAAATTTTTGTTTATTATTACCATCCTGGGCAGCATTCAACATTTTGTAAACAATTTATGAAGATGGAAATCGTTGAGGTTTCATATTACATTATGGAAGTGAGTTTTCTTATCACATTGGTATATATAACAAGTATATGTTTTTGAATCTAACTAAAATGAATTAAATATTTTCTGTAGGTACATATATTTGTGAGTAACTCAAGCTTCTTGAAATTACATTGGTGTTTGATAAAGCTATTTATGCCAAGACTCAAATGATCCCCTGGGTAATGATATCTTGAAAGAGAAAGTTGTCATAAGACTCAAAGATTACTGCAGTGCTAAGATCTTTTAAAATGCTGGGTTAAAGGTGAGTTCTTACATATCTGTTCTACATTATGAAGTTGGATTTGGTCTTATCACAGTTGATAACTTCTTAAATTTTATTTTTGTAATGAAAACCAGTAATGGTGAATCTGATGATGGAATCCAAAAGCCCAGTTTTAGCAAGAGATTGAAAAATTCACGATTCGTGTCAAAAGGTTGTGTTAAGTGACCATTCATTACCTTCTGCTGTATTTTCTCTTCTTAGGATTTTAGAGGGGCGTTTATTGGACAGGATTGTTTATTTAAAATAATAAAAAATGTGTTTATAGTCAAACTCTTTTTGTCCAGGACAAGGCTAAAGGGAGCTAGAAGTATACCAAACTACCCTTTACCCTGTATTCATATTTCAAACAGTATTAAACCGTTTCTTGGTTGTTGAAAATATGTATTTTCTCTCTAGTCTTGTCTTCTTTGCTTTACAGAACCATAAGTCTATCTTACAGCTCGGACCATCAACATTTCATGGTTTAAACTTATTTAATTATGTTTGGGTGATTGAGGTTATTAAGAGAGGTCTGATGGTTTTAAAATGTTAGACACACTCAACTATATATATGATGAATACATTCAGTCTTGATTACCTCACCCTTTATAACTATTAGGCATATGTTTATGCTTCTTCCGGTCAAGATATTGATTTACCACTCACCCTGATGTATAATTGCACTTTAGTTTTATTCTTTCCGTTCTTTTCTATATTGCAACAACCAGTAGGATATGAGATATCAATGTTTCTTTGGACAACAACGCAATGATTTGTTGGCTGGATCCTTAGATCACCGATCAGTTTATGGATTTCCACTTTGGCCGCAATGCCTCATAAAAGTTGCTTACACATGGTATATATGTGCAGTCATTCAGATTCGAGAATTCTGTTGAGACACTTAATAATCAACAATGAAAGAAAATGGCAATAAAAAAAATTGATTCTCTTACTTTTTGGGATACGAATAAATAATAGCAGCGTAATAATCCATGACAGCTATGTAAATAAACTTTTTGGCTTTCTTTATGATGTGTAGAATAGCATAGAAAACACAGTTTTACTTGTATATTACATTTAACTTTTCCTACAAGATCTTTAATTCAGGAGTGGAAGCAACTGTATCATGAAAAAAGGGGAGAAATACAATGTAATGAATTTTCTTTTAAAACTTAATTGTTGATTAGGTTATTTGCATGTTTCTCTTTTCTACTCTTTATTTTCTCTCCTCCATTAAGTTTGCATAGGTTCTAGATCCGCATGATATCCATTGCTTAAGTTGAATGGGTGGGTTCCCATTCTTTGTGTTTTCTGCAGCATCCTTACTCAGGTTTCCCTAAATTACATTTGTACTGAAATAGATATTGGCATATATAACCCCTATGTTTTCAATTTTCAATTTTCATGCTCATAAATTATGTGGACCAGAAAATAATCTTTTTTTATTTTGAACTTATAATAATTTTTATTAATCGCGCCTTTCATTAATTTCTTGACCGTGGAAAGTTGGTCTGTATTATTTCAACAATTCTTTGTCGTTTTCAAATCAAAACAACAGGGAGAGAAATTAGAAGAAAAATTACGATCAATTTTTGGTGGCAATATTCGATACACAGACACAGTACAACGGAGATAATAAAAATGTATTCTTTAATATTTCTAGTTATGTTCTGTGCAATTCTACAGAACTTCTCTTGGTTCTATTTATTATCTTTCTTTGAGCAATCCTAAAAGACATTCTGGTAAACCTTTATCAGAACTTTCTCTTAAAAATCATATTTTTCTGCTAAATGGTTAACCATAACAGCCAGTATTGTACAAAATAAACGTCCCACGAAATTAAAAATAGACCCTGGGTAGTTCGGTATGCCTTTAACTCGATAAGAAATCGATAATGAAGATAAATAAATTGGCACAAAAAACATGTTCCTAAAAACCTCTGATTATTTTAGTTTTAAAAAGAATCAAAGTTATAATAAGTAATAAATTGAACAAATATATCATGCTTATTGGTGTTAGAAACTGATTTATCGATAATAAACGATAATTAACACGATAAAATAAACTACTGAATTTCGGGATCTAACCTTCCCCTCCTTTTTTTCTACATTTTGGATTGGATTCGATACACTGACTGTAATGAATTGAACTGATACTAAAATATTTGAAAAAATTGAGATTAACGACAGAAATCGAAATCACACGAATCCATCGATGACAATACTTTTAACGCCCAACTTCTCGCACATTAATATAATACTAATATAATATAATACTATATATAGTATGATATAATACTAATATCGCGGAAACTCTTCGATTTTGTAATAAGACTAATTAAGAACGCAAGTTTCCACAAAAAAAAATTGGTTCTAAATTTTTGGCACGTCCTGATTGCATGGGATTGAATATTCAAGGAGACCAAAATCTGTTGATATTGAACTTATTTGTTTGGAGATTCTTTCACCGCACACGAGGCCGTTTTTTGTTTGTGTTCTCTATCAGCCACCAGAAAGCTCAAGACACCAGAAAGCTTAAGACACATCAATCAGCGATTTGAACTGCAATCATCTTAACAAATCAAGTGACAAACCAATAAAAGAACTGTTGTCGTTACATGGTTTTAAACAATGTGTCAAGGAATCTACTCGTGTGACTGATGCAACAGAATCATTAATTGACGTTATACTATCAACAAAGCTATCATTAAAATTGTTCCAACAGCGCTAAGTGATTATCATGCCATTGGATGTGTTAGAAAATTAAGTAACAACAAATTGCCATATGAAACCATTCAATGTATACACAAAATACAACCGAGCTGACTTATGTAACGATCTACAAAATGCAGACTGGAACAAAGTTTATTCCGACCAAAACCCGAATACTGCTTGGTCCTCAATGAAAGAAATACTGAAGAGAAATATAGACCACAATGCCTCTCTCATAACGAAGCGTGTAAAGGGCAAACGATCTTTATGGTTAACCATAAGAACTTAAAGTGGAAATGAACCACCGTGACGCTCTCCACCGAAAGTTTCTTAAGTCTAAAGTAACTTTGATGCATTCAAAACCCAAAGAAACAAAGTCAACGTCCTTGTCAGAAAGGCAAAAAAACAATACAACCAGTCACTCTTTGACCAACAAGCCTGATCGATGTTGGAAGCATATTCCCAGTAAAAGAAAAAGTATCGTGTGCTAAGGCATTTCTGGCAGATAACGTGATAATAAATAATGCAAAAACGTTTGCTGCAAGATTTTGTTCTTTTTTATCCAATATTGCTTTGAACTTTAAAACAAAGTCGTTCTAAAAACTTTGTACGCTCTAAATCTAAAGTTCACCGAAAAACGTACAGCACCTTTCGTTCGTTTTTCAAACACCTGAAGAAACTCTCAAGGAAAAAAGTCGAGTGGGCCAGATAAGCTTCCACCGGGCATGTTAAAGGACGCTGCAATCATAATTGCTAAACCCCTATGTCATATAATAAACATGGTGTTAAAGAAATGCATCATACCAACTGATTTCAAACTTTGAAAAATTACCCCAGTATTCAAGTCAGAAGCGAAACAAGAAATGGACTTTCGACCGATAACAGTTTTGCCTGTTTGCTCCAAAATTCTGGAAAAATGAATTGATAACCAACTAATCACATTTTTAGAGGAACGTAAATTGTTTTCATGCACTCAATTCGGTTGCCGTAAAATCAGAAACACAGAACTCGCAGCAACTCTTCTGCTAGATGACATTAGAAGAAATATGGATAAGGACGAATTGACAGGGTGTGTATTTAAAGACCTCAGCAAGGCTTTTGACACCTTAAGTCACGCCCAAATTATTGAAAGCCTCTCTAGTTATGGAATAGAAGGAACTGAGATAGAATTGTTTGTTAACTACTTGCTTGACCGAAAACAAACTGCATCGAAAAAGTAACATCTGCACCCGAACCAGTCACCTGCAGTGTCCCACCAGGATCAATGTTGGGACCACTGTTATTTCTTATCGCATTCAACGATATTGGGAAAACATCGATGGAGGATGTAGTGAAATCGCTACAGGAAGATTTCAAATTGTGAGCTGATTGGCTGGAAATGAATAACCTCGTTATCAACTTAAAGAAAGGAAAAACTACGTGTATGTTGTTTGGAACTCAATCTATCTAATGACATAACAAAAAGCCTTTTTGGAGATGGTCAAATTTTGCCAAGAAACTATAAATAAATATTGTAAATTCGTTAATCTTTTGGGGTAGCATGATTTGGAATTCCCTAAATCTGTCCTTGAAGTCTGCAAATTCGATCCATATTTTACGGGACATTAAAAGCTGGGACGAAAACAACTGCACTTGTCAAATTTGCCGTTAAACCTTATTTATTTATATTTTAGAGTTTTTTTTCTAGTATTTTTCTTATTACTAGGAACAATTTTGTTACTTTATTTTAAATGTTTTTAGATATGTTTTACGTGTTGGTTTTTATTAGTTTCGCTTTGTAACCTATGGTATTATACCATCCACCCAACCGTCTTGAGATATCGCATATTGTCGCAAATTGACGCGTGGGTTAATTTTTTAAAACTTTTTCTGTTAGTTAATATAGAAAATTATTGCAAGTTGACCCCCAGTGGGAACCGAGCTTTATAGATTATACGCTTTATAACAAGGGTATAGTTACGGCATGCCTCGTTCTTTTTAACGAAACACCTTTCAACCAAAAACTTTAAAATTGCGTCAACGGCAGATTCAGAGTATGTCGAAAATTGTGGAGGAGCACATTAACATTTTGTTTTCAATCGGTATCAACAATGGGTTAATTTTTACCTCTTCTTTCATACTTCAATACATACAATTTCGACAGGAACAAACGGAAAGGGTTAATTGGGCTTTGTAAACAGAATAACAATGTTGATTGCAAGAACTTTGAAACCGGATGCTGAGAGAGAAATCGAAAACTTCTAAAAAATTCCTTGTGATTTCGGCTTCTGCATAATTAAAAGGATTCTCGAGAAGGTTTTAATAAGAACAGACACCAGGGGAGTTTACAGAATGTTTTTTGCTTTTCTTCTTTTGTTTTTTATGGATTTCACGAGCTTCTAAATAGCTTCTAAGTATTCGCTAATATTCCCAAAAACAAAAGACCATACCTCAATTTCATTTTAAACATCATGACCGTATCACCATATTTTGAATCGTTTTTATTCATTTCCCTATTTGACTGATTTCATCGCATTATTACTAAGTAATAGACACTTATTCTCCACCTTTTTTCTCTCTCTTAATTTACAGTTGGAAACGGGAACATAGCTACAAGAATAACAAATAACATCCAACTACAATAAATACAGAAAATAAAATATAAACTAAATGTTATAAATTAAATGTTATAAACTAAGTGTTATAAATTAAGTGTTATAAACTAAGTGTTATAAACTGGTTTGATGGTACAGGCTCCCGTTTATTTACAACATTCACAATGGCATGAGAACTTATATGAGATTTGAAACTATTTTTAAAAACTGGACGTGATTCGCAGTTTTTAATCTCAACCGACAAGCTATTCCATAGTGCGGCTCCACTGAAACAAATATAGTTTGTCTCAAGCTTTTTAGTCCTTGTTTGTGGCAAAACTAATTGAGTACCAGCCCTAGTTTCATAATATTTTTCTTTAATTTGGAATAAGTTCCATGTCAAATATGATTATTGCGGATACTGGACACTTTGTTATTTTCTAACAAATCGCAAACAATTGTTTCAAATTCTTAAAAATTGTTCTTTGGGTGCGCTCTTGACTTTTTTGGATCTTCAAAAAATTTTTCTTACTACTATACATCCAGATCAGGCAACAATAGTTAAACTGGCTGTTGATAAATGAATTGACCAAACTATTTGCCTGTTTTTGGGTCAGATATTTTTCAGTCTAATAACTGGAGTTCCCCATATATTTGCAACATGGTTCTGAAAATTTAAAAATTATGCAAATTACATTTTTTTCAGCTTTCATTGATGTGACTTAACAGGTTGTGTCAAAATATGATAATATATTATGACAATATTCAAAATAAGGCGAAATTTATTGTTGACAAGGCCAAAGCACAGCGTTTAAATAGAAATTTGACAAACGTCCAATGACGATGAAACAGACGACAGAATTTCTATAAAATGACACCCGATGGAGAACAAGCAACAGACAGTTAGATGTCTTTGAAAGTTCAGGGTGACACACGCTGTCTTTTAAAGGGATTTCCGTTGTTATTGCTCAAATTCGTTTAGAAGTTAACTCGCTTCTAAAAGACAAACCTATTTTTAAAACATTGGGTTAGAATAAGAAGATTAGGCTTAGGCTTAGGGTTAGCTAAAAAGGAAAATTCCCTACAGTTGGGTAATACAAAAACAGAAATAGTCTTCACCATTTTACAATGTACATTAGAAAATGAATGGCAAAATCAAGTAAAATTTTTTTATTCACATACACGTAAATAGTGACGCAAATCATCATACGTGAATTTCTTTTTAATTATTATTGCAAAAATGTTTTCTAATAAAAATGTTTTTTGGCTTGATTTTACAATCTATTTTACAAAGGGTGAACTTTTGGATAACCCACCTAAATCAAGATACCAATAACCGGTTTTTCGTAGCGCAAATGGAAGCTTTAAATGCTCTAGGGCCTCCTACGCAGGACCCACGTTTATAACAGTTCTAATAACAGTTCTATAAGAACTTAAGAGGCTATCCTGGGTAAGCATTACTACTACTACTACTACTACTACTACTACTACTACTACTACTACTACTACTACTACTACTACTACTACTACTACTACTACTACTACTACTACTACTACTACTACTACTACTACTACTACTACTACTACTACAGAGATATCCTTGATCAAAGATTTTAATGACGTCCACGGGACCCTACATTTTGTCCTAATGAAAGCATATTGAAGTTATCTTTTAATATTTCGGGAAAATTAAATATTTACATTTTCACCACGAAGGCACATCCATATTTTAAACACATTCAGCTGCTTGATTCTTGCAATAGTTTTTGCTATTGTCAAAAAAATATGTTTTCATCTGGTTTGAAGTTGTAGTTGCAGATGGTATGTGGCACGATGCTTTTCGTGGGACAGGTGGAACACTATTTACGCATTTTGACTGATCACCGGTGGAATTGTAACTTTCTCGAAATGATTTATGTTTTATCAAAGAGTTGATTGCATTGAATTGGCTTTCATTGGAGCTTGCGTATTTGTATAAAGCATTCTTAAATCCCTTTCTGTAGTCTTTGTTAAAACACGCGTAGATGATAGGATTCAGGGCGCTGTTGCAGTAGTGCAGCCATTTTGCAAAGGTTATGACATGTTGATTGACAACACAATTACACCATCCGTGAATCACATTCAAAATGAAGAACGGACACCAGCAGATAATAAATGCTAGAATGACAATAGCTATTGTTTTGATTGCTTTCATGTCTTTTTTGATGTTGTTCTGCTTGCTGGCAGCTGAATGTTTGGGAAATCGACTAAGTTGTTTACATACAGCAACATAAATATAAACATAACAGAATATTATGATGATAACTGGAAACAGAAATCCCAAACAGAAAATCAGTAATTCGTAATTGCCCCGTTTCCAGTCCCAGTATAGACCTTTCATTAGGGATAAGGCACATGAGAAGAACCAGATGAATATGATAGCAAAGGTCACACGTGACTTCGTTATTAGTTTTTGATGAGTCAACGGTTTGGTAATGTGAATGTACCGGTCAACGGTAATGGCTGTCAAATTCAGAATAGATGCCACCCCAAACATGATATCAAAGCATGTCCATGCTTTCAATAGCTATAAAAAAGAGAAAAAAAGACATTTCAAAAAAGATATTTCAATATCATAATTGCCGTCGGGGGAAAGGAATAATTACAGTAACAGTTTGGAAACAAAACGGCGTTTCAGAAATTCCAGTAAAATGGCGTATTCAATTTGAATGTCGACGATCTCCCCTTTAGTTTGCACTGTTAAGCTGATTGTTCTTTCCAGCTAATTAATTCTTGATATGGTGAAATAACAAGCAGAAAATAAAAATTACCTTTCCTCCATGCAGTCCGAAATTCATGTCATTCAAGCCAAACGCGATCCATACTGGCATGTTCAGAACTGCAACCAATATGTCGGAAATTGCTAGCGACACAATAAAGCGATTGGTTAAACTTCGTAACGGCCTGTACGTATAGAAGGAAACTACGACCAGAATATTTCCAAAGAATGTTAAGATACTCAGCAGAATTAAGCCAGTTGTGAGAAGTGTCTTTTCCCAGTCGTAGATTTTAGGTTCCACTGGTCCATTCGTTGACATAGTAGTATTCATATTTTTTATATTTTTTTTTGCTAAACTTTCCTTTTCTTTTTCTTTCCTTTTTCAATTTAATCTATAACGCAAATAAATAAACAGAACACAGTATTTATATCTTTCTGACAGCTTGTTAATAGTTAAGCCTTTAAATAGAGATCCGGTTAAAGGAAAGTGGACGAGAGCTTTAATTGATGGTGCTCATTTCGCATTCTCTTTTTGAGTTCATTTTCTCGACTTTTTTTATATGAAAAGTGTCGAAAAGGTTTTAAAAAAGGTATTTACGAAAGGTGTTACAGATTAAAGCAGATTATGCGAGTGGGTTCATGCGTGGGTTCATGCGTATCATGAGTATCATGCTGGGTTATTCATCATGTTTTTCTTTATTTCGCGTACCGCGTATCAATTATTCAATGATATGTGTGACCAGACAGAAAGTACATGGGTTAGTGACAGTCAGTTAACATTTACAAATTTTCCCTTTCCCTATTTCTGACTAAAACGTCACAAAACACGTAAACAATCATACGTACGCATTATGTTGATTAACAGAACTCGTATTCTTCGCTGCTTATCTAATCATTGAAACACACTGTTTTCTAAATGAAAAAATCATTTAAATAACGCAAATTTGTAATTCACTTGTAATCCGTATGTAACAATGCTGGAATTATGTAAATATATGTAATCTCAAAATTCCTAACTTAAATCCGAAAAAACAATTGGATTTAAAAATCCATGGTACATCAAGTATTAAAATGCGTTTTAAGCACAAAGATTCGAAGTTAAACATGTAATAATATTTACCACTTGTTTTGAAATTTTCATAAAGAGGTCTGGGAGGGAATTGACCAAATGGAAATATTATTCATTTCTTTTTCAACATTCTATTGTAACCGCTGTTTTTTTGCAAACCTCGTATCCAGAACTTACGGCTTTGGGAATAAGCGATCATTTTTTTCTGTTCCTAACTAGAGTCATATGCGTACATATAAATAATTAACTATTTATTAATGCTGTAAACATTCAAGATTCAAAATGGTAGGAATATATTCGTTATCGTACTGACATTTTATTAAGTTAACCCATTATGTGTATTTTCGTAAACAAACACTACCAACACATAACATCTAGTCCTGTTTAAATTGTACGCAAACTCTTCAGTATGGTCTGTAAAAAAAGTCCATACAAATTTCCTAGCTAACCTAGAGTGACATCGTGAAGTAGCTAAAAGTTAAAATGAATAAATTTTTTTTTAGTATCCATGACACTAACGACCATAGTTAAGTTTCGATATGTTACGTTTGTTACGTATGTTGCGTTTTTCACTGAGACGTTTGCGAAAAAGTAACATTGAAAGTGTGGGCTCGTTACACCACACCAACTCAGGTATGGTTGGGAGATATGTTTGATGGCACTGTGTGGAGAAATGCAGAATGAATTATCATAGATTGGGCGCTGAAATGTTCTTGTGTCAATACAATATATTTTCCCTAGGTTGTAAATGCCGAGACACTAATGAAAATTTTGATAGAAATTAAGTCAAATACATATCTACAAAGTAAAAAAGAAACTTACATGGGTACTTAATTATATATAATATCCAGCATCAATCAGGTTGCGTTTGAAACAAAATGAAGGAATGATAGAAAACATTCCCCCTGTGTCTGATGTTTATATTATATCACCGTTATATGCATTCTGTTTGTATATGAAATCGGCTTCTTAAGAATTTATCTCCCTAGTTACTTTACCATGGTCTATGATTTACATTTCAGATTCCATGTGATAACGATATTGAACATTATCTATGCTTGAATCTTTTTATGAGTTTTATATGAACACAAACTGCCGATTAGTTACTACATAAAAGGTCGAATCGCTTTAAAACGCGCCAAATATGTGAACTTCTTACTATGACTAAAGGCTTGTGTATTTAATAAGAGCTGACCGCGAAAAATAATAAGAAGGAACGACATAGCTGTGAGGGGAGGAGAATATGCAATTACGGTATAGTAATTGTTATAGTTGCGAAAAGGAATTGATTGTTTTATTATTTCTGTTATTTTATCGGACCAAAAATTACACACGATGCAACAACTTATTTTAAAATAGTTAATACAGTATAACCCCGTTAAGTCGGACTCTCAGGGGACCGAAATAATCGGTCTGACTTATCGGGAGTCCGACCTATCCGAACTTCGTCTTAAGTCAGACTCTACTTATTTAGTCCCAAGGGGGACAAGGTTTTAGTCCGACTTAAAGAAAAGTCTGACTTAAACCGTGTCCGACTTAACGGGGTTATACTGTATATTTATTGCATGACTTTCGAGTAATATGTTAATAAGGTAGCCATTCTCTGGATAGACATTCAATGCACATTTTGGAAGCTTTGAGGTTATGGGAAATTTACAGACATTTTTATTCCATGAAAGATCCGAAACATAATTAGGGACAAACAACTAAAACTAAAACTGAAACATAAACGAATACATAGAAATTTTGAACGAAAAAAAGATCGATTTTAAAAGTCAATTGCCCCATTAAAATTTAATGTTTCGGATCCTTTAGCATCCACTCAACAACAATAACAAAAACTAAAAGCCAACATGCGCAAACGTAAATTGATATACCTTTCAAGTGAACTTCCGGCCATTCAACATTTCAGTTAGACATAAGGTTTATCAGTTTAGTATTGAATCCTGTCAAAAAAACATTTTATCGAATCAACATGCCAGTGTATATAATTATGCCGTTCTATTTTGATTTCTATTATGACTGAAAAAGATTACGGAGAAAAGAAATTTGTTTGTTTTGACGTCCGACTGAAACGTTTGAGCGTTTATCGCAGTTAAAAGTAAAGTGAGAAAACATTTTTAAAACGAAAAGTAAATACATTCTGTGTGAACATCCTACTTGTAAAAATATGTTTGAAAATGGATCACTTACCAGTGTGAATATCAAAAATCCTAACACACTTATGACGTCATGGCAACTCATATTAAAGTGAAAGGTTTACTGACATTTCATCTATATTTAGATGTTTACGTGAATGGCGTCACCGATAATGTTAGTTTGATACTTTCTATATTGGTATCTCTTTTTTTCAATAATCACTTTAATCATTTTATTGATAATTACTTCATTTTAAAAGTGTGTAATTCTAACAAGATGCGATCATTAAACTTTTTGGTTGAAAATCTCTCTTTTTCGTTTGAAAGAAAGAGGCATTACATAACCATTACCTCGTTTAACCCAGACAGAAATAACAAGGTTTTCACTACCGCAATCTAGTGATGATCGTATCTTACATTACATTACATCATAACATATAGTTAATTAGCTAATTTGTATGTGTTTCGTGAAGGGCTCAGCGTGATTAAAATAAATTAAATTAAAATTAAATAAATTAAAATTAAATTAAAATAAAGAGTGAAAGATTCTCCAAGGTTATAAATCACGTCCATATGTTAAAATCTCAATTCAAAATATTATAAGAAAACAACAGCTTTTAACGTTCTGACGGCAAACACGAGAAATAATGCTCCCATATTCGTAGGAGATTATAATGAAAATTGGTTTGTTCGTAACGGATATAATTTTTTTTAGAATAAAAAGTTAACACCATTGGCGTCAATGACAACATATGCCTATGAAAGCTTACGTATCTTAAGGTGAAATTACAATATTCTGACGTACGGTGCGGATCAACTTGCTTTTACTTAGAGAGACAAAGTCTTAATATTTTCGAAAGATATTACATATGTCAATTTGACTGATGAAAATAGAAGAAGAGAAATTTGTTCACTGCACCAATAATATCGCTTGTCCTTTCCTGATAACCTTCTCAACCCTTTTTACACCTGCCATACAAAGGGCCAAAAGTTTCAACATAAAGACGCATTATTTTTCTAACATTCATTTTCTGTTGTCAATCAATTTTTGAGCATATTGGAAAGGGATAAACACTTCGATGTCTAATCTTTTCTTAGCCGTTATAAAGTCTAAAAGTCAACTAATACGGCTGCTGCCGCTTATTTTCCTTCTTCTTTGACCTTGAGTTCTCTAATATCTGTCGATATGTCATAGTCTCTAAGGTGCAACATGGTATCTTGCCTAAAATGGCGGTAGACCCAACTTTTTAACGGCGTAATAAAGACCGGCGTTAACTTAGTACCGACATAAAAACGGGCGATACACATTTTTTGTACGGAAGGCAATGGTAACCTTGATTCGAATGTATTCTCGTGAGAACTCAATCTAAATGTTATAACGGTTAACTACTGGCATTACGTCATGTTTATGTAGAATTGCTCTGCATAGTTGAGATTCCTAACGGGTTTTTTGTCATAACATTCAGATAAACATAAGATACAGATTGTGAAAAATGACAATAAGCAAATGATAATAAGCAAACGCAAATAACGAATATGATGTTTGAAAAATGCACAGATGTTTGTTTAAAATGATGTTTAAAGTTATTCCGGAGTTATTCTGGAGCAACAAAAACAAGAGCCAGATGGCGCAAAATGGTAGCAGCAGACGTACTTGACGTCCTTTAAAATTAAAATATACGCTTTTTCTTTTATAAGAATAGTGTATTTTAGTTTCAAGATGAATATTCTTAAGTTTTGGGCAAAATTCATCTTGATATATTCTTAGCATATTCTTAGTGACAACTATCGCGGGATTTAAAGTCAAACTAATGTCGAGGCCTTAATTTCAGATTTTGGATGAAGTAGAAACAAAGAATGAATCTGCAAATCGATCAACTGAAGAAATAAGATTTTAACATCCTATAAATAAACGAACTAAATATAAACATAACCAAAAGACTTAGATAGCACGTTGCTATTCCCACTGGGGATTGCAAAGCGAAAAAAAAAATAAGTAAAAAAGAAGAAAAAACACAATTAGATTTGAGATAATAAGTTTGAAAATAAAGAATTTACATGAATATTCTAAATGTAATGTATATTCTTAACTTTGTATAACCAAAAGTCAAGATGACGATATTCTTAGGATATTCTTAATTTTTTGTCCAATTTCATCTTAAATATTCTTATAGAGTATATTCTTATATATAAAAAAGCGTGTACTATTCATACCAGTCACTTTTTTAGCAAATTTACCCAACGCCAGGTACATAGCACAACAAAAATCAAACCATCATCTTTCAAAGCCTAAGTTACATTGACAACACAATTTAGTATTTAAAAAAGATTCGTTAGTGTGAAAAAGAAGGTAAAATTTAGAAACACCAGGAACTTAGTTTAAAACAAAAGAAATATACATGGGTGGACTGTAACCATAGATACATTTTTTAAAATTAAGACGAAGAAAATTTTCGTTATTGTATTTCTGTTCCACAGAAGAAATACCTTATAACCGCCTTTGTTTTCTTTTTTTGTTCTTTTTTTTTACTGATTTTGTAGCTATAGCGGAAAAGCGATTTTTTTGTAAGCATGCGCAGTTAGTGAAAAATGCCACTGACTTGGCAAAAATCAAATAGCTGTGGCTACTTTGAAAAAGTTGAATGAATCCTACTTTTTCCGCGCGATATTTTACGCTTCAGCTTTTAGCCAATGAAAATTTAGAAAGTTAATGGGAAAACAAATTATATTTTCAAGATGGCTGACAACAACGTCAACAACAACAGCAACAACAAAAAAGCCTAAATAAGCAACATGAAGTGAACGAACGAATTGAGCAAGAAAGTTCTTCAAATCTGTTGGGAGGTCATTCGAAAACATCTAAATAAAATATTCATGGTCGAGATCATTCGAGATCATTCACTAGCAAATTGTACAGTCCCTTTTGCCTTTTTTCCTGAAATAATTATCGTACCCACATATGTTTTTTTGCTGTCTTATTTTTTGAATTTTTCTTCGGCTGATACAACTACCAGTCTTAAGTTTTGAAGCATTATTCTGTTGAGAGCTGCTATCTCGTTTCGTGTTTTGTTTTTCTTTTTTCCCGATTTCAACATTACATTTCTAACGTTATTACACAGTTGGAAAGCTATATTGTTACAACATTAAGTAGGTTATCTCCAAACGTTTCCATCAGATCATGATGTAACAACACCATGCCGCTTTTGTTACCTCAAAAAATCTGTTCACCAAAAAGACTTATTTGAACTCATTGCTTTTAGAACCTCTGATGTGATTTTTATGAAATGATAAAAATCTATGTTCAAGATAAGAATATCCGAAGTCATACTGAGATAAGTTTTGATTAGTTTTATTTACTGACGTTACAATTTAACGAAACATTGTTACTTCAGTAGATTAGTTCAGGTTAGGTTACTTAAACTTTAAATGTAACTAAGCTGATTTAACTAAAGAAAACGTTGAATTACGTTTAGTTAAATATATTTAACTGTTCTAAATAATACGTGTGACTTATGACGTGTGACGTATGACGTGTGACGTGTGACGTATGACGTGTGACGTGTGACGTGTGACTTCGGAGATTAGTCACACTAATGAAGCATTAGGTATGCTCAACTAAAAGTAAAACATTTTTCTATAAAAACACGTGTCTCAAAGCAAAGTGTGGCCTAAAAACAATCAGAAAATGTTCCCAGAAAATCCAGCAAGCATATATAATTTTTAAATAGTATTAAGTTTTAAAAATGAGGATGCAATGAATATGGTGGTGGTGTGGTGGTCAAGCTTAGATACTTTCACTTTTATATCTAGAGCTCTCACTTTGCACAAAAAAACTTATCAACAAATAAAATGCGTTTTTTGAAAGCCTCTGAGTTGTTTTAAGAGCTTCTAGAACCCAAAATTTTCTTCGTCGCCCAACCATGGTGACAATTTTTTAGGAAAACTTTTGCAATTTTTAGCCCCCCACTTAAAACTACAAGCCGTGGCGCATGCATTAATGTATTAACAACTGTATTTATAACACCATTAGAATACTACTTACTGACTGGTGACCTTTTGGTAGAGTGCTCACCTTCAGTGCGGGAGGTCAGGATTCAATCGATCAGTGTGAATCGATCCACTCGGCTTAGAACTCAGCTTGAAAGTGGGTTTGATATCTAAGGGGTTGTCTAGATGAGCGGTTGAGTCATAATTGCGGCATCCGTAGCCAAAATGGGGGCTTTAAATGCTGTAAGACCTCCTACACAGGACCCTCATTGATAACAGTTCTATCAGAACTGAAGATGCTATCCTGGGTAAACATTAATAATAGTAATAATGATAATAGTAATTGCAGATTAAATAATTTATTACCATTTTTTCCTTACACACGGACAGACACGGGGAAATGAAAGATCAGCTGTCACGGTAAAACTACTTTTTCTTATGTTGGTTCAAACAATTGAAACAAATTTATGTACGATGTCATTTCTGACTGTAAAAGGCATTATTACGTGGAGGGTATTGCGAAAGTATATATTACGGGAAATGGGAGAATTTGATTGCCTTAGAAACCAGTTATTACATATATTTTTAGATATATATATTACAAATATGTTCATGATATGATAATCGTCATAATCTTTTTGCCAAAATGATTCTTCTATAAAAATATAAAATCGAATTTTTGAAGTATTAATTCGAATTACTGAATCGAGTGTCGAATTCTTAACGTCTTGTTTCCAGCATAGTCACAAGAAGAAATAGTTTCCACTATTTGAAAAGAAAACAAGAGCCTTAAGGCTTGAAGGTCAGCGCTAACTAAGACCTAGTTCATTTTTGGAAATGGGATAGGCCCTGTGCTCACACTGAGAACGATCTTTGTGTTAACATAATTCGCAACGCTACTATCATGGATAAAAAATCCTGGTAAAAAATGCAAATTAATGAATTAATGAATAAATAAATAAATAAATTAATGGGAAATTATGCTTTAAAATGAGAGAGATTTTTCATTTGGGGAAAGTGAATATGTAACAGCTTGAATCTCCTGAAGGATCTGTTAGCTCAGAACGATTTCATGGAGAAATTAGACCTAAACGATGCATATTTTCCCATTCCATTGCACATAGAGATATGAAGGAGGTAGAGGAACATCACGTTAATGATCTATTCAAATTTCTATTCAATTTTAAAACAATGGCGACTGATGTATGTTGACTCATACCATTTTCTTTTATGTAATAATTATGATATTTTGAATACTCGGTAAAATACCGACAACTTCAACGTAAAAGCGAGTGTATTTCGCCCAAATATCTTCATAAGATATAAGGTGCTCCATATAAGGACCCCCACAAGCTTCCTTTTTTACAGAACCTGAACCGAATCAAATGTTTCGTTCTTCAAATATGTAACCATGTCTATTTTCGGTTATACCTTGACGGGTTTTTTATATCTCGTAAACTATAAGCGTTTCCACAGTTTTCATAGATGCTAACTAGTAGAAGATCTACGATGATGTGTATGCATGTGCCATTTAAGAAGAGGACATAGGCACCAAAGACCTGACCAATAAACGACAAGGAGACAATGGACTGCAACCAACAACAAGTGCAGGCTGTGTAAATCTAGTATTGAAGATATCAAAGACTTCGTCAGTGCATGCCCGATTATGTCCAGTCGTTACTATTTACCACGACGCCAAGATGCTGTAGCAAAAGCAGTACTTAAAGCTCGCATCACAAACACACCAGAACGAAACCTGCAATCACTAGCGAAGCAGAATTCATCGAGAAACACGGTAACTATGATCGAATTAAATAAGAATCTAAGTTGCGAGGTAGCAGCGATAAATTATGTAAAATAAATTAAAACAAACAGGACAGATTTGTTTAAGTTTATGCTTATGAAGCATAATTTTGTTAAATAATTATTTTCATAATGGCTACTACTTCGTGGTGTTCGTAGGATGCTACCGACTGTTTTTTCTGTTTTTCTGTTTTCTGTTTTTTCTCCTACAAAAACAACACACTTTCACTGTAATATTGAACACGATTCAAAACGACACAGTTGATAGCGCCCGCTCGTAACACCTTCAAACTATCAGTGTTCTTCTTCAACGCCCACTCATCAAATCGATTTATAATTGGTTCGATCAAGAAAACGGGTTTTAAAAATGGCGTGAAAGTTCCGTTTTTGGGATAACGCTTCAAACGTGAAGAAGACAACCACTACTTACGTTTAAAAAAGGTTTTAATAAATGCTTTGATTATTTGACAAGTATGCTTTAGAGCTCTGCTGGATAAGTGACAGTCCTGGGTGTACCACAGCTTCACCACTGAGGGTATAACTTATTTTATATTGTTTTGATTTGATGTGGTAATTTTTCATAATATTATATTTATTCATTTCATTGTATTTTTAAAATTTATTTTCATTCCTAAGTGTTGAAGAAAAACTGTAGCAGAAAACCATTTTCTGACAAAATCCAATAGGACTTTCCGTAAATTACGTCAGAGCAGGATTCGCCTCGTTTTCAAGTTGAGTAATAATCACGATCGCTTCGTTTACAAAAGGAAAACGTCATCTCAGGAAAAAAAATTATCTTACGAATTTTTTTATCATGCTTGTATGTAATAGAATTTTCCCTGACTTGACTTCTTTTTACACGACAAGTGCTTTTTATAAACTTTATAGCAGGCTCATGTGTTAGTCAGGGAAAAGTGACTAATATTTAGCAAGTGACTAAACTTTTGACCATAGCACTTGGTGAAGGTCAAACACAAATTACAATATATAAAGATAAGTTCTGTGAAGAAATGTCCTTTCCATATTAATTTGCCACAGGAAAATTTTAAAGTAGATAGAGAAGCCTCGATTATATCTCTCTCTCTCTTTGGGAGGACAGAGGCTAATGCAGCCAGAGGCGTATACGCGAGAAAAAAAAAGGAAAAACGCGCAAGTCGGCGCTAATCGGCACTTAAGACTGGAAAGAAATATCATAACCGACTGGTGGCCTTGTGGTAGAGTGCTCGCCTTCAGTGCGGGAGGTCATGGTTCAAATCCTGGCCGAGTCATGCTAGCGACTATAACAGTGTGAATCGATCCACTCAGCTTAGCACTCACCTTGAGAGCGGGGTTTTCCGATTGAGCGGTTGAAGCATACTTGCAGCTTCCGTAGCCCAAATGGGTCTTTAAATGCCGTGGGACCTTCTTCGCAGGACCCTCATTGATAACAGTTCTATCAGAACTGAAGAGGCTATCCTGGGTAAACATTAATAATAATAATAATAATAAACGTTGGACTCCTCCACTTTTTTGACTGACCCTGAATACGCCTATGGCACCTTACTATTGGAGGGTGTGAAATTAAAATTCATTTTAATGAATCAAATATAGTTTCCGAAAAATGAGACATGAGCTAGTAAAGAAACAAAAATATTTCACCTTTTCGTCTTGAACCTTTTCCCGGAATTCTTCGAAGGTTTGGAAGTTCTATTACTTTATACTATTGGTAATTGAATAATTTATGAACTGAACTCACTCGGATTAGTTGAACGGAACTTTCCAGTCTTCTTAATTAGTCGAGAGCTTATTATTAATTCTCTTTTCATTCCAGAAGTGTTTTTGAAAACAATGTTGAACTTTAGTTTAAAAAATACGGATCAACACCGATTGGAGTTTTCCAATATAAAAAAAACAAATCTTTTTACAGCACTTTTTAAGCTTGCCTAACAAGATGTACAGCAGACGAAGTTGGAAAAAAGATGAGTTAAGTTATAATTATTAACATAAGCTTATGTATTAATAGCTTATTTATATTAACTTAAACTATAACACAAATAAGCTAAACGGGGAAAAAAGAAATTCCAAAATATGATCGCATCTTCCATACTCAGTCGAATAATTATTTTCTTTTTTTGTGTTCTTCATGTAAATGTGCTATGAAGTGCTATCCAAGAATGTTCCAAAACATTTTTATTTGTTAAAAGAAAAATAATGTGGGATTACTCAATATTAGAAAAAAATTCGCTGGTTCCTTTTTATCATAACCAAAAGTGTTCCTTACTTTGATAAATTCCTGATAAACAATAGAAATTTCAGTTTATCATAGGTTTTCCTATTTCAAGTAAGGAAAAAACAACTCACTATCACGTTTTTATCTCGTAATGTTAATCGTTTCTAAACGTGATAAAAAACAATATTTGTTATTGTTAGTCTTGCCCCCCCCTGTTAGTTGTAGCAATGGGCTTTAAGTTGAGCCAACGAATATCAGAATTTAAGGGGTGGAAAACTGCATAACAAAGTATTTGTTGATAAATAAAACTAAAATACTCAGCTTACCCCTATCCATCAACCAAATCGGCAAGTTTAAATGCATTTTATGATAAATATCATAGAATTAACAGGGTGTCAAGTAATTGGTCAGAGAGTGAAATCTAATCGCTTTTTTTTGTTCATTTTGTGTGAAGGGAAAAGAAAGGCTTGTTGTTTGAGGGAGCAAGTCTCGACCCTACTGGCTTCTAATAACAGTGTTATAGGTGAAACTATGCATGAAATCGAGGAAATAATGTGTAGTAGCAGGTGTGTTTGTTCATAACTTTTACAAGTTGTTGGGCTTTCAAATCTGCTTATGCAATGTACAGAATTTAGAAAATACTTATAGGTAAACCACATTCAAAAAAAAATTGAAAACACTTTCTAACTATGTAGTTACTCGTTTTATCAATAAATATCGTTTCAATAAGATTGAATAAAAATAAAAATACATAAATAAATAATAAAAATAATAAATAATGATAAAAGTAATTGCAATAAATATAAATAGAATATAAAAAATAAATATTTAAATCAAAAGATCAGTCCAAAATATATTACTTACTGTTAAATTCACCGAGATGAGTTTTCTACCAAAGGGATTGCGCCTTTGACTAATCCTGAAGCCTTTTTATTTGACGTTAGAAATATGAAAAGAACAGACTGCTGTTAGGTATTGATATATTTGCAAGTAAATGTTTTACCCTTATATTTAGCAGTAGTTGGTTTGATTATGTTTTTTTTTTATCTTCGTTCATAATTTTTCCAATTTTCTTTCTTATTAAATTATAATTAATAAATTCATCAAATTGTTATTTAACAAATAAAAGCACAAACCATAGAAAATCGAAAAGAATGATTTTAATAAATTATATGTTTCGTACCTCACATAAATAGATTAAGGACTTTGTGGATAGAGCCAATTTTAAAAGATGCTCGGAAACTTCGAGTTTCAAATCACGAACTACGAACTTCGAGTAAGAAAAATTTCGAGTTATGACGTCATTCTAACTCGAAAATTTTTTTTGAAAATAAAAATCTCGACTTACTAACAATATTATTAAATATCAGTTATATTTTCGAGTTAGCCTGTGAAACTTCTTTTGCGATCTATACATATTCATAGCCAACGACAATATAACACTTTCATTGCTTCTTCTAACTTCTCGCTTTATTCACGGTTGCAACCGTGCTTTAAATACAAGGTTCTACTCCTTCTTAAAAGAAACGAGAGTTCCGGAAGTCATATATTAAATTCACTGACCTATTATGTTGCAATTCTATTGACTATTGTTGTTAAGATATAAAAGAACTTTATAACAATATAATTTTGAGATATCTTGATCTATACTGTTAGGCGACTCTACAGGCTGAAATACACAGTGAAGTAAGTAGTTTTAGTTGGATTTTGGCTTTAAAATTGATGTGTAATAGACTGGTGTGAAACATTCAAATAGCAAAAAATCCAACACATTTGTACAACTACTTGGATAGTGTAATTCAGCATTTATGCTTAGGGCGGACATCATTTAAAACTCTCAATGGTAAGAACACAAGTTGAAATTTGATGAATGGAATTTTCCAAATTTATCAGGCGCTTGCTTCTGAAATGCTCTGATCTTCCTTTATCTTAATTTATCGCGTATTGAGTTAGGATTTATATATTCCAACGTGCTAAGAATTGCACAACATTTGAAAGTGTATCAGACCATCAGTCACGAACAAACTTGCCGTGGAAAAGTGTCACTACTTTAATAACATTGTGTTGAGTTGAAAGTTTCGTTCGAGATAAATTGGAAAATACTAAAGGGACTGAAAGAAAGGGTAGTTGAGTTTAGCGGGCTTTGACTGAACTTTGGTCAGCGCGGAAAGCAGTCGTCCGTACGTAATTCCAAGATTTTTTGTCCACAGTACTTAAAAAGATAGGGATTTTCTAAAATCACCAAAGTCACAATTTGCGCGGGCTCATTTTGACTTAGTTGTTATTTCGCCCACAAATGCTCTACCCTATTCTAATACAAATTTCAATATAAGAATGGTGTTAACCTAACTTCGTACAAAAATTCCATGCGGTTTATAAAGATTTCTAAGTAATCATCGAGGCAAACAACAATCTCCTAAAAAGTACAGTGTCAGACACTAAAGTACAAAAAATAAGTATTAGTTATCGCACAGTGCCGAATGCAATATGACATATTTTTCTCGTTTCTTATATTTTTGCTGTTATTTCACTCGCGTAAAGGCTTGCGAAAAAGCAGCTAAAATAGAAGAAATTCGAAAAATATTCGCCATATTGCACTTGGCACTGTGTAATAACTAATACGAATTGCATAAAAACAAGAAGCTGCTCGGCTGCACAACTGGGAGAAAGAGTAGCGATAAATTTATGCTCATTGATGAAAAACTCGCGTAAAGGCATGTGAAATAACAGCAAAAATAGAAGAAATTCGAAAAATATTCGCCATATTGCACTTGGCACTGTGTAATAACTAATACGAATTGCATAAAAACAAGAAGCTGCTCGGCTGCACAACTGGGAGAAAGAGTAGCGATAAATTTATGCTCATTGATGAAAAACTCGCGTAAAGGCATGTGAAATAACAGCAAAAATAGAAGAAATTCGAAAAATATTCGCCATATTGCACTTGGCACTGTGTAATAACTAATACGAATTGCATAAAAACAAGAAGCTGCTCGGCTGCACAACTGGGAGAAAGAGTAGCGATAAATTTATGCTGATGGATGAAAAACTGAATATCTTGATATTTGAACGAAGTACAGTTGCAGTCGCGTACTGTTGACCCACAGATTCAACTCCATGCGCACAAAAGTTTGAACACACTTCGGATACTTAAATCGGAAAAGAAAAATTAATAGGGTCCAGGGTTGGGTCGTGGGGAAGAAATCCAGTCTTTCTGAGTGTGCAGTATGTTTCGTAAAGTAGAGATTTAAGGGCATGCACTTCTAGACAATTTTACCTGTCGTACATTAAGAGTAATTTCGGGATAAAATACTACTTTTAAACATTTATGCACATAACACCAAATTTCCAATATTATCCATATATTTGCTATAAAATCACAAGCAATATAAAAGTACATTCTGTCGGTTAACAACAAACTTCCAAAAGCCCAAATTCAGCGTTCTAGATCAAAAGTTTTATAATTTATACAATGTATATGACAAGTATTTTTACCCACAGTTAATTGTACATGATTTTATTATTTCGAGAAATACCTGTTTTTGAAAATTATTTTGATGGTTTCACGATATACAAGTTTCTTGGAACATTTGGAATGGTTTGCAGTGAAAGATAGGGATGTGCGAAAAGGAAATAGAGCCCAAAATATATATATATATATATATATATATATATATATATATATGATTTAAGTCATGCAACATGCTGTTGTCTCAACAAACTTCTCTTTGTCTTGTTTTAATGCAGCAATTACACAGTGACAAAGTTTTCACAGAGAACAACCATAAAGTTACAAAAAAAAAAAGAAGAACTTTGAAGAATATCGTGAATTTGTTCTTCTTTGAGGCTCAAAAATGAGTCTTTCGTGAAAACATTGCGAATTCGGAAATAAACAAGCAAGGAACAATTTAAAATCTTTTTTCGTATGTACTTGTTCTCCTTCAGCTCAAAAATTCCAGGCGCGATGGTAACGTTCGCGAAAAACAATGCTGTGTTTCTCTAAGAAAATGTTACAACAGGGTGTGACATGAGGCATGAGGAATCACAATACTCTGCGAAATTCGCGGAAACAACAAATTGTCAAATCATCAAAAACATAAAAAACTTAAAAAAAAGTCGCAGTCACAGTCATTCAAGGAACTTGAACAAAACCTACATGAAAAAAAGTGACGGACTGGATTTAGAAACTGAGTTTCTCCCAGTTAATGAATGAAATTACCTATAAATAACTAAACAAGATTCGTAAAGTCAGTTACTCACTGATGGAAAATCTCTATTTAGAGCTTAAAGGTATTATGCTCGCAAGCGAAAGTTTGAAAAGCATAGCAATGCTTATTTCTCATGAAAATTAGAATTATATAGAATAACGAACTGATAGTGGTACTCGAAAAGCTGATCGAAAAAAATGTATGGGATCACATGTTTACGATGAACTGTTACCGAGATATCAGTGTTCAAAGATTTTCCTGACGTCTTTATGTGACGGCACAGTTCTAAAAGTCGCCAAAATTTTGAGACAGGTTTGAGGCTATGCGGACCCCAAATTACGTGAGTTATTGACATTGACATTAGTTATCTAGATTATTGACCCTAACGTCGCGTCCTTTTGAGTACGCAATGCAATGTTTTCACTTTGTTGTGCCAATGGTAGTGCAGATTTCCCAAGTTATTTGTTAAGGCGCGTTAAAAAATAAAAAATAAACAGGCACAAGGTGTTCTCGATGTGGTAACCATAAATTTAGCCCTGCGTATAGACTTTTTTCGCGTTTCTGCCAAATGGGCCCCATACCGTACCCCGCCGGGTCTGTGCAATAAAGAAAAATTGTTTTTTATCCTCCGACTAACCTACAAGATGTGTTTCAGAATGTTTTTCATTTCGAGGCATGTCGATTAAAATCAGAATAAAATCAAACATACTTCTGCCGTATTCCTTCATTTTTTGAACTGGGTAGCTATGATGTAAATAATGTAACATAGGGAATTAAAGTATTTTTAATTTTTTTATTTTGTATATATATTGCAACATATATGTGTAACATTTTTTTGTTATTTTAAATTTTACTGGCCAATTTTTAAACATATACATATGTTGTCTTCTATTCACGCAAAACTCTTGCATTACTAAAATTGATGTCACAACTATTTTATTTTTATCTGTCATAACAGCACCATTTGTACTCTAAATCGAACTTTTGGCAAAAGCATTGAAGCAAGATGTTGGATGCCTATATCCGAATGGGAGTTTACAGAGTCACGTGATTATTCTATTGAAACTACATATGATTTATATTGTGGAGAAGAATACCAAATTCATTTATCGACTTCCATGTTGTATTTGACTTATTTGCTTTGGTGTATGATATTTGGTTGGCTATATCAGATAATATGCGGACAACGTCCGGTAATAATTCTTTTATTCTTTCAAATTTGATTGGTTGTGCAACAGGCTTTATGCCTATCATTGAATTACTTCACTTGTGTCGATTCTGTTCTGAACTGATAATATCTGAGCAAGTGCTAATGTTTATTTTACTGTCAGAAGTCGTCGGAAATAAAAGTATTTTCTGGGCTTTTATTTACTGTGACCGTGCCAATTGTATATACAGCACTTGCATTGCAATTGTATTTCGTTCCTAGCCTAGTATTTCTCCAGTGTGATCGCTCGATTTTTCTTTTCCGCCTGGTTTAATGGAATGTACATTGGGTCATGTGAGATATACCCCATCAGAATAAGAGCAGAAAGCATTGGAATTATGCAGTTTGGTGGGAAGATTGGTGGAATTGTAATGCCATGGATAGCAAAGTATTTATTGGTATTTCACGACTCACTGTCGTATCTTGTCATGGCTATTTCGTCATTGGTTGCATTTGGTTTAGCAACCCTTCTTCCTGAAACAAAGGGGACAAATATGCAGGCAGTTTAAATTGTATCAGCAAACAGAGTTGAAGACTTCCCTAAGTAACTGGCATAAGAATGGTTACTTTGTAAATATCAATAAACTTTTAAAAATATTTTTGGTTTGAAATGAAAGTAGTTGTAAACCTTCAACATAATTCTTCAGTTAACATCCGCGACGCTTCCTTTATATATCCCAGATTTTATAGTTATTGATGTATGAATGGTATGATTTAACGTTTGGAACTGTGAAGCATTTGGTTGAGGCGAATTATTTTGAAGGGTCACAGTTTAGTTTTTTTTCTCGTAAAATATGTTCACATTTGCACATTATATTTTGCGTGTTTGTTACACACTGTTTGACATAAAGCGGTGATTTCACATGTTTATTATTTACGATAGGCCAAAAAGGGCAGAGCATATCTTTTACAAAGCAGTGTGAGTCTTTTACGAAATCCTGTACACGTTTCTTAAAATACCGCGATTCTTTAATGAAACACTGCGTATCATTTACGAAATATGTAAATGTTTTACTAAAAAGATGCCCAAATGTTTTACTAACATCACAGCTAAGTTTCCATGTTGCTTTAGGACTGGGTAATCAAGCAATTGATTGCGAGCAATAGTCTTTGGGTGCTTGAGGCGATTATTGGCGGCGGAACGGGTTCGTAAGGCTCTTGCTTTTTTGTTGTTGTTGTGGAATCTATGAATATCAATATAGTGTTGCGCAACCGCAAAAACTAAACGCAACTAAGTTTAAACACGAATGTTTTAAAAACATAGCAGTGCTTATTACACATGGAAATGAAGTAAGCGATGGAGTAAGCAAGATCCAGTTGCTTGTTGGCAAGCCAAATATACAAAGAAGGCAGGCGGAACAATAAAGCATAATCGGAAATACATTTCAATGAATGAATCGTCTGTGGTTATACTCACAAAAATAACAATGAAAGAATAACGATCAGTAGTGCCAAGCTGTAGTGCTCGGAAAGCAGATCAAACAAATGTATGGGATCACATGACGAACCGCTACCGAGATATCGCTGATCAAATAATTTTGCAGACGTCATGATGTGACGTCACAGTTCCACAAGTTCCCAAACTTTTACAGAATGCCTCGTGGACAATTCGGACTCCAAATTAATAACGTCAGTTATTACCATTTGCTATCGAGATATTTGGCCGAGATATTTTTTCTTATAAAGGTTTTGTCCTTAAAAAGCAATGAAGTACAAAAGTAATTAAAGCAAAAGAAATCTGCGAAAACCAGATGATGAAATGAATAGAACAAAAAAAATTTAGTACATACAATCGAAAATACATTTAAAGGGATCCTAACATCTGAAACAATATTTTGTTAAATACTTCCTCAGACCATAAATAAAACACCCCTATATCTTATAAGTTATATAATAAACGCTAGGGTCGATAATCAGCCAACATTACGTTTTAATATTGTACTGTCTTTCCGAGAATTCGCTTCTTCCTCATCAAAACAAACTTCAGAGTTTGCAACTCACCACCACCAAGTTGGTCTATCATACCGAAGAGCTCAGCTTTGGTGTGAATGAATATAGACAAGCACGATGAACACTTTTCCAGGATGTCTGAATCGTAATCTTCGTCATCTCTTCAAACGAATCGATGAACTAAAAAGAGTTTATATTGCCATTGGGTCGAATCTTTCAATTTGGGTTGAGACGAATGTTTGTTTTGATTTTGCTTCTGGGAAATGACCAAAAAGTGTTTTGTTTTCTTGGGAAATTCGAGTAAAATGTTGTTTTGTTTGTGGAAATGGATTTGAATTTCATTACACTTTTTTGTTATTTTACCTCTCTTATACTTGTGGCTGATCATGGTATAGATAAAAGTGTTCAACGAGCCTTAAAAACGGTCGGTACAAGTGGATCTCCACTGTTGAATACAGTCCTTCTACATTCATTTACTTCTTTCATGCGTCACACGCTGCGTGGGGACTGGACGCTATAACAGAATTTTGGATCAAAGGAGCGAAGCGAAAGGCTGTAATGGCGGCTGTATTCTACGAACTTATTTGCAGTGTTGCATAGCAGTGATTCATTTCTGTCAAAAAAGTCAGATGGTAATCTGTATTTTTTCCTGGTTTATAAACAAATAACAAATTTTCATTTTAGATAGACGATCCCTTCATGGACGTATATTGTTCGAGATACCGGATGTCCGAGTTATTGAGAGTTATTTTTATGAGAGAGAAGGGGGATGCTTCGAGTTATTAAGGGTTTGAGTTACCAGAATTCCATTGTAAAACAGAAATTATGAAAAATTGTTGCATTTTGAATAGGATTCATTTGAGAAAGTTCCATGTTTAAGTTTTATTTACCTTTATTACCTGATTACCTATTCTGTTAATATTATATTATACTGTTATATGAAAGTTGACTTTTATAAATATTTTTACATGCTATTGAGTTTTTATTGTAAACTATAAAAAAATTATTTAATAAATAAAATCACCTATATTGGTATTCCTAGTACAAAGCAAAGGCAAAAGAACACTAAGAGATCTCCTGTGCATCTCAATTTATTGCTATTGTATAAAAGAAAAAAAAAAGGATTTCAAAATAAACAAGAAGAAGAACCAAAATCGTCTTGGTAAAAGTTTACATTTATAAGAAAGTATGTATTTTTTTGACTTTGAAATCCCTATAAACATACAAGAATTTTTACGTTCCTTTTGCGGACACTTTGTTGTCACAATTGCTTTCTTCAGTGTCCAAGTGGTCATGAATGTATGAATATATTGATGTCAACATAAAGAAACGAAGAGTATAACCATTTATTATAGGTATGAAATGAAAGGGTGCGGTACCACAAAGTATTTTTGTTAATTAGAATATTAATGAATTATGTCCACGTGAAATTGGATCCAATATTTGTGTGCTGGATTTCACACTACCGTATTACCATCATCGCCTACTGGCGGTTTCATCTTGTTTATCAACAGATTATTGTATTTCAGCTGTGCATTAACTGAAGGACTGATAACAGATTCTCCAACATACCACATACCATACTTACCTTGCATTCTTAAGATCTTCCATATCATGGAGTTACCAACATCATTTGGCCCGAAATGTGGATTAACCACTTGACTTTGGAACCCAGTGAAGCTTACATTTACTGGTGTGAAATCGTTTCGAATTTGACCAAACAAGTTGATTTGTGCGTCTACAATTCCTGAAATCGGTCGTTTGGTAAAACTAGTAACTTGGACTGTACGGAATTCGGATCCATCAGCATTCATTGAATAGTTACCATCCCTGTACCTTGTTTGATTGGTTTGTTTTTGGTATACGGCATATGTATCTACGATTTTCATTGGCCCTCCGTTGCTGTTTTTTGCATTGTCGATGATGATGTCGATTGGCGTGCCACCACGATCTAATAACTCTGTATCAGCCAAAAAGGTAGTTTTATAAGTGTCGGCTTTAACTCGAAGGAAATTTCCATATTCTTCTGGGAATGGTCCAGCATTTGCCCCTTCACTCTTCCAATGCATTGGTTTCAATGCGTGTCTAACACTCGGTGTCCAAATGACAAAGTCATATTTGATTGTTTGCATGGAGTTTCCAGGCCGACGGATTCCTAAGAAGGATGATGTCATTTCGGATGCTACAGGTCGTCGTAACCGAACAACATTGCTGTTTAGTTGAACATTCAGACCTTCGTCATTAACAATGTTAGACCAGAGTCGCTGGAAACCATTTTGCACATAGAATCGTTCTGCCAATGAAAAAGAATAAATAATTTGTTAAAGATTTATGAAATACACTGACATATTTATAAATATTTCAGTCCAAATTGTGTTTGGTTTCCTTTCACGTTGAATTTGTCAGTAGATCAGTTTTGATTCATATCATCATTGGATTTTTACACAGACAGATAAAAGAATGCTTGCTCTCCTCTCAAATAATTCATTGAAATACTAAAACAAATCAGGGAATGAAATATTGAAGGAAAAGTGGTTTGGAGATTTCGTAAGAATCTCAAACTCAATGACACAGGCAACCACAAAAGAGCATAAATTTCCAAGTTAACCAAATCATAAATCAGGTGCAAAAATTTTCTAGCACTTACTTGCTGCAGCACCAGCCACACCGGTTGATATTCCACTTTCTAATGCACTCATGCGGTTTGCAGGAACAACTACAAATGCTAGTAAAGCCGGAATATCATTGTATGAACCGAGCCCTTCAACAGTTAAAAGAAACTGAAATACTGGTGCCAATATTTCAATTCCATGACGATTCAAGAAGTCTGCAAGCGTCTTATCGCGTCTTCCCTGAAATTAAAAGATAACTTATTATTCAAATAAGTTGATAAATGAAAACATGAGTCAGAGGTAGTAGATAATTCTTTACAGGGAGATTCTGTATTTTCATGTATAAAACCAAAGTAGCTAACAAACCTCCCAACCGGGTTCCGAAGGTACCCCTTCACTAGCGACGTTTGGAAAGTATTGGTTGTACAATGCAACGTATCGATTCATAGCTGTGCTCAAAGCGTTTCGAGCAGCTCCATCATCATTTGTACCCAAGTTTGCTTTTGCCTCTTTTATTAAGTAATTCATCATGTTTGTTTCTGATAATTGCGAACCTAGGAAAAAGAAACAGCGTTTTATATTCTATGTGCTGTTTTTTTGTTTTCACTCCTGAAATTACCTGTAAGTCACTTAATATACAAGCATCCTAAATTATCTTGAAATTGCGCTTTTTAGAGGAGGCGCTTCAGAAGGGGTGGTAAATAGAGTAAACACTGTATGTTATTTCATCGAGTAAGTAACAGGAATTTTTAAGTCCTTGGGCTTCCATCCGTAGGGGTTGGCTTTTCTGCCAGTTGGCCGACTTGCAACTAGGAAGTTGACTTGACTTACCATGATTGCTTTGGGAAAAGAATTTTGTGAAGCAAATTAAAATGGATATTACATATTCTTACCATCTTTTGCCCATACAGTTGGAGTAGGTAAATCCTGAAGCGCACTCACACCGATGTATTCCTCGATCAGATCCCTAAGCTTTTCATCTATTCCAGATACGCTGAAGGGGCTTTCAAATACCGTGCCACGATGCGATACTTGATTGAAAAGGTCACCAACACGACTGTTTCTTTCATAAATGATAATATTTCGAAAACCTAAGAAGAAAATAAAATATTTTGCACAAATAGTTGAAGTAAAGGGGTTCAGGTGTCTCCTTAGAAATGAACTGAAATTGGTTGTAAAACGTTTTAACATAGGTGGTTTCTCGGGTTCATAGGTCAATCTAACCTCGCTGGAATGAGAACTAGGTTATCAAATAGTTTTAATCACATTGATCCAATCTGATTTCATCCAGCGATTTATACAAATCATAACACGAGGAAACGGTTAATTATCATGAAAAGAAAACATGAATATTTTGTTTTTGATAAGCTGTTTGATTGATAGATTAATGTTAATTGGTTGACAACCCGTGACCACAATAGCTATGGTGAAGTCAACGATGAATTAGCAACAGGAATTATTAGTCACAATAAAAATGTAGATACGTGTTGTGTCTTATTGAATCGATTCGATATACGACATCTTGAATTTCAGATAAATATGTTCACTTGGCAAGACTCTCCTTCATTTGTTGTGACGGATAATCGTTAATTTATATTTATAAGTTATATTTTAAGCACGTAAGTAGGAGATCCTGTTTTTTTCAACCTTAATGCGATGAACTCCAATTTTGCCGCTTATTAATCTAGTGCGTTAAACTATAAAAGACTTATTATTTGAATAGAGTGAGTAGAACTTTCCCGAATTTCTAACATAATGCTAATAATGTTCCGCCTCCTTCAATATTTGGAATAAAATCATCGAAACATGTTGATTTGACAATAATGTGATGTTTAAACTAAAATTCGGGAAAGACATGACGAGAAAAAATATTACCTTTCCGTTTCAGTTGCAACGCTATATGAATGCCAGCTGGACCGGCGCCCACTATTGCAATGCTATCATTGATATTACGAGGGCCAGGAATTTCACCAGGGTATTGAGCAAGACATGCTGAAATCAGCACTGAGAGAGCAATGAGAAGCGCCTGTAAATAACCAAGAATCAAAATAATTTATGTTGTAACTTAAAACAACGTTCAACATTTTAATAGTCTCATGGAGGCTGTCGAAGACACCATATCACGCATACTGTGCGCATAACGTGTTGGAACCATAATCAAAATAACAATAACAACAAAAATAACAACAATAACAACAAAAATAACAACAAGAACGATAACAACAACAACAAAACAGACTTTGATCAAAGGGCAAATGTACAAAATGCAAAAATGATCATAACATACCATGCCTGAAGACTTCGATTTTGCAAAGTTGAAGTCACCCTCCTCACATGAACTCTAAACGCACACAAGTTTATATAGAATTACTGCTTTTCTTTTGATATGTATTTACTTAATTTCATTGAAATATCTAATTGGGTTTAATGCAACCATACAATGAAGGAAGAAAACGCGATTAATTCTGCATTGAGAAACTCCTAAGCTGGTAATTTAAAAAACTTAGGATCTCCATCGTAAATATAAATCCTTTTTATTTTGTATCATTGATAAGACATCTACGGAGGAGATGAATGTCCTTTAGGGATCAAAATGTTCAAATAAAGCAATAGTTTAGGCCTGACTAAGAACTCTATGAGTCACTGTTGTTATTGCCATTGTTGAGAGAAAAATGGGTGTTTGTTGAAAATGAATAAATAAAATAAATAAATAAATATTAAACGAATACAAGATATTGCAAGACTTTGATCGAGCGTTAACTACTATTTACGCTAACAATGAGTTGTCATTTCTTTTACTACGGTGGCCGAGAAGTGCAAGAAAATATCCTATCTTGCCATCACTCTTCGTTTGGTCCGTGGCTTTCTATTTTTGTTGCAGACATATGTTCTTCAGCAATAAATCATTCCCAGTATCGATTATTTGAGTAACATAATACCAATTTGGTCTTTATTATTCCAACTAGCGCGTATTACTTCGGATATGTTGCGCGGTGCGTTTATATTTGTAAAAGCTGGGGAAATCAAATCTTTTCGCTTGTTCCATCAGTCTAACAAGTTTATCAGTGATCTAGAAAAACGCGGAGTAAGCCTCTAGTAAAGCTGGTTTTCCACTAGGCGGAATATTCCGCTTGCAGGCTGGCGGCTTTTGTTTTTTAGTAAATTCCGCCAGAAGCGTCCGCGGAAAAGTCGGATCAAGTTCAACTTTTCCGCCGCGGAATATTCCGCAAGCCAATCAAATGGTTCAATTAGTGATCATGTGGAGAAAACGATAGCCGCTCCGCGCTGAATATTCCGTCTAGTGGAAAACCGGCTTAAGTACTAAATAAAATTTTAAACAGCTGACTTTCATTAGTTAATGATTTTTCCTTTTTTTTACAAGGCATTTAAAATTTGCTGTTGCCATTTCCGAACAGCAGCCTTGGAAGTAAGAATGTTTCCTCGGTTTTGTTACTTTGTTGATAGGCGAAAATGTTTCGGCATATTTTCGACACATTTTTTTCCTAAAAGTTTCCGTTCTTGGAATATACCAGTTAAAGTGACGAATGGTTTCATCCTTGCTCATATTCCTTGCTACTATTGTCATTTTGCGAAAAAAACAAAACGAACCCACGAGCGAAAATTAACTAACTAACTAACTAACTAACAAATAAAGAAACAAACAAACAAACAAACAAACAAACAAACAAACAAAAGAAATAGACGTACATGGAATTTCAGGACTGTGCTCAGTGGAGCCGATACTATTGGTAGATAATGATGAATATCTTTCGGATAACTTATCATGATGTTCTTGCATTTCAGAACGGATGTATAAACCTTTCGAACCGAGCAGTGGATTTATAACTCGTGCTGCCAGAGTTTCTAATTTTATAAACTAACTAAATTAAGCATCAAGTGTATAATCAATAAAGCTTGGTTCACATGCAGTTCAAAATGGTCTCAAGGTGCTTATTTCATTTAAGTCTTACGTCGTTGAGACGGTTTTTGACTATATGTGAACCTGAAAAAATCTGTTGTGCTGAGACTAATTCGAAACGGTCTCAATGATCTTGAGGCCAGCTCAGGAGATTAGTTGGAAATAGTCTCGAAACCTTGAGACCGTTTTGAGTTGCATGTAAACTAAGCTTAGATTTTTAATTAAAGAAATAAATTTGTCAGCAACATTAACTAAGCTGGTCTCAATGGAACAAAAAAGGTTGTTCTTTTGAGACTGGTCTCAAGCTAGTCCGTTGTTCTTCATCTATTCTTCTCAACCTCAACGCTTAAAGCTGGCGCCGCTTTGATTGGCTTTCGAAATAACCGCAACCAAAATTCCACATGCATTTTCGATGACACGTATATAACGGAAGAGGCGATAGTTGAAGATTTCCTGCTTTTGGGTTGCCAACGATTTTTTCAAATAAGTTCTCAACAACCAATGCTGAAGAAGGAAGATTTCGTCACCTACCAGGAAGTAAGGTGTCTTTTATCTCCCATAGAACCATCTATATGTGCAGGATCAGAAATGCTCATCATGTTGTCTCTGAAGCACTCCCCCATTTCTAAATTAAGCAAGACCCCACTGTCATTGTTGCTACCATATGCAACAACACCAGCAAAGGTAAAACAGTATTGTACATCGCACACTGCTAACAAAACGATACTGAAGAAAGATTTGTAATTATAAGATGCCCGAATTTCGTTGCACTGTGGGCCAATGCAATGTGCTTCCCATCCAGGGTGCCAATACAATGAGGTATATCCCACAATCGCTCAAATTCTTGAGAAATTCGCAGCCAATCTTTCTTTGTCTGAGACACCTGCACATAATCCTGGAGTTTGTCCCAAATAGCATCATATCACATATAATTTTGGATACAGTTGACTTCCAATTAGGAAGTAAAGACTCAAGGCCTGTTACCTCTCTCCACTCGCTAAGAAACGTAATGTTACGGCAAGTCGTTCTTCTGGTGTTATTGGCACCCTGACTGAGTTGTCCTTTGCAATAACCGGAGCAATCAAGTAAAGAAAGCGGTCAAACCGCTCTGGTGACATACGAACGAACTTGAAAAATTGCTCCCTGTTTAAATTCTCCATTCGGTTAAGCAACGGAATGCGCCAGCTTGTAGTCTGTTTTGTAATAACGGACGTACCCAAAACCTCCTCTTTCTGCTATCCAGCATTAAATTCATACGTAAAAATAATAATTATGATAATAGCCGCTGCAAATATGTGATATACAGATTTAATTTTGCCATAATCTTCTACATTATTAATTTTTCTACTGTTAAAGATAATATTCAATTACGAATCACGCCTCTGCGCATTTAAACCAATCTCCTGAGTAATTATCTCTGGCTTTTGCGACTAGCTAATTTTAGTTGCAAAGATTGATTGAGACCATTATAAACTACAGCATGTGAACAGCATGGTTTTAAGGTTTAATAATCCTTAACACCATTTTGAACTGCATGTGAACCATATTGTGAATGAATAAATGTGAATCTCATATTAACATTTAATGACCTTCACACACACCATTGAATATTTGCAAAAGTCCTGTTGAAGATTCTCTTTTTTGAACTCTTAAGCTTGGTTTCCACTGGGCGTCAACTGGTGATAACTGATTTTCCATATTTAGTAATAGAAAACAGATATCTCAAGACGAACTCAAAATTACTTTTGTTATATTCTTTCAAAAATGGACGCATTTTAATTCAGAGTAAAGAATTCAAAAACAATTGTCGCCCGGTTTAATTTTTTTTTCTCAATAGAAACGATATAATTATACGAAATTCCCCTATGAGATAAGCATTGAAACAATAATTAACACTTAAAAAAATGATAAGCTATACAGAAAGTTACTGCTATATCGAGGTAAAAAATTCAACGGCAGAAATAACTGAGAAAAAAAAAGTTTAAGTATAGAAGAAGAACATCTCTTCCCAGTCCTTAATGACAAAACTAAAAAAGGTTATAAAGAGAAAGATACAGTTCGAAAACTATCATATAAAAATATCGCTTTTAAACGCAAATTAAATCCCAGTGTGAACCGAGAAATATTTTTAAAACTATCGTAAGTTGACGCATTTTAAGTGCAAGTTATCATAAATTGTCGCGTTGAAATTATCGCAAGTTGACGCCCTGTGGGAACCGAATTTTACCAGCAATCTATCTAAAAATTCTAAAGGTAAAGCTATGTTTGATTATTTTTACTGAAAAGTGGTTTATTTCCAAATAAAATTTTTTCCCATTATTTGATGGTGATGTTCTTAGTTTGATCTTCAACACTTTTTGAATAAATATAATTTAAATGGACATGGTTTTCAAATTATATTAATAATAGTATCACCTGTCGTCACTTCTCACTATGAGCATGTTCTGCATTGTGATCTTTTTCAGAACTTTTAAAACGCTTTTTCACGATGTTATTTTTTTTAGTGAATCCTTACTACGTTTTGGATCTCTTTTACAAAATTAAATTAACTCTGTGGGAGAGTTTGCTTCTATGTTCAGGCATATAGGTTTATCTCAAACTGGTTTTGTTTTTGCCGAAAATTTAATAGATATACGTCATAAAGTAAGAGATTGAATGAAAAAATGCACTTTTCACGGAAAGTTAAATAACTTGGAAACGAGGCTTTTAGAAGAAATAATTAAGAAACTGTTTTTACTTACATCTTCCGTGATTCTAAAAAGCCCGGAATTAGCACTGGAGACAAGTAGTTTCGTAAAAGAGGTTGTTTTTGTGAAGAGAGTGCGTGTTTTCCAAAGTCTTCTTTATTTTAACTAATAAAAAAATCCAGGCCTCTTAGAGATGGACGCGCTCATTAAACAAATTTAGATAGACGTAGATGCAAAAGGTAGATACGTATTGCAGCGGTCTTCCATGACCAACAACAGCAAACATTGAGAAACTTCATATTTTGTCAAAGAAAGTATAATCACATACCGTAAATCCTCTAAATAACGCTCCCCTTCTTTTTAACGCCTCCTTCTAAGAAACGCCCCTTCTAGAATTGGCCTCTCCTGAAGGGGCAGTTTATTAGAAACATATTGAAAAAGTACTACAAATCTTCAAGTTTCAACATTTACATTTTCTTAAATAATATAAAAAAAATCAAAATTACAGACCTATGTCTTTGAAACTTGGTGTTCTCATTAAGTGCCATTCATAATCTGGCCTCACTGAACCAAAATAACAATAGATATCTATTTTGTGTTTTACAAGGAATAAATAAGACAAATTTATAAGATAGTGTTATTTGTACTTAATCCATTTGTGAGGGATTTATATAATTATCTTAACAATATGACCTAGACTTCGTACAGAGCACAGCGCATAACCCACCTACACATAATCTAAATCACTTTATCTCTATTGGAAGCATTTGAATTTTTCGAAATCCACCTTTATCCACAACCAAGCCATTCTATGACGCAAGTTATGCAATATAGCGCCCACGTAGATTTCAAAGTTAGAGAAAATAACTTAAGAAGGATGCGGCTAAGATTTGACAGGAACACGAAGTTGAGATCGGTTGTCTGTATTGCGTCCATTCAAACAGTCGATCAGGTCCTAAATCTTTATCATCGCGAAGAAACGTGACAAAAATAACGTTTTCTATGCAAAGTCCTTCGTTTGAGAAGCAAAAGAAATCTTTGGGCGTTCTGTTCCCACAATGAACTTCGTTCACATATCGAGGAAAGGTTCTGAAAAAAGGGTAAAGTTAAGCATTATATAACCCTTAGATTAAACCGATAGACTGTATAGACTGTTGTGTATTATGCATTCTTACCACACGCTATTTAGATTTTTTATAATACATTTTTAAATACCTAACCAAAGTCTAAATCATTTAATTTTCAAAAAAAAAAAAAATTCTGACTTCTGACTTTTCTCTTTGGAGCATGATAACAAACTGTACAAGTGTCATGATTGAGGCTTCTAATACGAAGACCCACCATTTAGTGACTTGAAAACTTGTAATTTGATATTACAAGATAGAATGTTGTCACAGAAATCTTATAACCTTTACCTCAATGACGGTATTACGCTGTTTTAGTTTCCTTTTTAGTTATTAGTCGAAATTCTTTGATAAAAATGTATCCGATTGGTGACAATACTTGAAATAGCATCAAATAAGTATCACATAGCCTCAAATGATCAGAAAACAACTTAGGAAGTAATACATGAGAAACTTGATTGGCAAACAATACCGAAAGTTTCTAATAATAGTGTTGGTTTGTGGCAACTGCCTATACTGTTGTAGCATACTCGATATTTCAGTGGATAGCTAAAGAAAACCCGGCAAAAATATTGGTTGAAATAAAAAACATACCTTTCTCCTAAATCAGTTGTTGCAAAACACTCGGCACACATTGTCACCGACCCATCTTCATCTCGAATTCCTTTCTCCGCACAGTTTGTCACAGAAGTACGTTTCTGGTGCAGATTATCATATATGTCTAATACAAAAATAAATGCAACTATTAATCAATGCGAAGAGGAAAATGACAACAATCACTCTAAAACAGACACTTTTGTACTTGTGTGAAGAATATTATAAAATGGTTTACATATCTTTCTTGAATGTAAACCAACGCCATTGCGATTTACAATAGTAAAAAGGACAACCAAAACATTTAGATTTATAACTAGCAGTTTTTAATTGACATACCGTTTGTTTCCAGAGTGTCATGTCTCTTGTTAATCGCCATTTTCCATGTAATCTTTCGAAGTTCGTCAGTGCTAAAGGACGTCATGTCATTATCTAAAAGGAGTTAGAAAAAACGTTAAAACCAATTAATAAGATTTTGAGAAGGAACATTAAGAAGTACTGCTTACCTGACTTGATCTTCGTGCAGTTATCATAGTATTTCTTGATAGCTTTTTTCTGAATCCTAGTTAGTTCCTTGTGAAGATACTTTTCGATTATCGTGTATCTTCTTCCACACGTTTTGTGAAAATGATGTTTTCTTCGCCTCAGAGAATGTTTTTTCATCTTTATAAGTTTTCGTATGGAGTCGGTACGGTTAAATGCGAAAACGTCTGGGATCATTTCTGGCAAAGTGACTAAGTATTTCTTGATGATTGCATCGTTTTTCTTTTTTATTTCCTCGTTTATATCACGTTTCGTAACATCTAGTAGGTCATGTTTGAGGACAGTAATATCCGTTTTTATCTCGTTTAATGTTTGTAGAATATCGCAATGTAATGTTCCTATCACTGCCAAAAGGAGTAGTAGCATCTACAATAATGAATAGGCAGTAGAAAGGAAACATCTAATTGAATTGAATTTTTTGAACAAGAAAATTCTCAACTGGGGCTTTAAGAGTGTCAATCTACAAACAACAGTCATTTAAATAGAATTAGGATTACTCCTATACGTCATTCGAAAATGAAGTAATTATGTCCAACATCGTTACTTGGTGACAACATAAGAACTCGTCATGCAGATGACAATCAGATGACAATCGTTTCACACATGTATATTAATCATTTGTGTGTTTGTTGTGTGTTTGTTTACCTAACTTAATCACCTTCAATTTTTTCCCTTCCTACTTTCAGAGTTCCTTCTGATGACAAAAACAACATCAAAAACATCAACTGATACCAGGAAATCTTAATAATGACACAAGAATCGTTTTCCTAAAAATCACAGAAAATTACTTACTGAACGAGACATATCTTCTTCAGCAACTTGTGTGGTTCTCCTGGGTTTTTCAAAGGTGCAGTAGCATTTACAAACGTGAAGACATAAGTTTGATTACTTTTAAAACTTTTCTACAGCTTTATACACATAAATGGTTTATAAAATCGTTACCATAGAAACTTGTGTATCCTTCTTTCTTAATGGATGCTTTGTTTCCCTATTTAATAGAAAAAGATTATTTTGGTCAGGCTCATACATGTATGTAAAAATACGTAGGTGGGAATCAAATCAAGTGTTAATGCATCCTCCACTTCATACACAAAACAAAGCTATTTAACCTGATATAAAGTATGTCAAATATGTTTTGAAGTTTAATAAACCCAATTCGGCTTTTTCATATGATTTCTCGTACACCTAATATCAACTAATTTGTAATGTCGAAATTTGTGGAAGAGAATGTTCGATATTAAACCATAAAAGAAAAACGTGCAAGTAATCCCATTGGTGATACAAACTGAAAACAGAAATTAGGTTAATGTGCTCCTCCACAATTTTTGACATACCCTAGATCCGCCGCTGTGGACATCATTTTACCAGATGTACTTAGTAGTGTAGTGGAAAAAAAACTTCTTTTTAAAACCTTATAGACTTTTATAATCTAATTAAACACTTATTTCTGAAATGAAGGTGTTATGGAGAAAGTCATCTAGGCAAGTATAACTGATAAACAACTGATCTTTTACTGGTTGATTATTTTAAATTTCCGTTATAGTGTGTCCCACGAAATTAAAATTTGAGCGAGAGAATATACAAACAGAAAGTACTAACCTGTTTTCACCAAAAATTTAGTATTCAAGTGTAATTTTTTTTCTAAAACAGAACAATAACGCTTATATTATACAATAATGGCCGTTATGGCTAACCATTTATCAGAAAATCACGATATTCACATGGTTCGATTCAGTATTTCCATGACTACGTAAGGTTGATTTTTTTCTCAAATAAATGGAAAAGTGGAAAAAAGTTATGCAAATAACATAAGAATCCTTTTTGTGCTTCTTCCAGACAATATTTCATATAAGTATTTTTAAAAAACTTATATGGTATATTATAATTACCACATACTTACGAAAAAATAAACTTTTGAGAAAAAAA